>JAWDJE010000002.1:282537673-285100173 GCA_035047345.1 Bradypodion ventrale | reverse complement strand
TGACAGAATGATGTCAGTAAGAATTCAGGGCAAACCCTTCAATGTTACTGTGATCCAAATATACGCACCAACCACGGGTGCAGATGAAGCCACAGTGGACCAGTTCTATGAGGACTTACAACACCTCATAGAACAAACACCAAGAAATGATGTTCAAATTATTCTAGGAGACTGGAATGCCAAAGTAGGCAATCAAAAAGTGGAGGGAATAACAGACAGGTTCGGTCTTGGAACACAGAATGAAGCAGGACAAAGATTGATAGAGTTCTGCCAAGAGAACGCACTGGTCAAAGCAAACACCCTCTTCCAGCAAAACAAGAGGTGACTTTACACATGGACATCACCAGATGGCCAACACCGAAACCAGATTGACTACATACTCTGCAGCCAAAGATGGAGAACCTCCATACAGTCAGCAAAAACAAGACCTGGAGCAGATTGTGGCTCAGATCACAACCTACTGATTGCAAAATTCAGGCTTAGACTAAAGAAAATAGGGAAAACAAAGAGACCAGACAGATATCACCTAGACAGCATCCCTAAAGAATACACGGTGGAGGTGATGAACAGATTCAATGGCTTAGACTCAATAGATAGAGTGCCAGAAGAATTATGGACAGAGATGAGGGACATCATGCAGGAAGCAGCAAAGAAAACCATACCAAAAGAAAAGAAGAGTAAGAAAGCAAAGTGGTTGTCTGATGAGGCTCTTAAAATAGCAGAGGAAAGAAGGAACGCAAAAGTCAAGGAGAAAGGAAAAAATACAATCATTTGAACACAGAATTTCAAAGAAAAGCAAGGAGAGATAAGGAAAACTATCTAAAAGAACAGTGCAAAGAAATGGAAGAAAACAACAAAAGAGGCAGAACCAGAGATCTTTTCAAAAAAATCCGGGAAATCAAGGGAACATTTAAAGCAAAAATGAACATGATAAGGGACAAAGACGGAAAGGAGCTAGCTGATGCAGAAGAGATTAAGAAAAGATGGAAAGAGTACACAGAGGAACTCTACAAAAAGGAACTCAACACTCCTGATAGTCACAATGATGAAGAAATTGAACCTGAGCCAGACATCCTGGAGAGTGAAGTCAGAAAGGCCCTAAAGAGCACTGCAAACAACAAAGCTAGTGGAGATGATGGTATCCCAGTTGAATTTTTCAAAGCTCTAAAAGATGATGGCATCAAATTACTGCATTCAATATGCCAGCAGATTTGGAAAACAAAACAGTGGCCACAGGACTGGAAAAGATCAGTATATGTTCCAATCCCAAAAAAGGGCAATGCCAAAGATTGTTCAAATTATCGAACAATTGCGCTCATCCCACACGCCAGCAAGGTGATGCTCAAGATAATACAGGATAGACTTCAGCAGCATGTGGAAAGAGAATTACCAGAGGTGCAGGCTGGTTTCAGAAGAGGCAGGGGGACTAGAGACCACATTGCCAACATACGTTGGATCATGGAGAAAACAAAGGAATACCAGAAACAAGTTTATTTTTGCTTTATTGACTACACTAAGGCATTTGATTGTGTGGATCACAACAAGATGTGGCAAGTGATTAAAGAGATGGGAATACGAGAGCACCTCATATGCCTCCTGAGAAATCTGTACATGAACCAAGAAGCAACAGTTAGGACAGAACACGGAATGACAGAGTGGTTTGGAATAGGAAAAGGAGTAAGACAAGGCTGCATTCTGTCACCCTGCTTATTCAACTTATACACAGAGCACATAATGCGCAATGCAGGGATGGAGGAATCACAATATGGGATCAAAATTGCTGGGAGAAACATCAACAATCTGAGATATGCAGACGACACCACCCTAATGGCAGAAAGTGAGGAAGACCTAAAGAATCTCTTGATCGGTGTGAAGGAAGAGAGTGCAAAAGCTGGCTTGAGACTCAATATCAAGAAAACCAAGATAATGGCAACAGGCCCGATCAGTTCCTGGAAAATAGACGGGGAAGAAGTAGAAGCAGTGACAGATTTTACTTTCTTAGGATCTAAGATCACTGCAGATGGAGATTGCAGCCATGAAATAAAGAGGCGGCTGATTCTAGGGAGACAAGCCATGAGAAACCTGGGGAACATAGTGAAAAGCAGAGACATCACCTTGAAAACAAAAATTAGAATAGTCAAAGCAATGGTATTCCCAGTGGTAATGTACGGATGTGAGAGCTGGACAATTAGGAAAGCTGAACGCAGAAGAATAGATGCCTTTGAAATGTGGTGTTGGAGGAGAGTTTTGAGGGTACCTTGGACAGCGAGGAGAACAAATAGGTCAATCTTAGAAGAAATCAACACTGACTGCTCATTGGAAGGTCAAATAGTAAACATGAGGCTAAAGTACTTTGGGCATCAAATGAGAAGGGAGGATTCACTTGAGAAGGCCGTGATGTTGGGAAAGGTGGAGGGCAAAAGAAGAAGGGTGAGGCCAAGGATGAGATGGATAGATGGTATTGTAGACACAATGGGCACAGAAATGGGAGGACTGAGGGGGATGGTGGAGGACAGAGGCGCCTGGAGAACGATGGTCCATAGGGTCGCAAAGGGTCGGAATCGACTGTGCGACTGAACAACAAACAACATGACAGCAGCAAACAAAACAACAACTACTAAAATGTCTCTTCCCACAGGAAATAGGGTCTGAAAACTAATACTAATCAAAGTTAGGTGCCCATAGAGAGAAAGTATTTGAAAGCCTCTCTGAGCAGTTCATTGTTGAGATGTTTTTAAAATTCCTTCAGAGCAGGGGCCTAACACAGCTGCAGTGATAAACTATTCCAGAACATAGGTGCTGATGTTAGTCCCACTCAAGAGAGAGTGTCTAAAAACTGGACTAGACATCAATTATATATTTTATGATCTACTGCTAATACTTACCAGTAAAACAAAATTTAGGTGAAAATTTTGAAATGGTAGTCATATTAGTCTGTGTTTCAAGCACATCAGAGAGTAACATACCTGACTGACAGGTGGACTTGATTGACAAGAGCTAACATTAAAATGCAGCAGTTAAAATTTAGGTGTTCATTCCATATTGGTAGAGTCAGGATTGTGTCTTTTTTGAGGAGGAATTTACAACTGGTCCCAGCATCACCATATTCTCCACATATTCCAAACAGCTAACATATATATCCCTGACAAAAGCTGAATTTCCCTCTCTCATCCTGTTCCTCTGACATTGAACAGAATCAAAATCTGTGGTCTGCATACCTATGTGCTAGTTTGTACATATGTTGGGATTCCTCATAATCCCTTAATACTGGTTATGTTGGCTAGAGAGATCGGAGACATAGCTGAAGGACAGCTAGAGGACCACTGTTCTCCATCCTTTGTTCTGACAGCTCTAACTAATTTATTTTACCAAGGGAAAACATAGGCATTAGGTAACTGAAACTTGTTTATGAAGCAGCAATGTCACCTTCTTTGAAATGCCTCCTTTCTCAGAATACTTTGAAAATATAAAATCGGCACTAAACTATGGATTTAATCTTCACACTATAGAATAAATTTGTCATCTCATTGACCAGAAACTTCTTTTAACTATCTAAGATTTCTAAGGAATGACTGAAATCTTGAATACTGGTAATTTAAAGAAAAAATGTTTTATCTCCTATAGAACAGGTTTCTGCTACTGAATGTAAAGAGCTATTTCATTTTCATTTCTGAAAACAAAGGTTTCCACATGTCTTTGATTAATTGCAATGTTAAGCTTGAATATGACACAATGAATGACACAATGAATGACACCTAAATGAAGGGCACACAAACCAGTTATCATGAATGTTCTTCCCTTTTGGAAACATTCCAGTTTGATTCTTATCAGGATTTATAAAGTATTTGTGCTTTTCTGGAGTTTTTTTTCCTTGAAGTCTCCATTCCAGCAAGTGGAAAAATGAGACTGGCAATAGCTAAGCAGTAATTGAAATGTGGAGGGACTGTGGTGGCTTTGTGGTCACAATGCTGGTCGGCAGGTCAGCAGTTCAAGACCTGAGTGGCAGAGTGAGCTTCCATCTCTGTCCCAGCTTCTGCCAGCCTAGCAGTTCAAAAGCAAGAAATTGCAAGTAGATAAATAGGAACCACTTTGGTTGGAAGGTAAACAGTGTTCCATGCACTCGGTGTCTAGTCATGCCTGGCACATGTCCATGAAAACATCTGCAGAAACAGACAGCACTGTCTCTTTGGCTATAAACAGAGATGAACACTGAACCCTAGAGTTGGATACGACTGGCTTTAGAGCAAGGGCAAACTTTACCTTTACCTAACTGAAATGTACAAGAGGAAGGAAGGTTTCTGATGGCAATATAGATTGCTGAACACAGCATTTCATTGCAATTTTGCCCCTTTCTTCCCCAACCATAGGGAGAAAGTTGCAATCAGGTTCTAACACCGTCATTGTGGAGGAAGAGAGTGAGGGCCTTTCAAAGGGCAATAGCATAGTCATCTCTAATTCAGTACAATGCAGAGAACCAGGAGTTCTGTACTTTCTATTCTCTCTTTTTAGCCTTCTCCTTGTTTTCTGTATTTGGAATTAGTGATGCTGTGGCCACAAGATCTGATAATGTAATCAGTGACTTTGCAGCAAGAAAAAGAAGGAAGATCCATTTCTAAGGTAAAGAGAACAATCTACTTCAATTTTTTTAGTTCCCCCCTCTCTTTCCCCCCTCCTCATCATGCCCCTTGAATGTCAAAATTAGCATGGAATATCTGCAGGGGAGTGTCACTCTGGCTGGTAGCAGTCTCTAGGCTCTATTTTCTGCTCTGTGGTCACCTGAAGAATGCAAAAAACACCCCAGTTTTTGTCCACATACAGTCCTGTATGTCTGATGTTTGAGTACATCCCTGTTATATGTTATGGCACAGATATCCAGAGAAACATGCAGAGGACCTCCAACCATCTGCACAAGAAACCATAAAGATGGAATCCCTGGTAATAAACCAAATGCAACTTTATCAAACATATGGAACAGTTAAAGTTATCTATACTTTATGCCTGGATGCAATGGCATTCATAGATTCTTTCTACCCACCCCACTGAAAACTGTATCTGATTCATTTTTGATGTTAGAGCCATATCTGATTCATCCCAGAGCAGCTGATATTTCTTTGCTTTCCCATTTTCTTGTAGTGATCATATGTTCTGGTAGGAGTAATGTGTCAGTCAAAGTTCTTGAGTTAACATGTCTCAGTCACACAAAACTTCTCAGAAGAAACAGTCTGACATATATACATTCCTGCCTCTGTTTTTGAAATTATCCCATGATATATACCTCAAACAATTTTCAAAGCTGTGGCTGAGCTGTATCAGTCTTGTACAGCGTAACAAAAAGTGAAAATAAGAGGTATTTGGCATCTTTAAGACTTACAGATTTATATGATCCTCTTCTTCTCATGCAATCTAGAGATATCTGAAGAAGTAAACTGTAATCTTTGAAAGCTAAAATAGACCTACTAATCTTTTCTTTATTTTCTTATTAAAATTGAAATAACAGAAGTTAAATTTATTGCTATATATATTCATTTTTTTCCATTCTTCCTTTTGCCCTATCCAACCTCCATTTCCATTTTTAAAATTAAAACTATTGATACCCAAACTGCCAATTAAATCCACTATTTACAGAGTTCTCAGGTAACATGAGAGGTGCATTAAATATTGCCAATCCTGTTGTTGTTTTACAGATCATATGTCCTCCATGAAAGATAAAAAAAGGCTCAGGTGCTGCCCAAAACACATTCCAAATGGATCCACAAATGTCTCAAACATATGGAACAGTTATCTCCCTGGCATTTATAAGAAAACATGGTTACTCCCCTTATTCTTCAGAGAGCACAAAATCATGTTCCACTTCTCTCAAAATCCTTTTCAGTCCCATTTTGAGCAAGTATCTAGTGTGTGACCCCAATAGCTTGGCTCTCTAGCCTTCAAACCACCATACACTATTCATGTATTAAATAGTCCCTGGCCCCCATAATTTTAAGTTTTTTAATCATTTGGCCACCAAAGGCTCACTGGAAGGGTTTATTTTATACACACACACACCCTTTAAAACAAGGATAGGTATATATAGCCTCATCACCAACAGGGTTCACTTACGCATGATGTAGGAGGTGCAACTCAAATCAGTTTGCTCCAAAATATTAAGCAAGTGAATTCCTGGAGCATACCTACTTTGCTAAAGTGAAAGTAAAAATGTCCAATCTCTGAGTCATACAAGAATCTAGGAGGATCTTATTCTTCCTTGCTTCCTCTTTTACCCCTTCAGGTGTCAAGGGAGATACAAAGTTCTTGCTCTGGCACTCCTAGTGGTCTCCACAGCATTATTTGGTGTGTTTATAATATTTCTTTGATATTCTGTCTCCACATTACTCTGGGTTTGCCTCATGGTTTTTGTCCTTCTCCTCTTTTCATATATGTCTTGTATGGTATGGAATTCAAAGTAAGGGATTGCTAGTATTGAGAGAAGTATGGTGTGGCCTTGTGCCATAGGACCGCTACAGCACCCATGAAGGCCATCCTGCATCACCTATAAATGACCAGGCTAATGGGGCTCTGGTGAAGGTGCAACAAGCCCAGCAAGCTGGTGGCAGATAAGGTACTGCTACAGAAATCCAAATGAGATCTTGGTGTTTGTGTGTGTATGTAAATGAAAATATATCCCAAATCCATCTCAAACCCACTTTGAAAAATAAGCCTTTTAAACACCTATTTTCTCTTATGTTTGGATAAATTTATAGGTTAGGGAATAGAATTCCCTGCATCTCTTCCTCCACCACTATTTTCTGCACTTTACCCTCAAGAGAACTATTACTTCCATCGATCCATTAGGTCTTGTGCCTGTCCCTAATCTGTTAACCACAATCCTGCCAAACTGAGAAAGAAAAAGGTAAGGGAAGTCAAAGGAAAAACACCCATCTTAGCTAAACCAGGTCCTTGCTCAAATCAGCAAGGGAAGGGAAGAGTAACAGGGAAGGGTGGAATATTTTGGGAAGGAAAGGGTTGACAATAAGAGCTTTGTGGACTGCTAAAAATTCACTTATCAGAAAAATCAGCATGATAAGCAATTTAAAGGAAAAGTTATCAAATTGTATAGCGAAAAGAACTAAGGCATGTAGAAGATTTAAAAAATGTAGCAGGAGATATAGTGTGGATCCACTAGTGTGCCTCTATTCTACATTTCAAATGAACACTTAAAAAGAGCAGAAAGAGTGCCCCATGGAAGTTCTCCTTTGTGTGCCTTCCGTTGATTAACATTTCGTAGGTTAATTTTCTATCTGTGCGTGGAAAACTGTACCTGATTAAGCATGAGATATGTTGTTCTATAATTGACCTGCTATGCATTTGATTTCAGTCTTCAATTATTAATCAATAGCTATTGAACTGTAGGGTGTTTCCTCCAGATCAGAGCATGCCTGAGAGAAAATAGGTGGCACCAGCAAAGCAGGGAGTCATTAACCCAGTATTCCCTAGAAACACACTTGGCTGTGGAGCCATTGAGACTGAATGCAAATAAGACCAATTTCCATTTTTAAAAAATCCTTTAGAAGCTGTTTCTTGAAACACAGTGCAGGATCCATTTACCAAGTTGAGTATCTACTAATTGCCCTCCAATAGCAAAATAAAGAGGCCAGACCATCTAGATGGGTTTTAACTTGGCCCATAGCTTTATTGAATTCCCTTACCTGTGGAGCAGCCTAAGGGAATGTGAATAGCCGGGTGCCAAAGCAGGAGGATCATGCCCTCCTTCTCTAGCCCAGAGTGGATGATTTCCTGCTCCTACGCAAGGCTGCATTTTATCACCCTGCTTATTCAACTTATACACAGAGCACATAATGCAAGCGTGGCGCCAAAATGGCCGCCACACTCTTTGCAGGGCCCCCCACCTGGACTCAGACATCCGGGTGAGTTAGGGGGTGTGGCCACCCCTCTTTAAAAGGTGTGGCCACGAGCCAGCCGAGCTGCCATTTTAGATTGCGACAGAGCGGAGAAGTTTTTCCCTCCACCCCCTCCCTAGTGGACAGTGTGATTTTCTGGTCGCTTCGGGGCCGGGTGGGAATTTTTGCTTGAACCTACAATTGGCTCTCTGGTCCTTGGATTTTTCGCCCATCCCACACTGTCGCTAGTGTTTGAGATACATGGTAAGTTGACTTTGATCACTTTTGGCGGGTAGCGCTGGTAAGGTAAAGATTTATGACCCATAGGTATCCAGCAGGTTCGCAATTGACTGGCCAACACGTAGACAGGTACAGGGAAAATAGGTTTGACCGGTCAAGGGCGAACCAGGCAAGGGGTGATGTCAGGAGCTTCACAGCCTGCATCACCTTGATATTTCAACGGATACATGTCATAGGGTGGGGTCAGTAGATAGTTTATTGACTCCGGTCAACAATTTGTTTGTGTCAACAAACAAATTGATACAAATAGATACATGTAGCCAATTGCCATTGGCATTTTGGGAGGAACCTTACCAGTGTTACTGCGGCCTGCTTGCCTTAAAGAATTACAATTGGATGATACACCAATTGAAAGTGATAATTTGGACTAGGGCATTGTTCAATAAAAGTGGCCCGATGCCTTTAATCCAATACCGGTGTCTGAGTCTTTCTTTGGGGGGTGCGCCTGCAATGCACAATGCATGGTTGGACAAATCACAAGTTGGGATCAAAAGTGCTGGGAGAAACATCAACAACTTGAGATATGCAGATGATACTACCCTAATGGCAGAAAGTGAGGAAGACCTAAAGAAGCTTCTGCTTAGGTTGAAAGGAGAGAGTGCAGAAGCTGGCTTGAGACTCAATATCAAGAAAACCAATATAATGGCAACAGGCCCTATCAGTCCCTGGAAAATAGATGGGGAAGAAGTAGAAGCAGTGACAGACTTTACTTTCTTAGGATCCAAGATCACTACAGATGGGGATTGCAGCCATGAAATAAAAAGATGACTGATGATTGGGAGACAAGCTATGAGAAACGTGGGGAACATAGTTAAAAGTAGAGACATCACCTTGCAAACAAAAATCCGCGTAGTCAAAGCAATGATATTCCTGGTGGTAATGTATGGTTGTGAGAGCTGGACCATAAGGAAAGCTGAGTGCAAAAGAATAGATGCCTTTGAAATGTGGTGTTGGAGGAGAGTTTTGAGAGTCCCCTGGACAGCGAGGGGAACAAATAGGTCTATCCTAGAAGAAATCAACCCTGACTGCTCATTAGAAGGTCAAATAGTAAAGATGAAGCTAAAGTAGTTTGGACATCAAATGAGAAGAGAGGATTCACTTGAGAAAGCCTTGATGCTGGGAAAGGGGGAGGGCAAAAGAAGAAGGGGGCAGCCAAAATGAGATGGCTAGATGGTATTGTAGATGCAATGGGCACAGAGCTGGGCAGGCTGAGGAGGATGGTGGAAGACAGAGGTGCCTGGAGGGCAATGGTCCATAGGGTCTCAAATGGTCAGAATTGACTATATGACTGAACAACAAAAACACATGACTATTTTTAACCTGTTTCTCATGAGGCAAAACCAGTCATATCTTTCAGGAGATAAACTCATACTGTTTCCACTACAAGCTGCTCACCTTTGAGCTACCATGGATACAAATATTGAAGGGGACAGGCAAGTCGCTATGTGAAGCTGCTTCAGCAAAACAACTGCAACAGCAACAAATGGTGTGCCACTTTACAGACTACCAAGTATGATTTAGTGTAAGCTCTCCTGGATGGCAGTCCACAGCACCTGATGATGTGGGTTGCTGTCCATTAAAGTTTATGCCTAACAAAAATGTGTGTTGCTCAAATAGGCTGCTAAGAACGTTGCAGACAGCTATGGCATAAATATTTTACCACTTCGTTTTTCTTAGCTCTGATGGTTGTGATCACTGCTTTATTGTTTTATCTGTATGAGCATTTAAAACAATTGTCCCAGCTGTGATTTTTTGCAATGGCTATTATTTATAGGACTAGAAAGTGCAGGTGGGCAGTTTTGTTCGACATGTTATAGCAAACTGCCTTGGCTTTGTCTGTGCTGTCAAACAAACTTTGTCTGGAATCTGCAGTAGGTTCCCACTGAGTTGTGCTACAGCTGGTTTGGCATCACACAAAGGAAAACTATATTTACAGTGAATATGGAAGCAAAATTAGATGAGAATGTTACAGGATTCATTGTGCAAGCAGTCAACACAATGTCCCATTCCATGGATTCAGAGATCAAGTGGATGCCATTGTGCTCTCTTACAGATACTTTGGAAGTTATCCTAGAAATGGCCATGCCAAGAATTGATCACATCTGTTTTAGAGCATCAACTGAACAGGAGTGTCATTTCCTAAATCTCTGTGAATCTGGAATATTTCCAAGGAAGGTTTGAGTTCTTATCAAGGAACATATGACTATTTTCTGTTTAACTAGGTGGTGGTTCAGTAGTTATGAAGCCTTTTTTCTGTCCATATCCTCAGGAAAATTTATATATAGAAGCTACTTATTTATTTATTTATTTTTATTTTATTTATTTATTCAATTTATATCCCGCCCACTCAACACAAGGCCGACTCTGGGCGGCTAACAACATAAAAAGTAACCCCAGGGCAACCCAAGGAGTTTACATACAATTCACAAATACAATAATAATCCTAAAAACAGTTAAAACAGTAAAAAAGTTAAGACTACCCACCCCCTAAAAAGCAAGGGCTGCAGGATCGAAAAGGCACCATGGGGAAGGGTTCCTCTACACCAACCACCCCATGGTGGTTACCCTTCCACCCTCACCCCACACTTGACCTGCCAGCCAGGTTTTAAGATCCCTTCTGAAAGGCAGCAGCTCCGTCCGTACTTACAAATATATGCAAATATCTCCACTTGCTATTGAATCAGCATCTGAATATATATCTATGCAATAAAAGTCAGAAGAGAGATGGCCTAAATCAGCTGTAAACTAAAGAGGTAACATATCACAAAATTAAAACTGGTTTTGTACTATGATGTATAATCTCTGTTCTACTATAGAGCATGGAACGATGGATTTTTAATGTATGGTAGAATGGAATAAAATTTATTGAAGGTTGCTGATAATTTTCTGGATTGGGAAGGTGAACAATGAAGAAGTTCAAAAGCAAAGGAATAAAGACAAAACACTCATAGACCACAAAAAGTTCAAAAAGCTAGACTATGATGACATAAAGAAGAAATGGAAAGAATAGGTTGTTATAGATGTTGATTCAAGATAAAATAAAATGGAGATGGAACATGAGGAAGAACTGGAGAACTTTAGGGACAGCACAACATCATTGTTTAAAGCTGCATCTTCAAAAGTCAGACAACCTATGGCAGTGATGGTGAACCTTGGCACTTCAGGTGTTCTTGCACTGTAATTACTAGAAGCCCAAGTCAGCACTCCTGCTGATCAGGGCTTCTGTGAACTGATGTTCCAGAACACCTGGAGTCACAAGGTTCACCATCACTGACCTATGATAATGGCCAATTTCTCATAGGAGTGAAATGAGATGAAGGAGAACATTCTTATTTCCTTGTATTTATCAACTACAAGTTGCATCAATGACACAGGAAATCAGCATTATTGTAACATCCAACACCTACTGTAATATACCAATGACATATCAGAGAGTAAACAACAACAACAAAAGACAAAGAACATTGTGACACCTTCAAGACTAACACCTGAATTTTAATGTTAGCTTTTCTGGATCAAGTCCACTTTGTCAGACATCAGAGTGAGATTTCATGGTATCAAGCTAAGAGGTACAGAATGGTTGGTTAGCATAACAGTAAGTTTACAAATCAGTGTGTTACTTGCAACCAGTAATAAATTAAGATCAGTGTGGCTATTTACAATTGTAATAACAGAAGATCCCTGACTGGGGTTAGTTTGATTACCATGAAGCTTGGTCCTGTAAGTTGTAAATGTTGGTGCAAAATAAACATTCTGACATTACACACCTGCTAATGAATTAATTGAGGTTGCTCTGTATGAGACCCAGGTAGAGGTCAATCACCCACCCTGCTCTGTCAACTGTCCCGAGAACACCCCCCCTCTTTAAAAAAAATAAGGTCTGCTCCACAAGGTATAGGCAGTGCTGTAGTTGTCATAGACAATTCGAGCTACACACAAGAAGCAGACAGACACCAACATCCCACATAAGATGGACCACAAGTCATCAGGAATGTCATTCAAAATAATGAAGACCACATAGTCCCCACCCTCTGCAACTTCATGCTCACGCACAACTACTTCACCTTTGACAATACAATCTACCTAAAAGATCAACAGAACTGCCATGGCTCCACAATATGCTAATATATTTATGGCTGATCTAGAACAATGTTTTCTAAATTGCTGTACCCATAAACCACTTCTCTACTTGAGGTACGTTGATGACATATTTTTTATTTAGACACATGGAAAGAAACCTTAGATAAATTCCACCAGGATTTCAATAACTTTCATTCAAATCTCAACCTCAGCTTGGACCAGTCTACACAACAAGTAAATCTCTTAGACATCAGGAATGGCAATATACAGAAACCGGTTTCAAAACATTTTAATCAACCTGAACATTCTACCCTGGACATTATGGAACAGAGAAATTACAAATGGACATTTCAGTACCATACTGTATTGCAAGCTCACTGATTGATATAACCAACCTGCCTTCTTCCAGCTCCCATCCAGAACACCCAACAAAAACAATTGTCTCCAGCCAGTCTTTCAGGAACAATTGCACCTGCTCTGACTCACAAGATAAGGATGCCAAACTCAAGGATCTATAAAATGCATTTCTCATGTTACAACACCCACCCAATATGGTTAAAGAATAGATCAACCAGGCAAGATGAATACCCAGAAGCAACCTACTGCAAGACAGGCCCGGAAGATAAAGCAATTGAACACCACTAGTTGTCACTTTCAACCCACAACTTAGGCCTCTTACAAGCATAATAAAAGATATTCAACCTATTCTTGGTAAGAATTATTCACTTTCTAAAGCTCTAGGCGGCAGACCCTTATTTGCTTACAGACAACCCCACAACCTCAAGGAATTATTGACACACAACAAACTACACAACAGTGAAACAGAGATGGGAACTACACCCTGCTGCAAACCCAGATGTCAGCTATGTCCCCACATTTACTCCAGCAACACAATTACTGGACCCAACTATGTCACACACAGCATTAAGGGCAGTTTTACTTGTTCCACTGCTAATGTGATTTATGTCATCTTCTGCTAAAAATGCCCTTCTGCACTCTACATAGGTCAAACAAGACAATCTCTTTGAAAAACAGTTAATGGATATAAAACAGACATCAGGAATGGCAATATACAGAAACCAGTTTCAAAACATTTTAATCTACCTGAACATTCTACTCTGGACATTATGGAACAGAGAAATTACAAAACAAGGATCCAGAGAGAGAGAGCAGAAATAAAATATATACATATACTGGACATCCATCTCAAAGGTTTGAATATTAGTCATGGGCTTCAGGGACATTATCAAATTTAAAATGCCACAACTAAGTGGTTGTAAGTAATCTTACTATGCCAATCAACCATGGTGTTTCTCTGTACCTGATATGTATAAATTGGCACCATGAAATCTCACTCTTATGTCTGACAAAGTGGACTTGATCCACGAAAGCCAACATTAAAATACAGGAGTTAGTCTTTAAGGTGTCACAATGTTTTTTGTCTTGTTTTGTCTTGTTTACTCTCTGATATTCTTGCACTGACTAACATGGCTACCACTTCAAAAATACCAATGACAGTTTTTAAATTTTAGTTTTAATTTCAGTCTGAGTAAGTTATACACATTTCTTCTTTGCATATTAGAGCTCCCATTGTTACCCATTCAATACAACTAAGAGTTTGGATATATTTTAGGGGATGTAATGAGTTTTACACTTTCCTACAGTCATCCCATTTCTCATTGTGTAAACTATCAGTAAACAAAATCTTCAGGATTCAAGTAATGAAGCCCTAAGAGATCTTACAATCTAAGGAGAGACTTGAAATTGGGAGAGATGCCTCCAGGAACAGGCAGAACTGTGGTGTGGCAACATGACTTATGTCTTCATGTGATCAACTTAAGGAATGGCAAGAGATTAATTTAATTATCACACTTGTATGCCACCTCAGGTCTGACACACAATATTATGCAGTAAACACAATAATACAATATACAATAGAGACAACAATTATACCATATTCATCCTACAAAAGCACATATTTCATGACAGGATCAGTTTATTGGGTCACCAGAGACACATCCATTAACTGTCATCTTACCCAGAGATGAGATGAAAGGCATGCTTGTTTACTAATATATCTACATGCTGACTTTGTGGCCCAAAGCATGGAGGCAAGGCAGGATAGGAATTTTTGCCTAGATAATCTCATTGATGAAATGAACAAAAAAGAGCTAGGATTTGTTTTCTGGCTTATCCCACTCTGATTATTCATAGGGCACAATGGGCTGATCAAAGGTGGAATCAATTTCAATAGGTGACCACATCATCAGCAGGTAATGTGGGTTGATGGGTTGGTAACAGTGATCTCAACAAAGAACTATTCCATGATTGGTTTGTTCTGCATTGGCTTTCCTTGGATCTTGGGATTCAGACATTCAGCTGTGAGATGCCCCTGCAGGGCTGACGTGGGTCATGATACTTTTAAGTCATGGGACTTGGGAATGAAATGAACTCATGTGTACCTTTTGGATGTAGATCAATGCTGTCTGTATTGGTCTGAAGAGGTGGTCTAAAGAAACCTCTGCTCCAGACCAAGAGGCCACACTGTTGGTAGGTGTCACTGCAGGATACGGGAATTTATATTCTAAGAATAAAATTGTAGCCCTAGTTCATGCCATTATGTTATCACCTTTTTAGTCTAAATCTGAAGCTGTTGGTGGTGGTGGCGGTGGCAGCTACTTGTAACTGAGTATATATTTTTTCCTGGAATTCATTTTCACAGTTGATGGATGTGACTCTGGTGACTCAACAAACTGATCCTGGCATGAAACATGTGACCACACACATTACACTGAATAGATGGTGGAGGGTGTAATGAAGCTTCCGTGCTTGTTGCTTAGCCTCTTCATGTCTGCGGCATTTTCCTATGAAGTGATCATCAGCAGCAAAGATGGGTTGGCACCAAAGTGGGCAATTTATGGCCACTGCCTCCCAGGTTTGTGGGTTTATGCCTGACATCTTTGTGGTTTGTTTCAGCTGGTTCTTATAACACGTCAATGGAGCTCCACGAGTTCCTGTACCAAAGCTAAGTTCCCCATAAATAATTTGATGAGGAAACCTGGAACTGTCCATATGACGGAAATGCCCTGTCAATCTAAGACAATGGCCTATGATGGAAGCTTCAATGTTATTTATATGTGCCTTCTCGATTACTGTGATGTTGGTGTTGAAGCTGTACCGTAAGACTTATTTTCATAGAATAACTGAGCTGAAAGGGGCCTTTTAGGCTATCACATCCAATTCCCTGCTCAGTGTAGGAATTCAAATCAAAGCAGATCTGAGATATGATTGTCCAATTTTTCTCTTGAATGTCTCCACTGTTGGAAAGCTCACCACCTCCTGAGGTAATTGTTTCCATTGTTGCACTGGTCTAACGGTTAAGTCGTTGTTCCTTATATTCAACCTATATGTGGCTTCCTGTAGCTTCAGTCCTTTATTACATGTCCTACATTTTTGCATGATCAAGAACAGATCATGCCCTTCCACTTTATGATTATGTTTCAAGTATTCAAAAAATGCTATCATATTCCCCCTCAGTCTCCTTCTTGTATTTTTCTCTTATATTGCAAAGAGTGGGATTTCAGTACACAAAAGAAGTTTCAGAAAAGTATTTAATACTACAAAATACCCTGTCAAAAGAGCTGCCTAAAATAACCCTCACTTTTTAACACTCAATGTCATAATTAAAGACTTCATGTTTGTAAGGATATCCATCTCTGCCTGTCTCATAGGCAGACTTGAAAACAATTTAAATTCTCTCCAGCTACAAGACAGCAGTCATTTTTCTGTCAGTCTTGAATATTTTTGCATTTACAACCTCTTTTTTTGCAAATAGCACAAATAAGGCAAACTGCAGAAACATAGGAATGTTCCTGCAGTGTCTCATAACTTTTAAGGATTAGAAGCACTGGATCAATTGTTGGAGTCTTTTTATAAGTCACCCAGTAATTCTGTGCTTGCTATTTGTACCTTCTTCATTTCTAGGCAGAGCCACTTCAAATAAATTGTGGAGACTGCGATGGGGAGAAAAGCTCCAAGTCTTAGTCACATGCTGGAGGCAAAGAGTATAATATTGTTTCAAAATACCTTGAGTTTCTTCTTGTGTTGAGACAGTTTAAATCAATAAGGATGGGGAATTATCAGCTTTCCTGGAATAACAAAGCTATTTGAGATTTTCTTCTGGTACATTCTTCTTTGTATCTGCATATGAAGTGAAAAACAGAGCTTCACATCCTAACTGGAAAATAAAGTTTCACAAGTTTCTTTGAAATTATCTGAAAGCTTGTTTTTAAAACATTTTAATGAGATATAATGGATTTCTAATACCACCTCCATGAAGATTTTTGACTGCAGTATCTCATTGAGTTCATTATCCTTTGCCAGTCCCTAAAATTATTGACAATTAGCATTAAGATTATGATTTACGGTCATTTTTCTCTCATGCAGATCCTGGCACAAAAGTGCTGTAATGTGACGTACAAATTGAATTCCCATTCCTTGCTACTCAGACAGGTAATGTTCTTTGGTCATCTCTGTCTGGTACTTTGCAAGTGCCTATGAGACAAAACACTGATGAAGTTGCTTGCCAAGAGTTTGAGAAGATGCACTTTCAGGAAGTAGTTATGTTTCCATTTGAAAAAACACTTTCCCGTAAGAATTACAGCAGCTCATTTGCTAGTAAATGTGTTCACAGTTGTTAATCAGTCAGTCATTAACCTTAGCAATATCCATGTGTGGTCTCCAATGGTGCATTTCAAATAAGTGAATACATTGTGGCAAATGAACAAGAATGCTTAGAAGACAGGCACTCTGCTTCCTTTTTCACTCCATGTGGATAGCATATACATTTGTCTTGTGGATTCTGTGAGACTTAGTCACTTGATCAAAATGCCTTGAGCCACCAGGTAAGCTAAGATATAGATAAATGAATTAAAGCTAACAGGAAGTCCATTGATCAACCCAGAAAATCCATATGAAAGCTACAGACAATATTCTGCCTGCCATTACTGTTAGATATACAGGGCCATGTGAACACACCAAGCCAATGCCAATGATTGCAGCTTTGGGAGGATTTTCTCTCCCATTGTGCAAAACCTGGAATACAGAACACTTTGGAAGCTAACTATCCCAAAACCAGAGGCAAACCTAGAGGGAGGGGAAACCGGGGTGCGGGGAGAGAGATGAAGGAAGATCATCTGAATATGCATGACAGACTAGAACGTGGGATTTGAGGGAAAGAAAAAAGTCAGCACAGTTAAAATATTGCCCAGCATTCATCATATTTTTTTTGTTTCAGATCATCAGCTCTGAAAAATAATAATAATCCTGTAATAGAGAGGCCAGGCCTATGCATGTCTCTTCACAGATATATCTCCTCACATGCCATGAAACATACAATAAGGCATGTTCAGATCACAACCAATAGCTTTTACTTAAACTCCATAAATCTGAAATCTGGGTAATAAAACTATGGCAGAAATGGAAGTCCATTATTTGATCATTCCCTCAGTTACATCTTTCACCTCCAATTACATATGGAGGGTAACTTGTGCAAAGGACAATCTGATCAACATTAGAGTTTTGTCATCCAATTTGCTGTCTTGATTTTCTGGGTCCAAAATCCTGTGCAGAGCCTCCATGGATAAAGGTAGCTCCCTTTTTCCAAATGTCTTCCATGAGCAGATATTAATAAAAAACAACAACAACAATAAAAGCAATAACAGGAACAATGGAAACAACAACATGACTAATTATCTGGAGCTATAAAAATTTTACTTCACCCAGAATTAATAGAGTTTCTGTCTACTCATTTAAGTAACTGCTTATACATGTAGGGACTGCAGTGGCTTAGTGGGTAAGATGCTGAACTTGATGACTGGAAGGTCAGCAGATCAGCAGTTCAAGACCCAAGTGCTGCACAAAAGAGTGAGCTCCCATTTCTTCCCAGCTCCTGCCAACCTAGCAGTTTGAAAGCACGGAGGGCAAGTAGATACAGTAAATTGCAAGTACAGTGGTACTTCATACAATGATTTTAATCCATTCCATGGGGCTCGTCGTTGTATGAAACAATTGCTATATGATGCATGCACCGTATAGCGATTTTCCCTATGGGATGCATCATACAACAATTTTTTTTTTTGCTAAGTGATTTTTCCCATTAAAAATTGTTGTACGATTTTTTCCATAGGGAAAATTGTTATGCAGGACACCATTTCCCCCAAAACCTAATTGTTATGCAATTTTGTTGTTATATGGGGTGATTGTTGTATGAGGTTCCACTGTAGATAAATAGGTGCCACTTAGTGGGAAGGTAATAGTGTTCTGTGTTCCTGTGTTCTATAACCACAGAAATGTCTGGAGATGCAGACAGCATTGGCTCTTTGGCTGCAATCAGAGATGAATACCACAACCTAGAGTTAGATAAAACTGGCTTTCAAGCAAGGGCGACCTTTACTCTTACATTTACCATTATAAATTTATCAAATGGCCAAAATCCAACTGCTCACACATGCATCGAATGGTCAGGTCAAAATGGCAGCAAAATTACAACAATATTTAATCATTAAAGACCCCAAGGTGCCATAGTCTTTTCCAGGACAAAACTAAGCCCCACGGAGCCTAGGTACCTGAAAATGGATAAAGATAGGCATCTGTTAATTAATTAGTTTTAACCAAATATTACCAAGACAGAATGATGATATCATCCATGATATCAGAATGTAGATCTCAGCAAACAGGACCTTGGCTAATGTATTCCTTCGAATTCATCAGTATTCTGTACTAATTTGCACATTTTGAGAAAAAACACTTAAGTTAAAGAAGAACTGAGGTTTTTTGAACATGTATGTGGCATCTGTCAGTATATATGGGATTGGAATTCAAGTAACATAGCTGGAATGAACTTTGCTCAAAGAAGGTTTCTCAGCCCTAAGCCGTCTTGGTTGTCTCTGTGTATCTCATAAAGCCCCAGCAGTGTTTCAGGAAAACATCCTGCATAATGGGAGATGGAACAGAAAGAGAAAGGGGAGATCATCCTAAACTAGACAGAGTAGTTTTATGCAAGCAGAGAAATTATTGGTTGATTGAGCTGATGACATTTGTTCTGTATATATTTCTGAAGACTTATAGAATAACTGGATAGCAATACTGAGTATCTGAATGATCAGTCAAGGTGAAGCACTGTTTTTTCATACACAACACCTTACAAGTATTAATTTTATTTATATATGTTATGAAACTCTTTCTCTCCTGAGGGGAAAAATTTCATATTTTCCACAACAAAGTTGGAAATAGAGTATGTTCTATACTCAATAGTAATGGATCAAATATAGTATACTGTATTCCATAATCAATAGTAATACTGTAGGTCAAAACAGTAATCATATAAAATATCCAGAGCAAAGAGATGTATTAACACAGAACAACATCTATGACACTGTTAAAAGGAAAGCTATCTTATCTGATTCGAACAACAAATCCTAAGCAATTTTTCCCAGTAACTATATTGTGATCACATAATATATAGGGTATTTTAAAATCCTGAAACATTATGCTACTCTTTCATATTTTATTTTTTATTTCTAACACCTCCTTGATGAGCAGTCAATGGAACTGGGTGTCCTGTGCAGTGTATATGATGGCAGGTCCAAACTGTATAATATTTGCCTCTTGTGAGTTCCACAATTTAATTAGGGAACTGCTTTAAAGCTTTAATTAAATTGTTAGCTGACTCACTGTATGTAGGATTGCTGGCTTAATGTTAGAAATACTACTACATATACTTACATAACATTTTCTTTCAGGAAATTATAAGATAATTATGTCCCCAATTATGTCCCCAATTATTTTTCCATGCTATATATATTTACAGAAATACAGTAACTTCTAATGTAACTTAGTGAAAGATTTTTGAAATATTTAATGAAAGATGTTAGACAGATTTTTTTAAAAAAATGGTAGCCATGTTAGTCTGTGTTTCGAGCATATCAGAGGGAAAATAAAACAAAGATACAAAAAATGCTGTGGACTTGAAAGTTGCCATTCTGGAAAAGAATAATTATATGATGAGGATCCAGAGAAAGACAGCAGAGATAAAGTGCATACATATGCTGGACACCCATCACAAAAGTTTGAATACAATAAAATCCCTACTTACAAAAAAAAGTCTGTTCCGTAGACTTTTGCTTAAATTGATTTTTTTGTAACTCAAAACAAACCCATAGGAAAAATGAATTTGTTATGTAACTCGAAGCAAACCCATAGGGAAATGAATTTTCACGTAACTCAAAGCAAACCCATAGGAAAAAGAATCTTTATGTAACTCAAAGCAAACCCAAAGGAAATCATGTAAATCAGGACATGGTTTTAGCATAAAATCATTATGTAAGTTGAATTTTTTGTAACTCGAGACATTTGTAAGTCGGGTTTTACTGTATTAGTCAAGGGTTCTTGGGACATTATCAAATTTGATACACCACAACGAAAAGGTTTTTATATGCTGCTATATATGTTGTATGTTATATGTTGTAAAATTATACCACCTTTACAGAAACTACTTCAGTAGAATTCCCATCCACAGCCTCAGGCTTCCTCTCAGAACAAAGGAAGAACTTGGTGCTTGGTCTGGCTACTCACACAATAGATGTTAGGCCTGAAGGGTAAACTCACTAGCAAATGTGTTGTCTTACATTCATCTACTAACAATTTGCAATTCAAAAGGTTGAAGCTTCACAACTAATCTGAAAAATAGGTATTCCCAGTTGTAAAAAAACTAAACAAAACACATTGACTTGCATTCTTAAGTGTTATGCTAACCATTCTGTACCTCTGTACCTGATGTGTGTAAATTGATGCCATGAAGCCTCACTCTTATTTCAGACTAAGTGGACTTGATCCACAAAAGCTAACATTAAAATACAGCAGTTAGTCTTTAAAGTGCCACAGCGTTTTTTGCCAGATAATGGTATCAGTATAAATTTCTCATGTGTTAAATCAGCAAATCTTTGCACCACATGCCATCTTCCCTGAAGTAAAATCTGGTTGTGATTGTGAGAGGGCTTTTTCAATACATGTCTCTGTAATGGAAACACATATTTGTGTAGAATGCCAAGCTTTCTCTCTCTTTGATTTTAAGGACCAAATGAAAATCAATTACTTATGTCTAGACAACACAACGAAAGTAGATCCATTGAATCAATGGAACTTACAGAGGAGTTGATTCACTAAATTGCCACTCAAGTTGCATTTTACTACTGAATTTCAGCCAATCTGTTCATTTAAACATGTGGCTTTTGAATGCACCTTCCTAATGTTGCACAAGCTAATACTACTGTATCCAATTATATCTTTCCTAGATTTTTGCACTTGTTTTTGCTTATATTTACAAGTTCCTGCTATATTGATGGCAGGCACAAGTTGGGGTGCCCAACCACACACATTAAGAACTTCTGTGCTAGCTTTATGTTACTTTGCAAGAGAGTATGCTAGTCCAGTGTGGTGCAGATCGAAGCATGCAGAGCAGATGGATGTGGCACTAAATGAAACAATGAGATTGGTCAAGGATGCCTAAAACCAACCCCAAACAAAAAGTGCATTACCTAGCTGGCATCCGTCCATCAAAATTCCATCAAGAAAGTGCTGCTCAGAAAGAGTGGGTCAAAGCAAGTTTCTCAGAATCACACCTGCTATTTGATCACCAACCACCAAAGCACAGACTGAAATCAAGGCAAAGCTTCCTCACAACTTCTGCCCCCTCTGAACACAAGCCCCCACAGACCACCTTCGAATTATGGAAGGTGAGAAAGGAGCTATCAGATAACTGGGCAGAACCACATGACTCTCTGCTGCCTGGCCAAGAACAACCATGGCATGTGTGGAAAGCTTTAAACAGACAGTGCCGGGCAGGGCCATAGCCAGGATTCTAGATTGGGGGGGGGAGTGTTCAGGAGGGGTGGCAAATTTTCAGGAGGGACAACAATGTCACACTCACATATATAACGTTGGCACTGTGAGGTGGGTTGGGGAGGCAGGCTGTTAGCTCAGAATGGTTCCCCTCGGCCCCCTGGCTATGGCCCTGGTGCTGGGGTAGGAAGATCAAGGGCTAATCTGAGAAAATGTGGTTTCCCTGTCGATGATGGTCTGTGCAAATGCAGAGAAGTAAAAACTATCTCCCATATAATACAATACACATGATGCCCCTCAACGTGCTCTAAGGAGGACCTTATGTTGGCAAGAGGAAATGCTGTTGAAGTGGCCCGATATCGGACAGATGCCATCTAGTTCTTTTAAATTCTTTTTTTTTAGAAATTTTAGCTTTGTATGATATTAGATACTGGTGGTGCATCTGACATGAATAAAGATTTAATGTTTGCCCATTGTGTGTTGATTTTAATGTCAACTATGTTTAATTTTTTAAAAAATCAAGAAATAGTAGTCCTATTTTCCAAAATACACAAATCTGTCAGTCCCTTGAATTAGGGATTTGACTGTTGAGAAAGAAAATGAGAATGGAAGCTACTTAAACTAATAATAGCCTAGACCAACTGGTTTTAAAGCTTTTTGATAATATAGTATTTTGAAAGGTTATGCCAACTACTATATCTACAGTGGAGAATAAACAGTCTTCCCCATTTCCCCAATGTAAAAGGAGCCCCGTCGGGCTCAAAAACACCGTCGCTGCCGCGAGCTGCGCCTCCCCACCCCCTCCACCAGCGGGGAAGGTAAAATGGAGCCCATGGGCCCGAGTACTCCACCCAGACTAGTCCCATTGGCACAGTCAGCCATGGGAGTTGGGAGCCCAGCTGTGGCTCATCGTGGAGAGACTGGCTCTAACTGTGGGGCGATCGGTGCGGCTTCCCCGGTCTGGCATTGGCTGCCAGAAGTCAAAATTCCTGGGCTTGCAATGTTGCGGGTATATGAACTCCCACTGCCACCACCTCTTTTTGAGCTCCTTCCTCATTCCGGCATTGGCAGCGGGGAAGTCGGAGCACCTGGGCTGCACTGTAATTGATATTATGATGTTGAACTGTATTAGAATGTTTGTGATAAGCTGAATTGTATTTAATTTTGTATTGTGTTTCTGTATGATGTCTGGCTATTTATTGATATGCTCTTGTTATTTATGTTGACTCTGTAAACTGCTTTGATTCGCTTTCGAGCGGGGGAAAAAGCGGTATAGAAATGCTACTATAAATAAATAAAAATAAAATTTGTTTGAGAAATCCCTTTTTATAAATAAATAAAAACGGTGTCAGAATGTGGACTTGGCTGAGGATCCTCTTTAACACCAGTAGAGTAGATAGCTCCTCCAGGTACTGTACCAGTACAGTATTTGCTACTTTGCAAGTAGAGAGTCCCCACATAAGTTACAAGGTTTCTTATTGTACAAGGGAGTGCCAGAGAAATCCTTACATAAGCAGGGGCGGGGGCTGGGGCGGAGTGTATTCCATTGTATTAATAAAGTGATTTAACAATATCTTTGTCTTAATAAGTAGAATTAGTGTAACAACCTTGAACTGTAAGCAGAATTACAATTCAGCAATGGAAAAATAATATTTATTGTGCCTTTCCTGATGACACACATTATGCAGTTGTTTTAAATCTGCAAGTAAAAAAAAATTGTTTTGCTACGTATATGCTGGCTTTACCTAGAATGGAAATCCTCATGAAATCTACTATTTTAAAATAGTAATAGCAATAATACTCTCTTCTTTCTTTCTTTCTTTCTTAGCACCATCAGACTTCACCTCTCATGAGCACCTGTCATTCATCACAAACAGAATCCATTCTGTATCACACTGCCAAGCATGCTTCAAATAAATAGTTTTGTCAGACATTAGAGTACTCTTGGTAAGCTACAGGAAGCCAAGCAATATCCTGATATGAGAAAAGTTAAACAACTGCTGAAACTAAGACACCACACAGTTCACATCAAATTAAAATGCTAATGAAGAAGGTGGCAGGCTGATATATCTTAGATCAAGTTCTAGTTTTTGTGGTTTTATTTCCTGTCAGTGCTATTCTATCATAATATACCAGGCAAAGCACTGTGCTCACATCAAATCAATTCATTAATGGGAAGGAAGGCATTCTGAAGTAGTTTTGATCAGCTGCTAATTTTGTTTTACTTCTCTTCCTGTTATAAATGCAGGGGGAAGACAATATCCTAAATAGACCACTAGAAAAATCAAATACCGTGCCAAGCATTCATGATTCAAGACCATTTCTTCAGGCATGCACTGATTTACTGTGGAAAATTATGAAAAAAAGTCCCAAAAGTTAATGGCACTTGTCCATGGTAGGACCTGTTTCTCAGAGGTGAGTTGGGGGGGGGGGATACAAGTTACATTGGAGGAGTGTTTTTTAAAATATATCTCAAGTAGCTCGTGAAACAAAGGATCACCAGGTGGTATACATAAGAACATAAGAACAGCCTTGCTGGAACAGGCCAGGTATACATATTTTCCCCCTCCCCCACAAACAACAACAACGTATAGCCTTCTTTTGAAACTGTCTCATTTTGGCTGGGAGCAGGGCAACCCAAAGACCTGGGTCCCTCCACCAAGAAACTGGTGTTAAATTTGGTTTACCCACTAGGCAGAGTCAATTGTAGCCAGCTGGAGGTGAATAATTTTAAGTTAAGAAATCTCCATTGGCAACATCAGTTACAATTGGGTCACATGGTTCAGTATGCAATATATCACATCTACAGAGATTTCTTAACTTAGGCAATCCACTTCCAAAAGTTACACTGTTTGTGTAACTGGACTACCTGATTTCAACCAAAGTCTGTCTACTAAGGCTGCACAATGTGTATGAAGATGTGGACTCATGTTTATGAAAGCTTATGCCAAATAAAAATGGTTAGAGAATAAGAAGTCACAAGACTCTTATTTTTTGCTGCATCAAACTGGAACAACAACCCACTTGGAAATTTCTAATGCGACAGAGATTGCCCCATTTCAAGTTAATGCAAACCTGGACAGAAAATTTGGTAAACACAAACAGAAGTGACATGGAGCAGAAAAAGACCTAAATGTCAAAATTTATTCAGGACAAAATATGCTGGCTTGTCAAATATCCAACCAATCAACTGTACATCCACATCCATTTATCAGTATCCCAATTGCATAGTTGGGGCCTGTGAGAAAATACAAATCCTGCTCTCTTTTTTGGTTCACTATAGCTCATTACTGCATAAAACTGTTAGATGAACACTTTGTTTTTCTTCTGGAAGTCAGAAAATGAACAGGTGGAAGTGTTTTAGATCTTCGTCAAGTTAAAGTTCACTAGGCTCATTCAATGTCAATAGCCTACACGAATACAAGCCACTAATTTGATGATGATGATGATGATGATGATGATGATGAAAGTGGCGTGGCAAAGATGATTGTATTAGTAGTAGAAGCAAAAGTAAAAGGAGGAGGAGGAGGACAAGGACGAGAACTGCAGAGCTGGAATGGACAAAATGGATTACGGAGACCAGCACCTGTCAAGGAGGCACAGTGCAGAATTGAGCTCCCAACCTGTAGCTCCTCAGCCAGATACCTAAATCAATCTCTTCACTCTGATTAACTTTCACTGTCATATAAAATACAGTGATACCTCATACAATGTCCATACTTGGTTCCACAAGTTTGGACTTTATACGGATTTGGACTTTGTATGAGGCATGCAAAATACTAGCCGCGATGCCTCATACAATATCCAAATCCTTGCCACGATGCCTCATACAACGTCCAAATCCTTGCTGTGATGCCTCGTACGTCGTTTCCATAGAGATACATTGTACTGTAACAGCACAGACTTCATGGCAAAGTCAAGGAAACAGACAGGAAACTGACAGAACTTTAAGAAATCATTGTCTAAAGACTAAATACATTACAAAAACATGTCAAACAACCCTGATTGTCCAAGAACCTGAAGAATGCTGCAAAAATCCCAGGAATGCTTCTAAAAATTCTGATGAAAAAATTCAAAAAAATCCAAAATCACATTCAAAAACACTCCTAAACACTCTTTGCCTCGTGCAAAACACACAAGAGCAATGCACACATGTGTCCTGCCATTTATACTGCCCAGGCACAATGCATCCTGGGAAAAACTCAATGCCCAAATCAAGCGACTTTGTATGAGGTAACATTTTTCAAGAAATTAGGCGATGTTGTATGAATTCGATGTTGTACGAAGCGGACTTTGTATGAGTTATTACTGTACTGTACGCTACACAAATATACAACATAATATTCTTAGAAACATATTATTTATCCTTAAAGCCACTGACAAGTTGCAACTACGTGGCATTAGCATAATCTCTCCCCCCCAGATCAGTCAGTAATAAACAATGTACTATGGGACACCAAATCTTAATGCAGAAATAGTAATTGAATGCATTCTACAGAACATAACCCAAGAGCTGTTATTAAAAGTCATTCCTCTAGCCTTCTGCTTTCAACCTGGGGTTACTAGGGATCATTAATGATAATGTATTATAGCCCTTGCTGAATAAGCAAACCAGCTAATATACTAAGCTAGATTCAGTAATGTCTAGAAAAAACAGTAGGAGAATTATAGGTCAAAGTAAGATGAATAGCATTCTTCTCTTTGTCCAAGCAACCTATTAGAGGTCTTGGGGAGGGGAAAAAAGACTAAGGCCTTTGTTTTTTAATATTGCTTTTAAACCTTACATTAGAATAAAACTGAAGACACAAACATTTTAAAAATACTTTATTTTTAAGGAGCCCTGGTGGTGAAGTGGTTAAACTGCTATACTGCTATCAAAAGGTCGGAGTTTGATCCTGACCAGGGCTCAAGGTTGACTCAGTTTTCCATCCTTCCAAGATCAGTAAAATGTATGTTGGGGGTAAAATGCTAATTAACTTGTGAATGGCCCAGTGAGTTCACTAAGCACTAAGGGACAGTATATAAGTGTGATTGCTTTGCTGGTTTCACTAGGTCAGGTGTTTTCAAACTTTTCAAGCCAAAAGCCAGGTCATGCTCCCTCAGACAGCTTCTAGGGGTGGACGGTCATTTTTCCCTGCCTGTCACACATGGCACTTCCAAGTGTGGCAAAGGTGGTAGGAGGCCACATGAAATGGTGTCAAGGGCTGCATCTGGTCCCCGGGCCGTAGGTTGAGAACCACTGCACTAGGTCTTCATGTAATAATGCTTTTTGTATGGAACAATAGCATAAGCTCCAAACTTAGAAAATAGAATGCTTGCTCTGCTGTTTGTTTGTCTATGATAAGAGAGAAAAACACTCCCGAAGAAAATCACGATAATAGCAATGTGTTTAATATACTAAAATTGTGCTAATAGAAACTCTACTGACTTTTGGCTGAAATACTGCCTGAGAAGTCTACCAAATATCAATACATGTACAACAGGCACACTGCGGTATGCAATATAAGTACACATAAAGAATGCTCTCCCTCTCCCATATAGTCCTGTGTGGGACAAAAATATTCCCCAAGAAAAATGTCTATATTCGTGAGGCCAGCACTTGAAAATTAAGTCAATCAGTCCGTGAGTGCGATGTAATTCATACGTGGTAAGTACCAGGTCCTCAAAAGGTAAGTACTGCTGCAATTGGGCTGCAACGTATATCAATTGGAGACGGTGCCAAGAAGACCCAACGCAGGAGTAGGAGAGGAACGGTGTTCAAAGAATTTCGATGTCCCTCCAGTAAGCAGACATTTCGAGAGACTTCCTCAAGAGTCTAAAGCATACAGTAATGAAAAGAACACAACAAGCTAATATTTGTAACATCACTACTCAAACCTCATGAATGTGTTATTCAAGGTCATATTGTATCAAGTGTATAACCATAACAGTACAACATTAGAGAAACGGACAAGGACATACCTATTAAGACTGAATTTCGCGCGCAGAAACCTCCATGGTAAATTCCTATTGTGTTCTCGCGTTAACCCAAAGCTAGGGAAGGTCTGGTTAAAATACCCTTTGGCGGAAAGACACATCTGAAAATGATCAGCTAAGTAACAGGTCCTGTGTACCTCTGAATCCAATTGTTAAAGGAAAAGGGCATGAATTGCAGATCTAACATTACTACAAAGTGGGTTCACAGAAATGCGGATAGGTCCCAATCCGTGTTCAAACTGTGGGGTGACAACGTTTTAAAGTGATGGATATAGAATGTCTCTCTCTGTAATAGAAAGCGCTCAACGTCAATCACCTGGTGCTTATTGGGTAAGTAAGTTTCGAGCACCACCATCTTCAGATCTTTGTAAGTATGTTTCCTTTCTATGAAGTGATTGACCATGGGTGAGTTCAAAATGCAGTTTTTAATACGGGAAATGTGTTCACCTAAATGCACCCTGATAGGTCATCTGGATTGCCCGATGTCTATCCCTGGATTGCACATGTGTCAAACATCATCTCAGTAGTCCTGCAA
This sequence comes from Bradypodion ventrale, assembly GCA_035047345.1. Lineage (NCBI taxonomy): Eukaryota > Metazoa > Chordata > Lepidosauria > Squamata > Chamaeleonidae > Bradypodion > Bradypodion ventrale. Next base: position 285,071,505 of record JAWDJE010000002.1, on the reverse strand, counting down.
GGGGGACTGTCTATGGATTACATAACAGAGGGCACGTTTCGTTTTCTTTTCAATAAATTTCCCAGAGTACCTATATTTTATTTGTTATCTAAAGTGCATAAATTTACCACCAATTTGGATATCTTTCTATGCAGACCAATAATTAGTGCCAATAATTCCTTATTAGAACCCATAGCTAAATACATCAATCACCACATCCATCCTTTTTCGACAGCCACGCCCGCTTATGTTAAGGATTCTACACATTTTATACAGTTAGTAGAGAACCTTGCAGTCCCGCCTGATGCGGTACTTCTTACAATGCATGTCACCTCATTATACACGAATATACCGCTTTCTGAAGCCCGGTCCCTCATTGCACATCATTTAAATTCTCGTCGCAATGGTTTTCCACCTTCCGATTTTCTTTTAGATCTATTAGATATATGCTTTGAGCACAATTTCTTTAGGTTCGAACATTCTTATTATTTACAGATCCAAGGAGTCTCCATGGGCTCAAATTTTGCACCTTCTGTTGCGAACATCTTCATGTGCAACTTTGACAAAACTTTCATCCTAGATCCCTTAGTTAACCCCCACCGCTCAGATATTTTATGTTATAAGAGGTACATCGATGATTTGTTTTTCATTTTTAAAGATCACTCTTCAGTTACAGATTTTTGTCAGTGGATCAACCGTCAACACCTCCAATTACAATTTACACATACTACTAATTCCGCTGCCTTACCATTCCTTGATCTCACAGTTTTCATCAGAAAAAGCAGGATTCAAACAAAGCTTTATCATAAACCAACGGATCGGTTTGCATACCTACAATTTAATTCTTTTCACCCACATCACTTAAAGGCCAACATTCCATACAGTCTCCTTATAAGAGTGAAACGGAACTCGTCCCATCCTCAGGATTTCAATACGGCAGCTGACAATATCTCTTTTACATTGAAAAACAGGAGATACCCCACCAGCATCATTACAACAACGCGAAATAGGGTTAACGCACGACCTAGGAACACCTTGCTCAGGGACAACATGAGAACACCTCAGGATGACTCAAGATTATTCTGGTCCCTTGACTACACCCCCCTAGCTAATAAGATTAAAAACATTATACTGAGACACTGGCACATTCTTGACACTATACCGGGCTGCCAACAGCGTCCTACCATCGGGTTTCGTAAAACTAACACCATTGCCAACCACATCTCTCGGGCTGACATCAATCCCCGGTCAGTTAATTCTAGAGCTCCAACAGGGCATTTTGCGTGTGGACACTGTAAGATTTGTACTTACATGTGGCGCACCAATCATGTACGATTACCCTCCAGCAACTTTTCTTTGGATTTAACCTCATTTTCTAATTGCAACACAAGCGAGTCCGTCTATATGATCACGTGTTCATGCCAATTAGCATACATCGGGCAATCCAGACGACCTATCAGGGTGCGTTTAGGTGAACACATTTCCCGTATTAAAAACTGCATTTTGAACGCACCCATGGTCAATCACTTCATAGAAAGGAAACATACTTACAAAGATCTGAAGATGGTGGTGCTCGAAACTTACTTACCCAATAAGCACCAGGTGATTGACGTTGAGCGCTTTCTATTACAGAGAGAGGCATTCTATATCCATCACTTTAAAACGTTGTCACCCCACGGTTTGAACACGGATTGGGACCTATCCGCATTTCTGTGAACCCACTTTGTAGTAATGTTAGATCTGCAATTCATGCCCTTTTCCTTTAACAATTGGATTCAGAGGTACACAGGACCTGTTACTTAGCTGATCATTTTCAGATGTGTCTTTCTGCCAAAGGGTATTTTAACCAGACCTTCCCTAGCTTTGGGTTAACGCGAGAACACAATAGGAATTTACCATGGAGGTTTCTGCGCGCGAAATTCAGTCTTAATAGGTATGTCCTTGTCCGTTTCTCTAATGTTGTACTGTTATGGTTATACGCTTGATACAATATGACCTTGAATAACACATTCATGAGGTTTGAGTAGTGATGTTACAAATATTAGCTTGTTGTGTTCTTTTCATTACTGTATGCTTTAGACTCTTGAGGAAGTCTCTCGAAATGTCTGCTTACCGGAGGGACATCGAAATTCTTTGAACACCGTTGCTCTCCTACTCCTGCGTTGGGTCTTCTTGGCACCGTCTCCAATTGATATACGTTGCAGCCCACTTGCAGCAGTACTTACCTTTTGAGGACCTGGTACTTACCACGTATGAATTACATCGCACTCACGGACTGATTGACTTAATTTTCAAGTGCTGGCCTCACGAATATAGACATTTTTCTTGGGGAATATTTTTGTCCCACACAGGACTATAAGGGAGAGGGAGAGCATTCTTTATGTGTACTTATATTGCATACTGCAGTGTGCCTGTTGTACATGTATTGATATTTGGTAGACTTCTCAGGCAGTATTTCAGCCAAAAGTCAGTAGAGTTTCTATTAGCACAATTTTAGTATATTAAACACATTGCTATTATCGTAATTTTCTTCGGGAGTGTTTTTCTCTGTTATCCTTCCCACACCCCAGCCGCCTTTCCGCGCTGTTTGTTTGTCTATGTCAGACACAAAGGTGACCAAGCAGGACCATCAGTGACAGCTATCTTTTACTGTTTGTTGTTGTTGTTCAGTTGCACAGTTGACTCCAACCCTTTGCAATCCCATGGACCATTGCCCGCCAGGCACCTCTGCCCTCCACTTTCCTCCTCAACCCGCCCTGCTCTGTGCTACAATACCATTTAGAGATCTCATTTTTGGCTGCCCCTTCTTCTTTTGCCCTCAACCTTTCCAGGCATCAAGGCTATCTCAAGTGAATTCTCTCTTCTCATTTGATGTCTAAAGTACCTTAACTTCATCTTTACTATTTGACCCCCTAAGGAGCAGTCAGGGTTGATTTCTTCTAAGAATGACCTATTTGTTCCCCTCACTATCCAGGGTACTCTCAAAACTCTCTTCCAACACCACACTCAGCTTTCCTTATGGTCCAGCTCTCACAACCGTACATTACCACCAGGAATACCATTAACATGACTATACGAATTTTTGTTTGCAAGTTGATGTCTCTACTTTTGACTATGTTCCCCAGGTTTCTCATACTTTGCCTCCCAAGAATTAGTTGCCTTTTTGTTTCATGGCTGAAATCCCAATCTGCAGTGATTTTTGATCCTAAGACAGTAAAATCTGTCAGTGCCTCTACTTCTTCCCCATCTATTTTCCAGGGTCTGATAGGGCCTGTTGCCACTTTCTTGGTTTTCTTGATATTATGTCTCAAGCCAGCTTTTGCATTCTCCTCCTTCAACCTAAGCAAGAGCTTCTTTAGGTCTTTCTCACTTTCTGCCATTAGGGTAGTGTAATCTGCATATCTCAAATCGTTGATGTTTCTCCCAGTGATTTTAATTCCAACTTTTGATTCATCAAGCCCTGTGTTGTGCATAATGTGCTCTGTGTATAAGTTAAATAGGCAGGGTGACAAAATGCTGTCTTGTCTTACTCTTTTTCCTATTCCCAAACCACTCCATCATTCCGTATCCTGTCTTAAATGTTGCTTCTTGACTCATGTATAGATTTCTCATGAGACATATAAGGTGTTCTGGTATTCCCATTTCTTTAATTACTGTACTTGCCACATTTTATTGTGGTCCACAGCTACCTTATATATGTCACTTTGTCACTGGAAAGATCTCAGCATCTGCAATAGATAACATAAGCTTGCTAGAAAGGACAGATCCCATTTGCCTGTTACTGAGTTAATACAGCGACATTATGTGTGGCTTGGTACAGAATAGTATTTCTAATAATACTTTAGTCTTTAAAATAACTCATGCTTGATCAGTTACATTTTTCCAGTGCTTTTCTTGTGGAATCTGGACTCAAACTGTGGTTTGTAAAAAAATAAACTAATTCCTTTGTTGTTGTTGTTTTTAAAGTCTAGTATAAGACTTTGTTTGTCAGTTATAAATAAAAACCTCAGCCAAGGAAAATTACTAAAAAAATATCAGCAGCAGTCAGAAATAGAGTCCTTTCATTTTAAAGCAAATTTCCTATTGTGAGTGTCTCCCCATGGATTGTACAAAGGGGAAAAAGCCTGATATTTTGGGTTAACAAATTGTAACTCGCACAGACCATTTCTAACAGTACAAATAACACCCCACTGAGTTTATGTACACAATTTTGAAAATACATTTTATACCAAAGTATTACATGTTTGATCTTCAGTCCTAGGGACTGTAGGAAAAAAACCAGAAACAAGAACTTTGTAAGAATTCATCCAAACCTCTCCAAATCAGGCACGAGGCAAAATCACTCTGCCAAACATGATCCTGATTGAAGAACCTGTTCAAAGGTTTTAAGTTTTGTTTGGATCATGTATTCCTTTATTAGTAAATTTATATACTGCCAAATTAGTGTCTTGCACTACTCATTGTATTTAGAGTAATACATCTTTCGTCAACAAAAATGGCAAAATAACAAACATTTAAAAGTTCCTATTTCTCAAATTAAACATTTACTTAAAATCTCAGATGGCAACTGAGTATCAAATGAACCAAAGTCCAATAATCTATCAAAAGAAAGGTAGGATGAACTAAACCAAAAACTATTTAAAACTTCCCTACACTGAGGCAACCAGTGCAGGCCCTCCAGAACTGGAAAGTATGACCAAATGGCTTATGGTCATGTAGTATCAGGGCAGTGAGACTAGATCAAGAATGTTTTCCCTAAGAACAGTACAGCATTTGAACTCCAAAACCATATCTCAGAGAGGTTTCTTGATTAGCACCACTGCAAATGAACTGAACAATCCTGAATCAAGCAAAGCAGACTAATGAAGAAAGAAATAAAAACCTTTCCCAAACCATACCAACCAACCAACCAACACCACCACCACAAAAAAAAAAAAAAAATTCCACCCTTGACAATTTGCTATGGATATTCCTGTCGCATTACAACATTATGCCAGTTGAATAAAGTTGGACTGCTTAAATACCAAAATGGAAGTGGGGGGGTGATCATTGCTAAGAAACGGCATGGCAAAAATGAAATCTAGTTATCTCATAACAAGCCAATTAGGCCTTATATTGTTGAATTCATTATGCTTTCAGCCATTGGGGACTTAAGATACATTTGTAATACTTCTCTTATTATCAGCAAATAGATGCATACAGTAAACAAAAGCAAACAGCACAAACCCCTTCCAAGCAACATCTGACCTCACAGAAATGAAATACAGTAAGACCTCACATAAAGAGCACCTCATTTAGAGACTAACTCATTTAAAGAGCAAAATTTTCTCTGAATAGTCACCTTGCTTAACAACTAAAACCAACCAAAAACTTGCTTAACAACTAAATCGGGGTTCACAATCCCACCACCACCACCAGAAGTCACAACTGGTCACTTACAATGGTGTTTCGCTTAAAAAGCAAACTTGAGCAATCCCGTGGAACACATTATGCTCTTTAAGTGAGGTACCACTGTATACATAATATTTACACAAGCATTTCCCCCTGTTTCTGTCTGCTCCAAAAACTGCCACAGTCTGTTCCAAACACTGTTTCCCCTTGGAGCCTCCAGATGTTCTTTGACTTCAATTCCCAGAAACCCTGATTAGCAGGTGTGCTGACTTGGGTTTCTGGTAAATTGAGATCCAATAACACCTGGAAGCCCAAGGTTGAGAAATCTTGGGGTAGACAATCTGCTTGTACTAATGGGCTGCCTTAAGCCTTTTCAATTGTCCAGAATTTTTACTCTTCCATCTCTGTTGCCTCCACATTTGTCACCCTATTTCAAAGGTAGCTGTGTAACTGGCCATTCACTTGGTGCTGCCGAGGGATATTGCTGATGTTTCCCTCACAGATATCCTGACAGCCCTGTGAAGCCATTTCCAGCCGAGGGTCATTTGATGTCTACAGATTGATACACAATAGGCAGCATCACAGTGCCAAACACATCTTTATTGCAAGGTATGCAATCTGAACATGAGGTAATGGCAGAGACGCAGCTCCTTATATATGCTTGCAGTACATTTAAATTTAGCTATACGGTTGACCATTGGCTGTGGTATCCGTGACGTCATTGAGACATACGGTATACCTTACAAGGAGTTACCTGTGGTGGGAATCTTTCCCGCAGAGACCCATGGTTGGTTATTTTATACCATGTGATTCGAGTGCCTCTTGATACCCTCTAGAGGCAGCTGAACCACATATTATATCAGCTGTTCTACATTGAGTTACATTGTAATCATTCACAGTTACATTCTTAAAGATACGGAAATCCATACACAACATCCCTCCCCCCTAGGATGGGACGAAGTCCCTCAACCATTGTGGTGGCCCACATGTTCGTTTGGGCTGTGTGGCAGCTTGGTCGAGCTCAGGGGAATTGGGGTGTCTGAGCTCCGCAGATGCTCACCCTGCAATGGGAAAATAAGACTCATTAGCTGCGCGTCGGAAACCCTGCTCTGATTCAGAAGGGGTACCTGGGAGGGAAGTTTGTAACTTAAAACTCCATCTCGTACTCGTAGAGGCAGGGGATTTCCCAAACCCAAAACTTGGGAATGATGAGGAGTACCTTAAAACACAGTCCTGCCTAGTACTCAGAGTGGCAGGTGACTCAACGGCTGATTTCCTCGTTTCTCTGAGAGTAGGGGTAGAAACCAAAGGCTCGGGGGACTAAATCAAAATCCCACTTCTTGCTTGGATGGGTGGGGGAACACACCACAAACTCCCCCCAAGACCGTAAACCAAAAACTGAACTCTCAGGGTCTGTGGTATCTCCCTCTCCACCCTGGAAGGTACAAACAACAGGGATTCAACCTCGCATTTTTGGGGAAGGACTAGATATAAGGGTCCTCCCATGGGGGAAGGTATGTTGTGTCTCTGTAATGGTCCCCTCGCGGAAGGTCCTCTGTGTCTCCCCCTTGAAATCCGTGTGTGTGGGAGGACCCTAATCTGGACTCCTCCTGGCTCTCCTCTCCCGGGCATCCGAGACCCGACACCTGAGTTGGTCGGCGTGACTCCTCCAGAGTAAACCCACACTTGTTTCTACCTTATAGGACACTGTTCAATCACAACCCCTGGGACCCATGTTGGACCGGTGGCCACATAGTTCCTGCAATGCACCGGGTCCCCTACTGTAAAAACTTTGGCGCTTCCCATTTCTATGTTCCTCCCCTTATCCTCCACCCTGGTCGGATCCAACCAATCAAACAGCGTGACGGGTCTCCGGCACATAAGGAGCTCTGCAGGCGAGAGTCCGGATGCCAGGGGGGTTGCTCTGTAGCAAATGAGGAACTGGCACAATTGCAAATTTAAATCCCCAGGGCCCATCTGCCGAAGTGTCTCCTTGGTTGTTCGCACTTGGCGCTCCACCTGGCCATTTGTTGTGGGGTGAAATGGGGCCGACGTAATGTGCCGAATCGCATTCATCGCTAGGAATGCCCAGGAGACAACTAGACCCCTGTTTGAGAACCACTAGGGGTAGTTTCTCCATGAATCTCTTGAATTTCACCTTAAAATCACCCCCCCCCCCAAACCTGGCTGCCATAGTCCTGCACGTCCTGCAAGTTAGTTTTTAGGGATTTGAGCTTTGGCCGCGTTGGGGGGGGGGAATGTGCAAGAATTCTTTTTGGGATATAATGGAGTAGGATGAACATGAATCCACCTCCATCCTAACCGGGACCCCCTGTAACAGTGCCTCAACGAAAAAATGTCGGTGTGCAACAGACACACAGTTCGTGGTGGCCTCGTCTGCAGAGATTTTTCTGATGCCGTCCACCTTCCATCGAGGGCACTCCACAGCCTCCTGGTCCCCTCTGTGCTTTCACCTGCAAACCTTGTTGATGTGGCCTCGGCGTCCGCAGCTGTGGCACTTGGCTTTTCTGAAAGGGCACCTTTTCTGGTTGTGGGACGCTCCGCAGCCATCGCATCGGCAGCCTCCCTTATCCCTGGTGGGCTTTTCAGCCGCCTCTGGACCTTCTGGATATCGTCGTTGTCACTGGACCTGGACCCAGCTGGTGCTGAGGCTTCCGAAGATGAGAGGGGGCTGGTTGGAGGTCAGGGCGAGTGCCAGGTGGCCTGTACAGCAGACCGGGACCCCTCGAGTGTGGCAGGCCTTACTTTGAACGTTTTGATTCTGGACCTCAGCACCTGAGCTGCATGAGCCTCCTGCAGGACAGCCTGGAAGGTGAGTTGATCTCGGGTCATCAACCTCCGCTGAACTTCTTCGTCCCGCAACCGCATAATAGGTGGTCCCTCAGGGATATCTCCAAATTCTCCCACCGGCATGGGGCAGCGGCTGACCTGAGTGCAGCTGCATAGTCTGCCATGGACTCACCCAGCTGCTGGTCTCACCTGTGGAATACAACTCTTGCTGGGAAGATGGACACTGTAGGCTGGAAGTGTCCTCACAGGGCCGCCAGGGGTGCCATAATATGAATTAGTAGCCAGAATGCAGGGAGACCAATCTGGGCGAGCAGGCATGAGCACATTTGTTCCTCTTCTTCAATGCACTCGGAGGCCATTGCGTGCCTAAACTGGCACTCATAAAGCTCCCATTGTTCTGGGTCTTCCATGTCGAACGGAGGTAGTCTGACACTGTGGGATGCCATTATCCCATCCTTGTTGCCAGTTTGATGTCTACAGATTGATACACAATAGGCAGCATCACAGAGCCAAACACATCTTTATTGCAAAGTATGCAATTTGAACATGAGGTAATGGCGGAGACGCAGCTTCTTATATATGCTTGCAGTACATTTAAATTTAGCTACATGGTATCCGTGACATCATTGAGACGTACGGTATACCTTACAAGGAGTTACCTTGTGGTGGGAATCTTTCCCGCGGAGATCTTATGGTTGGTTGTTTTATACCATGTGATCTGAGCGCTTGCAGCTGCCTCTCAATACCCTCTAGAGGCAGCTGAACCACATATTATATCAGCTGTTCTACATTGAGTCACATTGTAATCATTCGCAGTTACATTCTTAAAGATACAGAACTCCATACACAACAGGGCTCCATATTTCCTGCCCATGTGGCATTTCACCGCCATGACCAATGCCCCGGGAGTCTGTGGCTGACTATGCTGCCGCCCTTCTACTTGCAGCTGCCCCCTGCCAGTGGCCAAATGTCGAAGAAGCCCTCTGTGACCGCCTGCTAGCCAGACATCAAGATGAAGAGGCCCAACGCAGGCTGATGACCCAGGACACACTCACATTCAAGTCTGTGCTGTAGGAAGCATTGGCATTTGAGGTGGCCTGATCGGGGGTAAAGTCCTTCAAGCTACGGCCTGTTGCCTCCGGGGCTCCGGAGTCTGCTGTAGAGGCCCACCACTGCTCCTCATCATTATGCTCATCTTCAACAGTGTTGCCAGCGTCATTGTCCACATCTGGGTCCAGCAATGAGGATGGATGGGTCGAGAATCTCCAATGGAAAAATTAGAAACATGCCCCAAAAGTCTTGAAAAGGTGCGATGACTGTGGAAGCAAATACGACTGTCGAAAGTGCCCCTTTCGAAATGTGGATTGCCATCATTGTGGCAAGCAAGGGCACATTGCAAAGGTGTGCCACCAGAGGAGCAGGCGAACCCCAGCGTCGTACCAGCACCTGAGGAAGCCGGAAGCGCATATCTCCAAGATCTCCACGTCAGAGACTTCATACAGCAATGTGGCAAATACAATACAATACAATTTTAATTTATACCCTGCCTTTCTCAGCCAAGGCTGACTCAAGGCGGCAACAACACATCAAAATCCATACAATACAATATAACATAATAATACAGTAATACAACGGTAAATCAATACAAAAATCAGTACAATAATAACATAACATAATATAGTCAGCAATATAAAGTATCAATAAAGAATTACAGTTAAAGTGCAACAATGACAGCATGGAATGGCTGGGGGTGGGGTAGAGAGGAGATGCGGCACTCGGCAAGGCACGGCACTCAGTGTCTTCCTCTTCTTCAGCAGCCCAACAGCCCAAAGTCCCAGGGTCCTTTTATCCCCCCACCAGCGATGTAATGGCTGGGGGTGGGGTAGAGAGGAGACATGGCACTTGGCAAGGCACAGTGCTTGGCGTCTTCCTCTTCTTCGGCTGCCCAACAGCCCAAAGTCCCAGGGTCCTTTTACCCCCTCCCCCCAGTGACAGAATGGCTGGGGGTGGGGTAGAGAGGAGACGTGGCACTCAGCATCTTCCTCCTCTTCAGCTGCCCGACAGCCCAAAGTCCCAGGGTCCTTTTATCACACACACCCCAGTGATAGATTGGCTGGGGTTGGGGTAGATAGGAAATGCGGTGCTTGGCATCTTCCTCCTCTTTGGCTGCCCAACAGCCTAAAGTCCCAGGGTCCTTTTATCCCCCCCCAGCGATGGAATGGCTGGGGGTGTGGTAGAGAGGAGACGCAGCACTTGGCAAGGTGCGGCGCTCGGCGTCTTCCTGTTCTTTGGCTGCCCGACAGCCCAAAGCCCCAGCATCCTTTTATCCCCCCCCCCCAGAGACGGAATGGCTGGGGGTGGGGTAGAGAGGACACACAGCACTCGGCGTCTTCCTTCTCTTTGGCTGCCCGATAGCCCAAAGACCCAGGGTCCTTTTATCACACACACACCATTGATGGATTGGCTGGGGGTGGGGTAGATAGGAAATGCAGTGCTCGGCATCTTCCTCCTCTTCAGCTGCCCGACAAACCAAAGTCCCAGGGTCCTTTTATCCCCCCCAGCATTGGAATGGCTGGGGGAGGGGTAGAGAGGAGACGCGGAGCTCGGCAAATGTGTCCGGCTGGTTATTTGCTGACTTGCAATGGCAAGGCGCACCAATTCGCATAGAGGTGGACTCTGGTATGTCTTATTCCATTCTGACCCCAAAAAGAATTCTAAAAAATTCCCCCCTCCTCGTGCCCTAAGTTGCGGGCATTGAAGCCGTCCCTCCGAGATGTTCAAGGGTGCCACATACCAATTCTGGGGGTGAGGGATTTCACTGTATGTTTCAAGAACATTTCTGCCAAATTGCCTCTTGTGGTGGTGAAGCAAGGAACTAACTGTCTGCTAGGAGTCCCGTGGTTTGACCCGCTGGGAATAAGACTGTCCAGAATCAATGCTGTCAGTTCTTACCCGGTGCTGGATGTTTGCAATGTGCACCCAGAGGTTTTCAAGAAAGGACTTGGTACTTATGTGGCCCCCCGGTCTCATTTGAACTTGACCCAGCCGTACGGCCAGTCTGCCTTAAGCCACATCGTGTTCCTTTCGCCCTTAAGGACAAGATAGAGACAGAAATAGATAAGCTTGTGGGTCAAGGTATTTTGGTTCCCATTGATTCTGCAGAGTGGGAAACTCCTATTGTGACAGCAATGAAGTCAAATGGGGAGGTTAGAATCTGTACAGATGACAAGTGCACGATCAACAAAGCCATTCGGCCCAATGCATACCTGGTCCCTGTTGTAAGTCACTTGCTGCCTTCATTACACAGGGGAAAGTATTTCGCTAAATTAGATTTAGCCCAGGCCTACCAGCAGCTGACGGTTACACCTGCTGCTGCTGTAATGCAAATAGTCACTCATAGAGGGGCTTTCAAAGTCACCTGTTTGCAGTTCAGGGTCAATGCAGCCCCAGGTATATTTCAATCGCTCGTAGAGTGTTTACTTAAGTATCTCCCTGGGGTCCTCCCCTATTTCAACATTGTTTTAATCACTGTGGGGGATGAATTCAAACTGGCAGAAAGGTTGGACTGGGTTTTGCACAGGTTCAAACAGGCAGGGCTCTGGTTACGTAAGGACAAATGTGTATTCTTTGCCAGGGAGGTTGAGTTTCTGGGATTCAAAATAACTCCCGGGGGTGGGGGTCAAACCCTCAGATTCTAAGGTCTCTGCTGTATGTAATGCCCCCCCCCCCCAGCCATCTTCTAAGTCTGAGTTGCAGTCTTTCCTGGATTTGCTTAACTTTTACTACTCCTTCCTGCCCAGGAAAGTGTCTGTAGCCAAGCCACTGCATCGTCTTCTCAAGAAAGACATGGTTAGGAGCTGGGGGCAGAGCCAAGACAAGGCTTTCAGAGAGTTAAAGGAGCTGCTGTCCTCTGAGGCAGTCCTCACCCATTTTGATCCCAGAAAACTTGTGGTATTGGTTTGTGATGCATCACCAGTAGGGGTGGGGGCTGTCCTTTGCCATACATTGGATAGTGGAGTGGAGGCCCCAATCACTTTTTTATTCAAGGTCTCTTTCCAAAGCCAAGAGAAACTATGCAAAGACTGATCATGAGGTTCTGGCCATAGTTGCAGGGATAAAAAAGTTTCACTTTTTTATGGAAGAGATTTTACAATTGTGATGGACCATAAGCCACTGTTAGGAATCTTTGTTTCTTCAAAGCCCACTCCACGAATACTTTCTCCCCGAATGCTGAGGTGAGCTATATTTCTAAATGCATACCAGTTTAAATTAATCCATTGGCCAGGGATGGACATAGGCCATGTTGATGCCCTCTCCAGGACCCCATTGCCTGACCTTGGGGAACCAGACTGTGTGATAGAGCAAGATCATCAGGTGCTGATGACTGAATCTCTCGATTCACCCCCTATAGTTTCCTCAGACATCGCTAAGGCTGCAGCTAAGGATAAGCTGTTGTCCCAAGTGGTTACTTGGGTCCAGAAGGGTTGACCCACGGCTTCCCCTTCAGATGAGTTCAGAGTATTCTATAGGAAGCAGTTTGAGCTGTCACTCGAGAGGGGTTGTCTATTATGGGGTCAGCGGGTAGTAATTCCTGCTGTGTTGCATCCAAAAGTCCTTAAGCTTCTGCACATTAGCCATCCGGGAATCATGTGCTCTAAAGCCTTGGCGCAGAGCTATTTCTGGTGGCCACAAGTATATTCAGACATAGAGCAGTTAGTAGGCACTTGCAATAATTGCCAGAGTTCTTGCCCTGAGGAGTCCTGACTTCCCTCCCGGGAATGGGCTCACGGACCGTGGTCACGAATCCATGTGGATTTCACCGGTCTGTATCGAGGCACCTTACTCCTTTTAGTGGTAGATACTTTTTCAAAGTAGTTAGAGGTAATTCCTATCCCAAATACTTCATCTGCTGTGACAAGCAACTACGTAAACTTTTCAGTTGTTTTGGTTTGCCAAATGTGCATTTCACCCTGCCACCAATGGTCAGGTCGAGCGCCAGGTCTGCACGACTAAGGAGGCTTTACGCCGCATTGGGCAGGGGGATATTGAGCTGCAGCTCTGTCAGTTTCTTTTGTGCTATCAAGTCACTCCCCTGGCCTCGGGTCTACCTCCTGCTGACCTCCTCATACGTCGGAAACCTACCACCCTGCTGGACAGGTTAGATCCTTCCAGGGTGGAGGATAGGGGGGTAAATTTGGAAGTGAGGCAGAAGAAAGTTTTTGCAGCAAGAGATCCTGTGCACTGCAGAAATTACATTGCCAGGGGGGCAACCTGGGTTCCAGGACCTGTATTAGAACAAACGGGGCCAGTCTCCTACAGGATAAAACTAGGGAATGGACTACTTTGGCGGAGACGTGCAGACCAACTGAGGCATAGGGTAACAGACCCATTACTGGAAAAAGAGGGAGAATCTTTTGATTTTGGGGTACCCTCAGCCACTGAAACACATAATAATTCTACATTAGAGTCCTCTCCCACTCATTTATTCCAAGGGGAAGTTGAAGAAGGCTCAGCCCTGTATTCAAACTCTGAGCAAGCATCTTTGCCCCTTGCACAGGGCTCACAGCAGTCTGATATTTCCTCCAGTAAGTTGGAGGATCAGGGGGAGTTTTTCAAATTTTCCCCAGGTGCCCCTCACCCCATACCTGTCAACTTTTGGATTTGAAAATAAGGGAAATTTTGGCCACACCCCTCTGTGGGTGTGGCCAAATCTGTGGGTGTGGCCAAATATAGCCATGTGACTTGCTGGGCTCTAGTCATGCCTGCCACATGGACATGAAAATGTCTGCAAACACAGACAGCACTGGCTCTTTGGCTGTAAATGGAGATGAGCACTGCACCCTAGAGTTGGATACGAATGGCAGATTTTACTTTCTTATGATCAAAGATCGCTGCAGATCGTGATTGCAGCCATGAAATAAAAAGGCGACTGATGCTTGGGAAACAAGCTATGAGAAATCTGGGGAACCTAGTTAAAAGTAGAGGCATCACCTTGCAAACAAAAAATTGCTTAGTCAAAGCAATGGTATTCCCCGTGGTAATGTATGGTTGTGAGAGCTGGACCATTAGGAAAGCTGAGCACAGAAAAATAGATGCCTTTGAAATGTGGTGTTAGAAATAGGTCAATCCTAGAAGAAATCAACCACGACTGCTCATTAAAGGTCAAATAGTAAAGATGGACATCAAATGAGAAGAGAGGATTCACTTGAGAGTAATGCAGGATGGAATGAGCTCCCGTCTTTGTTCCAGCTCCTGCTATCCTAGCAGTTCAAAAGCAAGAAATTGCAAGTAGATAAATAGGGACCACTTTGGTGGGAAGGTAACAGCATTCTGTGCACTCAGATGTCTAGTCATGCCTGCCACATGACCACAGAAATGTCTGCAGATGCAGACAACACTGGCTCTTCGGCTTTGAAACAGAGATGAGCACTGAACCCTAGAGTCGGATACGACTGGCTTTTGAGAAAGGGAACCTCCCCCCCCTCTCTCTCATATAGTCATCAGGCAACACCCACCCACCCCCAATTAGGGTGGAGGAGCAAGGGATTAATTCCCCCCCCTCTCTCATATAGTGATCAAGCAACCCCCCCTCCCAAGTTAACTCTAGAACTCTAGAAACGAAATCCTCCAGCCAGGAGGCAGGGCAGAAACAGCTCAACAAAGCATGAGGTTGCCCCTGCATATATGAAATATATCACTCACCTAGAGTAGACTCCTGCCCCGAGCAGCCAAAACGAAGCCTCCAGGACCATATGGCTGGCAGGAAAGGGAAAGAGAAAGGGAAAACTACAGAACGCCCCCCCCCTTCTCTCTCTCTCTCCTTCCACAAGTGAAAAGCCTGCCACACAGCAACCTCTGGTGGCCAAAAAAAAAATACTGCAGCTTCACCTGTGAGGTCAGGATATTTTTTTTAAAAAAATAAGGGAAAATATGGGGAAATTAATAAAATGGGAGGGGCAGGAAGAGGGGTAAAAATTTGGGGTTTCCCCAGGAAAAACAGGGTAGTTGACAGGTATGCCTCATCCTCCTGTGTTAGAGTTAACCCAGTCTACACCCACTTGTAAACAAAGGAGGGACTTTTGTGTTGCGTCGTCCTCTACTGAAATGGGCAATGGTGCTGAACTAGAATTGAGTAATTGTCCACACCATGTTATGAGTTCTAGAGGTGCCCCACTGCAAGGACTTTGCCAGCTACCTTAACTAGCCCCAGGGTTTCACTGGCTGACCAGGGGCCAGTGTACCGCAAAAGATGTTGTGGTCCTCCTAAATGGTTGCAGGATTTTGTTTGATCCTAGGGGGGAGGGGTGTTGTGTATTTAAGGAAATGTGTTTGCCATTTTGTCTTGTTGTGAAAGAATTTAATATGTATTTGCTTTACTATGGTCTGAAGTCTCATGAAACTTCGGGAGGGTTTTGAACGAGAACAGAGCTGTCAACGGTTCTAACAGTTTGTTCCAATGTAGGAGTAATTCAGAGAAAGTCAGAGTTCCTAAGCGGAGATCCTGCTCCGTTAGGAATGGCATAGACAGAAGATATAGAGAAAGAAAACACACTGCAATTCCTCATAAGAACATAAGAACATAAGAACAGCCTTGCTGGAACAGGCCACAGCCCATCCAGTCCAGCATTCTGTCTCACACAGTGGCTCACCATTTCCTTCAGGGTATTCCCAAGGAGATGCCTTCACCTGCTTAGGATTCCCTGGAAATGGCATTGAGAGATATCCTGCCTATCTCTCCAACCCGGAGGTTGTCCTTAGGTAGCCATAATTATAGCCATTGATAGCCTTGTCCTCCATGAACTTGTCTAATCCTTTCTTAAAGCTGTGAAGACTGACAGCTGTCACCACTTCTTCTGGCAGGGAGTTCCATAGACCAGTAATCCTCTGGGTGAAAAAGTACTTTCTCTTATTTGTTTGAGAACTAGTACCCAAAAGTTTCATGGAGTGTCCCCTAGTTCTAGTGTTGTGCGATAGGGAAAACAGTTTTTCCTTATCTACTTTGTCCACACCGTGCATGATTTTATAAACTTCAATCAGGTCACCTCTTAGACGCCGTCGTTCAAGAGTGAAAAGGCCCAACCGTTGCAGCCTCAGATGGTAAGGAAGGTGTTCCAGTCCCCTAATCATTCTGGTTGCCCTCCTCTGTACTTTCTCCAACTCCATAATATCCTTCTGGAGGTATGGCGACCAGAACTGTACACAATATTCCAGATGGGGCCTCACCATAGATTTATAAAGAGGCAAAATGACACTTGCTGACTTATTTTCTATACCCTTCCTAATGATCCCTAACATTGAGTTTGCTTTTTTCACTGCTGAGGCACACTGGGTTGACACCTTCATTGAGCTGTCCACCAGGACACCAAGGTCCCTTTCCTGGTTTGTCGCAGAGAGTTCAGACCCCATCAGTTTATAAATGTAATTGGGTTTTTTTGCCCCAACATGCATCACTCTGCACTTACTGATGTTGAAGCTCATTTGCCACTGTTTTGCCCACTCCCCCAGTGTCAAGAGATCCCTCTGGAGCTCTTCACAATCTCTCACAGTTTTCACTACCCTGTATAATTTAGTGTCGTCAGCAAATTTGGCTACCTTGCTTTTTACTCCTACCTCTAGATCATTTATGAAGAGGTTGAAAAGCAGGGGTCCCAGTACTGAACCTTGGGGGACCCCACTCTTTACTTCCCTCCACTTGGAGAAGTGTCCATTTAGTGCTACCCTCTGTTTCCTGTCCCTTAGCCAGTTGCTGATCCAGGACAAGACCTGTCCCTTTATTCCATGACTGGTAAGTTTATTCAAGAGCCTTTGGTGTGGGACCTTGTCAAAAGCCTTCTGAAAGTCCAGATAAACAATGTCAACTGGATCCCCCTTATCCACATGCTTGTTGACACTCTCAAAAAATTCCAACAGATTAGTGAGGCATGATTTGCCCTTGCAAAAGCCATGTTGGCTCTCCTTTAGCAGCGCCTTCTCTTCTATGTAACTATTAATTCTATCTTTTAGGATGGTTTCCATCACTTTACCTGGGACACATGTCAAACTGACAGGCCGGTAATTTCCTGGATCACCCCTGGATCCTTTTTTGAAAATTGGTGTTACATTCGCTACCTTCCAGTCATCAGGCACAAAGCCTGATTTGAGGGAAAGATTATATATTTTGGCTAGGATATCAGCAATTTCATCTTTAAGTTCCCTGAGAACTCGTGGATGGATGCCATCTGGTCCTGGGGATTTGTTAGTGTTTAGCTTAACAAGACATGCAAGGACCTCCTCCCTGGTTATTTCTATCTTGCTTAATTCTTCGGTTTCCCTCCCTATGAAGATAGGCTCTGTTTTGGGCATGTGGTCTCTGTCTTCTTCAGTGAATACTGAAGCAAAGAATTCATTGAGTCTCTCTGCAATCTCTGTTTCCTCTTTAATAACCCCTTGCCTTCCATTGTCATCTAATGGTCCAATGGCCTTCCTAGTTGGGTTCCTACTTCTAATGTACTTAAAGAAGTCTTTGTTATTTCTCTGAGTATTTTTAGCTATAAGCTCCTCAAAGTCTTGCTTTGCTTTCCTGATTGTTGCCTTGCATTTGTTCTGCCAGAATTTATGTTTCTGCCTGCTGTCCTCATTTGGACAAGCCTTCCATCTTCTAAATGAGCTTTTCTTGCTCTTGATCACTTCCCGAACAGCTCCTGTAAGCCACATCGGAGTCCTCTTGGACCTGGCAGTGCCCTTTTTCCTTTTGGGTATGCATTCCAATTGAGCCTCTGTTATTGTTTTTGTAAACAGCCTCCATGCCTCTTGGAGTGTTTGGACTCTCTCAATTTTCCCTTTCAGTTTCTTTTTTACTAGTTTCCTCATCTTTGGGAAATTTCCTTTTTGAAAATTTAAGGTCTCTGTGTTAGATTTTATCAGTGACTTGCGGTCTATGATCAAGTTAAACATAATTGAGTTGTGGTCACTGTTCCCTATTGGATCAGTCACATTAACATCTTGCACCAGATCCTGAGTATTACTCAGAATCAAGTCAAGGATTCTTGAACCTCTAGTTGGGTCTTCAACCATCCTCAAGCTTGAACAAAGGATAATGGCGGGTGCTTTGTTAAACAGAGTATAAGATTACATGCATCACACACACATCAGCCTATCAGAGTCTAGCAAACATACCTATATATGGAAGCATGAGTAAGCACTTCTGCTCGTTTGCACCTGCGCAGTAGTCCATATCTGACAGCATCACCCTTGGGGGTGGAGACTCGCTTGCCAGTAATGGAGAATGCAAGCACATTAACCCATTCCTGCCCAGGTAGCCTCCCACATGTCCTCCTTTTTAATTTTAATTTTTGAGTAAGGGACCGCCAATTATATACCTGCAAATCAGCATAGTTCATGACTACCCCCTCATAGTCACCATCACTATCCTCCTGGGCATCGGACCCCTCATTGCTCTTGGCACGCTGATCCAAATGATGATACTTTACAGAGTATAATTGCTTTTTCGTAAAACTAGAGGCTTCCTTTCTATTCAGTAGACAGTTATTGCAAACAGAAATAAGGTTTGGAATACAATAAATGCAAAAACATATGAGTATAAGGCATATAATAGCAATGACCCCATAAAAGAAAAGCTGCCTGAGGAAGGACAGATCAGGAAACCAAGAAGTCATGCAATCAAAAAGATTAACATCAGTATGTACATTATTAGTGATAGTCTCCTGCAAATCCTGGAGTTCTTTCTCAATCTTACTTAAAACCAATCAGGTTCAAAATATATCTAAACAATATCTGGCTTTCAAATCAATTGACTATCTATGTCAGGTGATGAAAGATGAGCATCTTCATCCAGAGTAGAAAACAACATTCTTTCACACCATTTGGCTATTTACAACACCATAAAGTTGCAAGAGGGAGTCAAGAGGCCCACCTGCAATACAGGGCAACCAGCTCCTCTAAGAAACAGGAACATGCCATGTTTGATGACCAGTGCCATGTTATTACAACCCTCTCCAGAAGAAATCACACCATGGAACTAGACATGAAACATGCCTGACATATAGACACAATTGCAATATAACAAACTCAGTTACATATGTAGGGTTACAGTGAAAAACTCTTCCAGGCATTTTCATAATTGTATTACAAGCACAGCAAAGTCCCAAAATACATTCCAGTAAAAGATCAAAAGCACATAGTTAAATCAATCTGTTGGGGGGGAGGCTATCCGTTGGGGGGGGGGAGAAGGCTGGTCACCCCCCCCTCTTCCAGGAGGCGGGAAACATGGAACGAGCAGGACCTTCATTCCATGACACCCCCCTCATTAGGGTGATGAAAACCAGGATCTTCTAGTAAAATCATGCCTTTTGTCATAGTTCACTCTATGCACTTTTAAAACAGGCAAGCACATTTCCTTTCTTCCTTACAAGAAAGTTTTTCTAGCAATTCTAGCAAACAACAACACACATCATTTTAACAACATTTCCCACTCACCAATTACATGAGTAGAGCATTACATTTCTTCTCTTACTAGGTATAAGTGAAAGAGGCATACAATATCTTAACCCCAGCATAGCATGGTAGATCAACTAGGTACAGTACAAATATCAGCAGAGCATTTCAAAATCATAGCATGAGCATTCAGACAATTTTAAAAAGGTTTTCAGGTTTTATAATGCAAACAAAGCCAATTCATCTTTGAAGTCCACACAAACTTTTTAGTCCAACTAAAATGTCCAAATTAAGAGTCCAAATGTTGATTGAAGATCTCTTCAGACTAGAATTTAAACACCATGTTCCCTCCAGCCCCCAGACTTAGCAAGGCAACCAACCACCCTCAAATACCAACACAACAATTCTTCCACACTGACGGACAGGACAGGGGAATTTCCAGTTGCTTCCCCTGCAGTCCCGATGCTTGTAACTTGGAACAGCCCACTCTTGATCTCTTTGCTTGAGGGTTGAGCAATTCAAAATTAGCCACAAACTGGAGTATATTCTCTCCCACCTTGTATTTTGGCAAAAGTCTGCCATCCATAGAGGAAGGATCCACACCACGTTTTCTCTGGGCTTCTTTCAGCTGCAGCGTCTGAATCTTAACTAATTGAAAAACTGTATCTGCTAGGTTGGATTTGCGAGAAGACCCCTTTCTGAGTTTGGGTTTTCTGCTTTCCTCCTCTAGCTCAGCCTTCCAATTCCTGCCCACAAGTGAGGAATCCAGCTTACTGCTCAGCTTCTCCTGCTTGGTCCTCTTCTCTGCCTTCTGTGATGGGGGTTGCTTCAGGAGTGAGCTGAGGTCTTCTGTGCTGCCCTCGGAATCAGAACCCTTGCTGCCTGCCATTCTGCATGCAGTAATAGCTTCTATTTGCGATGAGGTCCTGATCATTTGTTTCCAATCAGCCGGCACTAGTTGTTTTTTAGAGATTGCAGGGAGTGCTGGAGCATTCCCAACTGCTGGGGCACCTCTGATGACAGGAAATGCAGTAGGAGGCTCCAAGTCCAGCACAGCCGCAGTTAAAGCAGCAGAGGATGGGGCTTTTGTAGTCTTAACAGTGCTTGATTGCTGCAAGGCAGGATATCCACCTCCATCAGTGGGTTCAGGCAGTTGTGAATTATATGGTGGGCGAGGTGCCTGCGCAGGTGGCAACAATTGCGGCAGTGGGGTGGTAGGGCCTTGAGACAAGAGAATATTCTTTGGAGTAAGTCTCTGAAGGCAGATTCTGACTTTACACCAGGTATGTTGCACTGGGATGGAAACACTGGGGTGGCCCTGAAAACAAGTTCCAATTTTGTCCCATGTCTTTAAGTCAAGGCTTCCCCACTCTGGAACCCATGGGCAGATATCCGCTATTGCCCAAATTAATTCTTCCACTTCTTTAGGAGTAGTTTTATGGCCATTCTTATCCAAGAGGTAAATCAAGTCCTTTCAAAACATCTGTTGCAAAGACGTTAAAGCATTCCCCATATCGCAAAGCTATCAACTCACCCTGTAAGGGATCCAAGGAAGCTTGGATGAATTTCAGGCACCTGTCAGACATTGCCGTCTGGTCGAGGTGAGTGATGATAGACCAATTACCCTGGTCATAAAAACCGATCGTTAGCCCAACGAGGTGAGAAATGCTTTACTGGAGTTCAAAAGTCTCACTGCAGTTCAAAAGCCTCACGTGGGAGGCACCACTTGTAGGAGTAATTCAGAGAAAGTCAGAGTTCCTAAGCGGAGATCCTGCTCCGTTGGGAATGGCATAGACAGAAGATAGAGAGAAAGAAAACACACTGCAATTCCTCAAGCTTGAACAAAGGATAATGGCGGGTGCTTTGTTAAACAGAGTATAAGATTACATGCATCACACACACATCAGCCTATCAGAGTCTAGCAAACATACCCATATATGGAAGCATGAGTAAGCACTTCTGCTTGTTCACATCTGCGCAGTAGTCCATATCTGACAGCATCACCCTTGGGGGTGGAGACTCGCTTGCCAGTAATGGAGAATGCAAGCACATTAACCCATTCCTGTCCAGGTAGCCTCCCACATTTCAACTGTCAGTTCTGATCAGAGATAGTTAAGGAATGTGAGGGTGTGTGGTTAGCTCTGATCACCTATTCTTATTCCGAATAAAGCTGTTTGTTTGGCCCGTATTGCTGGCTGCTGCCTATTATTTCCAGAACACTAAAGTAACCCTATGTTGCAAGACAAGGCAGAGCAATTTTGGTGGAAGTTTGCTATCAGGGCAATCTATCATAGGTATTATGGCACTAGAAACACCCATAGTCCACACTGCACATGAGTGTGTGCCACCACATTCTTCTTTTTTTAAAAGAATACTACTCCTTTCCAGGAAACCAAGATGTCTGAGATAAACATAAGATGTCCTATAGGAGAATTGTCTTTCCAGGAAGAGGAATTCTTTGTTTTACTACAAAACAGTGGGTGTCTTTTTACTGCTAAGTCATGATTAAGACACAGCCACACACATACAGCTTGGCCAACATCCCACTACAGTAATGGAGTAGAGCATATAGCCAGCGACTCAATGACGAATGTTGGGTGGTGATAAATAACCTGACTCCCTAAAGGGGCCAATGGCTACAGCTGGATGAGCCCCTTTAGGTGGGGTGATGGCCACCTCAGTGGAGGAAATGCCACTAGAAACCATCATATTGGGCCCAACAGCAAAATGAGTGGAGGAGGAACCACTTCACTATTCTGATTCCCAATGGTCATGGAGGCAGAAGAGGCCATGTCAGATGGACTGGCTGTGAAGGTGCACCTTGTTAATATCCTCCAGTCTGTGGCAATTCATTGTAGTCCCAGTGTTAAATCTTGCATGTCTCATTTCATTCGTGACGCATGAATTGGCTCCATGATCATAATGTGTGGGTCACTTCATGGCAAGCTGTGATCCATCTTAAACAAATACATGCCAGTTGCATTTTTCCTGTTTGAAATGATTTCCAGGAGAGAAAAAATATATACTCAGATACAAGTAGCAGATGATGACGATGACACATACAGAAGTCGAGGGAATGTCACTTTGTCATAGAGATTTGCAAGACAGTTGGGCAGAGCATACTTTTCCCATCTCTTGCTGAAATTTTCATTGTGATTTCAGAGGTAAGGATTCCAGCAGCAGGAAGTGGAGATAAAGGTAAAGGTAAAAGTCACCCAGGCTTGAAAGCCAGTCACATCTGACTCTAGGTGATGCTTATCTCCATGGTACCTATTTATCTATTGGCAATTTCTTGCTTTCAAACTCCTAGGTTTGCAGGAGCTGGAACACTAATGGGGTAGGGGCATGAAGGATTTCAACATCCTGTCCTACTCTGATGTTGGCCTTTTTTCAGTTTTTGCCCTTACCCACTGGCTGTGTGGGTCCAGTGCAAGTCTAACTGCTCATTTAGGAGAAGGATAGGAACATCTAGGATGACTTCTTTGGTTCACCTGATTGGCTTCCTGAACAAAAGGGGTTCAAGATGTTTTTGCCTATTTTGTACTGACTGACTATAGACAAATTAGAGGGAGAGGTCTCTGTAAACAATTGGGTAGTGCAGCTGAGTGAGAAAGTGATTGTGAGCTCTGAACAGGCACCATTAGGTGATTGCAGCGGCTCAAGTGGTTAAGACGCTGAATGGAAGGTGGAAGGTCAGCAGTTTAATTCCCGAGTACTGCAGGATGGAATGAACTCCCATCTTTGACCCAGCTCCTGCCAACCTAGCAGTTTGAAAGCAAGAAATTGCAAGTAGATTAATAGGGACCACTTCAGCGGGAAGGAAACAGTGTTTCGTGCACTCCAGTGTCTAGTCATGCCTGCCACATGACCACAGAAACATCTGCAGCAGCAGCAGACAGTGCTGGCTCTTTGGCTTTGAAACAGAGATGAGCACTGAACCCTAGAGTCAAATACAACTGGCTTTTGAGCAAGGGAAAATATACCTCATATCTTGAGGTTTAGGGGCTGACCTAAATATGTGTCCTTTGAAGCTGGTAATTGCCTATGCCTTTCTCAAAGTTATGAGGCTGTTGTAGGGAAAAGATTCAGCAATGTGTGTTGAGGTATTGGGGTACACTGGGGTACACCAATGTGGCTTGGCTGTGTATAGCAGAGCAAAGCGGCAAAGCTGTGGGCATGCAGCGTCAGCTGGGATGAATCTTACACAAAGAAGCAGGCTGTAAAAGCAAAAGAAAAATGCTTTACTTTCAGCTTTGGCAAACACAGAAGAAAATAAAACACATGCTTGAGATAAACGGCTCTCATCTAAGTTGGCTGGCAGCAGTCCGAAGTAGATAACAAGTGTCCAAGCATTCAAAGCAAAACAGTCTTTTGCAGAGTTTACCTCTGTGCAGCAGAAAGCTGTAACTCTGTGGCATAGGCAAAGCCACCAGCCTCTTTCCAGCAGCAGCCAGAGATACTGGTGAGCCAGGTCAGCAGTTTGAGTCGAGCAGCTCAGTTCAATCAGTAAGCTAGCTATGCAGTAAACTAGCATGGAACATAGGAATCCTTTCCTCTCGCAATTGCTTGTGCAAAAGCAGCTCTTCAGATAATACTGCCCAAAAGTATAGCCCAAGAGAATGATCAGAATGCATTCCTATATAGTAGAGAACCTGGTGAGTCACTCTGTGATCTGGTACACCTGAGACATTGTTGGAGGATGGTGGGGGCATGTGGGAATCTGATAGAGACGAACCATAAGCCAAGTTCATGAGAGTGCAAACACTCCTGTTTGCCTTATGAGTTCCTCCCGAGAGATGTCCTGCATCCCTTTACTATGTTTCAATATTTTCCTGAAAGAATGTCAGTAATCAAGGTCTAAGCTTCTGCTATAGAGAGACTGATCATGCAGGCTTCATGAGGTGAGTATGCTCTCTTAGCTTCTCTAACAAATCAGGACTCTAATCACATACTGTAGCTTGAATGATTCTCACACGGTACCCTAATGTTAGAAACAATGTATGCTAAATGTAACCTACGGCTGAATATTCTCTATTGTTCAATATGCAACTAATTCTGCTCCCTAGTATTGTTCCTGTATTCTTAGCTGCTGCTGAATTTTGGCAATAAAAGATACTGATTGGGGTGGTTCGTCAGAGCTCTCCTCAAGCAGTCAGTTGGTCGGTATCTCTGCTTGAGCATTTTCATGGTATCAGGATTTTTTCCCTCCTGCAACAAGTGGTGCCCCGTGTGAGGCAACCAACGGCAATGATCGCTCACCCTCACCTGGAAATAGGCCTCGAGACGCGTCCCTCAGCTTCGGCTCCCAGGGTGAGTAACAATGGGTCAGAAACTAACTTCTGAACAGCAACAACATGCTAAAGACCTAGAATTTCTAGTAAGCAAATGTAACCACATGAATGAAAAAACTAACATTGAGAATCTGCTTTTGAAAATTGCTAAAGAATGTCAATGGTATCCCGCGAATGGCTCTTTGTCCCTTAAGGACTGGTGCAGAATAGGGGACTTCTTTCGAGAGGAGCCTCACAAGTCTGTCGCTATTCTCCATACTTGGCAAATCTGTTACGAGGCTATAGAAAGATTGAAGAATGGTACCCCCAGGAATGCATTGTTTCAACATGAGCTAGACACAACATCTTTTCCCGAACTGCTCCCACCAGCAGATCTCGCTCTGCCCATGTTGAAACCACCCCCAACTGATGGGAACAGAGAGACCCCTAAGAATGCATTGTTTCAATGTGAGCTAGAGACAACATCTTTTCCCCAACTGCTCCTGCCAGCAAATCTGGCTCTGCCCATGCTGACCCCCCCCCCCGATACGCTTCTCTGCCAGCTCCCGATCCCAGTGGTCACCAACCGTACCAAGGGTTGAGGGAAATGGCTCAGGAAGCTGTGAGGATGGGGAATGCGGAGGATGTCAGTGATGCAATGCCCTTGCTGGCTGCTTGTCTGATTGTCGTGGGAGCACGGGGAGTTCGACAGTACAACAATCTGTCCTGGGGCATTTACAAGGAGCTCAGGAGAAGCGTCAAACAGAATGGCATGCTCAGCTACTTCACAGGCTTTGGCTGATTCTGTGGTGCGTGGCCGTTGCCGTGCTCGCCAACTAACTGGTTTTGATGCTTTTTCTTGTTTTCTCCCTATAACTGTTGCTGAACATCCTAATCTCATGGAAATCTGCAGTGCCTATCAGCTGGCATTTGCAGACTATGTTAACGAAATTTCTTTCTCCACACGTTTGCAGTTTATTCACCAGGTGCCTTGCTGCCTGTCTACTTTACAGCTGGAGTGCCCTCTCCCAAATGCTTTAACTGTTTTCACTGATGGATTCCCTACCAGGGGGGTCATCACTTTCCAAGATAATCAAGCTATGTGGACTACACTCTTTACGCTTCCTTGCACTTCCGCCCTGTGTGCGGAACTCACTGCTGTCATTCTTGCTTTTCAAACCTTTGCTGACGTTCCATTCAATCTCATTGTTGACACTCAGTATGTTTATCAACTGCTTAAAACACTTCCTACTGCCTATATTACTCCTGCTCTTGATCATTCTCTAGTTTTGCAATTTCTGCACCTATGAAATTTACTCTGTGACCGTTGTCATCCTTACTTTGATGCACATGTCCGCTCCCACACAGGTTTTGCAGATGCTATTTCTCTCGGCAATGCTGCCGCCGATTCTGCTCTCCATACCTTGCCTTTATTCACTGATCCTGTTTAAGCTCATGCCTATTTTCACACTAACACCACACGTTTGGCACATCAATTTTCTATCTCTCATGCGCAGGCTAGGGACATTGTCTCTGCCTGCCCCTCTTGCTCTCTATCACCTATTTCATATCTTTATGCTGCTGTCAACCCACGAGGTCTTGTACCTGGGGCGGTTTGGCAAATGGATGTTACTCTCGTTCCTGCTTTTGCTCCTCTTTCCCATCTCCATGTCACAGTAGATACTTGCTCTGGGTTCATTTGGGCCACCCCCCACCGAGGGGAAACCACTCACCATGCAATCTCCCACACCATCCGCTCTATTGCGGCAATGGGTCGTCCCGCCCAATTGAAGACTGACAATGGTTCCTGTTACTCGTCCCTGTGGTTCCAGGAGTTCTGTACCCTATGGGACATTGAACTCCATTATGGCATTCCCTACAACTCCACGGGTCAAGCTGTCATTGAGCGAGTTCATCACATGCTGAAATCTCTCCTTCATAAATAAATGAAAGGAAGGGGTCTCACCCCTGCCGAAGTCCCTGAGGCCTTGGCCAAGGCAATGCTCATGCTCAATCATCTCCTGACCCCCCATGGTTCCACACATACCCCAGTGGAATTACATTTCCACCAGGAATTGCCACTGGAAAGACCCCTAGTCACTTTCAAGCAACCACCCAATCCCACTTGGAAGGGCCCCGCTCCCTTAGTCAGTTGGGGACAGGTTTTTGCAGCTGTTTCCACTCCTGCAGGTACAGTCTGGATTCCCGGAAGGTGTGTCTGCATACCATGGACTGAGAGATGAGCTGGCACCAAGCACCAACCAACCCGATCCTGGAGATGCAAGAAGTGATGTCCCTTAGTGGAAGTACCAAGAGGGCTCAGCGGCGAAAATGCCATCGTCCCCACCACCTGTCAGGAGACTTGCCAAAAGTCACTTGGGGAATGGTAAAAAAAAAATCAGCTCAGGCTAAACGCCTCATTGTTCACAAAGGTCAAGAAGAGACTTCTGAGAATTATTTCGCTGCAATAGTGGCTTGCTTAAATGCTAATTCTACTGTCATAATGATTGGACTTCTACTTTGTTTGGTGGGAGAGGGAATTGCATTTAGCACCGAACCCACCAGAATGCTGGTGGAGATGCTGGAAAATGGACAATTTGCATTTCAACCTGGACTCATTGGCATGCCAGAGGAGGGACGGGGAAAAAACAGACTTTCACATAATCCCAGGCCCATCAGAAAAACGAAGCAGGGACTGGGGGAAAATGGACTGTTACCTACTCCCAGGCCAACTGAAATATCAGAGCAGGGCCTGGAACATGGACTGAACTTTGGACCTGCTGGAATACCAGAACAAGGTCTTTTGGAAAATAATGCTTTTGTGTTAGATGCTCAGATTATGGCAAAAAAGTTGAATTATGGTGATTGTTGGATATGTATGCATATGCCCACTAGAGCCCACGGAGGTTTGGTTTTTCATGCTGTCCCACTCAATGACTCCCATTTGAAGGCACCCCCGCCCATGCCTGGAATATTAGTTAAGCAAGCTGGTACTAATGTCATATTGGCCATAGGGGATAGAATCCAAGAGAGGGCTGCATTTTGCTGGTCTCATAGCAATAGCACTGGCAAAAATTGCACCAAAGTGGGAGAGTATCCATATTGTGCAAAAACTTTCAATGTTATTTCAGAGTGGCCAGTGCTCAATACCTCCAACCCAGACTACACACGTGTCACTGAATATGAATGTCATGAACAAGTAATGGGCAATCGCACACACCACATTCAAGTATGCAATCTTGTACGGACCATGGTATGTCAGGTGGTCAGTCCTCGGTGGGGAAACATTAATTTGTTGGGGAACCTCTGGCTGCTATGTGGTCGGAGAGCTTATAGGTTCATTCCCCCCTGGTGGACTGGCACCTGCACACTTGGGTATCTCTTACCATCTGTCATGATTTCATCCTCCATTCAGGGAGCTTGGCTTCGCAACCGTCAAGCCTCCCATCCTTTGAAATGGTCTGGTTGGTCAGAGGTTGGAAGAGCCATTATTCCGGCTGTTGGCACATCTGCCAACTACAGAGATATTCATATCTTGGCTAATTGGACTGTTGCCATGTTTAATGAGTCAATCAAAGCCCTAAAATTGGCCAACCAAGAAATGGGCAAAATCAAAGAGGTTGTTCTCCAGAATCGATATGCTTTAGATATAGTGCTTGCCAGCAAAGGTGGAGTTTGTGCTCTCATTCACTCACATTGTTGCATATACATTTCTAATTTTCAAGCTAATATTACTCATACTATCAATGCCATGGAGGATATGGTTAAGGATGCATCCTTCCAAGGCACCATAACTGATTGGTGGCAATCTTTCTGGTCCTGGCTGCCTGGAATTGGCTGGGTGCATCAGTTGCTCATGTGTTTGATTATTGGAGGTTGTTTGCTCATACATCTCTGCTGCTGCATCCAATGTGTTCCTAGCTTGTTTCTCCAATGCCATTCATTTACGCAGCGTAATACAGCAAAATTAACTGGTAAAGAAATCATGATGTTGAAAAGAAATTTCAAGGGCAAAAAGTATAATCTGCTTTTCAATCCTTCTTTTAAAAACGAAAAGGGGGACATGTTGGAGGATGGTGGGGGCATGTGGGAATCTGATAGGGATGAACCATAAGCCAAGTTCATGAGAGTGCAAACACTCCTGTTTGCCTTATGAGTTCCTCCCAAGAGATGTCCTGCATCCCTTTACTATGTTTCAATATTTCCCTGAAAGAATGTCAGTAATCAATGTCTAGAGAGACTGATCATGCAGGCTTCACAAGGCGAGTATGCTCTCTTAGCTGCTCTAACCAATCAGGACTCTAATCACGTACTGTAGCTTGCATGATTCTCACATGTTACCCTAATGTTAGAAACAATGTATGCCAAATGTTACCTATGGCTGAATATTCTCTATTGTTCACTATGCAACCAATTCTGCTCTTTTTCTACTGAATGCAGTATTGTTCCTGTATTCTTATCTGCTGCTGAATTTTGGCACTAAAAGATACTGATTGGGGTGGTTTGTCAGAGCTCTCCTCAAGCAGTCGGCTGGTCTATATCTCTGCTTGAGCATTTTCATGGTATCAGGATTTTTTCCTCCCACAACAAGACATAGCACAGAGGAACTCTTAAAGGGACAAACTGCGAAGCAATACAATACCATGGAAGGACTATAAGCCCTATTATCCTAACAAAGTGTCTTGAAGGATGGCCAGTGTCAGGCTGTTGCCCTTTAATAAGGCATTAGATTTCTGTCAAACCTTTATGCATATAGTTTTTTCATAGCTGTAAGACTGGGGATTGCAACCTACGGCCTGTGGATCGAATCCTGCCTGCAGCACCAAGTAATCAGGCCCCTGATCTTGCTCCAGCCACTGCTGCCGGAATCAGCCATGGACTTATTTACAGCCACATAAACACATTTACTACAGCCATAAATGAATCTGCAGCTGCCATAAACATTTATGACAGCCGTGGACACATTTTACCACACCAGTCTGGCCCACTCAGCTGTCTGAGGTGGTGTAGTCTGGCCTAAAGCTGAAAAATGTTGAGAACCCCTGCTGTAAGACTTTTGGATGCCTTTCCCAACTTTGAATTATGTTTGAGCGCATGGAATATAGACGCAATATAACTGAATAAAGCTTGTAGAAAAAGACTAGCTTATGTTGCCTGGAATCATTATAACAATGAAAGTACTTATATCTTGATACCCACATGAACTTTGATATGATTGGGATTGATTGTCTGGATTACACTGACATTAACCTATTTTCAGGAATAAATGCCTGCAAACAAGTTTTCCCTAAAAGTCTAGAAGGTCTACAGGACTCAAAGGAAGATATTCAGGTGCCAGACTTAGTGCCAGCAGCAGTCCTTTTGTTCAATACTTCATAGGTCTAATATACATTTGGTAAGCCCCGGACTTCCACTGGCCCACCCTTTGAATATCCTCACAGGAGTAGCCTGCCACAGCCACAGTGGTTGCAGCCCCAATCCGAAAAACCACACATTGACTCCTAAACAAGACAACACTCTCTTCGTAACTGCCCAAAACTGGTATCACATCAATTGGCTATTGTACGAATGGCATAATAAAGGGCCAGCATCAGTTCCTTGCAGTTTGAGAAATGCCTCTAGGATGGCCCAAGGGCAAATGGGAGCAGGGGCAACAAAGTCCCTTGGGCACCTTTGCCCAGGTGGTCAGTCTTGGACCAGCAGATCATCAGCTCCTGCTCTCAGTCACCAAGTCACACATTGGCCATCTACAAAACTTGGTCAGCCTCACCCATCTTTGATGGGGCCAAAAATTTGGCTGAATGGAGGGTTCAAAAAATGCCACCATCGCTGCAGTGTGGAATAGGACTGCCTTGAATTGGCTCGCACAGGTGAAAACCCATGTGGCTGACATATCTGTGAGCAATTTAGGGGAAATTGGTACACGGTGGTTGTGTCACTTACTCCGCTCTCGACCACCCCTCCAAGGTCTTAATGATTCCGAAATCAGCAACCATATCTGCATGTCCCATTGCTTTGGTATAGAATTTTAGGGCCAATAATTTTGACTGGATGGTCCGAGGGGCTATTCCCAAATGGTACAAGTGAACTATAAACTGCAAAAAATGCACCAGATGGGTGGGCTATTCTGGCTGCAACAGCCAGGTGCAACGAAACCCATGGCATTCTGCAACGGTTGAGGCATAGCTGTGGTGGGTTCTAAGTGCTATGGCTGTGCCTATAGCGCAGTCTATCTCAATTTGCCAAGGTTCCATATCTCCAGCAGCAGTACGTCCGGGTCTATTGCGGCATCTGGGGTGAGGGTGCAAAACCTTTGTATCTGCCACCGAGATAAAGATTGACAACTTGGTTATCTATGCCAGGGACGTGTTGTGCTTTAAACAATATATTGTACTCCAGGCACTTTAAAACTAATTTTTGGACCAAACACATGACTCTGGGGGATTGTGATGTTATGATGTTGACAATGTTAACTATAGCCAAATTGTCCACCCAAAATTTTACTGCAGAATTAGCCCAGGTCTTGCCCCATAAAAACACAGCCTGAACCACCAGGAATAGTTCCAAAAATGGAAGGTCTTTCACAATACCCAATGTCCTCCAATGTGTGGGCCAAGTGCCGTGGCACCAGCAGTCACGGTGGTATAAACTGAAACTGAAACTGCCCGAGGCATTGGTGAACACAGACATTTGTGCCTCTGCCATAATTCTGGAATGCCAAAAAGAGGTGCCATTGTAATTTGACAAAAATTCAAACCACAGATGGATGTCATCTCTCAAAGCTTGGGTGACCCTAGCCCTATGAAAAGGCCGGGTAAGACCTTCCATGGCGTCACACAGGTGGTGGGCGAAGGCTCTGCAAGCAAAGTTTAAGTGACCATGCAAAACTTGCAGCTCTTTCAGTGTCACTTTGTGTCTTGACAACATAGTACTCAGTTTGTCTCATAACTGGGACAGCTTTTATCCAGGGAGATGAGACTGCTGTCTTGAAGTGTCTAGCAGGACACCCAAGAAAATGAGGGAAGTGGCCCATCCCTCCATTTTGTCATATGCCTAATTCGAGGGCCAGGGCCTGAAACTCCTGTAAGAGTTCAGCACATTTGACAGATTGTGCCCAACCACAAAAAAAGGAAATCATCCAAAGAATGGAGCACGTGTCCAGAACCAGTGCATTGTCGAAATGCCCACTACAAAAAAGTGCTAAAACACTTGATGGCTGCTCAAGAGACAGAACAGCTGAAAGGCATGGCTTTGTCTGTGAAATATTGGCCCTCGAAGGCAAAGCCAAACAGCTCAAAGTCCTGCGGGTGCACGGGCAATAGGCAGAAAGTGGATTTAATATCACACTTTGCCATAAGGGCATCTTTTCCACATGATCAGACCATTTGAACCACCTGATCAAAAGAGGAATACTTAACAGTACATAGCTCATGTGGTATTGAATCGTTTACTGACCCACCCGTTGGCTAAGACAAATGGTGAATAAAACAGAATTCCCTAGAACCATCTTAGGAACCAAACCTGGAGGGGGGCACTTTCAAATTGTGGAAGGGTGGCTGGTAAAACGGGCCAGCCACCCATCCTGCAGTTAGCTCCTTTACAATACTCTGTCTGACCACACAGTCCAATCCAGTTACTGAACTGAGATTTGGAGCCATTTGTGGAAAACAGGCTCCCGAGGTGGGGATCCTGAAACCAAAAGTGAAACCTTCTTGCAAATAGTGTGCTGCCTCAACCAAGTAACCCACAAGTCAGGAAGCCAATGTATCAATCTTGATTGGGCTGGGTGCCTTTTGCAGGCTGCAACGGCTCAGAGTTAACTTTTAGCGATCCAGGAATTGTGTCTCTTATGCCTCTGGGGGCTGCTTTTTGTGCAGGAAGAGGCTGGGTGGCTGTCTCCGCACGTGGTGCACTTGTGATGGTACTTGCAGGCTTTCCTGGAACAGTGCCCCTGGCCCACAAATTTCAAGCAAACCAACCAGGGTTGAACTGTCTGGCCCGCCAACTGGCGGGAGGGAGGCATCTGCATGGGATGCTATACCAGGTGTCCACAGTCATAGCGATTACCAGACACAGGTTGAGAAAGGGTCATAAATTGGAGCCACAGTGAGGCATGTGGCTCATCCCAATGCATGGTCGGATGGAGGGCTATGCACATGCGGAAGTTCTCATTGTAAAGAACCCACACCTGTCCTGGGAAGTCTACATAAGCTTGGTAAATAATATCCAAGTATTGAATTAATGGTACTGTGAGCTGTTGCCTGGCATGGACTGCCACCCCTGCATAGATCAAATAAGCAGGCAGAAATCTCAAGATACAAACAAGATTTTTTAAAAGGTGATGCAGTATTATGAAAAATTGTTTGGTACCTCAAAGGCAAGAGGGGTGGCTATTTTGATTTCGGCTAGGTTGGGTTTTGAAATGACAAGTAGTATTTCTGACCCAGAGGGAAGATATTTGATCGTAAAAGGGAAAATTGATGATGAGGAAGTGACTCTGGTGAACATATACACCCCAAATGACCGTCAAGAGGTATTCCTAGAGAAAATGTGTAAAATATTTGTAAAAGAAAAGACGATAAAAATGATAGTGGCTGGGGATTTTAATCTAATAAGGTCAAACCTAGATTGCACAAATTTATTAAGAAGTGGAAAAGGGGGATGAGGGAGGAGCCTAAGGTAGCTGGTTGGAGTAATTTCTACCATCTCCTTCTCCAGACAAAGAAAAAAGGTCCTATTTGGGTTAAAAGTACTATGGAACTTGCTAAAAGATAGCTACTGCAGTCCTTTGGGTGATAAGGTGCCGTGGGAGGTGTTGAAGGTCCTGTTGAAAAACTATTTGCTGATAAATCTTCTGTTGAAAATGCCGGAGAGAAAAGTGCTAAGAAGCAGAGGCCTTTGGCTGCAAGGCTTTTTAAAGCAATAGATCTGCCATCTCCCTTTTGTTGCTGTGAGGACTTTCTTTTTCATCTCTTTGCCTCTGATACAATTTTTGGAGGAAAAGGCTTCATACAAGATTGGTTTGGAAAAGTTTACAGTTTATCCACTAAAGCTGTTTCTTTTTGTTGCCATCCTAACTTTAGAGGGAAGAACCACCATATTGGGCTGAGCCGACAGAGCTGGCAGGAAGCCAGGTGCTTTTTGTGATAAGATAAAGCTTTGTGGTTGTAAATTAAAATAAAACTGCAGTCTTTTAGTAGCTGGTGGAAAAATATTTGTGGACTATTGATAGCTGCAAGTTGCTGAGCAAACAATATCAGGTACTGGAAGAGAGACAACAGTAAGAGACTTTTTTTAACAAGAGTTACTGCAGTGGTGGTGTATCAAAATAAATGAAGAGGAGAGTCTGGAAAAAAGAGACTATATCTGATAAAGCATATAGACATCTTGTCAGTGCAGATGACAGCCCAATAAACAAAGAAGAATCTGAAAATATGGATGCAAGACTACCCTCTAAGGAAAAATCGAGTGGAGATCTGACTCGGTTGGAATTAAAAGACTTTATAACTACAAAATCTAATGAAGATAAAAAAATAAATTAAACAGTTTGTTAAAGAGGTGGTCAGAGAGGAAGTGCAATCTCTGGAAAAATCAATTTCTGGATAAAACATGAGAACCAATACTTTGGAGTCAGAGGGCTTGGTGGACTTGGTGGAGATTGCAGTAAGGCATGAAAATACTATGGACAAAAGATTTAAGCAACTGGTGAAGCTACAGGATCAATTGAAAAAGAAAAACATCAGGATTAAGTTTTCCCCTGACATGGATAAAGACAATTTAAAAATTGAAGTGGTAAAATGGTTACAAATCTTTGCTTTGGACTCTGGCCCAATTAAAGAAGAAGAGATCGAAGCAATTTTTAAGGTCAGTTTCAAGAGAGGTCAACGCCCCAGAGATATGATAATTACGTTTGTATCAGGTTATAAAAAAGATAAAGTAATGGACTATTTAAGGAAGTATGGTGACTCTTCATTAAAGATAGGAGAAGTAAAAGTACAAGTATATCATGATTTATGTAATGTGACTATTCAATGGAGAAGACAGATGAAGCCGATAACTGAAATTTTGTTTAACTGCAATATAAGATATCAATGGGGTTTCCCTATCTTCTTAAAGATATTTCATGATGGGAAGGTGGTTAGAGCAGAGGACCCAAAGGGAGCAATGAGACATCTTGAATTACTAAAAATTATAGCGTAGGAGATACAAACTGGAAAAAACTGGTAAAAAAATCTCTATGGAGAAGGTTCAGAAGGATCAAAGGGGAAAGAGGAGTATCAAGCAAAGGGGAGAGACCATTCAAGGGAGAAACAAAGGGAGAAACCTTTGGGTTATGGAAGTGGAGAGGAAATAAGAGAAGAAAAGGATGCAGAATTGTCTAATGCAAAGATAAAGCCAAAAGCCAAAAAGTAAAAATAATATATATAAAAGAGAATATTTTAAATATAGTAATAAGAATTCAAAATTATTAGCAAATGCTGCAAAAGAAAAGAGAGAAAAAAGGGAAATTGGAATTCTGATTAATAAGGATGGGGCAAGATGTAATAAAATTGGAGATAAATGTAAAATTGTGAAAGACTTCTATCAGGCGCTATATGCGAAAAAAACATAGATTTGATAAAATTAAAAAAAACAATTGGAGAAACAAATAAACAGTAAGATTACACAGGAACACAAGAATAGGATGGAAGAATGAATAACGGAAAAGGAAATAAAAGAGGTTATAGCCAGCTTAAAACGGATAAAGCACCTGGAGAAGATGGGTTACCAGCTGAGTTTTATAAGGAGTTTAAAGAGGTAGTGGTGCCAAAATTTACAAAATTATATAATTATATATTAGAAGGTGGGCAAATTCCGACTTCGTGGTATAGGACTATAATAGTGTTATTGCCAAAGCCTGGAAAGGATCCGGAAAAGGTTGAATCTTATAGACCAATCTCATTGATAAATCAAGACGCTAAGATCTTCACAGCAATATTGGCTAATAGATTGAATAATTTTATGGGTAATTATATAAATGAGGATCAGGTGGAATTTTTGAAGGGTAGGCATATGTCAGATTTGATGAGAAGAGTTGTACATTTAATTGACATGGTAGGACAAACAAAAGATAAAGTAGGTTTATTATCCCTAGATATTTTTAAGGCATTTGACTCTTTGCAATGGGTATCAATTAATGAGATAATTAAAGGTTATGGATTTGGGGATAAATTTAGAAAGATAATTGGACAACTATACCAACAAGGTACAGCAGTAGTAAGCGTAAATGATGAAGATACAGAAGAAGTGAATTTAGAAGCAGGTACAAGGCAGGGCTGTCCTTTGTCTCCAATTTTGTTTATTATGGCAACGGAGTTGTTGGCAAAAGCCGTATGGGAAAATAAAGAAATAGAAGGGGTTCTAGGTAACAAGATAAGCTTATATGCGGATGATACTTTGATAATAGCTAAATACCCCAGGAAAACACTGGATAGAATACAAGCGCAGTTGAAGGACTTTGAGGAAATGACAGGTTTGAGAATTGGGATAAATCAGAAATTATATTGCGTAATATGGGTAAGGAAGAACAGCAAAGGATAAAGGGAAAGTGCAATTTACAAATTAAGGATAATTTGAAATACTTGAGGATAAATATTTCAAATAAATTCGAAGAGCTTAAGAAATTGAATTATGAAAAATTAAAAAAAGAAATTAAGGTTAGAATACAACAATTACAAAAATTGAAGCTGTCATGGTTTGGAAGAATTGCAATATGTAAAATGATATTACTACCAAGAATCAATTTTTTATTTGATGCCCTTTCAATTCAAATGAAGGACAAAGAAATTAAGGAGTTCCAAAAAATGATAAATAATTTTTGTAATGGGGGGGAAAAAGCCTCGATTGGCAAAAAAATTGGTATTTATCTCAGAAGGAGGGGGATTAGGGATGCTAAATTTGATGACATATTATTGAGCTTTTCAAATTAAGAATGTTGTGAAGATCTTGACTAAAGAAAGGGTAATTTGGGAATAAATTGAAATGAAAGAGTTTAGTCATATAGGAAAAATGGTCTTTCTAGGAGGGAGTATGGAGAAAGTAGTTATTAAAAATAAAATGATGAAGGCAACACTGGGAACATGGAAAAAAGTAAAACGGGAATTGGTACCAGATTTTTCACCTATTATTGAATTGGAGGATATGGCATATTTTCCAATTAAATTAATAAAAGGATTAAAGAAGTACTTGATGAGAATGGAGTTTTTCTGGTGAGAGACAGGATACGGGCCTGTAGAGACGAGAGGAAAACAAATCTATATGGACAATTGAGATTGAATTGGTTTCAGATAGGGATGGTAAAAAAGTGGAATAGTAACTGTGGGAATTTATATGGTTTCTGTCTGCCTGCTTCCTACACATTTTGTAAACAAAGGCCCCTTTGTTTACATGAGAGACAACGCTTGATTTTGGGCATGCATAGAAAAGTGAGAAGAATTCTCCTTATTTGGTTCTGACATTCTAATTGGTTGTGTGTGCCTTAGTTTTGTTTTTGATATACTCTGTTTGAATAAAGAGATGCCATGATTATTCCTTTGTTCAGCCAAGACTGCAGTCGTGTGTATGTTTTCTCTCTATTTCTCTGTCTCTTCCTTACTCTGCCTAATGAAGCTGGACTCCGTTAGAATTCTTAACTCTTCCTTTGTTTATCTGGGGCTATAAACTGCTCCTTATGAGGCTGATTAGATCTTTACATGAATCGGATTTCTACAAGTGGAGCCCCGTGGGAGGCGTTTAAATGAAATTCAAGGAACTCTTTGAAATCTGCTTCAGCAATTAGCACCTCATTGCGAACATGACAAGGTCTCATTCACCCACGACCAGAGAAAAAGGTCCAACCGGGAAAGGTCAGTCAAGCGCTTGAAAATCATCCAAGTTTTACTTCGGATCCCAACAGGGTGAGTGGAAAGATTTATTATGGGGTGTGTGCTAACTTCGCCAGAGCAGAAGTTTTGTCTGAATAAGAATGGGCAAAGAGCAGAAACAAAAGAAGTGCAAGATTTTACTCCAAGAAATATTTTGTTGTCCCAGAGGCTTGCTGGTCCCCTTCCACAGCTTTTGCCCCTAGCCAAGGGAGGGAGTCTGACTGCCCCTCCATCATATGAGAAACAACAGCATGAGCCCCCTGATGGAGGTGGGGGTGGAAATGGAGATGGGACATTATATCCTGCCTTGCAGCAATCAAGTCCTTTTAGCCCTACAAAAACACAGTTCTCTGCTGCTTTAACTGCAGCTGTGCTGGATATGGAACCTGTTGCTGTATATCCAGTGAACAGAGAGGCTCTTGCAAATGGGACTGCTGCAATACTGCCTGCCAAGTCTAAAAAACAACTACCATATTTATTCGTGTATAACGCGCAAAATTTTATACCAAAAAAAGAAATCAAAGTTTGGGTGCGCGTTATAAACGAGGACTGGTGTCCCACCCCCGTCGTGAGCCTCTTTTACTTCCTTTTTAGAATTGGGTCGGCTGTCTATTGAAGGGGAGGCGGGGGTGTGGCTTTGAAGAAATTGACGGGATCTGATTGGGTGGCGCGGGAGACAAGGCGTGGCCCGGAGGTAGCTCGCAGTTCGAGCGAGGCTCCTGGGGGGTCGGAAGTGCTCGTTTTGGATTGCATTTTCTTTACCCTGCAACAGGTGGGTCTGATTATCCCCCCCTCCCTCAATGTTTTAAGGCGTGCTCTTATGAACAAGCTTTTTCACCGATATAACTGGTACCCGTTAGATGGCATCTCAGGGTATCAAGCATAAACGTTGTGCATATGATGCTTCGTTCAAGGTCAAAGTTGTTGATCATGCTGAAATTCATGGAAACCGAGCAGCTAGCCGAGAATTCACTGGAAAATTAGGGGTGCGCGTTATACACGAGTGCGCGTTATACACGAATAAATACGGTAGTGCCAGCTGATTGGGAACAAATGGTGGGGACCTCATCACAGATTGAAGTTATTAATGCATGCAAAGTGGCAGGAAGCAAGGAGTGTGATTCCAAGAGCAGCACAGGAGACCGCAGCTCACCCCTGAAGCAACCCTCATCACAAGAGCAGGAGAAGCTGAGTAGTAAACTTGATTCCTCACGTGTGGGCAGGAAGTGGAAGGATGGCCCAGAGGAGGAATGCAGAAAACCCAAGCCCAGAAAGGGGTCTTCTTGCAAGTACAAACTAACAGGTGCAGTTTGTCATAAAGTTGAGATTCAGATGCTGCAGATGAAAGAAGCCCAGAGGAAAAGGGGTGTGGATCCTTCCTCTATGAAAAGCAGGCTTTTGCAAAAATACAAGGAGGGAGAAGACATACTCCAGTTTTTGGCTGATTTTGAACTGCCCAACCCTCAAACAAAGAGATCCAGAGTGGGCTGTTCCAAGTTTCAAGCATCAGGATTGCAGGGAAAGCAAATGGGAATTCCCTGTACTGTTCTTCTGTGTGAAAGTTACTTGCAACTTCTGGAGAAGTTGTTCTTTGTGCCTTCATACCTCATCTGCCTGCCTTAATACAGATGGGTGTGGCTGGAGCATGAAGGAATGTGTGTTTGCCTGAAAAGCTGAAAAGGGGGGTTGTCTGGTTGTCTTGTGAATTCAGTGAGAATTAATTTATGGCCTAATTTCAACCTTGCCATGCCAAGAACTGTGCTGGAGAGAAGATAGTGTTTAAGCTCTAATCTGAGAAGAAGAAAGCTTCAATCAACATTTGGACTTTTAATTTGGACATTTTAATTGGACTAAAAAGTTTGTGTGGACTCTAAAGAAGAATTGGCCTTGTTTGCATTATAAAACCTGAAAACCTTTTTTAAGAAAAAAATTGTCTACCTGCTCATGCTATGAGTGTGAAATGCTCTAATGATATTTGTACTGTATTTGATTTACCATGCTATGCTGGTTTTAAGTTATTGAATGCCTCTTTCACTTTTACCTAGTGAGAGAAGAAATGTAATGCCTTACTCATGTAATTGGGGAGTGAGAAATGCTTGCTAGAATGCAACAGAAACCTCCTTCATGTAAGGAAGAAGAGAAATGTTCATGTTTTGTTCATGCTTAAATGTTTTGCTTATTCTCTTGCAGGGGAAAGACCTGTCTTTGCTTATGTTATATTTTGCTTTATGAAACTGCATATCTCAAGGTACCTCCAGAAGTACATGGAAGAGTTTTCAGTACCCTACACATGTAAACGGGTTGTGACGATTATTTTTGGTTATGGGGTAGTTATAACAGTTCTTATAAGCTTAATTTTACCTTGTTTAACACTACTATTGAAGATATATATGATGTGTTTCCTATGTTTACTCCTGATTATTCTGCTATAGATAGTGGTTCAAATTGCAATGGATGGCAAATTAAGGATCCCAACATGTGGTTCTTTTTTAATGGAGTTGCCACGAATTTCCATCCAGGACAATATCAATGTGCAGCATTGGGTTATTTTACCTTACCCGTACAAGTGCAAATGCCGCTTCAGGCAGATGCATGGCGCCGGAGAGCTGTTGCCGGCCCGATGGGTTCTGGTTGCAATGATGAAGTGATAATCGATGTTCAGCTTTCTGATGGTAGTTCCTGGGGGAGAGCTATAGGGAGTGTTATCACTGGAGCACTCACCTTGGGATCATACCCAGGTGTCATTTCCCAGGAGAATAGAAGGTCCATTTTGGGACTCACCTGTAGGCTGGAGAAATCAATCAATGCCACAGGGAGGGTCATACGGGATCTTCAAATGGAAATCACTGAGCTCCATCAAGACCAAATGCAGGATAGACTGGCCATAGATTACCTGTTAGCAAAATCCGGAGGATTTTGTAAACTGGTCGGGAACCAGGGATGTCGGGTAAAATTCCAGGATCTGAATAATACTATTGAGAAAGAACTTCAGAATTTACAGGAGAGCATTACTAACAATGTACGCACTGATGTTAATCTCTTTGATTGGATGACTTCTTGGTTGCCTGATTTGTCTGTCCTTAGACAAGTTTAATTTTATGGGGTCATTATTATTATTTGCCTTATATCTCTGTGTTTTTGCATTTATTGTATTCCTAATCTTATTTCTATGTGTAACACATGTCCACTGCGTAGAAGGGAGACATCGGGTTTTGCACGACAGCAATTGTACTCAATGAGGTATCATCCTCTGGAACAAGGTACCAGGAGTCAGGAGGGGTACGATGTCCAGAAGGACAGTGATGATGTATATGGAGGAATAATTATGGAGTATGATGACATGCAGGGGTATGATTAGCCTTCCCTCTCTCAAATTTAAATGAAAAAGGAGGACATGTGGGAATTTATCTGGTTTCTGTCTGCCTGCTTCCTACACATTTTGTAAACAAAGGCCCCTTTGTTTACATGAGAGACAACACTTGATTTTGGGCATGCATAGAAAAGTGAGAAGAATTCTCCTTATTTGGTTCTGACATTCTAATTGGTTGTGTGTGCCTTAGTTTTGTTTTTGATATACTCTGTTTGAATAAAGAGATGCCATGATTATTCCTTTGTTCAGCCAAGACTGCAGTCGTGTGTATGTTTTCTCTCTATTTCTCTGTCTCTTCCTTACTCTGCCTAATGAAGCTGTACTCCGTTAGAATTCTTAACTCTTCCTTTGTTTATCTGGGGCTATAAACTGCTCCTTATGAGGCTGATTAGATCTTTACATGAATCGGATTTCTACAAGTAACTATATGAAAGATGTTGGACTAGAAAGAGGGAGGACTGAATTTGAAGAATTAATTTTAAAAATAAGAAAGGGACAAACAGGAATAAAGGGGCTGGTGAGTAAAATATATATAATGATAAATAAGGAAGGTAATCCACAGGAGGAATTGAAAGCAAGTCGGGAACAGGATTTGAAGATGAAGATAGAGGACCAGAATTGGACAAATAAATGGAAGAAAAGAATTATGAGAACTATATCTGTCAGAGTCAAAGAACACAATTATAAAATGTTGTGGAGATGGTATTTGACACCAATGAGATTACATCAGGTAGATAATAAGAAAGACAAAATGTGTTGGCGTTGTGAGAATGCACAGGGTACATATGAACACATGTGGTGGAGTTGCAACGTGGTAAAGGATTTCTGGGGGAAAATTGAAAATGAGATAAGTGAAATTATGGGGGAAAAAATAAAGTTGGGACCAAATACCATCATGCTGACAGATGTGGAAGGTACAAATTTAAGCAAAGATAAAAAAGGGTTACTAGAAATAATGTAGATTGTGTATCGCTAGAAAATGGAAAAATGATGTGAATATGAAAATTGAGGAATGGTACAAGGAAATGTGGGATCTAGCACAGAATGACAAATTAACATATGAGATAAATGTTAAAAAGGGTATTGTGAAAGAGAATAGATTTTGGAATATTTGGCAAGCATTTGTGGATTACTCTTTGAAAGGCGATGAAAAGAATAGACCTGTACCCGATCAAATGAGTTTTTGGAAAGGAAAATAGAGTGACACTCTGGTTTTTCCAGGGCAGTGTATAATGCACTGGGTGTTTAATTCTTATTTCTTTTATTATTATTATTATTGAAATTTGCCAGCATTTTACTTTTTTGTTATAGTATTCATGACTTAGAAGTTTGACTTAACAGATATATTAAACTGTGTAGATTTTGAAGTGAAATTAGACTAGGTTTAAGCAATAATAAGAATAAATATTAAAAACTGTTTGGATTTTTGATAATGGTATGAAAGATACAAGAAATAAGTCATAATCAACTGGCATTTTCCAGAGATGTTTATTCTTGTCTTTTTTTCTTTTATCGTTATTTAGTATTGGTATTGTATAGGTATGAAATTAGTTATAAATTGTCTATGTTTGTTCAGATTTTTTTATGTATGATTGTCATTTTTTTATTATGTTGTAATATTGTTTTAAAAATTCGAATTTTTTTTTTAAAAAAATCCTAATTGGAGCCCTCACAGGTGAAGCTGCAGTATGTCTTTCCGGCCACCAGAGGTCGCTGTGTGGCTTTTTGCTTGTGGAAGGGGAGAGAGAGAAGGTGGTGGGGCGTTCTGTAGTTTCTCTTTCATTTCCCTGCCACTCCATGTGTGTCATGGAGGCTTCGTTTTTGCTGCTGCTG
This sequence comes from Bradypodion ventrale, assembly GCA_035047345.1. Taxonomy (NCBI): domain Eukaryota; kingdom Metazoa; phylum Chordata; class Lepidosauria; order Squamata; family Chamaeleonidae; genus Bradypodion; species Bradypodion ventrale. Next base: position 285,028,516 of record JAWDJE010000002.1, on the reverse strand, counting down.
CTGGTCGGAGCCACCATGCTGGGATGGGAGTCTACTCTAGGTGAACAATATTTCATATATGCAGGGGCAAATCAGCTCTTGGTCTGGGGGTAGAGACTTCTCTCTCACTCTCATGGCTTATTGAGCTGTTTCTGCCCTGCAGGACTCCTGGCTGGAGGATTTTGTTTCTAGAGTTCTAGAGTTAACTTGGGAGGGGGGGGATGTTGCTTGATCACTTTATGAGAGAGAGCCCCATCTTCTAACAAACCATCTGGAGGGAGATTTACTCCTCAGCTGCAGGGAGGCTTGGAAACTACAGAGGTTGCTTTTTACTTCTTTACTAATTCCCTTCCTTAAGCTGGATCCGACATTCTCAGGTGTTGGTGCTTCAACTGGTTGCAGTGAGGAACAAATAGATTTGTTAATTTGGGGGAATTAATCCTCCACCCTAATTGGCGGGGTGGGGTGGGGTGTCTAGCCATGTGCAGGGCTAGTTCATTAAAGCCAAGCTGCTTATAAGCAGTTGGTAACCCTAGGGGGCTGGTTTACTCTCCTGCACTTTCTTTGCTTCCCAGCAAAAAATAATAATTAAAAATGAGTAAGATAAAGGTAAAGGTTTCCCTTGCTCGAAAGCCAGTCGTATCGGACTCTAGAGTTCAGTGCTCATCTCTGTTTCAAAGCCGAAGAGCCAGCGTTGTCTGCGTCTGCAGACATTCCTGTGGTCATGTGGCAGGCATGACTAGACACCAGAGCGCACAGAACACTGTTACCTTCCCACCAAAGTGGTCCCTATTTATCTACTTGCAATTTCTTACTTTTGAACTGCAGGAGCTGGGACAAAGACAGGAACTCATTCTGTCCTGCAGTACTTGGGAATCGAACTGCTGACCTTCTGCCTCCCAGTCAGCATCTTAGTCACTTAAGCCACTGAGTAAACAAGAAAGAAATCAAAGGGTCCTTTGGCCCACACAGCTTTGTGCCCATTGCATCTACAATACCATTGAGCCATCTTATTTTTGGCCACCCCCTTCTTTTGTCTTCCACCTTTCCCAGCATCAAGGCCTTCTCAAGTGAATCCTCTCTTCTCATTTGATGTCCAAAGTACTTTAGCATCATCTTTACTATTTGACCTTTAATGAGCAGTCAGGGTTGATTTCTTCTAGGATCGACCTATTTCTAACACCACATTTCAAAGGCATCTATTTTTCTGCACTCAGCTTTCCTAATGGTCCAGCTCTCACACCTATACATCACCACAGGGAATACCATTGCTTTGACTTTGCAATTTTTTGTTTTGTTTGCAAGGTGATGCCTCTACTTTTAACTATGTTCCCCAGGTTTCTCATAGCTTGTTTCCCAAGCATTATCTTTTTATTTCAAGGCTGCAATCACCATCTGCAGAGCTCTTTGATCCTAAGAAAGTAAAATCTGCCAGTCGTATCCAACTCTAGGGTGCAGTGCTCATCTCCATTTACAGCCAAAGAGCCAGTGCTGTCTGTGTTTGCAGACATTTTCATGTCCATGTGGCAGCATGATTAGAGCCCAGAAAGTCACATGGCTATATTTGGCCATACCCACAGATTTGGCCACACCCGCAGAGGGGTGTAGCCAAAATTTCCCTTATTTTCAAATCCAAAACTTGACAGGTATGCCTATGAGGTTTCTTCATCCTGGCAGAATCTTTGTCCTTCCTGTCCATATCTCTTTCTCGCTTGTCCAAATCCCTGTTAAGCAGGGAAAAGATATCAATATATTCACCTCACACTATCTTATCCCTTGTGACCAGAAGAAGATGGGCACCCAACAGTAGGGACTGGTCACCAAAAGGCAGAGTCCATTGGATCGGGTAGGATATAAATTAAATTAAATTAAACACAGATGCAGGCACAGTTGCTAGGGTCATCAAAGCCGAAAACCAAACCTGTGGAGCTGTCCCAGAGCCTTGCAGGATGTTAGGGGAATAAGCCCCAGGAGATGGATAGGGGGCCATGTACGGAACCTTAGAGGCTGACTGCCTGCCTGAGTTTGTAGCTTGTACAGGGCTAGATCAAGGCCATGAAGGTGGCTGTATAGGCAAAGAATGAGGCACCGGGGTCCCACACCCCATTGTACTGCCTGGTCCCACAGACTCACTGTTGTGAGTCCGGCCCCCAGCCCAGCTCCGGCCCACCTTGGGTATGAGGACTCTGAGGGGGAGGGGGAGGAGCTGGCAGGACCACCCTCCCCAGGAGTGCACCCCCCGACATTGCCTCAGCCTCCGTTGGAACTCCAGCAGCAGTCTGACGGTGAGAATGCTCCTCAACAGCAGCCGCAGCTCACAGACAGCTCTGGTGACAAGGCGTGGCTTGACACCAGACATCGGAGCAAGGCAAAGCATCTCTAGCAGAGGCAGAGAGAGAGGAGAGCCAGGAGGTAATTAGGAAGCATTGGGCCACACCCCATGGGGGGTATAAGGAGCCAGAACGCCGGGTGTGACTCCGTGATGGACAAAGTTTGAGCTTCTCTGTCCCTGCTCCTGTTTGCTTGTCTCCTCAGCTTATTGAAACTCTGGACTGGATTTTTGGATGGCACTTGGACTTCTCTTGGATATACCATGCTGTGAGTGTTTCCCCAGTGGGGAAAGTAAGAGGGAGGGGGACACAGAACACTCACCTAATCTTGGCCCCGGGGTAGATGACACCACTGCCACTGTACTCTCCGGCTTCGTCGGCACAGTAGCACCAGACAACAGGATAGCGTCTTCAACTTCTACATCCCGTGCAAACGATGTCGAAGGCACCCCCGCTGGCACATCCATTTCCTGAGATGCTGCTGCCACCTCCAGAGCATCCACATGCTTCTGGAAGGCCTGGGAGATCTTCTTCCAGGTCAGGAAATTGTCTGCCGGGGTCCCTCAATGTCTCATCACCAGGGGTTGTGGAAGTGCTGCTGGATTGAGGGCAGCGGCCTGCTCAAGGGCCGTTATTCTGGCCACTAAATCTGTCAGATCTGGCATGGCCAAGGCCATAGGTACCAGCGAATCACGCATGGGTGTGGAGAAGTTCTCTTCTCTGTACCCACACCCGAAGCAGAAGAAGCACGATGCTTGGGAATCATCATTCCAAGACTCTTTGTAGAGATTTATTTCATGTGCATCACACAAGGAAGCTCAGACACACGTGCTTTTGCCTGACTATGGAGAAGAATAGAGAAGGTGAGGCTGGCAGGAGCTATGCTCTTATAGAGCATAGGCTCCTCCCCGGAGTACTGAGGCCTCTGAATGGTTGCCACCTTGGGGTGGATGGGTGGTTGCCGCCTTGGGGTGGATGGGTGGCAAAACACATGCATGCATTAATTCACGTGACATGGCCATTTTCTTCTAGGTGCAGAACTTTGAATATATCCTTTTAATATTTAATTCTGCTATTTTCATTCTAGTAAATCAAGCCTGGCAAGATGGTTTTTTTTAATAATTTTTTTTATGTTTTCCATCTAACTTTGCATCATCCACAGATTTGATAAACATTCCCTGTACCTCCTCATCCATGTCATTAATAAAAATGTTAAGGAGCATCAAGACCAGGACTGAGCTTTATGGTTTAGTACATAAATAAATAAATAAATACCCTCTTTGTTACATCTTCCCAGTTTGAGAAGTAGCCTTTCATAAACTCTGTAAATCATCAGTTGTTCCCACATGAAAGCATCCCATCATCCAGAAACATAGCCAGAGTTCCCAAAATACAAATCTTTCATGTTGGCACCACCATTGTAGACAGTTTACCCAGAGTATTTTCCTTTCTCTTTCTAATCCTCTTCTGAGTACTTGTAGGATGCATAAGACTATCTTGGCTGCCAACATCCTTGGGTTTCCTAGTGCTTCAAATACTGCTGTGAGTTCTTCTTAATTCTTCTTGGCTGTGTCAGTTGTTCCCACATGGATAAGAAGAAAGAAAACACCTATGCTTTTATAAGTTAAGTGATGACCAGCCTTCCATCACATCCCTAATCTGTTTTTGCTTGCATATTCTAAAAAAAATATATGTACTATTTCTAAACATAGATATTTTGCTTTGGAAAAAAAAACATTGGTAACTTGGAAATCTATAAAATTCTAAGCCACAAACTGAACTGAAATTAAGATTTGGTTCTGAAGGATGCCTAATTATAGTCAGCAATATAGAATTTTATTAAAATAAATGTCCTTCAAAATCAAAATATATAGGCCCAAAGAAAATGTCAGACCTCTCATTTTAGAAATTAAATAGAAATGGTTCTGGTGAGAAGCATATGACGAAATTAATTTATGACTTTTATTTTTAATTTGAAGAGGAAATGTAAGCAAGCTGAAAATCTGCTTTAATTTCACTGCCATTGGAAACACATATCACAGCATTAAAACAACCACCAGCTTGGGCATCAAAGCTTTTCATTGTGCCTTGGGCTCTTCCATGAGGGAATGAAAGCCTTGTTTGTTATTACAGTCAATAATGAAGAGTCAGACATCAGCTTCCCTGCATATTGTTTTGTGCTAATTCCACTAGAAGATAAGCCTTCCTTAAGACGCAAAGCACTTTTTCATCCTACAGTATGAACATTTAATATTTGAAAATATTATTTCATATGAAACCATTATACACAAATGTTGCAGCTTGATGAGTGTCTCATTTAAATTTCTTAATTATTGCAAGCAACATTGTCAATAGTCTAACATTTTCAAGAGATTAGCTTTTTATAATAAGAGCCTTTGTGCCAGTGAGAGAATCCTTAAAGGAGTTTCATCTGTTTTGCATTACTAAATGGCCTGAGCTCAATGTTCACAGGAAAAAGAAAAGGCGACAGCGGTACTGAAGTAATAGATGAAATTCAAAGGCTCTAGCAGAAATTCCATTTAAAAATTAAGAAAAAAAACTATATAAAGGTGTATTTGTAATGCATGATAAATAATTCAGCCCCATCAAGTATGTTTAACATGGCCTTGAATTTATTTAAATGTGATTTGTAAATGGACCCTTTACACTACCCAGGTAAGATACATAAGATCACAGAGTGACAAATGAGCAGCACATGCAAAAGTCTCTCAGAGTCTGAATTAAAGTGCAATCATACAAGCATGAATTGTATTTTAGAACTGCAGGGCTGGAAGGGAACCTACGGATCACCAAATTGAGCCCCTGTCAAGCAGACATAGAAGGGGAATCAAACTTCCAACCCAGATATCTAAACCGCTGAGCTACCCAGCAGTTTTATTCTTTACTAGCAGAGGTTGCCCGGCGTTGCCGGGCTGTTTTAAATGATGTTGGAAAGTTTTTGTTGTTGTTGTTAATGTTTGTAAAGAAGAGGTTAGTCTATAATTGAAATTTATTTATACAAAATTTTTTTGGTGGCCTGTTATAAACTGTGATGAGTTTTGTTTGGTGTTTTGGTTTTGTGGATGAAAAAAAGAATAAAGGATGATATACTTTTTCCAAAAAAATTATTTAACCCAGTAATTTTTAGTATGTATTTTTTTAAATTGTTGTACCGTAGGTAATAATTTAAAAAATGTGAAAGTACGTGTTTTTCACAATAAATGTTTTTAAACTGTGTATTGATGTTTTTGTTTTTTATTTGAGTAAAAATTCAGCACAGGATTTTTGAATAGTTTTTATTTTATTTTATTGACATCTGTTTTTGATTTGTGTAAAATTGTGATTTTGTGTTATTTGTTTTTACTTGTTTTTACTCTTGGGGCCTTTTGTGTGGGGCTGTTGTGTCTTTTTGAATTTTGTTTACTATTGTGGGCAGCAAGTGGTGCTGGTAGGGGTTATCTTGTATTTTGACTGTTTTTTCTCTCGTGGCCTCTGGGTGGAGCTTCTTCCAGTAAGTAGTCTCTTTCTTTATTCATTTATTTTCCAGTCGTTGTGGTGTGAGGTCGTGTGGTGGTGAGTTGGCTGTTTTTCTTTATTTGGGGTGGTGGTGGTGGTTGGATTTTGTGGTGTTTCGCTGGGTGCTGGGTGTGTTTGGAAAGGTTTGCTTTTGTTTACTTTGTATTTTTTTGGTGTTATTTTTGTTTGTTTTTGTGTATTTTGGAATGTTTTTGATTGTTTGTTTTTGTGTTTTTTGGTGTCCTACAGGGGGATCCCCTCTCTGCCATCTCCCTTGGCTCTGAAAGGCTTGGGGGGACAGACCCCTTTTGTCCCCCCAAATCTTCCAGACTCATGGGACCCAGGAGAGGGGATCGAATTCAGGTGACCTTCTGATATTAAAAGGGAAATCTCAATTGTGGTTTCCCCTTTAATATCAGTGGGGGGGAGGGGGTTTGTGATCCCCCTCTCCGCTGGCTTCCTTGGGTTTGGGAGGGTTGGGTGGACAAAAGGGGTCTGTCTCCCCAACCCTTCCGGACCCAGGAGAGCCATCGGAGAGGGGGATTCCCCCCCAACTCCATTTTTAAAGAGAAGTAACCGCTTGGTTTCTTCTCTTTAACATGGTGTGTGTGTGTGTGGAGGGGAATCTCCTCTCTGCCAGGTCCCCTGGGGTCAGGAGGGTTGGGGAGACAGACCCCTTTTGTCCCCCCAAATCTTCCAGACTCATGGGACCCAGGAGAGGGGATCGAATCCAGGTGACCTTCTGATATTAAAAGGGAAATCTCAATTGTGGTTTCCCCTTTAATATCAGTGGGGGGTGGTTGTGATCCCCCTCTCCGCTGACTTCCTTGGGTTTGGGAGGGTTGGGTGGACAAAAGGGGTCTGTCTCCCCAACCCTTCCGGACCCAGGAGAGCCATCGGAGAGGGGGATTCCCCCCCAACTCCATTTTTAAAGAGAAGTAACCGCTTGGTTTCTTCTCTTTAACATGGTGCGTGTGTGTGTGGAGGGGAATCTCCTCTCTGCCAGGTCCCCTGGAGTCAGGAGGGTTGGGGAGACAGACCCCTTTTGTCCCCCCAAATCTTCCAGACTCATGGGACCCAGGAGAGGGAATCGAATCCAGGTGACCTTCTGATATTAAAAGGGAAATCTCAATTGTGGTTTCCCCTTTAATATCAGTGGGGGGGGTTTGTGATCCCCCTCTCCGCTGGCTTCCTTGGGTTTGGGAGGGTTGGGTGGACAAAAGGGGTCTGTCTCCCCAACCCTTCTGGACCCAGGAGAGCCATCGGAGAGGGGGATTCCCCCCCAACTCCATTTTTAAAGAGAAGTAACCGCTTGGTTTCTTCTCTTTAATATGGGGTGTATGTGTGTGTGTGGAGGGGAATCTCCTCTCTGTCAGGTCCCCTGGGGTCAGGAAGGTTGGGGGGACAGATTCCTTTTGTCCCCCCAACCCTCCCAACCCCAGGGGAGCCAGTAGAGAGGGGGAGCACAACACCCACCCCAGTGATATTAAAGGGGAAACTCCAATTAAGAGCTTCAGGCACCATTAGGGAGGGGGGCTTTGGTTCCCATGGCTTGGCAAACTTGCTCTCGCGGTGGTTTTTTTTTTAAAAATTGTGTGCCGGCTTCTTCAGGGTTCTGCGCGCTCATGGCGCGCAGGACACTGGGGCTTGTAGTTATGGGTTTGTGCTTTGTGTTTGTGCTGCGTTTTTTAAAATGGTTTTCTTTTGATTGGCTGCGGCGCGTTTCCGAACATTCCTTGTGCCACGCTGTGCGAGAGCCTCTCAGCTTGATTGGCTCTGGCATGGCACGGCGCAAGGAATGTAGGGAAATGAAGTTGTTTCCCTTTTTTGCATTTGTGGGGCTGTTGCCCCACTGCCTGTTTTCTCAGTCCTTTGTTGACCTGTGGTCCCAGATCAGCTGTGTGCACGAAGGGTGAGTGCAGGCAAGTAGCGCAAGGCATAGCAACCTATAGCAAGTTCCAACGGTTAACCCTTGGTTTTATAGGTTAAGATTACTAGCATATGTATGGAAACAGTACAAATTTCCCACAACAGATAAGTCAAGTTGTTTTTTTCTTTCAAAAAGTATGCTTGTTCTACAGCAATAACACCCAGGATTTCTTGTACCGCGAGATCATTTATAATGATAATCCAAATTTCCAGATTATCCTGCTATGGTACTAAAGTAGACCATACTCCTAACAACGCAATGTCGATCATCAGGTTCAGTTAACTAACCTGCCAATACAGAGTACTCTCAACCTTGGGTGGTGAAGTCAACAGGGAAGGGTGATGGTCCCCAAATCCCACTTGAATCCATCTTGATGGAGGGCAGCAGCTTCATCCAAACTGGCCTAGGGCTGATGAGGACTTTGTGTGCCAAAAGGGCTCTGGACTAGAAAGTGACTTGCAGAACTTGATCAGTGGTACAGGTGTCATGCTGTGATGTAGAAGGCATGGAAGGCCACTGCATCATATTGTTCCCATGACTGATCGCCATGTTGATTGCCAATATTCAGAATCAGATACAGACAAGAAGAAGAAGAACCCAAATGAAAGCACATATTTATTTATTTTAAAATTCAATAGCTGCCATTACATGAAATAAGTTAGAGATGCCTTGGAATCTTGATTCATTGGGAATGTCTTTATTTATTTTTATTTATTTCTTCTTGTTAGGAAAGGCTTGTTTAATATGCTCTAACAGCTGGGCCCTTGGTTTGTCAAACAAAGCAACATCCACTAAAACTAGGAATTCTGCAGTCAGATGGCACAATACACAATTTGTTTAGTCTAGGGGTTTTCTACCTACATCCCACAACACTATTTCATGTTGCCCACGCCCTCACTCCAGTTGCCGCTACCACCACTGCCACCACAGTTTCCTCAATCCTTTTCCCCTCTGCTTGGTGTGTCCTTAACAGCGCTCCATGCAGGGCTGACATTGTAAGCCTACAACATCCACCCTGCTATGGAGCGCTGTTAGGGACATGCCAAGCTAAGTGGAGGGGGGAAGGATTGAGGCTGAGACAGCGGTGGTGGCAGAAGTGGAGGCTGCATGCAGCTGCCCATGTCTTTCCCGGGGCCCGCTCTGGCCGAGCGCAGGCAAGGACAGCCTGGACTCCTCCATGCAGCTTCTCCAGGCTGGTAAACTGCGTGGTGATGGGGGGATGGGGTCAGAGTGGTCCCACTGGCAGCAGCAGCAGCAGCAGTTGTGATGGCGGTGGCAGCTGCAGCAGCAGCAGGTGTTCCGGCCCACCAACAGTTGTGGTCCAGCCAACGTCTTTAAAAGGTTGAGAACCCCTGGTTTTGATGTTGTGCTAGTGAACTAAAGGATCAGAAGGGGCTGCTTTCACCAGCAGACATGTTCACAATAAAGTTCATTTTTTCCTTTGTGAGAACACAGTCAGTAATAATCACCAGAAGTTTATTGCAAAGAAAGACAACTGGGTATGCAGTAAGTCTTAGGAACTGTGCAGATATAATCTAGATTTTAGGAAAACAACTCCGTTTTCTACCAAAGTCCTGCTATCAACCACTATACAGCAATTTTCCCTGGTACAGAACATATTTATATTTATTTTGAGTGCTCTTCCAAAGAAGAGATATAGACATATATCTTCTTCTCTGAGCTTGTCCTCCTTCGGGGGTAGTGGAGGAAGGGCAAGCATTTTGCTTTACTTTGAAGTGTTAGCGTGCAGGAGATGAAAGCACTGCATCATTGTCTTTGATGTTTTTGATACTGAATTTCTCATTTGAGTTTTTGTCTTCTTTGTAGACATTCAGAAAGTAGATTTACTTCTTCAGTCAACTTCACACTAGATTTTCACCAGGTACTTAGCCTGTAAAGTATCCAGGTAGGAGGGGAAATTTTGCTTTCTTCCTCCTCATCACCCATCTGGCCACCTACAGAAATCTTACTACATTAAATGAGCAATAACCCTACTTTTTTCTTTTTTTCAACAATCGCTTTATAATTCATTATTAAATCATCCTAAGACTATTCTTGCACTGAATACAAATGGTATTCATATTACCCTGTATGTATAACTGATTATGCACAGCAAATTCCTACTAGAAATAAACTATATTTTTGTCAAGAACCTTTTCAATATGAGGGCATAATCATATAAAACTGAGTCTTTCATAATGCTAATGGGGCAAGAAAAATGGCAATACCTGCTCCCTCCTTCAAATTGGAAGGGCTTACTAGACATTGGGTACTTATTCATTTGGATATCCATAAAGCACTGCTCAATGGATTATAGTCTGCTAAAAATAATATATATCAAAATATGGAATGCCCATTCCAGAATGTCTTCCCTTATGCAGTGAATCGGAAGATAATCATTCATATCGAAGAAGGGAAGCTGGAGGTTAAGGGGCTGAGGGGCAGTATTCCTCTGTGGCTAGTTCTGACCAGTTCTACCAAACCAGTAGTAAAAATTACAGGCCATGCCCACTAGGCCAGCCACGCCCACCTCTCGGCCTCCCCCTCCCAGCACCACTGGAAACGTGTCCCATTTGCCTCACCCAGGGTCGAAGGCATGCTTTCATCTCCACACTTCCCTTGTGCCTTCTGCCCTGGGCGAGGAAAATGGGATTCATTTCCAGTGGCGCTGGGAAGGGGAGGCCAGCTGGTGCCAGGCCACCATGCAGCCCCACTCATCTCCCACCAGTGCTGCCAGCAGGGACACATTTCTGGAGGTGCTGTGAAGGGGAGCCCAGCCAGCGCCAGCCCACCAACTCACTCCACTCACCTCCCAGCAGCGCCACTGCTCTGAGACTCCTCTGTCATCCTCCTCATCTCCGTTAGCGAAGAAAGAGGACAAGGTAGGTTTATTTCTTCTTTTTTTCCCTTGGGGAGTGGGGTGGCGGCAGGGGGGGGGGTTGAGGCCACACCCACAGATAGCCTTACCCACAGATAGCCACACCCACTGAATGGGTAGTAAAAATTTCCACAGTGCATCACTGCTGAGGGATACAGCATAGCCACCACAAAAGGAAAGAAATTCCAGAAGAGGAATTACTTTATTTTTTTCTTATTGTTTTTCTTGGTCCAACCGCTTTCCACTATCACTCATCCTAGAATTCACACTCACATAGCTTTCAGGTTTATTTACGGTTGATTGAGTGTGGCAGGCATGAGAACATTTCTACATCGGGCATCCATTTTCCTGTCAGTATTATACCTTTATCTCTCCTTCCCTGGCTATATTTTAACTCCTGGCTCCCAACCTTGAAATGTTTTTCTTCACTGTGGGTGTGGACAGATAGGCAGAAGGGATGGAATATGAATCATCATGCACATTTTTTTTTACCAATGCTCCAGAAAACAGAAAATAGAACTGGCAAGCATAAAAAGGATTTCCAATGACCTTAATTGAAACAAAAAAACACACACCAGGAACAGAAGCAAACTCCTGAGTTTCTGGGAATGTTTGGGGAATCATCCCAATGCCAGTTTTGCATTAGGTCCTGGATTCTCCCAACTTTGGTTATAAATGGGCTTGATTTGGACTTTTGGAGTCCTTTAAGGAATTTTGTGCAGTGATGATCTCAAAATATTCACAAGCACCTAATTCTTGGTTTGAAGAAAAAAAATTCTGCTACAGATGAAGTTTCCACAGTTTTCAGTTTCCCCTTAACATATCATATACAGTCACATCTCAAGTAACAAATGCCTCAAGATACAAATTTTTGTGATATAGAAAAACCCCTGAGGAATGAATTAATTTTGTATCTCGAGGTACCACTGTACATCTAAGACCTTAGTCACTTTCACTGCTACTAGTTGATGTCTCCTTTTGATTCGTCAAATAATGTAAAGCAGAGCAGTAAGGATGCAATTTGGTAGATCACGAGAACAATCACAAGCAGGTTGGCTTTTTGAGATCTTCATAATTCTTTATCAAGCTGGGCTTTTTCTGTGCTTTCCCATATTGCATCACAAACCCCCCCCCCCCAAAAAAAAAATGGTATGGGTTTACAACTATGGTTTACATACAGTTCTATGCTCAGTTTGCAAGGTGCAGAATCCGGTAAATCTCCACTCCTCAAGATTCCCCAGGGTAGGTTTTTTTTTTTTTTTGCACATTCCTAACTGTAGTGAATTACTGCAATGCAAGAACACACCCTTTTTTCTTCTTTCCATCTGGCCTAGATTAACTAGTTACACCAAAAGGGGAAATAATCTAATAAATTCTAATTGACAAACTGTGGATTGATTCACCAAAAAGATATTATCCATTTTCCCCTTGGAGCAAAGTTTCACTTTACAGCCACTCTTATCTCCAAACTTTCTAAGACTCAGGTATATAACTTCATCCCCCCTTATAACAAAGCTGCTTCGTGAAAATAATAACTTCTGTATGAAAGAACGTCCAATGTAATTGGTTTGAAAATAAGTCATGTATCAACTTGACAGAAACTTTTATCCATGTGTAAGTATTTTATACAGTTTCTAAAAAGAGTCCTATACTAGGAAAGAAAACAAGCTGGTTTCTTACTTGATTTACCATTTACTACACAGCAGAATGGCACAAGTTGCTGACTACCATACATGAACTAGAAATACTAGAGAAGTAAAAGGACTATGATGGGCTAGAAGGAAACTGGAACATAAGGCTGTGAAACAGTATTTTGCTCAATGGGAAAAAAGGTTTTTCCTATTGCAAACTGCTTGTCTGTTTGTTACTATAAGACACTAGTAATATTCCCTCAGGACTGGGGGTACACTATACTTTCTTTCTTTCATTCATTTCTTTCTTTTTTGGGTGTGTGTGTGTGTGTGTGTGTGTGTGCGCGTGTGTGTAGATTTATGTCAATTTGGGAAATTGCCTAACCTATGTACTGAGTGAATGCTATTTTGGAGTCTATTCATTCCTAATTTCTCTCACAATAATAACTGATGGCTACAATGCCTGAAAATCCATTTCTATATTTCATTTCTGACAATTAACTCTTCCTCATGGACAAAGGAGTAAAAGTAAGTTAGTCTTACACAACATTTTGCAGGATTAAGTTATATGAGCATGGTTAAGACTTTCATTGTCATTATTCAACCGTAGAGACCGAACTTCAGGCAGGCAGGCTTTATAAATGTTCTAAATATTAACAAAACAAAAACAAAATTGGGTTTGGGGACCTCAAAGTGCACCCTGCAGTGTTGAAGCCTACTGCTTTTTGATTTAAAATGTGTCTGGAATAATGTTAAATAACACTTTTGGGGCTGAATACTGCAGTTTCTAAGCAAAGAGCCAAGGAAGAGAGCCAAGTGTAGCTGATTTCCCACAATACATCTTGCTGACCATCTGTGTGAGAAATAATATTCCCTTAAGAGAAGAAGCAAGGGGAAAAGCACATACGGAAGAAATGTTATGGAGGTATTATTGATACGCATTTTTGTAATGTTTATTCGCAATCTCCTTAAAAGCCCTTCTCAACAGATGTCATATTATTATTATTATTATTATTATTATTATTATTATTATTATTATTATTATTATTATTATTATTATTATTATTATTATTATTATTATTATTATTATTATTATTATTATTATTATTAATTTCATGTCTCAAATTATTCTGGGTTGAAAGGATTTTTGCAGAAGAAAGTCTGCTCAGGGAATGCCCATATGAAGATCCTTTCATGTCCCCAAGAGTTGGGACAGAGATGGGTGCTCAACCCGTCATGCAGTACACGCATCTCAAACTGCCCACTTGCCAGCCTTCCAGCCAGTGGTGGGCTCCAAAAAATTTACTACCACACTGTGAGCATGGTGTACTGGGCGTGGCCAGGGGAAAAGCCCTGTGTTGCACCTGAATTAGGACTACTTTATTTCAAAATTTGGATGGGCGGGGCCAGCCAGAATTTTTACTACCGGTTCTGGCAAACGTGCAAACCTGCTGATGCCCACCACTGCTTCCAGCTAACAAGGTGAGCTTCTTAACCATTGAGCCACTTCAGCTCCTAGATGTTAACATGAGGCTGTGGTATGTAACTTGGTCTAAAAAATAGCCCCTGCACATGCATATACAAAAGTCATTGGGAAGAATGGTAAATGCTGATTGTATATTTTTGCCAAATGCTTTTCTCCCCCCCCCCTTTTTTCTCTCCTTCAAGTTTCTGCTTTAAATATTCTTACATGGCTTTTATATTGAAACGAAAATGAAACATGCACCTAAATGAACAAAAGATTTCAAACATACAAAAACCATCGGCTAAAATCCAGTAGTAAGTCCCAACTAGAGAAGGTCCATATGAATCAATGGAGCTATTAAAGGAGTTGACTTATCAAATCCCCATGGAGTCAATGGATTTTAGCCATTGTTTTTATTGAACAAACACTGCACATTAGAAATTGGCATAGCTTTATCTCAGGTACATTTTATTCCTGCTGGCTTATGGCAAGCAATTTATTTTTACCCACAAATAGCGGTGTGATCACATTCTCTAAATCAGGGAAACTGCAGGTTACCCAAGGTGATTTCTCTGGCAACCCCTGACTGAACTGTCAGTTGGAATTATAGTACTGGAGAACTGCTTTATAAACCCATTCCCAGACAAAAAAGATACCTGGACTTGTTCTTTGCTATGTGAATAAAAACACATAATGAAAAGGAAATTCCTATTGGAAAATTGGCAGAGGATGGGTGGGTTTAAAAAAGCCTTGTCAGTAATATTACTCTAATCTTAAATCATAACTACACTGAACTAAACAGGCAGTGATAGCTAAGCAAAAGATCTGTTATGACTGTGGTACCTTGTTGTAACGGGGGAGGCCTTCACACTAGCCTCCCCAATGGATTCACACACTGAGATCACAGTCATGCATACACACAGACAGACAAACAAACAAACAAACACAGACAGACCCAGAGTAGACTTTTCCTGGGGCTGGAGAAAGATCTCTGAAAACAGAGCCCTCCCTGCTTGTTTTATTAACTGCATAATAACAAGGCAGGAAATGGGGTGGGGAAGGTGCTGGTTGGTGCAAGCAGTCATGTGGGATGACTCATAAGGTGTGCTCATGAACACAACTTGCAATAACAGGAAATTAGGTGACCCTCTATTTCAGGGGAGATGAGTCATAGGGCTGATCTTCGGCCAAGTTTTCATGGCCTCGTCTTCATAAGCCACTTCCACCTTTTTGAAGACAGCCAGGGATTCCTACAGTACCTCATGGGAGTCTTTACAAAAGAATCTTCCATGGATTCTGTGGCACTTTACTTTTGAAAATCATGTTGCTCATTGACACTGCTGGGGTGAAGTTGTATATGAATTTGCATGAAATGCACTTCAATTTATTGTTTTACTATAACTGTCTCATCCACTTTGGACCATAGGGTGAATATCAGGCTAAAAATTGAAATAATAAGTAAATATGTCACTGTCCTCTGTGAAGGAACATTTCATTTGACAAACAGGCTCATTGCATTGTTGCTATTAGGTGTTGTCAAGGCACATCTGACCTTTGATGATGCTAGTAGGTTTTTCAATGTATATCAAATGTTTAAGGACTAATTTCTCATTGCTATTATACAGTCAGTTGCCTTGGCCAAGTAAGAAATGGAGCCCAGTCCTCCTGGACCTTATTCCAACATGTTATCTATTACTTCACATGGCAACACAGCCTTATTCTACCCATTCTATATCTGCACAAAGAAGAAACTTTTGTGCTCATGTGATGGTAATGTTAGCCCAGTATTCTTTCTAAATCACTGTTAATGTTATCTATGACCTCTGTCAAAGAGTCCAACAAACTGGACAGAAGAATCACCATGACATATAGCCATAACTGGATATATATAAATCAAATAATTTTTAAAAAATATTTACTTTTTTATTTTATTTTGTTACATAAATTTTAGATTTTATGTGCATGCATCACAATGTTGTCAATTTATTTCAGCACAGAACTGACACAAGTCAGCCACAAAATATGATTTTAAAAATGTGTGAAAGATATAAGACCATTTGCTTTCTACAAGATAGCATCATACCTTTTAATTTCTACAAACAGTTCTCAAGGGCTATGATGTGATACATATGGTTGAAGAAGAAAACGAAAGCAAGATGTTCCCTGTCCATGCCTTTGAAATTCTCCCTTAGAATGCAGTGCAGATGTATAGGTATGCATATCTACTCACACAAAAGTCTCACTGAGTCTGACAGAATCAGTCCTAGATAAGTGAGTACAAGTTTACAGCCTTTACTTCAAGAAAGCCTATTTGTTTTCAGATGTCCGGGAAGGAATATTTATCTCCTAGTCAGTCTGCCAATTTTGAAAATATGAGAGTTAGATGTGTCAGGATTTCATAGCCAGAAAAGAATAAATTTTAATTCCTTATTTTGTTTGCTTAAAGCCTAGATGCTTATGGTTTTAATCTGTTTTTATTCTGTAAAAATGTTTTAACTTTGCTTAGCTTAGAAGGATCCATTTTGGAAGGTTATAGTATGCAGAAGCCTTCTCCTGTCAAATTAAAATCAGCAGGCCAGCCTGCCCTCCGTTCACAGACAGTGAAACTGGGAAAGTGTCTGTTCTCAGAATAATTACCTGAGAGAAGCACAATTCTCAGACAAGCCACCTGTTGGTAGATGTGAGATGCATGTCTTTCAGATGGGAATGCTGATTAAATGTTCTGTCCCAGACTGGACTTCAAAAAAGGGTGCCTGTCACTCAGAGCTCCTCCGCACACATTATCACCAGAAATGGTATAAAAAATTATGGCGATCAAGCCAGATTAGAGGAGAGGAATAGGTCAGTTATCTCAGATCATCTCGAGATGTTGCTCTTTGTCTTCCAGACTGGATCTGACCCATAACCCGAATAGGTGGCTCGCAAGCCACACTCTTTTTAGATAAGTAGTTCTTTTTGGAACTCTGATTTACTTTCTTAGAAACATGTATTTTTTATAGCATAGTTTAGAGAGGATTTTATATTATATGTTGGAATATTCCATCTTTTATTCCAATAAACTTTTGAAAGGATTTTCTTTGTCAAGAACAGTTATTCTGCCTCTTTCCAGCCAAGAAGGAGCTGAAGGGGAATTTTTCAGATGAGGCCTTGTTACTTTGCAACACGGACTCTTTGTTATTTTGGCCAGTGTATCTGTGCCCGGATAATCAGATAGCTTGAGAGGGGAGGGATTTTGGGAGTCTTGGCTTCCCAGGACAGTGCTCATCTCCCCCACAACTAGCTGTAACACTGAAGGCCAAATTCCCATAAGAAAGCCATGATAAGGGTGAATAAGATCTAATAGGTGAAGCCGCTAACAGTCTCAGAGGGCAATGCAAATTTTTTCAATCTGTGACACTTTATAAGGCACCACCATTTCCCATTATATCCCCATTTTCCTTACTAGTTTTCCCTGCCAGGGTTAACTCTGTAAGGGCACCCTTGAGCAATGCTACCAAAAGCCCACTTTACTTTCTCTCTCTGGGTTGTCAAACCATTCCATTAGTCTGGGAACGAGGTGACCTGCCCATGCTGATGAGTGAGAGCAGGTGGAGTGGCAATCATTGCGAGGTCGGATCCCGTGTTGGTGGCATTGGGACAAGCTGGGGCCTGATTGGTGTGTACAATAAGATGGACGTTAGAAACAAAAGCTTCTGCTACTTATAGTAAACTTATATTATATAAACTTTGTTAATGTCATCTAACACTTTCCCATAAAGAAACTGCTTAAGGTGATGTATAGAAATAAGTAATATTAGTGTACAAGCACTAATATTAGTAAAAATTATGTTGTCTGCAGTGTTTGTGTACACATGTTGAGGAAAAATGAAGGATAAAGCAAAGTTTCTACAATATATTTTTCTTATTTCTTGGGGCCATGTGCGAGCTGTGGTTTCTGTAGTGATTGCGTGACCTATAGCAGAACTGCCAAGAGAGTGACATGGAACAGAATGGATAAGAGTGATACAACATAAAACAGTGAATCAAAACAACTGTGAAATGGTGGCTTTCCCCCCCTTCTCTGTCAAGTGTTACCTTGCATTTGGGAAGAGCACTTCAGGTTCTGGTGACAGGAAGGGCTAGCAGGGCATCAGACATACATGGCAGTGTATGCTCTGTTAGTTCTGGCTACAAAAGTGACCAGAGGGCTTTTCCTGAGATAGTGAAGGATGTGATGCATGTTCAAGATCTACATCTGAACAGGAACAAAATGAAACCATTCAAGAGAATCAATTGTGGGAAAGGATGCCATTGCCTTTAGCACTTTAATGTTTTATTCCTTGCAATTTTTATTCAAGATTTCATATTTGGGGTGGTGGTGGTAAACTGGTATATGAATGGTCTTGTGACTGGAAAGGGCCAAGGTCTCACCCTGGTGTAAGCTCACAATTTCACGTACATGAACAGATGTTTGGCCCTTTGCTCTCTACTAATTTCTGAGGCTTAGCTTCAGCCAGAGTACATTACAATCACCACACTTGAAAAGATTATAAATGATAGAGAACTGAATTTATTTGTTTTAACCTACCTTCATGTAGCATTTCTTCTCTGTGTCAGCACATTTGTGGGCTTACTGAGAAACTTTTATCAGTGCATGTCTTTCAAAAAAGGAGGAAGGGAAGGGGAAGCAATCACTGTCCCAAAATCCATATAATCATTGCACACAGCACAATATTTCCTCTTTTATTTTGTTCAGCAAACTCATAAACTGTATAATGTTTCCCCTTACAGTGGGATGAACCTGGCATTTTTAAACAGCCTTGGATTAGCTTTTCTGTGTGCTCATGAAGCATTAAGGATTTACTGTACAAAGCAGCTTGCTCTGACCTCTGCTAGGGAAAATAGAATAACTTCAAGCATGCCCTCTTTACTAATAGATTTTTCCATTTGTAATTCCCTTCACAAATCCCTCCCCTGTTACTTCCATAGCTAAGTCTTGCCGGGTAGTCAAGGCCTTACTGGATCACTAGTTCATTTCTTGACTTCTTATGGTACCATAGAGATAATTGGACCAATTCTCTCATTTATTTGCTTTGAAATTTGCTCTAAGCTTTTCCATTTTGCTATTGTTGTCAACAAATAAAAAACACCGTAACACAAAATGCAAAGTATTTTAAGTCATAATGCTCATATTTCTTTTCTTAGCCATGAGGATGTGTCTGATAATCCTTTCAGAAGATGTTCATCTGATGTCTAACAATAGCAGTAAATCCTGTATTTCAAACCTGTAGCAGGATACTTAATGTGTTTCCTTGAAAAAATAATGATGTAAGTTATCATGAAACAGGTGTGACAGAAAATGGGCTGGCCCTGGGCTCATCCTGTCACCGGCCCCTCCCATCCTTCCCTGCCCCTCACCCACATGCACAGGAACAATACGGGAACCCTCTGGCAGCACCTGTGAGTTACCTCCATGAGCCAGCCTTTCTAGGGGCTGGTGTTCAGGCGGAGCATCCTCCTTGTTGCCCTCCCAACCTGCATGCCTCCTCAGATGCGCCTGGACCTCCTGAGGGGCACAGCACAGCTCCGCCCACCCTGGACCTGCTGCCCTCTAATGGAAGTGGCGGAGAAAGGCATGGGGACACCCAGCGGTGGGCACCCCACGGCTCCAGGTCTCTGCATCCAGTGAGCTGCCCTTACCAAGACTGCCACGCCATGCCCCCAGCGCTCTGGCCTCCCTGCAGAGGGACTGCGGGTGCCAATGGGAAGAAGGTGGGGACTGCCTTAAGTTTTTAATTTTCCCACCTTTCAAGCCAAATGTGTGAAGCAGAGCAAGAACAAAACAGTTATACAGATATATGAACAGATAAGGAAGAACAAGTGACTGCTCCTCTGATACTGTCATACTGCTCTGAAGAGTGACAGATTGACTCTGGACTGTTGTCTTTTAGAGCTCCAAATCCGATGAGCACTTGAAACACAGAGAAGGCTTACCAAACAAGGGAAAGACTATTGAGCCATGTGTGGCTAGAGATCTTCCTTGCTTAAACTATGGTGTGTCTTGATTTTTATTTTCTCTTTTTAAAAAAACCAAAAAAACCCAAACCAAAACCAATATCTGCATTGGATCCCAATTGAATCAAAGATTAGGAGTTATACAACACACAGCCAAAATCAATTTATTTTGTTTGCCAAATGGTTTATCTGAAACTGCCCACAGCGGGATGTTTATTTTATGTAAAATCAATCAATTTGGGCTCTGCACTCACTCCTGCCCAATGTTAATTCATGGTTTCCCCAAATACAGGGGCTGTCAAAAGCTCCAGCTGATAAGTGGGATCAGCCCCAGCTGATCTGCAGCCTCTCCCTGCACCTGCAGATCAGCTGGGTATGGTCTCTCCCATTAGCTGGAGCCCATCTTTGCTACCAGGGTAGACAACAGCTTCTAAAGAGGGCAGGGGGAGGGTGCCAATTGATCTGGACAGACCGATGTGTATGCTCATCCCAGATTAGACACTATGTATTCTGGACATGTCAAGACACACTATTCATTAGGATGACTTCAAAAGGCTAGTGAATAGTCTACATTTCACAAACTAGAAATTCAGTGGGGACACTACCTCGGCCAGCTGGCCTGGAGGGAGGGAGTGGCAGCTGTGCAGCTCAGGCGGCTACAAAACCACTGTCGCCACCACCATCACCAGTTGCTCCCTTGGCCAGCCAGCCTGGAGGGAAGGAGCAGCAGCTGCACAGTTTGGACGGCTACAAAATCACCACCTCCGGATGCTCTCTCGGCCAGACGGCCTGGAAGGAAGTAGCAGCTGTGTGGCTCAGGCAGCCACAAACCTGCCGCTGCCACCACCGCCACCACCACCAACAGATGTTCCCTTGGCCAGTCGGCCTGGAGGGAAGGAGCAGCAGCTGCACAGCTTGGGTGGCTACAAAACTGCCACTTCCACCTCCACCTCTGGACACTCCCTTGGCCAGCTGGCCTGGAGGGAAGGAGCAGCAGCTGTGTGGCTTGGGTAGCCACAAAACCACCACTACCACCACCACCATCACTGGATGCTCCCTCGGCCAATCAGCCTGGAGGGAAGGAGCAGCAGCTACACGGCTCGGGTGGCTATAAATGCCACCACCACCACCGGATGCTCCCTTGGCCAGCCGGCCTGGAGGGAAGTGGACACAATTGGTGGGGTAGCGTTTACGATGCTTTTCTGTGTAGTTTTTTTAAGTGTTTTGTATTATGATGATTTTATACTTTGTAATTGTGATATTTTTTGAAATGTTTCTGAAATGTTTTTGTATGAGAAAGATTAGCTGGAAATACAAGGTTGTCATTACCAGGTTACACCCAACTGTGGTTCAAAAATACCAGTCTCTGAGAAGACTCTTATCTCAATAATAATTATGTCTGATATTGGCACCACCAGTTCCCACCAAGCCTTTTCCATGCTGGAACACTTCCCTTAGCTTGGATTAGTTCATTTATATGGAGATGGAACTTATCAAAAGCCACCTAGGAATGTAATACTTCATTGACATTTTAATCTGCCCAAGCTTATGTTGGTGGAGTTGCTGGTTGGTCTCACCATCTTACCAAGGTTGGTAAAATGAGTACCCAACATGTTGGGGGCAAAATGTTAATTAACTTTGGAACTGCCCATAGAGTGCACTAAGTGCTTTGGGCAGTGTATATGTGCAAGTGTAATTGCTTAAGAAATTCACATCAGCCTGCTGCAGCAATGTGAAACTCAGGCAAAAATACTTCTCTAGTTTTAGAAAGCAATCTAAGAGAGGTATGTTTGTGATCCACAAGAATAGTGACAGATAAAAACATGTACTTGGATTACAAACAGAAAAGAAAAGTCACTTCAGTACAACATATCCCACAAATCAATCGGTGTGATGCATTTGCTACATGGTAATATATTCACCACATTTGACATTTACATTAATTGGAAGTAATGAAGAAAATATTTTTGTTGTTAGTTCAAGGAAGTTAAATGGGCTGGAAAGTCAGATGGATTAAACAATGAGCACATTCAATGTACACCTGCTCAGAGTTCTGTTGACAGCTTGAGCTTTTTATTAGGCCCATGCATGGCAGTTCAACAAGAAAAAAACATGACAATTTCTACACAGTCGCAGGATGAAAGGAAACAGCCGATGTTTCGTGCTTGGCGATGGCTCTAACCAGAGCGATGACAAATGCTTAACTAGCCCCCCAAACACCTCCACTTAGTCATGGCTCCTAGTTTTATTAATTATTTACAGTTTGCTAGGTGCAAAGCTGGTGGAAAATGCTTTTTTTAGCTGTTTGATCAACAGTATAATTATACTGTGTTTTTGTTTTAAGCACTGTTATGCAGAGTCATAATAACATAAAAAGTAAATAGGATTTTTACAAGCTTTTAACTCTGACAAGGTCATGCAGAAGCACACCAGAAGGGTGGATTGAAAAACCATAGCCATTATCATCTATGTCCTGTTAAGTATGGTTGCACTGCCAATTGGATTTAGATAGGGATATGCAGCCTTGCTTGGTAAGTCTCACTATACATTTTTTTTTACCAGCACACAGCTGTGATGAGTCAGTCAAATATAATTGAGGTTATCACTATGACAACTCTTTTGTTTTTTCTTAGTGGATACCACTAAGTGCTAGTCTGTTTGTGTTTACAGTGCAGGCACCTCAGTTCTCAGAATGGGATGATACACTTTTGCATAAGGAGCAAGGGTGGGGTTGCTCAGAAATGAACAATGGGTCCTGTGCAAAATTGGCTGGATCCAAACTAGTGATTGTTAATCACATGAAAGCTAAACTTTGGGAAGAACTTTTTTTAGAGTAAAACTGTCTGACAATGGAATATATTATATCAGAAGGAGCTAGCCTCTCCCACATGATAGGTTTTTACGCCTGTTGGGTATCAGTGAGGGAGTGCTTTAGCAATGGATTTCCTGCTTCCTCAGCAAGTTGGTATTGGTAACCCATGGGGATCCTTCCACTATTTGGGGATTTACACATTTCTGATTCTATACATTAGCTTACTGCTTTGTGATATCAAACAAGCCAGCCAGAGCACAGATGAGACTTTAAAGTGACAAATGATTGCTCACAATCTACTGGTCTAAACTATACCCACATACACACGGGGAGGGATGGAAACATTAATCATGTTACCCTTTTTATGGTGTGCTGACTTAGAGGATGAAAAAATATATCAGTTAAGACAAATCAAATAATATACAACTTATGTTGTTTTGAATGCATATCTTTTCCTACTCAAAGGCAAAGCCTGCACAGAAGTCACTGCTGAAAATAAATAAATAAAATACTGGGACCTCTTATAATTTAGAAAATTATGAGCTAGCAGTTAGATGCAGTGGTGGGATTCAGAAGTTCGCCCCAGTTGGCCAGAACTGGTAACAGAAATTCCACCAGGCTCCACCCATCCAAGTTTTGAAATAAAGTAGTGCTAATTTGGGTGGACACAGGGCTTTTCCCCTGGCCACACCCACTATACCACGTCCACAAAGTAGGTAATATTTTTTAAAATCCTACCACTGGTTAGATGCTTCTGCTGAGGAAACAAGGATAGGTAGCAGAAATTACAAGATAAGGTTGAATTTTTCAGAATAGTAGCCGTTTTAGTCTGTGTTTCAAGCATATCAGAGAATAAACAAAAACCTTGTAGCATCTTGACTAACTGTTAAGTTTTAATGTGATATTTCGTAGATCAAGTCCACTGTGTCAGAGAAGATAAGGCTTAATTCTATCTCAAAGGCAAGCAAATTTCATTTGATACAATTATTTGTGAAGTCCATACTGTCATACTGTATGGAGGTAACCTTTATTAAATGTTGCTATTCCATCCCTCTTTGTGAGTTGGAGTGAATCCTTGAAACTTAATTCTGTGAGTTGCAGGGAATCCATGCAACTCTAACAGTGCAGTGGGGTGGGGGTTTCTTCTCTCTTAACAAAGAAATGACATGGGGGAAGGTAAAAAGTCTGTGCTACCTCCTATTGGGTTTAAGGCTTTCACTCCCATAATTCAGTTTGCATGTTTCTTGCTAAGGTATGGAGGTAGAAGACCCTAAAATATGAAAATTATATCCTTATTATCTATACAACCAGAGAAAACTGTGTTAATTGGTGTCACATAGTTGTCTTCAAGTCTACCTTGGCTTCCAGGTGGCAGATATTAGACAGAAGACAAGGAACATTACAAGATAAACTAAGGCAAAAGCTAGCATGGTACGGAGACTACATTGGTTGCACTGTTTGATGACCTCTGGCGAGAGTGAGATGGAGGGTACCCCTCCATTCTCGTTCTTCTTGACCTCTCAGCGACTTTCAATACTGTTGACCATGGTATCCTTCTGGAGATGGTATCCTTCTGGCTGATGACCATCTGGAGACTGCAGTTGGTTCAGAATGCAGCAGTCCACATGGTGGTGGGGTGTAGTAATTTCACCTGCACCTCACCACTGCTGCGGGAGCTGCACTGGCTGCCTATATGTCTCTGGGTGCAATTCAAGGTGCTGGTTGTCACCTGTAAAGCCCTTCATGGTAGTGGACCAGGATACCTCAGGGACTGTATCATCCCTAGGACATCGACCCGTCCCATGAGAGCAAACCGAGAGGACACCCTTCAGGTGCCATCTATTGGGGAGACTCGTGTCTACAACACAAATAAAAGGGCCTTCTTGGTCACAGCCCCCACACTATGGAACCTCCTCCCAATGGAACTACGCCTCCAGGCCCAGTTGCTACCATTTTGGAAAGAATTGAATACGTGTTTGGCAAAATGGTGTCTGGGGGCCAGGATTGTCAACAAGCTCCCCTTTTTGGCTTGTCTGAGGCTTTCCCCTCCTGTAATTAATTTTTTTAAGGTTTTTGTAGATTTTATATTTGTTTTTAAATAATAGATGGCATGGTGGGGGCTAATATTGCTACGTTTTTAAAGGTTTTTTAAAATTGTTTCCCCTGTTTATTGGTTTTAACTTGTGTACACCACCCAGAATCCTTTGGATAGGGTGGTATATAAATCTATTAAATTAAATTTTAATTAAATTAATTAAACATGAGCCACAGAGTAAAATTCCTGAGTTAGGTTGATTTCACCAGGTGGATCTCAAAAGAAGTTGAAATAAATTACCAATCTGCTACAATCTCTGCTCATTATTCAAGTTTTTATTGTTCTTTCTCACATTCAGTGGCAACATTATCACTTAGTCTACTTTTTGAATTGTCCTTAGGGCCTCTCTGAATGTCTATGTCTGAGCTTTGTTTGACAATAGGAATATAAATCCCTGCTCACAAACTCACATACAAAGACTAGGATTCACAAGATTCTTCTCTTTGCAGCGAAAGATGGCTAGAAGATTCTAGGTGTTCTCAGAGTGATTATACTGGCAAGAATGCAAGCACGGCGCCAAAATGGCCGCCGTGCTCTTTGCGGGGGCCCCCCCATCGGACGAAGGCATCCGGGTAGTTAGGGGGCATGGCCAGCACCCTTATATAAGGGGCGGCCACGAGGCAGCCGAGCTGCCATTTTGCGAAGCGACGGAGCGGAGAAGTTTTTTCCTCTTACCTCTGTCGTTCTTGCCCTTCGGGAAGCCTCTTTGGCGCAGCTTTTCTTTACTCAGGCTTCCTAGCAGATACCGGCGATGCCTTCCAAGAAGAAGGCGGCTGCGAACGTGGCCCACTCTGCGTGGAGGCGCCAGCCGGGTCGGAGGACCACGACTGTGCCTCCTCAGCAGCCTCCTCTGCCAGAGCCCACCGTGACCGGTGGGATGGGGTCGATAGCCCCTTGGCCCGAGGCGGGGCGTTCGCATACCGGCCCGGCAGGGCCAGCGGTCCCCGGCCCGCAAGCAATGGCCACTGCCCCTGGCATGGTCCATGCTTCGGGGCCTTCCCCGCTTGGTCTGCAGCTTATTGCGGGGGGTTTCAGCCATGGGGGGTGGTTGGGTTCCCTCCCCTGGCAGGGCATGCCCCCGGCTCCTCAAGGGCCGGGCCTGGGCTCTTGGCCGTATTCGGCCTCCGGGGTCCAGGGACCTGGATCAGCACCCGTAACTTGTGGGCCGGTCGGCCCTTTGCCCCCTCTTGGTACCGGTGGCTATGTTAATGTGGAGGCCCTTCTGGCCCGTGTAGCAGCCCTCGAGGCATCGCTGGCGATGGTCAACCACCCGGGGGTGCCTTTAGGGTTGCAGGTTGATCCTTCGTCTGCCGGGCAGCGGCAGGCGACGGAACGGGTCGAGCTGCCTGAGGCGCGTGGGCCGGCGGCGGCCACTGCCTCGCAGCTCCCCACACAACAGGTGCGGCAGACTGGCGCTGATCTGGCCCCATCAATGAGCTCAGTTTCGGTCGTGAGCTCCGACGCCCCCGGCGGGCCGGAACCCCCGGTGGGGGCGGCCCGCGGGGGTGCATCAGGTGAGTATGCGGTTCAAGCTAGTGCACCCACAAACCTGACTTCGTTGGGGGGAGCATTTCAGTGGCCGTGGCCTCGCACGGGTGGCGCGACGGTTCAGCCGCCGCCGGCCCACCCTGTGACTTCACCTCTGACAAAGGGCCCGGTTTTGGGTGGTGCCTCCTACTCAGTTGGGAACGTGTTGGGGGTGTCCGGGTTGGTACAGGCTCCTTTTACATTACCCGCAGTTCCCACCGTGCTGGTGTCGGCGTTGCCGACAGCGGGGTATTCCTTGCCCCTAGGGGACCATCTGGCCCAGTCTACCAAGGAGAAGATCTGGCGGGGCGAGTATGTGGACATCTTCTCCCTTCTTAACAGAGAGCCCACCAAGGAGGAGAGGGAGGGGCAGGATGAGAAGGATAAGGAACAGGCCCGACGTCATAAGCCGCCACGCACGTGGGCTAACTGGTTGCCAGCGTACCTCATATACATGGCGGTTTACCTCCGGGCCAGACCGGATCTGGCCATCCCGATGGTCCAGTATTTGGACAACATTTACCGGGCGATGGTTGACTTCCCGGGCCCGTCGTGGCTGGCTTACGATGAGGAATTCCGTATGCGGATTCCCCTGCACCCAGAGATGAGGTGGGATGAGCCCTGCCAGAGGCTGTGGCTTCTGTACATGACCCCCACGCGCCCGGCGCCTGGGGAGAGATACCACTGTGGACATGCTGTCCAACGAGCGGCCCCAGTGCAGGCACCCCGCCAGGTGGCGGGGCAGGGGGTTCCAGCCCGCCTTCTGTGCTGGACCTTCTCGTCCAATGGTTCCTGCAACAGGAAAAATTGCAAGTACCGGCATGAGTGTCCCTCTTGTTATGGCCCCCATGCTGCCTCCGCCTGTCCCAGGCCTGGAGGAATGCGGGGCAGGGGTAGGGGTGGACAAGGGGCTGGCAGGACTGCCGCTGAGGGAGCAGGTCCACCGAAAGGCCCCCTCCCCAATTAATGTAGATATGCTAGAGCGTTGGCTCGCATTGTACCCGAGGAGGGCAGACGCAGCTTACCTGCTGCAAGGTTTTCAACTGGGGTTTCGTATCCCTTTTACGGGAGATAGGTCCCCCCAAGACACACCCAATCTTTTGTCACTTAGGGGACGGGAGGAGGTGGCTGCTGCCAGCATTACTAAGGAGGTCGATGCGGGCAGGGTCGCTGGCCCTTTCCCTGCGCCCCCGTTTCCTAACCTTAAGGTCTCCCCATTGGGCTTGGTGCCCAAGAAGTCGCCGGGCGAGTTTCGCCTGATCCATCACTTGTCCTACCCAGCCGGCCGATTGGTCAATGATGCTATCCCTGATGACCTTTGTTCGGTCAGGTATACATCTTTTGACCAGGCGTTGCGCATGGTGCGCTCATGTGGCCCGGGTGCGCTGTTGGCTAAATGCAACATTAAGTCGGCGTTTCGTCTCCTGCCGGTGCACCCGGGTGATTTTGAGTTGCTGGGTTTCAAGTTCCGGGGTGAATATTATTTTGATAAGGCCATGCCTTTTGGCTGTTCCATCTCATGCTCGGCCTTCGAGCGTTTCAGTACCTTTCTACAGTGGGCTTTTGTCTGCAGGTCAGGGTCTCGGTCTGTAGCCCATTACCTGGATGATTTTTTTTATTCGGGGGTGAACGGTGCTGGGACACGTGCACACGTCTCCTCAACACATTTCAGATGCTAATGGAGGAACTTGGTGTCCCTTTAGCGCCCGAAAAGACCGAAGGCCCATCTACCAAGCTAGTATTCCTGGGGGTGGAGATCGACACGGTAGCGCAGGCGTCTAGGTTGCCGGGGGAAAAGGTGGCAAGGATAGTGGCCCTCATCTCAGATTTGCTGGCCAAACGCAAGGCATCCCTCCGGGAACTGCAGGTGCTACATGGTCACCTTAATTTCGCTTGCCGGGTGGTCGCACCTGGCAGGGCATTTGCTCGGCGCTTGTGCGACGCAATGACAGGCTTATCCAGGCCCCACCATAGGGTGAGACTGACATGGGGCATCAGGGCAGATATGCTTATATGGCTCCAGTTCCTGAGGGAGTTCAATGGGGTCTCATTTTGGAGGTCTGACCTCCTGGCTTCACCTCGTTTCCAGATACAGTCTGATGCCTCCGGATCCCTGGGTTATGGGATGTACTTCAATGGGAAGTGGGCCTATGGTGGGTGGCCGCCAGCCTGGTTGGGCATGGACCGCCTGAGAGATCTCACGTATCTGGAATTTTTCCCATTCTGGGGGCTTTGATGCTATGGGGTGAGGAGTGGGCCAACTCGGTGGTGCATTTCTGGTGTGACAATGCGGCCGTTGTCCACATTGTCAACTCACAGACGTCTAAATCACCCAGGGTTATGGACCTGGTGCGCCAGTTTGTATTGCGCAGCCTGTGACTCAATGTACTGTTCAGGGCCAGGCATGTCCCAGGGGTCAATAACGATATTGCTGACGCTTTGTCCCGCCTGCAGATCTCCCGGTTCCGCGCCTTGGCCCCGGATGCGGAGGAATTTCCCTCGCCACTCCCGGAGGAGATATGGACCCTTGGCAAAGGGAGGTGAACCGGGCGATCGGCATGTCGCTGGCGCCACGCACGCGTAAGGCGTATTACCACGCATTCATTTCCTTTCAGGCATTCTGTTCCCAATTCCGACTGCCAGATACCTGGCCAATCCCGGTGGCCCACATCCTCCGTTTCATGGTTTACCTGCAAGCCCAGGGCCTAGCACCCCGCACCATAGCATCCAGGCTGTCAGCGCTGGCTTTTATGGCCAAAGTAGGAGGTCATGCGGACAGTACCGCTGATTTCCGTGTGAGACACGTTTTGGAGGGGTGGGTGCAGGAACGTGGGCGTTGCCCGGACGACCGCCACCCAATTTCCCCGGGGGTACTTACCCAACTGGCACGGGGCTGGCATGACCTATGTTTTGATAGGTATGAGGCAGCCCTGTTTCATGCGGCTACAACGGTGGCCTTTTTCGGAGCGCTCCGCATCAGCGAGCTTGTGATGCTGTCTAAGGCGGATGCAAGTCGTAGGGCACTGGAACTCGAAGATGTCTATGTTTGCAATGATTGGGCTCAGTTGAGGATACGCTCCTCTAAAACAGATCAGCACGGCATAGGCAGTGGAGTAAGACTGCTACGATGTTCCTTGGCAGACATCCCTACAGGAGTTCCTTGCACTGCGTGGCACGCACCATGGCCCGTTTTTCTGTCACAAGGATGGGTCTCCCCTCACTAAATTTCAATTTTGGAAGGTGACTGGGAAAGCACTCGCCAGGGTGGGCCTCCCTGGGGCCCGTTACGGCACCCATTCATTCAGGATAGGGGCGGCTTCTACTGCGGCTGCTTATGGGTACTCCGGGGCTGACATACGCAGCATGGGGAGGTGGGGCTCGCAGAGTTTTCAGTTTTATGTTCGCCCTCTTCCACCGTGAGTACCGGTTGAGTGACCGCACCTTTTCTCCTCCCATTGTTTTTTCCCTTGACAGACCCTGGGTGTCGTATTACACCGGTGACAGTATGGCTGGTGGGCCATAGCTACGTGCACAGGGCAGCGCGTTATGCTGCGGCGACAGAGTGGGGACCCCGACTGGGACTGGGTGCATACGCAAGTCTCACATGGTATGGTAAGCCCGGTATGTTGTGGCGGGAACTGTTGCCATTCCTCTTCTCGGGGAGGAATGCTGACCCGCCTGACATTCTGATTATACACCTTGGGGGCAACGATTTGGGACAGGTCACCGGCCTATCGCTGAAGCATGCGATTTGCGGTGACCTCGCCTACCTACATTATGTATGGCCCGCCACAACCATTGTTTGGTCAGATATGGTCCCGCGGCACGCTTATAGGGGAGGCTTCGACCTCTAGGCCCTGGACCGCGCTAGGCGCATGGTGAACAGGGCTGTGGCCCGGTTCCTTGTGGCCAGGGGTTGGGGACGGGTTAGTTGTCACCCCGCCATTAGCCTCCAAAATTATGGACTTTATGCAGGGGATGGGGTCCATCTGTCGCGAGGAGGTATGGACCTCCTGTTGGGTGATTGGCGAGCAGGCCTGTTGACCGAGCTGACGGTCTGGGGGGGTCGTCGAGCCTTTATTGAAGCCTCTCCGTGTGGCGGGTAGCACTGGTAAGGTAAACATTTATGACCCACAGGTATCCGGCAGGTTCGCAATTGACTGGACAACACTAGACAGGCATAAGTTGGTTAAACGTTGTCCGGTCAACGACGAACCAGGCGACGGGGTGATGGCGACAGCTAGACAGCATGCATCACCCCGTGAATTTACGGATACGCGTCAGAGGGTGGGGTCATTAGTTAGATATTGACTACGGTCAACAATTTGTTTGTTGTCAACAAACAAATTGATACAAATAGATACATTGTAACAATTGCCGCCAGCAATTTTGGGTGGTACCTTACCAGTGTTACTTCGGCCTGCTTGCCTTAAGAATTATGATTGGTCAATTACCAATAGAAATTTATAATTCGGACTAGGGCATGAATCAATAAATGTGGCCCAATGCCATTATCCACTTTCATCAGTGTCTGAGTCCTTTATTGGGGGGTGCGCCTGCAATGATTTTCTGCCCAGTTTTCCACAAATTCCTGCAGATGCACAAATTGCATGCAATGGCCAAAAACAGTATTACAGATGCTTCTTTTATGAATGTGAAGCACTGGAATGTTTTGCAGATGTTTCTTAACCAGTTGTCAGTCTTTTTTTGTTAACTTTGTTTGTACTTCACTTCTCAGAATGGAATGATGCTAGAGGCAGTTGTGCAAATTACAGAAACTTGGATGAGGTCTCAGTCTCAGCTGGAGGCAGGGGATCCAACAAGGCTTCAATATTGCTCACTGAAGTCCCTTTTTCTACTGACACAATCTGTGTCAGTGGAACAACAAGAACATTAAAGAACCATCTATCCATTCTCTTTCTTCAGTCTTCAGTTACAAAGTTAATGATTGGGTAGCCACCTTCTCTAATTAGCCTAGTTGCCATCAATGAGAGAATGGTAATTTAAGGATCTGGGCTTAGAAGCAACTAGACATTTTTTTAAAAAGATACAACATGCGTCTTCTTTTCTCCACTCCTCCAGGCAGTGATTCTCCTGCTAACTTTTAATGTGCAGCTAAAAGTATGATCCTCTCTCTCACACACACTTTGCTGATTTGGCTTTTTAGGGGACTAGGAGGAGGCAGTGTGGGCACTCAAGCCATTTGGGAACTTTAGCTTAGTGAGTCCAGAGGGTAAACGATGACATGGCTATACTCCTTGCCACCTGGATCAACAAGATGTCGTAAGAGACCTTCTTGTGATGCTGGCATGCTTTGTCTTGATGTTGGCTAGCAGAGGGCAGAGAAACAGCTATAAAAGTAAGGGGAAAGGGATAGACATCAGGTTACACTGTGCCTATAACCAGGGGCATGCTGGCTACACTAAAAGGATGCTAGACAGGGAGCGATGAAGGCGTCTAACCCTCACAAAATATATATGCCTTCTAATTTCAAATCCCCTCTGGGGATTTGAACCAACAACCTCCAACTTACAATGGAAAATTGCAGCCTCTAAGCCATGGAGGCTCTGCTGTCAATGGAGCTGCTTTGGTAATCTTATATTTGGCAGCACAAGAGGAGAAAGGCAGGAAGAGGAACATGGAACACTGCTTGTTTGCTCGATCGTTCCGGACATCATAGCTCAGCTCAGCTCTTTGGATTGCAACCCAAGGGGGGTGCCATGGTACTGTAGGCCTGGGGGGGTGCCCCAGGCTGAGTCCCAGTTTCCCTATGGACCAGCCCACTACTGCCTGTAACCATTAACACACATCTACTCAATGTCTGTGTTTATTGAACCAGCACCACTAAAAAGTTAACCAGCTGTTTCCACTTTGCCCTATTGACAGAACTCCATAGTAATCTAGTTCCATAACACTGTGACCCATATATCCAGATGTTTCTTCCTTTCATGAGCCTGGAAAAAGCTGAAGAATACCTAACTGTCTTGGGAAATAGCATGGCCTTATAAGCCATGTAGAATGAGCTATTATACAAGAAGATGCAGAGTAGTTGAATCTTTAAAGGTTACATTATTAAGATCTATAACAAGATGCTTATTTGTTATATATCTTAAGTCAGTATCCAAAGTCTAACCATTTATTAACTCTACTGATTAATAGTCTGCCTTTTAACTGTTAATTTAATGCCCTATTATTGTGAAGAAAACTGTACAATTTGATAAACAAATCCTTCTATCTTTAATATTTGGTTTCATTTGCTATCACACACACTAGAAATAAATTAGTTTTTAAAACAAGCAAGCTCTTAACATTCAGCCAACAAATTGAAACTTGTCCTCATCAATTAGGTTGCCCCACCTGCTCAATCAATTAACAATCAATTGATTAATCTACCAATTAAACTAAATTGCTGTCTGTGTTAAGACTAGAGTTTTTAAAATAAAATAAAATCATATGCTAGCATCTTTTAACCTTAATAATTTCAGATGCAATCCCAATTTACCTTTCCTCAAACCAGAAACTTATCTCAGCTGAGTTTTTGTTATAAGAATGTACTAACAATTCAAAATATATCAAAAATGTACACACACTGGTTTCATAAAGCTGCCACGTTTATTTGGAAATCTTGGAAGAAAAACCTGAGAAGAAAAGAGGGGCAATGGGAGTTGGGAGAAAAGAAACAGCTTCCATATACCCAGCCTTACATTTTTGCTAACTTGCTCTTGTCTGGTTGTTGTGACTTATTTCAGCTTGAAGGAAAATGTCTTATGTGCATCTATCATTGAGTGGAAGGTCAGCAGGCCATTCAGCTTGCTGTTTCCAGCACAGTTGATATGAATCAGAGTAGTGCGCTCAGCAGCACTCACACTCACACAATGGTGTGAGCCTGAAGTGGAAGGCAGGGATTGTTAAGTCACAAAAGCAGCATACATTCCATTGGCTTCTGTCTTGACTTTGAAATAGCTTTCCTTCCTGGAGAGAGCCCTACAGCTCTGCTTCTTTTATAGTGTTAATGTGTGGAACTGCCAAGAAAAATAAAATACTGGGGAATGACTCAGGATGCATCTTTCAGCATTGTGAGGCAAGGCACAACAGACTTGGGGAGTAGGAGGCCTCCACAACTCTGCTAACAAGTCGGGCTTCAAAGAGTTTTGGCACAGACCTTAGGTCCTGTGAAGCTTTGGGTAATGGAAATGCCATCCACCTACAAAGGAGGTTTGCTGCTCTTAGAGGTTCATACCTCCACCATTCCTTTATTGCAGATGCTTATATAACCTTTGTCTCCTCCTGCATTTTTCTCTCCTTCCAGTAAAAAAGGGGGAAACTCCATTGTCTCTCTGGAAAATGCTGTTCTTTTGAGAAGCATGGTAATCTGCATCAAGTTCTTAGGTATTCTTCTGCCTTGTTCTTAAGATTAACTAGAAAACACAATCCTTAGTTCACTAGAAAGCATAGGAACATACTCTTCAGGCAGATAAAAGAATATATACATGGTGAGGACACAGCCTCAGAATTGTAGGAGTTTATTTATCTGCAATTGTCACATTGCAGATTTTGATGATGATGATGATATTCCTTAGTGGTAGAACCCTAGTACTCTGATTATAGTAAGCTAAGGATGCATGATTTTTAATTAATTTTTGCAAATGATTTTTCCACGGTTTTAAATAATTTTGTATGTTTCCACAAATAGGTGCATTTTTGGTTTCACTGTCTCAAATGTGACCATTTTTTGTTTCCCTTGTTTTGAAGATGTGTGTTCTTTACACACATTAGGCTGGTATAGATTTCTGTCTCTTAAATGTAATCTGGTTCACTATCTGGTTTGGGTCATATAAACTGGAGAAGTCCACAATAAAATGCAAAAGGGGGAAATTCTCCACCATTCCTACTTAAAAATCCAGTGACTAGGTTTTTTTTACAATGAAATATTAGTGTTTGAGCACACAGTTAATCTGTAGAATTGGTTATGAAACACAGAACATCTGGGAGAGAGCAGGACATTAAGAAATTATAGATTGTACCCAAGGTAGAACTCACATTAAAAATAGTTGTGAAATGAGCGTTTAATATCTTCACCTTCTAAATCTGGGATACAGCCATCCAACTTGATAGAGCATAGGTCTCATATTTCTCGGTGGCTAGGAATCACAGCACAATCTTTATCCCAGTAGTTTATGCTTATAATTTAGAATTAGTAAAACACTGGAGAGCTTTTACTCTGGCCCTTTTCAGTGTTCTGCCTTCAGCTTTCTTAAAGGAAACATACTCATGTATCTCTTACAACCAATGATTTTGCCATTGTCAATATGGCATAATGAAAATTGTGGAACATGTCCAGTTGTATTACACATTTCATAAGTATTCACACCATCTACTTATGTGATGAAATGGGTCGCAAGCTATTCAATATGGAGTCTCTGGGTTTTTAAACTGTCTTTGAATGTAGCTTTGCTTCTTTGCAAAGGCCTCATAATTCTTTCTGCTGCACTTATCAAGCAGATGTGCTTAGTAGAAGCTTCTCAGAGCTTCAGGCCTATGTTATGTCTTCTTCTCCAGGCCTGGAATGTTTGCTAGTGGATCCCGAGCCTGGGAACACCAGACATCTGTTATGGGAACCAGGGTGTGTTTGTACAATCCCTGGGCCCTAATTGCCTGCATGCTAATTAGGAGAGCTAAGCTCATGTTCTTTTTTTTTAGACACATGGGTTTTGGGAGGAGATTCGAGTTTGGGATTTCTGGGAGATACACCTCAGAAGGGAGAGAGGGTCTCTAACACTGAGTCCTGACTCCAACCCAAGCTTAGTCATGATTACCTAGATTAGTCAGGTTTTCCTTTTGGTTCTGGGGGAAGACCTGAGTACAAATTTTCCTACCTGTACTTTTTGATTAGTATTGTTTTTCTGTACTCGTGTATCCTTCCTGTACTTTTTGATTAGTATTGTTTTTCTGTATCCGTTTATCCTGAACCAATGAATGAACTGTTATTTCTACAATATGCTTCGAGAACAATAAACATCTTTAATTCATCAACAACGTCTGTTCTTTGGAAGAGGGGGTAAGACAAGAGTTAGCCATAAGCCACACGCTACCACACACACCACATACTACTCTCCACAATACTTGTTGGGCTCTGTTAATACAGGTAAGCCGCAAATTGTTGCAGGTTTTTGCAGGACAACATTTAGGTCTTTTGTACTCAGAGTCTTGGGGAGTTCCACTGAGCTGGTCAGTCTTGGAAGCTTGGAAGGAATGGGGAGAGGCCCAGGGCAAGGGTCAGGTCAAAGCCTATCTGTCACAACTTATTTCCCCAATTTTAAAATATCACCCAGGTAGACCCAATAAATATTATATTTATTTTCTCCTTTCTGACACTTCAAGGTAAACCATAGTCAAGAACTGCAAAAGTATGTTGTACAATTAGCCCAGTCGCCATAGGTCCAAAATGAGGGGATACCTTGCAAAAATTCACAAGTTAATGAAACTTTGGGATGTTTCGTATGGGTACCCAGTGGAGCTACACTCAATTTATCCAACAAAATTTCCTTGTGGAACCTTGGGGGGTGGGCGGGGGGGGGGGGGGACTGCAGAATTTTAGCACTCTTCTCAGTTTTTCAATTATATCTTCTAAACCATGTGTTTTTTGTGTACTACATGTAATTAGAAAGTTGTAGAGCATTACATTTCGTTCAATTATCATTGGTCAAACTTATTTTAACCCCATAGGTACTGAGATACAGGGCTTTGGAAAAGTGCTAAATTTCTCAATTTGTAAAAAAAAACTGCTAAAAAGGCTGGTTTTTGCTATGTATCTTCCATTTCACAACATATTTAATGGAATTTTGGATTCTACTTCAATTTCCAAATGTTCAGCTACACCCACTCCCCCTCTTCCCCCTCCCACTACCCCTCCTCTGTAGGCTGTCCAAACTTACAGTGTACATCTAAGGTTCAAAGAGCATGAAAACCGAGTTTCCACTTTACTTTCAACCCCTTCTAGCCTTTCCAACAGTTTCCCCTGGAGTGCACATAATGCTATAGCTGCAACTCAACTTCATCCATGGTTGGGTGAAGCAGAGGAGAGACAGGCACTGTTAAGGGATGCAAAATTAGAATGAGGAACCAGGCAAAGACCAAAGAGTTCATCATAGGAAGATGTAGGAGATTAGAATGGGCTACAACCCTTTCCAAATACACATGTATTTAAATCAAACTCATAACACCTTCCTGGTTAACCTTTCCAAATATAATGGAGAGATCTCAAAAAACCTTTGACTAGGTTCCCAGAATTGAAGTGGAATTTGCTTTATAGCAACATTGAATAATACTCAGATTAAGAATCAGGATTTTTTTTCTGTGGCCACGATCTCGGTATTAAGTGAGATTTTGTCCTGAAACCTTTAAATACAGTAGCTAAATCTTGATGTCAGTGCAATGTAATTATATGTTCTATTTGTCTTCCTTCTTTCTGCATCTACACAAACACACACACACACACACACACACACACACACACACACACACAAACATTTTTGTAGCAATAAATTACCAAAAGCAAGGAAGAGCCAAGGCCAGAATATGGGGGCAGAATAGATACATGATACACAAAGACAGGCTGTTATTCACTGTGAATGTGTATTTGCTATTTTGTGTTAACATTATTTTTGATGCTAACATGAAATCTGTCTAAAAACACTTTAAGCAGTCTTAATTTTTGTAACCAGCATTTTGCAGAAGGCACAATTCCCCCCTCTATTCACACCATCTTCATTTATCTCATCAAAATATTTACAGGTAAAAAATCATCTTGTTTTTGAGATTCATGTTTAAATTGTTCTTGGTATCTATGGTTACAACATCTTTCCCGGTAGCTAGGAACATTAACCCAGAAAAGAATGGAAAACAACAATCACACTGCAAAGAGTATTCATCTGGGGACACTTTGGAGTATATAAGACTTCTTCTGAGGGAGCTTTATTCACTGGCCCTGGGCTGATACTGGAATTAACTAAGAAAGAGTGGGAAGCAGAAATATGGCCATCAGTAATTTTAAAAAGATAGAACATGCTGCTTTTGCTTGAGATTTAGGAAGCAGTCCCAACATAGCTGGTCCTTATGTTTCAGATTTCCAAAGGTTCATGGGTAAAGCAAATAATGCAGGAACTCTAAAAAGTACCACGCACTGAAGAGTGTTACAAAAATAATGGAAATACAATGGCATTTTGTTTCTCCAGCAGTACAGTTGCATTAAAATAATCTGGTTTTAACTCAGTTTAAATATAGAATCTGACTATGAATTTAATTAAGTTTTTGTAATACAGTGAGCCCTTGAACAACATGGGTTTTAACTGTGGGGGTCCTCTTATATGCAGATGTTTTTTCTTGATGCCCCTTGATTATCACTGTTGCCTTGCAGTAATCATCTAGGATTTTTTTTTAGGGGGGGGGTTGGGGGGGGGCGTGGGGGAAGGCTTCCCTTGACTATAGTGGATGCTGGTACTCTAGTTGCTGAGAGATGACACCTAGACCCCTGGCTACTTTGTTGCAACTACAGTGGTGGCAGCAGTCAAAAAGGGCAAGAAACAGGAGAGCCAGGAGAAGGAGCCAGACATGGTGTGCCAACTGATTGGTGGCGGGGAAAACAGAACACATGGTGGTCTGGTGGCTGGGCTAAAACTGATGCAAAACAATGCAGATTTCCAACTGAGCAGGGGATGGGTAGCCAGACCCACTGTGTTGTTCAGAGGTCAACTGTATAATGCATTATGGTTTTTAACTATACAGTATCTGTGTTTAAAAAAATTTGTAAGCTATTCGGTAAGCTATTCGGTGGTAAAGACACTGAACTTTATGACTGAAAGTTTGGCAGGTCAGTGGTTTGAGTGGTGTTGCATGATGGAGTGAACTCCCAACATCTGTTCCAGCTCCCGCCAACCTAGCAGTTTGAAAGCAAGTAATTGCAAGTAGATATAGGGGAACTAGAGACCACATTGCCAACATACGTTGGCTCATGGAGAAAACAAAGGAATACCAGAAACAAGTCTACTTCTGTTTCATTGACTATACCAAGGCATTTGACTGTGTGGGCCACAATAAAATGTGGCAAGTAATTAAATAGATGGAAATACCATAACACCTTATATGTCTCATGAGAAATCTGTAAATGAGTCAAGAAGCAACAGTTAGGACAGGATATGTAATAACAATGCAAGCGCGGTGCCAAAATGGCCGCCGTGCTCTTTGCGCCCCTCCCACCACCACCCGGACTAAGACATCCAGGTGAGTTAGGGGGCGTGGCCACCCTCTTTAAAAGGGGTGACCATGAGGCAGCCATGCAGCCATTTTGAATGCGACGGAGCGGAGAAGTTCATTCCGCCGCTTTCTCCCTGGCTTTTGCCCCGCTCTCTTTTTAAAGGGAGTTTTTTCTTTGCTGTTTCTTATTCTGCTTGGGAGGCATGGCTCCCAAGTGCAAGGCACCGGCTGCTAAGCCGCGGCTGAGGGGGAGGGCTCTGCCCACCCCTGCCGCATCTAGGGGGCCGCCTCCGGGCCGGAGGGGTCAGGCGGCACCCCCGCAACCGGGTGGTAGGGTTGGTTCAGCCACTACCACCAATGTGGGCAAACAGGCTTCTGCCTACCCGCCCGGTCTGGGGATTCAGGCAGGGGCGGCACAGGCCGGCCTCTCTGGGGTTCCTACCCCCATTGGGTCTTTGCTCGGCTTGGGGCAGGGCGGCCCACTTGGGCCTGGTGCGGGTTTCCGCCCCACCATTCTCCCGGCCCAAATGGGCCGGATTACTGGACATGGCCCTTTTTGGGCCCGGGATCCCCATTCGGGTTTATCCCACAACAATTGCCTGGTAGGCCATCCAGCCCATCCGGCCCACCTTATCCAGGTGGGTCGGAGACTGTTGATGCCCTCCTTGCATGCATTTCGGTGCTGGAGGCATCAATGGGCATTGCTCCGCCACCTTCTGATGGTGGGCTTGCAAATCCTGCAATTCTGGCCCACACGTCGGCCACGACTCTCCAGCAAGTCGCTAACAGGGTCGAGCTGCTTGAGGCCATCAGGCCAGCCCAAGCTGGCACCTCGCAGCTCCCCGCCAGACCATGCGTGGCAGGGGTGCAGCGGCACGCAGAGTTCGATATCCATCGCAAGCTCCGACGCCCACCGTGGGCCGGAGCCCCCAGTGGGGGCGGTCCATGGAGATGCACCGGGTGAGTATCCTGGTCAATTAAGTACACCAGTGACACTACCTAGCAACACTGGGGGGGGGGGGGGGTACAGTGGCCATGGCCACGACAGGTTACTGTGGGAGGACAGTTGTATCCACACTGTCCCGTTAATTCTTGGTTGTCCAATTACCCCCCGGTTATGACAGGGGTGACCGCCCCTATGGGTATGCCTAATGTTTCAGGGGTTGTTCAGGGCCCACTGCGCACACCCTCAATTCAATCTGTGCCGACGGCGGCCCTGCCGACGGCCGGTTATTCCTTACCCCTGGGCGATCATCTCTCCCAGGCCACAAGGGAGAAGATTTGGTGGGGGAATATGTGGACATTTTCTCCCTCCTAAACCATGAGCCCACCAAGGAAGAGAGGGAATGGCAGGACGATAGGGACAAGGAGTTGTCCCGTCATCGTAAGCCACCTCGCACCTGGGCCAATTGGTTACCGGCCTATCTCATTTATATGGCAGTATACCTGAGGTCCCGTCCTGACTTGGCCATTCCGATGGTACAATACCTGGACAATATTTATCGGGCGGTGGTGGATTTCCCTGGCCCGTCATGGTTGGACTATGATGAAGAGTTTAGGATGAGAGTGGCCCTCCATCCTGAGAAGAGGTGGGATGAGCCCTGCCAGCAATTGTGGCTCTTGTACATGACCCCCACGTGGCCAGCGCCTGGTGACCAGTACCATTGCGGCCACGCCGTGCAGTGGACTGCTGCTACACAGGCTCCCCGCCAGCCAGCGGAACAGGGGGTTCCAGCCCACCTGCTGTGTTGGAGCTAATCTGCCAGCGGAGTGTGCAACAAGCATCAGTGTCGATTCCGGCACGAGTGTCCCTCTTGTTCTGGCCGTCACGCCACCTCCGCATGCCCGCAGGCTGGTGGGTCACGAGGCAGAGGTAGGGGTGGGCAGGGGGCGGTCAGAGCTCCCTCTGACAGTGCCACCCATTCAAAAGGCCCCCTCCACAATTAATGTCCTGGTGCTGGAACGATGGCTTACCGCTTATCCTAGACGGGATGAGGCGAGGTACCTACTTGAGGGTTTCCAGTTTGGTTTCCGTATATCCTTTAAGGGTGTTCGCGGGCCTCAGGATGCCCTGAACTTACTTTCTCTTAGGGGTAATGAGGATATTGCTGCCCAATATATAGCCAAGGAGGTCACTGCAATGAGGGTCGCTGGGCCATTTGCTGACCCACCATTCCCTAACTTGAAAATATCTCCTCTGGGTTTAGTCCCTAAGAAGTCCCCTGGTGAATTTTGCCTAATTACCACCTTTCTTATCCTGTGTGTCAATGACGCGATATCTGATGACCTTTGCTCGGTCAGGTATTTGACCAGGCCTTACAGATCGTATGCTCGTGTGGTCACGGGGCGCTACTGGCAAAGTGTGATATCAAACCGGCATTCTGATTGCTGCCAGTGCAACTGGATGACTTTGAGCTGTTAGGTTTTTGTTTTCGGGGCAATTTTTATGTGGACATGGCCATGCCTTTTGGCTGTTCTATATCATGTTCGGCCTTCAAA
This sequence comes from Bradypodion ventrale, assembly GCA_035047345.1. NCBI lineage: Eukaryota > Metazoa > Chordata > Lepidosauria > Squamata > Chamaeleonidae > Bradypodion > Bradypodion ventrale. Next base: position 284,987,608 of record JAWDJE010000002.1, on the reverse strand, counting down.
CGATTTAGCACCTTCCTTCATTGGGCTTTTGTTTGTAGGTCGGGGTCCCGGTCTGTTGCCCACTACCTCAACGACTTTTTGTTCGAGGGTGAACATGGCTCGGACACGTGTGCCCGTCTCCTCACCACATTTCAGGTGCTTATGCGGGAACTGGGTGTCCCCCTAGCACCTGAAAAGACTGAGGGCCCAGCCACCACTCTCACCTTTTTAGGTATTGAAATTGACACCGTCGCCCAGACATCCAGGTTGCCCATGGAAAAGGTGACTCGGATCTCGGCTGCGATTTTGGCAATGCTTGCCAAGGGTAAGGTGTCTCTCCGAGAGTTGCAGGTGCTGCACAGCCACCTCAATTTCGCCTGTAGGGTAGTAACACCAGGCAGAGCCTTTGCCAGGAGTCTTTGTGACACCATGGTGGGCCTCTTAAAACGTCACCACAGGATGCGGCTGACCAGAGGTTTGCGGGCAGACCTTTCGGTTTGGCTCACATTCCTACAAGACTTTAATGGTGTCTCTTTCTGGAGATCAGAGCTTATGGTCAGCCCTCAGTTCCAAGTATAGGCGGATGCCTCCAGCTCTCTGGTTTATGGGATTTATTTTGAGGGACGGTGGGCCTTACGCGTGCGAGGTGCCAAAGACATGCCGATCGCTTATGCGATCTTACTTTCCTAGAGTTTTTCCCCATCTTGGGGGCACTAATGCTATGGGGGGATAGGTGGGCCAATTCGGTGGTTCACTTTTGGTGTGACAATGCTGCAGTGGTGCACATTGTCAACGCCCAGACATCTAAATCCCCCAGAGTCATGGCATTGGTTCGCCAATTTGTTTTGAGATCCCTACGCCTTAATGTGCTATTCAGAGCCAGACATGTGCCAGGCATTAATAACGATATTACTGATGCTTTATCCCACCTGCAGATCTCCTGGTTCCATGCCTTGGCTCAAGAAGCAGAGGAACTTCCCTCTCCACTCCCGGCCGAGATCTGGACATTTGGCGAGGAGAGGTGAACCAGGCAATCGGCATTTCTTTGGCATCTCGCATGTGTAAGGCGTATCTACATGCTTTCCTCCAATTTAGAACTTTTTGCGGGCAAAGGCAGTTGCCCGAAGTGTGGCCGATACCAGTCAACCAGATTTTGCAGTATATGGTTCACCTTCATGATCAAGGGTTAGCCCCTCACACCATCGCCACTAGGCTTTCAGCATTGGCATTTATGGCCAAGGCATGGGGCTTCACTGACTGCGCGAATGACTTCCGCATATGCCACGTATTAGAAGGGTGGACACATGAACGTGGCCGCCGGCCCGACGCATGCACCCCATTTCACCAGGTGTTCTGACCCACCTTGCACAAGTTTGGCATGGCTTGTGTTACGATAGGTATGAGGAGGTTCTCTTTCATGCAGCTACCACCACAGCCTTTTTTGGAGCGCTCCGTATCAGTGAGCTGGTACCATTGTCAAAAGGGGACGCGTCTCGTAGGGCACTGGAACTCGACGATGTCTTTATCACCCAAGAGTGGGCCCAGTTGAGGATTCGCTCCTCAAAGGCTGACCAGCACGGCATAGGCAGTGGTGACAGACTGCTACGATGTACAATTGCTGACATCTGTCCGGTTGGTGCCCTACATGAGTTTTTGGCAGTGCGTGGTACGCACCATGGCCCGTTTTTCTGCCACCAGGATGGGTCTCCCCTTACCAAATTCCAGTTTTGGAAGGTGACCGGTATGGCACTTCACAGTGTTGGCCTACCTGGGGCTCGTTACGGCACCCATTCTTTCAGGATAGGTGCCGCTTCCACTGCGGCCGCGTTTGGGTACTCTGAGTTCGAAAGCAAGAAATTGCAAGTAGATAAATAGGGACCACTTCGGTGGGAAGGTAACAGCGTTCCGTGTGGTCCGGTGTCTAGTCATGCCTGCCACATGACCACGTAAATGTCTGCATAAGCAGACAGCGTTGGCTCTTCGGCTTAGAAACAGAGATGAGCGCTGCACCCTAGAGTCGGATACGACTGGCTTTTGAGCAAGGGAAACCTTTACCTTTACCTTTAGGCTGATATACGCCGGATGGGCAGGTGGGGGTCTACACGCTTTTCCTTATATGTACGCCCCCTCACTGCATGAGTACCAGTTGTGTCATTAATTCCTTTTCCTTCTTTTACAGACCCTGTGTGTCCACGCATACCGGTGGCAGTATGGCTGGTGGTCCACAGTTACGTGCACTGGGCAGTGCAGTATGCTGCGGTGACAGAGTGGGGACCCCATCTCGGGCTACGTGCAGCCACACATATGCGATGGTATGGTATGCGCGGCATGAGATGGCGGGAGCTGTTGCCATTCCTGATGTCCATCAGGGATGCTGGACCACCTGATGTCCTGATTATGCACCTCGGCGGCAATGATCTCGCACAGATCACTGCCCTTTCTTTAAAATTGTTGGTGTGCAGCGACCTAGCTTTTTTACATCACTTATGGCCGTACACATGGCTGCTATGGTCAGACATCATGCCAAGACAGTCTTACAGGGGAGGCATTGACCTCCGTGGTCTGGACCGTGCTCGACAGTCGGTGAACAGGGCTGTTGCCCATTTCCTTGTGGACAATGGCTTTGGGACGGCCATTCAACATCCTAGGATAGGCTTGCAGGATTTTGATCTCTATGCAGGAGATGGGGTCCACCTGTCGGCCAGAGGTATGAACCTCTTTCTTGAGGATGTGCAAGCAGGCCTGGTGACCGAGCTGATGGTCTGGGGGGGGGGGCAGTGAGTCATCACGGACGCCTCCCCGTGTGGCGGGTAGCACTGGTAAGGTAAAGATTTATGACCCATAGGTATCCGGCAGGTTCGCAATTGACTGGCCAACACGTAGATAGGTACAGGGGAAATAGGATTAGCCAGTCAAGGGCGAACCATGCAAGGGGTGATGTCAAGAGCTTCACAGCCTGCATCACCTTGATATTTTAACGGATACACGTCATAGGGTGGGGTCAGTAGATAGTATATTGCAAGCGTGGTGCCAAAATGGCAGCCGCGCTCTTTGCGCCCCCCCCCACCAGACTTGGACATCCGGGTAGTCAGGGGGCGTGGCCAGCACCCTTTAAAAGGGGTGGCCACGAGGCAGCCGAGCTGCCATTATTGCGAAGCGACGGAGAGGAGAAGTTTTTCCCCAATTGCTCCGTCGCTCTCTCTCCTTCTTAGAGGCAAGACCTTTAGAAGCGTAGGAGCAGAGGAATTCGCTCCGTAGCTTCCTCCTTGCAAGATCAGCTTAGAAGCGACGGGGCAGAGGAATTTGCTCTGTCGCTTCTTCCTTTGTTAGCCTCTGTTGAGGCTCCCTTTCTGCAAGCTGCTGGCTAGCTCAGCGGTTTAAGTCTTCGGCTTTGAAGACAAAGGTTGGGAGTTCGATTCCCCACTTTTCCTTTGCATCTTTGCGAGGGGCTTAATTAGGTCACCAGTCTGATACCTTGGCTGCGGCCAGAAAGGTAGGTCTTTGGCCTCTCATTTATGCCTTCTTGTAAGAAGGCTTAGGCGGGCAGTGGTCGGGTCGGAGGACCGCGACTGCACCCCCTCGATTGGACCTCCAACCGGAGGCTCCCACCGGAATTGGTGGGATGGGGCAGCTCAGGCTGTGGCCCGCGGCCCTCCGCCCTCAGACCGGCCCTACAGGGGCTTCGGCCCTCGGCCCTCAATCCCTGGCCATGGGTGTGGAGCAAGGGGGGAGGGCCTGGCGCGGTTGCACAGCAGGGCTTCCCCGGCCCTTCATGGGCCGGAGTTTGGGCATGGCCGTTTTAGGGCCTGGCAATCAAGTAGGGACCCTGGACCGTTGCCAGGTGGGCCATCCGGCCCACCTGGCCCCACTGATGCAGGGGGTTGGCATGCATTACTGGCCCACGTGGTGGCGCTAGAGGCACCCCTAGGGATTGGCCATTCAGAGGATTCGGCACACGCCTGCCGGCTACGGGCCGGAACAATTGGGAGGAGGGCCTGGCGCTGGCTCACAGCGTTTTTTGCCCGTTAGGGGCCGGGTTTCGGACAGGGCCCTATTCTGGCCCAGGTTCCCAAAATGGGGGCCTCTGGCGCTATACCGAGCGGGCCGTCCGGCCCACCTGGCCCACCTACTAAGGGTTTTTCGTGGCAGGCCCCTTTCCTAACGACAGAACCCCTTTGTGTCTGCCGGCTACTTTGATCGCGGCCACTATCCAGAAGGCGGCCAGCTGGATCGTGCTTCTCATGACACGCCGGCCTCTGTCCGCAGCTGTCTCGCGGCTCCCCGTTTCTCTGGATCTGCAGCGGGAGTGTATTGGAGGTCGCCCCAGAGCTCGATTTCAGTCGCGAGCTCCGATGCCCACCGTGGGCCGGAACCCCCGGTGGGGGCGGCTCACGGGGGTGCAACTTGTGAGTATTACGTTCAAGTTGAATACACACACATCACAGTCCATTCCCGGTGGGGGCAGTGCTCTTGGCCTTGCCGATTTGAGGCTGGGGGGCATCGCTTGCCATCCTATACCAGTGCCCCTTGGTCGGATTCTGGCACGACATTTGGGGGTGGGGGTTTACGCTCCCGGGGCGGTACGTGGCATCACAGGGGCTGTCCAGGTCCCGCTGTGCATGTCCGCTGTACATCATGCTCCAGCAAGGGCACTGCCGTCGACTGGTTATTCATGCCCCCCCCCAGTGATCATCTGCTCCAGATCGTGAGGGGGCAGATTTGGTGGGGGGGGAGTACGTGGATATATATTAGCCCTATGAACTGAGACCCGAATGTGGATAGGGGGTACGGGCAGGACGATAGAGACAGCGTGTGGTCCCCCGTAGTAAGCCACCATGCACTGAGGCGTCCGCCCTCGGAACAGTGTTGGGCATCGTGGGGGCTTTATGGATCCTGCTGCATAGGCCCCGTTACACAGGACGTCCCGTCGAGGGCCTGGCCGATGATCGGCTACTACTGGCCCCGGTTGATTATTGGCCGCAGGCCATCGGGGGCAAAGGCCGTAGGGGGACATGTGGGAGTTCTCCCTGTTGAACCGCGAGCCCACTGGCAAGAGAGAGACGGATGGGACGGCTGAGGCAAAGAGATGTCCCACTGTCGTTAGCCACCGTGCACCTTGGGGGCCCACTATCCTGGTCGATCGGATGGGCCCATTACAGTTGGCTCATCGTGGGGGATGTGGAAGAGGGTGGCTATAGATATCCCGAGAGAAGAGGGATGAGTTCTGTCACCAAGGGTGCTCATGTACATCAGTACCACTGAACGGTGCCTGGTGATGGGCACCATGGTGGTCATGCTGAGCTGCGGGCTGTTCAGACACTGGCCCCAAGCAAACTGGTTGGGCGGGGGGTTGCGTCCCGCCCACTGTGTTCGGCCTGCTCAGCTGACGATGTGTGTTCTAAGCATCACGGTCGTGACCGACTAGTGTGCAGGGGCGATCAGAGCTCCGTCTGAACCAAATATTCTTGTTGTTAGGCCCCCCCCCCGCCCCTATTATAGTCAGCCTGGGGGGATGTCACTCTGTCTCCCAAGAAGCGAGGGGGCAGGAAACCTGCTGGGGGGTTTTCAATGGGGTTTTTGTATCCATTCGGGGTGTTGGGGGCCCCAGGATGTTACTGACCTGATTCCCTTCCAGGGTAACGGGGAGGGGTCTCCACTGTCCACAACTAGGAAGCTGGGGCCTACGAGAGTGGCGGGGGCACGTCTTGGAACCACCTTTCCTTAGTCCCCATGAAGCTTGTACTGAGCTGGTCAAAGGGTGCATATCATTATCCTCCATTCAGCTTACCCTGGGGGTGCTCCGGGCTGGGATGCCCTTCCTGATGGCCTTGTTCAGTCAGTTACTCGTAGTTGCCTCTGCTGCTATGGGTGGGCGTGCCCACGCAATTTTGGTGCTGTTTTGGCACAGTGTGATATTCACTCAGCCTTCAGCTTTTGCCAGTGCATCCCACAATTTAGCCTTATTGGGTTTTAGGTGCGAGCGGGAATTTAATTAGATAAGCCTTACCCCCCTTCTGCCAGCGTTCATTCAGGTTCAGTACCCGACCGATATGGGACTTTCGTTCAGTGGGCATCTGCTCACGGGTTGGGGTCTCGGTCTCCAGCCCACCGCCTCAACTTACTTGGGGTCCGGGGTTAAACGGGGCTTGGACACGCATGCGCGTCTCCTCATCACAATTCAGACACTCAGGTGGGACCTGGGTGTCCCCTTGGCGCCTGAATAGACTGAGGCCCCATCTTCTAACCTCTCATTTCTGCTTTTGACATTGATTGCCAAACATATAGTATGCCCTTCGGGATTGTAGTTCATGTATTGCCTTCTTATTCGGGGGTCACTTAGTGGGGATCAGACCTAGTGGTCTGCCTTAAGATATCTGGCGCGGTTGGATACCACCGGCCTCTCACTTATGGGGTTTGCTCTAATGGTGGGTGCCCGGATTGCCCCCGCGATCACAGTGATGGTGTTTTTTCCCCTGTTTTGGGGAGCACTGCGCCTATGGTGCAATGGGTGGGCCTACTCAGTGGTCCAGTTGCTGCGTGGCAATGCGGCAGTGGTGCACATTGTCAACGCCCTGAAATGCTAATCCCCGGGCCCTGACTGTAGTTTGTCTATTCGTTTGCAAGCCTACGCCGCAATGTGCTGTTCCAGGCCAGACATGTCCTGGGTGTGAATAATGACCTTACTGTGGCTTTTCCCCACCAGTGGATCGCCCGTTCCCGTGCTTTTATCCAGGAGCAGAGGAATTCCACTTGCCACTTTGGCCAACAGCTGGAAGTTAGGTGAGCTGAAGGGGACCGGACATGTCATTGGCGCATCGCACGCGTAAGGCGTATCACTATGAGTTCATGTGTCGTGTCAGGGATGGGTGGACGCGAGAACGTGCCCGCTGCCCCTGCACGCGTCACTTTTCTGCCCAGCATTTTGACACACCTCGCACGAGGTGGCATACTCATGTACAGATAGGTAGGAGGTGGCTCTTAGCCACGCAGCTACTATGGTAGCCTTGGGGAGCGCTCCGCATCATTGAGAGGGTCCCAGAGTTGGTACCACATGTGTAAGGGCACTGGAACTCGACGATGTCTCTGGCACATGAGTGGGCTCGAGTGGGGATGCGGTCCTCACGGGTTTTTCAGCATGGTAGGCAGTGGTGTATACTGCTACAAGACATTTGAGACATCTGTCCGGTTGGTGCCCTACACGGTTTTTGACAGTGCCTGCTGCGCGCCCCAGCCTGTTTTCTGCCACCTGGATGGGTCTACCCTTACCATAGTACAGTCCCTGAGGGTGCCCGGTGCCGGGTTTAGCGGTACAGGGCCCGTTTTGGCACCTTTTACTTAATGTAGGCATCGCGCTTATCGCGGCTACGTTTGGGGTACTCCGAGGTGGATATGCGTCTACGCGCAATTTCAGATAGGTACATCCCCTCATAGTAGGAGTGCCCGTTTTGCCCTTCACCTTTTGTCTCATCTTTTACAGATCCTAGGGGTCTCAACACGCCGGTGGCAGGGGGCTGGTGGGCCACAGCTATGTACACTGGGCAGCCGTGCGGGCTGCAGTGACAGTGCGTGGACCCCGGGCTGTGTGCATCCGCACGATGGCTATGGTATGGTATGAGTGGCACATGGGGACATGGACCGAGGCCATTCCTGCTGTCTGGCAGGGATGCTCAACAGCTCCTGGAGTTTAAATTATGTATGGCCTACATACGGTTGCATGGTCTAACATTGTGCCGAGACACCAATTCAGGGGAGATGCGGATCTCCCTTGTTCAGACTGTTTACATAAATTTCACTTGTAAGCGGATGAAGGGGTCCACCTGTCGGCCAGAGGTATGTACCTCGTTCTTGGAGTGCGGCGAGCAGGCCTGGCGACCGAGCTGACGGTCTTGGGGGGCGGGGCGGTGAGTCTTTATTGAAGCCTCCCCATGTGGCGGGTAGCACTGGTAAGGTAAACATTTATGACCCACAGGTATCGGGCAGGTTCGCAAGTGACTGGACAACACTAGATAGGCATAAGTTGTTTAACGTTGTCCGGTCAACGACGAACCAGGCAATGGGGTGATGGCACATGCTAGGCAGCAGGCATCACCCCGTTATTTTACAGATACGCGTCAGAGGGTGGGGTCAGTAGTTAGGTTATTGACTATGGTCAACAATTTGTTTGTTGCCAACAAACAAATTGATACAAATGGATACAGTGTAACCAATTGCCGTTGGCAATTTTGGGTGGAACCTTACCAGTGTTACTCCGGCCTGCTTGCCTTAAGAATTATAATTGGTTGAATACCAATGGAAATTTATAATTCGGACTAGGGCATGAATCAATAAATGTGGCCCAATGCCATTATCCACTTTCACCAGTGTCTGAGTCCTTTATTGGGGGGTGCGCCTGCAATGCAAGCGCAGCACCAAAATGGCAGCCGCGCTCTTTGCGGGCCCCCCCCCAACCGGACTTGGACATCCGGGTAGTCAGGGGGGCGTGGACAGCACCCTTTAAAAGGGGTGGCCACGAGGCAGCCGAGCTGCCATTATTGCGAAGCGACGGAGAGGAGAAGTTTTTCCCCTCCACCCCCTCCCTAGTAAACAGTGTGATATTTTGGTCGATTCGGGGCCAGGTGGGAATTTTTGGCTGGGATCTTCCAGGTCCTGGCTTTTTTGCCCACCCCACACTGTTGCTATGGTTTGACATAGGGGTTCTTGCTGCTGCTGCTGCTGTTGACTTTGGTCACATGGGCGGGTAGCACTGGTAAGGTAAACATTTATGACCCACAGGTATCCGGCAGGTTCGCAAGTGACTGGACAACACTAGATAGGCATAAGTTGTTTAACGTTGTCCGGTCAACGACGAACCAGACAATGGGGTGATGGCACGTGCTAGGCAGCAGGCATCACCCCGTTATTTTACGGATACGCGTCAGAGGGTGGGGTCAGTAGTTAGGTTATTGACTACGGTCAACAATTTGTTTGTTGTCAACAAACAAATTGATACAAATGGATACATTGTAACCAATTGCCGTTGGCAATTTTGGGTGGAACCTTACCAGTGTTACTCCGGCCTGCTTGCCTTAAGAATTATAATTGGTTGAATACCAATGGAAATTTATAATTCGGACTAGGGCATGAATCAATAAATGTGGCCCAATGCCATTAACCACTTTCACCAGTGTCTGAGTCCTTTATTGGGGGGTGCGCCTGCAATGCAAGCGCGGCCCCAAAATGGCCGCCGCGCTCTTTGCGGGGCCCCCCCACAGGACAGAGAATCTGGGTAGTTAGGGGCGTGGCCAGCTCCCTCATAAAAGGGGTGGCCACGAGGCAGCCGAGCTGCCATTTTACCTCAGCGACGGAGCGGAGAAGTCTTTTCCCCTGTGTCTCCGTCGCTCTTTAACTTACCGGGAAGCCTCTTGGCGGCGATTTTTCCTTGTTGGCTTCCCTTCACTCCGGTGGAGATGCCTTCGAAGAAGAAGGCACCTTCGAGTGCGGCTCGCGCTGTTAGGAGGCGCAACCCGGGTCGGAGGACCGCGGTGCCGCCTCCCCAGCAGCCGCCTTTGCAGGCCCCTGCCGGGACCGGCGGAATGGGGTCTATCGCCCCTTGGCCCGGAGCGGGCGAACAGATTGCGGGCGCGGTAGGGGCTCCAGCCCACGGCCCGCGAGCGGTGGACACCGCTCCTGCATCTGCCCACCAGGTTGGGCCTGCTGCTCTTGGGTCGCAGCCTCCCCCGGGGCCCTCTAGCCTTGGGGGGTGGTGCGGCCCCCTGCCTTGGCGGGTTTCTCCACCGACCCTGCCGGGCTTCGGTGTTGGCCAATGGCCATATTCGGGTCCTGGGGTACAGGGACCTGTACCCACGCCTGGACCGTGCGGGCCGGCCGGCCCTTGGCCCCAGGTCAACGTGGAAGCCTTACTGGCCCGCCTTGCGGCCCTTGAAGCGTCGTTGGCTCGGGCCAGTCAGGCGGGGGCCCCCCTTTGGGGTTCCTTTTGAGGCGCTGCCGGCAGGAGGACAACAGCCGACAGGGAGGGTTGAGCTGCTGCAGGCGCGTGGCGCGGTTTCGGCCACTGCCTCGCAGCTCCCCAGCCAGCAGCCAGGTGCAGGTCAGGCCCCGGTGATGAGCTCTACGTCGGTCGTGAGCTCCGACGCCCCCAGTGGGCCGGAACCCCCGGTGGGGGCGGCCCGCGGGGATGCAGCATGTGAGTATACGGTGTAAGCGAGTACATCCACACACATTCCCAATATGGGGGGGGGGCTTTTCAATGGCCTTGGCCTCGCGCGGGTGGTGCGGCGGTGCACCCGCTGACGCCTCACCCGGCGATGACAGCTAACACCCAGGGCCCCGTGGTGGGGGGTGTTCCCTACCCTGAGGGGAATGTTTTGGGTGGCCGGGTTGGTCCAAGCCCCTATTCCTTACCGCTGAGTGACCACTTGGCACAGGCCGCCAGAGAGTAAATTTGCCGGGGGGAGTACGTGGATATCTTCGCACTCCTAAACAGGGTGCCCACCAAGGAGAGAGGGAGGGGCAGAATGAGAAGGATAGTGGCAGGCACGTTGTCGCAAGCCACCAAGTATGTGGGCCAAATGGTTGCCGGCCTGCATCATATGCATGGCGGTGTACCTTAGGGCCCGGCCGGATCTGGCAATTCCGATGGTCCAGTATTTGGACAACGTCTACCGGGCGATGGTTTACTTTCCGGGCCCAGCGTGGTTGGCTTGTGACGAGGAATGCCGTAGGCGGATTTCCCCGCACCCCGAGATTAGGCGGGATGAGCCAGGCCAGAGGCTGCGGCTTTTGTACGTGACGCCCACGCGCCCTGCGCCCGGGGAGATATACCATTGTGGGCATGCGGTTCAGCAGGCGGCCCCAGCATAGGTCACCTGCCAGGGGGCGGGGCGGGGGGTTCCAGCCCGCCTGCTGTGCTGGACTTTCTTGTCCAATGGCTCCTCTAATGGGAAGACTTGCAAATACAGACAGGAGTGTCCCACCTGTGTTGGCCCCCATGCGGCCTCTGCCTGTCCCAGGCCTAGAAGGATGCGGGGCAGAGGGTGGGGCAGACAGGGGGCTGGCAAGACTGCCGCAGATGGATCTAGTTCACCGAAGGGCTCCCTCCCCATTTAAGGTGGACATGTTGGAGCGTTGGCTCACATGGTACCCGAAGGGAGAGGATGCGGGTTCTCTCCTTCAGGGTTCTAGGCAGGGGTTCCGGATCCCTTTCATGGGTAATAGGTCCCCTCAGGATGCCCCCAATCTTTTATCCCTTAAGGGGAGGGAGGAGGTGGCTGCTGCCAGCTTTGACAATAGGGTCTATGCGGGCAGGGTCGTTGGCCCTGTCCCTGCACCCCCGTCCCGGGGAGCATATTATTTCAATGATGCCATGCCTTTTGGCTATTCCATTGGGGCTCGGTATTCGAGCGTTTCACCACTTTCCTAGATTGCGCTTTTGTCCGCAGGTCAGGGTCCCGGTCTGTAGCCCATTCCCTGGATGGTTTTATTCGGGGCTGAACGGGGCTGGGACACGTACACACGTCTCCTCAACATATTTCAGACGCTAATGGAGGAACTGGGTGTCCCTTTAGCGCCCGAAAAGACCGAGGGCCCATCTCCACAGCTAGTATTCCTGGGGTGGAGAGTAACACGGTAGCGCAGGATTCTAGGTTGCAGCGGGATAAGGTGTCAAGGCTAGTGGCCCTTGTCTCGGTCTTGCTGGCCGAGCGCATGGCATCTCTGAGGGAACTTCTGGTGCTACATGGTCTCCCCAGTTTCGCTGGCAGGGTCGTCGCACCGGGCAGGGCATTTGCTCTGCGCTGGTGCGATGCCATGGCGGGATTCTCCAGGCCCCACCACAGGCTCAGACTTACCCGGGGTATCGGGGCAGACGTGCTTGTCTGGCCATAGATCCAGAGGTAGTTCAACGGGGTGTCATTTTGGGGTCTGATCTCCTGGCTCCCCCTTGCTTTCAGATGCAGTCCGATGCCTCAGGATTCCTGGGTTTACGGGATGTACTTCAATTGGAAGTGGGCCTATGGTGGGTGGCCACCATCCTGGGCAGGCAAGGGTCGCCTGCATGGTCTCACGTATCTGGAATGTTTCCCTATCCTGGGTGCTTTGATGCTATGGGGCAAGGAGTGGGCCAACTCGGTTGTGCAATTTTGGCATGGCAACGCGGCTGTTGTCCGCATCGTCACTGCACAGATTTCCAAATCGCCCGGGGTTATGGAGCTAGTGCGTTGGTTTGTGTTATGCAACCTGTGCCTCAACGTTCCCTTCAGGGCCAGGCATGTCCCAAGGGTTGATAATGATATTGCTGCTGCTTTGTCCCGCCTGCAGATCTCCCGGTTCCGTGCCTCGGCCCCCGGATGCGGAGGAATTTCCCTCGCCACTCCCGGACGAGAGATGGAACGTTGGCAAGGAGAGGTGAACCGGGCGATTGGCCTGTCACTAGCGCCATGCATGAGTAAGGCGTATCACCACGCATTTTGTTCCTTCAGAGTATTATGTACCCGATTCCGACTGCCAGGAACCTGGCCGATCCCAGTAGCCCATGTTCTGCGGTTCATGGTTTACCTGTATGCCCAGGGCCTTGCACCACGCACCATAGCATCTCAGCTGTCGGGTTGGCTTTTATGGCCAAAGTGGGAGGTCGTGTGGACAGCACCAATGACTTCCGGGTGAGACATGTTTGGGAGGGGTGGGTGCGCGTGCGCGGGCGTTTCCCGGGCGACCGCCACCCCATTTACCCAGGGGTTTTTTACCCAGTTGGCCCGGGGCTGGCCTGGCCTCTGTTTTGATAGATGAGGCAGCCCAATTCATGCGGCTACAACGGTGGCCTTTTTGGAGCCCTCCGCATCGGCGAGCTTGAGATGCTGAGTAAGGCGGATGCAAGATTTTCCCAGGGTTTTTACCCAATTGGCCCGGGGCTGGCCTGGCCTCAGTTTTGATAAATGAGCCAGCCCACTTCATGCGGCTACAACGGTGGCCTTTTTGGAGCCCTCCGCATCGGCGAGCTTGAGATGCTGAGTAAGGCGGATGCTTGATTTCCCCAGGGTTTTACCCAATTGGCCCGGGGCTGGCCTGGCCTCTGTTTTGGAAATGAGGCAGCCCACTTCATGCGGCTACAACGGTGGCCTTTTTGGAGTGCTCCGCACCAGCGAGCTTGAGATGCTGTATAAGGCGGATGCAAGTTGTAGGGCACTGGAACTCGAGGATGTCTATGTTGCCAAAGACTGGGCCCAGTTGAGGATACGCTCCTCTAAGACAGATCAGCATGGCGTAGGCAGTGGTGTAAGACTGCTACGGTGTTCTTTGGCAGACATCTGTCCGGTTGGTGCCCTACAGGAGTTCCTGGCACTGCGTGGCATGCACCACGGCCCGTTTTTCTGTCACCAAGATGGGTCTCCCCTTACTAAATTTCAGTTTTGGAAGGTGACAGGCAGTGCCCTCACCAGGGTGGGGCCTACCAGGTGCCCGTTATGGCACACATTCATTCCGTACTGGTGCAGCCTCTACAGCAGCTGCTTTTGGGTACTCTGGGGCTGACATACGCAGCATGGGGAGGTGGGGCTCGCAATGTTTTCAGTTTTATGTGTGCCCACTTCCGCCATGAGTACCAATCCAGTCACCTTACTGTCTTTTTCTCAATTTTTCTCAATTTTCTTACAGACCCTGGGTGTCGTATTACACCGGTGACAGTATGGCTGGTGGGCCACAGCTATGTGCACAGGGCAGCGCGTTACGCTGCGGCGACAGAGTGGGGACCCCGACTGGGACTGGGTGAACACGCCAGTCTCACATGGCATGGTAAGCCTGGGATGTTATGGCGGGAGCTGCGGCCTTTCCTTTTTTCTGGCCTGAGTGCTGACCCGCCTGACATTCTCATCATCCACCTGGGGGGCAATGATTTGGGCCAGGTCACCGGCTTATCGCTCAAGCATGCGATTTGCGAGGACCTCGCCTACTTGCATTATGTCTGGCCTGCTACAACCCTGGTTTGGTCGGACATTATCCCGCACCTTTCTTATAGAGGGGCGTTCACCTCCTGGCCCTTGACCGCGCTAGGCGCACGGTCAACAGGGCGGTGGCGCGGTTTCTTGCCGACAGGGCTTGGGGACGGGTCAGTCATCACCCCGCTATTAGCCTACAAAATTACGACTTGTACACAGGGGATGGGGTCCATCTGTCGCGAGGAGGTATGGACCTCCTGTTCGGTGATTGGCGAGCAGGCCTGTTGACTGAGCTGTCGGTCTGGGGGGGGGGCGTCAGGCCTTCTTTGAAGCCCCTCCGTGTGGCGGGTAGCACTGGTAAGGTAAACAGTATGACCCACAGGTATCCGGCAGGTTCGCAATTGACTGGACAACACTAGACAGGAATAAATTAGTTAAACGTTGTCCGGTCAACGACGAACCAGGCGACGGGGTGATGGCGATAGCTAACCAGCATGCATCACCCCGTGATTTCACGGATACGCGTCAGAGGGTGGGGTCATGAGTTAGATATTGACTACGGTCAACAATTTGTTTGTTGTCAACAAACAAATTGATACAAATTGATACATTGTAACCAATTGCTGTTGGTAATTTTGGGGTGGTACCTTACCAGTGTTACTTCGGCCTGCTTGCCTTAAGAATTATGATTGGTCGTTTTACCAATACAAATTTATAATTCGGACTAGGGCATTGAATCAATAAATGTGGCCCGATGCTGTTATCCACTTTCAATGTTGTCTGTGTCCGTTATTGGGGGGTGCGCCTGCAATGCAAGCGCGGCGCCAAAATGGCCACCGCGCTCTTTGCGGGGCCCCCCCCACAGGACAGAGAATCCGGGTAGTTAGGGGCGTGGCCAGCTCCCTTATAAAAGGGGTGGCCACGAGGCAGCCGAGCTGCCATTTTACCTCAGCGACGGAGCGGAGAAGTCTTTTCCCCTCCACCCCCTCCCTAGTTAACAGTGTGATATTTTGGTCGCTTCGGGGCCGGGTGGGAATTTTTGGCTGGGGCCCACATTGGCTTTCGGGTCCTGGCTTTTTTGCCCATCCCACACTGTGGCTATGGTTTGATATAGGGGTTTTTCTTATGTTCCTACTGTTGACTTTGGTCACATTGGCGGGTAGCACTGGTAAGGTAAACAGTATGACCCACAGGTATCCGGCAGGTTCGCAATTGACTGGACAACACTAGACAGGAATAAATTAGTTAAACGTTGTCCGGTCAACGACGAACCAGGCGACGGGGTGATGGCGATAGCTAACCAGCATGCATCACCCCGTGATTTCACGGATACGCGTCAGAGGGTGGGGTCATGAGTTAGATATTGACTACGGTCAACAATTTGTTTGTTGTCAACAAACAAATTGATACAAATTGATACATTGTAACCAATTGCCGTTGGCAATTTTGGGGTGGTACCTTACCAGTGTTACTTCGGCCTGCTTGCCTTAAGAATTATGATTGGTCGTTTTACCAATACAAATTTATAATTCGGACTAGGGCATTGAATCAATAAATGTGGCCCGATGCTGTTATCCACTTTCAATGTTGTCTGTGTCCGTTATTGGGGGGTGCGCCTGCAATGACTCCGGTCAACACAACTCCGGTTGACACAAACAATACAAATTGATACATGTAGCCAATTTCCATTGGCATTTTGGGAGGAACCTTACCAGTGTTACTGCGGCCTGCTTGCCTTAAAGAATTACAATTGGATGATACACCAATTGAAAGTGATAATTCGGACTAGGACATTATTCAATAAAAGTGGCCCGATGCCTTTAATCCAATACCGGTGTCTGAGTCTTTCTTTGGGGGGTGCACCTGCAATGCAAGTGCGGTGCCAAAATGGCCGTCGCGCTCTTTGTGCCCCCCCTGGACTCAAACATCCGGGTGAGTTAGGGGGCATGGCCACCCTCTTTAAAAGGGGTGGCCACGAGGCAGCCGTGCTGCCATTTTGAATGCGACGGAGCGGAGAAGTTTTTCCCTCCACACCCTCCCTTGTGGACAGTGTGATTTTCTGGTCGCTTCGGGGCGGGTGGGAATTTTTGCTTGAACCTACAATTGGCTCTTTGGTGCTTGGCTTTTTCGCCCATCCCACACTGTTGCTAGTGTTTGAGATACGGGTTAGTTGACTTTGGTCACTTTTGGCGGGTAGCATTGGTAAGGTAAAGATTTATGACCCATAGGTATCTGGCAGGTTTGCAATTGACTGGCCAACACGTAGATAGGTACAGGGGAAATAGGATTGGCCGGTCAAGGGCGAACCATGCAAGGGGTGATGTCAGGAGCTTCACAGCCTGCATCACCTTGATATTTTAACAGATACACGTCATAGGGTGGGGTCAGTAGATAGTATATTGACTCCGGTCAACAATTTGTTTGTGTCAACAAACAAATTGATTCAAATAGATACATGTAGCCAATTTCCATTGGCATTTTGGGAGGAACCTTACCAGTGTTACTGCAGCCTGCTTGCCTTAAAGAATTACAATTGGATGATACACCAATTGAAAGTGATAATTCGGACTAGGGCATTATTCAATAAAAGTGGCCCGATGCTTTTAATCCAATACCGGTGTCTGAGTCTTTCTTTTGGGGGTGCGCCTGCAAAGTGGTTTGGAATAGGAAAAGGAGTAAGATGAGGCTGCATTTTGTCACTCTGCCTGTTTAACGTATATACAGAGCACATAATGTGCAACACAGGGCTAGATGAATCACAAGTTTGAATTAAAATCACTGGGAGAAACATCAACAATTTGAGATATGCAGATGATACTACCCTAAGGGCAGAAAGTGAAGAAGACCTAAAGAAGCTCTTGCTTTGGTTGAAAGAAGAGAGTGCAGAAGCTGGCTTGAGACTCAATATCAAGAAAACTAAGATAATGGCAACAGGCCCTATCAGTCCCTGGAAAATAGATGGGGAATAAGTAGAAGCAGTGACAGACTTTACATTCTTAGGATCCAAGATCACTGCAGATGGTGATTGCAAACATGAAATAAAGAGGTGACTAATTCTTGGGAGACAAGCTATGAGAAACCTGGGGGACATAATTAAAAGTAGAGACATCACCTTGCAAACAAAAGTCCGCATAGTCAAAGCAATGTTATTTCCTGTAGTAATGTATATTTGTGAAAGCTGGACCATAAGGAAAGCTGATCACAGAAGAGCAGAAGAATAGACACCTTTGAGATGTGGTGCTGGATGAGAGTTTTGAGATTACCTTGGACAGCAAAGAGAACAAATAGGTCAATCTTAGAAGAAATTAGCCCTGACTTGTCCCTGGAAGCTCAATATTGAAGATGAAGCTAAAGTACTTTGGACATCAAATGAAAAGAGAGGATTCACTTGAGAAAGACTTGATGCTGGGAAAGGTGGAGGGCAAAAGAAGAAGGGGGCAGCAAAGAATGAGATGGCTAAATAGTATTGATGACACAATGGGCACAGAGCTGGGTGGGTTGAGGAGGATGGTGGAGGATAGGCGTGCCTGGCATGCATGGGGTCACAAAGGGTTGGACTCGACTGTGTGATAAACAACAACAAATTATTTTAAGATGTCTGGGTGTGAGAATTTAAGGCTTCCCTCCATAAACACCAATAAGTTTTGACCCTGATATTCAGAATACTGTACACTGTTTAAGGCAAGTCACGCTGATCCAAAAGGGAAACTGGAACTAGTTTATGTGGATGTATTTTAACTTGCAAAAGGGATAGAGTGTTAAAACTATTCTGACTATCTTGGTGGGTGACTTATACTAAGAAGTGAAAGGAAACAGTTCATTTGTGTATTAGTTTTCCCAGACTTCTCAACAGCTTTGGATTCTCTTCATCATATTGTCCTTTAGTAGAACAAGAAGATGAGGAAAAACATTATAAGCCATTCACTAGGTGGGAGATAACACACATACTTGACACAAATACTTGACACCAAACTTTCTTACTCATTTCAGCTTTGCATCCATTTTGACATAAATCTACATTCATCACCTTTTTCATAAAGTGGACATTTTACCTTGAACTCAATAGTTTGCAAGAATTTTATGATGAGGCACACATGTTGAATACATTTCCCCAAAATCACACATTTTTATATGCATTACTTCATGGTTTTTTAGGCAAGAACAACACTGCAAACTTGGAAAGATGCAAAATTGTAGGCTCCCTGCATTGTAATCCATGTCTTAGTCCTGGCTGTGCCAATAATATCAATTTGCTTAAAAATGTAGACAAAAAAATGTTCCCAAGCATATCTTGTGAGAATAGACTCAGGGGAGCTAGGGGGAATATAAATATTTAATTGGTCACTAACATGCACATTACCATATAACAGGGGTGGCCAACCTTGGTGCCCCAAGTGTTCTTGGGCTTCAATTACAGGAAACCCAAGTAAGCACACCTGCCGATCAGGGCTTCTTGGAATTGAAGTCCTAGAACACCTGGAGAACCAAAGTTGGCCACCCCTCCATATGCTATAGATGGAATTTACTAGATGAAATTTGTGGCATATAAGGTATACATGTCATAATGACTGGTTCAGACTAAGGAAATAATTTTTAGATGTAATGCTAATGGTAAATGCTTGAAAAAGGTGCCCCTGAAGCCGACGCTGCCGCTGGGACCCAACGACTCTCCCCGGAACCTCCGCCATCAGCCTGGGGATGGGAGGCAGGTGTGTGTCTCTGCCCTCCGAGCCCTGCCTTGCTCAGAGGGCTTGAAAAAGGTGCCCCTGAAGCCGCCACCACTGCCATGACCCCTCACCTCTCCCCGGAGCCTCCGTCATCAGATCAGGGATGGGAGGAAGGTGTGCGCCTCTGCCCTCCGCTCCCTGCCTTATGTGGCTTACAGGTACCTTGTTTGTGAGTGCTTTTTGCGGACCTTGCCATATGTGGTGTTGCCCTGATAGACTTTCTTTACATTGTGCCTATGTTATATACATATGTTGTATTTTTGCTATGATTGTTAAATGTTTTGTTGTCTGAATTTAGATGATGTATACTGTATTTATTTTTGCTGTAGTCACCTTGAGTCACATTTGTGCTGAGTAAGGCAGGATATAAATTCAATAATAATAATAATAATAATAATAATAATAATAATAATAATAATAATAATAATAATAATAATAATAATAATAATAATAATAATAATAATAAAGGTGATTTTATGTCAATGAGCTCTCCTGTTCATGTAGTAAAAGCCCATGCATGACAATTATATTCCATTAAATTCAATGGTCTTTGCTTCCAAGTAAACATATATAGGATTGCATCTTGATTCTGCTTTCTTTCTTTTAGAACTAGACTACACTCCCCCTAAGACAGTAGGTCCATACTGTGTGCAGCAAGAAAAGCAAATACAGTAAAAGCATAAATGAAAGCAAAATTCAATAGGGCAGAAGATAACAAAATAGCCAGTAGTTATAAGAGTGCAAAGAAGAATGCAATATCAAATCAACTCACCTCAGTTAATGGTAATGAATATGGATTCTTAAGCCATTACTTAATTTTAGCGCAAGATTAACTGGCATTTAACAGAAAAATGCAAAACATGGTCTTTCCATATAATGTACATCTTAGTCCTAATTAACAGCCATTCTTGTAGTTAGATAAAGGGTTACACTCTGCTGAATACTGACTCTGTATTATAATGTTAAAAGATTTGTCTGAACCCAGCTAAAAATAATAATTAAAAAAGTGTTTTTTAATTTTAAAAATGTATATGGGTTACTCTTGTCATTTTATGTCATGGGTGCAGCAGAATATTTGATTGAAACACTATGTTATAAAATATGTGTACCTCTTGAGATTCATTAAAAATGCTAACAGAATGTATATATTAGATATAAGATAAATCTTTTATTAGAACCAAGTTCAAGCACTTTTAAAAGCAACTGTCAAAACGATTTAAGAGGAGCCCGTGCGCTACTGCAAGACCAATAAGTGTGAATGAAATTATTGTTTAAGAGGGGTCTTTTCTCTATGTGACAGTTCATATAATCATGGCATTAAAGGAATGTGTTGCTATTTATTTATACTTCTAGAATTCAGGAAACCCTTTGTGCCTCTTAGATAGGCAAACATAAAAAAGTCCATCTCATTGACCTTTTGTGAAGCCTTCCCTGCCACAATCCTTTCAGTGTTTGAGCATCCGAGGCTGTCATTGACATGCCTAATTTCAGTGTATCAGAAACTGTTTCAGAGTTCTGAAATTATAATGTCAGAATGTAATGCTTTTGCAGTTGCAACTGTGATCATTTCATTGTTTTATTATTATACAGTTCCCAGGCAGCTAAAGCTATTATTTATAACTGGAAAGAGGAGAAAGCAATAAAATAAAATGAAAATAAAAATTCAGGCTTTCTAAATGAGGCCAATTGCCCCTTTCCTTTTGAAACTGCTCAGTCTTCTTGCAGTGCACATATAAAAAATAAAAATAAAAATGTAAAGACTGAATTCAAGGACAAACAGTAGTGTTATGTGTAAGGCTGCAACAAATGTCCACCCTTCCTCACTCTTTAGGTGTCAAAACAATATATTTCCCTACCTCAAAACACAGCGTCATCTTTCTGAAAGTTGAGTGGGGTGCTCTATGAAAGTAAACATATTTTAAAAATGGCAAAGAATGATGCACATTAGGCGTAGTGATCATAGTTAAAATGAGCAGTGGGGACAAAATATGAGTCGAGCCATACTACTCATGTGCAACAGCAGTTCACAACTAGGAGCAGTACTATACCTGTAGTGTACTGGCAGAGGAAGGCTATCAATTGCAACATCTTGAGAGATAGCAAGCTGCTTAATTCATTGTTTCTTAAGGAGAAAGATGTCACTTATTTTCTACTGTGCATACACATATTTAAGCAAAACCTATAGGTAATGGTAAAGGTCACCCTTGCTGAAAAGTCAGTCATATCCGACCCTAGGGTTTGGTGTTCATCTCTACATCTGCCGATGGTTCCATGGACATGTGGTAGTCATGACTAGATACTGGGGTGCACGGAACACTCCTTCCCACCAAGGTGGTACCTATTTATCTATGTGAAATTTCTTGCTTTCAAACTGCTAGATTGGCAAGAGCTAGGACAGATGATGGGCACTCACTCCATTGTGCAGTACTTGGGTCTCAAACTGCTGACCTGCTAACCTTCCAGTCGTCAAGTTCATCATCTTAACCACTAAGCCACCATAGTCCCTAAAACCTATATAGCTTTGCAGGCGCACCCACCCAAAGAAAGACTCAGACACCAGTATTGGATTAAAGGCATCGGGCCACTTTTATTGAATAATGCCCTAGTCCGAATTATCACTTTCAATTGGTGTATCATCCAATTGTAATTCTTTAAGGCAAGCAGGCCGCAGTAGCACTGGTAAGGTTCCACCCTAAATGCCAATGGAAATTGGCTACATGTATCAATTTGTATCAATTTCGCGTCTCCTTGCCAAATGACGATATCTCAGCCAGGAGTGGAGAGAGGAGTTCCCAAGCGTCTGGAGCCCAGTCACAAAACTGGAGCCCGGACACGAAACCAGGAGATCTGCAGGTGGTAAAAACATCAGCAATATCGCTATTGTTTAGCCCTAAGGAGCGCATAAAGTGCACGGACCCAATGACAATAGGCAGGCTGAGGTCCTGACTCAGGGGATTGATATGTTTGGGCATTGACAACGTGCACCACCGCAGCATTGCCACACCAAAGTGAAGCACTTAATTAGGCCACCTATCCCCCCTGAGCATAAAGGGGTACCCAGAATTGAGAAATTTCCAGAAACGTAAGATCGCGTAAGCGATCCGTGCCCTGCCATCCCCGAGGGCCATGATCATAGGCACACTATCCTTCCAATAAATTCCCCTACCCCAGGGAGCCGGAGGCATCCGACCGTACTCGGAACGGGGATGACCAAAAGCTCAGACCTCCAAAAGGAGACCGCATGAAAGTCCTGCGGGAATGTGAGCCAAACCAACAGGTCCGCTCATAAACCCCTAATTGGCCACACCCTGCGGTGTCGTTTATAAAGACCCGCCATATTGTGACCCAGACACCAGGCAAAGGCACTGCCTGGTGTTACCATTCTGCAGGCGAAGTTGATGCGGCCATGCATCACCTGCGACTCTCAGAGAAGCACCTCACACTTGGCAACATTGCCACCTTGCAGCAGGGGCTGCCCTCCTTGACAGACACTTCGGTCACCTGGCCCTCTTGCACATTATTCAAAAGAGAGGTGCATCCACTTGTTGACAAGTGAACCCCATCTCCGGAATACAGGCAAAATTCCTGTAACCCTACCCCCAGACAACAAATGGCTGTCCCCAAGCCATTCTAGATAAGGAACTAGGCAACAGCCCAGTTCACTGACCAACTGCTGGGTCAAAGCCTCCCCCATGATATTGCTACGGCATGATGTATGACCATAGCAATCGTGTAAACGGCCATAAATGGCAAAGAAACGCCAGGTCACTGCACTCGGAAGTCTTTAAGTCCGGGCTAGCAATCCATGGAAGATCACCGCCTCCGAGGTGCAGAATTAAAACATGTGTCGGCCCAGCATCCCCAATGGAAATCAGGAATGTCGACAGTTCCTGCCACCTATATGCTGTGCACACCATACCACTGCCTACGCGTGGTTATGCATAGCCCGAGATGGGGTCGCCATTCTGACGAAGCAGCATACTGTGCCGCCCCAGTGTACATAATTGTGGCCCCACAAGCCACACCACTACCAGTGTGCAGAAACACACAGGGTATGTAAAATAAGGAGGGAGAATAGAGGGCAGAAAAAGGCACTCCTTCAGTGAGGGCACGAAGAGACAGAGAAAATTGGGCAATCCCCCACATGTCCATGCCACATGTCAGGCTCCACGTACACAAATGCAGCCGCAGCTGATGCGGCACCCAACTGGAAGGAATGGGTACCAATTTTAGTTCAGTAAGGGAAACACCTGTGGGGAAGCAACCTGACATATGGCAGCGCCAGGCCAGTACACCCTTCCAGCTGACCGGCCCTTGAGGAGCGAAGCCTCCCCGGAGCCCACTCCTGATGGAGCAACACATAGTCTAGTTCCAGTGCCCTGCAAAACATGTCCCCTGTTGAAAATGGGAGCAGCTAACTTAATCTGAGAGCCCCAGATCAAGGCACAGAGATGGTTGCCCAAAAGTAGACTCTCAGTGTGGAGCACAGGCGCTGCCACATGGGAGTCATATATATTAACTACAAGTGCTAGCAGGGCACATCACTCGCCTCTCAGGGTGAAGGGCCGCCCTCATCCTAAGGTCTGGACGATAGGCCAACCATGACAAGCCAGAGAAAGCAACCACAGCCCGGTAAATATTGTCCAAGCACTGGACCATTGGGACGGCCAAATCAGGACGGGCCCCTATATATCCTACCATGGATACCCAATAGGCCGATAACCACTTGGCCCCATTGAGAGGCAGCTTGTGGCAACAGGGTAACCCCCTGTCCCTGTAGTCCTGCCCCTCCATGCTCTAATCGGTGTGTTCACGTTGCAGGGGGGGAGGTAAAATGTGAATATATTCCCCAAGCCACTTAGTCATGCTAATATCCCGGGACAAATGGTCACCCAGGGTATGAAGTAACCAGCCATAAGCAGAACCACTGTTGGCCCGGATTGGATTGGGGAAACACATAATAGGCCCATTCGGGCCCCAGAAAAATTAAGGAAAAGCATATGGGCGGTCACCCCAGTAAGAACCAGGGTGTAATTGCCCTGTTGCGACCATGGCTACTATACCCCCCCAGCGTTATGAGCTAGTGGCACAGGTGTACTAATTTGACCAGGATACTCACTCGGTGCACTCCAACGAACCGCCCCCACTGGGGGTTCCAGCCCACGGTGGGCATCATAGTTCGCGATGGCCATCTAGCTCCATGTTCCCGTGCATCCAGGCCGGATAGGGAGCTGCAAGGCGCCGGCCTGCACTGGTCTGATGGCCTCCGGCAGCTCAACCCTGTTGACGGCCTGCTGCAAACCGTGGGCGGCATGTGGGCCGGAACCGCCGAGTTGGCACGCCCACCAACCGAAGGTGGTGGAGCAATGTCCATTGATGCCCCCAGTGCCGAATTGTGGGCAGGGGAGCATCCACAGCATCTGGCCCACCAGGATAAGGTGGGCCGGATGGCCCACTGGGTAATAAAGGAGGGATAAACCCATGTGGTCATCCCTGACCAGAATAGGGGCATGCCCAGTAATCCGGCCCATGAGGGGCCGGAATGATGGCGGGGCAGAAACCCGCACCGTGCCCAAGTGGGCCACTACGCCCCAAGCCGGGCGAGAAGAAGCGGGGCTTAAGAACCCAAGTGGGGCAGGCCTGTGCCGCCCCCCGCCCGAGCCCTCAATCTGGGCTCATTGGTGGCAGTGTGTACTATAACCCCACCACCCACCTGCGGGGGTGCCACCCGAGCCCTCCGGCCCGGTGGCACTCCCGGAAAGTAGAGGGGGTGGGCTGAGCCCCCCCAGGCGCGACCAAGGGTGTCACCTGAGCATTGGGATTGAGCATTCCATCCTGCAGTACTCCGGAATCGAATCGCTGACATTGTGCCTCCCGTCAGCCTCTTATCCACATGAGCCACTGCAGTCCGGGTAAACCTCCTTCGAGGAGATTTAAAAGAGAGAGAGACAAAAGCAAATTGAGCCTCGCAAAAGAGGCAAGCAGGGAAGCGACGGAGCAAACTTCCCTGCTCCGTCGCTTCTCAATTGAGCAGGGATTCCAAGTCAGGCAGATCGAGCCTCTCAAAAGAGGCGAGCAGGGAAGCGACGGAGCGAATTTCTGCGCTCCGTCGCGTCGCAAAATGGCAGCCAGGCTGCCTTATGGAGGGGTGGCCACGCCCCCTAACTAACCCGGGTGTCAGAGTCCGGGTGGGTGGGCCCCCCGCAAAGAGTGTGGTGTCCATTTTGGTGCCACGCTTGCAATCTGCTAAGTACCTAAGAAGGAAGAAACAAAAATAGCTTTCTTTAAATCAAAAAGCTATGGATTAGATATGGGATAAGATATGGAATAGCTAATAATTAATACCAATCTTTATAAATATTGTACATGTGTTTTTCCCAATTACAAAAAGAGTTCATCGATCCCCAAGTGCATACAGTGTGCTTTGGATTGTGTAGTCTAGTTATGCTGCCATTTAAAAAAATCTATATAATCAACCTACAGTACCTGTTCAGCCCTTCAAACTCTGAAAATTACAAATGCTATAAGCATTCTTCCTCTAAGCACATCCTCTCATTTGACATCTGGACAGTATATCATTGTTCAAACAGTGTAAATCTAAAATCATACCAAGGCTTCTACATCACTTTTTTTCACCTGACCAACACAGAACCCAGTTGTAGTTAGGGATTTTATTAAAAATCCCCTCTCTTTAAGTGAGACAAACCTTTCCTAGAGGCTCCTTCCCTTTATCAAAACTAAAATTCTCATGACTGAGTTACATGTTACAAACCGCACATATAAGACGTCACATATAAGATGACTTCTGGGGCTCACAGCTTTCCTCTGAGGTGTGATTTACAAGTTCCACTCCTTCTATTTAATACTTCAACCAGCTCTCAATCAAACAAACAAGCCATCCTCTAGCTTCTAATGTAGTACTAGGACAAGTGAAGACCTCAGCAGCAGACTCTATCTGAAAGCATATTTTTACTCTCTTATCTCCCTCGTTACTAGTGCAATTTTTCTCCTGCCTTATTTGTTACATATTGATTTTTCTTCCATCTGCATTTTCATTCAGCTTCCAACAGCTGCCTGATGTGAGCTAAGCAAGAGTGACATCTCTGCCTCAGAGTTCACAGAGAACCAAATTACTGCACCTCATGCAGATCTAAACACTGCACTTGTATATCTTCCCGATCAAATTGTAAATCAGCTCCCCCACATACACAACAAAGCTCCCAGGTTCTTGTTCAGCATTTCAGTAGCAGAAGGGAGTCTTGCCTTTCTTGGATATTTAATGTTCTGTAACTCTGCTGTAACTAATGGCAATCTACTTCTCGGAAACTGAGTGGGGAAAACATTCCTGTACAGTATGTGATTTCCAGACAATGTTCTGTTAATTTTTTAATGCAACAATTATTGTGATTTACAATTGCTGTCATTGTTACTTTTTACCCATCCCATTTCAGGACATTTCTGTTTATAATGGGGGGGGGGGGCAATAACACACACACGGACACGCACCCAAATTCTTTTTAGACATACTTTGCTCTATACATATATTTTAATTAAATAATACAGCAAGGTGAAAAAAACATATTCTGCATTAATCACAAGTTACAAAGGTGATGTTAGAAATGTCTCATTTGGCTTGCTAAGCTTATGCAGATAATCTTCTTTCACTTGAGGGCAAGTTTGTGGGCCCACGTTTGAATCTCACTGCTTTTTAAAATTGATACTTCGCTTCAGTTGACAGCATTTGACAATCATTGCTGAAGGCTACCATGCAGCTAACCAAAAGCTTTTCTGCCCTTTCTTTACTGCCAAAGGTCCTAAGTAGAGAAAGTATTCATAGCAGATTCTATGACACTTGTCAGCTTGTGATTTTGAATCTAGTGAAATGGGCATGAGTTTTGCCACTGATTCCTATGAGGCTTGGGTGAGCCCTCAATTAGGAACATGATAACAGATAAAGAACTAGTAATTTAAATCATTTACTTCATGGAATCAAGATATTTCATTAATATATGTTCCACATTCAAATTTCTTACCATTGCCATCACTTTCTAGAGAGCTCCTATTCAAAATTGTTGATGCTCCTCTGCTAGCACACACAGTTCAGTGTTCACTGTTAAAGACACAGCTTTTGATAAAAACATACATTGGGGAGAGAGGAGGAATCCAAAAGAACCATCTGGGTTTTTATAACAGTACAATGTCACTTTGAACTAGGGATTATTCTGACGTTAAGCATTGGTTACCTTGCAAAATTCATGCTCAGCTTTCCTCACCCCTTCCACATTCTCACTACTTGGAGAGGCCTGAGATCAGGTAACTATAGTTCAGCTCATATGGTACAAACTTTGTTTAGCAATGACATTGCAAGCGCGGTGCTGGGTTAGTTAGGGGGCGTGGCCACTCCTCTTTAAAAGGGGTGGCCACGAGGCAGCCGAGCTGCCATTTTAGAATGCGACGGAGAGGAGAAGTTTTCTCCGTTGCATTTCCCTTGCTTTCTCCCTTGGCTTTTAGAATGGGGGGGGGGGTGTGAGTCATCATGGACGCCTCCCTGTGTGGCGGGTAGCACTGGTAAGGTAAAGATTTATGACCCATAGGTATCCGGCAGGTTCGCAATTGACTGGCCAACACGTAGACAGGTACAGGGGAAATAGGTTTGGCTGGTCAAGGGCGAACCAGGCAAGGGGTGATGTCAGGAGCTTCACAGCCTGCATCACCTTGATATTTCAACGGATACACGTCATAGGGTTGGGTCAGTAGATAGTTTATTAACTACGGTCAACAATTTGTTTGTGTCAACAAACAAATTGATACAAATAGATACATGTAGCCAATTGCCATTGGCATTTTGGGAGGAACCTTACCAGTGTTACTGCGGCCTGCTTGCCTTAAAGAATTACAATTGGATGATTACACCAATTGAAAGTGATAATTCGGACTAGGGCATTATTCAATAAAATGCCTTTAATGCATATACCGGTGTCTGAGTCTTTCTTTGGGGGGTGCGCCTGCAATGGCAAATGGTTTGAAATTATGCTGAAAGGAAGAAATGTCTTTTGTACTGTATGAAGATGTGTAAGACCCTCAAATATATGTTGGACTTGCATCAATTAAAAAAAATCCCAGATACAGTGCTTGTGAAGCAATCTTATTAGCCACCCAGTGTAGGAAAACATCCTAGATGGGTGGGATATAAATTGAATAAATAAATAAACAAATAATAAATAGATGATCTGTGTATGGGAAGATGAGCTACCCATATTCTGCTGCCCTATATGCACCAACCTCAAAACTGAAAACTATAGAGAAAATGCAAGCGCGGCGCCAAAATGGCCGCCGCGCTCTTTGCGGGCCCCCCCCCACAGGACAGAGAATCCGGGTAGTTAGGGGCGTGGCCAGCTCCCTTATAAAAGGGGTGGCCATGAGGCAGCCGAGCTGCCATTTTACCTCAGCGACGGAGCGGAGAAGTCTTTTCCCCTGTGTCTCCGTCGCTCTTTAACTTACCGGGAAGCCTTTTGGCGGTGATTTTTCCTTTTTGGCTTCCCTTCACTCCGGTGGAGATGCCTTCGAAGAAGAAGGCAGCTTCGAGTGCGGCTCGCGCTGTTAGGAGGCGCAACCCGGGTCGGAGGACCGCGGTGCCGCCTCCCCAGCAGCCGCCTTTGCAGGCCCCTGCCGGGACCGGCGGAATGGGGTCTATCGCCCCTTGGCCCGGAGCGGGCGAACAGATTGCGGGCGCGGTAGGGGCTCCGGCCCGCGGCCCGCGAGCGGTGGACACCGCTCCTGCATCTGCCCACCAGGTTGGGCCTGCTGCTCTTGGGTCGCAGCCTCCCCCGGGGCCCTCTAGCCTTGGGGGGTGGTTCGGCCCCCTGCCTTGGCAGGTTTCTCCACCGACCCTGCCGGGCTTCGGTGTTGGCCAATGGCCATATTCGGGTCCTGGGGTACAGGGACCTGTACCCACGCCTGGACCGTGCGGGCCGGCCGGCCCTTGGCCCCAGGTCAACGTGGAAGCCTTACTGGCCCGCCTTGCAGCCCTTGAAGCGTCGTTGGCTCGGGCCAGTCAGGCGGGGGCCCCCCTTTGGGGTTCCTTTTGAGGCGCTGTCGGCAGGAGGACAACAGCCGACAGGGAGGGTTGAGCTGCTGCAGGCGCGTGGCGCGGTTTCGGCCACTGCCTCGCGGCTCCCCAGCCAGCAGCCAGGTGCAGGTCAGGCCCCGGTGATGAGCTCTACGTCGGTCGTGAGCTCCGACGCCCCCAGTGGGCCGGAACCCCCGGTGGGGGCGGCCCGCGGGGGTGCAGCATGTGAGTATACGGTGTAAGCGAGTACATCCACACACATTCCCAATATGGGGGGGGCTTTTCAATGGCCTTGGCCTCGCGCGGGTGGTGCGGCGGTGCACCCGCTGACGCCTCACCCGGCGATGACAGCTAACACCCAGGGCCCCGTGGTGGGGGGTGTTCCCTACCCTGAGGGGAATGTTTTGGGTGGCCGGGTTGGTCCAAACCCCTATTCCTTACCGCTGAGTGACCACTTGGCACAGGCCGCCAGAGAGTAAATTTGGCGGGGGGAGTACGTGGATATCTTCTCACTCCTAAACAGGGTGCCCACCAAGGAGAGAGGGAGGGGCAGAATGAGAAGGATAGTGGCAGGCACGTTGTCGCAAGCCACCAAGTATGTGGGCCAAATGGTTGCCGGCCTGCATCATATGCATGGCGGTGTACCTTAGGGCCCGGCCGGATCTGGCAATTCCGATGGTCCAGTATTTGGACAACGTCTACCGGGCGATGGTTTACTTTCCGGGCCCAGCGTGGTTGGCTTGTGACGAGGAATGCCGTAGGCGGATTTCCCCGCACCCCGAGATTAGGCGGGATGAGCCAGGCCAGAGGCTGCGGCTTTTGTACGTGACGCCCACGCGCCCTGCGCCCGGGGAGATATACCATTGTGGGCATACGGTTCAGCAGGCGGCCCCAGCATATGTCACCTGCCAGGGGAAGGGGCGGGGGGTTCCAGCCCGCCTGCGGTGCTGGACTTTCTTGTCCAATGGCTCCTCTAATGGGAAGACTTGCAAATACTGACAGGAGTGTCCCACCTGTGTTGGCCCCCATGCGGCCTCTGCCTGTCCCAGGCCTAGAAGGATGCGGGGCAGAGGGTGGGGCAGACAGGGGGCTGGCAAGACTGCCGCAGATGGATCTAGTTCACCGAAGGGCTCCCTCCCCATTTAAGGTGGACATGTTGGAGCGTTGGCTCACATGGTACCCGAAGGGAGAGGATGCGGGTTCTCTCCTTCAGGGTTCTAGGCAGGGGTTCCGGATCCCTTTCATGGGTAATAGGTCCCCTCAGGATGCCCCCAATCTTTTATCCCTTAAGGGGAGGGAGGAGGTGGCTGCTGCCAGCTTTGACAATAGGGTCTATGCGGGCAGGGTCGTTGGCCCTGTCCCTGCACCCCCGTCCCGGGGAGCATATTATTTCAATGATGCCATGCCTTTTGGCTATTCCATTGGGGCTCGGTATTCGAGCGTTTCACCACGTTCCTAGATTGCGCTTTTGTCCGCAGGTCAGGGTCCCGGTCTGTAGCCCATTCCCTGGATGGTTTTATTCGGGGCTGAACGGGGCTGGGACACGTACACACGTCTCCTCAACACATTTCAGACGCTAATGGAGGAACTGGGTGTCCCTTTAGCGCCCGAAAAGACCGAGGGCCCATCTCCACAGCTAGTATTCCTGGGGTGGAGAGTAACACGGTAGCGCAGGATTCTAGGTTGCAGCGGGATAAGGTGTCAAGGCTAGTGGCCCTTGTCTCGGTCTTGCTGGCCGAGCACATGGCATCACTGAGGGAACTTCTGGTGCTACATGGTCACCCCAGTTTCGCTGGCAGGGTCGTCGCACCGGGCAGGGCATTTGCTCTGCGCTGGTGCGACGCCATGGCGGGATTCTCCAGGCCCCACCACAGGCTCAGATTTACCCGGGGTATCGGGGCAGACGTGCTTGTCTGGCCATAGATCCAGAGGTAGTTCAACGGGGTGTCATTTTGGGGTCTGATCTCCTGGCTCCCCCTTGCTTTCAGATGCAGTCCGATGCCTCAGGATTCCTGGGTTTACGGGATGTACTTCAATTGGAAGTGGGCCTATGGTGGGTGGCCACCATCCTGGGCAGGCAAGGGTCGCCTGCATGGTCTCACGTATCTGGAATGTTTCCCTATCCTGGGTGCTTTGATGCTATGGGGCAAGGAGTGGGCCAACTCGGTTGTGCAATTTTGGCATGGCAACGCGGCTGTTGTCCGCATCGTCACTGCACAGATTTCCAAATCGCCCGGGGTTATGGAGCTAGTGCGTTGGTTTGTGTTATGCAACCTGTGCCTCAACGTTCCCTTCAGGGCCAGGCATGTCCCAAGGGTTGATAATGATATTGCTGCTGCTTTGTCCCGCCTGCAGATCTCCCGGTTCCGTGCCTCGGCCCCCGGATGCGGAGGAATTTCCCTCGCCACTCCCGGACGAGAGATGGAACGTTGGCAAGGAGAGGTGAACCGGGCGATTGGCCTGTCACTAGCGCCATGCATGAGTAAGGCGTATCACCACGCATTTAGTTCCTTCAGAGTATTATGTACCCGATTCCGACTGCCAGGAACCTGGCCGATCCCAGTAGCCCATGTTCTGCGGTTCATGGTTTACCTGAATGCCCAGGGCCTTGCACCACGCACCATAGCATCTCAGCTGTCGGGTTGGCTTTTATGGCCAAAGTGGGAGGTCGTGTGGACAGCACCAATGACTTCCGGGTGAGACATGTTTGGGAGGGGTGGGTGCGCGTGCGCGGGCGTTTCCCGGGCGACCGCCACCCCATTTACCCAGGGGTTTTTTACCCAGTTGGCCCGGGGCTGGCCTGGCCTCTGTTTTGATAGATGAGGCAGCCCACTTCATGCGGCTACAACGGTGGCCTTTTTGGAGCCCTCCGCATTGGCGAGCTTGAGATGCTGAGTAAGGCGGATGCAAGATTTTCCCAGGGTTTTTACCCAATTGGCCCGGGGCTGGCCTGGCCTCAGTTTTGATAAATGAGGCAGCCCACTTCATGCGGCTACAACGGTGGCCTTTTTGGAGCCCTCCGCATCGGCGAGCTTGAGATGCTGAGTAAGGCGGATGCAAGATTTTCCCAGGGTTTTACCCAATTGGCCCGGGGCTGGCCTGGCCTCTGTTTTGGAAATGAGGCAGCCCACTTCATGCGGCTACAACGGTGGCCTTTTTGGAGCGCTCTGCACCAGCGAGCTTGAGATGCTGTATAAGGCGGATGCAAGTTGTAGGGCACTGGAACTCGAGGATGTCTATGTTGCCAAAGACTGGGCCCAGTTGAGGATACGCTCCTCTAAGACAGATCAGCATGGCGTAGGCAGTGGTGTAAGACTGCTACGGTGTTCTTTGGCAGACATCTGTCCGGTTGGTGCCCTACAGGAGTTCCTGGCACTGCGTGGCATGCACCACGGCCCGTTTTTCTGTCACCAAGATGGGTCTCCCCTTACTAAATTTCAGTTTTGGAAGGTGACAGGCAGTGCCCTCACCAGGGTGGGGCCTACCAGGTGCCCGTTATGGCACACATTCATTCCGTATTGGTGCAGCCTCTACAGCAGCTGCTTTTGGGTACTCTGGGGCTGACATACGCAGCATGGGGAGGTGGGGCTCGCAATGTTTTCAGTTTTATGTGCGCCCACTTCCGCCATGAGTACCAATCCAGTCACCTTACCGTCTTTTTCTCAATTTTTCTCAATTTTCTTACAGACCCTGGGTGTCGTATTACACCGGTGACAGTATGGCTGGTGGGCCACAGCTATGTGCACAGGGCAGCGCGTTACGCTGCGGTGACAGAGTGGGACCCCGACTGGGACTGGGTGAACACGCCAGTCTCACATGGCATGGTAAGCCTGGGATGTTATGGCGGGAGCTGCGGCCTTTCCTTTTTTCTGGCCTGAGTGCTGACCCGCCTGACATTCTCATCATCCACCTGGGGGGCAATGATTTGGGCCAGGTCACCGGCTTATCGCTCAAGCATGCGATTTGCGAGGACCTCGCCTACTTGCATTATGTCTGGCCTGCTACAACCCTGGTTTGGTCGGACATTATCCCGCACCTTTCTTATAGAGGGGGCGTTCACCTCCTGGCCCTTGACCGCGCTAGGCGCACGGTCAACAGGGCGGTGGCGCGGTTTCTTGCCGATAGGGCTTGGGGACGGGTCAGTCATCACCCCGCTATTAGCCTACAAAATTACGACTTGTACGCAGGGGATGGGGTCCATCTGTCGCGAGGAGGTATGGACCTCCTGTTGGGTGATTGGCGAGCAGGCCTGTTGACCGAGCTGACGGTCTGGGGGGGGGGCCTCAGGCCTTCTTTGAAGCCCCTCCGTGTGGCGGGTAGCACTGGTAAGGTAAACAGTATGACCCACAGGTATCCGGCAGGTTTGCAATTGACTGGACAACACTAGACAGGAATAAATTAGTTAAACGTTGTCCGGTCAACGACGAACCAGGCGACGGGGTGATGGCGATAGCTAACCAGCATGCATCACCCCGTGATTTCACGGATACGCGTCAGAGGGTGGGGTCATGAGTTAGATATTGACTACGGTCAACAATTTGTTTGTTGTCAACAAACAAATTGATACAAATTGATACATTGTAACCAATTGCCGTTGGCAATTTTGGGGTGGTACCTTACCAGTGTTACTTCGGCCTGCTTGCCTTAAGAATTATGATTGGTCGTTTTACCAATACAAATTTATAATTCGGACTAGGGCATTGAATCAATAAATGTGGCCCGATGCTGTTATCCACTTTCAATGTTGTCTGTGTCCGTTATTGGGGGGTGCGCCTGCAATGCAAGCGCGGCGCCAAAATGGCCGCCGCGCTCTTTGCGGGCCCCCCCCCCACAGGACAGAGAATCCGGGTAGTTAGGGGCGTGGCCAGCTCCCTTATAAAAGGGGTGGCCACGAGGCAGCCGAGCTGCCATTTTACCTCAGCGACGGAGCGGAGAAGTCTTTTCCCCTCCACCCCCTCCCTAGTTAACAGTGTGATATTTTGGTCGCTTCGGGGCCGGGTGGGAATTTTTGGCTGGGGCCCACATTGGCTTTCGGGTCCTGGCTTTTTTGCCCATCCCACACTGTGGCTATGGTTTGATATAGGGGTTTTTCTTATGTTCCTACTGTTGACTTTGGTCACATTGGCGGGTAGCACTGGTAAGGTAAACAGTATGACCCACAGGTATCCGGCAGGTTCGCAATTGACTGGACAACACTAGACAGGAATAAATTAGTTAAACGTTGTCCGGTCAACGACGAACCAGGCGACGGGGTGATGGCGATAGCTAACCAGCATGCATCACCCCGTGATTTCACGGATACGCGTCAGAGGGTGGGGTCATGAGTTAGATATTGACTACGGTCAACAATTTGTTTGTTGTCAACAAACAAATTGATACAAATTGATACATTGTAACCAATTGCCGTTGGCAATTTTGGGGTGGTACCTTACCAGTGTTACTTCAGCCTGCTTGCCTTAAGAATTATGATTGGTCGTTTTACCAATACAAATTTATAATTCGGACTAGGGCATTGAATCAATAAATGTGGCCCGATGCTGTTATCCACTTTCAATGTTGTCTGTGTCCGTTATTGGGGGGTGCGCCTGCAATGCAAGCGCGGCGCCAAAATGGCCGCCGCGCTCTTTGCGGGGCCCCCCCCACAGGACAGAGAATCCGGGTAGTTAGGGGCGTGGCCAGCTCCCTTATAAAAGGGGTGGCCACGAGGCAGCCGAGCTGCCATTTTACCTCAGCGACGGAGCGGAGAAGTCTTTTCCCCTCCACCCCCTCCCTAGTTAACAGTGTGATATTTTGGTCGCTTCGGGGCCGGGTGGGAATTTTTGGCTGGGGCCCACATTGGCTTTCGGGTCCTGGCTTTTTTGCCCATCCCACACTGTGGCTATGGTTTGATATAGGGGTTTTTCTTATGTTCCTACTGTTGACTTTGGTCACATTGGCGGGTAGCACTGGTAAGGTAAACAGTATGACCCACAGGTATCCGGCAGGTTCGCAATTGACTGGACAACACTAGACAGGAATAAATTAGTTAAACGTTGTCCGGTCAACGACGAACCAGGCGACGGGGTGATGGCGATAGCTAACCAGCATGCATCACCCCGTGATTTCACGGATACGCGTCAGAGGGTGGGGTCATGAGTTAGATATTGACTACGGTCAACAATTTGTTTGTTGTCAACAAACAAATTGATACAAATTGATACATTGTAACCAATTGCCGTTGGCAATTTTGGGGTGGTACCTTACCAGTGTTACTTCGGCCTGCTTGCCTTAAGAATTATGATTGGTCGTTTTACCAATACAAATTTATAATTCGGACTAGGGCATTGAATCAATAAATGTGGCCCGATGCTGTTATCCACTTTCAATGTTGTCTGTGTCCGTTATTGGGGGGTGCGCCTGCAAACATTTTTCACCTGAAATCTTAATATAATGGCATGCCATTGTAGTTGATAGATTGGTTGATCACTTCACAATTTAGGGCAAAGCCTTATGCTTTTGTTTCCTTAGAGGGTAGTGGTAGAATAGTAGGTTTAGGTTCTCTATCGGGGAGAAATATTGCAGAGCTGTCCAGCAAAGGTGTTAGCTTCCTCAAGGAGTCAGGTTTTGATCAATCAACTAATTATATTTTTAACCAGGTAGTGTTCCTATTAAGTAAAAACAGAATTCAGCCCCCATTCAAAACTACAAGCTAGGATTTAAAGCTTGAAGTACAGACTTCAAAGCCTCTGGCTTGCAAAGGCTGCAAAAAACAGTCTTGCATAACTAACTTCACAGTCTAACCCTGCTTATTATTTCAGATTCAATTGTAAAAATGCAAAGAAACACTGGTTAAAATGCCTGCTTTGTGCACTCCTTCCACTGGCAGAGCCTATTCCACAGACCTTGCACATACATCATCAGGATAAACACAGTACTTTGATGTCTGGTGGCACACACAACTGCTTTGCCAAAAAAGAAATATTTTGTTTAAATAGAAGCAGTTTTGCTCTAAGGTAAGAGATTTGGCTACAACCACAGCATTTTAATATTCCATCCTTTCTTGTATCGGCAACTATTTACTTGAACAAACATTTCCTTCTGTGTTAATAAAAGCTTCCTCTCATATTGTGGGCTTCCAATTGCAGCATTGCAGAAACATACATCTTCCTCACACCAGCTCAAAATTTTTGTGTGAGTTCTCTACTGTATTGACTCCAGAAAGGGCTTTGCATATCAATTTGATGTGATTCACCTTCTTTTTCTCGGGTACAAGAGACACTGCAAAGAATAGCACTTTGGAATCAAATCAAGTTTAATAAAAATGTTCTGTTCTGAGGAAATTATAGATTCATTTGCAGCAGCTGGTTCCCAAAGCAGTGGCAACAGTGCTTATTAATTAAAGGTGTCCTTTCATCACCAGCGTTTTTGTAGAGAAATTGAGAATTAAGTCAACTGTTTCTTGGAAATTACAGATTTCTCTCATTTTTAAAATGAGGGCAACCTGTGTTTTCTTTTTCTTTTCCGTGCTTTCCATCATCATCATCGTCGTCGTCGTCAATCAACCTGTCTCTTAGAAACCCTGGGGATCACATGAGGTTTCCATCGCGATGTGCTGTAACGTAATATAGCAAGCTGACTATTTCAGCATAGATGCTTTCTATTTCTCCTTACATCAAGCAAACTACTTGCCGCAGCCCTTTTAAAGTGACTTTGCTGTGAGCTTTCAAAAGGACATGTTGTTTCACTCCTTCCTCCCCCTCCTTCCTCAAGAACCTTGGTACATCAAGGAAAATAACATCAAGTGATGCTGGGTTCAAACGTATTTCTAATCTTTATACAGCTTTTCAGTACTTATATTAAAAAGTAAGGCATAATTTATTTCTGATGAAACAGAGTTGCTCAGCTCTCAACTAATAGGATCCTCGGGGCAAAGTAGAGTGGAAAAAAGCAAGGATGAAAAGAAGAAAGCTGCACCCTTTTTCGTGTAGTGGAAACAATAAATAAATAATAGTGTTTACTCTGATTATGGTTGGTTTATGATACATTTCCTTATTTAGCAAAGAGAGAAATGAAATTCAGTTGCTGAAAGGACATAGGATATAAGTTTGCACATATAGTGATATCTAAGGGTGCCTTTGCTGATTTGAGAATTTTTGGGTTCTTTCCAATTATTGCTCCGCAGAAATAACAACAAGGATCTTTCGAAGGGAATTGATGATGAGGGTATTTCTGTGGCATCAGCCAAATAATGCAAGCTGATAATTCCTACTCTTTGAAGGAAATTCTTAGTCAACAAAATCAGAACATGGCAATCTTGAAATGGCAGTTTTTCTGTCAGAATTAATAAAAGAACATTTTCTGTTAGCTGTCTCACAGAAGGCCATTCAGCCAAAGCACTCAGAGAATAACATATAGCATGTGGAGCTCTACAGATGGCATGGTGTTCACCTTCAGAATTAGGGTATGCCACCTTTCTTCAGAACCTGCAGTGGGGCCTTCATGCTGAGTTGAGAGGCATGGTGGGGGAGTGATGGGCTTAAATTGGTTTAACCCATTGCCATGGCAGATAGTGCAAAGGAAAAACTAGTTCTGGTGAGTTCCCAATCAAACTGGGAAGTTTTTCACATGAACAGCTTCTTAGTTATATGGATCAAAAGATTCAGTGGCTGAGATGCTGTCATGGGTGGCAGCTTCACATCATGGCCTGATGAAAACCACAGAGGGTTGCAGTTGCTGACCACAATGTGTGACCTTACTTTTGCTGGCCAGAAATGAGCTTTGGGACTCACCTGTAGGGGACTGAGGCAGGGGCAAACAGGATCCACAGGCTTTAGCCTCAGTAACCCACACTACATTAGGCCCTGCTGCAGAGAGGGGTGGTTTCCAGTTAAAAGTTAATAAAGTTGCAGCCCTAATTAACTCCAAAACCTTGTGTCTGCATATTTTGAATCCAAGAAGAGCTGAATAACACCTGCCACTCCGAATTCCACACTTCACCTAGAAAACAGGTGCTTTACAAATACTGACAATGAACTCTTCCCAGTTTCTTCAGGAATGAGGAAGGTTCCGTAAATTGACTAACTGTGAAGACAATTTCTATGGTTAATTTCATTTCTCTTGGTGGATTAAGGGGTTGATTTCTAACTCACAACCCTAAAATCCACAACATTCTCTGCAACTGTCTCCTCTCTTACTCATACAGAGTCCTCATATTAGTAGCTTATGAAATGAAGATGTATTTCTGAAAGCAGCTGCTGAATGGAAGGAAGCAAATTTTAAAATTGATTCATTTGGGAGTGAGGGAAGGACTAGATCTCCTCAGTGATGGCAAAATTTGGCACTCCAGATGTTCCTGAGTGTTGACTTGGGCTTCTGGTAATTTCAATCCAAGAATACCAGTAGTGCCAAGGTTCACCATCACTATCCTAGTTCTTTTAGCCTAGGTTTTGAAAATAGATGTTGGTGAAGCATACCAAGAAAATATTTAATGTTTAGATATAAACCTATAGAACAGTGTAATATGTGGATACTGTATAGAACTTTGCCTTAATTCAGCTTGGGGAATGATAGGCTATGAGAAAAGGGGAAAGCACTCTTGTGGACTAGTACAAATACTTTTAGGGTACCAAGGCCAGACATAATATATGGACCCATGTATTTACCTGTCACCAACCTATTAGCAAATAAGGTTGCTTTTTTTCTACATGACAATGTTTCGGATTTGTCCCTAGACTCCAACAGATTGTAGCCAAAATTGTGCCTACAGTATTTAAAGCCATCAGGTGTCCTTTATGTTTAGTTATATACATTTTTAATCACTCAGAAGTCTTATACATGCAAGTTCTGGTTTTTTTTTTAAAAAAGAGCTGGGATACATGGATACTATTTCTTTATTATCACATATCAAGAGACCCTTGTAAAACTGGCAATTCACATGAATGACTCTTCCACTAAGGGCATGAAGTATCCTCATATATTATCAAATACATACCACTTGCTTGTGTAACATGTTCTTTCTCAAAATGAAACAGAAGAAATGCATATAGATCGTAATCTCTTACAGATTAGTGAAATCTTTGGTTTATTGTAACTTGCAAAATGAATAAACTCATTGATTTACTGGATGTTTGATGAATCAAATCCTGCATCAATTCAATGAGTTTACACTAGTTTCAATGTACTAAGTGAGGATTCCAGCCATTGAATATATCCTGCAGCATCCACATGGAGCAAATTACTGCTTACTGTGAAAGATTTAGATTGGGAAAACAGTACAGAGGAAACAAGTTGATGTTTTTTTCATAGGTCACCAATCTGATTGGGAGTTCACTAGCACTTCTAACAAGCAACCTAAGAGTTATCCAATCTCAGTTCCCATCCAACCTCAGATAAATTGATCTTTAGTTTCCATCTTCCTTTGCACGTTCATTCTTCTTCTTCTGTGTCTAGGCCAGACATGAAACTGCCAAAATGAAGCCACCTTGGTGGTGGTGGTGGTGGTGGTGTCATTCTGTAGTTCCTTTTGCCTAACTAGAGTGAGAAAGATTGACCAGCACAAAGTGGCCATTGCCTGGGGTACGCCCAATTGTGGTTCAAAAATACCATAAACTTCGAAGAGGCTCTTTCTGTGTATCCCTGCAAGTTCATTGATATTATTTGAAAATCATTATCTGTAACACAGGTAAAGTAACACAGCAGCAAAGAATGGGGAAATTATGGTAGTCATTGCAATCAAATACAAAGCACTGTGCCAATACAGTAATAATAAGGATGTAATGGCTTAAGGCAGCTAAGTATGATGAAACAATGAGAATCTACTGCTCTGACATACATGGACAACATATCCAGTCACAGTACAGAAATGCTTTTGCCTTTGCCATGTGGATTAAGAAATGTTCTATGGGTTCAATGTACGAACATTCCTGTAAAAAAATATGTGAGGCATTTTAATGCAGTCATCAATAGTGATGGGATGTTCCTATTTGAATAGAGTTAACATAAGAACATAAGAACAGCCTTGCTGGAACAGGCCACAGCCCATCCAGTCCAGCATTCTGTCTCACACAGTGGCTCCCCATTTGCTTCAGGGTATTATTCCCAAGCAGATGCCTTCACCTTCCTTAGGATTCCCTGGAAATGGCATTGAGAGATATCCTGCCTATCTCTCCAACCCGGAGGTTGAACTTAGGTATCCATAATTATAGCCATTGATACCCTTGTCGTCCATGAACTTGTCTAATCCTTTGTTAAAGCTGTGTAATCCTTTCTTAAAGCAGGTATACCTATACCTGTATAGGTATACAGGTATTTGAGCTCCCAGAGTGCTGTTTTCTACTGGGAATATAGCAATGAAGAAAAGAGAAGAAAAGAAAGCAAAGGAGATAAGAACTGAAGTGAGAAAGGTATTATTTGCTCCATCCCATTATGGTGGTAATAGGGGGTGTATGTCTCTGCTTTGGAGCAGCATTTTAGGGAGCAACATGCATACAGACCTCCTTATGACTCTTTTTTATTGAGCACTTTTGCATGCTTTTAAACAGAAATAGCAGGAAAACATATTTATGAAGGGTTGATCACTGAACAATCAAAATGAAAGCAAAGTTTGCCCAAAATGTTGGGCAAATTGCAGAATGATGGCCTATTTCTTGCTGAAGCAATGAATGAATAAAATTGCAGGAAAATAAAGAAGAAAAATACCTCAGATGCTCAACAATTGCTGAGATGCTTCCATTTCATCCAATATTTTATTTATTATTTTTCTTTAAGTATGACATATAGTGCATCTGGACACTGTGCAATTGTTCCATTACACCGTTAGCAAGTCTAAATTCTGCTTTCAGCTTTGCTCTTTGATCCTTATGCAGTCTCTCTGCGATTGATGTCAGAGGCAGAGTTGCTTGGAAGTCAGGATGAGGGGACTAGAGCAACAAAACAGCACAGATGAAAAGTAACCTGGATCTTCAATATGAACAAATGCATGTCTAGTTCCTAGGAGACTGAAAATATATGTTCTCCTGGAGAAATAGCCCACCACTGAAGATGAGTGGCCTCCCTCGCTTACTATCCTGCCATGTCAAGAGTTTTCAAAAAAATTGTGAAGTGTATCTCGACAAAAAGACAGCTATCCCTTTACATGCTGCAGAAGAAAATGTGATGGGAAAGAAGCATGGTTTTCAAAAAGGGATAGCTCTGTAGGATATAAAAAACTTCCATTTCTGCATTAAATTGTATAGTGTCTATGAATAGAAGTATTTTCAAATACAGTGAAAGATGTACCCCTAATAATGAGAGAATGAGTGAAGTGTAATACAATAATACCTCGGATAACAACCACATCACATAATGTTAAAATTGGATAATGGCCCAATATTTTGGGGAGAAAATTGCATCGGATAATGCCATTTTAGCATTATGTGATGCATTGTTTTTCTGTGCTCACACACCATTGCTGATCAACCCCCCACCACCACTGCCTCTGGGAGGATCGGGGGACCCGATCCGCTCTTGTTTCTGACATCCCTCGACCTTCCCAGGTGCTTCTGCAAGGCAAAATGTCAGGTGAAACTCCTTCCTTGTCAGCAGATTTTGCCTTGCAGCAGCGCCTGGGTAGGACAGAAGATGCCGAAAACAGTGTGTATCGGGGGCCCCAACCTCCCCATAGTTGGCTGGGGGAAGCCCAAAATGGGCAGGAAAAATCCATCATGATGGAATTTCTTTTTTTGCCCAATTCGGGCTCTCTCCCTGCCACTTCTGTGAGGGCCGGGGGACCCGATCTGTGCTGTTTCTGACATCCTCCAACCTTTCCAGGCACTGTTGCAATGCAAAACGCTGGGGAAAAAGTCCTTCATCAGCTGCAGGTTTTACCTTGCAGCAATGCCTGGGTAGGTCGGAGGACGTTGGAAACAGCACAGATCGGGGGCCCTCCCCTCCCCAGTGGTGGTTGGGGGTGGTGGAGAGCCCAAATGGATGGAAAAAATTCCAAAATTCCGGGCGAAACTCCTTTCTCAGCTGCAGGTTTTGCCTTGCAGCAGTGCCTGGGTAGGTCGGGGGATATTGGAAACAGTGCAGATTGTGTCCACTGACCCTCCCAGAGGTGGCTGCCCCCCCCTGCCAGAGAGCCCAAAATGGGCAAAATTGGACATCAGAAACAGCGCAGATTGGGTCCCCCACCCTCCCAGAGGCAGCTGGCTTTTTAAAGTGATATCCAATGCATGCATTGGATAACGCTAAAAATCAGATAACAACCAGACTTGTGGAACCAAGTTTGGTCGTTATCCGAGGTATTACTGTATTTAGTAGGCATACCCGTGTGGTAATAATGAAAGAAATGAGATTTAAGTTAAAATGATTTTCTGCTTAAAAATCATTTTAAGCTGCTTTGTATTAGAATAGGTTAAAATACCCTGGTCATTCTGTTTCATGACATACATGGTTAAGCTAACAACAGAGGCTTATGTTCCCAAATGCCTCCTTCACTGAACCAGGAAGGAGAAGAGAGGACCAGCAGCTGGGTCAAGGCAGGGAGAGGTGGCTGCAAAAGACCTTCTATCCAACCCCTTTCCCAAATGCCTCCTTCGCTGAACCAGGAGGGAGAAGAGAGGACTGGCAGCTGTGTCAAGGCAGGGAGGGGTGGCTGCAAAAGACCTTCTATCCACCCCCTTCCCAAATGCCTCCTTTGCTGAACCAGGAAGGAGAAGAGAGGACCAGCAGCTGTGTCAAGGCAGGGAGGGGTGGCTGCAAAAGACCTTCTATCCACCCCCCTTCTCAAATGCCTCCTTCGCTGAACCAGGAAGGAGAAGAGAGGACCAGCAGCTGGGTCAAGGCAGGGAGAGGTGGCTGCAAAAGACCTTCTATCCATCCCCTTTCCCAAATGCCTCCTTCGCTGAACCAGGAAGGAGAAGAGAGGACTGGCAGCTGTGTCAAGGCAATGAGGGGTGGCTGCAAAAGACCTTCTATCCACCCCTCTTCCCAAATGCCACCTTTGCTGAACCAGGAAGGAGAAGAGAGGACCGGCAGCTGTGTCAAGGCAGGGAGGGGTGGTTACAAAAGACCTTCCAACCACCCCTTTTCCCAAATGCATCCTTCGCTGGAC
The DNA here is from genome assembly GCA_035047345.1 of Bradypodion ventrale. Lineage (NCBI taxonomy): Eukaryota > Metazoa > Chordata > Lepidosauria > Squamata > Chamaeleonidae > Bradypodion > Bradypodion ventrale. The sequence goes on along the minus strand of JAWDJE010000002.1, from coordinate 284,944,834 downwards.
CAGGCAGATGGCTTCAAGAACTGCAGCCCAACTCCAGCAATGGAGAACAGGCACTGCCTTTCCTCCCAGCCACTCTGGTGGGAGGGAGTTGGTCCCAGCTGGGGAACCCTTGGTGGATTGATGGATTGGCACATTGCTGCCCCCCTCCTTCACTTCTTGTGGGGTTAGGGAGGAGAGAGGGAGGTGGTGCCAGCAGTGAGGGCCCTTACCCCCCCATTTTTGAATAATTGTAGGGGTTGGAGAGGTGGGAAGGGAATGGGATTGGGTTTGGGGAGGGATGGCCGGCACCCACCACCTCTGATAAGGGGCACTTGGAAATGCCCCAAGGAGGGTAGGGGGAGTGTGGGGGTGGGTTCTGGGTCTGGAGGGGAGATAGGGTGGGAGAAATGGCCTTGTCAGCTGGGTAGGAGGGGTAGCACTCCATCTGAGATGGGTGGGTCGGTTCCCAGAGCTCAAATTGGGGTTGTGATGGGCATGGGACGATATTGTGGGTACCGAAGGGCAGGCCACACATGGGGAACACGGGACCGATGGTTGGTATCTGTCCCTCGTTCCAGCCCTCCAGGTACATCTCTGGGTCCTGAGCAGCTGATCCAGGGTGACCCCCCCCTTAGGCTGCTGCTGATGAATGCCAGGTCGGTCTGCAACAAGGCCCCCCTGATTCAAGATTCTATTCAGGAGGGGCGGGCCGACCTGGCATGCATCACTGAAACCTGGCTGAGACCAGAGGATGGTGTACCTCTGTGAGAAATGTGTCCAGCTGGTTTCGGTATCTGGCACCAGCCAAGGGATGAAGGAAGGGGCGGTGGCGTCGCCATTGTAGCCAGGGAGTCCTTGGGAGTCGCCAGGGACACGGCTCCACAAGTCCCGGGTTGTGAGGCCCTGCTCCTGTGCTTGGGCCCTAAGGGTCAGTTGGGAGTCTTACTCCTGTACCTGCCTTCTTGCAGGGTAAGAGACTCCGTGCCTGAGCTCCTCGAGGCCATCTCTGCGTTGGCGTTGAGTTCCCTAGGCTGATGGTTCTGGGGGACTTCAATTTGCCTTCGCTGGGGACTGGTTCAGAAGTTGCTCAGGAGTTCATGGCTTCCATGGCAGCCATGTACCTGACTCAGGTAATTCATGGCCTGACCAGGGGCAGTGGTCACACACCGGACCTAGTTTTTTTGTCAGAGCGGTGGCAGAGTGATCTGAGACTACAGAAATTAGACGTTATACCTGTGCCATGGTCAGATCACTATCTGGTGACTCTGGACTTCCTGGGGGCGGCGGTTCACCGCAGGGAGGCAGGGCCTATTAAATTGGCCCACCCCCAGCGATTGATGGATTCTGATGAATTCCAGAGGGAACTGGGGATTTTCCTCTGGATCGGCTACACGATTCATCCGAGGCACTCGTTGACCTGTGGTACAGGGTGACTACCGCTGCCTTGGATGAAATTGCACCACTACGGCCTCTCCGAGCCCGCAGAGATAGATCTTCCCCATGGTTCACAGAAGAACTGCGGGAGCTTAAATGGGCAAAGAGACACCGAGGGCGCCGTTGGGTGAAGACCCAAAGTGATTCCAACTGGACACTGGCTAGGGCTGCTATTAAGACCTACCTGGTGGTGATGGGGGTGGTGAAGCAACAATACTTCACCGCCCTCATTGCCTCCATGGATAATCGCCCAGCCGCTCTGTTCCGGGTTACCAGGTCTCTCCTTGGCCGGGAGGGGCTGGTGGCAGGGTGGCAGGGTTCAGCTGAGGTTTTTGCAGACTATCTAGTGGAGAAAATCTCTTGGATTCGCTCGGGGTTTAATCCCGGCGTGGATGGGGAGGGTCCGGAGGGGATCAGAGCTCAGTCTGGCAGTGTTATCTGGGATCGGTTCGATCCAGTTGTTCCTGAGGAAGTGGACAGGCTTATTGCAGCTGTTCACACCACCTCCTGCCCTTTGGATCCCTGTCCCACTTGGTTGGTGAAAGCCTTCAAGGGGGTGACGGGAGGCTGGGTCGGGGCTATAATAAATGCTTCACTGCGGGACGGGGTGTTTCCTGCACCTTTAAAACATGTTTTGGTGCGCCCCTCCTGAAGAAACAATCTCTCGACCCAGCAGTTTCAGCTAATTATAGGCCGGTCTCCAACCTCCCTTTCTTAGGGAAGGTAGTGGAGAAGGTGGTGATGCGGCAGTTGCAGGGGATCCTGGATGAAGCGGATTATCTGGACCCCGATCAATCGGGTTTCAGTCCTGGATATGGTACTGAAACTGCATTGGTCGCACTGGTTGATGACCTCTTGCGGGAGCAGGATGGGGATCATCCATCTGTCCTGGCTCTTCTGGATCTCTCAGCGGCCTTCAATACCATTGACCATGGTATCCTTCTGGAATGGCTCAAAGGTTTGGGGATCCAGGGCACTGTGCTGTCCTGGTTTTCCTCATTTCTGGAGGGTCGTACCCAGTCAGTGTGGTTGGAGAGTGAGAGGTCCAGCGCTAGGTGCCTACAGTATGGGGTGCCTCAGGGCTCGGTGCTCTCTCCTCTCCTATTTAACATATACATGAAGCCGTTGGGTGAGGTTATCTGTTCCCATGGGGTAAGGTATCATCAGTATGCTGATGATACCCAGTTATATATCTCGGCCCATGGGGACCCCAGTGATGCAGTCAATGTCCTATCCAGATGTCTGGAAGCAGTTGGGGTCTGGATGGGGGACAGCGGGCTACAATTGAATCCCTCCAAGACAAAGTGGCTTTGGATAGGGGGTCCCGCGTTATCCAGGGAGCTGCCAACTTTGGTCTTGGATGGGGCTGTTTTGCCCCAGACAGACCCGGTATGCAACTTAGGGGTCCTCCTGGATTCAGGGCTGCTACTAGCAAGTCAGGTGGCAGCTGTGGCCAGGAGGGCTTTCTCACAGCTTCGCGTCATCTGTCAGTTGCGTTCGCTCCTGGACCGGGACTCCCTGCTCAGGGTCACACATGCTCTGGTCACCTCCAGGCTAGATTACTGCAATGCGCTCTACATAGGGCTGCCCTTGTCAACCATTCAGAGGATGCAGTTGGTCCAGAATGCGGCAGCCCGGGTGGTGATGGGGCACGAGCATTATGCTCGTGCCTCACCATTACTTCGGGAGCTGCACTGGCTACCAGTTTGACTCTGGGTGCAGTTCAAGGTGCTGGTTTTGACCTTTAAAGCCCTTCATGGTAGTGGGCCAGGATACCTTAGAGACCGCATCGTCCCAAGAGTGTCCACCCATCCAACCAGAGCGGATCGGAGGGGCTCCCTAATTGTTCCATCTGCCAGAGGGGCCTGTCTCTCTGATATACAAAGGAAGGCCTTTTCCGTGTTCGCACCGGCCTTGTGGAACCTCCTGCCTGTAGAGTTGCGGGAGCAGATGGAGCTGCTACCTTTCAGAAAAGACCTAAAAACCTGGTTGGCGGGGCAGGTGTGGGGCCCAGATGGAAGAGTGGCCCCTGCCTGTTGTCTTATAAATTAAGCCCCCATTTCTTTTAATTGTCAATGAAGGCAGTTTTTTAATGTGGGTTTTTAAGAGGAATGGGGTAGGTGGGTGGGTATATTGGGTTTTAATTGGTTGTATTGTTTTATGTGTGTTTTAACTTGTTGTGAGCCACCCAGAGTTGAATATAAATAAATAAAATAAATAAAATGTCCACAAAGATAAGAATGTTTACTATGTTCCTAAGCAAGAACAAACATTCTATGCTCTTTGCTATAGCTGACATAGATTCTTTGTGTTTTGCACAGAGAACAAATGTGCTGATGTAAAGAGAAATAGTCTACACGACATGACAAATGTCACATATTAATAGCTAACTGGCTAATGCTGTTGATGTAATAATTCATGGAATGACTTGTTTACTATATGCTATATAATGAATGCCTGAAAATCTGTTTGGGGTTCTGAGATTTCACTTGAGAAAGTGTATCGGAACCTGCACAATAAAACTCTGTTATCTGCTTTTGCCTTGGAATGCTGTCTTATCTCGTTTCATTCCACAACATTTTCTGGCGAACTCCACCGAGACTTGACTTGCAGTAGGTGCCTTTGATGCTCTGGATGGCTGCCCTAATGGGATAAACGATGCCTCTCCAGGGGACCCCTTCAGACCTTTATTCTACTCTAGGAGAACAGTGAAGAGGTGTTGCATAACTGACAGAGAAGCAGACCAGTCAAGGATCTGGTGGGCTAAAGCAGACAGAGCACTCCTAGGATCTGGATTTCAAAGCCTGCAGGCAAGTATAAAGTAACTTGGGTGTACCCACTTGATTACGAAGTGGAAGCGGGGCGTAATTACCCCCAAAAGGATGGGACAGCAATCCTAAAGTCCTTAAGGAACTACAGGCAGTAACCCGGTGTTCCTGATATCAGGGTGGCGTACCTGATTTTGGTGTTAATGATTTATTGTGTGGGTGGTTAAACCATCACATTTCCTGACGGTGACCCTTGAATTTCGGGTGCCCTGGGTTGGTGGTAGTGTTTTAGCTTCAGGATGGGAGGTGGCAGTAGCATTCCATGAACGCCATTGCAATGTTTTTTAGATAATTTTCAGGTATTCTCGCCAGAAGCGCATGAGCCCCCTTTAACTAAATTTGATTTGAAAAAGTTCTGTGAGTTTGAATGGTCCAGTTTTTAGGCTCTTTTGATCTTGGTCTTGTAAATAGAGTATTCCAAATGATAGCTGATGACACTGGGATCAATATCCCTATATGTCAGCATGGCAGGCTGTACTTGCAGAAAAGCCTTGGCCATCCTGGCTAAAGAAATGCCAGGCTGGATGTGCAAAAGCATGTCTAATGAAGGAAAATGAATCTAAGGATAAGAAATCTAAATTAGGAAGGAAGGTGGTCAGATCACCCAATATCCCGATAGTAGTAAGGCAGACAGAAGGAAAGCTGGAGATTCTAAGTAGGGATGAAGAAGATGAGATTCTGTTTCAAAGACCTCCACCTTATGTTATGCCACAGCCAGCACCCCAAGCTGGCCAAGTCCCACAAATTTATTCATTGGCTGACCTCGCACTAGCAAGCGCAGGAGGCAGTCATTCTGCAGTAATATTTCAAACCCCTAATAGGAACATGGTCTCTCTAACCACAGAAAAACTGAGAAAGGTAACTGAAATCCTGGAGGATGTAATTGAAGAGGGAGAAATAAAGTTTAAAAGGTATAATCAACCCTCTCCCTATAACAATGTAACTGGTAGAGAACCTCCCCCAAATACCCCAGCAGTTGCATATACTCCTCACAAATAACCGAAGTAAGAAGGGAGGTTGTTGCCCCATTAAGAGAAATGATAACCAGTCATATGGGGGAAGACAATGAAGTAGTGACTCAGTCTATCTTCCAATATGTTCCATTTACTACAACAGATTTGTTAAATTGGAAGCAGCATTATGGACCATTTAGTAGCAGCAAGAAATTGCAAGTAGATAAATAGGGACCACTTCTGTGGGAAGGTAACAGCATTCCATGCACTCGGGTGTCTAGTCATGCCAGCCACATGACCACGGAAATGTCTGCAGAAGCAGACAGCACTGGCTCTTTGGCTTAGAATTAGAGATGAGCACTGCACCCTAGAGTCAGATACGACTGGCTTTCGAGCAAGGGAAACCTTTACCTTTTAGTAGCAAACCTAATGAAGTGATTCAACTAATTGGAACTATAGTTCAAACGCATAATCCTACTTGGGGGGATAAGCAGCAAATAATAAATACACTCCTCAACATGGAAGATAAGGAAAAATTAAAACTGGCAAAAGACAAAATCCTCCATAGAAATTTCCCTAATGGATCAAGGAGCAGCTCGGATGGCAGCAGCTGCTGAACTAAACCTGAACTGGAATCCTAATGATCCCACTCATAGGTCCAGTCTTCAACAATATAGACATTTGGTTTTAGAAAGCCTAAGAGACGCAGCAAAAGGCCCTGTCAATTTTAGCAAACCTGCTGATATAGTACAGGAGAAAGAAGAAACCCCTGAAATTTTCTTAGCCAGATTAATAGAAGCATATAAAATAAATACAGGAATAAACATGGAAGATCCTGAGAATCGCCAGATGTTAAATGTTCATTACTCAGAGTGCACCGGATATAAGGAAGAAATTTCAAAAGCTAGAAGGAGCATTGGGAAAGAACACCAGCGAGCTGGTAGAGGTTGCAAAGAAGGTCTATCTTAATAGAGATAAGGAAGAAGAAAAGAAACAGGATGTGAAAGAAAAGAGAAAGGCTGATATGATGACCCTTGCTTTGGGAAGAGGCAATGGACATCTTGGTTCCAATCAGTGTGCTTATTGTAAGCAGGAAGTGTGCTTATTGTAAGCAGGAAGTCCATTGGCAATGGAATTGTCCCAAGAAAGGAAATGCAGAGGACATGAAAGTGAGACACCCAAGAGTGGAGCATGGAAAGGAAACCCCAGAGGTGCCCCTACCAATAGATGGATAGGAAACTCACGTGGTGGAAATGGAGGACAAGGTAGAAGAAGTTAAGGAGTGAGACAGGAAGAACATGAATAATTGCTTGGACTGGCTGAGATGGAATGGGATGATTGACGAGGCCAGGGAATTCCGTGTCCACCTCTGTGTATGCTATAGTCGATGATGAAGGAATAATCGAAAGTGGAGCATTGTATCCAGGAACCAGCGCCCAAGCAGCAGAAATTTGGGGTCTTATTCGAGCTTTGGAGTTAGCCTGGCAACAGACACTGAATGTTTATAGAGACAGCAAGTATGCCTTTCTGACAGTGCAAGTGCATGCTGCTATTTATAAAGAGAGAGGATATACTGATTCCAGTGGGAAAGTTATTCAATATGCTCAATTGATTAAGAGACTGATCAAGGCTGCCCAGATGCCCAAATCCCTTGCATTCATCCATTGTCCTGGACATCAGAAAACAGAAGACCTAGTGGCAAAAGGGAATAGAAGGGCAGATGCTTAAGCAAAACATGCAGCTATGTTTGAGCAGCCAGTACATATACCCGAATTGTATTTGATTAAAGAATTTGAGGACTTAAAAGTACGTCACCATCCTAGTTATACAAAAATGGAAGAAGAGAAAGTCAGTCAGGATTTAAAAGCAACACTTGTTAAAGGATGGTATATTCTGCCAGATGGCAGGCCAGTGGTTCCTATTACCATTGTCCTGGCCATTGGTTCAGGAAGCACATGCAACTTCCCATGTAGGAAAAACTGCTTTAGGAATACAGCTTGAACAGGTTTTCTATATCCCTAATTTAACAGCACTTGTGGCAAAAGTAACATCTCAATGTACCACCTGTGCTCAAGTAAATGCTAGGCAAGGCCAGTCTATGCCTCAGGGAGTGACCTCAATCTCATAGCTCCCTATTTGATAGTAGATTTCACTGACATGCCCAGATGCAATGGGTACAAAGCCTTGCTGGTCTTTATTGATACATATTTGGGTTAGATTGAAGCCTTTCAAACTAGAAACAAACAGGCTATTCAGGTAGCTAGATTCCTCCTTAAAGAACTTCTTCTGAGGCACTCATGTCCATCTAGACTGTCCTCAGACAATGGACCTGAGTTTGTACACTCTGTAAATAAACGCTTAGCTGAAGCAGCAGGGGTTAAGTGGAATTATCATTGTTCATTCCATCCGCAGTCAGGAAGAAAGGTTGAGAGGGAAAATAGGACCATTAAAGCATGTATTACAAAACTGTGTATGGAAACCCAATCTACATGGGTCCAGGTTTTACTTATGGCATTATACATTTTGAGAACAACCCCCCCATACAAAATATCATCTATCCCCATTCAAACTACTGTACGGCCGTCCTCTGGCATTGTTTAAACATACTTTTGAGGGATGGCCAGACCTGGCCCATAAGGGGGGAGTGGAAGCAAGGGAATTGTTGACCCAGTTACAGCAGCATAACCAACATGTGAATCAGTTAAGACACTATGTGCAGGAAGCTTGCCCTCCCCCGATCTCCATTGCAACTTATGGCTTTAAGCCGGGAGATCGAGTGTGGGTTAAGCATTGGAAAAATGAACCTTTGAAACCAAGATGGAAAGGACTGTATACTGTTGTCATGTGTTCTCCTCTTGCAGTCAAAACCCTGGAAGGAAAATCCTGGATCCACTGGACATGACTGAAGGCTGCTGCAGAGTCAGATCCGGTGAAGTACCAGGTCCAGGGAACTGATAAAGCTTTGGTTTTAAGAATCAGCCAGAAGGCTGGTAAGAACTGAACTTTGTGAAACTATACACATAGACTTTGCCTCAATAGTCATCGCAAGGGTAAGCGAAACAGAAGACTGTAAGCATCTAAAGCTCTAAGTTAGCACATCGCTCCATAGATTTGACTCTGCTGAGCTGCTGTATTGTGAAGACTGTGTCTTTAAGTACCGTAACTTGTTCTGAAAAAGACTCTTTGTTTCACTCAACTTGACTTCCTAGATGTAAGATATTCTTGACAAAGACTGTCTTGCATAAGTATAACTTCATTGTCAACTTCCAGCTTAACTAACTGCTAAACAGTAAACTTGACCAAAACTGTATCCTTCATGAAATATGAAGTTTTTCATTTCAAACAAGTTACTATTGAATTGTAGAAGATACAAGAATTTAATTTAACATTGAGAACTTTTGTTTCATGCTGACTTTATATAACAGTTTCACGACCATCATTTCTACTCTGATATATATTAAAAATATTTCATTTTCTTAGAATTTTATATTGGCCCTAACGGTGTTAATTTTTGCTTGTTCCTTTCATTTTTTTATTATTTTTATTGAATTTTTAACATAAATACAGTATATAAAGACCAACTTCAAAATCACATACAATAATAAAAGCAACAACAAGTCATACGTCTATAATTCTGTTGTGACTCGGTATTATATTGCTTCCCCCTTCAGTCATGTAATTATATTAATTAATACTAAATTTTTATCTAATACCAAATCTGAAATTTTTGTTTTTTCACCGTCTCAGTATACATTACATACTCTCTGTTATATCTTATATCCACCAATTCACAATTCTAGCTCATTCTTTTAGTACAAACATAACAAAACTAAATATAAAAGTAAACAATTTAACCAATATTAAAAAGAAAAAGAAAAAACTAACCACCATGTGTTATTTACATTGCCCTGGAGAGCACGGAGTTTCTCAGTAAAATCATTCCCAAAAGCTCTTGTGAGCAGGTACAGGTCTATTCAACTCTTCACCCTTCAATGAGTAATCCACAAAGGTTTTCCAAACCTTCCAGAATCGATTTTCTTTAATAATACCCTTTTTCATATTTATCTCATGTGTTAACTTATCATTCAATGCTAAATCCCACATTTCCTTATACCATTCCTCAATTTTTATATTAACTTCATTTTTCCATTTTCTCGCAATACACATTCTACCCGTTGTCAGCATTATTTCTAATAACACTTTTTAATCTTTGCTTAAGTTTATATCTTCCACATCTGTCAGCATAATGGTATTTGAACCCAGTTTGATTTTTGTTCCCATAATTTCATTTATTTCGTTCTCAATTCCTTCCCAAAAATTCTTTACCACTCTACAATTCCACCACATATGTTCGTATGTACCCAGTGTAGTCTTACAATGCCAACACATTTTATCATTCTTTTTATTTATCTGATGTAATCTCACTGGGGTCAAATATCATCTCCACAACATTTTATAATTATGCTCCTTTACTCTTACTGACAGAGTTCTCATAATTCTTTTCTTCCATTTATTTTTCCAATTTTGATCCTCTATCTTTATTCCTAGATCCTGTTCCCATCTTACTTTCAATTCCTCCTGTGGATTACCTTCCTTGTTTATCATTATATATATATTGCTCACCAGCCCCTTTATTCCTCTTTGTCCCTTTCTTATTTTTAGAACTAGTTCTTCAAATTCAGTCCTCTCTCTTTCTAATCCAGCTTCATTCAAAAATTTACAATTCCACTTATTTACCATCCCTATCTAAAACTTCATTTTTATCTAATGCTTCTTTAATCCTTTTATTAATTTTTATTGGAAAATCTGCAATATCCTCCAATTCAATAATGGGGGAAGTATCTGGTACCAACACTTTCCTCACTTTTTTCCATATTCCTAATGTTGTCCTCATCATTTTATTTTTAATATCTACTTTCCCAATACCAACTCCTAAAAAAAAACTATTTTTCCCATATAACTAAGTTCTTTCATTTCAATTTCTTCCCAAATTACCTTTTCCCCTTGCTAAGATCTTCATGTTCTTAATTTGAAATGCTCTATAGTATGTCATTAAATTTGGCATTCCTAATCCCCCATCTTTCTGGGATAAATACCAAAACTTTTTAGCCAATCTATTTCTTTTTCCCCGGTTACAAAAACTATTAATCATTGTTTGAAACTTATTAATTTCCTTATCCTTAAGTTGAATTGGAAGTGCATCAAATAAAAAATTGATTCTTGGCAATAACATCATTTTACTCATTGCTATTCTTCCAAACCAAGACAACTTCAATCTTTGTAACCCCTGTATTCTAATCTTAAATTCTTTTTTCAATTTTACGTAATTCAATTTCTTAAGGTCTTCAATTTTATTTGAAATATTTATCCCTAAATATTTCAAATTATCCTTAATTTGTAGGTTACTTTTTCCCTTTATCTTTTGTCGATCTTCTTTACTCATATTACATAATATCATTTCTGATTTATCCCAATTTATTCTCAAACCCGTGATATCTTCAAAATCCTTTAATAACGTTTGTATTCTATTCAATGCCTTTACCGGATGTTTAGTTATTATCAAAGTATCGTCCCCATAAAGATTTATCTTATTGCCTAAGACCCCATCTATTTCTTTATCTTCCCTTACAGCTTTTGCCAGCATTTCCATTGCCATAATAAATAAAATTGGGGAAAGTGGGCAGCCCTGCCTAGTACCTGCTTCTAATTTCACTTCTTCTGTATCCTCATTATTTACTCTTACTATTGCAGTACCTTGCTGATATAATTGTTCAATTGTCTTTCTAAATTTATCTCCAAATCCATAGCATTTGATTATCTCGTTAATTGTTATCCATTGTAAAGAATCAAATGCCTTAAAAATATCTAATGATATCCTACCACGTCTATTAAATCTATAACTTTTCTTGTCAAATCCGACATAAGTCTATCTTTCAAAAAACCCACCTGATCCTCATTTATATAATTACCCATAAAATTATTCAATGTATTAGCCAATATCGCTGTGAAGATCTTATCATCTTGATTTATCAATGAAATTGGTCTATATGATTCGACTTTTTCCAAATCCTTCCCAGGTTTTGGCAACAACACTATTATGGTTCTATACCATGAAGTCGGGATTTGTCCACCTTCCATTATATAATTATAAAGTTTAGTCAATTTTGGAACTACTAAATCTTTAAACTCCTTATAAAACTCGGCAGGTAAGCCATCTTCTCCAGGTGCTTTATCCGTTTTTAATCTAGCAATGACATCTTTTATTTCTTTTTCCGTAATCTGGTCTTCCATTTTATTCCGATGTTCCTGGTCTATCTTATTAATTATTTGTTTCTCCAATTGTTTTTTTAATTTCATCTCATCTATCTTCTTTTTTGCATATAAATCCTGATAAAACTCTTTCACAATTTTACATTTATCCCCGGTTCTATTGCATCTAACCCCATCTTTATTAATCAAAACTCCAATCTCTCTTTTTTCTCTCTTTTCCTTTGCGGCCCTCGCTAATAATTTTGAATTCTTATTGCTATATTCAAAATATTCTCTTTTTAAATATACCAAATCTCTTTTTACCTTGTCTATAACTTTTCCTATCAATTCAGTCTTTAATCTTTGCATATTATCAAATACCTTCTTATCCTTAGTTCTTGCATGCTGTTCTTGTAAATGTTTTATCTCAGTCTCAATTTTATCTTGTGCCACTTTACATTGTTTATTTCTAATACTAGCCAATTTAATACTCTCCCCTCTAAAAACCGACTTCATGGCGTCCCATACCACATTGAAATTTACCTCATCCGTGTCGTTTCAATACCAACTCTCCTTCTAATTCTCCATTATTTGTTCTTTAATTTTAGGTTCCTTATATAATTGAGCATCATACCTCCATACCCTTCTCGTTTTTCCCCAATCCTCTATTCTCAGTTCTATCATCATTTTTGCATGATCTGATTCTTTAAAAATACCTACATCTGCCTCATCAATGCTTTTAATTATATTCTCTGATACAAATATATAATCTATTCTAGAATATGAATTATGTACATGTGAAAAATAGGTGTAGACCCTATCCAACCCCTTAAACTCTCTCCATGTATCCTTCAACCCTCGTGCTGCCATCCAATTATCCAAAATCGGCTTCTTAGTTCTTTTCTTAGTCTCCAGCCACTATCATTTTTGTCGTCCTCTCTTTCTCTAATATTTTATACATTTTCTCTAAAAATATTTTATATATAGGGGGCGTGGCTAAGATGGCCGACGAGTAACATCTCGATTTTGGATGCTCGCGCTTACCAAAGTGGTAATTAATGTGAACGAGTAAAATGGGAAAATTTTAAAGTGTTTTTTTTTTGCTGATAAGACTCCTGCTTGCCTACTTGGAAAGTTTGAAGCTGGGCGGTCGAAGTTTGGGATGTATCCTGGGTAGGAGAGGCGCACGACGGAAGCCGCGGCTTCTCCTGTCGGGGAGCCGAGAACGGGACCAGCGAGACAGTGGAGATTTGAGGTGGCAGTAAAATCGGCAAGAAAGTGAGTTTATGAAAGTTTATGAAAGTTTATGCTGAAAAGCTAAAGGTAACTGGGGATTTTGTTCTGAAGAGCCCGGACTTGGAAGTGTGTGTGGAAGTGGATAAAAACGGGTTGTCGATCCGTTAATGGTGGCGGTCCTGGAAAATGAAAGTGGCTGTGTTTTGGTCTATGGTTTCTTTGCGCTCCAGGAGAACCGCGGCGTGGTTTGGCGACAGTAAAGTGGTTAAAGAAGACTTTGTCTGGGTTTCAGTTTCCGATGGTTCCAGCGCTTTTTGAGGCTAAAATTAAGGAGTGTGGGGAAAGCTTGCCGATTTACAGAGGAAGAAGGGGGGCTTCCCCCTGAAGTCGATGCACCCACTGGAAAAGGGTGCTTTGATTCGTTCGCTCCAAAAGAAGGATTATTTTTTCTTTACCCCTTCACCGTGTGGATTATAACTAACTCTTTTTTTCTTGATATATTGCTCCTCTTCTTTGTTTTTTGTTATACAGCTTGGACTTTGGGGTTTTTTTTACCTCTCTTCCTAGCGGTTTTGATTCAAATGAAAAAATCTGGGTGACTGTTTCCATGGAGCTTCTATCTTTTTGGTTGGGAGTGCAAATACCTGGGCTGTTTATTTTGGGGAAACGGGCCTGCTGTGGATTATCATTTTTTTTTCGTTTGGACTGCTTTCCGGTTCCTGCTCTTTTATGGATTACAACAATTAACTTTTTGCTGGATTTCTTCCTCTCTTCAATCTTCAACAGAATTGTTTGGACAGGCGTTAGTATTGGCTGCAGTGGTATAGGTTTAAGTGGATTGGCTACGATTTTACAACGCACTGCAATATTGGATTTTCTTAGTGGGCGTCACTATGGATAAAGGCACAAGAGGAAAAGCAAAGGAGGAAGAACCAGTGGTGAAGTCTAAGAGGAAAGAAAAAGTACCAATGGAAGAGGTTCCCCAGCCTTCATCACCACCACCTGAACCCTATGATCATACTCAAATTATGGTGGAAATTAGTAAATTGTTCCAGAAATTGGAGAAAAATGAGGACTCAAGGGTGAAAGACAGAAATGAAATGATGAAAAAACAGGATAAGGTGGTATCATCTGTTATGGATTTTTCAAAAAAAGTGGATTTAAGTTTGCAAAAAATAGAGGGAAATGTGAAATTGGTCCAAAATGAGGTAAATGTTATAAAAAAGGAAATAAAAGGGACCCAGGAGGTGGTGCGGGAGAATAAGCTGAAATTGGATGAATATGAGAAAAGGATTGACAATGTGGAAGATATGATGAGAAAGCAGAACATTGTGATTCGTCAGGTGGTTGAACGGACACCAGACCAGCTAAGAGAAAGAGTGGTTCAGTGGTTAAACAGTTTGAACATGGGAAAGGAATTTGTACAGGAAGATATTGTAAGTGCATTCAGGGTGGGTCCAAGAAGAGGGAAGGCGGTTCAAATAAATGTTTTGGTAAAATTTGCAAATTGGGGAGATAAACTTAGAGTAATGGCTTTTTTGAAACAAGCTGGTTCTGGCGCCCTGAAATTTGATGGTTCTGATGTGGAAGTATATAATGATATCTCAATGAAAGAAAGAATTTGGAGATATAAGATGAGACCTGTAACCAAACTGTTGATGAGTAAAGGTATAAGGTATAATTGGAGATTTCCACAGCAATTGTGTTTTTTTTATGAGAAAAGAATGCAAGTAATTGATGAAGGGACCGATCCACTGGAGTATCTGAGTCAGTTGGAGCTGGTGAAAGCAGGTTCGGAAGAGTGGGTAACTTTTAAGAAAGATTTGCTGGAATCGGGTGCTATAGGAAGGGAGTATGAGGGGGCAGAGGCTGGTGGTGCTACAGGTGGAACACCGCAGGGAAAAGAAGAAGAGGAGTTGTCATTGATCATGGTGGAGGAGGAGGCAAGTAAGGAGTAATGAGAAATAGATTAATAAAATAAACTATCTAAGCATTATTCAAGGGTGGGTAGCATGTAGCACTAGTCGGTAGGCACATTTTGCATGTCTCCCCTCTCCCCTCTTTGGCTATCGGGGAGAGAGACATTGTGTGTTTTATGTAGAATTTTGTGTTTTTGGGGGAAGGGGTTGGTGGTGGCACACCCAATGGAGAGTTTAGAAGCTAGAAAGGAAATAGATTATGGGAAATAATAAAATATTAACCTGGAATGTAAATGGTACAGGTTCTGTTCTTAAGAGGCGGAGGTTGGAATTGGCTTTGAAGAAAGATAGACCCGATATAGTGTTTTTACAGGAAATGCACCAAAAAGTCAAAAGATACAAACAAACTTTTTTTGGGATGGATACAACACTATGAGATGGCGTTTGGTACTTCAAAAGTGAGAGGAGTGGCAATTATGATTTCTAAAAGATTAGGATTTGAGATAATAAAAAGTGTTGCCGATCAAGAAGGTAGATATTTGATCGTAAGAGGAAAAATAGAAGATGAGGAAATAATGTTGGTAAACATTTATGCTCCAAATGAACATCAAGCGGATTTTTTAGAAAAGGTTCGGAAAGTTGTGGAGCTAGAAAATGTTGCAAAAATCATTGTGGCTGGAGATTTTAACCTGATAAGGTCAAATTTAGACTGTACGAACTTAGCAAGATGTGGAACTGGTTTGAAAGGGAAGGTTTTAGACAAATGGATGGTTGCGATGGGTTTGAAGGATTCTTGGAGAGAGATCAAGGGCTCAGAAAGGGCATATTCTTTTTTTTCACACATCCATGGGACCTACTCTAGAATAGATTATGTTCTGCTCACAGAAAATTTGATTAAAATATTGAGGGAATGGAAAGAGGGATTTTTAAGGAATCAGATCATGCTAAAGTACTTTTGGAACTGAGATTACAAAAAGATAATCGAAGAGGAAGAAGTTGGAGGTATGATCCTAATTTATTTAAAGACCAAAAATGTAAAGAACAAATTATGGAAAGTTGGAGGGAAAGTTGGCAGTGGAACGATAATAATGAAGTAAATTTTACTGTTGTTTGGGATGCCATGAAGTCGGTTTTTAGAGGGGAAAGCATAAAGTTGGCGAGTATAAAGTATAAAAGGTATAAGGCAGACCAGATGGAAAAAGAAAAAGAAATAAAGCAGTTACAGGAAGACCATTCAAAAAGTAAGGATAATTTTTTTTGCCAAATTACAAAGACTTAAGGCAGAATTAATGGGTAAGGATATAGATAAAGTTAAAAGAGATTTGATATATTTAAATAGAGAGTATTTTGAATTTAGTAACAGAAATTCAAGATTACTAGCAAGAGCGGCCAAGGCTAAAAAGGAAAAAAGAGAAATTGGGGTGTTGGTCAATTAACAAGGGTTAAGATGTAATAAGAATAGGGATAAATGTAAAGTCGTGAAGGAATTTTATCAAGCATTATATGCAAAAAAGGAGATAGATGTGGAGAGGCTTAAAGAGATTCTGGAGAGGCAGTTAGGGAATGGAATAAAACAGGAACATCGAGAAAAAATGGAGGAATGGGTCACTGATAAAGAGGTAAATGAGGTAATTAGTGGTTTGAAGATGGGGAAAGCCCCGGGAGATGATGGATTATCGACAGAGTTTTATAAAGAATTTAAAGATGTTGTGGTTCCAAAGTTAGTGAAGCTATATAATTATATTTTAGATGGAGGACAAATTCCGACTTCATGGTACAGTACCATAATCGTTCTGCTGCCAACAACGGGAAAGAATTTGGAAAAGGTGGAATCATACAGACCAATTTCTCTTATAAATCAGGACGCCAAGATCTTCACAGCAATACTGGCTAATCGCTTAAACAGTTTTATGGGGGAATATATAAATGCTGACCAAGTTGGTTTTTTAAAAGGCAGGCACATGGCTGATTTGACTAGAAGGGTATTAGATCTAATTGATAATGTTAATCAAACGAAGGAAAAGGTGGGTTTATTATCTTTAGATATTTTTAAGGCATTTGATTCATTACAATGGTCTTCGATTAAGGAAATAGTCAGAAATTATGGATTTGGGGATAGATTTAGAAGGGTAATTGATCTATTATACCAAAAAGGGAGTGCTAGGATCAGAGTAAATGAAAAGGTTACGGATGAGGTAAAGCTTGAGGCAGGTACCAGGCAGGGTTGTCCACTATCTCCTATCCTGTTTATCATGGCAATGGAAATTTTAGCTAAAAGTATAAGGGAGGATTCAAGCATAGAAGGGATATTGGGTAATAAAGTGAGTATGTATGCAGATGACACGCTGTTAATGGTGAAACACCCAGAGGCAGTAATGGATAGGATTAAAGACCATTTAGAGGAATTTGAGGCTATAACTGGATTGATGATAAATTGGGATAAATCAGAAATGATGTTGTATAATATGGGGGAAAAGGAGATGGGAAAGATAGTGGGCACATCTAATATACAAATTAAAGAAAAGTTGAAATATTTGGGGATAACTATTTCAAACAAATTGGAAGAACTTAAAAGTCTGAATTATGACAGCTTGAAAGTGGAATTTAAGAATAAAATACAAAGTTTTCAGAGGTTGAAACTGTCATGGTTTGGGAGGATTGCAATTTGCAAAATGACGTTGCTGCTGAAGATTAATTTTTTATTTGATGCACTTGCAATCCATTTGAAGGAGAAGGAGATCAATGAGTTCCAAAAGATGTTCAATAATTTTTGTAATGGAGGTAAAAAATCTAGACTTCCAAAGAAGCTTTGGTACCTGCCTCAGAAAGAAGGGGGTTTGGGTATGCCAAACTTGTTAGCATACTATCGAGCATTTCAAATTAAGAATGTTGTGAAGATCTTGGCAAGAGAAAAGGTAATCTGGGAGGAATTGGAGATGAAAGATTATAGGAATATTGGTAAAATGATCTTTTTAGGAATTAAGGATAAAACTATAAATACAAGCAATACTATGATGAGAGGGCTCATGAGGGTGTGGAAAAGAGTAAAGAAAGACCTGGTCCCAGATCCCTCTCCAATCTTGGAACTGACTGATATGGTGTGTTTTCCGATAAAAATAGATAAGGAAAAAAAGGAACTAGGTATAGATAGAGCAAAGACTGAATTTGAAGAATTGGTATTAAAGATTAGAAAAGGGGAAAAGAATATTAAGGGTCTAGTAAGCAAACTCTATACTCTATTAAATAAGGGTAGTGATCCACAGGAAGACTTGAAATTGAAGTGGGAACAAAATTTGAATATAAAAATAGGAAATGATGAATGGAGAAACAAGTGGAAAAAGAGGATAATGAGAACAATGTCAGTAAGAATCAAGGAACATAATTATAAAATGTTGTGGCAATGGTACTTGACACCACTGAGGTTGCATCAGATGGATAATAAAAGGGATAATTTATGTTGGAGATGCAAAGAAACGGTTGGAACTTATGAACATATGTGGTGGAGTTGCAAAAATATAAATGAATTTTGGAGAAGAATAGAAGGAGAGATTGGGGAAATAATGGGTAAAAAAATTAAGTTGGTGTCAGGTACCATTTTGCTAACAGATGTGGAAGGTATAGGTTTGAACAAGGTGGAAAAAGAATTATTGGAAATTATGTTAACTACAGGTAGACAATGTATCGCCAGAAATTGGAAAAATGATGTAATTATACAGACCAGAGAGTGGTATAAGGAAATGTGGAGTTTAGCATTGAATGACAAATTGACATGGGAGGTAAAAGTAAAAAGGGATAAATTGAAGGAAAACAGGTTTTGGAATATTTGGAAGCCGTTTGTGGATCATTCTCTTATGGCTAGGGATAGTTTTGGACCTGTACCATCTCAAAGTGGGTTTTGCAGATGATATAGATACTAAATTCTCCGGGCATTGTAAATATATTCACTGGGTGATGTGTAATTAGTAAAGAAGTAATAAACAGCTGTAATACTGAAAGCTCTTATGAATGCTATGGTTAAAGTAATAACCTACAATGTGGGTATTTAACAGTGTGTGTTCCATTACAAATAATTAGTTTAATTACTATGTATGTGTTATTTTTCATGAGCTTTATGTAATATTGCAATGTATTGTTATTGTTTTTTGTATGTTTGTTATTTTTATTTTTTCTCTTTTGAAAAAAAAAATAAAAAAAAATATTTTATAAATATTTTATAAAAATATTTTATACATTTTCAATTGCTGGTCATTTGGGGCATATATATTCACCAATGTTACTTCTTCTTCATCAATCTTTCCTTTTACAAGCAGTTATCTACCCTCCGGATTGGAAATACTACTTGTCATTTCAAAACCCATCCGAGTCGAAATCAAAATAGCTACCCCTCTTGCTTTTGAGGTACCAAATGCTTTTTCATAATATTGCATCCTTTTTAAGAATATCTTGTTTGTATCATGAAATTTTTGATGAGTTTCCTGAAGAAAGATCACATCCGGCCTGTCCCTTCTTAGGGCTGATTGAATTCTTCCCCTCTTAACTTGAGACCCTGTACCCTTCACATTCCTCGTTAAAACCTTAATACTTCTTATACCTTAAAACTTAAAGCTCCTCTATAACCTCTGATTTCTCCAATAGGCATGCACCTTTCATCCCCACAGTTAAAACTAAACCTACTACATAAAACATTCATCTCTATCCTCCCCACCTTTTCTTACCCAAAAAAGCCGCCTTTGTACCCAAAGAGAGGGGGGGGACATGGAAGATGTGTCTTCTTGAGATAAAAAAAATGCTCCAGCGCTATTACTGTAATACATTTAAACTTCTAGCCCTCTTTAAAAAAATTAATAACTTCTTTCTCCCCCACTCTATCTATCTTAGGATCTCTCCTCCTAATACTTCACCCTTCTCCTGCCCCTTTCTCTGCCTTTGATCCCTCCTCCACCCCCAACGGCCCCGTCCTGTTCTGAGCCTCCGTAATCTCTTCTTATTCCTCCAGACTCTAACAGCTCCTTCCTTAATGTCAACCACTCTCTTGAAGACACTTCAACCAAGTCAATTGAACTCAAATAATCAAGTGCATCCGTTTCTAGATCAATTACATGCATTTTCTTGTCATGAAAAAATCTTAACTGCTGTGGAAATCTCCAATTGTATTTTATCCCTCGCAAAATCAACAATTTAGTCACTGGTTTCATTTTATATCACCAAACACGTTCATTAACTGCAATGTCATTGTATACCTCCACATCGTTACCATCAATTTTCAAAACACCTGACCCAGCTTGTTTTATAAAAGTCATCACCTTTAACTTGTCTCCCCAATTTGCAAATTTAACCAAAACATTTCTCGGAGCACTTTTCCCTCTTCTTGCACCCAATCTATAAACGTTTGCAATATCTTCATTAACAAAGTCTTTCCCCATTTTCAAATTATTCAACCAATCAATTATTCTATCCTTCAGCTGGTCAGGTGATTTCTCAGACAAATGATGTATCACAATATTCTTCTGTCTCATCATCTCTTCCACAAGATCTAACCTTTTCTCCTGAACCTCAACTTTCAGTTTAACACCTTTATTCTCCTCATGCAATCCTTTCATAACTGTTTGCATCAATTTCATATCTCTTTGCATCAAATTAACATTTGTTTCCATTTTTTGAAAGTTATAATCAACTTTATGAGCAAAATCTTGAAACATTGTAGCCAATTTATCTTGCTTTCCCATAATTTCATTTTTATCTTTCCCCCTTGCCTCATTAATATCCCAGAAACTTTTCACATTTGCCTCCTCCATTCGTTCAAATTTCTGAAACAATTTACCCATTTCAACCATTGATTGCATTTGGTCCATTACAGCAGGCTCCGGTGATGGTGTTGATGGAGGTGCATCTTCTGCAGTGGCCTTCTCCTTCTTCTTAGGTCGCACCACCTCCTCCTCCCTTCCTTTCCCTTTCACAAATTTATCCATTGTGGTGTCAATCAACAGTTTCAAAGCCACTTTAAAGTCCCCAATTTCTTGATCTAGATCCAATATCAACAAGTGACGTTCCTAAATTACTCCACTCACTTTGTATAAATTTATATAAATTTAGTCCCAAACAATGATATTTATTCCAATCAAAAAAGGAGAAAGAAAAAGAAAGACCACTGCAGTTTTCTTATAATCCAAATTCAAAAAACTTTTCCAAGCACCAGGTTTTAAATAAAGATCTAGGACTGTGTTAGAAAAAAAAAGTCCCACTAATGTAACACAGCCAAATTATTAAAGGAAAAGCCAGCCCAAAAGGAGAAGAGAACAAAAAGTTTTCTTATTGTGACTCCAAGGAGAAAGTGTCGAATCTCAGTATCCCAATTACAAGACTGTATCTATTTGTATCCGTCTGTAACCAGCTCAAAGCAGCAGGGCAACAGATTTAAAAACAACCACTGTATATCCAAATGTGTCAGAATATATCCAGGCTCCCTCTCTTCTCACTAATCCCGTTGATTCCACAGTCATAATCCAATTGCAATGTTGTATCCAAATTTCATGAGGGTGAAAAGATCGGTAACAATATATCCAAACACAGGAGGGGGAGAGGAGAGAAATAGAAAAAAAAGTACTCTTATAATCCACTCAGCACTTTCTCCATTCGAAACTCAGGGAGGAGTATTCCAAGGTAAAAATCCACCAAGATGGGGAGTAAAGCAAGCCAAAAATATCACTTGGGGAAAAGGAAAAATATGCAGGATCGAATATTTAAAGCAAGGAAACAATAGCCCCAAAATCCACAGTATCTTGCAGCGACTGGGAACCTCCGGGGCCAAGACCGATCTCACCCCTCCTCCTCCTCCTGCTCAGCCCGTACTTCCAAGAACCTTCTATCTACTTTTGCACTTTCCTTATTCTTTCTTTCTTCTTTCTTCAACCTTCTCAGCACCTTTTCTAGTCCTCTTGAACACTCTCGAAAGTCCAAAACAATCTCCATGCTTCCTTCTCCCTCTCCACTTTCACTTAACTTTTGATTTCACCGCTGCCATTACTCATCCTTTACCTTCTCGTTCTCTCTCCTGACTTTCTCCCTCCTTTGTCACTTGCCTTTCCACAACCGGGCTCTCCCTGCCTTGGTCCTCAGAGGTCCCACCGTCTGCTGCATACTCTTTCAGCCTTCTTTTAACTTTTCATAAACTTTTCTGGTCCCCCTCCTCGGATGTTTTGCCCGCCCATAGCGCAGCTGGCTTAGCCCCCAGTTTCCACCATTTGCCTTACCAGTTGCCTCCGCTCCACACGCTTCGACTCCGGGAAATGATGACCAGAGAAAAACACCTTGATTTAGACGGATATAAATCTCCTTGTTGATGGGTTTTTAAAAAGCTTTTTATGTGGTAGATCTAATTTATAACCGCATTGTATAGTGTGAGCAATTAAAGAAGATGTTAATCCTCCGCCATCTTGGCCATGCCCCCTGCTTGTTCCTTTCAACCGTTAGCCCCGACATTTGCATAATCAATAGTCTTCACAAGCAGGAAGACAGCACCTTGCTGAGACACATACCGGAAGCTGTCTCTCTATGCACAGTTGAAGCTTGAGGATGCTGCAATCAAAATATATCGTAGGGATACTTTTTCTTACAATACAAGTTGAAAGCGAAATCTCTGTTAGTAGTAGAGGTGTGTGGGGACAAAAAGGGAAATAGCACCAGATTGACAATTATATCTGCATATAATGTGGGATCCCCAGGTCCAGAATGTGAAAATTTGCCATTCAAAATCCCTATTAGAACTTGGCCCTATAGTTCCTCCCCATGTGAATGCACCTATATGAGTTTATTCCAACTTAGGGCCTATGATACATGTAACAATCAGCAACTAAATGTGCCAAATCACAGGGAATGGTATGAACATTAACAACTAATTTAGTAGGAAGAAACTGTTTCTCCAGAAAAAGGAATGCTTCTGTAGGAGTCCCTGTAGGAGACCTACTCTGTGTGGGAACCTGGGAAGGAAATTATGAGAAATGGTCTTCACCATCAAATAGAACAGCACCCACAAGATATAATGACACCTTTCTGAAATACTTAAATAATTCCAATGCTGTTAAATAGCTAGCCCCGGAACACATGTACTGGATATGTGGCCATGTGGCATATGAGGAATTACCTGCCAGATGGTCAGGGTCTTGTGTGCTGGGGTGGATTAAGCCATCATTCTTTCTGCTGCCACTCAGAAGCAGACAGGAATTGGGTGTAGTGGTGTATGAGGCCCTTGGGAATGAAAGAGCAAAAAGGGAAGTATCCACTGCATTCGGAGATTTTCCGTGTAAAGATGTTTCCTCCTATACTGGAGACGAATGGACTAATGAATGTATAGTATGCACTTATGGGAGAGCCATATGGGCTCAAGATAGATCTTGGGGATACCGTACCCCTATATACATGCTTAATAGGATCATAAGACTACAAGCTGTGTTGGACTTAGCAGGAGTACAAATTAATAAAGCCCTTGAAGTCTTAGCTAAGACCTTGGATAAATTAAGAACAGCAGTCTATCAGAATTGTCTAGCTTTGGACTACCTACTAGCCAAAGAAGGAGGAGTGTGTGGAAAATTTAATCTAACAAACTGCTGTTTACATATTGACAAAACTGGTAAAGTAGTCGCCCAGCTTACAAAAGAAATAAGACAATTGACATATAACCCAACTCATGTATGGAAAGGGTTTGATTTCGGTGAAGCTTTGAAAGGATGGCTCCTGAAGCTCCCCAGCATTCAGATAATCGTGGCAATTCTTTATCTAATGTTACTGGGTTGTTTGATAATTCCCTGTGTGGTGCCATGTGTTATTAACACAATATGACATCTTTCTGAAGTAACTGTTAAGCAAGAAGCAATCCTCACCCTGTGGGAATATGATTTACATCCACAGGATGATGAGGAAGTGGATATAGAAGTGTGAAAGTTTAGTTATATTGAAAACCTTCAAAAAAAGGGGGGAAATGTGCTAATAATGAAAGAAATGAGATTTTAGTTAAAATGATTTTCTGCTTTAAAATCATTTTAAGCTGCTTTGTATTAGAATAGGTTAAAATACCCCAGTCTTTCTGTTTCATGACATACATGGTTAAGCTAACAACCGAAGCAAACAAATGTGGGGGACAAACGTAGTACTAGAGAAATCACTGGAACTGTTTGTCAGGTACAGATTTAATACTGCAGTCTTCTCAAAATATAAACACAAAAGATCCGAAATCCTTTCGATATAGGATTTTTCAGTAATTTCCTCAGGGAACTAAACAACAATTTAAACATAATTACTAATCAATTATATACAAAATATACATATATACATGATATTGGAATAAGGAATTATACATTACCTATGATGTTAAAGTCCAATTTATAATATTATTTATCAATTTTGTCGCGTCCTAGACCTCACTTGTTTATTCTTTTAGTGTCGACGGACGTTAATAACAGTTACTCAAAGAACATTTTTAAAGCTATCCTTTTACACAGCTGATTGTGGGAATGTATCTGGATTCTGTCAGGCTGTCTCCGACACATTTTGTAAACAAAGGCCTCCTTGGTTACATGAGAGACAACGCTTGATTTTGGGCATGCGTAGAATAGTGAGAAAGAATTCTCCTTATTTGGTTCGGACACTTCTAATTGGTTGTATGTGCCTTTTTTGTTTCTGATATACTCTGCTGGAATAAAGAGACGCCATTATATTCCTTTGTTCAGCCAAAACTGCAGTCGTGTGTGTGTATGTATCCTCTCTATCTCTGTTTCCACCGTACCTTGTCTAATGAAGCTGGACTTCGTTAGCTTTTAACTCTTCCTCTGTTTATCTGGGCCTATAAACTGTTGCTAATGAGGCTGATTAGAGATCTTTACATGAATCGGACTCCTACAAGTGGTGCCCCAACGCGAGGCGTTTGAATGAAATTCAAAGGAATGCTTTGAAGATATCTGCTTCAGCAATCAGCAATTAGCACCTAATTAGCACCTCATTGCGACCAGGGCAAGGTCTTCATTCACCTACGACCAGAGGGTCCGACCAGAGGAAAGGTCAACTCAAGCGCTTGAAATTCAAAAGGGTGAGTGAAAAACAATAATTATGGGGTGCGTGTTTGCTTCGCCAGAACAGGAGTTTTGTAAAGATATCTCATATCTTTTGCATAAGAATGGGAAACGAGCGGATAAGAAGGAAATACAGCAGCTGGTCCAAGTTGTAGGAAAAACCTGTGCTTCGTTTAAATATGATTGTCTGAACTTAAAAGAGTGGGAAAAGATTGGGAGAGAATTGCAGAAGCATGATGGGATTTCTGTATCAGTGCAATATACGTGGAGTGAAGTTAGAAACTGCCTTCAAAGACTTACTCCAAAAAATATTTTGTTCTCCCAGTGGCTTGCTGGTCCCCTTCCACAGCTTTTGCCTCCAGCCAAGGGAGGGACTATGGCAACTGCCCCTCCATCATATGAGAAACAACAGCATGAGCCCCCTGATGGGGATGGGGGTGGAAAAGGAGATGGGACATTATATCCTGCCTTGCAGCAATCAAGCACTTTTAGCCCTACAAAAGACCTGTTCTCTGCTGCTTTAACTGCAGCTGTGCTGGATGTGGAATCTCCTGAGATATACCCAGTGATCAGGGGGGCTCCGGCTGTTGCCAATGCGCCGGCAATCCCAGATAGATATGAAACCCTCCATTACAAATATCTGAAGGAACTGAAAGTCAGCATACGTGACTATGGGGTTAATGCACCTTTTACAAAAGCTCTGTTGGAAGCCATTGCTTCTCAAAAATTGATACCAGCTGATTGGAAACAGATGATCAAAGCACTCCTGCCTCCTGCAGAAGCCATGCTCTGCTTGCAGGAGTGGAGGGATGTGGCTTGGGAGGTTCATCACACACGCCCTGCACTCACGATGGATATGTTATGTGGGGAGGGAAATTTTGCCAACCCCACACAGCAGTTGGCACTCACTGATGCCCAGTTGGGAGATATTGCACAGATAGTCATGCGTGCCTGGAGTAAGATTCCTTCCAAAGGGGATAGCTCAGTTGCTGGGTTTGCAGCAATAAGGCAGGGCCCTAAGGAGGATTACACTGAGTTCATTAACAGACTCATGACTGCCCTCAGCCGCCAGGTGGAAAATGTCCCGGCACGGGAAATGCTCATGAAACAACTGGCTTTTGAAAATGCCAATGAGGATTGTAAGGGTGCTCTGACTGCTGTTTATGCTCGGCCAGGCACATCGATAGCAGACATGATGAAAGTTTGTCAAAATGTGGGGACTCACAGTTACAAGGCTCAACTTCTGGCAGCTGCAGTTCAGTTGCCCACAACTCAGGCTCAAAACAAATGTTGTTTTGGCTGTGGAAAAGAAGGGCATTTTAAAGCACAATGTCGCTCCTCTCATAAGCCGGCAGCACGCCCTTCAAGGAAATGTCCCATTTGTCAGAAGGGGTACCATTGGGCCAATCAGTGCCGCTCAAATCCTAATGCCAACCCCTCAGCTGCTCAGCACAAAGACTCTGACTCTTCTCCACAGCAGCAGGGAAATGGGAGTGCGGGCCATGCTCGGGCCCAGGCAAAATAATAGGGCTACCAGAGGTCAGGGAGGAAGCAATAGCGGAGGTTTTGGAAGAGATGGAAGAAGATATGGAACTTGCCCAAGAAATGATTTCACGATATAGAAAAAACCATCCTCTAAAAGAAGGGCTATTATTGAGGTTATCTAAGGACTGTACTTTTACTGTGCCAGGGTGTGCGGAGGCTCTTCCCACACTGGTTGATGATGTTATTCCCCAGGGCATGATGGGCATTGTTCTTCCTTGCCCAGACACCTTGCCCGCTTCTGTACACATTGCAGCAGGGTCAGTTACATTGGGTCACCAAGAAATTGTCATCCCTGCATCAGCCACGCAACATCTCACCCTGCCTAAGGGACAACCTGTAGGACGTCTTCATCTGCTCCCACTAGGGACCACTGTAACTCCATCCCAGGAGGGGACTGTAACAGCGGCTATGGCAGTGATACAAGTCACCGAGGATAGACCGACCTGCTCGCTGATTATGGGTGGACGTTCAGTGTCTGGACTAATCGATACAGGAGCCGATATTTCAGTGGTGGCAAGAAAAGATTGGCCGATTGGATGGGCCGTCCGCCCCTGTAGGGAAGTTTTTGGGGTGGGTGGGTACGAGCCAGCACAGCAAAGTGTTCATCCAATCATCTTTGAGACCTCAGGGGGAACAAAAGTTTCTCTCCACCCCCTGATTATGGATATTCCTATTACTCTGTGGGGCCGGGATCTCCTGGCTAAAACAGGGTGTACTTTGCAGACAAATTTTTGATACAGGCCTCCCCTGCAGCGCTGTTGCATGCACTTCCACTACAATGGAAAAACACCCCGCCAGTGTGGACGGATCAATGGCCGCTCTCAAGAGAAAACCTCCAGGCGGCGGAGGCCCTTGTACAGGAGCAATTAAATCTGGGACATATTCAAACAACCACTAGTCCTTGGAACTCTCCAATTTTTGTGGTGAAAAAGAAGTCTGGAAAATGGCGATTGTTGCATGATTTGAGAAGAGTTAATGAGCACATCTTGCCAATGGGACCTCTACAATCTGGACTTCCTAATCCGAACATGGTTCCTGAAGATCATCAACTCATGGTTATAGATTTGAAGGACTGTTTTTATACAATCTTGCTAGCGCCACAAGACAGAGAAAAATTTGCATTTACATTGCCAGTATACAATAATGAACATCCTAATCAACGGTTTGAATGGTGTGTCTTGCCTATGGGTATGGCCAACTCGCCGACTCTATGCCAACATTTTGTAAACATGGCTTTGGAACCTTTCAGGCAACGTCATCCAGAGGTTAAAGTCTATCATTACACAGATGACATTTTATTGCATGGTCCACAAGTCACGGAGAAACACCTGCAGGACCTAGCAGACATTTTGCAACAAGCGGGCTTGATCGTAGCTCCTGAAAAAGTGCAGCGGATGTATCCATTCCAATATCTGGGACATAGGCTCTCAGCTACAGCTTCAACTCCGCTATTGCCAACAATAGCTATTCCAGAGCAGTTCACTCTTGTACAATTGCAACAATTGCTAGGGAACATAAATTGGGCTCGTCCCTTCTTGGCCCTGAGCACGGAGGAACTGTCACCACTCTTTGCTGCTCTTTCTGGACACACTTCTCCAGCGGACATCATTCCCTGCACAACGGAGATGCGTACAGCTCTTCAACGCCTCAACAAAAAGCTGCATACCATCGCTGTGGATCGGGTGCCCTCAGGCACCATTGCGCTGGCATGCGCTCTTCTTCCCACACCGAGGCTGCCCACTGCGGTTTTGTTTGTGCCTGTCAACACTCAGAAGGTGGCCATCGTGGAATGGCTACACTTGGCGCACACTCCCTCGAAAAACTGTTATCGCCTGCCTGATGCGATTGCTGATCTTTTCCTCAAATGCCGTACTAGGGCAAAGCATTTGACTGGCTATGACGTTGGCTTTGTTTGTTTTCCTTTTTCGCAGGATCAGCTAACCGCCTTGCTACAGCATTCTGAGGCATTTCAGGTGGCCATGGCGGACTTTGCGGGACAAGTTAAATTTAACCCCCCCAAAGATAAGCGGTTTACCTTGCTGAATCTCACTTCTTACTCCCTGTCATCCCCGCTTTGCATGCAACCTATCTTGCATGCCGTTACTCTTTTCTCAGATGGCTCCCCCTCCCGTGGAGTACTTACATGGCAGGGTCCTACTGAGGAATGGGAGGTTGTTTTTACAGGACCTCAAGCATCGGCCCAGCGGTCGGAACTGGCAGCGGTCATACTTGCTTTCTCTACGTTTTCTGATGTGCCTTTTAACCTGATTGTGGATACTCAATATGTTTACCGCCTTATTTTTACTTTAGCTCAAGCTTATTTGTCTCCATCGATGGATAGGGATCTTTTTGCTTTATTCCAACAGCTTCAAGGTTTTCTTTCCAACCGTATGGTCCCCTTCTTCATTGCCCACATACGCTCTCACACAAGGATCCCAAGTTATTTGACGGAGGGCAATGCACGAGCAGATTCTGCTCTCCGGGACTCTGCTGAGGTTTTTTCTCTCTTTGACAACCCCATTGACAGTCATGCAATGTTTCATCAATCTGCTAAGGTTTTGCATAAACAATTTTCTATTCCTATGTCACAGGCTAGAGACATTGTGCCATCCTGTGCTTCCTGTATGAAGTCTCCTATATTCCTGCCATTTGATGCTGTTAATCCTCGAGGAACAGAAGCCAATCAGCTATGGCAGATGGATGTCACGCAAGTA
This sequence comes from Bradypodion ventrale, assembly GCA_035047345.1. Classification (NCBI taxonomy): domain Eukaryota; kingdom Metazoa; phylum Chordata; class Lepidosauria; order Squamata; family Chamaeleonidae; genus Bradypodion; species Bradypodion ventrale. The sequence continues at coordinate 284,915,916 of JAWDJE010000002.1, read as the reverse complement.
CCTGCTTTGGCTCTGCTTTCTAAGTTACATGTGACTGTTGATACCTTCTCTGGATTTATATGGGCTACACCCTTACGGGGGGAAACATCCAGACATGTTATACAACATTGCATTCGTTCGGTTGCGGTAATGGGTAAACCTAAAAGCCTTAAGACAGACAATGGGCCATCATATGTTTCTTCTGCCTTTCAGGACTTTTGCCGTCAGTGGGACATTAAGCTAACCCATGGAATACTCTATAACTCGACTGGACAGGCGATTGTTGAAAGAGCCCACCTGACATTAAAAAATTTGTTACACAAGCAAGTGGGAGATAGAGGGGTTCCTGTGGCTGAAATACCTACAGCTGTTGCTAAAGTACTGTATACTCTTAATTTTCTTCTTGCTCCCCATAACAGGTCACACTCTCCAGTCGAATTGCATTTCAGGACCGAGGAGTGTCTTCCTAAGCCATTGGTCGTTTATCGGCAGCAACCGGATCCTGAGTGGAAAGGTCCTGTGCCTCTAATCACCTGGGGACGAGGATACGCAGCGGTTTCTATGACCTCAGGACCTGTGTGGATTCCTGCTCGTGCGATCCGCCCATGGAGAGAGAAGAAGGTTACTCAGCTCCAGGATGGTGGTTCACCAGTAGACTAAATTTGCTGACATTTGTTCTTTTCGTTCTTACTGTGCTTCCAGCTGTAAGAACAATGCCTCATGGGGGCAACCCCAACTTTTGGATTCATCATGCTAACTATATGTTTGAGGTTCATGGTAAGAATGCAACGTTATACTATGAGCATCCACTGGCAGTGTCTCAAATGGCCTTTCTTCCGGCATTGTTCAACATGCCTGAGTTGGTTATTGGATATTTGCAACATCTTGATAGGTCTACACTCTTCTCCAATCCCCCAGAACAATTTAACAACACCCGCTGGCAAAGCATGACATTCAAGAAATACACTAAAGGACTTTGTTTCTGCTGTCATAGTTCTGGAGTCTGGAATAGTAAATGGAAGCACTGGACTCAAGCAAAAAGGGTTTTGCGGAATGTAGGCAATTATACGGGTTGTGATGATTATTTTTGGTTATGGGGTAGTTATAACAGTTCTTATAAGCTTAATTATAGCTTGTTTAACACTACTATTGAAGATATATATGATGTGTTTCCTATGTTTACTCCTGATTATTCTGCTATAGATAGTGGTTCAATTTGCAATGGATGGCAAATTAAGGATCCCAACATGTGGTTCTTTTTTAATGGAGTTGCCACGAATTTCCATATTCAATATCAATATCAATGTGCAGCATTAGGTTATTTTACCTTACCCGTACAAGTGCAAATGCCGCTTCAGGCAGATGCACGGAGCCGGAGAGCTGTTGCCGGCCCGATGGGTTCTGGTTGCAATGATGAAGTGATAATCGATGTTCAGCTTTCTGAGGGTAGCTCCTGGGGGAGAGCTATAGGGGGTGCTATCACTGGAGCACTCACCTTGGGATCATACCCAGGTGTCATTTCCCAGGAGAATAGAAGGTCCATTTTGGGACTCACCTGTAGGCTGGAGAAATCAATCAATGCCACAGGGAGGGTCATACGGGATCTTCAAATGGAAATCACTGAGCTTCATCAAGACCAAATGCAGGACAGACTGGCCATAGATTACCTGTTAGCAAAATCCGGAGGATTTTGTAAACTGGTCGGGAACCAGGGATGTCGGGTAAAATTCCAGGATCTGAATAATACTATTGAGAAAGAACTTCAGAATTTACAGGAGAGCATTACTAACAATGTACGCACTGATGTTAATCTCTTTGATTGGGTGACTTCTTGGTTGCCTGATTTGTCTGTCCTTAGACAAGTTTTCTTTTATGGGTTCATTATTATTATCTGCCTTATACCTTTGTGTTTCTGCATTTATTGTATTCCTAATCTTATTTCTATGTGTAACACATGCCCAAGGCGTAGAAGAGGGACATCGAGTTTTGCACGACGGCAATTGTACTCAATGAGGTATCATCCTCCGGAACAAAGTACCAGGAGTCAGGAGGGGTACGATGTCCAGGAGGACAGTGATGATGTATATGGAGTAGTAGTTATGGAGTATGATGACATGCAGGGGTATGATTAGCCGTCCCTCTCTCAAATTTAAATGAAAAAGGAGGACATGTGGGAATGTATCTGGATTCTGTCAGGCTGTCTCCAACACATTTTGTAAACAAAGGCCTCATTGGTTACATGAGAGAAAACGCTTGATTTTGGGCATGCGTAGAATAGTGAGAAAGAATTCTCCTTATTTGGTTCGGACACTTCTAATTGGTTGTATGTGCCTTTTTTGTTTCTTATATACTCTGCTGGAATAAAGAGACGCCATTATATTCCTTTGTTCAGCCAAAACTGCAGTTGTGTGTGTGTATGTATCCTCTCTATCTCTGTTTCCACCGTACCTTGTCTAATGAAGCTGGACTTCGTTAGCTTTTAACTCTTCCTCTGTTTATCTGGGGCTATAAACTGTTGCTAATGAGGCTGATTAGAGATCTTTACATGAATCGGACTCCTACAGCTGATTAATTACAGGAAACAAGTATAAGCAATTTCTTGATTAAGCCCAAATGGGTGCAACGTGTTGAACCGGTGAATGAAGAAACTCTCCCTCTGTCTTAAAGCAATATCCACATTAATATGGTGATATGGTTGCTGTTTGATACATTCAAGCACTACAAATTTAAAGTCCTGGTCATTATGATTTACTTCCATAAAATGGCTGACTAACGGTGCGGACAGGTTCTTGTTATGAATTTTAGACCTATGTTCCCCCACCCTAGTTTTTATTTTGCGGGAAGTCACTCCCACATAACCTAATCCACAGGAACAGATCAATAGGTAAATGCAACCCGAGCTGTTACAATTCAAAAATTGTCTTAAATATAAAACATAATTGCTGCTGCGGATCGAGACCATTTTGGTCTGCCAGGCTAAAGCACAATGTATACGTTGTCCACATCTAAAATGACCCACTATCGATGGTTGCTTGGGTAAGAGACGGGACTCGTGGTCTGTTCTACTCACTATTTGTTGAATTGATCTAGATTTCCTCAATCCTATCCTAGGTGGAGAGGAGCAACCCGGTATATGATTAACGATGTGCCAATGTCTATTAATGATATTCTGTATTTGACCCGACAATGGTGAAAATACAAATGAACAGTGTAATCTATTCTCCGATGTCTTAACAGTGTGTTGAAGCAATCTGTCCCTAGGTACTGCCCTAGCTCTCGCTAGGTTATCCTTAATGATCTTATCCGAATAGCCTTTATGATGTAAATACGAGGAGATAGTACTGCTAGCCCTTTCAAAGTCATTCTCAATGGAAGAGTTCCTTTTAGCTCTTAAGAACAATCCATAAGGCAAATTGTATTTTAAATGATATGGGTGAAATGATTTAAAGTCCAAGTAAGCATTTCTATCCGTAGTTTTTCTATATAGTCTGACCATCACTCTCCGCTCCATAGAAACATAAGTGCTTACATCTAAAAACGGAATTGATTCTGCCCTAAAATTATGAGTAAATTTAAGGTTGTTATTCAAACTGTTTACCCAAGACACAAACTGAGGTGCTATACCCAAATCATCAACAATAAAATAAAGATCATCCAAAAAACGTTTGTAAGTGATAATATGATGAAAAAAAGGGTTATTCTCCTCCTTTAAAATAAATTCCCCTTCAAACCAAATCATGTACAGGTTGGCCAGGGAGGGCGCTACTGAGCTCCCCATGGCTACTCCTTTTACTTGCAGATAAATTATTTTACCATACCTAAAAAAATTGTAATCCAAAACTAAATCAAGAAATTCCAATAAAAAATGTGTGGGGGGGTGCAGTTCATTACGAGTTTCCAAATGTTGGTATACTATTTCTTTAATGTCGTCCAAGGGCACATTGGTATAAAGTGCCTGGACGTCCATGGTGATAAAGCCCCCACCCCTGGGCACGTGCAAACCTTCTACTTGTGTAATGAAATCTGTCATGTTTTTAATATATGAGGCAGTGTTCAATGTAAATGGACTAAGATGGTAATTCAAAAAACGCGATGTGGATTCAAGAGCGGATCCAATCGAGGAGACAATAGGTCTTCCTGGCGTGATGCCATCATCAGAACGATCCTTATGAATTTTTGGGAGCAAGTGAAATACAGGCATTTTAGGATTATCATTGTATAAAAAATCCTGGGTAGATTCTGAAATATAACCTATGGCCACCCCTTCAAACAAAATATCTCTAAGGAGATTTAAAATCCTATTAGTGGGATCTTGATCTAATTCCTTGTAGAACTCCTTATTTAATAATTGTTTTTGGGCTTCACTTTCATATTCCGTAATGTCCATAATCACAATGCCCCCTCCCTTATCTGCTTTCTTAACAATGATATCAGGATCCATAGCTAACTCCTCTAGCAACTTCATATCGTTAAGGGAAAGATTGTAACCCCATTTTTTCTTAAGTTTTTCACTGTTCTCCAAATCCCGCAGCACAAGCCGGTAGAATACTTCTATTGATGGGTCATTAGAGGGAGGGGAAAAATTAGATTTAGGTCTGAACCTATCTGTATGGAAAGGGTTTGATTTCGGTGAAGCTTTGAAAGGATGGCTCCTGAAGCTCCCCAGCATTCAGATAATCATGGCAATTCTTTATCTAATGTTACTGGGTTGTTTGATAATTCCCTGTGTGGTGCCATGTGTTATTAACACAATACAACGTCTTTCTGAAGTAACTGTTAAGCAAGAAGCAATCCTCATCCTGTGGGAATATGATTTACATCCACAGGATGATGAAGAAGTGGATATAGAAGTGTGAAAGTTTAGTTATATTGAAAACTTTCAAAAAAGGGGGGAAATGTGCTAATAATGAAAGAAATGAGATTTTAGTTAAAATGATTTTCTGCTGCTTTGTATTAGAATAGGTTAAAATACCCCAGTCTTTCTGTTTCATGACATACATGGTTAAGCTAACAACAGAGGCTTATGTCCACAAAGATAAGAATGTGTACTATGTTCCTAAGCAAGAACAAACATAATCTGCTCTTTGCTATAGCTGACATAGATTCTCTGTGTTTTACACAGAGAACAAACATGCTGATATAAAGAAAAATGGTCTACATGACATGACAAATGTCACATATTAATAACTAACTGGCTAATGCTGTTGATGTAATAATTTGTGGAATCACTTGTTTACTATATGCTATATAATGAATGCCTGAAAACCTGTTCGGGGTTCTGAGATTTCACTTGAGAAAGTGTCTCGGAACCTGCACAATAAAGCTCTGTTATCTACTTTAGCCTTGGAATGCTGTCTTGTCTCATTTCATTCCACAACACCAGCTTTCCTAGGAAGAATGAACATCTTGAATCCCACTGCTGTTCGAATAGCAGGATATATATCTAAGGCTGGACATCTAGCCAGACATCCCACTACATTAATGAAGGAGACTGTACAGCCAGCGACTCAATGCTGAATGTTGGTCGGCAGTAGATAAAGGGCCAACGGCTATGAGTGGATGTGCCCCTTTAGGTGGGGTGATGGTCCCTTCAGTGGAGGAAATGGCACTGGAAACCATCATTTTGGACCAAGTGGCAAAATGAGTGGAGGAGGAAATCTGATTCCCAATGGACATGGAGGTGGAAGAGGTCATGCCAGATGGACTGGCTGTGAAGGTGCACCTTGTCCATATCCTCAAGGCTGCGGCAGTCCATTGCAGTCCTGGTGTTAAATCCTGCATGTCTCGTTTCATATGTGCCGCAGGATATGGCTCCATGATCATAGTGTGTGGGTCACCTCATGGCAAGTTGAGATCCACCTTAAACAAATTCATGTCAATTGCATTTTTACTGCTTCAGGAAAAAATGCATTCTCGGATATGAGTTGCCGCCACCTCAGACAATCCAAGAGAGGGACAGGTAATCACCACAAAGCTGACACTAAAGTGCTCAGAGGATATTTCCCTCTGGCCTCTGTTTTGATGTCTGCTTTCCAAAATGCTGAGACCTGCCTCTAGCCCCCTTTGGCTTAGTGCAACCCACACATCTTCTACACATTCTCCTCATTGCTTCTGAAGGTTAATTAGTTGGCTAGTTATGTTTTGCCTTACAGATGTTCTTGGAAATTTATAAAAGTTGTCCATTCAAACCACATAGCTGTATCTTGTCGGTTCATCACAAAAGTGTGCACTTGCAGACATGCAGAAAAATAATGTGGAATGGTAACATTCCACTAGCTTTCAAAATAATTTAAAATCATTATATTTGCCTTGCTCTGAAAACCTGTCTTTAAGACACAGAGTTAACCTTTTAAACAAATTAAAATTGAATATCTGTGGTATATTTTCTTGTCTTTCTTCTGCAACATTCCTGGCTGAGAGAAGGGAAATGATCTACATCGGCTCCAGAAATGTTTTGTGATGCTGAAAATTTCTTCTCAAATGTTTATGATCTAGGTGAACAATTGATCTCGATGCAGCTGAAGGCAGGAAATATTAGACTCAGTATATGAGAGAACCTAGAAAATTTTCTCTTCATTAATTACAGATCCTGATCTACTGAAAGGGTTTTTTATAATGTAATGTTTTAATGTGTTGTACACCACCCTGGGTTGCCCTCAGGCAAGAGGGTGGGATATAGATCTAAATAAATAATAATAATGCTGGAACGAGCAAGAAGTACATTCTCTCACTCCCTACCTGACACTGTTGATTCCATTTCTGACTGGACAAATTCTTTATTTTTAGTTGGTTATATTGCTTTTTGACCAGAAGGGCAGTATATAAATTAAATGAACTAAATAAATAAATGAACTAAATAAATAAAACTTTCAAACATAACAATGTAGTTCATTGTGATCACCAATATAATGCATGATTTTCGGTAAACATTTCATAGTAGGCCTAGTTAAATAGCTGCTAGCAACTAAATCAGTCTTCTTTCCTATATATAAGAGGCAAAAGCATTCAAGAAAAAAGTCTACTTTTTCTTATATGAATTTACATTTTCTCCAATCCAGATAAGACTCTATCATCTGTGACAGATCCAAATCCAGGATTCACTCTGACGTAGTGTTGTTGCTGAAATAATTTGTTTATGTCTTATTTTACTGCACATGTTACAATGACAGTGCATAGGCATTTTTTTCCTTCCCAGTGTCAGTGAGCAAAAGAATGGGAAGCTACAATCTATACAACAAAAACAAAATGCCCTTTAAAAAGAAGTTTCACATTCACCCTTGTTTGCTGTCAGCTGTTGGGTTTTTAAATGATGCACACATCAACTTCAATACAGTGGAAATTATCAACAGAGAATCAAAACCTGGAGCATCTACGAGAGCAGAAATCAAAAGCTGTTGGAATCAAACAGCTGGAGCTTGCCTCATTATTTCCATGAGCTCTGATGTGCTTTTCAGGCAACTATCTTAGAGAATTACTTCCAGATTTGTCTATTGGCAAATTTGACATTGCTTATACATTATGGTTTCCAACAGAGATAAATACTGTAACGGAGTTCACATTTTCAAAATTATCACATAAACACCCCTTTAAAATATCTTCCATTAGGCACAAAATCTTGCAAACAGGAAAACTGAGAATCAGCTGCATCTAGTAAAAGTATCTTGTCTGTTATTGAATCTTACTTATATATTTCCATTAGTTTTATCAATCATGTTTTTATTATACAATCAACTGCCTAATTAATTTTGTACTAGGCCATTTAGACAGATTACTACATACTTCATTTGAAATTGACTTGGTATAATGCTACACCTGCAGCCTCAGAGATTTAAAAGCATTTCTGTCCTAAGTCTGCACTGTGCCTATAATCATTTCAGCTGCTGTACATTTTCCAGCTATTTAGCTTGTTGAAATACAGCAGTTTTGATTTCAGATGCACCAGAACATTTGCATCTGTGGTTCATTTCTTTGGACTTTAATCAAATCAAAGTCAGCAAAAGATATTGAAAGAGTTAGATACAATATTTTGCTTAGGCGGTTTTCAAGTATGAATCAAACACTGTTTTCAAAAACTTTTCATTTTGCCTGCTTATCAGTTAATAGGAACAGATGTGATCATACTATTGTATAATGACTACTGATTGCCAACAGAACTTTATTTTATATCAGTTCTACATTACCAATTAGATATAATAAACTATTCTATATAGCTATAATTAAAGTCTGCTTTCAGTGTTACACCATGTAAACAACTATGAATAAAATCTATATAGCATTGCATGCACCACCTAGACTCCTAGAGTATAGTGGCTAGATTATTACAATGAATGAATTCAGTGGTGGGCGCCAAAAAAAATTACTACCACACTGTGGGCGTGGTATGGTGGGTGTGGCCAGAGGGAAAGCCCTGCATTGCACCCAAATTAGAACTACTTTATTTCAAAACTTGGATGGGCGGGACCAGCCAGAATTCCTGTTACCGGTTCTGGCGAACTGGTACGAACCTGCTGATGCCCACCACTGAATGAATTCCTATACTTAGTCTTCTATGAGCTCTAGAAAGTTTAATGGGACTTAATCATAGCAAATTAATTTAGGCTGGCAGCCTAACCTAATAATATTCAAAATAGCAATGAAGTCCTCCATAACACTTAATTTTGAACAAAATCCATATTAAAACAATAAAAGGTTTTTCAATCTCATACTGGATTTCACTAAAAACTTTAGATAAGAGGTAAAGGTGGATAACTTAAACTGCAATATTCCAGTATCTGCTTGGTTTTCAATGTTAATGTGAAATTAGTAATGAACATGCCACTACTTTCTGGGTATCATCCTTAATCTATGCACATTTCAATGAGCTTGGTATAATCCTACACTTGTAGTTTCAGAGATTTAAACTGATATAATCTTACACCTGCAGCTTCTAAGAGTCTTTCTAAACCATGCATGAAAGAAAGGGATCTGTCAACAGCATATGAGTATAGAGCAGTGGTTTTGATTGCAGATCCTACAAAAAAAATGATAAACAATAAAAACATGAAACAATGATGCTATGTGGCAGTCAGAACAAAGTAATCAGGTATAAATCTACAATATGTGATGGTGAATGAGGCTTCATAAATGAATATTTTCTGCATGTATCATCATTGCAAGGAAATAATATATACAACTTAGAATCAAATGCAGCAACCATGATTAATAGAAAAAGAAAAAGAAAAAAACCTTCCTTGTATTTCAATGGAAATGTCTACTTCAAGGGAAAAGTATGCAATATGTTCAAGACAAATATTCTCAGATCTCCTGAACTATTTAGCAAGGTTATTTGCATGTGAATTCAGATCCTCATTGCAGGCGCACCCCCCCAATAACAGACACAGACAACATTGAAAGTGGATAACAGCATCGGGCCACATTTATTGATTCAATGCCCTAGTCTGAATTATAAATTTGTATTGGTAAAACGACCAATCATAATTCATAAGGCAAGCAGGCCGAAGTAACACTGGTAAGGTACCACCCCAAAATTGCCAACGGCAATTGGTTACAATGTATCAATTTGTATCAATTTGTTTGTTGACAACAAACAAATTGTTGACCGTAGTCAATAACTAACTCATGACCCCACCCTCTGACGCGTATCCGTGAAATCACAGGGGTGATGCATGCTGGTTAGCAATCGTCATCACCCCATCGCCTGGTTCGTCGTTGACCAGACAACGTTTAACTAATTTATTCCTGTCTAGTGTTGTCCAGTCAATTGCGAACCTGCCGGATACTTGTGGGTCATACTGTTTACCTTACCAGTGCTACCCGCCACACGGAGGGGCTTCAAAGAAGACCTGACGCCCCCCCCCCCAGACCGTCAGCTCGGTCAACAGGCCTGCTCGCCAATCACCCAACAGGAGGTCCATACCTCCTCGCGACAGATGGACCCCATCCCCTGCGTACAAGTCATAATTTTGTAGGCTAATATCGGGGTGATGACTGACCCGTCCCCAAGCCCTGTCGGCAAGAAACCGCGCCACCGCCCTATTGACCGTGCGCCTAGCGTGGTCAAGGGCCATGAGGTTAACGCCCCCTCTGTAAGAATGGCGCGGGACAATGTCCGACCAAACCAGGGTTGTGGCAGGCCAGACATAATGCAAGTAGGCGAGTTCCTCGCAAATCACATGCTTGAGCGATAAGCCGGTGACCTGGCCCAAATCATTGCCCCCCAGGTGGATAATGAGAATGTCAGGCGGGTCAGCACCCAGGCCAGAAAAAGGAAAGGCCGCAGCTCCCGCCATAACATCCCAGGCTTACCATGCCATGTGAGACTGGCGTGGTCACCCAGTCCCAGTCGGGGTCCCCACTCTGTCGCCGCAGCGTAACGCGCTGCCCTGTGCACATAGCTGTGGCCCACCAGCCATATTGTCACCGGTGTAATACGACACCCAGGGTCTGTAAGAAAATTGAGAAAAAAGGCGGTAAGGTGACTGGATTGGTACTCATGGCGGGAGTGGGCGCACATAAAACTGAAAACATTGCGAGCCCCACCTCCCCATGCTGCGTATGTCAGCCCCAGAGTACCCAAAAGCAGCTGCTGTAGAGGCTGCACCAATACGGAATGAATGTGTGCCATAACGGGCACCTGGTAGGCCCACCCTGGTGAGGGCTCTGGCTGTCACCTTCCAAAACTGAAATTTAGTAAGGGGAGACCCATCTTGGTGACAGAAAAACGGGCCGTGGTGCATGCCACGCAGTGCCAGGAATTCCTGTAGGGCACCAACCGGACAGATGTCTGCCAAAGAACACCGTAGCAGTCTTACACCACTGCCTACGCCATGCTGATCTGTTTTAGAGGAGCGTATCCTCAACTGGGCCCAGTCTTTGGCAACATAGACATCTTCGAGTTCCAGTGCCCTACCACTTGCATCCGCCTTAGACAGCATCACGAGTTCGCTGACGCAGAGCGCTCCAAAAAATGCCACCGTTGTGGCTGCATGAAAAAGGGCTGCCTCATAATGATCAAAACAGAGGCCTGGCCAGCCCCGGGCCAACTGGGTAAGAACCCCTGGGGAAATAGGGTGCCGGTCGTCCGGGCAACGCCCGCGCTCGCGCACCCACCCCTCCAAAACATGTCTCACACGGAAGTCAGAGGTGGTATCCACATGACCTCCCACTTTGGCCATAAAAGCCAACGCCGAGAGCTTGGATGCTATGGTGCGAGGTGCGAGGCCCTGTGCATGCAGGTGAACCATGAACCGCAGAACATGGTCCACCGGGATAGGCCAGGTCTCTGGCAGGTGACATTGAGCAGAAAATGCCCTGTAAGAATTGAATGCTTGTTGGTACGCCTTACGCGTGCGTGGCGCTAGTGACAGGCCAATCGCCCGGTTCACCTCTCCTTGCCAATAGTCCACATCTCGTCCGGGAGTGGCGAGGGAAATTCCTCCGCATCCGGGGCCAAGACGCGGAACCGGGAGATCTGCAGGCGGGACAAAGCGTCAGCAATATCATTATTAATCCCTGGGACATGCATGGCCCTGAACAAGACGTTGAGGCGCAGGCAGCGCAGCACAAAATGGCGCACTAGTTCCATAACCCTGGGCGATTTGGAAGTCTGTGCATTGACAATGTGGACAACAGCAGCATTGTCACACCAGAAATGCACCACCGAATTAGCCCACTGTTCGCCCCATAGCATCAAAGCCCCCAGAATAGGGAAAAATTCCAGGTATGTGAGATCCCGCAGGCGACCTGTGCCTGCCCATGCCGGTGGCCACCCACCATAGGCCCACTTCCCATTGAAGTACATCCCATAACCCAGGGATCCTGAGGCATCAGACTGGATCTGAAAATTGGGGGATGCCAGGAGGTCAGACCTCCAAAATGAGACCCCATTGAACTCCCTCAGGAATTGCAACCAGACAAACATGTCTGCCCTGATACCCCGGGTAAGCCTGACTCTGTGGTGGGGCCTGGATAACCCTGCCATGGCGTCGCATAAGCGCCGGGCAAAAGCCCTGCCCGGTGCGACCACCCTGCAAGCAAAATTGAGGTGACCATGTAGCACCTGCAGTTCCCTCAGGGATGCCTTACGCTTGGCCAGCAATTCCGAGATAAGGGCCACTATCCTGGACACCTTATCACCCGGCAGCCTAGAAGCCTGCACTACTGTGTCAATCTCGACCCCCAGGAATACTAGCTTGGTAGATGGGCCCTCGGTCTTTTCGGGCGCTAAAGGGACACCAAGTTCCTCCATTAGCGTCTGAAATGTGTTGAGGAGACGTGTGCACGTGTCCCAGCCCCGTTCACCCCCGAATAAAAAATCATCCAGGTAATGGGCTACAGACCGGGACCCTGACCTGCGGACGAAAGCCCACTCTAGGAAGGTACTAAAGCGCTCGAAGGCCGAGCATGATATGGAGCAGCCAAAAGGCATGGCCTTATCAAAATAATATTCACCCTTAAATTTAAAACCCAGCAACTCAAAGTCGCCCGGATGCACTGGCAAAAGGCGAAAAGCCGACTTAATGTCACACTTGGCCAGCAGGGCACCCGGGCCACACGAGCGTACCATGCGCAGCGCATGGTCAAACGATGTATACCTGACTGAACAAAGGTCATCAGGAATAGCATCATTGACCGATCGGCCGGCTGGGTAGGACAAATGATGAATAAGGCGAAACTCACCTAGGGACTTTTTGGGGACCAAACCCAGTGGCGACACCTTAAGATTGGGAAAAGGGGGTGCAGGGAAAGGTCCAGCGACCCTGCCCGCATCTAACTCCTTTTTAATGCTGGCCGCCGCCACCTCCTCCCTTCCTCTGAGGGATAAAAGGTTGGGAGCATCCTGAGGGGACCTATCACCCATAAAAGGGATACGGAATCCCTGCTTAAAACCCTGAAGGAGATACTCCCCGTCCTCCCCCTTCGGGTACGATGCGAGCCAACGCTCCAGCATGTCCACATTAATTGGGGAGGGGGCCTTTTGGAGAACCAGCTCCATCCGTGGCAGTCTTGCCAGCCCACTGTCCACCCCTCCCTCTGCCTCGTGCCCCCCCAGGCCTGGGACAGGCAGAGGCTGCGTGGGGGCCCGAACATGTGGGACACTCATGCTTATACTTGCAATTCTTTCTATTGCAGGAGCCATTGGACAAGAAAGTCCAGCACAGCAGGCGGGCTGGAACCCCCTGCCCCGCCGCCTGGCGGGTAACCTGCGCTGGAGCCGCTCGCTGGACCGCATGTCCGCAATGGTATCTATCTCCCGGGGCAGGGCGTGTGGGCGTCATATACAAAAGCCAAAGCCTCTGGCACGGCTCATCCCATCTCATCTCGGGGTGGAGAGGAATCCTCATACGGAATTCCTCATCATATGCTAGCCATGAGGGGCCCGGGAAATCAACCATCGCCCTGTATATGTTGTCCAAATATTGGACCATGGGAATAGCTAAATCCGGCCGCGCCCTTAAATACACCGCCATGTATATTAAATAAGCGGGGAGCCAGTTGGCCCAGGTATGCGGCGGCTTACGGCGGCGTGCCTGCTCCTTGTCCTTCTCATCCTGCCCCTCCCTTTCCTCCTTGGTGGGCTCTCTGTTCAGGAGTGAGAAGATATCTACGTACTCCCCCCGCCATATCTTTTTTCTGGTAGTCTGTGCCAAGTGATCACCCAATGGCAAGGAATACCCCGCCGTCGGCAAAGCCGAAAACGGCACAGCCGGCCTAGGAAAAGGGGCCTGAGTTAACCCAGCCACCCCCAGAACATTCCCCGCAGTGTAAGAACAAGTACCCACCCCAGTGCCCAAGGTGGCAGTCGTCGTCGCCGGGTGGGTTGCCGACAGCGTGGCCCCCGCACCACCCGCGCGAGGCCAAGGCCATTGAAAGGCCCCCCCTATATTGGGAATGTGTGTGGATGTACTCGCTTGCACCGTATACTCACATGCTGCACCCCCGCGGGCCGCCCCCACCGGGGGTTCCGGCCCACTGGGGGCGTCGGAGCTCACGACCGACGTAGAGCTCATCACCGGGGCTTGACCCGCACCTGGCTGCTGGCTGGGGAGCTGCGAGGCAGTGGCCGAAACCGCGCCACGCGCCTGCAGCAGCTTGACCCTCCCTGCCGGCTGTTGTCCTCCTGCCGACAGCGCCTCGAAAGGGACCCCGAAGGGGGCGCCCGCCTGACTGGCCCGAGCCAACGACGCTTCCAGGGCCGTAATGCGGGCCAGTAAGGTGTCCACGTTGACCAGGGGCAAAGGGCCGGCCGGCCCGCCTGGTCCAGGCGTGGGTACAGGTCCCTGTACCCCAGGACCCGAATATGGCCATTGGCCAGCACCGAAGCCCGGCAGGGTCGGTGGAGAAACCTGCCAAGGCAGGGGGCCGCACCACCCCCCAAGGCTAGAGGGCCCAGGGAGAGGCTGCGACCCAAGAGGAGTAGGCCCAACAGGGTGGGCAGGTGCAGGAGCGGTGTCCACCGCTCGCGGGCCGCGGGCCGGAACGCCTTCCGCGCCCGCACTCTGATCGCCCACTCCGGGCCAAGGGGCAATAGACCCCATTCCGCCGGCCCCAGCAGGGGCCGGCAAAGGCGGCTGCTGAGGAGGCGGCACCGCGGTCCTCCGACCTGGGTTGCGCCTCCTAACAGCGCGAGCTGCACTCGAAGCTGCCTTCTTCTTCGAAGGCATCTCCACCGAAGCAAAAAGGGAAGCCAGCAAGGCAGAATCGCTACCAAAAAGGCTTCCCGGTAGGCTAAAGAGCGACGGAGACACAGGTGAAAAGACTTCTCCACTCCGTCGCTGAGGTAGAATGGCAGCTCGGCTGCCTCGTGGCCACCCCTTTTATAAGGGAGCTGGCCACGCCCCTAACTACCCGGATTCTCTGTCCTGTGGGGGGGGGGCGCAAAGGGCGCGGCGGCCATTTTGGCGCTGCGCTTGCATTTTCTTCTGTTAAAAGCAGCTGGCAAGCAAGCCTGGAGTTTGTGCATACCCAATTCAATTCACATGGGCTAATTTGTTGTGCCATCTATAGAGTGTACATAATGTTCCCTGATGTATTTCATTCATGCAATGGACTTGATTGCAAAAGCTACCATTCCCATGTTCCCTTCCACATGCATACGTACACTCTATCTGCTGTAATAAAGATGCATCCAGGATTGCAGGCGCACCCCCCCCCCCAATAATGGACTCAGACACAAATGAAAGTGGATAACGGCATTGGGCCACATTTATTGATTCATGCCCTAGTCCGAATTATAAATTTCTATTGGTAAAACGACCAATCATAATTCTTAAGGCAAGGAGGCCGCAGTAACACTGGTAAGGTACCACCCAAAATTGCCAACGGCAATTGTTACAATGTATCTATTTGTATCAATTTGTTTGTTGACAACAAACAAATTGTTGACCGTAGTCAATATCTAACTAATGACCCCACCCTCTGACGTGTATCCGTAAAATCAGGGGGTGATGCCAGCTGTCTAGTTGTAAACATCACCCCATCGCCTGGTTCGTCGTTGACCGGACAACGTTTAAACAACTTATGCCTATCTAGTGTTGTCCAGTCAATTGCGAACCTGCCGGATACATGTGGGTCATAAATGTTTACCTTACCAGTGCTACCCGCCCATGTGACCAAAGTCAACAGCAGCACAGAACAAACCCCTATATCAAACCATAGCAACAGTGTGGGATGGGCAAAAAAGCCAGGACTCAAGGGCCAATTGCGAGTCCCAGCCAAAAATTCCCACCCGGCCCCGAAGCGACCAAGAAATCACACTGTTAACTAGGGAGGGGGTGGAGGGGAAAAACTTCTCCGCTCCTTCGCTTCGCCAAAATGGCAGCACAGCTGCCTCGTGGCCAGCCCTTTTATTAGGGTGCTGGCCACGCCCCTAACTACCCAGATGGCTTCGTCCGGTGGGGGGGGGCGCAAAGAGCGCGGCGGCCATTTTGGCACCACGCTTCCATTGCAGGCGCACCCCCCCAATAATGGACTCAGACACAAACGAAAGTGGATAACGGCATTGGGCCACATTTATTGATTCATGCCCTAGTCCGAATTATAAATTTCTATTGGTAAAACGACCAATCATAATTCTTAAGGCAAGCAGGCCGCAGTAACACTGGTAAGGTACCACCCAAAATTGCCAACGGCAATTGTTACAATGTATCTATTTGTATCAATTTGTTTGTTGACAACAAACAAATTGTTGACCGTAGTCAATATCTAACTAATGACCCCACCCTCTGACGTGTATCCGTAAAATCAGGGGGTGATGCCAGCTGTCTAGTTGTAACCATCACCCCCTCGCCTGGTTCGTCGTTGACCGGACAACGTTTAAACAACTTATGTCTATCTAGTGTTGTCCAGTCAATTGCGAACCTGCCGGATACCTGTGGGTCATAAATGTTTACCTTACCAGTGCTACCCGCCACACGGGGAGGCTTCCCAAAAGGCTCACCGCCCCCCCCCCCAGACCGTCAGCTCGGTCAACAGGCCTGCTCGCCAGTCTACTAACAAGAGGTCCATACCTCCCTGCGACAGATGGGCCCCCTCCCCTGAATAAAGCTCATAATTTTGCAGACTGATGGCAGGGAGGCGAATGACGCGTCCCCAACCCTTGTCAAAAAGGAACCGGGCAATAGCCCTGGAGCGACGAGCCCAGTCAAGCGCCTGGAGGCCAAACACTCCCCTGTAAGCGTACTGCGGTATCATGTCCGACCAAATGAGGGGTGTGGCAGGCCACACATAATGTGAGTAGGCCAGGTAACTCCAAATCGCAAGCTTCCGCGATAGGCCAGTGACCTGTCCGAAACCATTGCCCCCAAGGTGAATAACCAGAACATCAGGCGAGTCAGCATCCCTGATGTAGAAAAGGAATGGCAACAGTTCCCGCCATAACATGCCGCGCTTACCACACCACCTGAGATGTGCGGGTGCACCCAGTCCCAGTCGGGGTCCCACTCTGTCGCCGCAGCGTAACGCGCTGCCCTGTGCAGCGTAACGCGCTGCCCTGTGCAGCGTAACGCGCTGCCCTGTGCACGTGGCAACGGCCCACCAGCCATACTGTCACCAGTGTAAAACGACACCCAGGGTCTGTCAAGGAAAAAAAGGGGGGGTGAGAAACATTGCAGTGACTAAACTGGTACTCACGGTTGAAGAGGGTGAACACAAAAACTGAAAACAATGTGATCCCCACCTTCCCATGCGGCGTATTTCAGCCCCAGAGTACCCAAAAGCAGCTGCAGTAGAAACAGCCCCCATCCTGCAGGAATGGACGCCGAAACAAGCCCCCGGGAGGCCCCCACTGGCTAGGGCTTTCCCATTCACTTTCCAAACTGAAATTGAGTGAGGGGAGACCCACCCTGGTGACAGAAAAACGGGGCATGGTGCGTGCCACACAGTGCAAGAAAATCCTGTAGGGCACCAACCGGACAGATGTCTGCCAAGTAACATCGTAGCAGTATTACTCAACTGCCTACGCCGTGCTGATCTGTTTTAGAGGAGCGTATCCTCAACTGAGCCCAATCATTGCGAACATAGACATCTTCGAGTTCCAGTGCCCTACGACTTGCATCCGCCTTAATCAGCATCACAAGCTCGCTGATGCGGAGCGCTCCAAAAAAGGCCACCGTTGTAGCCGCATGAAACAGGGCTGCCTCATACCTATCGAAACATAGGTCATGCCAGCCCCGTGCCAGTTGGGTAAGGACCCCCGGGGAAATTGGGTGGCGGTCGTCCAGGCAATGCCCACGTTCCCGCACCCACCCCTCCAAAACGTGTCTCACACGGAAATCAGCGGTACTGTCCGCATGACCTCCCACCTTGGCAATAAAAGCCAGTGCTGATAGCCTAGATGCTACGGTGCGGGATGCCAGGCCCTGGGCGTGCAGGTAAACCATGAAATGAAGGAGGTGGGCCACTGGGATCGGCCAGGTATCTGGCAGTCGAGATTGGGTACAAAAAGTCTGAAAGGAAACCAACGCGTGGTGATACGCCTTACGCGTGCGTGGCGCCAGTGACATGCCGATCGCCCGGTTCACCTCTCCTTGCCAAAGGTCCATATCTCCTCCGGGAGTGGCGAGGGAAATTCCTCCGCATCCGGGGCCAAGGCACGGAACCGGGAGATCTGCAGGCGGGACAAAGCGTCAGCAATATAATTATTCACCCCCGGGACATGCCTGGCCCTGAACAGTACATTGAGGCGCAGGCTGCGCAATACAAACTGGCGCACGAGGTTCATGACCCTAGGAGATTTAGAGGTCTGTGAGTTGACAATGTGGACAACGGCCGCATTGTCACACCAGAAATGCACCACAGAGTTGGCCCACTCCTCACCCCATAGCATCAAAGCCCCCAGTATGGGAAAAAATTCCAAATATGTGAGATCCCTCAGGCGACCCGTGCCTGACCAGGCTGGTGGCCATCCACCATAGGCCCACTTCCCATTGAAGTACATCCCATAACCAAGGGATCCCGAGGCATCAGACTGAATCTGAAATTGAGGTGAAGCCAGGAGGTCGGACCTCCAAAATGAGACCCCATTGAACTCCCTCAGGAACTGGAGCCATATGTGCATATCTGCCCTGATGCCCTGTGTCAATCTCACCCTATGATGGGGCCTGGATAAGCCTGCCATGGCGTCGCACAAGCGCCGAGCAAATGCCCTGCCAGGTGCGACCACCCTGCAAGCGAAATTAAGGTGTCCATGTAGCACCTGCAGTTCCCGAAGGGATGCCTTGCGCTTAGCCAGCAAGTCCGATATAAGGGCCACTATCCTTGACACCTTGTCTCCCGGCAAGCTAGACGCCTGCGCTACCGTGTCAATCTCCACCCCCAGGAATACTAACTTATTAGACGGGCCTTCGGTCTTTTCGGGCGCTAAAGGGACACCAAGTTCCTCCATTAGCATCTGAAATGTATTGAGGAGACGTGTGCACGTGTCCCAGCCCCGTTCACCCCCGAACAAAAGTCATCCAGGTAATGGGCTACAGACCGAGACCCTGACCTACGGACAAATGCCCACTGCAGGAATGTACTGAAACGCTCGAAAGCCGAGCATGATATGGAACAGCCGAATGGCATGGCTTTGTCAAAATAATATTCACCCCGGAATTTGAAACCCAGCAACTCAAAGTCACCTGGGTGCACCGGCAGGAGACGAAAAGCCGACTTAATGTCACACTTAGCCAACAGTGCACCCGGGCCACATGAGCGCACCATGCGCAATGCCTGGTCAAAGGATGTATACCTGACTGAACAAAGGTCATCAGGGATAGCATCATTGACCGAGTGACCGGCTGGGTAGGACAAGTGATGAATCAAGCGGAACTCGCCCGGGAACTTCTTGGGCACTAGTCCTAGAGGAGACACTTTAAGGTTGGGGAATGGGGGTGCGGGGAAAGGGACAGCGACCCTGCCCGCATCAATCTCCTTATTAATGCTGGCGGCAGCCACCTCCTCCCTTCCTCTAAGTGACAAAAGGTTGGGTGCATCTTGCGGTGACCTATCCCCCGTGAAAGGAATACGAAAACCCAGTTGAAATCCCTGAAGGAGGTACACAGCGTCTGCCCTCTTCGGGTACAATGCGAGCCAACGCTCCAGCATGTCGACATTAATTGGGGAGGGGGCCTTTCGGTGAACCCGCTCCCTCCATGGCAGTCCTACCTGCCCCTTGCCCGCCCCTACCCCTGCCCCTGTATCCTCCCGGCCTGGGACAGGCGGAGGCAGCATGGGGGCCAGAACAAGAGGGGCACTCGTGCTTGTACTTGCAATTTTTCCTGTTGCAAGAACCATTGGACGAGAAGGTCCAGCACAGCAGGCGGGCTGGAACCCCCTGCCCCGCCACTTGGCGGGGAACCTGTACCGGGGCCGCTCGTTGGACCGCATGTCCACAATGGTATCTCTCCCCAGGCGCCGGGCGCGAGGGGGTCATATACAGAAGCCACAGCTTCTGGCAGGGCTCATCCCACCTCATCTCTGGGTGCAGTGGAATCCTCATGTGGAATTCTTCGTCGTAAGCCAGCCACGACGGACCCAGGAAGTCAACCATAGCCCGGTAAATGTTGTCCAGATACTGGACCATAGGGATGGCCAAATCCGGCCTAGCCCTGAGGTAAACGGCCATGTAATTAGGTATGCTGGCAACCAATTTGCCCACGTGCGTGGCGGCTTACGACGACGTGCCTGCTCCTTATCCTTCTCGTCCAGCCCTTCCCTCTCTTCCTTGGTTGGCTCCCTATTAAGAAGGGAGAAGATATCTACGTACTTGCCCCTCCAGATCTTTTCCCTGGTGGACTGGGCCAGATGGTCCCCCAGGGGCAAGGAATACACTGCTGTTGGCAATGCCGACACCGTCACAGATGGAACTGCGGGCAAAGCAAAGGGGGCCTGTACCAGCCCGGGGATCCCCAACACATTCCCTACCACATAGGGGGCACCACCCCGACCCGGGCCCTGGGTCAGGGGTGAAGTCGCCGGGTGGGCTGGGGGCAATTGGACCGCCGGGCCACCCGTGCGAGGCCATGGCCATTGGAAAGCCCCCCCAGGGAAGTCAGTTGTGTGGGTGCACTAGCTTGAACTGCATACTCACCCGATGCACCCCCACGGGCCGCCCCCACCGGGGGTTCCGGCCCGCTGGGGGCGTCGGAGCTCACGACCGAAGCTGAGCTCGTCGACGGGGCCAGACCAGCACCAGACTGCTGCACCTGTTGAGTGGGGAGCTGCGAGGCAGTGGCCGCCACCGGTCCGCGCGCCTCAGGCAGCTCAACCCGACCCGTCGCCAGCCGCTGTTCGGCTGCCAAAGGGTCCACCTGGAATCCTAGAGACACCCCTGTTTGATTGGCCCTCGCCAAGGATGCTTCAAGGGCCGCTACACGGGCCAGAAGGGCCTCCGTTGACATAGGCCCCAGCCCCAACAGGGGGCAAATGGGCAGCCGGCCCATAAGTCACGGGTACCTGTCCAGATCCCTGGGCCCCAGGGGCCAGATAAGGCCAAGAGCCCATGCTCGGCCTTTGGGGAGCCGTAGGGCCGAGGCCCCGTCCGGGGCAGCCTGCGCGCACCGTGCATCGGGGCAATCCCATCCCACCGATCCCGGTGGGCTCCGCTAAAGGTGGCTGCTGGGCGGGCGCAGTCGTGGTCCTCCGACCCGGCTGACGCCTCCGCGCCGATCGAGCCACGTTCGCAGCTGCCTTCTTCTTAGAGGGCATAGCTGAGTTAGCTAGGAAGCCTAAGAAAAGAAAAAAGCTGCCCGAAAAGGCTTCCCCTGGAAGGACACGAGCGACGGAGGTAAGAGGGAAAAACTTCTCCGCTCCGTCGCTTCGCCAAAATGGCAGCATGGCTGCCTCGTGGCCAGCCCTTTTATTAGGGTGCTGGCCACGCCCCTAACTACCCGGATGGCTTCGTCCAGTGGGGGGGGCCCGCAAAGAGCGCGGCGGCCATTTTGGCGCCACGCTTCCATTCTTGTTCATAAGTATAACTGTACAAATCCCTCTGGGGGGGGGGGGAAATAATGTACAAGTAATAATGACATGACCTGTGTACAGACTGGATATTCTTCATGCTTTCCCATTTTGCATTCTGAGTAATCTACGTCTCTAACTGAAGCTGTTAGGAAGAGAATACTGCATTTTGTAAAGGTCAAGGTCATCCTTGCTTGAAAGCCAGTCATATCTGACTCTAGGGTTCAGTGCTCATCTCTGTTTATTGCTGAAGAGCAAGTGCTATCTGCATTTGCAAACATTTCTGTGGTCATTTGGCAGGCATGACTAGACACCAGAGTACATGGAACACTGTTTACTTTCACACCAAAGTGGTCCCCATTTATCTACTTGCAATTTCTTGCTTTCTACATTTTGTAGGAACATGCTATATTTGTTAAAACTCTTCTTGGCATAATGAACACCAGATCTACAATTAGTCATGTCCACTTTTACTGCAGCACCCTACTACAGTTCCTCTCAGCACAACATTGCTAGATTGTGCTGTTTGCAGAAGCATTGCTGTTGTGGAAGTCAAGAGTGGGTTTTCTTCCTGTATAATCACCATATGCACAAAGGCAGTGCTTGTGGGAAGTGATAGGCAAGCAGACCTTTCCACTCAGCAGAAGCTCAAGAGGATAATGACCAGTGCTTTTAAGGAAATAATAGTTAAAGCATTTATGCACACCATTAGCAAGACGTATATGAATAATAATTCCTTTTTGTAAATCTTTTGGAGAGCTGTCTGTTAAAAGCAACTGCTCAGTTTTTCAAAGCAGATAAAGCTTGCTCGCAGCTAGTTACCTGCAAATCCAACATATTATAAAGAAGTGAACAAAACACTTGGATAAAGTATTTCTTCCAGCATCTAAAGTGTGCATTTGGCATAGACATTTCCTCATTAATTCTTGTCTTCCTTGCTGCAAGTCTTTGGTCACCCAGTGTGCAGCAAAACGTACCAACTATGAGGTACCTCCTGGTTAAATTGAAGTCCTCTTTTATGAGTCCTCTTTTCTCATTAAAAGCTAATAATTAGCATATACTTTTACTAGCATATAGCATATAGCATTTCTTCAGGTGCTCAGCATATTGTGACTAGGAAAAGAGAATCCTGTTTTTTATGAATCCCTGTTCTTGCAGACATAGACTGGACAGCCTTTACATTAAACAAAGATTTTATCCCGAAGTCTGCATCACAGGAAGAAACCCTGTACCTCCCTGAACTGAAAAGGACAAATCAGAAAGCACTTTCATCTTGGAAGAAAAGACTTTATGGGAAATAAAATATGGCTATAAAAAGAAAAGGAGTAAACAATAACAAGTGAGAATATTCATTCATTCATCCATTTATTATAGCATTTTATCTTGCCTCCCCCCACCCACCCACAATGCTCAAGACAGCCCAGTTAAATATTCTTTCTATGATCTTATATGTTGCCCTTTATCCCATAAGACTAGCCAGATCTGTTTGGACATACAGTATTGTACTCAGTAAACCTAAAACAATGAGATTTTTTCATTCAAAGAAAAACATCAATTCTATTGTTAATATACAAATAAAATGAAAGCGCGACGCCAAAATGGCCGCTGCACTCTTTGTGGCCCCACCCACCCAGACTCGGACATCCGGGTAGTTAGGGGGCATGGCCACTCCTCTATAAAAGGGGTGGCCACAAGGCAGCCGAGCTGCCATTTTAAGAATGCGACGGAGCGGAGAAGTTTTCTCTGCCGCATTCCTCGCTCTTTTTGCACTTCGTACCTTTTCCTTCGAACGGAGTTCTTTTCCTCTTGGCTACTGTGGTACTCAGGTCACAGGAACTGATCCCTGGCCAGGGAGACAGGAGACAGCTTCTTTGGGAGCCATGGCTCCCAGGCGCGTGGCGCCGGTGGTCAAGCCGCGGCCACGGGGAAGGGTTTTCCCTACCCCTTCATAGAACCTTGCTTGCCTCTTTTGCAAGAGGCTTGATTTTCTCCGGACCGCAGTGGCTTGGGTGGCTAAGAGGCTGCCTGAGAGGCTGAAAGTCAGCGGTTCGATTCTCCCACGAGCCCAGGTTGGGGGCTCGGGCGGGGGGTGGCACAGGCATGCCACTATTCTGCCTGGGGATTGCCAGGGGTTACCCCGTATCAATTACCCAGTGGGGCCATCCGGCCCATCCGGCCCACCTCGTCTGGTGGGTTAGGTGTTGCGGATGCTCCCTTGCCTCAACTTCGGCAATGAGGCATCTATGGTCATTGTTCCACCACCTTGGAGGGTGGGCGCACCAACTTGGCGGTTCCGGCCCACGTGCCGGCCATGGCTGCGCAGTGGGCTGTCAACAGGGTTGAGCTGCCGGAGGCCTTCAGGCCAATGTAGGCTGGCACCTCGCAGCTCCCCATCTGGCCCGGGACACACAGGAACATGGAGCGAGAGGGACAGCGTGGACTCCGACGCCCACCGCGGGCCGGAACCCCCAGTGGGGGCGGCTCGCGGGGGTGCACCGAGTGAGTATCCTGATCAAGTTAGCACACCTCTGACACTAGCTTGTCACGCTGGGGTGTGTGTGTAGTGGCCATAGTTGCAGCAGGACAATTATACTCTGGTTCTTACTGGGGTTACCGCCCCAATGCTTTTATTTACTTCCCCTAGGCCCATAGGGCCAGTTATGTGTTTATCCACTACAATCAGTGCCAACGGTGGTTCTGCTGTTGGCCGCTTGCTCTATGCCCCTGGGTGCCCACTTGTACTGGGTTATTAGCGGGGCATTGTGGTCTGGGGAATATATTCACGTTTTCTCCCTCCTGCATTGTGAACACACTGATTAGGGAATTAGGGGTAGGACGACAGGGTCAAGGAGTTGCCCCGTCACCGCACCCTGCCCCCCCTATGTGGCCGATTGGTTGCCGGCCTATTGGGCATCCTCATTTAGCTGTTCCAATGGTCCAGTGCTGGGACAATGGTGGCAGGCCCGTGGTTGTTTTCCCTGGCCCATCATGGTTAGCATACGTCAAGACCTTAGGCTTAGGGCGGCCCCTTCCCCTATGAGGCCAGCGACGTCCCCTGTTAGCGAGTGTGGTTACTGTATGTGACTCTTACGCGGCAACGCTTATGCTGCATGCTGAGAGTCCACTTCCGGGCAACCACTTGTACCTTGATCTGGAGCTCCCAGATTTAGTTAGCTGCTACTACCTTCAACGGGGGATATGTTTTGCAGGGTACTGGCGCTAGATCATGGGTTGCGCTATCAGGAGTGGGCTCTGGTGAGGCTTCACTCTTCAAGGGCTGATCAGCTGGGAGAGGCTACTAGCCTGGCGCTGCCATATGTCTGGTCATTCCCCCACAGGTGTTTGTGGCAGCCCTTGGTTCGCATCCTGGCCTGTCGTCTGCCATCAAGCCGGGTCTACCCTGACTGAACTGGAATTGGTACCCATTCCTCCTGGTTGGGCGCCGCATCAGCTGCGGCTCCATTTGGGTGCCCAGAGCCCGACATATGTTGCAGGGGCAGGTGTGGATTTGCCCAATTTCCTCTGTCCATTCATCCATGCACTGAATGAGTGCCTTGTCTGCCCACTATTCTCCCTCCTTATTTTATAGACACAGTGTGTTCCCGCACACTGGTGGTAGTGTGGCTGGTGGGCCACAACTCTGTGCACTGGGGCGGCGCAGTCTGCCACTACGTTAGAATGGGGACCCCATCTCGGATGACGTGTAACCGTGTGTATGCAGTGGTATGGGTGCATGGCATAGAGGTGGCGGAAACTGTTGACATTCCTGATGTCCATTAGGGATGCTGGGCCGCCACATGTTTTAATGCTGCACTTTGGAGGCAGTGATCTTACCCGGATTGCTGGCCCGGACTTAAAGACTTCCGAGTGCAGGGACCTGCGTTTCTTTGCCATTTATGGCTGTCTACACGATTGCTATGGTCATATATCATGCCGATGCAATATCATGGGCGACACTTTGTCCCAGCGTTTGGACAGTGCCCGATGGTCAGTGAACAGGGCTGCTGCCTGGTTCTTTATCTAGAATGGCCCGGGGACAGTCATTTGTAGTCTGGGGATAGGGTTACAGGAAGTTGGCCTGTATTCTGGAGATGGGGTTCACCGGTCAACAAGTCGAGGCACCTCTCTTTTGAATGACATGCAAGAGGGCCAGGTGACCGAATTGTCAGTCAGGGTGAGCGGTCCCTGCTGCAAAGTGGCAATGCTGCCAAGTGGAAGGTGCCTCTACGAGAGTCACACGTGATGCAGGGCCGCATCAACTTCGCCTGCAGAGTGGTAATACCAGGCAGTGCTTTCACCTAGTGTCTGCATCACGCTAGGGTGGGTCTCGTTAAACGAAGCCGTGGGGTACGGCTGATTAGGGGTTTACGAGCGGACCTGTTGGTTTGGCTCACATTACCGCTGGACTTCCATGCTGCCGCATCGGGAGGTCTGAGCTTCTGGTCAGCCGCAGTTACAAGTACAGTCGGATGCCTCCGGCTCCCCGGGTGGGGGGATTTAATTAAGGACAGGGGTCTATGGTCATTGGCCCCAGGGATGTCAGGGCATGGATCGTTTATGTGATCTTATGTTTCTAACATATCTTCTCAATCCCAGTTACAAGTACAGTCGGATGCCTCCGGCTCCCCGGGTGGGGGGATTTAATTAAGGACAGGGGTCTATGGTCATTGGCCCCAGGGATGTCAGGGCATGGATCGCTTACGCGATCTTATGTTTCTAACATATCTTCTCAATTCTGGGTACCCTTTATGCTCTGGGGACAAGCGGCCTGATTCTGTGCTTCACTTTTGGTGTGGTAATGCTGCGGTGGTGCACATTGTCAATGCTGAACGTCTAAATCACCTGAGTCATGGCCTCAGCTTGCATATTGTTCTGGGGTTCATGCGCTTTAAGGTGCTTCTTTGGGCTAACCATGTGCCAGTCATTTATAACGATATTGCTTATCCTCTCCCCCTCCTGCAGATCGCCTGGTTCCCAGCTTGGCTCCGGATGCTTGTGAGCTACCCTCTCCACTCCTGGCTGTGGTATGGTCATTTGGCAAGGAGACGTGAACTGGGCGAATTGGTAACTCGCACGCGCACTGCGCATCGGCATCCAATCCTTCACTTTAGAGCCTTTTTGTTGGTAAAGGCAATTGCCCAAAATCCGGCCAACATTGGTTGACTGGGTTTTAGATTGTATAGTCTGCCCTATGATCTGGGGTTGGCTCCATGCACCATAGCCACCGGGCTTTGAGCATTGATACTCATGGCCAAAGCATGGGGCTTCCCTGACTATGCTAGGGTCTTCTGAATAAGCCATGTATTAGGGGGTGGACACATGTCCGTGGCTGCCGCCTTACACAAGTCGCCCTATTCTCACAGATATTCTGACCCACCTTGCACGAGGTTGGCATAGACCATATCGCAGTAGGTAGGAGGAGTCTCTTTTCATGCAGCTACCGATGTAGCCTTTTACTGGAGCTTGCCGACTCAGCGAGCTGGTCCCATGGTCAGGAGGGGACGTGTTTTGTAGGGCACTGGAACTCGAAGATGTCTATGTCAAACAAGAGTGGGCTCAGTTGGGGATTCGTCCCTCGAAGGCCGATCAGCATGGAGTGGGGAGTGGTGTATACTGCCATGACGTACATTTGCTGACATTGTTCCGTTTGGTGCCCTACATGCGATTGGCAGTGCCTGCTGCGCGCCCTAGCCTGTTTTTCTGCCACCAGATGGGTCTACACTTACCAAATTTAAGTTCCGACGGGTGACCGGTACCGCGCTTCTCAGTGTGGGGCCCGTTATGGCACCCATTTAATTAGGTTAGGTGTCACATTGACTGCGACTGCGTTTGGGGTACTTGGAGGCGGATATAGGTGGGCACGTGGGGGTGTGCACGTAATTTTTCTATATGTACGTCCCCTTACTGTATGAGTACCTAGTTATGTCCTTAACCCCTTCTCCTCTTTTACAGATCCTGTGTGTCTCCGCACACCGGTGGCAGTGGGGCTGGTGGGCCGCGGCTATGTACACTGGGCAGCAGTATATGCTGTGGCGACAGAGTGTGGACCCCAGCTCGGGCTGCGTGCATCCACACGTATGCGGTGGTATGTATGCGCGGCATGAAAGGGCGGGAACTGTTGCCATTCCTGATGTCCATTCAGGGATGCTGGACCGCCTAATGTTCTTATTCTGCACCTCGGCGGCAATGATCTCACACGGATCACTGACCTTTCCTTAAACTATCGAGGTGCAGTGACCTGGCGTTTTATATCATTTGTGGCTTACACACGGTCGCCATGGTCTAACATCGTGCTGAGACATCAATTTAGAGGAGACATGGATCTCCGCAGTTCGGACCGTCCCGGCAGTCAGTGGACAGGGCTGTTGCCCGGCTCCTTGCTCAGAATGGCTTGGGAGATAGCCATTAGATATCTGAGGATAGGCTTACAGAAATTTTGACCTGTAGGCAGGATATGGGGTCCACCTGTCGGCTAGAGGTATGTACCTCTTTCTTGATGAGATGCAAGCAGGCCTGGTGACCGAGCTGACGGTCTGGGGGGGGGGGCGGTGAGTCATCATGGATGCCTCCCTGTGTGGTGGGTAGCACTGGTAAGCTAAAGATTTATGACCCATAGGTATCCGGTAGGCTCGCAATTGACTGGCCAACACGTAGACAGGTACAGGGGAAAGAGGTTTGGCCGGTCAAGACGAACCAGGCAAGGGGTAATGGCAGGAGCTTCACAGCCTGCATCACCTTGATATTTAACAGATACACGTCATAGGGTGGGGTCAGTAGATAGTTTATTGACTCCGGTCAACAATTTGTTTGTGTCAACAAACAAATTGATACATATAGTTACATATAGCCAATTTCCATTGGCATTTTGGGAGGAACCTTACCAGTGTTACTGCGGCCTGCTTGCCTTAAAGAATTACAATTGGATGATTACACCAATTGAAAGTTATAATTCGGACTAGGGCATTATTCAATAAAAGTGGCCCGATGCCTTTATCCATATACCGGTGTCTGAGTCTTTCTTTGGGGGGTGCGCCTGCAAAGGTTTAAAGATGAAAAAGAAGGGTTTGTTTTCCTTCATTTAGTAGTACTGCACGTAAGGGACTCAATATTTTCTCCATTATCCATTGTCTGAAGTAATTATGAGCTGATCACAGATTAATCCACTTTAAAATGTTTTGGAAACATGTGCACATATAAAAATTTCTGCAGCCCTACATATATTCATGGAAGATCTACCCCAGGATCTGATGATAAAGTAATATAATGTGGGATTAATATGACAAGAATAGGCTCTAAAATAGGATTAATATATCTAATATCGTATACAATTAATAGGATATAATATTAATATGATATTCTGAAATATGCTATGATACTTCTGGCAGGTTATGCCCTTGTTGTCTCAAGTTCAGAAAAAATAATCTGCCTCCTTAATCTGTAAAAACAAGGTAGTTATGACAAACAAGGATGGTTTGAAAGACTAGGGGGGAATCTTAATTTTGTCTAATAGCAACTATTCTTTCATTAATGAATTTCAGAACTGTTTTCACATCAAGCTTATGTCAGCAGCTTTCTATGGAATAAAGGGGCTTCGGAGAAAGAGAGAAAAGGCAAAACAAATTCCTATGATCTGTGAAAAGTAAACTTGCACTTCTCTGTCCTTGCGAGAGACAAGGCCTTATTAACTAACAATATACCTGCTGAAATATCCTAAGCTTGAGCAATTATGTTTTCTCCTTTGATTATATGAATAGCACATTCATGTCCATGGCACTTCACAAAGAATGCCAGAAACCAAATCATTTGAACTGCTCTTCAGATTTGATGGTTCTAAATTTAAAAAGAGAACTAAATGAATCTTATTTCCAAGATTAGAATAGGAATCAGGAAAAAAAATCTAGTGGAGTGGAAGCAAGTGGAATCTGAAACTGGTCACATCACACTTCCAGGATTAATTTTTGGATGATTAATTTTTGAAAATCTGCATCTGACCTGCTTCTTCTTCTTTCGTGTCCCAATAAAACCCAAGACTGCCAAAATTGTCCTCATTGGTGCATGCTTCTGGCAGTAATCAGCAGACCAGTAAATGAATCAGATACTGTATCTCTCTACATACACACAGCATGTTGTTGTCCACCAGCAACCCCAACTTGAACATGTTGGTCTTACATTTAAGCACTCCGACCCTCAGCCTATTCAGGTTCCTCCAAGTGACATAGGGGAGGTTGAGTTCCTCAGCTATCTCCTCCTTCAATGATGTTCCTTGCCCAGTGAGCTCCTTCCTTCATCTTCTAATTTGGTTTTGCTCTTGTGTACCCTCAAGAATGTTTGTTCTTGCCATAAAGTTCTTCCTGGATCTGAGTTGGTGGACTTGAGGCTCATATCCATTCAGAGGATGTCAAGGGACATCCTCTTACTTAGTTCTCAGTATCCACTGCTACTTCTCTCCTATTCTTAGGTAGAGCAATACCAACAAGAAGGTAAATTTTCTCAATTGGTGTAGGTTTGAGGCATTCTGTCATTGTATGCATGGCTTCATTAACAGCGATGTCAACTTGTTATACGTGTGTGGATGTGCTCCCTACTGGGCCAAAGCTGATGTATGCAGTGTGGATGGGTGAGTTCCCCATTTGCAGTTTGTGAGTTTCCTGATGATGATGTTCCTTGTACCAACTTTGGCTATGGTATTCAGGCAGTGCTGCTTAAAAGAGAGTGTGTTGTCAAGCGTCAGGAATCTTAAATTCCTCTATGCAATTGTTCATTAATCGCAGGAGCCATTCCAAAGTGTGAGGACCAAACTGCTTTATCTGCTCTGTTCTTATGTCATTGATACCTCACTGTGACCTGCTGTGATTCAACCATTGTTCCTGCTGAATTCAGCTTGTCACTTCCCATCCTCACAGGACTTCTCTTTAACATTGATATGCCAAGCATGGACCACAGGCTGAACATAGCTTGTACCTGTGTATATACCTACTGAATTTTGACATATGGATGAAAAATTCATTTTGGTTCATTTCTGAAGAATTTACTCTTTTCTCACATCATGTACTTAAAATGAAGAGAAGTTGAGTTTTAAGGAACACAAATGGAGTAGAAATTCAAATGGTGGTCTCTTAAGAATATATACATTTATATCTACAAGCATGAAAGGCCCAAAATAATTGACTTCCTTAATCCCAGGTGGATCCACAGCATCAGAAATAATATTTGGTTGCATGGTATGTGCTTATTTATGAAATTGTCATCCACTGATTTCTCCCTCTCACTCCTTCTAGGTCCTCACTATTGTCTATAAAATAATGCAATAAATTCAGGTCCTTCTTGTGTAGGGGCATGGATTCCCCACAACAAATGTGAAACAACAAGTGAGTAGATAAATGTCTAGGAATCATATTCATACATGATTATTTTGTCACTTTTTTGTCTCTTGTCTAATTCTTGCCATGTCAGGGAAGGGGCGTTTTAAAAGTTAAGGGCTGGAAAAGCAAGCAAAATAAAACAACAAAGGAGAGAGTTGCTGAAGGAAAATATGCAAGTTTCTTTTGCTCCACAAGAAGGGTTAGTCCCAAAAAAAGGAGGGGAATGCCTTCTTCAAGTCAAAGAACATTAGTGTTCTAACAGAACAAATTGCTACCCCAGCTGTAAAAATTACATCCCATGTAAGGAAGAAAGAGATGTTAGCTACTTCTAAGATCACTGAGGTCTTTCTTTCTCTTATTGATGGTGAATATGACCTCATTCCATGGAATACTTTCATTTTGATGTCAGTTTCATTTTGAAGTCTGTATTTAACGGGAACAATTTTTCTTTTTTCCTGATGCCATATATTTCCAATTGCACTGCTTTCTGAGCCTTGATTAACTCACAAAAGATCAAACTTCTTAACAAGTTACTGACATTTGCAGTTTTAGGAGTAAAACTAGGGCAGGCTAGGTACATCAATCCTTTTATTAAAGGGCAAAAGCACTATGCATATACTGTATCAGATGTAAACATGAATGAAAAATGTGGTTCTTTTAGAAATGCTTTTCACAGCTCAGAAAGCAATTGTTTGGCAATTAAAATCAGGAGCACCAAACATGAATTATGGTCACCCAAAATTTGGAATCAGACCATGGGTCTAATGATTTATAATGCATTATTTAAACACATTAAATGAATTGAGCATTCATTTATTAGTGGATTAAAATCCAACCCAATTAATGGTAGCCTCATACAACAGAGTTTTTCTCTTGTCCTAACAGACATCCGTACATCTTGAAAAGCTTATCTGTAGGGACTGGAAAGTGTAGAATCTTCTAACTGTGTCTCACCAAGTGATAGTACTAAGAAATAGAGATGGACCATTATGATATTTTTGGACTTCAGTTCCCAGAATTTTCAAAAAAAAAAAATCAGACAAATTAATGGGAACTCCAAACCACAGACCTACAGATTCTTACAGTTTGCTAAGCTGTACCAAGACTTTGTTTTGGAGGCTGTATGGCTATCTCACACCTACTTCCTGTCGGTAATGTATGAAAAGGGAAGCTACTGTAGTGCTTCATTAGCATCATAGTCCTCCTGAAGGCACCCCCTATGGAGTCTAAAAGACAGCAAGTCTACAACTCTCAGAATGCACATGGTGACATCATTTATGTCTAAAAATGTACAGAGGAACTGATCAGCATCACTCAGAAGTTCCTGTGATGTGACTAATTACTGAGAAGCCTAACAAACAATATGGTAGTGTCATTTTTGTTAGACTACGTATTGTAGTGCTCTCACAGACTATAGTGAAGAGACAACAAAATTTTGATGTTGAACTGGCTGTGTATATAGCAACGTTGATTTATAAACTACCCGATATACCATCATGCTGTAAGAAATTATCTAATATAGAGAATCAAAGCACTATATTTCTAGTTGGATAGCTCAACAGTAACAGCAACATTTGCAGCAATAAACTCAATGATAAAAATGGTAAAGCCATTCTAAAAAGGGCAAAATCTCATTAAGTGTGCCTTTTAAAGGATCCTAAACTATTTGTTTCGTTTAACAGAAAACTAACTAGGTGTGGGCTGGGAAGCACAAAATATCTGGTGGGTACAAAGTCGGCTACACAATCATACAAAGAAGGTGCATCAATGGCTTCTTCTCAAACTGGGAAGGAGTAACAAATGGAGTAGCACAAGTCTTAGTCCTGGGCCTCGTGCTGTTCACTGAGACATGGATGAGGGAGTGTGTGAAATACTTATCAAATTTTCAGATGACACAACATTGGGTAGAATAGTAACAAAATTTAAAAAAGATGTTGATAAGCTTGAAAATTAGGCTGAAAAACACAGAATGAAATTTAACAGAGGCAAGTGCAAAGTTCTATGTTGGTGGGGGAGGGGAAGCAAATTCGCATTTATAAGATGGAGGATACTTGGTTCAGTAATATTGTGAGCAAGAGTCAACAGTGAGAAGTGGCTGCAAAAAAGGCCAATGCTATTTTAGGCTGCATTAACAGAAGTACTAATTAGACTACATCCAGAGTACTGTGTCCAGTTATGGACACTGCACTTTAAGAAGGATGCCAATGAATTGGAGCAAGTTCAGAGAAGGACAATAAGGATGAAGAAACATTCTGAAGAAAGACTGAAGGAACTGGGCTTGTTTATCCTTGTGAAAAAGAGACTAAGGGAAGGCATAAAAACATTTTCAAATACAGTGGTACCTCATACAACTATGTTAATCCGTTCCACAGTGCTCGTTGTTGTATGGGAAAAAAATTGCTATATGATGCATGCATGCATCGTATAGCAATTTCCCCTACGGGATGCATCGTACAATGTTTTTTTCCCCACTAAGTGGTTTTTCCAATTGAAAAATTGTTGTACGGTTTTTTTCCATAGGGGAAATTGTTATGCGGGATGACATCCCCCCCCAAAACAACAACAACCAATAAACAAAAAAACCTAATTGTTATGCAAATTCATTGCTATGCAGGGCAATTGTTGTATGAGGTTCCACTGTACCTGAAAGATAGTCATAAAGAGGAGGGGCAGGATCTGTTCTTTATCACCCCAAAGTGCAGGACACATAATAGTGAGACCAAATTACAGGAATCCAAATATAGGCAGAATATCAGAAAAAATCTCCTTACTGTTAGAGCAGTACAATAATGGAACCAATTACCCCAGGAGGTGGTGAGCACTCCAATGCTGTAGGAATTCAAGACAAAATTGGACAACCACCTGTCAGATCTGCTTTCATTTGGATTCCTGCATTGAACAGAGTTAAACTAAATGGCCTCATCAGCCTCTATGATTATATTATACTCAGACTTTTTGGATCAGCGAAGATTCAATCAATCTTTTGTCCTTGTTAAAAATAAGAATTATGTAGACTTTTTGACTTCAGAGAACTAGATCTGATTGTACCTTCTGACTTTTTTCATTTCATTTCAGTGACCCTTCTGACTCTTCCATTGGGTCTGAATATTTCTGTGTCTCATGCAGTAGTATGTATCTATTCTGTGATGGCTTCATCAGGATCTTTTGCCAACAAAGATCTTTCCCAACAACTGTTCTCTGATTCTTTTACCTTGTGATGCCA
Source organism: Bradypodion ventrale (assembly GCA_035047345.1). Classification (NCBI taxonomy): domain Eukaryota; kingdom Metazoa; phylum Chordata; class Lepidosauria; order Squamata; family Chamaeleonidae; genus Bradypodion; species Bradypodion ventrale. Next base: position 284,881,914 of record JAWDJE010000002.1, on the reverse strand, counting down.
GGGGAATGTAATCACACATGGGGCTATCTGTAGGGAAAGTATGTGATCTGTTATTGAGTTGCCTTCAGTGGGATCAGAAAATATCCAGGAAATTGGGGGTGAAAGCCATTTTTTTCTTCCTCCCACTTCCCTACGCAGAACCATCTCCTTTTCTTGTTTTTCCACTGGAGTCTTGGCATCAGTTTTGTGAAAGCCTGTCACACTCCAGATGGACAATAGTCCCTTGCCAGCTGCTTTGTACTTTCACTGTTAAAAAATCCCACAACATGAGCTGATGCCCTTCTATCTAAATATTACATGGTAAATGTGACTTTTTATTCAAAGTGAAGTACGATATTGCTCTGGGTGCTTTACTGTTTGGCATAAGAAAGATGAAGATTGTCCCCTTTCTACACCCCCCCCCCCAACTGCTTCCGTGTCTTCTAAACAGAAGGCTCTATTGCTGCAACAAGCCCTGGGAAGCAAAAAATGGACTGTGAGCACTAATGAGCCTTCAGTGGAAATGACCTATTCAAAATGGAAGTCTTGCCGTGTGACATTTTGCTTAAGTGGGCTAACCGATGTGATATCAGTCACAGGAGTTAAAAGGTCTGATGAGATGGCAAAATATTATTTATTCAGTATTACTTTAAATGGGAAAAAGTGCAACCACAGGCGTCTTTTGACAATTTTTGAAAGATACCAGAATATCTAATTGTGGATTAATTTTTGAAAACCTTTTCATGCTTCTCAGAAGCTTCAGTAAAGCTGAAATGGGAAAGATGCTACCAGTTGACTAAAGAATCATTTACAGCTATTACCAAGGCAAAACAACAACAACCTACTGATTCTTCTGCAGAAGAGAGAATAACTGCAATCAGTTTGTTTCCTGTTGCTAGTAAATTATCCAAATGGGGGAATGACTGAGCTTTAATTTACGCACTACACAAAATAAAATAAAATAAAATTACTGTTCTGCCATTTTAAAATCACTTCATTTTCAGAAGGAGATGGGACAGGTCTGTAATTAAGTGGAAAATAGAAGCTGTTTAATGACCATGATGAACTAGCATGTTAAATGGCCATGTTAAATGAAGACTTGATGTGTTGACTGTCGCCAAATCTCTACTTTATAGAAAATAAACTGAAGCAATTGTTGTATTTTCTTATTTTATTTATTCAGTAATGCAATTCTTCCAGCAGCAGTAATGTAGGCCAAATGCAGGTTTTTGCAGAAGCTAATAGTTCATTCAACTAGGACTGGTGGTCTTAAATTTCTTCCTAATAACTGCTATTCTTTGGAATTTATTTTCTCCATTGGATGTGATTTCTGAGGTAAAGGCAAAGTGTACTTAAATTAAGAATAAGTTTCATTGTCCTTCATTAGCTGTATCGCTTAAGTTAATTCATAGTTCCACAAAATTAAATTTAAACCTAATGAAAAATATGAGAATTCCAAGGAAATGCATCTTAGAGTAGAAATATAAACAATGTTTCCCGGAAAGAAAACCAATTAAATGTTTAAAAAATCTGACAAAATGATGTGGACATTGTCATATATATTGATTTGATGTATCTTTTGCATGAGTACATCAACCGTTTATTAAGTGAACCATTTGTATTCCTAATTATATATTAATCTTCAAATCATTGTCACAATATAGGTTACACTATACAATATAATGGCAAACGGAAGACTGAGACAGACAAGGAGCTTCACACTATTTGATGGCCAACCATTGGTTTTTTGAGAAATAAATGCACTTAGGCCATCTTTGTCAATAATTAAAAACCTGATACACAGTCTCATTTATAATACATAATTATAACATCAAGCAAGAAGTCAAATTTTCAAGAGAAAGAAGATTTCCACTCAATATCCTTGTAGTGTCACATGGCCATTTTTGCCAGGTCTGAATGTTTTGCTGAAACTTGTTAACAAAACAAGTTGCAGCATACAGCAGCCAAATTAACTAGTTAACTCTGCCCTGAAAAATTTAGAATGACTAGTGAAGCATACTTTCTCTTCGAAAAGAAGTCACACCCACATTTCTTATTCCATGAAAATAAGAAAGGTTGTGTTTATCACTAGAATTCTATTGCATGGAATCCTTTTGCCAATCATGATATATAGCGGCTGCATTGTTAGAGCAGCCTATAAGTCAGGAATTCTCAACCTTTTAAAGCCAGGGACTGGCTGGTCACACTCCATCAGACAGCTTCGGGGGCCGGACAGCCATTTTGCCTTTCCTCCACCACATGGCACTTCCTGGAGTGGTGGAGGCAGTGGGGGCCAGATGAAATGGAATTGTGGGCCACATCCAGCCCACAGGTCATAGGTTGATTATCCCTGCACTAAGTGCTCCAGCAATCTCAAGCTTGATAGGTTTTTTGAAAGAAAGGGACTCATGTATATATGGGTAAGTTAAAGGTATCCCATATTCCAAAGCCAGTTATATCCAACTCTAGGGTGCAGTGCTCATCTCCGTTTATAGCCAAAGTCAGCATTGTCTGAATCTGCAGTCATTTCCATGGTCATGTGGCAGGCATGACTAGATACTGAAGTGAGTGGAACACTGTTACCTTTCCCATTGAAGCAGTGCCTATTTATCTACTTAGAATTTCTAGCTAGGTTAGCAGGAGCTGGGACAAAGACGGGAACTCACTCTGTCATGCAGCACTCAGGTTTTGAACTACTAATCTGATGATCTTTCAAGTTCAGTGTTTTAAACACTAAGTTGCTGCAGGCCCTTGTATATGTGGGTAGGGGAGTATAAATATTACCATGCACAACACAGTCCTTCTTTTGGGAGGCACACTCTGAATACACAACTTACATAAGACTATATGGTTTGGATGTTCCCTTGCAAGACACAGTGAAGAATAAAAAAACCAACAAGGTGCTCCAACTCATGGAATTATCTTGTCAGTAAAAAACAACAATGATTTGAAATGACTATTGAAAAAAGTGAAACAAGAAAATGAAAAATCTCTGAGAAGTACAACTTACAGGTGGACATTATGAAGACAAATATCATGACAATAGAATAATTATACATAATACCCCAGATAATGACAAAACTTAGTTCCACAAGTCATGTCGTTGTCCAGTTTTTGTCCTTATCCGGTGTATGCACCGGAGAATGATAAAATTTGGGGGAAATCGCCTTTTTGTGTGTCCTTATCTGGTACATTTTTTTAAAAAGCCGCTTTTCCCCAAAGCAAGCCCCAACTTGGTTTGGGGATAAGCGGGTGTGCACCTGCGACCCCTCCAGGAAGGGAAGTGGCCAAGTGCATGGCCCATTCCCTTCCTGGAGGGTGGAAGTGTATCTGCGTGACCCGCTGCCATTGAAGGCAAGGAGCCGGCCAAGCAGTTGACAGGCTCCTTGCCTGCAATGGCAGTAGGTGGGACTGCACGCCCCTGCCCCAGTGGATCGATACTCACCCCCACCACTGTAACACGTGTCCTTCCGTGTCGTAATGGTTTCTTCTCCCCCAGAGGATCGGGGCCGCTAGGTGCAAGGAAGGCACGGGATATGGAAGTGTGGTGGAAAAGTCAGTCCCTATCAAGTCAGGTGATCTGTATTTATTGACTTGCATTCTCGATCACTTGCGCACAGAGTGCACATGACAACTATTACAGAAAGCCTGCTTACGTAGCATGTTGCTGGCCAAGGTACATTTGCCAGCCTAAGAAGTTACTAAGAAAGTATTGCGTGCCAAGGTTCCCCATAGGCAGATTAATCAGCAGATGTAGCGAGACTCACTATTCCTGTCCTATCTCAGAGTCCTTGTAAACTCCGGGCTTCTACACCTAATTGTTTGGTCTAGCAACAGCTTGGTATCTCCACGGATGTGAGTGAGATACTGTGAGCTGTTTACTAGGCATTGTGACATTTGCGTGACTTTTGTCCTACTCCTTTCAGTGCTCTCAGCCAAGGCAATATGGAGTCTCTACTGCTAACTATCACTATTAGTGTTAACCAAATTTCCCTTCCTGCATAGCCAGGTTGGTCTCCAGCCCGTGTTCTAGCCAGACAGACCAATCAGGAAAGGTTATGGCCAATTAATAATGCGTCCCATCCACATTCCCCCTTTTCTTATTTTCTAAAGCAGCCTGGCTAAGAGCCTGACAGACGTAGGGCATCAGTTACCTGGGGTCTCCATCCTAGGGTGCACATTGATAGGAGTGAGGGGATGCATTGCCAAAGCAGCATAGCATAATTCCCACTACCATCATGCCAGCAGTAGTCTGGAGCACGATTTGTAGCCATTCCCAAGGTACCCAGGACCAGAGCGCATTCCACCAACCCCAACCTGAATCTTGACAAATGTGTGTGACTATGTTATCAAGGGCATTGATCTGATTCTGAACATGGTGGGAGTTGTCTATGATGTTGAAACGACACATGTGGTGAACTGCTTCACAACACAAATGATGTAGAAGCAATAAGTAATCAATTGCTGCACGATTATCTAAAACTGCACGTCGAATTTCAGCTTGTTCTTGGTTTAATAAAGCAATAGCCGATGATGTGTAATTGAGAGCTTTGGCTAGCACACACGCTAACTGACCAATTCTACGTGCGTTACCTGCTGCAAGTCCAGGCACCCCTACAAGGCTGACAGCTAAAGATACTTACTCTGCTTTACTGAGCAACCTGATGTTGTTGTCACATGTTTCATCGAGCTGGATCACTTGAGCGAACCGGGCTGGCCATGGGGTGAATATGTGTGGTGTAACCATTTCCCTTTTTGGGAGTATCAGTGTTAAATGACTTATATAGCAATATGAATCTGATACATTGGCAGGTATATAATTCCAGGTACGCTGATTGCAAGTGAAAAACCATCCTGTGGGCAAAATAACATGATCATACATTATACCAATAATGTCTGGGTGATTACATTTCCAAGTCTCTTTTCCGGGGTTAAGGCAACGGTCTGAGGAGCAGCCGGTCATCCTGGCACAAGATGTGTTTGGGCTGATTGCCACTCGGGGTGTAACTAGAGTGACTGCATCAGCAGGCAAAGTCTTTGTTACCTGAGTCCCCCAGTTTATGTAAGTAGCATATGTTATACGGCGATAACACCCAAGTACCTGTTTAGGCACCCATTCAATGTCCCCAGCCTGCTCGCCCGGAGTATGGCAGACTGGAATAAGGCAAGTGCTCAAAAGCGAGGCAGGTTCCATGTTTTGTTCAAGGCAAAAGTCAGATTGGTTGGCGAGTCTAGCAAGTCTTTCCCAAATGTTGTACTGGAGCCTGGCGTTTAAGTCCTCGCCAGGTGTCAAGTCCCCTGAAGAAGCCCAGACCCCTCCCCCCAAAAGCACGGAAAAGATCAAGACTACCATCAAGGAATTGTAGGTGATTTGAGCTAACACTGCGGCCACCATGTTTTGAGGATTGGGCTCAGTGTGTTCCTCTATCAGGATGAACATGGCATCATCACACAAGGTCTTGACCATCCCCCAGGTTATCCTTGGGTTTGGTCTTGGTCAGAATCGCCTCCTCCATCTGAGTCCCCCAGTCAGTCTCACTCTCTCCATCTCGGGCAGGAGGTCTGGCATTGCCTGGTTCCATGCCATGCGGGTTGTGGTACGGTCTTACACAATGGGCTGGAATCCGGATGATTCCACTAGGAGACAAAATTGCTGCATACCCCCCCACATTACTAGGGGCGCCGGTCCCTTCCAGGAAGGATCCAGTGGCATCTGGTAATGCACCATGGGACGCAGGAAGATTTCCTTACATCGGAAATACTTTTCCTGCGGGGTGCAGGCGGCAAAGATGTTAAGATGGTTATATATTTACAAAACTTTTTGCAAATGCTGCTGTGCCTCTCCCTGGCTTTTCAGGAGGGCTATCTCTTCCCTTCTTTCTTGTTTTTCAATATAAGACTTTAGTGTGTGGTTCAACCATTCGACAATGGCTTGCCCTTGCAGGTTGTACGGAACACCAAATACGTGCTGGATGTCCCATGTGGCTAGAAATGTGGCTAGCTGTCTGGAACTATAAGCTGGTGAGTTGTCGGTTTTCAAACAAACTGATTTGCCAATGGTCTCGAAGCATGACAAGAGATGTTGCACTACATGAGTTACAGATTCTCCTTTCTGAGCCATAGCCCAGACATACTGTGAGAAAGTATCAATGGATACGTACATGAACTGCCATTTCCCAAAATGGGGAATGTGCATGACATCCATTTGCCAAAGTTGGTTGGCTTCTGTCCCTCTAGGATTAACCCCCCATGATGGACCCCCTGGTGTCTCAGCACATTGTGGGCAGTAATGGACTATTCCCTGAGCTTGTGACAATGGCAGATTGAACTGCCTTGCCAGTGCCTTGGCATTCTGGTGGAAGAATGTGTGGCTTTGAACCAGTGTTGTGAAGACTTTTGATGCAGTTCCCTTACGGTTGCATAAGCTCTGCTGTTGCCTTTGGAGCTGAAGCCAGGCAAATCTTGGTGGCTCCTAATGTGGGCGACATATAGTGCCATATTGTGCAGTTTCGCAAATGGAATTGCATGGTCAAAAACAGACTTAACAAGTTTTTGTCTATCGCAGGAGTGATGTAAGCTCCCGGTAGACTGTGAATCAGGTTCCGGACATACTATCCGTGATTACATTCAATGCCTCTTGATCAAATGTCCTCAAGGCGAGGTTTACTGCTGCTAATTCCGCTCTTTGCGCTGATTTCTGCAGAAGTGTCAGTAGTATTTGCCAAGCCTGTTCCTCACACCAAGTGAGAACCTCATATATTTTCCCCATCTGTAAATACTGTTTTCGCCCCCTGTAGTGGAGTTAGAGACAGCATGCTTTGTAATTTAACCGTCTCTGTTTGAAGTGAGACAAGTCTGGGATCTTTTGGCAGATGGTATGCTAAATGGCCTGTGAAACCTTCTAATGCGATAGGGAGGGTATCACCAAGCTGCATAAACTGGCGTGTCTGCTCTTTATTAAAGGGCATAACAATTTTATCTAAGCCATGTCCCGATATATATCTAGCTCTGAGCCTTCTCTTGTAGATGACTGTGGCTACCCATTCTTGTGGAGGAACGATATTCCTGGAGGTGGTGTGTGGCAAATACACCCATTCCACAATGTTCGCCCCCCCCCCCCCCCGCTGGAGTCTGTGCCTAGAGCTCCAGGAAACATGATACCTGTTTTAATGATGTATAGATTCAGCGTGGGGGTGAATGACCCCCTGCTGAGTCTATCTACCCAGCGGTAGCTGAGGATGTGACTGACTTCCTGGAGAGTCTGTTTTGCCTCTCTTGGAATGTGGATTCGATCTGCTGGCTGTTTGCCGAATGTCAACAGCGAGAAAAGTGGCTTCAAAAGGTCAGTGCTGGTTTTAAAATAGGGTCTAGCCCAATTGATGTTTCCTAGAACTTGTTGGAGCTCCACTAACGTTATAGAGTCTTTAATCTGGATTTTAGGCAGCACTGGAGCTGCAAAAGAACGGAGTAACCGGTAACCTAAGTAAGAATAGGGTTCGGTTCTCTGAACTTTTTCTGGGGCAATTATCAAGCCTTTGTCCCCTAATGAATTTTGAAGATCACAAAACATGTTGCCACCCAATTTGGGTGCTGCAATCAATATGTCATCCATGAAATGGCAAACCAAGTCTTTGGGGTGCAATTTTTGGAACTTTTCCAGTGCCCCATGGACATATATTTGGCACAGGGTTGGCGAGTTGAGCATCCCCTGTGGCAAATACTTCCAGGTGAAAGTTGGGTTGGCTCCCTGTGATTGGTGACTGGCACCGTGAAAGCAAATCTTTCCCTGTCCCTAGGATCTAAAGGGATGGTGTAAAAGCAGTCTTTTAAGTCTATGACTAAGACTTCCCACCCTTCAGGGGTCATGTTCAGATTAAGTGTGCCACATTGAAGCGGACCCATGGGCTGAATGCATTTATGGATCTCTCTTAGGTCATGAAGAAGTCTCCATTTACCAGACTTTTTTCTAATGACAAAGATCGGTGAATTCCAGGGACTGGTAGGAACCAGGGATGGTTCTATGTGTCCCGCTTCAAGCTGCTCTTTAACCAGCTGCTTCAAAGCTTCCAATTTTCCCCAACTATTGGCCATTGTTGTACCCATACCGGCTCGTCAGTTAGCCATTTGAGCGGTAGGGACATTACCCAAATGTTAGGGTGGTGTGATATTGCTGCAGAATGTCTCTCCCCCAGAGATTGACAGGCACGTTCAAATTATGCAGCCGGATGACCGCGGTGCCGTCTGCCTCTGGAATAGTGACCTCTACCCAATCTCAGCTCCTGAATGCTTCCTGAATTCCTCCTACCCCACACAAATCTGAAATTAGCTCAGTGGCCCATTCTGGGGGCCCCAAGTCCTTGCTGATCATGGTGACGTCAGCTCTGGTGTCGAGCAGCCCATCAAAGGGTCTTTTATACAAAAATACCTTGATGACTGGTCACTGTTTCCACTCTATGTCTTTCTCCACTGTTGCTATGATCTGGTATCCTCCTACCACCCCTTCCTCTCTCAGGCGATCTGTCGACCCAAATCCTGAGCTTACTCTGAGCCCTTCCTGACAAGGAACCATGATCAATTGCGCTACTGAGTCTCCTTTGCTAATTATCTGGGGTAGTTGTGTCCAAAGCTGAACTTTAATGATGTCTGCATGCGTAATTGGAGTCTATGACTCCCGGGATCACGAAGATCCCTTTCTGCCCTGCATTGCTTCAACGCAAGACTATTCCTACCATGTGTTGGGGCAGGGGCCCCTTGTACTGAGAGTTGGCTAGGTAAATTGCACCTGGCAGGTCACAAATGATGTCCTCCTGGCACAATAAGTCTAGCCCTGTGCTGCCCTTGGTTTCTGCCCGCACCTCTGAAATGCTGGGTATCATGTTGGGTGCTGTTATTGAGACCCCCGCTCTGGGGCTCCCAAAGCGGGTGTTGTCCCTATCTGGACCGGGGCTAGGGACATGCCCGTAGTCCAGTTTCCTGAATTTGGGCAGAGGCGAGCCCAATAGAAGCCGTTGTGGCACCGTGGACACTGGGTGGATGGTGTGACTGGGCGGCCCAATTGCTGGCTGCCCCCTTATTTTTAGGTTTTGATCTGCACCCTCTAGCATAATGCCCTATCTTAATGCATTGGTGGCTAGCTCCCTTGGGTTGGTTCTTGGAATGACCTCCCCCTTGCACTGCCGCTGCCAACAGACCCATTTTGTAAGAGTCTGTTCCAACATCAGCGCACGCTCTGATCATGTCAGTAAGCGTCAGATCAGGTCGGTGTCCCATTGCCTGCAAAATTTTGCAACAGTCGAGGTTGGCATTGTCTTTTGCCAGCTTATTCATAAGGTCCTCCTGGGCTTCCTGATTATCTACCTGTCTGCTAATTGCTTCTTCTAGCCGATGAAATCCATGTAGGGCTCTTGTGCTCCCTGTTTGATGGAGGTGTAGTTCTTAACTCCCTTGCCGGAAGCAGGTACCTTGAGATATCTTTTAAAGCAACCTCAGAAACCAGCTGGAGTGTGGCTTCTGGCAGGAGGGATTGTGTTTGAATAGTCTCAAATTGACCCGAGCCGTATAGCTCCTCGGGAAATACTGCTCCTCCCATCTTAGCTGCCCTTGCCTGCGCTTCCAACCTGTACTCGCTATCCCACAAGAGGTATTGGCTGGGGCTCAACATCATCCTCATTATGACCTTCCAGTCATGAGGGATGAGTGCGGTGGTTTCTACCAACTGCTGGAGTGTGCCCTTTGTGAATCTGCTTTGAATTCCTGTGTCTGTGATGGCTTTGCAGATTTCCGCAAGCAATTTTTATGGAAGTGGCGTGTATACTGCCATTGCATCACCCATGAGGGCGTCCGTTTCTATGCGGACTGGACATTACACAACTTAGGAGTCGATGCTTCCATGGGACAGACCGAGGTAGTAGGCAGGGCGGGTGATGCACAGGACGATGTCCCTCAGGTCTGGTCAGTGGATCGGGATTGCGGCGCTGGTTGCTGGCCATGGGTCTGCTTCTCTGCCTTAGTCGTTGCTGGATCATGGCTCTCCCTGGCTTTGGAACGCGTCCGTTCCTATGTGTGGGGTCTGCCAGGCTTACATTTGCTTTCCTTCCTCGAGATGGTGCTGAATTCCGATCGGAGTTGCTTTCTGATCAGAACCACTCCGTAGCCTCTGGGAGGGATCTGTCCATGACTCTCAAGTAGAGCCATGCTTTGACTCTCTAGTAAGAATCACTTCTATCATGTCGGGGTCACCAGATGTCGTAATGGTTTCTTCTCCCCGAGAGGATCGGGGCCACTGGGTGCAAGGAAGGCACGGGATATGGAAGTGGGGTTGGAAAAGTCAGTCCCAATCAAGTTGGGTGATCTCTATTTATTGGATTGCATTCTCGATCACTTGCGCACAGAGCGCACATGACCCCTATTACAGAAAGCCTGCTTACGTAGCATGTTGCTGGCCAAGGTACATTTGCCACCCTATGAAGTTACTAAGAAAGTATTGCATGCCAAGGTTCCCCATAGCCAGATTAATCAGCAGATGTAGCGAGACTCACTGTTCCCATCCTATCTCAGAGTCCTTGTAAACTCTGGGCTTCTACACCTAATTGTTTGGTCTAGCAACAGCTTGGTGTCTCCGTGGATGTGAGTGAGATACTGAGAGCTGTTTACTAGGCATTGTGACATTTGGGTGACTTTTGTCCTACTCCTTTCAGTGCTCTCAGCCAAGGCAATATGGAGTCTCTACTGCTAACTATCACTATTAGCGTTAACCCAATTTCCCTTCCTGCATAGCCAGGTTGGTCTCCAGCCCGTGTTCTAGCCAGACAGACCAATCGGGAAAGGTTATGGCCAATTAATAACGCGTCCCATCCACACTTCTGCTTCCCGTAGTAACCGGCTCCCAGCTGGCAGCAGGGGTGGGGTGGATTGGTGTGCACCTGCTGCCGCTGTAAAACATGCCCTTCAACTTCCAGGAGCGACTGGAAGCAGAAGGGCATGTTTTACAGCAGCAGCGGATGTGCGCCGATCCACCCCACCCCCGCTGCCGGCCGGGACCCTGTCAATCTGGGAAGTGGAAAGATGCGTGTTACAGCCGCGGTGGGTGAGTACTGATCCACGGAGGCAGGGGCGCACAGACCCACCCTGCAGCCCTCTGGAGGGAGAAGCAGCCATGGGCTTGGCTGGTTCTCCCCCCGTAGGGCTGCAGGGTGAGCACAGACCCACTCTGCGGCCCTCCGGGGGGGAGAAGTGACCACACACTTGGCCAGTTCTCCCCCTGGAGGGCCACAGAGGGAGCACAGACCCACCTGCCACCCCTGCCAGCATGGAACTTGGCAGGTTCCCTGACAGCAGTGGCTGCAGGTGAGAAAAACGACAGCATCAGATAATGACAAAGTGTCTGTTATGTATGTTATCTGTCTTTTCTGACAGGAGCAGAACGTATCTTTTCTTATGTATCTATTCTTAAGCAAATAAGTGGATCAAAAAATGTGCACACTCTGTTAGCCAATGGGCTTGTTGTATTATTGTTACTGTTACTGTTACTGTTTATAGTGTATAAAGTCCAAGTTTTGCCCCATCCAAACTGTGTTCAAACCCCACTATTAAAGAACTGAATTTCACTACTTCATTCGTTAGCTTCTTCATTCCTTGAACACTAAAGTGTCACTATCTGGTGCACAGCTTTTTGCACAATTTGGTGTCATTATCCGGTTTTGTCATTATCTGGTGCTTTCTTTATCCGGGGTTCCACTGTAATGGACACTGCAGAAAGCAGACGAATGAGAATTCGAGGACACCTGTGAAGTAATTTAAACAGTCTTACATGTAAGGATGTGGAGTAGTATACCAAGTCCGAGAGCATTCCTGCTGCATAATGAAAACAGCTATCCATATCATTCCAAATGTAGTCTTGGGAAAAAGCCTTAATTGTTTATTATGCATATTGTTATGGTTTTAAGATTTCTAATGCCATCTGGTTTTGCCTTTTGTGTGTTTGTATTGGTTCTCACTGTATGATTTTAATCTGATCTTTTAATCTGATCTCATTAGATATATATATAGTGTAAACTACCCTGAATGGTGTTCGCATCAAAAGGGTGGGGTATAAATGTGAATAAAAACATTAAAAATAAGGAAAAATCAGTAAGTTGTAAACCAAAACAAGCCTAGACAATTAATAGGAGATAAAATGATTGAACTGAGGGTATCATATTTTGGATGTACATGAGATCAGAAGACTCACTGGATAAAACTATAATGCTAAGAAACAATGAGAGCACTAAGAAAGGGGGCAAATTAAACATGGATGGGTTTAGTAAGATAATCCATGGGCTTTCATTTGGAAGACTTGAGAAAGACTATTAATAATATGATGTTTCAAAGATCTTTAAGTCATATGGTTACTATAAATTTGAAATGACTTTAAGTCATAGAACCAGTGGTGGGCATCAGCAGTTTTGCACCAGTTTGCCAGAACCGGTAGCAGAAATTCTGGCTGGCCCCGCCCATCCAAGTTTTGAAATAAAGTAGTCCTAATTTGGGTGCAATGCAGGGTTTTTCCCCTGACCACACCCACCATACCACAGCCACAGTGTGGTAGCAAAAATTTCTTGAGCCCACCACTGCATAGAAAAATAGTAAGAAGTCTCATGTTATAGCTGTGCAGTAGCATTCACATACATTGCTGGGGAGAACTGTCCACTGTTCCTCTAATCACCAGTCAACAATCCTGTATCATATCTTAGTGGATTCAAAGTCTACGTCTCTCAGGAAGACAACTACATTTAAGAACAGTGCGACTGGTGGTACACTCAGTCAGTGTCTTTAGAGGACAAGATGTCCAGCCCTAGGCTTCTCCAGTGTGGGGTGCCACAGGGCTTGGTACTCTCGCCTCTGCTGTTTAACATCTACATGAAACCGCTGGGTGAGATCATTTGTTTCCATGGGGTGAGGTATCATCAGTATGCTGATGATACCCAATTGTATATCTCTGCCTGTGGGGACCTAAGTGTTGTGGTCGAAGTCCTAACCAGGTGCCTGGAGGCTGTTAAGGTCTGGATGGCTGAAAACGGGCTTCAGCTGAACCCTGGCAAGACTGAGTGGCTGTGGGTTCAGGGCCCCACATTAACCCGGGAGCTACCATCTTTGGTTCTTGATTGGGCATTGTTGCCCCAGACAGACCCCCTTGCATAATTTGGGGGTCCTCCTGGACTTGCAACTCCTGCTCGAAGAGCAGGTGGCAGTCGTGGCCAGGAGGGCTTTTGCAAAACTTTGTGTCATCTACCAATTACACCCACTCCTGGACCGGGACTCCTTGCTCTCAGTCACTCACGCTCTGTTCACCTCCAGATTGGATTACTGTAATGCGCTCTACATGGGGCTGCCCTTGACAACCATTCAGAGGCTGTAGCTGGTCCAGAATGTGGCTGAACAGGTAGTGATGGGACGTAGACATTATTTATTTATTTATTTCAATTTTTATGCTGCTCATGCCCACTCAGGTAAAAACCTGACTCAGGGTGGCATACAACAGTTAAAAACATAAAAAATGTTAAAACGCCACCATCCACCCATTCATCCACCCTCATTACTCCCACCCCATTTAAAACTAAAAGCTAAGAGGGAGGGGGGAAATGCAAAGACACAGAAGGAGGGCACAACTGGATAAGTTGGGGATGAGCCTGCAGGCCGGGGCCGTATTCTCATTAGGGCCCCACACCTGCCCCGCCAGCCAGGTCTTCAAACCTTTCCTGAAAGGCAGCAATTCTGTCTGTAGCCTCAATTCTGTTGGCAGGAGGTTCCATAGGGCTGGAGCAGACACGGAGAAGGCCCTCCTCCGTGTGCCAGAGAGGCGAGCCCCTTTAGCTGAATGCACAATTAGGGAGCCCCTCCGGTCCGCTCTGGTTGGACGGGCAAACACTCTTGGGATGATGCGGTCTCTCAGGTAACCTTGCCCACTGCCATATAGGGCTTTAAAGGTCAAAACCAGCACCTTGAATTGCACCCAGAGGCAAACTGGCAACCAGTGCAACTCCCAGAGTAATGGGGAGGCATGAGCATAATGCCCACACCCTATCACCACCCAGGCAGCCACATTCTGCACCAGCTGTAGCCTCCGAATGGTCATCAAGGGCAGCCCCATGTAGAGTGCATTGCAGTAATCTAATCTGTAGGTGACCAGAGCATGAGTGACCATGAGCAAGGAGTCCCGGTCCAGGAATGGGCCCAACTGGCGAATTACTCTAAGTTGAGCAAAAGCCCTCCTGGCCACGGCCACCACCTGCTCTTCCAGCAGCAGTCGTGAGTCCAAGAGGACCCCCGTTGCACACTTGGTCTGTCTGGGGAAGAACTGCTCCATCCAAGAACAGAGATGGTAACTCTCTGGATAACCCCAGACCCCCAACCCATAGCCACTCAGTCTTGCTAGGGTTCATCTGAAGCCCGTTGCCCCCCATCCAGACCCTGACAGCCTCCAGGCATTCGGACAGGACTTTGACCACATCACTGGGGTCCCCACGGGCTGAGATGTACACCTGGGTGTCATCTGCGTACTGATGGTACCGTGCCCCATGGGAACGGATGATCTTGCCCAGTGGCTTCATGTAGATGTTAAATAGGAGAGGAGAGAGCACCGAGCCCTGTGGCACCCCATATTTAAGGGGCCTAGGACTGGATTTCTCCCTCTCCAAACACACCGACTGGGTACGGCCCTCCAGAAATGAGGAAAACCAGGACAATACTGTGCCCTGGATCCACAATCCTTTGAGCCGTTCCAGAAGGATACCATGGTGGACGGTATCGAAGGCCGCTGAGAGGTCAAGGAGAGCAAGGATGGTTGGATGATCGCCATCCCGCTCTCGCCTGAGATCATACACCAGTGCGACCAATGCTGTCTCTGTACCATGTCCAGGCCTGAATCCTGATTGAAAGAGGTCCAGATAATCCACTTCCTCCAGAGCCCCCTGCAGCTGGTGCACCACTGCCTTCTCTAATACCTTCCCCAAAAAGGGGAGATTGGAGACTGGCCTGTAGTTGGTTAGGACAGCTGGGTCGAGGGTTGGTTTCTTCAGGAGGGGGCACACCAAAGCATGTTTTAATAGTGTAGGAAACACCCCTTCCTGCAAAGATGCATTTATTATAGCCCCGACCCAGCCTCCTGTCACCACCTTAGACACTTTCACTAACCAGGAGGGACAGGGGTCTAAAGGATATGTAGTGGCCCGCACTGCTGCAAGGAGTCTGTCCACTTCATCAGGGGCAACCGGGTTAAACTCATCCCAGATTACACAACAAGACTGTGCTCCAGCCCCCCCCCCCCCCATTCACTGCCCATGGATTAAGCCTCGAGCAAATCCGATCGATTTTCTCCACCAGATAGTCTGCAAAGTCCTCAGCCAAACCCTGCCAATCAAGCACCAGCCCCTCCCTACCCAGGAGGGACCTGGTCACCCGAAACAGGGTGGCTGGGTGATTATCGCAAAGGAAATAAGGGTGGTGAAGTATTGCCACCTCACCACCCCCATCACCACTAGATAGGCCCTGATAGCGGCTCTAGCTAGTGTCCAATCAGAACTGCTCCGAGTTTTTGCCCAGCGGTGCTCTAGGCATCTCTTAGCCCATTTAAGCTCCCACGGTTCATCAGTGAACCACAGGGATGGCTTAACCCCCCCCCCCCCCAGGCTCGGAGAGGCTAGAGTGGCATGATTTCATCCAAGGCCGCTGTCGCCATCCTATTCCATAGGTTGACAAGCGTCTCAGGTGAATCGAGAAGCTGTTCCTGAGGAAAATCCCCCACCTCTTGCTGGAATCCTACCAGATCCATTAGTTGCCGGGGGTGGACCAATTTTATAGACCCTGCCTCCCTACGGTGAAGCATCGCCCCCAGAAAGTCCAGAGTTACCAGATAGTGATCTGACCATGGCACAGGTGTTATGTCTAATTTCTGTAATCTCAGATCACTCTGCCACCGCTCCAACAAGAAAACTAAATTTGGTGTGTGGCCACTGCCCCTGGTTAGGTCCTGAATTACCTGAGTCAGGCCCATGGCTGCCATGGAAGCCATGAACTCCTGTGCAACCTCTGAGCCAGTACCCAGCGAAGGCAAATTGAAGTCCCCCAGAACCATTAGCCTAGGGAACTCCAATGTCAATGCTGAGATGTCCTCGAGGAGCTCAGGCAGGGAGTCCCTTATCCTGCAAGGGGGCAAGTACAGGAGTAAAACTCCCAACTGATCTATAGGGCCCAACCGCAGGAGCAGAGCCTCACAACCTGGCACTTGCGGAGCAGCGGCCCTGGTGACTCCCACAGACTCTCTGGCTAATATGGCAACTCCACCGCCCTTCCTCTCAACCCTGGGCTGGTGCCAATGCCTCACCTCACCACTTCTCATTATGCCCATGCCTCGCCACTTCTCCAGGAGCTGCACTGTTTGCCAGTGTGCCTCCGGTTGCAATTCAAGATGCTGATTTTGACCTTTAAAGTCCTACATGGCAGTGGACCAGGATACTTAAGAGACCATGTTACCCCATGGTTTTCAGCCTGTCCTACAAGGGCAGACAAGAGAGGCTCTGTGGTGGTCCAACCAGTGAAAGAACTACATTTATCTGGGACCAGGAGGAGAGCTTTCTCGGTGTCTGCCCTGGCCCTTTGTAACCCCCTGCCAGTGGAGGTACGCCTCCAGATGGAGCTGCTCCCCTTTAGAAGAACACTAAATACATGGTTATGTTAGCAGGTGTGGGGTGTGAATGGTAGGACCTCTCACTCCTACTGGCTTGTCTAGCTCATGTAGGGTGGTTTGGGCCATGTCAGCTCTTTAACATGGGTGCAGGGAGGGTAAGGATAGTTTTAATTCTGATAATTTTATGTGATTACAATATGGTAATTTTAGATATATAGATTTTATTTGATGTTTTTATGTAATTGCTTTTATGTGATGCTTTATTATCTTTGTAAACCACCTTGGGTCGCTTTTTTAAGTGAGGAAGGTGGTATAGAAATAGTGTAAATAAAAAAAAATAAAAATAAATATTCAATTACAAAGAACGCACATACATGTTGTGTGATCTAATTTTTGTCACTGAGCACAGACATCCTTAAGCTATTTCAAAGTTTGTAGATAGCTTCTCTAGCTACCTGCTTTAGAAACCACATTTTGCAAAGCAGACTAAAACAATTAGAACAATCAGAGCATTGAACTTAATTCAGAATATCACAGTCTGGCTTGTTTATCAATGATTAGAACAGAGGTCCTACCAAAATTAAAAACATGAAATATAGAGATAACTTTTAAGTATGAAGACATGGATCTAGCAGTCTTACTGCCAAATGTCTGTGATAGTAAAGACACAAGAAGCTGGAATGTTCTGCTATCCATTTCTTATAACTACTGTATATAGATGCATTCATATAAATATACATGTGTGGGTGTACATACATGAACAGTTTTGAATGTGTGCTTGTGTGAGTGCACGCATGCGCGAGTGTGTACAGAAGCCAAGGACATAACTATATTTAACTTCTGATAATCTTCCTGACACACTTTGAAGTTCAAAATGTAACAATTGGGAAACATTCAAGTCATTCCCTCTCTTAAAGATGAGGAAAACATTCAAGGCTTAAGAATTCTTTATTTTGATGGATACATGTTTGCTCTTTAGTTGATTCTTAACAACATCTTCATTAGTGAAGTTTCTTAATGACTAAACAAATAGTCTGCAAGGAGAATTTTAATTTAAAAAATAACACGAGATTGTTATCTTTTCATACAATCCACAAATAAAAGGTAAACTCCTGTTTTTTTATTTATGATGGAAGAAAAGAAATGACATGACTGGTAGTGACAAATTGCCACTAAATAATGAGTCACTGTTTAGATTTGTTGTTGCATGCCACTCTGGTAGCCTGGAGCATGGAAGCATGACCAAGAATCCAAGGTAACTCCTTAATTATCAGCAGTTTGCCTTTGCAGATAAAACCATTTTTTTCTTCCACCAGTATGTACATACAACATTTTGGCCAAGGAAAGTATTTTTTTGGATTCCAGATTCTTAGGATTGGGGAGGAGTGACATAGTTTAATAGGTTTTCTTTCTCAGGTAGCTTCTTGACTTTCTATGATACTATTATTTTCCTATAATTACACAAAGGGGAAGAATGACAACATACAGGTAAATTGACCACATCATTAATCATTGCACTTAGTTTATTAAGAGTTCTTAAAAATTATTGCAGAGGGGTAAACATTCAACCTATTAGAGTATTCTCCTTTAGCATATGTATGATACCCAAAAGGCCTAGCTGTTTGCAAATGCTGGATTTTAATGATAGTGATAAGCACTGGTGCTTATATTTAGCCTACGAACTGCTGATCAAGGCTCAGAGGGAAATGTGCTCAACTAATCTTCAATTTAGTTTGGGCTCCTTTGTAAGACATTGGCCTACAGCTATACAGATAAAAATCATAAAATACCTGATGAAAGATGCTGTTTCATACAATCTGTTTCCAGCACAGTTTATTTACTGGCCTCCAACTCCCCATAAACCAGGTTAGCTGTTATGCCAGAGAAGCACTGATAAAATTACACTACTAAGATTTCCAAAATCACAGGGACTGTTTGTCTCTGTTTCAGTGCTTCAGCTTCATAAACTCCTTCTTTACAAAGCAACAACCTCCTTACATCCAAAATAAAGAGCAGGCATCTCAGATCAGGTGAACAAAGGCCAATCTTGCAACCCAGATACCAACCATTGTTGCCTGCTATTCTACCAAGGAGACTATGGCCTTTGGAGTACCATTTGTTGCCAGCGGGACTGAAGTGACTCAAGTAGTAAAGATGCTGAACTCAGTGAATGGAAGTTCAGAGTTCGATTTCCAGGTACTGCATGATGGAATGAGCTCCAGTCTCTGTCTTAGCTCCTGCAAACCTAGCAGTTTGAAAGCAAGATATTGAAAGTAGATAAATAGGGACCACTTTGGTGGGAAGGTAAACAGCGTTCCATGCACTGCCACATGTCCACGGAAACATCTGCAAATGCAGACAGCACTGGCTCTTTGGCTATAAACAGAGATGAGCACTGAACCCTGGAGTTGGATATGACTGGCTTTTGAGCAAGGGCAACTTTTACCTTGTTGCCAGACCAGATGGGAGTTCTCTGGAGACCATCTGACAAAAGAGGTAGCTACAGAAATCAATATATCTAATCTGCTCACTTCTGAATAAGTCATTCCCTGCTACTAAATGGAAATGCCCAGCAAGGAAGTTCCAAGCATTTTCCACTTATTTCCACAGCTGAATGATTGTATTCACAGTGTTCATATATAAGCAAACAAAGAACTAAGACTAATTTATTTTTTTAAAAAAATACGGGTTTCAGGAAATAATCACCGGGGGAAACAAAGGTACAGTGATACCTATACAACGTCCAAACTTGGTTCCACAAGTTTGGACTTTATACGGATTTGGACTTTGTATGAGGCATGCAAAATCCTAGCCACAATGCCTCATACAATGTCCAAATTCTTGCCGTGATGCCTCATACAACGTCATTTCCATAGAGATACATTGTACTGTAATAGCACAGACTTCAGGGCAAAGTCAAGGAAACAGACAGGAAACTGACAGAACTTGAAGAAATCATTGTCTAAAGGCTAAATACATTACAAAAACATGTCAAACAACCCTGATTTTAGGGGACAAACCATACAAGTTTTTAACTTTTGAAAACTTTATGAAATGCAGGTTTAAAAGTTAACATGTCCCATCATGCAGCACAGTGTTAATCTGCAGTGTTAATCTGGCCGATCATCTATTTTGTACAAGCTACTATAAACAATTACTGGATGGAAGCAAGGACAAAATGGATGCCAACATGTCCTATCATGCAGCACAGTGTTAATCATCCAAACAGCAGCAAACACCAAACAATTGCCCCACCCCAAGCCAATCGGAAACAGAAAACCTCATTTACCTACCTTTCCACTGTGCCAAAGAATGGTCCAAGAACCTGAAGAATGCTGCAAAAAATCCCAGGAATGCTTCCAAAAAATCAAAAAATCCAACATCACACTCAAAACATTCCTAAACACTCTTCGCCTTGTGCAAAACCCACAAAAGCAATGCATGCATGCATCCTGCCTTTTATACTGCCCAGGCACAATGCAACCTGGGAAAAACCCCAATGCCTCATACAAAGTCGCAGTGACTTTGTATGAAGCAACATTTTCCAAGGAATTAGGCGATGTTGTATGAATTCGATGTTGTACGAAGCGGACTTTGTATGAGGTATTACTGTATCCTGGGTGGAAAATGTTAATAAAAACCAGAAATTTATTTAGCAGTTTGAGTGCTACATGTCTATATATCTTTACAGGTGTTGTTTTCCCAAATGCATAGGACCCATCCCCTAATCTATGACAAAGGTTCTTTGAGAGGTAGGAAGACACTTCATTTTTTCCTGATACAAATAGGTACACCAAAGATCCTCTGAAAATGCTTCCACGGTTTTAGAAAAATCAATAATCAACATTGCCCGTTTTTTTTAAAAATAAATAAATAAACAGCAGCTATGTTCAACACATGCACAGACCAAATACACAGTGGATGATGAGCCTTGATATTATCTATTTGAATATTCTGAACAGAATTTCAAAGCCGCATTGATTCTCTGTCACTGCTGGTCATCAACGTCAATTTATGAACTCTGGTCTTGGATAACAGTGGTTTTTGCATGTGTACAAAACACAAATTCATACGTGCAGAGCACCACCCATGTGAGAGACTGCTTTTGGATGAAATTAGATGTATGTCTGCCACCTTCAAGGACAACAACACAGACAGCTGGTTTATAATTGCTGGAATCGGATTGCTCAGAGCTAATCCAATAGCAGGCATTAATAGACTGTGGCTCCAGATGATAAACTGGTTTGGTTCATTTTCTTACTCTTTTGCCTTCTGAATGTGATTCAAAAGACATAAGATCCCTGAGGTTATGTTTTGTGAGTATATCTGATAGGCTCATGACTTAAACATAACTTGTCAAAGGTAAGAGTGAACAGATATGTAATCTATCCATTTGTTTAAACAATAGGTCATTGTACAGGTGAAAATGCACAGAAACAGGCTTCCTTGTAAGAATTCTCAATTTAACAGGGGAGCTGTGACTCTGATATTCTTATTTTTAAATAGTAAATAATAAACATTCCACTGTGATGATTCCATGGTTTTGCATATTACCCATCCCAATTCAACTTTGCTATTCACAAGAGTGAACAGGTGATATTGTGAAAAATAGCTCAAGAAAATTTATCTTATCACTAAAATTGTCAGATTCCTTGCATGCTTATAAATATGATTGATTTATAGTACTATGCTACCTCAAATTTAGTAACAAGAAGGATTTCCCAAGACCAATACATTTGAAACTTTGAACAAAGACAAACTCCATTTACTGAGATTATCTACAAATCTGTGCTGCTATCAATTAACTGAGAACTTGCTTAAGGTAATCAATACAGGTTGCAGAAAGGTAACCATAGCATTAGCTTTTTAATTGATCAAGTGAAATCCTGACAAGCAGTTTGAAATCATTCCCATTCCAGAAATGATTAAAAGGCCTTTGTATACATAGATCACCTTGTAAATTACAGATTATATGACTGTATCGCTCTAGGTGAGGTGGCTAATGCTCAGACAGTGAACAAAGGACCAAATCAATTTAAACTTTGCTTTAAAAAACTTTTAGAAGATTTCAGAGCAATAAAACATCAATGCTGCTAGACCAGAAAAAGATTCCAAAAGTATAATTTTAATTTGAATGCCACATCTAGTTTTGGTTTCAGCATGAAAGATTAGCTTCATTCTCTAGTTCCCTAAAAATGAAGTAACAAACAATCAAAAACACAACCTTAAGTAAGTGGAAGAATAGAACCCATTAATCACAGTGAGACTTCTTTCACTCGCAAATAGAATGATTGGACCACACTAATAAAAATTATACTACAGTGCTCCAAATGCTGATGTTAACACAGTCAAAGCCTTTGTTTTATTTCACACTGAAGAAATGCTATCAAGGGTGGAATGTAACAAATGCAACATAGTTACTTCTTTCTGTAGTGAAAGGATAATGAAGTTACAAGGCAGAGGTAATGCAGCAAGAAGAAATAGTGCTTTGATGCAATGACTGATTGATGATGATGATGATGATGAAAAGGTAAAAGTAAAGGTAAAGGTTTCCCTTGCTTGAAAGCCAGTCGTATCCAACTCTAGTGTTTAGTGTTCATCTCGGTTTCAAAGCTGAAGAGCCAGTATTGTCTGCTTCTGCAGACGTTTCCGTGGTCATGTGGCAGGCATGACTAGATACCTGAGTGCATGGAATGCTGTTTACCTTCCCAATGAAGTGGACCCTATTTATTTACTTGCAATTTCTTGCTTTAGGATCTGCTAGCTTGGCAGGAGCCGGGAGAGAGATGGGCGCTCAATCTGTCATACAATATCCATGTGTTGAAATGCCAACTTGCTGGCCTTCCAGCTAACAAGGCAAGCTTCTTAACCACTGAGCCATTGCTGTCCCATGTTTTTAAATGGATGTACTAGATATGTTTTTCCAGTATCATAACATGACTTCTTAAACAATCCATAGTGTTTGAAAGTTGGATGATCCAAACTCAGTTTGCTGAAACAAGATGGGTTGGAGAAAAAGATAGAAACAGAGCAGATCATTAGAATGAACTGATGTGTACACTTTTTGAAAAATCAGCAACCATGCTTTAAGAACCAGACATTTTTAGAATGTGCTGGATTACATGTTTATTCATACCTAGCCAGAAAGTGTATATCAAGAAAGCAACCAGGTTGGGAAAGGCAACTTAAAATTCCCAAAGTATACTTTTTAAAAGCATTACTTTTATTGACAATGTTGTCACAAAAAGGACTGCATACCAATTTTTCTACTAGACTTACAATTTATATAATGAATGGTTTTATCCACCTCTGTTCTTGATAGGTAGGCCCCATCCATCTGAGTGAGCCCACTGAGCAAAGTAAAAAGATTTAAACTCCAAATACTAAATCATATCCCAGAATTATTGAGGTCTGAGGACTGCCAAAAATATTATCCCACTAGTGGCTAAGACTCTGACTGGGAGGCAGAAGGTCAGCAGTTCGTTTCCCGAGTACTGCAGGATGGCATGAGCTCCCGTCTTTGTCCAAGCTCCTGCAAACCTAGCAGTTTGAAAGCAAGAAATTGCAAGTAGATAAATAGGGACAAGTGATGAGACAAGCTATGAGAAACCTGGGGAATATAGTGAAAAGCAGAGACATCACCTTGAAAACAAAAATTCGCATAATCAAAGCAATGGTATTCCCAGAGGTAATGTATGGGTTTGAGAGCTGGACCATTAGAAAAGCTGAACACAGAAGAATAGATGCCTTTGAGATGTGGCATTGGAGGAGAGTCCTGAGAGCCCCTTGGTCAGCAAAGAGAACAAATATGTCAATACTGGAAGAAAACGACTCTGACTGTTCATTGGAGGGACAAATAGTGAAGATGAAGCTAAAGTACTTTGGACATCAAATGAGAAGGGTGTACTCACTTGAGAAGGCTTTGATGCTGGGAAAAGTAGAGGGCAAGAGAAGAAGGGGACATCCAAAGATGAGATGGCTAGATCGTGTTGTAGACACAATGGTCACAGAGCTGGGTGGGCTGAGGAGGATGGTGGAGGACAGAGGTGCCTGGAGGAAAATGGTCCATGAGGTCGCAAAGTGTCGGAATCGACTGTGCGACTGAACAACAACAAATAGGGACCACTTCGGTGGGAAGGTAACAGCACTCCATGTGCTCCACTGTCTAGTCATGCCTGACACATGACTACGGAAATGTCTGCAGAAGCAGACAGCGCTGGCTCTTCCAGCTTTGAAACAGAGATGAGCACTGCACCCTAGAGTCAAATATGACTGGCTTTCGAGCAAGGGAAACCTTTACCTTACCTGATTAGGCAAAGCCATTTTTAAGTTCCTTGGAACCAATTTTCCACGGAAGTGTTTTTTCTTTATGCTGGAGGTTTGGTTGTAGGGTTCAATGGATGGGGGAGGGGCTATGTGCAGTCTCAAGGTTGTAAGGAAATAGTGGGGGAGGGCTTTACATTTACAGAGTAAAGTAGTTTCTTTGAATTCTTGATTCCTGGGGCAGAGCTGAGGAATGCGGCCTTCAAGGCAGGTGCTGGATGGTTTACCGAACCTGTAGCCATAGCAGGTTGGAGACTGTGAGAAATGGACAAATATGATGGACATTGCATGCTGTGATTGGATGAAACCCTTCAGAAGGAGGGAAGAGTGGGAAAATGTGTTTTTGATATGGAAATGTGTGAGGGAATATTTTTGCCATGCTTTTGGATTGCTTAACTTGATGGGGAGCTTGTGAGTAAAATCTAGCAAAATGTAGTCATTGTGTTATACACCAGGATATGCCAGTTAAACAGCTAGTAATGTTTTTATTGTTTTATAATGGAATGGGATCAGCAACCATGTTCTTTTGCTTTAAACTTCTGAAAATTAACAACTGTGCACTAAGTAAAATATGATTGAATTCAGAACAGTTGTCTCTGGTTCTTATAGAGCTAAGTTGGTTGGATGAGGTCGGGTGTCTTTGTTGGCAATGCTACTTTAAGTCAATGTGAACTGCATTCCTACCTGATCTGGCTGGTATTTAAGCACAAACAGTCAGCGGGTGAAAACTATCATGCTTTGTCTAGCCTGAAGCTGGGCTACAGGTACTCTGAAGCTGCACCAAGGGGGTTTCTTGGAGTGGAACAGGATGCTGAGGGGACTGAGTTATGTAATAGGGTGAGTTAAAGGCAAGGTGCCTTAGACGTTCACCCTTATAAAGGTCATACTTTGAGCTCCCTGCAAAACATTAATTGAAGGAAATTATGTGAGCTCCTTGCAAAACATTAATTGAAGGAAATTATGCCCTTTCACAGTTTGACATTTTTAGCATTGGCCTTGTGCTATGTAATGAGGAAAAGAAATAAACAGTAGTAGGAATAAAAGTAATTACACATGCCAATTTATTTAGTTTAGTTAGTTTAGTTTATTAGATTTATACCCTGCCCTACTCAGTGCGGGCCGGCTCAGGGCGGCATCACAACATAATTAAATACAAATACAATGAAACAAAAATGAAAATACAATAAATACCAGTATATTTATTTATTTATTTATTTATTTATTTATTTATTTATTTATTTATTTATTTATTTATTTATTTATTTATTTATTTATTTTATTTTATTTTATTTTTCACGCTTATATACCGCCCACTCAGGTACAACCCAACTCAGGGCGGTTTACATAGCGGACAGTAAATACATAAAAGACACATGATACAAAATAAATAAATCTATACCTATAAATCTGTGCGTTAACCGTTGTGATTTGACAAAGGATGTTTAGCCAGGCCCCACTAGCCCCGACCGAGCATTTGTGCACTCGCCCGAACTGGGTATGGAGGTTACTGGAGGGTTGAGAAATGTGCCAGTGGGGCAGGAGCCCCCCAGACACAAAAAAGGGAACTTCAATTCTCAACATTCCTTGCGCCGCGCCGCACCAGAGCCAATAAGGCTGAGCGGTGCGAGCAAATGGAACGTTCAGAAATGCGCCATAGCCAATCAAACCCACAGAAAAAAAAACGACACAGAAGCCAAAAACCGAAATGCCAAACAACAAGCCCCAGCATCCTGCATGCCATGAGGGCGCAGAACGCTGAGGAAGCCAGTGCGTGAAAAATAAAAATAAAAACCACCGCTGCTGTTTCCGTGGCCCAGCCAGTGAGGCCAGGCCGCAGAAAATAACCCCCCCCCCAATGCAGCCAGAAGTGGTGCTGGCCTTCCCACGGCCAGGCCAGCGAGGGCAGGCCATGGGAAGGAAATACCACCTGGTGCTGCCCTTCCCGCGGCCCGTGAGGCCAGGCTGCAGGAATGAAACCCATGCCCCGGCGCTGGCCATCCTGCGGCTGAGGCAGCCGGTGCGCAAAAAATAAAAAAGGCAGGCCACGAAACCCAAACACCCCACCACCACATACAGCGGCGATGGGATTCCCGTAGTCCGGTCACCCAGGCCAGCCCACAGAAATACCCCACCCCCACCCCAATGCTGCATCAAGCGGCGATGGGAATTCCCATGGTCCGGCCACCCAGGCTGGCCCACAGAAAGAACTCCCCCACCCCAACACCACTTCAAGTGTCGATGGGAATTCCTGTGGTCTGGCCACCTAGGCCAGCCCACAAAAATACCTCCCCCCCACGCCGCATCAAGCAGCGATGGAATTCCCATGGTCCGGCCACCAAAGCCGGCCCACGGAAAACCCCCCACCCCAACGCTGCATGAAGCGGTGATGGTATTTCCGCAGGCCAGCCCCCGAGACCAGCCCATGGAAATACCCCCACCCCAACATTCAAAAACATTAAAAAATATTCAAAATAATAAAAATAATTCACAAATTACTGAAATAAGTTATCAAAACATTCAAAAATATTCACACTAATCACAAATAATTAGAAAAAGAAATAAGTTTTCACTCAAAAAAACAAAAAACACACATCTAAACACAGTATAGAAGCATTGACTTTTTTAAAAAAAATATTCTTACACATTTTAAAAATTATTATCCAAGGTACAACTATTTAAAAAAATTCACATAGTAACACATTATTTGGCAAAATACAATAATTATAAAAATATATATCATGCTTTCCTCTTTTTAAAAACCAAAAAACCAAAAAACAACAACACAGTTTATAACAGCCCATGCATAAAAATAAAAATTTAAAAAACCACAATTAAAAACTAACCTCATTTGCATAAACATAAAACAAAAACTTTCAAAAAGCATTTTAAAGAGCCTGGCACTACCGGGCAAAATATGCTAGTACATAATAAAGCAGAAATACAACAATGCAATATATAATATCAATATCGAGGACACATCATACACAATAATATCCATGGGGGGAAAAACCACATGCACACCCATTTGTGTCCATTGAGCACTAAGTGTCCAAACATCACAACTGAGTATCCCATTACTTTAAAAGTGTTCAATGGCATGTGGGAGAGGAGATGGTGGCCGTCACACTTATGGAGCACCAAAGAAAGGAGAAGGCCACCTGTTGTCCACACCAGGTCATTTCTATAGCAGTTCCTTCCTTAATGCCTGCTCTTGCTTAGGAACCTTTGGAGAGTTCTATACAGAAAGAAGAGCAGGTTTGAGCTCAAGATGTTATTCCATTTTGTTTCAATTAACTGATAAAAAGGAGGAGTTCTAATTGCCAGGTGCTATAGAATCTAGTTGCCAGATTCCATGAAGAGTCAAGTACCATGCTGCCGGTTTCCAAGTTAGAAAAGTCATTTTAGTTTAGTAAAAGTTCAAAATTAAAATGTATATTTTCACTAACTGGTTTACAAATGCTCATCAGAATAGGCTAATCTTCAGGCTGTAAAATAAGCATAGTTTTCTTATTACAATTAATCTGCTTACATGAAAAGAAGAAGTAAAAGAGAAAGCTTCTTAAAAGCTCAGTGAGAAAGTTTCAGTTTTCATTTCTTCTTGGGGGAAAAATTCTTCCAGACTGTCTTCGTGAATCTACTGAGAATGCTAATCTTTCTGTAATACTTATATTAGTATAAGAGCCAAAAAAAGAGTCATAATATTAGAAAAGCCAGTCTGAAGAAGCTCAACAAAAACAACATTTGAAAAACAACTTGTTGTCTGTAGAGCAGAAAGGGTGCTGCAAAAACTCCAGAGGAACAAAAGATCAGCTATTAATTGACAATTTGGTTTTGAAGAATTCAGAGACAAGGTTTTTATGGGTTGAATTGACTATAAAAAGTCATTTGATTCAGTTCCACACAGCTGGATTGAGAAATGCCTTGACATTTTTGGAATTAGCAACAACATCCAATGTTTCATGAAGACTTCAATGAAGCTATGGCGAGTAAAGTCAATGGCTAGCAGAGAAGAATATGGTGAAGTTGCAATTAAGTGTTGAATTTTTCAAGGTGATTCACTATCACCTTTACTAGTTTATCAATGGCACTGCTGACAACTATTCTAAATAGAACAAACTGTGGATTTGAATTGACTAAGAATGGACTGAATGTTTCACATTTGCTCTATATAGATGATCTAAAATTGTTTGGAAAGACAAGATCTGAATTAAATACATTGCTGTAAACTACAAATAAATTTAGGAAAGACATCAGAATGCAATTTGGAATTGACAAGTGTGCAACTATTAGTATTAAGGCAGGCAAAATTGTCAAAGGTGAAGGATTTGAGTTAGATAATGAAGACTGTATCAAAGCAATAACATAGGAATTGGGATACAAGTACCTGGGAGTCCTGGAAGCTGCTGACCTGCTACACAACCATGTCAAAAGAACAACTTCTACAAAATACATAAAGCAGGTCTGGAAAATCTTGAGGTCAAAATGAAGCGGAGGTAATATAATAAATGCAATTAATACCTGGGCAGTGCCTGTTATACGCTATTCAGCTGCAATAATAGATTGAACCCAAATGGAATTAGACAACCTTGACCGAAAAACAAGGAAGCTAATGACCATGCATCATGTCCTGCACCCAAAAATTGATGTTGATTGTTTGTACTTACCAAGAGCTGAGGGTGGCAGAGGACTCCTATAGGTGAAACAGACAGTAGAGGAAGAAAAACATAGCTTGAATGACTACATTAAGAATAGTGAAGAGCCTAAGCTTCAGGAAGTGAACAAAGGAGGATTTTTGAAAACAGTGAGTAAGAAAGCTGCATATAGAAAGGAAAGGATAGAAAGTCGAGCTGCAAAATGGAAAAACAAAGGCAAGGCTGACCCAAAGCTGGCATGGGGATGGTTAAGAGCAGGAGTTTTGAAGAAGGAAATGGAAGGATTTAATTAGGCAGCTCATGAACAAGATTTGCCAACAAATTGCATGAAGACAAAAATACAGCATGCATCCAAAAATAGGAAATGTCGGCATTGTAATGAAAAGGATGAAACAGTAGATCATGCAGCAAAATTTCATAGACTGACAATTTGCAATGTCATAACAGGGTTGAAAAGATTATTCTTTTGAAACTTTGCCAGAAGTTTGGATTTGAATGCAGCAAAAATCATTTGGAACATCAAATAGATAAAGTTTTGGAAAATGAAAGAGTCAAGATCCTGTGGAACTTTAAAATTCAAACAGATAGACATCTACCTCACAACACACTTGATATAACTGTTGTGGAAAAGAAGGTCTGGTTTATTGACATTGCTATACCAGGAGATGCACACATTGAAGACAAACAACTGGAGAAATCATGCTCACTCAGACAGCTTCGGGAGCTGGATGGTCATTTTGCCCTTCCTCCACCACATGGTACTTCCTGATGCGGTGGAAGCGATGGGGGCCCCACATGAAATGATGCCATGGGCTGCATCTGCCCCACAGGCCACAGGTTGAGAATCCCTGCCCTAGATATGAAATTTTGTGCTTATCAGACTTGAACATCCTAACTCTTCAAAAGACAATTCTACTAGGAACTGCATATATACTTAGACATTACCTTAACAGTTCTTAAGCCCATGGTTAGGGCTTGAACTGTCAATTTTATTCCAGTCCTCAACTGTGAAGCAAATGGTTGATTTGTAAATTATTATTATTATTATTATTATTATTATTATTATTATTATTATTATTATTATTATTATTATTATTATTATTATTATTATTATTATTATTATTATTATTATTATTATTATTATTATTATTATTATTATTATTATTATTATTATTATTATTATTAAAATTTATATATATATTAGCATATTTTGCCTGGCGGTGCCGGGCTTTGTAAAATTGTGTTGGATAGTAAAGGGTTTCATTTTTTTCCTTGAACCAATGGTGCTGGGCTGTTTTAAATGGTGTTGAAAGGTTTTGTGATTTTGTGGCTTCGAGGCACTGCGTCCGCCTGCGGCCGACTTGCACTCCCAGTGTGTGTTTTATTTTTATTTTTTCCGCGCTGGCTTCCTCAGTGCCGGGCTCTTTAAATTGGTTTTGGAAGGTTTTTGTTTTATGTTTATGCACATTTTATTTTAATTTAATTTAATTAATGTAAATTAATTTTTTTAATTTAAAATTTAATTTTGGTTTTTTAAATCTTAATTTTTACGCATTTTTATTTTTTGTTTTGGTTTTTTGGTTTTTTTGAGTGAAAAGTGATTTATGTATTTTTTTGGTATTTTTTGAGATTAGTGTGATTATTTCTGAATATTTTGATAACTTATTTGATTAATTTGGGAATTAATCTTATTAGCTTCAATATTTTTGAATGTTTTTTTCTCTTGTGGCCTCTGGGTGGGGATGGTGAGCTTTTCTTCCTCTCTACAATTTTTCTGTTCTGTCCTCTGGGTGTCGCTTCCGGTAAGTGATTTCTTTATTTTCACAGGAGTTCCGGTCGTCATGGAGTGAAGACATCTTATGGTAAGCTCTCTGGTTTAATTTTTTTTTTTGGGGGGAGGTGGGTCTGTGTGTTTTTTCTTGTTTGCTTTTGACTGTTTTTGTGTTTCCTTTTTGTATTTTTGATTTTGAGTGTTTTTGAGTATTTTTGGTTTGTGTTTTTGTGTTTACATTTTTAGGGATGGGTCTTTCTTTTCCATGGGCCAGGCTCGAAGCCTGGCCCGTGGGAAGGAAAGGCCAGGTGGGGGGTTCTTTTTTTTTAACGGGCCATGCTCGATGGCTGGCCTGTGGGAAGGAAGGGCAGCGGCAGCGGGGAGGCTTTCTTTTCCATGGCCCATGCTGGCTGGCCTGTGGGAAGGAAGGGCAGCGGCAGTGGGGGGGGCTTTCTTTTCTGCAGGCCATGCTGGCTGGCCTGTGGGAAGGAAGGGCAGCGGCGGCGGGGGGTCCTTTCTTTTCTGTGGGCCATGCTGGCTGGCCCGTGAAAAGGAAGGGCAGCGGCGGCGGGGGGTCCATTCTTTTCCACGGGCAATGCTGACTGGCCCATGGGAAGGAAGGGCAGCGGCGGCAGGGGGGCCCATTCTTTTCCACGGGCCATGCTGGCTGGCCCGTGGGAAGGAAGGGCAGTGGCGGCGGGGAGGCCTTTCTTTTCCGCGGGCCATGCTGGCTGGCCCATAGGAAGGAAGGGCAGCAGCAGCGGGGGGGTTTCTTTTCCACAGGCTATGCTGGCTGGCCCATGGGAAGGAAGGGCAGTGGCGGCGGGGGGGGGGTGCTTTATTTTCCGCGGGCCATGCTGGCTGGCCCATGGGAAGGAAGGGCAGCAGCAGCAGTTTTTTTAACTTTTATTTTTCGCACGCTGGCTACCTCAGTATTCTGCGCACTAATGGCGCACAGGACGCTGGGGCTTGTAGTTTTGCCTGCGCGTGTTTGGTTACTGCAGTGGTTTTTCCCTGTGGCTTGTTTTTGATTGGCCACAGCGCGTTTCTGAATGTTCCTTTTGCCGCACCGCTCAGCCTGATTGGCTCTGGTGCAGCACAGCGCAAGGAATGTTGGGAATTGAAGTTCCCATTTTTGTTTGCGTCTGGGGGGCTCCTGCCACCTGGCTGAAAATTTCAACCCGACAGTTACCTGCGAACCCCGTTCGGGCGATTGCACGGAGGCATATATATATATATACTATCTGATTACCCGTCCTTGCCTGGGGGTCGCACCTGCATTTACTGGGCTAAGTGGGGCCTTGGCCCCCTGGCGCCCTGGCCATCTGGTCCCCTGCTGAGGCATCACAGTCTCATTCCAGGTGATGTGCCACTGCCGGAGGAGCATTATCAGCCATCCGTCTATGGTGGCAACGGGTTAATGTGTGTCCCTAGAGAGCTGTTGCTGCCACTCACTGCTCTGACCTCCAGGCCAGTGGAGGCCCAGGGCATGTTTGGGCATTAGGGCACCCAGCATTGGCTGTGGTGAGTTTCCGCTGGGGCCGGACAGCCATGCAGTGGTTGCTCTTTGCCACTCTGGCCCGGTGGGCTGTGTGAGTGGGCATGATGGTGAGGTCCCTTTGGGGCATTGTGTTCCCCAGGCTGACTGTGCTGCAGCGCGGCCCCACTGTTGACCCTGCAGCTACCGCCACCACCTCCTCTTTGCCCCTGCCCACTCCGGCAGTGCCTTTTTGTCTGGTAGAATGTTGATTTGCTTTGTCACATAATACTATCACTGCACTGCCATGCAGTGATAATAGAATTTTGGCCTGTGCTGATTTTTATCTACAAATACATTGGCAATATTGTGTATTCCCAAAAATATCATTCCCAAATGAACTAGTTTCGATGGTACAGCATATATAACAGGGCAAGGAATGCATCTCCTGTGTTCTCGTGTCTAAATATGACTGAGGATGTTGAGCTATACTCTTAAAATCCTTTTAGGTTTTCAGCAAATCCCTTCCTTCTGAGCAGTTCTGACCTCGTTTTTATCTGCAGTTTTCATTCTTATTCAAGAGACCCATGACAGGGGAGTGAATAGTGGCTTAGATTCTCTAAAGAACCAAATACAAATCTACTTTGGTATCTCAGGAGGAGCTCTAAGCCTAACAGCTACCTACTGAGTGAATTAAAGCCTTGGCTGGCATCCCAAAGAAGGTTTCCTGTATTTGTGCATTCTGTGAAGTACTTGCACCAGCAGGGCAAATTACATCAATATTAACAATAGCAATATTAGCGCCAAGATATATCAGCCAGCCAACCTACAGAACAAACTGTAGCAGGGTCAGAATTGTAGTGGTGTATTTTCCCTTTCCCCTTTTGTTTAGTTATCACCACCATGATATGATTTGTCTTGTCAATATTGTTGACATAAAAACCAGAGTTCCGTTGTACATAAAAATAACAGTATGCCGAGGTAACAGCAGCCCTTTCACTAGAGCATCTTGCAAAATTAAATCATTAATAAACAGTTGTTACTCACATAAAAAGATTATTTTCTTGTTCCTAACATGCTACTAAAGCATTTTACTGTTGTATAACTGAATATCTTGGCATTTGGTAAGTTGAAATTCTCAAAACTTCATTAAATTTTTAATGGATTGCATTACTATTGGAGTAAAATGTCCCACTTTACTTTTCCTTGGTTAGTTGATATAAGTGGGGGGGGGGGAGAGAACTAGAGACCCAGCTAATGATGGCTTAGAGCTATTTCATATAATACAGAAAAAGGAATCAGATGTTATGCCAAGTTGTAAATGTTACCTTACTCTGCTAAATCTGTTATGTAGATTTACCACTTGCAATTACTGCTTGAAAACTGGTGGTGATCACTGAAACTTCTAGCATATGTGATCCCTTTAATAACTTTCTCCACCACAAGATCTCAAGTGAAGCAAACAGAAGAAACAGAGTGGTCTACAGCTGACCAGCCTACTCTATTTGTTTTGACCCATTGGACCATAGCCATGCTTCTATGCTTAAAATAACTGCAACAATCTACAGAGATGAAAACTGCAGCCAAAATAAGAAAGTACTCAAGAAATGTCATAGTTTGAATTATTTCCAGTGCATGCCACTCAAGGGGCAATGTTCCACACACCAAGAAGAGGAAAAAGGGTAAATACATTCCTCAAAAGTCAAAATCAAGAAAGTAAAAATGAGGCAGGGGAACTAGTGGTCACATTGCCAACATACGTTGGATCATGGAGAAAACAAAGGAATACCAGAAAAAAAGAAGTGAGTGGCCAAAAATGAGATGGCTAGATGGTATTGTAGATGCAATGGGCACAAAGCTGGGCAGGCTGAGGAGGATGGTGGAAGACAGAGGTGCCTGGAGGTCAATGGTCTATAGGGTCGCAAAGGGTCAGAATTGACTGTGCAACTGAACAGCAACAAAAAGATGTCCTAAAAGAAGAAGTGGTAAGCACTGACTGCAGAATGGTCAATAAAAGGGTAGCAGGAGATACTGCTATCTTGGAGCTCTCCAAGTTACAACAAAGAAACTGAAATAGAAAATGCATCCAAAGGTCACTTGGGATTTCGTGTTTTGTCTGTGCCTGTTAAGCTGCTACGGTCACCTCTAAACATGCTTCATGTGATTGAGCGACCATCAATAGCTTATGGACTGAACATCAGCTGAACCACAAATTTTGTGTGGCACCTCCACACACTTCGTCATCAGCTTCCCACTAACAACAGCATATTGATTTTCCTCTTCTGGTCCTGTGTATGATTACAATGTTGTTTATTGACATACTGACATAAAATCTCAGTGATGTGGGGTCGCGGGAGGTATGACGTACAGTGGCCAATTGATCATTCCAGAAGAGCACGTGTTTTGTGTTCAGGGAATGAAGAAGCAGACGAGTGAAGTAGTGAAATTCAGCTCTTTAATAGTGGGGTTTGAACACAGTTTGGATGGGGCAAAACTCTGACTTATATACACTATAAACAGTAACAGTAGCAATAATACAACAAGCCCATTGGCAAACAGAGTGTGCACAATTTCGATCCACTTATTTGCATAAGAATAGATAGATGAGAAGAGATACATTCTGCTCCTGTCAGAAAACAGAGTTAACATACATAAAATTCTTCCCCCCTAGGTAAAAACATAATCCTTTAACCAGGATGGCAGTCCAGTTTCCCTTCTGGGTCAGATGCTTGGCTGAGCCGGCTCAGGGGCTCATAGGATGGGCAACCTGACTGGAGTGAGGGATTGACTAAAGGGGGAGGATTGTAAACCCGAATTAAAGCCCCGTTTGTCAGATGGAGAAGCAGGGGATCACTCAAAAGCAAAATCTAATTCTGTGGATGAATAAAACAATTCAGGGTCCCTCCTGTGTGTATTAAGAGTGGAGGGCTACTCCAAGCAAAATTGGTCATCATCAATAAAGGAATCCAGAGTGCTAGGCTGGGACAGTGGAGGGGTACACATGGCCGGAATAGGGGAGTATTCCACAAATTCCCCTTGAAATCAGTTCCTAGAAGACACTTCTGGGTCAATGTTGGCCAGCTGCTGACTATTACCTCTGCCCCCTGGGTTTAAACGGGTGGGTGCCAACCCTAGCATTGAGTGTCTGTATTCGTCTTGTGGGTCCAGTACTCTGGGCCACAATTGATCCGCGTGCCTCCTCCAGATCAGACCAGTGGCTGCTTCAATTCTGTAAGAAACAGGACCAGTCTGATCGATTACAAACCCAGGCACCCATGTAGGACCACCAGCTGCATAATTGTGGCAATGTATAGGGTCTCCCGGAGAAAAACCCTTCTGGTGTTGGATCGCTACATTTGTGCCTTTGTCCTCCACACTAGAGGGATCCAATGTATCCAGCAAGGATGGCAGTTTCCTTCGCTGGAGCAATTCAGCAGGGGACAGCCCTGAGGCAAGGGGGGTGAGCCTATATGTGAAAAGAAACTGGCATAACTGGAGCCCCAAATCCCCTTCACCCATACGCCAAAGTGCATCTTTAGTTGTGTGCACCTGCCACTCTACCTGGCCATTGGTGGCTGGGTGGAATGGGGTGGCAGTGATGTGCCTAATTGTATTCCTTTCCATGAAGGATTGGAATTCTGCAGATGTGAACGTGGATGCGTTGTCAGACACCAGCACATCTGGAAGTCCAAATGCTGCAAAAAGCCTTCTTAGGTGCATTATCGTGGTGGCTGAAGTGGTAATGACTTCCAGCAACTTAGAGAATGAATCCATAACCAACAAAAATAGGGCACCCCTAAATGGATCTGCAAAATCTATGTGCAGCCTGGACCACGGGCCTCGAGCAGAATCCCATTCCTGAGAGGGAAGGTGGGATTGCTCTGGGTGAGAGGATTGACAACTGGCACACATGCCGACTATCTGTTCTATGTCTTGGTCCAGTTGAGGCCACCAAAAGTAGTTACGGGCAAGGGCTTTGGAACTGACAATTGTGTGAAGTACATGTAGATGTAAAACCTTTTTCCTGAGAGTGACAGGAATGACCACCCGCTGGCCCCATAGAAGGCAACCTTGTTCCACTGACAATTCCAAACGCTTATGGTGGAATGTTCTGAATTCCTCGGCTAGAGGAGAGACAGGCCAGCCTTTTTGTACCCAAGACATTACTTTAGTCAATGTTACATCCTTGGCCGTCGTCTGAGGGGACGACTGGGGGCGAGTCAAAAGCCTCAATCATAAGGACCTGGTGTTCACTTTCGATCTCTCAATCAGCTTCCCCGACCCCTGGCAGTGAAGAACATGACAGGGCATCAGCATGGCTGATGTTCTTTCAGGGCCTGTGCACAAAAGTAAAATCGTATGCATTTAGGAAAATTGCCCAACGCAACATCCTTGGGGACAGAATTTGAGGCATGGGCTTCCTATTCACAAAGATTCCAAGGAGGGGCTTGTGGTCAGTTACGATGGTGAAAGGTCTTCTGTAAAGGTGATCGTGGAATTTCTTAGTGCCAGCCATGATTGCCAACGCCTCCCTGTCTGTCTGAGTGTAATTTTTCTTATGCTTTGAGTCTGAATGGGAATAGAATGCTACGGGGGCTTCCCTCCCGTCATTTAGTACATGGCATAACACAGCTCCCACCCCCAGAGGGGATGCATCACACACAAGTACAACTTCCTTGTTAGGATCAAAATGAGTTAATACAGCATCTGAAGATAGCAGCCTTTTAAGTTCTAGGAACACTTTCTCCTGGCAAAGGCCCCAGTGCCAAATAGATTCTTTCTTAAGAAGCCAAAATAATGGTTCGGCAACTGAGGCTTTGTGATGGAGAAAAGTGTGATAGAAGTTTAACAATCCTAGAAATGATTGTAATTCAGCTTTACATTTTGGCCTGGGTGCATTTTGTACAGCCGCCACCTTGCAGTCAGAGGGCATGATACCTTGGGATGTAATTCGGTACCCCAGGAACTCCACTTCCTGTGCCAAAACATGTTTGTCTCTTCTGAGTCATAGACCGGCCCTCTCAAAACGTGAGAGTACTCAATCGAGCCTGGCCACTAGTTTGACGATGTCCTTAGCGGTGATCAGGACATCGTCAAAATATGGCAGGACAATGGGCAAACCTTTCAAAATATGTTCTACAAGAGATTGAAATATTCCAGGGGCCGCATTCACCCCAAATTGTAGTCGAGTTACCTTAAATGCCCCCCTATGCATTACTATGGTCTGGGCTATGGCAGCAGCAGGAGACCCAGTCAATTGTTGGTAAGCCTGGGCAAGGTCAAGTTTTGCGAAACAATTTCCTCCATGCAAGGAGGCAAGAAGGTGGCCTACCACGGGCACAGGATATGCATTTGGGCGAATAGCTTTATTGATGGTACACTTGTAGTCAGTGCATATCCTGACCTCCCCATTACTTTTCAAAGCAGTCACTATTGGTGTCTCCCACTCTGCGGAGTCCACTGGCACTAGGATGCCCTGCCCCACCAGTTTGTCCAGCTTGGCTTCTATCTTCTCCTTTAAAGCAAAGGGTACCCAGCGTGGCTTCATCCGGATGGGCCGGATGGTTGGGTGAAAATCAAAGTCCACAGGGGGTCCTTTGTATAACCCTAAACCCTTTTTGAACACCTCAGGATGTGCAGCACAAACGTCCTGGATTGGGTCAGTGCATGAATGCCAGAAAGCCGGATTCCTAGGGGCCTACACCATTGGATCCCAATAAGACAGTCAGTGCCCTGCTTAACTACAACCAATGGCAAGGAGGTGCGAATGTTTTTGAATTTAACCATGAAATTACCCACCCCCAGGACCGGAATCTGCCAACCTTGCACATCTCGGAGGGAAGTTTTAAAGGATTTGAGCTTGGGCTGAGACACAGGGGAAATTCTCAAAAACTCCCACTGTGGGATTATGGAAAAGGTAGTACCTGAATCCACCTCCATCTTGAAGGGGACGTCCTGCAGGCTCGGTTTTGCGAAGAAATGCTCACTGACGATGCCCACTTGGCACGGCTCAGGCTCTGGTGACACTTTGGCGGTGGACGTTTTGTGGTGATGACTCTTCTTGGACTCAGGTGCTGGAGTTCTTTGCTTTCGCTGTCGGCATACTTTAGCAATGTGCCCTCGTCGCCCGCAGTTGTAGCATTCCGCAGTGTGGAAGGGGCACTTCCTGCGGTCATGCCGGGCTCTGCAGCCATCACACTTGCAAAGGAATTTCTTCTCCCAATCGTCACGGTGCTCTCGGTGCTTCGTCAGACCACTCGGACTTCTCCCTCTGTGTCGCTGGACTCTGATGAAGAGGTGGAACCCGGCAAAGCTGAGGAGGATGAAGATGAATTTTGCTGAGCTTGCACAGCTGAGTCGGTGGCACTGGTGGTGGAGTGGTGATGCCGGAAAAGCTTGATGCCAGACCGTGTGGCCTCAGACACTACCGCCTCTTCTAGGACAGCCTTGAAAGTTAGCTGCAGCCTTGAAAGGCAGCAATGTGCAGAGCGGCGGTGTGGTCTGCAATGGACTCCCCAGGTCGCTGCTCCCTTCTGTGGAAGGCCACCCTGGCCAGGAATATTGAGACCTCTGGATGCAGGTGTTTCCTCAGTGTGGACATGATTTCTGGAAGCGGCACCACATCCACATCCATTGGGAGAATGAGGTGGGTTGCCAGCTCAAGCATCTCAGAACCGCACTGAGCAAGGAGACAGGAGCGCTTCTTGTCTTCGTCGGTGATCTTCTGCGAGGCCATTGCATGGCAGAATTGGCATTCATATGTTGCCCATTTCTCTGGACACGCTGAGTCAAATGGGCCGGTGTTGCTGCCATGTGGGGATGCCATCCCACCTTCATCGCCAGTTTCGTGTTCAGGGAATGAAGAAACAGACGAGTGAATTAGTGAAATTCAGCTCTTTAATAGTGGGATTTGAACACAGTTTGGATGGGGCAAAACTCTGACTTATATACACTATAAACACTAACAGTAACAATAATACAACAAGCTCATTGTGCACAATTTCGATCCACTTATTTGCATAAGAATAGATACATGAGAAGAGATGCATTCTGCTCCTGTCAGAAAACAGAGTTAACATACATAACAACATGTGAGATGTTTGAAATCTGTTGTGTGCTCTAATTGCCTGCTGGCTTGCCAGATACAAGGTGGCCTACTCAGCCAACCCTCAGAACTGTCCTGTTTGTTGGTCAATGCCAGGTCTATCAAGAACAAGTCCCAATTGATCTGTGACTTGCTGTTGAAGGAACATGTTGACCTGGCATGTATAATGGAGACCTGGGTGGATGATGGGGGCAGTGTTTCACTATCCTTAATGTGCCCTCCTGGGTACTCTGTACAGCACCAGTGCAGAACAAGGAGGGGTGGGGTTGCTGTCATTCATAAGGACTCCATCACAGTTAGCAGAGTATCTGTAGCCTCAAATCCAGGTTGAGAGGCCATCCATATGTGTGTGTGGGATCCAGAGACAGGCTGGGGATTGATTGGGCTAGTGTACTGAGCTCCCCATGACCTGGCCCAATCCTTGGAGGGGCTGACTGACTTCATATCTGCATTGCTGCTGACATCCTCCAAACTGGTCATGGTGGGGGGCTTCAATGTTCATGCAGAGGGGAATTTATTTGGGGCAGCCTCGGAACACATAGATTCCATGATATCCATGGGCCTGTCCCAGCATGTTAGTGGACCCACACATGTGGCTGGCCACACTCTTGACCTGATATTCTCTATGGGCTGTGGAGACAATGATCTGAAGGTGGGGGAGGTTGTTCCCACCAACCTATGATGGTCAGATCATGGACTACTGAAGTTTAAAATTATGACATCAACCCTCTCCCATGGGGAGTCGGGACCAATTAAAATGGTCGGCCCATGGAGGGTGCTGGATCCATTTGGTTTCCAAGCAGCCTTGGGTGGTTTTCCATCTGACTAGGCTGGCACTCCTGTTAATACTCAGATTGCCAGGTGGTATATGAAGGAAACCCCTTGGTTGCCCACCCACCCTCAGCCGGTCTAGCTGGAGGGAGGAGGTGAGACCTGACACAGCTGCAGGAGATCTGGCACAGTGGCTACAAGACCTCATTGCCACTGCCATGGACGCCACCAAGGACTTTGGTCGCCTGCCCACCTTCAGCCAGCCTGGCGGGAGGGGGGAGGCGAGACCAGCGAGACCGGACACAGCTGCAGGAGATCCAGTGCAGTGGCTACAAGACCTTGCCGCCATTGCCATAGACTTCGCCAAGGACCTTGGTCGCCAGCCCACCCTCAGCCCCACTGTTTGAAGATCCCCACTGTTTGAAGTGTTGGTGCTAAACATGTACTCAATGTGAGCAGGCTGAGCTGCATGTACCGGGCTTGTAGCCCTGGGGCTAAGCCAAGCCTAGCTAGAATAGTATCTTGAGCCAAATCCACCACTGGAAATGTGGAACAGGCAATGACTGGTCTTATCTCGTCCTGGGCCTGTGGACAGCTCCTCGCCAGCCTCCAGTGCATCTGAATGAGATAAGATCTGATGAGTTAATTCACAGGTCTGTGCTATCTTGGAACACTATGTTTCCCACCATGATCTATCCACACTAGGTTCCCAAACATTCTGTGCCACCCCTCTACACTTCTAAAGGGCACTAACATGGGCAAGTATGTCTTCAATATCAGGCACAATATCTTCGTCTAATGAAGAAGAAATCTCCATTGCGGGACCTAGATGGCCACAGGCTGCTTACTGCCTGGGTGCCTAGAGCTTTCCTTAGCTCTCATAATCCCACCCAAAATTGTGTAGCTGAGAAGATATAGAATCCTAAGCAATCTCAATTAACCACAACTCTACCTTATATTTATTTCTTCTTATTTATGGAACTATTTATGAGAATGGATTTACTGAATAACCACTGATTATATGACTAACCAATAATTAACTATTCTGTCTCAGCCAAATGAACCCTATAACATGAATAAATATCAACTGCTTAAAGTAAATAAACTGATTACTACAAACCTATAATAAAAAATTAACAGTGTCACAACTAACAATTAACCAGTGAACTATGAAGAACTACACTAATACATTACAAAATTGCAATGAAATTGGTACTCTGATACAACTAACTGCACATAAAATGGCTACCACAAGACAACCAAAATGGTTGACAAAAGTGAAAAACCTCACCCCTGATAACTGGGAGAAACACAGAATTATTTATTAAACATGCATTTAATTAACAAATATGGACTAGCAGAATATTAATTACTAAATGTGCAGTAAAATAATGAATAGGTAGGAAACTAAACATAGAAACAACAAAATGGCAAGTGTGAATACAGCAACAAAGAAGGCACAAGGGCAGTAAAACATTCCCCCTTTATACAACACAGCCAATCCAAATTGCAAGAATTAAATTGCAGATTAAAAAAAATAACACTGTCAAATAAAGCAAGGAACAATGATGCAGATGCAAAATATCCAGCACACAAGCCTGGTCCTTAGCTGAGCCCATTACTGTGCTGCAAATCAAAGAGGCAGGCTCTGAGCCAGGGCTGTCTTTTCAAAGGGGAAGCTTAAGCCCCACTTCAAGAACCATCAAACAGGACCCCAGAGCAGTAGTGCTGGGTTATGATGAAAGCAGTAATTCCCTCAGGGCATCATTGGACAAGGTGGCTGCTGGGTGCATGACACAATTCAAGTGAAACAGTTGTGTATACCTTTGTGGAAAATTCACGTGAATAGAGTTGGTAATGTCCACAAAAAAGGCCTCCCTAACTGAGCTGGCCTGGGTGGTAGCTGTCGAG
This sequence comes from Bradypodion ventrale, assembly GCA_035047345.1. Lineage (NCBI taxonomy): Eukaryota > Metazoa > Chordata > Lepidosauria > Squamata > Chamaeleonidae > Bradypodion > Bradypodion ventrale. Next base: position 284,840,262 of record JAWDJE010000002.1, on the reverse strand, counting down.
GTGCAGCACCACACAGGGGCTAGGAACTCACCCATCCAGGATGGAGAGGGGCCAAGGAGGACCTCCTGCTCCACTTCTTGATTTGCACTTACAGCCCCTACTCAGGTGAGTGTTTGAAAATTTCAATAATGCAAGCGTGGCGCCAAAATGGCCGCCGCGCTCTTTGCGCCCCCCCCCACCGGACGAAGGCATCCGGGTAGTTAGGGGCATGGCCAGCACCCTAATAAAAGGGCTGGCCACGAGGCAGCCATGCTGCCATTTTGGCGAAGCGATGGAGAGGAGAAGTTTTTCCCTCTTACCTCCGTCGCTCGTGTCCTTTCAAGGGAAGCCTTGTCCGGTGCAGCTTTTCTTTTCTTAGGCTTCCCAGCTAGACCGGCTATGCCCTCTAAGAAGAAGGCAGCTGTGAACGGGGCTCGATCGGCGCGGAGGCGTCAGCCGGGTCGGAGGACCGCGACTGCGCCCGCCGAGCAGCCACCTTTGGCGGAGCCCACCGGGACCGGTGGGATGGGATCGGTGCCCCCTTGGCCCGATGCGCGGTGCGCGCAGGCTGCTCCGGACGGGGTCTCGGCCCTTGGCCCGCAAACGGTGACCACTGCCCCTGGCATGGTCCGTGAGGCTGGGCCTTCTTTCCGGGGTGCACAGTTCCCCATGGGGGGAGCGAGCTACGGGGGGTGGTTGGGTTACCTGCCTTGGCAGGGAGCGCCCACGGCCCCTCAAGGGCCGAGCATGGGCTCTTGGCCACATCTGGCCCCTGGGGCCCAGGGACTTGGACAGGTCCCTGTGACTTGTGGGCCGGCTCCACCTTTGCCCCCTGTCGGGGCTGGGGGCTATGTTAACGTGGAGGCCCTTCTGGCCCGCGTAGCGGCCCTCGAGGCATCCCTGGCAAGGGCCAACCAAGCGGGGGCATCTTTTGGGTTCCAGGTTGACCCTTTGGCTGCCAGGCAGCGGCAGGCGACGGGTCGGGTAGAGCTGCCTGAGGCGCGCGGGCCGGTGGCGGCCACTGCCTCGCAGCTCCCCACTCAGCAGGCGCAGCAGACTTGTACTGATCGGGCACCGTCAACAAGCTCAGCTTCGGTCGTGAGCTCCGACGCCCACAGCGGGCTGGAACCCCCGGTGGGGGCGGCCCGTGGGGTTGCAACGGGTGAGTATGCAGTTCAAGCTAGTGCACCCACACAACTGACTTCCCTGGGGGGGCTTTTCAGTGGCCATGGCCTCGCACGGGTGGTCCGGCGGTGCAACTGCCCCCGGCCCACCCGGCTACTTTATCCCTTGCCCAGGGCCTGGGTTTGGGTGGCGCCCCTTATGCGGTAGGGAATGTGTTGGGGGTGCCCGGGTTGGTACAGGCCCCCTTTGCCTTGCCCGCAGTTCCCTCTGTGCTGGTGTCGGCATTGCCGACAGCAGGGTATTCCTTGCCCCTGGGAGACCATCTGGCACAGTCCACCAAAGAAAAGATCTGGAGGGGCGAGTATGTGGACATCTTCTCCCTTCTTAACAGGGAGCCCACCAAGGAAGAGAGGGAAGGGCAGGACGAGAAGGATAAGGAGCAGGCGCGTCGTCGTAAGCCGCCACGTACGTGGGCAAATTGGTTGCCAGCGTACCTAATTTACATGGCTGTTTACCTCAGGGCTAGGCCGGATCTGGCCATCCCTATGGTCCAGTATTTGGACAACATTTACCGGGCTATGGTTGACTTCCTGGGTCCGTCGTGGCTGGCTTACGACAAAGAATTCCGCATGAGGATTCCACTGCACCCAGAGATGAGGTGGGATGAGCCCTGCCAGAAGCTGTGGCTTCTGTATATGACCCCCACGCGCCCGGCGCCTGGGGAGAGATACCATTGTGGACATGCGGTCCAACGAGCGGCCCCGGTGCAGGTACCCCGCCAAGTGGCGGGGCAGGGGGTTCCAGCCCGCCTGCTGTGCTGGACCTTCTCGTCCAATGGTTCTTGCAACAGGAAAAATTGCAAGTACAAGCATGAGTGCCCCTCTTGTTCTGGCCCCCATGCTGCCTCCGCCTGTCCCAGGCCGGGAGGATTCAGGGGCAGGGGTAGGGGTGGACAAGGGGCAGGTAGGACTGCCGCTGAGGGAGCTGGTCCGCCGAAAGGCCCCCTCCCCAATTAATGTGGACATGCTGGAGCGTTGGCTCGCATTGTACCCGAGGAGGGCAGACGCAGTGTACCTCCTTCAGGGTTTTCAACTGGGGTTTCGTATTCCTTTCACGGGGGATAGGTCACCGCAAGACGCACCCAACCTTTTGTCACTTAGGGGAAGGGAGGAGGTGGCTGCTGCCAGCATTAATAAGGAGATTGATGCGGGCAGGGTCGCTGGCCCTTTTCCCGCGCCCCCGTTCCCCAACCTTAAAGTATCTCCACTAGGCCTAGTGCCCAAGAAGTCCCCGGGCGAGTTCCACCTGATTCATCACTTGTCCTACCCAGCCGGTCACTCGGTCAATGATGCTATCCCTGATGACCTTTGTTCTGTCGGGTATACATCCTTTGACCAGGCATTGCGCATGGTGCGCTCATGTGGCCCGGGTGCACTGTTAGCTAAGTGTGACATTAAGTCGGCTTTTCGTCTCCTGCCGGTGCACCCGGGTGACTTTGAGTTGCTGGGTTTCAAATTCCGGGGTGAATATTATTTTGACAAAGCCATGCCTTTCGGCTGTTCCATATCCTGCTCGGCATTCGAGCATTTCAGTACATTCCTGCAGTGGGGATTTGTCCGTAAGTCAGGGTCTCGGTCTGTAGCCCATTACCTGGATGACTTTTTGTTCGGGGGTGAACGGGGCTGGGACACGTGCACACGTCTCCTCAACACATTTCAGACGCTAATGGAGGAACTCGGTGTCCCTTTAGCGCCCGAAAAGACCGAAGGCCCATCCACTAAGCTAGTATTCCTGGGGGTGGAGATTGACACGGTAGCGCAGGCGTCTAGGTTGCCGGGGGACAAGGTTTCAAGGATAGTGACCCTCATATCGGACTTGCTGGCTAAGCGCAAGGCATCCCTTCGGGAACTGCAGGTGCTACATGGTCACCTTAATTTCGCTTGCAGGGTGGTCGCACCTGGCAGGGCATTTGCTCGGCGCTTGTGTGACGCCATGGCAGGCTTATCCAGGCCCCATCACAGGGCGAGATTGACGCGGGGCATCAGGGCAGATATGCACATATGGCTCCAGTTCCTGAGGGATTTCAATGGGGTCTCATTTTGGAGGTCTGACCTCCTGGCTTCACCTCACTTTCAGATACAGTCTGATGCCTCGGGATCCCTGGGTTATGGGATGTACTTCAATGGGAAGTGGGCCTATGGTGGATGGCCACCAGCCTGGTCAGGCACGGGTTGCCTGAGGGATCTCACATATTTGGAATTTTCCCCATACTGGGGGCTTTGATGCTATGGGGTGAGGAGTGGGCCAACTCGGTGGTGCATTTCTGGTGTGACAATGCGGCCGTTGTCCACATTGTCAACTCACAGACTTCTAAATCTCCCAGAGTCATGGACCTAGTGCGCCAGTTTGTATTGCGCAGCCTGCGCCTCAATGTACTGTTCAGGGCCAGGCATGTCCCGGGGGTCAATAATGATATTGCTGACGCTTTGTCCCGCCTGCAGATCTCCCGGTTCCGCGCCTTGGCCCCGGATGCGGAGGAATTTCCCTCGCCACTCCCGGAGGAGATATGGACCTTTGGCAAGGAGAGGTGAACCGGGCGATCGGCATGTCGCTGGCGCCACGCACGCGTAAGGCGTATCACCATGCGTTGGTTTCCTTTCGGACTTTTTGTACCCAATCTCGACTGCCAGATACCTGGCCGATCCCAGTGGCCCACGTACTTCGTTTCATGGTTTACCTCCATGCCCAGGGCCTTGCACCCCGCACCATAGCATCTAGGCTGTCAGTGCTGGCTTTCATGGCCAAGGTGGGAGGTCATGCGGACAGTACCGCTGATTTCCGTGTGAGACACGTTTTGGAGGGGTGGGTGCGGGAACGTGGGCGTAGCCTGGACGACCGCCACCCAATTTCCCCTGGGGTCCTTACCCAACTGGCACGGGGCTTGCATGACCTATGTTTCGATAGGTATGAGGCAGCCCAATTTCATGCGGCCACAACGGTGGCCTTCTTTGGAGCGCTCCGCATCAGCGAGCTTGTGATGCTGTCTAAGGCGGATGCAAGTCATAGGGCACTGGAACTCGAAGATGTCTATGTTTGCAATGATTGGGCTCAGTTGAGGATACGCTCCTCTAAAACAGATCAGCACAGCGTAGGCAGTGGAGTAAGAGTGCTACGATGTTCTTTGGTAGACATCTGTCCGGTTGGTGCCCTACAGGAGTTCCTTGCACTGCGTGGCACGCACCATGGTCCGTTTTTCTGTCACCAAGATGGGTCTCCCCTCACAAAATTTCAGTTTTGGAAGGTGACTGGGAAGGCACTGGCTAGCGTGGGCCTCCCTGGGGCCCGTTACGGCACCCATTCATTCAGAATTGGGGCGGCCTCTACTGCGGCTGCTTATGGGTACTCCGGGGCTGACATACGCAGCATGGGGAGGTGGGGCTCTCAGTGTTTCCAGTTTTATGTTCGCCCCCTCCCACCGTGAGTACCGTTTTAGTCACCACACATTTCTTCCTTCCCTATTTTTTCCTTGACAGACCCTGGGTGTCGTATCACACCGGTGACAGTATGGCTGGTGGGCCATAGCTACGTGCACAGGGCAGCGCGTTACGCTGCAGCGACAGATTGGGGACCCCGACTGGGACTGGGTGCATACGCAAGTCTCACATGGTACGGTAAGCCCGGTATGTTGTGGCGGGAGCTCTTGCCATTCCTCTTTTCGGCAAGGAATGCTGACCCGCCCGACATTCTGATCATACACCTTGGGGGTAATGATTTGGGACAGGTCACTGGCTTATCGCTGAAGCATGCGATTTGCAGTGACCTCGCCTACTTACATTACGTATGGCCCGCCACAACCCTTGTTTGGTCAGATATGGTCCCACGGCACGCTTATAGGGGAGGCGTTGACCTTCAGGCCTTGGACCGCGCTAGGCACATGGTGAACAGGGCGGTGACCCGATTCCTTTCGACCAAGGGCTGGGGGCGGGTCAGTCGTCATCCCGCCATTAGTTTGCAAAATTATGGGCTTTATGCAGGGGATGGGGTCCATCTGTCGCGAGGAGGTATGGACCTCCTGCTGGGTGATTGGCGAGCAGGCCTGTCGACCGAGCTGACGGTCTTGGGGGGGGGGGCGTCGAGCCTTTATTGAAGCCTCTCCGGGTGGCGGGTAGCACTGGTAAGGTAAACATTTATGACCCACAGGTATCCGGCAGGTTCGCAATTGACTGGACAACACTAGATAGGCATAAGTTGTTTAAACGTTGTCCGGTCAACGACGAACCAGGCGAGGGGGTGATGGTTACAGCTAGACAGCTTGCATCACCCCCTGATTTTACGGATACACGTCAGAGGGTGGGGTCATTAGTTAGATATTGACTACGGTCAACAATTTGTTTGTTGTCAACAAACAAATTGATACAAATAGATACATTGTAACAATTGCCGTTGGCAATTTTGGGTGGTACCTTACCAGTGTTACTTCGGCCTGCTTGCCTTAAGAATTATGATTGGTCAATTACCAATAGAAATTTATAATTCGGACTAGGGCATGAATCAATAAATGTGGCCCAATGCCGTTATCCACTTTCATTTGTGTCTGAGTCCTTTATTGGGGGGTGCGCCTGCAAAGTGTCCCAAGTTTTATACCAAATTTCATGCTGTCTGCCTCTTCATTTGATAGGTTGGGGGAGAGGGACAATAGTTTTCTCTAGTTGTATTGTACAGCATATTATTCTAAAAGAAAATGAAAATTGTTAGGTTTTAAATTTCCAGGAGTCTTTATTGCCAGGAGCTGTACAGGAAAGGTACAGAGATAGACAGAGATAAACAGAAAAGTTCAAAAATCATTCTGGCTGAATCAACAGGATATGGAGTAAAACTTGTTGTTCAGTTGCACAGTCGAGTACAACCCTTTGTGACCCCATGGATCATAGCACACCAGGCTCCTCTCTCATCCGTCATCCTCCAGACTCTGCCCAGATCTATGCCAACTGTGTCAACTGTGCTATATAACCATCTCGTCCTCTGCTGCCCCTTCTCTTTTTGCCTTTGATCAATCAATCAATCAATCAATCAGTTTAATTTATATCCCGCCTTCCTCAGCCGAGACCAACTCGAGGCGGCTAACAACATAATCCAACAAAGTAACAATAAAAGGATAATACAGAGAAACAACAAGTTCAAAATGGAAAACAATCCAGATAAGCATAATATCATAATACAGAAACTACACTACATAATTAGGTCATAAAAATGCAATAAATATAATTATACTACAGCAAACCCAACATAGCAAGACCCCCATGTCCACTGGAGAACAGTCGTAGGAGCTACCACTCCCCCAACAGCTTGGGGAAGGAGGTCCACGTCTCAGTCTCAACATGAGCCAAGGCAGCCACAGCAAGGAGCCAAAGACGGCGATGGTCCTGGGGTGGGGGCAGTCCTGGGCCTGGCCCGGCGGCCCACGGCCCATTATCTCCCCGCGCAAGGGACGGGAGAGGAGGGCGGGGCCCCCTCGCAGCTTCGGCGATGGTCCTGGGGGGGTGGCAGTCCTGGGCCTGGCCCGGCGGCCCACGGCCCTCTATCTCCCCGCGCAAGGGACGGGAGAGGAGGGCGGGGCCCCCCCGCAGCTGCGGCGACGGTCCTGGGGCGGCGGCAGTCCTGGGCCTGGCCCGGCGGCCCACGGCCCTTTATCTCCCCACGCAAGGGACGGGAGAGGAGGGCGGGGCCCCCTCGCAGCTGCGGCGATGGTCCTGGGGCGGCGGCAGTCCTGGGCCTGGCCCGGCGGCCCACGGCCCTTTATCTCCCCGCGCAAGGGATGGGAGAGGAGGGCGGGGCCCCCCTCGCAGCTGCGGCGATGGTCCTGGGGCGGCGGCAGTCCTGGGCCTGGCCCGGCGGCCCACGGCCCTTTATCTCCCCGCGCAAGGGACGGGAGAGGAGGGCGGGGCCCCCTCGCAGCTGCGGCGATGGTCCTGGGGAGGCGGCAGTCCTTGATCTTTCCTAGCATCAGGGAATGCTCTTTCCAGGTGCACCCCCCAAAAAAGACTCAGACACCAGTATATGAATAACGGCATTGGGCCACATTTATTAAATCATGCCCTAGTCTGAATTATAAATTTCAATTGGTACTCAGCCAATTATAATTCTTAAGGCAAGCAGGACGCAGTAACACTGGTAAGGTTCCTCCCAAAATTGCCAATGGCAATTGGCTACAATGTATCCATTTGTATCAATTTGTTTGTTTACAACAAACAAATTGTTGACCGTGGTCAATAAACTATCTACTGACCCCACCCTCTGACGTGCATCCGTCAAATCACGGGGTGATGCATGCTGAAGAGCTCCTGCCATCACCCCATTGCCTGGTTCGTCGTTGACGGGTCAACGTTAACAAACTTGTACCTATCTAGTGTTGGCCAGTCAATTGCGAACCTGCCGGATACCTGTGGGTCATAAATATTTCCCTTACCAGTGCTACCCGCCCATGTGACCAAAGTCAAGAGCAAAACCCCTGTATCAAACCATAGCAACAGTGTGGGATGGGCAAAAAAGCCAGAACCAGGAGGTCAATTGTAGGTTCCAGCCAAAAATTCCCACCCGGCCCCGAAGCGACCAAAATATCACACTGTTCACTAGGGAGGGGGTGGAGGGAAAAACTTCTCCTCTCCGTTGCTTTTCCAAAATGGCAGCTCAGCTGCCTCGTGGCCACCCCTTTTATAGAGGGGTGGCCACGCCCCCTAACTCACCCGGATGTCTGAGTCCAGGTGGGGGCCCCCGCAAAGAGCGCGGCGGCCATTTTGGCACAGCGCTTTCATTGCAGGCGCACCCCCCAAAAAAGACTCAGACACCGGTATATGGATAACGGCATTGGGCCATATTTATTAAATCATGCCCTAGTCCGAATTATAAATTTCAATTGGTACTCAGGCAATTATAATTCTTAAGGCAAGCAGGCCGCAGGAACACTGGTAAGGTTCCTCACAAAATTGCCAATGGCAATTGGCTACAATGTATCCATTTGTATCAATTTGTTTGTTTACAACAAACAAATTGTTGACCGTAGTCAATAAACTATCTACTGACCCCACCCTCTGACGTGTATCCGTCAAATCACGGGGTGATGCATGCTGAAGAGCTCCTGCCATCACCCCATTGCCTGGTTTGTCGTTGACCGGTCAACGTTAACAAACTTGTACCTATCTAGTGTTGGCCAGTCAATTGCGAACCTGCCGGATACCTGTGGGTCATAAATATTTACCTTACCAGTGCTACCCGCCACACGGGGAGGCTTAATAAAGACTCACCGCCCCCCCCCCCCCGAACGTCAGCTCGGTCAAGAGGCCTGCTTGCAAATCTTCCAAAAAGAGGTTCATACCTCTGGGCGACAGATGGACCCCATCCCCTGTGTAAAGGTCATAATTTTGGAGACTAATGGTGGGGTGTCGGATGACCCGCCCCAAACCCTTGTCAGCAAAGAACCGGGCCACTGCCCTGTTCACCGAGCGACGAGCACGGTCAAGGTCATGGAGGTTAATACCCCCTCTGTAAGCGTGATGCGGTATGATGTCTGACCATAGCAGCGTTGTGGCAGGCCACACATAATGCAAATAAGCTAGGTCGCTGCAGATCGTATGTTTTAAGGAAAGGCCAGTGACCTGGCCTAGGTCATTGCCCCCGAGGTGCAGCACCAGGACATCAGGCAGTTCAGCATCCCTAATGGAGAAAAGGAATGGCAACAGTTCCCGCCATAACATTCCGCGCTTACCATACCACCTGATACATGCGGAGGCACGTAGTCCAAGCTGGGGTCACCACTCTGTCGCCGCAGCGTACTGCGCTGCCCAGTGCACATAGCTATGGCCCACCAGCCATACTGCCACCGGTGTGCGGGGACACACAAGGTCTGTAAGATAAAAAAGAGAGGACAGTGACTTATCTGGTACTCATACTTGAAGAGGGCGAACATATAATTCAAAACACTTAGATCCCCACCTCCCCATACGGCGAATATCTGCCTCCGAGTACCCAAATGCAGCCGCAGTAGAAGCAGCTCCTATTCTAAAAGAATGGGTGCCGTAACGAGCCCCGGGGAGGCCAACACTGGACAGTGCCTTACCGGTCACCTTCCAAAATTGAAATTTAGTAAGGGGAGACCCATCTTGGTGGCAGAAAAACGGGCCAGGGTGCGTACCACGCACTGCAATGAACTCCTGTAGGGCACCAACCGGACAGATGTCTGCAATGGAACATCGTAGCAGTCTAACACCACTGCCTACACCGTGCTGATCAACTTTTGAGGACCGTATCCTCAACTGAGCCCACTAATTAGAGACATAGACATCTTCGAGTTCCAGTGCCCTACGAACCGCATCCGCCTTAGACAGTAGCACCAACTCACTGATGCGGAGCGCTCCAAAAAAGGCCACCGTGGTAGCCGCATGAAACAGAGCTGCCTCATACCTGTCAAAACACAGGTCATGCCAGCCTCATGCCAGGTGTGTAAGGACCCCTGGAGAAATTGGGTGGCGATTATCCGGACGGCGTCCACATTCCCGTGTCCACCCCTCCAAAACATGTCGTATACGGAAATCATTCGTGTTGTCAGCAGAACCCCTCACTTTGGCCATGAATGCCAGTGCGGACAGCCTGGATGCTATGGTGCGGGGAGCTAGGCCCTGACTGTGTAGGTGGACCATAAATTGGAGAACGTGTTCAACTGGAATGGGCCACACCTCGGGCAACCGGAGTTGCGCACAAACATTCGTAAATTGACTGAATGCATGGTGATACGCCTTACGCGTGCGGGGCGCAAGTGACATGCCGATCGCCCGGTTCACCTCTCCTTGCCAAATGTCCAAATCTCGTCCGGGAGTGGCGAGGGGAATTCCTCTGCGTCCGGAGCCAAGGTGCGGAACCGGGGGATCTGCAGGCAGGATAAAGCATCAGCAATATCGTTATTAATACCTGGTACATGTCTGGCCCTGAAGAGCACATTGAGGCGTAGGCTGCGTAACACAAACTGGCGAACTAACTCCATGACCCTGGGTGATTTAGATGTCTGGGAATTGACGATGTGCACTACCGCAGCATTGTCACACCAGAAATGAACTACTGAATTGGCCCACTCCTCACCCCATAGCATCAAAGCTCCCAGTATCGGGAAGAACTCAAGGAACGTAAGATCGCATAGACGATCCGTGCCCTGCCATGCTGGAGGCCATCGGCCGTAGGCCCACCTCCCCTCAAAGTAAATCCCATATCCCAGGGACCCCAAGGCATCCGACTGAACCTGTAACCTAGGGGAAACCAAAAGGTCAGATCTCCAAAATGACACCCCGTTGAACTCCCTCAGGAACTTGAGCCAAACCAACATGTCAGCCCTCATGCCCTTGTTCAGTCGGACCCTGTGATGGCGCCTGGATAGCCCAGTCATGGCATCGCATAAGCGTCGAGCAAAAGCCCTGCCAGGCGTGACCACTCTGCAGGTGAAGTTAAGGTGACCATGTAGAACCTGGAGCTCACGAAGTGACACCTTGCGTTTGGCCAGTAAGGCCAAAATCATTGCAGTGATCCGGGTAACCTTATCCATGGGTAACCTGGATGCCTGCGAGACCGTGTCAATTTCAATACCCAGAAATGTGAGTGTAGTTGATGGGCCCTCGGTCTTTTCGGGCGCTAAAGGGACACCAAGTTCCTGCATTAGCATCTGAAATGTAGTGAGGAGACGTGTGCACGTGTCCCAGCCCCGTTCACCCCCGAACAAAAAATCATCGACCGGCTACAGACCGGGACCCAGACCTGCGAACAAAGGCCCACTGAAGGAAAGTGCTAAAACGTTCAAATGCTGAACAGGAAATAGAGCAGCCAAAAGGCATGGCTTTATCTACATAAAATTTCCCTTGGAATCTAAAACCCAATAGCTCAAAGTCCCCTGGGTGGACTGGCAACAATCGGAATGCCGATTTAATGTCACATTTGGCCAGAAGTGCACCCGGGCCACAAGAGCACACCATGCGCAGGGCCTGGTCAAATGATGTATAACTGACAGAACAAAGGTCATCAGGAATGGCATCATTGACCGAATGGCCCGCCGGGTATGACAGATGGTGAATTAAACGAAATTCCCCAGGGGTCTTTTTGGGAACCAACCCTAAAGGGGAAACCTTCAGATTGGGAAAGGGGGGCATAGGAAAGGGGCCAGCAACCCTACCTGCATTAACCTCCTTAGCGATACTTAGGGCAGCCACCTCCTCCCTACCCTTCAGGGAAAGTAAATTGGGAGCATCTTGGGGGCACCGCTCCCCTTTGAATGGGATACGAAAGCCCCGCTGAAAACCCTCGAGGAGGTACATTGCATCCTCCCTCCTCGGGTAAGTTGAGAGCCACCGCTCCAACATAGCTATGTTAACCGGGGAGGGGGCCTTTTGATTGACCAGCTCCATCAGTGGCAGGTCTGCCCGCTCCTTGTCCACCTCTACCCCTGCCTCGTGACCCACCGGCTCGTGGGCACACAGCGGCGGCGTGAGGGCCAGCTCAAGAGGGACACTCGTGTTTAAATCGGCACTGCCGTCTATTGCATGCACCATTGGCCGAGAAACTCCAACACAGCAAGAGGGCTGGAACCCCCTGCCCCGCCAGCTGGCAGGGAGCCTGTGTTGGAGCAGCTCGCTGGACCGCATGGCCGCAATGGTACCTCTCCCCAGGCGCCGGGTGTGGGGGGGTCATGTATAAAAGCCACAATTTCTGACATGGCTCATCCCATCTCATCTCCCGGTGTAAGGGCACTCTCATTCTAAATTCCTCATCGTAAGCCAACCACGATGGGCCAGGAAAATCCACCATTGCCCTGTAAATATTGTCCAAATATTGGACCATAGGAATGGCCAGGTCAGGCCGAGCCCTAAGGTACACCACCATGTAAATGAGATATGCGGGTAACCAGTTGGCCCAGGTACGTGGTGTCTTGCGACGGCGAGACAGCTCTTTGTCCTTATCATCCTGCCCTTCTTTTTCCTCCTTGGTGGGCTCCCGGTTCAATAGGGAGAAAATATCGACATACTCCCCCCGCCAAATCTTTTCCCTCGTGGCCTGGGACAAATGATCCCCGAGGGGCAAGGAATACCCGGCCGTCGGCAATGCCGACACTGGCACAGTATTTACACGGGGCATCAAGAGAGGAGCCTGGACAGTCCCTGTGACACCCGGTACAGCCCCGGGGGTGGACACCCCCCCACCCAATGTTATGCCAGTATGGGACCAAGCTGCACCCAGGTAAGCTGGGAACTGGTACCCACATGCCCCGGCATTACGAGGCCATGGCCACTGAAACCTATCCCTGAAAGTGGATTGTGATGTGGGGACATTGGCTTGAACCTGATATTCACTGGGTGCACCCCCGTGAGCCGCCCCCACTGGGGGTTCTGGCCCACGGCGGGCTTCGGAGCTCGCGACTGCAACCGAGCTCTGAGGGCACATCTGACCACTCCCTGTCTGTAGTTCAGGATGTACGGGGAGCTGCGAGACCACGGTGGGCCCAGGCCGGCGCGTCTCGAGCAACTCAACCCGACTGGCCGCCTGCTGCAGAGTGGTGGCTGTCGTGGTAGCAGGCAGGCAAAAGGGGGGCCCAGATGGCAGTGAAGCCCCCCCAATGGCGTTAGTGGTGATCCCTAGGGATGCCTCTAGCGTGGCTACACGTGCCAGTAATGCATCCACTGTCACAGATCCCCCAGCATAAATGGGCCAGGTGGGCCGGACGGCCCGCTGGGTGATGGTCCAGGGACCCCAACTTGAGAGCCAGGTCCAGAATAGGGCCATGCCCAAAACTCCGGCCCATGAGGGGCCGGAGGTAAGCCCTGCTGTGCAACCGCACCAGGCCCTCCCCCGTGATCAAGGCCCATGGCCGGCAATTGCGGGCCGGGGGCCGAAGCCCCTGTAGGGCCAGTCTGAGGCTGGAGAGCCGCAGGCCATGGCCTAAGCTGCCCCATCCCACCGGTAACGGTGGGTGAATGTGGTAAGGGGTCCTGTTGCGGGGGCGCAGTCATGGTCCTCCTACCCGACTGCTGTCCGCCAGGCAAAGTCCTCCCCTTCGGGCGTGCCTGAGTCGCCGTAGCCTTCTTCTTGGGAGGCATGGTGAAGAAACGATCCCTTTCCAGGGAGCGCAAGCGAGATGGCTGAAAAGCCGAAGATTGAAAACTCCAAATACCCGCAAGGCTCTATAGCCAACTGCGGCTCCAAGGAAACGAAGAGCGACGGAGAAAACTTCTCCTCTCCGTCGCTTTTCCAAAATGGCAGCTGAGCTGCCTCGTGGCCACCCCTTTTATAGAGGGGAGGCCACGCCCCCTAACTCACCCGGATGTCTGAGTCCGGGTGGGGGTGGGGGCACAAAGAGCGCGGCGGCCATTTTGGCGCTGCGCTTTCATTCTCATTTGATGCCTTAGTACTTGAGCTTCAGCTTCAGCATTTGTCCTTCAATGGAGCAGTCAGGGGTGATTTCTTTCCCCAGGATGGTCTGATTTGTTCTCCTTGCAGTCCAAGGGACTCTCAAAAGTCTTCTCCAGCACCACATTTCAAAGGCATCTATTTTTCTTTGCTCAGCCTTCCTTATGGTCCAGCTCTCACAGCCATACATTACTACTGAGAAGACCATTGCTTTAGCTTTGTTAGCAGGGTGATTTCTCTACTTTTTATTATGCTGCCTAGGTTTGTCCATAGCTTGCCTCCCAAGGAGTAAGGATCTTTTTATTACATGGCTGCAGTCACCATCTGCAGTAATCTTAGATTCCAAGAAGGTAAAATCTGTCACTGCTTCTATTCCTTCCACTTCTATTTGTCAAAATTTGAAAACTTCAAAAATTTCTATTTGTCAGGGAATGATAGGGCTGGATGACATGATCTTGTTTTTTTTAAATGTTGAGTATCAAGCCAGCTTTTGCACTCTCCTCTTTCACCCTCATCAAGAGGTTTTTTAGATCTTCTTCACTTTCTGCCATTAGACTATAGTGTCATCTGCATATCTCAGGTTGTTGATATTTCTCCCAACAATTTTAATTAAGCTCCAAGAAAAGAGTTTGCAATCTTGCAAAATCCATTTGAGGAGTTATGATTTAATTTAATTTCATTTGATTTAATTTTTGCACTTATATGCCACCCACTCAGGGGAACCCGACTAAGGGCGGCTCACATAGCACATGAAAAATATATACAGTACATAATAACACAGTAGATACAAAATAGCACAATATACAAAATAAAATCTATCAACAGGATAGGTCCTTGCTGCTAGATTCTACAATGGAGCCTGGGCTCAATGTCCATAATGGAGCCCGGGGCTCAACATCCACAACATCTGGCATTAGAGTCCTGTATGTCAGCGGAGGCAGCAGTCCCATGGCCACAAGGCCATGGCACAGCCAATCCCACTCCCCCTGGCTGGCCGAGCTGAGGGAAGGAGTCCAGTGTCACACCTTTTTTTTCTCCCCGGGAGGGTGGAACTTGAGGTCAGCTAGTGGCACAGGACATGGCAGCTGCAGCCACTCCTCCCTCTGGCTAGGTGTGGCTGAGGGCCAGGTTCTGGTGGTCCCAGGGCGAAGTTCTTGTAGCCACTGGGAATCAGCAGCTGTAGCTATTCCTCCCTCTGGCCAGGCGTGGCCAAGGACCGGCACCTGGTGGTCCTGGGGTGAAGTTATTGCAGCCGCCAGGACTCGGCAGCTGCAGCCACTCCTCCCTCGGACCAGGTGTGGCCGATATCAGGTTTCATCTTGGGGATATAGAATTAATTGTCACTCACCACCACCTTAGAATAAAAGAACAAGTCATCTACTAAACCTCATGTTGCCTTTAAAAAAAACCCAAACAAAACCAATTGCTCCTCTGCTGATGGAAAAGAGAAGCATGCAGAAACACGGCAATACATGCATTTGAAAAGTTTTTGGTTGAGTTTAGATGGCACAATAGGTAACAGTAGTCAACTGAAGCCAAATTCTGAGTTTTATTTAGTGGTAGCTTGACATTTGTTGAAAGCAGGTGTATGCACTCAGAAAAATGTACATGCACCTCCTCTGTCCATATGTACTATTACCAGCATTCAGTGTCTGACTTAATATATCCCAGAGAGTGGAGCATTTAAAGAGCAGGATCGAAGCTACTTTCTCTACCAATTTAATTTGGAGCCTGAAAGGAGCACACATATTGTCTAGAGCTGTGTGGTTAGATGCAATTTCAAAATCTGTACTATTTCAAATCATTTTATAGTCACATGGAATATGACTATACATGTGTTGTGTTCTGTACTGTACCTTTTACAATGTATCCATTCACGTGTATCCAATGTAACCATGCTTGTGTAACATTATAACCAGCAGCTGCTTAACTATAGCCCTTGCAATAGGACGCGAGCTAATGACCACCTGGTGGCAATAGCGAGCGTTCAAGCTCTCCTGGCCCAGACTCACCAGCAAACAACAGCGCGGGAATATTCCCGCCATCACCTACACCTGGACAAGAAGGGCGTGACCGTCCGTGACGTCACGCGGACAGTAACCAATAGACTGTCGAGGAGCCACATTCAAATGTATAGCCACTGTATATATTGAGCTACTCATCCGCCATTACCTCATGTTCCCCTGGATCATCATGCAATAAACCTGTGTTAAGCCAACCTTTCGGCTGTTCATTGTCTTTGGTCCCATACACTAAATTGGCGACGAGGATGGGATATGGCTGCCCACGGGACCAAGACATGCGCCGGTTTCGAAATCAGGAGACCGGCAGACTGGGACATCTTCGAGATGGACTTCCAGGGAGCCCTGGTGGAATCCGAAGTCACGGATGAGGCAAAGAAATGGGCCATCTTCTCCCGGATGCTGGGGCCAGACACCAAGAGAGTTTTGGTGGACCTGATCGCGCCGAGGAGGGCGAGTGAATTCAAGGTGAAGGAGCTCATGCACATGCTGCGTGAGTACTTCCGGCCCACGACGGCGATGTTCCCCGCTCGGAGCGCGTTTTGGAGGCGAGTCCAAGCGCCCGGGGAGACGGTCGCCGACTTCGCAGCGGCCCTGCGACTGGCGGCCGGCCCATGCAAATGGGAGAACGTAGAGATCACGCTAAGAGACTGTGTGCTGTGCGGCCTGAGAGATGCCGAAACTCAGCGCACATTGATGAACCGTGAGCCACCCCCCACATTGCAGGAGGTTCTGAAGGAGGCACAAGCCGTGGAAGCTACGAAGGCCGGGGTCCAGGAGCTCCAGGACTGGCAGCCAAAGACGGGCAAGACAGAGCCTTCAGTGCACGTTTCGGTGCACGCGGCACGGCAAGTTTCGAAGTCGTCCGCGGAGAGCAGCGACGATGAGGACGTCCGGAAGGTCCGGAAAGAAGGCCGGCGTTGCGACGGCTGTGGAGCGAACCATGACCGCGCCAAATGCCCCTTCAGAAAGGCCGAGTGCCACAAATGCGGCCGCCGCGGGCACATCGCCAAGGTCTGCAGGAAGCGGCGCGAGGCCCGGAAGAGCTCGAGAGACCGCGGGACGAGACCCAAGGATGGCACCCAGGCCACGAGGAAGCGAGACGGCGTGGGCCGCATCGCCGACGACAGCGAGGACGACACACCGGTGTTCAGCGTGTCCGCGGGACACCACCGTTACTTTGTTGAGGTACTAGTACAAGGGGCCCCCATTAGGATGGAAATTGACTCGGGGTCCTCATATTCCATCATTCCCCAGAAGGAGTTTCTGAGAATTGCCCCCCACGTGCGGCCCAAACTCAAAGCTTTGAGGTCCACGCTTCGGGACGTGCAAGGGAACTGCATTCCGGTGTTGGGGGTGGGGAATTTTCGGGTCCAATTTAAGAAACACGCTGCGACTCTCCCCCTAGTTGTTCTCAAAGGGGGGAATTGCAGCCTCCTCGGGACTCAATGGTTCCAGCCCCTGGGTTTGTTCATTGGGGGGTGCACGCCGTTGCCGTTGGGACTGACCCGATTCAGGAGGTGTGCGATGCACACCCCGAAGTCTTCAAAAAGGGACTTGGGAAATATAAGGGACCCCCAGTAGCATTCGACCTAGACCCTGAGGTCCGCCCAATAAGACTCAAACCGCGCCGGGTGCCATTCGCGCTCAAGGACAAAATAGAGGCGGAACTGGACAAATTGGTGGGCCAGGGGATTCTTGTTCCTGTTGATTCTGCGGAGTGGGAAACTCCAATTGTAACAGCACTAAAGGCCAACGGGGAGGTGCGCATATGCGCTGATTACAAGTGCACCATCAACAAGGCCATTCGCCCAAATGCGTATCCGGTGCCGGTAGTCAGCCATTTGCTGGCCAGGTTACATGGGGGAAAGTGTTTCGCTAAGCTCGACTTAGCACAAGCCTACCAGCAGCTCTCAGTGACCCCAGCAGCCGCTGCTGCACAAACTATAGTCACCCATAAGGGGGCGTTCCAGGTGACGCGCCTTCAATTCGGCGTAAACTCGGCGCCTGGAATTTTCCAGTCACTCGTGGAACGCCTCCTGAAGGGGCTCGAGGGGGTGTTGCCTTATTTTGATGACGTATTGATAACGGGGGGGAGTCAGGCCGAATTGGCAAAGAGGTTGGGAAAGGTCCTGGCGATATTCGAAAAGGCGGGGTTGAGACTGCGAAAAGACAAATGCGTCTTCTTCGCGACCGAGGTCGAATTCCTAGGGTTCCGTGTCACTCCTGAGGGAATAAGGCCGTCCAAGTCTAAGGTAGCCGCCATAAAGCAAGCCCCTCACCCCACCTCCAAGCCCGAGTTGCAGTCGTTCCTAGGGCTGCTGAACTTTTATCACTGCTTCCTTCCCCGGAAAGCAGCCGTGGCCGAGCCGTTGCACAGGCTGCTTAAAAAGGACGAGGCATGGAAGTGGGGCGACCAGCAAGAGAGGGCATTTAGTGAGCTAAAGCAGCTTCTGGCGTCTGACGCCATCCTCACCCATTTCAACCCCAAGCGGCCAGTGGTCCTCATCTGTGATGCATCCCCAGTGGGGGTGGGGGCGGTGCTGTGCCACATGCTGGAAAACGGGAGGGAGGCCCCGATAGCGTTCTATTCCAGG
Source organism: Bradypodion ventrale (assembly GCA_035047345.1). Taxonomy (NCBI): domain Eukaryota; kingdom Metazoa; phylum Chordata; class Lepidosauria; order Squamata; family Chamaeleonidae; genus Bradypodion; species Bradypodion ventrale. The sequence continues at coordinate 284,822,105 of JAWDJE010000002.1, read as the reverse complement.
TCCCTCTCCCAAGCGGAGAGAAACTACGCCCAGACAGACAGGGAAGCATTAGCGATAATTGCGGGAACAAAAAAGTTCCACGACTTCCTGTATGGCCGCCCCTTCACAATCGTAACCGATCACAAGCCCCTGCTAGGCATCTTTACCGCAGATAAGCCTACGCCACAGATCCTGTCCCCTAGGATGCTTAGGTGGGCCATTTTTCTCAACGCGTATCAGCACGCGTTAGTGTACAGGCCCGGAAGGGAGATCAGCCATGCGGACGCTCTATCGAGGTCCCCCCTTCCCTGGGAAAACAGCCACGTGGGCGGGGAGGAGCCAGACCGTCAGGTACTGATGATAGAAGTCCTCGACTCGCCCCCAATACTGCCCGCCGACATTGCCAAGGCGACCGGCAAGGACAACACTTTAGCAAGGGTTAGCTCCTGGGTGCAGAAAGGGTGGCCAGCGTCATCCCCGGCAGCGGAGTTCGACCCATTTTTCCGAAAGAAGTTAGAGTTGTCCCTTGAGAGGGGGTGCCTTCTGTGGGGCCAGCGAGTAGTGATCCCGGCGTCCTTACGGCCGAGGGTACTCAAACTCCTGCACGTCAGTCACCCTGGGATTGTGCGCTCCAAAGCCCTGGCACGGAGCTATTTCTGGTGGCCCCAGCTAGACGCCGACATCGAGCACATGGTCGGCACTTGTGAGCCCTGCCAAAGTTCCAGGCCAGAAGAAGCCCGCCTGCCTCACAGGGAGTGGGACGCGGCGAAGGGGCCGTGGTCCCGAGTTCATGTAGACTTTGCTGGCCCGTTCCGTGGGACGTTGTTTCTCCTTGTGGTGGATGCCTTCTCCAAGTGGTTGGAGGTCATTCCGGTTGCAAGCACGTCCACGGCCACAACCATAAAGCATTTGCGGAGGGTCTTTTCCACGTTCGGTTTACCCGACACCCTCGTAAGCGACAACGCAAGTTGCTTCACGTCCTCTGAGTTCAGGGCATTCACAGAAATCAACGCCATTCGGCACATCACCTCCGCTCCTTTTCACCCTGCCACAAACGGCCAAGTAGAGCGCCTTGTGAGCACCACCAAGGATGCGCTGCGGCGCATGGGGCCCGGGGACCTAAACCATCAAGTGTGCCAGTTTCTGCTAGGCTACCGAGTGACTCCCCTAGCGTCAGGATACTCCTCCGCAGAGCTGCTGATGCGCAGGAAACTGACCACCATACTAACTAGGCTAGACCCCACGAGAGTAGAGGAAAAGGGGAAAAACATTGGGATAGAGGACACAAAGAGTTTCGACGTGGGTGCTCCCGTGTATTGCAGGAATTATGCCAGCGCGGGTCCGGCCTGGGTACCGGGCGTCATTATAGAGCGGACCGGCCCCGTCTCATACCACGTCGAGACCGGCACAGGTCTACTCTGGAGGCGGCACGCAGACCAGCTCCGGCGCAGGATCCCCGGTGAACAGGGCACGGACCGCGGGACACAAGACTCAGCGTTAGGGTTCTCCCCCACCCGTTCAGCCCAAGGGGGAGGAAAGGGGGGCCATGGGTCCCCACCAAGAGGGGAGGAAAGGGAATCTGTCCTCATAGATATCTTGCGGGATCGGTCAGCAGAGAGAAGGGAAGCCGATCTCATAGATATCCCGCGGGATCTCCCCACTAATACGGATGCCCCAACAGAGTTAGATTTTGATTTTCAGAACCGGGGAAGTTTTGAGGAGTGGTCCCCCACCCGTCCAAGCGAGAAGAGGGGTTTTTCATTAGCCCCGAGTATCTCCGGTCTGCCCACAATGGAGTTTTTCCCTTCCCCCAAAACCGCCAAACCACGGCAAGCCTCTAACAAGCCTCCCTCTCCCGTTTCAGGACAAGGGACCAGGGAACGAGGAAGCAGTAGCGCCCCTGGGGCAGGTCAGCCCACATCACGGCCCAAACGCACTTGCAATAAGCCATCTTGGCTGAGGGACTTCGTCCCATCCTAGCGGGGAGGGATGTTGTGTTCTGTACTGTACCTTTTACAATGTATCCATTCACGTGTATCCAATGTAACCATGCTTGTGTAACATTATAACCAGCAGCTCCTTAACTGTAGCCCTTGCAATAGGACGCGAGCTAATGACCACCTGGTGGCAATAGCGAGCGTTCAAGCTCTCCTGACCCAGACTCACCAGCAAACAACAGCGCGGGAATATTCCCGCCATCACCTACACCTGGACAAGAAGGGCGTGACCGTCCGTGACGTCACGCGGACAGTAACCAATAGACTGTCGAGGAGCCACATTCAAATGTATAGCCACTGTATATATTGAGCTACTCATCCGCCATTACCTCATGTTCCCCTGGATCATCATGCAATAAACCTGTGTTAAGCCAACCTTTCGGCTGTTCATTGTCTTTGGTCCCATACACTAAAACATGCCTAAAATCTTGGAAGTCTCCCTTTTCCCTCTTGTTCAAGAATAATCTGAAGCAGTGGGCCCTCCCTCTCAATCCTTCCCCTTCCCAGTAAATTTGTTTCCCTTTACTTTTCCAGTAGATTTGGCTGAGTGAAATTGTGGATGTGGAGGACTATGTTTTTTTCCTTTTCTCCATCACATGTTTCTTGGGCAATCCAATCATTAGAACCCTTCAGCTCCAGCTACAGACTAGATAGCAAAACTCCATTCTATGTAAAATGTTGAATCTTCTCCCCTGCCTTGCGAAAATCCTGAGGCTGTTTTGATTGTGCAAGAAGTTCTATGCCAAGGGGTTCTCAAACTATGGCCCACAGGCCAGCCCCAGCCCTTGACATTATTTCATGCAGCCTGTATCATTGTTGCTGCCACCAGAAGTGGACGCTTTTTGGAAGAGGAACATTTCTCTGTGAGTGGGCGGTTGGGGGGAGAGAGAGGCACAGAATAGTCTTCTTCTGGCTTCCTTCTAGAAATCCCGACTCAGTGCCCTTAACCCCTTCACTGCAGAGGACAGCCATAAATGGTGCATTTAATGGCAGCATTTGTGGTGGAGGGAACCACCAGTCCAGCTTGCACCTTCATTTGTCATTTCCCTCCCCCTTCCACCTCCATCATCATAAATTTGAATCTTCTATCTTTCCATTCACAATACACAGAATCACCTGGGCACATACTCAAAATCACCACAATTAACCTGGCACAAATATTGGTTTAAACTAAACAACCCCCTTAAAAGAATTTCAGACAACCTGTGTTAGGGCATATAATGCGAGATTATACATGTAACCAAGTAAATTTGAATTAATCTGAGGCAATCTTACTTTTTAAAGTGTGTAGCTATACCTTGAATTGGAATTTGGCAACCCTATGGACAAAGATGTATAGACAAAAAAAGATCACATTAAAAAATTAAACTAATTGTATGTGCTGGGCATAAATTAATCAATATTGAACCTACCTTCAGAAAATTTGGCTCCTTTTAGCATATTAATTGTATTTTTGTTGTTGTGATGAATGTGAATCTCTCATTTGCTTACTTATCTTCTCTTTTATCCCTTACATGACTCATTTTAACTCTGCCTGGGCTTTCTGCCCAAGAAATTTGCAAAACAAGTCATTTCCTCCCATAGATCCTAGCTTCCTGAATTAGGAAAAACGGGATTCACACTAATCTCTAAGTGTTATTCAGCATGTTTTGTGATCAAATACTGATTAGGTATAAACTGTTTAGTTTAATATACTTTGAAAAGCTGTGCTTTCATTGATAAAAGATGGAATCATTTGTCACTGACATATAAAATGAGATGACATATAAAAAACAGATTCTAAAATATTGATACCACAATGGAGAGATAAGCTTGGTATTTAATTTGTCTTAATTTTTCCATTACTAAAAATGTAAGTTTTTTTTAAATCTTGTGAGATTAATTACAACTATCTGAAGGAAGAAACAAGTTTATTTCTCAGTTTTGCCACTTTCAAATTATTTGTATGGGTTTTATTCACCTTGTTCCACAACAAATAATACTATGAGTGGAGTAAGTTATCCTTCTTTAAGGTACAGACATTATATTCTTTAAAGAGGTGGTGGGATGATTTCATCAGATGACCTGGTACTAAACTCCATAAGGTCCTTAAGTCTAGGCTGTGATGTGTCTCTAGGGCAGGGTTACCCAACTTTGGGCTCCCAGATATTATTGGACTTTAATTCCCAGTAGCCCTGATCAGCAAGTGTGCTGACTTGGGCTTTTGGTAATTGAAGTTCAAGAACACCTGGGGGCCCATGGTTGGGAAACCCTGCCCTAGGGTCTGCTGCAATTTAGGTTCAATCCCTAGTTTAGCATGTCAATGAAAACATTCTAGACTGGAAAGAAACCATTCTAGAATTCATTGGAATCATAGTTCCTTTTATGTGTTATGGCTGAAAAGGTAGTAGGGATGGGGCATAAGGCTCACATCCTACATACCCACATACTTGGAAGACAGCAAGAACTTTGTGTGCAAAGGAGCCTGTATGGGATTCAAAGGAACATGGTGCTTACTGTGCTCAAGTAACTGGGATTCATGATAAGGCAGAACTCTTTGCAGGCGCACCCCCCCAATAACGGACACAGACAACATTGAAAGTGGATAACAGCATCGGGCCACATTTATTGATTCAATGCCCTAGTCCGAATTATAAATTTGTATTGGTAAAACGACCAATCATAATTCTTAAGGCAAGCAGGCCGAAGTAACACTGGTAAGGTACCACCCCAAAATTGCCAACGGCAATTGGTTACAATGTATCAATTTGTATCAATTTGTTTGTTGACGACAAACAAATTGTTGACCGTAGTCAATATCTAACTCATGACCCCACCCTCTGACGCGTATCCGTGAAATCACGGGGTGATGCATGCTGGTTAGCTATCGTCATCACCCCGTCGCCTGGTTCGTAGTTGACCGGACAACGTTTAACTAATTTATTCCTGTCTAGTGTTGTCCAGTCAATTGCGAACCTGCCGGATACCTGTGGGTCATACTGTTTACCTTACCAGTGCTACCCGCCACACGGAGGGGCTTCAAAGAAGGCCTGACGCCCCCCCCCCCCAGACCGTCAGCTCGGTCAACAGGCCTGCTCGCCAATCACCCAACAGGAGGTCCATACCTCCTCGCGACAGATGGACACCATCCCCTGCGTACAAGTCATAATTTTGTAGGCTAACAGCGGGGTGATGACTGACCCGTCCCCAAGCCCTGTCGACAAGAAACCGCGCCACCGCCCTATTGCCCGTGCGCCTAGCGCGGTCAAGGGCCAGGAGGTTAACGCCCCCTCTATAAGAATGGCGCGGGACAATGTCCGCAAAACCAGGGTTGTGGCAGGCCAGACATAATGCAAGTAGGCGAGGTCCTCGCAAATCACATGCTTAAGCGATAAGCCGGTGACCTGGCCCAAATCATTGCCCCCCAGGTGGATGATGAGAATGTCAGGCGGGTCAGCACCCAGGCCAGAAAAAAGGAAGGCCACAGCTCCCGCCATAACATCCCAGGCTTACCATGCCATGTGAGACTGGCGTGTTCACCCAGTCCCAGTCGGGGTCCCCACTCTGTCGCCGCAGCGTAACGCGCTGCCCTGTGCACATAGCTGTGGCCCACCAGCCATACTGTCACCGGTGTAATACGACACCCAGGTTCTGTAAGAAAATTTAGAAAAATTGAGAAAAAGACGGGAAGGTGACTGGATTGGTACTCATGGCGGAAGTGGGCGCACATAAAACTGAAAACATTGCGAGCCCCACCTCCCCATGCTGCGTATGTCAGCCCCAGAGTACCCAAAAGCAGCTGCTGTAGAGGCTGCACCAGTACGGAATGAACGTGTGCCATAACGGGCACCTGGTAGGCCCCACCCTGGTGAGGGCACTCCCTGTCACCTTCCAAAACTGAAATTTAGTAAGGGGAGACCCATCTTGGTGACAGAAAAACAGGCCGTGGTGCATGCCACGCAGTGCCAGGAACTCCTGTAGGGCACCAACCGGACAGATGTCTGCCAAAGAACACCGTAGCAGTCTTACACCACTGCCTACGCCATGCTGATCTGTATTAGAGGAGCGTATCCTCAACTGGGCCCAGTCTTTGGCAACATAGACATCCTCGAGTTCCAGTGCCCTACAACTTGCATCCGCCTTATACAGCATCTCAAGCTCGCTGTCGCGGAGTGCTCCAAAAAGGCCACCGTTGTAGCCGCAGGAAGTGGGCTGCCTCATTTCCAAAACAGAGGCCAGGCCAGCCCCGGGCCAATTGGGTAAAACCCTGGGTAAATCTTGCATCCGCCTTACTCAGCATCTCAAGCTCGCCGATGCGGAGGGCTCCAAAAAGGCCACCGTTGTAGCCGCATGAAGTGGGCTGCCTCATTTATCGAAACTGAGGCCAGGCCAGCCCCGGGCCAATTGGGTAAAAACCCTGGGAAAATCTTGCATCCGCCTTACTCAGCATCTCAAGCTCGCCGATGCGGAGGGCTCCAAAAAGGCCACCGTTGTAGCCGCATGAAGTGGGCTGCCTCATCTATCAAAACAGAGGCCAGGCCAGCCCCGGGCCAACTGGGTAAAAAACCCCTGGTAAATGGGGTGGCGGTCGGCCGGGAAACGCCCGCGCACGCGCACCCACCCCTCCCAAACATGTCTCACCCGGAAGTCATTGGTGCTGTCCACACGACCTCCCACTTTGGCCACAAAAGCCAACCCGACAGCTGAGATGCTATGGTGCGTGGTGCAAGGCCCTGGGCATACAGGTAAACCATGAACCGCAGAACATGGGCTACTGGGATCGGCCAGGTTCCTGGCAGTCGGAATCGGGTACATAATACTCTGAAGGAACTAAATGCGTGGTGATACGCCTTACTCATGCATGGCGCTAGTGACAGGCCAATCGCCCGGTTCACCTCTCCTCGCCAACGTTCCATCTCTCGTCCAGGAGTAGCGAGGGAAATTCCTCCGCATCCGGGGGCCGAGGCACGGAACCGGGAGATCTGCAGGCGGGACAAAGCAGAAGCAATATCATTATCAACCCTTGGGACATGCCTGGCCCTGCAGGGAACGTTGAGGCACAGGTTGCATAACACAAACCAACGCACTAGCCCCATAACCCCGGGCGATTTGGAAATCTGTGCAGTGACGATGCGGACAACAGCCGCGTTGCCATGCCAAAATTGCACAACCGAGTTGGCCCACTCCTTGCCCCATAGCATCAAAGCACTCAGGATAGGGAAACATTCCAGATACGTGAGACCATGCAGGCGACCCTTGCCTGCCCAGTATGGTGGCCACCCACCATAGGCCCACTTCCAATTGAAGTACATCCCGTAAACCCAGGAATCCTGAGGCATCGGACTGCATCTGAAAGCAAGGGGGAGCCAGGAGATAAGACCCCAAAATGACACCCCGTTGAACCACCTCTGGATCTATGGCCAGACAAGCACGTCTGCCCCGATACCCCGGGTAAATCTGAGCCTGTGGTGGGGCCTGGAGAATCCCGCCATGGCATCGCACCAGCGCAGAGCAAATGCCCTGCCCGGTGCGACGACCCTGCCAGCTAAACTGGGGTGACCACGTAGCACCAAAAATTCCCTCAGTGATGCCATGCGCTCGGCCAGCCAGACCGAGACAAGGGCCACTAGCCTTGAGACCTTATCCCACTGCAACCTAGAATCCTGCGCTAGCGTGTTACTCTCCACCCCAGGAATACTAGCTGTGGAGATGGGCCCTCGGTCTTTTCGGGCGCTAAAGGGACACCAAGTTCCTCCATTAGCGTCTGAAATGTGTTGAGGAGACGTGTGTACGTGTCCCAGCCCCGTTCAGCCCCGAATAAAACCATCCAGGGAATGGGCTACAGACCGGGACCCTGACCTGCGGACAAAAGCGCAATCTAGGAAAGTGGTGAAACGCTCGAATACCGAGCCCCAATGGAATAGCCAAAAGGCATGGCATCATTGAAATAATATGCTCCCCGGGACGGGGGTGCAGGGACAGGGCCAGCGACCCTGCCCGCATAGACCCTATTGTCAAAGCTAGCAGCAGCCACCTCCTCCCTCCCCTTAAGGGATAAAAGATTGGGGGCATCCTGAGGGGACCTATTACCCATGTAAGGGATCCGGAACCCCTGCCTAGAACCCTGAAGGAGAGAACCCGCATCCTCTCCCTTCGGGTACCATGTGAGCCACGCTCCAACATGTCCACCTTAAATGGGGAGGGAGCCCTTCGGTGAACTAGATCCATCTGCGGCAGTCTTGCCAGCCCCCTGTCTGCCCCACCCTCTGCCCCGCATCCTTCTAGGCCTGGGACAGGCAGAGGCCGCATGGGGGCCAACACAGGTGGGACACTCCTGTCTGTATTTGCAAGTCTTCCCATTAGAGGAGCCATTGGACAAGAAAGTCCAGCACAGCAGGCGGGCTGGAACCCCCCGCCCCGCCCCCTGGCAGGTGACCTATGCTGGGGCCGCCTGCTGAACCGCATGCCCACAATGGTATATCTCCCCGGGCGCAGGGCGCGTGTGCGTCACGTACAAAAGCCGCAGCCTCTGGCCTGGCTCATCCCGCCTAATCTCGGGGTGCGGGGAAATCCGCCTACGGCATTCCTCGTCACAAGCCAACCACGCTGGGCCCGGAAAATAAACCATCGCCCGGTAGACGTTGTCCAAATACTGGACCATCAGAATTGCCAGATCTGGCCGGGCCCTAAGGTACACCGCCATGCATATGATGCAGGCCGGCAACCATTTGGCCCACATACTTGGTGGCTTTCGACAACGTGCCTGCCACTATCCTTCTCATTCTGCCCCTCCCTCTCTCCTTGGTGGGCACCCTGTTTAGGATTGAGAAGATATCCACGTACTCCCCCCGCCAAATTTACTCTCTGGCGGCCTGTGCCAAGTGGTCACTCAGCGGTAAGGAATAGGGGCTTGGACCAACCCGGCTACCCAAAACATTCCCCTCAGGGTAGGGAACACCCCCCGCCACGGGGCCCTGGGTGTTAACTGTCATCGCCGGGTGAGGCGTCAGCGGGTGCACCGCCGCACCACCCGCGCGAGGCCAGGCCATTGAAAAGGCCCTCCCCATATTGGGAATGTGTGGGGATGTACTCGCTTACACCGTATACTCACATGCTGCACCCCCGCGGGCCGCCCCCACCGGGGGTTCCGGCCCACTGGGGGCGTCGGAGCTCACGAGCGATGTAGAGCTCATCACCGGGGCCTGACCTGCACCTGGCTGCTGGCTGGGGAGCTGCGAGGCAGTGGCCGAAAACGCGCCACGCGCCTGCAGCAGCTCCACCCTCCCTGTCGGCTGTTGTCCTCCTGCCGACAGCGCCTCAAAAGGAACCCCAAAGGGGGGCCCCCGCCTGACTGGCCCGAGCCAACGACGCTTCAAGGGCCGCAAGGCGGGCCAGTAAGGCTTCCACGTTGACCTGGGGCCAAGGGCCGGCCGGCCCGCACGGTCCAGGCATGGGTACAGGTCCCTGTACCCCAGGACCCGAATATGGCCATTGGCCAACACTGAAGCCCGGCAGGGTCGGTGGAGAAACCTGCCAAGGCAGGGGGCCGCACCACCCCCCAAGGCTAGAGGGCCCCGGGGGAGGCTGCGACCCAAGAGCAGCAGGCCCAACCTGGTGGGCAGATGCAGGAGCGGTGTCCACCGCTCGCGGGCCGCGGGCCGGAGCCCCTACCGCGCCCGCACTCTGTTCACCCGCTCCGGGCCAAGGGGCGATAGACCCCATTCCGCCGGTCCCGGCAGGGGCCTGCAAAGGCGGCTGCTGGGGAGGCGGCACCGCGGTCCTCCGACCCGGGTTGCGCCTCCTAACAGCGCGAGCCGCACTCGAAGCTGCCTTCTTCTTCGAAGGCATCTCTACGGAGTGAAGGGAAGCCAAAAAGAAAAAATCGCCGCCAAAAGGCTTCCCGGTAAGTTAATGAGCGACGGAGACACAGGGGAAAAGACTTCTCCGCTCCGTCGCTGAGGTAAAATGGCAGCTCGGCTGCCTCGTGGCCACCCCTTTTATAAGGGAGCTGGCCACGCCCCTAACTACCCGGATTCTCTGTCCTGTGGGGGGGCCCCCGCAAAGAGCGCGGCGGCCATTTTGGCGCCGCGCTTGCATTATCCTGAGATTACTGTAAATAATCATCTGACTACACTTACAAGTGTCTTTGCAGAGCTTTGCTTTAAGAAGATAAAGGTCTTACTAACTTCTGAGTGGGATAGGGAGTTAAGATTTCCATGCATGTCCATGCTCTTACCACCTATGTAGTCTTAACTCCAGAGTAAGATTGGTCACTGTTTAGGCATTCAGAAACTTGTTCAGGATTCACTTTTATGACACCCAACAACATTTGTGGCTGAGATGATTTCCTTTCAGATAACATTTGCATCCAAATTATGAGGAGGGGAGATTGCTGGTGGGTTTGTATCAATATCAGCAGAACTCTCCAAGTCTGGAAGATTTTATTTAGCAGAGGAGGAGGTTCTAATTTACAGCCACCTTCCCCCTTTTAGCTAGTTATATCATCTCTCTGTGTCTCTCCTACAGTTGATTTATCTAAATAGAAAAGACTGTGAGTTTTGGAAAGCAAGCACCTCATTGTTTCTTCTATTGACAAGGAAGGTCCACTCTGTGCAAGTAATCTCTGGCTGTTCTTTGCCTGTGTGGAAGCCATTTCTAATGGAAAAGACAAAGGGATTCAGTCCAGTTAAGACACACCGTGCTTTTGCCCCTTAAGGCTCCTAACACCCTCTCCTGGAAATGAAGCTGTGCAACAACAACAACAGCAGCAACAGCAGCAGCAACAGCAACAGCAACAACAAAAAGACTATTGTGAGGAAGAAGCAGATGGAAAGGGTCTGCATAGCTAAGCCAAAGAGAAACATCAACTGTGGAAGATAGAGGGGGAAAGGTGAGTAGTTTGTTTCCTTTTTCTTTTTTAAAAAAGTCTCTGCCACTCCTGGGGAAAGGAGAAATAAGCTGAGCCTGCAGCTGACATGAACAAAATCTTGTTCTTCCTCATTTGAAATGCCAGCGGAGTTACAAAGGAAGGAGGCTACTCTCACACGAGCAAAAACAGAAGTGTGGGTTTTGCTGCAAAATGCAAGCAACATGCCATCTCCCCTGAGAGAATGTTATTTTCACTCTGTGATATGAGTTCAAGCTTCAAAGCATGTTTATGTGCTTCTACATTAAATGGAAAAGACTCACCTCACTGTCCAAAAGTGAATCTCAGTTTATGCTAGACTTACAGGCAACACCTTCCTTTCTTGTTGTTCATGGATTCCTTTCAACTATCCAAAAACTTGCCACTCACTTATGAGAATATAGAACATATTCACTAGAGGAGAAATAAAGGAAATAATTTTATTTTTCCAAACTTCCCAAACTCTAACCAGCAGTGGCTTATTGTTGTTCAGTTGCACAATCGATTCAAACCCTTTGTGACCTAATGGACCACTGCCCTCCAGGCACCTCCAGATGCCGCAGCTGTGCTGGGGCCAGCCCTTCCCAGCCCGGGAAGTGATAATATCGGCCACGCCCCAGCTGGCCAAACACCACAGCTGATGCCACTGATGCAGCTGTGCCAGGGCCAGTCCCAGCACACTGGACTCCTTCCCCCATCCTGGCTGGCCGTGGGGAAGTGGGAGCAGCTGTGCCACAGCTCCTGTGGCCATAAGTACTTGCCGCTGTTGCAGCCACTCTACCAGACTCCTTCCCCCAGCCCAAATGGCCGCAGGGAAGTGGTTGCAGCTGTGCCGCATCTCCTGTGACTATGGAGCCGCCGATGCCACTGGAGCCAAGGCTCTTGATTTTTCCCTCGGCTTATTGGCCTGGAGGGGGTGGACTTAGTGTGGGGGAGTTGGGTCTGAATTTTTGTATAACTGAATGCATTGTTTTTTATATGTTTTGCTGCTGTATTGCTGTGGGGTGATCAAATTTTGTATAGTGTATCACTGTGAACCTTACTGTATTTCATTTTTGGGCTTGTGTTACAGTGATTGCATTGATTATATTGTATTATTTATATTTTTTTGTATTATGGTGTATTTACTCTGTACATTGGTGATTTATGTCTTGACTATTGTGAGCTGCCCTGAGTTGGCATATGCTGAGTTGGCGGCATACAGATCAAATCAATCAATCAATCACCTCTGTCCTCCACCATCCTCCTCAACCCACCCAGCTCTGTGCCCACTGCATCTACAATACCATCTAGCCTAGTCTTGAGGAAGAATCCAATCAGTGTCAATGGAGCTGGACAGTCTCAACTTGACAGGGCTGAAAGATCAAAGCAGTAGTGTAAACTGTGTTGTAGTGACTTTGTCTCTCTTTCATTCAATTATCAGATGGTAATTACAGGCTGGCTACTAGCAGGTCTCATTTTTGGCCGCCCCCTTCTTTTTTTGCCATCCACCTTTTGATTCTCCAAATTTTGATGCTTTACAATAAACTATTAGATGCGTTGTGATGTTTATCATCTGGCCTTGACACCACATAAAGAACATGCATAAAGAATGACACAATAACTAGTCTATGCAAAAATACTTAACCATTAGTAATATGAAGATGATAATGAATAAGGTTTTAAAAAACTGACAATGCAAAGAGGAAGAAAAAGTAGTTTTGATTCACTCTTTTCTACATTACATGTGAAATACACCATAATATTATATACATAATAAAATAGGAATTACAATAAACAACATTCCACTCTTATTTTTAAGCAGAGCTTTCAAATTTCCTATTAAAAAGAAAGAATACAATGTCATGCTGCAGTAACATCTGAGTACCTGAGAAATATCTCACATCTCTGCTCAGATGTGGGTGGCTTCAACTAGTGATTGTATTTTTCTTCTTCCTAAAAAGAGCTGTCCAAACTATGATCTTAAATACATATGAAGAAGCAGATGAAGTTGCTTTGTGCTAAGTCAGTCCATTGATATATCTGGCCCCAGAGATGGTACAAGGTTTTCTGTTGTCCAAGGAAGCAAGCAACTACCACTGCACACTGTCAAAAATAAAAAGTCTAATATTGCAGTCATACTCAACAACACTCTGTTTGGTTCCTGTTACTCTGGTTGGATACATCAAGAGTTGGCTGGGATCCTCATGAACAGGGCAGAGTGAGAGAGGTGGGTGGCCAAACTAATTGCTTGTAGGAAACCTTTATTGCTGGTTCTTGAGGAAGAATCCAATCAGTGTCATTGGAGCTGGACAGACTCAACAGGACAGGGCTGCAAGATCAAAGCAGTAGTGTAAACTGTGTTGTAGTGGCTTTGTCTCTTTTTCATTCAATTATCTGATGGTGATTACCTCAGGCTGGCTACTAGCAGACTCAGGACTGCCTAGCCTGGCCCCTTCAATACTAGCAAGTAATTTGGAGTTTTCTTTAGCCATACCAAGCAACATCAAAATCTTGACTTTTGACTATGCACTCTAACACTGAACTATGACCAGTATTCAGAAAATGGTCAGTGGTCAAACTTCTTGCATTATTTTGGGACTTGTACAAGGAAGTAAGTTTTGCAAAGTTATAACTATGGTCCTTACAGGATATAAGGACCCATGTAGGCTGTAAGTTTCCTTTTATCTCTTATGGCACTCACATACTATATTTCCTGAAGTGTTTCCTACAAACATTAATCCCATTGGAAAATTACAACATTGCTAGGGGCACCAAATCAAAGTTTTCCATCAAACTAAGGTTTCAGTTTGCAGAAGAAATAGTTAGAATAATGTAACTAATGGATGAATTATTTGTCCACATTGCCTGTTACGGGAATGGGGGAAACCAGATGACTTGTTAAATTTGTGGCTATCTTGGTTAGGGATTGCAAATCCAAGCAAAAATGAAGACTTTGTTTTGCTAGCCAACTTGCTGGGGCAGCTTTGGGAGGATGTTAATCTCTTTCCCCCACCCCATGTACGTATGTGTGTGTGTTTGAGAGAGAAAGAGTACATTTAAAGTAGTTTCAACTCAACTCAGTGTTTAGTGTGAGCATCACTCTGTCTGGGTTCAATTGGTACAATTGATTAAGCATGCCACAATCACCATTCCTCACAATGAAGCATTCTTCTATAATCTGCTCCGTGGCAAAGGCATCTACAGATAAAAAAACCCAAACATGAGCACAGGCTGTCATCTATCGATTAAAAAGGTTCTGTTGGAGTAATGGAGAGAGAGGCATACCTATTCCTCACCTCCCCCTTAGCACATCTACAGAATCAATGTAGACAAGGCAAAACCATTGGGATGATAATCAGATACCCACCCAGCCTCAAAGGTTGGGAGGACAACATTAATGAGGTGTACTGAGTGGGGAAACTATTGGAGAAGAAAGCATGCACAAGTTGTGTGTGTGTGTGTGTGTGTGTGTGTGTGTGTGTGTGTGTGTGTGTGTGTGTGTGTGTGTGTGTGTGTGTGTGTTTGCATACATGCATGTGCGTGCTTTTTTCATTTTGTTTTTGCAAGAGGATTTAAAACAAACAGAATCCCCTTAAGGATTAACAGTCAACCCTTTTGCTAAGACAAAAGTGGGGGGGGGGGGAGGCATTTGAGGACAAGGCTCACTCAGCCACTGTCAGTCCACATGAGGTGAACGTGGTGGCTGCAGACAGAAAGTGTTAGCTCATGACCCCAACAGGGAACATCCAGGAGCTTACAGAGTGCAAACAGCTTTTGTTATTTTGTCAGAAGAAAAGGAAAGAGCTTGCCTGCCAGATGGCTTTTTGCAAGTGCTCAGGGCTCTCAAATAAATATAAGGACATATTTTCAAAGAGTAAACACCACCATGATATAAATACACAGGATTCACACACACAAACACACAAGCATATAAATAATTAAAACAGTGTTATTTAACATAAGGGGAGAATCACAGAAACATTCCAGCCAGGCATACCTAATCTATTTTGCCTGGAGTGACACATACACAGCAGCCGATTACATAGTTTTCTTCATAAAACTGCTCTGTCATTTCTAATGTGAGTATTGTTTCTGGCCAAGAGATAAATATGATGAATGGATGGAGAAGGGTTTGTTGGGGCAGGGCAAGAGGGATAAACAGCCAAAGCTTCTCCACTGGAAATAGGCAGATGATTCCCCAAAAGATACTGGCCAAAGGCACAGAGAAAACCATTCAGTTTGAGGAAAGTCTGCACAATTCCCTAAGTTTGCCATGTATCATCAAACTACAAAAGCATAATTTGCAGGAGGAATGCTTTTACAGAAGAAGGAGCATCTAGTTTCTTGGAAGACCATGAATGCTTGTCTATGTATAAAAGACACACAACATATTCCACCTGTCCTTATCTCCTGTATACCAGGCCTAGTGAGCATTCATCTCCCTCTCCCTCACAATGTTTTGGTCCTTGATGCATCCTGCAGAGAAAGGATGGCATCATACAATGATGGCTTATTTCTGTTCTCACTGTACAATGTATTACATTCAGCCCATGGTGACAGAGCATCAAGTTCTGACAATTCCTAGCCCTTTGGGGGGGGGGGGGGCGGATTGTAAAATTTGATGGCATCCATGTAACAATTGTAGCCTGCTCACACATAAACTTGGAGCATAACAGCATGACTCTTATGTTTAAGATGCCACACAGCAACCCTCCCTCCCTCGCTCATTAAACCTGAACTTCTTGTTTTGGAATTTCTATGTAAAAGAGTTTGCAGATATATATATGTAAAAAGAAGAGGGTGACTACAGGAAGCTAACTAAGCTTTGGTACCTTAGCCAATAAGATTATTTCATATAGCTGTAGAACATGAGCTTACTGCTCATGTAAGGTAGTATATGCAGGACACAGCAGGGGCACCATGAACCACTTTGTTAAAAAGCCGCAGAATCTTGGCGAGAGTGCTTAGCACAAGACACCCGGTGAGAAAGTTATCTGTCTTCAGCCTTACATCCGGCTTAATTAAAGCAAAATGAGTGAGAAGTCACTCTGTGTTTGAAACAATCTGAGTCCATTGATATACCTTCTGGGACCTTCAGCACTTATGAGTCATGGTGAGCGCAGCACCCCAAGCACTTAAGCAAAGTTTTTGGCTTTAAAAAAAGGAAAAGAAAACAGTGGGAAAACTCCTGCTTTAAGGCTGCCTGCCTGCAAAGACTTGTTGCTCTTTAAAACAGTGTCAGTGATAATAGCTGTAAAATAAAGGCCTTGACAAACTGAATCACAGCGCACCATGAAGAATTTGGTCTGTTTCTTTTACCATCTATTTTGGGGTACACAGAAAGCTCCTCCTCAAAGATTGTGGTATTTTTGAGCCACAATCAGGTATACCCAGGCATTGGCCACCTTGTGCTAACTAATCTTTCTCACATTAGGTAACCAAAAGGTTCCTTCATTTTGGCAGTTTCACATCTGACCTAGACATCAAAGAAGAACAACAACATGAAGAACAACAAGAACAAGAAGAATGCCTTGACAAACCGAATCACATTGCCCCATGATGAATTTTTTCTGTTTCTTTTACCATCTATTTTGAAGTGCACAGAAAGCATTCTTGAAGATTGTGGTATTTTTGAACAACAATTGGGCTTACCCTGGGCAACGGCAACCATGTGTCAATTAATCTTTCTCACACTAGGTCAGCTAGAAGGAACTCACCACAAGGTGGCTTCATTTTGGGAGTTAGAATCTGACCTAGACACAAAAGAAGAAGACCATCTATTTTCAGTGCTCTGGTTTGAAAGCAAATGCATAATTTATTTATTTATTTATTTTATTTAGTTGCATTTCTTATGCCGCCCCCTCACCGAGGTGACTCCGGACGGCTTACAAGTAGTAAAAACACACCAAAACATTTAAAAGTATCCAAATTTAGTTTAAAAATTTTAGTTAAAAATTTGTTCATGTGCCATTCCCCGCCCCCATGTCAAAGACAGAGGGAAGGGAAAATTACATCTTCTGAAACTTGCAAAACTTCATTTCACCTTCATCCTCAAACAAATCCTATAAGCAAAAGGCTCGATACCTTATATACGTTGTGCCTTAATGGATTTGTTCAATGAATACAGTTGTTCCCAATAAGGCTATGTGGTACAAACTGAAGCTCCAGGGGTGTGTGGGTAGAGCAGGGCAAATAGGCACTCATTGGGTTAGAATGTATCAGAGGATCATGGTGCCACCCCTACCCCTCTGTATCACTATGTCTTCAGTGGCTGTACTTTCCCTGAAATTCAACAATCTTTGATTTTGTAGTAGAAAAATCACCATTTCTGTTAGTCCATGAAACTTAGTAAAGAAGTAGAACTTTTTGAGCAGCAATTGATAGTGAACAGTATCATATTTCACTCTAAGGTCAACAAATATTGCTCCAGTTATTTTATGACTTTCAAACTCATGTTATTTATTCTGGGTTAGATTAAAGAGTTCAACTGTATAGCTCTTGTCAGGTGTAAATAGTACCTATTCTGGAATTAGAAGGGATCCATTTGGGGGCTAGAAGTTAAACTGATTCTGTTCAGACAGACCTGTGATGTTTAAAGCTGGTTATATGATTGTACTGAGGGTTAACTTGTTACAATCTATTTCTTTCGTATTATGTTTTGAATTAAGTTTGGAATGCTTTAATTTAATTGAACCAATCTGTTCATTTCTAGTTTATGGCCACAGCCATTTTTTATTTTATTTATTTATTTATTTATTGTTAAATTTTTATACCGCCCACTCAGCCAAAGCCGACTCCGGGCGGTCCACAACAGTGGGTAAAAACAGATAAAAACAAATAAAACAGATAAAAACCAGCAATAAGAACCCACCCCTAAAATGAGAGGGGTGCAGGAACTGAAGAAACCATGGGGCAGGCATCATCCCTTATATTAACCACCCAACGGAAGCCACCGCTCCACCTGCACCCCAAATTTGGCCCACTAGCCAGGTTTTTAGTTCCTTTCTAAAGGGCAACAACTCCGTCTGGAGACACAGTTCCACAGGCAGGAGGTTCCACAGGGCAGGTGCGGACACAGAGAAGGCTCTCCTCCTTGTGCCAGAGAGGTGAACCCCCCTGGCCGATGGCACTATTAGAGAGCCTCTCCGGTCCACTCTGGTTGGACGGACAGACTCCTTAGGGCGATGCGGTCTCTAAGGTAACCTGGCCCACTACCATATAGGGCTTTAAAGGTCAAAACCAGCACCTTGAATTGCACCCGGAGGCAAACGGGTAACCAGTGCAGCTCCCGCAGCAGTGGTGAGGCATGGGCATAATGTCCACACCCCATCACCACCCGGGCCGCCGCATTCTGGACCAGCTGCAGCCTCCGAATGGTCATCAAGGGCAGCCCCATGTAGAGCGCATTACAATAATCTAGTCTGGAGGTCACCAGAGCATGAGTGACCATGAGCAAAGAGTCTCAGTCCAGGAGCGTGCGCAACTGGCAAATCACCTGAAGTTGGGTGAAGGCCCTCCTGGCCACAGCTGCCACCTGTTCTTCTAGCAGCAGCAGCGAATCCAGGAGGATCCCCAAGTTGCGCACAGCGTCGGTCTGGGGCAAAATAGCCCCATCCAAAACCAAAGATGGTAGCTCCCGGGATAACACAGGACCCCCCATCCACAGCCACTCAGTCTTACTAGGATTCAGCTGTAACCCATTTGCCCCCATCCAGACCCCAACCACCTCCAGACAACTGGAAAGGACTTTGACTGCATCACTGGGGTCCCCACGTGCTGAGATGTACAACTGTGTATCATCCACGTACTGATGGTACCGCTCCCCGTGGGAAGGATGATCTCACCCAGCGGCTTCATGTAGATGTTAAATAGGAGAGGAGAGAGTACCGAGCCCTGAGGCACCCCATATTTTAGGGACCTAGGACTGGACTTCTCGCTCTCCAACTACACCGACTGGGTCCGGCCCCTCAGAAATGAGGAAAACCAGGACCACACATTGCCCTGGATCCCCAATCCTTGGAGCCGTTCCAGAAGGATACCGTGGTTGACAGTATCGAAAGCTGCTGAGAGGTCAAGAAGAGCAAGGATGGATGGATGACCGCCATCCCGCTCTCGCCAGAGATCATCCATTAGCGTGGCCAATGCAGTCTCAGTACCATATCCAGGTCTGAATCATGACTGGAAGGGGTCCAGATATTCCGCTTCATCCAGTACCCCCTGCAACTGACGCACCACTGCCTTTTCCAATACTTTCCACAAAAAGGGGAGGTTGGAAACAGGTCTGTAGTTGGTTATGACTGCTGGATCGAGGGATGGCTTCTTCAGGAGGGGACGCACCAAAGCATGTTTCAATAGTGCAGGAAATATCCCCTCCCAAAAAGACACATTAATTATAGCCCCGACCCAGCCACCTGTCACTGTCTTAGAGGCTTTTACCAGCCAGGCGGGACAGGGATCCAATGGACAATTAGTGGCACGGACCGCCGCAAGGAGCCTGTCCACTTCATCTGGGGCAACAGGATCAAACCGATCCCAGATAACACAGCAAGACTGTGCACTGGCTTCCCCCTGACCCTCCCCATCCACACCAAGATTAAACCCTGAGCGAATCCGATCGATTTTCTCCACCAGATGGTCAGCAAAGTCCTCAGCCGATCCCTGCCAACCAGGCACAGCCCCCCCCCCACACACACACACACCAAGGAGGAACCTGGTCACCCAAAACAGGGTGGCTGGGCGATTATCAGTGCAGGCAATAAGGGAGGTGAAGTATTGCCTCCTCACCACCCCCATCACCACTAGGTAGGCCCTAATAGCGGCTCTAGCTAGTGTCTAATCGGAATCGTTCCTGGTCTTCACCCAGCGGTGCTCAAGGCATCTCTTTGCCCGTTTGAGCTCCCATATTTCTTCCGTGAACCATGGGGATGACCTAGCTCCGCGAGCTCTGAGAGGCTGTAGTGGAGCGATTACATCCAAGGCAACTGTCATCGACCCACACCACAGGTCAACAAGTGCCTCGGGTGAATTGTGTTGCCGATCCTGGGGAAAATCCCCCAGTTCCCTCTGGAATCCATCCGGAACCATCAGTTGCTGGGGGTGGGCCACTTTAATAGACCCTGCCTCCCTATGATGAAGTGTCACCCCCACAAAGTCTAGAGCCACCAGATAGTGATCTGACCAGGTGTTATGTCTAGCTTCTGTAAACTCAGATCACTCTGCCACCGCTCCAACAAAAAGACTAAATCTGGTGTGTGGCCACTGCCCCTGGTAGGGCCCCGAATTACCTGAGCCAGGTCCATAGTTGCCATGGAAGTCATGAACTCCTGAGCCACCCCGGAACCGGACCATGGTAGAAAAGCAGAATATAAATTTAATTAACATATAAGTGTCACCACAATATTTATACAGTGAGATCTTGATAATCTGTTTGTTTGTTTTTGGCAGCTTTTAAAATAAAAATCCCCATTTCAAAACACAGAGCATTATTTTTGTTGTCTCTTGTTTATGACATGCCTGAAGCTTGCTTATGAATCTGAAAAAAATGCCCTGGTCTCTGTGATTTCCCACACATGATTTGTGAGCTGTTGTCCTTTGAGTTTTGAGTCTATTTTTTTAAAAAAATTGAGTTTTAAAATTCACAACATACATGAAAAATATAAAGAACAGGGAAAAACAATAAAGATACATAAAGCAATACAAAAACTTCAATACATCATGTCTCTTGTATTCTATAATTTATATCTAACAAGCTTTCTCAGACTTAACTCTAAATAATTACTATTTTTTGTTAAAAATTTTGATATATTCCCTGATGTATTTTCATCCATAATTCCACTCAAATATTCATTTGAAACACCATTGTGCTATAATACAATGTCCTTAAATATGCCAATTGTCTCTTGTACTTCTACTTATTTTCCCCCAGAAACTCATTACATCAGGTACTGGCTTATCATCTTTATTATTTTCCAATATGTATTTCAATAATGGATTCCAAATATCCCAAAATTTATTCTGTTTTACTATACCTTTTTAAAATTTAGTTTTGAGTCTTCACTATTCACAAATAACTGAACTGCTGACACTAATGAGACAAACTATATATTTGCTTCATGTCTCAAATGTTGCATTGCCCTCAGTGAGTCACTGACATTCACCGTATGCAGCTTCCCCTGTGTAAAATATAGTTTAAAACACAAGCATATGACCATATTGGCTATGTTTTTGTTAATTGTCATTTAGCATGGTGTTTCTCAAACCTTTTCATCCTAGCAATGCTTCTGATAAACATAAAACTTTTATTGTCCACACAAAAACCTACATACTAAGAAAACAAAAAACCTGAGGACCTCAGTGTTAGCAACACAAACACAAGAAGTCTATTTGTTCCAGAGAGGACAAGTTCACAGGCATCTCTATTACCATATTTATCATTTATAGCCAATTGGTGGCTAGGAAAGCAAGGGATTAGGAAAATCTTTGGGTGTCAAAGATTTTAGTAGGGTGCCAGCAGTGAACAGACACATTATCCATGGCAGGCAGGGATGGTAGAAGTCACTGAAACTAAAGGAAAATGAATTCTTAGCTACAGTTACAAGAACTCAGTTTTCCACTAAGATTATTTCCATGTCCTTGTGATATGAGTTACAGATTTAAGAATGTGATATGAGTTATAAAACTGTAACAAGGTCTTAATGTGAGGAAATAATCATTTCCATGGCCGCAGTGGCAGCAACTGTACCAATCAAAGAAGCTGGCTTAAGACTATACTCACTACTGAAACAACAAGTGTAGCAAAATCAGGAGTGCTTACCTTTACCTTTTGAATGCTATCAACTTTATGCCAACTGTTATGAGTTACTGAGCTCTACAGGCATCATAAAATTGTCCGAATGTCGCTATCAGTTGCAGAATTGACAGAAAGACCTTTAATGGTGCCACAATTCATATCACTCTTGAAATGTATTTCCTCTCCAAGTACTCCATGTTGAACTGTAAGTTAAAAAATTTCATCTGATCATGACAACAGTACTCTAAACCTTCTCAACCTTTCCACATAAAGAACAGGAGCCATGAGACCAAAATAAACTGCACTTTCAGACTGCACTTTCCTGGGATTACTCATGTCTCTTGTCCACTTGGAATAACCAGAATTTGTTTTACTTTGCCAGAAGTCTGTAAAAGATTGTAGAATCTGAGGTAGATTATTTAACACAGTTAAGAAGTGCAACAGAGGCTGATCTCCACCTATTCTCATCTTTTCTGCACATTCTTCAAGGAGTTTTACTTTAGTGAGTGAAGCAAAGAGCAAAGTAATTACACTTATGGTACTGCAGTGGCTCAAGTCGCTAAGACGCTGACTGGGAAGCGGAAGGTCAGCAGTTCGATTCCCGAGTACTGCAGGACGGAAATGAGCTCCCATCTTCATCCCAGCTCCTGCCAACCTAGCAGTTCGAAAGCAAGAAATTGCAAGTAGATAAATAGGGACCACTTCGGTGGGAAAGTAACAGCGTTCCGTGCGCTCCGGTGTCTAGTCATGCCTGCCACATGACCATGGAAATGTCTGCAGAAGCAGACAGCGCTGGCTCTTCGGCTTAGAAACAGAGATGAGCACTGCACCCTAGAGTCGGATACGACTGGCTTTCGAGCAAGGGAAACCTTTACCTTTACTGCCCCATAGTGCTTATTGCACTCTCTAGGCCAGTGATGCCCAAACCTATTTCTGCAGGCTGCTCCCACTCCCATCATGTAGCTGCGGGGGCCAGAGGCGGGCTGCTCCAGCTGCTGACCATTTCAACATCAATTATGGTGGTGGTGGCAGCGGTGATCACGCTTTGTCCCTGCTGCTCAGAGATGGCTCTGGCTCGGTCCCATCTCTTCAGCAGTCTTTGGCTAACATGGATGGCTGTGTTGGGGAAATTTTCGGTGCCTTCTCCATTTCAAAATCCATGGTGCTGGATTTGAAATGGAGAACACTCCGAAAATTTCCCCAATGCAGCAATCCATGTTGACAAAGGCTGCTGAAGTGATGGGACCAAGCCAGAGCCATCTCTGAGCAGCAGGGACAAAGCGTGATCACCGCTGCCACCACCACCACCACAATTGATGTAAGTGATGTCAGGCTGTAAGTGATGTCAGGCTGTGGGGGTGGGTTGGGAGCAGTCTGGAGAAGGCCTGGGTTCTCAGTCCAGGTCGGATTAATGAGATGTGTGGGCCTAATTGGGCCTGTGGGTCGTAGTTTGGGCACTGCTGCTCTAGGCAGTTTACTGGTAATTAGCATTTTGCCCCCATAACATGTTGGGTACTCATTTTACTGACCTCGGAAGGATGGAAGGTTGAGTCAACCTAGATCCCCATCAGGATCAAACTCACAGTGTTTTGGCTGCAGTCCAGCAGTTTAACTACTGCACCACCAGGGCTCAAGATGAGTGATTCAATGATAAATGTGAAACATCTACTTCTTAAACCCTTTATTCATTTTTGTGCACTCTAAATCTAATTGCTGGTCTGATTCAGAGTAGGTTTGACAAAGTGGATCAGTTTGATGATGATTGTGTAAATCTTGTTGACTCAATAGAACTACTTGGCATGAGTTTGGCAAGTGAGTTTAAGCTAAATACAGTGGGTCTCTAGAATGTTGAAAGACACAATGTTCCTAGTCCATAAATGCAACTTTGGGGTAAATTGGGGATACCTATACAACTGTGTTATAAAGTCAGTGACTGTGAGTACAAAAACAGATAACCATAATGAATGAGTCCAGGTTTCTTAGAATGTCAGCAATAAATACAGATGGCTCTGAATTGCCATGTTTCTTGCCTATAATTTTTACCCAGATTATGAGCCCATGAACCCCAATTCATCTCATGTGGTTTGCCATAATCAGTTGGCCCAGAAACACCTCTGGAGTGACTATCTCTGCCTGCCCCATCTCTGGAAATCTCCATGATATCACAAAGGCCCACCCCATTAC
Organism: Bradypodion ventrale; assembly: GCA_035047345.1. Classification (NCBI taxonomy): domain Eukaryota; kingdom Metazoa; phylum Chordata; class Lepidosauria; order Squamata; family Chamaeleonidae; genus Bradypodion; species Bradypodion ventrale. The sequence goes on along the minus strand of JAWDJE010000002.1, from coordinate 284,798,290 downwards.
ATCACAAAATCCTGTATCAGGAAATGGGTGCTGCTGACCTACCAATGCTTATAGGGACTTAACAATATTGTTTGGAAGAGGCAAGTAGATTAACTAGTCTTCATTCAACCTATTCAATCATCTGTCTTTCAACCATTCTCCAATGATTTTACATCCTCTTGTGTGAAATCTTAGGGATTTGTTATCCATAAGTCTCAGTACCTTCTGAAAGTTCTTATTTTGCAAGCCTGCTTTTGCATTTTTATATCAATATTTAATAGCACAGTTTTACATATGTCTTACTCAGAAGCAAGCCTTCCTGAATTCAGTATTACTTACTCCTATATGAATGTGTGCAAGCACTGGAACATACATTCTTTGGTCTGACCAAAATTGCCTTGGTGACCTAGATTTTGCTGATGATAATGTTTGGCTACGGAAAGTTGAGCTGAAATTACAACAGGCAACAACCACCCTGGATAGAGAAGCAATGAAAATTGACCTTAGGATAAATACTGAGAAATCCAAGGTCATGCATGTGAACCCCACAACCACACAATAGCTAGAGAAAGTGAAGAGGTTTGCTTACTTGGGTAATATGATCACTCAAAATGGAGATGCAGAAGTGGACGTCAAATGGAAAAGCAATAGTAGTCTTCTGGAGAATGAATAAGATCTGGTCCTTGCCATCTATATTGTGGAAAATTAATCTCCATTTGTTAGCCTCCATGGTGATCCTGACAGTCATCTATGCCTGTGAGACTTGGAAATCATCAGCAAGTATCAACTAGCAGAAGTGCTTCCACCTTTTAGCAGAAGTGCTTCTGCTGAATTTTAAAGATTTGCTGTTTTAATCACATTACCAATGAAGAGGTGCTTCGAAGGAAAGGCTCCTGCAAATTATATAACATGGTTGCACGAAGAAAACTCCAAATGGCAGGTCATATTTTCCATGTGGAGAAAAACAGGATCCCTAAGGTGGCAATAAGTTGGACCCTGCTAAATGCCAAAAGACAACAAGGATGCCCTCAAAACACATGGTTAAGAACTTTCATGGCATATTTAAAGACCCTGAGAATGACATGGAGAGGATGCCAGAGTACTTGTGCAAGACCAAAATCATTAGCGCCTGATATGCTACATAACCTGGGAGGATCTAAATCTAAGTAAGGTGAATGAGTACAGGAAATACAATGGGGGAAAACTACACCTAGGTTGGGGAAATAAGTGAAATTATTTCCATGTACTTTTGCACAGTTAAAATGAAAGGGCCCTTTTCTGCTAAGTGAATGTTCTGAAGAAATATTAGGGCAGCAACATAATGACATATTTTCCATGATAGCAAGGAATAGTTAGGTTAAAAATGGTCTCTTGGCAAAAGGAAGATATGAAAAGTTAAAAGTCAAAGTTAAACCCATGTTGGGCAAAGCAGATGAGGGTATTATTATTGTACAAGGAAGGTTAATTTATTTTAATAACCTCTTTAATTTGATGATGCAAAAGTATAGCCATAATGATGTCAGGACATCATTTAGCCTTGGAACTGAAGGGGATTCTTAATTTTAGATAACAGAAAGGCAAGCACAACTATGTAAAATTGTTTCCCAAGCAGGGCAACAGGTTAGTTCCTGTAGGATTGTATGATCTTAGAAAGCACTACATAAAAGGAATTTTTATCCTAGCATTCAGAAATCTCCTGCCATTTCCATTAAAATCATTATATTCTGAAAGCTTTATAAATTCTGTCCTTTTCATTTACATGCCGTTGAAACCTGACATTAAAGTTCTCAGGCCAAATACATTTTTAAAATGTTGTTCTGAATACCATACATATCTTTTGATTGCTTCTTCTAAAGTGGAGAAACTATAACCTGCAGACTTCCATTGTTCTGCAAGAAGCAAATGGTTCACAGCGGATTAAGGCAAGGGAAGAGGGAAATTAAGGATTGTTTCAGCTTTAATTTTTAAAATGTTTGCAAAGATTACAAGGTATTGTAACAATTAACATACATTAGTCATATAGAAATATTCTAGGGGACTACATTTTTTATAACAGATTAAAGGCCAGGTGGCAGCATGAACTTCAAATGGCTTTTTCAGACCTTAATATTATGCTTAATTATGAGATTGTAGAGAGTAATAATGTGCAGTTCTAGTCTGCTGTGTATACCAGTGTCCTTGACTTTCCCCCATTTTTAAGAGAAGTGTTACTTCTCATTTATATTCCTCCTTTTAATATGTTTTAGAAGGCTACAATGCCATTTGAAGTTCTCGGACTTATTATTCTTTAGGCAAACTTTCTGATATTTTTTAGAGAGAAACACCCTACATGATCCATTTTCTTCAGAATTTAAGAGAATGAAGCTTTCATTTTACTGTGCAGTTCAAACTCAATATAGAAGCATTACTTCTTCTGGAAATTTAGCTATGATCTCAATTTAGAAAATTCATTTATTTGATTATTATATACATCACTCTTCCATTATATTTTGTGGTGATTTTGCAATTAAAACAATTAAAACTTATGTGTGGTGGGGAGGAAAAAAAAAAAGAAAACAACTCTGAATTTTGTACCAAACTTTACAATGTTCCTCCAAACACACCTAAATACAATGTGGTCCATAGTTTGGTCTTCTTCTATACCAGTGATTCTCAATGTTTTCAGGCCATGGGCCTGACCACACCTCCTGGGCAGTTAATCGGGCCAGTCACGTGGTTCCTCCCACCTGGAAGCAGAAGTAAAATGCATGTCACACATGCATATAACATTCTGCGCATGCACAGAACACATTTTACTTCCACAAGCGGTGAGAGCATCGGGGGGGGGGGGGTCGGATGAATTGGTGTTGGGGCCGGGTCTGGCCCATGGGCCATAGGTTGTGAATAGGTTCTATACATTCACATTGGGAAGAGGACTTCATCACTATGTGAACAGAATGGCTTCGCATCTACCATAGCCAGTCCTCACTCTTTTCAGAATCCTCCACTGCCATCTTGGAAGGGAAAATCCAGCTGGCCATTCGCAGGGATTCTTGATTTTCATGATGATGGGGAATCAGAGATAGATGTTGCCAAAGTTCCATCCAGGCATCTGAGATATTAAAATGGTTATTCTGTAGGTTAATTGCAGTACACCAAGTAGGGTGTCTAGATTTTAATCGTTGGGCTGAGGGGGCAGTTATATTGGCATGAATTGGGAGTAGAGAATTGTTAACTATTTTTATCCATAGATTTAATAATGCCAGTGATCTTCTTAGTGTTGTTGGTGGAATATGGCTCAAGACAGGGATTCAGTGGGTGTTTGTTTGTCGAATGCAGCCCATGATGATACACATTGCCTGGTTCAGCTGTATGTCTATTAGTCCTGTGTGTGCACTATTAAGCCAAGATGAACAACAATATTCAGTGACAGAATATGATAATGCTAGGATCTACGAACTTGAGCATTGGCACCCCAATAAGTGCTTGCTAGTTTCTGTAAGATGTTGTTTCTGGTTTTAATCTTTGCTGCCACATTGGAGTGGTGGCAATTATAGGTCAAAGACCTATTTAAGGAGACTCCCAGGTACTTGGGGTTAATACAGTATAGCAGATTTTCTCCTCTGAATGATACAGCTGGTTTATACCCCACATTTCTGTTCTGCAAATGAAAAGTTGATGCAGTAGTTTTCTGAGGTTTTGGTCTGAGACTATTCTGATGCTCAACACGAGAGCCACTTTCCTAAAGAATCAGTCATTTCCCAAGCTTTCCTTCCTTCCTTCCTTATGCAGCCATGTTCTTTTTCTTGCAGAAATCCATACTTCAAGAACACCTTTTATATGGTCCTGATCATGAAGAGCCTTATAAGACAAATATATGACATCTTTGCTGGAGTGTATAGAATGTGACCTTCTCTGTAGCAGCACCCAAGATTTAGAATTCCCTCCTTTAGAAAGATGACAGCCAAACTAGACAAGACACTAATTTTGTAATTGGAAAGTGATAAAGCTGTAAAGATACAAATCTTTACAGCTATTGTGCTGACACAATAAAATTGCAATGGGAACTCATCCTTAATTCCTAATGACAAAATTGCCAATGGATTTGCAACAAAAGACAAAGATCAGGACTACTGAATTCAGAAAATCTTGTGTCTAAGCACATATGTACATTTATTTTGCACTTTCACAAAAGTTTTTATAAACAGCAATATGGAAGGCACAGGCTGTGTACGTAAGTGTTGTGTTTGAAAGAACTAATTAAAGGGAAGCATTTTATTCTCTAGCATGTAGATTGGTAGGTTTCTAATTGGCATATTTTCATACTGCTGTTCAGATAATTGCAGTTAACTGAAGAGGTGCCAGGGTCCATCTCAGTCATATGCTTAGTCACACACACAACTATGCAACTGAGATGTACCCCAGCATCTTGTTAGTTAGCTGTGGCAAGTTAAGTAGACCTTATGCAAACACCAATAAGATGCTGGCCAGTACTTTTCTTATTTCCTGTATTAAAATTAAGAAAACCATATATTAAGACACTTGAAGAAACAAATACAGTATGGTTGTTCACAAATTTCATAATGAATATCCATGAATGCAAGATGAAACAGGAGCAAGAGAACTGTTTCAAATATATATGCCATACATGTGACAAATCACAACGTAATCCAAGCCAAATCACAGTTAAACAGAAATTAACCCTAGCTAGCTTCCTAAATTTCATCAGTCGTTTTAGCATTTCAGTCATGACTGCTGATAGATTTCAGTTCTGAATGAGTCAAGTCTGATCCCTTGCTTTCATTTTAAAAACTGGAGGAATTAACCACATCAAAGAGCTGTTTACCAGTAAATAGGAAACTGTTCAACTTGTGGCCTCTTAGACAGAACATATAGCAATCATTAACAATACTTAATGAGAGAAGACCTCATTAAAGGTTACAGAGGAAACATTGTTAGGTTAACCAGTTAAAGGTTTGACACTATGGCCTGTTAAGGAAACAAAGTAATGAATGAACAACATTGAATTATTTCAGAGCTTTGGACTTGGAAAGGCATTTTTGTTTAACTTTGTGAGGGATCACTGCCTAAGCCTGGCCTATGTTTGTTCCATTTTAGGCAGGTGGTTAAAGATGCTTTTGTCCCATTCATTCTTTCTCTATTTATAGTATGGGACTGATTTTTTGGGAGTTTTAATGTTATATCCTTTAGTGTTATATAAATTGGCATGTTGGTTTGAATCACACACACACACACACACACACAATTTGTAAACAATTGAAGTGATTTCTGCTGAGACAAAAGTCAAGTTGCAACTTCTTTAATGAAGTAAAATAATAAAATGAAAGTCTAATGTTTTATTATGTTAATGGTATAGATATCTTTTTCCAAGCATTTTTCTCTACAGCAAGGAAATTCAGTTTTATTGGCCCTCAATCCCAGTGAAGAAGGAGAATTTATTTTCTCCTTTCCCAAATGTTACTGGCAGTTCTTCACACACATACAGTGGTACCTCATACAATGATTTTAATCCACGGGGCTCCTCGTTGTACGAAACAATTACTATACGATACATGCATCATATAGTGATTTTCCCTATGGGATGCATCATACAACAAATTTTTTTTGCTAAGTGGTTTTCCCCATTGAAAAATTGTTTTACAATTTTTTCCAGAGGGAAAATTGTTATGTGGGATGCCATTTCCCCCCGAAACCTAATTGTTATGCAGTTTTGTTGCTATATGGGGCGATTGCTCTATGAGGTTCCACTGTACTTATCTATTAAAGCTACAGGATTTATTGGGGGTGAGGGTGGGGGTGGAATCCCATTGCTTTCATTGAGGACATTTCCCTAAATTCCTTAATGTTGAGGGTGAGATGAAACTATACATACAAGCAAAGTTGGAGAGAAAAGGATTGAAAGTACTTACAAAAGCAGAGCCCTTCTCCAATATACACAAAGGTCCATACAATGTAGTTTGCCCCTAAGCTGCAGTATGTTCAGTAGGAGTTACCATCAGGTGTGCGCATAGCAAGGTAGCCTTGGTTTGAGCATTTGTTATGTAAGACATATTATGATGGTACTAACATAGTTTCTTCCTGGCAACCTTAAGCAAATCTTGCAGGAGTTAAATAAGGTGTTGTCTGATATATGAGTCTGTTCCATCTATAAGAACTGACTTGTTGATAAGGCTACTGTGTACCATAGGCTTCAAAATGCTGACAACTACCCAGTATATATTAACACTAAAACTAACACAAACACTTCCTGTTAAAGTGTGTCAGACACAGTATCATGTACTGTATATCCCAGACAATTAAGCTGGGTTCAAAAGTTCTATCTATACTTCACTCAGAGCAAAGTCTCATTGAATTCAATAATATCTGTTGCTTCCTACACAAATGATGCACCTCTCCTGAGACCAGTTTCAGGACCTTTGGAAATAATTACAAAATGCAATTAACAATTCCTTCTGGTTCGTTAAGATATGTCATCTCCAAAATGTGGTGCCAAATGACATGCAACTGATTTTTATTTTCAGTTATTTCGGAGCAGCTATTGCTTCAACTTGGTTGAATTTATAAACTGTTTTGCCAGTCACACATTTTATTGTTACTGTGAGAAGCTTTTATTACATATTTAAACTTCTTTTTCAAGGAGAGGGACAAGGTGAAGGGATCCAGGATGGCTGTATGTGTCAGAATCAGTGAAAATGAGGTGGCACTTTGTTTACTGTATAAGATTATGAATGTATGATACATCAAAAGATGTGTTGTCTGGTATAATGCAATTTAATTGTATTAATAAACAATTCTGGGGGGAAGAGACCCAGAATTTATAATGACTTAGAGTTAACAATGAATGGATTTTGTGAAGTTAAAAATCATAGGCCACAACCTTACTGCCATCATTGAAATTTGTTTACCATGTTGTATGTGTATGTGTTCTTGAATTATTTCTCGGAAAATCTGTTCTGGAGATAGAGAGGAGTAACAACACATTTTCATGGCCATAACGTTAAGCCATGCATGATCTTCTAAGAGGTTTCAAAATATATGCCTCCTGCCCTGAGCACAAAGAACAGCAAGTGATCATGAAGCATGCTAATCTTCCCAGTGATCAATGGGGAAACACTGAGATAATATGACTCAGGCCAGGGCAAGAAACAGCACTCATCCATAAGCCACTTTGGGTCTCTTTTTGGAAGAAAGAAGGCTAGAAAAACTGAGTAAATTAGTGGGTGAGTAAATATAATTACATATCCAACCAGATACGAACAGTGTGCAACATTGCTTATCCCCACTTATTAACCTGAGGCCCAAGAACCAAAATATTATATCTGAAGCCAATGACTGCACCATTCTAGAAGAAAGATAACCAACTTCTCAGTGTGTGCTAATGACAGCTGCTGCCATTGAATGAATGTCTGATGAAGGTCAACCACAAAAGTGCAAGACCAGCACACAAACTCAAAACCACATTTCAGCTTGTCACTAATTTCAAGGTAAGAGCTACACTGATGGAATCTGAACCAAAGGTAAATAAGCAGAAAAGAGATGGCAGCCCATTATATGCAACTGCACTGAAGACTATTACTATGCTATGGAATTTTAGAGGAGCGCTAAAAAAAATACCAGTGTTATACTTTCATTACATGAATCTATGATGTGGTCATGTGTAAAATATGTGGTACAACTGTGACAGTTCTATGGAAGAAGTTCAATATTAGAGTGCTAGAAAAATACACAAAGAATTATATTTGATGAAAAGTGGATTTCCAACAGGTAAAGGCTAAAATGTCTGAAATGTTGTTGTTGTTTTGGGGGGAGGGGTTGGAAATAAATTAAGGGGAGTACAATCGGCTAAATATACATTCATATGTATTCATGTTTCTGAACATAGAGATTGAAAATGTTTTTCTCCCTCTGCCACATAACCAGAATTTGAAAGGAGGTTCATGCAATTAAAGTGATTGTATATTAATTGCTTTTTGTACTTTTTCAGCAATCACAGAATTCATTCTGTGGGCCTATCCTTGCATTTTAAATGTTTATTTTTTCCCTTTGTCATATTTCCAAAATAAAACACCAATTTTAAATTCTTTGATAGGGCCATGATTTCTTGATTCTCTTTTTGAAACATAAATATTGTTTTTGAATTCATGCATGCAAAAGGAATGGGGGGGAGGGGGAGGAGAAAAGCACAAATTATTTTTTAACTGACTCATCAACATATAGAATCTCCCATGTACATCATTAATGCAGTTTCCTACAAACAAACAAAATCCTCTGTTATGTTAAGGTGTAGCTAACTGCATGATAGTTGACAAACAATATCCTGATCCAGTGAAGAAATGTCATGCACTAGTGGACTCAGAAATATATTCCTTTTCCAAACAGAAAGAGGAGAGAAGAACATGTAAATGTCTCCCAGTGAGTTGTTTGAATTATTAACTTTCCCAAGCTGCTGTTTGGAAGCCTGAGTAATTGCTACAGTATATGGACTTCTGTATAGTTAGTCTGAATTTTGTGAATACAGATGGAGCAAGAGATTATGTGCTGATCTTGTTTTGCACTGCTAGGAAATTGGCAGACATGTTTTGAATCACAAGACAGGAAATAAGATTGTTCTCTTAAAAATGATAGTTGAGCTTCTAAGACAGACATGGAAGGTGAAAAAATAAAACTTTTCTGACACAAAATTCATATAGATTGAGACACCACCATTTTAACTCATAGATGGCATATTTTCCCCATGACACCAATCATTTGGAAAGAACACTGAGATATGTACTTACCTGCCTCTGTCAACTTTAAGGCAATAGTTGCTTTTCCAGTGATTTCTTTCCATTTTGGTCTGTGGGGGAAAACCAGAGAGAACATATTACACTATGGGAAGAAGAAAGAACTCTTGTGAAGATCACAACAAAGTCATTCAGAAACTGAAGTCATATTATGGTGGGTGGTGAAAACCTTTTGTTGTAACTAGTTCCATAATTCAGGACAACAGTCTTCTGAAAGTTACAGAGCTGAGTCAACATATCACGAGCAAAATGTAGAGAAGAATTTCGGATATAAGTAGGGATAAGGAAAAACATAGGCCACAATTGTCTTCTAAATAAATAGGATATTAAACAAGATGTGTCTGGAATTGTGAGAAAGCAATCAGTTCCTGGGATGTACATATGATTTCATTATTATACACCATTGGAGGATTTACTCTCAACTTTACCATTGGCTGAGTGAACTTTCAGCATCTTTAAAGCTTGTTGAGAAATCACCAACCCATATGAGTTTTCTCATCTCCCAGGCAAGAGTGGGTTGCCCTTGCTCAAAAGCCAGTCATATCCTACTTTAGGGTTCGGTGCTCATTTCCACATAGTAAAAAGGTCATCACTGTCTGTGTCTGTTGTCACGTGGCAGGCATGACTAGACACTGGCATGCCAGGAATGCTGTTTACCTTTCCACCAAAGTGGTACCTATTTATCTATTTGCAATTTATTGCTTTCAAATTGTTAAGTTGGCAGGAGCTGGGACAGAGACGGGTGCTCATTCTGTTGTGCAGCACTCAGGTCTCAAACTGCTGACCTGCTTGACCTTCCAGTCATCAAGTTCAGCGTCTTAACCACTAAGCCACCACAGACCTCTATAAGACTGAGATAGGGAGCCCTTTTCCTAAGCTTGAAGTTTCATCAAATTGGGGAAAATATATCTGGGTAAATTTAATCTGTTTTCCTTATGTGAGTAAAGTAGGAACATGAACATAAACTCTTAAAGCAAACACTCATTGAGAGTGATACAAACAAACCATTTGATGGTTCTGATTCCTTGGAGCTGTTGTAAATCTGCACAATTTGCCCCCAAATAATTCTCATAAGTGTGAAAAAATGAGAAACAGTTTGTTACTATCTTGCAGGAATACAACATTGGCAAGGATTTGTATGTCTTGGTGAGACTAAGTATAATAATTGCACCTTGAGTCCAGACAGCTATAAGAGAGCCATGGATTCCATGTACCAAAAGAAATGAAAACATGAAAAATGATTTTTGGGTAAACTACATTAATACTGGCTCTCTATACCTATAAAGCGAAGGTCCTGACTTGTGGGTCCGGAATGCGTTTCCACACCCCTTGACCAGGACCCTGACATGCAGCACACACAGACCTCCCACTTGCGAGATCAGTGCGGTAATAGTCCCAAGGCCAGAGGTGGGGCGCCCTCCCCACAAATCAAACAAAAGTAACTGTGCAGCCACAATGTAAAAGGGAAAGAATGGCCGCACGCCCATCCATTAACCAGCGGTTTGCAAGCACACACGTGCAAATCGAATAATGGTGAGGAAAGAGGGGCCGTGCACACACAAGCAAAATCCAAGTGGCTGCTTGAGGCGCCAAAGCGCATGAAAACTCAAAACAGTAAAATGGAATGCAATTGCCTCACAACGAGGAAGCTGACAGTGGGGACATCGCTGAGGCACACTGCCTCAACAGCCAGCCCAAACAAACACAGCCACACCACAGAAACAACATGGGCCTGGACCTGCAGCCACCACCACCACAACCGGGAGGTAAGGAGGTGAACCCCAGTCACAAGGCCCACTGGATTGGGAGGCTGCTGGGTGTTGGCGGTGAATGACAAATGGGAAAAATGCAACCCACCCCCACAGTGACAACATCCCACACCGCAAAATGGGTTAACCCCTTGCCAGAGTCCGAGGTGGCAGCAGCGCTGGCAGAGAATCCCTCGGTGGGGCCCCACACTGAGGAGAGAATGGGCCACACCAGATGTGGCCCCAGAGGGAACACACTGCCACACCCCCTACAACTACAAACCAGGCCGGACTACAAACCCTTCCTGGACAGGTAAGCAGATGAACAACAGGAACAAGGCTGGTGACGCTGTATGTTTTTGTGTGTCCCAGCGGGTGTGGGCCTTACACTGCATGCATGTGTGTGTCTCAACCTGAATCAGGCCAGGTCAATGGGTGTGGTACTCTATACAAGATGCACTGCCGAACACAAACGTCCCTGGAATTCCCTCAAATACAGCCAGAACCCCACCCGAGTGAAGCCGGGCACTACGCTAGTCATATTATAAGAAGAAAAGAAACAGTTGTAGGAAATCTGAATCTCTTTAACTTTTCTTCTATGTCTAGGCCAGGTGGGAACTGCCAAATGAAGCCACCTTTTGTAGAATTAATTCTGTAATTCCTTTCACCTGACCTAGTGTGAAAAATATTGACCGACACAATGTTTCCATTGGCCGAAGTTGATTGGAATACCACAATCTTTAAAGAGGCTTTTTCTGCTAGCAGAGGATATATTTAAGGGTCTGAGAATGAGACTGAGTTAATTTTTATTTTAGTTTAGTTTAGTTAACAACATCACAAAGTTGATTTATCAATCCACTATGAGGACAAACCACAGAGATGTCTACAGTAAATCAAACAAGATGGGAATGCTGATGATTTGTTGATGAAGCATGCAACTGCCTTCCAAAAGGCAGCTGTGTAACAAACTGGGAGCATACAGTATATGCTAATCCTTTCCACTGACTATATAACTGTGATTTTCAACATTTCTACCTTTGGGGAACACATTTCACTCTGACATGCCTGTTGATGAACGGTTGTGTCAGCACCAACCTTCTGTCCATCATAGAAAAACCTGGCAGGTTACAAAATTCCCCCTTTAGCAAAGTTTATTAGAATTGGCTTACTCTTTGTGTAATCCATACATCAGATGCCAAGCTCTGTGAGTTTTTGGGTTGCTTCTTGTTTCCTCAGTACGAGACATGTACTACCTTTACTGTAGGTATAATTTTTTTGTGATGTGTGTCTGCCTCATAACATTTTTGTTAAAAAGTTTAGAATGTTACTTTCTTCATGAAACATTTTAAGATATTTTACTATGTTTTCATTACTGAACATGCAAAGTAGTCTACAAATCTAAACTTTAAATAGCAATACATAATGCAACATTTTATAGGCAAACAGACTCTTATAACCAATCTTTTTCTACCTTTGGGGGAAAATTATAATAGATATAGTTATTTATGCATACTTTTGTACTCAGCATGGGATAAGATCAAATGCATTTGAATCAAAGTTCTAGGTAGCTAGGTAACAGACCTTATATCTGCTGTTATTTATTTGCATGATTTACAAAGTGCTACAAACGGCTTAAACCTTGAAACACTTCATCACCAGTGGCTAATTGACAGATTTTCTGCAGCCCACACAAGATGACTTGAAGGATAATAATATAACTTGAGAGCATATATGTTCTTGATCACAGAATGAGAGCCTAATTACATTCCAAATGCTATTACCATCCACATTTTCATTCTTGGTATTTTCTCAGTATTCATTAAAACATTCACTCCCTTTACTAATTAAATCAAATCTTATATAACTAAAGTCAAAGTGTCGTGCCATTTGTTAGTGAAACACCATGCCACCGAGGCCCCAACCACCCCAAAAACCTGCACCCCGCCTACCTGATGCACCTGGCCAGGCCAGTGCGGGGAACCGCATCACCCCTCTGGGTCTTTCACCCTCAAAACTGGCTGTGAAGGGGGCCCCACCAGCAGCATGAAATGCCTGAGGAGGTGGTAATACACATATGCAAGTAACCGTGCAGGCGCAAAGTCCTGCAAGGAGTTCCAGGCCAAAGCACCCCCTTGAACTCCAGGCAGGCTTCTGTGCCAGCATGGGTTCTGGCACAGGTGTATTACTACCTCCCCGCTTGGCAGGCACCACTGGCTAGCCCACATTGCAGCCAGAGGATGGAGGGCTACCCTTCTCCGGAATGCATGGGCCAACCGGAGCACCCCATTCGGCCCATGCCAGCTGAGGAAAGGCCTTGCCATCTCTGGCAGCCATGGGCCGACTGAAGGGCTGCCTTCTGTCCTCTGGCTGAAATGCCGGTCAGCCAGGGGAGCCTTCCACCTGGTGAGGCGGTAATATGGAGGATACCCACCAAATGGAGCATTCCAAATGGGGCGTTCCAGTCTGCAATATGCACCAGTGCCCGAGCTTAGCCTTCCACAGCAGCGCCTGCCACGGCACCACTACTGTTTTAGGCAAGGCTGCCGCAGCCAGCTGCTGCCCATAGCGCAGGTAAGGATCCGCTACCCAGCGAAGCGGGTACCCTCTGCTAGTCCTATTTGTTTCAAGAAAGGAATGATTTGCTAATACTTGGGGTTTAAAGTTGTGGGGTTTTTCGAGGGGAGGGGGAATGCATATTCTTGTGTCTCATTTTACAAAATGACTTCGTCCATATACTAAACAAATTGCTTCAAGTTTGAAGGTTCATGTTTCATAACCAGATAGCTTTGTAACCCCACTCTTACAACAAAGCATTAACAGAATGGGTGCTGCATAGTGACCTCTGTGGGAATATCCCAGAAGACCTAATAATGCCCCATTTTTCTTATACTTGCAGATGTCACGGTACACACATTTTACATTGGTATGTTTCTTCTGCTTTGATTCTGCCTCCTGTTCCATCTTGTTATGTTATTTCACAAAGTATGTGCAAGAAAGAAAGAGGTGATTGCCAGATGATAGCCAGCATGCAGTGTGCAGAGTATGCAAAAGTATTAAGGACAGGTATGTCAGATCAGGCCAAAGGCATTGGTGACATGCTGCAATGGCAGCTTTCTGCCAGTGCTTCTGTTGCGTCCAGCCCTTATAAGCAATAGTCCAGACAATGATGAGCAGAACAACAACAGGAGTTTACTAAACAGTCTTTCTGGTTATGCTTACAAGGCGCTCCGGACATAAGATGGCTATACAAATCCCATGAAATCAGTCCCTCGGGAATCTGCCATAGAAGAGGCAATGCCTAAGCTACACTATAAGTGATAGTGTTTGGAGGAGAACCAGGCTTAGCTCATTACTGGTTACCTGTGCGGAATGGGTAGTATTGATCCAGTCCGGCCTCACCCATGTTTGCCCGTGGGGCTTATATAGTGTCTCCCTAGTGGTGGCTCCTTGATACAAAGTAGCAACCCACCGGACAAGCATAACCAACCAATCATAACAAGATATATATGTATTAATCAATGGGAAACAGGATCCAAAACTGTAACCAATCACAGGACTCTGATTAGCATAATAAGCACGCTCAGAGAGGGAGATTTTGCACCAACTATAGCTCCTAATTTGGATGGTGGGAAACTGCCATTTTCTCTTTGCAAGGCACTGCCTGCGCAACTTGCAATTGTGCCTTAATACACAAAAGGTTCCCATTCCTTAGCAAGTGATATTGCTCAAGGTGATCTATGCACCTAATCATCCTTCTATGAACTCAGATAAAGTTTGCTCTATTTCTCATAGTAAATCCTCTCTGTCTGTCTGGGGAAAAATATTTTAATGCAAAGAATGGAATGTAAGTTGTTTTCCCCCCTGATTTCATGGAATGCATGACAAGATAATTTTATTAGGTTCACCTTCAGGCTTTATGGAGAAATGAGGTTTCCCTGTGAGGTGAGGCCCTGGCCAAATGGTTCCCTTTTCCTAGTTCCCTATTAGATTTCATCACTAATAGGAATTGATAGCCTTGTCCTTCCCAGACATGCATAACTCTATTTGGAGTCATCCAATTTGACTGTTATCATTAAATCTTGGGCACATGCTGTATGGGTGGGAGGAGAAACTGGACATTGTTGTAATACTGGGAGATTTCTTCATATCTACGTGCATTTAGATAGTTCAAGAAATGAACAGAGTCATGATTCCCATTATTTCTTCAGATATAATGTATAATATTTTAAGGTACATACAATTATGTACATGGATCTTCTTCTTCAAGTACCATATCCTTTCTGAATATTGGCTATCATCATGAAGATAGCCTTCCTGTTCTTCTCAGAACAGTTCTTCTAAGGACATACCACACCAGTCTCTCCGGTTCTTCATCCACAAAGTCCATCTACATTCAGGGCAGTGGTGGGCTCCAAATTCTTTTACTACCACACGGTGGGCATGGTATGGTGGGCATGGCCAGGGGGAAAGCCCTGCATTGCACCTGAATCAGGACTACTTTATTTCAAAACCTGGATGGGCAGGGCCAGCCAGAATTTCTGCTACCGGTTCTGGCGAACTGGTGTGAACCTACTGATGCCCACCACTGATTCAGGGTCTCTCTTCCCAAGGATCTTCCCTTCCATAATGAGTTGGAATATATGGATCTGTGTATAAGAAATACACATGCATACTGCCTGAAAGTTGATCATTTCCTCATACTCAATTGAAGGATTTTTCTTTCTTAGAAAATAATATCTAGCAATTCTTAAGTCACCTGTTCTGCCAGGTGGTACAACGTAGATGTACTATTGTACATAATGAATTGTGCCATATTTGGCAGAAGGTTATTTTGAGGAAGTACACTCTTCTGGCTTTTGGTTTCCATGCTAACTACGAAATATAGTAATCATGGTTCTCCTTCGTATAGTTTGTGAATCCACACTCATGGGTTATGCGCCTGCGCAGAACGGCCGATCGGAGGCTTGAAAAGCTATTGGTCAAAAGTTTTGGTGGTAAGACCGCCCACCGTACCGCCCACCCTGAGGCGCCCGCGCGCCATTTTACCTCAGTTCTCTTCTTTCCGCCGTAGCAGCAGGACGATCGTTGAGAGCTTCCTCAATTTTTTCGCCCTTCTGAGGGAAAGTCTTTTGGCTAACTTTGCAATTTTTTCGGTGATCTTGTCCTTCGGGCAGGATCGCCACCCCGGTGCTGTTTCTTCCTTCTGGTGGACTCAGTTACCTACTCGCTTCGGTCACCGTTTCCCCCCTCAAGGGGGTGGTGGCTGGCCAGCCCTTTGGGGTACCCGCGTTCCAGAAACTTCCGTTGGAAGAATTTTTTCTTTGATGGCCACGGCCTTCAAACAGTGTTCGGCTTGCCTGAAAAAATTTCCGGCCTCCGACGGGCATAGCCTCTGCCTTTTCTGCCTCGGAGAGTCTCACCAGAGCCAGTCTTGCCCTCACGGCAAGAAATTCACCCGTCTGGCGGTGCAGAACCGGAGCTACCAGCTCAAAGCCCATCTGATGGAACTCTCTCTGGCTCCCGCTGCGGCCGCTTCTTCCTCGGCTAGTGTCTCTCAGCCTCCTCCGCCTTCGGCTTCTTCTTCCGCTCTCCCCATCAAGAAGAAGAAGAAGAGGGACAAGAACGGAGAGAAGAAAATGAAACACGGGTCGGAGAAGAGGCGATCGCTCCCGCCTACTCCGCGCACCCCTGTCTCTCCGGGACCTTCGCCGCCATACTCGGTCGCGAGATGTCCGTCGCCTGGGTCTTCCATCTGGGGAGGACGGTCCTCCTCGGGATCGCCTGAAAAAGGACGCAGGGCTGGGGCTCCAGCTCGCCCACTTCAGGTTCTCCCGTCGCCGCCTCGTGGGAGGGCCCGTTCACCAATGAGACAGGCCTCCGTCTCCCCAAGGCCCAGGACTCCAACGCTCGAAGACGCGGCAATCACCATGCCGGCCACCGTTTCGTCGCCGATTCTTCCAGCCACCGTTTCGTCGGCCACCGTTTCGTCGCTCCCGACGATGCCGGATCCATCCCAGATGGAGCTCCTGAAAGGGATGTTTGAGGTCATGGCTCAGACTTTTGCCAGCCAGTTTAAGACCTCCATGCCTGCGGCCTCTGCGGCTCTGGTTCCGACCACAGCAAGCCCCAGGGATGTTGGCCCTGCTGTGGCCCCTCCGACCTCCCAAGGGTCGAGTATCCGCTCCACTGGCCCACCCACATCGTCGCGGGTTGGTCCAGACATTGATGCGGTGGACTCCCATCCCGCCGGCCCGCCCAGGCCGTACTGGCGCGGTCCCGACGTGGATGTAAGAGTCCCTCCCTCGTCCTCCGATGACTCCAGCGCCTCTTCGGAGGAGGACGAGGGAGATGTTGACACCAAGAGGACGCCGGACCAAGCCATCGGCGTGGTTGACCCAACGCGTGGTGAGGATCAACGCTCGCTTACGGCCATGCTGACACGCCTCGGCACCGCTCTGAACCTGAAGGTGGACCAGCCCCCACTGGAAGGTGAAGACCAAATGACCGCCAAGCTGGACAGATGGGCGGTACGGCCGGTACACATCACCATGCTGCCATCCATGTTGACGTCAGCGAAGGCAACATGGAGGAAGCCGGTGTCAGCACACTCCGTTTCGTCCAGGCTCGACGGCATGTATAGAGTCCTGGACGAGAACGTCGAGTTCCTGCAAGCGCACCCCTTGCCAAATTCCCTGGTGGTCAAGGCCTTTCAACACAGGACGGCCACCAGCGGGTTCCCGGTGCCTTCGACCCCGGAAGGGAAGAAGCTGGACGCGGTGGGCCGTAAATTCTACGCCACCGGTTCCCTCTTCCTCCACGCCGCCAACTACTCGGCTGCCATGGGCCTTTACCAGTCTCACCTATGGGAGCAAGTTAAGACCGAAACGGCAAAGTTGCCCGCCGACGCCCAGAAACGGATCGACGCGCTGGCATCTGAGGGCGATTTCCTGGCGGAGCAACAAATGAGAACAGCCAGGCATATCAATGACTATGCGGCAAAGGACATGGCATCTGCTATCCTGCTCCGTCGTCATGCCTGGCTTAGGGGCACCTCCCTCGATGATGCTATGAAGAAGCTCATCGAGGAGTTTCCCTTCGACGGACAGGGCCTCTTTGGGCAGGACACGGACAAGGTCCTCAATGAAATGCGGCAGACCAACTCCACCGCCAAGTTCCTGGGGCTCACCACGCCGGCTCCGGCTGCCAGGCCAAGATTCCAGCCCTTCACGCGGCGGTACCAGGGGAACCCGCAACAACAGGGTGGCCCCGCGGTCTGGCTCCTACAAGCAATGGCACCAGCACAAGCCCCGCTACCAGCCCTACGGGCACGGCAAGCATTCGGACGCTAAGTCCAAGTCGCGCGTTTGAAGCTGCGACGGCCGAGTCTCTCTCGCTCCACATCCCGTACCTCCCCCTCCGGAACTTCCTCCAGGTATGGTCAGGCATCACGGACGACCGGTGGGTCTTAAAGATCTTGTCCTCTGGCTATGCCATCGAGTTCGTGCGGGCGCCTCGGGTAGGAAGACATCGTCTCACCACCTCGTCCCCCCATTTGGAGGAAGAAATATCAACTCTTCTGTCCAAGGGAGCCATCGAGCGGGTGGCGCCACCCGAATGGGACAATGGCTTCTACTCGAGGTACTTCGTGGTTCAGAAGAAGGACGGAGGACTTCGCCTGATTCTGGACCTGCGCCACCTCAACAAGTGCATCCACACCAGGAAGTTCCGGATGGTGACCCTGCAGACCGTCCTTCCCCTCATCAACAAAGGGGACTGGTTCACAGTCATAGACCTCAAGGACGCTTACTTCCATGTCTCCATCCTCGAGGAGCACCGAAGGTTCCTCCGATTCCGCATCGGCGATTCGGTGTACCAGTACCGATGTCTACCGTTTGGTCTGGCCACGGCACCACGAGTCTTCACCAAATGCATGGCTCCAGTGGCTGCCTTCCTTCGCCAGCGGGGAATCAGGGTCTTCCCATACATCGACGACTGGCTGATTGTATCCCCCACCAGCTCGTCGGCCATTCGGGACACGCAATTCACGATCCACCTCATGGAGAGTCTCGGCCTCAGGATCAACTTCACCAAATCGAAGTTGATTCCCTCTCAACGCGTCGAGTACATCGGAGCGGTACTCGACTCGCTTGCCACCAGAGCCTTTGCACCCCAGAAGCACTTGCGGGACATCGCGCAGGGAGTGAACGACCTTCGCACCAAACCGTGCACCCAGGCAAAAAAGGCTCAAAGACTGCTAGGCCTTATGGCCTCAACGATAGCTGTGGTTCCTCACGCCAAGTTAAAGTTCTGGTCCCTACAGTCGTGGCTCCTGCACGAATTCGACGCGCTCCGGGAGAGTCAGTCCAAACAGCTAACTCCGTCTCCGGAGCTGAGGGACCAGCTGCTGTGGTGGGCGGCACCACTCAACGTGGCAACGGGGAAGAGCTTTTACCCCCCGCAACCCTCGTTGCAAATATTGACCGACGCAAGCAACCTCGGCTGGGGGGCTGCCTGCGGGACTCTCACGGTCAACAACCCTTGGTCGCCTCAGGAGATGGTGCACCATATCAACTACTTGGAGCTGCTGGCCATTTGGAAGTCCCTCCGCTCCTTCGAGAGCCTGCTCATGGGCAAGGCGGTCCAAGTGGCCTCGGACAACACCACGGCTGTGGCGTATCTGAACAAGCAGGGAGGAACACGATCCACCACCCTTCTTTACCTCGCTGTGCAACTCTGGGAATGGTGCCTGGAGAGGCACATTTTCCCGATTGGAGTGCACATTCAGGGCAAACTGAATGTCTTGGCCGACCATCTCAGCCGCCTCACCTCGACGACCCACGAATGGGAACTGAACGACGAGGTTTTTCAGTCGCTTTGCAAGGCCTGGGGGACTCCGAACATTGACCTCTTCGCGTCGGAGTCCAACACGAAATGCCACAGGTACTGCTCCAGGGCGGGCATCGGTGTGAACTCCGAGGGCGATGCCTTCATGAAACGGTGGGATCAGGACTATTTCTATGCTTTTCCTCCATTTCCTCTGATCCAGAAGGTTCTCACCAGAATGCTTCAGCACAGGACCAGAGCCATCCTAGTGGCCCCAGCATGGCCCCACCAACCATGGTTTCCGCTGCTGTTGCGCATGTCATCTCAGTATCGCACGCTACCGGAGTCACCGACGCTTCTCCAGATGGAGCAGGGCCAGCTTCACCACTCGGACCTGCCCAGCCTCCACCTCACCGCGTGGAGGATAACCCCAGACTGTCCAGAATCCTGGAACTAGCCAGGCGCCCTTCCACTAGGAAGTCCTATGCTTCCAAATACAGACGCTTTTGTGCTTTCCTGGCATCCCAGCAGACGTCCCTCTCACAGGTGGGACTGCAGGACGTCTTGACCTACCTCCTCCATCTGGCGGAGTCTGGCCTCAGCATCACCTCCATCCGAGTACACCTCGCAGCGGTGGTGGCTCACTCCCCGGCTGGCTCGCCCGCTTCTGGCGCTTTCCGCAACCAAACGGTGAAACGTTTCCTCAAGGAGTTGCGGAACGCCTTCCCTCCGGTCAGGACTCCGACGGCCCAATGGTCACTCTCTACGGTCCTCAACGCGCTCACCAGGGCTCCCTTCAAGCCCATGGCCACCGCGGATGCTCGTCTCCTCACTTGGAAGACGGCTTTTCTTGTGGCCATCACGTCTGCTCGACGAGCTGGGGAGCTGGTTGCTCTGCGGGCAGATGCACCCTTTCTTCAATTCTTCAATGATCGTGTGGTGCTCCAAGCGGACATCACCTTTCTTCCCAAGGTGGTCTCCCAGTTTCATATGGCACAACTATCTCCTTGCCTACATTCTTCCAGAACCCCACTAACGCCCAAGAAAGGACTTGGCACACACTGGATGTCAAACGAGCTTTATTGTTTTACACCAGCAGGACACGGGAGTTCAGGAAATCGCAACGCCTTTTCGTGGCGTATGGGGGCAAGTCCAAAGGTGAACCCATCTCTGCGCAGCGGTTCTCCAAATGGATCACCTCTACCATCTACTTGGCCTACGAGTCGGCATCGCTGCAACCTCCACCGCATGTCAGGGCGCACTCGACCAGAGCGGTTGCAACATCCACGGCCTTTTTGGAGGGCACACCGCTTGAGGACATCTGTAAGGCTGCCACCTGGTCCAGACCTTCTACATTTGTCCAGCATTACAGGGTGGACACCAGAGCCACTGCGGATGCCAGGCTTGGCCGTGTCGTCCTCACTCGGGGGCTCCGGGCCCATCGCCCTTGACAGTTCACCCTGCCTGACAGTCATCATCATCTTCATTGTGGGATCATCTCATCCGACTGCCCACCGACCAAGTAAGTGTGAGCTTGCTAATCTCCCATGAGTGTGGATTCACAAACTATACGAAGGAGAAAGTTCGGTTTCACTTACCAGTGATAACTTTCGTTCTTCGAGTATATAGTTTGTGAATACACACTACCCACCCTGCCTCCCCTCTTGAGCTGCACGGATGAGATCAATTGGTTTATCCTGTGCTTGGCTTAAGTATGGAACTGAGGTAAAATGGCGCGCGGGCGCCTCAGGGTGGGCGGTACGGTGGGCGGTCTTACCGCCAAAACTTTTGACCAATAGCTTTTCAAGCCTCCGATCGGCTGTTCTGCGCAGGCGCATAACCCATGAGTGTGTATTCACAAACTATATACTCGAAGAACGAAAGTTATCACTGGTAAGTGAAACCGAACTTTTTCACACCACATATGGGTGACAGTAATTGACACCCACCTTTTATATGGAAAGAATTATCTAAAGTATGTCAGAATCACTCATTGTTCACCTTCAGATATGACTTTTTCCACACCTCTGTTTAGCACAGAGCTTGGGAAATTAGCTTGGGAAATTAGTTTTAATGGCAAAATAAAGACATACTGAACTTCTCTGTAGTGAGGCAGCAGTAGAACGATGATCCAGCACGTCAATATATTCATTTTCCTTAAAAGTACCTTCCAAGTGCTGTAATTCCAAATTAAGAAATCACAGTATATAATATTAATTAAATAATGTGTTTTATCAACCAGCATGCAACTGATCATGTCCATTATGTTTTTTTAATTTAACTCAAAATATATGTCATTTGTATAGTTACTCATGATGCTTTTGGCCATTATGGTGTACAAAAAGTACAAGGATAGCTAGAAAGCAGGAAAAGTACAATGCCGGGTTATGAGTGCCCTGAGTTACATTTGTCACAGTTTATGAGGGCAAATTTAATTAAAATAATTTCCCAGTTTATGACCTTTTTTCAATTTACTACTGAAAACTGTGTTATTTTAAACTCTAAAATGGTTGCCACCATTTTACAGTTTAAAATGGCCACTGCTGCCATTTTACAGTTTAAAATGGTACCTGCCCCCTGTACCCAAAGTCCCAATGCAGCACTTACACTGTACCAGGAGACTATCTTTTGTGGACTAGCGGTCCACAGGGAAGGGTGATGGTCCCCAAGTGGATTAAATCCCACTTGAATCCATCTTGATGGAAAGCAGCAGCTTCATCAATACTGGCCTGAGGCTGAGCAGGACTTTGCGTGCCAAAAGGGCTAAGGACCAGAAAGTGACTTGTGGAGCTGGATCAGTGGTACGGGGGTCATGCTGTGATGCGGAAGGCAGATGAAAGGCTACATCATTATATTCACAGGACAGTCTTCATGGCTGATTGCCATGATGATCGCCAATATTCAGAATCAGATATGGTGCAAGAAGGAGGAGGAGGAGGATTAATATCGTTTTAACATATTTCAATAAGTTATTCCATATTTATGGTATATTTTCTTAAATGGAAGTGGATAGAGTGGGCAAAGATCATGAAGAAAGATAAGTTTAAGGAAAGCCTTCTAGTGCAATATAAAAATCAACTCTGTCAATGAATATCCATGAATCCTCCTCAAAGACAGAAATCACAATGCAATAGCTTGAAACTATATTTCCATTCCCCAAACTACTCTTTAATTTGCATGTAATAGAAAAAATACTACCCAAATCATTCACCTAGTTATTGGGGTGGCAGAGACATAGAGCAAAGTGGTGACAGGCTGACCAGGTTATCTGCTATGTGATGTCATAGAATCTCTTTAACAAACTGTCTGTTACTAAATATTTGGAGCAGTGCCCCATGAGGTGGTTTAGGGGGTGGCAGAAAAGAGCCTAGAGTGAGGGTTTGAATGTGATCTGCAGTGCATGCAACATGGAACGGGGAGAAAGGAACACTGTTTTCAGCAGGGTACACAGAAAGAGCCTCCTCAAAGATTGTGATATTTTTAACCCCAAACGAGCCTACTCTGATAACAGCAACCTTGTTGTGCTGGCTAATCTTTCTCACACTAGGTCAGGTGGAAGGAACTCACCACAAGGTGGCTTCATTTTGGCAGTTAGATTCTGACATAGACATGGTGGAGGAGGAGAAGTGGCTGGTCTTTGGCTTATCTCACTCATAGGAGAGAATATTACTCTCTCTCTCTCTCTCTCTCTCTCTCACACACACACACACACACACACACACACACACACACACACACACACATCCCTGTTATTTTTATCGTTCCCATATATTGAATGAGACTTATTAAATGGAACTGAAGTCTGCATCTACATTTTGAAGTGTGCAGCATGGGCCAAGAAAGAAAGGAATGCTCTTTTCAGCAGAGGTAGCATCATACCACAATGATTGGTCTCATTCGAGACAATGATGAGTCTGCATATAGAAAAGAGGTTGAACAACTAGTCTTGTGGTGTAGTTGAAATAATCTTGAATTGAATGCAGGCAAAACCATAGAAATGATAGTGGACTTTAGGAGGATTCGATCCCCATATTCATTGCTTACAATACTAAATAATACGGTATTAATAGTGGAGTCCTTCAAGTTCTTAGATATTGCCATATCTCAAGATTTAAAGTGGTCATCTAACATTAGGAACATCATTAAGAAAGCACAACAGAGACTGTTCTTTCTGCGCCAACTCAGAAAGCTCAAGTTGCCTAAAGAGTTGTTGATCCAGTTCTACAGAGGGATCATAGAATCCGTCATCTGCACCTCTATAATTGTCTGGTTTGGTTCTGCATCTCAGCAAAATAAACATAGACTCCAACGAGTAATTAGGACTGCAGAAAAAATTATTGCTGTTAATCTACCTTCCATTGAAGATCTATATACTACACAAGCTAAAAAGAGAGCGGAGAAAATATACAAAGACCCCACACATCCTGGCAATAACTTGCTCCAGCTTCTACCATAGAAACAATGCTTTAGAGTATTACATACTAAAACAACCAGATACAAGGATAGTTTCTTTCCAAATGCCATCAATCTGCTGAATAATTAAATTATGTGATTTTATTGTATTGTTATTGTTTCTCTAGGGATATGCGAGATTGTTGTTAGTATAATGATTAGCACCTATTATTAAGTGTAGTAGATGATCTAGTAAATGTAATTTAATTTTTCATGTATATAGAGGGCATATGTACCAAAGACAAATTCCTAGTGTGTTAGCACACCTGGCCAATAAAGGATTCTATTCTATTCTACCTCTGACATTATTCATCAGTTGGTTTGGCGGATATCATTTTTCTTCTTAGTCTTATAAAAACCAATATCTGACTGTGGTCCCAAAGTTGTGAATTGGAATCTCTCCTACAAAGAGTACTAAACAACTTTACTCCTATAGTTGTAAATGGGAGATCTCTCCACATTACCTGCTTGACAGGATTGTTGTGAGCACCATGGGTTCTGTCTTCAGTTACTTAGATGAGAAGCAGGATATAAAATGAACCAAAATGTAAAGGTCATTTCATTTGATGTTTCATTTGCTCTTAATTAATTGTATTTTATTGTATTGTATTTCAGTGGCTCAAGTGGCTAAGACTCTGAGTGGGAGGTGGGAGGTCAGCAGTTCGATTCCCGAGCACTGCAGGACAGAATGAGCTCACATCTTTGTCCCAGCTCCTGCCAACCTAACAGCATGAAAGCAAGACATTGCAAGTAGATAAAGAGGGACCACTTCAGTGGGAAGGTAAATAGCATTCTGTGTGCTCCAGTGTCTAGTCATGCCTGCCATATGACCACAGAAATGTCTGCACAAGCACAGATGAGCACTGAACCCTAGAGTCAGATATGACTGGCTTTCGAGCAAGGGTGACTTTTACCTTTACCTTATTTCAGTTGGCACCATCTCTAGAATGGAGCTCCAGTGACAATCTTTGCTACTTTCCAGTCCCTGCACATAGTTAATTTGAAAAACCTGGATTGCTTTGTTCCCCCTAGCAATAGATACCAAAATAACTTGTCCAAAAGACGTGACAATTGCTTTACGTTCCACTGAGAAGAGGTTAACTGATTAATCTTCTGGGATTTTCCTTTACCATGTATCTCTTTGTGAATGACAGTGATCACAAGAGGATATCCTGTAGACCAGTATTTCCCAACCTTTGGGTTTTGGACTTCAGTTCCAAGAAGCCCAAGTCAATTCCCCAAGGCACTGATCAGCCAATGTACTGATTAGGCTTCTGGGAATTGAAGTTGTCCTGTGAGGTGTGGTCCCCACATTGCAATCCACTGCTGTAAATCATTTTGACTGTTGACATGTCAAAATTACAGGCTGTCAAGTTGATTCTGACTTATGATGACCCTTGCATGGGTTTCCTAGGTGTAAAGTACTCAGAAATGGTTTACCTTTCGGATGAAGTGGACAGGCTCCTTGCGGCGGTCCATGCCACTAATTGTCCATTGGATCCCTGTCCCGCCTGGCTGGTAAAAGCCTCTAAGACGGTGACAGGTGGCTGGGTCAGGGCTATAATTAACGCGTCTTTTCGAGAGGGGATGCTTCCTGCACTGCTGAAACATGCTCTTGTGCGCCCCCTCCTGAAGAAGCCATCCCTCGATCCAGCAATCCTAACCAACTACAGACCTGTCTCCAACCTTCCTTTTTTGGGGAAGGTTCTGGAGAAGGCAGTGGCACGTCAGCTGCAGGGGGTACTGGATAAAGCGGAATATCTGGACCCATTCCAGTCAGGATTCAGACCTGGATATGGTACTGAGACTGCATTGGTCACGCTGATGGATGATCTCTGCCGAGAGCGGCCTTCAATACCGTTAACCACGGTATCCTTCTGGAACAGCTCCGAGGATTGGGGATCCAGGGCACGGTGTGGTCCTGGTTTTCTTCATTTCTGAGGGGCCGGACCCAGTCGGTGTGGTTGGAGAGTGAGAGGTCGACTCCTAGGCCCCTAAAATATGGGGTGCCTCAGGGCTCGGTACTCTCTCCTCTCCTATTTAACATCTACATGAAGCCGCTGGGTGAGATCATCCGTTCCCACGGGGTGCGGTACCACCAGTATGCGGATGACACACAGTTGTACATCTCGGCCCGTGGGGACCCCAGTGATGCAGTCAAAGTCCTTTCCAGCTGTCTGGAGGCTGTTGGGGTCTGGATGGGGGCAAATGGGCTACAGCTGAATCCTAGCAAGACTGAGTGGCTATGGATAGGGGGTCCTGTGTTATCCCAGGAGCTACCATCTTTGGTTTTGGATGGGGCTGTTTTGCCCCAGACCAACCCGGTGCGCAACTTGGGGGGTCCTCCTGGATTCGAGGCTGCTGCTAGAAGAACAGGTGATTCACCAGTTGCGCCCGCTCCTGGACCGGGACTCTTTGCTCATGGTCACTCACGCTCTGGTGACCTCCAGACTAGACTACTGTAATGCGCTCTACATGGGGCTGCCCTTGATGACCATTCGGAGGCTGCAGCTGGTCCAGAATGCCGCGGCCCAGGTGGTGATGGGGTGTGGATGTTATGCCCATGCCTCACCACTGCTTCGGGGGCTGCACTGGTTACCAGTTTGTCTCCGGGTGCAATTCAAGGTGCTGGTTTTGACCTTTAAAGCCCTACATGGTAGTGGGCCAGGGTATCTTAGAGACCGCATTGCCCTAAGGACGTCTGTCCGTCCAACCAGAGCGGACTGGAGGGGCTCTCTAATTGTGCCATCAGCCAGGGGAGCTCGCCTCTCTGGCACAAGGAGAAGGGCCTTCTCCGTGTCCGCACCGGCCCTTTGGAACCTCCTGCCTGTGGAACTGCATCTCCAGACGGAGTTGTTGCCCTTTAGGAAGGAACTAAAGACCTGGCTGGCAGGCCAAGTTTGGGGTGCGGGTGGGGATGGGGGTACTGTTGGGTGGTTGGTATAGAGAAGTGTGCCTTCCCCCAAGGTCCCTTTGGTTCTTGCGCACCTTTTAGGGGTGGGTTTTTTTAACTTTTAACTTTGTTTTATTATGTGTCTTTTATGTATTTACTGTCCGCTATGTAAACCGCCCTGAGTTGGGTTGTACCTGAGTGGGCGGTATATAAGCGTGAAAAATAAATATAAATAAATAAATAAATAAATGCTTCTGTGAGTGTCCCAGAACTGTGCAATTTACCCAAGGCTACTTAGATTGGGCTCTTCTCTCAAAAGACAGATTAGGAAGTCAAAGTCTCAAGTTCTGGCTCGGCAGCCAGGTATCCAACTCACTGAGTTATCCTGATTTATGAATTTATGTGGCCACCTAGGCTGTGATGTAAAGTGGCCGGTTCTCAATGGTTCTTGCGAACTGGTAGCAGAAATTCCAGGCCATGCCCACTTGGCTGGCCACACCCACCTCTCAGCGCCTCCGGAAATGTGTCCCATTTGCCTCGCCCAGGGCCAAAGGTGCACTTTCACCTTCACACTTCCCTCGCAACTTTGGCCCTGGGCGAGGTGAATGTGACATGTGTCCGGCAGTGCTGGGAGGGGGAGGCTGGGGCCAGGCCACCAAACCGCCCCACTCACCTCCCAGCAGCACCATTGGCAATGTTTCCCATGCACCTAGCTCAGGGCAGAAGACATGCTTTCACCTCCACACTTCCCACGCGCCTTTGGCCCTGGGTGAAGCAAATGGGATGCATTTCCGGCAGCAGTGGGATGGAGAGGCTGGCACCAGCCCACCAACCCACCCCCTCACCTTCCAGTAGTGCTGCCAGTAGGAATGCGTTTCTGGCAGCGCTGGGAGGGGGAGGCCAGCACCAGCCCACCAACCTGACCAGTTCACCTCCCAGCAGCACTGCTGGTGAAATTGTGCACAGATGGTGAGGGGCTGACCTGCCAGCAGCGCCTGGCTGCTCTGGGACTCCTCCTCATCTCCGCGAAGCAAGAGAACAAGGTAGGTTTCTTTCTTTTTTCTTAGGGGGGGGGGTGAGGCCACACCCACAGATAGTTATGCTCACAGATAGCCATGCCCACCGAGTGGGTAGTAACAAATTTTTAACAATGCATCAGTGCACCTAGGTTAATGCCCTTGCCTTCCTTCCTGTTTTCCCATATTCCCTACATGGAGCAATATGAGAGAGGACAAACAAAAACATAAGGCAAAGCATACCACAATATAAATATAAACAGCCGTGAGAACAAACTAGAAGTGAGCTGTGCAGAGTGCCCAGGGAAGGTTTAAAAAACATGCCAGCCACTGGACAGCAATCTGGTTGGCATCAAAACATTCTGTCTTAGTCTTTAAGGCTGATCAGCATTTGCCTGGCCCATTCTGAAGTTTGTTGAAGGTTGTGCTGCTAGCTTAGCCTGCAAAGAGTCTGAAGTAATATTCTCTGGATTTTATATAGGGCCAAGCACGGTAGGGGATCTTTCAAAATGTCATATCTTATGAGATCTACCAACCTGAGATATCTTGACATAAAGTGTCATGAGATCAGTGACCCTTTTATTGTTGTTCTAAGGCAGCCATTATCTTGGCATCTTAGCATCAAGACCTCCCTGCACTCCACAACTTCCACTTTTACTTCTCCCATAAAAGGAATGTTCTCATTTTCTTCACAGAAAGGTCTTGATGTCTGGTGAATTCACAAATTAGAGCAACTGTACATCATTTCAAAATCTGGATCCAGGTTCCTACAATCACCCACTTCCAAAATCCATGCAACACAATTGCCTCAAATTCTGCCTCAGGAAATTCCAATTTCTTTTCCTCTAGGAGAGTTCCTATGGTGCAGAGTCTGAATGTCATGCTAAGCTCTCCTTTGGTGGTATATGAAAAAGCCTTATATCTGTGCACTCCTTTGTCTCCACTACTGCTTTGAAATGGTTGCAATAAGAGTGGATGTTTTCAATACCATGTCTAGTATTATTTCTGTTCCCACGGCATTGTGACTCCATCTGTGTTTGGCAGTCCAGGATTCATTGAAATAAAGTTTAAACTGAGAAGATAGCTTCTTTGAATAAACTTGTAAAATTTAACTACATTTTAAACTACATTAAACTAAAAGGACCAACCACAGCAACACATTGTGGATGGGGGACTATTTGATAATGGAAAAGACTAATCTTCCAACTTTCCCTCCTGCAAGTTTTGTTGGAAATTTTCCCCCTTTTATTGCTTTTAAGTCTTTTAAAACCTTATTTGGGGTGAGAGGAGTGTTTTGTTCCTCTCTATGTAGGTACTGTGGTGGCTTAGTGGTTAAGGCTGAATTTCATGACTGAAAGGTTGGCAGGTCAGCAGCTTGAGACCCAAGTGCTACATGATAGACTGAGCTTCTGTCTCTGTTCTAGCTCCTGCCAACCTAGCATTTCAAAAACAAAAAATTGCAAGTAGATAAATAGGTATCACTTCAGTGGGAAGGTAAACAGCATCCGTGCACACCAATGTCTATTCATGCCTGCCACATGTCCACAGAAATGTCTGTATAAACAGAGATGAACACTGAACCCTAGAGTCAGATATAACTAGATTTCATGTACTGTAGGTACAGGAGAGAGGCCACCAAGCTCATTAGCATCACTCCCAGTTTTCCTTTTTTTTGAAACCCCCACACCCCTCGTCTCCTCCTCCAAGACCTCTTTAATAATTGTGTTTTTATAAATTTAAATTTAAAAGAAACACAGAAGCCTAGTAAACTGTTATTCTAATTTTTAAAAAAGTTTTTCTTTTCACAAAAAGTTAATGAACATGTAATTTATCTTAATAAATAGCAAAAACAACAAATGAATGGATTTAACATGAAGGATGATGAAAAATCTCGCAGTCTTGCACCCACTCCCTTGGACTGTCTTCAAATCTTGGAAGGCATGTGTGTCTGTCTGTCTGGCTGAGAGTCTGGCCAGGTTATCCTGCTATGTTAATAGAGTAGACCATAGTGCCAGCAACTCAACGTCGAGTGTCAGCCGGTGTAATAGCCTTGGGTGCTGAAGCCCACAGGGAAGGATGATGGTCCCCAAGTACATTAAATCCCACTTGAATCCATCATGATGGAGTGCATCAGCTTCCTCAATACTGGCCTGGGGCTGATGAGGACTTTGTGTGCCAAAAGAGCCCAGGACCAGAAAGTGAATCGTGGAACTTGATCAGTAGTATGAGTGCCATGCAGCAATGCAAAGGCAAATGAACGGCCACTGTACATACCTGTCAAGTTTCGGGAAATGTCTGTCAAATAAGGAAAATTTCCCGGCCAAAATGAGAAACTTGACAACTATGCTTATCATGTGCTGGCCTCCAGTCTAACTCTAGTCTAACTGCAGTCTAACTAATATGGGGTGATGGCGGGAAAGAGTGTAAAATACGGGGATTTGACAGAAATTTCCCGAAACTTGACAGATATGCCACTGCATAATATTCTCAGGACAGTCTTCATGGCTGATCACCATGAGATTCACCAATATTTGGATCTGGATTTGGAAGAAGAAGAAGAAGAAGAACTCCTTTATAGGTTGACTTTCAACTGATGGGAGGACACCAGGCAACAAACAATGTAAAAATAATAAAATTAAAACACAATGAATTATTCATTATGTTTTCTCAGGGATTTAGAACTACAAAGAAACTTAATGGGGAAATCTGGTCCCCGTAGTAAAATTGCATTATGTGTCATTGAATTATTTTTAGTTTTGTGAGGCAGTTAATTAAAAAAAGATGCACACAGTTGGGAACATGATCACTGCACATGAAGTCCTCCATATTGTCGTTATACAATATAACTTTTTCTATGAGTATCTACATTCAGTGAAGGCACAACACTCTACAAATCCAAATGTTTAATATGCCAGTAATACCATATAAAATAACTAGTATTAACAATAGATCACTTGAATTTTCTCTGCACTGGCAAACAAGTGCTAATTAGAGGCAATAATTTACTTCAGAAAAGCATTTTTGTGATTTGCTGGGTCACAACCTATAATTAATGTATTTTGTGTGTTTCTTCTACCATGATAATTGATATAATGCATAATGCAAAAGGTCCAATTCTTTCTCAAATGCAATTAAAATTAAACTCTTCTCTCTCAATATGACAAAATGTGCTGGTTATTTCAAAGCTATGAATCTTCAAAAATCAGTGTCTCATGGTTAATTGAAAATAGAATATATGATTGAATATTAAGTTGAGTTGTTTTTAATGGCTCTGATTTATGGTACACATTTTTCCCCATGAAAACTCTTCATGTTGATTGCTCGAAAAGCACTGGAATAAAGTTGAGAAATAAAGGAAAACTTATTGAACCCCATTCGGTTTGTATATAGGCTGTTTTTTAACTGGACCACAGAACTGTTGTAAAAGTGTACTCCACTCCCCCCCACACACACACACACACCACTATGGCTTTGATGTAGAAATGCATGCCCTCAAGGAAGGTAGATTGCTTAGGCTTGACTTTGTTGTGGCTTTTTCAGCCCAGTTTTGAATACCCTTTCCTCACACATGCATATTAATGTATTTTTGTGTGCACCTTTCAAATATTTGTATTTTTAATGTGTGCACGGTGGTAAAGGTTGTGCAGAATAAACCATTAAACATATTTTTAATTTTCATGCTTTTCAGATCTATTGCTTTGTTTTTCTTTCACAGCATATGTTA
The DNA here is from genome assembly GCA_035047345.1 of Bradypodion ventrale. NCBI lineage: Eukaryota > Metazoa > Chordata > Lepidosauria > Squamata > Chamaeleonidae > Bradypodion > Bradypodion ventrale. The sequence continues at coordinate 284,766,872 of JAWDJE010000002.1, read as the reverse complement.
GAAGTATGAAATTGCTAGCCCTTTGATTGCACATTACGTCCAGTTCTGCATTCAGGTCTTAGAAGTGTGAATTGAGCAAGTCCAGAAAAAAAAAATCAAGGGATCATTGGGGTGAGTTTTTATTTTACCCTTGATATATTGCTATAAATTCTGCATAAAAGATAAACCAGATATTTTCAGACTTTAATTTTTTACTTGGTTTTACAGAGCCGTGTAAAACTTGCAATTTTATTTTTTATCTATACAGTATATAATGACCCAGATAGGCCAAAGGGCATGTGTTCAGAGAGAGGAACAGGTACATTGTGAGTGTATCAAAATATACAGTGAGGTGGAAATTATAATAGTTGAAATTGTTGTGCAGGCCATTGCAAAAGTTGAACCAAGATGAAAGTATGATTCAGGAAGTAGTTTTGGAGATGCAACTATGTGATCAAATGTGAAGTCAGTTCCACAATAATTTGAGAGAAATGTGCAAGTAATTAGGTATTTAGACTGACTGCAAACAATCCAGTGAACCTCTACCACTCTATCCTTATGTTGCACTACCAAGTTATATAGGATTTGAGCTGTCATCTAGTAAAATATTGTCAAATGTTTGAACTAGTGAAATCTGATCCATTCTTCTTCTGTATCTAGGCCAGATGTGAAACTGCCAAAATGAAGGCACCTTCTGGTGAGTTCATTCTGCAGTTCCTCTTGCCTGACCTAGTGTGTGACAGATATGCCTGCGATACAAGTCTGCTGTTACCAGGGTATGCCTGATTGTGGTTAAAAAATACCACAATCTTTGATGAGGCTCTTTCTGTGTAGGAGGCATGTGTGTGCCACATTGAGCTCACAGGAGGAAGGGCCAAGATATATAAATGCAACTAATAAGTAATAAATAGTTTAAATGTTTTAATCTCACTTTTATCTATAAACACCTTTTCAACTTTATTTTCTGGCAGCAGAGATCACATCAACATATGTTCTATACCTGTAACAAAGAACGCTCATGTTAACGTTTGTTCATCTCATTTCAAAAATAAACACATCTTGAGCGCTGCCTTACGCTAAAGCTAGAAAGCTGAAATTTCACAAAGTCAATACAGTAGGTACATGTAACAAAACTATGGGGTGGCCCAAAGAAAAAAAACCAAAAAAAAACATATTTGGACCACCCTAATATTTTTTATATATATATATATATATATATATATATATATATATATATATATATATATATATATATATATATATATATATATATATATATATATATATATATATATATATATATAGAGAGAGAGAGAGAGAGAGAGAGAGAGAGAGAGAGAGAGAGAGAGAGAGAGAGAGAGAAAGAAAGAACACATGAACTTGACAATGGAATGAATTGCCTCATAGTGTGATAGAGCCCCTCCCCCCAAAAATAGTGGAGGTGTTTAAGCAGAGGCTGGATGATTACTTCTGAGGGATGGTTTATGTAAAGAGTTCTTGTTTTGGCAGGAGGCTGGTAAGAATGATCCCTACAGTCTCATTCAGTCTTTTATGGTTGGAATGACACAACCAGGTCTCCTGCCTCACAGTCTAGTACCCTAACCTCACACCACATTGGCTGTTGGTGACTATACAGTGATACCTCATACAACGTCCAAACTTGGTTCCACAAGTTTGGACTTTATACGGATTTGGACTTTGTATGAGGCATGCAAAATCCTATCCATGATGCCTCATACAACGTCCAAATCCTTGCTGCGATGCCTCGTACAACATCATTTCCATAGAGATACATTGTACTGTAACAGCACAGACTGCAGGGCAAAGTCAAGGAAGCAGACAGGAAACTGACAGAACTTTAAAAAATCATTGTCTAAAGGCTAAATACATGTCAAACAACCCTGATTTTAGGGGACAAACCATACAACAAGTTTTTAACTTTTGAAAACTTTATGAAGTGCAGGTTTAAAAGTTAACATGTTCCATCATGCAGCACAGTGTTAATCTGCAGCCATGTGGCTGATCATCCATTTTGTACAAGCTACTGTAAACAATTACTGGATGAAAGCAAGGACAGCAAACACCAAACAATTGCCCACCCCACCAAACAGTGCTCCCCCAAAAAAGCCCAACATAAGAAAAATTATGGAGCATGCAATCTGTTTTTAAAAACCACAGCAGCAAACACCAAACAATTGCCCACCCCATAAAAAATTGCCCTCCCCCATCCACCTCCCCACCCCAAACCAATTAGAAACAGAAAACCTCATTTACATACCTTTCCACTGTGCCAAAGAATGGTCCAAGAACCTGCTGCAAAAATCCTATGAATGCTTCCAAAAATTCTGATGAAAAAATCCTAAAAAATCCAAAATCGCGCTCAAAACCACTGCTAAACACTATTCACCAAGTGCAAAACCCACAAGAGCAATGCACGCATGCATCCTGCCTTTTATTCTGCCCAGGCACAATGCAACCTGGGAAAACCCCCAATGTCTCATACAAAGTCACAGCGACTTTGTATGAGGCAACTTTTTTCCAAGGAATTAGGTGATGTTGTATGAATTTGATGTTGTACGAAGCGGACTTTGTATGAGGTATTACTGTACTACCAAAGGAAAGTCCATGCAGAGAGGAAAATCATAAGCCAAGTCACAATTTTGGGTGCTTCAGAGAAAATGGCCCCTTGAAGGCCTGAGCTGATTACTAGCTATCAGTAATGCACAGCTTCATGTTCTCATAGAATTAGAGGCAAGCCTAAAATGCTGTACAAATTCTCCTTCTATTTTGCAAGACTTGCAGCCAGTCTCTGCACCTGCAGAACTACTATTATTTTTATCAAGTATTATAATTATTTTAACACAGTTTAAGGGGTCAGATAGCCAAGAGTATTGACAAAATCTGTGATGGATTTCTAAAATTATGCTACCTTTCCTAACTGGTTCAGAAATATGGTTCTTGCAATCTCCCTGTTAGACTGACCAGTCTCAGAGGAAACAGCTGTAGCTGCAAGATACTGAGCAACTTAAAGCTATCCAGAATATTGATGAATAAGATGAAATAGTGACTTTCGGGTCAGAGCTAATAGTCTTTACAAGATAAGCATAAGCTTTTCCAAGCTTGCCTCTGACTAATTATGGAATCTTTCTTCTGAAGAAAATCAGAAGAACATGGATTCTTTGCCAGTTTAACAAGAAGCTTCCTAAACAGCCCCATTCTACTTCTCTTCCTAAGAGAAAGATAAGGAAGCAACAGCAGTAGATGATTGACAGACTGTAAAGGGTGGTCACCTGTATTTTCCCTTTGAAAATATGGCATGAAAAATCTCTCTAGTGGGAACCCAGAGCACCAAAGTGTAGTTCTCCTGGGACTTCCTCTGACTACATACAATTCTTTACTTCCTAGTGGTGTATATTTGCATTTGTTCAAACCACAGTAAATATGGCTTTTGAGGCTACTGAAACAAAACTCTACAGCTAATAATTGGACAAACAGACCATTTCAATGTTTTGGGTTTTTTAGAATATTCTGCCTGAGCTCCTATGAATGTTTTTTAAACCCCAGCTGGACTGATTGGACTGGTGGCTTAGTGGTTAAGATGCTGAGCAGGAGACTGGAAGGTCAGGTTTCAATACCTGAGGGCTGCACTTGGGGACATGAAAGGAGCCTCATTCTGGCATCCCCTGAGTGGAGTTTCTCCAGCAAATATCCTTTCAACCCAGAGTAATCTCTGACACGAAATTATTATTATTATCATAATTGCCAATGAACTTCCTAAAGTGCCACAACGTTGTTGTTGGTTTTTTTGGGGGCCCTTGATATTGCTAAAGCATGGTGAATGTTACTGGTGCTAATTAACCTTACATCACTTTTTTTAAAAAATCTGCTTCACTTACCAAAACCATATTGTCTAGTACAAAAAAATTGCACTAGAGTACCCGCCCCCCCCCCAATCAATTGGGATTTGGTGAGTCAACTCCTCAGTAATTTAAATTCATTTAGTAGCAATGACTTAGTTTGATATAGTAAGTCACTGTTAGAGGAGACCCAATTGAATCATTTGAACTCATGATGCAGTTGGCTCACTAAATCACCATTGATTCACCAGGCCCATTCTAGTGCAATTTCCTGTGCTAAGCAATGAGATTTTAGCCATTATATGGTTTACGTAAAATTGAAATGTTAACAGTGATTGCATTCATCTTGCTGTTTTATCGGCAGAGCAATTCTGTGTAAATTCAAAATTCTACTGCAGGAATCTTAAATGGAAAGAGATGTATATAGGATAATATTCAAAACCAGCATTTTGCTTACAGGAGGAAGGTGAGCAGTGAAGAAGTGATTATCATGCATTCTTAGGAATGCATGATAATAAATAGAAATGATTATCATGCATTCTTAGGAATGCATGATAATAAACAGACAGAGGTGGGGATCTCAGGATGAAAGTGGTTCTTCTGAATTTATTGCCATCATGTTGGACAGTTCAATTTTTGCAATACCTTTCAAAATAAAGGTGCTAAATTTGACTATGCCTCTTTCGCTTTCTGCCATTATTTCTGTGGTAAAAATAATAGTATTCCAGATGTATTTATCCATGTAAATCTATGTTTTAAGTACTAGTAATATGTTAAATGAATAAATCACTGAAATTTTGGAAACCTCATAATATACAGTATATGCAATGTAGGATGGGATGGCTTTGACCTTTTCTCTGTTGTGCATGAATTCAGTCACTGAAGGTGACATGATATCTACTAAATAAGATGGATCATTTCTTTCATAGTACACGGGAAGAATTCTTATAGACTGCTTACTCTATGCAGAATTTTTAGAAGTGATTTTGTAATATCTATAAAAGCTATTAGTGATTCTGAACTAATCTTTTCAAGTGAATTATCTTCAAGAACTTGAGCATTCAGATAAAATCACAGCAATTGATTGAATCACCTCAGAAGTAAACATGGATACTGAAATCCCTACAGTGTTCAGAATTTGTAGACCATTTTAATATGGCATTCAATGATTGTTATACTTGGGAACCAAGAGGCTATAAGGCTATTTATTCCCACTGGCCATGGCTACTGGTCATGCTGGTGGGAAAATCACTGGCTAACATACTACTATATTCATAAATTTTCATTTGTTCTTGTGAACCACCTAGAGTGGTGGCATATACATTGCAAATGAATGAATGAATGAATGAAAACATCCAGAGGAGGAAAAGTCCTGAAAACAATGCATATAAATAAATAAAAAATTGTGACTGAATGAACCTATAGAGACTAACCAATAAACAACAGCCTGCAATGAAAATTACAGGATTACAAAAAACTTTATTCTGTTCCAACTTGGTCATGGCCAGAAAACCTTTGTGAAGTTCACAAGGAGAGCATAGGAAGCAACAGCTCTCAGCATGTGGCAGTCAGAGGTATACCTGGTTAATACACCAGTCCTTTAATGATTTTTATCATTAGAAAAACTTTCATGAATATAGAAGCTGTTCAGGAGAAAACTTCCTTATTTACAAGAATTCAGTGTGTTTCTTTTGATCATATGTAAGCCATTCATCTTCAGTCCTTTGGAAAATGTTTTCTTGACATGCTATTAACCACTGAACATATAAACGTAGCAGAGCTTTCAGTACAAGCATCTGTTTCAGGGCAATGAGTACACCAGTAAGACAGATTCCATATTTAGATTGTCCTGGAAATGAAATATTTATGGAAATTTATTCTTAGTTGATCAACCAACAAAATCAGTCTAGTTAGATTTCTATACCTCGATAAAACTTTCAATTAGGCATTAAATCGAAACATTCTGACACTACTAACCACCCTTTTAAAAACTTTAATATTATTTCATAATACAGGTAGGCATCCCTGAATAGGAGTTAATATATTAAAGGGCTTTCATTATTTAATGTTTTATTTAGAGACATGCATTGCAGATCGTGATGAGATTACGAAGTGACAGCATTTTCCAGAAATGACATACATAAATAAAATGTTCTACCATGTAAGCCATCACATTTACAGTCAGGTATGATTTTTAATAATAAATAATGCAGCCTAAATGAATGCTTTCAATTTGACAGAATGGTTCCTGAGACTCTCTCCCCCCTCAACTTTATTTGATTCTCCTTTTTAAAGGTGTATAAGCCTCTCCTGTCACCTTGGAAGCTCTTACTGTCAGTAGGCAGAATGGAAGCACCTCATAGAGTGGGAGGACTGTCATGTGGCAATAGATTTGGCTGTCAAGAACAACAAAGTACTGCCACTCAGTGTCAAAACAGAAACAACAAAACAATAAACTAAGTTCATGAAGACCAAGGCCATGCAGACAGGCAACATTGAAAGAATGGCTAAGTCAGCTAGGCCCCCTTCTAAACCATCCAGAGATTAGAAAAGTTACTTGCGTGAGCTAAAGTTTCCTGTTGATGAAGAGATTAGTTTCCCTATTTCTCTGCACAATGTCACTATTTTTAGAGAAAAAGAAGCCACTTAGTATGGGGCCTCCCTAAGTTAATTCTCCCAAGATTTTTATTTGTGGACACCTTTAAATACTGTTACGAATACTAGTTGTCTCCATTCAAATATAGGTGGCACACACCAATCTACAGGAATTCACCATTCCATGAAACTTAGTAAGTCACTGAAAATCTCAGGCAGTGTGGTGCCTTTCTTACTGGTGAAAGAAGAAATGATGTAGGAATGTCACGAAACAGACCTCTTTACCTTCCTTGGTTTTTTTGGGGTGGTGGGTGGGTGGGGTGGGGTGGCTTTCATGTTAATAATTTCCCCTTTGATGTTTTCTGACACTAAAGAATTCATAGATTACTCCCAAAAAAGCAAAGGCAAGATAACAGAAAATTAATCTACAGTAAAAACCCGGCTTACATATGCCTCGAGTTACATAAAATTCAACTTACATAATGATTTTCTGCTAAAACCATGTCCCAATTTACACGATTTCCTATGGGTTTGCAAACAGCAGTAAAGCCAGCCAACCATCACCACCAAACTAAAATATCCCTCCAAAGCCCACCATGGTGATAAATTTTAATGAGATAAATGCAAAGCAAATTAACCAAATAGCAATGTTTAAAAACTATTTAAATAAGGTAAAGTACCACTTCACACATAAGAAGAAAGAGGAAAAGATTTTTTTTAAAAAAACCACCACACACATAGCCTCCTCTCCTAATTTATTATTATTATTATTATTATTATTATTATTATTATTATTATTATTATTATTATTATTATTATTATTATTATTATTATTATTATTATTATTATTATTATTATTATTATTATTTGAAAAGCAAATAAAGACAAAATAAAAGCTCTCCTCCCAACCAAAACTATCAGGATCTGAGGTGGTTTCTCTTCTCTCTATCCTTTAGTAAATTGTCTTTTCTTCTTTGACTGTTTTGGGAAGAGACCTACAAAAAATAATAATAATAATTCAGGGAAGGACCAAAGGAGGGAACACATTTCCAAAGAAATTAGGAATGATAGGAGATTCAAAAGATCGTCCCAGGTTAGAGATGTGATTTTTGGATCTTCTCTTAGGTTTTCTGGATTTCCTGTTTGGACTTTGGGGCTTAGCTCAGCTAAGTACCACCTAAGTATCCTGGTCAGAAAAACAGACACAACTTTTGACCCCACCCTCAAATGCAAATACCAATATTTTCTATTATGGGAACTCTATCTACATCAAAGAAAACTTTGCAAATACAGGTACCTGCTTCTGGGAGAAACACCTAAATTAGAAGACATTAAGGAATAGCAAGACTAACATATGCTCATGTTCTGCTTCAGAAAGAAGGTTGGTAGTTGTTGTTCTTCCAAATTGAGGGAAAAGATCTGAGCTAGAAACACATAAGCAAGCCAACACAATCTAAGACATAGGGTGTTGGAAGCATGCACACTCACGAAGAAAAAGTGAAACATGGATTGAGCACTTTTTACTGGGTTCCAATAAATTTGGGCTCTTTTATGTATTCAAAATTCCACATCTACTATCTTGGATGTTCTGATTGGCTGCTGGCAACAGCCCTTGAAATACTATTGGATGGGAAAAAAATCCAAGGCAAATTGAGAAAAGATGGAAAGGTTAGTAAAAGAAGGAACAAGAAAAACACTTGACATTCATGTGGTCTTCATTTATTATTACAAATAATTTGTTTTTCAAATGTTCACTTTGAGAAATTAAGAAAAGAATACAAAAAAGAAAAAGGGGGCCTCTTTGGTTCCCTCTCCCCTTTTGTTAAAACACACATTCCATCCCTACAGCACAATCCATAGTTGATCTGAAAGCTATATAAAGCACTAAGAGTAATTGGCATGGTGATAAAGTCATTTGTGGCATCTTTTATGCAATCCTTGATAGCAGGAGTCATAATAGCACAAGATAACTCTTTTGCAGGTGATACATTAAACATGATTCTTGTTGTTTTGCTTCTCAGAAAACAGAAGTGCTTCAATAAATTCCCAAGATAAGTTACTGCTACCTCACTCATAAGCACATTACTTGGAAGTGTCATTGATTTCAATTCAAACTTACTTGCACAAAAGAGTGCTTTGGATGGCAATGTTAGCTATTTATACTAGATCTCTGACTCAATTAATATGTCGATCCTTTCTCAAAACTTGGAATAAAATTATGTGCACTTCCCTTTGAAGGTATATATAGCTGTATCAGCATGCAGTCTAGCTTGTATCAACAGAGCAACAGGGAAAGGTGTGATGGGAGCAAGTGAGATAAGACACTTGTTTTACCATTTGCAATCTCATTATTTGGTACCACATATGAGGAGTGTTGAATGAACTGATAACCTCCTCCTGTCCAGCATGTCTTGAAATTTAATTTAATGAGTCACCTCCTGTTCTCTTCTTTCAAATATCCTCCTATGCTTCTGCCATATTAATCAATTTGACATCCACTGCATGGAGCAATGTCCTGTGGCCACAGCACCAACTGAGTTCCTGAGAGATCAACAGCTACTTAGGACACATTGCCCTGCTAGAGGACGGTGCAGATTCTGCTGGCCCTAAAGTCATTATTTCTAGCAGCTCACACTACTTCTCCATTGCTCCAAGGAATTACCGGACAGAAACACAAGGCTGATTTTGCAAAGAAAATAAGTGATTGCATTTATCGTAACTTTGGGATTACTTGATGCCTTCCATACAGTAACAGCAGTGATCTGGTGGGGAGGGGGACCCTAAAATGTAGAAACACAAATGAAGACAGCTCCATGGGTGGATTGCCTGCTCAGGAATTCTAAAGGAGGAGAAGTGAATGGCAGCAAAGGCTTGCATATCCCTTGTGGGTCTTCTGATTTTGTTTGTTTGGATTTATATTGCCACCCACTCGCAATGGCGACTCAGGGCGGCTTACAATCAGTACAATAACAGTAAAATGACAATCACAGTAACAATAAAATACAGTACTATAAACAAAATATGGTGCTATCAACCAAACAAAACATAGGCTCACTCCCCTCTGGCCGTTCCATGAAAGCTTCTATTTTTGATCTCCAGAATGCTTTTTAAACTCCTTCAAGTAATGAGAGAGAGAGAGAGTGGGTAAGAGAGAGAGAGGAGAGAGGGGGAGAGAGAGAGAGAAAGAGGGAAAAGAGAGAGGGGGAAGAGAGAGGGGGAAGGGAGAGGGGAGAGAGAAAGGGGGGAAGAAAAAGAGAGGGGAAGAGTGAGAGGTGGGGAAAAGGGGATTCCTTCTCTCTGGGAGGTGAAGGAGCGGCCTTCGTCTTCTGGAGAGAGGAGAATCGCTTCTCTCTTGGTTGGCTGGGGATGAAAGTTTTGTTCCCAGCCAACCAAGAGAGAAGCTAATCCCCTCCGTGAAGGTGACTCCTTCTCTCTGGCAGGCGAAGGTGTGGCCTTCGTCTTCTGGAGAGAGGGGAATCGCTTCTCTCTTGGTTGGTTGTGGATGAAAGTTTCATCCCTAGCCAAACAAGAGAGAAGCTAACTCCCTCCATGGAAGGGGATTCCTTCTCTCTGGGAGGTGAAGGTGTGGCCCTTGCCTCATGGAGAGAAGGGAATCGCTTCTCTTTTGGTTGGCTGGGGATGAACGTTTAGTCCCCAACCAACCAAGAGAGAAGCTAACTCCCTCTGTGGAAGGGGATTCCTTCTCTCTGGGAGGCGAAGGCATGCCCCTCGCCTCACAGAGAGAGGGGAATAGCTTCTCTCTTGGTTGGCTGGGGATGAACATTTAGTCCCCAGCCAACCAAGAGAGAAGCTAACTCCCTCTGCGGAAGGGGATTCCTTCTCTCCTGGAGGTGAAGGCGCACCCCTCGCCTCACAGAGAGAGGGAAATAGCTTCTCTCTTGGTTGGTTGGGGACGAAGGTTTTGTCCCCAGCCAACCAAAAAAGAAGTGATTCCCCTCTCTCCGTGAGGTGAGGGCCATGCCTCCCCCTCCTGGAGAGAAGGAATCCCCTTCCACAGAGGGAGTTAGCTTCTCTCTTGGTTGGCCCCCTCCGTAAAGGTGATTCCTTCTCTCCGGGAGGCGAAGGCACAGCCTTTGTCTCACAGAGAGAGCAGGTCATTTCTCCATGGCCCAGGAGGCCAGCACCGGCCTTGCCGTTGTTTCGGGGGGAGGAGCAGCCTCTTCTCTCCCCACCCAGCTTTGGCAAGGAAGCGGGGATAGTCCCCGTCAGCCTTTTTTAGATCATGGCACTTTCCCGGCCTCCTCCACACTCGCGCCCTTCAGCCTCATTATCTCAGGGGTCGCACGGCGCAGAGGACGCTGGGCCTTGTAGGTTATTTTGGTCCCATTTGTGGGGTGGTTGCCCCACTTACAGCTGATGGACCCTTGTGGCGATGCTCCAAGGATGTCCAGGTAAGTGTAGTTGGCTCGGTACGGGATAGTAGGGACGAGTGTGGCCGTGCATGCCGGACACCAACGGTTAATGGGCCTTCTTATAGGTAAAGATAGGCTAATGGGGATAGTACTTCAAGCATCTGCTGAAGTTAATGTGAATTCACTAAAACTTGGTATTTGGGGAAGTGAAGTCTCATAGTTTTTTCAGTTCTTTTGGTTCACAGGTTTATATACAAGTTTACAGAAGAATCTTGCTGTTTGTATGAATATGCATTTATAATTTACCTCCCCCCCCCAACCTGGCACATTCTTCCTGCATAGAATAAATAACTAGAAGAGCATACTTGAAAAACACTTATTCAAGGATAACTTACATGAAAATCAATTTTATCATACGGACTAGTATGAAGATAGTTTCTTCTCCTTCATTAATCTGGTAGGTTTTAAGATTATGTACGAAGTATCACTGGTGCAATTTACCTTCATCCCTGCTTTTTCAACAACAGCAACAACTCTCCAGTTTTCCTATTTACAGTTCCATGCCTACTCACTGTCACGTTTTTGGTTTGTTTCCCCCTGGAGGTTTCTAATGGATTTGGTGACCTTACACTGAAGGTCAATTCTGTCAGAACAAACACTAAAATGAGATGTGAATGCTATAAATTATGTGACCAGCGACCGGAATGGTTCTGCAACATTCTTTACAATGCATGGTTCCAAAGGTACTATGTTTTCATCATTTATAATAGCTCAGACTGTTACAATGAATAACCTGTCATAAACCTTACATGCTTTCTTGTTGTAATGTCAAATTTGTGTTAAAGAGCAGTAGCAGAGAGACTTTTAGATAGAAACAGTTCTCAAGTTTACACCTAGTGGGGAAGGGGATGTTCTCTGTGCAATGAAACATTCAGTTGTTGTGAAACAGAAAGGCCTGTGCAGTGAATGACTACTCTCTTGCTGTTTATTGATTAAACCATGAAAAGATGGAAGTCTTCTCTGTCCCTTTTGACCTTATTCACAGTATAGCCATTTGATTCATAACCAGTATGATGTTCTCCATGAAGGAGGCAACATCATATTCATTCTGCTCTATATGGGCATGCACGTGGTAGAACATGTATCTTAAATACTCTTCATTCACCCTCTGGTACATATTGTCAAGGATATAGATCAAACCCATTCAACATTTAACAAGTAAAACCTCATTGAAAGAAAACTATTGCAAAAAGAGACAATGTGTCAAATAAGACCAATCATTTGCAAGACTGCTGGAAAAATAGAATCGACTACTGACAGCAAGAGATGCCCTAATTATACTTGCCTATCACCAGATCCCCCCCCACACACACACACACACACAAACTATGTTATGAAATATAGAGCAGAGGCTTTTGTAAAGTATCTTCATAAAAATAAGGAAAAGAAATATCTAGACTTTCTAGGAAAAAGAATTCTAAGGGATTTCCTTCTTTCCAAGAGCACCTGGAAGCAGCAACTTCCTGTGTTCTCAGTTTTATCCAATTTTAGTAAAAAGCAAATGAGGACTATTTCAGTGGCTAGGATGACAGGGGAGTGGGAATGATGTATACAGTTTTGAACTCACTGGAGGAAGGATAGAATTAAAATGTAAATTCTTCTAAGTAAATATTTGCAAGATGGTAGTGTTCATCATCTGAACTTGTATCTAAGTAAATTCTAATATAGACATTCCTATATTCTATTTTCATATTTATTTATTTGATTTATAGGCCACCTTACTCACCTTGGTGACTCAAGGCAGCTTACATCAATAAAAACATCTCATATAAAAACCCAGTAAGATAATAAAATACTTAAAATCTATAAAACCATGACCCCTGAATTAAAAACTCAACAGGGCTAAATAAACCAGCGATGCGCCCCAAGCCTGCTGGCAGAGCCAGGTTTTTAATGGATTTCTGAAGGTGTACAGCTCTGATTGGAGGCACAGTTCTGGTGGCAGAAGGTTCCAAAGGGCCGGGGTGGACACTGAGAAGGCTCTCCTCCTGGTCCCGGTAAGATGTCCCTGGCTGATGGGACCACCAGATAACTCCTCCAGTCCGCCCTTGTAGGACAGGTCAACAACCTTGGGATGACACGGTCTCTTAGATATCCTGGCCTACTGCCATGAAGGGCTTTAAAGGTACAAACATGATTCCATGTTTGTATCCAGAAGAAGGAGATGGCAAGGCTTACATTTGAATGTTATAAACAATTGATAAATAAATAAATAAATTTAATGTTAGATATTACTCTGGGTTGAAAGGATTTTTGCTGGAGAAACTTTGCTCAGGGGATGCCCGAATGAGGCTCCTTTCATGTCCCCAAGATCTGTCTTGCAACACTTGGGTATCGAACCCCAACCTTGCAGTCTCCAAACTCACCATCTTAACCACTAAGCCAGTAAAATACAATTTGACTATAATTTCTGTCCCCAACCTTGTTCAGATTGTTCCATGTCAACCAAAGTCATCGCATGGTGACAAATGATAACAAATAAACCCTAACACGTGAGGAGGAAAGCATGCTAGCTCTGCCTTCTGTTCCCACTTTGTAACAAATAGTGAAGGGAAATCTCCATCTGTCAATTAAATATTTCTCAAAGACAAAAAGCAATTCTCCATAGAAACTTTCTTTATTATATACTTTTGTATTACTATATTATTATGTTGTTATATTGTATTGTATTGATACTGATATGTTGTTACCGCCTTGAGTTGGCCTTGGCCAAGAAAGGCAGGGTATAAATTAAAATTGTATTGTATATAGTCAGATAAAGAGATTGGCACAACACACCTTGGCTGAATACACTTATTTTTTGAAGGTACTTATTTTGCTGAGATACATTTATATTTGAAAAACAACATATATACCTCCTTTCCATTTGACCAACCACAACTTTTGTAATTCCTACCATCTTTCAAATTTACTTCTGATAACAATTGGCCAAATGTTAAAGATAATCAACTCTGGTAACATAGATATGCAAAAGTGGTAAGTGATTAATTTATATAGGCTTTGATCTAGTTTCTAGAAATACTGTATAGAACTTTAAACCTGACAGACAATAATACCAAAAAATGCAACTGTCATTTAGCTGGCTTTAGACCAGTGGTTCCCAACATGGGGCACTTGCCCCACTGGGGGATTTCAATTACCAGAAGCCTAAGTCAGTACATTGGCTGATCAGTGCTTTTTGGAATTTACTTAGGCTGCTGGTAATTGAAGTCTGAAAAACAAAGGTTGGGAAACACTGCTTTGGACACATTCTTATTCTCCTTCATTGGAATAGAAGCAGAAGTAGAAAATTGAATTGCTCCAAAAAGGTAGCAAGAGAATTGAGTAAGGTGCAAACATACTATGAAGTCTGTCATTCGAGTCTCAGTAAGCTGGATATCACACAAAAACTCCAGTTTCAAAATGTCTTCTATAGGAAGACTTCTCCCAGTTCCGTATGTTTCCACCCTGAGACTTCCATGTATTCCTCATCAATGGATGATCAGCAAGGTAAGACAAAATCCCATCTAACATTACAGCAGTGAAGGAATTTTGCAGTTCATAAGTCTTTGTAGACTTGTTGATGTGTTGATGGAGGGAGAAGTCTTTAATAGTTGTACTCTTATGTTAAGCTTTACCCTTAAGTTCTAGGCTTCTTTTCTTTATTCATGTCAGACACACAAAACATACAAAGCTAAAATTAACACTCCTAACACAAAATAGAATTAAAAGGGCTAGATGGCCCACCCAATAGCAAGCCACATCAACAGCACTTCCTCTTGCCAACATCAGGTCTTCCTCATTGCATACTGAGGGGCATCGTGTGCATTGTACTATATGGGAGATAGTTTGTTCTTCTCCACAGTCACACAGGCTGTCATCTACAGGGAAACTCCACTTTCTCAGATTAGCCCTTGAGCCTCCTACCCCAGCACACAGTCGGTTTAAAGCTGGGGTGCCCAAAGTATGGCCTGGGGGCCAGATCTGGCCCCTGATGCCAATTCATCTGGCCCACAAAGCCCTCGTCACTCCAGGAAGCAGAGATAAAACATTATTTATTTATTTATTTATTTATTTATTTATTTATTTATATCCTGCCCTAAGGCAACTCAGGGTGGCACACAACACACAGACAGTAAACACACATCCCCATAAAATTCATAAAAAGTAAATATAATAATAAAATACATTAAAAACTGTATAAAACATCCCATATTAAGAACACCCCACTCTTCCCACCCAGCAGTAGAGGGACCTAAATTCTAACAGAGCCAACGAGGAGGAATCACCACCCCGTCAGCCCCTCATACTTGCCCTGCCAGCAAGGTTTTCAGTCCTTTCCTAAAGGGCAGCAATTCTGTCTGCAGGAGGTTCCACAGGGTTGGGGTGGACACAGTGAAGGCCCTTCTCCTTGTGCTAGAAAGGTGAGCACCTCTAGATGATGGAACACTGAGGGAGCCCCTCCGGTCCACCATAGTGGGGTGGAAAGACTCTTTTGGGGCGATGTGGTCTCTTAGGTAACCTGGCCCACTACCATGAAGGTCTTTAAAGGTCATTACCAGCACCTTGAATTGCAGATGGAGACAAACTGGTAACTAGTGCAGCTCCCGGAGCAGAGGCGAGGCACGGACATAGCGCCCAAACCCCATCACTACCCGCGCCGCTGCATTCTGGACCGGCTGCAGCCTCTGAATGGTCATCAAGGGCAGCCCCATGTAGGGCGCATTACAGTAATCAAGTCTGGAGGTAACCAGTGCATGTGTGACCATGAGCAAGGAATCCCCATCCAGGAGCGGGCGCAACTGGCAAATTACATGTAGTTGTGCAAAGGCCCTCTTGGCCACAGCCACCACCTGCTCTTCTAGCAGCAGACATGTGTCCAGGAGGACCCCCAAGTTACACACTGGGTCTGTCTGGGGCAATGTAGTCCCATCCAAGACCAAGGATGGCAGCTCCCAGTATAATGTGGGACCCCAAACCCACAGCCACTCAGTCTTGGTAGGATTCAGCTGTAACCCATTGGCCCCCATCCAGACCCCCACATGTCCATACTTCCACTTCTGGGAGTGATGAGGGCTTTGTGGGCTGGATGAATTGGCATTGGGGGCCAAATCCGGCTCCTGGGACCATAGTGAGCAGCCCCCGGAACCATGTGACTGGCCCACAGCCCAAAAAGTTTGGGCACCCCTGGTTTAAAGCTTTCCACACGAGCTTTGGTTGTTCTTGGCCTGACAGTCGAGAGTCGTGTGGGTCTGCCCAGTTATCTGGTAGCTCCTTGCTTGACTTCCATAGTTCTAAGGTGGTCTGTGGGGGCTGGTTGTTTGAGGGGATAGAGGTTTTAGGGAAACTATGCCTTGATTTCACTCTCTGCTTTGGTGGTTGATGATCAAATAACAGGTGTATTTCAGAGCATCTTGTTTAGACCAACCCTTTCTCAGCAGCACTTTCTCAACGAAATTTTGGTGGAGGGATTCTATCTAAGTAATGCACTTTTTGTATTGGGATTGGTTTTAGGCATCCTGTAACCAACGGTTCTGTTTCATTTAGGGCCACATCCACCTGCCCTGCATTCTTCGATCTTCACTACACTGGACTAGCATACTCTCCTGCAGAGTAACATAAAGCTAGCACAGAAGTTCTTAATATGTGTGGTTGGACACCCCAACTTGTACCCAGTCTGGTACTGTGGCTGGTTCTCACCAGTTCTAGTGAACTGGTAGTAGAAATTCCAGGCCATGCCCACTTGGCTGGCCATGCCCACCTCTCGGCCTCCCCCACCCAGTGCCACCAGAAACGCATCCCAATTTCCTTGCCCAGGGCTAAAGGTGCACTTTCATCTCCACACTTCCCTTGCACCTTTGGCCCTGGGTGAGGCAAATGGGACACATTTCTGGCAGCACTGGGAGGGGGAGGCCAGATGGTGTCAGGCCACCAACCTGCCCTGCTCACCTCCCAGCAGCACTGCCAGCAGGGATGCGTTTCTGGCAGTGCTGGGAAGGGGAGCCTAGCCAGCATCAGCCCACCAACTCACTCTATTCACCTCCCAGCAGTGCCACTGCTCTAGGGCTCCTCCGTCCTCCTCCTCATCTCCGCGAAGAAAAAGAGCAAGGTAAGTTTCTTTCTTTTTTTCTTGGGGGTGTGGGTGTGGGTTTGAGGCCACACCCACAGATAGTCACACCCACAGATAGCCATGCCCACCAAGTGGGTAGTAACAATTTCCAAAGTGCATCACTGCTTGTACCTGTTATTTTCCTCAAAATATTGTTCCTGGCAAAAATCTTCTGTTTGGTATTTAAGCAGTGGGTCTTGAAGGTGAGAGTTCAGTCCAGGTTGACTCCCAGGTATTTGGCAGTGTCACAGTGTTCCACTCTGATGCCATCGTAAGTCACCTGCAACCTTCTTGATGCTTCATGGTTTTTCAGATGAAAAACACAGTGTTGAGTTTTTAGACAGTTTGGCTTCAGTTGGTTATCCCTATAATATATAGCCAATAAGTTCAAAGCCTCAGTCAGTTGATTTTTCTCAACAGCCTCAAAAGTTGTGCACTGTGTGGAAATTGCAATGTCATTGGCATAGACTATAGAGAAAGCTCCTAGTGGCTTCCGGCAGTGATTGATCATTAGTATATATGTTAAACAGTGTGGGGACTAGCACACTGCCCTATGGGAGGCCATTTCTTTGATATCTCCAACAGCAACGTTGTTCTTGGAACTCAACAAAAAAAAAACCTATGGTTTTCCAATAAACAACCTATAATTTTTGTGAATTTAAAATCCTTTGTGATGTGGGAGACTTTCTTCAGCAGGGCTGTGTGGTCGACTGTGTCATAAGCTGCAGTGAGATCTATAAACACAACACCTACGATTTCCTTCAGTTGAAACCCATCTTCTATATGAGTGGTGCCCAAACTACGTCCTGCAGGCTGGATATGGCCTATGGTGATGATTCATCAGTGCCCTCACCATTACCAGAAGTGAATGTGAGTGCAGAAGAATAGATGCCTTTGAAATGTGGTGCTGGAGGTGACTCTTGAGAGTCCCTTTCACTGTGAGGAGATCAAATCAGTCAATTCTGAAGGAAATCTACCTTGACTGCTCATTGGAGTGACAAATACTGAAGCTGAAGCTCAAGTACTTTGACTAACAAATGAGAAGAGAGGACTCACTTGAGAAGGCCTTGATGCTAGGAAAGATTGAAGGCAAAAGGAGAAGGGGACGACAGAGGATGAGGTGGCTGGATGGAATCATGGAAGCGGTGGGCATAGATCTGACTGGGCTGCAGTAGATGGCAGATGACAGAGGAGCCTGGAATGTGACAGAGGAGCCTGGCATGTGGTGGTCCATGGGGTCACAAAGGGTTGGACTCGACTGTGTGACTCAACAACAACAACAGAGCAACAAATAATCTCCCATTAAGAGAGGAAAAGCTGGAGTTTTCAAAAAGGGTTTTTTTCAAAAAGAGTTCCTTGAGTGGTCCAAAAGCCTATACATTATTTTCAAAGCTGAGTCTAGTCATGTGCTATTCTAAATATATAGGTCCTTGGTGCAACAAAAATAATTAAGAATAATGAGAATTCAATATTAGGTAATAGCTTACTTCAATTTAGATTAATTTCAATCCAATCCTTATTCTTATAATTAATTAAAATTACTAAGAATACTTACTTATTACTTCTGAATTGTACTAATTTGAAATGCAAAGATGAAGCTAAGCAAATTAAAAATCAGCACAGGTTCTCTGTTTAGTATAAAATGTAAACTGATGTTACTTATAGAATATCAGCTAAACCATTTTAACTCACCTTCAAATCTTTCTTTCAACATACTCATATCTTTATCAACTTATACAAACCATCGTTTTCTTCTTCTCGACATACTATGAATGTATCCTTTAAAATTCTACTTCCTTCCAAAATACAGTCCTATCCTTTCATGATCATTATCAGGATTTTCTTCCTTTACCTAAACTTTACATGATTCTCCTTATCTTTCCTCAGTCACTATAACCTTCATTTTCCCCCAAGTCATTCTGACCTTCTTATTTTCTAGACCATATTTCTCTATTAACAAAAGATCAAAATTGCTATCCCTTTCCCCAAGAGATATAATCTGATCACAATAAATGAGAGAAATCTCTTTCATTAGTACAAAGAAGCCCCCCCCCCCATTTAAAAGATAATAACTAAACAAATGTACAAAGATCTTTCCCTGTTGGGGTATAAATTGAGATATCATAATTTAGGTGAAAAGCACACAGCCACTCTTTGTATATATAACATATTATTTTTCATGGCAGCCCTCAATTTTCTATTTTCAGATAAACCTTCAGATGTGAGGCACACCCCACATATTCTGGAAGTTATTCAAGGTTGAGTGGTGCCAATAATGATGCATATTTTTGTTATTATTATTAATTTATAAACTAATGCAAAATTAAAATGCATCCAGCCAGCCGCATCAATGATCATTAAAAGGAAACTAAAATAAAAAAATTCATTTGGGGACAACCCCCCCCCAAAAAAAAAACAGCAAAAAATCTTTTTACTGACCTGCAGAAATTATTACAAACAATATAATAGAACACCCATAAAATGTCAAACTATTAACAGTTGCTATGAAATTTGGCTAAACACTTGCTAGCTGCATGAAAGAGACATTTTCTTCCCAATAATAGGCTGTTTTACTGTGTATTCAGAATGTATTCATAGTCTTAACACTGATCAACTTAACTCCAATTAGAATATAAGCTGACTACAACTTGCTTACTTCTCATGTGAAAAGGAAACTAATTGTTGCTGGAAGGGGATAGAGACAAATAGTGACAGCCAGTTCTAATTTATTTTATTTCCCTAAGCATATTTGCATCAAATGGTTCCAAAGCAAATCCATGTACAACCACTTGAAATAATATTATTTTCTAAGTTATGGACTTATTTTTCCTTTTTTTGTTTCCGTGAGGACACCCTGTCAATTTTTTTTAAAAGTCAAATCAGTTAAGGAGTAGGTAAAATGTTTCAGAAGTGCGGCATATCAAATTTTTATTAAAAAATCAAGTGAAAGTTAAATTTTAGTAAAAGCGAAAAATATCTAAAATTATTTTACCCCAATAGTTTTCCCCCTCAATCAAAGCACTAACATTTTTATCTATGTAAAGCTACTAGGAGGGGTCATTCAGAAATTTGGAATTCAGTGTGATCAATATGCAGATGACACACAACTCCACCTTTCCTTTCCGTCTTCTGCAATGGATGACCATCTGGCATCAATAATGGAATGGGCAAGAATGAGCAGGTTGAAGCTGAAATCCTAACAAGATGGAGATCCTGTTGCTGGGGGAGGGGGGGATCTGACCAACTGGGAGTGCTGCCCTCTCCTCTTTTTTGGGGGGACAGAGTGGCCCTTCCTTTGAGGACCCAGGATCACAGATTTAGGGTCATTTTAGAGCTGGTCCTTAACTTGGAGTAGCAATTTGCAACAGTTTCACAAGTTGTATTTTCCAGGAGGATGGTTAGGAAGACTTTGATAAGAAGCTGGGCCTTCTTGATGGTAGCACCAGACTGTGGAATACCTTGCCAGTGGAGTTGCATCAGGCCCCATCCTCGGATTTATTTAAGAAACATTTTAAAACATTGTTTTTAGCAAGCCTTCAGAAATGTTTTCCCTCCCTCCAGCCAACTAACACAATTGTTTAGTTTCATATATTAAAATTTAAATTTGCATATTTTGATATTTTCCCCTACCTGTTTTTCTTAATTTATATGGTTCACTTTTTATTTATATGGCTGCATGATGATATTGCTCCCCAATTTGTGCATGTTTTGCATTTGTGCATTTGTTGCTCTTTGGTTTTCCTTGTTTTTAAAGACGTAAACCACTCAGAGTAGGATAAA
Organism: Bradypodion ventrale; assembly: GCA_035047345.1. Lineage (NCBI taxonomy): Eukaryota > Metazoa > Chordata > Lepidosauria > Squamata > Chamaeleonidae > Bradypodion > Bradypodion ventrale. The sequence goes on along the minus strand of JAWDJE010000002.1, from coordinate 284,746,140 downwards.
TCATCCATGGGCATATATAAATTCAATAAAATAAACAAACAAATGTAAGTGTACTGAAGTGTTTCAGAATCCAGTTTGAATATCAGGAAAAAAACGTCAACTGTTAGAGCAGTACAACAGTGAAACCAATTAACTTGTGAAGTGGTGAATGCTCTCTAATGCTAGGGGCATTCAAGAGATATTGGATTACTGTCATATCTGCTTTGATTTGGATTCCTGCATTGAGAAGGGGTTTGTAGGCCCCTTCCTTCTCAATTATTTTTTATTCAATGTTCTATTTCAGATTTTATATTTAAAATGTATTTCATTACTATTAGCCACACTGGGCACCATTTGGTGGAATTATATAACATATAAATTTAATGGCAAATATCCTGTTCTATAAATGTATGACTGGGAAACTGATGAGGTCAAAATTGTTGGGATTTTATCATTGATTAAGTTTTCAAACAGGGTCTTTTTCAAAAAGAGTTCCTTGAGTGGTCCAAAAGCCTATACATTATTTTTAAAGCTGAGTCTAGTCATGTGCAATTCTAAATATATAGGTACTTGGTGCAACAAAAATAATTAAGAATAATGAGAATTCAATATTAGGTAATAGCTTACTTCAATTTAGATTAATTTCAATCCAATTCTTATTCTTATAATTAATTAAAATTAATTAATTAAAATTACTAAGAATACTTATTACTTCTGAATTGTACTAATTTGAAATGCAAAGATGAAGCTAAGCAAATTAAAAATAAGCACAGGTTTTCTGTTTAGTATAAAATGTAAACTGATGTTACTTATAGAATATCAGCTAAACCATTTTAACTCACCTTCAAATCTTTCTTTCAACATACACATATCTTTATCAACTTACACAAACCATCGTTTTCTTCTTCTTGACATACTATGAATGTATCCTTTAAAATTCTACTTCCTTCCAAAATATAGTCCTATCCTTCTGTAAAGTCCTTCCAGTGGCAATTATTAGATGTTTAAGGCTCCCTCCATCCCGAGAACCCACATAATCTTAGTGGGGGCGGGAGGGTAATAAGAAGCTATTAATTAGTGATAAAAGCTCACAGCTGATGACATCATTAGCTTGCACTGGAGTAAATTAATTAGCAATTAGACAATTGAAAAACCAGGATTCATCTTGACTAGGTGCTATTGCTGTCTACACATCTATGTTGTTTAAATAACTCCTGGCATCTAGTAATGTGAAGGGAATTTAATTTGATGAAATTTAAAGTGAATGAAATTCCTGGCACGCTCTGTAAATATAAGAAACAATGGATACAAAAGTAAAAGCTAAATCAAAATATGTCTTTATAATGTGCAGTCTTGTCCACTGCTTTATAGGCTATAACCCTGCCCTCTTGGCCCTTTGCCTATAAATTTTATCATCTGTGCAATTTGTGAATGAATAATTTACACCACTGCTTACAGTACATTATCTTAGCCTGATGTAGCTATTAATATGTCTAAATTGAATGGGAGAAAGGCTAAAAGGGGAATGCAACATGGGATAAGCTGTCATTTCAGGAAGGAGAAGGTCATGTCCCAAGGACATAGCTGAACTCATAGGCAAGGGCAAATAAAGTCCAGACACTTTTGTTTACAGTCTTTTTCAGTGATCCATAAGATTTCTTGCCAACTTGGTTATCAACCAAATTGGAAAGCATCCCAGCATGCAGTGCTGAAAAATTATATCATTGAAGTCCTTGTTGACAAATGTTTTTGTAAATGCTAATGGACTTCTGTGCTACTTCTTATTTTGCTTTAGTGTGCAAGAAAGAAATGAGCACATGCTAGGGATTCTAATGAGAAAAGATGCTTGTGGAAAGAAAGTGCAATGATTATGGAGAAGAAATAATGATGAAGTTTCTTCTTCTACCCATTGCTTCTCTACCAGATGTTTGACAATATAAAACATTCAAGGGAAAAATATGATTATTTGCATTTAATGAGAGTTTGCCAAAGAACACGTTGCAGTCCTAGCATGTGGTAAATGTAGACTATCAATCTATTATCACTGTCTTTTGTTTAAAACAAAGTGTATTCTGCAATATTAGATGAAATGTTTTTGTCAACTTAGCTATTTATGTTGGTTTGTGTGTGTGTGTGTGTGTTTGGATAGAAGACGAAAGTATCCTATTTACTGTTCCAGGGATTCAATTATATCTTTTTAAAACTCAATGGGAAGGGATGCATAATTTGGAATAAAAACAATTGCTTTGCTTCAGGTTAAATCATGTCACCTGTGGAGATGCAATTAGAATCAATTTTGTTACTGAGCACAGCTAGAGTCTTCATAAAAGGTCAATAGGAGACTAAAAGATGCTCCGTTTGCCAAATTCTGAAAGCTTTTCTTCTGTCTGCAATTGCACAGTCGTGTGCATGCACATGCACAATTGTAAAATGGGCCATTGGTCTTAAAGCCCTAACAAAAGAAGAACATTTTGGAGCACTTTTAAAACTCTTTTGGAGTAATCAGCTTTGAAGACTGATGATCTACATACTTAACAACATGCAGTAGCTAAGGATGTATTCCTGCTAAATGATTTGCTCTTGTCCATTTCTCAACTCAATGAGAAATCTCTCAAGGGAGTTTCAAGCCCCGTAAGATAATTATCTTTCAGAGGTTCCAAAATTTGCACAAACTGTCTTTGTACAAAACTAATGCCATTTCCCTTTGAGAAGAAAATCAAACACAGATAATGCACATCACCTTCCATGCTTTTAACTCTTAAAGGTCCATGCCAAGAAAGCACCAACTGTCACTGTTTTTGTTCAATTCTCATAATTTACATTAAAGCATTCTTTGTTTTGGCTCAGTTTAAAGAGATAGTGTTTAGGCCCTTAATAGACAGCTTGAGTAAGACTTCAGTGGCTCCTCCCCCACTCTTTTCATTATCTACTGAGGGGGGTTTAGAAGGACCTTGTTCTGATTTGTCTGTTAGAGCATTTGGGGGTCCTATCCAAGCCCACAATTTATGTTCAGTCCCAGGCCCTTCATCAGAGTCTCCCATTAGCCAGGGTAGCTGTCAAGATCCCCATATCCCTCAGCCCCATGCGGAATTGGACCCTTGGAAAGTTCTGGCTGAGGGATCAAGCATCTCTCCTACTCACACTGCATATCCAGATCCTAACAACTTGCAAGTCCCTCAGACTTTAAGGGCTGACTATGCAGAATGACAGTGCACTGCGGCCGTGGAGCTGACTTCAGCACAGGGAGTGTTGGCAATATTTCCAATACACTGTCGGAGGGCTGGACAAATTGAAGGGGTTGGAAAGCTTGGGGGTGGGGTGGGCCCAGGGGGGGGGGCTATTGGATTATTACCACAGAGGGAAGAAGAAGTCATGGCACCTGGGCAACAAAAGCTGGCTGTCGCCCGCTGACCCTCTTTCTGGTGCCAAGGAACACCCTGTGCACCAAGGAGGATTGGGGGAGTTTGAGGGTAGGTATCGTTTGGGGTGGGGAGGGGGGGAGCAAGAGATGGCCTTGCCAGCCAGGTAGAAGGGACAATACTCTGACTGGAGTGGGCCACACTTAGGGAATGTGGGACCGATGTTTAGTATCTGTCCCCCATTCCATCCCCCCTGCTACATCTCTGGTTCCTGAGCAGCTGATCCAGAATGTCCCCTCCCTTAGGCTGCTACTGGTGAATGGCAGGTTGGTCTGTAATAAAGCCCCCTGCTCTTAGATTCAATCTTGGGGGAGTGGACTGACCTGGCATGCATCAGTGAAACTTGGCTGATACCACAGGATGGGGTTCCCCTATCAGATATGTGTCCAGCTGGGTTTGATATTTGGTGCCAGATTAGGGGTAAGGGGAGGGGCAGTGACATTGCCATTGTAGCCAGAGAGTCATTGGGAGTTGTGAGAGCCACGGCTCCACAAGTTCTGGTTTGTGAGGTCCTGCTTGGGCCTTAAGAGTCAGTTGGGAATCTTGCTCCTGTACCTGCACCATTGAAGTGTAGCAGATTTCCTGCCTGAGCTCCTTGTGGCCATCACAATGTTGGTGTTGGAGTTCCTTGGACATATGGTTCTGGGGGACTTCAACTTGCCTTCATTTTGGGCTGGGTCTGAGATAGCGTGGGAGTTCCTGGCTTCCATGGCAGCCATGGGCTTGACTCAGGTAATGCAGGGCCCAACCAGGAACAGCGGCCACACACCAAATCTAGTTTTCTTGTTGGAGCGGTGGCAGAGTGATCTGAAATTACAGCAAATAGACATAACACCTGTCCCATGATCAGGTCACTATCTGGTGACTCTGGATTTTCTGGGGGCGATGTCCCATCGTAGGGAGGCAGGGCCAGTTAAATTGGCCCACCCCCATTAACTGATGGATCCTGAAGGATTCCAAAGGGAACTGGGTGTTTTCCTCTGTATTGGCTACATGATTCACCTGAGGCTCTCGTCAACCTCTGGCATGGGGGTGCGACAGCAGCCTTGGATGCAATTGCACCACTATGGCCTCTCTGTGCACGTGGACCCTGCTTACCCCCATGTTTTATGGATGATTTGAGGGAGCTTAAACAGGCAAAGAGACACCAAGAGTGATTCTGACTGAACACTGGCTAGAGCCACTGTCAGAGCTTACCAGTGGCGATAGAGGTAGTGAAATGGCAATATTTCACCACCCTTATTGCCTCTGCAGATAATCACCCAGCAATTCTGTTTCGGGTGATTAGGTCCCACCTCAGTAGAGGGGTGTCTGGTCCTGGTTGGCAGGGGTCAGCTAAGGACTTTGCTGATTATCTCTTGGTGAAAATTGCTCAGATTTGCTCAAAATTTGACCCCGGCATGGACACTATGGGCCTGGAATTGACCGGATCACTGTTTTGCCATGTTATCTGGGATCGGTTTGATCCAGTTGTCCCTGAGAAAGTGGACAGGCTCCTTGGATTTGTTTGCACAACTGCTTGTCTATTAGACCCATGCCCCGCCTGTTTGGTCAAGGCATCCAAGGAGGTGACAGGTAGCTGGGTCGGAGCAATAGTCAATGCATCTTTGTGGGAGGGGGTGTTTCCTGAACCATTAAAACATGTTTTGGTGTGCCCCCTCTTGAAAAAAGTCAGCACTCAACCCAACAATAATGGCCAACTGTCAGCCTGTATCCAACCTCCCCTTTTTAGGAAAGGTTTTGGAAAAGGCAGTGGTATGGCAGTTACAGGGGGTTCTGGATGAAGGGGATTATCTGGAACCCTTTCAGTCAGAATTCAGGCCCGTATATGGTACTAAGACTGTGTTGGTCATGCTGTTGGATGATCTCTGGCAGGAGCGGGATGGAGGTCATCCCTCCATCCTTGCTCTTCTTGACCTCTCAGCGGCCTTCAATACCATCGACCATGGTGTCCTTCTGGAATGGCTCCAAGGAGTGGGGATCCAGGGCACTATGTGGTCCTGGTTTTCCTCATTTCTGAGGGGCTGGACCTAGTCGGTATGGTTGGAGGATGGGATGTCCAGCCCTAGGCCTCTCCAGTATGGGGTGCCTCAAAGATCAGTGCTCTCACCTATCCTATTTAACATCTACATGAAACCACTGGGGGAGATCATCCATTCCCATGGGGTGAGGTATCATCAGTATGCTGATGATACTCAGATGTACATCTCGGCCGGAGGTGATCTAAGCGATGCAGTCTGAGTCCTATCCAAGTGTCTGAAGGCTATTGTGGTCTGGATGGTGGACAACAGGCTACAACTGAATTCCGGCAAGTCTGAGTGGTTATAGGTCGGGCCCCCAGCATCATCTCGGGAGCTACCAACTTTGGTTCTGGATGGGACTATTTTGCCCCAAACAGACCCGGTTCGTAATCTAGGGGTCCTCTTGGACTCGCAACTCCTGGACTCGTGATTCAAGATCCTGATAATGACCTTTAAAGCGCTACATGGTAGTGGGCCAGGATACTTAAGAGACCGTGTCTCCCTGAAAACATCTGTCCATCCCACCAGAGCAGACAGAATGAGAGCATTGTGTCATCTGCTAGTGAGGCTCACCTCTCTAGCACCAGAAGGAGGGCCTTCTCTGTGTCTGCTCCGGTCCTTTGGAACCTCCTGCCAATTGAGCTGCATCTCCAGATGGAGTTGCTGTCCTTCAGGAAAGGGCTAAAAACATGGCTGGCAAAGCAGGTGTGGGGCACAAGCGATGTGGTGACCCCTGCCTGCTTTCTGATTTAGTAAGAACACTCTCTTCCTCTTTTAATCTCTTTTAATCTGTAGGGGTTGGAGTAATTTTTTGTGGCAGTTTTAATGGGGTGTTTATTGGTTTTTAAAATGTGGTTGTTTTTATTTTCTGTGAGCTGCCCAGAGTCTTTGGAGTTGGGTGGCAATATAAATCAGAAAAACAAATAAACAAACAAACAAACAGATTGACAGAATTTGAGCAACAACAAAAAAAGTTCCTTCCCTCTTATCAAAAGTGCCACAAAATTCCTTACCCTGTCCTGGAGTAAAGTGAACCATTTTGCTGCTGCTTATTTTTGCATACAAGGACGAGACATGAGAGGATTTGCATCCACAGTGCAGGAAGTGTTCTTGTTTTTAAAATTAGTCCTAAACAATTGTCTCTGGTGTTAAAAAATGTATAAAATTGACCATGTAGTCTTTAACATGCCCTGGTACAAATCCTTCCATGAGACACACCAATCATGATCTGTTTAATAGTGAATAGTTATATTTTGCCACCAACTTTACTTCTGTTTACCATATAACAGATAACAAGGACATGTATGCTTCAAAATAAACACCTGACATTCAAATAAAAATCCTGCAGAAGTTATTTCTACCTTAGCATCAGCTGTCAATGTCATTGCTCGTCCTCTTAACAAAAAGCATTATCTCAGTATTGATGTGGACATCCTCACGGTTCTGTCTTATGCTAATGTGTTTGTGTGAAACTGCAAACTTGAACAAATCAGCCTTGAAGGGCACATCAAAAAGGGAGAGAGAAAACACCACCCCCTCTTACAGCGAGATAATAAAGATGTATTTTTGATCTGGACTAGGAGCAAAGAAAGTCTCAAAATGTTTCCTAACAGGATTAACTCTGTTGAGTCTGTTACAGTTAAATTCAATAAAACATTGCAAATACACCCCTCTCTCCTTGTCATTCTTTTCACTATGCTGTTTATACAAGATTGCATACAGATCTATATAGCAAATCCACAATGTCATCTTTATGTACACTGACCCCTTGCCATCTCCACCATGACAGAATTTCCATCATTTCCCCTCCTCTGGTAGGTGCCACAAAATCAATTATGGACTGTCTTTGAGGACTCTAGACCAAGGTTTCCCCACCCCTTTGGGGCTTCAGTGAGAAGACAGAAATGACACTTCCACTTGTTGTAGGTTGTACTATTCTGTCATATGAAGTCTAGCACTAGATCCTTTCTGTTGGAGCCAAAATTACCTCTGGCCCTTGAATCAAAATTACACTCCTTGCCACTGCAGATCATGGTCTCAGAAGAAACCATAAAGTCAAACAACACATCTTGACATTTATAACATCTGCAATTATTTATAGTATTCTTTTTAAAATAGAATTTAGTTTAGACACCAAGTAGAACCTTTCCATGCAAGATCAACTGGTACACACAACACAGTACATAAGATACTTCATTCATTCATTGACTGACTGACTGACTGATTGACTTTGGATGAGTCGTAGCCTACACTCTGATCTGCTGCTTTCTTATTTGGAGAGAACATATTTATTTTTTTAGAAATGTCTTTGTCATCTTGAATTTTCATCTTTATAGTTTTAACTATAGTAAATTCAGTCACTGTATAGAGTTCCATGTATAACCTGCAGTGATAGTACCCAGAATTGAATGAATAGCATATTCTGAAACTTCCCTTCTCATGGGAAGGGCCCGAGCAACAGAGAATTTATTTTTGGAACACAAACACTAGAACAAAAGGGACAGGAATATTGACTAGCTCAGGGGTTCTCAACCTTTTTAAACCATGGGGCGGATCATGCCACCTCAGACTGTTTGTGGGACATACTGGTGTTCCCCTCCCCACTGCCAGTGCCACCTTTGGTGGCGGGGCCACCCCAAGTCAACCACACTACAAAAGAGTACCCCACTCCCCCCTCACCTGGAAGAGCTGAGTGGTGTGGGTGAAGAAAAACCCCTGCAGCTGCTGCGAACGCCTCCGTGGCTGCCAAAAACATGGTCACAGTCACTAGAAAAACCCCTGCAGCACCGGGAACGTGTCCATAGCTGCCAGGACCACACCTGTGTCTGCTTCTGGTGGTAGCAGAAGCGTCGGCTGGAGCAAGGGGCTGGACCAGATGATTTGGTGCCACAAGCCGTATCCAGCCCATGGGAATCCCTGGCGTAACTGGACAGCCTTTATGAACTGAGAACCACAACCTTCTGTCCCAGAGGACAGAAGCACTCTCACTGGGGTCAGATGTTATTTAGCCATTCAGGTTGGGCAGTTTCTCTACATCACTACTTCATACGGCAATGCCTCAAACACAACATATGTTTCTTGCTAATATTCTGGGGTTGAGCATGATAGCAACATATTTATATTATATACTAAAAGATGGATTACGATCCTTCTTGGTGTGCATTATAGCATGGTGGAAAGAGATGGTTTTTGGTTCACATCTGGTTCGAGAACATGTGCCTGAGGGAGAGATTGCAACCATGATCAATGTGGTGACCATACAAAGGTAAATATAGGTTGGGTTGGGTTTTTATTTGACTTGCTGTTTGGATTATTTGGAACAAAGATGAGGCACTGAAGAGTCCAGCCTTTGGACAGCTCTTCTTCTGAGCCTTGGGGATGGAGTTGAAGTTGACCTTGTGCAGTATTCCTTGTAAGAAATACTAGGCTGATAGCAAGCCACTGGTCTCATGGATGGCTAATTGCATGGGTGAAGGGAGCTCCTGTGGGAACCAGGCTTCACTAGGAAGTCACATTGTTTCAGTCTCTTGGTACTGTATATTTTTAAACATCCATTAAAGCAGAGCAATCACACTTATATACCTCTCACAGCTTGGCCCCAGTTTATTTTCCTTTGCTATCTGAACTTTTTTCTTCTGAATGGTTACAGGAAGTAGTAACAAGGCACTCCCTCCTCTACTTCATATTAATTTACTCTGTCATTTTGTACATTAGCATGTCCTATCACTTTCTAGTTAGAGAAAGTGATACCATGTTATCAGTTTTCATCTTGTTAAGAAAAAAATTTCAGCCAACTTACTAATATCACTATTCACAAGCATTTTACCTTATATAAATTATGTATGAGAGCCTGCTACCATTAATCCCAGCTCTCATTGTTCTGTCTCTAATCATGATATCATTTGTGAGTATCTTAAGGAAACTGTCACATTTAAAGAGCACAGAGACAGGTAAAGCCTGATACATCAAACAAAATGCCACCTGCAAATCCCGCAACATGTCAGTTGCCACAAACAGTACTTAGGAGATAATGAAAGCGCGGCGCCAAAATGGCCGCCGCGCTCTTTGCGGGCCCCCCCACCGGACTTGGACATCTGGGTAGTTAGGGGGCGTGGCCAGCACCCTTTAAAAGGGGTGGCCACGAGGCAGCTGCGCTGCCATTTTGCGAAGCGACGGAGAGGAGAAGTTTTTCCCCTTTTGCTCCGTCGCTCTTCCTTTCAGCTGGGAAGCCTTTTCTGGGCAGCGGTTCCTTCTTCGCTTCTTTCTTCGGCTTCCCAACGACTGCAGCCATGCCTTCCAAAAAGAAGGCGATGGCGAACGCGGTTCGCTCTTCGCGGAGGCGCCAGCCGGGTCGGAGGACCGCGACTGCGCCCCCTCAGCAGGCCCCCTTTCCAGGGGTGCCCACCGGAACCGGCGGGATGGGGGCGATTGCTCCCTGGCCTGAGTCTGGGCAGCCTCAGGCCGGCCCTGCGGGGGATTCGACCCCTGGCCCGCAATTAGAGGCCACCGGCCCGGGCCTGGCGCATAGCCAGGCTGGGCCTTCGGGCCTTGGCATCCAGCTTCTAGCGGTGGGCTGCAATCAAGGGGGTTGGCTGGGTTCCCTTCCCTGGCAGGGCATCCTCCCCGACCCGCAGGGGCCGGTGGTTGGGGCATGGCCATATTCGGGCCCTGGGGTCCAAAGACCTGGCCCGGCGCCGGCGACCAGTGGGCCGGCCGGCCCTTTGCCACCCATTAGTATTGGGGGCTATGTAAATGTTGATGCCCTACTGGCCCGCGTCGCGGCTCTGGAGGCATCCTTAGGGGTAGTTAATCCATCCGGGGCACCGTTTGGTTTACAGGTCAACTCAGCGCTTGCCGGTCCACGGCAGGCGGCTGATAGGGTTGAGCTGCCTGAGGCGAATAGGTCGGCCTCAGCCGCGGCCTTGCAGCTCCCCACGCAGCAGATCCTGCCAGCAGGTAGTGGTCAGGTCCCATCTTCGAGCTCGGTTGCGGTCGCGAGCTCCGACGCCCGCAGTGGGCCGGAACCCCCGGTGTGGGCGGCCCACGGGGGTGCAACTTGTGAGTATACGGTCCAATCTAGTGCATCCACAACACAACCCACAATGGGGGAGGCTTGCAGTGGCTGTGGCCTCGCCTGGCTGGGGCGGCGGGTCAGTCGCCGCCGGCCCATCTTGGAACGGCTCCCGCACTCCAGGGCCCCTCTTGGGGCGGGGTACCCTGTCCCGCGGGGAACTTACTGGGGGTGGCGGGGCTGGTCCAGGCTCCTTTCAGGGTGCCCAGTACTGTCAATGTTCCGGTGTCGGCCTTGCCGACGGCAGGTTATTCGTTGCCCCTCGGGGACCACCTGGCCCAGGCCACCAAGGAAAAGATATGGCGGGGGGAGTACGTGGACATTTTCTCCCTCTTAAATAGAGAACCCACCAAGGAGGAGAGGGAGGGGCAGGACGAGAAGGACAAGGAGCAGGCTCGTCGACGTAAGCCGCCACGCACGTGGGCCAATTGGTTACCCACGTACCTTATATACATGGCGGTGTATCTCAGGGCCCAGCCTGACCTGGCGATTCCGATGGTCCAGTATTTGGACAACATATACCGGGCAATGGTTGATTTCCCTGGCCCGTCGTGGTTGGCTTACGACAAGGAATTCCGTATGAGAGTGCCCCTATACCCAGAGATGAGGTGGGATGAGCCCTGCCAGAAGCTGTGGCTTCTGTATATGACCCCCACGCGCCCGGCGCCAGGGGAGAGGTACCATTGTGGACATGCGGTCCAGCGAGCTGCTCCAGCCCAGGCACCCCGCCAGGTGGCGGGGCAGGGGGTTCCAGCCCGCCTGCTGTGTTGGAGCTTCTCGGCCAATGGTGCGTGTAACAGGAAGCAGTGCCGATACCGGCACGAGTGTCCCTCTTGTTCTGGCCCCCATGCCGCCTCCGCGTGTCCTAAGGCGGGCGGACTGCGGGGCAGAGGTAGAGGTGGACAGGGAGCCGGCAGGACTGCCGCAGAGGGAGCTGGTCAGGGAAAGGCCCCCTCCCCAATTAACGTGGACATGTTGGAGCGTTGGCTCACGATGTACCCGAGGAGGGCTGACGCAGCTTACCTGCTTGAGGGTTTCCAGCAGGGGTTTCACATTCCTTTCACGGGGGTCAGGTCACCTCAAGATTCACCCAACCTGTTATCACTCAGGGGAAGGGAGGAGGTGGCTGCCATGAGCATTGCTAAGGAGGTTGCGGCTGGCAGGGTCGCCGGCCCTTTCCCTCTCCCGCCATTCCCCAACCTCAAGGTTTCCCCTTTGGGGTTGGTGCCCAAGAAGTCGCCGGGGGAGTTCTGTTTGATACACCACTTGTCTTACCCGGCTGGCCGTTCGGTCAACGATGCTATCCCTGATGACCTTTGTTCGGTCAGGTATACATCTTTTGACCAGGCCCTGCGCATGGTGCGCTCATGTGGCCCGGGTGCACTACTCGCTAAGTGCGACACTAAGTCCGCGTTCCGTCTCCTGCCAGTGCACCCGGGCGACTTCGAGTTGCTGGGTTTCATGTTCCGGGGTGAATTTTATTTTGACAGAGCCATGCCTTCTGGCTGCTCCATTTCATGCTCGGCATTTGAGCGCTTCAGCACCTTCCTCCAATGGGCCTTTGTTCGCAGGTGAGGGTCCTGGTCTGTAGCCCACTACCTTGATGATTTCTTATTCGGGGGTGAACGGGGCTGGGACACGTGCACACGTCTCCTGAATACATTTCAGACGCTAATGAAGGAACTCGGTGTCCCTTTAGCACCCGAAAAGACCGAGGGCCCTTCAACCAAGCTCACTTTCCTGGGGGTGGAGATTGACACGGTTGTGCAGGCATCCAGGTTACCTGCTGATAAGGTTTCCCGGATCGTTGCACTCATTTCGGACTTGCTGGCAAAACGCAAGGTGTCCCTTCGGGAGCTCCAGGTGTTACATGGTCACCTCAATTTCGCTTGCAGGGTCGTCGCACCAGGCAGAGCATTTGCTCGACGTTTGTGCGACGCCATGACTGGCTTGGCCAGGCCCCACCACAGGGTCCGACTGAACAAGGGCATGAGGGACGATATGCTCATTTGGCTCCAGTTCCTGAGGGAATTCAATGGGGTGTCATTTTGGAGATCCAACCTTTCGGTTTCCCCTCGTTTTCAGGTTCGGTCGGATGCGTCAGGGTCCCTGGGTTATGGGATTTACTTCAAAGGGAAGTGGGCCTATGGCAGATGGCCGCCAGCCTGGTGGGGCACGGATCGCTTGCGCGATCTCACGTACCTGGAATTTTTCCACATTCTGGGAGCTTTGATGCTATGGGGCGAGGAGTGGGCCAATTCGGTCGTCCATTTCTGGTGTGACAATGCGGCAGTGGTCCACATTGTCAACTCACAGACGTCTAAATCTCCAAGGGTCATGGAACTGGTTCGCCAGTTTGTGTTGCGCAGCCTACGCCTCAATGTGCTTTTTAGGGCCAGACATGTTCCAGGTATTAATAACGATATTGCTGACGCTTTGTCCCGCCTGCAGATCCCCCGGTTCCAAGCCTTGGCCCCGGATGCAGAGGAATTTCCCTTGCCGCTCCCGGACGAGATATGGATGCTTGGCAAGGAGAGGTGAACTGGGCGATCAGCATGTCGCTCGCCCCCCGCACGCGTAAGGCGTATAGCCAGGCATTCAGTTCATTCAGGGCCTTTTGTGCCCAATCCCGGCTGCCTGAAAGTTGGCCCATCCCAGTGGCTCATGTCCTCCAATTTATGGTTTATCTACATGCCCAGGGCTTAGCCCCCCGCACCATAGCATCCAGGCTGTCAGCGCTGGCATTCATTGCCAAGGTGGGTGGTTTTGCTGACAGCACAAGTGATTGTCGCATACGACATGTTTTGGAAGGGTGGGCGCGGGAACGTGGGCGTAGCCTGGACGACCGCCACCCTATTTCCCCAGGGGTACTTACCCAACTTGCACGGGGTTGGCATGACCTGTGTTTCGACAGGTATGAGGCAACCCTGTTTCACGCGGCCACTACGGTGGCCTTTTTTGGAGCGCTCCGCATCAGTGAGTTGGTGCTACTGTCTAAGGCGGATGTGAGTCGTAGGGCACTGGAACTCGAAGATGTCTATGTTTCCAATGATTGGGCTCAGCTGAGGATACGCTCCTCTAAGGTTGATCAGCACGGTGTAGGCAGTGGTGTAAGACTGCTACGATATTCCAAGGCAGACATTTGTCCGGTTGGTGCCCTACAGGAGTTCCTTGCACTACGTGGTATGCACCCTGGCCCGTTTTTCTGTCACCAAGATGGGTCTCCCCTTACTAAATTTCAATTTTGGAAGGTGACCGGTAAGGCACTAGCCAGTGTTGGCCTCCCCGGGGCTCGTTACAGCACCCATTCATTTAGGATAGGGGCGGCTTCCACCGCAGCGGCGTTTGGGTACTCTGGGGCTGAGATACGCAACATGGGAAGGTGGGGATCATGATGTTTTCAGTTGTATGTTCGCCCTCTTCAACAGTGAGTACCAGTTAAGTCACTGCCCTGTTTTCTTTTTTCCTTGACAGACCCTGGGTGTCGTCTTACACCGGTGACAGTATGGCTGGTGGGCCACAGCTATGTGCACAGGGCAGCGCAGTTTGCTGCGGCGACAGAGTGGGGACCCCGACTGGGACTAGGTGCATCCGCAAGTCTCAGGTGGTACGGTAAGCGCGGAATGTTATGGCGGGAACTGTTGCCATTCCTTTTCTCCATCAGGGATGCTGACCCGCCTGATGTCCTAATTATACACCTCGGGGGTAATGATTTGGGCCAGGTCACGGGCCTATCGCTGAAGCATGCGATTTGCGGTGACCTGGCCTACCTGCATTATGTGTGGCCCGCCACAACCCTGCTTTGGTCGGACATGATACCACGGCACGCTTACAGGGGAGGGTTTAACCTCCGGGCTCTTGATCGTGCTCGGCGCTTGGTGAACAGGGCTATTGCCCGGTTCCTTCTGGACAAGGGTTGGGGGCGTGTCATACGACACCCCACCATCAGTATCCAAAATTATGGGCTTTACTCAGGGGATGGGGTCCATCTGTCGCCGGGAGGTATGAACCTCTTGCTAGGAGATTGGCGAGCAGGCCTGTTGACCAAGCTGACGGTCTGGGGGGGGGGGCGGTGAGCCTTTATTGAAGCCTCCCCGTGTGGCGGGTAGCACTGGTAAGGTAAACATTTATGAACCACAGGTATCCGGCAGGTTCGCAATTGACTGGACAACACTAGATAGGCACAAGTTGGTTAACGTTGTCCGGTCAACGACGAACCAGGTAATGGGGTGATGGCATGAGCTGGGCAGCAGGCATCACCCCGTTATTTTACGGATACGCGTCAGAGGGTGGGGTCACTAGTTAGATTATTGACTACGGTCAACAATTTGTTTGTTGTCAACAAACAAATTGATACAAATGGATACATTGTAACCAATTGCCGTTGGCAATTTTGGGTGGTACCTTACCAGTGTTACTTCGGCCTGCTTGCCTTAAGAATTATAATTGGTTGAATACCATAGAAATTTATAATTTGGACTAGGGCATGAATCAATAAATGTGGCCCAATGCCGTTATCCACTTTTACCAGTGTCTGAGTCCTTTATTGGGGGGTGCGCCTGCAATGGTCATTTGCATGATATTCTAATTTTCTGAGTTTCACCTGTATATAGGACCCTCACCCTCCTCGTGTTCTCTTCATTACACTTGAAACCAATTCTTCTCTGGGTAAATGGCAGAATGTATGCATTCCCTTGTCACCATGACAAACGAATGGTGAAAACTCAGATGAATTGAGGTTGGGGTGGTTATTTCAGAGACATGGCGGGAAAGAGAATACTATTTCTGCACAAAGGATGTCTCCAATAATTGCACAAAGACCAGCAGGCAGCAAGATGTGCAACATCAAAAGGAAGGAAGGAATTTTTTGGTTGTATTTTACTTTTAATCTAGAAGCAACTCATAATTTGCAGCCCTACATTATAGTTGATTTAACTAGTGTGTAAATCTGCCACTCCTGCATGGGATGTTTGTTTTTCAAAGTGGTTTCTGAACTGGGTGGAATGATCTATAATGCTTTGCAGGCGCACCCCCCAATAAAGGACTCAGACACTGGTAAAAGTGGATAACGGCATTGGGCCACATTTATTGATTCATGCCCTAGTCCGTAACACTGGTAAGGTTCCACCCAAAATTGCCAAGGCAATTGGTTACAATGTATCCATTTGTATCCATTTGTTTTTTGACAACAAACAAATTGTTGACCGTAGTCAATAATCTAACTAGTGACCCCACCCTCTGACGCGTATCCGTAAAATAACGGGGTGATGCATGCTGCCCAGCTCATGCCATCACCCCATTGCCTGGTTCATCGTTGACCGGACAACGTTAACCAACTTGTGCCTGTCTAGTGTTGTCCAGTCAATTGTGAACCTGCCGGATACCTGTGGGTCATAAATGTTTACCTTACCAGTGCTACCCGCCACACGGGGAGGCTTCAATAAAGGCTCACACCCCCCCCAGACCATCAGCTCGGTCAACAGGCCTGCTCGCCAATCTCCTAACAAGAGGTCCGTACCTCCTGGCGACAGATGGACCCCATCCCCTGTGTAAAGCTCATAATTTTGGAGACTGATGGTGGGGTGTCGTATGACACGCCCCCAACCCTTGTCCATAAGGAACCGGGCAATAGCCCTGTTCACCAAGCGCCGAGCCCGATCAAGGGCTTGGAGCTTCAACCCTCCCCTGTAAGCGTGCCGCGGTATCATGTCCGACCAAAGCAGGGTTGCATCCTGCCCCTCCCTCTCTTCTTTGGTGGGTTCCCGATTCAAAAGGGAGAAAATGTCTATGTACTCCCCCCGCCATATCTTTTCCTTGGTGGCCTGGGCCAGGTGGTCCCCAAGGGGCAACGAATAACCTGCCGTCGGCAAGGCCGACACCGGAACATTGGCAGTACTGGGCACCATGAAAGGAGCCTGTACCAGCCCCGCCACCCCCAGTAAGTTCCCCGCGTGACAGGGTACCCTGCCCCAAGAGGGGCCCTGGAGGGGAGGGGCCGTTCCCAGCTGGGCCGGCAGCGGCTGACCCGCCGCCCCAGCCAGGCGAGGCCACGGCCACTGCAAGCCTCCCCCCATTATGGGTTGTGTCATGGGTGCACTAGATTGGACCGTATACTCACAAGTTGCACCCCCGTGGGCCGCCCCCACCGGGGGTTCCAGCCCACTGCGGGCGTCGGAGCTCGCGACCGCAACTGAGCTCGAAGATGGGGCCTGACCACTACCTGCTGGTGGTGTCAGCTGCATGGGGAGCTGCGAGGCCGCTGCTGACGGCGACCTATTTGCCTCAGGCAGCTCGACCCTATCGGCCGCCTGCCGAGGGGCGGCAAGCGCTGAGTTGACCTGTAAACCAAATGGTGCCCCGGATGGATTAACTACCCTTAAAGAAGCCTCAAGGGCCGCTACACGGGCCAGTAGGGCATCCACGTTAACATAGCCCCCAACACTAATGGGTGGGCCAGCTGGCCCACCGGTCGCTGGTGCCGGGCCAGGTCCCTGGACCCCAGGGCCCGAATATGGCCATGCCCCAACCACCGGCCCCGTGGGGGCCGGGGGCATGCCCTGCCAGGGAAGGGAACCCAGCCAACCCCCATGGTTAAAGCCCACCGCTGGAAGCTGAATGCCCAGGCCCGAAGGCCCAGCCTGGCCATGCGCCAGGCTTGAGCCGGTGGCCGCTGATTGCGGGCCAGGGGCCGGATCCTCTGCAGGGCCGGGCTGAGGCTGCCCAGCCTCCGGCCAGGGCGCAATCGCCCCCATCCCGCCGGTCCCGGCGGGCGCCCCCAGAAATGGGGCCTGCTGAGGGGGCGCAGTCGCGGTCCTCTGACCCGGCTGGCGCCTCTGTGAGGAACGAACCGCGTTCCCCATCGCCTTCTTCTTGGAAGGCATTGCTGCGAAGTGCAGGGAAGCCGAAGAAAAGGAGCAAAGAAAAACTGCTGCCGAAAAAGGCTTCCTGGCTAAAGAGAAGAGCGACGGAGCAAAAGGGGAAAAACTTCTCCTCTCCGTCGCTTCGCAAAATGGCAGCGCGGCTGCCTCGTGGCCACCCCTTTTAAAGGGTGCTGGCCATGCCCCCTAACTACCCGGATGTCCAAGTCCAGTGGGGGGGGCCCGCAAAGAGCGCGGCGGCCATTTTGGCGCCGCGCTTGCATTCATTTCACTTTAAAGGTGAAACAAACATATGAGATAGACTCACTACATGCAAAGCGAGATATGTCATGTCTTAATTCATTATAATTGCGATGATCATGGCATACAGCGTACATGAGATTATGTGATGATTATGGGGTACATGAGATTGGGAGGTTTGGGTTTTCATAAACATGAATATTATAACAAAGTAAGGCTTGAACTATCTCGCTTTGTGTGTAATAAGTCTATCTCATATATTTGTTTCACCTTTTAAGTTGCATTACTGAACTGATATTACTACATAACATGTGTCTGAGTAGAAAACACAAAGGTAGTATATGGTGAGGGAAGAGTTGGGCAGGAATATTACCCATATGCTGGCCTTCCAGCTCCCCAGGAGTATTTCTGCCTAGCCATGGTCAAAAATAAGCTGCTGAATAGCAGACTCAGTGATGCTGCCAGGAACTCATCTTCTATATATATTTTAATGAAAGGTAATATTTTACTTTTAGAGAGAGAGAGAGAGAACACTTAAGGAATATTTACAATGTTCTTCTTTATGGAGATGATTAAGATCAGTTTAAGCAGCAATTGATGTTTTAAATGATCTTCCCTTACAGACAGTATAAGCAAAATTAAGTCTGATTATGGACACGAAGAATAGAGGAGGAGGAGCTTGGCAAGAGTAATTAGCAGTGGTCCACATCCAAAATAATAGTGATGCTATACTTTCTGTGCAACTCTGTGCCATACCTATCAAGTTTCGGGAAATTTCTGTCAAATAATGGAAATTTCCCGGCCAAAACAGGAAACTGGACAGCTATGCTTATCCTGTGCTGGCCTCCAGTCTAACTCCAGTCTAATTGTAGTCTAACTAATATGGGGTGATGGCGGGAAACACCAGATTGAACCAAAGGAACTGAAGAATCAATCTACCAGAAAGGTCTTTGTCAAGAACCAACCTTATCAATTATTTCAATAACTATTGAGGGACTTTACAGTAATAAGAGCACTCTTCTGGTGGACATGTGCAGTAAATATAAATATGACATGCTTCTGGTGCAGGAAATACACCAGGGGACAGCAAGATATAGACCCAAAGTGGCTGGAATGAAACTAGTGACTGAGAGACCCCATGACCTGTATGTCAGTACAATGTTTATAAGACCTGGCCTCATTATATCAGCTGTACTGATAGAAACAAACAACCCTGAAATTCTCACCATGTGAACCCCACAATTCTCTATTACCTCTATCTATAAGCCACTAGAAGTAAATTTTAGTTTTAACGAACCAGACAATTTTACTTATGACCAAATAAATTTTGTTATTGGAGATTTTAATTGTCACAATGAGGTTTGTGGGTATAACCAGACCAATGAGAATGGTGCACAACTTGTATCTTGCGCAGACACCAGTGACCACCAACTTGCCCATGATCCAAAACTGCCTGCATCCTTTAACAGTGGTA
Organism: Bradypodion ventrale; assembly: GCA_035047345.1. Classification (NCBI taxonomy): domain Eukaryota; kingdom Metazoa; phylum Chordata; class Lepidosauria; order Squamata; family Chamaeleonidae; genus Bradypodion; species Bradypodion ventrale. The sequence goes on along the minus strand of JAWDJE010000002.1, from coordinate 284,727,058 downwards.
GATGGAAGAGGAGGGTACAATCCAGACATCATCTTCATTAGCAAGAAGATAGCAGTGCAGTGAATGAAAATTGTTTATGATGCAGTCCTACACACTCAACACAGAACCATCATGTGCACAGTAAATACTCCAGTGAAACCCTAGAAGGTGCCTTTCTCCAGATTTTTAACTTTAAGAAGGCTAAATAGGTGAATTTTCAACAGAAGCTGGACAAAAGTGTGGAGAAGATCCCCCGGCACCCAGATAAATATCATGAATTTGTCCATCTTGTGAAAGTAATATCAAGGAAAAATATTCCAAAATGACAGCTTACCCAGTAGATCCAGAGCCTGACTGATGACATGAAATCGCTGCTGTATAGGTATCAGGCACTCTACAACTAGGATCCTTTTCAGGAAGATACTGTTGAAGCTTGGGAAGAACTGATGCAGGCTCAATTTAAAATTTAGATGGAGATTTAACGCAGCTACATCAAAACTATACTGGAGTAACAGCAGACCAAATAGCTAATCCATTGCTAAAGAATGGGAAAATGCATCCAACCAGAAGAACAAGGGTGTATGTGTGTGTTACTTAATAGCCCCTTTGTAGCATCTGATTTGGAGAAAGCTACAAACAGCATGAAACCAAATAAAGCAGCAGTAATTGGTGACATAAGAACAGAACAGATAAAGCAGTTTGGTCCTGGCACCTTGGATTGGTTCCTTCAATTAATGAACTGCATAGATGAACTTAAGATTCCTAAATTGTGGAGACAGGCTAAAATTGTTTCTTCACTGAAACTCGGCAAACATCCAAAGCTACCAACTAGTGCCAGTCCTTTGCCACCTTTATAAGGCACTGGAATGAACTGAAAAGCCACAGGCTATCGAGCGGAGCTGAGGACTCCAGCTGTCTCAGCTGCGCACTGTATGCCGCCCCACTCCCAAACCTCCACTTCCACTGGACCAGGGACTGATTAGCCATGGGCTACTGAGCGACAACTAAGGACTCCAGCTGTCTCAGCTGGGGACGGTATGCCGCCCCACCCCCGAGACTCCATCTCCACCAGGCTGGGGCTAAAAATTATTGTATTCTATTCTATAGACTTGTTTTTGGTATTGTTATTGTTTTGTCCATGGGAGATGGGAGCTCAGCCGAGGCTCAGCCACAGCAAGGCTCACCCCCTGATGCCGCTGTCATTGACAATAGTTCCATCAATGGACCCCTGCCCTCAGTGAGAGTTGGGGGAAGAGAGAGACTGGCCCCAGATGTGGAGTGACCAGCGCGGCTTCCCCGGTCTGGCATTGGCCGTGGGGAAATTGGAGTACCTGGACTGTGTTGTAATTTGATAGTGTGCTATGCTAAACTGTATTGGATATATAATTTGTTTTGATATGTTGTTTTATTATTGGCTCGCTCTGCTCCTTCCCCTGTCTGGCATTGGCCATGGGGAAGTTGAGCACAATGTATTTCAAGGTTATTAAATTGTAATTAGTGGTTGATTGTTTTAGTTTTGTATTTTGTTATTGTGATAATACCATGTTATTTTCATTGTCTATTGTCTATTGTATTTTTAATATGTTGTAATGCCGCCCAGAGTTGGCTGTGTGATGAGTGGGGCGGGGTATACATTAAAATTGAAATTGAAATTGTTATAGTTCTGCTGAATGTAGGACTATTGTACTTTATTTGTTCTTTGATATGCGGTTTTTGAACTGACTATTTTTGTGTTCAATCATCTCTTACTGCATTGTTAATTCTTCTTATTATTGTATTTTATGCTATTGTATTTGTCTAGAGGTTTTCCATTGTGATACTGTAACTGGTTTTGATATTATGTTAATGTAATACTGCCCTTTTGATTTACTCTTGTATTGTATTTTATATTTGCATTGTATACTATTATAATTTGCATTTATATTGTGTATTACTATTATATAGTTATTATTGCATTGTTGCTTTAATATGTTGGGAGACCACTCTGAGTCGCCTTCGGGCTGAAAAAAGTGGTATATAAATTAAAGATGAAATGAAATGGATGATTTACAATTATATTTCCAAATTTATCGATGGAAAGGTCATGATGGATAAAGCAGGCTTCAGGCCAGGAAGGTCATGTTGTGGTCAATTACTTAACTTTACACAACACATTGAGGATGACTTCAAAAGAAAGCTAATAACAGGAATGGAGTGTACAATCTGTCAATCATAGGATTCTGCTGCATAAATTAAATAATCTTACCAAAGAAAACAAGCTTACTAGAGTCATTGGCAGCTTCCTTCAGAACCAGAGATTGTATATCACAATGAATGGAAAGAACAGTAGGAGGAGGTTTGTAGAAGAATGGACTGCCCCAAGTAAGTGTATTATCTCCAATGCTGTATAATATATATACAGATGATCAACCAGTTCCTGACAATACAACATTGTTCATCTATGGCAGGAGTTCTCAACCTTTTTACGCTGGGTGATGGGTCACACTCCCTTAGATGGCTTCGGAGGCCAGATGGCCATTTTGCCCTTCCTCCATCACATGGCACTTTCTGGTATGGTGGAGGTGGTAGGGGACCACATGAAATGGTGCTGCAGGCCACATCCAGCCCATTGGCCGCAGGTTGATAATCCCTGATCTATGGTGAAAAAATACTGAGGTACAGCTATAGCAGAAGGGAAATATCTTTGTTTATTTACAAAGCTTATGTTCAAATGAAATTGCCAGGTAGACAACAAAAAATATAATAAGGCAGTTCACTTCATCTTAGTTGAAAAAAGCAGGAAGAAAAATAAATCTCTCCAGCAAATGATGGCTGGAAGAGAGTACTGAGTTACTAATACATTTTTAATCAGTAAAAGACTGAACTAGGTTGAACAACTGAACCACTGGAAAGACCAAACATACTGGAATGCATACCATCCACACACAGAGCTCGGCATACACACAGACTGGAAATCAGTTTAGTTACTTTGGAGAGAAGAAACATTTAGCTTGCTGATTTGACTGTTCAGATTCAACACAGGGAGTGACTATGTTTGTTAAATGTTGGCTCTTTCTATCTCCATGTTAGCATAAAAAACAAAAACAAAGCATGATGAGGTTGCCAGAATAGAATCTCCCTTCCCTGATCTGCCTTTTGATTGACCCATGTCTTGTCTCGATTAAGTTTCAATCTGTTCTCCCTCTTCCAGTCCATTACTGATAACAATGAAGAAAAGGAGCAAATTTCTTTGAGTTAGTCAGAAAGAAGAGATAGAGTTGGTTGTCATCAGTATATTGATGAGATTGAACTTCAAAACTCTGAAAAAAATTCCCAGTGATTTCATTTATATGATCAATAGCACAGAGGACAAAACAAACCTCTGAGATACACTAGAGTCTAGTGGCCAAAATATTGAATGGGAGTTCCCCCAGGGCCGCCTTCTGAGTTTGGCCCTTCAGGAAAGGCTGGAGCCACAACAAGAGTTCCTCCAAGTCCCACCCTAGACAGATGGCTGTTGTATATTAAAGAGGAATTGCACACGACAGCACTTCAGGCTAACAAAGAGGTAGGTTATTACAGTTGAGTACAAATAGGAACTATGCGTGTCGGTTGGACATCCGACCATGTTCAGACAGACTTAACTCAGGAAAAACAGGGGTGAGGTAATACTTATCTATACCTATAAAAAGAGGGGTTAACCGTTGGGTTCATTAAAAGGCTCCTGCACCAGGCCCAACCATCCCCGACCTAGCCCTCTGCACTTACCATAACCCCTGCCTTCTCAGCGCCACAGGGTTTTGGTCATTGCCAGTGGGGCAGCAGCCCCACAAAAATGACCAAAAGAAGAACTGCAATTCCCAGAGTCCTCTGCGCTGTGCAACCCCTCAGCCAATCAGGCTGAGGGATGCGAGTGTAGAGGAGGCTGGGAACGCATGTGCCGACTTAAAAAAAAAACAATGCCGGGAGCCGGAGGGAAAGATTTTGAAAGACGCAGCCGGAGGGAGCCAGGAAAAGGTAAGTGCAGTCAGTGGGGGTTAGGGGGTGGGTGGGTTAGGGAGGCAATTAAAGGTGATGGGTCCAGAAGGGTTGGGGGGACAGACCCCTTTTGTCCCCCCAGCCCTTCCAAACCCAGGGGAACAGGGAGAGCGGATCGATTCCACTCCCCTCCCAAACACTCTGTTTTTAAAGAGAAGAAACTGCTTGGTTTCTTCTCTTTAAAAATGGAGTGTTTGGGCGGGAGAATCAATCCCCTCTCTGCAGGGTCCCCTGGCTCTGGAAGGGTTGGGGGACAGACCCCTTTTGTCCCCCAAACCCTACCAAACCCAGGGGACCAGGGAGAGGGGATCGAATACACCCCCCTCCCAAACACTCCATTTTAAAAGAAAAGAAACAGCTTGGTTTCTTCTCTTTAATAATGGGGTGTCCTATGGCGGGGATCCCCTCACTGCAGGGTCCCCTGGGTTGGGGGGCTTTGGGGGGACAATACACACACACACTCACTGCTTCTCTCTCTCTCTCTCCCACACACACACATATACACGACACTCCTGCCTTGCCAGGAATTTTTAATGTGTGTGTTGGTGGTCAGAGGGATATTGTATGGGTGGTGATGGTTGTGCACACCCAAAACCACCACTAACCACCAACACACACTTTAAAAATGCCCAGCTGGCCAGGCACAAATATGCTAGTATAACTACAGGAAGGCAGTCAAAAGGGATACATTTGCCCGGACCAATGTAAGGGCGGAAAAACCTGTGTGGGACCAACTAGATAGATAACAAACATATGGACAAGATGTGTTGCACCAAAAGAGTATGCAATGAAGCAATAGTTTGAGCATATTTGCTCTTAGGCAATATACGTTAACTTTGGCTTGGACACAACAATGGCCAAGAAAGTCACCATAGTCAATAATACTGAAAGATGCTCAGACATCTAGCAAAATCAACAGGGACAGTCTCCCCCTGTGTTTGTTTCCTTCATTCAGGATGCTGTGGCCAGATAGATACCTGCTGCATATAGAGTGGAAGATCCAAGCAAACCGTGAGAGGCAAAAATGGGTGTCAGTTTTTAAATGTTAGAACCGCAGGTTACTAAATCTCGTATTTACAATATATGTTCCATCAAAATAAAAATCTCAGTAATAAGTAAGTAAAGTCTCTTGTTACTCTTGTTGCATTCACAAAGAGATTCATATAGTAAGATTGTCTCGTAAATTGTTAAACAAATGTCTCAAGTAAAGTCTCTTATTTCTCTTGTTGCATTCATAGAGAGATTCACAATGTAAGATTGTCTCATAAATTGCTAATAAAAGACTCAAAAATGTTCCGGTATACACTGTTTCAAATAATATCTTCATCAGGAGCAGTCTTAACAAATCCTTTCTTATAAATCTATAACAGAAATTACATAAAAATAACGAGTTCTAAAATAACATCATATTTTCTGTCTTTCTAATTACTGTAACCATCCATTAATTATATACATTTCACAAGACTGCATGAGATTTTTATTTTGATGGAACATATATTGTAAATACAAGATATAGTAACCTACGGTTTTAACATTATAAAACTGACACCCATTTTTGCCTCTCATGGTTTGCTTGGATCTTGAACTCATTACCGTTTGGCCGTCATCTTCGCATATAGAGTAGAGCCATTGTCTATTTGTTCAGCCTTGAAATTTCCTACTATCTTGGGACTAAGACATATACATTTTGGGGAGGCTCCAAATCCCAGAATTCACTATTCCAGAAATTCAACATGTCAGACCCACACCCACATTGTGCTCATCTTATGTAAGCCATTCACTACACTCAAATTAGCACCAGAATTATTTCTCTGCATCCCATTGTCATCTCCATGCACAAGACAATACATCTTCAGTTATAGAGCCTAGGTTTCTGGCTACCTGGTTGACACACCCAAGCCTGCCTTCATTACTATTTACTAACACAGTATCTGGGAAGTCTTTGGACCAAATGTTTCAAATAAATAAAATCATAACATATCATCAAAGGTGAATTTTATAATTCAGATGTGGCTGTGGAGCTCACTGGGTTAGGTGTCTGGCTGCTGAACCATAGGTGTGGAGTTCAGTTCCCCACTGTGTACCCCCAGATTAGAAGAAGGGAATGGTAAACCACCTCTGAGTATTCTCTACATAGAAAATCTTGGAAAGAGTCACCATAAGTCTGAATTGATATGACAGCACACAATTATTATTTACAGTTCACTCCTGCACACAACAGCTCAGAGGTAAATGCAATTGTGTTCAACTTCAATGGTGCTTACTTACAAGTTACAGTTGTAGTTCTCTGTTACAACTACCATGTTTACTTGCAAGTGATTCCATCTTAATCTTAGAATAATCTTAGAACTGCAAAGCTAGAAGGGACCCTATTAATCATGAAATCCAGCCCCAGTTGGGAATGCATAGTAGGGAAGCAAACTCCAAACCTCTGACTCCACAGCCAGATATCTAAAGCACTGAACTATCTAGCAGTTATGGTCAATGAGGCTGTTCCCTCACAAATGGGATGAATACATGAGCATTTGGAAACTTGAATAACTGTTGGACTACTCCTAGTTGGGCACTGTGTGGTAAATATATGTCCCATGTGGAAGAGCACTCAGGTACAGTCGGCTAAAGCACTCTTTCATCAACTAGGCCATCCTATGACACTTGCAGCTTTCATTTCCTGATGGATCTCGTTTTTCAAAATCAATTGCTTGTCTCTCCTGAGATAACTGTATAACATCCCTTCTATTTAGTTAAGTGTATTTTTTATACATGCAGCCAACCTGATTAGGGTTGCAATATTGTTCTCCTATGCAGGAATTTGTCCTTGAACAATTACTGGAGTTCTCTGTCATAAAACTGGACTCAATTTAGATACTGTGGCTTTCAGAAGAATCCTTCATGGTTAAAAAGAGGAGGGTGCTTTCTGTGTTGATTTTTACACCATTTTCTTTGTGATGTTCAGGTCAAAGGTCTGCCAAACTTTGACAGAAAATCCTTGCCGGCACTTTTGCTTTTTCTTTGTGCTTGTTCTAATCATTTCTTTTCTCTACTCCTTTGTCTGCTGCTCTATCAATTTCTTTGTGAGATTGTGTGTGCTGATTGTCTCTGTCTTGTGTTTCAAAAATTGGGCTCACCAAGGTCATCCTGACATGGGAGTCAATCTTACCCAAGTCCTGTTTCAAAGTCTGGCCTGTAGTAGTAGTATGGGATGATTACAAAATCTGTCTCCTGAAATAGGAATGCAACCTCTTCCTCAGTATAATAGTGGCATTCTCAAATGTCTTGACTCTTGGAGGACATGGGGAGAAAACCCATAGAACTGAATGAGTTCAAGGGAGATAGCTCATACACATGCTAATTTCTACCTATGCTTCACTGCATAGAAGCATTTCTTTTTTCTATTTCCTCCTCCATTTCTTCACAGACTGGTCACACGTGAAATAACTATGGGCTGCAGCATTATCCCCAAAGTTGCAATCAGATACTGTAGTTTTATATACTGACTCTAGATATAGAGCTGATCTATGATTAACAAGGTTCCGGACTGCTGCCAGGTAGAGGAATACAGCTATTAGACTTTTAATGGGGTCATTGTGGCATAATCATATTTCACTTGGGTTGAAATGTCTCTGCTGGCTTTTGGTTCATTTTACTGAAGTTCTCACATTTATCATTAAGATCTCAGGTTAAGTTTGAGATCCCACAGTTAACCTATTTGATTACAATGGCTGTATGAGAAGCTGTCTTCTGAGACAAAGACAGAAAAAAGAAGGGGTGGGAATTTTGTGTTTTGGGATGAAGGTCTTTCACCCTCTTATAGTTTCTTGCTGACAATAAATTCTCCCTGCCACTCCTTTTCTTTTGCTCTATCCCACACCCACACCCCAGGCCTTTCTGCCTTTCATACAACTGATGGAGCATAGAAAGAATCTGGAACTCCACGTCTGTAATACTTAATGTGAGCCATAGGCCGATCATATCTCAGTTCTAAAGACAATTTAAAAATTATCTACCTAGGTCATCAAACCTTTCAAAAGAAACAGAATGTTGAATGCTACTGTGTAATATTTCCTTTTAAAATTATAACTTGGACTCCAGGGATTGCATTAGAAGAAATAAGTTTGTTCTAACAAATCCACATAGACTCGAACGAGCTACATAGTTTGATTCAGTTTTTCAAAAACCCTCTGGATAATTAATGTGGGTGTTGGGCTACTAGACCCATGATTCAAAATGCCAGAAAATGGTCCAATAATTTTGCACAATATTGCACCTGAATTGGCAACAGGAAAAAAATGATTAAAAGTTTTAGATAATAAAGGATAATTTAAATGTTGATGGCACCAATAGCAGAAGTCAAGAGGGTTTATACTTAGAGCATATCTTCTTGTGTTTACACATGGCAAAGGAAAATCTCAGCTGACTCTTTTTTCTTCATGTCAGAGAGTTTACTCTCTGATATGCTTGAAACACAGACTAACACAGCTACCATTAAAAAAAATCTTCAGTTCACCACTTCTCATCTAAACACAGAGGACTGTTTTTTGACAAGTGTGAATGGTAGTAAGCATGAGAGAGTGTCTTATGAAACATTTATTGTACTGATTATATTATTATATTATTAAATTTCTTATTTATATTTTGTACTGAAATGTATTTTTGCTTCTTGGCTTGTATGTGTATTCTATTTGGTGATACTGTATTTTGAGCTCTATTTCTGTATGTTTTTTGTGTTTCTCCCCCCTCCCCCTGCCCCTCCCCTCCCCCTCCCCCATGCTTATGATTTGCTTTGAATTTATTTAATTGTGTTGTTAACCGCTTTGAGTTGTCAGTATACAAGAAAAGCGGTATATAAGCACCTAAATAAATAAATAAATAAATAAAATTTTGACTGCTGTCATTGATGTTGTAAAACTAGGCATCTTTTTATATATTGTGCAGAGATATTGTGCCACTTACTGGCATTTTGAATTGTGGATACAAAAGCATAATATTCTACATTTATAAAGTGGAGATTTATTGAAGAATTGCATTTCCTGGCTTTAATTCCAACAGAAAATTACTTTGTGTAGAATTACCCCATGCTTGAGGATCCCAGATGTTGAGCACATGAGCTATGCTATGTTTACTGTGAAAGGAGAGAAACAAGAATAATTTGAATGTGGCTATAGTCTATCATTGCCAAAATATTTTGAAGCATTCTCTTGGACTTAATGAAATGGTGAAACAGAGTGTGCACAAGTACAACACACACAACAGAGAAAAATAAACATCTTTAGCCTCTCAGGTAAAAAAAAAATATGTTGCTGTAGGAATCCGATTCATGTAAAGATCTCTAATCAGCCTCATTAGCAACAGTTTATAGCCCCAGATAAACAGACGAAGAGTTAAAAGGTCTAACGAAGTCCAGCTTCATTAGGCAAAGTAAGTAGGAAACAGAGATAGAGAGGAAGCATACACACGACTGCAGTTTTGGCTGAACAAAGGATAATAATGGCGTCTCTTTATTCAAACAGAGTATATCAGAAACGAAACTTAAGCTACATAGCCAATCAGAATGTCAGAACCCAAATAAGGAGAAATAAGGAGAATTCTTCTCACTATTCTACGCATGCCCAAAATCCAGCGTTGTCTCTCATGCAAGCAAAGAGGCCTTTGTTTACAAAATGTGTCGGAGACAGCCTGACAGAATCCAGATACATTCCCACATGTCCTCCTTTTTCATTTAAATTTGAGAGAGGGACGGCTAATCATACCCCTGCATGTCATCATACTCCATAACTACTACTCCATATACATCATCACTGTCCTCCTGGACATCGTACCCCTCCTGACTCCTAGTACCTTGTTACGGAGGATGATACCTCATTGAGTACAATTGCCGTCGTACAAAACCCGATGTCTCCCTTCTACGCAGTGGACATGTGTTACACATAGAAATAAGATTAGGAATACAATAAATGCAAAAACACAAAGGTATAAGGCAGATAATAATAATGAACCCATAAAAGAAAACTTGTCTAAGGACAGACAAATCAGGCAACCAAGAAGTCATCCAATCAAAGAGATTAACATCAGTGCGTACATTGTTAGTAATGTTCTCCTGTAAATTCTGAAGTTCTTTCTCAATAGTATTATTCAGATCCTGGAATTTTACCCGACATCCCTGGTTCCCGACCAGTTTACAAAATCCTCCGGATTTTGCTAACAGGTAATCTATGGCCAGTCTGTCCTGCATTTGGTCTTGATGAAGCTCAGTGATTTCCATTTGAAGATCCCGTATGACCCTCCCTGTGGCATTGATTGATTTCTCCAGCCTACAGGTGAGTCCCAAAATGGACCTTCTATTCTCCTGGGAAATGACACCTGGGTATGATCCGAAGGTGAGTGCTCCAGTGATAGCACCCCCTATAGCTCTCCCCCAGGAGCTACCATCAGAAAGATGAACATCGATTATCACTTCATCATTGCAACCAGAACCCATCGGGCCGGCAACAGCTCTCCGGCGCCGTGTATCTGCCTGAAGCGGCATTTGCACTTGTACGGGTAGGGTAAAATAACCCAATGCTGCACATTGATATTGTCCTGGATGGAAATTCGTGGCAACTCCATTAAAAAAGAACCACATGTTAGGATCCTTAATTTGCCATCCATTGCAAATTGAACCACTATCTATAGCAGAATAATCAGGAGTAAACATAGGAAACACATCATATATATCTTCAATAGTAGTGTTAAACAAGGTATAATTAAGCTTATAAGAACTGTTATAACTACCCCATAACCAAAAATAATCATCACAACCTGTATAATTGCCTAGATTCCGCAAAACCCTTTGTGCTTGAGTCCAGTGCTTCCATTTACTATTCCAGACTCCAGAACTATGACAGCAGAAACAAAGCCCTTTAGTGTATTTCTTGAATGTCATGCTTTGCCAGCGGGTGTTGTTAAATTGTTCTGGGGGATTGGAGAAGAGTGTAGACCTATCAAGATGTTGCAAGTGTCCAATAACCAACTCAGGTGTGTTGAACAATGCCGGAAGAAAGGCCATTTGAGACACTGCCAGTGGATGCTCATAGTATAACGTTGCATTCTTACCATGAACCTCAAACATATAGTTAGCATGACGAAGCCAAAAGTTGGGGTTGCCCCCATGAGTCATTGTTCTTACAGCTGGAAGCACAGTAAGAAAGAAAAGAACAAATGTCAGCAAACTTATTCCACTGGTGAACCACCATCCTGGAGCTGAGTAACCTTCTTCTCTCTCCATGGGCAGATCGCACCAGCAGGAACCCTTCCACTCAGGATCCCCTTGTTGCCAATAAATGACCAATGGCTTAGGAAGACACTCCCCTAAGAAACAGGAGTATACCCTGTTATTACTAGTACCATGTAACTAAACGTGAAACATGCCTGATGTATAACACAAATGCAATATCACAAACCCATTTACATGTGTAGGGTACTGAAAACTCTTCCATGTACTTCTGAAGGTACCTTGAGATATGCAGTTTCATAAGGCAAAACATAACATAAGCAAAGACAGGTCCCTGCAAGAGAATAAGCAAACATTTAAGCATGAACAAAACATGAACATTTCTCTTCTTCCTTACATGAAGGAGGTCTCTGTTGCATTCTAGCAAGCATTTCTCACTCCCTAATTACATGAGTAAGGCATTAAATTTCTTCTTCTCTCACTGGTGTAAATGAAAGTGGCATTCAATAACTTAAATCAAATACAGTACAAATATCATTAGAGCATTTCACACTCATAGCATGAGCAGGTAGACAATTTTTTGCTTAAAAAAGTTTTCAGGTTTTATAATGCAAACAAAGCCAATTCTTCTTTAGAGTCCACACAAACTTTTTAGTCCAATTAAAATGTCCAAATTAAAAGTCCAAATGTTGATTGAAGCTTTCTTCTTCTCAGATTACAATTTAATAAACACTATCTTCTCTCCAGCACAGTTCTTGGCATGGCAAGGTTGAAATTAGGCCATAAATTAAGTCTCACTGAATTCACAAGACACCCAGCCAACCCCCCTTTTCAGCTTTTCAGGCAAACACACATTCCTTCATGCTCCAGCCACACCCATCTGTATTAAGGCAGGCCGATGAGGTATGAAGGCACAAAGAACTTCTCCAGAAGTTGCAAGTAGCTTTCACACAGAAGAACAGTACAGGGAATTCCCAGTTGCTTTCCCTGCCATCCTGATGCTTGAAACTTGGAATAGCCCATTCTGGATCTCTTTGTTTGAGGGTTGGGCAATTCAAAATCAGCCAAAAACTGTATGTCTTCTCCCTCCTTGTACTTTTGCAACAGCCTGCTGTCCATACAGGACAGATCCACACCCCTTTTCCTCTGGACTTCTTTCATTTGCAGCATCTGAATTCCAACTTTATGACAAACTGCATCTGTTAGTTTGTACTTGCGAGAATACCCCTTTTTGGGCTTGGGTTTCCTGCATTCCTCCTCTGGGCCATCCTCCCACTTCTTGGCCACACGTGAGGTATCAAGTTTACTACTCAGCTTCTCCTGCTTTTGTGATGAGGGTTGCTTCAGGAGTGAACTGAGGTCTCCTGTGCTGCTCTTTGAATCACACTCCTTGTTTCTTGCCACTTTGCATGCATTAATAGCTTCAATCTGTGATGAGGTCCCCACCATTTGTTCCCAATCAGCTGGCACTAGTTGTTTTTTAGACTTGGCAGGCAGTATTGCAGCAGTCCCATTTGCCAGAGCCTCTCTGTTCACTGGATATATCTCAGGAGATTCCACATCCAGCACAGCTGCAGTTAAAGCAGCAGAGAACTGTGTTTTTGTAGGGCTAAAAGTGCTTGATTGCTGCAAGGCAGGATATAATGTCCCATCTCCTTTTCCACCCCCATCCCCATCAGGGGGCTCATGCTGTTGTTTCTCATATGATGGAGGGGCAGTTGCCATAGTCCCTCCCTTGGCTGGAGGCAAAAGCTTTGGAAGGGGACCAGCAAGCCGTTGGGAGAACAAAATATTTCTTGGAGTAAGTCTTTGAAGGCAGTTTCTGACTTCCTCCCACGTATATTGCACTGAAACAGAAATTCCTTCATGCTTCTGCAATGCATTTCCGATTTTATTCCATTTTTGTAAGTCCAGACAATCATCATATTTAACCCAAGGACAGATTTTTCCTACAACTTGGACAAGTTGCTGTATTTCCTTCTTATCAGCCCCTTTCCCATTGTTATTCAAAAGATCTGAGATATCTTTACAAAGCTCCTGCTTTTGCGAAGCAAGCATGCACCCCATGATAAAAAAAATTTTCACTCACCCTGTGGGACCCAAAGTAGACTTTGGATGAATTTCGAGCGCTCGACTGACCTTTCCTCTGGTCGTGAGTGAGTGAAGACCTTGTCCCGGTCGCAATGAGGTGTTAATTGCTAATTGCTGAAGCAGATTTCAAAGAAGGCTCTCATTGTAGTTCAAAGCCTCCCACGGAGCGCCACTTGTAGGAATCCGATTCATGTAAAGATCTCTAATCAGCCTCATTGGCAACAGTTTATAGCCCCAGATAAATAGACGAAGAGTTAAAAGGTCTAACGAAGTCCAGCTTCATTAGGCAAAGTAAGTAGGAAACAGAGATAGAGAGGAAGCATACACACGACTGCAGTTTTGGCTGAACAAAGGATAATAATGGCGTCTCTTTATTCAAACAGAGTATATCAGAAACGAAACTTAAGCTACATAGCCAATCAGAATGTCAGAACCCAAATAAGGAGAAATAAGGAGAATTCTTCTCACTATTCTACGCATGCCCAAAATCCAGCGTTGTCTCTCGTGCAAGCAAAGAGGCCTTTGTTTACAAAATGTGTCGGAGACAGCCTGACAGAATCCAGATACATTCCCACATGTTGCCTTGCCCACTTTGCACAATGCAGACTAGACAGCCAGGTTGCACTTTCCAAACCATTTCCTTCGATTAAGCAAAATTAGGAAGAAAAACTATATTGAACTAAAGCTCTACAGACATGTTGGGAGCATGTTTTCTAAATAATGTCCCGTTGCTATTAGAAAATTTAAAAAATGTCAGAGCTGGGAGACAGCAATGATTGTTTCTGAACACCAAAGTCAAAATCATCCATAAATTTGTAAAAGAAAGTCAGAGGGAAAATCTACTCAGTTGAAATGTGGTGTTGGAAGAGGCCCTTACAGATAGCACAATCAGTGAGTGCTTGGTCAATTTGAGAGCAATTTTTTAAAATGCACCTATTTGTAGTATGCATATGTAATGGGAATACAGAACTGACAAGAAAAGACAATATTGCTGCAAACATGGGGGGCAGTAGAAAGACAGGAAGACCCAAAATAAGACAGAGTATCTCAGTTAAGGAAGTCACAGTTGTTAGTTTGCAAGATGTGAGCAAAATTTAAATGAAAATACAATATTACTAGGAAGGAGGGGAATGTATGAAGAGAGAACAAGCTAACATAAGATGCTGTTGGGTTGTAAGTTCAAAGCAGAGCTGTTAATTGTTAGGGGATGTAAGTCTTCGCCTCACACCCTAACTGGTTGCAAGGCATATTGTGTCTGTGATGCCTTTATGGCCCTACTGCAGGGGTACACAGATGCTGGGACTTTTCCCTGGTGTGCTCTGTGGGTCAGTGTATTTGGGTCAGAGCAGGATTACAGACTTTCAGCTCCAATGCTCAACTTGCCTGACTCAATTTTATCTACTGCCAGTCTGGGTGGACTCCTGCGTGTTCCAGAACCAGCTACAAGGACTGAACCTTTGCACTGATCCTGATGATGGCATTTGCCTGATATGCCATCCATGCTTCCTGGACAGAGAAGGGCTACTTGGGGTAAGCCTCCACTAAGAAGGACAGAGGCTGCAGAACTCTTTGGCATTGTCTATAATTGCCGCTTGCATTTGCATTTACCCTGCTGGACTGGACTGATACCAAACTGTATAGACTTGTATGTAGCACAACTGGACTGTCTCAGTGAGGTTAACTGAGCAACCCAAGAGGATATATCTGTTTTGTTACAGTTGTCGCACTGTATATACTTGCACCTTTTGCTTCCTGAGTAAATCTGCTTTGAGTTGTTCTTTTGCGTCAATACCTGTCTGCCTGTTTTTCTCACAAGGGACCAACTTGCCAGGTGCGCACATCTTGCTGGCTACTGCATACCACTCTGCTAACTGTTTAACATTAATATTAATGATATGACATTTTTGAAGATAATTAACGTATATACCCCATTTGCCAGTGTATAAAATGCATTGGAGAATAAGACACACCCCATTATTACCAAAATAGCCCACTATAGCCACTATATACAGTACAAGACACACTCCATTTTCCAGTGTATTTTATGGAGGAGGAGTGGGTCTTATATGCCAGCAAATAAGGTAGTTACCACACAACAGGTATAACTTGATGTTGCATGACATCTTCAGTAATTCGTAATTACTGGTGACAAGATGGTAGGAGCAGTTGAGACTATGACAGAATATAGGCCCTAAAGCTCTGTTAATTTTGAATAATACCATCTCCAACCACAAAGCAAAGGGCAATAATTTCAGAGCTTGAAAGAGTGAGCTTCTGAATTATTGTGTCTCTTTATTTCCCTTTTGAAAGACCATTTGTGAGAAACAATATTTCAGTCCCTGCAACCTGGATTCTTTCCAAATTAAAAAAGTAGGTGGGGCCAAACATTCTTTATTAAAGTAAGCAAGATTGGTCTTTTCCATTTTATGGGTTACTTTAAACCTGGGAGCATTTAGGATAATCACTTTCTGAACATGGGTTTTACTTTTTAAAACTCTTATTTGATGGGGAAAGCACTATAGGGGCTTAAACAACATTATGGAAAAAATATTTAGGTTTCATTATACATGCTCAATAACACAAAAGCCCTACATCCAAACCTCCCCATGTTTGGCACAGAGCAAGAGCCGATAGTTTGCTACACATGTGCCAAATTTTGTACTTTTTTGAAGCCCAGTTCTAGTTTTTTTAAACAAAAATTTTTTGGCTGCCCTCACTTGTGGCTGATTTGTTCTGTTGTACAATAAAATAGCTGCACTATTGTGAAAAATATAAAACTATATTTATCCATTACATTTTTCAAGCCCCTATAGTACTTTGCAGGCGCACCCCCCAAAGAAAGACTCAGACACCGGAATATGGATTAAAGGCATCGGACCACTTTTATTGAATAATGCCCTAGTCCGAATTATCACTTTCAATTGGTGTAGTCATCCAATTGTAATTCTTTAAGCCAAGCAGGCCGCAGTAACACTGGTAAGGTTCCTCCCAAAATGCCAATGGCAATTGGCTACATGTATCTATTTGTATCAATTTGTTTGTTTACACAAACAAATTGTTGACCGGAGTCAATAAACTATCTACTGACCCCACCCTATGACGTGTATCCATTGAAATATCAAGGTGATGCAGGCTGTGAAGCTCCTGACATCACCCCTTGCCTGGTTCGCCCTTGACCGGCCAAACCTATTTCCCCTGTACCTGTCTACGTGTTGGCCAGTCAATTGCGAACCTGCCGGATACCTATGGGTCATAAATCTTTACCTTACCAGTGCTATCCGCCACACGGGGAGGCGTCCATGATGACTCACCGCCCTCCCCCCGACCGTCAGCTCGGTTACCAGGCCTGCTTACACATCCTCCAGAAAGAGGTTCATACCTCTGGCCGACAAGTGGACCCCATCTCCTGCATAGAGATCATAATCCTGCAAGCCTATCCTAGGATGTCGAATGGCTGTCCCAGAGCCATTGTCCACAAGGAACCGAGCAACAGCCCTGTTCAATGACCGGCGAGCACGGTCAAGTGCACGGAGGTCAATGCCTCCCCTGTAAGACTGTCACGGCATGATGTCCGACCATAGCAGCCCCGTGTATGGCCATAGGTGATGTAAATAGCCTAGGTCACTGCAAACCGACAATTTTAAAGAGAGGCCAGTGACCTGTGCGAGGTCATTGCCGCTGAGGTGCAGGATAAGGACATCAGGTGGGCCAGCATCCCTGATGGAAAACAGGAATGGCAACAGTTCCCGCCATCTCATGCCACGCTTACCGTACCATCGCATACGTGCGGCTGCACGTAGCCCGAGATGGGGTCCCCACTCTGTCGCCGCAGCATACTGCGCTGCCCAATGCACGTAACTGTGGCCCACCAGCCATACTGCCACCGGTGTGCGTGGACACACAGGGTCTGTAAAAAAAGAAAAAGGGATTAATGACCTAAGTAGTACTTATGCATGGAGGGGGCGTACATATAATGCAAAACGCATGGATCCCCTTCTGCCCATCCGGCGTATATCAGCCTCAGAGTACCCAAATGCAGCCTCAGTGGACGCAGCGCCTATCCTAAAAGAATGGGTGCCATAACGAGCCCCGGGGAGGCCAACACTGTGAAGTTCCATACTGGTCACCTTCCAAAACTGGAATTTAGTCAGTGGAGACCCATCCTGGTGGCAGAAAAACGGGCCAGGGTGCGTACCACGCACTGCAAAAAACTCGTGTAGGGCACCAACCGGACAGATGTCATTAATTGAGCATCGTAGCAGTCTTACTCCACTCCCTACGCCGTGCTGATCAACCTTTGAGGACCATATTCTCAACTGAGCCCACTCTTGTGTGATATAGACATCGTCGAGTTCCAGTGCCCTATGAGACACGTCCCCCTTAGACAATGGGACCAGCTCACTGATGCGGAGTGCTCCAAAGAAAGCTACAGTGGTAGCTGCGTGAAAAAGAGCCTTCTCGTACCTATCATAACACAAGTTATGCCAGCCTCGTGCAAGTGGGTAAGAACATCTAGTGAAATGGGGTGGCGTGTGTCCGGGCGGCGGCCACGTTCACGTTCCACCCTTCCAAAATATGTCGTATGTGGAAGTCATTCACGCAGTCAGCGAAGCCCCGTGCCTTGGCCATAAATGCCAATGCCAAAAGCCTAGAGGCTATGGTACAGGGGGCCAAACCCCTGACCGTGAAGGTTAAACCATGTATTGCAAAATCTGGTCTACTGGTATCGGCCACGCTTCAGGCAACTGTCGTTGCCCGCAAAAGGTTCTGAATTGTATGAAAGCATGTAGATACGCCTTACGCGTGCGAGGTGCCAAAGACATGCCGATCGCCCGGTTCACCTCTCCTCGCCAAATGTTCAAATCTCGGCCGGGAGTGGAGAGGGAAATTCCTCTGCTTCTGGAGCCAAGGCACGGAACCGGGAGATCTGCAGGTGGGATAAAGCATCGGCAATATCATTATTAATGCCTGGCACATGTCTGGCCCTGAACAGCACATTGAGGCGTAGGGTTCTCCGAACAAATTGACGAACTAATGCCATGACTCTGGGGGATTTGGACATCTGGGCGTTAACAATGTGCACCACTGCAGCATTGTCACACCAAAAATAGACCACCAAATTGGCCCACTTGTCGCCCCACAGCATTAGTGCTCCCAAAATGGGAAAAAAATCTAGAAAAGTTAGATCGCGTAGGCGATCCGTTCCTTGCCATGCGTGAGTCCATCGGCCATAGGCCCACCGCCCCTCAAAATAAATCCCATAACCCAGAGAGCTGGAGGCATCCGACTGTACTTGAAATTGAGGGCTGACCAGAAGGTCTGATCTCCAAAAAGAGACCCCATTAAAATCCTGGAGAAATGTGAGCCAAACCGAAAGGTCTGCCCATATACCCCTGGTAAGCCGGACCCTGTGGTGGCATTTTAATAGGCCAGCCATGGCATCACACAGATGCCTGGCAAAAGCTCTGCCCAGGGTTACCACCCTGCAAGCGAAATTGAGGTGGCCATGAAGCACCTGTAACTCTCGAAGAGACACTTAACGCTTGGCAATCATTGCCATAATCGCAGCTGTGATCTGTGTCACCTTTTCCAAAGGTAACCTGGATGCCTGTGCGACAGTGTCAATTTCGATACCTAAAAAGGTGAGCGTGGTGGCAGGGCCTTCAGTCTTTTCAGGTGCTAAGGGGACACCCAGTTCCCTCATAAGCACCTGAAATGTGGCAAGGAGACGGGTACACGTGTCCAAGCCCTGCTCACCCCCGAACAAAAAGTCATCGAGGTAGTGGGCTACAGACCGGGACCCTGACCTGCGAACAAAGGCCCATTAGAGGAAGGTACTAAACCGTTCGAATGCCGAACAGGAAATAGAACAGCCAAAAGACATGGACTTATCTACGTAGAACTTGCCCCGGAATCGAAAACCCAACAGCTCAAAGTCATCAGGATGCACTGGCAGTAATCGGAATGCCGATTTGATATCGCACTTTGCCAGGAGCGCCCCGGGACCACAGGAGCATACCATCTGTAATGCCTGGTCAAATGACGTATACCTGACCGAGCAAAGGTCATCAGGAATCGCATCATTGACCGAGGAACCTGCAGGGTAAGAAAGAATTAAGCGAAATTCATCCGGGACTTTTTTGGGACTAGACCCAAAGGAGATACTTTCAAGTTAGGGAATGGTGGGTCAGTAAAGGGCCCAGCAACTCTCGTGGCAGTTACCTTCTTAGCTATGCTTTGTGCAGCAACATCCTCATTACCCTTAAGAGAAAGTAAGTTCGGGGCATCCTGCGGCCCCCGAACACCCCTAAAGGGTATATGAAAACCAAAAGGGAAACCTTCTAGTAGGTACCTCGCATCATCTCGTCTAGGATAAGCGGAAAGCCATCGTTCCAGCATTGGGACATTAATTGGGGAGGGGGCCTTTTGCATGGCCAGCACCGTCAGAGGGGGCTCTGACTGCCCCCTGCCCACTCCTGCCTCTGCCTCATGACCCACCAGCCCCCGGGCACGCGGAGGCGGCATGAGGGCCAGAACAAGAGGGACACTCGTGTCAGAAATGACACTGACGCTTGTTGCACATGCCGCTAGCTGAGAAGCTCCAACACAGCAAGCGGGCTGGAACCCCCTGCCCCGCCGACTGGCGGGGAACCTGTGTAGCAGCCGCCCACTGCATGGCATGGCCACAATGGTACTGATCACCAGGCACCAGCCACGTGGGGGTCAAGTACAAGAGCCACAATTGCTGGCAGGGCTTGTCCCACCTCATTTCAGGATGGAGAGCCACTCTCATCCTAAACTCTTCGTCGTAAGCCAACCACGACAGGCCAGGAAAATCAACCATCACCCTGTAAATATTATCCAGGTATTGCACCATCGGAATGGCCAAGTCAGGCCGGGCCCTCAGGTATACCGCCATATAGATGAGATAGGCCGGCAACCAATTGGCCCTGGTACGTGGTGGCTTACGACGATGGGACAACTCCTTGTCCCTGTCATCCTGTCCCTCCCTCTCTTCCTTGGTGGGCTCACGATTCAAGAGGGAGAAGATATCAACATATTCCCCTTGCCAAATCTTATCCCTCATGGCCTGGGATAGATGATCACCCAGGGGCAATGAATAACCAGCCATCGGGAGAGCCACCGTCAGCACATATTGGATCGAGGGTATGCGCAGCAGGCCCTGAATAGCCCCTGCAATGCTTGGCATACCCACAGGGGCGGTCACCCTTGCCCTAACCGGGGGGCAATTAGGCAACCAGGAGTTAACAGGGCAGTGTGGATACAGCTGCCCACCCACAGTAACCTGCCATGGCCATGGCCACTGAAACCCCCCCCCCCTGTGTGACTGGATAGTGTAGTTGGTGTACTCGATTGACCAGGATACTCACAAGGTGCACCCCCGTGAGCCACCCCCACTGGGGGTTCTGGCCCACGGTGGGCGTCGGAGCCCGTGACAGATATCGAGCTCTCCGGCCATGCCTGACTGGTCCCCAGCGGCAAGTCCTGTTGTGATGACCGGGCGGGGAGCTGCGAGGCGCCAGCTTTGGCTGGCCTGATGGCCTCAAGCAGCTCAACTCTGTTGGTGGCCCACTGGAGAGTCATGGCTGACGTGTTGGCCAGAATTGACGAGTGGGCCGGAATTGAAGTGGTAGCTAACCTACCATCGGAAGGTGGTGGGGCAATGCCCATCGATGCCTCTAGCACTGAAATGCATGCGAGAAGAGCATCGACAGTTTCTGAGCCACCCGTGTAAGGTGGGCCGGATGGGCCGGACAGCTCACTGGGCAATTGTTGGAGGGGAAACCCAAATGGGGATCCCGGGCCCGAATAGGGCCATGTCCAAAATTCCGGCCCGTGTGGGGCCGGAGGAATGGTGGGGCGGAAACCCACACCGGGCCCAAATGGGCCACCCTGCCCCAAGCCAGGAAAAGGCCCTACAGGGGCAGGGATCCCAGAGGGGTCAGCCTGGACCGGCCCCGGTTGAAAACTTGGGCCAGGCTGACAGGCGGAAGCCTGTTCGGCCGCATTGGTGGCAGTGGGCAAAGCAACCCCACTACCCTGCTGCGGGGGTGCCGCACGAGCCCTCCGGCCCGGTGGCGGCCCCCTGGTAGAAGATGGGGTAGGATGAGCCCTTCCCCTCGGCTGTGGCTTGGAAGCCGGGACCTTGCACTTGGGAGCCATGTCTCCCAGCAAAAGAAAAGGAAGCTGCTCCTAAAAGATCCCTAGACAGGGATCCAACATGCAACCCTTTGCTTCAAATACCGCAATCGGAATAAGCAAAGGAGAACTCCGTTCTAAAAGAGCAAGGGAAACGCGACGGAGAAAACTTCTCCTCTCCGTCGCATTCTAAAATGGCAGCTCAGCTGCCTCGTGGCCACCCCTTTTAAAGAGGAGTGGCCACACCCCCTAACTAACCCAGATGTCCGAGTCCGGGGGGGGTCCGCAAAGAGCGCGGCGGTCATTTTGGCGCCACGCTTGCATTTCCCATCTCAGAAAATTCTGCCATTGCTACTATACTGCAATGAGAGAAAGAAAGAAAGAAAGATGGCAGAGACATTTGCAGCTAAGCGGCAAATGAACTTTTCATTGAGAGAAGTGCTATGTTCATCTATGTGAGAAGTTACTGTCCATTTGTAACAACCCAAACAAATAATTATGGCATTAACACTGAGCTAAGATTAAAAACAGAGTGAGAAATTCACATTACAAAAGCCAGGTAGAAATACTGTACTTGTTATTCAGCCTTACACTGATTGGGAGGGAAATGCAATTAATTTTTTAAAAAAACTGTAGTACTGTACTGGCTTGCTTATGCTTACCAATTAAAATTATTTTAGACAAAATGATATACCTTTAATAAGCCTAATGGCTTTTACTGAATTCCAACCTTTTCCAGATTTGTTTGAAATAATAATTAATTTTCATTTTGAAATAAAAATTCAGGAACAAGCTTACACTGAAACATATAAAGCACTCAGAAAGATCACATTCAGACTTCTCACGGTATGAATAATGCTATCAGTAATGAGAATAAATAATGGATCTGTAGTGCAGTGAGAAGATTATATGAAGATATGTGGCTTTTGGCAACATTTTCATACTGAGTTTCAGGGGGCCCTGCAAGAAAGAAACTCTCTATTAACCAAGATGGGCAAATGACTCAGTAATCTTAAAGCTTTCTACCTTTTGTTCACCGACTTAATGAAAAACACTCTGTGTTGCATATTTCTGAACCAGAGGCTGCATGGTTCTTTGTCTGAGCCCAACAATCAGCACTCTGTACAAGTATGGTCCTGTGTCCTGCAACGTCCATCCATGCTAGCCTACACATCTAACAACAACATTGTCTGCATTGTCTGGGGGGCTATGCATGCTCTGTCCCTATCATGCCACACACCTCATTTCCTTTCTCCAGTTGCAACAGCTACAGGTTTTGTGGTGACTTGCACATTTGTTCACTAATTGTGAAGTTTTCACTCAAGACACAATTATCCAGGTGTAAAAGTTTTGGAATCTACATTCGGTTTAGACAACATTAAATGCATGTGTGCTGTTAATTCTGGGAGCGTTGTGAATATAATTTTTCTTTCTTTCTCTGATTTTTCAGAATCTCAGCAAGCCAATATCCCTCACTGAGACTTCCCTCAGAAACAGTGACTATTTCTCAGCTCCCTGAAAAAGTGAGGCCACAAATCTCCTTTTTCATTTCCCCCTTTTTTTCAAAAAACTTGTCCCTCTACCCCGTTTTTGTGTGAAAGAAACTACCAAATTCTGGACAGCTCAATGCCCTTTTCATGGGATCTGGCCAGTTTGTGCAAGAACTGTAACAGTTCTGTGCTTATTCATGTTTCTTTCATCAAACCAAACCAGGCAAACCAACCACAATAAAGCAGAAACCTCCTGCAAGATTTCCCAGGAAAGAGAAGGGAAGAAAACTTTGTGGTGGAATGGAATGAAGGGGTTGTTTTTCCCTCCCCTCAGTTTCTTGACAAGATTAAGAAGCTACAAAATCCACATCCCTAATTAGTTCTGCATTTTTTCTCTTTCTGGAATCTTTCTTATTAATGCTCTGTTGTGTATTAAGGCAGAATTGCAAGTTGCTCAAGCAACGCCTTGCAAAGATAAAATGGCGGTTTCCCGCCATCCAAATTAGGAGCTAAAGTTGGCACAAGAGCTCCCTCTCTGAGCACGCTCATTATACTCATTAGAGTTCCATGATTGGTTACAACTTTGGATCCTGTTCCTGATTGGTTAATACTTATATATCCTGTTATGATTGGTTGGTTATGATTGTCCGGTGGGTTACTACATTGTAGCAAGGAGTCACCACACTATATAAGCCCCACTGGATCTATACTTCCCATTGCCGCAAAGGTTAGCTAGCGTCAAGGTGTAGTTTACTCATTGCCTCTATGGTAGGAAACACGAGGGATTTATTACATGGGACTTGTGTAGCCATCTGATATCCGGAGTGCCTTGTAAGTGTAATCTGAAAGACTGTTCAATAAACTCCTGTTGTTGTTCTGTTCATCGTTGCCTGGACTATTGCTTATAAGAGCCAGACACGACATGCTCTTAAATCCCCATGCTAAAATCTCGTTTATAGTTAAATTCCTCCTCCTTAAAATAACCTTTGCTGTGTCCATTTTCCTTTTTTAAAAAACCCAAAAAAACTTGTTTCTTTTTGCTTTTTTAATTAATAGAAATTAGTATAGGTAAAAGGAAGGGTTATGGAAATGAAACATCTACATCAGCTTTTAATTAGCTAGGTTTCACTGGAAACCTTAATGCATTAGTGGTTGCAATATCTTCATTTCTCTGAAGTGGTGTCACAGATTATAGCCTGTCAAGGTTTCTTCAAGATAATATCATCAGAGCTACTCACAGACTTAAGAAAGATTATACCCATGGAGCCAATGAGGCAATATTTTGTTATCCTTGGCTCATAGCTCAGCTTCTAAGTGAGTGGTCCCTAAAAGGCACAATTTTAAAAACTGATACCACACTCCATTCCCCATGGACTACACTTTCACATGTGTTCTCTGTTTTCACTGCTGTTTATTTCTGGGCCAATATTAAACAGTCCAAGATTTACCTTATCTTTTGCCAAGAAAACAGTCTGGAAGAGGCTACAGGATAGAGGGTCCTTCTGTGTGCTCACTGCAGATGTGACAAGCACCTAAATTTACTGGCTCTTGCTATATTCATCTCATGTCATAAGATGCCAAGCAAACTTCATGGCCTGTTATTCAATGGCCCAAATCCTCCTACATAATCATCTTCATGTAGCACAGATGACATGACGTATGCAGGCAAATTACCCCAAGTTTAAAAAATCACCATAGGCAATAACAATTGCATCCTGAGTTGTGTGACATAGCATGCAACTGATAATGCCTGTAAAGATGAGAATGCAACTGATAATGCCTGCAATGATTTGTTAACTCGGGACAATCTCCCTGCAAACGTCACATAATTTACGTAGCTACACAGTTTGATCTTCATCGGCGTTATCGAATCCATGATAACTCTAGTGGTGCAAGACTTAGGGAAGGCAGAATGTATTTGGTAATTTTACATGATGGCTCATTCTGTAAGCACTAAAGTACTTATCAGATATAAAAACATGAGGTTAGTTCACAACTATAAAATATAAGTAATATCAACAAAACACCCATTAGCAGTGAGAAACGAAAGATGGGGAGAAATGGTGTCATAAAGCTGTTGTTGCTTTTTAAAAGTGAACAGTGCCACTGACTTTGGCAAGCTGAAATTAAAGCTGATACTTTTCTTTGTGCAAGTGACTGATCCATTTTTGTCATACATTCCGTAAAGGTAAAAGTTTCCCTTGCTCAAAAGCCAATTGTATCTGATTCTAGGGTTCAGTGCTCATCTCTGTTTCAAAGCCGAAGAGCCAGTGCTGTCTGCTTCTGCAGACGTTTCCGTGGTCATGTGGCAGGCATGACTAGACACCAGATCACACGAAACGCTGTTTACCTTCCCACCGAAGTGGTCCCTATTCATCTACTTGCAAGTTCTTGCTTTCGAACTGCTAGGTTGGGACAAAGACTGGAGCTCATTCTGTTCTGCAGTACTCGGGAATTGAACTGCTGACCTTCCGCCTTCCAGTCTGCGTCTTAGCCACTTGAGCCACTGCAGTCCCTCATACATTCAGTACACTAAATAAAACAAGACAGTTCCCCAAAGATGTAGAGATAGTAATAAATGTTCTAGGGCACTGCCGGTGGAGTTATACACTGCCAGCAGGAGCGATTTCCTTTTCCTTTTCCTCTGCTTATCTGGTAAGAGAACTCAGACAAAATAGTCCATTTATTTCTCAGAGAAATCTGTTGGACATTTAAAGATTTCTACTAAGTTGACAGTCCTTTATCATGCAGAGCAGACTTAATCAATTAGGACTACAGACTGTTAAAGATTTCACAAGTTTACAAAGAAGATTCATGGAAAAGAAGTTTCAAGTCCTCTGAGAAACAATTCTGCCGTAACCCAGCAGACACAATACACACATGGAGCAGTGTGTGTGTGTGTGTGTGTGTGTGTGTGTGTGTGTGTGTGTGTGTGTGTGTGTGGGAATAAGGAATACCTTGATCTCCTATTTGAATTGGAGAACATTTTGTACACATGCACAACCTACACCATTCTCCATGGTATTATGTGCCTGGAGCATGCTTTCCAAATCACAGAACAGACTTGAGGCAGCTTCTGTACATACATACCTCCCTGGATATTGGTTTTATCTCAAATACCAGCTTCACAACTTCTCTGATATCTTAATATCTGTAGCAGAGATGAACTAAGAAAATCTGATCTTTCATGGAAGACAATGAGGGATAGATCTTTTACATGCAGCCCATCAGTAACATAACAGATTATGATCCTATAAACATGCTACTTCATTATTTAATATAGAAACAGCTTTTATATCCTCTTGCTTGACATTTCTGTGTTATCTAAGTTTGAAGTATTACTACAAAAATTCCTGTGGCAGATTTAAATTTTATTCTTCCTTCATTTACTTGCAATGCTATCCTACTGCAGGAGCTAACTGCATGGTATAGAAGAATTTCCCAAATTGATATGCCAAACCACATCAAAATGTTTGTTACTAGGAAGGAATTTTGATGGTTCTGGCAATCAGGTTGGGGGTGGTAGAGAAGATAGCAGGCCAAGTGCAATCAAAGGAATTTTTGATTGTGCCCTCAAAGCAATCAGGCTGTTGACATATGCTGCCTTTATTTCTCTATTGACAAATTTACTGTAGGGCACCAAGGACACTGAGCTGGATCCATTTTGTGAGAGATTGAAGTATATACATTCCCTTTCTACACTGACACAGCCCCCCCCCCCCACTGCTCCTCCCCAAAAAAAGAGGTCTTGTGGTGGAGGTGACCAGAGAAAGGCCCAGCTAAGGGGGTGGGGAGAGATACTAGTCTTAAGCTGGTGAAAGGATGGACAGACACAGATGCTGACATCCAATTGGATTTCTGTTTTCATTACCTTTAAGCTAGAGGGTCATCAGTTGACAGATTGGAACATGCCATGGGAAGAATGGCCTGTTGCATGGCTTTGCCCCCCTCTCCTGGGCGAGACAGAGGTGGACACGCCCAGGGGTGTGCCAGACCAGGGGAGGGGAGGAGCTATGCCATTATATAGGGCTTTGCCTCCCCGACCCCAGCCCAGTCAACAAGTCAGTAGGCAAGCGAAAGCCCACCCGCCTTCCCTCATGAACAGCAGTATGGGATTAGCTGGTCGCTTCAGGGTGCAATAGGATTTTTTGCGCACGTTCCTGATTGGAGTATGGGACAGTGGTGTTTTTGCCCACTTCACACTGTTGTGGATTGGGGTAATTGGCTTGGTGGTTCAATTCGGTCACTTGGCAGGTAGCTGTGGGTAAAATGGTAGGTGAAGGCCTAGGATGATTCGGGGATGACATTTGGAGTGTCAGATGGCAGGAAGATGGAAAATGGTTCACTTCCTCTTCCGGGTGATGAGTGGAATGATCGTGGAATGTGCTGTTTGCCTACAGCCTTGAGGCTTGAGAACAGCATTGGCCAATTGACCCGAATGGTGAGCCGGGATGGAGACTGTTGAGAACAGGACGATCCCAGTAAGCCGGTATTCACCTGGTGGTGAGTGGAGAAGGTGTGATTGATTACCTTGGCTCCATCACTTAGAGCCGCACTACTCAGCCCCTGCTGCAGGCAAATAGTTCGTTATGAAGTCCTGTTTAATAAAGTGGCCCTAAGTTTAAATCCAACACTGTCTCTGTCTCTTTATTCCGGGGGTTGGCAGGCAAAGCAAATCCAGTGCCTGACTGTGTTCATTGCCCAGTGCTATACCAAAACATACACTCAAAAATGGTGTGTTTTACTTCCACTAAATTGACAGGTGTGTTTTCCCCTCTCACACAGACTCTGGGGACATGAAGATTACTGACAGAATTCAGTCCTCAGAATTGAATGCTGTGCATGTCATTGCCAATTGTTGCTACAATGAAAGTGCGGTGCCAAAATGGCCACCGCGTTCTTTGCAGCCCCCCCCCCCACTCGGACTCAGACATCTGGGTGAGTTAGGGGACGTGGCCATGCCTCTATAAAAGGGGTGGCCATGAGGCAGCCGAGCTGCCATTTTAGAAACGCAACGGAGCGGAGAAGTTTTCTCTGCCGCGTTTCTTGCTTCTTCGCCCTTCGTACCTTTGCCTTTGAATGGAGTTTGCTCCTCTTCATTACTGCGGTACTCAGGGCACAGGAACTGATCCCTGGCCAGGGATCCATTGCTAGCTTCTTCGGGAGCCATGGCTCCCAAGCGCAAGGCCCCGGCGGTCAAGCCGCGGCCGAGGGGAAGGGCTTTCCTGACCCCTCCCTCTACTGGGGGGCAGCCATCGGGTCAGAGGACTTGGGCTGCACCCCCCCAGCTGGGCAGCGGGACGGCCTTGCCCACCGCTGCCAGCGGGGCTGACCAGGCTTCCACTGGGCAGCCCGGCACAGGCCTCCAGGCTGGGCTGGCACAGGCTGGCTCCTCGGGGATCCCTGCCCCTGGACGGCATTTTCTTAGCTCAGCACAGGGTGACCCTCTTGGACTTGGTGGCCCCCCACGGGCCGGAGTTTTTGGCATGGCCCTACTCGGGCCCTGAATCCCCATTAGGGTTTCCTGTCCAGCAATTGGCCACAGGGCTGTCTGGCCCATCCGGCCCACCTTATACTGGGGGCTCGGAGACTGTCGATGCACTTCTTGCACGTATTTCGGTGCTTGAGGCATCACTGGGCATTGCCCAACCACCTCCCGATGGGGGTTTAGCTGCTGCTTCTATTACAGCCCCTTCATCGGTCCCGGCAGACATGTCAGCCATGGCTCTCCAGCGGGCCACCAACAGGGTCGAGCTGCTTGAGGCCATCAGGCCAGCCCAGGCTGGTGCCTTGCAGCTCCCCGCACGTTCGGATTTGCCAGAGGGGAGCAGTCAGGTGTGGCCCCAGAGCTTGATGCCTGCCGCAAGCTCTGACGCCCGCCATGGGCCGGAACCCCCAGTGGGGGTGGCTCACGGGGGTGCGACTAGTGAGTATCCAGTTCAATTGAGTGCACCGACACAGTCCAGTCACACTGAGGGGTACAGTGGCCATGGCCATGCCAGGTTACTGTGGGTGGGCAGTTGCTTCCACACTGCCCTGTTAATTCCTGGTTGCCAAATGGCCCCTCGGGGGTATGCCAAGCGTTGCAGGGGCTATTCAGGGCCCGCTGCGCATACCCTTCATCCAACATGTGCCAATGGTGGCTCTGCCAATGGCTGGTTATTCCTTGCCCCTGGGTGATCACTTTTCACAGGCCACGAGGGATAAGATTTGGCGAGGGGAGTACGTTGATATTTCTCCCTCCTGAATCGTGAGCCCACCAAGGAGGAGAGGGAGGGACAGGATGACCGGGACAAGGAATTGTCCCGTCGTCGTAAGCCACCGAGTACCTGGGCCAATTGGTTGCCGGCATATATCATTTATATGGCGGTATACCTGAGGGCCCGGCCTGATTTGGCCATTCCGATGGTTCAATATCTTGACAATATTTATAGGGCGATGGTTGATTTTCCTGGCCCGTCGTGGTTGGCTTACGATGAGGAATTTAGGATGAGGGTAGCCCTACATCCTGAGATAAGGTGGGATGAGCCCTGCCAGCAATTGTGGCTCTTGTATATGACTCCCACGCATCCGGCGCTTGGTGATAGGTACCATTGTGGCCATGCCGTGCAGCGGGCGGCTGTGATGCAGGTTCCCCACCAGCCGGTGGGGCAGGTGGTTCCAGCCCGCCTGCTGTGTTGGAGCTTCTCAGCTATCGGCGTGTGCAACAAGCGTCAGTGTCGTTTCTGGCACGAGTGTCCCTCTTGCTCTGGCCCTCACGCCACCTCCACATGCCCGCGGGCTGGTGGGTCACGAAGCAGAGGTAGGGGTGGTCAGGGGGCGGTCAGAGCTCCCTCTGATGGTGCTGGCCACGCAAAAGGCCCCCTCCCCAATTATATCCCCATGCTAGGACGATGGCTTTCCACTTATCCTAGATGGGATGATGTGAGGTATCTGCTAGAAGGCTTCCAGTTTGGCTTTCGTATACCATTTAGGGGTGTTCGGGGACCGCAGGATGCCCCGAACTTACTTTCTCTAAAGGGGAATGAGGAGGTCGCTGCACAAAGCATAACTAAGGAGTTGCAGGCTATGAGAGTTGCGGGGCCCTTTACTGAACCACCATTCCCTAACTTGAAGGTCTCTCCCCTGGGGCTAGTCACGAAAAAGACCCCAGGTGAATTTCGCTTAATCCACCATCTCTCTTACCCTGCGGGTTCCTCGGTCAATGATGCTATTCCTGATGACCTTTGCTCAGTCAGGTATATGTCGTTTGATCAGGCCCTACAGATGGTACGTGCCTGTGGTCCCGGGGCCCTCCTGGCAAAGTGTGATATCAAATCGGCATTCCGATTACTGCCAGTGCACCCCGAGGACTTTGAACTGTTGGGTTTCTGTTTTCGGGGAAAATTCTATGTAGATAAGGCCATGCCTTTTGGCTGCTCTATT
The DNA here is from genome assembly GCA_035047345.1 of Bradypodion ventrale. Classification (NCBI taxonomy): domain Eukaryota; kingdom Metazoa; phylum Chordata; class Lepidosauria; order Squamata; family Chamaeleonidae; genus Bradypodion; species Bradypodion ventrale. The sequence continues at coordinate 284,696,686 of JAWDJE010000002.1, read as the reverse complement.
TCACGTTCGGCATTCGAATGATTTAGCACTTTCCTCCAATGGGCCTTTGTTCGCATGTCGGGGTCCCGGTCTGTAGCCCATTACCTCGACGACTTTTTGTTCGGGGGTGAGCAGGGCTCGGACACCTGTACGCGTCTCCTTACTACATTTCAGGCCCTTATGCGGGAACTGGGTGTCCCCTTAGTGCATGAAAAGACCGAGGGCCCAGCCACCAAGCTCACCTTTTTAGGCATCGAAATTGACACTGTCGCACAGGCATCCAGGTTACCCATGGACAAGGTGGCTCGGATCTCTGCAGCGATTTGGGCACTAATTTCCAAACATAAGGTGTCCCTTTGTGAGCTACAGGTACTGGACGGCCACCTCAACTTTGCCTGCAGGGTGGTGACACCGGGCAGAGCTTTCGCCAGGCGTCTGTGTGATGCCATGGCTGGCCTATTAAAACGGCACCACAGGGTCCGGCTCACCAGGGGTATACGGGCAGACCTATTAGTTTGGCTCACATTCCTCCAGGAAATTAACGGGGTCTCTTTCTGGAGATCGGACCTTATGGTCTGCCCTAAATTTCAAGTACAGTCGGATGCCTCCGGCTCTCTGGGTTATGGGATTTATTTTGAGGGGTGGTGGGCATATGGCCGATGGCCTCATGCATGGCAGGGCATGGATGGCCTCCTCGATCTTATTTTCCTGGAATTTTTCCCATTTTGGGAGCACTAATGCTATGGGGTGACAACTCTGTGGTCCATTTTTGGTGTGAGAATGCTGCAGTGGTGCACATTGTTAATGCTCAGACGTCCAAATCCCCTAGGGTCATGGCATTGGTCCATCAATTTGTCTTGAGAAGCCTACGCCTTAATGTGCTGTTCAAGGCCAGACATGTACCAGGCATTAATAATGATATTGCTGATGCTTTATCCCGCCTGCAGATCTCCCGGTTCCGAGCATTGGCTGAAGAAGCAGAGGAGTTCCCCTCGCCACTCCCAGCCGAGATTTGGACATTTGGCAAGGAGAGGTGAACCGGGCGATCAGCATGTCTTTGGCACCTCGCACGCATAAGGCGTACCAACATGCTTTCATATAATTTAGAATCTTTTGTGGGCAACTACGGATACCCGAAGTGTGGCCAATACCTGTGGACTAGATTTTACAATACATGGTTTATCTTCACGGTCATGGGCTGGCCCCCCGTACTATAGCCTCTAGGCTTTCGGCACTGGCATTTATGGCCAAGGTGCGGGGCTTCGCCGACTGCGTGAATGATTTCCACATACATCATGTTTTGGAAGGGTGGACACGTGAACGAGGTCGCCGCCCGGACACACATCACCCGATTTCACCAGAGGTTCTTACCCACCTTGCACGAGGCTAGCATAACTTCTGCTATGATAGGTATGAGGTGGCTCTTTTTCACGCAGCTACCACTGTAGCCTTCTTCGGAGCGCTCCGCATCAGTGAGTTGGTACCACTGTCTAAGGCGGATGCGTCTCGTAGGGCACTGGAACTCGACGATGTCTATGTTACACAAGAGTGGGCTCAGTTGAGGATACGGTCCTCAAAGGTTGATCAGCACAGCATAGGCAGTGGAGTCAGACTGCTACGATGTTCCATTGAAGACATCTGTCCGGTTGGTGCCCTACATAAGTTTTTGGCAGCGCGTGGTACGCACCCTGGCCTGTTTTTCTGCCACCAGGATGGGTCTCCCCTTACTAAATTCCAGTTTTGGAAGGTGACCAGCATGGCACTTACCAGTGTTGGCCTCCCTGGGTCTCGTTACAGCACCCATTCATTTACGATAGGTGTCGCATCTACTGCGGCTGTGTTTGGGTACTCTGAGGCTGATATACGCAGGATGGGTAGGTGGCGATCCATGCGCTTTGCATTGTACGTACGCCCCCTCCATGCATGAGTACCAGTTATGTCATTATTCCTTTTTTCCTTCTTTTACAGACCCTGTGTGTCACCGCACACCGGTGGCAGTATGGCTGGTGGGCCACAGTTACGTGCACTGGGCAGCGCAGTATGCTGTGGCGACAGAGTGGGGACCCCATCTCGGGCTACATGCAACCGCACGTTTGCGATGGTACAGTAAGCGCGGTATGAAATGGTGGGAACTGTTGCCATTCCTGTTTTCCATCAGGGATGCTGGACCGCTTGATGTCCTCATCCTGCATCTGAGTGGCAATGACCTTTCCCAGGTCACTGGCCTCTCTTTAAAGTTCACGATTTGCAGGGACTAGCCTATTTGCATTATGTATGGCCATCCACGCGGCTGCTATGGTCGGACATGGTGCCGCGGCATACTTACATGGGAGGCATTGACCTCCGTGCCCTTGACCGCACTCGCCGCTCAGTGAACAGGGCTGTTGCCCAGTTCCTGGCAGACAAGGGCTTGGGGACAGCCATCCGGCACCCTAGGATAGGCTTGCAGGATTATGATCTTTATGCAGGAGATGGGGTCCACTTGTCAGCCAGAGGTATGAACCTCTTTCTTGAGGATATGCAAGCAGGCCTGGTGACCGAGCTGACTGTCTGGGGGGGCGGGGTGGTGAGTCATCATGGATGCTTCCCCGTGTGGCGGGTAGCACTGGTAAGGTAAAGATTTATGACCCATAGGTATCCTGTAGGTTCGCAATTGACTGGCCAACACATAGACAGGTACAGGGGAAAGAGGTTTGGCCGGTCAAGGGCGAACCAGGCAAGGGGTGATGGCAGGAGCTTCACAGCCTTCATCACCTTGATATTTAACGGATACACATCATAGGGTGGGGTCAGTAGATAGTTTATTGACTCCGGTCAACAATTTGTTTGTGTCAACAAACAAATTGATACAAATAGTTACATGTAGCCAATTGCCATTGGCATTTTGGGAGGAACCTTACCAGTGTTACTGCGGCCTGCTTGCCTTAAAGAATTACAATTGGATGATTACGCCAATTGAAAGTTATAATTCGGACTAGGGCATTATTCAATAAAAGTGGCCTGATGCCTTTATCCATATACTGGTGTCTGAGTCTTTCTTTGGGGGGTGTGCCTGCAATGAAAGCGCGGTGCCAAAATGGCCACTGCGCTCTTTGCAGCTCCCCCCCCACCCGGACTCAGGCATCCGGGTGTGTTAGGGGGCGTGGCCACGCCTCTATAAAAGGGGTGGATACGAGGCAGCCGAGCTGCCATTTTTGAAACGCGATGGAGCGGAGAAGTTTTCCCCTCCACCCCCTCCCTAGTGAACAGTGTGATTTTTTGGTCGCTTCGGGGCCGGGTGGGATTTTTTGGCTTGAACCTACAATTGGCTCTTTGGTTCTTGCTTTTTTGCCCATCCCACACTGTTGTTAGTGTTTGAGAAAAGGGGTAAGTTGACTTTGGTCACTTTTGCCGGGTAGCACTGGTAAGGTAAAGATTTATGACCCATAGGTATTCGGCAGGTTCGCAATTGACTGGCCAACACATAGACAGGTACAAGGGAAATAGGTTTGGCCGGCCAAGGGCGAACCAGGCAAGGGGTGATGGCAGGAGCTTCACAGCCTGCATCACCTGGATATTTAACGGATACACGTCATAGGGTGGGGTCAGTAGATAGTTTATTGACTCCTGTCAACAATTTGTTTGTGTCAACAAACAAATTGATATAGATAGTTACATGTAGCCAATTGCCATTGGCATTTTGGGAGGAACCTTACCAGTGTTACTGCGGCCTGCTTGCCTTAAAGAATTACAATTGGATGATTACACCAATTGAAAGTTATAATTCGGACTAGGGCATTATTCAATAAAAGTGGCCCGATGCCTTTATCCATATACCGGTGTCTGAGTCTTTCTTTGGGGGGTGCGCCTGCAAAGATTAATGGGTCATGAAAATGTTAAATAACATTTAAGCCACTACTCAGAACTTTGTCAAATATTTTTTTCTTCAACCAGCCTGAATAAAGTATGTCTGTCGTTCTAACCACTATTTGATTGACGTATATGACAAATCAGTCCCCAAATTGGAGAAAGGTGGGTCAATAATGGCCATTTTAGCTTTTTTGTTATTTTGCATCTCAGAACCTTTCTATTGGACATTGCTGAAATATGTACATTTGTAGAAAATGGGTGCCAAGTTTCAAGTAATTAGCTGAAAATATGTCATTTTCATAAGCAGTAGAATTTAAAGGCATATACTAGCAGAAACCTTTCCTCACTTTAGCCTAAGAGTCATTCATTACCATACCACTTTAATTTGTTGGCAGCTTTCCAGGTGAGCTCTCCAGGTAAGTTCAGTCTATTACTTATAAACATCATTTTCCAGTCACCACAGGTCAAAATTCAAGCACAGCATTGAGGGCATTTATCAGAAGGTTTGTGGAAGCATTTCTGAAAAGCAAGAATCTATCATGACTGAAAAAGGACACTAAGTCTTTCAATAAATAGTTCTATTTTCCCTGTAAGTAATTCCATGTGTAACCTCATCATCAATATATTTTAACATGGGCATTTCTTCCAAGAAGGCTATCAGGATTAAATCACTTTCAGGTAGATTAATACACTGGAAAGAGAATTTGTGTACATGCCACTGACAATAAGCTCCATATCTGCAGTTATTATTCTGAGCAGAAATACTGGGGCCATTTAAAGAAGAATTTAAACACATAATTTTGTTCCCAGTGCCAATGCAAAACACAAAAACAAAAATACCAGCCCTCCCAAAAAAGAAATATTTTCAAAACATATGTTGACAAGCATTTAAGGACAAGAGTATTCTGAAAAATTCAATATATTTAACATGTTTCTTTATATTCTGTCTCCTTTTCACCCTTTCCAGAAGCTAAAGCAGTGACATTTATTGCAATTTTCCACTTTCTATTCTGTGTTCGATTTCAGAGCTACACAAATAATACCAAGGATCTGACCTATACCTGACCCTCTAACAAAGCAGGAACAAAAAATCATAACCAAAACCAAAGCAAAGCCATTACTGAGCTTTACAAAGGAAATACTCGAAGTATACAATCCTTGACCAAGCAGAGGCAATCCATACACAGATAAGGCATCAGAGTGCCTCCTTCATAAAAGCTCTTGCAGGATTATGATTGTGTTTCCTGAGGTAGATTTGAATGTGTGCTCTTAAAAAAAACCTATAGAAGCTCAAACTCTGGAAGAAGAATATTAACCTTGTCCTGAAAAAAGAGAAACTGTACATTCTTTTCTTAATGGGAACATTTCAACTGCTATTATAAAGAAACACAAGCGGTGTCAGTTACTTTAATGCTGTTTGCTTATCAGCCATGAGGCTTGATTCAAATCTCAATTCATTCAGAGATTCTTAAAGGTCTCTCTAGTTTATATGGCTCAAACAACAATGGCATTCACATGATGATATCATGTCTAATATGTAATCACCTGCTTTCTATCCTTGTTGTGTATTCAAGTTGAGTTACAAGTTGCTCCAGCAACACTTTGCAAGACAATATGGTGATTTCCTGCCATCAGAATTAAGAGCAAGGTTTTGCATGTATTCTTTCTTTCTTGGGACGCTCCTTATGTTAATTAGAGTTCTATGATTGGGTGCAAATTTGGATTCTGTTCCTGATTGGTTAAAACTCATGAATTGTGTTATGATTGGTTAATTAAGGTTGTCTGGTGGGTCACTACATTGTAGCATAGAGTAACCACTGCCGAGACACTATATAAGCACCACGGGTAAACAAGGGTGTGGTCGGGCCGGATCTATACTTCCCTATTACTGCTGCCAATTCAATGGCCTACTCTTGTTGCAACTTACTACACTAAGCAACAGGATTTCAACCTGTATATGTTGTCTTAATAAGTGTGTGCCATCAAATCAATTCTAACATATGGCCGCTCTTTGCTGCTCATAAAGGTAGTAGAGGATGCTATTGCAACATCACTATGTATGTAAATAACAGTTGAGTGGCAGCTTCTCCATGTCTGTTGAGGAAGGCATCATCTTATTTCCTTTAACTCAGACAGCAAAATATCTTGCACTACCCCACCACTACAAAAAGATGAAAACCCTTCTATATTCTCTTAATGCTGAAATATTTAGCTAATGCCAGGAGTGGTGTATTGTGAATGTTATGGTGAATCATCTATTTGTAGTATAGTAATCTCAAGGGGTGGGCAACTATGGTCATCCAGATGTATTTTCACTGTAGCTCGCATAATTCCTCACTAGTAGCAATTCTTGCTAGGATTATTGGAACATCTATGCCAATAACACCTGGAAAAATTCTCATACTCATGCCTGAACTGGATAAAGACCAACAATACAAAAACTTTTGAAAACTTCTTTCACATCTTGATGCCACTTTTTAAAGCCAGATATGGGATCCCAAAAGTGTTACTCAGATTTGTTTGGGGCTGACCTTTTGATACTGCCAGTCTTTACACTACTCTTTATTTATAAATGCAAGTAGGAACAGCTGTTGTTATTATGTGCTATCAACTCATATTCAACTATGGTGGTAATGTTCCCAACTGAATGTTCATGGTGTGTGAAATATTAAAGGCTGAACAGAGATATGAGCCCAAGTGTCTTAAGTCATGGTCTGACATGGTGTTCACCACAGATATCCAGGCATCTGAAACACAAAATAGTCATGTTTTTTACTTATATAGTTTTTTAACTATATAAATTTGGTTCCCCTACACATTACCTCTCTGTTGGCAAGTAGATACCTGTAACCTATTCTTCCATCCCAAAAGGATCATCTCCCAAGTCCATAATAATAATGGGATCAGCAAATTGGGGATTCTGCTAGATTGTTTGTAGTCCTACATAGGAGGTCATGTTGCATAGGCACTATGTTCCATTTCTTCTGCATACCTTAAACCATTTCCCCCCCACTGATGCTATCATCTCTAGAAGAGATGAAGGAATAAAGATTATTAATCATGGTAGATTTGAAGTTTAGCTAAAGGAAATATTCTGCTTTCCTGATGTAGATCCCTGGTTCTACTGATACCAAATTTAGCCTTTTGGGTTATTAGTGTTTGTGTTTTCCTGAGAAATTGAACATCTAACTAGCATTATTTAGACTTCCTAACAAGAAACCAGTAGATTAATCATGCAATTTTCCATCAGCAGCCAAATTATTCCCTTCCTTCTCCCCACTCCATATATCTTTGTGCTTGTCCAATTCATTTCAGAGGCATAACTTGTTTTTCATTCCTAAAATTTCATTTCCTTCAATCTCAGATTTTGATGAAAATCAATTTTGTAAGTTCCTCATCTTCTAGAGAAGGCTGCCAGCAAGTATCAGACAAAATGCAACTGTCCCATATGAAGTAATTCATTTCTGCCAAAGATTAAACACCATTTTTTCACTTTCACACAAGATGACTGATATTGTTCTGTAAGATCCAAAAGAAGCTCTTTCACTACCAAGATGCTCAGACAGTCATTTCCACTTATACAGTATTCTTTTAAAGGTGGAAAATGGACCACTCGTCACCAGAAAATAAGCACACACTATTATTCTGTCACAATATTATGGTATGTCTACAAGACAAAGAAAAACATGTTCATTACTGCACGTCATTTGCAAAATTCATAAATTCTAACTGCGTTAAGTGAAAAATGAAAAATTGAATATTAGTTTCACTGTGTATGTTATCTTTAACATATTATAGTAGTCAATGGGCAAGTGTTTGATCCTGGCTGAATTTTGGCTTGTGCTAATAAATATACAATGGCTGAAATCCTGTTGCTTCTTTATGCATGCAGATGGTAACTGGCATAACATTCAGTCCTTTCTATGTAGCAATTAAAGAGCTATCCCTGAGATTGTTGAGGGCAGGCATACTTGTGGTTTTGGCACATACTCAAAAATTCAAGCTGGAACTGATTAATTGCCAGCCAGAAATTTAGGGATGTTTTGCTTTGGCATTCTGCATGCCTAAAAAGCAATAGGATTCTAGCCAATTTATCACAGCTGCATTTATTAAAAATGCCATGTTGCAACTGCTTTAAACTGTATTTTATGTACAATATACACATTTAGTGGCAGTTTTCTGGTTTTGTTTTAAGGTGTTCTGTGGCTTTTCTTCCCTCCTCCTTTATCCAAAACTTCCTCCCTCTCCCCCCACCCCACCACTACCTCCTTGGTTCCAATTCCAATCAAAGCTAACAGTCCTATACCTATGGGGCATTAAGAAGAATTGTTTTATATTGTTACTGGGAAGATTTATGGCTGTAATTATTTTTCCAATTATTTGCCACAATTGAGCTCTGATTTTATGCTATAATCACAGACATAGTTTGCTGATCAATTATTTGATGCTACTTCAAAACAACTTGACAAATCTAAATCTGGCCTGTTATGCAGCGTGATGTTTTATAAGTACTCAGGGGTTGGTTTCTATTAGGAAGATTTCAGGAAAAAAAGCAATAATTCTTCCCTTGAGGCACACATTGCCTTGCAATTTTCCCATAACAATTTAATTAGCAAAATTATCAGGGGATTTTTTTATATACCATTGTGATGCTTTAGCTAATTTTCAGTTTCCTACCAGCAATCCTTTCTTATAGACCTTCAATCCAAAGATCTAATTAAAGTAGATAAACTTTGCCATGACTCTTGTGAATCTTTTCTCCCACCCACTATTTCTCTACTATTCTTCTGACATGTTTCAGAGAATGGCTGTGGCCAGTAAGAGCCTGTAGTCTAAGGAAGAGGACCTTTTGTTGCAGTATGGATAGATGGTATTGTGGATGCAATGGGCACAGAGCTAGGCGGGTTGAGGAGGATGGTGGAGGACAGAGGTGCCTGGAGGAAAATGGTCCAGGGGGTCGCAAAGGGTCGAAATCGACTGTGCAACTGAACAACAACAACAAAATGGGTCCCCCCCTCCCCGGCAATACCTTAAATCATAGCATTTCCTGGTTGGAACATTGAACAAAGTGAAAAATGCCTTTGCACAGTCCTGCTTTTAATCACAATGCAAACTTGCTGCTGGGGCATAAAAGACAGGAATGGAGAAAGAACTTCTCAGGTCACTAGTGTAGATTCCAGTGGAATATTTCGACAGCTGTGTGGTTGGTCAGTGAAGATGACAATGGCAACCATATTGGATGCAGGACATTGAGCCCGGGCTCCATCTGAAATGTATTCATTGTATTGTATTGTATTGTATTGTATTGTATTGTATTGTATTGTATTGTATTGTATTTAGTGAATATTGTGTTTTATATATTGTGATATTGTGTTAGGATGTATGATATATTTTGATCTTGTGTTAAACTTCTTCTATATATTGTGAGCTGCCCTGAGTGGTGCTTGCACCAGGATGGCAGGGTATAAATAAACTTCTAATCTAATCTAAAGAGTAAATAAGTAATGAAACAAGTTAACTTCATTTGGAGTAAAGCAACATAAACTGCAGTGACTGTGACACCTCAAAACTGGTCTCAACACTGGTGTCAATCCCTCCCATCCTCCTCCCCATACTTTAATATATGCTTATAAAGAAATAATGAGGAAAATTTTCTAGCTGACAGCATTTCTTCCTTTGCATCACAGAGTCTGACGTATCTCCAAGTTGTGTTAGATGAGGAGTTGCAAATTACTGTTTCTACTGTACAGGTATATAGTGCTTCTTCCATTCAGGTCTACAATAAAAGCTACCCAAGTTTACTTTATAGTTTGAAGTTATGGTTGATTGAATAATTTGACAACACTGGAGACAGGCTATGTTTCTTTTTCTCTCTTTCTTTTTTGAAACAATTTGTCTGTTGTGATCTCCATCCCCCACCTGCCCCAACATAAAGAAAGATCTGTACAGGAACAGAACTGTGATGTTAGCCAACCTGCCACTCAAGGCATTAATCCTCTAAACATCTCTACTGTCAGGAGAAAGATACCTGGAAGCTGGCATGCTGGAGATAAAGAGAAAAGTTGGACAGGAACCAGAAAACATTCAAAGGATAAACTAGATGCTTATATCGAGATACTACCTTCTAACTCAGATGTTTTTTAAAAAGCCTCAGGAAAAAAAAGATACAAAAGTGCTCCAACCCCTGCAGATTAAAAAATCCTATTATTTTTTTAGTAATCAGATTCATGATTTAGGTTACACTGCTACACTTCTACGGAGAGTTTAGAGACAATATAAATCACACCTTGCTGAGAATAGTGTTCATTCCAAAAGAAAAATACCTGATATTTATAGAAACCAAACATGCACATGTTAGCTGATCTCACTTTTATTGCCTAAGTGTACATAAATGTCTAGCATTGTGCAAACAGCAATAATAAAAGTCATAAAAGCACTACTCTGTTTGAAATCTGAGTTTTTGTTCTCGTCATTGGCTGCAACTAGTATCCAAAAATGCATTTTTCCCTGAAGCAGGAAAAATTACATTGGCATGAATTTGTTTAAAGGTGGATCCCAGCTTGCCATGACGTGACCCACACACTATGACCTCAGAGCCATCTCCTGTGGCACGTATGAAATGAGACATGCAGGATTTAACACCGGGACTGCAATGGATTGCTGGAGCCTTGAGGATATTATCAAGGTGCAACTTCACAGCCAGTCCATCTGGCATGGCCTCTTCCACCTCCATGATCATTGGGAATCAGAGTTCCTTCTCTGCTCATTTTGCCATTGAGCCCAATGTGATGGTTTCCAGTGGCCTTTCCTTCCACCGTGGGGACCATCACCCCACCTAAACGTGCTCATCCACCTGTAGCCGTTGGCCCCTTTAGGGAGTTAGGTTATTTACTGCCTCGCAACACTTGCCATTGAGTCACTGGCTGTATGGTTTACTACATTAACATAGCAGGATTTCTGGCCAGACATATAATCTGAGTTTTATAGAATGTCTATATAGCAGTGTTTCCAGTGGTGGGATTCTGCATGTTTGCCCCAGTTTGCCAGAACTGGTAGAAGAAATTCCGGCTGGCCATGCCCATCCAAGTTTTGAATTAAAGTAGCCCTAATCCAGGTGCAACACAGGGCTTTTCCTCCTGGCCACGCCTACCATACCACACCCACAGAGTAGGTAGTAAAAAAATTGAATCCCACCACTGAGTGTTTCCCAACTTTTGGTTTTTGGACTTTAGTTCCCCAAAGCACTGATCAGCCAATGTACTGACAGGCTTCTGGGAATTGAAGTCCCCCTGTAAGGTGTGGGCCCCATGTTGGGAAACATTGGTCTTTAGCCTCTTTATTCTTTGAAAATGGGGGGGGGGGGGTTTTGTCACAAAATGGTACCAAAGAGAAGAAAATGTTGCTCAGTGTCCCCTGAAGCCGCTCAAAGTGAAAGGAAATAAAAACTAATTGAGGAAAGCAATCATAATCAGTAGTAGCATTCCTGGTAGGTTGATTTTTCTCCCCAGAAATAATAAAAGCACAATGGAAAAAACATTGTGGCACCTAAGTGTAGTATATCAAGCAGTGCTTCTGTTTCTCCAGGACTAGTACTAGCTGTTTCCAACACATGGCCAATGAGAACAGAAAGGGCACAATAGCCACAGTGATAGTCCCTAGACTGATGGTTCTGGGGGACTTCAATTTGCCTTCGCTGGGGACTGGCTCCGAGGTGGCTCAGGAGTTCATGGCTTCCATGGCAGATATGGACCTGATTCAGGTAATTCAGGGCCCGACCAGGGGCAGTGGCCACACACCAGATTTAATCTTTTTGTCGGAGCGGTGGCAGAGTGATCTGAGACTACGGAAATTAGACATAACACCTGTGCCATGGTCAGATCACTATTTGGTGGCTCTAGACTTCCTGGGTGCGACGCTGCACCGTAGGGAGGCAGGGCCTATTAGAATGGCCCGCCCCAGGCAACTGATGGATCCTGATGGATTCCAGAGGGAACTGGGGGATTTCCCTCTGGATCGGCAACACGATTCACCCGAGGCGCTGGTCGACCTGTGGAACAGGATGACTACAGCGGCCTTGGATGAAATCGCACCACTACGGCCTCTCAGAGCTCATCGAGCTAGGTCATCTCCATGGTTCACAGATGAACTGCGGGAGCTCAAACGGGCAAAGAGACGCCAAGAGCGCCGCTGGGTGAAGACCCAGAGAGACTCCGATTGGACACTAGCTAGGGCCGCTATTAGGGCCTATCTAGTGGCGATGGAGGTGGTGAGGCGACAATACTTCACCACCCTTATTGCCTCCGCTGATAATCGCCCAGCCACCCTGTTTCGGGTTACCAGGTCTCTCCTTGGTAGGGGGACCCCGGTGCCCGGTTGGCAGGGGTCGGCTGAGGACTTTGCTGACCATCTAGTGGAGAAAATCGATCGGATTCGTTCTGGGTTTAATCCTGGCGTGGATGGGGAGAGTCTGGAGGGAGCCGGAGCACAGTCTTGCCATGCCATCTGGGACCGGTTTGATCCAGTTGCCCCTGATGAAGTGGACAGGCTCCTTGCAGCTGTGCGCGCCACTACCTGCCCTTTGGACCCCTGTCCCACCTGGTTGGTGAAAACCTCCAAGGCAGTGACAGGTGGCTGGGTTGGGGCTGTGATCAATGCATCATTGCGGGAGGGGGTGTTTCCTGCACCTTTAAAACATGCTTTGGTGCGCCCCCTCCTGAAGAAATCTTCCCTCGACCCAGCTGTCCTAACTAACTATAGGCCTGTCTCAAACCTTCCCTTTTTAGGGAAGGTGTTGGAGAAGGCAGTGGCGTGTCGGCTGCAGGGGGTACTGGATGAAGCGGATTATCTGGACCCTTTTCAGTCAGGATTCAGGCCTGGATATGGTACCGAGACGGCATTGGTCGCACTGATGGATGATCTCTGGCGGGAGCGGGACGGTGGTCATCCATCCGTCCTTGCTCTTCTTGACCTCTCAGCGGCTTTCGATACCGTTGACCACGGTATCCTTCTGGAACGGCTCCGAGGTTTGGGAATCCAGGGTACTGTGTGGTCCTGGTTTTCCTCATTTCTGAAGGGTCGGTCCCAGTCGGTGTGGTTGGAGAGTGAGAGGTCCAGTCCTAGGCCCCTCAAATGGGGGGTTCCTCAGGGCTCGGTGCTCTCTCCTCTCCTATTTAACATCTACATGAAACCGCTGGGTGAGATCATTCGCTCCCATGGGGTGCGGTACCATCAGTACGCGGATGACACTCAGTTGTACATCTCGGCCCATGGGGACCCCAGTGATGCCGTCAAAGTCCTTTCCAGATGCCTGGAAGCTGTGGGGGTCTGGATGGGGGCTAACGGGCTACAGCTGAATCCCAGCAAGACTGAGTGGCTATGGATAAGGGGTCCTGCGTTAATCCGGGAGTTACCATCGTTGGTTCTGGATGGGGCTATTTTGCCCCAGACAGACCCGGTGCGCAACTTGGGGGTCCTCCTGGATTCACGGCTACTGCTAGAAGAACAGGTGGCGGCTGTGACCAGGAGGGCTTTCGCCCAACTTCGGGTGATTCGCCAGTTGCGCCCACTCCTGGACCGGGACTCCTTGCTCATGGTCACCCATGCTCTGGTTACCTCCAGACTAGACTATTGCAATGCGCTCTACATGGGGCTGCCCTTGACGACCATTCGGAGGCTACAGCTGGTCCAAAATGCGGCTGCCCGGGTGGTGATGGGGTGTGGGCGTTATGCTCATGCTTCGCCACTGCTCCGGGAGCTGCACTGGTTGCCAGTATGTCTCCGGGTGCAATTCAAGGTGCTGGTTTTGACCTTTAAAGCCCTATATGGTAGTGGGCCAGGTTACCTAAGAGACCGCATCGCCCTGAGGACGTCTGTCCGTCCAACCAGAGCGGACCGGAGGGGCTCTCTAATTGTTCCATCAGCCAGAGGGGCTCGCCTCTCTGGCACAAGGAGGAGAGCCTTCTCCGTGTCTGCACCGGCCCTCTGGAACCTCCTGCCAACAGAGCTACGTCTTCGGACGGAGCTGCTGCCTTTCAGAAGGGATCTTAAAACCTGGCTGGCAGGTCAAGTGTGGGGTGCGGGTGGAAGGGTAACCACCATGGGGTGGTTGGTGTAGAGGAACCCTTCCCCATGGTGCCTTTTCGATCCTGCAGCCCTTGCTTTTTAGGGGGTGGGTAGTCTTAACTTTTTTACTGTTTTAACTGTTTTTAGGATTATTATTGTATTTGTGAATTGTATGTAAACTCCTTGGGTTGCCCTGGGGTTACTTTTTATGTTGTTAGCCGCCCAGAGTCGGCCTTGTGTTGAGTGGGCGGGATATAAATTGAATAAATAAATAAAATAAATAAAACTAAGGCAGAAACTACAGACTCAGGGGAAAAACAGGATTGTGAGTCCTGGTGCAGTTTAAAAACAGTGCCCAATCTGCATTTAAAAACAACAACAACCAACACATTATGTAGGAATCCGATTCATGTAAACATCTATTCAGCCTCATAAGGAGCAGTTTATAGGCCCAGATAAACAAAGGGAGAGTTAAGGAGTCTAACGGAGTCCAGCTTCATTAGACAAAGTAAGGAAGAAACAGAGATAGAGACAAAGCATACACACGACTGCAGTCTTGGCTGAACAAAGGAATAATCATGGCGTCTCTTTATTCAAACAGAGTATATCAGAAACAAAACTAAGGCACATACAACCAATTAGAAATGTCCGAACCAAATAAGGAGAATGCTTCTCACTTTTCTACGCATGCCCACAATCAAGCGTTGTCTCTCATGTATACAAAGAGGCCTTTGTTTACAAAATGTGTAGGAAGACAGGCAGACAGAAACCAGATACATTCCTACAACATTAGTGGTTTGTAAAGCAGTGCTGTGGGTGGCCGGTGCTGGGAGACTTCTCAACTCCAGAAACTGCTGGGGTTGCAGAAGCATAGTCCTTATCTGATACAGTAAATAAATAAATAAACAAACAAAATCAACATGTAGTTGAAATGAAGCCACTAGAGCTGCCTACCTTGGGCAAGATTGTTGCCAGCTGAGCAATATTGGGAAGCTTCCCAGCTATCTTGGCATTGGTAGACCAATGGCATTGTTCTTGTCAGGTGTTTGGGTTTCTCTAGCATCTCTATGATTGTTACATAGTGAGTGGAAGAATACCTTCAGGTGCTGATGAAACCCTAGTTCCATCAATGCCCAAGAAGTCTGAAAAATTCCACAGAATGACATTTCCTGCTTTAATGGAAGGGATCACGCTGATACAGCATGTATGCTGCGAGCAGGGTTGTGCCAGTTTGCTGATAACCTGCAGGAAATACTCTACAGCAGTTTCTCAACCTTGGGTACCCAGATTTCAGTTAGGAGCAGCCTTGATTAGCAGGTGTACTGTTGTATAATAAATAACATCTGAACTTTGAGAAGGTAACACTCTATGATAGGGGTCAGCAAACTTGGTTCTCCAGATGTTATTGGACTTCAAATCCCAGAGGTCCTGATCAGCAGGTATACTGACTTGGGCTTCTGGTAATTGAAGTCCAAGAACACTTGGAGAGCAAAGTTTGATGACCCCTTCCTTAGAGTTCTACCTTCTCAAAGTTCAGATGTTATTTATTACACACTTCAAAGAAAGTTTAGCCAGCACAAATTTAGGTGCTGTGCAAAAAGGGAGTTTGCATGGACCACTGGAAGTATCTTACATACTATATTAATCAATCAGAATTTTCACTTTCTTATCCTTCTTGCCTGACCTTCTGGCATGGACAGGAATGGTTCTGTCTCATAGATGAAAAATAATTTGAAAAACAAGCCAAACAAGATGTGTGCCCAAACATCTTGTGGAGTTTCCTCCCCCCCCCCCCCCCCCGCCCCACCGGTGAGTGGGCGTTGTTGTTTCTCTGACTATCTTCACCAAACCAAAGTAAAAAATAATCCAGATCTAAGTGATACCTGGTTTAAGTGGTTTGTGATGGAGTACACAGAAAGATCCTCCTTGAAAGTGCCTTCATTTTGGCAGTTCCACATCTGGCTTAGACAGGGAAGAAGAAGCACTTTTGTGATGGCTACTAGCTGAAAGCAGAGTATCAAAAGGAGGTGGGGTATGGCATGTGTAGAGAAAAAGAAAAATGCTCTGGATTTTTTTAAAAAATAGCCAGGCTTGAAGTTTGCAGAAGACTAATGACAACCAGGAAAGGTTTTGAGATCTGACATACAGAGGTGTTTTAAAAATCCTCCATCCAAATCCTCCATCCTATGTGTTGGATGAATTTGTGGATTATTTCCTCAAATTTCTCTCCAAACTTCTCTGACGTAATCCTCATTATTAGAGCACCACTACTAGTATTTTTGTTTTTCATACTACAAGTGGTAGTAACAGCTGGGCCAGCAATTTGCTTCTTCCAGAATGACCTCTGCATGGCATCATTGTGGGGCAAGGGAAAGAAACCACAGTTTAGAAAACAATGGATGGACATTATAATTATATTTTTAAAAAGATTTTTCTACTGTGAGGGGAGAAATGGAAATGTCAAATTACTTCTGAGAAAAATGTCTTCTGAGAATTTTTTGAAGGGACATTGTAGTTGGAGCTGCTCTTTATTCCTTCTAATCCAGGGGTGTCCAAACTATGTCCTGTGGGCCAGATACGGCCCCCAATGTCAATTTATCCAGCCAGCGCCACCCTTGTCACTCCTGGAAGCAGACGTAAAACACACCCATAGGTGTTTTACTTCCACTTCGGGGAGCGACAAGGGAGGTGTGGCCGGATCCAGCCCATGCCCCGTAGTTTGGGCACCCCTGGTTTAAGCAGAGAAAATGGCAGCCTAAAATCTATCTCATCCTACATATCTGTTGCAAAAACAGATTGCAAGGCACATTTTACTTCCACTTCTGGTGGGAGGAACCATATGACTGGCCCGCTGAACCACATGAACAGCTCACTGAACCATGTAACCAGCCCACAGCCCAAAAAGTTTGGGCACCCCTGTTCAAAGCTGTGAAGTATCTGGGTGGACAGTGTAACAATTGCAGGAAGATGGTCTAACAGGAGCTGTGCTTTTATCCTCCAATTTCCAAGAAATTTTCTTTCCTGATGAAAAAAAGCTCTTCCCTTCCCCCCTTTTTTTCTGTCTCATTAACAGAACAATTTAGTTTGGGTGATATTGGGTTTACTGAAATGCTGTTGAGTATTTTAATTTTCCTTTTCTATAATACATCTTTTCTTCACTCTGCAGCTTCTTTGGATGCCAGTACATCCCAATCTGGAATGTGATGGTTTAGTGGCTAAGACACTGAACTTGATGACTGGAAGGTCGGCAGGTCAGCCATTTGAGATCTGAGTACAATACTGCATGACGGAGTGAGTGCCTGTCTCTGTCCTAGCTCCTGCCAACCTAGCAGTTTGAAAGCAAGAAATTGCATGTAGATAAATAGGTACCACTTTGGTGGCAAGGTACCAGTATTCCATGCACTCGGTTGTCTAGTAATGCCTGCCACATGTTTACGGAAACGTCTGCAGACACAGATAGCATTGGCTTTTTGGCTATAAAAGGAGATGAGCACTGAAACCTAGAGTCAGATACAACTAACTTTCGAGCAAGGGTGACCTTTACCTTTACATACATCCCAATCTGTGTGCCATAGAAGGATTCATCTTAAGAGAGGGAATGTATGTCAGATGCTAGAAAGATGGTGTACAATGAAAGACTGAAAGACAATCATTCTGTAATTGAGGTGAGTGCAAGAATGTTGAAACCTGCCCATGATAATTCTACTGAAGCTCTTTTTCAGCACAACACTAATCTGAATAGATAAGCAAACACCCACCCCCACACACACATGTTTTATATCTAACCAGAGTTCTCCATTGCATGGAACTTTGTAATTATATTTGCTTGAAGGTGAATTTTGTTATACTTCCTCTTCACTTGTTCCCTATCAGTTTAGGGAATTAGCAAGTTAAGTAGTTGGCATACATACAGTTAAAAAAATTGAATGTCCAATGAGGAAAGTGCACTTTATTTCCTCAAGAAGTCACTAGTATCAATTATTGCTTTCTTTTAGGGAATAATTATTTAACAAAGATAGTTTGAGCATCCTTTTTATAACTCCCATCTAATGACAAGGTCTATGACAAATACTCTGAAAAGATTGGGGGTCGGGACACTTCTGTTAAAGAAATGTTAAGATGGAAAAAGTAGTTGACTCACTCACTGAGTCATTGTGCCAGAAAAGAAAAATCTTAAAGGAAGAGGAAAAATTGAAAAACCACAGAATAAATATGCAAAGCTAACAGTCAGCAGCAGCAGTTTAACCCTGTTGGCTATCTGTACAAACCAAATGGTGTTTCTCCAATCATTCCTGTCCGGATAGTGACAGAAATCACACTCAGTCACATAGGTATGTGGTAGTTCCCTTCCCTATCTCTTTAAAGGTCTTGCAAACAACATATAAATTACAACATATAAATCAACTGACTCCCATTTTATGTGCTCCTCCAAGTGTATTCCCATGAAACCTACTCTGGGATCAGATGTGTTCCGCCAAAAGTTAGTCCTGTTGAAAGAGGGAGACAGAAAATCACAATTCCCATTGTACTTTATCCAGTTGGATCAAGGTCAAAAAGATTTAAAGCTTTCAAAAGGTAGCATCAAGTGTGTTGGCTAAAAATAATAAAAAATAATAATTGAGCAGCCAAGTCAATTCTGACTTATGGAGACCCATTCCAGTTTTTTTTTTAGGTAGAGACAGTAAAGTGATTTTACCATTTCTTTCTTCTGGGGGCATCCTGGGACTGTGCAGCTAGCCAAAAGTCACCTAGGCTGGTTGTTATGAGATGCACAGTGGGGAATTAAATTCCCAGCTTCTGGCTCTGTTGTCAGATGTCGAACTCACTGAGCTATAATAATTAAAAAATTACAGAAAAGGGAAGAAGAAGCATAATTCAGTATCTGTTTCTTTGGAAGAAATAACATGAAAGCCTCTCATTAACTGTAATGATATGGTGACTAGATTCACCATATAATCCCATACTTAACCTTTTCTCCCCAATAAGCCTGTTATTTTAAGGATGATACACAATTTTAAGTTGACACAAAAGCCATCTCTTAATCTCCTGAATTCTGTTTGAAATGAGAAAGAATGAGAATCATTAATATACTTGAAGCATTGTGTTAATTCATGGATAGCTAACTGATCACTAAGAAGCACAGAACCATCACACATTTGTGTATGAATCAGAAAAGCAACTGTGAGCAGAAATACCAAGCTCTCATTCACAGGGTCACTATAACTCAGAGGCAACTTGATAGTATGTAACCACAACTCTTTCCAGCAGCTTGATGAAATATGTTGCCCAAGGAAAACAGCTAGTTGTAGACCATGTTCTTAACTATTTATTAAAGTTTTAAAAATAAAATTGTTTCTGTTATGAAACTTCTTGTTGCCTGTATCAAAGATACACGAAAACCTCGAGATATGGCAGAGGTCTGTTACAACAGCCTCCGTCGTGACACGAAAAAATTGTAACCCGAAACGTCTATAGGGAAGCATTGATAATGTAAAAAAAAATGGTTGTGAATATGCATGTCTGAAACATTTTCCTATAAATACTGAAAACTGAGGATTATTTCCGCTTAGTTTGTATTTTGGTATGTTTAACAACTTGCATTATAATCATTTGTTCCTTTGTCTTTATATCCAGGAATGTACACATCAGGGCCGGATTTAGGATCTGCGGGCCCCTAGGCTGAACCTGTGGTGCGGGCCCTACCGGGGAAAGCATTTTTCTAAAATTAACCTACAAAAACCACATTTTCAGCAATTATCCAATTAAAAACTGAAAAATAAACATTTAAAGTTTATTATTAAATTATAGAAATTTTATGTACGACATTCCTATACAGTATTTAGAATTTGATAAATTCATGAGATGATAAAAATGAAAAGAACTGAACATCATTAAGGTAATATATCTTAATGGTATTTAACATGATTTATTAACATTGCTACAAACAACTATATTATTAAAAAAGAATACAAAGTTGAGATTCAACTCTATGTTTCTAAATATGCATGTGTATTATGGTTTTAAAAATAACATATCGTAATTTTAATTAAACACGTTAAAAATGCAAAATGCAAAATAACAAAAAGGAATGTAATGACAAGCAACATTCACTTAACCTATACAACATACATAATATATTATTTAATTCAAATACAGAACTTTTCTAAACAATCTAACTATAACAAAAGTGTCACATAATCTTAATGGCTAATTAGTTTATGCCTACACTTCCTATTAATGAAGCTACTTATAAAATCATGCACGATGTGGACAAAGTAGATAAGGAAAAACACTTTTCCCTATCGTATAACACTAGAACTAGGGGATACTCCATGAAACTTGTGGGTACTAGTTCTCAAACAAATAAGAGAAAGTATTTTTTCACCCAGAGGATCACTGGTCTATGGAACTCCCTGCCAGAAGAAGTGGTGACAGCTGTCAATCTTGACAGCTTTAAGAAAGGATTAGACAAGTTCATGGAGGACAAGGGTATCAATAGCTATAATTATGGATACCCAAGGACAACCTCTGGGTTGGAGAGATAGGCAGGATATCTCTCAATGCCATTTCCAGGAAATCCTAAGCAGGTGAAGGCATCTGCTTGGGAATACCCTGAAGCAAATGGTGAGCCACTGTGTGAGACAGAATGCTGGACTGGATCAGCTGTGGCCTATTCCAGCAAGGCTGTTCTTATGTTCTTATGTTACTTATAATATCTTCATAATTTTGTTGTCTTAAAATGTCACTTTCAATGCTGAGTAAAGCTAATGCAAGCGCGGCGCCAAAATGGCCGCCGCGCTCTTTGCGCCCCCCCCCCATCGGACGAAGGCATCCGGGTAGTTAGGGGCGTGGCCAGCTCCCTTATAAAAGGGGTGGCCACGAGGCAGCCGCGCTGCCATTTTGCGAAG
Source organism: Bradypodion ventrale (assembly GCA_035047345.1). Taxonomy (NCBI): domain Eukaryota; kingdom Metazoa; phylum Chordata; class Lepidosauria; order Squamata; family Chamaeleonidae; genus Bradypodion; species Bradypodion ventrale. The sequence goes on along the minus strand of JAWDJE010000002.1, from coordinate 284,675,888 downwards.
CGACGGAGCGGAGAAGTTTTTCCCTCTTACCTCCGTCGCTTTTACCCTTACCGGGAAGCCTTTTGGCTGCTGAATTTTCTCGTTTTTGGCTTTCCATCGAGTGGCTGAGATGCCCTCGAAGAAGAAGGCGGCTGCGAGCGCGGCTCGTGCGGTTCGGAGGCACAATCCGGGTCGGAGGACCGCGGCTGCGCCTCCCCAGCAGCCGCCTTTGCCTGCACCCACCGGGACCGGTGGAATGGGGTCTATTACCCCTTGGCCGGATAATGGGGGCCCACGCACGGGTCCAGTGGGGGCTGCGGCCCTCGGCCCGCAAGCGGTGGGCACCGCTCCTGGTGTTGCTCATTCCGCTGGGCCTTCCTCCATAGGGGCGCAGCTTGCTCCGGGGCCTTCCAGCATTGGGGGGTGGTCTGGTCCCCTTCCCTGGCAGGTTGCTACATCGGCCCTACCGGGCCCGGGTGTGGGGTCGTGGCCCTATTCGGGCCCCGGGGTACAGGGACCTGTACTCATGCCTGGAGTAGGTGGGCTGGCTGGCCCTTTGCCCCATGTCAGCATGGAAGCCTTACTGGCCCGCGTTGCGGCCCTCGAGGCATCCCTGGCCCGGGCTAGCCACGCTGGGGCTCCCTTTGGGCTTCATTTTGACGCGTCGTCTGCTGGGCAGCGGCAGGCGGCGGAACGGGTCGAGCTGCTTGAGGCGCGTGGCACGACCTCGGCCACTGCCTCGCAGCTCCCCAACCAACAGACCGGCGCGGGTCAGGCCCCATCGACGAGCTCTACGGCGGTCGTGAGCTCCGACGCCCCCAGTGGGCCGGAACCCCCGGTGGGGGCGGCCTATGGGGGTGCAGCGTGTGAGTATGCGGTTCAAACCAGTGCACCTACACACGTGGCCACGTTGGGGGGGGTGTTTCAATGGCCTTGGCCTCGCGCGGGTGGTGCGGCGGTACAGCCGCTGACGCCCCACCCGGCGACGACAGCTAACATTCAGGGCCCCATGGTGGTTGGTGTGTCCTACCCTGTGGGGAATATTTTGGGGGTGGCTGGGTTAGTACAGGCCCCTTTTCAGATGCCCACAGTTCCTGCTGTGCCTGTGTCGGCCTTGCCGACGGCAGGGTATTCCTTACCACTTGGTGACCATTTGGCACAGACCACCAAAGAGAAGATCTGGCGGGGGGAGTACGTGGATATCTTCTCACTCCTCAACAGACAGCCCACCAAGGAAGAGAGGGAGGGGCAGGATGAGAAGGATAAGGAGCAGGCACGTCGTCGCAAGCCACCATGCACGTGGGCCAACTGGTTGCCGGCCTACCTCATATACATGGCGGTGTACCTTAGGGCCCGGCCGGATTTGGCAATTCCAATGGTCCAGTATTTGGACAACATCTATAGGGCGATGGTTGACTTTCCGGGCCCATCGTGGTTGGCTTATGATGAGGAATTCCGTATGCGGATTCCCCTGCACCCCGAGATGAGGTGGGATGAGCCATGTCAGAGGCTCTGGCTTTTGTACATGACGCCCACGCGCCCCGCGCCCGGGGAGAGATACCATTGTGGACATGCGGTCCAGTGAGCGGCCCCAGCACAGGTTCCCCGCCAGGTGGCAGGGCAGGGGGTTCCAGCCCGCCTGCTGTGCTGGACCTTCTCGTCTAATGGTTCCTGCAATAGGAAGAACTGCAAATACAGACATGAGTGTCCCGCCTGTGCTGGCCCCCATGCGGCCTCTGCCTGTCCCAGGCCTGGAGGGACGCGGGGCAGAGGGAGGGGCGGACAGGGGGCTGGCAAGACTGCCGCAGATGGAGCTAGTTCACCGAAAGGCTCCCTCCCCAATTAATGTGGACATGTTGGAGCGTTGGCTCACATTGTACCCGAAGGGAGAGGATGCGGATTATCTCCTTCAGGGTTTTAGGCAGGGGTTCCGTATCCCTTTCATGGGGGATAGGTCCCCCCAGGATGCCCCCAATCTTTTATCCCTTAGGGGGAGGGAGGAGGTGGCTGCTGCCAGCATTAATAAGGAGGTCGTTGCGGGCAGGGTCGCTGGCCTTCACCCCCGTTTCCCAATCTTAAGGTATCGCCCTTGGGCTTAGTGCCTAAAAAGTCACCGGGCGAGTTTCGCCTCATTCATCACTTGTCCTACCCAGCCGGCCGCTCGGTCAATGATGCTATCCCTGATGACCTTTGCTCAGTCAGGTATACATCTTTTGACCACGCGCTGCGCATGGTGCGCTCATGTGGCCCGGGTGCGCTGCTGGCTAAGTGCGACATTAAGTCGGCTTTTCGCCTCTTGCCGGTGCACCCGGGCGACTTCGAGTTGCTGGGTTTTAAATTCCGGGGTGAATATTACTTTGATAAGGCCATGCCTTTTGGCTGTTCCATATCATGCTCGGCCTTCGAGCATTTCAGCACATTCCTAGAGTGGGCTTTCGTCTGCAGGTCAGGGTCCCGGTCTGTAGCCCATTACCTGGATGACTTTTTATTCGGGGGTGAACGGGGCTGGGACACGTGTACACGTCTCCTCAACACATTTCAGACGCTAATGGAGGAACTCGGTGTCCCTTTAGCGCCCGAAAAGACCGAGGGCCCATCTACCCAGCTAGTCTTCCTGGGGGTGGAGATTGACACGGTAGCGCAGGCTTCTAGGTTACCGCGGGATAAGGTGTCCAGAATAGTGGCCCTCATCTCGGACTTGCTGGCCAAGCGCAAGGCATCACTGAGGGAACTGCAGGTGCTCCATGGTCACCTCAATTTCACTTGCAGGGTGGTCGTACCGGGCAGGGCATTTGCTAGGCGCCTGTGCGACGCCATGACAGGATTATCCAGGCCCCACCATAGGGTCAGGCTTACCCGGGGTATCAGAGCAGACATGCTTGTCTGGCTACAGTTCCTGAGGGAGTTCAATGGGGTCTCATTTTGGAGGTCTGACCTCCTGGCTTCCCCCCGCTTTCAGATTCAGTCTGATGCCTCAGGATCCCTGGGTTATGGGATGTACTTCAATGGGAAGTGGGCCTATGGTGGGTGGCCACTGGCCTGGGCAGGCACGGATCGCCTGCGGGATCTCACATATCTCGAATTTTTCCCTATCCTGGGTGCTTTGATGCTATGGGGCGAGGAGTGGGCCAACTCGGTTGTGCATTTCTGGTGTGACAATGCGGCTGTTGTCCACATTGTCAATGCACAGACTTCTAAATCGCCCAGGGTTATGGATCTAGTGCACTAGTTTGTGTTGCGCAGCCTGCGCCTCAACGTTCTTTTCAGGGCCAGGCATGTCCCAGGGGTTAATAATGATATCGCTGACGCTTTGTCCCGCCTGCAGATCTCCCGGTTCCGTGCCTTGGCCCCGGATGCGGAGGAATTTCCCTCGCCACTCCCGGACGAGATATGGACCATTGGCAAGGAGAGGTGAACCGGGCGATTGGCCTGTCACTAGCGCCACGCACGCGTAAGGCGTATCATCACGCATTTGAGTCTTTCAGAGCATTCTGTACCCAATTTCAACTGCCAGGAACCTGGCCGATCCCGGTAACCCATGTTCTGCAGTTCATGGTTTACCTGCATGCTCAGGGCCTTGCACCTCGCACCATAGCATCTAAGCTGTCAGCGTTGGCTTTTATGGCCAAAGTGGGAGGTCATGTGGACAGCACCACGGACTTCCGTGTGAGACATGTTTTGGAGGGGTGGGTGCGCGAGCGCGGGCGTTGCCCGGACGACCGCCACCCGATTTCCCCAGGGGTTCTTACCCACTTGGCCCAGGGCTGGCCAGGCCTCTGTTTCGATAGATACGAGGCAGCCCTATTTCATGCAGCCACAACGGTGGCATTTTTTGGAGCGCTCCGCATCAGCGAGCTTGTGATGCTGTCTAAGGTGGATGCAAGTCGTAGGGCACTGGAACTCGAGGATGTATATGTTGCCAAAGACTGGGCTCAGTTGAGGATTCGCTCCTCTAAGGCAGATCAGCATGGCATAGGCAGTAGTGTAAGACTGCTACGGTGTTCTTTGGCAGACATCTGTCCGGTTGGTGCCCTACAGGAGTTTCTTGCACTGCGTGGCACGCACCATGGCCCGTTTTTCTGTCACCAAGATGGGTCTCCCCTTACTAAATTTCAATTTTGGAAGGTGACAGGCAAAGCGCTGGCCAGTGTGGGCCTCCCGGGCGCCCGTTATGGCACCCATTCATTCCGAATAGGGGCGGCCTCCACTGCAGCTGCTTTTGGGTACTCCGGGGCTGACATACGCAGCATGGGAAGGTGGGGTTCGCAATGTTTTCAGTTTTATGTGCGCCCACTTCCGCCGTGAGTACCATTTCAGTCACCTTACCTTCTCTTCCTCGTTTTCTTTACAGACCCTGGGTGTCGTATTACACCGGTGACAGTATGGCTGGTGGGCCATAGCTACGTGCACAGGGCAGCGCGTTACGCTGCGGCGACAGAGTGGGGACCCCGACTGGGACTGGGTGCATACGCAAGTCTCACATGGCATGGTAAGCCCGGAATGTTATGGCGGGAGCTGCTGCCTTTCCTTTTTTCAGGTCAGAATGCTGACCCGCGGGGGGCGTGTCAAGATGGAGGGCTGAGAGGGGCAAACTTTTTTCTGCTCGGAATGGAGAGAAATGAAAGTGACTTTTAAAAGCGAAAATAGCTCCTGAAATTGGCAAAAAAATGGATTAGAAAAAATAGAAGGAAAAATAGATACGGAAAATACTTTGGAGGCTCCAAAGCAGCGCTGGGAAAGGGAGATAAATTAGAGTTTCGATCTTGGAGAGAGCGGGGGGAGGGGCGACCTATAATGGCGACGAGTCCCCGGAGCTCTTAAAAGAAAAGCGGATAGATTGGAAACAAGAGGAGATCGTCGTCCCGGTGAAATTGATTAAAAGTCCGGGCAAAGAGGATAAGCGGACGATCGGATCGAAAAGGGCAATCTCGGCGGGGTGTGAAAGAGGTAAGCTGAAGCGGACCTCGCCCGCCCCCGCCACCCCCTCGATCGGAGACGGCCGGAGCTTTGTGGAGCTGGACAAGAATAAAGGGGAGAAGTGGAGAAAGCAAGACGGTGAGCATTTTTGCAAAGACTTTCAAAGAGGTTAAGGGGAAGAAAAGAGACTGAGACTTTCCGTATTGAGTTTTGCCGGTGGGAGCTGATAAAGCAGCGGCTAAGTAAAGAGAACAATAGAGCTACTTCCTGCTTTTCTTTTTTCTTATTCCCTTTTTTCTTTTTGCTCCCCTCTCTTTGTCGTTATGTAAGCTGTGGACTTGGAGTATTGGCTTTTAAAGAAAAAGGAGCGGGTTTAAGTGTGCCCCTGCATATATATTTTTTTTTGGAGCTATAAAGTGAAGCAAGATGGTGCTGTGGGCTAGAGCCTAGGGAAATAAACTGCTGTTAATTTGAAACTTTGGAGAGCAGGAGCCTGAATCCGTCAGTGTTTTTTACTTTTGTATTTATCCCATAACAGCAAGATAAAGTGGGCTCTCCCTCCAATTATTTTTTGAGCTAAAGTCTGAAGACACTTTCTAACTGCTTTTGTTTCAACTCCCCTCTTTTACTGCTTGTGGGAAATTTTTATATTTTTCATTATTAAAAATTTTTACCTTTTTTTTTCCTTTTTTCTTTTAAATATAAATATATTTTTTCTTTTTGGTCTTTTTTGTTTTACCATCCCCCTTTTTATTTTTATCTCCCTCCCCCCCTTTTTTTTCTTTTTCTTTTTTTCTTTTTCTGTTTTAAATATTAAAATATTTAAAATATCTAAAATTTAAGAGGGAAATTAATGAGGCCTAAATTGGGATACTGACCTTTTTCCCGCCATCACCCTCATATAGAGTGAGATCTGGGTGATTACCTGTGTGTGCATGTGTGTGCATATGTGTGTGTAAATACACACACATATATATCACAGGGAGGGAGGGGGAGGGGGAGGAGAGGATAAGGGTTAAGTATTATACTTTGAAATAAATATATTGAAATTGGTTAGATTTAAAATATAGTGTGAATTTTGAATGACAAATTGTTTATGTAAACTGATAAAAGCGAAGCAGTTAGAAATACATTTGGATGAAACGGCAGGGGAGAGGGAAAGAGAAGGAGAAGAAATTGGCTTGGACAAGAGGGCAAAGACCAACGTCCTCAGATAGGAGCTTCAGAAGGCTTACAAGGTTGGACGAGGAGGAAGAGGAGATGAAGAAAACAATGCAACAGGAAATAAAGGACTTGGAGGAACAGGAGACAGTGAAGAAAATGGCACAGCAATTACAACAACAACAACAACAGAAGACAATAATATCGCCAACTACTGTTGCTCCATCTGCGGTAAAATCAATTGTGATAACAACAGCGAAAGTTACAACAACAACGACAGCTACGACAACTGTAACAACTACAGCGGCAATAGCAGGGACAGCACCAACAACGATAGTAACCACAGCCACAGCAACAACACCAACATCGGCAATGGGGGAGGGGCAAGGATTTAAATCTGAATTTGAAAGCTTAAATGAGAAATTTGATAACCTGGGGAATAATATTGGAAAAATGATTGCCCAAATTAAACTGGATATGAAACAAGAACTGCAAGATACGATAGGAAATCTTGTGAAGGAAATCAACGACCTGAAGGAGGATACAAATAACCTCAAAAAAGAACAAGAAGTCATTAAAAAAGAACAGATAACGATTAAAGCAGAGGTTATGGACTTGAGAAAGAGAGAAAAGGAGAGAGAAAATAAGGTTGGAGATCATGAAAAGAGATTAGAAAATGTGGAAGAACAACTAAGACGAGCAAACGTCATAATTCGAAAATTCCCAGAGAATTCCCCAGATAAATTAAAAGAAAGAATAGTGAAATGGCTTGATGAAATTATGGAAGATGGTTTCACGCCACAGGAGGTTGTAAATGTATTCAGATTGGGATCAAGAAGAGGTAAAACTGGGTCAAGGAATGTCATGTTAAAATTTGCTAATGTGTCTGATAAACTGCGTTTAATGGCGCTTATACGGGAAAAAGGAACAGAGGTTCTAAAAGTGGAAGGTCATGAAATTGAAGTGTATAATGACATTCCAATTGAGGATCGATTTTGGAGACAATCGATGAAGCCAATTACAAAACGATTTCAGGAAAAGGGAATAAGGTACAATTGGAAATTTCCACGACAATTAAGCTTTTTTTATTTGGGAAGACGTTACTTAATTAGTGAGGGTCCTAATGTCTTGGATGCAATGACAGATGCTAAGTTAGTGGAAGCAGGAACCAAAGAATGGTTTGATTTGAAGGAAGAATTGATTATATCTGGTGGTTATAGAAGAAGAGATAGTAATGGAAATGAGAATATGCCTAAAGGGGCGGAAGGAGGAATTGATCCGGGTGGGGAGTAGTTTCTGATCTCTCCCAAGCTCCTATGATTGATCGCACCCCCCCTCCCCTCTCTGAACCCCAGAGGCCATTTGTTAAAAGAAAATGGGGAGGGATAGTAGTAGATTGTTCAATGTAATTTTTTTAGATGTTTTCTTTTTTCTTTTTTTTTTACTTATTTGTATAAGGTGAAGGAAATGTTATATGTTAATCACAGGTCCGTAGGAGGAAGCGGGAAGTGTAAAAAATGGTGGGAGAAGCACAATAAATGAGGAATGTAAAAGTAATGACATGGAATGTGAAAGGTACTGGTTGTCAAGTGAAGAGAAGGAGGTTGGAAGCGGCGCTTAGGAAAGACAGACCGGATATAATCTTTCTTCAGGAGACCCATCAGAATTCGGAAAAATCTAATAAGCTATTTCTAGGATGGACTCAAGTTTATGAAAAAGCATACGGTTCTTCAAAGGCCAGGGGGGTCGCAACTTTGATATCAAATAGATTGGGATTTGAGATGATAAAAAGTATATCAGACCCAGAAGGTAGATATCTAATAATAAAGGGAAAAATAGAGGAAGAAGAAATAACGTTGGTGAACCTGTATGTACCAAATGAACACCAAAATAGTTTCTTAAATAAGGTATACCGAATATTAGAGAAGGAAAAAACAATAAAAATGATTGTCGCGGGAGATTTTAATTTAATAGGATCAAATATAGATAGTACAAATACAACGAGATGCGTAGGTGGAAATAAAATGCATGTGTTAAACAATTGGGTGAAATCCCTGGGGTTGAAAGATACATGGAGGGCACTTAAAGGATTGGAAAGAGCCTATACATACTTTTCACAAGTGTATAATACATATTCCAGAATAGACTATATATTTGTTACGGATAATTTGATAAGTAATTTAGATGGTATAGAAATAGGAATTTTCAAAGAATCGGATCATGCAAAAGTTTTGTTGGAAATGAAGATAGATGCTATAAAGAGCATGAAAAATTGGAGATACGATGTTAGATTGTTTAGAGATAAAAAGTACAAAGATCAAATGGTAGAAAAATGGGAAGAAAACTGGAATTGGAACGATACAGGGGAAGTAGGAATAGGCATAGTATGGGATACAATGAAAGCAATATTTAGGGGTGAAAGTATTAAGATGGCAAGCATTAAAAATAAACAATTAAAAATTAAACAAGAAGAAACTGAAAAAGAGATTAAAAGGCTACAGGAGGAACATGCAAGAACTAAGGATAGAAAGGCTTACGAAAGGATGCAGGGACTAAGGAAGGAACTAATAGGAAATGACATGGAAAAGGTGAAAAGAGATTTAATATATTTAAAAAGAGAATATTTTGAATATAGTAATAAAAATTCAAAATTATTGGCAAGAGCGGCTAAAGAAAAAAGAAGTAGAAGGGAAATAGGGATTTTGGTAGATAAGGAAGGTATAAGATATAATAAGACTAAAGACAAATGTAAACTGATTAGAGAATTTTATCAAGATTTATACTCAAAAAAGAAGATAAATATAGATAAATTAAAGGATAGATTGGAAATGCAAATCAAGAATAAAATTAGTCAGGAGCATAAACAAAGAATGGAAGAATTAATAACTGAAAAAGAGATAAAAAAGGTAATAAACAAATTGAAATCAGATAAATCACCCGGAGAAGATGGATTACCCGCTGAATTTTATAAAGAGTTTAAGGATATAGTAATCCCGAAATTGTTAAACTTGTATAATGGGATTCTTAATGGGGAACAGTTACCTGTATCTTGGTATAGAACAATAATTGTCTTATTACCAAAACCGGGAAAGGATCTAGAAAAAGTAGAATCATATAGACCCATCTCCCTGATAAACCAAGATGCTAAGATTTTTACTGCAATATTGGCAAACAGATTAAATAGTTTCATGGATAAATATATAAATAAAGACCAGGCCGGATTCGTGAAAGGGAGACATATGGCGGATTTAGTAAGGCGAGTATTAGATTTAATAGATGTGGCAAGACAAAATAAAGAGAAAGTAGGATTATTATCGTTAGATATCTTTAAAGCTTTTGATTCTTTACAATGGGTAACAATTAATGAGATAATTAAGAGTTATGGATTCGGTAATAGGTTTGTAAAAACAATAGAACAATTATACCAACAAGGATACGCTAAAATTAGGGTCAATGATGGCCTTACAGAGGAACTGAGACTAGAGGCAGGAACAAGGCAAGGGTGTCCCTTATCTCCAATACTATTTATTATGGCAATGGAAATATTAGCCAATACAATAAGGGAAGATAAAAGTATGGAAGGAATAATGGAAAATAAAATTAGTCTATACGCAGATGATACTTTATTAATTATGAAACAACCTAGAAGAACTATGGAAAGGATTCAAAAACATTTAAAGAATTTTGAACAAATTACAGGTCTGAAGGTAAATTGGGAAAAATCTGAATTGATCCTAAGTAATATTGGAAAGGAAGAACAAGAGAAAATTAGAGATGAATTTAAATTGCAGATCAAAGCGAATTTGAAATATCTAGGGATAATTATTTCCGATAAGTTAGAGGATTTGAAAAGATTAAATTATGATAAACAAAAGAAGGAACTTAAGGTTAAAATTTTACAGTATCAAAAACTGAAGTTGTCTTGGTTCGGCAGAATAGCATTGACTAAAATGATGTTATTACCAAAACTAAATTTTTTATTTGATGCCTTACCAATTCAACTGACGGATAAAGATATTGAGGAATTCCAAAAATTATTTAATAATTATTGTAATGGGGGACGTAGAGTTAGAATTTTAAAGAAAATGTGGTATTTATCTCAAAAAGAAGGGGGCTTAGGAATACCTAGCCTAAAGAATTACTACAAAGCATTCCAGATAAAAAACGTAGTTAAGATTTTGATGAAGGAGTCGGTTATTTGGGAAGAAATTGAAATGAAGGAAATAAAGGAAGAGGGTAAGAGCCTCTTTTTAGATAAGGAAATAGGAAAAATATTGGTTAAAAATAGAATGATGAAATCAATGTTGGGAGTATGGAAGAAAATTAAAATGAAATTGGCCCCAAATATTTCACCGATTATTGAATTAGAAGATTTGAAAAAGTTCCCAATAAGTATGGATAATGAGATGAAAGAACTACTGTTGACAAATAAGGTTCTCCTGTTGAAAGATTGGGTACGAGTTTGTAAAGATGATGAGAAGAAAAGAGAGTTATATACCCGGATGAAGTTGAATTGGTTTCAGATAGCAATGCTGAACAAGTGGAATAATAAATATTGGAGGGAACGGAGCTTGGAAAGAGATAGGACGGAATTTGAGGAATTAGTATGGAAAATAAGGAAGGGGGAAATTGGAATTAAAGGGTTGGTTAGTAAAATTTATAAAATAATAAATGTAGAAGGTAAACCACAAGAAATATTAAGAAATACATGGGAACAGGATCTGAATATGAAGATAACGGAAAAGGAGTGGCAAAATAAATGGAGAAAAAGAATTATGAGATCCCTGTCGGTTAGAATAAAGGAACATAACTTTAAAATGTTATGGAGGTGGTACCTGACCCCTATGAAATTACATCAGATAGATAAGAAGAATAATAAAATGTGTTGGAGGTGTAAAAACACCTTGGGTACATATGTTCATATGTGGCACGATTGTAAAGTGGTAGAAAATTTTTGGTTAAAAATTGAGACCGAGATAGGAAAAATCTTGGGATTGCGTCTTAAATTGGGGCCGGGCACCACCCTATTGACCGATGTTGATAATGTTAATATAGACAAAGATAAGAAAGAGTTGTTGTCAATGATGCTTGTAATGGCAAGAATGTGTATTGCAAAAAATTGGAAAAGTGAAGTAACGTTAAAGGTGGAAGATTGGTACGGGCAGATGTGGGATCTCGCATTGAATGAAAAACTAACATGGGAGTTAAACTTTAAGAAAGGTATAGTAAAAGAAAATAGATTCTGGAATATATGGCGAAAATTTGTTGAATATTCATTGACGAGAGAAGGAACACATAAATTGACACCAGACCAAATGAAATTTTGGGAACAATAGAAACGAATGGGAGATCCCACAACCTCCTAGGACAATGTATATAGCACTGGGTGACAAAGTATATAATTGTATGTAATATATAGTTTGTATTTTTTTTTCTCTCTTCTTTTATATGAATGTAATGTGGTTTTTTTCTTCAGGGTGAATGTATTCAATGTATTTTTGCTCATTTTTTTTATATGTATCGTATTGTATTGTATTGTAACGTTATGAATGTATTAACTTTGTAATTTGTCTGAAAAATTAATAAAAAATATTAAAAAAAAAAAAGAATGCTGACCCGCCTGACATTCTCATCATACACCTAGGGGGCAATGATTTGGGCCAGGTCACCGGCTTATCGCTCAAGCATGCGATTTGCAAGGACCTTACCTACCTGCATTACGTCTGGCCCACCACAACCCTTGTTTGGTCGGACATGGTCCCGCGCCATGCGTACAGAGGAGGTTTCGACCTCCTGGCCCTTGACCGTGCTAGACGCATGGTGAATAGGGCAGTGGCGCAGTTCCTTGTCGACAGGGCTTGGGGGAGGGTCAGTCGTCACCCCGCTATTAGTTTACAAAATTATGACCTGTATGCAGGGGATGGGGTCCATCTGTCGTGAGGAGGTATGGACCTCCTGTTGGGTGATTGGCGAGCAGGCCTGTTGACCGAGCTGACGGTCTGGGGGGGGGCGTCAGGCCTTCTTTGAAGCCCCTCCGTGTGGCGGGTAGCACTGGTAAGGTAAACATTTATGACCCACAGGTATCCGGCAGGTTCGCAATTGACTGGACAACACTAGACAGGCATAAGTTGGTTAAACGTTGTCCGGTCAACGACGAACTAGGCGACGGAGTGATGGCTATAGCTAGACAGCATGCATCACCCCGTGATTTCACGGATACGAGTCAGAGGGTGGGGTCATTAGTTAGATATTGACTACGGTCAACAATTTGTTTGTTGTCAACAAACAAATTGATACAAATAGATACATTGTAACCAATTGCCGTTGGCAATTTTGGGTGGTACCTTACCAGTGTTACTTCGGCCTGCTTGCCTTAAGAATTATGATTGGTCATTTTACCAATAGAAATTTATAATTCGGACTAGGGCATGAATCAATAAATGTGGCCCAATGCCGTTATCCACTTTCATTATTGTCTGAGTCCTTTATTGGGGGGTGCGCCTGCAATGCAAGCGTGGCGCCAAAATGGCCGCCGCGCTCTTTGCGGCCCCCCCCATCGGACGAAGGCATCCGGGTAGTTAGGGGCGTGGCCAGCTCCCTTATAAAAGGGGTGGCCACGAGGCAGCCGCGCTACCATTTTGCGAAGCGACGGAGCGGAGAAGTTTTTCCCCTCCACCCCCTCCCTAGTTAACAGTGTGATATTTTGGTCGCTTCGGGGCCGGGTGGGAATTTTTGGCTGGGACCCACATTGGCTCTCGGGTCCTGGCTTTTTTGCCCATCCCACACTGTTGCTATGGTTTGATATAGGGGTTTCTGTTGCTGCTGTTGACTTTGGTCACATGGGCGGGTAGCACTGGTAAGGTAAACATTTATGACCCACAGGTATCCGGCAGGTTCGCAATTGACTGGACAACACTAGACAGGCATAAGTTGGTTAAACGTTGTCCGGTCAACGACGAACTAGGCGACGGGGTGATGGCTATAGCTAGACAGCATGCATCACCCCGTGATTTCACGGATACGAGTCAGAGGGTGGGGTCATTAGTTAGATATTGACTACGGTCAACAATTTGTTTGTTGTCAACAAACAAATTGATACAAATAGATACATTGTAACCAATTGCCGTTGGCAATTTTGGGTGGTACCTTACCAGTGTTACTTCGGCCTGCTTGCCTTAAGAATTATGATTGGTCGTTTTACCAATAGAAATTTATAATTCGGACTAGGGCATGAATCAATAAATGTGGCCCAATGCCGTTATCCACTTTCATTATTGTCTGAGTCCTTTATTGGGGGGTGCGCCTGCAATGCAAGCGTGGCGCCAAAATGGCCGCCGCGCTCTTTGCGGCCCCCCCCCATCGGACGAAGGCATCCGGGTAGTTAGGGGCGTGGCCAGCTCCCTTATAAAAGGGGTGGCCACGAGGCAGCCGCGCTACCATTTTGCGAAGCGACGGAGCGGAGAAGTTTTTCCCCTCCACCCCCTCCCTAGTTAACAGTGTGATATTTTGGTCGCTTCGGGGCCGGGTGGGAATTTTTGGCTGGGACCCACATTGGCTCTCGGGTCCTGGCTTTTTTGCCCATCCCACACTGTTGCTATGGTTTGATATAGGGGTTTCTGTTGCTGCTGTTGACTTTGGTCACATGGGCGGGTAGCACTGGTAAGGTAAACATTTATGACCCACAGGTATCCGGCAGGTTCGCAATTGACTGGACAACACTAGACAGGCATAAGTTGGTTAAACGTTGTCCGGTCAACGACGAACTAGGCGACGGGGTGATGGCTATAGCTAGACAGCATGCATCACCCCGTGATTTCACGGATACGAGTCAGAGGGTGGGGTCATTAGTTAGATATTGACTACGGTCAACAATTTGTTTGTTGTCAACAAACAAATTGATACAAATAGATACATTGTAACCAATTGCCGTTGGCAATTTTGGGTGGTACCTTACCAGTGTTACTTCGGCCTGCTTGCCTTAAGAATTATGATTGGTCGTTTTACCAATAGAAATTTATAATTCGGACTAGGGCATGAATCAATAAATGTGGCCCAATGCCGTTATCCACTTTCATTATTGTCTGAGTCCTTTATTGGGGGGTGCGCCTGCAATGCAAGCGTGGCGCCAAAATGGCCGCCGCGCTCTTTGCGGCCCCCCCCCATCGGACGAAGGCATCCGGGTAGTTAGGGGCGTGGCCAGCTCCCTTATAAAAGGGGTGGCCACGAGGCAGCCGCGCTACCATTTTGCGAAGCGACGGAGCGGAGAAGTTTTTCCCCTCCACCCCCTCCCTAGTTAACAGTGTGATATTTTGGTCGCTTCGGGGCCGGGTGGGAATTTTTGGCTGGGACCCACATTGGCTCTCGGGTCCTGGCTTTTTTGCCCATCCCACACTGTTGCTATGGTTTGATATAGGGGTTTCTGTTGCTGCTGTTGACTTTGGTCACATGGGCGGGTAGCACTGGTAAGGTAAACATTTATGACCCACAGGTATCCGGCAGGTTCGCAATTGACTGGACAACACTAGACAGGCATAAGTTGGTTAAACGTTGTCCGGTCAACGACGAACTAGGCGACGGGGTGATGGCTATAGCTAGACAGCATGCATCACCCCGTGATTTCACGGATACGAGTCAGAGGGTGGGGTCATTAGTTAGATATTGACTACGGTCAACAATTTGTTTGTTGTCAACAAACAAATTGATACAAATAGATACATTGTAACCAATTGCCGTTGGCAATTTTGGGTGGTACCTTACCAGTGTTACTTCGGCCTGCTTGCCTTAAGAATTATGATTGGTCGTTTTACCAATAGAAATTTATAATTCGGACTAGGGCATGAATCAATAAATGTGGCCCAATGCCGTTATCCACTTTCATTATTGTCTGAGTCCTTTATTGGGGGGTGCGCCTGCAATGCAAGCGTGGCGCCAAAATGGCCGCCGCGCTCTTTGCGGCCCCCCCCCATCGGACGAAGGCATCCGGGTAGTTAGGGGCGTGGCCAGCTCCCTTATAAAAGGGGTGGCCACGAGGCAGCCGCGCTACCATTTTGCGAAGCGACGGAGCGGAGAAGTTTTTCCCCTCCACCCCCTCCCTAGTTAACAGTGTGATATTTTGGTCGCTTCGGGGCCGGGTGGGAATTTTTGGCTGGGACCCACATTGGCTCTCGGGTCCTGGCTTTTTTGCCCATCCCACACTGTTGCTATGGTTTGATATAGGGGTTTCTGTTGCTGCTGTTGACTTTGGTCACATGGGCGGGTAGCACTGGTAAGGTAAACATTTATGACCCACAGGTATCCGGCAGGTTCGCAATTGACTGGACAACACTAGACAGGCATAAGTTGGTTAAACGTTGTCCGGTCAACGACGAACTAGGCGACGGGGTGATGGCTATAGCTAGACAGCATGCATCACCCCGTGATTTCACGGATACGAGTCAGAGGGTGGGGTCATTAGTTAGATATTGACTACGGTCAACAATTTGTTTGTTGTCAACAAACAAATTGATACAAATAGATACATTGTAACCAATTGCCGTTGGCAATTTTGGGTGGTACCTTACCAGTGTTACTTCGGCCTGCTTGCCTTAAGAATTATGATTGGTCGTTTTACCAATAGAAATTTATAATTCGGACTAGGGCATGAATCAATAAATGTGGCCCAATGCCGTTATCCACTTTCATTATTGTCTGAGTCCTTTATTGGGGGGTGCGCCTGCAAAGTGTTGAGCCTGTCTTCTAACATGGAGGTTCGAAGCCTGTTTTTGATCAACTTCAATTTTGAAAATGACCTTTCTTCACTGCTGTTTGTGACCATAAGTGATAGGTACATTCTTAAGGCAATCTCAATATTAGGAAAACAAACTTTAACATGTCCATAATACTAGATTAAATGGAAATATAAAAAATGACTTGAATAAATAATGATGAATAAATAAGAAAAATAAGGTGCCACACTATGCCCATAAAACAGACTTTTATTTATTTATTTATTTATTTAATTTAAATTTATATCAACACAGCCCAAACAAACACATTTAATAATTCACAATCCAGAACAACAGAACTTAATCATGATCACACAGCAGACTTTCATATCACCACAGCAAAAACAAAAACACTTTTTTTTTGCTGTAAAGAAAGTCTGCTGTGGGTCTTTCTTTCTCCGTCTCTCTTTCACTTCTTCCTTTTTTTCTTCATATCCCCATCCCTTCTTCCTTCTTTCCTTTTTCTCCATCCCCCTTTCTCTCTTGCTCTCTCTCTTTTCCCTACTGCAACTAAAATGCTGTGAGTTCCATCCTGAAAGGGATCAAGGTTGACTCAGCCTTCCATCCTTCCATTGTAGGTAAAATGAGTACCCAGCATGTTTGGGGCAAAATGCTAATTAATTTGTGCACCACCCAGAGAGTGCACTAAGTGCTACGGGGCAGTATGTGAGTCAATTGTTATTGCTATTGTTTATGCACTGAATATTTATACCTTTGAATGTCTGGCTGAGAACATGTTCTGAATGGAGAATTTGGGTCACTCTAAAAAGCTTTCTACACTTATCTTTCTAAAGGATCAAAAATTAGATAATGCCAATTATTTTTCTTCTTTGCAGTTAAGAATTCAGGTTGGAAAATCCCATAGTCTTTAATCAAACTGTTTCATTTCCTTCTTACCACATGGGAATTTTGGGCACCAAACTGAAATCTTTTCATTATATGCCACCAAATTTAATAATGTGAAATGCCAGCATTGTCATTAAATTTGTATTTTAATTTTGGTGATCAAGTAGTCTGAGCTGAAATAGCAATAATTTGAAAGTAGTATCATAAATTGGGATCAAATCCAGAGAAGTAGTTTCCATTACAAATAGTTCAAACATGACTAGCCTCTTAAATCTAAACTTAATATATAATATTATCAGGTTAATCTGCTATTGTGCAACACCTAAGCAGAGCAGAGCAGGAGATCACCTGAATATTTATATTTATGTTCCTTCTTCCCTCTCTTTTTCTCCTCATGCCTTTTCGCGCCTGCCTCCCTTTCCGAGAAGCTCCGTGGGGAGGGAGGGGAGGGAGGAGTGCACGCATGGCTCCTGCCTCATCCCCTCCATCGCTGGGGCAATGCGCCAGCCAATCCCCTGAGTCAGACGGGTGGCTGTCACTCTCACTCCCATCCCTCCTTTGCTCCTTCCTTTGCCCATGTGCCTCTTTGAAAGAGGCTCTTTCTTGCCTGCCTGGTGCCTGCCTTCATTTTTGGGGGGTTTTGTGGTGCGGGGCCCCCTGCGGTGCAGGCCTATAAGCTGCAGCCTAGGTAGCCTATGCTTAAATCCAGCCCTAGTACACACACACACTCATTATTCTTGCATGAACTGCTATTGTGGGATGAGAGAAAAAGCCTCAAATTCAGGTTTACCATTTGATTACCCAAAGGCCAGAACAGAAATTCCCACATAAAGGGTCCCCACAAAATTCCCAATTATATTGAAGCTTTTGTGGATTTTTTACTGTACGTCTTAACTGAAGAAGATAAACAAACAACAGTTTTAACAACTTAATCTTTTTTTAGAGGCTGATGAAAAATTCAGTAGCCACTAGGTTCAGACAATAGCTCTGCTCTTTTTGTCTGGCAACATGCAACACTATTTCTTTTCTCCAGACTGTATATGGCAAAGAAAAGGTAATAGGAATAACAAAAGAAAAATAAACATTTTCCACATTGTCTGGGAGATAGGATTCTGCTATCAAGAAGATAGAATATAATTACAGCT
Source organism: Bradypodion ventrale (assembly GCA_035047345.1). Classification (NCBI taxonomy): domain Eukaryota; kingdom Metazoa; phylum Chordata; class Lepidosauria; order Squamata; family Chamaeleonidae; genus Bradypodion; species Bradypodion ventrale. The sequence goes on along the minus strand of JAWDJE010000002.1, from coordinate 284,658,076 downwards.
ACAGCTATGGAGGTACATAATAAATGAATTATGTTGTTTAACAAGTTATGGAATAGTCTGAATTAAGCAAATAGCATCAGATAGATAACTCAGCTTATAATGATTTATTATCCAAACACTTACAAGCTTCCATTTCACCTTCCATGAAAAATGTAATCATTTGCACACTCATTTTTGGTGACAGCTGTATTCTTTATTATGCAAATATTGATCACCTCTTAGAAGGAACTGGAATGTTGAAGGAAATGGATTGTTGAATTTAGGGAGCCACTTCATCCAGAACCACTTTTTTTTTGGGGGGGGGGCAAATAGCAGAATGAACCTGACAAAGAAACTCCATTTGTAGTTATCTACATTGTTTTTTGGGTCTTCCTGTCTCTAGAAGGATACTCAGCACAAGAACTCCTGATGGATTATAGCAGGTAACAGATGTTCCATTGATCTCAGTAGGTCAACTGTACTTGGAAATGACACCAGACTTAGCCTCTTGTTTTAGAGGAATTTACTTGGTAGTATATGTGTCTCATAACTGGCCTAAATGGTCCATCAACTGCCCCTACTGGGTATTCTTTGGTAATTGCATCTGGGATGGTATTGGTGACTGGTTTTACTCTACCTATTGTTGAATACTGTATTGTAAAAGCCTGAGATTGCACAGTATATGCTTTAAGTGGTTCATCCTAGCCATTTCAAATGGTTATTTCACCTTGGTTTTCTTTTGTTCTACTTTCCTTTCAGTTTCCTAAATGTTTTTTAAGGACATTTTGGCCTATATCTGAATAATGGCATTTAAGCTTTTATACATCACCCTCAGGGTTTTTAATGATTAAGTCAGTTTTAAATACAATTATACAGTAACTCCAATCTTAAGTTACATACAGAGATGATGAATAAAGTGGTTTGCCCATTTGGAGATAATGCCTAGGAATTCCATATCATACAAAGCTTATTGTGGAAAGAGATGGAGGTGAAAGACAAGGAGCAAGAGGGAGACCCAGAGGAAGGTGAAGAGATAACGTCAAAATAAATATTACAAGAACACAAAAAATGCTGGTGGAGGCTGCTAGAAGTGACAGAACAAGAACCTTGAATGTCCCTCGACACCCAAACGGGTAGAAGAAGAAGATGACCATGACCACAGTAAATGGCCTGACATCAGAAAAGGCAATATTCTAAAAACAAATAAAGAGAACCATGGGATACTTACCCAATACAACTGCAGGATCAAGTCAATATTTTTCATGAGGGTAAACTTCAGCTTCTCAGGCTATTCTGGCACTACAAAAACTGTGTGTGTGTGTTGGTGGGGTAAGATTTTTATTTGTGTCCTAAACAACTGGGGTGAGTTGAGTCTTACTTAAAGAGACTGCATTTGCAGCAGTCCCAAGCACAAAGTTTACTACAAAAAGTAGCTGGGGGGGGATACCTAGTGTGCCTCTGAAAACTGCCCTTTGAAAGTGGCTTTAAAAAAAGTCACATTAGATCTATCTTTAGGATATTATGATATATTATGTGGAGAAATTCTAGCCAGAAGGTGGCTACAGAAAAGGAGATCAGGTCAGAGATTGACCAAGCACTTGTTGAGAATCCAGCTCAACAAGGGTGCAAGCATAAAGTCAAAAGAAACTGAAACAGCAGTCAGAGTTAAAGGTGCGCAAGAAAGAGAAGTGCTCCGGCACTGGGGAGCAAGTTTTTATTGAAAAATACACAGGTTCCACAGGATGTATTACGACAGCATACACAGGATGTATACGCAAGCATAGGTGCAGTGGTATTCAGCCAATAATATGACATTCTCTATAGCATAACCATATATGGCATGACCTATATCTCTTACTAGTACATGCGCAGTAGCTTATATCCTGCCAGACTAGGCCAAAGCCTATTCTCTGTGGCGGTACCCTTGCAAAAGCTGTTACCTGTATATTCAGCAGTAGCTACGATCTAACTTCAGCTGTAAATGGCTAATACCAAAAGCATATATATGAAGGTTACATAGAGGCACTTTTCTGCATCAAACCAGAATCTCTGTATAGAGGTAATCTCTGCAGAGGCAGGAAGCGCTTATTGATGCAGGAAGTAGCTAACCTCAGCTCTTTTTTGTGGTCAGCGCAAGAAAGACTAACCACAATTGCCAGCTATATGCCACACATGTTTAAGCTAAAAGTTTCCAGCTAAAATGTTTTAAGCTAAAAGTATAATGAACTCCCACATTTCCACTTCTTAAATTTATTATTTTTTGCGGGACATCGTTTGCCAATTATACACACGCTGGAATTCAATCTCGCTATCTGATTCTGAGTTAACATCTTCATATTCCACGTTATTTGTTGGCAAACAATATACATATTCCCCATCATCATAGGTCTCCTCTGCCACACGGGGAACGGCTCGATAATTACCCTGACAGATCTCATTCTGATAGCGAGCTTGATAGATTTGGTTTTGAGTCAACCTTGTGGATCTTCCTGATGCATGAAAACAGTTTTTACTCACAGCCATAAGATTTGGTACACATTGAATACAACAACATAACATAATGCAGCTTACTATAAAAACACCTATGGCAATTAGTACTTGTCTTAACCACCTTGCTCCCGGCAAGCAGGACCATAATGCATCCTACCATGCTGGCAAGGCATTCTGTAAAACAGCACATATTCTGAACTGCTCACAACCTGAGGCTTCCTTTCTATTCAGTAGATACATCATTATGCACATTATTAGTCACAATCTCCTACAGATCCTGAAGTTCTTTCTCAATCTGGCCTAAAACCAATCAGGGTCAAAATTTATCTAAACAATATCTGGCTTTCAAATAAATTGACTATCTATGTCAGGTGATGAAAGATGAGCATCTTCATCCATAGTAGAAAACATTTTTTAACACCATAAAGTTGCAAGAGGGAGTGAAGAGGCCCACCTACAGTACAACCAGCTCCTCTAAGCAACATGAACATGCCATGTTTGATGACCAGTGCCATGTTATTACAACCCTCTCCACAAGAGATTGCACCATGGAACTAGACATGAAACATGCCTGACATATTGAATAACACCACTGCAATATAACAAACTCAGTTACATATGTAGGGTTACAGTGAAAAAACTCTTCCAGGCATTTTCATAATTGTATTACAAGTACAGCAAAGTCCCAAAATACATTTCAGGTAAAAGATCAAAAACACATAGTTAAAGCAGTCTGTTGTGGGGGGGAGGAAGAAGGCTGGTCGCCCCCCCTTTCCAAGAGACTACATTTTGGCTGTTTGCCAGCCAGCTTTTCAAGAGTGACTCCTTGAATGTGTGAGGGTCTCTCGGATAAGACCCCTCCCATCAGGATCCTCCCTTTTACCCTCCTCCTTAGGGTTTACCCCCAATGACCTTCCAACAAGAAGACATGTAAATCACACACCAGGTTCCATCCCCTCTTCCCCAAGTCTGCCATGTGGCCATGGCTCCCAGGTGTTGCCATCTTGCAGAGGCATCTCCCCCCTCCTTCCAGGAGGCAGGAAACATGGAATGAGCAGGACCTTCATTCCACGACACCCCCCTCATTAGGGTGACAAAAACCATGATCTTCTTGTAAAATCATGCTTTTTGTCATAGTTCACTGTATGCATTTTTAAAACAGGCAAGCACATTTCCTTTCTTCCTTACAAGAAAGTTTCTCTAACAATTCTAGCAAACAAACTACACATATCATTTTAACAACATTTCCTACCAGAACGCATTTAGACAATTTTAAAGAGGTTTTCAGGTTTTATAATGCAAACAAGGCCAATTCATCTTTGGCCCACACAAACTTTTTATTCCAAATTAAAATGTCCAAATTAAGAGTCCAAATGTTGATTGAAGATCTCTTCAGACTAGAATTTAAACACCATCTTCCCTCCAGCACAGTTCTTGGTCACAAAACAACCAGGCAACCCTCCGCCCTCCAAACAAGCACATCTTTCAGCTTTTCAGCTACTCACTCAGTCCTTCACTCTCCAGGCACATCCATCTGTATTTCAGCAGGTAGAAAATGCAAGAACCCAAAAGAACAGCTTCTCCAGAATTTGCAAGTAACTTAGCCAAAAACTGGAGTATATCTTCTCCCACCTTGTATTTTGGCAGAAACCTGCCATCCATAGAGGAAGGATCCATGCCACGTTTTCTCTGGGCTTCTTTCAGTTGCAGTATTTGAATCTTAACCAAGTGAAAAACTGTCATGTTGGATTTGTGAGAAGACCCCTTTCTGATTTTGGGTTTTCTGCTCTCCTCCTCTGGCTCATCCTTCCAATTCCTGCCCTCAAGTGAGGAATCAAGCTTATCACTCGGCTTCTCCTGCTTGGTCCTCTTCTCCACCTTTCGTGATGGGGGGCACTTCAGGGATGAGCCAAGGTCCTCTGTGCTGCCCTCAGAACCCTCTCTGCCTGCCATTCTGCATGCAGTAATAGCTTCTATCTGCGATGAGGTGGCAGGGAGGGCTAGAGCATTTGCAACTATTGAGGCACGGCTGATGATTGGAAATGTAGTAGCAGCCTCCAAGTCCAGAACAGCCGCAGTTAAAGCAGCAGAGAACGGGGTAACAGTACTTGATTGCTGCAAAGCAGGATAAAACGTTCCACCTTCATCAGGGGGTTTCGGAGGCAATTGTGGCCCATATGGCGGAGGTGCTGTTGGGGATAGAGGATCTCCAGTAGCAGGTGGCAGTATTTGTGGCATGGAGGTGGTCAGGCTTTGGGCCAAAAAAATGTTCTTCGGTTGTTTATTATTCAGATCAGGAGGATCTGGTGGGGTGGCATATGGTGGTGGTGCCGTAGGATCAGAGTCCCGTTTTAAGTCCGGTCTTTGTAACGGACATGGCAGCAGAATCTGTGGCAGAGATATTGTCACTCCTTGCGCCAACAAAATATTTTTCGGGGTGAGACTTTGCAAGCGGATTCGTACTTTGCACCACAGGAGTTGTACGGTTACACTGACTCTGGGGTGGTTTTGAAATTGAGTCCCAATTTTGTCCCACACTTGTAACTTTAAAGTCCCGTTTTCTGGGACCCATGGACAAAAATCGTAAATTGCCTTAACGAGTTGCTCTATTTCATTGATTGATACTGCATGTCCATTTTTCTGCAGGAGGTGTTTAAGATCCTGACAATATTTTTGTTGCAGAGAAGAGAGACCACTGCCCATGTTGTCTTGTCTTGTCTTGTCTAAGTACTCTAACTTGACTGTGTCACTCACCCGGGATCCTTACACGGATGACGAGGGACGTCCTGGACCTAGCCGGTCGTGGGTGAGGACTGTGGGGCCGCAGCGCTGAAGTCGTGAGCGTGGTCGAAGTGAAGGGAGATTGTAATCTGGATCCGGTAGATTACAATCTGATTTGCCTCACACGGGGGGCACCAGATGTGGAGAAATTCTAGCCAGAAGGTGGCTACAGAAAAGGAGATCAGGTCAGAGATTGACCAAGCACTTGTTGAGAATCCAGCTCAACAAGGGTGCAAGCATAAAGTCAAAAGAAACTGAAACAGCAGTCAGAGTTAAAGGTGCGCAAGAAAGAGAAGTGCTCCGGCACCGGGGAGCAAGTGTTTATTGAAAAATACACAGGTTCCACAGGATGTATTACGACAGCATACACAGGATGTATACGCAAGCATAGGTGCAGTGGTATTCAGCCAATAATATGACATTCTCTATAGCATAACCATATATGGCATGACCTATATCTCTTACTAGTACATGCGCAGTAGCTTATATCCTGCCAGACTAGGCCAAAGCCTATTCTCTGTGGCGGTACCCTTGCAAAAGCTGTTACCTGTATATTCAGCAGTAGCTACGATCTAACTTCAGCTGTAAATGGCTAATACCAAAAGCATATATATGAAGGTTACATAGAGGCACTTTTCTGCATCAAACCAGAATCTCTGTATAGAGGTAATCTCTGCAGAGGCAGGAAGCGCTTATTGATGCAGGAAGTAGCTAACCTCAGCTCTTTTTTGTGGTCAGCGCAAGAAAGACTAACCACAATTGCCAGCTATATGCCACATATGTTTAAGCTAAAAGTTTCCAGCTAAAATGTTTTAAGCTAAAAGTATAATGAACTCCCACAATATTAGTAACAATGTGTGGCTTTTATACCAGGGAAAACCTGACTAGCATTAGTGCTGTCAACACAGAAAGAGACCAAACAAATGGTGTGTACTCAAGACACACTTTAATTATTTTTATTTCACAGTAAATGACAAACTGTACTAGCCATGCTGAAAATATTGAAGGACACCCCCCCCCCCTTTTAGGAAATCAGATTCCTCCTCTGTAATGCCATGGCTTCTTATATCATCTTTATCCTTTATCTGAGTCATCATTAAATATAATTCCTTAAAGGGATTTTAAAGAACATTACCACAAACAATTCACTCACTAAGAGATTTTCTGGATTCTGTGTATATGCATACTCATGCTTGATGATGATGGTGGTGGTGGTGGTGGTGATGGTGATGGTGACGATGATGATTTAGTCCCTGATAGCTTTTTGTTTGTTCAGGTGGAGATAACAGCACTATCAATTTGCTTTTCAGAACACGAGAGCCAAACATCAGGGGGTTCTCAGCAGCTGGAAATAAATTGGCCATTCTTAAATGTAAGATACTCAAGAGGCTCTACTAGCACAGAGGGTGCCTTCTTGTGTATTCTTTGGATTTGCTATGAATACACTCTTATGCTTTGTGTGTGTGTGTGTGTGTGTGTGTGTGCAAGACAGTGTTTCATATTTTGCTGCTCATGACATTGAAAGTATAGCAATCTTCCTTATATTTGTAGGCTGACTACAAAGCAGCATGGGGGCATAAGGAAAACTAGCTTAGCGCTGAGCCACAAAAAGTTTTGACTACTTGTAACTGTTATTACTAATCAGTTTCAATCAGGGATATAGAACCAATTTAGGCAGAGATGCCAGAAATGTAAGATAATCTTTATTTACTGGACTCCAGCACAAAAACAACCATTCACTATCTTAAGGTTTTTCTTCTAAGCAAGCCCATCCCCCACCCACCCACCCGCCTTATATATTGAATGCAACATATGTACAAACAGCTTTCCACTGGTGGAAGGTTGATGAGCAATAGGGGTATGTGCACCAGCACTTCTTAATTTACAGGGTATGGTTGAGAAGTTAAATCTGGAGCATCCATGAACACACTGTAAACTAGCACAGCCCCAATCCAATTGCCCCATGAAATCAGAAATGCCTGTAGGGCAGTCAGTCCATTTCATATGCTTGGTAAGTAACTGTGGAGCAATTTGCACCCCATATGTATGCTTGAGTGTATTCCGTTCCTAACTTTCCAATGGTGTGTTACACTTTTTGGAATAGAAAAGTGCAAAGAAACCTTCGCTCAAGTAAAGCCTACTTTAAGCAACTTCCTACACAAATCAGAATCACAACATCCTGTGTTGCAGGCGCACCCCCCCAATAACGGACACAGACAACATTGAAAGTGGATAACAGCATAGGGCCACATTTATTGATTCAATGCCCTAGTCCGAATTATAAATTTGTATTGGTAAAACGACCAATCATAATTCCTAAGGCAAGCAGGCCGAAGTAACACTGGTAAGGTACCACCCCAAAATTGCCAACGGCAATTGGTTACAATGTATCAATTTGTATCAATTTGTTTGTTGACAACAAACAAATTGTTGACCGTAGTCAATAACTAACTTATGACCCCACCCTCTGACGCGTATCCGTGAAATCACAGGGGTGATGCATGCTGGTTAGCAATCGTCATCACCCCATCGCCTGGTTCGTCGTTGACCGGACAACGTTTAACTAATTTATTCCTGTCTAGTGTTGTCCAGTCAATTGCGAACCTGCCGGATACTTGTGGGTCATACTGTTTACCTTACCAGTGCTACCCGCCAATGTGACCAAAGTCAACAGTAGGAACACAGAAAAACCCCTATATCAAACCATAGCAACAGTGTGGGATGGGCAAAAAAGCCAGGACCCGGAGCCAATATGGGTCCCAACCAAAAATTCCCACCCGGCCCCGAAGCGACCATAATATCACACTGTTAACTAGGGAGGGGGTGGAGGGGAAAAAACTTCTCCGCTCCGTCGCTGAGGTAAAATGGCAGCTCGGCTGCCTCGTGGCCAGCCCTTTTATAAGGGAGCTGGCCACGCCCCTAACTACCCGGATTCTCTGTCCTGTGGGGGGGCCCCGCAAAGGGCGCGGCGGCCATTTTGGCACCGCGCTTGCATTGCAGGCGCACCCCCCCAATAACGGACACAGACAACATTGAAAGTGGATAACAGCATAGGGCCACATTTATTGATTCAATGCCCTAGTCCGAATTATAAATTTGTATTGGTAAAACGACCAATCATAATTCCTAAGGCAAGCAGGCCGAAGTAACACTGGTAAGGTACCACCCCAAAATTGCCAACGGCAATTGGTTACAATGTATCTATTTGTATCAATTTGTTTGTTGACAACAAACAAATTGTTGACCGTAGTCAATAACTAACTTATGACCCCACCCTCTGACGCGTATCCGTGAAATCACAGGGGTGATGCATGCTGGTTAGCAATCGTCATCACCCCATCGCCTGGTTCGTCGTTGACCGGACAACGTTTAACTAATTTATTCCTGTCTAGTGTTGTCCAGTCAATTGCGAACCTGCCGGATACTTGTGGGTCATACTGTTTACCTTACCAGTGCTACCCGCCACACGGAGGGGCTTCAAAGAAGACCTGACGCCCCCCCCCAGACCGTCAGCTCGGTCAACAGGCCTGCTCGCCAATCACCCAACAGGAGGTCCATACCTCCTCGCGACAGATGGGCCCCATCCCCTGCGTACAAGTCATAATTTTGTAGACTAATATCGGGGTGATGACTAACCCGTCCCCAAGCCCTGGTGGCAAGAAACCGCGCCACTGCCTTATTGACCGCGCGCCTAGCGCGGTCAAGGGCCAGGAGGTTAACGCCCCCTCTGTAAGAATGGCGCGGAACAATGTCCGACCAAACCAGGGTTGTGGCAGGCCAGACATAATGCAAGTAGGCGAGTTCCTCGCAAATCGCATGCTTGAGCGATAAGCCGGTGACCTGGCCCAAATCATTGCCCCCCAGGTGGATGATTAGAATGTCAGGCGGGTCAGCACCCAGGCCAGAAAAAAGGAAAGGCCGCAGCTCCCGCCATAACATCCCAGGCTTACCATGCCATGCGAGACTGGCGTGGTCACCCAGTCCCAGTCGGGGTCCCACTCTGTCGCCGCAGCGTAACGCGCTGCCCTGTGCACATAGCTGTGGCCCACCAGCCATACTGTCACCGGTGTAATACGACACCCAGGGTCTGTAAGAAAATTGAGAAAAAAGGCGGCAAGGTGACTGGATTGGTACTCATGCCGGGAGTGGGCGCACATAAAACTGAAAACATTGCGAGCCCCACCTCCCCATGCTGCGTATGTCAGCCCCAGAGTACCCAAAAGCAGCTGCTGTAGAGGCTGCACCAATACGGAACGAATGTGTGCCATAACGGGCACCTGGTAGGCCCACCCTGGTGAGGGCTCTGGCTGTCACCTTCCAAAACTGAAATTTAGTAAGGGGAGACCCATCTTGGTGACAGAAAAACGGGCCGTGGTGCATGCCACGCAGTGCCAGGAATTCCTGTAGGGCACCAACCGGACAGATGTCTGCCAAAGAACACCGTAGCAGTCTTACTCCACTGCCTACGCCATGCTGATCTGTTTTAGAGGAGCGGATCCTCAACTGGGCCCATTCTTTGGCAACATAGACATCTTCGAGTTCCAGTGCCCTACCACTTGCATCCGCCTTAGACAGCATCACGAGTTCGCTGACGCGGAGCGCTCCAAAAAATGCCACCGTTGTGGCTGCATGAAAAAGGGCTGCCTCATAATGATCAAAACAGAGGCCTGGCCAGCCCCGGGCCAACTGGGTAAGAACCCCTGGGGAAATAGGGTGCCGGTCGTCCGGGGAACGCCCGCGCTCGCGCACCCACCCCTCCAAAACATGTCTCACACGGAAGTCAGAGGTGGTATCCACGTGACCCCCCACTTTGGCCATAAAAGCCAACGCCGAAAGCTTGGATGCTATGGTGCGAGATGCGAGGCCCTGTGCATGCAGGTGAACCATGAACCGCAGAACATGGTCCACCGGAATTGGCCAGGTCTCTGGCAAGTGAAATTGAGTAGCAAATGCCCTATATGAATTGAATGCTTGTTGATACGCCTTACGCGTGCGTGGCGCTAGTGACAGGCCAATCGCCCGGTTCACCTCTCCTTGCCAATAGTCCACATCTCGTCCGGGAGTGGCGAGGGAAATTCCTCCGCATCCGGGGCCAAGGCGCGGAACCGGGAGATCTGCAGGCGGGACAAAGCGTCAGCAATATCATTATTAATCCCTGGGACATGCCTGGCCCTGAACAAGATGTTGAGGCGCAGGCAGCGCAGCACAAAATGGCGCACTAGATCCATAACCCTGGGCGATTTGGAAGTCTGTGCATTGACAATGTGTACAACGGCAGCATTGTCACACCAGAAATGCACCACCGAATTTGCCCACTGTTCGCCCCATAGCATCAAAGCCCCCAGAATGGGAAAAAATTCCAGGTATGTGAGATCCCGCAGGCGACCTGTGCCTGCCCATGCCGGAGGCCACCCACCATAGGCCCACTTCCCATTGAAGTACATCCCATAACCCAGGGATCCTGAGGCATCAGACTGGATCTGGAAATTGGGGGATGCCAGGAGGTCAGACCTCCAAAATGAGACCCCATTAAACTCCCTCAGGAATTGCAACCAGACGAACATGTCTGCCCTGATACCCCGGGTAAGCCTGACTCTGTGGTGGGGCCTGGATAACCCTGCCATGGCGTCACATAAGCGCCGGGCAAAAGCACTGCCCGGAGCGACCACCCTGCAGGCAAAATTAAGGTGCCCATGGAGCACCTGCAGTTCCCTCAGGGATGCCTTACGCTTGGCCAGCAATTCCAAGATAAGGGTCACTATCCTGGACACCTTATCACCCGGCAACCTAGAAGCCTGCACTACTGTGTCAATCTCAACTCCCAGGAATACTAGCTTGGTCGATGGGCCCTCGGTCTTTTCGGGCGCTAAAGGGACACCAAGTTCCTGCATTAGCGTCTGAAATGTGTTAAGGAGACGTGCACACGTGTCCCAGCCCCGTTCACCCCCGAATAAAAAGTCATCCAGGTAATGGGCTACAGACCGGGACCCTGACCTGCGGACGAAGGCCCACTCTAGGAAGGTACTAAAACGCTCGAAAGCCGAGCATGATATGGAGCAGCCAAAAGGCATGGCCTTATCGAAATAATATTCCCCCTTAAATTTAAAACCCAGCAATTCAAAGTCGCCCGGGTGCACCGGCAAGAGGCGAAAAGCCGACTTAATATCACACTTGGCCAGCAGGGCACCCGGGCCACACGCGCGCACCATGCGCAGCGCCTGGTCAAACGATGTATACCGGACTGAACAAAGGTCATCAGGGATAGCATCGTTGACCGATCGGCCGGCTGGGTAGGACAAATGATGAATAAGACGAAACTCACCTGGGGACTTTTGGGCACCAAACCCAGTGGTGAAACCTTAAAATTGGGAAACGGGGGTGCGGGAAAAGGTCCAGCGACCCTGCCCGCGTCTAACTCCTTTTTAATGCTGGCCGCAGCCACCTCCTCCCTTCCTCTGAGGGATAAAAGGTTGGGAGCATCCTGAGGGGACCTATCACCCATAAAAGGGATACGAAATCCCTGCTTAAAACCTTGAAGTAGATACTCCCCGTCCTCCCCCTTTGGGTACGATGCGAGCCAGCGCTCCAGCATGTCCACCTTAATTGGGGAGGGGGCCTTTTGGAGGACTAGCTCCATCCGCGGCAGCTTTGCCAGCCCACTGTCCACCCCTCCCTCTGCCTCGTGCCCCCCCAGGCCTGGGACAAGCAGAGGCTGCGTGGGGGCCAGAACATGTGGGACACTCATGCTTATACCTGCAATTCTTCCGATTGCAGGAACCATTTGACGAGAAAGTCCAGCACAGCAGGCGGGCTGGAACCCCCTGCCCCGCCGGTTGGCGGGTAACCTGCGCTGGAGCCGCTCGCTGGACCGCATGTCCACAATGGTATCTATCCCCCGGGGCAGGGCGTGTGGGTGTCATGTACAAGAGCCACAGTCTCTGGCACGGCTCATCCCATCTCATCTCGGGGTGGAGAGGAATCCTCATACGGAATTCCTCATCATATGCTAGCCATGAGGGGCCCGGGAAATCAACCATTGCCCTATATATGTTGTCCAAATATTGGACCATGGGGATAGCTAAATCCGGCCGCGCCCTCAAATATACCGCCATGTATATTAAATAAGCGGGAAGCCAGTTGGCCCAGGTACGCGGCGGCTTACGGCGGCGTGCCTGCTCCTTATCCTTCTCATCCTGACCCTCCCTTTCCTCCTTGGTGGGCTCTCTGTTCAGGAGTGAGAAGATATCTACGTACTCCCCTCGCCACATCTTTTCTCTAGTAGCCTGTGCCAAGTGATCACCCAATGGCAAGGAATACCCTGCCGTCGGCAAAGCCGAAAAGGGGACAGCCGGCCTAGTAAAAGGGGCCTGAGCTAACCCAGCCACCCCCAGAACATTCCCCGCAGTGTAAGGACCAATGCCCACCCCATTGCCCAAGGTGGCAGTTGTTGTCGCCGGGTGGGCCGTAGACAGCGTGGCCCCCGCACCACCCGCGCGAGGCCAAGGCCATTGAAAGGCCCCCCCTGTATTGGGAATGTGTGTGGATGTACTTGCTTGCACCGTATACTCACATGCTGCACCCCCGCGGGCCGCCCCCACCGGGGGTTCCGGCCCACTGGGGGCGTCGGAGCTCACGACCGACCTAGAGCTCATCACCGGGGCTTGACCCGCGCCAGGTTGCTGGCTGGGGAGCTGCGAGGCAGAGGCCGAAGCCGCGCCACCCGCCTGCAGCAGCTCGACCCTCCCCGCCGGCTGTTGTCCTGCTGCCGACAGCACCTCAAAAGGAACCCCGAAGGGGGCGCCCGCCTGACTGGCCCGGGCCAAAGACGCCTCCAGGGCCGCAATGCGGGCCAGTAAGGTGTCCACGTTGACCATGGGCAAAGGGCCGGCCGGCCCGCCTGATCCAGGCACGGGTACAGGTCCCTGCACCCCGGGGCCCGTATATGGCCATTGGCCAGCACCGAAACCCGGCAGAGCTGGTGGAGAAACCTGCCAAGGCAGGGGGCCGCCCCACCCCCCAAGGCTAGAGGGCCCGGGGAGAGGCTGCGGCCCAAAAGGAATAGGCCCGACGGAGTGGGCAGGAGGAGGAGCGGTGTCCATCGCTCGTGGGCCGCGGGCCGGGGCGCCATCCGCGCCCACACTCTGCTCGCCCACAGCGGGCCAAGGGGCAATAGACCCCATTCCGCCGGCCCCGGTCGGGGCTGGCAAAGGTGGCTGCTGAGGAGGCGGCACCACGGTCCTCCGACCTGGGTTGCGCCTCCTAACAGCGCGAGCTGAATTCGAAGCTGCCTTCTTCTTCGAAGGCATCTCCACCGAAGCAAAAAAGGGAAGCCGGCAAGGCAGAATCGCTACCAAAAGGCTTCCCGGTAAGCTAACGAGCGACGGAGACACAGGGGAAAAAACTTCTCCGCTCCGTCGCTGAGGTAAAATGGCAGCTCGGCTGCCTCGTGGCCAGCCCTTTTATAAGGGAGCTGGCCACGCCCCTAACTACCCGGATTCTCTGTCCTGTGGGGGGGGGGCCCGCAAAGGGCGCGGCGGCCATTTTGGCGCCGCGCTTGCAATGTCTCCCTGTTCTCTGAACAATAGGAATCAGTTAGGTTTCAACAGCACGGCAAGTTGATCAGACAAGCTATTCTGGCAAGCAATCTCTGCGATAATATGATAGCTATGGGTCTATAGTGATGAATTTCTTGTTATACTCTGTCTAAAGTGGCAGTTTTGAAAAACTTCTTGTCCCCTTGCAGTCATTTTCAGTAAATTGGAATAGCTTTTATTATTTGCAGTGTATTGTCCCCATTGCAATCAATAAAAAACACACTTGACTGCATGTCAATGAAAGGAGGAAAAAGAAACAAATTATAGGCTTCTCAGGTTGTGCCCTAAATTAAAGATTTGTTTATGTTACATTTTTGTGGGTTTAATTTGCAGTCTGAATCATTCCCAAAATATATGCATTGCATAGTTTACATACATTTTAAGACAAATGTCCAATATATTATTAAGGTGATTTTAGAAATATAATCAGGTTTGACTATATATGTCACCCCTTGCTACCATTCCTGCACCAGACCTGCACCAAGCTTTAGATACAGAAGATGCAATTAGTTCAGCCACTGGGTTTAAAGTAAACACCATTTTGAAGTAGTGAAGAGATAGAGAGCAGTACTTCTAATTCACTCCCTTTAACCAGTACTGTATTTCCCTCAGCCATAAATGTTAAATAGCTCAATGAAAAGTATGTTTACCTTAGCTTAATCATTGACTAAAATCCTATTAATTATGCTTGTTAGTATAATATAATTGATGCAAATGTTATTGGTGAACTGCTGCAAATTAAGAAGTTAGTGTAGGATCAATAGGATTTTGGTCACAATCTAACCCAGATATGTGTTTTGTAGGGTGTCACTAGATGCTACAGAATGCATGCGTGGTGCCAAAATGGCCGCCGCACTCTTTGCGGGCACCCCCCCCCCACCGGACTTGGACATCCGGGTAGTTAGGGGGCGTGGCCAGCCCTCTTTAAAAGGGGTGGCCACGAGGCAGCCGAGCTGCCATTTTGCGAAAGCGACAGAGCGGAGAAGTTTTTACTCCGTCGCTCTCAGCTTTTGCAGGGAAGCCCCTTCGGCGGCACGCAGCTTTGCTCTTCACCTCTTCGTAGGCTTCCCCAGCGACGACATGCCTTCAAGGAAGAAGGCGATGGCGAACTCGGTTCGCGCATCCAGGAGGCGCCAGCCGGGTCGGAGGACCACGGCTGCGCCCACCCAACAGGCCCCCATTGCGGAGACTCCCACCGGGACCGGTGGGATGGGGCAAATTAGCCCGTGGCCCGAGGCTTTACAGCCCCAGACCGGCTCTGCGGGGGCAGCGGCCACCGGCCAGCAATTGCCGGCCATGGGCTTGGGGCAGGGGGGTGGGCATGGCGCCGCTGGGCCTTCGGCCCCTGGCCCGCATTCTCCGGCCATAGGTTTTAACCAGGGGGGAGGGCTGGGCACAATTCCCTGGCAGGGCATGCCCCAGGCCCCTTGGGGGCCAGAGTTTTGGGCATGGCCCTACCCGGGTATGAGTACTCCGGCACCTGGCCCGGGTCCTGCGCCCAGCGGGCCATCCGGCCCGCTTGGCCCACTTTATGCGGGGGGCTCTGTGGCAGTGGATGCCCTATTGGCACGCGTAGCGGCCTTGGAGGCATCCCTGGGGATACCCAACCCATCCGGGGCACCTTTTGGCCGACAGGTCACTACGGGGGCAGACAGTCTTCAGCAGGCAGCCGGCCAGGTTGAGCTGCTTGAGGCGTGCAGGGCGGCCCCCGCCGCGGCCTCGCAGCTCCCCGCGCAGCAGGCGCCACTGGCGGGTGGTGGTCAGACGGGTCTTCAGAGCTCGGTTGTGGTCGCGAGCTCCGACGCTCACCGTGGGCTGGAACCCCCAGTGGGGGCAGCCCGCGGGGGTGCAACCTGTAAGTATCCGGTTCAAGTTAATGCTCCCACACCAACATTCACCACGGGTGAGGGTCTCCAGTGGCCATGGCCACGTCAAGTCGGAGCGGGGGGACAGCAGCCCCCAACTTACCCAGGTGCAGCTTTGCCACTTACAGGCCCCACTATGGGTGGGGGGCCTTACGCCGCAGGGCAGGCAACGGGGGTCACGGGGGCGGTTCAGGTCCCTTTCTTGATGTCCCACACTGCTAACGTACTGGTGTCGGCATTCCCGACAGCTGGGTATTCTTTGCCCCTTGGGGATCATTTAGCCCAGGCCACGAGGGAGAAGATTTGGCGGGGAGAATATGTAGACATTTTCTCCCTATTGAACAGGGAACCCACCAAAGAGGAGAGGGAGGGGCAAGACGAGAAGGACAAGGAACAGTCTCGCCGTCGTAAGCCACCACGCACGTGGGCCAACTGGTTGCCCGCAAATCTCATATACATGGCGGTCTACCTCAAGGCACTGCCCGATCTGGCCATCCCGATGGTCCAATATTTGGACAATATTTACAGGGCAATGGTTGATTTCCCTGGCCCGTCGTGGTTGGCTTACGACGAGGAATTTCGAATGAGAGTGCCCCTACACCCGGAGATGAGATGGGACGAGCCCTGCCAGAAGCTTTGGCTTCTGTTCATGACCCCCACGCGCCCTGCACCTGGGGAGAGGTATCATTGTGGACATGCGGTCCAGCGAGCCGCTCCAGCACAGGTACCCCGCCAGGTGGCGGGGCAGGGGGTTCCAACCCGCCTGCTGTGTTGGAGCTTCTCGGCCAATGGTGCGTGCAACAGAAAACAATGCAGATATAAGCACGAGTGTCCCTCTTGCGCTGGCCCCCATGCTGCCGCTGTGTGTCCGTGAGCAGGCGGGTCTCGGGGCAGAGGTAGAGGTGGACAGGGAGCGGGCAGACCTGCCGCTGAGGGAACTGGTCACCCAAAAGGCCCCCTCCCCAGTTAATTTGGCCATGTTGGAGCATTGGCTCGCAACATACCCGAGGAGGGAAGACGCTGGTTACCTCCTCGAGGGTTTTCAGCGAGGGTTCCGCATTCCGTTCATAGGGGAGAGGTGCCCCCAAGACGCCCCCAACTTACTTCCTCTTAGGGGCAGGGAGGAGGTGGCCGCCCTGAGTATTGCTAAGGAGGTTAAGGCAGGCAGGGTTGCTGGCCCCTTTCAGGCTCCACCCTTTCCCAACCTGAAGGTTTCCCCTTTGGGGTTAGTGCCCAAGAAGACACCGGGGGAATTTCGTCTGATTCACCACCTGTCATACCCGGCTGGCCATTCGGTCAATGATGCCATCCCTGATGACCTTTGTTCGGTCAGGTACACATCATTCGACCAGGCTCTACGCATGGTGCGCTCTTGTGGCCCGGGTGCACTATTGGCAAAGTGTGACATTAAGTCTGCATTCCGGCTGCTGCCGGTGCACCCGGGCGACTTTGAGTTACTAGGCTTCAGATTCCGGGGCAAGTTTTATGTTGATAAAGCCATGCCTTTTGGCTGCTCCATCTCTTGCTCGGCATTTGAACGTTTTAGCACCTTCCTCCAGTGGGCCTTTGTTCGTAGGTCGGGGTCTCGGTCTGTAGCCCACTACCTCGATGATTTCTTGTTCGGGGGTGAACGGGGCTGGGACACGTGTACGCGTCTCCTCAACACATTTCAGATGCTAATGAAGGAACTCGGTGTCCCTTTAGTGCCCGAAAAGACCGAGGGCCCATCAACCAAGCTCACGTTCCTGGGTATTGAAATTGACACCGTTTTACAGGCATCCCGGTTACCCATTGACAAGGTTTCAAGGATCACTGCATTGATTTTGGCCTTACTGGCCAAACGCAAGGTGTCACTTCGTGAGCTCCAGGTACTGCATGGTCACCTTAACTTTGCCTGCAGGGTGGTCGCGCCTAGCAGAGCTTTTGCTCGACGCTTGTGCGACACCATGGCTGGCCTATCTAGGCCCTATCATAGGGTCCGACTGAACAGGGGCACGAAGGAGGATATGCTGATTTGGCTCGAGTTCCTTAAGGAATTCAATGGGGTGTCATTTTGGAGATCTGACCTTCTGGTGTCCCCTCGCTTCCAGGTTCAGTCGGACGCATCAGGGTCCCTGGGTTATGGGATTTACTTTGAGGGGAGGTGGGCCTACGGCCGATGGCCTCCAGCTTGGAGGGGCACGGATCGTTTACGCGATCTTACGTTCCTCGAGTTCTTTCCCATACTGGGAGCTTTGATGCTATGGGGTGCGGAGTGGGCCAATTCTGTTGTTCATTTCTGGTGTGACAATGCTGCGGTCGTGCACATTGTCAACTCGAAGACGTCTAAATCGCCCAGGGTCATGGGGTTGGTGCGCCAGTTCGTCTTGTGCAGTCTACGCCTCAACATTCTATTCAGGGCTAGACATGTACCAGGCATTAATAACGAAATTGCTGATGCTTTGTCCTGCCTGCAGATCCCCCGGTTCCGCGCCTTGGCCCCGGACGCAGAGGAATTTCCCTCGCCGCTCCCGGACGAGATATGGACGTGTGGCAAGGAGAGGTGAACCGGGTGATCGGCATGTCGCTGGCGCCCCGCACGCGTAAGGCGTATCACCATGCATTCATTAAATTTCAGGCTTTCTGTGCGCAATTCGGTTTGCCAGAGATTTGGCCCATTCCAGTGGCACATGTCCTTCGATTCATGGTTTACCTACACAACCAGGGCCTAGCTCCCCGCACCATAGCATCCAGGCTGTCAGCACTGGCATTCAGGGCCAAGGTGGGGGGGGGTTATGCTGACAGCACAACTGACTTCCGTATACAACACGTTTTGCAAGGGTGGACACGGGAACGTGGACGCTGCCCGGACAGCCGCCACCCTATTTCTCCAAGGGTCCTTACCCACCTTGCACGAGGCTGGCATGACCTGTGCTTTGACAGGTATGAGGCAGTTCTCTTTCATGTGGCTACCACGGTGGCCTTTTTTGGTGCGCTCCGCATCAGTGAGCTTGTGCTACTGTCTAAGGCGGATGCGACGCGTAGGGCACTGGAACTCGAAGATGTCTATGTTGCAGATGAGTGGGCTCAGTTGAGGATACGTTCCTCAAAGGTTGATCAGCACGGTGTAGGCAGTGGTGTAAGACTGCTACGATGTTCCATTGCAGACATCTGTCCGGTTGGTGCCCTACGAGAGTTCCTTGCACTGCGTGGTACACACCCTGGCCCATTTTTCTGCCACCAAGATTGGTCTCCCCTTACTAAATTTCAATTTTGGAAGGTGACCGGTAAGGCACTGTCCAGTGTGGGCCTCCCCGGGGCTCGTTACGGCACCCATTCTTTTAGAATAGGAGCTGCTTCTACTGCAGCTGCATGTGGGTACTCTGGGGCCGAGATACGCCAGATGGGGAGGTGGGGATTGCAGTGTTTCCAGCTGTATGTTCGCCCCATGCAATTGTGAGTACCAGTTAAGTCACTGTCCTGTTTCCTTTTTCCTTGACAGACCCTGGGTGTCGGATCACACCGGTGGCAGTATGGCTGGTGGGCCACAGCTACGTGCACTGGGCAGCGCAGTACGCTGCGGCGACAGAGTGGGGACCCCAGCTGGGACTACGTGCGTCCGCATGTCTTAGGTGGTACGGTAAGCGTGGGATGTTATGGCGGGAACTGTTGCCATTCCTTTTCTCCATCAGGGATGCTGACCCGCCTGATGTCCTGGTGATACACCTTGGGGGCAATGATTTAGGCCAGGTCACAGGCCTGTCGCTGAAACATGCGATCTGCGGTGACCTGGCCTACTTGCATTATGTGTGGCCTGCCACAACCATTGTTTGGTCGGACATCATACCGCGTCACGCTTACAGAGGGGGCATTAACCTCCAGGCCCTTGACCGTGCTCGCCGCTCGGTGAACAGGGCAGTAGCCCGGTTCGTTATAGACAAGGGTTGGGGGCGCGTCATCCGACACCCCACCATTAGTCTCCAAAACTGTGATCTTTATGCAGGGGATGGGGTCCATCTATCACACAGAGGTATGAACCTCTTCTTGGAAGACTTGCAAGCAGGCCTGTTGACTGAGCTGATGGTCTGGGGGGGGGCGGTGAGTCTTTATTGAAGCCTCCCCGTGTGGCGGGTAGCACTGATAAGGTAAATAATTATGACCCACAGGTATCCGGCAGGTTCGCAATTGACTGGCCAACACTAGATAGGCACAAGTTGTTTAACGTTGTCCGGTCAACGACGAACCAGGCAATGGGGTGATGGCACGAGCTAGGCAGCATGCATCACCCCGTTATTTTATGGATACGCGTCAATAAATGTGGCCCAATGCCGTTATCCACTTATACTGGTGTCTGAGTCCTTTTTTTGGGGGGGTGCATGCAATGCAAGTGCGGCGCCAAAATGGCTGCCGTGCTCTTTGCAGGCACCCCCCCACCGGACTTGGACATCCGGGTAGTTAGGGGGGCATGGCCAGCCCTCTTTAAAAGGGGTGGCCACGAGGCAGCCGAGCTGCCGGAGAAGTTTTTCCCTCCACCCCCTCCCTAGTAAACAGTGTGATATTTTGGTCGCTTCGGGGCCGGGTGGGAATTTTTGGCTGGAACCTACAATTGGCTCTCGGGTTCTGGCTTTTTTGCCCATCCCACACTGTTGCTCAGGTTTGATACAGGGGTTTATTTACTGTTGACTTTGGTCACATGGGCGGGTAGCACTGGTAAGGTAAATAATTATGACCTACAGGTATCCGGCAGGTTCGCAATTGACTGGCCAACACTAGATAGGCACAAGTTGTTTAACGTTGTCCGGTCAACGACGAACCAGGCAATGGGGTGATGGCACGAGCTAGGCAGCATGCATCACCCCGTTATTTTACGGATACGCGTCAGAGGGTGGGGTCAGTAGTTAGTTTATTGACTACGGTCAACAATTTGTTTGTTGTAAACAAACAAATTGATACAAATGGATACATTGTAGCCAATTGCCGTTGGCAATTTTGGGAGGAACCTTACCAGTGTTACTGCGGCCTGCTTGCCTTAAGAATTATAATTGGTTGAGTACCAATTGAAATTTATAATTCGGACTAGGGCATGAATCAATAAATGTGGCCCAATGCCGTTATCCACTTATACTGGTGTCTGAGTCCTTTTTTGGGGTGTGTGCATGCAAAGCATTTCTGTATCTCTGTTCTGTGCATTTTAATGGGATTTAAGGTGTTGAATACTAAAACAGAATTAAACAAGTGCAAGTAAAACAAGATAAATTTACAGTATTAAAACAAAATGCAAATTAAAAGCAATTATAGTGCATAAATACAGGGTCACGCTAATCTAACCAATTAACAAAGTATTCCTGAGTAAATCAGCTTGACTGTCAAGGATCTGCCTGAGCAAATAGTAGGGTTATGAGTTCTGCCCATATACAGTAATACCTCATACATAGTCCACTTCGTACAACATTGAATTCATACAACATCGCCTAATTCCTTGAAAGAAGTTGCCTCGTACAAAGTCACTGCGACTTTGTATGAGGCATTGGGGTTTTCGCCAGGTTTCATTGTGCCTGGGCAGTATAAAAGGCAGGATGCATGCGTGCATTGCTCTTGTGGGTTTTGCACGAGGCGAAGAGTGTTTAGGAGTGGTTTGAGCATGATTTTGGATTTTTTTGAATTTTTACATCAGAATTTTTGCAGCATTCTTCAGATTCTTGGACCATTCTTTAGTACAGTGGAAAGGTAGGTAAATGAAGTTTTCTGTTTCCGATTGGTTTGGGGTGGGGCAATTGTTTGGTGTTTGCTGCTGTTTGGATGATTAACACTGTGCTGCATGATGGGACATGTTGGCATCCATTTTGCCTTTGCTACCATCCAATAATTGTTTACAGTAGCTTGTACAAAATGGATGATCGGCCGCATGGTTGCAGATTAACACTGTGCTGCATGATGGGAAATGTTAATTTTTAAACCTGCACTTTATAAAGTTAAAAACTTGTTGTATGGTTTGTCCCCTAAAATCAGGGTTGTTTGACATGTTTTTGTAATGTTTTTAGCCTTTAGACAATGATTTTTTAAAGTGCTGTCAGTTTCCTGTCTGTTTCCTTGACTTTGCCCTGAAGTCTGTGCTGTTACAATACGATGTATCTCTATGGAAATGACGTTGTACGAGGCATCACAGCAAGGATTTGGACGTTGTATGAGGCATCATGGCTAGGATTTTGCATGCCTCATACAAATTCCAAATCCGTATAAAGTCCAAACTTGTGGAACCAAGTTTGGACATTGTATGTATCACTGTACCTGTATCCACCTTACTGAATGGCTGCTCCCTTCTCAGTACTAGTGGGAAAACTACATTTCCCTGGAAAGGGGCATCAGCTGCAACCAAGAATGGATACTGGCTTAACATCAGCCAATCAAGACTTTAAATTGAGGACAGTAATCTTCCTCTAACCACTGGATGATACTGTTAACATGGTTGTAATTGCAGTTCCTTGTGAACAAACTCAATCTTATCCCAGCTTGGTTCCGGGGTATTTTTGTTCCATTTCTGCTTGCCCGGAAGCAAACAAACTTTTGTTTCAGTGTAAGGCAATGTAAGTGTGCTAGCCCACCCCGGGAAGGGATGCCAATTCATGGTGCTGCACTCAGGAAAGGAGGCAAAGTTCAGGTCAAAGTCTTTCAAGGGAAAGCCCAGCGAAGCATGGTGAGAAATAGTCGAAGTTCAAGTTTTGAGAGAGGCTTGAGAGCCTAGAGGGTTCTCCGAAAGCAAGTTCTGGTTCAGAAATGAAGTCCAAAGGTTCAGCATGGAGTTCCATCAGAGATTTAGTCAAGGTTCAACAAGAATTCAATAGAGTGTCACCCAACACACGTGTTGTTCTGACAATCAGAGCTGCCTTGGCACACTGCTTAAGAAGGCGGTAAATACTTAAGACTAGGTGATGTAGTGGTAGGGGCCATTTAACAGGCCCCTGGACATTCATACACAAACATAGACATACATGCACAAACAAACAGACAAACAAGAACACACAGAGACATAACTTCTTGTTTAAGCCAGCTGGGAGGGAACCTCTGAGACAAAGGAACTCAGATGGTTTTATTAGACACACAATTCTGTACTGGAAGTGGGCATGGTCTTTGAGGTGATTGGTTAAGCAGGTCATGTGAGATTACATAATACTGGGGTCAGTGCCGTATTTAGAATATGTGGGCCCCTAGGCTGAACCTGTGGCATGGGCCCTACTGGGCCCTACAAAAACCACATTTTCAGCAATTATCCAATTAAAAACTGAAAAACAAACATCATTGCGCTCTGTATTTTCTGATTTTAAAAACTGGTGTAGAATCATGTGGTGCAGGCCCCCCTTTGTGGTGCGGGCCCATAGGCTGCAGCCTCGATAGCCTATGCTTAAATCCAGCCCTGACTGGGGTGGGCAGTGGGTGAAAGTCATGAGGAATGACATAAGGTGCAGGTGATCAGAGCTTGCAATAATAGGAAATTGGATGCCCTTCTATTTTGGGAAAGGTGACTTATCTGTCTGGCCCTAGGCCAGATCCCTTCAGCTGGGCCCATATGTGACCTCGTTTGCATAGGATACAGGCCTGTAGGAATGGTCAAACAGGGAAAAAAACCAAAAGCTAGGCTTTGAAGTTGGCAACCCACTGACCTCTGATGCAGCTGTAACTCTTTATGCAAATCTTCCCTGCAATGCTGAGAGGTCGAAAGTTCAGACACGGAATAACTGTCAGGCAGGGAAGCCACTCTTGCCAACCTGGGAGTTGTCATTTCTGACAACTCAGAGTCTGAAACCGACTGATCAAGGTCCAAAGCATGCTCTTTGTCACAACTATCTGAATCCAACAGGGGGCCCATGACAATAGCAGCCAAAGTGGCTTAGTGTTTAAAATGGCAGGTCAGCAGCTCAAGACCCAAGTGCTGCACAACAGAACGAGCAACCATCGTCAGTCCCAGCTTCTGAGAACCTAGCAATTCAAAAGCAAGAAATTGCAAGAAGTACCACCTTGGTACTACCTTGGTGGTTAAGGCAAAGGTAGCAGAATTCCATGCACTCCGGTGTCTAGTCATTCCTGTAACATGACCATGGAAATGTCTGCAGACACAGAGAGCACTGGCTCTTTGGATGAACACTGCCTCCTAGAGTCAGATATGACTGGCTTAAGAGCAAGGGAGACCTTTAGTAAGGCAACGGTGGGGGGCAGGATGCTGAGCTGTTGGCAGCCTTTTGTCCAGCGAGTTTTGAGACAATTTGGCACCCACATTGCCAGATGAGGAATTTAAAAACAGCACTCCTGCCTTGACTTTGCAGCCTTCATTTTTAATCTGACATAAAACATCTAGTCATCAGTTTTTAAACTCTTAATTTTTACTGCACCATCTACAGATAAGTGGCACCTGGCCCAATTAATACCCAAATAGTCTGAAAGCTATTTTTTGGTGAATTTTTAAAGTGATCAAATAGAGGTATCATCCTTTTCTTGCCTTTGGATTACGTTTTCCAGCACTCCTGGCATCTGCAATGCAACTGTAAGTAATGTACCCAGTGCAGCATCTCCAGTCATCATAGTGCATGTTAGACAGAGATGGACATTGATCCAACAAAAACATGAGCAAACAAAATGGTGTAAGCTGAGGATCTTTCCTGAATTGGTAAATTTTCATCCAGTCACTTTTTTTAGGTTGATCATGTCTTTTGCATATACCAATGATAAGGCCTCAGCTTCAGAGCAGAACAACATTCTGTTGTCTCACCCCTTGCTATTGGCTTCAAATCAACCAAACTCAAATTAGAAAGGGACACATGTCAGAAGGAGCTATGGCACTTATATGTGATAGAAAAAAAGGAACCATGTTGTACAGCTGATTTCAACACCAGGTCTTTTTACCAAAGCTAGCAGAATGTTTCGTTAGAACTACAGAAGTTACAGCTTCTGCAAAGTCTATGTCTAAAGTCAAGCACTTTCAGCTACCTAATATAGAATCCCTTTGTGATCATAAGCCTGCTGAGACTTTTTATTCACCTGAAATATAAACATATGAATGTAGGCACTTTGTATTTGGCAAAAAGAAATAACATTCTATCAGAAAGATATTTTTGTATTAAATCTGTAAGACTGTTCTTTTCTTTTAATTGTATCTGAAATTCAATTTATGAGGACCCTGTAGGAGCCTAAATCCTGATCCAGCTCTTATGAAACTGGCTGCATGAAAACAGAGCTGTTCTCAGTACAATCATTTGAAGCTAGTGCCACCAAAAGAGATACACGCTTTCCAAGAAATATGTACTCACATTTTATCATACTGCCTTCCCTATCCCCTCACCTATCATCACTAAGCTGAGAAAACACTGCAACTTCCTTTCAGCCTTCAGAAAACACCACTGAAATGTGGTACAATGTTTGAGCACAGGTCACATTCTTTAAAAAGCAGATATTCCAATTAAACAGGGGTGATCACAAAGATGGATCAAGAGTACTAGCCTATCTTCAGCTCAGGAGCAGGCAATCAAATGGGTTGAGGGGAAAGGCATAATATCACCCCAGACCTTTCTCTAGACTGCTCCAAGCCCAGAAATGGATACTAAAAAAATACTAATAATACTTTTAAAAAATAGTGTCCAAGTATCCACTCCTGTTGTTATGTGCTGTCATGTCACAACTGATTTGTAGTGATCCTACAGGGCTTTCAACATTGGTGAGATATTTAAGGAGTGGCTTTACAAGTTCCACATCCCCTGGTAAATTCCCATGACTGAGCAGGGATTTGAACCCAGGCCTCCTGAGATCAACATTGTGTATCCCTGGACAACCTTAGTTCTTATTTTTAAGAGCTAAGTTAATGGCTGAAAGATTGAGTTCAGGTACTGCTTTAGTACTGCAGGACAGAATGAGCTCCCATCTTTGTCCCAGCTCCTGCCAACCTTGCAGTTCAAAAGCAAGAAATTGCAAGTAATGTAGATAAATAGGGGCCACTTCAGTGGGAAGGAAACAGTGCTCCGTGCGCTCCGGTGTCTAGTCATGCCTGCCACATGACCACGGAAAACATCTGCAGAAGCAGACAGTGCTGGCTCTTCGGCTTTGAAACAGAGAGGAGCACTGATGTGAGGAGGTTCACAGCACGATCGCTGTGGCTAATGACAAACCATGGCCATAAATCATGGGTGATCGTTCTCCTTACCTCATCTGTTTTTACGCCGTAACTTAGAGGCCCCAGTTTGGGCCTCTGACTCAAGGCTTTTTGGCCCTCCCCACTATGCCCAGGGATGGCACGCAGTCATTCAGCTAGCACGCAGCTTCTGTCCAATTAGCAAGGTGAGCACGAGGCAGACATGCTGATATTTAGCCAATTAAGTAACCTTATGCTATCGCAGGTAACCAATAAGGATATATTGCCTCTTCATGAATTAAGCCTCCGCTGTCTCCTTGATCCCAAAACACAACACACTGAACCCTAGAGTTGGATATGACTGGCTTTCGAGCAAGGGAAACCTTTACCTTTACTGCTTTAGCTTCACTGACTCAGACTCAATCTGATTCAGTTCTACCTAGGTTTTCTCTGCTCAGATTCAGCTTTGCTGGGTTTTTAATTTCATTTCTTTTTTATGCTGCTTTTCTCCCCATTATGGAACTTTAGTGTATGAGAACCAAGACAAAGGAACAGCCGAAGGACTGGCTTAACACATCTTTATTGCATGGTGGTCCGGGGGAACATGAGGTAATGGCGGACGAGCAGCTCAATATATACGGTGGTTATACATTTGAATGTGGCTCCACGATAGCCCATTGGCTACCGTTGGCGTGACGTCATTTCTGGTCACGCCCTTCTTGTCCAGGTGAGGTAGTGGCGGGAATCTTCCCGCGCTGTAGTTCTTTGGGGAATTGGGACCTGTGAGCTGGGCACTCGCTATTGCCACCAGGTGGTCATTAGCTCGCGTCCTCATTGCAACGGGTTACATTGATATATATGTTAAAGGCATAGTATTGAGAACACAACAGGAACCTAGAATTATTGTGGAAAGAAATTAATATGCCTAAATGAGGAAGCACAAAGGTGGGTATGGTTTTACATAACCAAGAAACATGATCAACAGGAGGAACTGTTGTGATAAATTCCGGACACACTGCTTTTCAAGTTGAAAGACCAGCCACCTTCCATGTGTGCATTGTTATTACCCCCCCCCCCTCCAATTTTCTGTCTTCTAATCAGTTTGCTGCTTAGTGCAGGAATTATAACCCTTTCCTTCAAATTTGAATTATTTATTTATTTATTTATTAAACTTATACCCCCAACTCTCTAGGAAAGACCTTCCTACTCTGGGCAGCTAGCAGCACTTTTGGTCACATTTTTAGTTCTGCAACTTTCTTGTCTGTCCAACATACAGTGAAGGTCTTTGGAAAGACTCTGCATCTTGTCGATGAGGACAATGCTGGAGTGAACCTGAGATTTACAAAGGCAGCAGTATGCAGTATTATAGATCTAGAGCGGGGTTTCCCAACCTTGGGCTCTCAGGTGTTCTTGGACTTCAATTACCAGAAGCCCAGGTCAGCACACCTGCTGACCTGGGCTTGTTAAAACAAATAGCTTTCTGTGGCCACAATCCTACTGGTATTCATACAAGGCTTGTGTAACATGTCATGGTTAATAATTGTGACCATTTGACAAGGCACTGGGATGCATCTCAGTCATGCCTCTACCTGTAGTCCAAGTAACTGGTTGATAAGCTGCAATCAGCCTCAGAAAGTTAGTTACACAGATATTACTGGAACATCAATATGATTGCAGCCTGCTCAAGCAAATAATAAGTTTCAAAATATTTGAGTTTTGATTCCCCCCACTTCCCCCCCCAAAGGTGCTTTCAGAAATAGCTGTGTTTTAAACTACAGAGTTTTATAATAGAAGTACAACAGTCTCCTTAATGCCTGTGATATTACATTAATCCACATGATATTGCATTGATAAAACTAGTAAACAATATTTTGATCCACTACAGGATATGGACTCCTACCTTTTAATCATACTACTAAAACATAAAATAGTCAGCTTGGTCTTAGTTTAACTTTTTTCCTTTTCCTTTTTTTCCTTTTTCCTTTGCCAAAACAGAACAAAACAAGTGCTTATTCCATACTGTTTCCTGTTCATTGAATAACAATATTTGCATATAATCTCTTACAAAGGGAGAAAAATGTGAACTGCTCCTTACTTTACTCAGGTAATTACTGCCTAGAAGTGCTTCTTTTTATCATCCTATTCACATGTTTGAAATAAGGATTAAGTAAACCTAGTAAGAACAAGTTCCAGGGTGAGTGTTGCAAAGGAATAAAAACAAATGGAACCAAAGACCTTGGCAAATAATGGCATTGTTCCAAGACACAGGAAGAACCAGAAGAAGACTCAGAAGGGGGAATGAAGACACAGCACATGACCACACCAAACTGCTACTGAAAAACAATGTACAAAGAAGTATAGTCATACTGGAGGACTAAAGAGTTATAAAACTAAGGCTCAGAAATTTATATTTGTTACATGCTGTCTCAGGAAGCTAGTCTTATTTTTTCATATCCAATAAACCCTGAACTGCCAAAATGAAGCCACTTTCTCAGCTTTGTCATTAGCCAAACTTAAGTCCTCATCAGTGCATGTTTCTGGCAGTTATCGGCAGACCAGTAAATGAGCTGAATTCTGTATCTCACCACATTCACACAGTGTGTTGTTCTCTGACAGCAGGTTCCACTTGAGCATGTTGGTTTTACATTTAGGCATTCAAACCCTCAACCTATTCAGAGTACTCCAAGTGATGTAGGGGAGATGTTGTTCCTCAGCTGTATCCACCTTTCATGTCATTCCTGGTCCAGAGAGCTCCTTCCTCCATCTTCTAATTTGGTTTTGATCTTGCATACCCTCAAAAATGTTTGTTCTTGCCATAAAGCTCTTCCTGGATCTGAGCTGGCAGACTTGAGGCAAATATCCATTCAGAGAATGTTGAAGCTCATTCTCTTGCTAAATTCTCTCAGCATCCGCTGCTACTTCTCTCCTGATCATAGGTGGATCAATACCAACAAGAGGGCATATTTTTTTTCAACTAGTGTAGGTTTGAGGCATTCAGTCACTATACACATTACTTCATTAACTGTGGGTTGTGTTATCTGAGGTGACAATTCTGTTATGTATGTAGTGGGTTGTGATATTAACATGAATGGTGGAGAAACCCCTTCTTCTGTCTTCATCTTTTCTATTTATTTATTTATTTATTTCAATTTTTATGCCACCCACTCAGGTAAAAACCCAACTCAGGGCGTTTACTCAACTGATGCATCTAATTCTAGATACAAAGCAATATATATATACCATGCTTAGACAGATCCATTGTGTTAGTGCTATGTCAGTTTTTTATGAGTAAGGTTTACCCAATTTACTTATAACATTTACTCAGTTTACTCACAAGTAAGAAGATAGCAGCAACAGCAGTGGAGGAATTGTGAACTTGCTGCTGTACTAACATCAGGACTAACATTGGTGGAGGAAGGTGACAAGCACAGTGGCAAAAGCAGCAGCAATAACAGGTGCCCAGGAGAATGGGACAGCATAGCAAGAGGACCTGAGCCCAGCAAAACGGCTACTCAGGGAACCATAATATTCCTAGATACAAAGTTATATGCCAGGTGGATGCACCACAGTTTTGCTTACTGAAAAAAAAGGAAAGGAAAGGTGTGATTTAATGAAAAGTTGACCACCAAAGAAGCTTGAGATGAGGCACAAAAGGGACTGTCAATAAATGATTAGAGAGACAAGGTGAAAGGATTCAAAAATATGTCTGGAATCTTGGCACAGGAAAATAAAATCTAAATCTACATTATGAATAGTAAATTCACTCTAATAATTGCTTTAAAGATATTAAAATTTTCAGTGTGACCCAAATAGCCCAATCTGGACATGCTCAAATGAGGCTCATCATTATCAATCTAATGCCAACCATTTACTCTTGATTATTTAAAACTGTTTAAACTGCTCTTCATCACTACAGAATCCAGAGTGATGTAGAAATATTCTTAAAATATTAGTGTATGTTTAAAACCATAAGTCCTACATTGCGGCATTAAAGCAAAGAAAGCCACCCAATTAAAATGCCTGGCCAAACAAATGACTTTTAAGTTGTTGCCATCCAAACAGTAGCTGTGTCAGTCATGTCTACCAGGAAGGGCATTCCAGAATTTGGGCACCAGAACAAAGATGGCCTTATGCTGTTAGCTTGTGATCCGATTTCTAGAACGAGCACTAATAAATATTATTAACCTATGTTTGAACAGATGTAGTCTATATTAATGTAGCTTGGAGGAAATCCAATATTTAGTAGCAGGGATAATGGTTCTGCCAATATATAAGTGTGGATGTGACTTTTAAATATATTTTTCACACATTTGAATCGAATTTTTGGATAATGTGGTAAGCATAAATCTCATTGTAATATTCCATATCTATGAGCTGAATAGAAACTTGAGCAAAACAAGTGAGCAGCAGAAAAAATGTGGAAAAAACCTGGGACAGCTGGATGGAAGACCAAACACTGATCCCACCACATTTCAAATAACTTAATGAGCTCTTCTCACCTTCCCTTCCTAAAGCTTTTTAAAAAAAATTAAATTATGCACATCAGCTTTCAGCTGCTATAACAGATGTGATTCAGTGGGGACATGGAAACACAGTACTCTGCCATGGCTCTATGTCCCTATAAATAAAGCCTGTATATCCATTTTCAAGATCTGAGTATGTGTATCTGGTGGTAGAGTAGGGAGATAATTTTGACAGTTTGCTAGTGTATCTCCACTACCCACCCAATTGTCCAGCAGTTTCCATGCCTGACCTGGTAGAGGTGATCTTGGAGATAACTTTGATGTGGTGAGAGGGCTTAACATTGGTAGTATATGACTCATCTATCATATGGTTTAGAACAGGGGTTTTCCAACCTATGGCCCATGGGCCGGCCGGCAGCACCATTTCAAGCGGTCTGTGCCACCGTCACCACTGGAAGTGGAAGTGGATGTATTTATGTCAGCCATATAACACACGTGCACATGCATAAATGCACCAGTGGCTGTTGTAAATGTGGAAGTGGGTGCATGTATAATAGCCATAAATATGCATGCTTCTGCTTCCAGGTGGTGTGGTCTGGCTCGCTCAGCTGTCAAGGGGGGTGCTGGTCAGACTCGTAGCATAAAAAGTTTGAGGGGTCCTGGTTTAAGGGCATTTGGTTGTTATTGAGAACACCTCGTAGTAGCAGTTCTGGTCCTCTTTGGCAAATCAATGATGTTGATCCTCAGGACTCAGAATTGTTCCCTGTGTTTTTAAATCTTCCAAAAAAGCCAATATGGGATATAAGTCCCAGTTTTAGTGTTGGGCCTCATTGCTATACTGATGATCACCTATCTCCCCACTTCAGGAATCAGCATTCCTTTAGGATCTTATGGTCTAGAGAGCTATTGCAAAACTTCAGCTGCTGTATAAGCTGATTTCCACCTTGAGGAAGGCAAATCTGCTTTAATTGTATCCCATTTAGACTACAACAAGATATACAGTATCTTAAAAGTAATCAAAAATTGTGATTAGTGCAAATTGTGGCAGGCTTGCTGTTTCCTGCTTTATAGAATACTACCAAAGATACCCGGACTTTGTCGCAGGTGGTCGGGTGTGTGTGTGTGCTGGGTGAGCTGTAGGGGTATTTGTGGCCTCCCCCCTCTCCACTCCTGGTGTCCTGTGTGCCTTTTGCCACCACTGTGGCCGGGTGTGGGTGGTTTCCCCATCGGCCTGAACATGTCTGCAGCCAGTGTGGTTAGGGCTGGAGCTGGGGCATCCCTTCCTCTCTCTGTGTCTCTGTCTGTCTCTCTCTTTCTGTCTCACTCTATCTATGTTTCTCTCTGTGTGTCAGTCACACACATACACACACACACACACAGAGGGGGGAATGGGACTTACAGGATCGGCTAAAGGGGTGTTTGAAGGCCTGCTGGACACGTATGTTACATCTCTTCCTTATAGGTTAAGAAGATTATCTCAGGAATTCCAGGACCTTTCCCTATTAGTCATTCACTCATTCATTTTGGGGGGCACCTCTGGACCCTCGCGGGGCTGATCTCAGTGGTGTTAGGTAGGTGTGTATGAAGCATTACAGGATAGGCTCCAGGGGTGTGGGAGCATTTCCCGGACATGTACCTTACATCTCTTCCTTATAGGTTGCTTTGGTTTCCAGCTTGTTCTCAAGCTTGATTAGATGTGCTGCACTTGTCCTCTTAAGCTCTACATAGCTTTATCTAAGACCATCTTGTGTCCTATGAACCATAACTGTTAGCTTCATCAGAGGTCTGTTTTGTATATTCCACGAGAAACAAAGGTCAGAATGGTAAACATGAAGATAGAATCTTTTCTGTAGCACTATAGAACTTAAAATCCAAAAAAGTAAAATGTTGAGTATTAGACCATGGGTTGGTCTAAGACATGGCCTGACAGTTGACAGGCCACACAATATGTGTACAGAGAGAGAGGATAAAACTAGGTACAACTTGTATTCTCACCTTTTCTCTGGCAGCATTGTAAAAGGTCTCAGCAAAGTCACTCACAATTGCAGAGGTGGTTTATTTGTTTATCCACTAATGTGATCTATGTCATCCCCACCACCACCACCACCACCACCACCACCACCAGAATGGTCCTTTCCAGTTTCCAAAGGGCAAACAGGATAATCTCTACTAAAGAGAAAACAAGGACATTGGTCTGCCATCAGAAGTAGTAATGTAAGAAAGCTAGTTTCAGAACATATCAACTTTTCAGAATACTCTGTTACAATCTCAAAATGACTGTTGTAGAAAAACTGAATTAGAAAAGCAGATTTTTGAGGAAGGTCACATCCATAAATTCCAGTGTGTCTAAAAAGGCTTATATAATCTCAGTATATATATTAATAAACAAGTTTTTTTAAAAAACAACAACAACAATCTTGTGTATAAATAAGTAATTTAATTTGGCTTCAGAAGCAGAGGATGGTTTACATAGACAAACCTATTCTTACAGTTAATTGCTGTAGTTATAATTGAGATGTTTATGTTTTAATGTGACCAACATGTTTAAAGTGCATTACTTGTTTAAATAATGGTGTTATCACATTGATATTTCTTCAAATGCATGAGTAGCCTTCAGCATTTGGTCTCCAGCCCACCCAAAGTATATTTCTCCATAATATCTGTAGCTATTTGCCACTCCCAACAGGATATTTAAAAGCTTTTATTTCCTATTTGCTCCATACTTCTCCCTTACTGACTCACGTTAGCTGAGACAACTCTTGATTAAATACAGGTTGAGCTTCCTGTAGTCGAAAGAGATTCAAAGATGTTTCATGGACCAATATGTATGTAGATATTGCCCAGTAGGATGTCAAGAGATAGATATGCATGCTGATTAGGAATAAGGAAAAATTATTTATTATTGCTAATTGGCACACACGATTATATATCTTATAAGACTGTCACATTCATTTTATTTATTTATTTATTTATATTCATATTTATATAGCCGCCCAACTCACAAAGACTCTGGGTGGCATACAATCTTAAAACCCTTAAAACAAGAACAACCCCATTAAAACAAATTACCCCGCAAAACCCACACACATTAAAAAGTGGAAGATTACTTTGATATTAAACCAACCAGCAGGTGGGGGTCACAACATCTTCAGGACCCCACACCTGCCCTGCCAGCCATGTTTTCAGATCTTTCCTGAAGGGCAGCAATTCCATCTGCAGCCTTAGTTCCACTGGCAGGAGGTTCCATAGGGCCGGAGCGGACACAGAGAAGGCCCTCCTTCTTGTGCTAGAGAGACAGGCCCCTCTAGCAGATGGTACAAGCAGAGAGCCCCTCCGGTCCACTCTGGTTTGATGGACAGACGTTCTTGGGGCAATGCGGTCTCTTTGGTATCTTGGCCCACTACCATATAGTGCTTTAAAGGTAATGACCAGTCTCTTGAAAGATGGAATTCGCTGCCTACTTCACAATCTTTATATTTTAACCTTACTGGTTGAACCTTATTTGAGAAATATTATTGTATTATTTTATTCTCTTTATTCATAGCTACTAATATGTTAGATGCTAACTGTCATCTATTAGAGTGGTTTTAATTTCTGACTATGTGTACAACCAGACAGGCTGCAAAGCAATAATAAAGTAAAGCATACCTCTATATAACACTGTAGGCTTGTTGGTGCAGTGGTAAAACTGCTGTCCTGCAACCAAACAGTTGTGAGTTTGATCCTGACCAGGGATCAAGGTTGACTCAGCCTTCCATTCTTCTGAAGTCAGTAAAATGAGTACCCAGCATGTTGGAGACAAAATACTAATTAACTTGAGAACCGCCCAGAGAGTGCACTAAGCGCTATGGGGTGGTATATAAGTGTGATTGCTTTGTTTTGTAGCCACATAGTTCACTCCATGTGTCTGTAGAAGTGGCCTGTAAGAAATAAGTGACTGAAATAAATTTGTCTAACTTTAAAATGCCACAATACTTCTGTCTGCATTTTTATTTTTCTTTGTGTGATTTTTTTAAAAAAACAGATTAATAAAGCAACTTTTCTGAAAACTGCAGTTTAGAAAATCTGTTTCATCACTTATTTGGTTTTAAAATTGTTCAGTTCTAAAAGTTTTTTGTTGTTGCTTTTATTGATGTGATTCTTTATGTCATATGTAATTATATATCCATTTAAGATCACAAAAGATATATAACAATATTACTGGTGGCCAAATAGCTAAGATTTATTCCACATATAATATGCTCAACATGCAGAACTGGATAACCAGAAAATACCAGAATATATTAACAAGGCATCAGCCATAGACGTCAGCCATTAGCAGGAAGAATTATTCCTACCATCAATTTACTTGGCTGACTTCTTTTCTGTAGCCATCCTTAGAGCATACCTGTCAAGTATCCCATTTTCCCCAGGAAAAACCCTTATTTTTTCCCCTCTTCCCACCCCTCCCATTTTATTAATTTCCCCGTAATAGCCCTTATTTTTTATTTTTTTAAATCCTGACCGGAGTCCTCACAGGCGAAGCTGCAGTATGTTTTTCCGGCCACCAGAGGCCGCTGTGTGGCTTTTCGCTTGTGGAAGGAGAGAGAGAAGGTGGTGGGGGCATTCTATAGTTTCTCTTTCATTTTCCTTCCTTGCCACATGGTCATGGAGGCTTTGTTTTTGCTGCTGCTGTTCAGAGCCGCCATGGGCCTACTCTAGAGGTGAGCAATATTTCATATATGCAGGGGCAAATCAGTGAGAGACTTCTCTCTCATTCTCATGGTTTATTGATCTGTTTCTGCCTTGCCTCCTGGCTGGAGGCTTCCATTTCTGTTCCAGAGTTAACTTGGGAAGGGGGCATGGGGGATGTTGTTTGATCACTCTATGAGAGAGAGAGAGAAAGAGAGAGAGCACCCCACCTTCTAACAAACCATCCGGAGGGAGATTAACTCCTCAGCTGCTGGGAGGCTTGGAAACTACAGAGGTTGCTTTTTAGTTTACTAATTCCCTTCCTTAAGCTGGATCCTACATTCTCAGGTGTTGGTGCTTCAATTAGTTGGTTAATTTGGGGGAATTAATCCCTTGCTCCTCCACCTAATGGGGGGGGGGGGTGTCTAGCCATGTGCAGGGCTAGTTTATTAAAGCCAAGCTGCTTACAAGCAGTTGGTAACCCTAGGGGGCTGGTTTGCTATTCTGCACTTTCTTTGCTTCTCAGGAAAATAATAATAATTAAAAATGAGTAAGGTAAAGGTAAAGGTTTCCCTTGCTCGAAAGCCAGTCATATCCGACTCTAGGGTTCAGTGCTCATCCCTGTTTCAAAGCCGAAGACCCAGCATTTTCTGCCTCTGCAGCCATTTCCATGGTAATGTGGCACGGAACGCTGTTACCTTCCCACCAAAGTGGTCCCTATTTATCTACTTGCAATTTCTTGCTTTCAAACTGCTAGGATGGCAGGAGCTGGGACAAACATGGGAGCTCATTCCATCCTGCAGTACTCGGGAATCGAACTGCTGACCTTCTGCCTCCCAGTCAGCATCTTAGTCACTTAAGCCACTGAGTAAACAAGAAAGAAAACAAAACAAAAGTCCCCCAAGAAGATGGGGAAAGGGTTCTTTGGCCCACACAGCTTTGTGCCCATTGCATCTACAATACCATCTAGCCATCTTATTTTTGGCCACCCCTTCTTTTGTCCTCCACCTTTCCCAACATTTTGGCCTTCTCAAGTGAGTCCTCCCTTCTCATTTGATGTCCAAAGTACTTTAGCGTCATCTTTACTATTTGACCTTTAATGAGCAGTCATGGTTGATTTCTTCTAGGATCGACCTATTTCTAATACCACATTTCAAAGGCATCTATTTTTCTGCGCTCAGCTTTCCTAATGGTCCAGCTCTCACACCCATACGTTACCACCGGGAATACCATTGCTTTGACTATGCAATTTTTTGTTTGCAAGGTGATGCCTCTACTTTTAACTATGTTCCCCAGGTTTCTCATAGCTTGTTTCCCAAGCATCAGTCACCTTTTTATTTCACAGCTGCAATCACCATCTGCAGAGATCTTTGATCCTAAGAAAGTAAAATCTGCCAGTCATATCCAACTCTAGGTTGCAGTGCTCATTTCCATTTACAGCCAAAGAGCCAGTGCTGTCTGTGTTTACAGACATTTTCATGGCCATGTGGCAGGCATGACTAGAGCCCAGCAAGTCACATGGCTATATTTGGCCATGCCCACAGATTTGGCCACACCCACAGAGGGGTGTGGCCAAAAAAATCCCTTATTTTCAAATCCAAAATTTGACAGGTATGCCCAAAACGTGCACCCAATGATGGTGTTTTCTCAGTGGTTTTAGGAATGTTCGATGCCCCTTCTACCTCTGGGAGGGTTGGTGGAGCTTTCCCCCTTGGTCCCCACCTTCCTCCGACCTCCCTCGGCAGCGCTGCAGCTAAAAACACACACAGCCACAATTTTGTTTTTTCTCAAAATGGCACTGTGCCCATTTTGGGCACCACATCCAGGGTTGTTGCTCACGTGGAGAACCTACACCCTCCAAGACATGTTGATGTCTAAGTGGAGAAAGCAATGAAGGACTGACGAGACTAGCTTTTCCTCTCTAAGTATTGATTACAAGACTGAATAGGGTTATTTTCACTCCCAAATGTAATTTATGACTAGTAACTTTGCCACTTGCAACATATTACTTCCACCTTCTGTGATGAAATAATGTTAGCTTCCAATTGTGCTACAACCTCTAGAGAGCAGTGATTTGACTTAAATTTAACAACATTAACTTATTATCCAATGCCATTCTTTCTCGTGCACAGTGTAGTACCTGCCACAGCACATAAGAAACAGTTAAATTCACATACATATCATGTTCATTTGCAAGTAAAACATTGCATGTAGAACATAACTTTGTTCCATGATTCTTAGCAGAGCATATAATCATTTGCTCCTTTTCAAAAATCTCTAGAGTCCTCAACATAATGTGTGAATTATGAAATAAAAGTAAAAAGTGTGGAAAATGGATAAATCTCACAGCTGTAGGGAAATTCAAAACTACTTGCTATATGGCTACCTCATTGACTCTTGTCTGTCCAGTAGGCTTTGATTTTTTCAGTTTTCATAACTTATGGTAACTTTTAAATGGTACTGTTTTGACAGTTGAAAAATATGATTACACACACTTAAGGCAACTGTGTTGAGTTTCACTGCTGTCACCACTTCATCTGTAACTTGGCTTCCATATCTTATTATGCTTTTCTAATTGCAGCCTTGAGGTCTGTCTTGAAACACGGACAAAGCAAGAGCAAATATTCAATAGCAAGCAAATATGAATTATAAATGCTTCATGGTCATTCTCATAATAGTGAGATCACACACATAGTAAGTACTCATTGTAATTTGTTTCTTTCTCTTTTGGCTTAACCCTCACCCACATAAAAGAGGCTCCTCTTTTACCCACCCACCCTGCCCCAATGTTTAGAGTCTTTTGTGGCTTTACAATAGAGATCCTCTGAAATAGTATAGAATCATGATTCCAAAACAGGAGTTAGTGAAACTATCAAATTTTGTCTCTATTTCCCTTTTTTGGAATATCATGAACTGACCCTTGTAAACAAAATCACTGCATTTATATTTCAGAGTTGTGACTGTCATGAAGAAATCTATCATCAGCTAATGAGGATTCAAATAATATCTTAGAACTTGTGTGGGGAGTATTCCAATTTCTAAGAGCCTGGGAAACTAGAATCATGTTATTTAGCTACTTGGTGAGTTGTTTGGTGTTACTGTTTAGAGAGCTCCAACTCTGACTTCTATTTTGGTTGAAATTATTCTTCTCCCTCCTGTGGCTTCTCCATTGCAGATTATTTATTTATTTTACAATTATTATTACCTTGCTAATATTCCTCCACTTTTGGATTACTTGGAGTGACTGCCTTTTTGATCTTTTTATTTTATTCTTTCTTGTAGGGATTTTTCTCACTTCCAGTGATGTGCTGCAAACATTTTTACTACCCCCGCCATGGGCGTGGCTAACTCTGTGGGTGTGGCTATCTCTGTGGGCCACACCCACTTGACCTCCCTATGCCATGGCTTGGGGTAGGGAGGTGGGCGTGGTTGGCCAAATGGGCGTGGCCTGGGGAAATTTCTGCTACCGGTGCCCAGGCACCTGTGGGCACCTGGAGCAGCTCAACACTGCTCACTTCCTTTATTTTTGCTGGGAGTGGCTGGCTTCCTGCCTTTTACTTAGTGGACTGCTGCACTGAAAGCATCAAGTGGCTAAGACGCTGACTGGATTCCCGAGAACTGCAGGATGGAATGAGTGCCCGTCTTTGTCCCAGCTCCTGCCAACCTAGCAGTTCAAAAGTAAGAAATTGCAAGTAGATAAATAGGGACCACTTTGGTGGGAAGGTACACAGCATTCCATGTGCTCCAGTGTCTAGTCATGCCTGCCACATGACCACTGAATCCTAGAGTTGGATACGACTGGTTTTTGAGCAAGGGAAACCTTTACCTTTACTAAAGTTCCATCAAAACTATTTGGCCCCACTATAAAGTTAAGCAGCATACTATGTTATATGAAGCCATAATGCTATATCTGTCACCAACATGTCCCATGATATACATTAGGGGTAGGAAAAATGCTCACTGTCTTGGCCCTGAATAACATGTCAAACTGGAAAATGCTACATGAAAAAATTGACCGGGTTATGTTCATTCTCTGTCATAAACATAAGTGTATCTTAGGTCTAAAGATGTACAACAACAGAGCCGACAGAGCGTCAGTGAATGGACTTTATCTTTGGGTTCCAAAATGCTCTTCAAACCAATTGCTTTGCAGCCATTTTATTAATAATCAGGAGTGGAGGGGAAGAGATGTCCCTTGTAAGAAAATTCCTTCTGAAAGCTTCTTTTCCATATGCCTGTTTTCACTCTCTCTGCCAGATGTCACAACTTAATTTCCATTCCTGTGTCACACACCGAATTTGATGTTGTCCTTTAAATGTATCCCATCTGTAACCCTGAAACAGATTTAAAGCTGACAGAGAAAAAACTATTTGACTAATCCATAATCCGCTGACATTTTTTGTCATTTTGTTGAGTTTAAAAGACAAACAAAACAAAACATTTATCCTTTAAAATATCATTGCTTGGCCTAGTTTCAAAAATGTTCAGATGCTAGAGTTCAAAATTATTGTGTTGGTAAGTGTTAATTATTATTATGAGTTATGATGAAAAATGATAGCTATAAATTTGACTTTGCCCATTGCACAGGCAACCTGGTTGAATTGCATTGGTTCCTAGCTCATCCAAGTGGAAACATCTGCTTCAGTAAAAACATCAGAGAACATACTGACTGTAGAAAGTTTAAGTGTGCCTTAAAGAGAATGGGCAGGATTTTGTCCCTATTACCTTGAAATTTGCCAGCTGTGCCTTCATGCGCAGACAAAAGAAGAACTCCCTGTTGTTGCAAGGAGGTAGTGCCACTTCAGCATCTGTTCAAAGGGTGAAGAAACTACAGTTCTGAGTTGGACTTTAATCCGTTCTTAGCTAGAGCAAAAACAGAGCTGAAAAAGAATGTTTCTAGCACGAATCCATGACAATCTCCAAAATGAAGATTTGAACTGCTAACTAAAGTAACTACAATACCTTTTTATTTCTGTGATAATTACTCTTCTTCTACAAGTAGGTAATAACAGGGCCATGACATGTTAGTAAACGTCAAGGTCATCCTTGCTCAAAAGGCAGTCATATCCAACTCTAGGGTGTAGTGTTCATCTCTGTTTACAGCCAAAGAGCCAGAGCTGACTGCATCTGCAGATGTTTCCATGGTCATGTGGCAGGCATGACCAGAGTGCATAGAACACTGTTACATTCTAACAAAAGTGGTCCCAGGTACTTTCAATTTCTTGCTTTTGGACTGCTTGGTTGGCAGTAGCTGGGATAGTTGTTGCTGTTCAGTCACACAGACGATTCTGACCCTTTGCGACCCTATGGATCATTTTCCTCCAGGCACCTCTGTCCTCCACCATCCTCCTCAGTCCATCCAGCTCTGTGCCCATTGTGTTCACAATACCATCTAGCCATCTCATCTTTGGACTCCCCCTTCTTCTCTTGCCCTCCACCTTTCCTGGCATCAAGGCCTTCTCAAGTGAGTCCTCCCTTCTCATTTGATGTCCAAAGTACTTTAGCTTCATCTTCACTATTTGTCCCTCCAATGAACAGTCAGGGTTGATTTCTTCTAATATTGACCTATTTGTTCTCTTTGCTGTCCAGGGGACTCTCAGGACTCTCCTCCAACACCACATTTCAAAGGCATCTATTCTTCTGCGCTCAGCTTTCCTAATGGTCCAGCTCTCACACCCTTACATTACCACCGGGAATACCATTGCTTTGACTATGCGAATTTTTGTTTTCAAGGTGATGTCTCTGCTTTTCACTATATTCCCCAGGTTTCTCATAACTTGTCTTCCCATAATCAGTGATCTTTTTATTTCATAGCTACAGTTGCCATCTGCAGTGATCTTAGATCCTAGGAAAGTAAAATCTGTCACGGCTTCTACTTCTTCCCCATCTATTTTCCAGGGACTGATATGGCCTGTTGCCATTATCTTGGCTTTCTTGATATTAAGTCTCAAGACAGTTTTTGCACTCTCCTCCTTCAATAGTTACTTGGATAGTTACTTGGATAGTTACTTGGGCATAATTGAAATCCAGCTCTACAATTCCCAAAATAAAATGTAGTGAAATCATTATCTGACAAAAGCATAAGTGACTCTGTAAAAGCAAGTAGCAACTTTGAAATTGTAATATTTTAGTCATTTTTCTGGTGTGACAGAATAAATTGTCTCTACTGCACATCAGATTATTGTATTTAAAAATACTGGCACCACCATATATGGAATAGGAATATTTAGGCTGGTTGAAGATTGAAATCTAGAAGAAGAAAAAAACCCGTATTCTATTCTATAACTTTTGATGAATTCACATAGCAACATTCTTGTTTAATTGCAAATTAAGTGTTCAAAAGATCACATAGCAAAGTTTTCCCTTGAGACTAACATCTGATGTTCTGATGTAAATAAAGGTGGGGTGGGGGTGGGGGGGAATCACAGAGAAAAAAGACAGTTATTTAATTATTAATTGATTATTTTAAAGGTAGCGGAAGAACATGGTTTAAGGAGTGTTTGTTACTAGAGTATATAAATAGATCTAGCTGCGAGGGTAGTAGCACAGAGCCAAGGCAGTAACTAGAAATGCGCTGACTACAGAGCAAGAATATTTTGAGGCTTAGATATCTTCAATAAGGCAAAGCCAGCTCAAAAGATTCCACTGCTGCTCTAACACACAAGCCTTTGATGTTCCCTCATCTTTACATCATAGAAGGAGCTCAAAGGGTTAATTAAAATTTAATGATATCGGCAGTACTTTGAAAAAGTTATGAACTTGTGTGAGATCAATCATTTTCTTGGACTGCTTGACTTCAAAGCAGACATTATGCAAAAGGGAAAAAAATCTTCCATTCTGTAGTGAATTCATAAGCACGGATTTTCTCATTAGTGGTCTAGGCACAGAGTAAAATTCCAAGTTCAAATGGGGAAAAAGAGGATGATGTGCCAAAAAGTGGTTAATCTGAATTTTAAGCCTTTGATACCAATTATATCTTTGTTCAATCTATGCATCACTGCATGGAAAAGGAACAAAAACAAGAGAACTCAACCGGACCTAAAACAAAACACCTGGAATTGTAAATTGAACTGTGTTTTGGCTTCTAAATACACTTGTGGTCTTTTCAAAAAGTATGTATTAACACATTTACCATTTTACAGTTTCAATAAGACATGGGTACAATGATTTCAAATTAAAGAAAACAACTTATGCCATTATTTTAAATACAGTATTTTGATATTACTTTTGGTCTTGGTATTTTCTGCAGATACTTGGAAGAAAAAGACCTCTGAGTCTAGTATGATGGATAGGAAAAAGCTATCTATATTCCATGGGGTTTTCTTGGGAAAATTAGTCACAAAGGGTCGGACTTGGCCGTGCGACTCAACAACAACAACAAAAACAGCAACAACAACATTCTAGTTTCATCTTGGCTGGTCAATATTGTTTCCCATAAATAAGCAGGATAAAACCTTGTGCTGTAACTCTTCCTGTTGTTCATCAAGGATTTATTATTAACACCCAAAGTTTCACAGCAAGCAATCGGTTGTGTTTATTTATAAAGTTTGGAGTGATGGTAAAGCTGATTCCCAGCCAGAATGACTGTGGAAATAGACACAAGGGGGATATAGAATCTCGGTAAAACCATTTGGAGCAAAAAATGTTGCTTTTGGTAACTGTCTAGTTCATTGAAGTGTATCATTATTTCTGTTGGGTTGGTTATGTGTATTTTATTATGGCATTATTTACACATCATGTACATTTTTGTACACTGCTGTGAGTAGTGTTTTGGTACTAAATTAAGGCAGCATATAAATGCTATAATAAAATAATAAAGAAAGCTAAAAGATTTTTTAAAAATCAAATTATTTAATACCTGGACAGCAGCAGAAAAGCAGCCCATAGTAGTTGTAACCAATTCTGATAAAGCTTGGATCCTATGTAGCTTTACACAAAGCATTTGAAGTTTTCCCAGGCCCTACGCTTAGGTGAAAGTTCTATCAC
Source organism: Bradypodion ventrale (assembly GCA_035047345.1). Classification (NCBI taxonomy): domain Eukaryota; kingdom Metazoa; phylum Chordata; class Lepidosauria; order Squamata; family Chamaeleonidae; genus Bradypodion; species Bradypodion ventrale. The sequence continues at coordinate 284,615,154 of JAWDJE010000002.1, read as the reverse complement.
TATTTCACAGGGAGTCCCCACCCTACCCCGGCTCTATTTCTTGTGCATCAAGAAAACTCACAAGCCACAAAGCTCCATTCCAGCCTTGTTCCAGATGATGTTATGGGCCCAATTGTGTTCACCTACAGCTCAAATGGTTAAAATGTTGACTGGAAGGCAGAAGGTCAGCAGTTCAAACCCAAGTACTGCACAATGGAATGAGCTTTTGTCTCTGTCCCAGCTCTTGCCAACCTAGCAGTTTGAAAGCAAGAAATTAAAAGTAGATAAGTAGGGACCACTTCAGTGGGAAGGTAAAAAAGTGTTCTATGCACTTCGGTGTCTAGGCATGCAGGCCACATGTCCACAGAAATGTCTGCAGACACTCTTTGGCTATAAAACAGAGATGAGCACTAAACCCTAGAGTTGGATATGACTGGCTTTTGAGCAAGGGCGACCTTTATCTTTAACTTTATCAGCTCAGATCCCTTGTTGTGCAGAGGCTAAACTGCTGTATCACTGCTAAAACTCGGCTCATGATCTGAGTTCAATCCTGAAGGGATCAAGGTTGACTCAGCCTTCCATCCTGAGGCTGGTGAAATGAGTGCCCAGTATGTTAGGGGCAAAATGCTAATTACCCTGTGAGCCTCCCAGAGAGTGCACTAAGCACAATGGGATGGTATATAAATTTATTTATTTATTATTTTATTTATTTATATTCAAATTTATATAGCCGCCCAACTCACGAAGACTCTGGGTGGCTTACAACCTTAAAAAGCTTTAAAAGAGCCACCCCATTAAAACAAATTACCCTGCTAAAACCCCCACACATTATTAAAAAGAGGAAAATTACTTTGATATTAAACCAACCAGCAGGTGGGGGTCACGACATCTTCAGGACCCCACACCTGCCCTGCCAGCCATGTTTTCAGATCTTTCCTGAAGGGCAGCAATTCCGTCTGCAACCTTAGGTCTACTGGTAGGAGGTTCCATAGGGCCGGAGTGGACACAGAGAAGGCCCTCCTTCTTGTGCTAGAGAGACAGGCCCCTCTAGCAGATGGTACAAGCAGAGAGCCCCTCCAGTCCGCTATGGTTGGATGGACAGATATTCTTGGGGTGATGTGGTCTCTTAGGTATCCTTGCCCACTACCATGTAGGGCTTTAAAGGTAATGACCAGCACCTTGAATTGCACCCAGAGGCAAATTGGAAGCCAGTGCAGCTCCCGAAGCAGTGGTGAGGCGCAAGCATAACGCCCACACCCCATCACCAACCGAGCAGCTGCATTCTGGACTAACTGCAGCCACCGGATGGTCATCAAGGGCAGCCCCATGTAGAGAGCATTGCAATAATCTAGTCTAGAGGTGACCAGAGCATGTGTGACCATGAGTAAGGAGTCCCGGTCTAGGAGCGTGCGCAACTGGCAAATCACCCGAAGTTGGGCAAAAGCCCTCCTGGCCACAGCCGCTACCTGATCTTCATGCAGCAGTCGTGAGTCCAGGAGGACCCCCAAGTTGTGCACTGGGTCTGTCTGGGGCAGACTAGCCCCATCCAAAACCAACAATGGTAGCTCCTGAGATAGCACCGAGCCCCTAATCCATAGCCACTCAGTCTTGCCTGGGTTCAGTTGTAATCCGTTGTCCCCCATGCAGACCCCAACTGCCGCCAGGCACTCGGACAGGACTTTGACAGCATCACTGGGATCACCACGATACGAGATGTACACTTGGGTGTCATCCGCGTACTGATGGTACCGTGCCCCATGGGAACGGATGATCTCCCCCAGTGGTTTCATGTATATATTAAATAGGAGAGGAGACAGCACCGAGCCCTGAGGCACCCAATATTGCAGTTGCCTAGGGCTGGACGTCTCACTCTCCAACCACACCGACTGGGTACGGCTCCTCAGGAATGAGGAAAACCAGGACAACACAGTGCCCTGGATCCTCAATCCTCGGAGCCATTCCAGAAGGATACCGTGGTCAACGGTATCGAAAGCCGCTGAGAGGTCAAGGAGAGCAAGGATGGTTGGATGGCTTCTATCCCTTTCTCGCCAGAGATCATCCATCAGTGTGAACTATGCTGGGCCTGAATCCTGACTGAAAGAGGTCCAGATAATCTGCTTCATCCAGGACCTCCTACAACTGCCACACCACCTCCTTCTCCAATACCTTCCCCAAAAAGGGAAGGTTGGAGACCGGCCTATAATTGGCTGGAATTGCTGGGTCGAGAGCAGGTTTTTTTAGGAGGGGCACACCAAAGCATGTTTGAAAGGTGCAGGAAATACCCCCACTCATAAGGATGAATTAATTATCACCCTGACCCAGCCACTTGTCACTGCCTTAGATGCTTTCACCAGGCCAGCAGGACAGGGATCTAAAGGGCAGGTAGTAGCACGAAGAGCTGCAAGGAGCCTGTCCACCTCATCAGGGACAACTCGGTCAAAGCTATCCCAGATGACACAGCAAGACTGTGATCCAGTCCCCTCCTGACTCTCCCCATCCATGCCGGGGTTCAGTCCCGAGCGAATCTGAGTGATTTTATCTGTCAGGTAATCAGCGAAAACCTCAGCCAAACCCTGCCAACCAGGTACTGGCCCCCCTCTACCAAGGAGAGACCTGGTCACCCGAAACAGAGTGGCTGGGCGATTATCCGCGGATGCAATAAGGGTGGTGAAATATTGCCGCTTCACCACCCTTATCGCCACCAGGTAGGCCCTAATAGCAGTTCTAGCCAGTGTCCAGTCAGACTCAGTCCGAGTCTTCCCCTAGCAGTGCTCTTGGCATCTCTTCACCTGTTTGAGCTCCCACAGTTCTTCAGTGAACCACGGGGATGACCTAGCCCCATGGGCTCAGAGAGGCTGTAGTTGTGCGATTTCATCCAAGGCTGCTGTCGTCATCCTGTTCCACAGGTCAACAAGCACCTCAGGTGAATCGTGTAGCTGATCCAGAGAAAAAACCCCCAGTTACCTCTGGAATCCATCTGGATCCATTAGTCACCAAGAGTGGGCCAATTTAATAGGCCCTGCCTCCCTATGGCGTAACGTCACCCCCAGAAAGTCCAGAGTCACCAGAGTCACCAGTGATCTGACCATAGCACAGGCGAAATGACTAAATCCTGTAATTGCAGATCACTCTGCCACTGCTCCGACAAGATTAGGTCAGGCGTGTGCCCACTGCCCCTGGTCGGACCCCAAATTACATGAGTCAGGCCCACGGCTGCCATGGAAGCCATGAACTCCCTCGCTACCTCGGAATCTGTCCGCAACATAAGCCTCAGGAACTCCAACGCCAACACTGAGGCAGCCTCAAGGAGCTCAGGCAAGGAATCCCTTACCCTGCAAGGGGGCAGGTACAGGAGTAAGATCCCCAACTGACCCTTAAAGCCTAACCGCAGGAGCAGGACCTCACAACCAGACAATTGTGGAGCAGTGGCCCTAGCAACTCCCAATGACTCCCTGGCAATAATGGCAATGCCACCGCCCCTCCCCTCACCTCTAGGCTGGTGCCAAATACCGAACCCGGCTGGACACATATCTGGGAGAGGTACACCGTCCTCTGGTGTCAGCCAGGTTTCAGTGATGCATGCCAGGTCAGCTCGCCCCTCCTGGATAGCATCGTGAATCAGGGGGGCCTTATTACAGACTGACCTGGCATTCACCAGCAGCAGCCTAAGGGCGGGGTCACCCTGGATTAGCAGCTCAGGACCCAGAGATGTAACCGAGGGGCTTGACCGAGGGACAGATACCAACCATTGGTCCCATGGTCCCTGAGTGCGGCACGCCCTTCGGTACCCACCATACCGCCCCCTACCCGACACAACACTAATTCATGCCCCAGGAACTCCCCTGCCTATCTCAGAATGAATGCTGCCCCTAATTTCTGGCTGGCGAGGTTGACATCCTTTCTCACCTCCCTGCCCAACCCCCCAGCCCAACCCCCTTCCAAACCCACCCCTCCCTCCCTTGGGCTTCCACTCCCTTCCAACTTCCAAACAAATGTTGGGGGAGGAACCGACTCCTTATATTACTCCAATCTGTAGGGTCTCCCAACCGAAGAGCAAGGCTGACTTGACGGCGGTGGCGGTGCTTTCAAGGACACCTCGAACTGTCCCACCACAGATATTGCTCTAGCCCATGAGGTCTCCAGCCACAGAATTGAGACTTCCCGCCTATTTCCTCTCCAGTCTCCTTACTTTCTCTTTGGGGCCCCAAATGAGCCCTAGATGGTAACAGTTCTCTTTGTCTCCGAGCTGTGATGAAACCTCCCCATTTGCTGGGTTGATAGAGTTGGCTCGGGCAGAGTAACGGCAGACAGCAGGGCAACAACAAAAAGTCTTCTCACCTCCTCCCCAGTCCGGTGGAGAAGGTATTTGGCAGCGGCGGGAGAGGCATGGTCTTTATGTGCTTCCCCACCCAGCACAGCTGAGAAGAGTCTTCTCGCCTCCTCCCCAGTCTTGTGGAGACAGCATTCAGCAGCGGCGGGAGAGGCATGGTCTTTATGCACCTTCCCACCCAGCACAGCTGAGAAGTGTCTTATCACCTCCTCCCCAGTCCCCGGTCCAGCGGAGAAGGCGTTCGGCAGCGGTGGGAGAGGCACGGTCTTTATGCACCTCCCTGCCCAGCACAGCTAAGAAGAGTCTTCTTGCCTTCTCCCTGGTCCAGCAGAGACAGCGTACAGCAGCGGCGGGAGAGGCACGGTCTTTATGCGCCTCCCCACCCAGCACAGCTGAGAAGTGTCTTCTCGCCTTCTCCCTGGTCTGGCAGAGACAGCATTTAGCAGCGGCGGGAGAGGCACAGCACAGCTGGGAATATAATTGCTATTCCTACTTGTTAAGGAGTGCTTGAAAATTTCCCTTACCAGGTTTGAGGGTAGCAAAGAAAGTTATAGAGGGGGGGGGGGTGGAACCATAAAGAATGATCAGGCACAGTACAGCATTGGTTGTAGATCCATGGGACAGTGTAGCATGATACTTTCTATAATAATTCCAGATCTCTAGTCAATTTAAGGGAAGTCCAGGTGTCTTGCTTTAAAGGATAATCAGGGCTCCAGAAAACTTCTAGCAGCTCAATGTTTCTCATTTTGAACAAAAAATATTCACTCAATAGCAGTGGTGAGGGTCCAGGGACCTGATACTCATCCACACTACAAATTGTACATGGAAAAATTGGCACAGCAACCAGAGAACACTATGAAAATCTTATTTCTGTGTGGATGATTTCATTATATGTCTTGGAACAACAACCTATGAAGAACTATGCTAGTTCTTCCTCTTGCAAACCTATGCAGACTTCAAGTAGTCTTCAAGAAAAAAACAGTTAATGAGTTCATAGTGTGGTCAGTTGCTTGAAGCATGCTTACCCTTTTTCAAGATCATGTACAAGTTGGTCAACAAAATCTTATACTTGCTCCTTTGATCCAAGCTCCACCCAAAGAATCACAAGGAATTTGTAACCTGATGATGACAGTGTTGTTTAGTCTATGTCAAGATTACCAGGAAGGTAACAGAATCCTTGTCACAGTGAAAAGTGAACAATACATCAATTTCTGTAACCAATCAGCAATTAATCAAGAGTTTTTACATTGGCCACAAAGAAGGCCAATATATATCTAAATAAATATGAGCAAGGTTCTTCAAAGACCATTATATCTGTCATCCACCAGGCTGCTTCTTCTCCATTTCCCCCAATTATACAAGCAGTGGTGGGCATCAACAGGTTTGCCAGAACCAGTAGCAAAAATTCTGGCTGCCCCCGCAAATCCAAGTTTTGAAATAAAGTAGCCCTAATTCAGGTGCAATGCAGGGCTTTTCCCCTGGCCACGCCCACCATACTACGCCCACAGTGTGGTAGTGATTTATTTATTTTTGGAGCCCACCACTGTATACAAGCTACACATTTTTGGTAACAAACCTCTTTGAGTCTCTTCAAATAGCACTGCTTTCTAGAGCCAACTTTCATTTTGATATATTCTCCATCATTATGCTGTAGAAAAGTCTTAATTTTATTTGTCACAGCATCAGTCAGTTATAAGAGAGTAGTGTGGAACTGCATGGCAAAATATGACCTTGTTGTCATTGACAGTTAAAAATAAATCTGTGTGGCATTAAATTTGTATGAGATATAGATTTTCTGAGCCCAATTGGCATCAAATGTAATTTGACATAGGTCAGTTAAACCAATGGAGCTCTCTTGATTTAGATACTGCCATCCAGACTGGCCCTCAGACTGGCCACAACATTGTGGCTTGTCTTCACAAATACCAGAAGGAGTAATGACAATGATTGTTCCATTGTACTGCTTTGATAGGGGAATGCTTTAGAAAGAGATGCACTGTTGAAGAATATGAAATAGATCTGTATTGAGTAAAGACTTTTCAATACTTCATTCTCTCAAATATTAGGCATGAGAATATCTTTATGCTCAGTGAGGTTTTCCAGATCAAAACATTTGAAGCCTAACACGACAACACACAGAACAGATGTCAGCAGACTGGCATGTAGAAATTATGTGTGCCTTTTGCACATCCATGCCTATCTCTTCTACTGTGGCATAGTACCAGTCTGCCTAGAGCAGTGGTGGTGAACATATGGCATGTGTGCCAGAGGGGGCACTCGGAGACCTCTCTGTGGGCAAACATGCCATCACCCCAGCATATAGTCTGCTCAGCAACCCAATGGGAACACTTCATCCTTCCCCCAGCACAGAGCTCACTCTGCCCAGCAGCCCAATGGGAGTGCTTCCTCCCTCCCCCGTCTGGGGTGCAGCATGAGGGTGCAGTGCAAATGGCAGTTTGGGCACTTGGGCTCTAAAAGGTTTGCCATCACTGGCCTAGAGTACATACAAACAAAACAGGACTACCACCAGCCTTGGGCAACAGAGTGTGCTTTAGAAGCAATTGTTTACTCCCATCATTTTATCTTGCCTTTCCTGTCACCTTTTCCAATAGTAGAGTTCTTAGAGTTTCTGCATGTTCCTCTTATTAGGGCCCCATAGAAGCTGTGTGTAAGGATGGGGACAGGGAGAAGTTTCCATAACAATTGCTTTGCACTAATGAACCTTATTCACCATAGTTGTGGTTAACCACACCATTAGATTAATTGTAGTGCACTATGTCATCTGAAGTCTATAGAATTATGAATCTTTACTAGAAATGTAAACTTTTATGGAACAAATGTTTACATTTCAGGGGGGAATGGGGGGCGGATTATGTTAAATCCAACATTTGTACGTCCCAGATGTGAGAACAGAAAAAGAAACTTGGAAGACAAAGTAGGATATGCTATTTAGTCCAAGAAATGATCCTTTCTAGCATTTCCCACTAAAAAATAATTGATTATTTTATTTATTTATTTATTTATTTATTTATTGGGACATTTGTATCCCGCCCTATTGGTGCAAGCGCTACCCAGGGCGGCTAACAGCAGAAAGGAGAGGGCTCCATTACAGTAAGGAGCCTTCTCCATATAATACATTAAACATTCATAAGAAAACAATCATAAAAAATCTAAAAACACCCCAACAATACCCTCCCAACCCCTTAAGAAGTAAAAGGTAAAAGATAAAAGGAAAAAGTAAAGGCATAAAAACAACATAGACTAAAAAACACTATACTAACACTACTGACATATCACAGAAAAACTCAACCCGGGCAGCTAATCATGAAAGTATTGTAGTTGTACCACTACTAATATTAGATGCAGAGAACAGTAAAAAAAGAAACAAATGGGGGCTGTAGAAAAGCTGGTTGTCTACATTCAGCTCTTTTAAGAGGGAACAAAAGATGACTGCGTCTGTTGCCCTTCTAAAATCCCATATTTGCTTCTTTTCCATTGGCTTCCTGATTAGGACTTCCTTCTACTGGATCTAAAAAGGTGTGAAATGAAAATAAAATAGATCATTCAGCTCTGGAAATTACTGAATTTGCCATCTGCCATTCATTCCATGACCTAGCCTTGCCATTTGCATTTCGCCATTTGCAGGAATGGAGTTTTCATGGAGAACTGGAAGCAGACACACACACTTGGAGTGACTCTGAAAGATGCTCTTTAATCGGATATAGAAAGAGGGGCTCTGTACTCATCCCTAACTTTAACTGGGATTATTTGAAACAAGTCAGGTTTTTAAGATAATCTTCATTAATTTCATTTAATCCTATCATGAGTGGCAGGTGCAGGGATCATGTTTCTGGATGGAACAATGGCTCCAAACTGTAATCCTGACCTGATAAAGCTATCCGGATGCTCTTCTTCCTTGCTGGTTTTGTTTGTTTGTTTGTTTGTTTTGGTTAATTGAGAAAATTGTCTGTGGTACGTTGGGCAGTACTTTTAGTTTGACTAACAGTACAGCCTATGCCTGTATCAATACTCTCTTCTGTGCAGCTCAGAATAACCTAAAGGAACATAAAACAATCCAAGAGCAAATGAGAATTTTATGGTATGAATGCCTCTGGAATTGAATTATTTCTGTACCACCTAATATACCAAGTCAAGGCTACAATTTCAGTTTCTGATCTTTCTACTTGACTAACAAATCAGGGAACTTAACAATACATATGCCTTTCCCTTGACTTGGAAAGGCAGTAAAGAACAAATGTGTGTATTAGAAGGAGTGGATTTATAATGAAATGGCACTGGAAATGTAGAGAATAATAATTAATCATGCAGATGATTGTACCACAGACTAGGAAAGATTATGCCCATGAACAAAAAAATGCATTATCGACATTGATAAATACATATTTCAATAAATAACTTGTTAATCTCCTTCCATTGGATTAGTATGTGCTCAAACAAAGGGAAGTTATATTTTCAAAATACCAGCAGACATCCTAACTCATACACTCAGCTAAACCATAATATGTCCATTATCCTAGTGTCTTCATTCTTCATTTCCTTCCTCATTGAGCATTAAAGAAGGTTTTAAAATCTTTTTCAAATGCCATATTGTTGCAGTCAAAATATATGCTGTTTTCTTTTACAAAGTGTTATTGCCTTACTGCTTTTACACAAACACACACACAAGAGTTGCAGAGTTGGAAATCAACAGGAAATTCTGAAAGGCAATAAGGCAGTAAACAAAATACAAATTTGTTAATAAATGCATGTGTGTTTACATGTACCCAGATACACACTTGGTTTGCATAAGTCTAGGGATGCAAAGGACTGCAGTGGCTCAAGTGGTTAAGATGCTGTCTGGGAGGCAGAAGGTCAGCAGTTCGATTCCCAAGTACTGCAGGATGGAATGAGCTCCTGTCTTTGTCCCAGCTCCTGCTAATCTAGCAGTTCGAAAGCAAGAAATTTCAAGTAGATAAATAGGGACCACTTCGTTGGGAAGGTAAATAGCGCTCCGTGCACTCCAGTGTCTAGTCATGCCTGCCACATGACCACATAAACGTCTGCAGAAGCAGACAGCGTGGCTCTTTGGCTTTGAAACAGAGATGAGCACTGAACCTAGAGTCAGATGCGACTAGCTTTCGAGCAAGGGAAACCTGTATTAGGGATGTAAATTGACTTAGTTGCTCAGTAAATTAGAAAAAAACATAAAAATTATTCATCCACAAAAGTTCTTTCCAGTTTCTGTGCCAGAGATATTTTGGGTATTCTCAACCTGGTTCTTGCATTCTTGTCACCTTTTGACAATCCTAACAATACCTTCCCCACCCCCAATCAGGAACTATTTCATTTCACTTCACTTCATTTTTACTTTAGTGCATGGAACCATACAATTTTTAAATAGTTGGAACTTCAGGTGGTATTGGTGTGGCCAGCGTGGACTTTCATGCATACCATAATACAGTTTAAGCCCATACTAATGCAGCTGTCTCTGCCAATTGCTATGGTATACATATAGATCTTATGTTATTGCTCTGTTTCATAGGTGCAGCTGGCTACATGTACAGTGTGTACACAAACATGATATTTAATTTAATTTAATAGTCATATTTATATATGCCGCCCACTCAGGCAGAACCTGACTCAGGGCGGCATTACAACAAGTTCTAAAAACACATAAAAACACTTTAAAAGACCCATATCCCACCCACTTTAAAAGACCCATATCCCATCCACCCATCCCACCCACTATAAAAAGAAGAAGAGAGAGTTCTTAATTGTTTACATAAGCCAGCAGGCGGGGACCGTGTTCCCATTCGGGCCCCCCCACACCTGCCCTGCCAGCCAGGTCTTCAATCCTTTCCTGAAGGGCAGCAATTCTCTTTGAAGTCTTAGATCTGTTGGCAGGAGGTTCCAGAGGGTTGGTGCGGACACGGAGAAGGCCCTCCTTCAGGTGCTGGATAGATGTGCACCCCTAGCTGATGGCACTATTAGAGAGCCTCTCTGGTCCACTCTGGTTGGACGGGCAGACACTCTTCGGACGATGCGGTCTCTAAGTTATCCTGGCCCACTGCCATATAGGGCTTTAAAGGTCAAAACCAGCACCTTGAATTGCACCCGGAGACAAACTGGTAACCAGTGCAGCTCTCGAAGTAGCAGTGAGGCATGGACATATTGTCCGCATCCCATCACCACCCGGGCTGCTGCATTCTGGACCAGCTGCAGCCTCCGAATGGTCGTCAAGGGCAGCCCTATGTAGAGCGCATTACAATAATCTAGTCGGGAAGTGACCAGAGCATGGGTGACCATAAGCAAGGAGCCCCGGTCCAGGAGCATGTGCAACTGGCGAATCACCCGAAGTTGGGCAAAAGCCCTCCTGGCCACAACCGCTACCTGTTCTTCTAGCAGCAGCTGCGAGTCCAGAAGGACCCCCAAGTTGCGCACTGGGTCTGTCTGGGGCAAAACAGCCCCATCCAGTACCAAAGATGGTAGCTCCCTGGATAACACGGGGCCCCTTATCCACAGCCACTCTGTCTTGCTGGGATTCAGCCAAAGCCCATTGGCCCCATCCAGACCCCAATGGCCTCCAGGCATCCGGATAGGATTTCAACAGCATCACTGGGGTCCCCAAGGGCCGAGATGTACAACTGGGTGTCATCCGCGTACTGATGGTACCGCACACCGTGGGAACGAATGATCTCACCCAGTGGCTTCATGTAGATGTTAAATAGGAGAGGAGAGAGCACTGAGCCCTGAGGCACCCCATACTTGAAATATATTTATTAAAATATAGACACGAGCTATTTAAAACACAGATAATTTTCTCCTGGGTAATTATTGCAGTAAGCCTTTTTCTCCACCTTTTCCCAACTTTGATAGGGCTCAATACTGCCTCAGGTGATGTATGCAAGATTATTTATACAACACTTACTGGTCCAAAATTTTAATATGATTTACAAAGATACATGAAATAGATATTGCAATAGGTACCGATTAAACAAGAATAAATTTAAATCCAAGATCGCTGTCCTGTTGCATGTGGGCAGAGATCAATCTTGCACCCATACAAAAGACTCCATTTTGGAAGCAGAGAGCCTTTTAATTTGCATGGGATTTCTGCCTGCCTCCATTACATTCCAGATGTAATGCACAAAGGGCTGGTACAAGGCAGTAAGATCCACTATTTGTTGAATGAAAAACCTAAGCAAAAGCATTTGAAAATGTTTTAAATATTTAACTGTTAACACCTCCCACACAATGTTGTAGCTCTATCCAAATGTTATGTGACTCTTTCCACACCACCATGAGGTCACAATTAGAACTCACAAAATGTCTTATTTCACAGTGATACTATGAGTCTCACCATGCTGAAACTCTCCTCTGAGACTTCTTGCACCAGTGAGACTGTCTGACTTCCAATAAATATGAGGCAGGGAATATATCATCTTATGTAGGAATTGTAACAATCCTGCCCTGCACAGAGTGTGGTTTTTTTTTCCTGCAGCAATTATAAGAATCCTGCACAGTGTGGTGTCTTCTCTGAACTTTCCATACAAATCCTGCATAGGGAAGATTCCATTATGCACAGGGACTGTATCCATTTTGTCCAGTTTAGCATTTCTTCCAGACAAAATTATCACAAAACCTGTGAGCAATTCCAAAACATTTCCAGCAAGCTTTCTGAGGGGGAGGGGGTTGGAGGAGGGTAGGAAATCTAATTTAGGGGTGTGGGGGTGTGATTTATCTTTTTCAGTTTCTCTGTAAACTCTCCAATAATGAAAGACTATGAGATCTACTTCTTCTTCCATATCTACGCCAGATGCAAAACTGACAAAATAAAGCCTCCTTTGGGAAGTGCATCCTGTAGTTCCATTCGCCTGACCTAGGATGACCTAACTATGAGACCAATCACCAGCAATAACTGCAGATTTTGACATAGCCAACAGGATCTCTTCCAGAAATCTTACTCCATCTATAAACAGTCTGTACAAAGGGATGGTGGTAATCAAGATAATCTCCATATTAATACTATCAGTCAATATTATGAAGATAGGCAAGGATACAAAAAATGACATTCTTCTTTGAAGTACTTACTACAAGATTTTTCTTTTTTCTTTCTTAAAATCGTAGATATTTTCTGATTCTCATGCATTTAGTTCCTCTGCTATTATTCAGTTCACAAACCATTTTGAATTTATTCAAATATGATTTGTGAAGAAAATCTACTTTAAGGGATGTGGAAGTTTAAAGATCATTGTTAAATATAGAACCTTCGATGTGCACAGAAGCTATTAATAAAATACAGCTGGAAGTTTGTGCAATTTATAAGCAAACATGAACTTCAGCCAGGGTCTCAATAAAAGCCTCTGTTATTCCATTTATTTATTCATTTATGTAGAAATTTATATCCCATCTTTCTGATATCTACGCACCATTCACAGTAGCTCACAGCAATTTAAAAACAGAGTACGATATAAAATAATGCATTCTGTAAAAACAAAAAGGCAATAGAAGTAGAGGTAGAGACCATAGATAAATAATTATAAAGCAAAACAAAGATTTAAACAGAATAAATCTGTTACTATAAAAGTGCCACCATTGGTCAACAATTGACATCCAGAGACAAAACCACTCATGTTTGATGGGACAAGGGGTTCTGAAATACTGATGCAGTCACTAAGAAGGATGTAGTTCTCATATCCATCAACTATCCCTCCACCTTAGGTAAATCAGAGGGAAGATAATCTCTCTCTTATTATTGGGAACAAATAGTTTGGTCTGGAGGTTGTATTTTCAGGGCCAAATATATTTCTTAGTTTATACACACCCCACCATTCTTTAAAAGAATAGAGAATGACTAGTAACTTACATAAAATAAAGTGTCAAAAACAAATACCATTACCATAATAATGTCATAATCTCATGCATGTAATAGTATAAAATTATCTATTAATAACTAAGCAAATGTAATATTAATGTATTTACTGAAAGCCTAAAGAGATGCCTGGTTTCAACTGGCACCAAAATTACCGCATTTAGGGTGGCAACCTCCCGGAACTTGGAAGTTGTTTCAATACTTGGGGTGTCACTAATAGAAAGATGATGCCCTTATGTGTATGTCCAGTAATCTACACTTATCATGCAGAGACTCTTAGTGTTGAATCTCAGGTTTATCAGTACTGGGGGTGATCATTCTTCAACTGTACTCATTTTAAGTTTTATACATGTTTATTCACACTTAGTGACTTACTGGAAGCCAGTCCACTAAACTGGTATAATATGTTCCTTTCCATTTTCCCTCATAAGCACATGGGCAGCAATGTTGTGAAACACCTGCAACCTCTTTAGATTGTGTTCAAGAAAAGTCCAATGTATCAAGCTTTGCAGTAGTCTAATCAGGATGTTACAAGAACCTGGACTACTTCCATTAAGGTCAGGATTTAAAAGTATTCAGTAATAGCACATAGAATTTTCTGTCAAATCAAAACGTTGACTAGTGCGAGTTTTGTAAGAAATGTTATAACTCAATTCCACATGATTGTACAGATGAGCATACACACAACTATATACTTGACCAGATGTTGCTTCTGATCAAGTGGCAGAAGTCAGCTCATATAAAATCTATACCTATAAATCTGTGTGTTAACCGTTGGAATGTAACAAAGGATGTTGCACCAGGCCCCACTAGTCCCGACCGAGCCTCTGTGCACTCGCCCGACCGGGGTTCGCAGGTAACTGTTGGGTTGAATTTTGTGCCAGTGGGGCAGGAACCCCCCCAACCGCAAACAAAAAGAAAGGACTCAATTTCCCAATGTTTCTTGGGCCGTGCCGCACCACAGCCAATCAGGCTGAGAGGCGCAAGCAAAAGGAACGTTCGGAAACGAGCCGCGGCCAATCAAAATGAAGCCGTAGGAAAAAACCACTGCACCAATGGTAAACACAAACTGAAAACTACAAGCCCCAGCGTCCTGTGCGCCATGAGCATGCAGAATGCTGAGGAAGCCGGCACACAAAAAATAAAAATAAAAAGCACACCGGGAGCACAAGTCTGCCGGAGGCGGACGCAGCACCTCAAAGTGACGCAAACACCCGCCGGCCTTCGTGCACGGAGCAACGGGGAGGAGAGGGACTCTCTCTCCTCCACACTACCCTGCCAAAGATATGGCGAGACCACCACCGGCCTCAACAAAAGTTGAGCGGGCTTGGGAAAAAACCACAACAGAGGAAGTTCAAGGGGGAGGGAAGGTATTGATTCCTCCCCCCCCCCCCTTGAAAGCAAAACAATTCCTCTGGAAAGGAAAGGCACCGGACGGTGCTCTGCCCAGTACCTTTACTTGCCAAGTAAGTGTTTCGCTTTCAAGGGAGGGCGAAGGCATCATTGCCTCCCTCCCCTTGAAAGCGAAACAATTCCTCCTCTGTAGCATGGGGGTGGGGGAAAGAGGATACCCCTCTCTTCCACACATACACACACACCCATGCTTTGGCGAGGCAACGGGGGAAAACTTTGTTTCCCCCCAGAGCCTCGGATACCGGCCCAAGCCAGCCCGTAGCTTGGGGGGAGGGGATACCCCCCTCTTCTCCCCAAAACCCAGGCTACAGCAAGGCACTGGCCAGCCCCCATGTAAAAAATACATACATATAAATAAATAAAAGAGTCCCCACCCCCACCCCAACGCAAGGATTTAACGTGGCCTGGCCAGCAAGCAAGGTCACGTTAAACCCTCCCAATCCCCCCCCACACACACACATTGAACCCATTCCCAGGTAAGCAAAGCCAGTGGACGGCTCTCCGCCCGCTGACTTTACTTACCCCAAAAATAAAACACAAAAATCAGAATCAAAAATATTCAAAAATAATCAAAATCAAACCCAAAAATAAGAACAAGACAGAGCACACAGAAACACCCCCCCAATAATAATAATAATAATAATAATAATAATAATAATAATAATAATAATAATAATAATAATAATAATAATAATAATAATAATAATAATAATAATAATAATAATAATAATAATAACAACAACAACAACAACAACACAAAACCCCAGAGAAATTAAACCAGATAACTCACCCCCATGTCCTCCCTCCACGACGTCCGGCAATGAAATGAGGAAAGAAAGAGACTACTTACCGGAAGAAGTGACAACGAGAGGCCAGTAGAGAAAAGCAGTCAAAGCAAAAGAAAACCAGAACAGCACCACCCAGAGGCCACAGGAGAAAAAGCAGTCAAAAATATTCACAGAAATGATTCAAACATTTCTAAAATCCTGTGTTCAGTTTTCACTCAAAAATAAAAACACAGCATTTTAAAACATTTTAAAAATATTAAATTTGAAAAAAAATATACTTACACATTTTTAAAATTTTCATCCAAAGTACAACTATTTAAAAAAATTCACATAGTAATACATTATTTGGTTAAAAAAAATAATTGTAAAAAATTATATCATCCTTTCCTCCTTTTTTTAATCAAAAAAACAAACAAACCAAAAAAAAACTGATCACAGTTTATAACAGCCCGTGCATATAAATAAACATTTTAAAAATCACAAAACCTTTCAAAACCATTTAAAACAGCCCGGCACCATTTGTTCAAGAAAAAAAACCAAACCCTTTTACTATCCAACACAATTTTACATCTTTTTATATAACAATACACATTAAAAAAAAACCTTCCAAAACAATTTAAAACAGCCCGGCACTGCTGGGCAATCTCTGCTAGTGCATTATAAGAACATAAGAACAGCCTTGCTGGAACAGGCCACAGCTCATCCATTCCAGCATTCTGTCTCACACAGTGGCTCACCATTTCCTTCAGGGTATTCCCAAGCAGATGCCTTTACCTGCTTAGGATTCCTTGAAAATGGCATTGAGAAATATCCTGCCTATCTCTCCAACCCGGAGGTTGTCCTTTGGTATCCATAATTATAGCCATTGATACACTTGTTCTCCATGAACTTGTCTAATCCTTTCTTAAAGCTGTCAAGACTGACAGCTGTCACCACTTCTTCTGGCAGGGAGTTCCATAGACCAGTGATCCTATGGGTGAAAAAGTACTTTCTCTTATTTGTTTGAGAACTAGTACCCAAAAGTTTCATGGAGTGCCCCCTAGTTCTGGTGTTGTGCAATAGGGAAAACAGTTTTTCCTTATCCACTATGTCCACACCGTGCATGATTTTATAAACTTCAATCAGGTCACCTCTTAGACACCATCGTTCAAGAGTGAAGTGGCCCAACCGTTGCAGCCTCAGATGGTAAGAAAGGTGTTCCAGTCCCCTAATCATTCGGATTGCCCTCCTCTACACTTTTTCCAGCTCCATAATATCCTTCTGGAGGTATGGCGACCAGAACTGTACACAGTATTCCAGATGGGGTCTCACCGTAGATTTATAAAGAGGCAAAATGATACTTGCTGACTTATTGTCTACACCCTTCCTAATGATCCCTAGCATTGAGTTTGCTTTTTTCACTGCTGAGTCACACTGGGTTGACACCTTCATTGAGCTGTCCACCAGGACACCAAGGTCCCTTTCCTGGTTTGTCGCAGAGAGTTCAGACCCCATCAGTTTATAAATGTAATTGGATTTTTTTGCCCCAACGTGCATCACTCTGCACTTACTAATGTTGAAGCTCATTTGCCATTGTTTTGCCCACTCCCCCAGTGTCAAGAGATCCCTCTGGAGTTCCTCACAATATCTCACAGTTTTCACTACCCTGTATAATTTAGTGTCGTCAGCAAATTTGGCTACCTTGCTATTTACTCCTACTTCTAGATCATTTATGAAAAGGTTGAAAAGCATGGGTCCCAGTACTGAACCTTGGGGGACCCCACTCTTTACTTCCCTCAACTTGGAGAAGTGTCCATTTAGTGCTACCCTCTGTTTCCTGTCCCTTAGCCAGTTGCTGATCCAGGACAAGACCTGTCCCTTTATTTCATGACTGGCAAGTTTATTCAAGAGCCTTTGGTGTGGGACCTTGTCAAAAGCCTTCTGAAAGTCCAGATAAACAATGTCAACTGTATCCCCCTTATCCACATCCTTGTTGACACTCTCAAAAAATTCCAACAGATTAGTGAGGCATGATTTGCCCTTGCAAAAGCTATGTTGGCTCTCCTTTAGTAGCACCTTCTCTTCTATGTGTCTATTATTCCTATCTTTTAGGATAGTTTCCATCACTTTACCTGGGACACATGTCCCAGGTAAATTATGGTAAACCAATTTTGATTCTGTCAAGGCATATTTCACTAAAGTTTGATATGACTTTTTCACAAAATACACTTTGCATGTTCTGAAATGTCTTGAAATGGTAGCAGTGATAGTCTGTGTTTCAAGCATATCAGACAGTAAACAAAACAAAAAGATTTTAAAAATCCAAAAAACATTGTGGCACTTTAAAGACTAACTGCTGTATTTTAATGTTCACTTTTATAGATCAAGTCCACTTCATTAGACATAAGAGTGAGACTTCATGGCATCAATTTATATACATCAGATACAGAGGTACAGAATGGTTGGTTAACATGACAGATAAATACACAAATCAATGTGGCTTTTTATAACAAAAAAGCCACATCAGAAAATAGTGGAAACAGAAAGTAAAGATCCAGTGCAATAACAACAACAACAACCCAGATGTTCACTTCACCTTGGTTGCAGTAAATGTGGGAAGAACAACCTTTGAAGCAAATGATAGGTGCAAGAGAGTGCTGAAGTTACTGGCTTTCTTACACTAAAACATTTTGAGCCAGAAAGTCAGTGGTGGGATTCAGCAGGTTCACCCCTGCTTGCCAGAACTGGTAGCAGAAATTTTTGCTGGCCCTGCCCATCCACGTTTTGAAATAAAGTAGTCCTAATTTGGCTGCAGTACAGGGCTTTTCACCTGACCATGCCCACCATACCACAACACACCCACAGAGTAGGTAGTAAAAAAAAAAGTGAATCTCATCACTGCAGAAAGACAACTGGATCAGTCACACAGACAGACTACTAAACTGAACTAACAGTAGGTGTAGCAATACAGGATCAACACATAGAGATTACAGTGGAAGGCAGTTACTTTTTGGAGGGAAAAACATTTAATCTGATGATTGTAGTACAGTACATGTTTGTTAAATGGTGGCCTTTCCCTGCTGATTGGCCGCTTTGATTCAAAACAGCCAATGCCAATGTTTGTTAAATATTGGCCCTCTTCATCTCCATGCTAGTTAGAAACAAAACACAAAGCATGATGGGATTGCCATCTGCAAACTCAACAGATTTGAGTTTACTTGTTTCCCATGTTGTCCTAGGTAAAACACATGCACATGTGTTGGAAATTAGTAGCAATTAAAGTAGTCTCATCAAATAAATGGGAATTTGATGAGTGAACTATGTAAATTCTATTGATTCAACTACTCTAGTTACAATTAGCTACCAGATTTCAGCGAATATATCTGAGTAGTAATAGTATACTACAGATAATATATGAATACAGTCCAGGGCTACCACTTTCTAGAAAATTAGGAAAATGGAAACCCGTCAGAAAAAAAATAAGGGAAAAGTGAGGAAGTTGTGATTAATATAAAGAGGAGTTTTTACATTCTTTTGCAAGAACATGATTTTGTCTTGTGGCAGTCAATGCAGAGAAGTAGCAGGATGAAAATACAATTTAAAGATGGCCTTTCTCTGGTCTTTCGTAGCTCCACTCTGTTGCCCCAGCAACCAGCCCACTGTCATTTTTCATTGAGCTTTATCCCCTCATAATTTGCAAGGTCAGTTTTTAGCTTTTGCAAAGCTAATTTAAACATTAGAGTAATATATATTTAGCTTACATACAAAGATAATGTGTTGGGTTCATGCTTGTGTGTGGAATTGGGGATTAGTTTTCTGCAGAATCCTGGACTGAGTTGCAAATGAATTTTGCTGCTGTTAGATTTCACAGACATCTTGGATTCTCCAAATGGGATTATGTGAGGAGGTTCACAGCACGATCGCTGTGGCTAATGGCAAACCATGGCCATAAATCATGGGTGATCGTTCTCCTTACCTCATCTGTTTTTACGCCGTAACTTAGAGGCCCCAGTTTGGGCCTCTGACTCAAGGCTTTTTGGCCCTCCCCACTATGCCCAGGGATGGCACGCAGTCATTCAGCTAGCATGCAGCTTCTGTCCAATTAGCAAGGTGAGCACGAGGCAGACATGCTGATATTTAGCCAATTAAGTAACCTTATGCTATCGCAGGTAACCAATGAGGATATATTGCATACCCTTCTCTGGAATTTTCTTTGTCCTGTTATTCCTAATAAACTCCGACCAGGCTATCTTGCCCTAGTGCCTCTTCATGAATTAAGCCTCCGCTGTCTCCTTGATCCCAAAACACAACAGGATTATATATTCCTTCCAGAGATAAAAGAGAAGCACTCCTCTCACCTTCTTCAGCAACCCCTCCAATGCATAAAGCTTGGAAATGAGGGTTATCTACTTTCTCCTAGATTGCAGAAATATCTACACACAGTTAAACTCCACTTTCCCCATGCTACTAATCTGTTTATTATACTTTCTGGATGCCCTAAAGTTCCTCCCAGTTTGCGAGTCAAAGAAATCTACTATATCATTTTGTCATGCAGATGCTTTAGTGTAAATCTGTATCTGAAGCTTCAATTTGAAGATGGTACTTAAGAGGCAACTTTCAATATGCAATAGCTGCATATCAAACTTCATGCTGACTTTGTTCCCTGGCTATCACCAGTTCCTGGAAGCAAAAAAGCAAAAATTATTGCAAAGCGGGCTACAAAAGCTTTAGAGTAAGTAATATGTGAAAAGATATGGAGTCTCATGCAAAATGGCCACTACTTCAGAAGAACCTGAAAATTAAACAAAGTCAACAGTCCATTCAAATATGTTTAGGTTCAGAGTCAAGAAGCAATAGCAAAGCAATAACACTTATATAACACTCAATAGTTCTTAGAGAAAGCTGTGGGTAATTAAGTAAACAGGTAATTATAATTCTAACACACACACCCCCCACAACTGGCTGGGTACTCATTACAGGGTCAGATAGGTTTTTTTAATGTGTCAGAAGCACACAAAGGGTCAGATGGTAAAAATAGAAGATGAAGGCACAATCCCAACAATAGTGAAAATGGCAAAAAAAAACTACCTACTGTAATAGCTGAAATAGTGAGATGTTTGTTATCTATTTTGATGCTAGCTTTGAGCAAGATGGTTCTAAAGGGAGAGATGGATTTGGTGGTATGTTTTTGAAATGGTTATTGTCATAGATTTTCCAAATCCTATCTAACCAGTGTTTTTCTTCAAACTGCTAGTGCTTTAGACCTTCTTCTGAAGTTTTGAGAATACATTTGTTTGTAAAATTATTTGTAAAATTATACATTTATTTGCAAAATTATTACAGGTCTGTATGGGTGGACCATAAGCAAGTTCCCTTTTCCTAAAAAAACTGAAAGAATAAAAATAAATGTTGATAGAAAAACAGAAGAAAAAGAACTACAGTAATTGATTTTGGAAATCATAGTTTTATGTCGTTTTGTTGTTGTTGTTCAGTTGCATAATTGAGTCTGACCCTTCACACCCCATGGACCACTGCATGTCAGGCACCCCTATCCTCTACCATCCTCTGCAGCCCATTCAGCTCTACACCTATTGCCTCAACAATGCCATCTAGCCATCTCATCCTTTCCTGCCCCCTTTTCCTTTTGCCTTTGATCTTTTCCAGAATCAAGGCATTCTCGAGTGAGTCATCTCTTCTCATTTGGTGTCCAAATTACTTTAGCTTCATCTTCAATATTTGTCTTTCCAATGAGCAGTCAGAGTTAATTTCCTTCAGGATTATATTGTACATGGGTCTTTTAAAACAGGATTGCAAGCAGTGAAATGGAGCTGAATTCAGAAACAAGGTTGACACTGACTTTGTTACAAAGAAGCTGTTGAATGAAATGAAACAGTGTGAACATCAATTAGCTGAGTTTTTCCTAGGACAGTGATGGTGAACCTTTTAGGGACCAAGTGCCCAAGGAGGAGAAGGAGGCACACGGGAAAGTACCTTGTGTGCCCACACACCAATGTTACATCACTGGCATGCCTCCAGCACCACCATGTGCACATGCACACCACTTGAGGCATGCCAATAATATCATGTGAGCACATTTGCCCAACCATGCCATGGGTGTGCCTGAAACCACTCAGGTGTGCAGACCCACCTTGCTGGTGCACAACTTCCATGGGTGTGCACACCCTCCCCACTTGCAGGTGCACCTCTTCCACCTCCTAGGAGGGGTGGGTGGGGTTGTCTTGTTGCCTCACCTCATCCCCGCACCACCACCACCTCCACCTCCTAGGTGGGATTTCAGCCTCCCCTCTCACCTCCACATTGGTGGAGGGAGAGGGGTGGGTGGGGAAGTGGCGCTGTCATTGGTACCAACAGTGCGGGGTTTGCTCACAACACCATGTGTGCCAACAGAAAAGACTCTCAGTGCCACTTCTGGCACGTGCGCCATACGTTTGCCTACACTGACATAGAATGTCAAGACATGACAGTAATTGTTTTTTGAAAAGTTGGTTGAGGGATGTCCTTTGACTTCAGTGTTGTTCATTATCTATTGGCATTACATTCTTCTTCTTCTTCAAGTACCGTATCCATTCCGGACATTGGCTATCATCATGGTGATAGTCTTCCTGTTCTTAACTCTTCAGAACAGTTGTTCTGAGGACATTCCACACTAGTCTTTCAGGTTATTTAGCCATGAAGTCCATCTACATCCAGGGCCTCTCTTCCAAAGAATCTTCCCTTGCATAACAAGTTGGAGTATTCTATACTTCTTGTCGTTTGTCATGATATGCCCAAGGTATTGGAGCTTTCTTTGTTTAATAGTCTTAAACTGGTAATGGCGAACCTTGACACTCCAGGTGTTATTGGACTTAAATTACCAGAAGCCAAAGTCAGTACTCCTGTTGATCAGGGCTTCTGGGAATTGAAGTCCAAGAACATCTGGAGTGCCAAGGTTCACCATCACTGTCATAAACAGTTCTTGTTCCTTATTCATCTGGTACAGCACTACTACATTAGTCACATGGTCAACTCATGATATCCTTAGCAGCCATCTGTAGATCCACATTTCAAAAGCTTCAATTTTCTTTTCAGATGCTTTAGTCAAGGTCCAGGCTTTGACTCCATATAACAACACTGCTAATACTGACATCTCACTATTCAGATCACTGTAGCAAGAGTTAGAGCTCTACTGCATAACAAATGTTACATTTTTATTGGTATTTTAATTTCTTGTGTTCTTGCTATTAACTTGCTGTGAATTGGTGTTCAGCTTATAACAAAATATTTATTCTTCTTGGTGCTGAGATCCAGAGCATATTCTGCACTTGAAACTATAACTCAATCCAGCATCAACTGAAGATCTCAGTTTTGTGGCCAGCAACATTGTATCATCAGCATATTTGATGTTATACAAGTATTTCCCATTAATTTTAATGCCAATGTTTAAATCTGATAGTGTTTCTGAGAAAATACTCTCTGAATATATATTAAACAGTCTTGGGGAGATCACACAACCTTGTCACACACCTCTGTGAATATGAAGCTACTCTGTCAGCTGCTCTTCAACTCTGACTTGAGCTGTCTGATTCCAATAAAGGTTGGTGATGATTCAGAATCCTTATCATCTACGCCTATTTTCTTCAAACTTCATGTTTGGTTTCTTCGGCAATATAACAAAGGTTGATGGCAACTGATTGCTCAGAAGGATGGCATTGCATATTGCATCATTATTCGTAAGCCAAATTAATGGAATCTGCAGAACAGGGCTACATTGCTATATATGCAGCAAATCGAATCAAGGACACAATCGTGGATAGTCAAAGCAGTAGTACCCTAGTTTAACCACAGCTGCCTATGAAGAACTCAAGATCCACTTTCAATCATTTATTACAAACTAAGACAATGAAAGCGCGGCACCAAAATGGCCGCCGTGCTCTTTGCGGGGGCCCCCCACCCGGACGCAGACATCCGGGTGAGTTAGGGGGCGTGGCCACCCCTCTATAAAAGGGGTGGCCATGAGGCAGATGAGCTGCCATTTTAAGAAGAAGCGACGGAGCGGAGAAGTTTTCTCCGTCGCTCTTCGTTTATCTTCGGCTCTTCAGCCCAGACTTCGGCTGTTCAGCCATTCCAGCGCTTCTGATCCCCAGAAAGGGATCATCTCCGCCAGCTATGCCTCCCAAAAATAAGGCCCCGGCGACCAAGCCACGGCCAAGAGGGAGGCACTTGCCTGGCTCTGTGCTTACGAGGGGGCAGCAATCGGGTCGGAGGACCGCGACTGCGCCCCCGCAACAGGCCCCCACATCAGTGGCACCCACCGTTACCGGTGGGATGGGGCAGATTAGGGCATGGCCCTCGGCTCTCCAGCCTCAGGATGGCCCTGCAGGGGCTTTGGCCCCCGGCCTGCAATTGCCGGCCATGGGTCCAGACAATGGGGGAGGGCCTGGTCCGGTCACTCAGCAGGGCTTGCCTCTGGCCCCTCATGGGCCGGAGTTTTGGGCATGGCCCTATTCAGGACCTGGCGCCCAGATGGGGGTCCCCAGTGTACCACCAAGTGGGCTATGCGGCCCACCTTGCCCGCCTTATACTGGGGCTTCTGCGACTGTGGATGCATTGCTGGCATGTTTAGCCGTGCTGGAAGCATTCTTGGGGGTCATTAACAACCCCTCGGGAGGGGGGACTGCACTGCCGACTGGGGCTCCTCTTTGCCCGCCTTCCACCTCAACAGCCGCCACTCTGCTGCAGGCGGCCAGCAGGGTTGAGCTGCTGGAGATGCTCCGGCCTGCGCCGGCTGCGATCTCGCAGCTCCCCGTTCGTCCTGAACTCCAGCCGGGGGGTGGCCAGATGTGGCCCCAGAGCTCGATTGCGGTCGCGAGCTCTGACGCCCGCCATGGGCCGGAACCCCCGGTGGGGGCGGCTCACGGGGGTGCACCCAGTGAGCTAATGTCCCCACACCACAGTCCACTTCAGGTGTTAGTTTTCAGTGGCCTTGGCCTCGTTACATTGAGGTGGGTGGGTATCAGTTCCCAGCTTACCCTGGTGCCAATGGGTCCAATACTGGCACAACATTGGATGGGGAGGTTTCCACCCCCAGGACTGTAACGGGTATCCCAGGCACTGTACAGGCACTGCTGCCAATGCCCAGGGTGAATACAGTGCCAGTGTCGGCACTGCCGACGGCAGGGTATTCCCTGCCCCTCGGGGATCATTTGTCCCAGGCCATGAGGGAAAAGATTTGGCGGGGGGAATATGTTGATATTTTCTCCCTATTGAACCGCGAGCCCACCAAGGAAGAGAAGGAGGGGCAGGATGACAGAGACAAAGAGCTGTCTCGTCGTCGCAAGCCACCTCGCACTTGGGCCAACTGGTTACCCGCATATCTCATTTATATGGCGGTGTACCTCAGGGCCCGGCCCGATTTGGCCATCCCTATGGTCCAATATTTGGACAATATTTACAGGGCAATGGTGGATTTTCCTGGCCCATCGTGGTTGGCTTACGATGAGGAATTCAGAATGAGGGTGCCCTTACACCCGGAGATGAGATGGGATGAGCCATGCCAGAAGTTGTGGCTTTTATACATGACCCCCACGCGCCACGCGCCTGGGGAGAGGTACCATTGTGGCCATGCCGTCCAGCGAACTACTCCAACGCAGGCTCCCCGCCAAGTGGCAGGGCAGGGGGTTCCAGCCCGCCTGCTGTGTTGGAGTTTCTCGGCCAATGGCGCATGCAATAGAAAACAGTGCCGATACAAACATGAGTGTCCCTCTTGCGCTGGCCCCCACGCCGCCGCTGCGTGTCCGCGAGCCGGTGGGTCATGGGGCAGAGGTAGAGGTGGACAGGGAGCGGGCAGAACTGCCGCTGAAGGAGCTGGTCAGTCAAAAGGCCCCCTCCCCGGTTAACATATTTATGTTAGAGAGGTGGCTCTCGACTTACCCGAGGAGGGACGAGGCGAGGTACCTACTCGAAGGTTTCCAGTACGGTTTTCGTATACCATTCAAGGGGGTGCGGGGACCCCAAGATGCTCCTAATTTGCTTTCCCTGAAGGGTAGGGAGGAGGTGGCCGCCCTAAGTATTGCCAAGGAGGTAAATGCAGGGAGGGTAGCTGGCCCCTTTTCTAGGCCTCCCTTTCCTAATCTTAAGGTTTCCCCTTTAGGTTTGGTTCCCAAAAAGGTCCCTGGGGAATTTCGTCTAATTCACCATTTATCATACCCGGCGGGTCATTCGGTCAATGACGCCATTCCTGATGACCTTTGTTCAGTCAGGTGTACGTCATTTGACCAGGCCCTGCGCATGGTGCGTGCTTGTGGCCCGGGTGCACTCCTGGCAAAATGTGACATTAAATCAGCCTTCCGGTTGTTGCCATTGTACCTGGGTGACTTTGAGTTATTGGGTTTTAAATTTCAAGGGAAATTTTATGTAGATAAAGCCATGCCTTTTGGCTGCTCTATTTCCTGTTCAGCATTTGAATGCTTTAGCACTTTTATCCAGTGGGCCTTTGTTCGCAGGTCTGGGTCCCGGTCTGTAGCCCATTACCTTGATGATTTTTTGTTCGGGGGTGAACGGGGCTTGGACACGTGCACGCGTCTCCTCACTACATTTCAGACGCTAATGCAGGAACTCGGTGTCCCTTTAGTGCCCGAAAAGACCGAGGGCCCATCAACTACGCTCACATTTCTGGGCATTGACATTGACACGGTCGCGCAGACATCTAGGTTACCTATGGACAAGGTCACACGGATCTCTGCGATGGTGTTGGCCTTGCTGGCCAAACGTAAGGTGTCACTTCGTGAGCTCCAAGTTCTACATGGTCATCTTAATTTTGCCTGCAGGGTGGTCACGCCTGGCAGAGCTTTTGCTCGACGCCTATGTGACACCATGATTGGGTTATCAAGGCACCACCACAGGGTCCGACTGACCAGGGGCATGAGGGCTGACCTGTTGGTTTGGCTTAAGTTCCTGTGGGAATTCAATGGGGTATCATTTTGGAGGTCTGACCTCTTGGTCTCCCCTAGGTTTCAGGTTCAGTCGGATGCCTCTGGGTCCCTCGGATACGGGATTTATTTTGAGGGGAGGTGGGCCTACGGCCAATGGCCTCCAGCATGGCGGGGCACGGATCGTCTACGCGATCTCACATTCCTCGAGTTCTTCCCGATACTGGGAGCTTTGATGCTATGGGGCGAGGAGTGGGCCAATTCAGTAGTCCATTTTTGGTGTGACAATGCTGCGGTGGTCCACATTGTCAATTCTCAGACATCTAAATCACCCAGGGTCATGGGGTTAGTTCGCCAGTTTGTGTTAAGCAGCTTGCGCCTCAATGTGCTCTTTAGGGCCAGACATGTACCAGGCATTAATAACGAGATTGCTGATGCTTTATCCCGCCTTAGCTCCGGACGCGGAGGAATTCCCCTCGCAACTCCCGGACGAGATTTGGACATTTGGCAAGGAGAGGTGAACCGGGCGATCGGCATGTCGCTCGCGCCCCGCACGCGTAAGGCGTATCAACACGCATTTAATCAATTTAAACAATTTTGTGTGCAACTACGGTTGCCAGAAGTCTGGCCCATTCCGGTTGAACACGTTCTTCAATTTATGGTTTACCTACACAGTCTGGGCCTAGCTCCCCGCACCATAGCATCCAGGCTGTCAGCACTGGCATTCATGGCCAAGGTGAGGGGTTTTGCTGACAACATGACTGATTTTCGTATACGACATGTTTTGGAGGGGTGGACACGGGAACGTGGACGCCGCCTGGACACTCGCCACCCAATTTCCCCAGGGGTGCTCACACACCTTGCACGAGGCTGGCCTAACCTATGTTTTGACAGGTATGAGGCAGCTCTTTTTCATGCGGCTACCACGGTGGCCTTCTTTGGAGCGCTCCGCATCAGTGAGTTGGTACTACTGTCTAAGGCGGATGCGGCTCGTAGGGCACTGGAACTCGAAGATGTCTATGTCTCCAATGAGTGGGCTCAGTTGAGGATACGGTCCTCAAAAGGTGATCAGCACGGTGTAGGCAGTGGTGTTAGACTGCTACGATGTTCCATTGCAGACATCTGTCCGGTTGGTGCCCTACAGGAGTTCCTTGCAGTGCGTGGCACGCACCCTGGCCCGTTTTTCTGCAACTAGGATGGGTCTCCCCTGACTAAATTTCAATTTTGGAAGGTGACCGGTAAGGCACTGTCCAGTGTTGGCCTCCCCGGGGCTCGTTACGGCACCCATTCTTTTAGAATAGGGGCGGCTTCTACTGCGGCTGCTTTTGGGTACTCTGAGGCTGATATACGCCGTATGGGGAGATGGGGATCTAAGTGTTTTGCATTATATGTTCGCCCTCTTCAGGCATGAGTACCAGTTAAGTCACTGTTCTCTTTTTCTCTTACAGACCCTGTGTGTCCCCGCACACCGGTGGCAGTATGGCTGGTGGGCCATAGCTATGTGCACTGGGCAGCGCAGTACGCTGCGGTGACAGAGTGGGGACCCCAGCTTGGACTACGTGCCTCCGCATGTATCAGGTGGTATGGTAAGCGTGGAATGTTATGGCGGGAACTGTTGCCATTCCTTTTCTCCATCAGGGATGCTGAACCGCCTGATGTCCTGGTGCTGCACCTAGGGGGCAATGACCTAGGCCAGGTCACTGGCCTTTCTTTAAAATATGTGATTTGCAGCGACCTAGCTTATTTGCATTATGTGTGGCCTTCCACAACGCTGCTATGGTCGGACATCATACCGCGTCACGCTTACAGAGGGGGTATTAACCTCCATGCCCTTGAACGTGCTTGCCGCTCGGTGAAGGGTTTGGGGCGGGTCATCCGACACCCCACCATTAGTTTACAAAATTATGATCTTTATACAGGGGATGGGATCCATCTGTCGGCTAGAGGTATGAACCTCTTTTTGGAAGATTTGCAAGCAGGCCTGTTGACCGAGCTGACGGTCTGGGCGGGGGGCGGGGGCGGTGAGTCTTTATTGAAGCCTCCCCGTGTGGCGGGTAGCACTGGTAAGGTAAATATTTATGACCCATAGGTATCCGGCAGGTTCGCAATTGACTGGCCAACACTTAGACAGGTACAAGTTTAATAACGTTGAACGGTCAACGACGAACCAGGCAGTGGGGTGATGGTAGGAGCTCTTCAGCATGCATCACCCCGTGATTTGATGGATACACGTCAGAGGGTGGGGTCAGTAACAAACAAATTGATACAAATGGATACATTGTAGCCAATTGCCATTGGCAATTTTGGGAGGAACCTTACCAGTGTTACTGCGGCCTGCTTGCCTTAAGAATTATAATTGGTTGAGTACCAATTGAAATTTATAATTCGGACTAGAGCATGATTCAATAAATGTGGCCCAATGCCTTTATCCATATACCGGTGTCTGAGTCTTTCTTGGGGGGTGCGCCTGCAATGAAGTTGGACTGGATGCATTTTTCAATGATATTGTTATGGTCAACAAGAGTTATTCAGCTTTTGAGTTTTTATCAAGTTTGCCTTCTTTGTCTCATAGTCATGCATCTGTTCAAAGTAGATTTTTGGTTAATAAGTTTCTTCATTCAAGAGAACTTGAATGAAAAAAGTGTTATCTTTCAATTTCGGGTTTATGATGTTACCTTCAGTCCTGTCCACCTTGAATTATTGAGGATTTGAATCTATTGTAATTGACAGGAATGTTGTGCATGCTTATTTACTATGTAGGTATGCTTATGCACTCCAAGAAAACACTTGGAGGCTAAGCACAATAATCAACAAGAAGAAGCTATGAAGAAAGAAGAAAAGAAACCTGAAGGAGAAATTGAACAACTTGAAAATGCTTTTAAAAAGTCTGAAAGAAGGAACAAAAATGGAAAAATAAAAAATAATGGTCAGAAACTAAGAGTTGCAAAACAAAGAGAGAGAAAACAGTAGAAGTGATAGCTCTATATCCTAAATCTTTATTTTAGAAAAACAATTGTATACTAATTTCTAAAATTATTATGATTGGAATTTCAAAGCTGTAAGTTTCATACTTTTAACACATTGAATAGAGCATTTGTTGGAATTTGTTTTAATGTAATTTTGGTGTGCCTATAAAAAACACAAAATGCTAATGTCCAGATATTACTTGGATTGAAGTTTCCATCTTTCCATAAAACTTTAGTGCAGTTTCAAAACAAATCTTTCTGCAGATAAGCATATTTAAATCTCTTACCTTGACCAATAAATTTGCATTTAAAGCGTGTGTAACATCAGAGTACAGCATTCACTTAAACCATTAATTAATGCAATGTAATTTATTGATTGGTTAAAATTTAGAATTATATTTGAATAGTGATCAAGGAAATTGTCAAAGGTTGGCCAAATAAAGTTGAGGAAAGGGAAATAGAATTTTAGAGGCAATCCTGCATTCACAACATGAAAAGCTATAGTACTGTATCTTAAATTCCAAGTATTCATTCAGAATGAAAGTGCGGCGCCAAAATGGCCACCTCGCTCCTTGCGGAGGCCCCCACCCGGACTCGGACATCCGGGTAGTTAGGGGGTGTGGCCACTATAAAAGGGGTGGCCACGAGGCAGCCAAGCTGCCATTTTAGAACGCGACAGAGCGGAGACGTTTGCTCCGTCGCTCCCTCCTCTTTTCGCCTCTTTTCAAGAGGCTTGATTTCGCTAGCCTCTATTCGAGGCTTCGTTTTATTCTCGCCTCTGTGCTAGAGGTTTGATTGGCTTTTAGAAGCGACGGGGTGGAGAAATTTGCTCCGTTGCTTCCTCCCCTGTTAGCCTCTGTTCGAGGCTTCTTTTTACTTTGCTTGCCTCTTTGCAAGAGGCTTGATTTCGCTCCGGACTGCCATGGCTCAGGTGGCTAAGAGGCTGACTGAGAGGCTGAAAGTCAGCGGTTCGATTCCGAGCACTGCAGAAGGGGATGCTTCAGTGTGGTGGGCTCAGCCCACCCCTTTATTTTGCGGGAGTTCCACTGGCTCGGATGGCAACTCCGCAGGTCCCACAAGCCCAGGCTGGGGGCTCGGGCGGGGGGTGGCACAGGCCTGCTCTGCTGGGGTTCTTACCCCTGCTGCTTATTGGCCCAGATTGGGTGTAGCGACCCACTTTGGCACAGTGTGGGTTTCCGCCCCGCCGTCATTCCGGCCCCTCACGGGCCGTATTGATAGGCATGCCCCTATTATACCCGGGGATTACAATGGGTTACCCCATATCAATTACCCGGTGGGGCGATCCATCCCATCCGGCCCACCTCGTCTTGGTGGGTTAGATGTTGCGGATGCTCCCTTGCCTCCAATTCGGCAATGGAGGCATCAATGGTCATTACTCCACCACCTCGGATGGTGGGCGCACCAACTTGGCGGTTCTGGCCCACATGCCGGCCATAGTTGCGCAGTGGGCTGCCAACAGGGTTGAGCTGCCGGAGGTCTTCAGGCCAGCGTAGGCTGGTGCCTCACGGCTCCCCATCCAGCCCAGGACACACGGGAACACGAGCGAGAGGGACATCGCGAACTCCGACGCCTGCCACGGGCCGGAACCCCCAGTGGGGGCGGCTCGTGGGGGTGCACTGAGTGAGTATCCTGGTCAAGTTAGCACACCTCTGACACTAGCTTGTCATGCTGGGTGTGTGTGTAGTGGCCATAGTCGCAGCAGGACAATTACACTCTGGTTCTTAATGGGGTTACCGCCCCTATGCTTTTATTTACTTCCCCTGGGCCCATAGGGCCGGTTATGTGTTTATCCACTACAATCAGTGCCAACGGTGGTTCTCCTATCGGCCGGTTGCTCTATGCCCCTGGGTGCCCACTTGTACTGGGCTATTAGCTAGGCACTGTGGTTTGGGGAATATATTCACGTTTTCTCCCTGCTGCATTGTAAACACACTGATTAGGGAATTAGGGGTAGGACGACAGGGTCAAGGAGTTGCCCCGTCGCCACACCCTGCCCCCCCATGGGGCCGATTGGTTGCCGGCCTATTGGGCATCCATGGCAGGATGTATGTGGGCCCGTCCTCATTTGGCCGTTCCAATGGTGCAGTGCTGGGACAATGATGGCAGGGCCGTGGTTGTTTTCCCTGGCCCGTCATGGTTAGCATACGTCAAGACCTTAGGCTTAGGGTGGCCCCTTCCCCTATGAAGCCAGCGATGACCCCTGTTAGTGAGTGTGGTTACTGTATGTGACTCTTACGCGGCAACGCTTATGCTGCGTGCAGAGAGTCCACTTTCTGGCAACCACCTGTACCTTGATCTGGAGCTCCCAGATTGAGTTAGTTGCTACTACCTTCAACGGGGGACATGTTTTGCAGGGCACTGGCGCTAGATCATGGGTTGCGCGATCAGGAGTGGGCTCTGGTGAGGCTTCGCACCTCAAGGGCCGATCAGCCAGGAGAGGCTACCAGCCTGGCGCTGTCATATGTCTGGTTGCTCCCCCACAGGTGTTTGTGGCAGCCCTTGGTTCGTGTCCCGGCCTGTCGTCTGCTACCAAGCCGGGTCTACCCTGACTGAACTGGAATTGGTACCCATTCCTCCTGGTTGGGCGCCGCATCAGCTGCGGCTCCGTTTGTGTGCCCAGAGCCCGACATATGTTGCAGGGGCAGGTGTGGATTTGCCCAATTTCCTCTGTCCATTCGTCCCTGCACTGAATGAGTGCCTTGTCTGCCCTCTATTCTCCCTCCTTATTTTACAGACACAGTGTGTTCCCGCACACTGGTGGTAGTGTGGCTGGTGGGCCACAACTCTGTGCACTGGGGTGGTGCAGTATGCCGCTTCGTTAGAATGGGGACCCCATCTCGGACGACGTGTAACCGCGCGTATGCAGTGGTATGGGTGCATGGCATAGAGGTGGCGGAAACTGTTGACATTCCTGATGTCCATTGGGGATGCTGGGCCGCCACATGTTTTAATGCTGCACTTCGGAGGCGGTGATCTTACCCGGATTGCTGGCCCGGACTTAAAGACTTCCGAGTGCAGTGACCTGGTGTTTCTTTGCCATTTATGGCCGTCTACACGATTGCTATAGTCATATATCATGCCGATGCAATATCATGGGTGACACTTTGTCCCAGAGTTTGGACAGTGCCCGACGGTCAGTGAACAGGGCTGCTGCCTGGTTCTTTATCTAGAATGGCCCGGGGACAGCCATTTGTAGTCTGGGGATAGGGTTACAGGAATTTGGCCTGTATTCTGGAGATGGGGTTCACCGGTCAACAAGTCGAGGCACCTCTCTTTTGAATGACGTGCAAGAGGGCCAGGTGACCGAATTGTCGGTCAGGGTGAGCGGCCCCTGCTGCAAGGTGTTAATGTTGCCAAGTGGAAGGTGCCTCTACGAGAGTCACATGTGATGTAGGGCCGCATCAACTTTGCCTGCAGAGTGGTAATACCAGGCAGTGCTTTCGCCTAGTGTCTGGGTCACGCTATGGCGGGTCTCGTTAAACGAAGCCGCGGGGTATAGCTGATTAGGGGTTACGAGCGGACCTGTTGGTTCGGCTCACATTACCGCAGGACTTCCATGCTGTTGCATTGGGAGGTCTGAGCTTCTGGTCAGCCCCAGTTACAAGTACAGTCGGATGCCTCCGGCTCCCCGGGTGGGGGGATTTAATTAAGGACAGGGGTCTATGGTCATTGGCCCCAGGGATGTCAGGGCACAGATCGCTTATGCGATCTTATGTTTCTAACATATCTTCTCAATTCTGGGTACCCTTTATGCTCTGGGGGACAGGCGGCCTGATTCTGTGCTTCACTTTTGGTGTGGTAATGCTGCGGTGGTGCACATTGTCAATGCCCGAACATCTAAATCACCTGAGTCATGGCCTCAGCTTGCATATTGTTCTGGGGTTCATGCACTTTCAGGTGCTTCTTTGGGCTAAAGATGTGCCAGTCATTTATAACGATATTGCTTCTGCTTTCCCCAGCCTGCAGATCGCCCGGTTCCGCGGCTGGGCTCCGGACGCTTGTGACCTACCCTCTCCACTCCTGGCTGTGATATGGTCATTTGGCAAGGAGACGTGAACCGGGCGAATTGCATGTATTGGTAACTCGCACGCGCACTGCGCATCGGCATCCAATCCTTCACTTTAGAGCCTTTTTGTTGGTAAAGGCAATTGCCCAAAAGGCGGCCGACATTGGTCGACTGGGTTTTAGATTGTATAGTCTGCCCTATGATCTGGGGTTGGCTCCACGCACCATAGCCACCAGGCTTTGAGCATTGATACTCATGGCCAAAGCACGGGGCTTTCCTGACTATGCGAGGCTCTTCTGAATAAGCCATGTATTAGGGGGTGGACACGTGTACGTGGCTGCCGCTGGACACACGTCACCCTATTCTCACAGATATTCTGACCCACCTTGCACGAGGTTGGCATAGACTATATTGCAGTAAGTAGGCAGAGTCTCTTTTCATGCAGCTACTGATGTAGCCTTTTTCTGGAGCTCGATGTCTCAGCAAGCTGGTCCCATGGTCAAAGGGGGACATGTTTTGTAGGGCACTGGAACTCGAAGATGTCTATATCAAACAAGAGTGGGCTCAGTTGGGGATTCCTCCCTCGAAGGCTGATCAGCATGGAGTGGGCAGTGGTGTATACTGCCATGACGTACATTTGCTGACATCGTTCCGGTTAGTGCCCTACATGCGATTGGCAGTGCCTGCTGCGCGCCCCAGCCTATTTTTCTGCCACCAGGATGGGTCTACACTTACCAAATTTAAGTTCCGAAGGGTGACCGGTACCGCGCTTCACAGTGTGGGGCCCATTATGGCACCCATTTATTTAGGATAGGCATCGCATTGACCGTGGCTGCGTTTGGGGTACTCGGAAGTGGATATAGGTGGGCATGTGGGGGTGTGCGTGAATTTTTTCTATATGTACGTCCCCTCACTGTATGAGTACCTAGTTATGTCCTTAACCCCTTCTCCTCTTTTACAGATCCTGTGTGTCTCCGCACACCGGTGGCAGTGGGGCTGGTGGGCCGCAGCTATGTACACTGGGCAGCAGTATATGCTGCGGCGACAGAGTGTGGACCCCAGCTCGGGCTGCGTGCATCCGCACGTATGCGGTGGTATGTATGCTCGGCATGAAAGGGCAGGAACTATTGCCATTCCTAGTGTCCATCAGGGATGCTGGACCGCCTGATGTTCTTATTCTGCACCTCGGCGGCAATGATCTCACATGGATCACTGACCTTTCCTTAAACTGTCGAGGTGAAGTGACCTGGCGTTTTATATCATTTATGGCTTACACACGGTCGCTATGGTCTAACATCGTGCCGAGATACCAATTTAGAGGAGACATGGATCTCCGCGGTTCGGACCGTCCCAGCGGTCAGTGGACAGGGCTTGCCCGGCTCCTTGCTGAGAATGGCTTGGGGACAGCCATTAGATATCTGAGGATAGGCTTACAGAAATTTTGACCTGTAGGCAGGATATGGGGTCCACCTGTCGCTAGAGGTATGAACCTCTTTCTGGATGAGGTGCAAGCAGGCCTGGTGACCGAGCTGACGGTCTGGGAGGGGGCGGGCGGTGAGTCATTATGGATGCCTTCCCGTGTGGCGGGTAGCACTGGTAAGGTAAAGATTTATGACCCATAGGTGTCCGGTAGGTTTGCAATTGACTGGACAACACGTAGACAGGTACAGGGGAAAGAGGTTTGGCCGGTCAAGGGCGAACCAGGCAAGGGGTGATGTCAGGAGCTTCACAGCCTGCATCACCTTGAGATTTAACGGATACATGTCATAGGGTGGGGTCAGTAGATAGTTTATTGACTCCAGTCAACAATTTGTTTGTGTCAACAAACAAATTGATACAAATAGTTACATGTAGCCAATTGCCATTGGCATTTTGGGAGGAACCTTACCAGTGTTACTGCGGCCTGCTTGCCTTAAAGAATTACAATTGGATGATTACACCAATTGAAAGTTATAATTCGGACTAGGGCATTATTCAATAAAAGTGGCCCGATGCCTTTATCCATATACCAGTGTCTGAGTCTTTCTTTGGGGGGTGCGCCTGCAAAGAAAGCTGTTCAGTCAGGATGAGTTGCTCCAAACATTACATTCTCCCAATTGCCTTTCTCAGAACATAAGTTCAGTGTCTTCAAATTTTCCTGCAGTGAAATATATTGAATCTAAATTCAATTTTATATTTAAAAAAATATTTAGTTGACAGGATTCTCTCAAGTTACCTCTCTCTGTTTCTTATTATACCTGTCTTTGTGAAAGTGTGCAGAACTGCCTGTGAATGCATAAGAGTATTTAAGGAAGGAAAACCCTTACAAGAAAATTATTTCTACTCTCAGAAAAAAAGTGAATTAAATTATTTGAGGCTTGAAAATTTAAGTTCTCTACACAATGAACCCCTTTAGATAATTTATTATTTCCAGCACACACAAAGGCTTATTTTCAACTTATATGTATAATATAATAAAGACAGCATGGATAATTTTAACCACTCCGATATATGCTTGCTAAATTAGGAAAATAGTCAGAGAAAATATCTTCTTGATATACATGGCCTAATTATGTGACAAGAACATTTGTTCTGATTCTGTAAAAAGTCTGTAAACACAGTTTAAGGCAGTGGGAAAGCACTACAATTGACGTGAATAATTGCTTTTGAAGAAGAAGAGGTGGAGGAGGAAAAAGAGGAGGAGGCTTTTTTTTTTTAAAGGAAGTGTCAGGGATGCAGCTTCCTGTCTTATCCTAGGAGGCAATGCTTTAAAAATTCAAGTGGTATGCTGAGTGTACTGGGTAATAAATACACCAGTGGAAAGAAAACAGAAATGGGAATTGTGTGTACAACAAGCTATTGCATGTACAGTATTGTAAAATGATTTGAGCTTTAAAGTTTTGTCAGAACAGAGTGGGCAATTGTAGTCCTTCAGAGGTTCTTGAACAGAGAGGACAATGACAAAGTTGAACAGAGAGGACAAAGTTGAACAGAGAGGACAAAGTTCTCTATCTGTGTGGTAGAACATTAAAAAAAACATTCTACTGCCTTAAAAATATAAAACTTTCAAAATGATGGTTTTGGATTTCCTAACAATTACATTGCTCACATCAAGTAGCAGTTTATTCCACAAAATCCTATTCAAGCTGCAATTGCTTTAATGTTTGCTAGAGGAAAATTTTAAAATATTAATAATCTAGTAACTTATTCCGCAACAGTGAGTCGCCGGCTTGAACTTTCATTTGTCACACTCACAGACACAGAGAGAACTAAACTTTAATATAAATACGGAAATGGAAGCCGATACATTATGAAAGAGCCAATATCAACTCTAACATTTTATACCCGTGTGAAATTAATGATTGTGCCTGCCTTTCAGGATTTTGCTAAAGTTTTGAAAGTAGTGCTGGGAAGTTATCCTCTCCCACCCTCTGTCATTGTAAATATAAAACCTTAACTAGACGAGAATATCCCCTGTTTAGCACTTTTAACTGTCTCTTTTAAGACACAATTTGGAGCCTGTTGAGATTTCTATGCATATGAAATTAGTTTCTTTTAATCAAATGGAATTTAAAGTGTACATTAGAAATTCTATTATAGAAATAATAGGCATTACCCAAAATGAACAAAACTCTACTATTTACTTCTACAACATCACGGTGCAGAAGTTCTGTTTTCAAAATCTGTATTAGTCTAGGTGTGAAAACAGCAGAAAAACGATGGCAGAGAAGGCTCTGTGTAGCTCAGTGTGATTTAATTATTTCCTCCATGAAATATTAGCACATTCCAAAATAGGTGATCTTACCAAAGTACAATAATACTTCATACATAGTCCGCTTCATACAACATCGAATTCATACAACATTGCCTAATTCCTTGAAAAAAGTTGCCTCATATTTGACATGTTTTTGTAATCTATTTAGCCTTTAGACAATGATTTCTTAAAGTTATGTCAGTTTCCTCTCTGTTTCCTTGACTTTGCCCTGAAGTCTGTGCTGTTACAGTACAATGTATCTCTATGGAAACAACGTTGTACGAGGCATCGTGGCAAGGATTTGCATGTTGTATAAGGCATCGCGGCTAGGATTTTGCATGCCTCATACAAAGTCCAAATCGGTATAAAGTTCAAACTTGTGGAACCAAGTTTGGACGTTGTATGAGGTATCACTGTATTCTAACAGTGAGGTCACAAGACTGTAAGAGGTCTTGTACATACTTAGCTTCAAGTACATAGCAAATAATCCCAACTTTAAAATTATCTGGGGTATATACATGGTCCCCACTCTGAACTGGGGTCCTAATGATGAGATGAGTGTTAACTCATGGTAAGTGTTCAATCCCCAGGAATACTTTTGTCTGTGCTGTGCAAACAATTTAAAGTGAGTATCCACATACAGTTTACATGGCAAAGTGATTTGTACTGCTTTACAATATAAATTGGTGTTGTGGTATCTGATCTGTAGAGAACTCCGATGGTTGATGCGAATAACTCATGATCAAAGATCATTTAAAGTCTTTATTTGGGGAAAGGGATTTCCATGCTGGATTCTGAGGGGTCTCGTAGGGAGGTTAAAGGGAAGGATGAGATAAAGCGGGAAAAACATTTGTATGTATACATGGGATACGTCATAGGAGCAATGCATTCAGGTACATGTAGTTTGAGACAGTTTGATATTACATCTGACAAAAACCCTTCTAATATCACAATGGCGAAAAAGTCACAAGTACAAAAAAGCAACATCCATCTATAGCGTTAAACATAACTTTCTGAATAAATGTGTGTGTTGGGCTAAGGGAAGTGGTTTGGTCAGTATGTCTGCTGTTTGGTCCTTTGTATCACAGTGTATTACATTGATGAAACTTTCCCTAGACATCTGCCTAACATGTTTATGTTTGATGTCAATATGTCTGGACCTATGACCACGGCCTCGGCTTTCGAGATCTCAATAGCTGCATTGTTATCTTCGTGCATGGGAATGGGAAGAAATGGCTTCTTCCATATTTCAGAGATTAGGTCGTTGAACCAGACAAGGTTGTTGGCAGTCATAGATAGACATACATATTCCGCCTCTGTGGTAGGTGTAGCTACTATTTTCTGTTTGCTGGTGTACCAATATATTGGGCTGTTGTTCAGGAGGATTAGGTAACCTGAAGTGCTTGTTCTCATTTCTATGTCCCCAGCCCAATCTGCGTTGGCTTTGTACAGGGTTTGGTTGTTTTCTAGTGGCTTAACCTTGAACACCCACTTTGTTCCAATTGTCTTCTGGTGCTCTGGTACCTTTGCGGTTGTGTACACGTTCAGGTTTTTGAGGCTCTTCATTTCCTTTTGCATGGCGGCCTCCCACTTCTCTCTTTCCTTTTAAGGCAGTAGGAGGATGTCTTCATATTTTTCGGGTACGGTTAAGTTGTGATCGATGGTCATCATGAAATCCCCTAGCCCCTTGGGTGGTTGATTTCTGGTTGACCTTACTGACCTCTGGCGTTGGGTGTCAGAAGCCCTGGGTTCGTCCTTGCACTCAGTGGGGCCTGTGCTTATGGCAGCATGTTCCTCCTCATCATGGGGATTTGATTTGCATCCTGACTCATCAAGGTCATGTCCTGAGGTACCTATTTGGCTTCTGCTGGTTGTCTGCTCTGCGGTTAATGTTTCATTTGAGTGTAACCTACTCTAGTTGGTGTTCTCATGGAAGCTTGTCAATCTGGATACTACTAGTCTGAGGTTGGAGTCCAGGAAATGGTAGGCCTTCAAGCCTGGTTCGTACCCTAGGAATCTACAATCTCCTTAATACTTTGTCTCCTTTTCTTCTCAACTGTTTCAGGATATGCACGTCTGCAAAGACTCCAAAAACATGAAGGTGGGACAATCTGGGTTTTCGGCCGTACATGATCTCATATGGCGTTTTTCCTATGACACTGGACCACAGTCTGTTCAGGGTATAGTTGGAGTATAGTAGTGCTTCTCCCCAGTATGAGAAGCTCAGTCCGGCATCTTCCAGTACACATGTGACCATGGTCTGGAGCACTCGGTTTCTCCGCTCAGCAACCCCATTTTGGAATGCCAAGAATGGGGCGGTCTTGTAGTGTATCATTCCTTTGTCCTTGATCCAGTCCTCGAACTCCTTTGAGAGGTATTCTGATCCCCAACCCATCATTATCCATTCTTCTTTGATGTTGTACTGCATTTCTGTCCTTCTATAGAATTCTTTGAACTTGGAGAGCGTCTCTCCTTTGGTCTTGAGTGTGTACATGAAACCATACCTGCTGAACTCATTGATGATTGTCAAGAAGAACCTCTTTTGGCTTAGGAAACTTTTGAGGGGACTAACGAGGTCCATGTGTATTAACTCAAAAAGGTGGTCGGCCTTTCTATTTGATGTTTTCAGCCTTGGAGAGGTCTTTGATTTGGCACACTTGCACACAGAACACTCTAGGTAGCTATCACAATGCTTGCCTTGAGGCCTTCGGAGCACTCTAGCATTTTCTTTATAATGGGGAAGCCTATATGTCCCAGTTTCCGATGTAGTAGATGTGCACAATCATCATGTATGGGTTTGCCTATCGATAGGCGAGGTGTCCCGTGGGCCGTGCCAGCGACCCCCTCTGTGGGTCTGTCATGGGTGTCTTCCCCTTCAATTTTCTCATCGCCGACCATGTCTATGGCATCTGGGGCATCCCCTTCTGTGTTGATGTCTTCTTCTCAGTCGATGATGTTGATGCTGACATTTTCACTCTCTCCCATGGGCAACAAGTATGGTAATCCTCCAGTGATTACTACATTCCCAATCTTCTTCCCATTTCTTCTGATTGAAGCTTCTTTTCCCTGGAAGATTATTTCTGACCCTGTGTCTTCACAGAATCTAATGGCTGCTAAAATGTTGTAAGGGACTTCGGGGACATAAAGTACCCCTTCAATTTTCCCTATCCCAGATATGTGCACATTGCCCTGACCAGCCACTCTTGCGTGCTCTTGGTTTGCAACTCTTATTTGGGATGACATTTCCAAGAAGGAGCTGAACAACCTTTTGTTACAGGATGTGTGAATGGAGGCCCCGGAGTCAATTAGCCACCATTGGTCATCCAGGGTGATGTGGGTACCTGCTTCTCTGTGCCTGACTCCGTTCATTGAGTTGAGCCTGTCTGCTCCTATCTCTTTTCGGTTCCTGGGGTCCCCCCTGGGGCTGGGTGACCTCCACCTCTTCGGGTCGGTATTTCCCCTTGGTCTGGGTGGCGTTCTGCCTTGGGGCTTCTGTCCTGGGCTGGTTGTGTCACCATAGTGGTCGGAGCGCATATGTGTGTATATACGTTTGGGAGATTCCCTGCTCTTGTTAGTCCTAGGACGCTCTCTCTGGAAGTGGTGTCTTGACCCACACAAGTGGCATCCAGTTGACTGGTCTACCTGCTCTGCAAATTCGACCCTTCTAGTGCTCCTGCCTTTCCTGCGAAGCAGGACCCTGTCCCTCCTGAGGCTGTCTTCAGATATGAGTTTCCCAGAGATATATTCAAGAGAGAGTTTGTCATTTCCCATATTGTCAAAATGGCTCAGGAGGTGGTCCCAGCTTTAGTCTAGAGAGTTGAATATGATATTAATCAGGCACTCATCTGTAATTGTTTCACCCCTGCGCATTAAATCTGACCTCATGTTTGTCAATCTTAGCAAATGGTCACTCATGAGCACATCTGCTCTTAACTTTGCTGAGTAAAACTCTCGAGCCAACAAACTGGTCCCACTCCTACTTTTGCAATAAAACAGTTTACACAGTTTATCCCAAACCTCGGATATGGTCATGCCATTTGGTATGCTACTATAGATCGTGGGGTCAATGGAAGAAAACAATAAAACAAATGCCTTATGGTGGATGCAATCTATTTCTAGGGTCCATGGCTTTTCAGGTGATCTCTTGATTAGGAAAAGGGCACTCTCTTTCAAAAGAATTACCTGAAAGTGTTGAACCCAGTCCAATAGGTTTCATCCAGATGTGCGTAATATTGGAAAGTTGCTTGGTAGGTTGCTTTGTTAATTGGAGCCAGTGCTGGTCAGCTGCTGTAGCTGGTGTCCAGGGATGTGGTTGAACTGAGAGTAGGGTTCAGGGATGCAGTCTGTCAGGTTCAAAGGGTTAGCTTGCCTTTCTTCTCTAAAGGTGAAGGGGGAGCTCTCTTGCCTGAAGGTGTGCCCATCTTCAACTTACCTGTAGAGGGAGTGTTGGTATGGCTGCGCATGTACGAGGCTCATTCTGCGCTGGTCTCCGCCGGGGAAGGATCTCTGTGCTGCTTGTCTCGCCAGTGGAGTCTCAAAGTTTGATGAGGGATCGGCGTCTTCTTCCCAGCGCTGCCCGGGGGTGCTCCGAAGGATGGCCGTCACCGCTGGTACTCCGGAGGAGGTTCGATCATCATGGAGTCACCCCAGAAGGTCACCAGTGTCCTCGGGCTGGTCTCCGGAGCCGCGCAGCGGGTTGTCCGGAGGTGGTCTTCCGTGGTGATGGTCTGCATCGGTGCCTTGTCCTGGTATGTCCCGCTGTCTTTGCTCTCGTGGGGGAAGTTCAGCTTGTGTGTGGTGTCATTGGGTCCAGTAATACTGTTTCCAGAGTGAATGTGGGGGCAAAGTTGACATCTGGGTTTGCAGCAGGGTATAGTTCCCATTTCTGTTTCACTTTTGTGTAGTCTGTTCTGTGTCAATAGTGGTTTGAGATTGGAGAGTTGTCTATAAGCAAGTAAAGGTCTGTCACCAAGAGGTCTGTTTAGATTAATTGGTGGAAAATTGATCTAATCTCAAGAGCAGAAGACCATAGATTTGAAATTATGCTTACTTCAGAAAAAATCATGTTTTATCCATAATGGACCTATTATCTCACATAGCT
This sequence comes from Bradypodion ventrale, assembly GCA_035047345.1. Lineage (NCBI taxonomy): Eukaryota > Metazoa > Chordata > Lepidosauria > Squamata > Chamaeleonidae > Bradypodion > Bradypodion ventrale. The sequence continues at coordinate 284,573,038 of JAWDJE010000002.1, read as the reverse complement.
CGGAAACTCTATTAAAGTCTCTTTAAGGGGCAGGTAGCTGGACAGCATATGACACACAAGATATGAGTTCTTCCCATTAGCAGTTCTGTGCTGACTGAGGGATTCTGGAGGTTGTAACACAAAAGTAATTTTTCTAAATGCTGACATTTCAGTTAGCGCTAGTATTACTGACAGTATGCAAATCTGTTTGAGTTCCTTTGCTCACATCTTTTCATGTCTAGATGTGTTGCTTGTGATTACATCACTAGTGAAAGAAGGAAAAAAAACACTTCATATTTCAATTTCGCTTAAGTTGTACTGAGATCAGTAGATGGAATTGGCAATTAGGATCCTCTGAACAAGCACCTGAGAAGATATTTCAAAGGAGGACACTGACAAGCTTGTTAAAACAATGCCATCATCCTCTGCTCAGGACAGTTTTAAGGTGGACAGATATTTCCTAAGGGTGGAAAGCAGAACATCCTAACTGAACTTACAGTAGATATTTTGCAAACTGTGGGTTTGAAAATCAGGAATCTCCCTTGAAACTCACTAACTCCTGCCTCCATTTCCAAACTGTCATTTGCTGTATCGTCTGTACATGACAAACTATAATTAATCCTAATCTCAAAATCATGGTTTAAAGTGGTTGGGCAAACTAAAGTTATTCATAGATTGCCCAAAGTAAACAATAGGCATAATTATAGTTAAAGGATATTGAGAAATACAGGAGGAAAAGATTGAAATGTTTGAGATGGTAGTCTGGGCAAGTATATCTGAGAGAAAACAAAACAGAACAGAACAGCAAAAAAAGAAAAAAAGAAAAGAAAAGAGAGAGATATTGTAGCACCTTAAAGACTAACTCCAGTATTTAAATCTGAGCATTTGTGGACCAAGTCCACTTCATCAGACATAAAAGTGGGGCCTTGGGATTTCAATTTATACACACATCAGGTAGAGGTGGGTAGATGATAGAAGAGGAACCATTGTGAGCCCATATCTTCTCCGCCTTTCTCCAAATTAATATAACATCTGCAGAATATTGTACAGAAACTGTAGAAACACATTCATTCATTCCATACATTGGTTCTGGCCAACATTAGGAGCAAATGGAGCAGGCTTTCTTCATTTTATCATCTCTCATCTTGTCACTGGGCTTTAGTATTAGTTATGAGGAGAACCACTGAAATAGCTTACAATCCTGGGATAACAAAAGAAAAGGGGCAGGAGAACATTTGAGAAGGATCAGCTTAAACAGCAGCTGAGATGTCTTGGCAAAAATTGGTGACTTCTGGTTCCTTATCTGTGGCCTTGGGAATCTTTTTCTTTTTAATAACAGAGGTGGGAATTTCAGACACAATGCTAGGAAATTATTGTGTGACTGAAATGCACACATATTTTTTTCTTCTACAAACATGCTAACAGTGGCACCTAATTTGTCCTGAAGACTTCATTCTTACTATTGAAGGAACCACCCTGATGGTGCTTATGAGAGGGCTGTGGATCTTTTCTGCATATACTGTAAAGCACCTGGAAAGCAGATGAAGCCTCTCCAGCCAACCCTGGCCCTCTTCCCTTTCCCCTCTCAGTGTTTTACACTCCCTTTATTTTCCAAGCAATGTGATGCTCCAGCCTTCATTAGAGATGGGTAAAGGTTATTTCACGAACCTGCAGGAGAGGCTTCAGTATAATTTATAACAAAAGCTTGTCTTTAAAATTCTACTATTCCAGTCATTCATTCTCCGATTACTTATTAATTTAATTGATAATTTCCTGTGCCTAATCTCATAGACCTGAATCTGTTCAGCCTTCAAAGATGAATTTAAGCCTCTCTAATATAATTCAGGAGTTCTGTCTCTGTTTCACATATCCCTCTGTCTTTGGGCTCCTCATTCATGCCCTGCATTTAAATGGACAACATAGAAGCAGCTGGTATTCTACTGTAAAATCAGGTTTCTAAAAGGAGAACAAGGAAGACTGTAGGAAGGTACTAGAATCAGTGGAGTGTGAACTTTGAGGTTGCAGTATATTAATCAATTCTGATTCCAAAGCAGTACTGCAAAATGTGTCACAAAAACAGAGCAGTGTTGTGCTATAGAGCAAGCAAAGAGGCCAGCATGCATGCTTAAAATATTATAAATGTATTCACTAAAACTGCTTTCTGTGTCAGAAGCACAACCACCATTTTATAAGATGTGACTATTGGAAATATATTGCCCTTTTCTTCCCCACCCCCTTTTAATGACAGCCATCCCATTTAATCCTGTCCCCTCTCTCATTACAAATCTGTGCAAAGCTGTTGTTCTGACAGCATCAATGAGCATATTCAAGTTTTTATCCTACTGGCAATGATAGTACATGAATAGTATTTCTCCCCCTTCCAGCAGTCACCATCTGGGTCTGAATTGTATTTCTCCTAGATAAGGATGGCAGAGATAATGTGGATCATGGTAAATTGATGATTTAATTGCTTCTCCTTCATTACAGTATTTTCTTACATTTACTAGCAATAGTGGCTGGCAGCAGCTGTGCATGCTCCTCTTCTTTTGAACAATACACAGTTGTTGTAAAAGAAGCAGAAACAAGAGATGTGTGCATGTATGCATATGTGAAAAATGAAGCCAACCAAAAACATGTAATACGGTACTCAAGACTTAGGTTATGTTATAGAAAACAGAAAGTATGTATCTTTCTATCAGTAAGTACATAACTTCCCAATGTAGCTTTCATTCAGCAAATAATTTTATTTATTTATTTATTTATTTATTTGTTTGTTTGTTTGTTTGTTTGTTTGTTTGTTTGTTTGTACCCCACCCTCCTGGTGCAAGCACCACTAAGGGCGGCTAAACAACAAGGAAAAATACAATACAAAAAACAATTAAAACATTAACAGCTAAAAACAATTACCTAAACCAACCCCCCCCCCCCAGCTAAAATCCAAGTTTAAACACATAAAATTACTATTTTATCACTTAAAATTACCCTCAACCTCCCTCCACCCACATTAAAACAGGATTACCAGAGCAATAAGAATCCCCCGCACTGGCTTAAACCAGCCAGCATGGTTGAGAAGAGGAGCCACACGTGCCCCACACACGCTGGCATATTCAAGTCTTTAGCATTCTTCTAAAGGGGAGTAATTCAGATTGGAGATGTAGATCGGGTGGTATTTATTAATTTATTTATTTAGGTCAGGTCAGAGTCATATAAGTGAGAGCATGTTGTTAAAATGCTTCCACCTCCACCCCCCAGTCCAACCCTAGTTTGTGTAGAAAAAAGAAATCAAAGGGGATGTTGTGGAGACTGCTAATCTCTCCACATTTTCTGTGCTCATGTGGTGTTTTTTTCCTACCATATTTTCTACTAAGAGAAATGCCCAAAATTTTCCAAGATGTTGTTTCTGTGTTGTTGTTTTTTAAATCACCCTTGTAGTGAATGGAATAGCAAGCATGTGCTGCTTTCTTTCATTACCACTCTGAGCCACCAGTGAAATGCAAGAATCCCATGTCAGGTCCCTTAATTGTAGTGCTGAACAAGGACATACACCAAAACACAGGGAAAGTGTAACCACTAAATGACTTCCTGCCTGCAAGGTCTTTCTAAACGTTGCTCTTTAGTAAACAAAGAATTTAAAAGAATTTAATCTGAAAGGGCTTCTAACTAGTCTATGGAGAATTATTTGAAACCTGTTTATGATAAACTGTTGCACAGTTGCATGCAAAGTGAAATATATCGATTAGGACTTCCTTTTGAGGGATCATTGGCACCACTGGGTTTTCATCAAGAGAGTGATCTCTTGCTTCCTGAGGACTCAGAGGGATGTCCCTTGTATCTCTCTTTAAGCAATCATTACAAGAGAGAATGCTGCTTCTATAGCTAGCAGAGTCTGAATCTTCTGATCTCATGTTACCATCCCTGGGGTCCAGATTTGTTAAATCATTACATGGAGAGAGTTCCTCCTGTTTTTGTATTACTGCATCCCTAAAGGGCCAGTCTTTGATCAAAAGTTGGACTATAAAATTCAAAGAGTGCCTATTCACCTGTTGCTTGTGGATTAAGGTCAAATATTGGAGAAATATGGATACACTTGGCATTGTATTTGGTAACTGATAATTTGTCTTTGGTAGGTGTCTCATCTGTATCTAGACCACAAGTCAGTAAACCTGGCTCAGCAAACTTGATCAGCAGGTGTACTGACTTGGGCTTCTGGTAACTTTAAAGTATGGTCAACTTTATTTTCATCCTCCTCTTTCTTTCCTTTCCTTTCCTGAGAGGATCAGGGTTCTTTCCTAGCTCTATATGTTTATTATATATCTTCTTGCTTGTTTCTGCCCTTAGAGGAAAATCTAACAAATTACCTCTCATTGGATGCTGTCATTGGCTTGTATCACTTTAGTAAGATGAAGTCCCCCCTCCCCTGCAAGAGGTCACATATTAATATAGTTGGCATACTGGTTGAAACTAGATTAATGAATGGATTGAGAATTAAACCTACTAATTCTCCTTTGGCTTGCTTAAGACTTTCAATTAGTAGCTTAATAACTGAGATATCCCATGAGAGAATGTGTAATGTATTTGTCAACAACATAGACTATACGATTCTGTCACACTCAGCACTACCTCACTTTGAAAAGTTCAAACTTCTTACTAGGCTCAAGAGTGACTGGATGCCAATGCAATTATCCCTCTTTCTCTACCAATTAGAAAATAGTCAATAATGATGGCACCTAAAGATAATCTGATAATCCAGGGAAAGAGAAGATTGTGTTGGACTAGAAACCTACAAGAAAAGATACACTTATATATAATGTCTCTCAGGCTGCTATTCTTCAGAAAACAAGTTCTTTATCTCCCCAGATCCTCTGGACATTTTTGAAAAAGATGTTCAGATAATTAGACCTCTAATGTTCACTTCTAAATTTGCCTGCACAGTCACACAATGCTATTGAGAATGATTTGTGAAATGTTTCCTGACTGGAGCAACAAGGAGAATCAGATAACAAAATTCCCTGGAAAATTACTCTTCTTATATCCAAATATGCAGAGTATAATAAATTTGCTATGGCAGAAAAAGGAACATATATAATTATAAATAATGTTCACCTATGTACAATGACATTGGAAAATACCTCAGGACTGGGGCACTAATGTTCCTATTCACAGGACAGGCCCCAAAGCTGATGCAAATAACTTTAGGCCTATCAGTCTCCTCAGTATAGTCTCAAAACTGTAATCTAAATATTTGCTGGGTAAATTAGAGTGGTGGACTGTAGAAAACACAGTAATAGTAGAAGAATAAAGAATAGCAATAGCAATTGCACTTCTATACTGTCCCATCAAGTTTGGTGCACTCTCTGGGCAGTTTACTGGTAATTAAAATTTTGACCCCAGCATGCTGGGTACTCATTTTATCAACCTTGAAATGATGGAAAGCTGAGTCAACCTGAAACCCCTACAGGATCAAACTCTTAAAGTTTTGTCTGTAGTACATCAGTTTAACCACTCCGCCACCAGGCTCCTCAATTCCTTCAAAACTCATAAATGTTCCTATCCATGGAAATCCTTAGTAAAAGGTGAAAGATTTATACAATCTGAACAAAAAAAAACCCATAGTAAGCAGAATTCCAAAAGGAGAAATCTATTGTAGATCAGTGTTTTATACTCTATCTCTTGATATCAAAAATATTCTCAACTAGGTAGATTTCCATTCAGTATTTGACCTCATATATTAATCTGGCCAGGTTTTCCTGCTATGGTTATAGAGTAGACCATACTGTCAGTGACTCAACACTGATCATCAGGCAGTAGTTAACTAACCTGACAACTCTAAGAAATAACAGCCTTGGGTGGCAAAGTCCACAGGGAAGGGTGATGGTCCCCAAGTAGATTAAATCCAACTTGAATCCATTTTGATGGAGGGCAGCAGGTTCATCTATACTGGCCTGGGGTTGATGAGGACTTTGTGAGCTAAAAGGGCTCAGGACCAGAAAGTGACTTGCAAAACTGGATCAGTGGTATGGGTGTCATGCTGTGATGCAGAAGGCAAATGGAGGGTCACTGCATTATATTTCTAACAGGACAACCTTCATGGCTGATTGCCATGATGTTTACCAATATTCAGGAACAGATACGGCACTTAAAGAAGATTGAGATTGCTCATGGTGATAATTTTCTGTCACCAAAATTGATAGAAGGTTGTTTTTAATTCATTTTTAATTATTATTATTTAATTTTTATTCAAACACCAATCTTAGGGTAAGCCTTGGGGCAAATGCTTTGTTGACAGATAGGGGAGACCAATAGGGATGCCTATGGGCCCTCTTTCTTTTTAATTATTTCATTAATAACAGCATGCAAACAGTGAACATCTTCAAATTCTTCACTTTAATTTGAGATGTCAAGCTTTCAGTCCTTTTATATGCAGATGATATTCCAATGGTTTCCACTATATTAGGTGGCATGCAAAACCTTTTGGCTAAGCTGAGCAAATTCTCTGTAAGAAAAAATAACAACAGGTCATTAAAGTAGTAATATTTGGAAAGAAGAGAAGAAAATCACATATAAGTTTAATGATAAACCCATTGAGCAGTTACAAAACTTTAGATACCTCAGCCTTTGCTTTAATGCTCTGCTTTTATGGAGACATTGTCTGAAGGTAAGTAACCTGAAAGTGTCTCACTACACACAGTCTGTATGGTGGGTTACTCGAGTCCACAGGGGGAAATTGGTTACCCTTGCAGTAGAAATGTTTGTTAAGAAAATAATAGTAATAATTGAGTGCCATCAAGCCAATGCTGACCTATGGTGACCCTTTTCAGGTTTTTCCATGTAGAGGATGTACAGAAATGGTCCAACATTTTCTATTACTGGAAGCATCCTGGCACTGTGCAGCTACCCAAAGGCCATAAAGGCTGGCTGCCCAAGAGACACAGTAAGGAATCAAACTTCCAATCTCTGGCTCTACAGCCATATATATAAACCAATCCCCTAAGTAATATGTGGGGCAAAGATTTGAGGATATATAAAAGCCCTAATTGAATAACTATTTCAAAAGTTTTTTTTATAGGATGACTCCTACTTCCTGCCAGGGGACATCTGCTGTACACTTAAGGGATGAAGTGGGATTTATCCTAATTGATATGCATTCCCACACTGCACTTGCTATGTACTGTTTGAGATCAGCTTGTAATTATTTTCTTCCCAAACAAAAGTGCCTGAAAGAACAACTTCAGTGTCCCACTTGACTGTCCTGGGTAAGCTCAGTTAGATCCATTTTACAGAACTATGGGACTGATATGGAGTCTCTAACAGAGTTAGGCAGCTGATCAAAGAAAAGATCTGTCTTTACTCTATATGACTAGATCTGTGTGCCATTGTACAAATGTCCAATACTTGTTGGAATCCCCTATACAAAACATCATTTGGTTTGGAGACTTATTTTGTCAATCTGACTGAAGACCCTTTAAGAAAACCATTATTGACTCTGCACTTTTAGTGTATGCCATCAGCCATTTTGGAGATACAAAAATTTCTCATTTCAACAAAGATTCTGTATTTGTAGATCAGGAGAGGTCAAAGATATTTTTTTCGTTATTTATTAAGCTGCCCTTTATCTGAGCACCCTAGAAATCAATTTCTTGCTGGTATTCTTAGATTCTTATTTGATAGACTGGGTTGGGGATGAGGGATGGTCTTGAGTCAGTTTTGTATGCTGCTTATGGGCAGGGGTATAACTACTACTTATCAAGTAGCACAATTTGCTTTGGAAACAAAGAAGATACATGGTAAGTATCACAAGTCTTGAAAAGAGGGCAGGCTTTGTCACTTTCACATTTATGTGTAAATATGTGATGTCAAGTGCCTTATTGGTGTTGTTTTGTTGCTGGCACAGTGTGATGACCTATGGTTTTAAGCAATAAGCAGTAAAGCTTTAGTAAACAAGTATTATACATAATCTCCAAGGCTACTGTGTTTTAGCAAGCAACAACAGGAGAGAACATGAGCTGGGGATATAATATATAACCAGGAACAATTTCTGACATTTGGGACACACGGCGGCAAAATGGCCGCCACACGCTTTGCTGGCCCTGCCCCTGAGGCACGGGCACAGCAAAATGGAGATGGGGCGTGGTTGGCTTCCCCTTTATAAGGGGTGGCTGAGCCAATAGCCCCACTACTTTCTAATTCGGCTGGGCCCTGGGCGTGTTTGCCGTGCCCAGCCGATCCCCTACTCCGAAGCTGCTGGCCCGGGAGCGGGCCTGCTGCTTGGTGTTGCGGCTTGAGAGCTGCCTCCTCATACCCTCGAGCTGGCTGGCTCGGGGTGCTTCGACCTCTGCCCGTGAACGGGTGGAGACCGCACGCCTCGTGCCGGTGGGCTCTCCATCGGCCTCTTACCCGGGAGCGGGTTAGAGCTGACTTCTCTTCCTCTGCCTGCTTCTTTTCCTTAGGTGCACATGGCGCTGAAAAAGAAAGCCAGGCGTGGCGGCCCGCCCGCAGTGTGCTGTACGCACACGACCGCACCTGGGTTCCCAGCGGTGCCCGCACCAGGACCTCAACCCGTCCCCCCCCTCCGAGGCGGAGGGCGCGCAGGGCGATCGTGGGCCAGCCACTGTATGGGGACCCTATGGTGCCGGGGGGTGCCCCCAGTGAGGACACCCCAGCCCCTCCGGTCCCTGCCCTTATTGGGCCTCCCCTACGCACTCCATCTGCAGCCAGTTTTTCGGCCCGAGGGTCGGTGGTAGAGCATTTTGCCTGAGCCCACATTGCCAACTGCACAACTAGGCATGCTGCAGGGTTCCTCGTCAACGCCTTCCGCTGATTCCAGGCTGGCATGACTGGAGGTGGCCCTGCTCACTCCGCACCCGGACCTTGTGTCGCGGCTCAGGCTGCCGCTACTTCAGAGGAGCACCCTGATGATAGGTTGAGCTCTAATTCATTCTTGAGCTCCGGTGCCCCTGCCTGGCCAAAAACCCCAGTGGGGGCAGCTGGAGGGGTGGTGACAGGTGAGTATGGTGGTCAAGTTAGACATTTAAACACACATACTGGGTCCCTGCTGGTGCCCACCGCCTGGCCGTGGCCTACAGGTCAGAATGTGACCCCCTCGGTGCCACAGATACCACCTATTATGGCTGGGCAGCCCCTAGCGGGAGGATGGAGAGCCCCGTACCCTCCAACACCTCAGGCCGGCTCCATTGCTACCCTGCAATTGCCCTACCCGGTTTGGCCTTACGGCCCGCCAATGAATACCGGTTACCATACCGTTCCCTTGTCAGTCCTGCCCACTGCGGGGGTCATTCTACCCCTCGGTGATCACTTACTTCCCGCTACCAGGGATAAGATTTGGTGAAGGGAGTATGTTGACCTGTTCAGTCTATTGAACAGGGAACCTACTCGGGCGGAAAAGGACAAACAGGACAATCAGGATAAGGAGTTGGCCCGCAGGCACAAACCATCGTGCACTTGGGCCAACTGGTTGCCCGCATACCTCATTTATGCAGTATTATCCCTCAGGGCTCGCCCGGATTTGGCTATCCCCCTTTTCCAAAACCTCGATATTATTTATCAAGCCTATGTTGATTACCTGGGTCAATCATGGTTGGCGTACGACGAGGAGTTTCGTATGCGGGCTGCACTTCACCTGGAGATGCGCTGGGATGAGCCCAATCAGCTTTTGTGGTTATATTATATGACCCCGTCCCGCCCGGCCACTGGCAACCGGGACCATTCGGGTCACGCAGTACAGTGCCCCGGTGTGGCACTATCTCCCCGCCTGCCAGCAGGGCAGGGGGTTCACCCTCCCCTGTTGTGCTGGAGCTACTCGTCTGCGGCCGGATGCTTCTGCTCCGGACCGCACCCGGCCACTGCCTGCACCAGGTCTGGGGGATTCCGGGGGAGGGGCAGGGGACAGCAAGGGACCAACCGGGTAATGCTGACCCAGCATCAGCTGCTAAAGGCCCCCTCCCCAATTAGGTTGGATGTTTTAGGGCAATGGCTGCGTGTCTACCCCAAGCAGGATGCTGCTGAATACATCTGGTCTGGTTTGTGGGGGTGCACTCACCCCAGGATGCACCTAATTTGATTTCATTGAGGGGTATGGAACAAATTGCCCGGCCCAAGATATTCAAGGAGGTCCAAGAGGGCTGTGTTTCTGGTCCTTTTGCGGCTCCCCATTTCCCCAATTTTAAAGTGTTCCCCCTGGGTTTGGTCCCTAAGAAGGTTCAGGGTGAATTCCGTCTGATTCACCACTTGTCATACTCAGCCGGCAAATCTGTGAATGACGCTATTCCGGATGAGCTCTGCTTTGTCCGGTATACTTCGTTCGACCAGGCTCTCAGCATGGTCCGGGCCTGCGGCCGGGGGGCTCTCATGGAAAAATGTGACATCAAGTCGGCCTTCTGCCTCCTGCCTGTCCACCTGGACGATTATGAGTTGCTGGGTTTTCATTTTCAGGGACAGTATTTTGTGGACAAGGCCATGTCCTTTGGATGTTCTGTCTCTTGCTCGGCGTTCGAGTGCTTCAGTTCATTCTTACATTGGGCCTTCGAATGCCGTCCCGGGGTTCATTCAGTGTCCCACTACCTGGATGATTTTTTTGTTTGCGGCCCCCGCAGCCTCGGGTGAGTCTGCGCACCTGTTGGCTGCATTTCAGGAGCCTTTGGCTCCGGAGAAGACTGAAGGTCCCTCCACCAACTTAGTGTTCCTAGGGATTGAAATTGATACTGTCGCCCAGACCTCCAGGTTGCCCACAGACAAAATAACCCACATCTCGGAGGCCATTCGTGCCTTGTTAGCCAAGTGCAAGGCATCCCTACATGACCTCCAGGTGCTTCATGGTTACCTCAACTTCGCTTGCCGGGTCATTGCGCCCGGCTGGGCTTTTGCCAGGCACCTGTGTGACACCATGGTTGGGTTATCCAGGAAACACCACAGGGTTTGATTGACTAGGGGCAACCGGGACGACCTGCAGGTGTGGCTGGGATTCCTTTTGGGTTATAATGGGGTTTCATTTTGGCGTGACGAACATGTAGTGACACCCGTTTTCCAGGTTCAGTCAGACGTGTCCGGAGCTTTCAGCTACGGGATGTACTTCGACGTTCACTGGTCATATGGCAGGTGGGCGGAGTCATGGCAGGGTACTCCATGACCTGACCTTCCTGGAATTCTTTCCTATTTTGGGGGCACTATTGCTCTGGGGTGAAGCTTGGACTAACTCGGTAGTCCATTTTTGGTGTGACAATGCGTCCGTTGTCCACATTGTCAATTCCCAAATGTCACGCTCTCCTAGAGTGATGGCCATGGTCCGTCATTTTGTGTTGTGCCCATTGCGCCTAAACATACTATTTAAGGCTAGACACATCCTGGGTGTCAGGAATGATATTTCTGATGCTTTGTCTCGCCTACAGATAGATCGGTTCTGGACTCTGGCGCCAGAGGCCGACGACCTGCCCCTGTCACTCCTGGCCGAGATGTGGAGGTTTGGTGTGGAGAGGTGAACCACGCCATCGGTCTTTCGCTGGCCAGCAGCACCCGTAAGGTGTACGCGCTCATGCACAGAGCCTTCGAGGCGTTCCGTGGGAGGCTTCCCTCCCTCTGGTTTGGTCTGTCCCTGTTGATCACCTTTTACAGTTCATGGTGCGCCTCCACACCAAGGGGTTGGCGCCCAGGACTATCACAGGCCGTCTTTCGGCATTAGCATTTTATTCGAAGGTTCAGGGTATTCCAGATGTCACTTCTGATTTTAGGGTCCGTAGGGTTCTGGATGGGTGGGCCCATGAACGCGGCCCCCACCCTGACACTCGGTGCCCTATTTCCCCGGCGGTGCTCCAGCAGTTGGCCGGAGTTTGGCCGGTGGTCTGCAGGAATTATTACGAAGTCTGCCTGTTTCATGCAGCTACCATGATGGCATTTTTGGTGCACTCTGGGTCAGCGAGCTGGTAGTGGGATCTCGCAAAGACACCTCCCGCTGGGCTCTGGAACTGGTTGACGTGTCCATCACCCACAAATGGTTGCAGCTCTCCATTCATTTCTCTAAAACCGACCAGCTGGGCAAGGGCAGCACACTCATGCTGTACACATGTAGCAACCCCGTCATTTGTCCAGTACGGGCACTCTGTGCCTTTTTAGCATTACGAGGTTTGTCACAGGGCCCCCTTTTCTGTCATTCTGATGCCTACCCGTTGATCAGGTACCAATTTTGGAAAGTTACTGGGGCTGCATTGGGTAGGTTGGGCTTGATGGGGGGGGTGTTTTGGGACCCATTCCTTCTGGATTGGCGCCGTGTCCACTGCGGCTGCATGTGGTTACACTGATGAAGTGATCCACTCCATGGGGAGGTGGGGGTTGGGTCGTTTCCATACGTATGTGCGGCCACTGTCCCAGTAGCACTTTGCTCGTGCGTTTTTTCTTTCTTTTTTCTTTCAACTCTGGCTGCCCTCAGGAATCCCGCGAGAGTCTGGATCATCAGGCATGGCTATGTTTACTGGGCTGTTCACTACGCCGTGTCTACTTCATGGGGGCCGCATCTGGGCATCGGCGCAGTGGCGCTGCTGCGTTGGTTTGGACTTCGCGGCATGCGTTGGCATTCATTGATACCCTTTCTCAGGTCTATGGGAGACCAGTGCCCTCCTGATGTCCTCGTTATACACCTGGGCAGAAATGACTTGGCTCAAGTCACAGGTTTGGACTTGGCATGTACCATCCGGAGAGATCTGACCCAGTTGGGTCAGTCCTGGCCACAGGCACAGATCATTTGGTCTCAAATGATACCACGTGTATCTTACCGGGGTGGAATTGATCCACGTGGTATTGACCGGGCCCACAGGTCGGTCAACAGGGCAGTGGCTCATTATATGTATGCCAACGCATTGGGGACAGTGGTCCTTCATCCGCTCATACACATACAGGATGCCAGCCTGTATCGGGCTGATGGGGTACATTTGTCTGACAGGGGTATGGACCTGTTTTTGTCCTCCTTACAAACGGGCCTTTTGGCCGTTTGCGGCCTTGGTGGGGCAGTGAGTCGGTGAACTCCTCCCCGTGTGGCGAATAGCACTGGTGAGGGGCAACTGCATTACTACTTAACACGGCAAATCCAGTTGGTTGGCCATAGGGTGGACAAGGTTAGCCAAACTTGTATGGCCAGCCAACTTACTTAAATAGGTAACACCTAGATTAGGTCAACAACATGCTTCTGCTGAAGCCGGTTGTTTGGCATGGGCTCCCACATTGTTACCGCAGTAGCAAGGTGTGGGAGCCAGTTAATTAGGATACCAATTGGTTTTGCCCCTTACCAGTGCTATTTCGGCCCGTTTGATCCTTAACCGTTGTTAAGGTAGGCCTTGTTTGAATTTAAATAAATGTGGCCCAATTTTAAATCCAAGATCTGTGTCCGTGTCGTTATTGGGGTGTGGGTACAGCAAAGACTGTACACAAACCATCCTCTGCAGTAAAAGGGGGAGAGGTATGTTGAAATTTTAGCTGTTCCTTTGTCTTACTTATTATTCGGATAAATATGTGCTTATCATGTTGTATGCCACATGCAAGAGGAAGGATTCCTTGCTCTTACCACCAACCCTGGTGTGTTCCTGTTGCTCTTTAAACTTGGAGAATGGCTTCCTGAAAGAGAGGATCTCTTTCTTTATATAGTAATCTAAATTTTTGACTTCTTGGCTTTTCAAAAAATAAAATAAAATGAAAAGTCTAAGATTCAAAGGGGTAGAAAGCATTCAAGAGTACATGAAGATAAACTGTACCTGGACAGGGTATGTCAAATTCATTGAAGGTTTTGAAATCCAAGACCAAGATGCCAACCCAGTGGTTCCAAAAATGGATTTTTTTTATTTCACTTTTATTTGTATACTGCTTTATTCGGCCTGAAGGCGACTCAAAGTGGTTTACACTAGTGCATGCTGTCTGCACAGCAGACAGCAGCAAAAAGCGAACATGAAACATAGTGTAAAAATATACAAAAATATTAAGAAAATAATTAAAAATTACAATCAAGAGAAAAGCAGTGAAAAATAGATACAAGATACAAATAACGAAGCCTGAACAGGGCACAAGACAAAAAGTACTCAATTGTGACTGCAACAGCAGTCTCAAGTGGCTCCAGTCCCTGGAGCGATGGCGAGGCTCTGGGGAGAGTGAGGGTCCTTCTTGTGGCGGCAGTGGCTTTCTCACCCCTCCAGCCAGACGTGGCTTGGAGGGGGCAGCAGCAGCGGCAGGCACAGTTGGCTCTGATCCCCAGAACGATGGTGAGGCTCCGGGGAGAGCAAGGGTTCTCTAATACCCTACAATTGACCATACCCTACAATTGGCCATACTACCTGAGGCTGCTGGAAGTTGGCATACAACAACATATGGTGCACTAAGACAGGGAAGTATAAGATATTTGCTGTCAGGGAGAAATCTAAGAACATTATAGGGCAGAATACTATAAAAGCCAGCCATCATTCCAGCTACAATTTAATGTATTATATAGCCTAGTTCTTATTATATAGCCTAGCAGTGTGCTGACCTACCCCAATGGTCATGGTCACCGCACAGCGGCACTACAAAGAGAGTCTATTCAAGGAGAGTCCAGATAGCAAAGTCCAAAGAGCAAACCGAGGTCTGGTTACTGGTAGTTCGAGCAAGTGTCTGGTCCAAAGGATGTCCAGGGGCGTTGTCAGGGTTGGCAGAGAAGTCAAGGTCACAGCAGGCAGGTCAGGGTTTAGGCAGGTTATCCAAAGTCAAGCAGGGTGTCGGTCTTTGCACTGAAGAATTGTACCAATGCTGGAAGACTGCAACTAGCTTGCTTTTAAACCTCCCAGCTAATCACTATCAGCTAGGAGCCTTCCTCTGGTACAGTAGAACCTCGGATAAATTCCAAACTCCATTCCACAAGTTTGGACTTTATCCGATTTTGGACTTTATCTGAATCAAATGGCCGATGCATCGGATAACGTCCAAAAATGTACTTTATCCATGGTTCCTATACCAAATATTTCAGATAACGTCCATTTTTAGCGGGTTTGGACTTTATGCGATGCATCTCGTGTGCATGAAAACCGCAACTTTATCCGAATTGGACTTTCTCCGAATTGGACTTTATCCGAGGTACCACTGTACTTAGTTCTAGCTTGCCTGCATCTCAGGTGTAGCTGCCTTCTGCACTTTCCCCTGACTAAGGGCTGATCACTATCAGAGTCAGACCTCTGATCTGACAGGTCATCTGCTGGGGGCAACAGACTTGGGCCAGAAGCAGGCTAAGATTCCTGGCTCAGGACATTCTCAGGTTCGGATGCAGGCAGAACTGGACTAGGCATAGGGAGTGCCCCCTGATCCAGGTCATCTTCAGAGTCTGATGAGGACTGGATCATAACAAGCAGCTCCCCCGGTGGCTTAGTGGTTAAGGCGCTGAGCTGGAGACTGGAAGGTCAGAATGGGAAAGAACTCAAGAAAAGTTAATTCCTGTAACAAATCGGTGTCCTTCCAGTGGGGCAGCCAGGTGCTGCAACACCACTGACCTTCAAAGTAAATGCTGTAACCGCATGACCTGGAGGCATCAGAATGCACCTGAAACTGAGGGGAAAGGGTGATTTTGGAATGCCAAAAGTCGGCCAGGAAGTACAGCCAAACCTGGAGGTCTGCCCGCATGCCATGTGTGAGTCTAACCCAGTGGAACTTTTTGGACAGGCCAACCATTGTGTCACACAGGCACCTGACAAAGGCACAGCCAGGAGCAATGAATTTGCACACAAAGTTGAGATGTCCATTGAGTTCCTGTAGCTCGCAGAGTGTAACTTTATGTTTTGCAAGCATGGACTGTATTTTGGCCATAATACAGTCAACCTTGTCGCGGGGCAAGTGTGAGGACTGAGAGACAGTGTCGATCTCAATACCCAAGAAAGTGAGGAACCCAGAACACCTGCAGGTGTCAGAGTCACGTGGCCCTCTGAAGAGAAAATCATCGAGATAATGGGCCACCCTATTCACCCTGGACCTACGTACAAAGATCCAGTGCAAAAAGGAACTAAAATGCTCAAAGGAAGAACAGGAAATAGAGAAGCCAAAGGGCTAGGCCTTATCAATAAAGTAATGGTCTTCAAAACAAAAACTAAGTAGTTCGAAGTTGTCCTGGTGGACCAGGAGCAGCCAGAAGGCAGACTTAATATCGCACTTCGCAAGCAAAGCCCACAGACCACAAGAATGGACCATCCGCAATGCCTCATTGGACGATATATAACAGACCAAGCAGAGCTCATCCGGAATGGCATCATTGACAGAGGTGCCCTCAGGGTAGGAGAGGTGATGGATGAGACGGAAATCACCCGAAGATTTATAATAAACCAGGTCAGGCGGGGAAACCTTAAGGTTGGAATACGGAGGCAGATTGAAAGGACCAGCCACCTGCCTTTCCTGGACCTCCTTAAAAATCTTGGACCAAGCCAGGTGTTCCTTTCCCTTCAAGGATCTCAGGATAGGGGCATCCTGTGGCACATGCACACCAGTGAAAGGAATGTGAAAACCCAATGAAAAGCCATCATCAAGATATTGTGCATCGTTATGTCTTGGATAGACACATAGCCAACACTTAAGGACCTCAAGGCAAATTGGGCTGGGGCCCTTTGGCAGCTGGAGAGGTGTCGGAGCAGGGCACTTAGAACCAGCTTCTTCCCGGGGGCAGCCCTGGGGGCCACCGGCCCTAAAGCAAGTGGTGGTGGAATGTGGGCCAAAGCAGATGGAGCACTTGTTCTTGAATCTGCACGGCTTCTGGTTGCATCACCCTGTGGACAAAAAGTCCCAACACAACAGGCAGGCTGGAACCCCCTGCCTCACCAGTTGGTGGAGAAACTGTGCAGAGCCAGGGCGTTGAACCAAATGGCCACAGTCATAATGCTCGCCCAACACCAGGCAGGAGGGTGTCATAAATTGCAACCACAGTTGCTGGTGCTGTTTATCCCACCACATCTCAGAGTGAAGGGCTGTGTGCATAGGAAAATTTTCATCGTACACCAACCACACCTGACCAGCGAAGTCCACATATGCCCTGTACACAATATTGAGATACTGAATTAAAGGCAATTGGAGGTCTAGGCGAGCCCTAATGGAGATACCAGCATAGATCAAATAGGCCAGCAACCAGTTGGCCCAGGTGGCACCAGGCCAACTCCTTATTGCGGTCATCCTCCTTCTCCCTATCCTCCTTAATTGAATCCCTATTCAATAAACTGAATATGTCCACATACTCCCGTTGCCAGATTTTGTCCCTGGTGGCCAGGAGCAGATAATTGCCCAGCAGGAGTGACTGGTCCCCGAAAGGCAGAGCTGACTGTGGGACCGAATGATACCCGGGCAATATCCGGTGGGCCATATGGCCAGATCGGATAAGGCAGGGGTGACACTATGGGAGGAAGGCCAGACGGGACTGGTGGGTAGGGACCAGTGCGTAGGGAGCCCTCTAAGGAGCTAATTGGGAGGCAGGAGGTGAAGACCAGCCCTGACCCATTGGCACTACAGCCTGCTGGGGCCACGGCCATGGGGCTGTATAGGTGGACTGTGAAGTGAATGGAGCAGGTGTGCTAGTTTGACCAAGATACTCACCTATGGCACCCACAACAACTGCCTCCACTGGAGGTTCTAGTTGTGACTGGGGATCAGGGCTCAGGAAGGATGTAGAGCATGAAGCATTCACTAGCTCCCCAGAAGATGGGCCCAGACCACCAGTGTCACCAGGCAGCAGTTCGGAAGGCTGTGGAGCCAAAGAGGATGTCACCTCAGGCAGGGATGGTGGTTGGGTGGCCTCAAGTTGCTCAACGCCTGTGGGAAGTGACCAGCTGGGGCCAGTTTGTGGCAAAAGTGTCTACCACCTCCCTGGCTGCCTGCCTAGCCGACCTGCGGATCATTGGCAAGAGGTCCAGCCCTGCAGCCCATTCGAGTGCTGTCATGTGCCCAACCAGGGCCCGGGGTTCTAGAGGGGAAGACTCCATGAATGAAGCCCCACTTGGATGAACTCCAGACGGGCGGGGGGTGCTGGCCGCAAGGGTCACTGCAGTCCCGTCTTCTTCTTTGGCATTAAGAATAAACTCCGCTCGAGAAATGCAGAGAGAGCAGAGGCAGAAGGGACTCAGAACAGCTGCATGGAGGGTTCGAAATTTGAGCCTCCACAGCAAGCTATTTGGCAGGGTCTGGGACAAATGCGCTGAAGCCCAGCTGAAAACAAAAGAGGCAAGTGCCGGGTGCACGGAGCCTCTTTTAAGGGAGCTTGAAACTCCACCCCTGGAGCTCATGCCCCTCAGTCTGTCTCCTTCCCGTGGTGGGGGAGGCAAAGCAAGCACCTGCAGCATTTGCTGCTAGTGCACGCCCAAAAGAGGAACCACAACAGAATAAAAGTGCAGGAGAAAGAGAAAGCAGAGATTCTCTACAACAAAGAGCAAATGTATGCTAGTTGCCAGGACTTAGAACAGTTAGGTTCTATTTATGTTTGGGGTGAACCAAGTACCTGTAAGTTCCTGGGAGAAGAAGGAGGTTTATAGAATGTATTGTGAACTTTTGTAACTGTTTAAAACAGTATAAGGAACATGTGTATAATTTTAAATAAAGTATGGTTTGTGTTTTTAAAACCATGTGTGGTTATTAAAAGGGGTCTTAACAAAGAGTGCTTGTCAGATATCTAAGGTCCCAGCTACTGAGTTAAAATACTTTTAAATCATGTGGTGGTCAGGATTAAAGCTGTGGGGGTCAGCTGGAAGTCCAAGCAGACTTCTCCATGGAGTTTGGGGAGACCTGAGGTGGTCCTGGGATAATATAGTCCAAGTGGGAGCTGGTCAGATTGTAGAAGGGCCCAGGCAAGGAGTCCTGTTTGGCAAGGGGTTACAGCCTATTCAGGGAAGGGCTAGGTAAACATTCTGACATATGTTTAGGTTATTTGAAGGGTGTGGGGCCCCTGACAAGAACAAACCTTAGAGGGATTGGAATGTGAAAATATGCTAGCCTCATGGGTTGGAAGAAATGAAACCTAATTATGATGGACATGTTATACTGTGTGTTCATTGGCTGGATTCCTTTAGGGGAATGGCAAGGGGGTGGACTGTGTGTGAGGAGATAAAGCCAGAAGAAGGAGCCAAATGCTCTCTTGGACCAATGCTTTGAGCTAAGGATGAGCTGCAAACATGTAGGTGCTTAAGCCAGAAGAGCAGCCCCTGGCCTTGCGCAATTAGAGAAGCTCTCTTTGCTATGATGTGCTTCCTGAACTTTTGATAAACTTTCTTCTGTAATTTACTCTGATTACAATATACTTTTAAATTACCCGAAGATGATTGGAGTGTTTACTTGGCTATGTGCTACCTTATTTACACTAAGCTAATATCCTGAGTTGCTTAGATAGGAGGGTGGCAGCTCAGAAGCAGGAACCAACCACTTGTGGGCAGAAGTCCTACTCATGAGTAAACTTGTTTCCTGACAGAGGAGTGGGGCAAATTTTGTACTGGGGAGGGAGGAAGCACTCCCATTGGGCTGCTGGGCAGAGGGGCAAACTCTGCTAGGGGAGGGATAAAGTGTTTCCATTGGGCTATTGGGCAGAGGGGTGGGCAAACTCTGTGCTGGGTATATGGCATACCTGTCCACAAAGAGGGCTGTGAGTACCACCTATGGCACAAATACCATAGGTTCGCCACCACTGCCCTAGTTCTTAATGCTTTCATTTAATCCTTGCCTTTTTGAGTTCTGTTCATAGAAAGTACTACTGAGTTAAATGTAAAAATAATAGCCTAAATTTTTTCTTGTCCATTGAAATTTAAAACTATTATTTATTTCCTAGTATTTCTATGAAAATGATAAAAAGTTTGCAGTTCTTATGAGTACTATGCAGATACACTGACTAGAAAACCATATAGAAATGTTTGATCTACAACAAGAAGTACAATGATTTAGATTCATTTCCCCTCCCCACCGCACAACAACTAAATATATGCTTTATAATGAATTATTATGAAAGGGTCTAAACATGGAACAAGATAGATAAGTATATAATCAAAATTAGGAGTTTTTTTTAAATGACAGTAAGGATTCTCCCCATCACCACTACTCCTTGACTCCCAATCTAATATAAGAGAACATTTTTCAGAGTGTGATGTATTTAAAGAGCCATATGGAAAAGTTGAATGCAAAGACCCAGTTCCGAAGTCTCACTGTTATTTCTCTAAGAGCCCATATCTGAAAGTGTCCATCATTTGACAAGCAAGAAAGTGCCAGGAGTAATGAAGAGAAAAATGAGAACTAGGCAGAGCATCAGAGACAGATGAGTTGGGAAGAGGGCATGTGGAGTAAATGGGAAACAGAAAGAAAAGAAGTTGAAACTATCACAAGAAACACCATAACCCATAATCAGTGGCCTCCAGTTTTCCTCCACCACCATCATACTGAGAAAAAGGATGTTGACCGCAGTATTAAAATCATTTGTTCAAAAGTAGCCCCCACTATTTTACTTTATTTTTTTGCAGAAAAGCACTTTGAAGAAATTGGTTTCTGAATTGCTGCCTTAATTGTTCTTGCAAGAAGGGTTGGGTAAGAAAGACTTGCATTACGTTTCGCTTTGAACAGGCAACATATCATACTGAGGCGCTATAAGGATTATTTGAGGGAAGAATCAGACAAACTTATTTAGAGTTCTCCTCATCTTCTAGGTTCCCCCCTGTATCTAATTGAGGAAGGAACAGATGGGTCCCACTAGAGCAAACATAAATTTGGTGACTGCCAGGTGTGCACAAGAGAACATCCCCTATCCAGGAATCCAAGATGAAAAAATACCGTATCATCCAACATTACTTTAAGAGCAGGTGCAGTCTCTGTTCTCCGTGCATTACCATAAACATTGCACTATTTTTCACTTTGTTTACAACAAAGGCTTGCAAAAATCTCTCTCCTGTAGAGCATGGACAACAGATATTAATACAGTCATGCCTTGCTATCAACAAGCAAATGATACTCTCTTCTGAACCTTTTCTATTGAATCAGACCCTGATCTTCTCAAAAGAAAATGAAAATAAGAAACCTAATGTTTATAGTCTTAATATCTTAGCAGAATTTCTTCAGACTTTCGACTGTCCAAAACAAGGCTTGGGTGTTTGGGTATCAGATACTACCTACTCTCATGCTCTACCCCATCTGAGATACATAGCCTGGTATTTCCACCAGAATGATTTAATACAGCACCAAGGGACAGAAGCAAATTAACATTTAATATCCAGCTCAGTCTCTTTACACTTCTGATGAGAAGAAAGTACCACCAGGCTAGGAAAATAGGATTGTGTTGCTTGTGCAGTATTGCAGTATTGTATCATACTCTCAGTTTTATTTTCGTGAGGCAAAACATGACCAGATATTTCAGCATTTCCTCATAGGGCTTGGCATCCCCTGATCATCCTTGTTGCCTTCCTCTGTACTTCTCTCAGTTGTTGGCATCCTTCTTCAAGTGCAATGTCCAGAATTAGACACAGTACTCTAGATGAGACCTAAAAAGAGCCAGATAGAAGACTAGTACCTCATGAGTTTTGGAGACTATATGTCTGTTAATGCAGCCTGTCAATAGCATTGGCATTTTTTGCAGCCACATCAAACTTTTGGCTCATATTCAGCTTGCAATATACCATAATTCCCAAAGCCTGTCTTATAACTGTGCATTTGGTTGTTCTTTTCCCCTCATGTATCGAGCTCTGCACTTATCCCTATTAAATATCATTCTATCATTCCTATGCTTAGACCTACTACTTTGTAAAAACATGGGCAGTAACAAAATCAGAGTAAGAAAAACTAGCGGTAACCCAAAGAGCAATGGAAAGACAGATGTGTGGAGTAACAATCAAGGATAAGGTCAGCAATAAGGAATTATGCCAAAGAACTGGACTGTGTAATGTGGTCAATGAACTCTGTGTGGCAAAAAGAAGGTGGACAGGCCATATACCTGCCTAAAAGATATCAGATGGATCTGTAGGCTAACAGACTGGAAACCAAGGGACCACAAAAGACCACTAGGCAGACCCTGAAAATGATGGGTAGAGCTGTTTGGCCAGAGATGGAAACAGAAGACAAAGGATAGAACATTTTGGAGTTCAGCTGATTTGCACTTAAATAGATAAGCAATGACAAATCAATATTGGATTTATATATTTATGTACAGAACCAAGCAAATAAGCAAACATGCTTGCTAATGTTTAAAAACTGTTGAGACAGAGTCACGGGGCATATATACTTATTTTAAAATATATACTTTATTAAAAACTTTAAAGAAATAAAAAAAGAAAATACATAAACACATAAACACACACACACACACACACACACACACACCCAACACACATTCTTTTCAACACATTCAATACCAGACAGAGATTTTTGTCCTTTATCCAAGGCTATTGGAAACAAGGCTATGGTTTTTATTTATCTGTGAAAATAGCTACATTTTTTTCAAAATAAGATAAATTAATAATTCTAAAAATATTTAAAAACTGAAGTAAAGCTTCTAATTCCTTTAAACCATATAGTGTTTTTCAAATGCATAAAATTTAAATAGAGTTCAGCTGGATTAGACAGAAGATGGATCTATCCCAGCATGTTTGTTTCCTATTCTGGCTAGCCTTGATCTTCTAGAAAGCCTTTCAACAGGTTTAAAAATAACAAGCCAAAGGCCTGGACTCTCCTTTTAGGTATTCTGGCAAATAGGCATTGAGAAAAAATGGATGGTTTTCTGGTTTTTCAATTTGTGGTTTTACAGTCTACGTAATCACAACACTGGCCACAGAAAAATGCTATTCATAACCCCTCACATTTCCAATATTTCCAATACTTTGCACTGAATGTTCCTGGTGCATTTTAATTAGATGTTTTGTCAGAAAAGTGCAACATATAAATCTCTCTAGATCTACAGTGGGGACTGGTTAAAAACCAACTATAATGATTGTTATTTTGCACTAGTAATTCTATTTTATATCCTACTCATGTAATTACATCCACTACGTGCATTATATATAGACATTTTTATCCTAATTTTATAATTGTAACTATAACTTTTAAACTGTTTTATGTGCTGTTTTATTCTTTTTAAACCAGATACCTGTCCCAAATGTAGCATACATTTTAAAAACTGATTTTATTCTATTTTGTTTTAAGTCAAACAAATGTGTTTGTGGTGGTGCATTTTGATGGTATCTCATGCACTTAAAGAATAAAAAAAATCTCTAGATCTATAGCTATACTGATCTATGTTAGACTGAATTATAAAATTTATGGACTGTCATTGGTTTAGGCTCTTTGCCAGGTCAATCAAATCAGTGTCATTAACCAAATCTTATGAATCAAGCTCTCTCTCTGTGTGTGTGTGTGTGTGTGTGTGTGTGTGAAGCACATGATTCTGTTTGTTGGTCTTCAAATTTCTACAAAAACAAAACAAAACCAATCAACTAATTTTTATTAAGGTCCAAGACCAGCATAGAACATCAAAGGGAACAGAAGTTAAAATGGGGATACTTAAAATATATCAGGAGGCAAGAGTTAAATTGAGGGTGCTATAAAAAGGAACATTTCTGCTCAGAGTTAAGTAGCAGTAAAATCAGTACATAGATTAATAATGTTACAGCTATTGCTAAGCCTATGCTTCAGAGCTGGTAGTTTAATTGGCTGAAGGTCCTGCCAGGATTGTTCTTCTGATCTTACACGCTGCAGCACAGAACCTGGCAGTGTTGTGGGTGAAGGTGGGACTTTCATCAGAGAGCCAGTGGGTTTATGTCCTGTTTGACCAGCCAGGATACTGGCAATGCAGAGGAGATATGAACTTGTTCTGGATGTCGCTATAAAAAGGGCAGCTGCAGAGAATGTGTTCTGTGGTTTCAATTTCTCCAGTGTCACATGGGCATTGCCTCTCTATCATTGGTGTCCTTTGGAACATTCCTTCAAGAACTGCAGAAGGGAAGGCCTGGCAACAGGCTAACCTAAATGCCCTTCAATGACTTGGTGTCTCAAGTTGGAGCAGGCACTGGGCCGGGGCAACAATGTGTCTCCAAGCCTCTGAAGCCAGGAAGGTAGGGGCCCTGGCTAGGTTGGTTCGCTTTTTCATGCTGGCGTTCCTGGATTATGTTTCCATAGGTTGTCAGGGGGTACTGGATGGTGTCAGTGGATAATAGGTCCTGTTAGAGTTTCTTCATGGATGGTTCCCAGGGCTGCCATCAGAAATTTCTGGGTCCCATACTGAGCAATCCTATCCACCACCACCACCACCACCCAAACTAACACACACACTTTTCCCTCTCCTCACATTGGGGTGACAGCGATGGCTGGAATACACAATTTCCCAAAAGAAATTGATGGGCAGTTGTATCCAACTTTAGAGTTCAGTGCTCATCTCTGATTACAACCAAGAGCCAGTGGGCTTGATCCACAAAAGCTCACATTAAAATGCAGAAGTTAGTCTTTAAGCCTTGCTTGAAAGCCAGTTGTATGCAACTTTAGAGTTCAGTGCTCATCTCTGATTACAGCCAAGAGCCATTGGGCTTGATCCACAAAAGTTCACATTAAAATAGAGAAGTTAGTCTTTAAGCCTTGCTTGAAAGCCAGTTGTATCCAACTTTAGAGTCAGTGCTCATCTCCGATTACAGCCAAAGAGCCAGTGGCCTTGATCCGCAAAAGCTCACATTAAAATAAAGAAGTTAGTCTTTAAGGTGCCACACATTATGCCTAAAAAACAGACTTTTATATCAACACGAACATAATTAAATGGTAAAGGTTTCCCTTGCTCGAAAGCCAGTCGTATCTGATTCTAGGGTGCAGTGCTCATCTCTGTTTCAAAGCCAAAGAGCCAGCGCTGTCTGATTCTGCAGACATTTCCGTGGTCATGTGGCAGGCATGACTAGACACCGGAGCACACAGAATGCTGTTACCTTTCCACCAAAGTGTTCCCTATTTATCTACTTGCAATTTCTTGCTTTTGAACTGCTAGGTTGGCAGGAGCTGGGACAAAGATGGGAGCTCATTCCCTCCTGCAGTACTCGGGAATCGAACTGCTGACCTTCCACCTCCCAGTCAGTGTCTTAGCCACTTGAGCCACTGCAGTCCTTATTTATGACCACAGCTTTGTGCCACCAGGGCTCAGGAAGGAAGGAAGGATGGATGGAAGGAAGGAAGATAGATAGAGAGAAAGAAAGAAAGAAAGGATGGAAGAAAGATAGAAAGGAAGGAAGGATGGAAGGAAGGAAGATAGAAAAGAAGGAAGGAAGAAAGGAAGGGAAGATGGAAGGAAGAAAGAAAGGATGGAAGGATGGAAGAAAGGAAGGAAAGAAGGAAGGAAGGATGGAAGAAAGAAAGGAAGGAAGGATGGATCGAAGGAAGGAAAGATGGAAGAAAGATAGAAAGAAAGAAAGGATGGAATAATGGAAGGAATAAAGAAAAAGAAAGGAAGGAAGGAAGAGTGGATTAGTGAAGATAGATAGACAGACAGACAGACGGTCCTGCCTGGGTGGGGAGGGGACAGGCCGAAGAACAGCAGTGGCCCACCTGAACTGGCAGGAGAGGTGGGAGTGGGGGCCCGACCACCCACCCTGGCTCTGTTTCCCACCCCCCACCCCTGCGGGCAGTCAGACAGGCTTACCTGGCAGTTGTGGGGTGTGAGTTTTGCCTGGCTGATGGTGGGGTGGGAAGCAGATGTCCGGTGTTGGTGCCAGCCTGAGAAGTCATGCTCCCCACCCCACAGCTTGCTGCTGCCTGGTGGTGGCAGCTGGAGGCCCCGGTGCCTTTGAAGGTGCGCACCCCGTGGCTTCCCGCTGCTGCATTCGGCCCCAGGGCCCGCCCTCCTCATGGGCTGGCAAGCCATGACCCCAGATATCTGGGTTGAGGCAGGGGCAAGGGGGCCCTCTGGTGGGGCATGCACAGTGGCGCCGCGGCTGTGTGCCGCAATTTTAAAAAAGGTAGATTTTTTTTAAAAAAAAATTAAAAA
Organism: Bradypodion ventrale; assembly: GCA_035047345.1. NCBI lineage: Eukaryota > Metazoa > Chordata > Lepidosauria > Squamata > Chamaeleonidae > Bradypodion > Bradypodion ventrale. The sequence continues at coordinate 284,547,099 of JAWDJE010000002.1, read as the reverse complement.
ATGGGCTGCCCACCCCCGTGGGCCCCCTACAGCTCCAGGCCCGGGATGGGAGTCCTGGATGTACCCCCCTTGATGGTGGCCATGGTGTTCCATTAGTAATTTTCCCATCTTTTTGTCAAGGTGTGGGGACGATCTGATGCGGCATTTTGCCTTGTCCTGATGGTAGGATGGGTAGAGGAAATTGTTCCTCCAGATGGACTTGTCCAGTAGGGAACATAAGTGGTAAGCAGATAGAGAAATGGTCACTTTCAAGATGTCGATTGACTTAAAACTTTTCTGTCAGGGGGAATCGGTTCCTGGAGATGATTTGAATTCTAGTTTTATAGAAGGAGATAACATATTTTTATGCATGTTATGAATAATTTTCTAAATTTCTATATCATGCCTTCCCTAGCAATTCTTTTGTTCAAACCAAAATAATACACAGACAATTTGTTCTGTCTTTTTGTTCCTTTTCGTCACTGTTAATGTACCCTAAACATTCTTGCCTCTGTTTGTCTGAAACCTTTTTTAGGCATTATCTAACTGCATAGTGTAAAAGGAGAGGACTATGCTATCCCTGCCTTCTTCATCCATGGATTCATTGTTCTCCCATTGAGAATCACTGTCTCCACCCCCTCCAACCATGTTTAGAAGGCTGGCATATTTCCTTTTCCTTTCCTTTTCTTTTTTTTTTGGGGGGGGACTGTTTTTCAAATTAGCCTTGAGAGAATGTTTTAAATCTAGTTTAAACCTTTTATTATTATTATTATTATTATTATTATTATTATTATTATTATTATTATTATTATTATTATTATTATTATTATTATTATTATTATTATTATTATTATTATTATTATTATTATTATTATTATTATTCTGCCTTTCTTACCCTGCAAGCAACTCAAGGCAGTTTACAGCAACAATGTACACAATAAGAGAAAACACAAAAATACAAAATCTGAGCAAGCAGCAACAATAGCAGTACAATAATGAACAATATACAAAATACAATTACACAGTATCAACATTTCAAAGTGCGGCAACATCTCACAATTCCAATCCCAGAAAAGTTTGGCTGTAAGTGCTACTTCAGCTTTTCCCCCAGTGACCTAAAGCCTGATGCAACTTTCAACTTTCTCTGAAACCTGCTTATCTTCCTTCAGTAATGCTTTCACACCTTTGTCAGCTACTAATTACCCACTACTAATGATGTTTATGTTCATATGCAAATGTCTCTAGATGGAAATAGCAAATGGAACCATGCCATCTGTCTACAGAAAATATGAAAATATCTGCCGTTAGCTCCACATGTTGCCTGCTTTAGTCGTAGAAACTATCCCGTTCAAACAATGCCTTATATATTTTGTCATCCTCTTTTCACCTTGGCTATATAGATTTAATGATTTCAAGTTTTAACATTAGTAGGACATAAGAAGAAGTGTTAGTAACACAGAGCTTTAAGTCATATATCTTAGGTATTACATATATTCAAACTTTTTCCTGAGATATTCTGAATTAACAGGGCATATAGGTTTTCCAGATGTAATTATTTGCTATCTTTTATTTTCCGGTTGATGTCTGTGATCTGCTGCAAGCAGGGCTTCTAGTAATGGGCAAGAGAATGTGGCAAATTGTATCTGCACAGCATGAAGCAGCACAACACCATAATCAAAGGCTGTCTTTTGTGTGGTCTCAAGAAGCCCGGTGGTAACATATGGTTGTGAGAGCTGGACCATTAGGAAAGCAGAGCACAGAAGAATAGACACCTTTGAAATGTATTGTTGGAGGAGAGTTTTGAGAGTACCCTGGACAGCGAGGAGAACAAATAGGTCAATCTTAGAAGAAATCAACCCCAACTGCTCCTTAGAAGGTCTAATAGTAAAGATGAAGCTAAAGTACTTTGGACATCAAATGAGAAGAGAGGATTCACTTGAGAAAGCCTTTACGCTGGGAAAGGTGGAGGGCAAAAGAAGAACGGGGTGGCCAAAAATGAGATGGCAAGATGGTATTGTAGACACAATGGGCACAGAGCTGGGCAGTTTGAGAAGGATGGTGGAGGACAGAGGTGCCTGGATGGCAATGGACCATGGGGTTGCAAAGGGTCGGAATCGACTGTGCAACTGAACAACAACAAGAAGCCTTCTACTTCAAATCCCCGTGCTTTCTTTCTTAGTACAGTAAGAAATCGTACAAGGATGGCATTTTGGGGGAAAAAATGCATCATACAATGATTTTAGTCTGTTTTTAGATCGGGGTGGGTGGGGGTGGAAGGCACCTCCAGCCACCCTGATCCTAAAGTGGAGAGCCCGCCCAGGCAGTCCATTTTGGGATCAGGGTGGGTGGGGGTGGAAGGCGTCTCCAGGCACCCTGATTCCAAAATGGAGAATCCCCCTGGCTGTCCGTTTTTAGATTGGGGTGGGTGGAGGTAGAAGGCACCTCCAGCCACCATGATTCTAAAGCAGAGAGCCCGCCCAGGCATGTCCCATACAATGATTTTATTGCACAACGATGTGAACTAAGGAAGGAATTAAAATCGTTGTATGGGGTACCACAGTACTTTATTCCATAGTGTTGTACAAAAACTTTCAACTGTGTGATTTTCAAGTCAAGTGTAGGCTCAAGTATAAATTTCATTGCGTTCACCCAAAGGTCACAAACCCAAAAATAAAAGAATCACAGTACCGAACCTACAAACAAATAAACAAGTTATTTTTCTCTGCAGCTTTAGGTTAGGTTTCCTTATGTTACTCAAGCAAAAAGTATGCACATTTTATTGTGATGAATGGGAGCTTAGGGGAAAGATAATTCTGTTTCTATAAATACATCTATGTAAGGCATGCTCTCATATCTACTGATGCATCAATCAAAGCTTGAGAAAGTGAATTATTTGGGAGAGTATGATCCCAAAGAGTAACTTTCCATTTTTCTGACCATAATGAGAGTAATAATGGAGAGCATGTGTGTGGGCAATTAAAATTCAAAAATGACTTTGGCCTCAGGTTTCTGTGTCACCATGGATCTGATCATATGATGAAAAAATCAAGTACTTATATGCTTAAAGACATAGCATGCCTAGGTTGTTAACTCAATTTATGGATCAATCATATACACTTTGAATAGACAACATTTCTGTTCAATTGATGTCGTTCTCTGTAGGGATTCCTGGCTGCCGTCTTAAGGGTCCACACTGGCTTATGCAGGTGAGGCCTGTGTGTTCTTGGCCGAAGATCAGCCCTATGACTCATCTCCCCTAAAATAGAGGGTCACCTAACTTCCTGTTATTCACCAAGCTTGATCATGAGCACACCTCATGATGTCATTCCTCATGACTTGTATCACTGCCCAGACAATATGTAATGTCACATGACTGCTTGCACCAACCAGCACCTTCTCCACCCCATTTCCTGCCTTGTTATTGTGCAGTTAATAAAACAAGCTGGGAGGGCTTTGTTTTCAGAGATCTCTCTCCAGCCCCAGAAAGTCGACTCTGGGTCTGTCTGTGTTTGTGCATGCATGACTGTGATCTTTCTGTGTGTGAACCCATCAGGGAGGCTGGTGTGAAGGCCTCCCCAATTACAACAGTTCTCACTTTATACTATAATAATTCTGCTGAGTGAGCACAACTTCATAGCAAAGACTATCCTATACCAAAACATATATCATGACTAGATTTGAAAGCAGTTGGTTAAGTTTACTGAAAGCAATGTTTTTAACAATAATGTCTTCATTCTTATTCTTATGTTGTGTAAGATCTTATGTTTTCATTTGTAGAACTAAAGAAAGAGGAAAAACAAAGAGAAAGGAAAACTTTGAGGGCTAGCAGGTTTATTTTCAGGCATATAGAATGCAAATTATATATATATATATATATATATATATATATATATATATATATATATATATATATATATATATATATATATATATATATATATATATATATATATATATATATATATATATATATATATATATATATATATATATATATATATATATATATATATATATATCAGGTACCTTCTGAAAATTCAAGAGAAAACAACAGTCTCTCTCTAGCACTCTATCATGCTTTCCTCCCAAAATGCTACCTATCTCAATCACAGAAAATTACCTCCTAGTGGCTCCATTATTGGGGCTTTTCATTGTCATGTCACCTGTCAATCTCTTTCACTGGGCTTACTGCTTTCCAGGTGCTCCATAATTGGGGTTTTCAGAAGAGTTTGGGCTTTTCACTGACCCTTGAGCAGTTAAGCTCATCTTGCTTTGGGCTTCCTGTTTTATTACAGTATTGTTTTTATTTTCCCACTGAATAATTGTTTTTTTAAAAGTGTATACTTATTTGCACTCAATGGCTTCATGGGCCCCTTCCAACCCAATTATTCTATGATTGTATGCCATTTGTATCCCACATATGTAGCTATGCAACAGGATTTCAGCCATTAAGTCCAAATGTCCCTTTCTTCATTAGTTTATGCATATTATACAAAAGAATAAAATGAAAAGAAAGTGAAGAATAAGGTTTGGGTTTTTTTCTACATTTGAATGTGTCCTCTTATAATGTTTTTCTTCAGATACTCCATGGTCTAATTTTCATGAACAGTTGTCTCTGAGATTTCACCTTCACTGTGAATGTAGCTATGACAACTACGTCAAGGTCCAATGATTCCAATTAGAGAGGTTTTTTAAGAAGGTAAAAAATACTGTATTTTCCAACAATTCTGTATTAGGTCACAATTATTGTTAACAGTTTTATCTAAAAAGGAGACATTTGTAGCTGAAATCTTATTCAGTTACTCAAAAATTACAACAAAAAGCAATGTCTGCAACAGCTGTAGAGGTCTTATGGTGAAAAACATAACTTTATTATTTTTTCCAGGTTCTCATTCATATTGCAAAGAGAGCTAAAGCAGAACAAGACAATTTTCAAAAAAGTTTCTAAGGAAGGCTGTTTATTTGAAATACTAAAATTAGCAGGGGTGGGTGGGTTCTCTCTCCAGCTTGGAAATTATGGCATCTAAATTGCAAAAAAAAAAAAAGAGAGAGAGAGAGAGAACTTTTCCAAGGACTGGAAATAAGGTTAGGCTATTTTGTAGGGATGTGTTCTTCCTCTTTCCTTCCTCTTTTACCCCATCAGGTGTCAAAGTACTGTATGTCAGAAAATCTATCAGATAGAGCCCAAGATAGGATGGAAAAGTCAAACAAACTTTCTGTATCCACTGCCAGTAATAATCAATGAGATTGTGGGTGTCCAATATCCTACCAGGTAGTTTGAAATAATAGAACTTTTCCTACACACATATACAGAGAGAGAGAGAGAGAGAGAGAATATATGTCAATGTGAACCTTCCTGGAATAAAAATAGGTGTAAACCAGGGGGCCATTATTTGCATAGCATTCCTTTCCTTCCTTCCTATTTCGGTAACTGTGGACACCATAACGAGCAAATATTGCATGAAATATAAATTATTTTGACATCTGATAGCAAGAAAAACTAACCTATAAAAATGTTAGATTACAACTGCAAGCCATTTCTGCTGAGAAATCACATTGTTTCTGCTGTGATAGAACGTAGTTTCAAAATGGTTATGAATGCCCTCAAAGACTATTAGTAGCTTTTAAATGCCACAATCAGAATTTCAGATTGAGAGCTCAGGGACCTTATACAGGTGATTTCCGATACATTAGAACTATGCTGACTGGAAATATTTCCTTCCTTCCTAAAGGATTGTTTTCTTCAAAGGCTAGCCAATCGGAAAGAAGGAAGGAAGGAAGGAAGAAAGAAAGGAAGAAAGAAACATTTGTGATGGCTTCATCCTTCTCAACAGAACTACAATGGAAAACATATTTATATTTATGTGGATATGCATGTGTACACATGCTGAGGATATAATTCTTTGCTTGTCTCATCTCCCTCATGAGGACAAGGAATTGCACCATTCTTCTTTTGGCAGTGTGCACAACGGTATATATTCTGCACCTTTTTTTGAATGAAAATGATTTGTTGCACCAATTATACAGAATTATAATGTTGTGCATCATGTTTTGGAATCATGTTCAAAATTGACAAACAGTCATGTCCCTGAAGGTTTGATAACATGGGATTTTCTGTTTGGACAAATATCCCTACACAAGGATTACAAACTTGCAAGGCTGCTGACTGCACAGTTCTTCATGCAATAACCCCACATGTTACAGTATTTTCTAGGTTAGTTCTTACTTTATTTAGGATTGAATTGCAGTAAAACCTTAATTTACATATGCCTTGAGTTACATAAAATTCGACTTGCATAATGATTTTATGCTAAAACCATGTCCCAATTTATGTAAATGTCCAAATTTACATAACACAATTTCCTATGGGTTTGCTTCGAGTTACATAAAATTCATTCTCCCTATGGGTTTGCTTCGAGTTACGTAAAAATTCATTTCTCCATGGGTTTGCCTTGATTTACATTTAAAAAATCATTTTTTCCTATGGGTTTGCTACGAGTTACATAAAAAAATAATTTTTCCTATGGATTTGCTTTGAGTTAGATAAAAAAAACGATTTAAGCAAAAGCCTATGGAACAGACTTTTTACGTAAGTAGGGGTTTTACTGTACCTCTGCACCTCAATGTTGTTACTGACTGTTGCTAAAAATGTCCCTGCCCAAATATATATATATATATATATATATATATATATATATATATATATATATATATATATATATATATATATATATATATATATATATATATATATATATATATATATATATATATAAAAACACTGTATCAACTATACCAACAAAAAAATTGAGAACCTCCACCAAGCTCCCACAAGGCACATTCATCAAAATGTAGATATAAAGTCACCAGAAATGGTGAGTAAGAAATTATCCAGCATTTACCATTAGAATGGATAGAAGGCTTTATTTATTGAAACTCAGATTGTTGAGTGAACAGTAGATTGGCTTCAATATAATAATAATAATAATAATAATAATAATAATAATAATAATAATAATAATAATAATAATAATAATAATAATAAACACATAAGACGAGTTACAAGCAGTAAACATAATAGATATAAAAGCACTCAAAATATAAAATAATAGCAATAATATGTGAGCTGGTCAATGCTATTCTTTCTTATGGTTCTCTAGACATAAAGTGGTCTAGAAAAGGTGCATTCTAGGACCATGTAGCTTGACCAAGGCTGGACATGTTGGCAGTTTTCCCAGAAGGGACACTAAGGAATCGAAATCTTTATCCTTTACTCAGTAGCCAGATGCTGAAACCCCTAAAGTTCAGAGTCAATATTATGAGGTAATGAAAATTTAGCAGAATGGCACCTGTTTAAAAAGCCAGCAAAACACAAAGCCAGCGAAAATGGCATAAAATGGGCTTCGATAACAAGGATGTCCCAGAACTAGAGAAGCGGGATTAGGTACTGACCCAGCAGCATTTTCTGTATCAGGCAGAGGTGGTTTAGAGACACAGATGCCTCTCTTCTTTGGGAGCCACCATGCCTTCCTGCCAACGTAGCAGTTTGAAAGGAAGGTAAACAGCGTTCTGTTTAGTCATGCCTGCCACATGTCTGTGGAAGCGTCTGCAGATGCAGACAGCACTGTCTCTTTGGTTATAAACAGAGATGAGCACTGAAACCTAGAGTCGGATATGATTGGCTTTCGAGCAAGAGCAACCACCATGCCCTTGGCCTTCTCCTCTAGGTGGAGGATAATACCACCAATATGGCACAACAGAAACATACATTCTTCCCAACCTCGGCAGTGGACAGCTTTGACTACTCTTGAATAGTCATTAAGAAGTCATAGTCCCAAGAAATTAGGGTTCTGAAGCTCAGAAAACCAGAACTTTAGGTTATATCTTGAAATGAATAGATGGGTAGTATAGTTTGCAAGTCCCATGATTTCAATGCCTGCACTAGCCAACAAGCTGACTCCTGCATTCCAAGTGGAGTTCCAAGCATTGCTCAAAAACAACCTCATATGAACTACATAGTAGTAAGCTGGTTTTCATACACATAAAGCATGCTGCCTCAGACAGACCCGTGTGTAATTTGGGAGTCCTCCTGGACTTATGACTACTGCTCAAAGAGCAGGTGCCCATCGTGGCCAGGAGGGTCCTTGCGCAGCTTCACGTCATTCGCCAATTATGCTTGCTCCTGGATTGGGACTCCCTGCTCACGGTCACACATGCTCTGGTCACCTCCATACTGGATTATTGTCTACATGGGGCTGCCCTTGATGACCATTTGGAGGCTACAGCTGGTACAGAATGTGGCTGCCTGGGTGGTGATGTGGTGTGGCCCATGCCTCACCGCTGCTCCGGGAGCTGCACTGGTTGCCAGTATGCCTCCAGGTGCAATTCAAGGTGCTGGTTTTGACCTTTAAAGCCCTACATGGCCATGGGCCAGGATACTTAAGAGACCATGTCATCCCAAGGTTTTCAACCCGTCCTACGAGGGCAGACCAGAGAGACTCCGTGGTGGTCCCATCTGTGGGAATGTATCTGGATTCTGTCAGGCTGTCTCGGACACATTTTGTAACCAAAAGCCTCTTTGCTTGCATGCGTAGAATAGTGAAAAAGTATTCTCCTTATTTGGGCTCTGACACTTCTGATTGGCTGTGGGCCTTAGGTTTTGTTTCTGTTAAGTTTCGTTTCTGGTATACTCTGCTTGCTTAAGTTTCGTTTCTGTTATACTCTGCCTGAATAAAGAGTAGTATTAGTATCGTTTGTTAAGCCAAAGACTGGAGTCCTGTTTTCTGTCTCTCTCTGTTCTTTCCTTACTCTGAGCCTAATGAAGCTGGACTTCGTGGACTCTTAAGTTTCTATCTTAAAAGATCTGAGGATATAAATTGCTGCTTCATGAGACTGAATGAGAAGAGATCTTACATGAATCAGATTTCAACAAGTGGTGCCCCGTCGCGAGGCCATTGAATGAAATTCAAAGGAATGCTTTGAAGAACTCTGCTTCAGCATTTAGCACCTAATTATCACCTCATCGACCGGGGACAAGGTCTTCATTCACCTCCGACCAGACAGGTCCGACCAGAGGAAAGGTCCAATCAAGCGCTTGAGAATTACAATAGGGTGAGTGAATCATGGGGTGCGTGCTTACTTCGGCAGGGACGGAACTTTGTAAAGATATCTCAGATCTTTTGAATAACAATGGGCGAAAGGCTGATGAGAAGGAGATACAAAAGCTAGTCAAAGCTATAGAAAATATCAGTCCTTGGGTTAAATTTGATGAATGTCTGGACTTAAAACAGTGGAAACAGATTGGGAGAGAAATGCAGAAGCATAATGGAATTTCTGTATCAGTATTATTTACATGGGAGGAAGTTAGAGACTGCCTTCAGAGACTCACTCCAAAGAATATGTTATTCTCTCAGAGGCTTGATGGCCCCTCCCACAGCTTTTGCCTCCAGCCAAGGGGGGGGGGCTATGGCAACTGCCCCTCCATCATATGAGCAACAACAGCTTAAGCCCCCTGATGGGGGTGGAGGTGGAAATGGAGATGGGACATTATATCCTGCCTTGCAGCAATCAAGCACTTTTAGCCCTACAAAAGACCTGTTCACTGCTGCAATACTGCCTGCCGAGTCTAAAAAACAACTAGTGCCAGCTGATGGGGAACAAATGGTGGGGACCTCATCACAGATTGAAGCTGTTAATGCATGCAGAGTGGCAGGAAGCAAGGAGTGTGTTTCAAAGAGCAGCATAGGAGATCTCAGCCCCCCCGTGAAGCAACCCTCTTCACAAAAGCAGGAGAAGCTGAGTAGTAAACTTGATACCTCACGTGTGGCCAAGAAGTGGGAGGATGGCCCAGAGGAGGAATGCAGAAAACCCAAAAAGGGGTCTTCTTGCAAATACAACCTTACAGATGCAGTTTGTCATCAAGTTGAGATTCAGATGCTGCAGATGAAAAAAGTACAGAGGAAAAGGGGGGTGGATCCTGCCTCGATGGACAGCAGGCTGGTGCAAAAATACAAGGAGTTTTTGGCTGATTTTGAACTGCCCAACCCTCAAACAAAGAGATCAGAGTGGGCTGTCTCAAGTTTCCAGCATCAGGATGGCAGGGAAAGCAACGGGAAATTCCCTGTACTATTCTTCTGTGTGAAAGCTGCTTGCAAATTCTGGAGAAGTTCTTTGTGCCTTCACACCTCATCGGCCTGCCTTAATGCAGATGGGTGTGGCTGGAGCATGAAGGAATGGGTGTTTGCCTGAAAAGCTGAAAAAAGGGGGGTTGTGTGGGATTGTCTTGTGAATTCAGTGAGAGTTAATTTATGGCTTAGTTTCAGCTTGCCATGCCAAGAACTGTGCTGGAGAGAAGATAGTGTTTGTTTAAGTGTTTAAGAAGAAAGCTTAATCAACATTTGGACTTTTAATTTGGACATTTTAATTGGACTAAAAGGAAAAAGTTTGTGTGGACTCTAAGCAAAGAATTGGCTTTGTTTGCATTTTAAAACCTGAAAACCTTTTTTAAGCAACCTGCTCATGCTATGAGTGTGAAATGCTCTAATGATATTTGTACTGTATTGATTTACCATGCTATGCTGGTTTTAAGTTATTGAATGCAATGGAGACCTACTTCATGTAAGGAAGAAGAGAAATGTTCATGTTTTGTTCATGCTTAAATGTTTTGCTTATTCTCTTGCAGGGACCTGTCTTTGCTTATGTTATATTTTGTCTTATGAAACTGCATTTCTCAAGGTACCTCCAGAAGTACATGGAAGAGTTTTCAGTACCCTACACATGTAAATGGGTTTGTGACATTGCATTTGTGTTATACATCAGGCATGTTTCATGTTTAGTTATATGGTACTAGTAATAACAGGGCATGCTCCTGTTTCTTAGGGGAGTGTCTTCCTAAGCCATTGGTCGTTTATCGGCAGCAACCCGATCCTGAGTGGAAGGATTCCTGCTGGAGCGATCCGCCCATGGAGAGAGAAGAAGATTACTCAGCTCCAGGATGGTGGTTCACCAGTAGACTAAATTTGCTGACATTTGTTCTTTTCTTTCTTACTGTGCTTCCAGCTGTAAGAACAATACCTCATGGGGGCAACCCCAACTTTTGGATTCGTCATGCTAACTATATGTTTGAGGTTCATGGTAAGAATGCAACGTTATACTATGAGCATCCACTGGCAGTGTCTCAAATGGCCTTTCTTCCGGCATTGTTCAACACGCCAGAGTTGGTTATTGGACATTTGCAACATCTTGATAGGTCTACACTCTTCTCCAATCCCCCAGAACAATTTAACAACACCCGCTGGCGAAGCATGACATTCAAGAAATACACTAAAGGACTTTGTTTCTGCTGTCATAGTTCTGGAGTCTGGAATAGTAAATGGAAGTACTGGACTCAAGCAAAAAGGGTTTTGCAGAATGTAGGCAATTATACGGGTTGTGATGTTTATTTTTGGTTATGGGGTAGTTATAACAGTTCTTATAAGCTTAATTATACCTTGTTTAACACTACTATTGAAGATATATATGATGTATTTCCTATGTTTACTCCTGATTATTCTGCTATAGATAGTGGTTCAATTTGCAATGGATGGCAAATCAAGGATCCTAACATGTGGTTCTTTTTTAATGGAGTTGCCACGAATTTCCATCCAGGACAATATCAATGTGCAGCATTGGGTTATTTTACCTTACCCGTACAAGTGCAAATGCCGCCTCAGGCACATGCACGGCGCCGGAGAGCTGCTGCCGTCCCGATGGGTTCTGGTTGCAATGATGGAGTGATAATCGATGTTCAGCTGTCTGATGGTAGCTCCTGGGGGAGAGCTATAGGGAGTGCTATCACTGGAACACTCACATTGGGATCATACCCAGGTGTCATTTCCCAGGAGAATAGAAGGTCCATTTTGGGGCTCACCTGAAGGCTGGAGAAATCAATCAATGCCACAGGGAGGGTCATACGGGATCTTCATATGGAAATCACTGAGCTTCATCAAGACCAAATGCAGGACAGACTAGCCATAGATTACCTGTTAGCAAAATCCGGAGGATTTTGTAAACTGGTCGGGAACCAGAGATGTCGGGTAAAATTCCAGGATCTGAATAATACTATTGAGAAAGAACTTCAGAATTTACAGGAGAGCATTACTAACAATGTACGCACTGATGTTAATCTCTTTGATTGGGTGACTTCTTGGTTGCCTGATTTATCTGTCCTTAGACAAGTTTTCTTTTATGGGTTTATTATTATTATCTGCTTTATACCTTTGTGTTTTTGCATTAATTGTATTCCTAATCTTATTTCTATGTGTAACACATGTCCACTGCGTAGAAGGGAGACATCGGGTTTTGCATGACAGCAATTGTACTCAATGAGGTATCATCCTCCGGAACAAAGTACCATGAGTCAGGAGGGGTACGATGTCCAGGAGGATAGTGATGACATGCAGGGGTATGATTAGCCGTCCCTCTCTCAAATTTAAATGAAAAAGGAGGACATGTGGGAATGTATCTGGATTCTGTCAGGCTGTCTCGGACACATTTTGTAACCAAAAGCCTCTTTGCTTGCATGCATAGAATAGTGAAAAAGTATTCTCCTTATTTGGGCTCTGACACTTCTGATTGGCTGTGGGCCTTAGGTTTTGTTTCTGTTAAGTTTCGTTTCTGGTATACTCTGCTTGCTTAAGTTTCGTTTCTGTTATACTCTGCCTGAATAAAGAGTAGTATTAGTATCGTTTGTTCAGCCAAAGACTGGAGTCCTGTTTTCTGTCTCTCTCTGTTCTTTCCTTACTCTGAGCCTAATGAAGCTGGACTTCGTGGACTCTTAAGTTTCTATCTTAAAAGATCTGAGGATATAAATTGCTGCTTCATGAGACTGAATGAGAAGAGATCTTACATGAATCAGATTTCAACACCCATCAGCCAAGGAAGTACATCTAACTGGGACCAGAAGGAGAGCCTTCTCAGTGTCTGCCCTGGCCCTTTGGAACCTCCTACCATCAGAACTATGTCTCCAGACAGAGTTGTTCCCTTTAAGAAAAGCATTAAAAACATGGCTATTCCAGTGGGTGTTGGGCATGACTGCCTCCACTTCCCAACTCCATTGGCTTGTTTAGCCCACTTGGGGGTTAACTTGGCCTGGCTGTCCTTTTATGAGTGGGTGGGGAGGGTTAGGGTGATTTAGTAGATAGTTTCTATGTGTTGTAATTGGTTTTAGATAGGAGTTTATCTGATGTTTTTAGTTGATGTTTTTACCTGACTTGTAAACCGCTTTGGGTCACCCTAGGGTGAGGAAAGCGGCATATAAATACTGTCGATAAATAAATAAATAAATTTAACATTTGGCAAGACAACAAGATTAGATGAAAGACAGTGCCATCCAGATATCCAGTTTTGAGCCCGAGATTTGGGAAGATTCCTAGATGAGCTATTCTATATTATACCTTCTTCTCTATGGAATATTCCTTGATATAACTATTCAATGCTAAACAGTACTCTGTATTAGCCTGCTCTACAGATATAAAGAAAAGAACCATGATACGTACTCTAATTTTCAGTCTCTTTGCTAATAAATTGAGATATTGTACTTGTTTCAATATTGACTTAGCATATTCATTGAGTCACCCACCAAAAGCCAAAGTTCTATCTTCTGCTTAGTCATAGGGAGAGCAATTTATGAGATAGCAAGGCCAGAAAAAAACTCCATATATTATCACTTCCCCCATTTCATCATCTTTCCTCATCAGGCATTGGTTGTGCAACAAATATAGCAAAAATAAGCCACTAATGGAGAACATTCAAGGCACTCTAGTTGTGGGATTTACTCAGAGCTAAATGCCTCAGCAGTCAGATTTGCAAAATAAGCCTACTTTTTTCTTTCTAATAATGAATCACCAACAAAGAAATATACAGTTGACCAAACCCAGGTGCTATGACAATAGATGTTTTTTCATCTTTTGAGGTACACACTTCTTCTAAAAAGAAGCTCTGATTTTGACATTATTGGAAACTGGAGAAAACAGTTTGGGCTTGTTTGAAGCCAGTACAAGTTTCTTCTATAAAAAGTAGCTGAAAATGCCTGTTGATTCAGAACTGAGAACTTGGAGTAATATTGAGAAGGCTGTTATAGATCCAACAGAAGCTGAATGCGTATTTGATCACCAGATGAGAAACTTGCCTCATGCTCTCAGTGAGACTATGAGACACTGATCAGCTCCCCCAAGACTCAGCTTGGCTAAGCAAGATTTATTTACAGGATATAAAATAATGAGGTTTCTGTAACCTTCTGACACAAGACCATAAAATATACAGACACAAATAAGGAAGTTTTGACAGCCCACATACTGCTTTCAGATGAGCAAAAAAAGTGATTTGGGAATTCACCTCACAGAAACTTTGGTGTCAGCCAGAATTATGAGTAGGCATCAATTGACAAGGGGCTGAACTCCTCTGGAGGGAACTCTGGGCTATACGTGACCTCTAAGTCTGACTTTGCATTTCATATAGTTGTATTAGCTGTATTAACTGTACTTTAGAAATTAATGAACTGTGCAATTATTCTTATGATTTATCCAGAAGCAAAGGGTATCACATATCAAGCTACATGAGGGGCACACATCTGAAACAGTGTCAAAGATTGAAATGAAAAGGCTCCTCACAAGGAATCTAAGTTGGAAATCCTTCACAAACATGGTAAAAGAGAACCATTGGATGTGCATTGAAGCATATGTTTAGCTACATTATGCTTGCAGTTCTATCTTTTCAGCTTTTTGAATCTTGCTTTGTATTGCAAGATATTTTACACTAAAAATGAATGTAAGTCTGACATCAGAGTGACTCTTGAATCTTCTAATACTTAGGAAGTCTGCATGATCAATGCATGCATAACCTAAAAGGAATAGCTGGAGCTATACATAGGGTGGCAGTGAGATTGACAAGACCCAAGTGTGCTAAGTAAACATCCAGTCTACAGCTAAAGCAAAGTTTGTTACAGTTTGACCCTCAGATTAAAAAACATTGAACACTGAAGTCAATACACTTCATCATTTCCAGGAACAAAATTTTGCACTTTCATTTAATTCCTAACTAATATATGTTACAAATTTAATCATAAGATTCCAGAACTTCAGTTTCCTCTCGCATCCTGCAGGCTCAATTCTGACACTACATTCAACTGCTCCAGTCTGGAAAAGTGACTCTTTATGGACTGTGGGATAACCAATCAATGAGACACCATTTCTTGAACATTATAGTTTTCTATGCAGATGTACAAGCAATTTGCAAAGGTGGTTAAGCTTTATTTGCTGCATTTTACAGTTGGCCTAACTAAGTAAAGAAATTTCAAGCAATTTTCCACATGATATGATGTGGATTAAACAAGGATTTTTCACTTCCAAGATCAAGCTACTTCTCTTAACTTTGTTTAGAGCTGCAATTTAACTGCACACACTCGAAATTATGCATGTTGTCTCTAGCTAATGCAGTTAGAAAAGACAACTTCATTTTACCAATGTAGGTAATTAGGGAGTGGAGCTGAACCATTCTTCCTTACTATGTCAGGTGCCCAAAGCTGCCTCCCTCCCTTTAAGCCTGCCAGCACTGATCCATTTACTTGTATGTTCAGCACTACGCCTTCTTTGAGCAATGAGAATCGTGCTTTGCAGGTAAAACATTACTAACCAGTGGTAACATCTCATGTTTTCATATTGCAAAAGATCCATTCTGATAGAGCTGATGAAGAGTAGCAATAATAATTACACTTATATACTGCCCCATAGTGCAGTGATGGCGAACCTTTTAGAGACTGGGTGTCCAAACTGCAACCCAAAACCCACTTATTTATGCAAAGTGCCATCACAGCAACAGGGGAGGAAAGAACCGCTCCCATTGGGCTGCTGGGCAGAGGGGCAGGGCAAACTCTGTGCTGTGGGGAGGGAGGAAATGCTCCCATTGGGCTACTGGGAAGAGGGGTGTGTGAGACTTCTCTGTGTCTGCCCCGGCCCTGTGGAACCTTTTGCCACCTGAGCTGTACCTCCAGAATGAGCTGCTCCCCTTTAAAAAGGAACTTAAGACCTGGCTATGCCAGCGGGTATGGGATCCGATGGGTGGAATGGCCCAGGCCCACTGGCTGGTTTAGTTGCTTCATTACTGTGAATTTTTTGTATCTGTTATTTGCTTTTTATGCTCTTTGTATGGATTTTATCTTTTTAAATTTTCTTAAGGGGCTAGCGAGGGTGTTGGGGGGGGGGTTTCAGTGGTTTTTAAGAATGTGTCTCTATCTTAGTGTATTTTTTTGTATTTGCTGTGTTTTTATGCATTGTGGTATTGCTGAGATCGCTCTCTCCTGGTAAATAGCTTTCTTTTTTGTTGTTTAGCTGCTCTGGGTGGCATTCGCACCAGAAGGGCGGGATATAAATAACCCAAATAAATAAATAAACTATGTGCTGGGAGAGGGAAGAAGCACTCCCATTGGGCTGCTGGGCAGAGGGGTGGGGCAAACTCTGTGCTGGGGTGACTGCACAGAGAGGGCTCTGAGTGCCACCTCCGGCATGTGTGCCATAGGTTTGCCACCACTGCCATAGCGCTTAGTGTACTCTTTGGACAGTGTACAGTGTACAGGTAATTAGCGTTTTAACCCTAATGCTGGGTACTAATTTTATCAACCTCGGAAGGGTGGAATGCTTTTCTTTCTTTATTCATGTCAGACACATCACCAGCATATAATAACATACAAAGCTAAAATTAACACATCCAAAAAAATAGAATTAAAAGGGCTAGATGACATCCGCCCAATATCAGACCACATTAACAGGATGGAAGGGTGAGTCAACCCTGATCCCCACCAGTGTAGAACTCACAATGTTTTGGCTGCAGTACAACAGTTTAACCACAGTGCCACAAGGGCTGTTAGAGTACTGACCTAGGTTATTCTTGTACATGTACTGAAATCTTGTTTTTTTCTTTACTTAACAATTGTGAATGAAGAT
Source organism: Bradypodion ventrale (assembly GCA_035047345.1). Classification (NCBI taxonomy): domain Eukaryota; kingdom Metazoa; phylum Chordata; class Lepidosauria; order Squamata; family Chamaeleonidae; genus Bradypodion; species Bradypodion ventrale. The sequence goes on along the minus strand of JAWDJE010000002.1, from coordinate 284,530,144 downwards.
ACTAACAATATCAACAAGAGCATAGTGAAAGGTAAATTTTATTAAAGCAACACACTTTACAGAGTTAAAGGTACAAAATACCAGACACAAACACACACCCATGCACACACAATAAACTTGAGGCAAATGTCTCATAGCTTCTGAGACAAAATGAATCTGAGAATAACAGAGGAAATTGGAATTTTTTCTCATATATGTCTGATGACCTCTAGGAAGAGGAAATGCTTCAGAGAAGGCACACACATAAATCTAACACTAAAGGTTAATAAAAGTAGAAATGTTACTTCTCTAACCCCTGTGAAAGGTAACTTATTAAAGCAATGGTGAAACGGCAACTATATTTACATTCTATAGGTGGGTGGATTTTGCTGGTAGCCTAAGTTCCATTGACCATGAACAGACATATGAATTAATGTGAGACCACAAAAGACAGGAAGAGCATATATTTTGCTCCTATCACGTTCTCCATTTTGGCCCACACCTACTTTGAAGAAAGAAATTTTTTTTGAGAACTTTGTCATCAGACCATGTTATCTCCCAATGGCTGGAATCCTGTTGCTTAGCTTCTCAATTTGTTACATAAGTCACAACTAGAGTAGGCCCATTAGGCCAACAGGAATAAATAGTCCTCTTTTTTTGTTCTTGCCTGGAGGAAAGCAGTCTTTACAACTCTCCATTGAAGTGAGTCTCATCAAATTGAGACAGCATAAATTGACAAAAACAAAGAATTTAGCAAGCATCCTTTACATCCATACCTTGGAGCACAGAAGCTAAACCTGTCAGAAATAGTGGGCTGTAGTGAAAGCTCACCTGTCCTGTGTTGACCTGGAATGTTCCTTTCAGAGTTTAGTAAGGAGGACAATGCTGCACAATTGTATAAAATCAAAGAAGGAGAAGATTTCTTAACTAATTCTTCTCTCAATATGGGCTAAGAGGGTGTCTGAAGGAACAAAGGAATGAACCTTCTCTCACCTGGTGGAAGTACAGGTTGGGACATTAGGGGTGTCTGGTGGGGAATATGAAGGAGCATAAGGATGCTAGCACTTCTCTGACATGCTGGGGCACTTTTTAGAAGAACAGAATGGACAACATTTCTTTCTAGTCATATCTTTGCTGGCTGTTCCAGTCAGTGTCAGCAAGTGGGAAGCCAGTAGGAGCCGGGAAAGGTGGAGGGCAAAATAAGAAGGAGTGGCCAAAAATGAGATGGCTAGATGGTATTGTAGATGCAATGGGCACAAAGCTGGGTGGGCTGAGGAGGATGATGGAAGACAGAGGTGCCTGGTGGGCAATGGTCCATAGGGTTGCAAAGGGTTGGAATCGACTGTGTGACTGAACAACAACAAAATAAATCCTATCTTCACAGGAAAGGAGTCAATAAATGGACCCACTGAAGGTAATGAAAGTCCCTGGCAGTTCTTGTCATCAAGTATGTATAACCTAATCTTAAAAAGGTAAAGGTTTAATCTTACCTAAATAATTATTTTGGTTTTCTTTCTTTGAAAATATACAGTGTGACTGAATACTATTACTATTACCACTGTCAACAGGGATAGTAACATGTAATTTTGTTTAGATGAGAAGCCAGCTTCAATTCACTCAATATCTGGATTTTTTTCCTTGCTTTGTTTGTCTATGTGAATGGTACTTTTCTGCATGTGAATAAAGAACATCTTGAATGTTGTCATTGGTATTTTAAACATTCAGGCTAAGGGGCATGTGCTGAACCTCCTCTCTCACCTTCACATCCTTTTTACTAGTTGGCAACATGAGTAAAATATTGTGCAGAACTGGAAGGGAACTATGTAAATCATTGAGTCAAGGAGGAACAGTGGGGAATTAAACTCCCAGCCTAAACCATTGAGCTATCCAGCAGTTGACTTATTATTCACCAGTTGATTCAATGATCCATTCAAGTTGGAAGTTCAAATTGACTTTATCCTTCTATCTATAAAATTTGAAGATCCCTATCAGCTATTCAGAAATAATTGCTTGGACACCCAATCAATTGTACCAGGGCTCACTGGCTCACCATAAATACTCCTGTATGTGTATAATCCTTGCACAGTACTGTACCTGCAATTATCTAATTGAATATAACTCTTAATATCAAGGGAACAGAGAAGCACCTGAGGCAGCAGCAGTAGTGAAAAGTGAAACTGCTAAATAATTTTTCATAGATAGTAGCAGGAACACTCAATCTATAGCATGAGAACAGAGTGAAGCAAAGAAATGGACTGTCTAGTGCAAATGAACCAATGGAGGTCTGTCTTAACTTCAACATTAAAAATCTATTTAGCTCTAAAGCTACACTTGGTTCAGCTAAAATTATTAAAATTAAATGGAAAATAACTGGTTGTTGGGGATACTGATTTTGAAAAACTGTTCTCATTACCAAAAAATGTATAATTGAAAGTTGGAAAGCTAAAAGACATATGTCTACAAAGAGCATTTTATAACTTGAAATCCTCATGAAAAGGCAATCCAAAACTGAAGGTAGTGGAAGATGAGACTCCCAGGTCAGAAGGCTTTCAGTTACTCAGAAAGAGCTAAGGGTAAAAATGAATAGCACTATCACTAATGAAAGAAATGGAGTAATAAAAAGACATTTTGTGGTCAATGTGCACAGGAAGAAAAGGAAAGTCCAAGGCCAGACAACACATATTGTTGGTACAGAGCAGTATTTTGATCTTTGGTTTTTGGATTTTAATTCCCAGAAGCCTAAGTCAATTCCTCAAAACACTGATCAGCCAATGTACTGATTTAGGCTTTTGGTAATTGAAGTCCACCAGTGTTCCATGCATCATAATTTGAGAAATGCTGGTACAGAGAATGTGAGATATAAGAATCATGAAAAGATAAACTTAGAAGAAGTGGTGTGGCTCTAATAATGAAGTGGAACATAGAATCAGTCAGCAGTTGTGAAATAACTGTGTGGAAGAAATTGCCTCAGAGGAAGAAATATATTATGTACATTATAAGCCAAAGCATGATAAAAACATTTTAAAGATATCAAGATTCAGGTGTGCCAAAGATTGGTAAGATTATTTAATAACAAAATAAACCAGCTACCCAATGACAGAGAATAACACAACTGCAACATTCTGTCTCTCTAGAGATTTTTATTCTTCATTCTGCCACAGTGTACCCTTAATATATCAGTGAATCTTAATTTCCTTTATCAAGAAGAAAACCTAACAAAAGTATTGCATTCATTAAATGGCAAAAGGAACATTAATTAATTATGGGAGTGTAATTATGAACAGAATAGCTTTCAGAAATGGATTTTAAAAGGGTGGCTTCCCAACACTGGTAAAGATTTATCATAATTGAAATTGAAATAAGCTTCAGACACAATGCTGGCAGTGTGATAGTAGTTCTGGGTAAATTTTCTTTATCATGAAACTAGCTCTACAAATTAATGTTATAGCAAAGTTTTGATTCAACATGAGACTTTGATTTTCAGCCAAGCACATTTCTTTCCCAGCACCACTTTAGTACTTTCCACCTACAATTTGTAAATAGTGGCTATGATATGTTTAGAAAGTGTCCTGAGAGAAATATTTCATACTTGGAATACTTATAGCATAATTAGCCCTTTTAGTGAGATCAGCTACTAGGTGAAATGGTTCAGATTTCATAAACTTTGCTTAATGATTTCTCTCTCTTTTCTCTCTCTCTCATCAGACTATAATATTAATTCTTAATATTATGACTATGAGGTATTACATGAATTTGATTTAGTCAATAATCTCTATTGCCCCAGGCTGAGCACAAAGCTTTTGTTATGTTAATAATGAAACATAACTCTTTGAGATGACCAATAAATATGTAATCATGCAAAATAACTTTGCTTAAGAGTTTCAAATCAGGTACACCTGCCATAGTCTTTCCTCATTATAACTTAGAACAGTCCAATAAAAGGTAGAAATTCTGTCTTATTTCACATGCAAATGAAATGCTGTCACTAAAAATGAAATGAGAACAGTCACCCCAAAGAAGTCCCACTATGACACAGACAGACAGACTGATAGACAGATAGAAAATTGACTCAGTAGATGTATCTTGAGCATATATATACTATAGTCAAATTATTGGCCAATCTGTAGTTAACACAGCCAAAAATGAAAAGAAAAACTTTTCAGAAACTGAGATTTTTCAAAAAGAAGCCTGAGGCATTCTTATAATAATAAAAAAAGGAGTTGCATCTTAAGTAACAATGGAAAGCTAGGTGATTAATATAAGAGTAATAGATACATTATGAAGCCAGGATATTTGGCAAAAGACAAAAATAATAGAAATAAAAGATAAAATGTTTAATGAAGGATGCATATATGTATGAAAATACACATGGTTCAAAACAGTAGCTTGTCTTTTTTATTTTTCATTGTGTTGTTTCACAAAAGTAACACACAGAATTGTAACCAGAGTGTGGATGCTGGGGGCAACATTGTACCTATATAGGTTTCTTGCCAAAGGCTGCAGGTCTTTCATTTTCAATTGCTGCTTTATAATACAGAGGTGCAAAATCCTCTCTTTCAGTTTTAATTGGCTGGATTTCCTGGAAGGTCTTGCTATCTAGTGTTATATCACTTCCAAGTGATTCCAACAAACATAATTTTTTAAAAACTGCATGAAGGCAAGGACGGCTGATTACCTTTATTAGTCCACTAAAAGAATCACAGATATAAGCTAAGTTTCAGCTCCTTACAGGTTTCCATCCTGTTGGGAACCACAGAGCACCTGATGGTGTATACTAGCGGTTCTCAAACTGCAGCCTCCAAACTCTTTCTGTGCATCCCTCCAACCTGTGTATTTACTGCTTTACCTTTCCAGGCATTTTCCTTCAGACCCACATTGTTTAACTGCTTCATCCACTGCTCTTTTTCCTTCCTTTTTTTTTAATAAAAAACAAACAAACAACAATATCAACATTGCCTCCACTGGTTGCCATAGTTTCTTCTATCAGCCCCATCTTCGACTTTTCTTCCATTGTATCATTTTTGGCCATTCTTGGGTGGCTCACTAGCTAGCAGAGATCAGGTACTTGGAATTTTAACATTTCTTCATTGACCTCTGAATGTTTACTTTTGATCTAAATCAGTAGGTTAATAATTTTGTTACATTTTGATTTAGACATTGGTATTCTAACGTGGCCCCCATGTCACAGAGGTTTGGAGACCACTGACATAGACAAATCATAAAAGTTAAAAAAATATGGCTAGATCTGTGTGCCAGGCTCCTTTGGTCAAAATAATTTCCAAAGGGAGCATTGGTTTTATGTCAGAGGTATGGGTTTCAGACACCCCCTCTGATAATGTGGAATGGAATATGGCTCCCAATCTTATCAGAAAAAGGCTTGCTGGTCATTCCCCATTCTCTGGCACTGTCCTGTATCGAAACTCAAGGTTCCTATTTGGCTAAGGAAAGAGGGGCATATAAATATGGCAAAGCCCATATCAGATAAGTTGGGATAAAATTTAATCTACACACAAAGTGAACAAATTGGATCAAAATTAACAGTTGGTGGAAAATATTGTCTTCCAGTGGTGGGCTTCAAAAAAAATTACTACCACACTGTGGGTGTGGCCAACTCTGTGGGCATGGCCAGGTGACTGGGTGGGCATGGTTAAACTGCTGTATTTCAATGTGCACTTTTGTGGATCGAGTCCACTTCATCAGACCATTAGTTCGATGTTGGAGTCGCATCCAGAGTGGGGTGAGAGGAAAAGGTGATGGGTGAGGTAGGGTGGGTGGGGCCAGCCAGTTTTACTACCAGTTCTCCTGAACCTGTCCGAACCTGCTGGAGCCTACCACTGTTGTCTTCAGTTCGCAGGGATTCTAGGAATAGTGGATTGAAAAAGCTTCTTTTTACTGGAGAGTCACATTAGAGTAAAATCAAATTTCTGACAATAGACAGCTTTTCCCCCCATTCCCAGATATAGCATATATTTTAATAGCCCCTTGCTCATCTCATGAACTTCTGTACTTTTGTGAAACAAATAAAGAATATTATTTAGTTGAAGAGCTTTTGATTAATATTCCTTTGTACTTGATTTTATGGTGATGCCCTTCCCCACACACTCATCCAAGAAAAAAAAGAAAGGAAGGAAGAAAAAGGACATGAAAGTCACCCTCAAGTAAGTGATCAGATATGAATTTACTGTATCTTTTTTATTCATTTTTATTCCTTCACATCCTTCTTCAAAACTGAATTTTTCTATGAGGTCTTTGAGGCAACTCTAACTCTATAGATGGCTACCCAAAGCAGAAATGATCTTTAGAAACAGCCCATAATTAGAGCTGAAGTGTGATAACATGGCAAAGCTGCAACTGAAAAATTCTTTTCCAAGGCCTTTGCTAGTTTTCATTTCCCTGCATTCCCTCATCCTTGCCTCCACATTAGCAAGAAGAAGCAACCTTCCTCTTTCTTTATTTGCCTCATGGGAGTCCACGTAGCTAATTCATCACATGGTAAACTTCGTATATGTTACAAGTTCTGACAGCTCTATTTAATGAATCACAGGCTGTAATTTCTAAAAATCATTTTCAAAAATGTACAATAACCATCAAGCATTTTTTTTATACACCCAGTTTTTTCACTTTACTAGAGGAGTCCTTGTGTGTCTGTGGAGGAAACAGGGGTGAAAGAAGAGGTTGTTACTTGCCTACATCCAGCACTGTGTTTATGGCTACCATCTACATGTTGGCTGCTCAAAGCATTGCAACGATACAAGGCAATCAGATGTTGAGGGAGCACACTTTGGAGGGGTGTTTTCTTCTTCAACCTGCCTCTTTTAACCTGCTCTATCTTTTTATCGTCCTCTATGCATTACTATGGATCACATTATGTTGCTAGTTGACAGGGTTAGGAAAGAATTTTACCTGCAGGCTAACTGGCCTTCTTCATAGCAATTCAAAATGCTATGATTTTGATTTTCTATCACAGCTTCTTTGTCAGGCTTACAGATAATTGGGTCAGGCTCAATTGGGGGATAGGTAGGGAAATTTGTCCCTATCCCACCAGTAGGAGGATTTCCATAAGAAATATATGGGTTAGGCTTCCATGTGGATGCCCATTTGTATCAGCCTCACATCAAGATGGTAGAAGATACCCAGAGAGGGCTGATTTCCATATTGGTTTCTTCATTCTGCCACCAAGAAGGGGGGGGGGGGCATTTGATGTCTGCTTCTGTTTGCCCCATGCTGTGCCATACTATTGTGTATCCAATAAAGCTGTTGTCTTTTTCATTTCATTAAAGATACACTGTTTGGTGATGTTTTTTGCATTTGTAGCTTCCCAGCCCCTAGAGATGCACTAAGCAACATTTGAGGTGCAGAATTTTGTGAAACAAAAACACACTAGTAGCTTTTGGTAAAAGCAGACAAGAGAGTTGGAAGAAGAAATAAAGAGTATCTCCCAATTGGAGCTAAACAAAGCTTCACTGCAACTTGAAGACTCTTCCTACCTGCTTCGGAATTTTTATTTTATTATTTATTTGTTATTTCCATTTAAATACAACTTGAATAGTGCTATCCCTGTCATAAAGCTCCAACAGGGGCTGGGATGATTTCATAGCCCCATTGTAATAAGGATGGTTCTACCCCTCGGCATATTCACCTTGGAAATGAACAATGGACATTTTGCTTCTGTATGTATGTGAGAGAGGAAGGACAGAGAAAGGAAGACTGTATTTCATGAAATACAGTATGTTCTTTGTGTGTGTGTGAGTGAGGGGGGAGGGAGAGGGGGGAGGGAAGGAGGGAGAGAGTTTCTCATAACCATAAACAGAACACCATGGGTACTGCTTCTTTATGCTTCATTCTCATGTCACCAGAAACCTGTGCAAATTAAAATACCAGCATGACTTGTCTTTTCTATCCACTGGGAGCATATACTTTCCTACCTCATGGGAATGGCCTTTTCAATTGATTTCACCCAAGTGGCTGCTTAATTCACAAGCTCCCTAGCAACACAACAGTAGCATAAGGAAGTAGCTCCCACACTGCAGTCTGTATGTTTGGGAGAAAGATTGATGAGAGACTGCATCCAATTCCTCTGAGAACTTTATTACCCAAAGAAAAAAAATCAATGAATTCAATGTATTATAAATTAATAGCTTATTGATCATACACAAAATAATTGGGGACATTTTATATCTTTGCACACTTTAGGGAGGCATTCTAGGTATACTTCTGGAAAAGACATATACGATACAGGTCACTGAAACCTTGCTTACATCCTGTTGTGTTCTAATGGTTTTATCTTCCACATGGATTACAATGTATCTGAGCCAATGCAACCTTGCCTATAGCAACAATGTAACCTTCAGCTGTATCATATGAATCCTGTAATAGGACGCGATCTAATGACCACCAGCTGGCAGCAGCGAGCGTCCAAGCTCTCTTGGTCCAAACTCATCAAAGGTAACAGCGCGGGAAGTTTTCCCGCCACCACCTACACCTGGACAAGAAGGGCGTGACCAGCAATGACGTCACGCAGACAGTAGCCAATGGGCTACCATGCAACCACGTTCAAATGTATTACTACTGTATATAAAGAGCTATCGATCCGCCATTACCTCATGTTCCCTCTGTCCACGATGCAATAAACCTGAGTTAACCCAGCCCGAGGCTGTGTCCTGTGTCTTAGTTCTCATACACTAAATTGGCGACGAAGGTGGGATAATGGATCCCCAAGGAACAGCTAGGGCACAGAGCGGGTTCAACATCACCAAACCGCAAGACTGGGAGCTGTTTGAGATGGACTTCCAGGCGGCACTGGTGGAACTCAAAGTCAAAGAAGACGACGAGGAGAGGAAGAGGGCCATCCTCACCAGAATGCTTGGGTTAGAAACCAAGCGGACGCTGGTGGGCATCATCGCTCCGAAGAAGGTGAGCGAATTTAAGGCAGACGACATCATGAAGCTGCTGCGAGAGCGCTTCCGACCCTCGAGGGCAATGTTTCCCGCTCGGAGCGCGTTTTGGAGGCGAGTCCAAGCGCCGGACGAGTCGGTTGAGGCATTCGTGACCGCCATGAGGATAGCCGCCGGCCCCTGTAGATGGGACAACCTAGAGATGGCCCTCAGGGACGGCGTGCTGTGTGGCCTGAAGGACAGGGAGGTGCAGCGCAGCTTGATGAACAAGGAGCCGCCACCCACGCTGGCGGAGGTCGTAGAGGCCGCGGAAGCCACGGAGTCCACGAATGCTGGAGTGGACGAGATGCACCAGTGGCGTGAGTGGCGTCCTAGAGCCGGCAAGGCAGAAAATTCGGTGCACGGGAAGTCCGGACAGTCGGTGCACGCAACTCGACGGGCCTCAAAGTCGTCTACGGAAGGCAGCGACGGCGAGGAGGTCCAGAAGGTCCGAAAAGGTGGGCGCCGCTGCGATGGTTGCGGAGCGGCCCATGAGCGCGCGAGGTGCCCATTCAGAAAGGCCGAGTGTTACACCTGCGGCCGTCGGGGGCACATCGCCAGGGCATGCAGAAAACGGAAGGAGGGCCGGAGGCAGTCACAAGACCGTTCGACCAAACCGGACCGTCCAGCGAGGTCCAAAGATGGCGCCCAGACCACGAGGAAGCAGGACGGCGTGGGCCGCGTCTCGGACGACAGCGAGGACGACGCCCCAGTGTTCAGCGTGTCCGCGGGACAGTCCCATTACTTCGTTGAGGTACTAGTACAAGGGGCCCCTATTAGGATGGAAATTGACTCGGGGTCCTCCTATTCTATAATTCCCCAGAAAGAGTTCTTGAAAATCGACCCCCACGTGCGGCCCAAACTTAAAACGTTGAGGTCCACGCTACGAGATGTACAGGGAAACAGCATTCCGGTGTTGGGGGTCGAAAAGTTTCGGGTCAGCTTTAAGAGACATTCTGCGGAACTGCCCCTAGTTGTCCTTAAGGGGGGGAGTTGTAGCCTCCTAGGGACGCAGTGGTTTCAGCCCTTAGGCTTGTTCATAGGGGGAGTGCATACAGTGGGAGCGGACCCAATACAAGCGGTTTGCGATGCGCATCCCGCCGTCTTTGAAAAAGGACTTGGGAAGTTCAAGGGACCCCCTGTAGCCTTCGACCTAGACCCGGAGGTCCGCCCGATAAGACTCAAACCGCGCAGGGTGCCGTTCGCACTCAAGGACAAAATAGAGGCGGAACTGGACAAACTGGTGGGCCAGGGGATTCTTATTCCTGTTGATTCCGCGGAGTGGGAAACTCCAATTGTAACAGCTCTGAAGGCCAACGGGGAGGTGCGCATTTGCGCTGATTATAAGTGTACAATTAACAAGGTGATCCGCCCTAATGCATACCCGGTGCCGGTGGTCAGCCACCTTTTGGCCAGGCTGAATGGGGGAAAGTGTTTCGCTAAACTCGATTTGGCACAAGCCTATCAGCAACTCCCCGTAACTCCCGCCACGGCCGCGGCACAAACGATAGTTACACACAAAGGGGCGTTCCAGGTGTCGCGCTTACAGTTCGGCGTGAACTCGGCACCCGGCCTTTTTCAGTCGCTTGTGGAACGCCTCCTGAAGGGGCTGGAGGGGGTGTTGCCTTATTTTGATGACGTGTTGATAACAGGGGGGAGTGAGGCCGAACTGGCTAAGAGATTGGATAAAGTACTAACTGTTTTCGAGAAAGCGGGGCTGAGACTGAGGAAGGACAAATGTGTTTTCTTCGAAACTGAGGTCGAGTTTTTAGGGTTCCGGATCACACCCGAGGGAATTAAGCCGTCTAAATCCAAAGTAGCAGCCATAAAGAAGGCCCCTCGCCCCACATCCAAAACCGAGTTACAGTCATTCCTGGGGCTCCTCAATTTTTACCATACATTCCTCCCACGGAAGGCGTCCGTGGCCGAACCGCTTCATCGGTTACTTAAAAAGGAGGAGACATGGATGTGGGGTGACGAGCACGAGAGGGCGTTCAAAGAACTAAAGCAACTCTTAACATCCGAGGCAATCCTGACGCATTTCGACCCCAAACGGCCAGTGGTCTTAGTCTGTGATGCATCCCCGGTGGGGGTGGGGGCGGTGCTGTGCCACGTGTTGGATGACGGAAGGGAGGCCCCGGTAGCGTTTTATTCAAGGTCCCTGTCCCAAGCGGAGCGCAATTACGCACAAACCGACAGGGAGGCATTAGCAATAGTAGCCGGAACCAAAAAATTTCACGATTTTTTGTATGGCCGCCCGTTCAAAATCGTGACTGATCACAAGCCCCTGTTAGGGATTTTCACGGCAAGCAAGCCCACGCCGCAGATCCTGTCCCCGAGGATGCTGCGATGGGCTATTTTTCTCAACGCATACCAACACGAGTTGGAGTACCGTCCCGGAAAGGAGATCAGCCATGCTGATGCACTTTCGAGATCTCCTTTGCCCTTGTCGGACGACCAAAAGGCGAGAGTAGAAAGAGACCGCCAGGTGTTGCTAATTGAGGTCTTAGACGCACCCCCAATAGTACCAGCCGACATTGCTAGGGCGACAGGCAAGGACAGGACGCTGGAGAAAGTTAGTTCATGGGTACAGAAGGGGTGGCCGGCATCATCCCCAGGCACAGAATTCGACCCATTTTTTCGGAAAAAGCTAGAGTTGTCCCTAGAAAGGGGGTGCCTGTTATGGGGCCAACGGGTGGTGGTCCCTACATCCCTGCGTCCGAGGGTGCTCGAACTGCTGCACGTCAGCCACCCGGGCATCGTTCGTTCAAAGGCGCTGGCCCGGAGTTATTTTTGGTGGCCACAGCTAGACACAGACATTGAGCACATGGTCGGCACTTGCGAGGCATGCCAGGGATCCCGACCAGAGGCGGCCCGTCTCCCGCAGAGGGAATGGGACACAGCAAGGGGGCCTTGGTCCAGAGTGCACGTAGATTTCGCTGGCCCATTCCAGGGAACCATGTTCCTCCTGGTGGTGGATGCGTTCTCCAAGTGGCTGGAGGTTATCCCAGTCAAGAGCACATCCTCCGCCACTACAATTAGTCAACTGAGGAGAGTCTTGTCCACGTTCGGTTTACCCGACACTTTAGTCAGCGATAACGCTAGTTGCTTCACCTCCGCGGAGTTCGGGGCATTTATGGAGGCAAACGCCATTCGGCATGTCACATCCGCACCTTTTCACCCGGCCACGAATGGCCAAGTGGAACGGCTGGTGCGTACAACAAAGGATGCGCTGCGGCGCATGGGCCCGGGGGACCTAAATCACCAAGTATGTCAGTTCTTATTAGCGTATAGGGTGACCCCCTTGGCGTCAGGTTACTCGCCGGCAGAGCTCTTGATGCGGCGCAAACTGACCACGCTCCTGTCCAGGCTAGACCCGACGAGAGTCGAGGATAAAGGAAAAAACATAGGGTTGGCAGTCTCGAAAGGTTTCGCCGCCGGCGACCCTGTTCACTGCAGGAACTATGCCAGCGCAGGGCCAGCCTGGGTACCAGGGACAGTTGTAGAACAAACGGGGCCAGTGTCGTACCGGGTCGAGACTAACACCGGCCTCCTCTGGAGGAGGCACGCAGACCAACTGAGGCACCGAGTGAGTGGGCCAGTCAGTGGGGCGCAGCAACAAGATTCAGCGTTAGGGTTCTCCCCCACCCGTTTAGCCCAAGGGGGAGACAGCAGCGGACAACAGTCCCAAGCAAGGGGGGAAGGCAGAAGCAGCGGCCCCGACTCATACCCTTGTGATACGCCAGTCCTATCAGAGGCCGGGGAAGGGGCAGAGGAGTTCGTGACCGCTGCCCCCGAAGGTAATTTTGATTTTGATTTCGCGAGCCGGGGGGGTTTTCAGGAGTGTTCCCCCACCCATCCAAGCGAGAAGAGGGGTTTTTCGTTAGCCCCCAGTGCCCCCGGTTCTTCCCTAAGAAAGAGCACACCTCCAAACAACGCCGCGGAGCCGCGGCAAGTCACTAACGAGTCTCCCTCTCCAATTACAGGACAGGAAACCAGGGAACAAAGAAAAGGTAGCAAACCCAGGGAAAGGCAGCCTGCATCGAGACCCCAGCGTGTTCGAAATAAGCCATCTTGGCTGAGAGACTTTGTCTCATCCTAGGGGGGGGGAGTGTGTTTAAGTGTGGGCTCGAGACTCTGTCTCATCCTAGGGGGGAGGGGTGTTGTGTTCTAATGGTTTTATCTTCCACATGGATTACAATGTATCTGAGCCAATGCAACCTTGCCTATAGCAACAATGTAACCTTCAGCTGTATCATATGAATCCTGTAATAGGACGCGAGCTAATGACCACCAGCTGGCAGCAGCGAGCGTCCAAGCTCTCTTGGTCCAAACTCATCAAAGGTAACAGCGCGGGAAGTTTTCCCGCCACCACCTACACCTGGACAAGAAGGGCGTGACCAGCAATGACGTCACGCAGACAGTAGCCAATGGGCTACCATGCAACCACGTTCAAATGTATTACTACTGTATATAAAGAGCTATCGATCCGCCATTACCTCATGTTCCCTCTGTCCACGATGCAATAAACCTGAGTTAACCCAGCCCGAGGCTGTGTCCTGTGTCTTAGTTCTCATACACTAAACATCCAATGTTCCCTTTTAATGCCCACCTGTCATGCAGCTTGGAGAGAGGAGGGACCTCTCCTTCCTTTCTGTCTGGAAGGAGGCAAGGTCCAGTGGTAGACACTCTAGCATCTCTGTTTGTTGGCTCTGGATGCAGGGCTTGTTGGCTTCTCTTAAGCCTGCCCCACCTCAGAGCCAGCTTCTTGGCTTCCGCTTGCTCTATGCCCCTACCCACCTGCCCAGGTGCCTACCCAGGGGATAGCATGCCTTGTGCGGATGGATAGGAAGTTTTGAGCTTGGATCTCCTGATCAGCAATGTTACAAAAAAGGATCCTGGGTCATATTTGTTGACTATCCCACTCTGGCTATAAGGGGCATTATGGGCTGGTTAGTGTGGCTCTGATGTCAAATAAGTCATGGTTGTGAGGCGGGTAGTGCAGGATTAGGGTGGTAGTGGTGAGTTCCTCAGGGCTTCTTTGAATGAGGTAATACTGGGTGTGTGATGCAATTCATGTGAATAAGTTATGCACAGAGAAGACATCATGAGACAGCTTGGCAGTAAAACCAACACCCATTCACACAGATATAATTGGAAACACTCACAGAAATGCTTCTCACACTGAACTGGCCTAGAGGTAGCTGTCAAGGCACAGCACAGGCAGGGCAGGGATTCTCAAACTTTTGTGCCATGGGCCAGACCACATCTCTCAGTCAGCTGAGCAGGCCAGACACATGGTGTCCCCCTGCTGTAAACACTGTCGTAAATGGTGGCTGGCACATTTGTGCAAACATTGGCATGTTTACGGCTGTCATAAACGCATCTGCTTCCGAGGCCGTCAACTGCAGACTGGATGATTTGCCTTTGTAGGCTGTAGGCTGCGAACCCCTGAGCTAGGGATTTACCCATTTGGGATAGAGAGGGGCCAATGAGGTCTTCATGCTATAGTAACAGTTTTACACATACTACCAGGGCCCACTGCAGGTCAGGGGATTTTTAATAAATTTTAATAAATTGTGGTCTGTGTTTTGATGAATCAGGGGGAATAAGCAGCTCATCCATGATTTTGCATTTCTTAACACCTTCTATTCCATCTCCAAAGTCAGCAACAATTGAAAAGTTTCCCAACATATTTGGTGCAAACAAGAGATCATAGGCATTACACTACTAATTGGCTTTCAAAGGTTTCAGTGTACTTAATTCATGATGGTTTGCAAAGTTTACTATTCTTGAGACAAACAGCAGGCTTTCTCATGTTGTACAGGTGACTTATTTCTCTCTGTATGTATACACTCAGACATACACACACACACACATACATAAAACAAATTCTGCAGTAAGTCTGGGTTCATGCTGAGCGGTTTTGCCAGTTTTTCCTCCTTTTGATCTCCAACTGTTCTTTATTGTGTTAATTTTAACTGAGAGTTTGCTTTTGCAGTACTGCTCTTCTCATGTTTCTCTCTCACTTTGCTCCTGCCTTTCCTTTTTACTCCCATGAGCCGTTGAAGTCAGTTAGGAGAAGGGTAACCCTGTCCATTTACCTATCTTCCTTGACATGAAATAGAACACAGGAGGCATGTTCCAAAAGTCCCCAATATTCTGTGCAGAACATGGAGTCACTGGAATCAGGCTCTAAGGCTGTGGGGCTCCATTTTGATCTCTCTTTGCATTTTGTGTGATCATTTCACAAAGAGCATCTGCTGGTAGCACTACATCAAAAACTTTCCATCTTTTGTAGATCTCTCATTCTGTACTACAGTATACTCATAAACTTGTCACTGTTTCCTAATGTCCTCTATGATCTTTTCCTTCAAGGTCTCACACAGTTTGATGTATACTGCCTCTTCACCTTTGCTCTGTTGTAATCCTCATTTACTCTGCTCTCCCCTATCATGTGTGCTTTGTTTTTACAGTATTGGAAATTGAGCCTCTTACTGTGTCCCTGTCTACTTATTTCTGATTTCCTATTGGCTTTATTCACTGGACATGTTGGTTACTATGATTTGTCACTCCAACATTGGTCTTGTTAACTTTCAACTAAACTAAGAATTATATTCTTAGTTGAAGTTTAAATTCCATCAGAATTTATAGGGACTTTCTAAACTAATTTGTTTTATATTGTTTCCTTGGCATGACTTCTCTAGCACTGTACTGTTGAAATGTAGAGCTCAGCATAAATGACTGAAAATAGAACTTCACATATATCACAACATATGTAAAATACAATTGCTTCATTTCTTTTAAAAATCCCCTTTCAAACATGGAAATCAAAATATAGTATTTGCACTATGTGTTTCCTCATATTCACCTTTTACTAACCTTGCATTTTCTAGTCCTGTATTTCTTTCTTGTTCTGTGCACTGGTAAAGTATCATACTCTACGTGTGGCAGATGGTGGTGTGTTTGTGTTGTTTTTATAATTTTATAAAGTGGAGTAGGCAAAGTCTGGCCTATGGAATGCATAAAAACTTTCGGAGGCTCAGTTTGGCCTCAGCTTTTCTTAAACTCCTGACAACCCGCAGTTTTTACTGTTATGACATCATTAACAAGATTCTTACATCTTTTAGGGGAAGTTGGAATAATGTGACTTTGTTTCCCCACCATTCTGGTTTTTTTAAAAAAAAATGTTCCCAAGGTCCTTGGCCTCAAAGTTAAATGGAATTTCTGGTATTTATTTATTTAAATTTATATTGCTGCCCACTTGGCAAATGACTTTGAGTGGCTCACACACATCAACATCATCCATACAAAAAAATCACCAAGCTTAAAACTTTAAAAACCATTAAAAACACTAAAACTACCCATACCCGCCAATTAAAAAATTGTAGCTAAAAGCATGATTGGCCATCATTATATAAGCCAGCAAGGGGGAACTACCACATCACCAGTGCCCCACACCTGCCTTGCCAGCCAGGTTTTTAGCTCTTTCCTGAAGGGCAATAGCTCTGTTTGGAGACACAACTCAGTTGGCAGGAGGTTACACAGGGCCAGAGCAGATACTGAAAAAGCCCTCCTTCTAGTGCTAGAGAGGAGAGCCTGTCTAGCTGATGGTACCTTTAAGGAGTCCCTTCGGTATGCTCTAGTGGGACAAACAGATGTCTCTTAAGTACCCTTGACCACTACCATGTATGGTTTTAAAGGTCATCATCAACAGCACCTTGAATTGCACCCAGAGGTAATTTGAAACAAACTACACCTTCTAAAACCAAACTTTCAGAGGTGGCCCTTCTCCGATATATATCAACATAACTTCTTCATCTACTTATACTTCATTATTAATACTAGTATTTTCTCCTCTGTCTCTATTTTCAGAGACAAATATAATGCATATATATGTTGCTAAAACTGCAGCATTGACACACACAGAGAGAGAGAGAGAGAGATCAGGGCCTGCAGTAAGATTGGGGATGTAAAGGCCCCTGGCCCGGATGGTGTCCCCAATGTTGCTCTTAAAACTGCCATCAGGTCCTGACCGGAAATTTTCCTAGTGATGTATAACATGTGCCTCGCTCAGGGAATCTTCCCAAGCCGGTGGAAACTGCAGAAATTGGTCCTTCTCCCAAAAGGGAAAAAGCCACTGGACAATCCATCATCTTATCGACCAATATGCCTGCTGGATACAGCAGGTAAGGTACTCGAGAGGATCATCTGCAACTGGATGGAGAAGTTCAGCAAAGGAGCTCATGGATTGTCCAAAAGCCAACATGGATTCCAGAATGTGAGATTTACTGTGGATGTTATCAACGTAGTTGTAGATATTGCCCGCAATGTGCCAAGAAGTACTGTGATATCCTCACCTTGGCCGTGAGGAACGTGTTCAATTCAGCAAACTGGGAGCGTATCCTGGATGCACTTAGATTGATGGAGGTTCAGGAGTACATCAGATGCATAATTGTGAGTTTTTCACAGATCAAACCTTGATGTATGACACCGATGCCGGACTTCGAACCGATAACATCACAGGAGGTGTTCCACAAGGTTCGGTGCTCATTCCCTTATTGTGGAATATTATGTATGATGGGGTGCTTTGGTTGCCTATACCAGTAGGGACAAGGATAGTTGGGTTTACAGATGATGTGGTGGTAGTGGTTGTCACCAAACATCTGGAGGAAGTTGTGGTAAAATCCCACATGCTGTGAAGCTTCTTAGGGCTCCACAATGCCCTTAACACACACACACACACACACACACACACACACACACACACACACACACACACACACACACACACACACACACACACACACACACACACAATGAGGTTGTCAGCAGACTCAGAGAAAACCTTCTGAAGAGTGAACGAGTGAACTGTCTTTAACCACTGCTCCTTCCATAATATATGTCTGTCCCAGTGCCCCAAACACACAAACATTGTGCTATGATATGTGCCCCCTCCCTGTTCTGTTGTGATCTATTGTGGAAGTGACCTTGCCAATTGATAGCTTTCCTTGTCTGTAGGAAGCTGGACATCATTGTAAGACTTGTGATGGGGGCAATGAAATAGGCAACAATAAATGGCCATGACCTAATTCAGGGCTCTTTATCATGGCCTGGGTGAAGCTAGAAAGACAAATCTTCCTTTTTAAGTCCAGTGCATTAAGAACAATTCCTAGAGCAACTATGATTCCAAATGGTTAACAATGTATCCTAATACACCCAGTTGTCTGTACCATGTCCTGGCTGCTGCTGTTGTCCCAAAAGGGAGAGGAAAGATTATTATTGCGCCAAACTTCTAGGAGCAGTAGTGTAGTAGAGCCAGGGATTGCAGAGTCAAAGCTACGGCACCTTCTGAATAGCAGGGACTACGACACCTTCCCTGTTCTCTTTCAGTTTAATTGCAATCCTCACAATAACTGTGTTATATATTAGTGGTTGGTAGTACTTCAGGATCTTGACCCTTACCTTGTAAGGTCCATAGGAGTGTAATGTGTAAGGGGTTACTCTTGCCTTAAGGCAGCTTATGTTATACCATAGTGGGGATCAGGTGGTGCGGGTCACACTAACAGCTGTGTGCTGCCCCACCTTTGGGTTTTATGTTTATATTGGAGCATGGGTTGTGGCAACCTGCTCCCAGCCATCACCCTACTTCGTTCGTGTATGTTGGAATAAAGTATCTTTTATAAAAGCTGGTGTGAACTACTTCCTCTAGGACCAAGTATTTTAGAAACTGGAAGAAAAATTCTGCTGTAAGGCATCTCTGTTGAATACAAAGAATCCAAGGGTGCCTGGGTCTTGAATGGCCAGCACAATGAACATAAGAACATAAGAACAGCCTTGCTGGAACAGGCCACAGCCCATCCAGTCCAGCATTCTGTCCCACACAGTGGCTCACCATTTCCTTCAGGGTATTCCCAAGAAGATGCCTTCACCTGCTTAGGAATCCCTGGAAAAGGCATTGAGAGATATCCTGCCTATCTCTCCAATCCCGAGGTTGTCCTTAAGTATCCATAATTATATCCATTGATACCCTTGTCCTCCATGAACTTGTCTAATCCTTTCTTAAAGCTGTCAAGACTGACAGCTGTCACCACTTCTTCTGGCAGGGAGTTCCATAGACCAGTAATCCTCTGGGTGAAAAACTACTTTCTCTTATTTGTTTGAGAACTAGTACCCAAAAGTTTCATGGAGTGTCCCCTAGTTCTAGTGTTATGCGATAGGAAAAGCAGTTTTTCCTTATCTACTTTGTCCACACCGTGCATGATTTTATAAACTTCAAACAGGTCACCTCTTAGATGCCGTGGTTCAAGAGTGAAAAGGCCCAAGATATATCTTTCAGTCTTTTACGTGAACTAATCCAACTGCATACTTTTTGGGATTCTCTTTATGTAAGGGGCACATATAGGCACTATCAAGATGAGCTCATGCACTTCCTCATTTATAGTTATACTACTGGTGTGATCCAAAAAGAGGTATTTTGAAACACATGTTTCCACCAAATGTTAATGTTTTCTCATTATTTAGTAATTTTATATTGCTTGTGAGTGTTCTGAGCACTTCACATGCATTTTTTTGTAAGCATAACAAAAAAAATCAGTTAAAGTAGCATACTCTCCAACATTTCAGAGGTAAATATGGCTGTGTGTATGATATTTCACTTGCCTTGCTAAAATCATTGCTGAGACTTCTCTCCAACTATGCTTTTAACAATTGCTACTTCACTGTCTGATATCTTTGCAAAACAAACCTCTCATATTTATTCAATAATAGCCTTTCCCAATAATTTAAAACCTACAATATATAAAACCATCAAATCAGAATCTAGTCCATCACATCCACTATACCACACTAGATATCCTTAAACACCCTACAATGCATTGCTCTCAGTTCAACAGCACGTATAAAATTGCAATTTACACTGTATGTTTCTTTAAAATTCACCTGCTTGCATTTTACATCACAGATGGCCAGCTTCTGGCAGAGGATGTTGTGGGTTACAAGACTAAATATATTCCTAATATTGCTACAGCTTCAGCAGCTGATCATTTTCTTCCTAGCTGGGTAGGAAAAGGAGGAAATGGGGAAGGGGAAACAGCAGGCAGTGATGGCAGTGTTGTAGATATTGGCGTGCTTGTCTGTGTCGCTGTCTTTGAAGCTAATAGGGATTGGTGGGTTTACAGAAATTAAACTAGAAGCAACCTTTCTCCCACTCAACTAAATTGCATGTCACGTTATTTAGTTGCTTATGAGGGCATGGTTTACAGTGATGCGCTGCAAAAAAAATTACTGCCCCCACCATGGGCATGGTTAATTCTGTGGGCATGGCTAACTCTGTGGGCCATGCCCACTTGGCCTCCCTATGCCATAGCCTGGAGTAGGGAGGTGGGTGTGGCCAGCCAAGTGGGTGTAGCCTAGGGGAATTTCCACTACCTGTGCCCGGGCACCTGTAGGCACCTGGAGCAGCTCAACACTGATGGTTTATTACAGAGCATATATATGTGTGCATTTGTTTTGAAGAGAATGTGCACCCCCAAGCTGCAAAACAGCTTTAAAAGATTAGGGTGTTTTCCCACCCCGAGGCAAAAAGAGGTGGGCACACAGGATGACACTTTGCTGTCACCTTGTGTTGGGGGCTGGGATTGGCACAGAGGAGATTTAAGTATGCCCAGCCTCTCAAGCAGCCTCTTTGACCATTTTGGAGCTGACAATCCACCGGCCCACCCTCTTTTTCCAGAGCACTTATGTGGGTTGCTGTTGAGGGGCCAGATGGGAATTTTTTTTAGCCCAACTTGCATTTTTTGCCTATCTGTTGAGTCCAGAAAAAGAAGTAATCTAACCAGCTGGATTGGTTTAACAACAGTGATCTTTATTCAGCTCATGATCCGGATTGGGGAATATGTACATGGTAGCCTGCTTATATACAGTGGAATTAGCCGTTACAAGAAGAAGATAACATTTTGGAGGGCTTCCGGAGAAACGGGAACATTCAATACAGCGAATCAGTGATCTAGGCTGCTTTTTGAAATATGCGCCTTTTGGGAAATGGTGCGCAGCTTTGCCTTAGATTTCCGGAGAAGCTGACACACAAATAATAAATTGCTTGGACACAACACTACCCTACTCTGGCTTTTTAGATATCCTTTTATTGAAGCAACTGGTGATAAATGGGTCACAATTAGTTGACAAGGATCAGTACTGCACAGGTGCAAGTATTCACCCATTCAGTATGGAGAGAGGCAAATTAGCTTCTCCTGCTCTGGTTTCAGGTATAACACTACCAGCAGCCCCCCCCCCCCCGCCCAACACACACACACAAATACACAGAGGTTAGGGGTTAATAGATTTAAATAAAATTGTGGTGTAGGCCTTTTGACTATATTGAACGTGTCTCATCTCTTTATTTCACTGATGGAGTGTGGGAAAGTAGATCTGGAGTCTTAGCCTAGAACTACTGATATACATTTTCACATTTCTTACATGCACAAAGATGGGGAACTGCAAAATTGTTGTCCTCATTGTTAAAGATAGTGAGCATTTTTCCTGGGGCTTTTAATGGAATTCATATATTGGTGGGAATTCATACTGAAATGGGAATTGTTCTACAAAACAGGCCATTCGATTTGATCTATATAACTACAAATCAGGATGCTGGTTGCTTTGTTTAAAAATCAGGAGCACTAGACAGGTTTTCTGTGGTCTATATTTGAATGATTAGTCAGTTCTTCTTTGCTTCTACTCCAATGGGTAAGAGAGAGGGGAGGAGGAAGGGAGAGAGGGCATTTAAATGATGTGCTCTACATGGGCATTTAGATGATGTGCTCTAAAGATAGTGCTCAGATGATGTCTTTGCAAGAGGAAACCAGACTGTCCCCAGAGATAGAAAATAGAAACCTGGGGCTTCTTCCTTCCTTTTATTTAAATGTGAGGATAGGATCATTCTTTTTTTGGTCCCTTTCCAATACATGTGATTGTTGGAAACAGACCAAAAGTGAGCCTTTCTCTAATTTGCCAATATTCTGAAGTGGTTTAATTAGAGAGCCACTTCAAGATACTGATGAATTAATCACTTCTTTGGCTTCATAGATGGGGAAAATATTAAAGCATTTAGAAGGGTAGTGGATATTTGCTACACTTTTTTTAAAAAATAAAAAAGATGAATGGAAAGCTTCTGCTTTTCTTATACATTTTGGGTTGAGAATTATCTGTTTCAATGTTTTGTCTGTTTTAAAGTTTTTAATGTTTCAATCCTGTTTTAATTATTAATACATTTTAATTATAACTCAATTTTTTTACATTGTACAAATATTATGTTTTTATTTGATCTTTTTAATGTTATAAGCCATCTTGAATCTCCCATGGGGGAGAAAGACTATAAAGGTCGTCTATAACATATAACATATAACAAGTTTACTTCTGTTTTATTGACTACACTAAGGCATTTGACTGTGTGGACCACAACAAGATGTGGCAAGTAATTAAAGAGATGGGAATACCAGAGCACCTCATATGCCTCCTGAGAAATCTGTACATGAACCAAGAAGCAACAGTTAGGACAGAACATGGAATGACAGAGTGGTTTGGAATAGGAAAAGGAGTAAGACAAGGCTGCATTTTGTCACCATGCCTATTCAACCTATACACAGAGCACATAATGCGCAGTGCAGGGATGGAGGAATCACAATATGGGATTAAAATCGCTGGGAGAAACATCAACAATCTGAGATATGCAGACGATACCACCCTAATGGCAGAAAGTGAGGAAGACCTAAAGAATCTCTTGATTGGGCTGAAGGAGGAGAGTGCAAAAGCTGGCTTGAGACTCAATATCAAGAAAACCAAGATAATGGCAACAGGCCCAATCAGTTCCTGGAAGATAGATGGGGAAGAAGTAGAAGCAGTGACAGATTTTACTTTTCTAGGATCAAAGATCACTGCAGATGGGGATTGTAGCCATGAAATAAAAAGGCGACTGATTCTTGGGAGACAAGCAATGAGAAACCTGGGGAACATAGTGAAAAGCAGAGACATCACACTGAAAACAAAAATTAGAATAGTCAAAGCAATGGTTTTCCCAGTAGTAATGTACGGATGTGAGAGCTGGACAATTAGGAAGGCTGAACGCAGAAGAATAGATGCCTTTGAAATGTGGTGTTGGAGGAGGGTTTTGAGAGTCCCCTGGACAGAGAGGAGAACAAATAGGTCAATCTTAGAAGAAATTAACCCTGAATGCTCACTGGAAGGTCAAATAGTAAAGATGAAGCTAAAATACTTTGGACATCAAATGAGAAGGGAGGATTCACTTGAGAAGGCCTTGATGTTGGGAAAGGTGGAGGGCAAAAGAAGAAGGGGGAGGCCAAGGATGAGATGGCTAGATGGCATTGTAGACACAATGGGCACAGAGCTGGGAGGGCTGAGGGGGATGGTGGAGGACAGAGGGCCTGGAGAACAATGGTCCATAGGGTCGCAAAGGGTCGGAGTCGACTCTGCGACTGAACAACAACAACAACAATAACATGAGTCTGTTACCAAGAACCACCATGATGCAGTGGTTAGACTTAGACTGTCACTGACAATGCATGAGCTTTAAATCCATACTCCAACAAATACACCACAGTTTATGGTTGCAGAGCTCACAGCTAAGTATGTTAGTTTGTTTTAGCAAACTTGAAGCCTGAGTTTTGGATGATGTGATGAATTAAAATAGGTGCTTTTGTTTTTGATGTTTAAAGTAGTTTCTTTGAGTTGTTAATTCCCTGGGCAGAGCTAGAGAAGCCTGGGAAATGACCTTCAAGGCAGATGTTAGTTAGATTACTTTTGAATACAAGTCTGAAAACTATAACTATGTGAACAGAACTAAGATGGTGGGCATTATATGCTGTGCTTTAATTGGTTAAAATCCAGGGAAAAGGGGGGGGGAGGGGATATGGTTTTTCTTATATCGGAATGTGGTAGCGAAATGCCATGATTGCCATTGCGATGACTCTGACTGCCAAGATGCTGAACAAGAAATAGTGTGCTTGTGAGTAAACAATAGCAATATGAAGTGACATGTGTTAGCTGGCTACGCTAGAGAAATATAACTAGATACAGTATGCTTTTCTTGTTTTATTCTGGGAAAGGGGCCAGTGAAAATGTTCCTTTTTTCTATTTTGTACCTGATCCTGAACTTTTCTATTTTTCATCTAAATAACCCTGATTGGAACCAGAATACATTGTACTTATTCATAGAGCTTAAGCTGGTAGTGGAATTCCAGTTCCTTTATTTCCTTATTGGCAATGCTACAATTAAGCTAATTCACATTGCATATCCTACCTGATCTGGATGGTTTGCAAGCATAAACAGTCAGCGATTGAAACCTATCATAGATTTCTCTATCCTGGAGCAGGGCCACAGGTACTCTGAAGCAGCACAAATGTAGTGTTAACTTCTGGAAGGAGTGTGGGTCTCTGGAAGGTGGAATGAGTCCTATGATATTGGGATAAACATGGGTGTGTTATCCTTACAGATGTCTGCTGGTGACAATGTATAGTTCTTTCCCTTGATTCCCAAACTGTTTGGGAGTCTTAATATTATGACTCTAAGTGACCAAGGGGAGGCAAAGAAAACACTAATTAGAAGTATCAAGATTTTTACAAAATGGATTTTCCCAAGTCATACTTCCCGCAGTAAAACTGAACTCCTTTGGAAGTTAGAAATCTTTAAGTTTCTCATCTTGTGGGCCTTCCAGAGAAGAAAGAAATACACAACATGCTCATATTTGAAATAGACACAATAGAGTGCAATTAAAAATGTATACAAAGACATTTTACTCACTGGGGCATACATAGTTAAAATCTATGTGTCACACTCAACCAGACCAAAATGTCTGCAATACACTAAAATATGTTCATTTTCAGTGTGGTGGACTGATGTAGTAGGTGACAATTTGTTTGGCTTTTAGAAGATGTAAGCCTTGACATCATGGAGCTTCTGAGTTCCAACCACCCCTAGCGAAAACAGGTGTAGCTGTCTCCATTGTGCAGTTAGACATGTGACATGATCATAGCTGTCAAGTATCCCTTATTGGCCAGGAAAACCCCTTATTTTACCCTCTTTCCCGCTGTAATCTCTTATTAATTAGACTGCAATGCCCTATTGCCGCAGTTGGAGGGCAGCACAGGATAAGCATAGCTGTCAAGTATCCCTTATTTGCCGGGAAATTTCCCTTATTTCCAATTCCAAAACTTGACAGGTATGGACATGACTCAGGTGTACTCCAGCACCTGATCAGTTAGTTACAAACAGAAACAGCAAGTTATGCAAACCTTGTACAAACAACAATAGAATTGTGTACCAGCCATTGTAATCTAATATGCTGAACCACTGATTTAATAGCTGCTTCCTCTGACTGAAAATTGAAAATCCTCTGAGAGCACTTTCACACTCAAGGGATCTGAGAGCTAATGGTATACCTTAATGTTGCTGGCTAGTCTTGTCTTAGACACAGCTTTGCACCTCTCCAAATAAGAATGAAAAAAGAAAATGAAACCAACCTTTATGTATGTATTAAACACAATGGACAGTGATGCAGTTATCTTCTGTTACATTTCCCTGCCTTGAAGGCAAAATGTTTTCTTAAAGGATGGTAATAAAGGGCACCCTTAAATGTAGTACATGTGAATTAAATGTCATTTTGTATTTAAAACAACCAAGGTAAAATATAAGAGGTGGTATGATTATAGTATAAAAAACAAGTTTGTGACTGCAAGTCTTGCCCTTTCTAAATTCTCTTCACAATAAAGATTCAGAGATGGCATGTAGACGAATGTAAATACCAGCTAAGAGAAAGATGTTGCTTGGGAACAAGAACCATTGTTGTTATTACATTATAAATTAGACTTTTTGCAGATTATATTATAGAAAGACTCTTGCAAAAAGCTAAAGACCTCTCTCAGTTGCCATCTGAAAAGTGATGTACATGTTTACATCTAACTCAGATCCAGGCAGGCCTGTGCTGGCCTATTGGTCTATGGGGACTCATCCCAGGGTGCCCTAGCCCCCAGCACCAGTAGTGCCCTGGGATTAACCACAGGCATGCACACCTACCTGGCAGGAGCAGCTGGAGCAGCTGCCTCGCCATTGCCATTGGCTGCAAGAGGAGGAGCATCAGGCTGTTTTCCCCAAAACCAAGGTGCCCCATAGTCTGAAGAAGAAAAAAAACAGCCTGGTTCTCCTCCTCTTGCACCCAATGGCAACGGTGAGGCAGCTTCTCCTGTTGGGGGTGTGCATGCACCCATGTCCTCAACTCGGCTCACCTCTTGGTCACTGAATGGTGCCTCCCGTTGGGAGAATCAGAAGATCTGCTTCCTGCCTGGCTTCTCCTGCCTGGCACTCCATTTCCCAAGGTGGGGTGGGGACTGCATGCACCACTTCCATGAGGCCTTTCACTTGCTATGGCCTTCACTTTCGCTGCTTTCTGCTACATGCTCTCCCTTGTGCTTTGTGTGCTGCCCTCATCTTCTTCGCCATCTAGCATGTGAGTAGAGCTTTCCCTACAGGCTTCTACCTCTTCCTCTTCCTCCTCCTTTCTCCTTACTTAGATTACCAACTTCTTCTGTTTCTGCTTCCCTCCCTTCCTCTAGCCTTCACATGAGCTTTCATGTTTTCTTCCCCTCACTGCATTTTTATTGCCAGGTAGGGGTTTTTTTTTTTGAGGAAAGACTTTGTGAGACTCTCCTGCATGTCTCCACCTAATTTGGAGCTGTTGTGGGAGGGGGCAATTGAGGGAGGGGAGGCCGGCACAGCATCTCACCTCCCCTTCTCCAGCCAAGCCAGCCTTCCTTGGTGAGGCCTGCGAGGAGCTCCCAGGAAGGTTCCAGGCTGGGAAATGGCAGTGGGAATGCGGTGAAGAGAGATTTTGAATGGCCATGCCCCATCACCCCCGGCCTGAGGAGGAAGAGGCTGTTGGCCCCAGGTCCCAGACTCCCCCATTGCCCTCCCTTAGGTGCCCTCATGACTTCTGTCCTCCCACCCTCCAAAGGTAGCCAGCACAGGCCTGGATACAGGCAATTTTACTCTTATAATTGCAATAGACTGCCTAATGCTAATGTTTATTATGAAGACTTGAGAGTCACTGATCATTCTTGACTTTTACAAGACCCCATGAAGGTAGGACAACACAGACTACAATTATGATTATTAGATACCATAGACTACAATTATGATGATGTGACTGTATAAAACATTGTTTCCTTGAAAAGAATTGTCATGTTCTCTTAAGCCACCAAAGTTTCCTGGTTTTATGGCTACGTGAATTTGAAATAATCACTTCCCAGTGTCATTTGTCCTGGTTCCACACATTTTCATGGGCCATTGACAAAAATGATGCTCTGAAACAGGTAAATAGAGCTTGTGATACAGATGTGTCTCCATTAACAAATGTAGCCTGGGGCTTTTCAAGTACTTAAAGCTCTCAGAGATTGCTGCAATCTCTCAAACAGGGTAGAAAATTGCCAGAGTGCTGAGGTCCTGTTATTCTCCAATATTCCAGTACATAATGCATCAAAGTATATTTATATCTCCTGAAATGTACACACAGCAAAAACAGTCATAGTTGTGCATGGTCCGTATAGAGGACATATGTGCTTTGTGGGAGGAGGATTAGTTTGTCTTGATATATCTTAGTGAAAAGAGCTCTTTTGTTCTGAGGACATCTCACCCTGCTCTGTGTAAAAAGGCTTACCTAATTGAAGTTGACTGGAGTCAAAACTAAATACCATATTGAGTTGTTTTCTTTTCCTCAAGTGTCAGAAGCTACTCTGAGGTATACAGGATGCAGGGATAATAAATATGTGAGAAAGGGAGAATATGTTAACTCCTCTTCTTATAGATTTTAGGTCCCTCTATAGGCACAGCAGGGGTAGTTTTTCACGCAGAAGATTCAGAATCCTGATTCTGAGGGACAAAAATGGATGATCACATTATATACATTCTTATTGCATTTAGTATCCCCATGATTGGAACAAATAAAAATAATTATAATCAAAATGTGTTTTACCTATTCTTTCCATCACTGGCAGCTCCTGGATAGAAATATACAATGGCTGAAATCATGTTTCTAGTGTTTTGCCAAAATTAAAAAAAAAATGTAGACATTATCTGTTGCAGACTTAGTCACATGACTTGGTGTGCTACAAATAACCCTTACAGAAATTTTTGAAACTTACAGAAATTCATCTCTAAAATATATGGCCTTTCTATTACAGGATTACAGCCAATAGGAAGGTGTTTCAACACAAGGTAAGCATGCTGACATATAATCTAGGCCAGAGAGATCAATATGCTGGATTTCCAGTAACATACATAAAAAAATAGTCTGCCTTGACAATGATGAAGATGCTGATTCAATCTGTTAACACAGAGACCTAACATGGCATAATTTATTTAATAGAGTTGTAGCCTGCTTTGTTTCCCTAAAAATAAGAAAGTTCCCCATTTAGCCATGGAATTCATAAGGTGATATTAGATAGTCTCAGTCTGTTTTACCAAAGGGGCAAAACATCTTCTAGATGGAGTTTTTGCCAATAAAGACTTTACTGGCTTGACTTCTTTTTGTGGATCTTCCTTGTTTATCTACCATTCCTACCAGACTGCCTTGCCTTGGTTTTATTCATGGCCATGATTTGTAGCTCATATGCACTTGATATGCACAAGATAATGGCAACAGTCCCTATCAGTACCTGGAAAATAGATAGGGAAGAAGTAGAAGCAGTGACAGACTTTACTTTCTTAGGATCTAAGATCACTGCAGATGGGGATTGCAGTCATGAAATAAAAAGGAGACTGATTCTTGGGAGGCAAGTTATGAGAAACCTGGGGAACATAGTTAAAAGTAGAGACATCTCACTGCAAACAAAAGTCCACATAGTCAAAGCAATGGTATTCCCAGTGGCAAAGTATGGTTGTGAGAGCTGGACCATTAGAAAGGCTGAGTGCAGAAGAATAGATGCCTTCAAGATGTGGTGTTGGAGGAGAGTGTTGAGAGTCTCCTGGACAGTGAGGA
This sequence comes from Bradypodion ventrale, assembly GCA_035047345.1. NCBI lineage: Eukaryota > Metazoa > Chordata > Lepidosauria > Squamata > Chamaeleonidae > Bradypodion > Bradypodion ventrale. The sequence continues at coordinate 284,501,190 of JAWDJE010000002.1, read as the reverse complement.
GAACAAATAGGTCAATCTTAGAAGAAATCAACCCTGACTGCTCATTGGAAGATCAAATAGTAAAGATGAAGTTGAAGTATTTTGGACACCAAATGAGAAGGCAGGACTCACTTGAGAAAGCCTTGATGCTGGTGGAGGGCAAAAGAAGAAGGGGACGGCCAAAGATGAGATGGCTAGATGGTATTGTGGACACAATGGGCATTGGGCTGGGCGGGCTGAGGAGGATGGTGGAGGATAGAGGTACCTGGAGGGCAATGGTCCATGGGGTTGCAAAGAGTCAGAGCCGACTGTGCGATTGAACAACAACAAATGTACTTGATTTACTCAATGTTTCAGGTAGTATTCTGCTTGCTAGACCTCTGCTTTGCCTCTTGACCCTGATTCAGAATTCTCCTAATACGATGTTGCAGTTAATAATCTTACCACAGTCTACCAAGACTTCATAATTGGAACTGACACATCTGGGACAAGAACTGTGACTGCTATCTTGAACTACCTCGAGGAAAAGTTCAATATAAATATATAAACAAATGTTCCCATTCCAAAATACTTATTGTCCCTTTTATTCATATATGTGTGAGCAAGTATATATAAATTAATTCCATTAATATATTACCTCATTATCTATCTATCTACAGCAGGAGTTCTGAACCTTTTTAAGCCAAGGGCTGGACCACGTTCCCTCAGACAGCTTCAGGGGCTGGACAGCCATTTTGCCCTTCCTCCACCACATGGTACTTCCTGGTGTGGTGGAGGTGGTGGGGACCCACATGAAATGGGACACAGGTTGAGAAACCCTGATCTACAGTTTCAACAATTGAAACTGTGTATGTACAGTATAAGGCACCTCCAAAACAATAATACACAAGCTATCCCTATGGCCACAAGACAGCACAACACTAATTGTTCTTGTTCAGGAGAGGGACAGAAAGGTGATACAGCAATGGCCAGAACACTGGGGTGAAAACAAAGAGTGCTGAATCCTCTGGAACAACTCTCATTCTGCTTCCTGCAAGTTGCTTGGTGTCATGCCATTATGAGACATATCATTCAATAGAATCAGTTTGAGCTTCTTGAAGTCCATATGAATGAAGAATTGCTAGATTGAGCAGACCTTGGACTCTCAGAGACCAAACAACCAAGTGAATCCTTAAAGGGTGCAAATATCTAAACACACCTCCATTTGATGGCTATGGGACTAATCCCATTTTGTGAGCATATAGGCATTAATTACAATTGTGTGGGAGATGTAGCGGGCCACAAGATAAAGGTGATCAGTCCAACAGTAAGATGTTGCCATTAGAGGACTAAATGGTCCTTGTTGCCACCTTCCTTGCAGCTCCTCAACTCTGAACTGTAGAGATGCTATTTGATCCATTTTCACATCTATACCTATAAAAATGGGTTGGGCCATGCGTGTCCGGCATGTGTGGCCACACCCATCCCTACTATCCTGTAATGAGCTGGCCTCACTTACCTTTTGTCCATGAGAGCATCGCCGCAAGTGTCCGGAAGCCAAAAGTGGGGCCAACGCCCCACAAACACAAACAAAAAAACCCTACAAGTCCCAGTGTCCTCCTTGCCACAGCATGCCTCAATCAGGCTGAAGGATGCGAGTGTGGAGGATGCGGGACAGCCAGCACGCTTAAAGAAAAAAAACAGCCGACATGGGCCAAAAACACCTCAGCCCAGGGCCCTGCCTTACTGTGGTAGAGCCCGAGCTGAGGGAATGGTCTCCTTGAGTGCATGGCCAGCCAGGTGAGGTGCCGCCATAGGCGCTACCTCTGCCCTGCTACCCCTCACACCCTCAGCCGTGCCTGACGGCTCTCACCCTTGCCATTTCCCCTCCGCTGTTTCGAGGAAGCACATGAAACAATGGAGGGAAAAATTCACAGGCGTCAACCAGCAATCTTCCAAGCAGAGCTCCTCCCCTGACAGATCGCTAGCTGGCACCTTTGCATTTCCCCAACAACTGTTTTGTGTCAACCTTCGAAAAAGTTGTGGGGAAAATACAAAGGCAGCAGCCAGTGATCCATCAGGAGAGGTGCTGTTCCTGGTGGATCGCTGGATGCCAACTTTGTATTACCACCTCCGCTGTTTTGAGACCTGACACAAAACAATGGAAGGGGTAATACAAAAATGGCAGCTAGTGATCCTTCAGCCCCTGCCAACTGAGGGAAGCGAGCAACTTCCCCAGGAAGCAAAGGCAGAGAACAGCACTCCATTCTCTGCCTTCGCCTCCTGGAGGGAAGTGAGTGCCTTCCACGGGGGGTGGGGGCCAAAATCACTGCTGCCTTCAGCCCCCACCAACCAAAGGAAGCAAAAGCAGAGCATGGCGCTCTGTTCTCTGCCTTCACCTCCCAGAGGGAAGCATGCACCTTCCATGGGAGCAGGGGTCAAAAGCACGGCTGCCTTCGGCCCCTGCCAACCGAGGGAAGGGAGCCACTTCCCTGGGAAGCAAAGGCAGAGCATGGCACACTGTTCTCTTCCTTCACCTCCCAGAGGGAAGCAAGTGCTTTCCACTGGGGGCAGGGGCCAAAAGCATTGCTGCCTTCGGCCCCCACCAACCGAGAGAAGTGAGCCACCTCCCGGGAAGCAAAGGCAGAGAACAGTGCTCTGTTCTCTGTTCTCTGCCTTCACCTCCTGGAGGGAAGCATGCACCTTCCATGAGAGGAGGAGCCAGGCAGAGATCCACCAGAGTAGGCTTCTCCCCTCACGGATTCCTGCCTCTTGCCCTGCAAATACCCCTCCGCTGTTTCAAAAACAGCTCTCAAAACAGCGGAGGGAGAATGTCAAGGGTGAGAGACAGGAATCCATCAGGGGAGGAGCCAACCCTGACGGATTCCTGCCTCTCACCCTGCAATTTCCCCTCTGCTGTTTTGAGGGCTGTCTTCGAAACAACGGAAGGAAAATGGCAAGGTTGAGAGGCAGGAATCCATCAGGGGAGGAGCCTACCCTGGCGGATCCCTACCTGGTGCCCTTGCTGTGTCTTTGGTCATCCCCTTCTTCCTTTGCCACCCTTCCCCCCCAAAAAAAAAACACCACCCCACCATCACCCCCCCCCCAAAAAAAAAACTGCCCGGCAAGGCCAGGCAAATTAGCTAGCTATCTATAAAACTGGGGAGAAGGCTTAAGCCAGCCTTGAGGGGTGTGTTGGTTAGATTGATTTAGCTACCTGTTATTCTGTACCACTTCACCTCTTGGTCTGCTCACCTCAGCCAACCACTGAGATCTCCCCTGTGTCCATCCAATGTTGACTGTTACATTTTGTCTATGTTACACTATTAATATAGCAGTATTTTGACATTAATGACTGGGGATAGAGGTACAATTTATGGCTCTAGGACATTGCCCTCAGCTGTAGACTTTTTCTACCTGGAACAGTTGTCTCTCGTTTACTTGCTGGTTTCTGTCATGCAATGCTGCCTCCCTTCCCACTGCTTACTGTATCATCAATGTTAAAGGAATTGTCTTGAATAAAGTGGGGCAGGAGGCAGAATGGGATGTGGAGATTTTCTCAAAATTTGGAGAAATAATTATTTTCCACAACTAAAGTTATGCTAATAGAAAATGTTCCTAGCAAATCCAATGAACGTTGCTTAGGATTAAAGACAACAATGTCAAGGAAAACAATCAAATAGGCAACAGTAGGGTCATAATTACATTATGAGTGTTAAATTGCATCTAGCATGGTTTTTCAAGCCACATTTTAGGGCAGCCAATTGTCCTTTATACTATTCCTGCTAGATAGAAAGCAGCCAACAGTATGTAAGGATTCACCAAAACACAACTGGCATTAAAATGTCAAACAGGTACTAAAAGTGAAGGCTATTGAGAAGTTCAGATCAGATACTGAATCTAAGAATCAGAATCCTAATGGAATCTAGGATGAAGCTTCAATTTAAAGATTCACTGTATTTAATCCCAGCCATATCATGATAGATTTGTTATGAAAGAATACATCCCCATGGAAACATTCTTGGTGATGCTAAAGTTTGCTTTCAGATTGTGTTATGTTATTTAATTCTGTGGATTCAAAGGAATGCTTTACATGAGACAGAATATTGATAAGTATATCCCCAGATCTTGTTAAAAACTGTGCATTAGGGAGAAAAACCCTGTCATTTAAGAATTTCATTGAAAAACAGTAGCTCATATTGTAAAATGGGAATATTAAATCATGTGGGAATGGTACAAAATACATAAAACTTTAAACTAATGTCATTCATAACTCTACAATGCAAGACAAATTATGTGCCTTTGATATAAGAAAATACATCTCTGACAGTATCAGTCATTAATAAATTGTCATATAAATTGTCTCAGATGATCATTGTTTTTTTCATTGCTCTGATAATAAAAATATAGTATTAATATAGTTTGAAAAATATCTTAAAAATGTAGTATGAACATTTCTACAAAATACTTGATATTTTAATTGAATATATAGTGAAACTGATTGGAACCCATTCCGCAGCTTATTCAACCAGTTAAGGGATATTGTCCTATTATATGATGAAATTTGCAATTTCTCTCCTTTACACCCTGTATTACCTTCACAAATAGGTCAGGATCATTATGAGAAATAAAGTCAGTTGTATTTTCCTCTAGTTCAGCATAAATAATAAAACAACATACTGATCTAATAATTCTACTAATAATTAAATGATATTTAAGGACATTTTAATGTTTTCTTTGAAAAACCCAGATTGGTATACAAATAACAAATACCTGTACACTGGCAAGAATATTGTTCATGATTTGCATGTATGTAAGTTAAATTACATAACTTACCATGACAATTTGCCTCTAACAAGGCATACAGGTATCATTACAAGATGTGTGCCCAATTCTGCAAGAAATATATGCCTTGGAATATGCGTATCTGTTTCCTGACTCCTAACAGAGCATAGCAGGTGAATAAAATTGAGACAGAACCCAGGGAATGAGAGAACTATAAGAGCTAACAAGAGATTGATGGGGGAAATTTGTTGGGGGACGCAACTAACAAAACCTTTGGTTTCTGAAAATATTTATGTATTAGTGATCTTTTCCATCATACTTCAGGGTAGACAAGGCAAAGAAAATAGTACTCATGGACAAACAGAAGAAAGCAAAAAGATAGCAAGAATAATGGAGGGAAGAGAAATTTCAGTAGAGTTATCTGTGAAGGGTTTGCAAAGTTTGTCTTTGTGCCTTTGAATAACAAGGTGTACATATGCAGCAAGTGAAACTGGTAGCACTTTTTGAAGAAAATATGAAATAATTGTAGCAGTTCAATTAAAGAATATAAGAGAAGTTCAAGAGTACATAGAATTATTGAGCAGCAGCAGCCAAAGGGGGCACTGGAGGTAGAACAAAACAAAGCAGAGGAGGAGAATGCTGAGGGGGAACAAAAGCAGTAAAGGAAGATCCCAGGTCTGGATTTAAGCATAGGCTACCTAGGCTGCAGCCTATGGGCCTGCACCACAAAGGGGGCTCCACACCATGTGATTCTACATCAATTTTTAAAATCAGGTTTTTTGTTTTAGTAAATAAATAGTATAAAAGTTTGGTGATCGTAATCATCATTTATAATTTATCAATGCAGTTTTTGTAGGTTAATTTTTTAAAAAATACATTCCCCGGTAGGGCCTGCGCCACAGGTTCAGCCTAGATCCTAAATACGGCACTGGAAACACCATGGAAAAGAGTCACAAGTAGGAGAAAAAGACCCTCATCACCAGTGGAAGTGCAAAACTGCTTTCAGGTTCCTGAAGAAAAGTCTGGCAGACCACAGTCAGAGGAAAACAAGTTCAATCAAGCAGACTGAAACCCAACAAAAAGAAGATATGTTTAGTTGTAATAGGAGACTCCTCACTGCATGAGATTGAAACTAAAATTTGCAGAGAAGGCATACCTGTCAAGTTTTGGATTTGAAAATAAGGGAAAATTTGGCCACACCCCTCTGTGGGTGTGGCCAAATCTGTGGGCATGGCCAAATATAGCCATGTGACTTGCTGGGCTCTAGTCATGCCTGCCACATGGCCATGAAAGTGTCTGCAAACACAGACAGCACTGGCTCTTTGTAAATGGAGATGAGCACTGCACCCTAGAGTTTGATACGACTGGCAGATTTTACTTTCTTAGGATCAAAGATCTCTGCAGATGGTGATTGCAGCCGTGAAATAAAAAGGTGACTGATGCTTGGGAAACAAGCTATGAGAAACCTGGGGAACATAGTTAAAAGTAGAGGCATCACCTTGCAAACAAAAAATTGCATAGTCAAAGCAATGGTATTCCTGGTGGTAATGTATGGGTGTGAGAGCTGGACCATTAGGAAAGCTGAGTGCAGAAAAATAGATGCCTTTGAAATGTGGTGTTAGAAATAGGTCGATCCTAGAAGAAATCAATCACGACTGCTCATTAAAGGTCAAATAGTAAAGATGACACTAAAGTACTTTGGACATCAAATGAGAAGAGAGGATTCACTTGAGAAGGCCTTGATGCTGGAAAAGGTGGAGGACAAAAGAAGGGGGTGGCCAAAAATAAGATGGCTAGATGGTATTGTAGATGCAATGGGCACAAAGCTGTGTGGGCCAAAGAACCCTTTCCTCATCTTCTTGGGGGACTTTTGTTTTGTATTCTTTCTTGTTTACTCAGTGGCTTAAGTGACTAAGATGCTGACTGGGAGGCAGAAGCTCAGCAGTTCGATTCCTGAGTACTGCAGGACAGAATGAGCTCCTGTCTTTGTCCCAGCTCCTGCCATCCTAGCAGTTTGAAAGCAAGAAATTGCAAGTAGATAAATAGGGACCACTTTGCTGGGAAGGTAACAGCGTTCCATGCACTCTGGTGTCTAGTCATGCCTGCTTTGAAACAGAGATGAGCACTGAACCCTAGAGTCAGATATGACTGGCTTTCGAGCAAAGGAAACCTTTACCTTTACCTTACTCATTTTTAATTTAAAAAATTTCCTGGGAAGCAAAGAAATTGCAGAATAGTAAACCAGCCCCCTAGGGTTACCAACTGCTTGTAAGCAGCTTGGCTTTAATGAACTAGCCCTGCACATGGCTAGACATCCCCCCCAGAAAAAAATTAGGGTGGAGGAGCAAGGGATTAATTCCCCCAAATTAACCAATCTATTTGTTCCTCACTGAAACCAGTTGAAGCACCAACACCTGAGAATGTCGGATCCAGCTTAAGGTAGGTAATTAGTAAAGTAAAAAGCAACCTCTGTAGTTTCCAAGCCTCCCAGCAGCTGAGGAGTTAATCTCCCTCCAGATGGTTTGTTAGAAGGTGGGGTGCTCTCTCTCTCTCTCTCTCATATAGTGATCAAGCAACACCACCCCTCCCAAGTTAACTCTAGAACAGAAATGGAAGCATCCAGCCAGGAGGCAGGGCAGAAACAGCTCAATAAAGCATGAGAGCGAGAGAGAAGTCTTACACTGATTTGCCCCTGCATATATGAAATATCGCTCACCTCTAGAGTAGACTCATGTCCCATGGTGGCTCCGACCAGCAGCAGCAGCAAAAATGAAGCCTCCATGACCATGTGGCAGGAGGGAAATGAAAGAGAAACTACAGAACGCCCCTCCCACTGCCTTCTCTCTCTCCCCTTCCACAAGTGAAAAGCCACACAGCAACCTCTGGTGGCCAGAAAAATATACTGCAGCTTCGCCTGTGAGGGCTCCAGTCAGGATTTTTTTTAAAAAAATAAATAAATAAGGGAAATTACGGGGAAATTAATAAAATGGGAGGGGGGCTGGAAGAGGGGTAAAACTAAGGTGTTTTCCCGGGGAAAATAGGATACTTGACAGGTATGAGAGAAGGTACCATGGACAGCTAGGTATTCTGTCTCCCTGGAGGACAGATTAGGCATTTAGTGTTTTTCATATGACCAACTTCAGTTGTCTACATTAAAGCTGATATATACAGTGAACACAAATTGCCCACATCATGTTCCTAACTAAGAGCAGGATTGCCACCGGTCATGAAAACCACAGATGTATATCCCTTTAATCCATATGGGAACAAATGACACAGTCTAGAGGAACTATATAGAAATCACATCAAACTTTGAAGCTATGGGAAGGAAAGAAGGGCTTTAAACAGAATTGGAAAGGGAAGGCAAAGATAATCTCAGAGATAATGATAGAAGAAGGCTGATGAACAGTAAGAGAAATAGTCTGAACAGCTCTAATGGAGGCTATTCATGAAAGAAAACCACAAATCACACAACCTCTGGTGTTTATATATGAGTTTGAGAAACAACAAAGAACTGGAGATCTTAGTTCAGGACTGTAAACATGATTTGTAAGGGATAACTGGAACTTGATGGGATGGCCTCCTTGACTATAATACAGGGGCTGAAGAATATAAACTGTTTTAAAAGGACATAGATGTCATGATCCTATGGTCACCATAGCTCCTTGCTTTGCTAGAGCTGGTCAAACTGTGACACAGCTGACTGCATTCTTTCTTTTATTTATACATATCTCAGATTTCACAGAGATTAGATCAACACCAGGTGTCTGTCAAACCAGACATGACATCAGAGGACAGAGGGAAGAGGTCAATCTCATCATACCTTGGGAGCCCAGGTGCTTTTCCATGCTACAAACACATTCCATTCCCATGGGAGCCCAGGTGCTTTTTCATGAGGTAAACACATTCCATGGATGGTCAGGTGTCTTCCCATGATGTCATGCATTCTAGAGGGAGGAGGAAACACCTGCAGTGTCTGGAATGCCCCATGTGGTCATTGAATTCCAAAGGGAGGAGGGAACACCTGTGGAGTGGGAATTTCCCATTATGTAATCCCATTATGTAATGCATTCCTAGGAGTGGGTATCCACTCATTTTGCCTATATAAACCAGAGATTTTGAGACCCCAAATTGGTTCTCTAACTGCGGGCTACCAAGCTTTTGTTAATTGAACTCTTTTCCCTGGAGGGAACACCCCAAAGGCAGGAGGCAGGATGTAATCCAACGAGATTGGATGGAATTGGATTGGACTGGATTCTATCTTGGAGATGTACCTTGCCCAACACATCTGATGGATGGCTGAGAGACTTGGACTTTGCTGGATTAACCTAAAATGTTGCCATCCTATGGATATTGGACTTTGCTGATATTTGGCCATTTTATGGACTGATGGACTTTGGCAGGGGGTGTTCTTTTGCTCCACAGTCTTATGTACATTCTGATGGATTTATTGGCACTTTGAAATATTTCATGGACATTTCTGGATCTAAAAGAGCCCTATGGACTTTGGGATTTGGGTATTTTATTCTCTACACAAAGTTCTGTTTTGGGACTTTACCTTGTTGGCTTCTACTTGGGCATAGCACTGGCACCTAGCACTCTGCTTCTACCACACACTGCTACTGCTACATCCACGCTACTATGGAAAAACCACACTCCCTGTGAATGGGTAAGATCAGGGTGTCTGGGTCCTTGGCAGAGGCTGACAGTTGCTGAAAGGAGGGAGTTGTGGTGGACTGCATCATACACAGCACTCTGTCACCACCAAAGCCTCTTAGGACCCCCCCCCCAACCCCCTGACAATAGAAAATAACAGGGAGTTACAGTTTGTGTCATAAATATATATCCCTGTATAGAGATACAATTGGATAAGGTTTATTGTCCCATTAAGATAATAAAGATTAATATAATTGGGGCAAAAAACAAAAGGAATGTGGTAGTTGTATTCTGTTACTGACCACTGAATCAAGGAAAAGATGCAGATGAAATATTTCAAAAACAAATTACAATAATAGCAGTGTAGTAGAAGTGGTCTATTTCAATTATACTGATATAAATTTGGAAGCAAATTCTTCCAAATAGGACCTTTGTAAGAAATGGAGATCAAATCAAAACATTTATTAAAGTCTCTAGGATGTATTGCCTGCATACATTCTAATGCAATGGTGTTAATGCTTTAATTTTGTGTTTTAAACTGTTTAATTTTAAATTGTTTTAAAGATCTTATATTTTATATTGTTTTACATGCCACTGTAATCAACTCCAAGATCCTGTGACATAGAACAAGCTATAGTTGTTGTTTTTAAATAATGGACCAAATCTTGTTGACTCAATGGGATTTTATTTGTCAATTTGTCTATAGGTTCCATTGATTCAAACGAGCCTACTCTGTCTTTTTATGCTAAAGTGAGTTGCAGTTAGGGTAGGTCCAATTGAATCCAGGGAAGCTATGGAGAAGTTGACAAAGTAGATCCCCATTGCTCCAATGATCCTCTTCTATTGTGATTTACTGGGCTAAGTGATAGGGTTGTGGCTAATGAATGAATGAATGTTTCCAGACATTCTACCTAGTGGGTGCCACAATAAAAGTGAATGAGTAGCAATGAAAGCAATCTTTCAGCATATAAATGCATAGAGGAGACCCAAAGAAGCAGCCTCTGAGCCAAATCTATGTAGAGTGCATTACAGTAATCCTATGTGGAGATTTCTAATTCATTGATCTCTGTGGCCAAGTTATTGATGATCAGGAAACATCATAGATGTCATACCAGTAACACTTCTAGCAGGAATTGTGATTTTTTACATATGTTTTCCACTAGTTATTCTAGCATGCAATTCCTATTCCTTTGGGAATCACAGGGTACCTGCTAGTATTCAGTTACTATTCTTTTATCAAAGAGTTTCAGAATATTACATTTTTCTTTCATAAACAGAGCTTCAGTTCATGTCCAGAAAAGGCTATGCCTTTATCAGGCTCTTTGCATCAACAAATTTCAGTTAGATTTTTTTGATTTTCCTGTTAACACATTTTACATATACCTTATATAATCAGCTATAAGTAATCCTGAATATAAAACAAGGTACCTAATTTGGACCTCTAAAACTAGTAAAATAGTTTGACCCAAGTATAAGTCGGGGGTGGAAAATGCAGCAGCTGCTAGTGAGTTTCAATAATCAAAATACTAATAAATGAAAATAAAATTATGGTATCAAGTTAATTGAGACATCAGTGCAGTAACATTTCTCAACATTTATTTTAGAAAAATCAGTAAAAGGACTTAACAAGTCTAACATTAGTAAACTAGCTTTACAAATGGAGAATAGGATCAACAAACACAATATGGTATCAACAATGTTAAAATCCTTCAAAACTGAATCTCTCTCTCCTTCTTCAAAACTGCATCCCTCCCCTCCATGTGGTGCTCTTGCATGTGTCTGCTTCTAGAACGTTTTATAATATTTATGGTAGTGTAGTGTATTTTTTTACTGTGAATTGGCACCACCCAACCAGTAGGGAAGGTGCTGGGTGGGCCAATACCAGTAGTACTGAAGCAGGAAACATTGCTCTAGCTTCTAGCCACACAGACCGACTGATACCAGGGCAATAATGAGAGACAACAGAACAGGGAGGTGAGGCACGCATGTCCCAAACCTGCAGGAACAAGAAAGGATTTTTTCCTCTGTCTGCAATGGCTTGGGACATGCACACCTTGCCCCCCCCTCCCAATTCTGTTGTATCTCATTGCTAGAGAGATGCACCGAGAGGATGGGGGGGGGGAGTGGCCACACACATCCCAAACCAGAAGCAGCAAGAAAGGAGATTGCTCCAGTTTGAGACGCGCCTGTTCCCACCATCTTGTTGTTGATTGGCACATCTCAATCCAGCATGGTTTTTGGACCATTGGGGTCGTTGGCCCCAGTATAGGTCAAGTCCCCCTTTGAGACCTCATTTTGGGGTTCAAAAACTCGATGTATACTCAAGTATATATGGTAGATAGAAAAACAGGGTTTCCTAAACTAAAACACAGCTTACTGTTGGCATGGAGAGACATAATTTCATCTTCAAATATAAAACTTGGGTTTAGGAATATGAGCATTAGAGATTTCCAATGTTCTAATTTTTTAATTATCCTTCTGGCCACTGTAAAGACAGAGAAATGAAATACTGTGAAAGGAGAGAAAATCCTCAGGTGTAAAATGATTTGTATTTGGAAAATAAGTAGAACGTAAAAATATAGGGCCCAATAGTTAATGTTGCTTCACTCCACTGTTGTTGCCTTTTGTCCAATAAAAGCATCTTGTAAGTGGGATCAATATTCACTCAGCTTGTAAATTGTACATCAAGGATGGGAAAAACACTTACTTTTATATTAACACTCTGGAAGTTTCTGGATGTTCAATACAAATATAAATGTTTGCAATATAAATATCTCCTACAATACTATACTCTTACATTCCAAACAAAATAAAAGATGTTTGAATAATACTTAGACAAGTGTCCCTGCTTGATAAATAATGTTTTGCCATTCATTGTGATAAGAACCCTTGTCTCTGATCTATAGCATCTGTTCAAACATTACTTGGAGTCACTATGGCTGCAAATCATTATTTTCAAGTCAAGTAATGAGTTGTACTAACTTGACCAATAAGAGTTCTCCTAATGGGGCTGCAGAACAGAAGCATCGCTCCAGTAACTACCATGATCGACTCTAGTAAGCAGAAGAAAGTGAATCATTAAGTGCTTCAGTTTGTGCATGTATCTCTCTTGACTTTAAGTGGACTGAGAGTGCTTATATACCCCTAGGACTGGAAATTAAGGATTGCCATTTATAGTTCACTTTGCTGGTTTCCAAAGCAGTCCGGGGTGGGGGTGGGGGGCAATCACAATAGGGCTTTGCTTTATTTGTTCAAATAAAAACAGCAGCTATGCAAAATTATAATTACAAAATGTAACCCCTTCTGCTATGGTTATACGCAGTGAAAACTATGGTACTAGTAGAGGGTGGGTCATCAAAGAAGAAAAGTCCAATACTTGCAGGCTGCTCCTCCCCAATCTGGCATCTTCCCCAATTCTCAGGTACTTGTTTACTTTACTGATTTGGCCCCCATGCTTGATGGTGCTCACCTGCAATGCCAGATGAATTCATGCCAGATGAATTCATGTTTACTTATAAGAATGGGTGGGTGGATGACTCCAACATGGTGGCTATAACTCACTCATGATTGGTCAAGTATTTACTTCAGCATCAGCTAGCTTTGAGGGACTGGTGAGTTATAGGAGGGTCACAGGTGTTTACAAGACACTGTTTTCCTTTCCATGCTAACTTTTTTCTAGTTTTGTGCCTAGTTTTGAGTCCAAAACAGAATGTAGAAAATTGTTCTCCTCCCATTTGTGCAGTAACTTCCTTAACTAAGCTGGATGAGGTCCTTTCAAGGATGTTTGGGCAACCCAAAGATGTTGTTTCTGGGGGACTGCAGCCTTATTCATTATACTGGGAGGGATTAGTTTCACTGTTTATATCAGGGGTTCTCAACCAAAGACCCGTGGGCCATATTTGGCCTGAAGCACCAGATAATCTGTCCCCCACCTCCACTCCAGCTGCCGTAGCTGCCAAAGTTGACCGCAGACTCATTTACAACTGTTGTAAACACATTTACTATAGCTGTAAATGAGTCTGTGGCTGATTCTGGCACTGACGGTGGCAGCTGGAGCACCAGTTCAGCACTCCAATTGTTTGAGGGAGTGTGACCCAGCCCCGACTTGAAAAAGTTGAGAACCCCTGGTTTACATGATGGCCATGAACATCTCAGGTTGGTATTGTTCCAATACATGAAGTTGACTTAGTAATATCTCACTTATGAGAGGAATAGTCTGAATATGAACGGGAGGTATTAAGTAGCCCTATTTTAGAACATGAGTATGTGGATAAAGTACTGGTAGCAATTTGGTCAAGCATGTGGCCTCTTCAGTCTTGACAATCATGATGGAAGCTCACTGATGGGGCAATGATTTGGTTGGTGCAGTGTGCAATAAGCATTTCTTAATACAAAGGAGTTGTGCACATGATTGTGTGTCTGTTCTTGATACAGAGATGCTTCACAACTACCACCATATCTCAAATATTGCTTTTGAAAGAATACCAGTGAATCAGCTTCAAGCATGCATGAAAAATGCAGATTATCCAAAGCCATTCCAAAATGGTTCCAGCCCTGATGGAACTGAATAATCTTTGATTACCATGATGACTGAACATTTCTCGGGAGTACTTGGGCATACCTGCAGCAGCAATCAGAGAGTCCCGTGTGGTCATGTGGAAGCCAAGGTGAATCAGTACTACAAGATGTCTCTCAAGGAAAAGCTGATCGCAAATGTCCACAAAGAGGTGCACACTCATGCCACCTGTCAAGTATCCCGTTTTCCCCGGCGAAACCCCATAATTTAGAGTCCCTCTTCCCATTATCACGTATTTTTTATAATTTCCCACATTTTAAAAAAATAATCCAGGGGCATGTAAATCTCCCATATATTATTGTTATATCTTTATTTATCAGGTGTGCAGCTCATACCAGAGCAGAGGAGTGTTGGGCTCCCCCTGGTGGAGGAAGAACCACCCCATAGACATGACTGTTTCCCCTCAGGGGGAAAAGGCAGCCAGCAAGCCAGGCTTACTGTAATAATCCTATTCTAAATTCCCCCCTATTTTCCCCCTATTTGACTGCATTTCATTTCATATTATGGTGATTTTTCATGGAGCTGTTTTTTACATTTAATCAGTTAATTGTCTACTGTCTTAGTGTTTTTTGCCTCAATTTCATTTTTTAAAACTATTTAAGAGAAAACCATGAAAGTATCCTGTTTATGCTGTATGCAAATATACTTGGAGCCGCTTGGCTCATTGACTTCCCTTTAACATCCTCTTTCCCAGGAGAGATGGCTTCAAGTATATTTGCATACAATATAAACAGCATACTTCCGTAGTTTTCTCTTAAATACAGATTTTTTAAAAAATGAAATTGAGGCACAAAATTTATTTATTTTATTTATTTATTTTATTAATCACATTTGTATATGCCGCCCACTCAGGCAGAACCCGACTCAGGGCGGCATTACAACACTCTAAAAAATACATAAAAAACATTACAAAATCTTATAAAACCCACCCAATAAAAACCCACATCCACCCCCTTTTTAAAAACCCATATCCCACTCATCCAACCCACTCACCGCACAAGAAGGACGAAGAGAAAGTTCTTATAAAAACCAGCCGGCGGGGACCATGCTAAGACAGTAGACAATTAACTGATTAAAATGTAAAAAACAGTTTCATGAAAAATCACCATAATATGAAATGCAGTTGAATAGGGGGAGAATAGGGGAAAATTTAGAATAGAATTAAATTATCGCAGTAAGCCTGACTTGCTGGCTGCCTTTTTTTCCTGTGAGGGGAAGCAGTTTTGCCTATGGGGTGGTTCTTCCTCCACCAGGGGAACTCAACATTCCTCTGTGGCTCCTCCTCTTCTAGGCTCTTGGATGTGCCTAAATTTTGGGGAGGAGGGGTCCTGGCCTGGGAAGAGAAGGATGTGGCCTAAAATTTCCCTTATTTTCATGTCCAAAACATGGCAGGTATGACTCATGCTCACAACAAGATTACAGTGGTTGGGGTTGGGGCTGTTGGCATGGCCTGTGCCATAAGCATATTGATGAAGGATTTAGCTGATGAACTTGCTCTTGTTGTGATAGAGGACAAGCTGAAGAGTGACCTTCAGCATGGCAGCCTCTTTCTCAGGACACCAAAGATTGTCTCTGGCAAAGAATATGCTGTGACTACCCACTCTAAGCTGGTGGTCATCACTGCTGGAGCCTGCCAGCAAGAAGGCGAGTCTCATTTGAATCTGGTTCAGTGCAATGTGAACATCTTCAAATTCATAATTCCCAATATTGTCAAGTACAGCCCAAACTGCAAGCTGCTGATTGTTTCCAATCCAGTGGACATTCTACCCTATGTTGCATGGAAGATCAGTAGCTTTCCTAAGCACCACATTATTGGAAGTGGCTGCAATCTGGACTCTGCCCGTTTCCACCACCTGATAGCCGAGAGGCTGGATATCCACCCTCTCAGTTGTCGTGGCTGGATTGTTGGAGAACATGGAGACTCCAGTGGAATTGCTGCCCTAGAAATATCCAATCAATTTTGTGGCCTTAAAAGTGGCTCTCCCCCTCTTGTCACCAACACCGATGCCCAGCAACTTTGCTACCTCTCCTCGGAGCCCCATGTCACCGGCTGGGGATTTAAGGCAGCAGCTGCTGCGTATGACGTCTTCCCCCCCTCCCAGCCTTGTTTGCGGGAGGGCTCAAAAGGTTGCTTGCAACCATGGGCTGAAGGACTTTGCTGCCTCTCCCCAGAGTCCGTCACTGTCCGGGGATTCGAGGCAGCTGCCACTGCAGACGACATCTCTTTCCCTCCCAGCCTTGTTAGCAGGAAGGTTCAAAAGGATACTGGCAACCGTGGGCTGAAAGACTCCTTCCATGTTCTTCGAACTCAGTGAGTGGGTTTAGGTTGTGTTGCTTTATAATGACGTTATTTTTGTAATTGAAAGGTGAACAGTTAATTGTATTATTGACTTAACTTGATATTTTTTGAAACGTTTATTGTGACTTGTATTATTTATGGTATTTTGCACTGTTATTTCTGTATGTTGTTGTATCTCCCCCTCCCCTTCCCTTGTACTTATGATTTGCTTTGTATTTATTTGACCATTTTGTAAACCACTTTGAGTTGTCAGTAGACAAGTAAAGCGGTATATAAGCATATTAAATAAATAAATAAATAAATAAATAAATAAAATACCTTCCCAAAAAAGTGTGCCTGTTTTGGCTGTGCAGCACAGATGTACATGTGAGTACAGGTGTTAGGGAATTAAATCCTCACTCAATTTTCCTTCACAAGACAATTTATTTATTTATTGCTCAAATTTCTATGCCGCCCAATCAGGCGAACCTGACTCAGGGCGGCTCACAACAGGAATTATAACACACATATTAAAAACAATTAAAACCCCAACATACCCACTCACCTATTAAAACTAACCACATTAAAACTGCCCGCATTAAAAAGATTGGGAGGCTTCATTTTATAAGCCAACAGGCGGGGGCCACTCTTCCATCTGAGCCCCACACCTGCCCGGCCAACCAGGTTTTTAATTCTCTTCTGAAAGGCAGCAGCTCCGTCTGCTCCCACAACGCTACTGGCAGGAGGTTCCACAAGGTCAGTGCGGACACAGAAAAGTCCCTCCTTCATGTGCCAGAGAGGCGAGCCCCTCTGGCAGATGGAGCAATTAGAGAGCCCCTCCAGTCTGCTCTGGTTGGATGAACAGACACTCTTGGGATGATGCAGTCTCTTAGGTATCCTGGCCCACTACCATGTAGGGCTTTAAAGGTCAAAACCAGCACCTTGAATTGCACCTGGAGACAAACTGGTAACCAGTGCAGCTCCCGAAGCAATGGTGAGGAGCGAGCATAACACCCGTATCCCATCACCACCTTGGCTGCTGCATTCTGCACCAGCTGTAGCCTCCAAATGGTCATCAAGAGCAGCCCTATGTAGAGTGCATTGCAATAATCTAGCCTGGAGGTCACCAGAGCATGTGTGACCATGAGCAGGGAATCCCGGTCCAGGAGTGAACGCAACTGACGGATGACGTGAAGCTGTGCAAAAGCCCTCCTGGCCACGGCTGCCACCTCATCTACAAGTAGCAGTCCCAAATCAAAGAGGACCCCTAAGTTGCATACCGGGTCTGTCTGGGGCAAAGCAGCCCCATCCAAGACCAAAGTTGGCAGCTCCCTGGATGACGCGGGGCCCCCTATCCACAGCCACTCAGTCTTGGACGGATTCAATTGTAGCCCGTTGTCCCCCATCCAGATCCCAACAGCTTCCAGACATCTGGATAGGGCATTGACCGCATCACTGGGGTCCCCACGGGCCGAGTTGTACAGCTGGGTATCATCAGCATACTGATGATACCTCACCCCATGTGAACGGATAATCTCGCCCAGTGGCTTCATGTAGATGTTGAATAGGAGAGGAGACAGCACCGAGCCATGAGGCACCCCATAATGTAGGGACCTAGGGCTTGACCTCTCACTCTCCAACCATACCGACTGGGTCCAGCCCTCCAGAAATGAGGAAAACCTGGATAACACAATACCCTGGATCCCCAATCCTTTGAGCCGTTCCAGAAGGATACCATGGTTGACAGTATCGAAGGCTGCTGAGAGGTCAAGAAGGGCAAGGACAGACGGATGGCCACCGTCCCGCTTCTGCCAGAGATCATCTACCAGTGCGACCAATGCCATCTCTGTACCATATCCAGGCCTGAAACCTGATTGAAAGGGATCCAGAATCTAAATCATTCTTCTTCCATGCCATTGAGGAGGTTGAGGAAGTTCCTGGTGCTTTTGAATAATAGCCTGACAACAGGCTTTCTAAAAGAATGACACTCTCAAATTGCAAACCTACTGTGCATAATGTGACTTACTTCAGAGTAACATTGCATGTCATTGTGTGCTTAACCCATTCATTTATTTTAGCAATTTTTACGTTGTCTAGTTCAATTCTTTTGTAAATAATGTATCATTGGGCTGATGAGCACTATTTCTAGATGGGCAGGAGTTAAAATTCTATGTGGGCAGAATGTAAAGTTGTATTCAAATCAAGGGCACCTCTTGTGATGAGTGACAGTTAAGACATATGCCCTGGAGGAATTTGGATCTCTAAGCAGGTTTTGAACAGGCCATATAGCCTTAACTTTCCACTCATTTACCTGTGTGTCAGGATTTGCCATAGTATGAATGTCTTATTCAGCATGATCTTGACACATCTATTTTATATTTCTTTCCCCTTCATGGTCTTGGATGACACCCACTAATTCTAGAATGGAAAACATATACTGTTTACAGAAAGGAAAATAAATATTGCAATCAGTTACACACTATGTTATGGGTATGGAAATTATGCATGTTAGTTATTCATTTTACAGTGAATATAGTTATTATAATAAATTTAAGGGACAATGCAGTAACAAAAATTCAGAATTGATTTAATCTGTATAATCTGCATTATATAAGTGATGTGAAAACAGCAGTTCCTTGTTTTACTTTGCTTTAGAATTTGGCTGCATTTACCAACTGGCAGAATCAAGACTCAAAATACTGAGACCTTTCTAGAACCCAATTTCTTGTTAAGAGCAGAGGTGGGAGAATTAGGAATAATTCATGCCAAACAAGTCTAGAATTTAGTGTATATAGTATAATATATAACATACACATAAATAATAATCTATAATATTGCAAGAAGGAATTTGTATATGTCACAATGACAATACACAACAAATATAGTAGGATATAGGTACATATTACTATTAAGACTAATATATGATAATATATTATTAATATTAAGAGTAATAATTTGCAAGAAATGTAAATCAATAAAACTGTAAATATGAAAACATTAAAAACTTGATTGTAAAATGGAAGTTAAACTAAATTAGCAAAAAGCTTAGAGAAGAAAAATAGAATATAGAAGAGTTCTATATCTTAGTGTTAGGTTAAAGTCACTCTGAATTCTTCACCCCTGTTAAATATTTGCACATAGTCATTCAGACATGTTCTGTTGTGACTGACCTTTCACAAATGAAAAAATAATTTACTACAAAGTTGGTATTAGAAAGTTCAGAGGGCAGAAAGAAGCCTATTCAATGACCAACAGGAAAACACTTCCTTGAAAGAGGTCATTATGGAAGGAAGAAAATTCAGAGGTGTGTTAACAGGCTTACCTACTGCTGGCATATTTGTGTTACCACTGCTAAATAATAGTGTCCAAAATATAAATATCATCAGAACTCTGCATGTAATTTCTGGCTTATTATGATGTCTACAATCCCTTTCACTATGAACACTTGATATGTACTTTATGTTATGGGTAACTCTTGACAAGTCTACACACAGAGAGAGACAGAGACACAAACTCTCTCTCTCTTCTTAATTGGAAAAGGCAGTTTCTGGCACTCTTTCTTTTTTATTCTCTAGGTCCACTACCTGAAGGTCATTGCTGGATCTGTTATGGACAGTGTTAATATCATGGGCATCTAGGTGTGCTGCCTGATCTGCATGCAGGAAAGGACGGCTGGGGTGAAATACCAACATGCTCAAAAACAACGTCGTTTACATTACCCCTTTAACGCTTCAACCCAAGATGAATCGCATGAGAGAGGTTGTTTTTGAGCGCATTGGTATTTCATATTTCACAGGTATTAGCTTGCAATATGTATACTATTGTTAAGATTTTTATATTCTGCATGGGCAGAACATTGGCTTCAGAGCATGGGTGTGGATTCCCCATGCCCAGTTGGCATGGAACGGCCCTCGCAGAGGCCACTTCAGTCGAGAACGCTCCTGGCCCGTGGGCTCTGCGGGCACAGAAATTAAGGGGGGTGGATTAATAATAAGGGTTGATTCACCCACAATCTGACCTGACCAGCGATCCTGCTGAGAGAAGCAGATCACTAACCTCCGTTACCTATTAGGCAATTACTGACTCACAGAAGAGCCTAATCCTTAGTGCAAATAGAAGCCATATTTACTCTGGCGTAAGCCTCAGACAATAGTTTTCCTCTGTCAGTGTTTGCCTTAGTTAATTAACTTCCCCAAGAGAGGTTCTCAATTAACCCGGGTAAATGGGTGATGTGATTTTCTGTCAGATGACCATTCTACCATGCGCAGCCTTGAACATAATATATACTGATGATTTTCCCTCAATAAATCACTGGTCTTCGCTCCATCTTGCCTCGTGTCGTTCCTTTGACCAGTCTCCTCCGGGACCCCAAGGGCCGCTTCACGGCCCCAATCCTACATCTGGTGACCCGCGACGTGATCCTACCCGAGAGTAAGCGATCACACGGTCCGGTTCTGTGCTCGAACCGCGTCCAACCATCCCGGAGGACAGCGCGGCAGCCCGGTCGGTAAGCCAGCCGATCGGGAAGACGGCCCAAGCGGCGAGGCATTACAGAAGAGGCATCCTACAGCTTGCTCCCGACTTTCACGGCGGCTTGCAGGTTACGGAAAAACACGTTCCGCTCAGGGTCAGCTGTGAACCCCTGACAGTGCAGAGGCCACCGAGGGCCCATGGCAGCAGTCCACGCTCTGAGCTCTACCCAGAGAATCGTCGCCAGAACCTATTACCTTGCCCAAAGACGCGTCGACTCGTCCAGAGGAGGAAACTTCGGAGGACCTACGCAGGTAATATGGGGACTTGTCCTCAGCGACAAGGTCCATCTGCTAGCCAAAGAACTCATGAGGAGGAGTTCAGAATCCTGGCCGGGGTGTTTCAGTTTAGTCTTCACAGCAGAGAGCTAGCGAGACTTTTGGTGTACCTAAGGGAACACTGCCTGCTTTACCCAGAAGTAGGTACGTTAACCCTTAAGCTTTGGGATCAGATAGGAGACTGCATTCAGCAACCCCCGAAAGCTCCAGAGGGCATAATTCGCACATGGAGCAAATGTAGGAAACTCTCAGTAGAGGATGACCCAGTCCGGATAGAGACCTAGAAACCCCCAGCGCAGTCAGAACCATCAGCCCCAAGGAGTCTCTATCCGTCATTTCAGCTTAAGCAGGGCAGGGTAGGGAGCATTCCCTCAGTGACAGCTGCAGATGTCACCGAAGGAATTCATGGCATGAGAGGCCCTGGCGCTTCTCTGACAGTTAACAGTCCCCTGCCAATTAAGAACATTCAGCGCATGGGTGAGGAAGATCCATTCACGGGGAAATTGCCAGTGGCACAATTAGCTAGCGCCCAACTGCTGTGCTCAGCCTATCTGAAGGCAGACACACGTTCAGGCAGGGCTGCTCAGCGCCCACTGCTCATGGAAATCTGCATGGCCCCTGGCCACGCAGGGCTCCAGAGCAGACCAATTACCACACTCAGGGGCAGAGCAGTGCCAAAACCCCAAGGCGCCTGCTTCCAGTGTGGTAAAATGAGACACCTTAGAAGAGAAAGCCAATCTAGACCAGGCAGATCTTCAAAAGGTTGTCTTAATGCCAAATGGCCACACTGGCATGCATCTGGTCCAGGCTAGAAAGGAGGCAGCCATCGCCCTGGCTATGCCAGAAGAACCATCCCAGCAATAGTACCCCGAGTTCCCCCAGGGCACAGGCAGAAACTACTTGTCTCACCTTGGGAGTAGCCCAGAGAAACTCGCCCCTAAGTAGAAGCACCCAGATGGTTGTAAATAGCCAGCTGTGTATAAGTCATCTCCTCATGTGTAGGATAGAACGCTGCAGATCAGGGGAGGAATGTGCGAATGCGTAAATAGATGTGTGTATGTGTGGTGCACCACTGAATGTATGACTGCAAGAACTGTGTATGATTGCAAAAGCCTTGTCTCTATGACCACAGTATGACTGAAAAAGTGTTCCTTGTGTGTAACTGCGTGGTAATGTCACTGTGAAATATGTGTTAAGCAGTTTGCACTCTGCTCATGGGCACGAACTATTTAAGGTTTGAGAAAGCAGGATGTACAAAACCCTTACAAAACCCTTTGCCTTGCCTGCTTAGCAGTTTAAGGGCAGCAGGAGGGGGGGAATCCTAACCTGCAATAGGGCAGGGTGATTCCCCCTTCCTCCCTTGAGACTTTTTCTTTGTCAAAGGATTAAGCCACTCCTGGAAACCAGTTTTGCAATCCTTGCCACTCAGGAAAACAGATTTTTCTTTTCAGAAGCGCGATCTGAAAACAAAAATCACTTCTATGAGTTTTCCTCACTAGATCATTAGCTATGGGGCCCCTCCCTACGTCTGTGTTCCTCAAACCCCCATCTCTGTGTTTTAAGGTTTTTTGAATGTCTCTTAGCGTCTTGAAGTCACGTATCTCACTAGGAGTGAGAGAATTGCATTGTCTTCATGTGTGTACTGTGTTATCATCTTGTAACCTCGGTTCTCAACCTTTTAAAGTCAGGGGCAAAGTTCCGGGGCCTCAGGCAGCTCTGGGGGTCCGGACAGTCATCCTGTCCTTCCTCCGCCACACAGCCCTTCTTGGCTTAGTGGGGGTAGTGGCAGAGCAACATGGGCCGCTTCTGGCCCACTTGCCCACATCTGGCCGCAGGTTGAGAATCGTTCTAACTCTCCTTCATTCTCTTAGGAAAGATACTGTTCTGGTATTTTGACTTTAATCTGTGCAAAGTAACTCACTCATTGTACCCCTTTCACAGGAAAAAGCACGCAAACATTCTTGCGCTCTGTATATTCAGAAAATGCTTACCTTTTTTACAGGAACAAAACTCCTCTCCAGGCCTTAACCAATTTATTTATTTCTACAGCCTTAAATTGCTTCCTTTCACAGGCTCCAGAGTTAATTACTGATAGGGATTTCTTAACAGGAGGACCCGGTTGTCTTAGTTACCTGACCTAATCTGATTTCGTTATGATAAGAGTTGTTACATTCTCATTGTGCTAACTTCTGACTTGTCTTTCCTCCTTTCCTCCTTTCGCCAGTGGAACTCCCTGCTGGAAATGTTTAACCTTTTTTGTGTATTATTTCCTTACAGCTGGCACGTCATAGTTGGCTTGTTTTAATAAGTCTTAGTCGGTCATTTTAAGTATGGCTCCTGGGCCGCGGCACCCTCTCTAGTGAGCAGACACATTTTGCAAACTCCAGAGCACAGAGGAAGGATTAGTCCCTGAGCTCCTGAGCATGTGCAGAGTGCCACCCATTAGCCAGGACTGCCTAGGACCATTTTAAGAATGCAGTCAGGTCACACCTTTCAATCAGATACAGGCATTTTTTAGGCCACCCCTTCCCTTTTTGCTGCTAGTCTAAGCACAGGCAAAAGGCTAAGCCACCATCTGGCACCCTTCTAAAAGTGTGCACGCACACCATGAATGGATGTGTGCCGGGGGGCCTTCATGAGAAATTTACCCAAGGGAAGCCTGGTGCTTAATGCACCAAGGTTTGCCATAAGACCCCAGACTCGTCTCGCTTCAAACGCAGACAGTCACCTTGTGTGGATTGATGTCACCGGTTCCTCTTCGGGGGGCTAGGACAGTTTTCACTTATGGGGGTCGCACATATTAGGTTCTTACTTGGCAAGAGGACCAAGCTTGGTGCACGCTCCTGACTCTTCCGCAAGCGGGCAGAGTTGGCAGCCGTGAACTTCACTTTGCGCACCTTTGCCAAAGAACGCTCCAACATAATTGCTGACAGCCAGTTTCCTAGGAATTTGTTTCACAGTCTACTGGGAGCATACATCACTCCCATGATAGACAAAACTTGCTGAGTTTGTTCCTCACACCTCCAATTCAGAGTCATGCATTCTTTCACCAAAATGCCAAAGCGCTCGCCAGACAGTTCAACCTGCCACTTTCCCAAGCCCAAGGCATAGTCCGTCCCTGCCTGCATCATGCAGGGGCACCGGGGGGGGGGCCCTCGTGGGAGGTCAACCCACGAGGGACAGAGGCCATTCAGGTGTGGCAAATGGACGTCACACATCCCCACATTTTGGCAAATGGCAGTACATGCACGTTTGCATTAATACCTTCCCACAGTTTGTTTGGGCAACAGCACAGAAGGGAGAAACGGCTCCTCGTGTGGAGCAGCATCTCCTTTCCCCCGGCCAAGGGCGAACCTTGGCACATGAAGTCCGATGACGCCCCAGCTTATAGCTCCAGGCAGCTGGCCACCTTCAGGGCCACCTGGGACATTGACAAACAAACAGAAAGGGGGGGGGGACAACATCCCATAGTTGCACAGCAATTTCTGCAAAAACTAACTAACTCTTTCAGAATTTTTATCTCCCAAACAAGTCTCTTCCCCATGCAGGTCCCAGAGGCCAGAATCAGGCCCGGATGCCGTTCGGCTATTGCAAAGTCACTGCCAGTCACTGTCTTGGATGTCATCAGCTGTCCCTCTTCCTTTATGACTTACATCTCCAAAGACATTTCTATGAACATCTTGCATACTCAGTGCTACTTCTAAGGACCATGCTTTTCCCCAAAACAAGACTTTTCCAAGCTCAAGTTACACATGAAACCCCACCAAGAAGGGAAGCCTCATCCTCAAGAAGCTGCTGAATGTCTTTTTATTATCTGTAGTTGCTCTTTATTTATTCATGCCTTGTACAATGCTCCAGTTGGGATTTGCAAGGGACACTTGAATTTCTGTATATTGTTAATAACGGCCAGCTTCCACCAAAGGAAGCCAGCCCAGCCCATGTTTTGCACCGGCCCATTGCTTGGAAAGATTGAGCACCCGGTAGCCGGTAATCCCCAGCTTATTTTCACACCTCCCCATAGGTGTTAGAAAGACATTTGCACAACACCAGAGGTTGCAGAGATAGCTTAGAATCACCCCAGGTCACAGTAAGAGATCAATGACACATTTCATTATCTTGCCTTGCTACAGAAAGCAGTCTGGATTCAGACCCACAGCTCTGAAAAACCAGGCTGCAGTATTCAGCGTCCCCGGCTTAGCCATAGGCAACGCTCGGAGAATTGGTTAATTGGCTTGCGGATTAGCAAAAGCCATTGACGATACCTCCTCAGCAATAGCGCTGCTCAACCAGGAGCAGACAGAGCTTCGCCATGCCATACTGGATAATCAAGCAGCTATCGATTATCCCCTGTGGTTACATCATTTGGGTTGCGAGTCTGTCCACAGCATGTGTTGCTTAAATCTCACAGACAATACCCACAAGATACAGAGCCAGCTCACGGACCTCCACACCCTAGTTAAGAACATCAAGGAGGATTCTTCATGGGGGTGGTGGGACTCCCTGTGGTTGTGGTTCCCATGGGGTTGGCTTCAGACGACACTCAAAGTGATTGTGGGGGTGATAATACTGGGCACAACAGTGTGTTGTTTCGTGCAATGTATTCCCTCACTGCTATCGAGATGTCCCCCATGGAGGGAACCCCGACACGTCATTCCCACACATCAGCTGATGCCCCTCTTGCGCAGAGTTGCCGGTCAGGTTCCTAAGTAAAAGGAAAAGGGGAGATGTGGATTCCCCATGCCCAGTTGGCATGGAACGGCCCTCACAGAGGCCACTTCAGTCGAGAACGCTCCTGGCCCGTGGGCTCTACGGGCACAGAAATTAAGGGGGGTGGATTAATAATGCAAGCGCGGCGCCAAAATGGCCGCCGCGCCCTTTGCGGGCCCCCCCCCACAGGACAGAGAATCCGGGTAGTTAGGGGCGTGGCCAGCTCCCTTATAAAAGGGGTGGCCACGAGGCAGCCGAGCTGCCATTTTACCTCAGCGACGGAGCGGAGAAGTTTTTTCCCCTGTGTCTCCGTCGCTCGTTAGCTTACTGGGAAGCCTTTTGGTAGCGATTTTGCCTGGCCGGCTTCCCTTTTTTGCTTCGGTGGAGATGCCTTCGAAGAAGAAGGCAGCTTCGAGTTCAGCTCGCGCTGTTAGGAGGCGCAACCCAGGTCGGAGGACCGTGGTGCCGCCTCCTCAGCAGCCACCTTTGCCAGCCCCGACCGGGGCCGGCGGAATGGGGTCTATTGCCCCTTGGCCCGCTGTGGGCGAGCAGAGTGTGGGCGCGGATGGCGCTCCGGCCCGCGGCCCACGAGCGGTGGACACCGCTCCTCCTCCTGCCCACTCCGTCGGGCCTATTCCTTTTGGGCCGCAGCCTCTCCCTGGGCCCTCTAGCCTTGGGGGGTGGGGCGGCCCCCTGCCTTGGCAGGTTTCTCCACCAGCTCTGCCGGGCTTCGGTGCTGGCCAATGGCCATATACGGGCCCCGGGGTGCAGGGACCTGTACCCGTGCCTGGATCAGGCGGGCCGGCCGGCCCTTTGCCCATGGTCAACGTGGACACCTTACTGGCCCGCATTGCGGCGCTGGAGGCGTCTTTGGCCCGGGCCAGTCAGGCGGGCGCCCCCTTCGGGGTTCCTTTTGAGGTGCTGTCGGCAGCAGGACAACAGCCGGCGGGGAGGGTCGAGCTGCTGCAGGCGGGTGGCGCGGCTTCGGCCACTGCCTCGCAGCTCCCCAGCCAGCAACCTGGTGCGGGTCAAGCCCCGGTGATGAGCTCTAGGTCGGTCGTGAGCTCCGACGCCCCCAGTGGGCCGGAACCCCCGGTGGGGGCGGCCCGCGGGGGTGCAGCATGTGAGTATACGGTGCAAGCAAGTACATCCACACACATTCCCAATATAGGGGGGGCCTTTCAATGGCCTTGGCCTCGCGCGGGTGTTGCGGGGGCCACGCTGTCTACGGCCCACCCGGCGACAACAACTGCCACCTTGGGCAATGGGGTGGGCATTGGTCCTTACACTGCGGGGAATGTTCTGGGGGTGGCTGGGTTAGCTCAGGCCCCTTTTACTAGGCCGGCTGTCCCCTTTTCGGCCTTGCCGACGGCAGGGTATTCCTTGCCCTTGGGTGATCACTTGGCACAGGCTACTAGAGAAAAGATATGGCGAGGGGAGTACGTAGATATCTTCTCACTCCTGAACAGAGAGCCCACCAAGGAGGAAAGGGAGGGTCAGGATGAGAAGGATAAGGAGCAGGCACGCCGCCGTAAGCCGCCGCGTACCTGGGCCAACTGGCTTCCCGCTTATTTAATATACATGGCGGTATATTTGAGGGCGCGGCCGGATTTAGCTATCCCCATGGTCCAATATTTGGACAACATATATAGGGCAATGGTTGATTTCCCGGGCCCCTCATGGCTAGCATATGATGAGGAATTCCGTATGAGGATTCCTCTCCACCCCGAGATGAGATGGGATGAGCCGTGCCAGAGACTGTGGCTCTTGTACATGTCACCCACACGCCCTGCCCCGGGGGATAGATACCATTGTGGACATGCGGTCCAGCGAGCGGCTCCAGCGCAGGTTACCCGCCAACCGGCGGGGCAGGGGGTTCCAGCCCGCCTGCTGTGCTGGACTTTCTCGTCAAATGGTTCCTGCAATCGGAAGAATTGCAGGTATAAGCATGAGTGTCCCACATGTTCTGGCCCCCACGCAGCCTCTGCTTGTCCCAGGCCTGGGGGGGCACGAGGCAGAGGGAGGGGTGGACAGTGGGCTGGCAAAGCTGCCGCGGATGGAGCTAGTCCTCCAAAAGGCCCCCTCCCCAATTAAGGTGGACATGCTGGAGCGCTGGCTCGCATCGTACCCAAAGGGGGAGGACGGGGAGTATCTACTTCAAGGTTTTAAGCAGGGATTTCGTATCCCTTTTATGGGTGATAGGTCCCCTCAGGATGCTCCCAACCTTTTATCCCTCAGAGGAAGGGAGGAGGTGGCTGCGGCCAGCATTAAAAAGGAGTTAGACGCGGGCAGGGTCGCTGGACCTTTCCCCGCACCCCCGTTTCCCAATCTTAAGGTTTCACCACTGGGTTTGGTGCCCAAAAAGTCCCCAGGTGAGTTTCGTCTTATTCATCATTTGTCCTACCCAGCCGGCCGATCGGTCAACGATGCTATCCCTGATGACCTTTGTTTAGTCCGGTATACATCGTTTGACCAGGCGCTGCGCATGGTGCGCGTGTGTGGCCCGGGTGCCCTGCTGGCCAAGTGTGACATTAAGTCGGCTTTTCGCCTCTTGCCGGTGCACCCGGGCGACTTTGAATTGCTGGGTTTTAAATTTAAGGGGGAATATTATTTCGATAAGGCCATGCCTTTTGGCTGCTCCATATCATGCTCGGCTTTCGAGCGTTTTAGTACCTTCCTAGAGTGGGCCTTCGTCTGCAGGTCAGGGTCCCGGTCTGTAGCCCATTACCTGGATGACTTTTTATTCGGGGGTGAACGGGGCTGGGACACGTGTGCACGTCTCCTCAACACATTTCAGACGCTAATGCAGGAACTTGGTGTCCCTTTAGCGCCCGAAAAGACCGAGGGCCCATCGACCAAGCTAGTATTCCTGGGAGTTGAGATTGACACAGTAGTGCAGGCTTCTAGGTTGCCGGGTGATAAGGTGTCCAGGATAGTGACCCTTATCTCGGAATTGCTGGCCAAGCGTAAGGCATCCCTGAGGGAACTGCAGGTGCTACATGGGCACCTTAATTTTGCTTGCAGGGTGGTCGCACCGGGCAGGGCTTTTGCCCGGCGCTTATGCGACGCCATGGCAGGGTTATCCAGGCCCCACCACAGAGTCAGGCTTACCCGGGGTATCAGGGCAGACATGTTCGTCTGGTTGCAATTCCTGAGGGAGTTTAATGGGGTCTCATTTTGGAGGTCTGACCTCCTGGCATCCCCCAATTTCCAGATCCAGTCTGATGCCTCAGGATCCCTGGGTTATGGGATGTACTTCAATGGGAAGTGGGCCTATGGTGGGTGGCCACCGGCATGGGCAGGCACAGGTCGCCTGCGGGATCTCACATACCTGGAATTTTTTCCCATTCTGGGGGCTTTGATGCTATGGGGCGAACAGTGGGCTAATTCGGTGGTGCATTTCTGGTGTGACAATGCGGCTGTTGTACACATTGTCAATGCACAGACTTCCAAATCGCCCAGGGTCATGGATCTAGTGCGCCATTTTGTGCTGCGCTGCCTGCGCCTCAACGTCTTGTTCAGGGCCAGGCATGTCCCAGGGATTAATAATGATATTGCTGACGCTTTGTCCCGCCTGCAGATCTCCCGGTTCCGCGCCTTGGCCCCGGATGCGGAGGAATTTCCCTCGCCACTCCCGGACGAGATGTGGACTATTGGCAAGGAGAGGTGAACCGGGTGATTGGCCTGTCACTAGCGCCACGCACGCGTAAGGCGTATCAACAAGCATTCAATTCGTACAGGGCATTTGCTAATCAATTTCTCTTGCCAGAGACCTGGCCTATCCCGGTGGACCATGTTCTGCAGTTCATGGTTCACCTGCATGCACAGGGCCTCGCACCTCGCACCATAGCATCCAAGCTCTCGGCGTTGGCTTTTATGGCCAAAGTGGGGGGTCATGTGGATACCACCTCTGACTTCCGGGTGAGACATGTTTTGGAGGGGTGGGTGCGCGAGCGCGGGCGTTGCCCGGACGACCGGCACCCTATTTCCCCAGGGGTTCTTACCCAGTTGGCCCGGGGCTGGCCAGGCCTCTGTTTTGATCATTATGAGGCAGCCCTTTTTCATGCAGCCACAACGGTGGCATTTTTTGGAGCGCTCCGCGTCAGCGAACTCGTGATGCTGTCTAAGGCGGATGCAAGTGGTAGGGCACTGGAACTCGAAGATGTCTATGTTGCCAAAGACTGGGCCCAGTTGAGGATACGCTCCTCTAAAACAGATCAGCATGGCGTAGGCAGTGGTGTAAGACTGCTACGTTGTTCTTTGGCAGACATCTGTCCGGTTGGTGCCCTACAGGAGTACCTGGCACTGCGTGGCATGCACCACGGCCCGTTTTTCTGTCACCAAGATGGGTCTCCCCTTACTAAATTTCAGTTTTGGAAGGTGACGGCCAGAGCCCTCACTAGGGTGGGCCTACCAGGTGCCCGTTATGGCACACATTCGTTCCGTATTGGTGCAGCCTCTACAGCAGCCGCTTTTGGGTACTCTGGGGCTGACATACGCAGCATGGGGAGGTGGGGCTCGCAATGTTTTCAGTTTTATGTGCGCCCACTCCCGCCATGAGTACCAATCCAGTCACCTTACCGCCTTTTTTCTCAATTTTCTTACAGACCCTGGGTGTCGTATTACACCGGTGACAGTATGGCTGGTGGGCCACAGCTATGTGCACAGGGCAGCGCGTTACGCTGCGGCGACAGAGTGGGACCCCGACTGGGACTGGGTGAACACGCCAGTCTCGCATGGCATGGTAAGCCTGGGATGTTATGGCGGGAGCTGCGGCCTTTCCTTTTTTCTGGCCTGGGTGCTGACCCACCTGACATTCTAATCATCCACCTGGGGGGCAATGATTTGGGCCAGGTCACCGGCTTATCGCTCAAGCATGCGATTTGCGAGGAACTCGCCTACTTGCATTATGTCTGGCCTGCCACAACCCTGGTTTGGTCGGACATTGTTCCGCGCCATTCTTACAGAGGGGGCGTTAACCTCCTGGCCCTTGACCGCGCTAGGCGCGCGGTCAATAAGGCAGTGGCGCGGTTTCTTGCCACCAGGGCTTGGGGACGGGTTAGTCATCACCCCGATATTAGTCTACAAAATTATGACTTGTACGCAGGGGATGGGGCCCATCTGTCGCGAGGAGGTATGGACCTCCTGTTGGGTGATTGGCGAGCAGGCCTGTTGACCGAGCTGACGGTCTGGGGGGGGGGGGCGTCAGGTCTTCTTTGAAGCCCCTCCGTGTGGCGGGTAGCACTGGTAAGGTAAACAGTATGACCCACAAGTATCCGGCAGGTTCGCAATTGACTGGACAACACTAGACAGGAATAAATTAGTTAAACGTTGTCCGGTCAACGACGAACCAGGCGATGGGGTGATGATGATTGCTAACCAGCATGCATCACCCCTGTGATTTCACGGATACGCGTCAGAGGGTGGGGTCATAAGTTAGTTATTGACTACGGTCTACAATTTGTTTGTTGTCAACAAACAAATTGATACAAATTGATACATTGTAACCAATTGCCGTTGGCAATTTTGGGGTGGTACCTTACCAGTGTTACTTCGGCCTGCTTGCCTTAGGAATTATGATTGGTCGTTTTACCAATACAAATTTATAATTCGGACTAGGGCATTGAATCAATAAATGTGGCCCTATGCTGTTATCCACTTTCAATGTTGTCTGTGTCCGTTATTGGGGGGGTGCGCCTGCAATGCAAGCGCGGCGCCAAAATGGCCGCCGCGCCCTTTGCGGGCCCCCCCCCCCCACAGGACAGAGAATCCGGGTAGTTAGGGGCGTGGCCAGCTCCCTTATAAAAGGGGTGGCCACGAGGCAGCCGAGCTGCCATTTTACCTCAGCGACGGAGCGGAGAAGTTTTTTCCCCTCCACCCCCTCCCTAGTTAACAGTGTGATATTATGGTCGCTTCGGGGCCGGGTGGGAATTTTTGGTTGGGACCCATATTGGCTCCGGGTCCTGGCTTTTTTGCCCATCCCACACTGTTGCTATGGTTTGATATAGGGGTCTTTCTGTGTTCCTACTGTTGACTTTGGTCACATTGGCGGGTAGCACTGGTAAGGTAAACAGTATGACCCACAAGTATCCGGCAGGTTCGCAATTGACTGGACAACACTAGACAGGAATAAATTAGTTAAACGTTGTCCGGTCAACGACGAACCAGGCGATGGGGTGATGATGATTGCTAACCAGCATGCATCACCCCTGTGATTTCACGGATAGGCGTCAGAGGGTGGGGTCATAAGTTAGTTATTGACTACGGTCTACAATTTGTTTGTTGTCAACAAACAAATTGATACAAATTGATACATTGTAACCAATTGCCGTTGGCAATTTTGGGGTGGTACCTTACCAGTGTTACTTCGGCCTGCTTGCCTTAGGAATTATGATTGGTCGTTTTACCAATACAAATTTATAATTCGGACTAGGGCATTGAATCAATAAATGTGGCCCTATGCTGTTATCCACTTTCAATGTTGTCTGTGTCCGTTATTGGGGGGGTGCGCCTGCAATAAGGGTTGATTCACCCACAATCTGACCTGACCAGCGATCCTGCTGAGAGAAGCAGATCACTAACCTCCGTTACCTATTAGGCAATTACTGACTCACAGAAGAGCCTAATCCTTAGTGCAAATAGAAGCCATATTTACTCTGGCGTAAGCCTCAGACAATAGTTTTCCTCTGTCAGTGTTTGTCTTAGTTAATTAACTTCCCCAAGAGAGGTTCTCAATTAACCCGGGTAAATGGGTGATGTGATTTTCTGTCAGATGGCCATTCTACCATGCACAGCCTTGAACATAATATATACTGATGATTTTCCCTCAATAAATCACTGGTCTTCACTCCATCTTGCCTCGTGTCGTTCCTTTGACCAGTCTCCTCCGGTACCCCAAGGGCCGCTTCACGGCCCCAATCCTACACATGGTCCTCTCTTGGAGTGGATGGGCTGATGAGGAATGCTTTGAGACAATTGGATATATATTGTGCAGTAAATGGATGTGCCCCTGATGTGTGGTTTGCATCTGGGGAGGAATAATATAGTGGAATCAACGGCAAGGTCTTGGTGTTCATAATTTTGGTGGAACCTTATACAGTTGATGCAGGTGGCCAATGTATGATTAGTGGAATGGTGATGTTCCCTAAATTGGTTGGAGGGAAAATTACTTTCTTGATTCATGGATTGAGCCAGGAAGGGCGTGAATTGAGATGCTGGCAAAGTGTATTGGGTGGTTTTTGTCAATATATGCATTATAGTGAGGCAATGAGCAGAGATAATAAGGTCAGGCTAAGGTCAGTTAACAAGGAACAGGTGCAAGCAATCATCTAGCTCAGCTCTGCTGTGTTTGACAGTTAATAAGATACATTGTAACTTTAAGTGTTTGCTTCCTGTATAAATAGAAGTTGCTTGCAATGCTTGTTTTGCAAGGCTTGCAGAGCAGAAGCACAGACAAAACAGAAACTGCAGAACAGAGCAGAGCTGAACAATGCTGAATCTAATGCTTATTATTATTAATATACCAGTTTGATTTAACCAAGCCTAGTGTATAGTCTTCTTTCTTGGACTCATCACAACTCAGACTGCTGCAACACTCACTCAAAAACTAACAGTTTTGTGTTCTGTCATTACCCATCTGTGATCAAGTGAAGAGGTGAAAATTCACAGACACAACGGGGTACATTTGCCTGCTTTAGGCTATGGCATTTCCTTGATGATCTGCAGTGGGGCCTTCATGCCTAATTTTGTGGCATGGTGGGGACATAACTACATTAGTCCCCTGTAGCAAGTAGTGTGGAAGGGAATGAAGTATTGGTGAATTTGCATGGAAAATGGGTGGTTAAAATTGGATTCACTACGTCCCTGTTACCTGGATCCTGAAATTCAGTGGTTGGGACAGGGGATCTAGTGGTGGAAAGCAGTGACTATTTCACAGTTTAGGTCACAAGGATTGGCCAGACATCACCCCAAAATTTGTGCCTGCTGTCACTTGACAGCACACTGAAGGGGCTGTTGGACTTACCTGTGAAGAGCAGGGCAGGGTTACCTCAGGGCTCAGGCACCCACATTGCCACTACAGGATGGGGTGGTTCACCAAGTTAATTAGTTACCAAAGTGCGGTCCTTTTTCAAATTCCAGCACTTGTGTCTCTCTCGTTATTTTTGGGTGGGGGCAAAGGCACTTCCCTCAAGGAAACCAATGGAACCCATAGAAAAGTAATAAGCCTCACAAGTAATTCAACAGGTAATTTCTAAAATGGAGTAATGAGTAATGACAAAAGAATACTTTTCAAATTAATGAAAAACAAGAACAAATTATTTCTAAAAAGTAAATTTCCAAGCTCAGTCACACATAATAAATATTTTTGCTTGGCACATATATAAACTTGGGTTGCCCCCATATCTGTGTGTGATACATTCCAAGATGTACAGATTACCTGAAATCCCAGAAAGCAGTAAACTCTGCATTATAGCCCATATACCTGAGTCATATAGATCTTTCAGGTCTGCTCAAGAAATGATTTCCTTGAAAACAATGTGCTCCTTCTCAACATTACATTGTTGATTGTAGATTGTGTCCTCTCATATCCCGCTCTGGCACAAATATTGGAAGCTAGTCCAGTCCCATTGACAATTGCACATGCCATCTGCAATGGCTGGTGATGATCCTATTTTCCTGCTAAATTTTCACTTCCAAGTGAATAGAATTCTACATCATCATCATCATCATCATCATCATCATCATCATCATCATCATCATCATCATCATCATTATTATTATTATTATTATTATTATTATTATTATTATTATTATTATTATTATTATTATTATTATTATTATTATTATGTTATGAGAACTAATTGAATAGATTTACTGGTACTTTAAAAATATTTATCTATGGTAGTCCAACCAAATGGGATGTTTCCTAGTGCACTGGGCAACAAATCCTATACTCAACTGAACATATGTTTGTGACCCAAAACATCTAGAAAACAAGTCACAAGAGATATACTCTTTTGTACTTCTATTTTACATCTTATATTCTTCTATTTCTGCAAAATATTTTCAAGAAGTAGAGTATCAGAAATTGCCATGAAAGGAAATTGAAATTATTCCAATGTATTATTTTTTGGCATGGTAGTATGTACAAATAATGTGCTGTTACTTCAGAACAGTACATGATGCAATGATTCCTTTTTGAAAATCAACATTTCCAGCTCTTGGAGAAGATGAGATAAATAAATGTGGTTCTCTGTTAGATGCAATGCTGAATTCCTGTCTCTAAGGATTAGTGGAAAGACCAAGCTGAAAATGTCATCCATTAGAAAGATGAGCCCATCGAATGGATGTGGAGAACACAGCAGGGTCTTTTGAACATTGACAAATGAACTGCAGATTTTCATTGGTCATTTTAAAATCTTTATAGGTTCATAAGACTCCTTCCTGACTAGTAAAGTGTTCAGTAATATGTGATAAACTGAAAGTGGTTTGTATTTTGTTTGGTTTTTTCAACTAGAGCTCGAAGGTGGTATTTTATATTATTACTGCATTTTTACTGTAGCTAGATGTCATGCAATTTTAATTCTTTGAAGAATAAATAACACATGTGATCTACTGTATATCTGGCAAGAACTGGTGTCTGAATGCACGTTAAAGTGAGGGCTGTGGCCTGAATAATGTGTCAAGATTTTTTAAATGTTCTACCAGCAGAGGATATTATGGTTCAACTTTGGAGGGAAAACAATCTTAGATTGATACCAGTTTAAACATTTGAATCAAATTAATTTGATTGTAGAACATTAAAGCAAACCAATTAAATTGAAGGTAAATATTTCTTTAAGTGCTGTACAAGGTTTTAAGACAGTCTCAATATGTTCTTTTAGGTAAAATCATCTTCATAGAAAACAATGTCCATTTAGGATTTTGGAATACTACAGGAGGAAAATGCATATTAAGTTTTCTTAAGATATTGGCTATCATCATGGTGATAGTCTTCCAGTTCTTAACTCCTCAGAACAGTTCTTCCAGGGACATTCTACACCAGTCTCTCAGGTTCTTCAGCCATGAAGTCTGTCTACATCCAGGGCTTCTCTTGACAGGGATCGTCCCTTGCATTATTGTCAACATTAAAATCATGTAGTTCTTCTGTACTCATGTTCAACTGCAGTTCTGCTCATACCTGTCAAGGATCCCATTTTGCCCAGGAAAACCACTTATTTTTACCCCTCTTCCCGCCCCCTCCTGTTTTATTAATTTCCCCGTAATATCCCTTATTTTTTAAAAAAATATCTTGACCGGAGCCCTCACAGGCAAAGTGGCAGTATGTTTTTCTGGTCACCAGAGGTCACTGTGTGGCTTTTTTCTTGTGGAAAGGGGGGGGGGAGAGAAGGTGGTGGGGGCGTTCTGTAGTTTTTCATTTTCCTTCCCTGCTACATGGTCATGGAGGCTTTGTTTTTGCTGCTGCTGTTTGGAGCCACCATGGGACAGGAGTCTACTCTAGAGGTGAGCGATATTTCATATATGCAGGGCCAAATCAGTGAGAGACTTTTCTCTCTCACTCTCATGCTTTATTGAGCTGTTTCTGCCCTGCCTCCTGGCTGGAGGATTTTGTTTCTAGAGTTCTAGAGTTAACTTGGGAGGGGGGATGTTGCTTGATCACTATATGAGAGAGAGAGAGAGAAAGCACCCCACCTTCTAACAAACCATCTGGAGGGAGATTAATTCCTCAGCTGCTGGGAGGCTTGAAAACTACAGAGGTTGCTTTTTACTTTACTAATTCCCTTTCTTACGCTGGATCTGACATTCTCAGCTGTTGGTGCTTCATTTGGTTGCAGTGAGGAACAAATAGATTGGTTAATTTGGGGGGGGGGTTAATCCCTTGCTCCTCCACCCTAATTGGGGGAGGGGGAGTGTGTAGCCATGTGCAAGGCTAGTTCATTAAAGCCAAGCTGCTTACAAGCAGTTGGTAACCCTAGGGGGCTGGTTTACTATTCTGCACTTTCTTTGTTTCCCAGGAAAAATATATAATTAAAAATGAGTAAGGTAAAGGTAAAGGTTTCCTTTGCTCGAAAGCCAGTCGTATCTGACTCTAGGGTTCAGTGCTCATCTCTGTTTCAAAGCAGAAGAGCCAGCGTTGTCTGTGTCTGCAGACATTTCCATGGTCATGTGGCAGGCATGACTAGACACTAGAGCACACGGAACGCTGTTACCTTCCCAGCAAAGTGGTCCCCATTTATCTACTTGCAATTTCTTGCTTTCAAACTGCTAGGATGGCAGGAGCTGGGACAAAGTCAGGAATCGAACTGCTGAGCTTCTGCCTCCCAGTCAGCATCTTAGTCACTTAAGCCACTGAGTAAACAAGAAAGAAAACAAAACAAAAGTCCCCCAAGAAGATGGCGAAAGGGTTCTTTGGCCCACACAGCTTTGTGCCCATTGCATCTACAATACCATCTAGCCATCTTATTTTTTTCCACCCCCTTCTTTTGTCCTCCACCTTTCCCAGCATCAAGGCTTTCTCAAGTGAATCCTGCCTTCTCATTTGATGTCCAAAGTACTTTAGCGTCATCTTTACTATTTGACCTTTAATGAACAGTCATGGTTGATTTCTTCTAAGATCGACCTATTTCTAACACCACATTTCAAAGGCATCTATTTTTCTGTGCTCAGCTTTCCTAATGGTCCAGCTCTCACACCCATACATTACCACCGGGAATACCATTGCTTTGACTATGCAATTTTTTGTTTGCAAGGTGATGCCTCTACTTTTAACTATGTTCCCCAGGTTTCTCATAGCTTGTTTCCCAAGCATCAGTCACCTTTTTATTTCACGGCTGCAATCACCATCTGCAGAGATCTTTGATCCTAGGAAAGTAAAATCTGCCAGTCATATCCAACTCTAGGGTGCAGTGCTCATCTCCATTTACAGCCAAAGAACCAGTGCTGTCTGTGTTTGCAGACATTTTCTTGTCCATGTGACAGGCATGACTAGAGCCCAGCAAGTCACATGGCTATATTTGGCAACACCCACAGATTTGGGCACACCCACAGAGGGGTGTAGCCAAAATTTCCCTTATTTTCAAATCCAGAACTTGACAGGTATGGTTCTGCTTTGTCACTTTTTTCTTTCTCTAACCTTAAATGTTGTTTCAAGTAATTGATGTTTCTGACAGTGAAATGGTTTCAGCTGTATCTCTTAAATTACTGCTTTTTCTTATACCAATTTTTACTCTTCCTTCATCCGAATCTAATCTTGCTTTCCTTATGCTATATTCTGCATACAGTTTGATACCATAAAGGAAAAATGCATTCTCATCTTACATCTTTGCCTACAGGAAACTATTCTTTTCTCAATATTCTGTCCTAATCATAGCTTCTTATCCACAAAATAGGTTAGGTGTCAGGCTAATCAAATGCTGAGCCATATCCATTTCTTTCAGAACAACCCATAACTTCTTATGGTCCACACAATGAAGTGCTTTGCTATAGTCTATAAAACCTAGATCAATCTTCTCTCTTATTACCATGTTTTTCCTTAGAAAAATCAACTACAATGCAACTTGAAATTACCACTTCCCCTTTGGCACTATTTCATCCAGAATCCACATTCATTCATATGAAATTCCAAACATTCCACAGATCAAAATAAAAGACACACACACACCTAAAATAAAAGCAACTTGTTTTGTATTGATCATAACATGATTTCCCTCCCTCCCATTCAAGGAGTTCAGCTGCTCTTTATGGTGTGGAACATAGTTCTGGATCTGTTATCTCCACATGTCTTAAATCCCTTATGGAACAGAATGAATGACTCTCAGTCAGACTCAAGACTCCTGCTGAAATTGTCTT
Organism: Bradypodion ventrale; assembly: GCA_035047345.1. Lineage (NCBI taxonomy): Eukaryota > Metazoa > Chordata > Lepidosauria > Squamata > Chamaeleonidae > Bradypodion > Bradypodion ventrale. The sequence goes on along the minus strand of JAWDJE010000002.1, from coordinate 284,462,573 downwards.
TAAATGGCACAACAACTGGCAGCTGTTCAGTGGCACTAGGGAGCCTGTTTGGCTTTAGGCAGTCTGTTTGTGCATTCATAGAGGAAAAGGTATGAAAGGCAGATGACTATCTTTTCTCTTTCTGGTAGGCTGCTGGCCTGGTCGGAGTAAAAAATAAAATAAAGTTGGAGCCCTATCTGCATGAAAGGAACTTGCTGGTATACCAAGCTAAATGTACATGTTTTGTTTGTTTTTTGCACTGCAGTGTGGATGACATTCAGAGCAACAGCCACTGGGAAACTCATAGAGTAGTATTGTTAGGTATTGGAGTCTGGGTGTGAATCTTGCAGAGCTAAGCAGTTAGCTTGTGGCAGCAGCGGTGGTGCTCGTGTAGTGTTTTCACTCTCACTCAGACAATAACATGCAGAGTAACAATGAAACAAAAATAGCTTTTACTTAGCAAGTCAGTTCTTAACATAAACACAAAAACATTAGATTTCTCTCTATGAAAGCAAACAGTTTGTAAGACTTTGTAAGTAGTAGCCTAAATAGCCTAAATACCGCTTTCCTCACCCAAAGTGGTTTACAGACAAAGATGGTAAATTACATAAAACGTAAGGCCCATGTCATGGGTTGAGGTTTGCATCTTCTAATAATATGTTCCCTAAGACTGTGGTCCCCAACCTTTGGGTTTCGGACTTCATTTCTCAGAAGCCTAAGTGAATTCCTCAAGCACTGATCAGCCAATGTACTGACTTAGGCTTCTGGGAATTGTAACAGTTGGGGACCACTGTGTTAAGACATATCACTGGGTGCTGAAAGTTGAGTCCACTTCACCAACAGAAAAACAACTTTAGTTTGTAACTATGCACCAGGGGTGCCGAAACTTTTTGGGCTGTGGGCCAGTGACATGATCGAGCGTGCTGGTCATATGGTTCCTACCACCCAGAACCAGAAGTAAAACTTGCATGAATGTGTGCAGAATATGCCCGCACATGTGCAGAATGCTGCTGTAAATGACCTACAGATGTCATAAACAACAGCCACAGGTCATTTATGGCAGCATTCTGCACACACGCATGTGTGTTTTACTTCTGCCTCCATGAGTGGCAAAGGTGGCAGGGGCTGAATTAATTGGTGCCACAGGCTGGATCTGGCCTGCGGGCCATAGTTTGGGCACCCCTGCTATACACAATACTTTTCACTGTGATAGTGATAAAATTTGATCATAATCATTCATGTGAGATATGTCTAATCATTTATTTAGACACTGTACTGAATGATCATGTTGTAATTTCATCCATCCATCCATCCATTCATCATAATTTACAGGACAGTAATTACAAGAGACTTCTTGAATTAGCCCAAAATTTCAAGAGGTATTTTTCTACGTAACTTTATCTTGTGTTGCACTTCATGGCTGAAATCCTGTTGCTTAGTGTAGTAAGTTGTGTCTACAGTAGGCCCATTGAGTCAGTGATGATTTGATTAGTCAGAGAACATTGCTTTTGCAACATGATTACAGGTCATAAATATATTATATATTTAATATCTATTCTATGTAAATGCTAAAGGAAAAAAAACCTCCAGTTTATGAATGTGGGATATTGTGCTTTTTAATCCTATAACACTGGAGATGGCCTGGCATTTCTGTGCAATATCATGCCCACATTGCCAGAAGAATAAAAGATGCCAAACTTTCCATTGCAAAGGGCACTAAATATTAGCAATTACTCTTACAAATTGTCCCGTAGCACTTAGAGCGTTCTCTAGTCTAGGCACTTCACAATGTAATTAGCATTTTTGATTCGGATAAAGTCCAAAATTGGATAAAGTCCAAACTTGTGGAATGGAGTTTGGACTTTATCTGAGGTTCTACTGTACATACCTGAGTCTTAGAAGTGGGTGAGTGGTTTCAAATACTTCTGTTGTTCTACATGGGAGGTACCAAAACCCTCTGCCTCTTCTAGTGGCCAACTCTTGTAATGCACCACAGAAATACATATACAGTACTGTACTTCTTTAATTCTGTATCCAATTCTGACTATTGGCTATCTTCATGGTGATCAGGGATGAAGATTGTAATGGGAACAATATAATGCAGTGGCCTTCCATTTCCCTTCCATCATCTTCCATCGCAGCATGACACCCGTACCACTGGTCCAGTTCCGTGAGTCACTTTCTGGTCCTGAGCCCTTTTGCCACACAAAGTCCTCACCGGCCCCAGGCCAGTATCAATGAAGCTACTGCCCTCCATCAAGATGGATTTATGTGGGATTTAATCAACTTGGGAACCATCACCCTTCCCTGTGGACTTTACCATCCAAGGCCGTTCAAATAAACCTTTTCATCTAATTTCTGAACCAACCAAATTCCCCAGAGACAAGACATCCTTCTGTTCTAAGTGAAAATTTATGGTCAAAACCATATATTCCAAATACAGAAATTCTTATAACAGGGGTATGTGGCTATGATGGCAAGGTGAGAGGAGCATTTCCTCCAGCGCTGCTGAAAAGGTGATCTACTTTTGTGGATCAATGTGACTTAAACTACCCAAATTACTTTAAAAAATATCACAAAGAGATATTTTCATTTGTGCTTTTTTCCTGGCAAGGAGACAAAGGAGAGTGTGGGGCTTTGGTGGCTCTGGATGGGCCATTAACATTGGCGTGCCTCGGGGCACTCTCAAAATAAATGCTATTGGATTGTATGGAGCAGTTTACTGCAGAGTAGGCCCAGAGCCAAATGGAGGATTCTGCAGGGTGAGACAAAGACTGTTAAGATTGGAGCGGATGGCTTGATGAGAGCGAAACTCTGGTGATTGGTGAGACTGAAGTGTTTTTGGGGGTGAAAGGCAAATAGACTGTGATTTGGCTGAGCGACTGAGTGGATCAGCTGGGTGGTGAAAACTCAGTGAGCACCTGGATCTGGAGGTGAAGGGATCAGGGCTGGGAGGGATTGCAGGGGGCAAGCGGAGGCAAGCCTCATTCGATCCTGGGCAGCCATTGATCTAAAGTGATTGCCGGAGATTTGTGGAAGCAGCATTTTTGCCCCCCCCCCCTCTCTTTTTGCTTTGTTGCATCTGTTCGTCCCTCAAGACTTTATGAGTCAGAATTAAGTCTGTCCCTTTGACAATTTTGGATAATTAAATTTTTGGATCACTTTGCAGAGCTGATTTGGACTGAGTACGGGGTGGATATACAAGAATTATAGAACATTAATATTTTAAATTAAAATAAGATGGTGCTGGGTTTCTGAGGCTTGGAGAGTTCCGGACAAGAAAGGTTGTTTTGTCCAGTGCTCATTTCTACTTTCTCTGTTACGAGGACTCTCTGTGCTAGTCAAGGTCATATATTGAAGATAAGACTTTAAAAATAGAACTGGTTTTGCAAAGTACTGGTAGTAAAGTGGACTCTGGCTGCGCTTTGTTTATATTATTTCTTTACTCCCCTCTAACGTCACTTTCAAGCTTGGACTTTACAAAGTCTTCCCAAAGTCATAAAATATTAAAAATTCCTGGTGATTTAGAGATTCTATTTTTTTCCTTTCATTTGGCTAAGGACACATATTGGACACAGTTTCACAGTTATTGGATTGGATTATTATAAAGTAACAGATTTCTCAAGGCTGCAAGGAAGAAATTTTTTTATTTTACTTTCTTTGACTAGGACATATTGGAGACTGTATATTGAACATATTCTTAAAAATAAACCGCAACATTGGACTTTGATACAATATAATAATAATTCGTTGGATAATAAATTGAACTACAAGATTTTTGACTCTTGAAAGAAAACGGAAATAGTGGATGAACTCTGGAATCTACAATATTCTTCAATTTTATATTAATGTTTTGACTATCATTTCCTACAAATTTGAACTATTACTGAATTACATGATTGGGAAAGTTTGAATTTATGATTTGATTTGTTTTAAACACAAATTGGATGGTTTGGGGGAATATTTAGAATAATTATAATTGTATAATTTGTTGGAGTGAATGAGTTGTCATGGGCGGGGGGCAGAAAAGGATAAAAAGCCATTTTGGGTAAGGGTAGATCGTGAGACATCTTCAGATAGAAGTTATAAAAGGCTAATTAGGATGGAAGATGAGAGTGAAGGGACCCCAAAGGATTTGCAGCAAGAGTTAAAAGAAGCTAAGGAATAGGAGAGTGTGAGAAAGATACTAGAACAACAGCAACAGAAGCAGCAGCAGCAACTGCAACAACAACATCCACAGCAACAACAGCAGCAACAGCAGAAATCCCAGAAATCTAAAGATGAGAAAGGAATAGGGGCACCTAAGACTGAATATGAAAAAAATCAAAGAAATAATAGATTATATGGTGATAAATTTACAGAAAGATTTACACAGTTTACAGCTCAGTTTGCAAAAAGATGTTCAGAAATTAGAAGAGGAGTGAAAGGGCAATTGAATCTCCAAAAAATGATGGCTGACCTTATTAAAACAGTGCATTCAGGACATGATAAATTGGAGAAAGTGCAAGATGTATTTTAAAAAGAACAGGAAGTAATGAAAAAAGAACAGGTAAAAGTAACTAAAGAATTAGAAAAAATAAAGGAAAAAGACAAGAGAGATCTCAAATTGGGAAGTCAGGAGTTGAGATTAGAAATGGTGGCAGAACAGATGAGACGAGCTAATATAGTAATCAGAAAGATTCCTGAAATGACCCTAGACCAGCAAAGGCCCATAATAATTGCTTGGTTGAATGGGTTAGGATTGGGAATTAATTTCAGTCTTGAACATATTGTGAGTGTCTTTCGATTGGGTTCTAAAAAACGTAGAACAGGACCCAGAAATGTGTTGTTGAAATTTGCAAATGTTTTGGATAAATTGAATGTGATGGCACATGTTAAAAAAACGGGAATACAGGCCTTAAAAATGGATGGAACCGACACTGAGTTATATAATGATATATTGGTAGAGGCAAGGATTTGGAAACAGTTGATGAAACCAATAACTAAAAGATCAATTGATAATATCGTAAGGTATAATTGGAAAAGTTGAGCTTCTTGTTTCACACTTTGCCGATTGAATTAACAGAAAAAGAAATTAAAGAGTTTCAAAATATATTTAATGTATACTGTAATGGTGGAATTAGAGATAGAATTAATAAGAGTTTGTGGTATTTATCTCAAAAAGAAGATGGGTTGGGTATACCAAATCTTAAGAATTATTATAGATCCTTTCAGATTAAAAACAGAGTAAAGATGTTGAGGAAGGAAAAATTGATTTGGGAAGATCTTGAGATGAAGGAACTAAATCAAATTAGTAAGGCGGTTTTCTTGGCTAGAGAAAGGAATAAATTAGAGGTCAAAAACAAAATGATGAAGATAACATTGGATATATGGGAAAAGGTTAAAAAGACTTAGTCTGATATTTCTCCAATTATACAATTAGAGGTTTTTTAAAAATTTCTGATAAAAATAGATAGCAAAGAGAAGGACATTTTGGTTAAAAATAATATTATCCTGTTGAAGGATTGGTTAAATGTATGTAACGATAATCAGAAAAAAACTGATGTTTACTCTCAGCTGAAATTGAATTGGTTTCAGATAGTATTGTTAATTAAGTGGAATAGTAATTACTTGGGAAATTTAAGTTTGGAAAGAGACAAGACAGACTTTGAGGTAATATTATTAAGAGTTAGAGAAGGAGAAATGGATATAAAGGGATTGGTGAGTAAAATATATAGATTGTTAAATAAAGAGACTAATTCGTAAGAAACTTTGAGGAAAATATAGGAGCAAGATCTTAATGTTAGTATTACAGAATTGGATTGGAAAAATAAGTGGGGAAAAGGATGATGAGAACAATGTCCGTCAGAGTAAAAGAACATAATTTCAAAATGCTTTGGAGATGGTATTTGACCCCAGTTCGATTACATCAGATAGATAAAAATAAAAGTCCGATGTGTTGGAGATGTCAAAATAGATTAGGATTGTACGAACATATGTGGTGAAGTTGCAAGGTGGTTAATGAATTCTGGGCGGAAATAGAAAATGAGATTTCTAGAATTTTTGGGGAAGAGTATAAAACTGGGGCCTGCTATAGCTTTGCTGTCTGATACAAAAAATATGAGTCTAGGAAAGGACAAAAAAGAGTTGCTCTCAATATGTTTAACAATCATAAGACAATGCATAGCGAGAAAGTGGAAGAGTGATCAGATATTGAAGATAGAAGACTGGTATAGGGAAATGTTGGAGATAGATTTAAATGATAAACTAACCTGGGAGCTGAACATAAAAAAGGGTATTGTAAAAGAGAATAGATTTTGGTCAATTTAGCATTTATTTGTGGAATCCGATGTGGTTAAGGGTGACCGAAACAAGCCAGTGCAGGAACATTATAGCTTCTGGAAATTGTGATGAATAAAAGACACCGCATCCTCTAGGGCAATGTACAGTCACACAGGGTGTAATAGTATTTTTGTTTAGAATATTTTAAGATGGTTTAGAAAGGACAGCCAATAAATAAGATAAATAAGATAAGATTTTAATTAGATAGGTTAAAAACAGTATTAAATGTGGTATAATATATTTAAGATGTTTTATTAGTATCTCATCATTTCTACTATACATGGCTATCCTATATGTTTATTTTCCTATGCTCTTTTTATTTTTGTATTGTTATTGCAATTTCTCTTTTAAAATATTTTGTATCTTTTTAAAAACTTAATAAAAAAATTTAAAAAAAAATTCTGATAACAGAACAACATGTCTCGTTACTCAAAACAAGGGCACATTGATGCATTCTTATGCCATAACTTCTACTTCAAGTAGACACTAAAACATAATGCCATTTATAGACATCATTCTCTATGTAGTGTAATACTGGTGGTGTAGAAGAGCTGAAACAAAACCCAGGCATTTATACAGTCAACATGCTCACTTGTGCAGTGTAGTCCTATCCCCTGTTATATTACCTTTATTTGTCCAGTGTAATGTAGCTGTATTAAGGGGAAATATCAGTGTGGGGCTCCAAAAAAACCCTTTACTACCCAAATTAGGACTACTTTATTTCAAAACTTGGATGGGCGGGGCCAGCCAGAATTTCTGGTTCTGGTTCTGGTGAACTGGTGCGAACCTGCTGATGCCCACCACGGGGAATTATCACCTTATGTTTAATAGGCTTAATCTATACCTATAAGAAAGGGATGTGGCCGTGCATGTGTGGAATGTGTTTCCACACCTGTCTAGCCTATCCCGTAATGAGCCATGCAAACCTGCCTTTTGTCCTTGAGATCATCTCCGTGAGGGTCCAGAGGTGTGCGAAAATGGGGGGAAAGTTCGCACACCATCGCCATTGAGACGCACGCAGGGGGGAAAAAACCACATGCAGCACAGTCTGTGCATGCCCAACAAAAACAAACAAATGCCATGCGCAAACCTGGATGTAGGCAAGCCCCTTCTCCAGGAGACAAGGGCTGGATGTGGTGCTTCCTTAGGCCTGCCAGAGAAAACACGACCCTTTTCCAGGAGGCAAGGAACAAATTTGGAGCTCCTTTCCACCCTTGCCTGCTGGAGAAAGCAAGCCCATTCTCCAGGAGACAAGACCCCCCTTCTCCGGCAGGAAAGGGGAAATGGATCATGTCTGCCTCCCTCTTCCCTGCCTCCACCCCCCCCCCCCGAGCACCAGCAGGGAAGGGAGAATGGATTATGTCCACCATCCCCTTCCCTCCCTACTCATCTGGGCGAAGATAGGGAAGGGGGGATGGATCGCGTCTGCCTCCCACCCTTCCCTGCCTCCCCCCAGGCACAGGAAGAAAAAGGGAGAAGGGATTGAGCCTGCAATCCCTTCCCTCCATAATCACCCTGGCGAAGACAGGGAAGGGGGGATGGATCACGTCCACCTCCCCACCCTTCCCTGCCTGGGCCCTTCCCTGCTGGACACCTGGCTATCTCCCTTCCTTGCCCCTCCACCGCACAGGTATGAAGCTGGCCTCGAACCAGCATGGGGAAGATCCCAAAGTGGCAGGCGGGTATCTGACAGAGAAGGTGCCTTCACTGGTGTACAAAAGCCTGACGCCCTTCCTTGCCCCTCCTCCATGCTGGTTCGAAGCTGGCCTCGAACCAGCGTGGTGGTGGTGGGAAACCAAGGCGACAGGCAAGTGTCCAACAGGGAAGGCACCTTCCCTGTGGACAAATGCCTGATGCCCTTCCTTACCCCTCCTCCACGCTGGTTCGAAGCTGGCCTCAAACCAGCACAAAGGAGAACCAAAGGTGACAGGCAGGTGTCCAACAGGGAAGGCACCTTCCCTGCCAAGCACCGGCCTGTATCCCTTCCTTGCCCCTCCTCCATGCAGGTTCGAAGCTGGCCTCGAACCAGCACGGGGGGGGGACGACCAAGGCGACAGGCAGGTGTACAACAGGGAAGACACCTTCCTTGCCGGGCACCCACCTGCCTCCCTTCCTTGCTCCTCCTCCATGCTGGTTCAATGCTGGCCTCAAACCAGCGCAGAGGAGAACCAAAGGCGACAGGTGGGTGTCCAACAGGGAAGGCACCTTCCCTGGTGGAAAAATGCCTGTTGCCCTTCCTTGTTCCTCCTCCGCACTTGTTCGCAGCTGGCCTCGAACCAGCACTGGGGAAAACCAAAGGCAGCAGACAGATGTCTGACAGGGAAGGCTCCTTCCCTGGCAAACAAATGCCTGGCACCCTTCCTTGTCCCACCAGGCAAAGGCCGAAGGTGCTGCTCCATTTGGGCCTTGGCTGCCGGGGAAAGGAAAAAGGAAGGTGACAGGCAGGCTGCTTTCCGCCCAGGGACTCGCCTCCCCAGACAAAGAGCGGCCTGCCAGCTTTCCCTCCTCCCCTCGCTATGTCGAGAGCAGCTCTTGAAACAGTGATGGGGAAAAGGGAAGCTGACAGTCAGGCTGCTCTTTGTCTGGGAACATGCGTCCCTGGACAAAGAGTAGCCTGCCAGCTCCCCTCTTCTCCATTGCTGTGTCGAGAGCACCTCTCGAAACAGTGATGGGAAAAAGGGAAGCTGACAGTCAGGCCACTCTTCATCCGGGGAACACACACAGACACACACATACCTTCCCACAATTTTAAAAAAAACCGGCAAGGCCGGGCAATCATCTAGTTCTGGATAAGCAGTGGGGTGTTGTATTCTTTTTTATGGAGTCAGTAAGTAGAGCTCTCCTTTTATATTTTCTTGAAGTAAAAGACAATGTTCAAGAAAGGTGAATTAATGTGCCTGCATTCTGAGGAAGAAACCTGGCTTATCTACTATCTCAGTTTCCTTAGAGTTTAATATTTCTTTCTTTTTTAACTTTAAACTGAATGAAATCTTCTCTATGGGATATTTTCATGTGGGAAGAATAACTAATAACAATTTAAAACAAACAAAGAAAGCATCTTGAACTCATCATCTTCTTGCCACCATCTAGACCAGGGATCTCCCAACCTAAGGCCTGTGGGCTGGATCTGGCCTGCGAAATCATTTCATGTGGCCCCCCACCCCTCCAATGGCATTTGAGAAACAAAATGTCAGCCCCTTTGAAGCTGTTGGGACAAAATAGCCACCCTTCCTCCACAATTGTGCAGTCAGGGCAAAATGGCCATCCAGTCCTCGAAGCTGACTGAGAGAGCATGACCTGGCCCCTGTCTTGAAAAGGTTGGGAACCCCTGATCTAGCTCTTTAATTCCACTAACAAAAAAGGTGGGAACTGCCACATTAGATTTATTTTACAATGAGAGGTCCTGCATACTATGAAGTATTACAAATATGCTTTCCATGAACAGTAGGTGTGCTCTTCAAAGGTTTTCTTTGAAAAATATCTTCCAGGACCAGTCATGTTTCATCAAAAGCTAGTCTTACCCAAGGTGTGTGTGTGTGTGTGTGTGTGTGTGTGTGTGTGTGTGTGTGTGTGTGTGTGTGTGTGTGTGTGTGTGGTGTGTGTAGTTTATACAATTTTCACCTGATAATTGGCACCCTAAAAAGCACAAGTGAGACATTAAGGTTTTAGAAGAACACTAAACAGAGAGGGAGAGAGGAGAGAGAGAGAGAGAGAGAGTACTGCAGCATCACTGAATAACAACTATAATAAAAAGATAACCAAAAAAGGAGGGGGTAGCATGGTCACCACTATTAGTTTTTATGAGGGTAATAACATGGAAAGCTCTCATCAACCGTAACTATAACTAGAGTCACCGTATAATGCCTTGTTCATGAGTACCAGAATAATCTAGCCATAAGGCAGATTTTCAAAACTGAAAGATTTGCTTATACATTAAAACCCTACAAGATCTTATCTTACTAAACAGGTTGTAACAAGGGCAGGATTAAGTGCACTCACACTCGCTGTAATGGCAGAAAATCAGAAAAATAGAAGCATCTAAGCTTTTAGTGCCTGAGTGTAAACAATGTCTCTACTCTGGCTGTTAAATGAAAGATAAATATCAAGGACCACTAATGGAAGAATTAATGCTGTCTGCATAGCTGCCTCTAAAACACTCTCTGCCCCTTCTTGTTCTGTGCCTCTTGTTCCTTCAAAGTACTCCTTTTCTCTGCTTGCATGTTTTTCCCCCTATCCATACAAATAACTACTATATTTGCATTTGTAAACTATACACACAACAGCTGTAAAAATGAAAGGAGGTGATATGTAGCTGCTGAGCACACAGCTGCAATGAACATGTCTCACCGTAATCAGATTCTCAAATCATGTTGTTTTGCAAAAACTGGAAATGAAAAAATAGGGGAAGAATAAAGATCATCTTGGAGAGGAGATATTTTGTTAATGGAATTATATTTGCTTTTCATTAAAGGGGCAAAGGTGAATAAATACAAAAGTCAAGGGAGAATTTCCCTCAGTTTAGATTTTTAATTTGAGGACCGAGGACTCGTTATCCTTTCACCTTTAGGTACTTGGAATATTAATCTTAAAGTGACAGTTGCTACTTCAAACTCTAGTCAAGAGCACTGCCTGGTGAAGGTTCTGCTCATAGGCTGAATTACAAATTAAATGCAATTAATTTGCTAAAATGCAATTATGGGATGCAAATTCTAAGCCATCGAATTGTAGATCTGCTGAGTTCACAGCCCTGTAAGGAACTGAATCAACTTCCAGTGCACATTTATGTGCATTAACCAGAGTGATGAGAATGGAAAGTGGTATTTATGGGAGAGTGATCTTCTCTGAGATGGTTCTTCAGAACAAAATGCCCTTTCTTACCTTATGATTCATTTAAACACCTTGATTTGGTTTAAGCATAAATATTGATTTATTTATTACAGGATTTGCCTTTAGGATAGTCTACTTTGCAACTTAGGTAAAATGAAAATGGTGACATCAAAACATAAAGAAAAGCAAAGACGCCCCAGTGCCTCAAATTACCTAATATTTTTCTTTTCTTCATTAGCTTTTGATTCTTTTCAAAAGAAAGAGCATTGCCATTCCCCCCTGCTCATTTCATCAATTACTAATAGAATTGTTTGTTACTTTGAAAAGAGCATTTCAGGAATTGTATTGCTTTTTGTCACCGTGTTTATTCAACTTATACACAGAGCACATAATGTGCAATGCAGGGTTGGACAAATCACATGTTGAGATCAAAATTGCTGGGAGAAATATCAACAACTTGAGATATGCAGATGACACTACCCTCATGGCAGAAAGTGAGGGAGATCTAAAGAAGCTGCTGCTTAGGTTGTAAGAAGAGAGTGCAAAAGCTGGCTTGAGACTCAACATCAAGAAAACCAAGATAATGGGAACAGGCCCTATCAGTCCCTGGAAAATAGATGGGGAAGTAGAAGCAGTGACAGATTTTACTTTCCTAGAAGCAAAGATAACTGCAGATGGTGATTGCAGCCATGAAATAAAAAGGTGACTGATGCTTGGGAGACAAGCTATGAGAAACGTGGGGAACATAGTTAAAAGTAGAGATATCGCCTTGCAAACAAAAATTTGCATAGTCAAAGCAATGGTATTCCAGGTGGTAATGTATGGCTGTGAGAGCTGGACCATTAGGAAAGATGAGCACAGAAGAATAGATGCCTTTGAAATGTGGTGTTGGAGGAGAGTTTTGAGAGTACCCTTGACAACAAGGAGAACAAATCGGTCGGTCCTAAAAGAAATCAGCCTGACTGCTAATTAGAAGGTCAAATAGTAAAGATGAAGCAAAAGTACCTTAGACATCAAATGAGAAGAGAGGATTCACTTGAGAAAGCCTTGATGCTGGGGAAGGTGGAGGGCAGAAGAAGGAGGGGCAGCCAAAAATGAGATAGCTAGATGGTATTGTAGATGCAATGAGCACAGAGCTGGGTGGGCTGAGGAAGATGGTGGAGGACAGAGGTGCCTGGCGGGCAATGGTCCATAGGGTCGCAAAGGTTTGGAATTGACTGTGCAAGTGAACAACAACAATTGCTTATGTTGTAAAGAGTATTGTGGTATCATTTTTCTACTTTAACAGCTGAGGTACAAAAACAGTTAAAAGGCTGCACCCCTGCCTTTGCAAGGAAATCACTAGCTGACTTGGTGTACACTGAAACAGCCTCCTCAAAGAATGTGGAAATTTTGAACCACAATTAGGGATCCCTGGGCAATGGCCACCTTGTTGTGTTGGCTAATCTTTCTCACACTGGGTCAGGAGAAAGGAACTGCAGAATGAATTCACCAAAAGGTGGCTTCACTTTGGCAGTTTAATTTCTGACCTAGACATGGAAGAAGAAGACTAACTGACTGTAGCGAAGGTGATCTCTTTCAGCTTAAAGTTATCTCTTTCCCCACAAATTCATTCTCCCTTGCCTTCCCACTGAGTTAGTAAGCTGGGGAATCCAACAATGGTTGCAGAGTGGAGAAAAGAAATGTGTCTTATTTTATCCTCTTCTACAACCTCTAGTTATGTTGTTACACAAATGCACCAGGTTTCAAGTAGTTTTCCCACTACAAGTGTTCCAGGGTTTGCCTCTGTCTTTGCAGACTACAGATAGAGAAGCTGGTTTGGTTAGGTGAGATAGAAGAGCAATTGTTATTGAAATGTGATTAACATCCTGCTAGAGAAGAACTTCAGGGTCAGTCAACTTGCCCTGTAATTGCAGTAAACTCCACAAAGTCACCAAATGATATTTTCAATATACAGTTTTAACCAACTATTTTGATAGCAACATAGGGCTCATTGTTTTTAATGTAATAATTTGTCATTATAGGTTTTTCCCCAGAATAATTTATCATAATTGGGAGAAAAGGATAATAGAAATAGAATAAATTTAATTAATTCATTAAAGTAAGATCTTGGGACAACACTCATTTTGTGTATGTGTGATGAAGCATGTGAGGGAATCTATTAACTCTGATAGGCTAGAGCAATAGCAATAGATATTACACTCATATACTGCCCCATTTAGTGCACTCTCTGGGCAACCCTCCCACAACATTTTACTAACCACAAAAGGATGGAAGACTGAATCAAACTTTGTCCCTGTTAGGGTTGAACTGACAACATTTTGGCTGCAGTACAGCAGTTTAACCACTGCACCACCAGGACTCTGATCCCCTGGACTAAAGGATATCATGCTCAGTATAAAAAATGCAGGAGGAAGCCAATACCTTTATTGGATCACTCAAAATAAATAAATAAATAAATAAAAAGTTGTGTGAGCTTTCAAGGTCCAAAATCTCTTCATCAGGCAGGCATAATGAAAGTTTGTGGCATGATGTTGTTCTGCCAGGCTCTCTTCTTAGAAATGCATGTTGAATGAACAGCCAAAAGGCTTCATGGTATTATCACTCCACCTCCACAGGAACCCTTCCTCCTGTATTTGCTGCATTTTTTATAATTTGGATAGAGATCCATTTCTTTGTATCCTCAGAATAGTAATTGGTACATTCCTATGTAGTCATTATAGCAGTCTTCACAGTCATGGTTTTATTACTTTAAAAAGCAGTTCATAATAATGAACTATTTTTAATGAGTTTGTAAGACTCTGAGCTTGATTAATGGAAGTTCAGTAGATCAGCAGTTTGAGACCTGAGTGCTGCATAATAGAGAGAGCACCCATGGTCTTTCCCAGCTCCTGCCAACCTAGAAGTTTTAAAGCAAGAAATTGCAAGTAGATAAATAGGTACTGCTTTAGCAGGAAAGGTAACAGTACTTTGTGTGCTCTGACATCTAGTCATGCCTGCCTCATGAGTCAGACATGAATGGCTTCTGAGCAAGGGAGACCTTGACATTGATTGTATTTTAGCAAGATCAAGTATCTCATAAGCCGTGTGTGTCCTCATTGTCCATTCAGGACCAGATCACAGTAAATACTTTATGTTATAACATGGATACCCCATAATAATATTTTGTTATTGGGAAAATCCATTTCCAGCCAATAACTGTGCAGGTTGCCTCTAAGCTCAGACCTAAACCCCACATTTCAGGATAAGCTTTCTCCCTACTTAGATCAGGGCCCTTTCCTCTCCACCCTATGAGTCTATGCTTCACCGCACCACTGATTGTCCTCTGAAATAATGGGAGCATTTGCTAAGTTTGCTATATGTAAACTTGCCAAGATCAGCTTGATCAGGCAAGATGAAAAGGAGAAATGGAACAAGCATTGTGACAGGATCTTAGCAGTTAATATTAAGGTAAGAAATAAACTTGCATTATATCTTTTTATTTATTTTTAAGTTACGGTGTACGTGAAGGGAGAGAACTTGAACAGATATAATTGGCAGACGTCCCCCATCAGTCTTTCTGTTGTATCAGGGTTCAATGTTCTGTAGTTCCCCAGCATGTGGGAACATTCTGTTAAGGGTAATAAAAAAGTCTTCAGAGTTTTCAGTAACTCTGATATATAAGGAAGTGGAACTTTTTTTTAAACTAAAGAAAAGATGTAAACTCTTCATAGGAAATTAAAGTGAAGCATTCTTCAGGAAAAATAGAAACTGGGTGGGTATAATTCTCTGTTTCTTCTTCTGTCAAATAGTTAAGATCCCATGACCATTTCTGCTTTGATCTTACTTATAGCTCTGCTATCTCTTTGAAGCAGCGTGGCACAAACTCTGGGCATCAGCTTATTAAAGCACAAGTTATTGTTAAAAACAAATTCCAGCTGAGTACAAGCTGATTCAAATAAGATCCCTTCAAATTGTTTACGACTAATACTGTTAAACTGGAGGAGGTGGAGGGAGAGAAAGAAAGTAAGCCTGTAATTTGTTTTGGAATTTTTTTTTAAAGAACTCACTTATGAGAAACTATTTGAGGGTTTTTTCCATTCTTGTTTCTTTTTTAAAATGTTCATTTCATAAATCCTAAAACTATGTCATATCTGTTTAATGGAAATATACAGGCATATGTGGCAGCATTTTTTTCCCTTCATGTTACTTTAAAAAAAGCCGAGTAAACGTCCTTCTTGGCTTCAGGCATGCCAATCTAGAACCATGGAACAAGAAATGACGAGGGCTTTCTGGTTAGTGCAGTGGGTTATTTATTTATTTATTTGACTTTTACCCCGCCCACCTGGGATGCACTCCCACTCTGGGCGACACACAATGTTAAAAAAACATGTTAAAAAAGCAGAACAATGTTAAAAAAAAAAAGCAGAACAAAACCATAGAAAACCCAGACCCACCCACCCAGTCCAATCAGCACCAAGGACCACTAGCCCAAGTGGACACAATGGAAGGGTCTCTTATTTTAACTTCAACAAACTGTTTAAGGCTTCCTTGAAAAGAAAATTTTTCAGTTGCATCTTGAAGGACCCTAAAGATTCAATCAAATGCAGTTCCCCAGTTAATTTGGGTCATCAATGAGAAAGCCCTCTGACAGGTAACAGACTTTCTAGCAAACCTTGGAGTACTTGGAGTTGAGGTGCAAGTGAAGAGCGGGTGAAGCGGGCCTGATTTCTGAGGGGTAGATGCTCCACCAAGTAGGAAGGTCCCAAACTGTTTCGGGCTTTGAAGGTCAGCGCTGCCACCTTGAACCTGACATGGAATGCAACAGGAAGCCAGTGCAATTCTGCCAGGGCTGGGAAGATATGCAAATATTTTCTCACCATAGTAACCACCTGGCAGCCACATTTTGTACCCTTGGAAGTTTCCATATCAGGTACATGGGGAGCCCCATGTAGAGAACATTGCAGTAGTTGCATTCACCCACTGTGAGTCCCAAAAGAGGTACTAACCTGTGTAGTCTTAGGCAGGATGCAGAGTCCCTGAGCACCTTCCAGAAGAAGGAAGGGTAAAGCACTAGATATCACTGACAAGTGTCACTACTAATTGGAATTGACATGATGACACCTGGTGACTCCATGAGTTTTGAAGCCCTGTCACTTGCCAAAATTTGAAATCCACAGCTAAACCATTCCTGATAGGTGTCTGTCAAACCTCTGTTTAAAACTGATAAATCAGTGAAGCAGAGTTCACCATCCTCTGAAGGAGTCTATTCCATTGTCAAATAGGACATACTCTCAAGAATTTATTTCTCATATTTTGGCAAATCTCCTTGCTGGTACTTTGAATTCAGTTTTTTGGATCTTACACTGTGGTGCTGCAGAAAACAAAAGCTAGTTCAACCTTCCACTTATTAGCCCTTCAAATAGTTAAAGAAGACCACTCAGTATCGTCTTCTATAGGTTCAATGTTCCTCAAGTGATTCTCACAGGGCTAGATCTCCAGAACTTTTAATATTTATTTATTTATTTATTATTTTGATTTCTATACTGCCCACTTCACCAAGGCCAACTCAGGGCGGTTCAAAATCACAATTGAACATGATTAAAATAGCTTAAAAACTACCCTCCCCTAAAAAAGGGTGCAGGGACCGAGGAGGCCGGAATTCACTATACCAGCCACCCAACAGGAGTCACCCTTCCACCTGCACCCCATACTTGGCCTGCCAGCCAGGTTTTAAGTTCTTTTCCGAAAGGCAGCAATTCCGGTGGGAGACAAAGCTCTGTTGGTAAGAGGTTCCAGAGTGCTGGTGCGGACACTGAGAAGGCCCTCCTCCTTGTGCTAGAGAGGCGAGCCCCTCTAGCAGATGGTACAATAAGAGAGCCCCTCCCATCCGCCCTGGTTGGATGGACAGACATCCTTAGGGCGATGCGGTCTCTTAGGTAGCCTGGCCCACTGTCATATAGGGCTTTCAAGGTCAAAACCAGCACCTTGAATTGCACCCAGAGACCATGACCAGGGAGTCCCTGTACATGAATGGGTGCAACTGGCAAATTAATCGCAGCTTTGCAAAAGCCCTCCTGGCAATGGCTGCCACCTGTTCTTCTAGCAGCAGCCACGAGTCCGGGAGGACCCCCAAGTTGCGCACCGGGTTTGTCTGGGGCAAAACTGCCCCATCCAAAACCAAAGGTTGTAATTCCCTGGGCAACCCAGGGCCCCCGATCCACAGCCACTCAGTCTTGCTGGGATTCAGTTGTAGCCCATTGGCCACCATCCAGACCCCCACAGCTTTCAGACACCAAGATAGGACTTTGATAGCATCGCAGAGATCACCACGGGCTGAGATGTACAACTGAGTGTCATCCGCGTACCAAAGGTACCGCACCCCGTGGGAATGGATGATCTCACCCAGTGGCTTCATGTAGATGTCAAATAGGAGAGGGGAGAGCATCGAACTCCCACTCTCCAACCACACCGGCTGGGTCCGGCCCTTCAGAAATGAGGAAAACCAGGACCACACAGTGCCCTGGATCCCCAATCCTCAGAGCCGTTCCAGAAGGATACCGTGGTCAACAGTATCGAAAGCCGCAGAGAGGTCAAGGAGAGCAAGAACAGACAGATGACCTCCGTCTCGCTCCCACCAGAGATCATCCATCAGCATGACCAATGCAGTCTCAGTACCACATCTGGGCCTGAAACCAGACTGAAAGGGGTCTAGATAATCTGCTTCATCCAGTACCCCCTGCAGCTGATGTGCCACTGCCTTCTCCAGTACCTTCCCCATAAAGGGGAGGTTGGAGACGGGTCTGTAATTGGACAGAATGGCTGAGTCTAGAGGCATTTTTTGCAGGAGGGGGTGCACCCCCTCCCACAAAGATGCATTAATTATCACCTTCACCAACCAAGAGGGACAGAGGTCCAATGGACAGGCAGTGGCATGAACAGCTGCAAGGAGTCTGTCCACTTACTCAGGACCAACTGGATCAAACTGATCCCAAATGACATGGCAAGACTGTGCTTCAGTTTCCTCCGGACCCCATCCACACCAGGATTAAACCCCGAGCGAATCCGATCGATTTTCTCCACCAGTTAGTCAGCAAAGTCCTCAGCCAACCCCTGCCAACTGGGCACCCCCCCCCTGCCAAGGAGGGACTTGGTCACCCAGAACAGGGTGGCTGAGTGATTATCAGCAGAGGCAATAAGGGTGGTGAAGTATTGCTGCCTCACCACCTCCATCACCACTAGGTAGGCCCTAATAGTGGCTCTAGCTAGTGTCCAATCAGAATCACTCTGAGTCTTCAACCAACGGCGCTCTAGGCGTCTCTTCACCCATTTGAGCTCGCACAGTTCTTCTGTGAACCACAGAGATGGTTGTGCCCCATGGGCTCGGAGAGGCCACAGTGGCACAATTTCATCCAAGGCTGCCGCTGTCACCCTACACCAGAGAACAACAAGCGCCTTGGAAGAATCATGTCGTCAATCCAGAGGAAGATCCCCTAGTTCCCTCTGGAATTCAACAGGATCCATTAGTCGCTGGAGGCGGGCCAATTAAATAGGTCCCAGCTCCCTACAGTTAAGTCCAGAGTCACCAAATAGTGACCATGACACAGGTGTTATATCTAAATTCTGTAAACCCAGATCACTCTGCCACCACTCAGACAAGAAAATTAAATCCGGTGTCAGATTAAATCCTGGTCAGACCCCGAATTACTTGAGTCAGGCCCATGGCTGCCATGGAAGCCATGAACTCCTGTGCAGCCTCGGAGCCAGTCCCCAGTGATGGCAAATTGAAGTCCCCCAGAACCATCAGCCTAGGGAACTCCAATACCAACACCGAGATGGCCTCAAGGAGCTCAGGTAGGGAGTCCCTTACCCTACAAGGGGGCAGGTTCAGGAGTAAGACTCCCAACTGACCGTTAGGGCCCAAACGTAGAAGCAGGGCCTCACAACCCAGAATTTGTGGAGCAGTGGCCCTGGCGGCTTCTAGTGACTGCCTGGCTATAATGGGCATGCCACCACCCTAACCCTCTTCCCTAGTCTGGTGCCAAATACCCAACCTGGCTGGACACAATTCCGACAGAGGAACCCCATCCTCCGGTCTCAGCCAGGTCTTGGAGATGCACACCAGGTCCCCCCCAAATGGCATCATGTATCAGGGGGGGGGGGCTTATTACAAACCGACCTGGCATTCATCAGCACCAGGCTAAGGGCAGAGCCACCCTGGATCGACTGCTCAGGGCCCAGAGATGTAACCGGGGGGCTGGAATGAGGGACGGATACTAGCCATCAGTCCCTCATTCCCCAAGAGCAGCCCACCCCACGGTACCCACTATATCACCCCATGCCCATCACAACCCCTATATTGGCCCCCAAAACCTCTTCAAATCCCCCAGACAGAAGGCTGCCTCCCTACCCAGCTGGCAAGGCAATCATTCCCTCCCACTCTCCCCCACCCCCTTAAAACCAACCCATTCATTCACTTCACACTCCTCCACCCCCTCCCCCCAGGAACAAGAGGGGGAGGCAGACGACAATGCAGCAAGTCTACCAAGACCAGCGGCGGTGGTGGTAGTGGCGGTTACAGTGGCAGGGAGCGGCTTTTGGGGCCAACAAGCGACCTCAGGTGTTTCCTGTCCTGCTCCCTGCCACTCCTCCTCCGGCCGACTGCCCGTTGAGCTCTGCCAGGGCCAGCTTCGGCGGTGGCGGCTGCCTTGGTGGCAGTAGTGGGGAATGGCTTTTGGGGCCGACAAGTGACTCCAGGTGTTTCCTGTCCTGCTCCCCACCCCTCCTCCTCCAGCCAACTGCCAGTTGAGCTCTGTCGGGGCCAGCTTCAGCGGTGGCGGCTGCCTTGGCAGTGGTAGCGGGGAGCGGCTTTTGGGTCCGACAAGTTACCCCAGGTTTTTCCCGTCCTGCTCCCAGCCCCTCCTCCTCCACTCCACCCCTCCTTCTCCTCCTCCTTCTGCCATATCTGAATCTGAATATAGGTGATCAGCCATGAAGACTGTCCTGGGAATATAATGCAGTGGCTTTTCATCTGCCTTCCACATCACAGCATGACCATGTACCACTTATCCAGCTCTGTGAGTCACTTTCTGTTCCTGATCTCTTTCAGCACGGAAAATCCTCCTCATCCCCAGGCCAGTATTGATGAAGCTGCTGCCATCTATCAAGATAGATTGAAATGGGATTTACCATATTTTCTGGCATATTAGGTGACTGGACATATAGTACGACCCCCAACTTTTCTAGTTAAAATGTAGAGTTTGCAATATACTCGCCATATAAGACTACCCCTCTTCCAACGGCAGTGTCTTTGGAGCCTCCCAGGCCGGGGATGGCTCCCTTTATCTCCCCGCTGGTGTAGGGGGCGGGGAGAGCACAGCTGTGGTGGTGGCGGTGTCTTCGGGGCCTCCCGGGCCGGGGACGGCGCTCTTTATCTCCCCACCGGTGGAGGGGGCGGGGAGAGCACAGCTGCGGTGGATGGTTTTCCCCACCGCTCAGCTGGTCCTCCTCCTCCTCCTCACCACCACCTCCAAACGGGGGGTGAGGAGGAGGAGGACCAGCTGAGCGGTGGGGAAAGCCATCCACCGCTGCCACCACAAGGCCTCCGGAGCCAGGGGCCACCCGGAGACCACCACCCCCAACCTCGTGGCAGCGGCGGTGGATGGCTTTCCCTGCTGCTCAGCTGGTCCTCCTCCTCCTCCTCACCCCCCGGCTGGGGGGTGGTGGTCTCTGGCTGGGGATGGTGGTCTCCGGGCAGCCCCTGGCTCCAGAGTACCCAGCGTATAAGATGACCCCTGACTTTGGCACAGATTTTTTGGGGTTAAAAAGTCATCTTATATGCCGGAAAATACAGTAATCCATTTAGGGACCATCTCCCTTCCCTGTGGACTTTGGTACCCAAGGCCGTTATTCCTCAGGATTGACAGGTTAGTTAACTTGGGCACCCTTTATTATCTTTCTTAGTTAGCAGTATTTGTATCTGGATTTTGGGACTATTAACTCAAATTTCCCTTTTGCCCATTTTGACAGGCAGGTCACCAAGAAATAATTCCAGTTAGACTCCAAAGTTCTGCCTGCTTGATTTTTGTGACAGCACAAGGATTCAACCCTATGGTAACATAAAGGCCTATCTCATAACACCCCAACAAACTGCCCTTGAATATCATGTTTCTATCCTGGAATCTCAAGGATTTGGATGTTGTTGAACAAGCATCCCTTCTTCTTCTCTCAGGCTATGGGAGTATCTACTGTTGTACAAGATGGCCAAATAGTATTACTCCTTTATTTTTCAAAACCTTAATTAGAAAGACAAGTGGCATCTTCAGACATGGTTAGGTATAATAGTGTACAATAATGGTAAGATTTCCTCCTTGGTCAATGTATGGCAAAAAAAAGTTGGCTGTCCCATGGGGACTACTGTTGATGTTTGTAATGAGCTTTGAAGGAAGAACTTTTTAAAAGGAAGACCAAACGGGGGGTCCTCAACCTTTTCAAGCCAGGGCCCAGTTCATGCCCCCTCAGACTATTTGTGGTCCAGACTGGTGGTCCCGCTGCTGCCTCTACCAACTTTGGTAGCAGCAGTTGCAGTGGCATAGTGATGGGGGCTCAGGACAGCAGCAGGACCACCCCCTTCCCCCCTCACTGCCACCGACAGAGTGACCACCCTGAAGCCCCACCACTCCCTACCCTCACTACTCCCTACCACATCCACTGGCAGAGGGATCACCCCAAACCCCCAGACACTCTCCACCACCACTGTTGCGGGCAGCAGGACAACACTGAGCCCTCAACATTCTCCCACACACTGTTTCTCTGCTTACCGGCCTGGAGGAGCTGCATGGCATAGGTGAAGGATGGGTCCTGGCTATCATTCTTGCCCACGCTCGGCCAGAGCAGTCCTGGGAAAGATGTGGCCAGCCAAATATGTCTGCTGGAAAAGCCGCTTTCAGCCAAAACTGCCTCTGGGAAAGACAAGGGCAGCCAGGGGTGGACGCTGCTGCTGCTTCCACTGCCTCCAACTCAATCCTTGTCCCCTCTGCCTGGCTAGGCATGTTCTTACTGGCGTTTCATAGCAGGGCAGATGTTATAAGCCTTCTTACAACACCCAACCTGCTATGCAGCATAGTTAAGAACATGCCAAGCCAAGCAGAAGGGACAAAGATTGAGGTGGCAATGGTGGTGGTGGCAGCAACAGTAGCTAGAGCAAGGCTGTGGGCCAGATGGGATGGTGTCGCAGGCTATAGGTTGAAGATGCTAGCTCCTATCTCTCTCTTTTTCTCAATCCATGGATATCTGGAGTCAACATTTAGAGTTGGGTCTAGATTAAAAATGTGGCCGAGATAGATTGTTGTTGAAGACACAAAACAGTACATCCCAGCCAGTGATGCACTGCAGCAGGTTCTGTCAGGTTCTGCAGAACCGGTAGCAGAAATTTCCCCAGGCCACACCCACTAGGTTGTCCACGTCCATCTCCATAACCCATAATGCAGGATGTTTGGCCATGTGTAGGAATGCATCTGGATTCTGTCAGGCTGTCTCTGACACTTTTTGTATACAAAAGCCTCTCTGCTCACTGAGAGACAGCGCTCCTTATCTCTCTTTCTTTGGGTTTTGACATGCTGATTGATTATGTAGGCTAATGAGTTTCGTTTCTGCTATACAATGATTGCTAGTTTCGTTTCTCTCTCTCACTGCCTAAATAAAGAAAAAGGCTTCAGTAGCTTTTGACCAGCCAAGGACTGCAGAGTGCTTTTCTCTCTGTCTCTCTGTTCCTCCCTACAAAAAGCCTAAGGAAGCAGGACTTCTTGGGACTGATTGTTATCTTAAAGATCTGAGGATGTAACTGCTGCTAATGAGACTGACTGAATAAAGAAGATATCTTTACATGAAGCAGAATCCCATCAAGTGGCGCCCCGTGTGACGCTTTGAACTACAATGAGAGAGCCTGCTTTGAACTCTGCTTCAACAATTAACACCTAATTAGCACCTCATCGACCGGGAAGGTCTCACTCACTCCGACCAGGCAAAAGGTCAGACCGGAGGAAGGTCATAAATCGAGCTCGATTCATCCAATTCTACATTGGATCCCACACAGGGTGAGTGAAAATGGGGTGTGTTTTTTCTTCGCAAATGTATGAACTTTGTAAAGATATCTCAGATCTTTTGCATGAGAATGGGCGGAAGGCTAATGAACAGGAGATACAGAAACTGGCTAAAGCTATAGCAAAATTCTGTCCTTGGTTTAAATATGAAGGTCTGGATTTAAAAGAGTGGAATCAGATCGGGAATGAAATGCAGAAGCATAATGGGATTTCTAGGTCAATATTATTTACTTGGGAGGAAGTGAGAGGCTGCCTTCAGAGACTTACTCCAAAAAATATTTTATTGTCTCAAAGACTTGATGGCCATCCCCTCCCACAGCTTTTGCCTTCAGAGAAAGGGGGGGCCATGGCAACCATGGCGGCCATGGCAACTGCTCCTCCATCATATGAGAAACAACAGACTCCTGATGGGGATGAGGGTGGAAAAGGAGATGGGCAATTATGTCCTGACTTGCAACAATCAAGTGCTTTTAGCCCTACAAAAGACCTGTTCTCTGCTGCAATATTGCCAGCCGAGCATAAAAAACAGCAAGTGCCAGCTGATGGGGAACAAATGGTGGGAAACTCATCACAGATTGAAGTTGTTGATGCATGCAGAGTGGCAGAAAGCAAGGACTGTGTTTTAAAGAGCAGCTTAGGGGATCTCAGCCCCCCCGTGAATCAACCCTCATCACAAAAGCAGGAGAAGCTGAGTAGTAAATTTGATACCTCACGTTTGGGCAGGAAGATCCTGCAGAAATGGAAGGATGGCCCAAAGGAGGAACGCACAAAACTCAAGACAAAAAAGGGGTGCAAGTACAAACTAACCGATGCAGGTTGTCATAAGGTTGAGAATCATATGCTGGAGATGAAAGAAATACAGAGAAAGAGGGGGGTAAATATGTCCTGTATGGATAGCAGGCTGTGGCAAAAATACAAGGAGGAAGAAGACATACAGTTTTTTGCTGATTTTGAACTGCCCAACCCACAAACAAAGAGATCAGAGTGGGCTGTCTCAAGTTTCCAGCATCAGGATGGCAGGGAAAGCAACGGGAAATTCCCTGTACTATTCTTCTGTGTGGAAGCTGCTTGCAAATTCTGGAGAAGTTCTTTGTGCCTTCATACCTCCTCGGCCAGCCTTACTGCAGATGGGTGTGGCTGGAGCATGAAGGAATGTGTGTCTGCCTGAAAAGCTGAAAAAAGGGGGGTTGTGTGGGATTGTCTTGTGAAGTCAGTGAGACTTAATTTATGGCTTACTTTCAACTTGCCATTCCAAGAACTGAACTGGAGAGAAAATAGTGTTTTGTGTTTAAATTGTCTTCAATCAACGTTTGGTCTTTAATTTGGACATTTTCATGGGACTAAAAAGTTTGTGTGGATTTTAAAGAAGAATTATAAAACCTGACAGCCTTTTTAAGAAATTGTCTACCTGCTCATGCTAATGAGATTTGTACTGTATTTGAGTTACCATGCTATGTTGATTATAAGTTATTAATGCCTCTCTCACTTTTACACCAGTGAGAGAAGAAAAAATATAATGCCTCTTTCACTTTATATCCAGTGGGAGAAGAAGAAGTAAGAACTGCTTTCTAATATGCAACCAGACCTCCTTCATGTAAGGAAGAACAAAAATGTTCATGTCTTGTTTATGCTTAAATGTTTTGCTTATTCTTTTGCAGGAGAAAGATCTGTCTTTGCTTATGTTATGTATTGTCTTATGAAACTGCATACCTTCAGAAGCACATGGCAGAGTTTCCAGTACTCTACACATGTAAATGGGTTTGTGATATTGCATTTGTGTTATATGTCACTCATGTTTCATGTTTAGTTATATGGTACTAGTAATAACAGGGCATGCTCCTGTTTCTTAGGGGAGTGTCTTCTTAAGCCATTGGTCATCTATTGGCAACAAGGGGATCCTGAGTGGAAGGATTCCTGCCCGAGCGATCCGCCCATGGAGAGAGAAGAAGGTTATTCAGCTCCAGGATGGTGGTTCACCAGTAAACTAACCTTGCTGACATTTGTTATTTTCTTTCTTACTGTGCTTCCAGCTGTAAGAACAATGCCTCATGGGGGCAACCCCAACTTTTGGATTCGTCATGCTAACTATATGTTTGAGGTTCATGGTAAGAATGCAACGTTATACTATGAGCATCCACTGGCAGTGTCTCAAATGGCTTTTCTTCCGGCATTGTTCAACACACCTGAGCTGGTTATTGGACATTTGCAACATCTTGATAGGTCTACACTCTTCTCTAATCCTCCAGAACAATTTAACAACACCCGTTGGCGAAGCATGACATTCAAGAAATACACTAAAGGACTTTGTTTCTGCTGTCATAGTTCTGGAGTCTGGAATAGTAAATGGAAATACTGGACTCAAGCAAAAAGGGTTTTGCAGAATGTAGGCAATTATACGGGTTGTGATGATTATTTTTGGTTATGGGGTAGTTTTAACAGTTCTTATAAGCTTAATTATACCTTGTTTAACACTACTATTGAAGATATATATGATGTGTTTCCTATGTTTACTCCTGATTATTCTGCTATAGATAGTGGTTCAATTTGCAATGGATGGCAAATCAAGGATCCGAACATGTGGTTCTTTTTTAATGGAGTTGCCACGAATTTCCATCCAGGACAATATCAATGTGCAGCATTGGGTTATTTTATCTGAATAATACTATTGAGAAAGAACTTCAGAATTTACAGGAGAGTATTACTAACAATGTACGCACTGATGTTAATCTCTTTGATTGGGTGACTTCTTGGTTGCCTGATTTATCTGTCCTTAGACAAGTTTTCTTTTATGGGTTTATTATTATTATCTGCTTTATACCTTTGTATTTTTGCATTACTTGTATTCCTAATCTTATTTCTATGTGTAACACATGTCCATTGCGTAGAAGGGAGACATCGAGTTTTGCACGACGGCAATTGTACTCAATGAGGTATCACCCTCCGGAACAAAGTACCAGGAGTCAGGAGGGGTACGATGTCCAGGAGGACAGTGATGATGTATATGGAGGAGTAGTTATGGAGTATGATGACATGCAGGGGTATGATTAGCCGTCCCTCTCTCAAATTTAAATGAAAAAGGAGGACATGTAGGAATGCATCTGGATTCTGTCAGGCTGTCTCTGACACTTTTTGTATACAAAAGCCTCTCTGCTCACTGAGAGACAGCGCTCCTTATCTCTCTTTCTTTGGGTTTTGACATGCTGATTGATTATGTAGGCTAATGAGTTTCGTTTCTGCTATACAATGATTGCTAGTTTCGTTTCTCTCTCTCACTGCCTAAATAAAGAAAAAGGCTTCAGTAGCTTTTGACCAGCCAAGGACTGCAGAGTGCTTTTCTCTCTGTCTCTCTGTTCCTCCCTACAAAAAGCCTAAGGAAGCAGGACTTCTTGGGACTGATTGTTATCTTAAAGATCTGAGGATGTAACTGCTGCTAATGAGACTGACTGAATAAAGAAGATATCTTTACATGAAGCAGAATCCCATCAGCCATGCCCACAGATTTGGCCCCACCCACAGATTTGGTCAGCCCACAGAGTAGGTAGTAAAAAAAATTGCAGTGCGTCACTTATCCCAGCTCCTGGGATTTTTTTCACACAATGTTAGATACTGTAGTCTGTATGACCCACATATAATATATGTCATATGTCATTAAAACAGCAATCAGGAAATGTAGCCTCCGTTTTCAGTAGCTGGTGTGCTCTCACTCTCTCTCCCTTCCTCCCCTCTCCCTTTTTAAATATTGCTCAGTTTTGAAAAACCAGTGAGCACTTTAAATTCTACACTTGCTTTAAATACTATTTCTTTGCCAGCGCGATACCAGCATCCTTCAGCAGGGCCGCCAGGCTCCTTTCCAAGATAATGAACATATCACTTCTACAATATATTTTTTCTCAAGCCGTGCACAGCCTAAAATTTTGGAGCCATGTTAAGAGTAAAACTTCTGTTCCCTGTATGTCAACATGATGCGCTGCCACCAACCATGCCACTAAGTAGAAGCTATTAGGCTATTGCAGAGGTCCGACAGCTTGTAATATTGAACTACATGTCCTGGGGTAGCTGAAAACTAAAATTGAACCAGAATTACCAAGGAGTATATTTTAATATCAAAATATAGATGCCATCATTCATCTCTGAAAATTAATCAGAGTTAGCAAGCTGGGAAGTTAAAGAGAAGGATATGAAATCATCTGACAATCACAATGCTTCACTTCTGGCACTTTCAAAAGAGGTTTTGTGGGGTGGGGGTGGGGGAGAGAAGATAAAGATACATAAACAGAATTAAGAACAGAACTAGTAACAGCCTTGCACAGAATTGTTGCCTTTCTCTTGCTTGTTTCAACATATGTTTACTATAGCTCTTGCATAGTCATTCCCCTTCTTTATTTTATGTGGAGTGTAGATATGTACTTGTCATCAGTAGAACATCTTTGAGTTTTATATAAAACCTTAAGTAAAGGAATGTTGTGCCCATGCTAATTACATGAAATGAGATTACATCACAGAATTGCTGAAGTAGATTTCATGTGGTGCTAATTTCCCCCCATTTTGGGTAGTGGGGTGCATTCTTGCATTGGTTGAAGAACAAGAGATCAAACTCCTAAATGAGTCTCAAGTGCTTGAATAAGAGGCAAAAAATAACGAAAACTCCCCCCCCCCCAATACCTGAGTCCTTCCTCATCCTATCTAGATCCATATTTGGCAATGTCCTTGAGCTTGTCATTGATGGGAGGGTAGGTATGGGAGTACTGCTGGGAATCTAGATGGTCATTGGCTCAGAACTAACTAGATCCCATTTTGAGGTGGAATTAGCTTGGCATATTTCTGAGCTATCTGAAAAGAGGTTTCCCTTAGAACTAGATCTCACTACCAAACATATCATTTAAAAATTAAAAAATTTAACAGCAACTTAGAGAATCTCTTGTTGAAGGCAGCTTCCAATGACTGCTTTCACCAAATTTCTTACATGAGGAGGGAAGGAGCCTAGTTTCTCTCCCTGAGCAACTTGTTCCTGAAACTGAAAAAAGCCTAATTCATCACCTTTTTGGCTACTCTTGGTGGTTTTGCATTAGTTTTTCCCCCTGCCGTGTCTCATTTTCAGGTTTGGTTTGTGGTCTACTGAGACCCAATATCATTTTTGTATCTACTATTGTGTCAGGATCTCAGGCAGTTTCAGGGCTCCCTCTGCTAGGAAAGCAGCTCTAGTAGTTGCAGGATGAGACCCACAGCCTACTGTAGTTTCTAGGGCTCTTATGAGCTTCACCTGTGATCCCTGGGTGAAAGAAATACATAAGAACCAGCTCTTACCAGCTCTCAATTAGTGTTTCTTTGATGTTCAGGAATGGATACACAGCAGCCAGCATAACAGGGCGAAACACAACTTTATTTCGGGAACTGAACATAGAGAGCAGTGGTGCAGCAGCACCTATATATACAATAACAAGAAAGATACATTCAGGCGGGAAGCAACTGGATTGGTTGGGAGGACAGTGGGGTGATCATGGGGTGACAGAGACTGTAAAGCCCTTTGCGCTTCTCGTTAGAAAGGGCGGGAACCCAAGTCCCGTGAGAGCTCAGTTCTAAGAAGAACACAAAATGGAGGATCACCCGATCCCAACAATTAATACAAACTGCATTACATAGTATTACATACACAACAGTTACCCAACCTTGGTTCTCCAGATGTTCTTGGACATCAATTTCCAGTAGGTGTGCTGGGCTTCTGATAATTGAAGTCCAATAACATCTGGGGGCCCAAGGTTGGGAAACCCTGCCCTAGATGCTACTTTAATAATTAAAGCTTCTGGATTTGGTTTGGTGTTTTGTGTGGATTCCTTCCTGCTCTTGTCTAGCCCTAAAAGTACCCTGCTCTGGTTGCTTCCTTGGCTGTCGGATTGTCTTATCTATTGTATTAGCCTTGTTGTTCTAT
The DNA here is from genome assembly GCA_035047345.1 of Bradypodion ventrale. Lineage (NCBI taxonomy): Eukaryota > Metazoa > Chordata > Lepidosauria > Squamata > Chamaeleonidae > Bradypodion > Bradypodion ventrale. Next base: position 284,433,440 of record JAWDJE010000002.1, on the reverse strand, counting down.
CTACTCCATCTTGGGAGCCGCCACACCATCTCAGCTCCCTCCCCTGGACTGGCCGGTCAGGGAAGGTGGAAGCAGCCCAGCTGTGCCTCATTTTTGGCAGGGCCATTAAAAGCCGCTGCTGCCAGAGCTGCTGGGACACTTTTTGCCTCAGCTGGGCCAGAGCTGGTTTTCTCCCTGACTCAGTTATGGACATGCCGAGCCATAGGGCTCCATCCGTGGATGTTTTGTGCCATGGGGCTCCATTCGGGGATGTTGGATAGCTGAGGGTAGTGTGCAACTAATTTTGTTTATGTTAGTATTTAAACGGTGTTATTGCATAATATGTACTTGTTTTGAAAATTTTGTAAGTTGTGAACTCTGTATTTTTTGGTATTTTTTGTTAATTTCTTTCTATTTATAACTGTATTGTAATTGCATTCTATAGTTTGTGTTGCTTATTATAATATTATTAGACTGTATTGTGTAACATGTTGTAATTGCCGCCTTGAGTCAGCTTTGGCCGAGAAAGTGTGGGATGTAAATTAAAATTTATTATTATTGTTATTACTCTTGTTTTGACTTTGGACATGCATAAAATTTGCTGTTTGACAAATGAGTTTGGTTGCCCTGGATCCTGGTGCCTGTGCTGCTAGTCGGCTGCCTATGTCATTGACCCTACTGTACTTTCTAGCTAGCTTTCACCCATTTTATGTTTGTGGATCTAATTCCTCCTGCCCAGATGTTGTCCTTTACATTTCCACCTGTTCAAAGGTGTGCTGTCTAACATCTGACTAGTTTGTTAAGATTGCCCTAAATACTGATTTGGCCTTTTAAAATATTAGCTGCCCATTCCAGATTGGCTAAATGTCCATGTGCCAGGTATCTTTCTTAAAACAAAGTTTTGAAATCGAGCAAGAAGCTTTGCCCAGGAGTATAAAGTGAAAATTCCACCCATGCTGGTGTTCAATGAAACCGCTCATGTCATGATGCTGCACCCCTCCTGCCCCCTCCACCAGTGGGGGAAGGATAAATGGAGCCCCTGAGGCCATGGGGAGCTCTGAATCGCCATCACTGCTGACGCCATGATGCCATGGCCCTCCCACCCCCTCCACCGGTGGGGGGAGGATAAAGGGAGCCCCCAAGGCCATGGGGAGCTCCAAAACGCTGCTGACACCACAATGCCGTGCCTCTCCGGTCCCCTCCACCGGTGAGGGGAGGATAAAGGGAGCCCCTGAGGCCATGGGGAGCTCCAAAACACCACTGATGCCACAATGCCATGCCCCTCCCATCCCCTCCACCGGTGGGGGAAAGATAAAGGGGGTCCCCGAGGCCATGGGGAGCTCCAAAACACTGCTACTGCTGACGCCACGCTGCTGTGCCCTTCCCGCCCCATCCACCGGCAGGGGGAGTATAAAGGGAGCCCCCGAGGCCATGGGAAGCTCCGAAGTGCCGCCGCCACTGACACCGTGATGCCATGCCCCTCCCGCCCTCTCCACCAGTGGGAGGAGGATAAAGGGGGCCCCCAAGGCCATGGGGAGCTCCAAAAGCCCACCGCCACTGATGTCACAATGCCGCACCTCTCCCGGCTCTGTTTACCTAACTTTGTTTGGGACTTCAGGATGAGGTCTCCCTTTCATTTTTTTGAAATGTTTTAAATTGTATTGTATTGTATTGTATTGCTGATATCTTATGCTGCTGCTTGTAATTGAATTTCTATTGTGTATGCTTGATTAATTGAATTATGTAACTTTGTATATGCAATTTTTGTTTTGTCATTTCATGTCCTATGTAAACCGCCTTGAGTCAGCCATCGGTCAGAGAAAGGCAGTATAGAAATATTAAATTAAATTAAATGAAACACCCTTCCCATATTCCTTTCAAGAAGCAGCTTTTAGGCATTCAGCATCCACATGTGAGAACACAAGGTCCCCTCCTGGTTGGGGATTGGTTTTATACAGAAATATGCCAGACTCTCCTTGTTAAATGTTAGTCTATACACTAAGTTAGCCAATTCCATTATATCACCTAGTGGTTGGAGGAAGATGTTGTCTGCTGCACTCCTGCATGGTTGTAGATGGTGGCCTGGTTGGCTAAAGAGGGTGCCTTACACTATTGTATTAATAAAAATGAAGCCTAGGGTAATGAGGACCATGTAGCCCCCTTTCCTGATTCTACTCTAATATACTTGTGTTGCATTTTATATTTGGAGGGTACATTCCCATGGAGCAGAGTTCTGTGAGTATTTTTATTTATGTGAGGAAAACCACTATTAATATGCCAAAGATCTATTTAAAACTTTTCCAAAATGGATGTGTTGCATACTTATTGCTTCTAGCTCTGATGGAAAAAGTAAAAGAAAGAAAGCTTCTAAAATTCCCGTTTTCTGCGCTTTTTGTTCCATCCCAGCAAATGTTCCTCCAGAGTGTCTCAGATGATTTGCTTGCTACAGTTCGAATGGTGGGTGAATTGAACCTCTATGCTATTTTTCCTTCTCCTCTCTTGCCAATCTGGCCTGTTTCTCCATCTCCCTCTCCTACCAAGCCCCTGCTCATGCCTGCTTGCCAGACAAATTCCCCCAAATTCTCAATGCTATAATTAAAAGCTACATTTAGTTAAAGTAAATTAGGAGTTACAATAAAATGGAAGGAACATGCAAAATGAATAATTAACATGGTATAGGCTTCGGCATCATAATTAAGATTAACTACTGCATATATTCAAACTAGATTAGCACAACCATTGAAAGCAGCAATGAGCTCAGTGGGAAGGGTCTACGCGTTCACTAAATAATGTGTTATGAAGAGTGTTCCAAAAAACATTAAGCATAAGGTTGTCATATATAAGATGATTAAAGTTTTACACAAAAGAAGCTGTAATTCCCGTAAATGAAGTAATTTCCTATCCCTGCTGCTTCTACCTTTAGGAATATACTGTAAATGGAAAGTGGCTCAATGTGAAATCTTGCTAAATAGAATATGAATCCCCTTGTCTTGAGCTAATGAGCCTTGAATACCTGCATGTACAAAAAAATCTGTATATTTTAATCATTGGCTACACTATGATTTCCACAGGAGACTCACTTCTCATTTAAATTAACACTTCCATTGTCTCACTGTTTAACTACAGTAAATGTTAGGTTTTGTTTCATGATAGTATCTCTATTTTTCTCTTTGAAAGCATACTGTCTCTTTGTGTGCAACACAACATTTCTTCTTCTTCCTAAACAGGAAAACACAATATACATTTTCAATAGTAAAGGTAAAGGTTTCCCTTAGTAAAGGTTTCCCTTGCTCGAAAGCCAGTTGTATCCGACTCTAGGGTGCAGTGCTCGTCTCTGTTTCAAAGCCGAAGAGCCAGCGCTGTCTGCTGCTGCAGACGTTTCCGTGGTCATGTGGCAGGCATGACTAGACACCGAAGTGCACGGAATACTGTTACCTTCCCACCAAAGTGGTCCCTATTTATCTACTTGCAATTTTTTGCTTTCGAACTGCTAGGTTGGCAGGTTTCCCTTGCACACCAGTAATTTGCTTAGAACTATTGCTATGTGTGGTGCCAAAGTCTGTTTGCATAAGCCTAAGACAGTTATCACCAAATAAAGGACATCCTTGAGACCTCTTTTAACTGGTGGATATCCTGCCTGGTTGAAATTGTCCATGTGTTTTTGCCACATGTAAAACATCAGCATGAACAGATTTTATTAGTAGATGATGACAAGTACACTCCCCTTCTGCCAGCACAGTGGTTATTTTGTCATTTCTTTTTTTTCTTTTTCTTTGGCCCACATGAAAACAAAAACTTGATACAGTAGAACCATGGATAAAGTCCAAACTCCGTTCCACAAGTTTGGACTTTATCCGATTTTGGACTTTATCCAAATCAAATGGGCAATGCATCAGATAACATTAAAAAAAAACAGACTTTGTCCAAGGTTCCTATACCAAATACCTCGGATAACATCCATTTTTAGTGGTTTTGGACTTTATGCAATGCATCGTGTGTGCATGAAAACCGCGACTTTATCCGAATCGGACTTTATCTGAGGTACCACTGTACAAGTATTTTATGCAGGTGTGAAGAATCAAAAAGAACCAACTTTTGTCTCCAAATCAGAATGGAACAGCTCTTATTATGCATCCTGTAGGCTCAGTGGTTAAACTGCTGTACTGCAACCAAAGGTTTGTGAGATCAGTCCTGACCAGGGCTCAAAGTTGACTCAGCCTTCCATCCTTCTGAGGTTGGTAAAATGAGTACAGTAGACCCTCGCATAACGACGTTACTTGGTTCCCCAAGTAGCATTGCTAAGTGATTTTTGTTGTTATGCGGGTTTCTATGGAGTTTCCCACATAACGATGTTTTTAGCGTCATTGTCCGGATAATGATGGTTATGTTGTTTTGCAGGGGAACACATGGTGCATAATGACACGTTGTTAAGCAAGAATGATGCTATCCGAACGCATTGTTATGTGAGGGTTGACTGTACCCAGCATGTTGGGGGCAAAATGCTAATTAACTTGTGAACTTCCCAGAGAGTGCACTAAGCACTATGGGGTAGAATATACATGTGGTTGCTTTTCTTTTCTTTGCTTTGATTACTTACACTGGTTGCATAAAATGCAATGGAAAAGTGTCTCCAGCTAAAGCATTACTTTCTCATCATGTGCCAGTCTCTCTTTTTCTCTAAATGAGCAGTATTCAACGAACAACAATAGTAAAAATAAAAAGGATTGTACAGCCCAACATTTGTCCATCATCATCGGAATAGTAATTGTTTGAAGAACTGAAGAATTCAAAAATATTTGACACCAAGTGAGAACAAAAGTCCAAGATATATTTCTCAACTGAAGTAAGATATCCACAACACAGAAGCATCAACTTCATGTATACAATCTCTGAAATCCTAAATCGAGGTGGTAAAGTGTTTATCATTCTCCATGACAACAGCCTCCTCCTGCTGCCTCACCAGCTTTTCCACACTTTCTAAGGCAAATTTTGATTCACCGCCCCTTCCTATGATTTCCCCACCCCATAGGCTGAACCAAATAGTCAAAGGGAGTTACTTACACCAAGTCACATGTCTGACACATGAAAAGGAAGACAAGCTGCTACTCAATAACAAGCAGTAATTTGTTGTAAATTATAACATTTTGGGGATCTAGGCCATCTTGTCATGCTATGGAAGTCATATGTGACCATCCTTAACTGTTTAAAAGAAAAGGAAAGAAATATGAAAATCTTGCCGGTTGGTGTTGTTCACCATTCTCTGAGTGTGCATGTGTGGCTCATCTTCCTTCATGAGGCAAGTTTATACTTTCCCTTTTGCATCAACTCAAGAAGTTATTCTACTTAACCAGTGCAAATGTAATGTATCAATTTTTAAAATAATAGAAGCCCTAGCAGCAAAGGTGAAAAACTGCAGATATTTGGAGAAGCAGCTCTGGGCTGCTCTGCATTTTCCTTTGCATTATGTGTTCAACACAAAAACTGAATCAGCCAACCCCGAACCCATAGCATGTCCTACATTTTATGCAAGGTAGCCACTGCTCAAATATGTTTAAGTTTGGTCTGCACCAGTTTTCAGCTTCCCAACATACTTTAAAACAATTTCACCTCTTACTCTCCTTCTGATGTTCTTTGATTCTCTTTAAAGAGAACATTTTTGAAACAGACATCAAATGCTAAGTAGCATTTGTCAGATGTCATTGTTGATGTTTATTGGAAAAGCTGTGGCAATTTATTAAACAAAACTTCAGGGAGAAAGGGCTAGAGTTCAGCATATTTTATTGTGTTTGGCATGTTCTCAGCACAGCTTTTATCATAATGTTTTATTCTGATTTTCACGCAACCAATGCCAGCAAAAGTCCCCAAATAAGACCAAAGAAATTACTGAGAAGCAGGGCAACCATCTGAAACAAGTCATTTCTAGCCCAGTAAGTACATTTTACAAGTAAATCTTTTTCCATTATTCAGATAATACAATACTATTTCTTCTAAACAACACAGAATTAATAAAAAAATTTTTAATAACATCTTATATATACTAAAATTACTTTATACAGGAGAGAGAAGTAAAATTAATACAAATTGTATACTGATGCTATGACTCGGCATCCTGTAAAAATAAATGGACACATAGGTTCTGGCATTTTGCATAGTGCATGGTGAACCATATAATCAGCGTATGAACCAAACAGATGCCAGGGTAGTGTGATACAATTCAACTGGTAAAAGGAGATGGGATTAGCTTCTTTCATAATGTCCTTAAATAGATTGCAAATATGTTGCTATCTGTAGAGGTTCACCATGTGACTTGGAACCCTAAAAAACCTTGGCTCCAACTCATGCAGAACATTTAGTGATAGCAGAACCACTCCACTTCAGGCTGCCATTTTTGTGCATTGAGAATCACTGGAGATGACAATGGATTGATAGGGCTAGTATTCTGCTCCTTTTCACATGTTCAATCTACACATCAAGTCAACCCCTGAATAGAGCTATACTCCATTTTCTGAGGAATGAGATGGGAGCTCCTGTTATCATAACGATATCTGCAGAAAGCTGACTTCACCAACAAAGTGAGTTTTTGGAGAACGTCAGTTCTCTCCCCCAAAAAAACTTTGGTTTATGAATAATCCCTTTCATTATCTGAGAGCTGCAGGATGGGAAGCGAGGTCTTTCACTACAAAAAAATGTATCTCACCTTCCTGGGATATAATTTGATGGCAGGCATCTTCGGTGATGAAAGGTTTCCTCTTTCTGTCTCAAAGCTCCCATAGCTGCCACACAATGAAAAAGGATTATTTGTGAGTCTAAAAAACTGCAGGAAGGAAGGGGAAGACTTCTGTTACCAGAAAAATCTTATTCTGCTGGTGATGTCATCATAATTCTTCAGATGTGGCATCACTAACTGGATTTTAGGCTGCCAGTATAGTCAATAAGGCCCGTCTCTCATTCTTTTTGGCTGTCAGGGAAGTTATTAAGAAGTTGCATCAGTTATCTAACCTTTGAAATGATTTTTAGTGTAAGGTTGTGGCTTTAATATTGCAGTAGTTCTATTAATCACTTTTTGTTTCAATGGTTTTTCCATTAGATTTTAGACTTATTCTGAACTGTCCTGTTAGCCTTTTGGCCAAAATACGGGATAAAAATAAGAACATGATTACCCACTGACACCTGGACTTTATGGGATCCATTAGCAAAGTCCTGCTATGATGAGAAACATAAATAAGTGATGTGGGATGTTTGAATTTACAGTAAATGGAATTCTGTAAAATGTCATATGAAATGTAAGAGGTGCATGGGTTTTTCTAAATCACTGTCAGTGCTTTGGATTGAACACTGCTCTTATGTACTAGCAGTTATGGATCAAGGAAAAACAAATATCACTAAGTTTAAAACCATCTGATTTTCTTACCGAAAGGTAAGATAATATTTCACTGAGCTAGCTTGGTACAGGATAAAACATCCAAGCTGCATCTTGATCTGTCTGAAAATTTTGCTGACTCTTTTCTGTACATATTTATCTTTTGTGTGTATCACAACCCCCTTCTCTCCCATCCCCAGTGGAGTGCTGGTACAATTTAAATAATGTGCAGACTGTTATTTCATTGATATTTCAACCATCTGAGAATAGAAATGTCACCAACAGAAGAGATACTGTGTTGCAGGACCCTTTTAAATGGCACCCAGGAATAAACAAACATGTCTACATCTGAAGCCCAGCTGCTCTGCCTCTCATTGGCTGTTGAATGCCAACAGCTCAATCCTGAAACGGCAGAGTGGCTGGAAAGTGACCACAATATTTTGACTCATGGGTACTCTTTGTTCACACTTCCTTCACACTTCAGTTCTTGATTCCCCAAAGTGAGGAGAGACAAATCTCACACTTTTGGTAGATCTCCACCCTCTGCAATTTTGTTTTTCTACAGATTCTCCTCATTCCTAGAAGGAAAGCAGGCAAACAACCTGCTGAGTGCTGTGTCAGCCAGGCCAATTATGACTTGATTGACGCAGGACACAGACTGAAAGTTTGCAAGAGCCCCAATTAGATGCCATCCTCCTCCTTTACAGTCAGCGGGAAAGTACTAAGTTGTGCTAAAACTACAGGGAAGTAATTCACAGCAATTGCTAAATCATGCTTATCTATTGGCAATTGTGGTGCTGCATCAGGAATCAAATACAACTTCTTTGTTTCCATTTCTTCCTCCTCCTCCTTCTTCTGCCATGTCCATTCTAGATATTAACTATCATCATGACAATAGTCTTCTTGTTCTTTACTCCTCAGAATAGTTTTTCAGAGGACATTCCACACCAGTCTCTCAGGCTCTTTAGCCATGAAGTCCATCTACATCCACAGCCTCTCTTCCCAAGGACCTTGCCTTGAGGATAATGAGTTGGAGTATTCTGCACATCATGTTGTTCCTCATGATATGCCCTGGATATTGGAGCTTTCTTTGTTTAATGGTCTTAAACAGTTTTTGTTCTTTATCTCTGGTGCAACACTTCTACATTAGTTGCATGGTCAACCCATGATATCTTTAGCAGCCATCTGTAAATCCACATTTCAAAAGCTTCAATTTTATTTTTAGATGCTTTAGTCAATGTCCAAGCTTCAACTCCTTATAGCAACACTGGGAATACCTAACATCTCACTATTCGGATCTTTGTAGCAAGAGTTAGATCTGTACTGCATAACTAATGTCACATTTTTATGAAGGTGGATCTTGCTTTTTCTATTTTCATTTTAATCTCTACCTTGGGATCCCACTTTTCATTTAACATACTTCCCAAATAGACATTTTTTTCTCCATTCTGTTGATTTCTTGTGTTCCTGCCATTATCTTACCATAAGTTGGTGCTTGGCTTATAACAAGATATTTAGTCCTCTTGGTGTTGAGATCCATAGCATATTCTGTACTTGAAACTCTAAATCAATCATCAACTGAAAATCTGCAGGTTTGTGGGCAGCAATACTGTGTCATCAACATATTGGATGTTATTTAGGTATTCCCCACTAATGTTAATGTCAATGTTTAAATCTGCATCTTCCATATGCAGAGGACATAATGACACTGGCTGTGGGAATGACAAAGTTCAGTATGTGGCAGTGCAAATCTTAAGTATGCATCCACAAAGACAAATAAGCATAAATTTACATGGCTTTTCTTTAGATATCTGTGGACTATATTCTCTCTGAGTGTGGATCTATTCATGACAACATTTAGAATAATTATGGGGCAGGCTAGAATGTGTGGCATCCTAAAGTCTAGCCATTTTTATTTGACATGAGTGTTTGTAAAGTTTGATCCATAGGCATCTAAAGAAGTCCATCAAAACTTTCCCAAATAAAACTCATTAAAGTGCCATAAGATTTGTTCTTTCCCCCAAAAAAAACAACTCTTTTACTGATCAACTGAAACCAGATAAATTTGAAACTGGCCAATGATTTTTTTAAAAATGGAAATTATAATTCCAGAAATTAGGGAGGAGATTTTAAGAGAACACCTTGAAATACACAGAGAGAGGGAGTTTTCTTAACACGTGCCAAATATATTTCGTCTAAATCACCCTTGCTCGAAAACCAGTCATATCCGACTGTAGGGTTCAGTGATCACCTCTGTTTGCAGCCAAAGAGCCAGCACTGTCCGCATTTGCAGATGTCTCTGTGGACAAGTGGCAGGCATGACTAGACACCGGAGTGCATGGAATACTATTTACCTTCCCATGGAAGTGGTACCTATTTATCTACTTGCAATTTCTTGCTTTTGAACTGCTGGGTTGGCAGGAGCTGGGACAGTGTTGGGAAGTCACTCTGTCAAGCAGTACTCGGGTCTCAAACTGCTGACCTGCTGATATTCCAGTCATCAAGTTGCATCTTAATCACTAAACCACCACAGTCCCCTGCTCTAGGTCTACTTAAGAATTTGTTTGGAAAACATCTTAAGTGAACAATGGGAGGACCAGAAGATAATTCTGAATATATTATGAGAAATGCACATGTCTTGTTCTCATTTGGGGAATATCCTCTCCAGAGATGCTCACTTGGCAGTTCTATTTAGTCCATTTCTGTGCCAAGTATAGATCTTTTTGTTCCCGCAGGCATCAGAAGAACTGTTTTTGCACTCTTAGTCCTCTGTAACATTGTTACTCCTTCTGCTAATTTTACTTTGTTCTGCTTTACCTTGTGGTCAGAACCTTTTAATGACAGATTGCTGATTCTATTGGAGGTTTTAAATGATTGTAAACAGTATTAATGTAATGTTTGTTTTGATTTGACATTCTTATTAAGACCACTTTGATGCTGTAACATATTGTGCAAATTTAGATTATTATTATTTTGAAAAAACATTATTGTAAGCGATCCTGGGTCTCTCCAGAGAAATGTTAATTAATCATTTAAACAAGCCCACAGAACTTTGGGGAATCTAAAAGCAAAATCAATGAAAACTATACAAATAGAAAGAGGGTGACTGTCTGCCTATCTGTCTCTGCTGCAGCTCCAAAACTGTGAAACATATACATTCAACATGAATGCACAAGGTTTTTTAATGTATTTAAGGGGACTATTTGATTAATTAATTTCAATTAATTAATTTCAATTAGCTTGCAGCAGCAGCTTGATTCACTGGATGACAGATATTGGAGTCTTCTGAAGAAAAAAGGTTTCTTGAAAGTAGGCCTCCTCAAGAGGTGGTTTCAAGAGGTGGAGGCCATAAGGTTTCATCCAAATTCCTACATATAGTTTCAAGTAGGATAAACTGCTTAAGCTCCCATTACTGCTTTTCTCACTCTTTTATAGACTACTAGCATAGTTTGCCCGGCGGTGCCGGGCTGTTTTAAATTGTGTTGGAAGGTTATTTTTTGTTAATGTTTGTAAAAAATTGTTTAGTCTGTAATTGTCATTTTAAAAATGTTTATTTATACAAATTGTTTTTTGGCTGGGCTGTTATAAACTGTGATCAGCTTTTTTGGGGTTTTTTTGTGGATTACAAAAAGAACAAAGTATTATATCATTTTTTCAAATTGCTTTATTTAACCGAATAATGGTTTAGTTTGTGGTTTTTTTAATAGTTATACCATAGGTAATAATTTTAAAAATGTAAAAGTACATGTTTTTTACATTCAATGTTTTTAAACTGCGTTTAGATGTTTTGGGTTTTTATTTGAGTTAAAACTCAACACAGGATTTTAGAAATGTTTTTATTTTATTTTATTGACATATGTTTGTGATTTGTGTAAAATTGTGATTTTGTATTAAGTTTTTGACTTGTTTTTACTCTTGTGGTCTTTTGTGTAAAATTGTGATTTTGTGTTATGTTTTTGACTTGTTTTTTCTCTTGTGGCCTTTTGTTTGGGGCTGTTGTGTCTTTTTGAATTGTTTTTACTATTGTGGCCAGCAGGTGGGGCTGCTAGTGGATCTTGTTTACTTTGACTGTTTTTTCTCTCCTGGCCTCTGGGTGATGCTTCTTCCGGTAGGTCGTCTCTTTTTGTCTTCATTTGTGTTCTGGTCATCGTGGAGGCAGGACATGCTGGTGAGTTGGCTGGTTTCCTTTATTTGGGGGGTTTGGTTTATTTTGCTTTTGTGGTTGTTGTCTGGGAGGTTTTTCTGTTTGGTTGTTGTTGTATTGTTTTATTTTTAGGTTTAATTGGTTTGGTTTTTTGTGTTTGTGTTTACTTTTTCTTGTTTGTGTGAGTAGTTTTGTGTGTTGTGTGTTTTTTTTAAAGTAATGGTTGTTTTTTAATTATGGTTTTATTTTTGTTAGATGGTTAGGTGTGTGTGTCTGAGTGTGTGAGGGAGAGAGAGGAGGCTGCTGCCGAGTGAGTACCTCCAGTAGGCAAAGGCAGCGGCTGGAGCGCCGTTCGCTGCCGTTGCTTTGTGGAGGAATTGTTTTGCTTTCAAGGGGGGGAAGGCACTGATGCCTTCACCCTCCCTTGAAAATGAAACACTTACTCATAAAGTAAAGGCAGCGGCTGGAGCGCCGTTCACTGCCTTTGCTTTGTGGAGGAATTGTTTCGCTTTCAGGGGGGGGGGGCAAAGGCATCAGTACCTTTCCCCCCTTTGAACCCCCCTGTTTCTGTGGTTTTTTCCACTCCGGCTCAACTTTTCTTGAGGCTGGTGGTGGTCTCACCTTGCTTTTGGCGGGGTAGCGTGGAGGAGAGGGAGTCCCTCTCCTCCCCATTGCTCCATGAAAGAAGGCCGGTGGGTGTTTGTGTGGCTGTGAGGCGCTGCATCCACCTGTGGTGGACTTGTGTTCCCATGCTGGTGTTTGCATGGCTGTGAGGCGCTGCGTCTGCCTGCAGTGGACTTGCGTTCCCATGCGGGTGTTTGCGTGGCTGTGAGGTGCTGTGTCTGGCTGTGGCGGACTTGCATTCCCGTTGTGTTTTTTATTTTTGTTTTTCGCGCACCGGCTTTCTTAGTGTTCTGCGCGCTCATGGCGCGCAGGACACTTTGCTTGTAGTTTTGTGTTTGTGGTTTCCGTTTATATGGCATTTTTTTCTGCAGCTCAATTTTGATTGGCTGTGGCGCATTTCCCAACATTCTATTTGCTCGCGCCTCTCAGCCTGATTGGTTGTGGCACGGCGTGGCGCAAGGAACATTGGGTAGTGAAGTCCTTTTTATTTGTTCACGTTTGTGGGTCTCCTGCCCCACTGGCACATTTCTCAACCCAACAGTTACCTGCGAAGCCGGTTCGGGCAAGTGCACGAATGCTCGGTACGGGCTAGTAGGGCCGGGTGCAGGATCCTTTGTCACATTCCAACGGTTAATGCTCAGATTTATAGGTATAGATTTTGGCCAGTCCATTTCTTTTAAGGGTTTCTTGGCCACAGTAGTAGATATGATGGTCTCCAGAGTTGAATTCACACATCTCTGTCCATTTTAGTTCACTGATTCCCAACATGTCAATACATATTCTTTCCATCTCATTTTTACCACTTCCATTTTGCCCTGATCCATAGATCTTACATTCCATGTTCCTATCAAATATTGTTCTTTGCAGCATCGCATTTGCCTTTCCTCAATCTTATCCACCCCCATCTTCCTGCCTGAAGGGCTTGACATCCTGTTCTATGGGGTTTTCTTGGCAACATTTCTGAACATAGGTATAATTAGTTAATGTTAGATTCTAGAAAAAGCTATGACTATATATACTACATGAAAGGGAAATAATATAACCTATCATCCTCTCTCCTGTTTATCCACCAAATTCAAAATTGGGGTTTTGATTAAGAAAATATTAAATGTGACGTGCTGATCAACAGAAAAATTATAATTTGGAATTTTATCCAAAACACAATCAATGCTGATCTCAGTCACTTATTTTAATATTAAAGTTGGAATTAATATTAATTAATACAATGCAACACAGAAAATAAGCGTTTTGTAAGGCAATTTTAAAAATGGAGGCAGCCCAAACAAAAAACTGTATTTGGGAAACTGGGCTTTAAATCTGCAACATACAAGAAATTTATTGTCATGCTGATTATGCAAGGAAGAACAGGCTTCACAGCAAGAACTTTGCAAAGTAAATATAATGTTAAAACTTCCTCCTCAGGGAGAGATTTATTTTCAGAGCTGCAGGACAATGAAGGATAATAGAAAGAGAGCCCAATGAAAGATTTTTTAAAAGAGTAAACAAAAAAACTTTGCTTTAAAGAAAGAAATAAAGTGACCATTCATTGGCATCTTGCCATATATCTCCAGGGAATTAGCATACAATTTTGTAAAGCACATTGAAAGTATTTCTGCATTATAGAACAGAATGCTCTGAATGTGTTCTGTAAACATTCTCTTATGATTTCTGAGACCATGACCAGATTACTGACCTAAGTCTTCAAAGGGATAATCAGTTCCAGGTATGAGGCTATATGAATTTTTAAACTATTCAGTCAGGATCCAAATAAAAATTTAATTCCTTCTTGGGCAAATAGAAATTCATGCTTGCAAAGGGATTCTGTGCCTGGTTGTAAGTACAGTGGAACTTCACTTAACAAATTGCTCGGTTAACAAAAAAATTGCGGGTAGTTTTTAATGTAGGTAGCTTTTAATCTGGTTTTATTCTATTTTATACTTGTATATACCACTGATTGTTTTTTATACTTGCATATACCTCTGATTGTTTTTAATTCTTTTTTTAAATTATGAGTTGGGCTTGCCTGAGTGGGCAGCATAGAAGTTTAAAGAATAAATAAATAAAATAAATAAACAAAAGGAAATCCATAGAAAATAGTGGCTCAGTTAACATTTTTTTCGGGGGGGGGGTAACAGATTAATTGGTTTTCAATGCATTCCTATGGGAAACCACTTTCAGTTAACAATTTTCGATTTTCGATGCATTCCTATGGGAAATTCACTTTACAAATTTTTCATAGCACAAAAGGTCCTGGAGAACACATTAAATTTGTTAGGTGAAGTTCCACTGTATTATAGAAGGCATTCAAAATAGACAACAGATATTCAAAAGCTTGGTTGTTTAAGCTATGAAATTACTGTGTTTTGTGTTGTGCCTGAGGATGGTCTTACTTGATGTTAGCAGATCATTGATGCTTCTATCCTGTGGTAGTCTTGACCATTCCATTTGTCTTGTCACTGTCAAATTCTTAGGTAACTTAAAAACAATTTCCAGAGATGTTATGTGCCATCAATTTATCCTTAACAGATCTGCTCAAATCATGCAGCCAACAGCATCTAATGGTCTACAACAGTAATTGCCAACATGGGGCACATGTCCCAGAGGGAGACTTCAATTCCCAGAAGCCTAAGTCAGTACATTGGCTGTCCGATGCTTTGGAGAATTGAAGTCCAAAAACCAAAGGTTGGGAAACACTGGCCTACAGATAGGTACACTCTTGTGCTCACTACCATCCATATGTTTTGAAAACAGCCTAGACAATTGCTTTGTTTGGTGAGAAATAGTTGGCTGAAAACAAGAGCCAGCTTTTGGAATTTCCCTTGCTTGATGTCTCTTTATGAATGGTAATAAGCACAAGACGTTATTCTGTATGTAGACTGCTGCCATTATACTGTCAATATTCATGCTGCTCTTTGGTACACAAAGCTTAGCATCCATTTTCCTGTTAGAAACACAGGTATGGGTGGCAATAACAGGCTATTTCCTTGCATTTTAAGTCCTAGATAGAGAAGCACAGTATCCCATATTTGTAAACTAGAAGGTGTTTTTTTGAAGAATTTAATTGTGGTGAGCTAGAATCTTGACTGATAGAAAATGACACATTCCAGTATTTGTCCCTTAAGTAAGTAAGCAAGCTTGGAAAATGAAATTGGGTGTGCACAAAGTTCAGGAAACTGATTCCAAGAAACTCTGATTCCTAGCAATGCCAGGAAGCTGCCATTTGTGCACATAAGTAGCCTAAGGGACAAGACTTTTTAATATATATATATAAACATTTGTACATATCTGTCATATTGAGTGTGGAGGGACTGAAGTTTACATCCTCCCAAATACAGTAGTGGCTGCACACAGTATGATATGCCAGGCTACAGATTTTCATTTCAGCTTCAGGATTATATATGAGTGAAAGACTATGGAACCCGGAGAAAGTGAAGCTCATTTGAACTGTAGGTTTCTTCTGTTTAGTGCAGAAGTCACTTGGTTCTCAATGTGCATTTCCTGGTTTCAGGGAGAAATGTGCTATCTCTAGTAGTTGGCATAAGGATGGCTGTATGCTTACAGGATGCTTGTTTCCTGTACCAGTATAATATAATTGTATAATAATGTAGCTCTTTCCAGGTAGCTTCCAGATCAACAAACTTGGAATTAATTTAAAATACAGCCTCAGAAGTGCAGCTGTTATTTAAATGAAAGGAAATTCTAATTTTAGAAGATAAATATTGCACTAGATGGGCAGAAAGGAAATAGTCTATAGCTTTATGGATTATTATAACAATTTCAATTGCAAGCTGAATGCTTAAGCCCATTACTGTAACAATAAATTTTAGTTTACAGTGATATAATTGCAGGGCCTAAGTTTAGTAAATATTAATAGCCTTATCAATTACTGTGTTATAAACATACTTTATGGAGGTATAAATATTGATATTAATGCAATCAAGCATTTAGGACCAATTTACAGTTTCATGTCTGATACAACTGGCTACTCTTAGTGCTTGACTTTAAAATGGCTGTCAGTGTGTATTGCCAGATACAATAATTTAATGTGCAGTTCTAATCACATTTTAATATGGATGGAGACAAATAAGCTCTGTTAAATTGAAGAATTTCAGGTGGAAGCAGTTTTCATCTTGTAAAGTGCACTCATTAAAATCAAACAATTTTGCACAGAGATAGTACTGTGATGAAATATTAATTTTGCACTTAAAGAAACAGTCGTGATGATCCATAACTCTAGCATCAACATAAACTCTTCATACCGAATAGTACAGGAAACTATAATTTTATCTTCTGGTATCGAGCTAAAATGGCATTTGAATTAATGCATTTCTTTGTGCTATATAAGCCTTGAACTATATGAGCCCAGGTAGAACATTGCTCAAGTAGAGGCTTTGTTATGAATCATCTTTCAGGAAACAGATCATCTTCTATAACAGCTTCTCTTTGCAGGCGCACCCCCCAAAAAAGGACTCAGACACTGGTAAAAGTGGATAATGGCATTGGGCCACATTTATTGATTCATGCCCTAGTCCGAATTATAAATTTCTATTGGTATTCAACCAATTATAATTCTTAAGGCAAGCAGTCCGAAGTAACACTGGTAAGGTTCCACCCAAAATTGCCAACGGCAATTGGTTACAATGTATCCATTTGTATCAATTTGTTTGTTGACAACAAACAAATTGTTGACCGTAGTCAATAATCTAACTAGTGACCCCACCCTCTGACGCGTATCCGTAAAATAACGGGGTGATGCCTGCTGCCCAGCTCATGCCATCACCCCATTGCCTGGTTCATCATTGACCGGACAACGTTAACCAACTTGTGCCTGTCTAGTGTTGTCCAGTCAATTGTGAACCTGCCAGATACCTGTGGGTCATAAATGTTTACCTTACCAGTGCTACCCGCCCATGTGACCAAAGTCAATAACAGAACCAGAAAAACCCCTATGTCAAACCATAGCAACAGTGTGGGATGGGCAAAAAAGCCAGGACCTGAAAGCCAATTGTAGGTCCCAGCCAAAAATTCCCACCCAGCCCCGAAGCGACCAAAATATCACACTGTTAACTAGGGAGGGGGTGGAGGGGAAAAACTTCTCCTCTCCGTCGCTTCGCAAAATGGCAGCGCGGCTGCCTCGTGGCCACCCCTTTTAAAGGGTGCTGGCCATGCCCCCCTAACTACCCGGATGTCCAAGTCCGGTGGGGGGCCCCGCAAAGAGCGCGGCGGCTATTTAGGCGCCGCGCTTGCATTGCAGGCGCACCCCCCAATAAAGGACTCAGACACTGGTAAAAGTGGATAACAGCATTGGGCCACATTTATTGATTCATGCCCTAGTCCGAATTATAAATTTCTATTGGTATTCAACCAATTATAATTCTTAAGGCAAGCAGGCCGAAGTAACACTGGTAAGGTTCCACCCAAAATTGCCAATGGCAATTGGTTACAATGTATCCATTTGTATCAATTTTTTGTTGACAACAAACAAATTGTTGACCGTAGTCAATAATCTAACTAGTGACCCCACCCTCTGACGCGTATCCGTAAAATAACGGGGTGATGCCTGCTGCCCAGCTCATGCCATCACCCCATTGCCTGGTTCATCGTTGACCGGACAACGTTAACCAACTTGTGCCTGTCTAGTGTTGTCCAGTCAATTGTGAACCTGCCGGATACCTGTGGGTCATAAATGTTTACCTTACCAGTGCTACCCGCCACACGGGGAGGCTTCAATAAAGGCTCACCGCCCCCCCCAGAACGTCAGCTCGGTCAACAGGCCTGCTCGCCAATCTCCTAACAAGAGGTCCATACCTCCCGGCGACAGATGGACCCCATCCCCTGTTTAAAGCTCATAATTTTGGAGACTGATGGTGGGGTGTCGTATGACACGCCCCCAACCCCTGTCCAGAAGGAACCGGGCAATAGCCCTGTTCACCAAGCGCCAAGCCCGATCAAGGGCTTGGAGGTTCAACCCTCCCCTGTAAGCGTGCCGCGGTATCATGTCCGACCAAAGCAGGGTTGTGGTGGGCCACACATAATGCAGGTAGGCCAGGTCACCGCAAATCGCGTGCTTCAGCGATAGGCCCGTGACCTGGCCCAAATCATTACCCCCGAGGTGTATAATTAGGACATCAGGCGGGTCAGCATCCCTGATGGAGAAAAGGAATGGCAACAGTTCCCGCCATAACATTCCGCGCTTACCGTACCACCTGAGACTTGCGGATGCACCTAGTCCCAGTTGGGGTCCCCACTCTGTCGCCGCAGCAAACTGCACTGCCCTGTGCACATAGCTGTGGCCCACCAGCCATACTGTCACCGGTGTAAGACGACACCCAGGGTCTGTCAAGGAAAAAAGGAAACAGGGCAGTGACTTAACTGGCACTCACTGTTGAAGAGGGCGAACATACAACTGAAAACATCGGGATCCCCACCTTCCCATGTTGCATATCTCAGCCCCAGAGTACCCAAACGCCACTGCGGTGGAAGCCGCCCCTATCCTAAATGAATGGGTGCCATAACGAGCCCCAGGGAGGCCAACACTGGCTAGTGCCTTACCGGTCACCTTCCAAAATTGAAATTTAGTAAGGGGAGACCCATCTTGGTGACAGAAAAACGGGCCAGGGTGCGTACCACGTAGTGCAAGGAACTCCTGTAGGGCACCAACCAGACAGATGTCTGCCATGGAACATCGTAGCAGTCTTACACCACTGCCTATACCGTGCTGATCAACCTTAGAGGAGCGTATCCTCAGCTGAGCCCAATCATTGGAAACATAGACATCTTCGAGTTCCAGTGCCCTACGACTCGCATTCGCCTTAGACAGTAGCACCCGCTCACTGATGCGGAGCGCTCCAAAAAAGGCCACGTAGTGGCCGCGTGAAACAGGGTTGTCTCATACCTGTCGAAACACAGGTCATGCCAACCCCGTGCAAGTTGGGTAAGTACCCCTGGGGAAATAGGGTGGCGGTCGTCCAGGCTGTGCCCACGTTCCCGCGCCCACCCTTCCAAAACATGTCGTATGCGAAAATCACTTGTGCTGTCAGCAAAACCACCCACCTTGGCCATGAATGCCAGCGCTGACAGCCTGGATGCTATGGTGCGGGGGGCTGAGCCCTGGGCATGTAAATAAACCATAAATTGGAGGATATGAGCCACTGGGATGGGCCAACTTTCCAGCAGCCGGGATTGGGCACAAAAGGCCCTGAACGAACTGAATGCATGGTTATACGCCTTACGCATGCGAGGGGCGAGCGACATGCCGATCGCCCGGTTCACCTCTCCTTGCCAAGTGTCCATATCTCGTCCGGGAGCGGCGAGGGAAATTCCTCTGCGTCCGGGGCCAAGGCACGGAACCGGGGGATCTGCAGGCGGGACAAAGTGTCAGCAATATCGTTATTAATACCTGGAACATGTCTAGCCCGAAAAAGCACATTGAGGCGTAGGCTGCGCAACACGAACTGCCGAACCAGTTCCATAACCCTGGGAGATTTAGACGTCTGTGCGTTGACAATGTGGACCACCGCCGCATTGTCACACCAGAAATGGACAAACGAAGTGGCCCACTCCTCACCCCATAGCATCAAAGCTCCCAGAATGGGGAAAAATTCCAGGTACGTGAGATCTCGCAAGCGATCCGTGCCCCACCAGTCTGGCGGCCATCTGCCGTAGGCCCACTTCCCTGCGAAGTAAATCCCATAACCCAGGGACCCCGATGCATCCGACTGAACCTGAAAACGAGGGGAAACTAAAAGGTCGGACCTCCAAAAGGACACCCCATTGAATTCCCTCAGGAACTGTAGCCAAATGAGCATATCCTCCCTCATGCCCTTGTTCAGTCGGACCCTGTGGTGGGGCCTGGCCAAGCCAGTCATGGCATCGCACAATCGTCGAGCAAATGCTCTGCCTGGTGCGAAGACCCTGCAAGCGAAATTAAGGTGACCATGTAACACCTGTAGCTCCCGAAGGGACACCTTGCGTTTTGCCAGCAAGTCCAAAATGAGTGCAACGATCCGTGAAACCTTATCAGCAGGTAACCTGGATGCTTGCACAACCGTGTCAATCTCAACCCCCAGGAATGTGAGCTTGGTTGAAGGGCCCTCGGTCTTTTCGGGCGCTAAAGGGACACCGAGTTCCTCCATTAGCGTCTGAAATGTGTTCAGGAGACGTGTGCACGTGTCCCAGCCCCGTTCACCCCCGAATAAGAAATCATCAAGGTAGTGGGCTACAGACCGGGACCCTGACCTGCGAACAAAGACCCATTGGAGGAAGGTGCTGAAGCGCTCAAATGCCGAGCATGAAATGGAGCAGCCAAAAGGCATGGCTTTGTCGAAATAAAATTCACCCCGGAACTTGAAACCCAGCAACTCAAAGTCGCCCGGGTGCACTGGCAGGAGACGGAACGCGGACTTAATGTCGCACTTAGCGAGTAGTGCACCCGGGCCACATGAGCGCACCATGCGCAGGGCCTGGTCAAAAGATGTATACCAGACCGAACAAAGGTCGTCAGGGATAGCATCGTTGACCGAACGGCCAGCCGGGTAAGACAAGTGGTGTATCAAACGGAACTCCCCCGGCGACTTCTTCGGCACCAACCCCAAAGGGGAAACCTTGAGGTTGGGGAATGGCGGGAGAGGGAAAGGGCCGGCAACCCTGCCAGCAGCAACCTCCTTAGCAATGCTCATGGCAGCCACCTCCTCCCTTCCCCTGAGTGATAACAGGTTGGGTGCATCTTGAGGGGACCTGACCCCCGTGAAAGGAATGTGAAACCCCTGCTGAAAACCCTCAAGCAGGTAAGCTGTGTCTGCCCTCCTCGGGTACATCGTGAGCCAATGCTCCAACATGTCCACATTAATTGGGGAGGGGGCCTTTTGCCTGACCAGCTCCCTCTGCGGCAGTTCTGCCTGCTCCCTGTCCACCTCTACCTCTGCCCCGCAGTCCGCCCGCCTTAGGACACGCGGAGGCGGCATGGGGGCCAGCACAAGAGGGACACTCGTGCCTGTATCGGCACTGCTTCCTGTTACACGCACCATTGGCCGAGAAGCTCCAACACAGCAGGCGGGCTGGAACCCCCTGCCCTGCCACCTGGCGGGGTGCCTGGGCTGGAGCAGCTCGCTGGACCGCATGTCCACAATGGTACCTCTCCCCTGGCGCTGGGCGCGTGGGGGTCATATACAGAAGCCACAGCTTCTGGCAGGGCTCATCCCACCTCATCTTTGGGTGTAGGGGCACTCTCATACGGAATTCCTCGTCGTAAGCCAACCACGACGGGCCAGGGAATTCAACCATCGCCCGGTATATGTTGTCCAAATACTGGACCATCGGAATTGCCAGGTCAGGCCGGGCCCTGAGATGCACCCCCATGTATATAAGGTATGCGGGTAACCAGTTGGCCCATGTACGTGGCGGCTTACGTCGACGAGCCTGCTTCTTGTCCTTCTCATCCTGCCCCTCCCTCTCTTCCTTGGTGGGTTCTCTATTCAAGAGGGAGAAAATGTCCACGTATTCCCCCCGCCATATCTTTTCCTTGGTGGCCTGTGCCAGGTGGTCCCCGAGGGGCAACGAATAACCTGCCGTCGGCAAGGCCGACACCGGAACATTGACAGTACTGGGCACCCTGAAAGGAGCCTGGACCAGCCCCGCCACCCCCAGTAAGTTCCCCGCGGGACAGGGTACCCCTCCCCAAGAGGGGCCCTGGAGTGCGGGAGCCGTTCCAAGATGGGCCGGCGGCGACTGACCCGCCGCCCCAGCCAGGCGAGGCCACGACCACTGCAAGCCTCCCCCCAGTGTGGGTTGTGTCGTGGGTGCACTAGATTGGACCATATACTCACAAGTTGCACCCCCATGGGCCGCCCCCACCGGGGGTTCCGGCCCACTGCGGGCGTCGGAGCTCGCGACCGCAACCGAGCTCGAAGATGGGACCTGACCACTACCTGCTGGCGGGATCTGCTGCGTGGGGAGCTGCGAGGCCGCGGCCGAGGCCGACCTATTCGCCTCAGGCAGCTCAACCCTGTCGGCCACCTGCCGAGGACCGGCAAGCGCTGAGTTGACCTGTAAACCAAACGGTGCCCCGGATGGATTAACTACCCCTAAGGATGCCTCCAGAGCCGCAATGTGGGCCAGTAGGGCATCAACATTTACATAGCCCCCAATACTAATGGGTGCCAAAGGGCCGGCCGGCCCACCGGTCGCCGGCGCCGGGCCAGGTCTCTGGACCCCAGGGCCCGAATATGGCCATGCCCCAACCACCGGCCCCTGCGGGGCGGGGAGCATGCCCTGCCAGGGAACCCAGCCAACCCCCTTGATTGCAGCCCACCGCTGGAAGCTGGATGCCAAGGCCCGAAGGCCCAGCCTGTCTATGCGCCAGGCCCGGGCCGGTGGCCTCTAATTGCGGGCCGGGGGCCGAATCCCCCGCAGGGCCGGCCTGAGGCTGCCCAGCCTCAGGCCAGGGAGCAATCACCCCCATCCCGCCGGTCCCGGTGGGCACCCCCGGAAAGGGGGCCTGCTGAGGGGGCGCAGTCACGGTCCTCCGACCCGGCTGGCGCCTCCGCGAAGAGCGAACCGCGTTCACCATCGCCTTCTTTTTGGAAGGCATGGCTGCAGTCGTTGGGAAGCCGAAGAAAGAAGCTACGAAGGAACCACTGCCCAGAAAAGGCTTCCCAGCTAAAGGGAAGAGCTACGGAGCAAAAGGGGGAAAACTTCTCCTCTCCGTCACTTCGCAAAATGGCAGCGTGGCTGCCTTGTGGCCACCCCTTTTAAAGGGTGCTGGCCACGCCCCCCTAACTACCCGGATGTCCAAGTCCAGTGGGGGGGCCTGCAAAGAGCGCGGCGGCCATTTTGGCGCCGCGCTTGCATTATTCAAAGGATGAAGGAGACATTCATTTCTTTCAAACGTCAGTCTGAAGATACCAACCTTGTGGCATTTAAAACTAATACTTGGTATGAAACTCCTTCAAAAGTTGCAGTTTTAGTGTGGTGCCATTCACTCAAGGCAGGTCAGTATGTTCTATCCAACTCACACTTGGATTCTTATTTTTCACCTGTTTATAGCTCAACATTGGCCATGTACAAAATAGTTTGGGTTGTACCATAAACTTTCAAACATGTCATCTTACATAATATATTTTACCAAATGTCTGTCATGGCAATTCCACCCATTATAGCTACCTGTGTATATATAATGGACGTGTGCTGCCCACCCATGTGGGTGGCACACACTTTGCCTGGGCCATCCCCAGGAGATGGGAGTGCACTGGGAAATTCTCCTGCAGGTCAGGCAGGAAGGAGGCAACACCCCTTTATAAGGTGTGGCTCCTCCCTGCCTCACCCTTCCTCTTGCCTACCGGAGAAGCTTCTGCTTCTCTTTTGGCAAGCCCTGCAGCAAGGCCCAAGAGGAGCCACTTTTGGTTCCACTTTACCCTGACTGCTGCTGCTCATGCTCCTTCTTTGGCCCCATTGCCCCTGGAACACAGGCCACCTCGTGTGGCCACTGTGCTGCCCAGTGTGCTCTGCCCCACTCTAACCCATTGAGCCCCCGGGCCTTGGCACACCTTTCTGCAGCATGCCATCACATGGCCCATCCTCCCTTGCCCCCATCCACTGCCGTGGGGCAGACGGTGCTCCCCCCGGCCCTGGCAGGGGTGGATTGGGGTGAGGTTGCCGCTGCCCTTTTGCAGAGGGTTGCAGCCCTTGAGGCTGCACCCCTGCCTCCTCCTGTGGGAAGAGTAGCCAGCTCCTCTTTTCTTTTGGCTTCTCTTCTGCCCTCCATTCTGGCAGCCAACAGGCTTCCTCCATCTGAAGACCTCGGTTTTTCGGTCCTGGCTACTGCTCCTGATGTCGCCTCTCACCCCCCCCCCTTTCTGGAATCTCTGCCGAATGGGTTTCCCCTCCACTAGCTGGTCACCCTTGGGGGCCAGGGTGTGGGTGAGTACCTGTTCCACACTTGCCCCTGCACACTTTTCCCCTGGACCACTCCTACCTCCCGCCTATGGGTGGACATAGACATGGCTCCTCTGCTTTCCCTGGCATGCATTGGCCTTATGGGCCCCAGCCCTTCCCTGTTGCCCACCACAGCCTGCCCCACCTGCCTTCCACCTATGGCGGGCCATTTTCCGGCCCTGTTGGTTACAACTGCAGTTCAGTCCCTCTATCTGCTCTCCTGCCAGGAAAGATGTCTCTCCCCACAGTGACCACCTTCTCCAGTCCATCAGGGACAAGATTCTCCATGGGGAGTATGTTGACCTCTTTGGCCTTCTCAACCGTGAGGTCCCCAAGATTGACCAAGACAAAATGGATGAAACAGATAAGGAGCTGGCCAGGTGTAAGAAACCACCATGCACATGGGCCAACTGGCTGCCGGCTTTCCTTATCTATGCAGGGGTTTCCATCAGTGCCCGACATGCTCTTGCTTTACCACTCATCCAATACTTAGATTTAGTCTACTGTGCCTATGTGGACTTGGAAGGCCTATGATGAAAACTTTCACATGTGGGCAACCCTCTGGCCCAACATGCGGTGGGACAAGCCTAACACTCAGCTCTGGCTCCAATTCATGACTCCATCATGTCTGGGTCTCGGCGACCGGTGTGACTGTGGTCACTTGGTCTAGCTGCAACCAGCTGGTCCTCCCCCCAACTCTCGGATGTCACTGTTTCCCAATAATATACATTCTATTGGGAGTTTGCTGCCCAAGGTCGTTGTGCGAAGAAGCAATGCTGTTACAAGCATGAGTGCCCCATCTGTTCCAGCCCCCAAGCAGCTTCTTCCAGCTCTTTTTGGTTCCTGCCTGTCCTGGCTCAGTCACATGTGGTGCAACTGCCTCCGGATGTGTCTCTTCTCACTGGGGCACCCCCCCCCCACTACTTCCTGAGTCTCAGTCTGCCTATTCTTTCCTTGCAGGTTCCAACTGTTTTTTCCACTGGCATCCGGATGTGGCCCACTGCAAGTTGTGGAATTTCACTGTGTTTGTTCTCCCCCCTCAAAGGGGAGGGGCAAAAATGTTTGTATTTCTTTGTCCTGCACCTGGTGACCCCAGTCCAATAGGTCAGGCTGGGGTGGGTTGGAGGTCTGTCCCTTCCCTCCATGTGGCGGTTAGTGCGGGTGGATCCCATCTATATTTCTGTATTGCCAGTGGGTACGGGCTGGGGGTTGTTCAGAGGCTGGGAAGGCATTTCCTAGGGTTGTGCCCAACAGCTCCTGGATTAACCTCTCAATCGGTTCATCTTATAGGTAAGCCTTTCCATCTCTGGCACTTGGTGTAGTCACTACTGTGCACCAATCCCGCGGCCTGTTGACCATTTTCTCTCGTGGCAAATTTGGTTTCTAACTCCTGGCTTTGCACCTGCACTACTTTGCCCCAGTGAAGTTTAATCTGTTATTAATAAAGTGGTCCATTGTTTAAATACAATTTCCGTGTACATCTATTCTTTGGAGGGGGAGTGCATGGGCAAGTAATAATGGTAAGTTTGCATGTGGTATAAGAGTGAAAGCACAATGGGTAAGCAACCTTAGCCTGGGTGCTAGAAAGATGGGCAGGTGGGTGATGGAAGTTTGGGTACAGGGCAGAATGCTAATTAGCTGATTTGTTCAGAAAGTGGAAGAAAGTACGGAAAGTAGTTGAGAGCCAGTTAGGGAAAGATTCTGTCTTGAGTGAGGAAGAGAAAGGAGCTCTTGAGAGCATGTGTAATGTGAACTCTGTGGGAATAGATGAGTGTAAGGTTTGGATATAGCAGAATAATTTAAGCGGATGTGTACAATTTTGTTGCAATCTACACTTTGGGTAGTTTACAAGTGGAAACCTGGTTGATGGAGGAGGAGGAAGATTAGGAAACATTTGCTATGAACCAAAAGACACAATAAATTTATCTTTCTTTGGATGATAATGTGAAAGAAGGGTATTTGGTAGAAGCCAACCCAGAGATAAGAAATAATCAGCATATCAGTCGGCCCAAAAGCTCTACTCCAATCCAGGTCATATCTGTCAAGTATCCCGGATTGGCCAGGATTTCCCGTATTTCTCAGGTCGTTCCTCCTCTTTCCCGCCGCCGTCCCATATTTGAACGGCAGGGAAAGGGGTTACTGTGCATGCATGACCATCGCAAATGGGCTCTGAGCATGCACAGAGGGGTTCTGCAAATGTGCAGACGAGTTGTTGTGGTCCATGTGCACCCAGGCCGGAGCAGTTCCCGTATTTTCAGGAGCTGCTCTTGATGGGCATGATCCAGGTAAAAAAGTTAAAAAACCCTTCAAGCAGGTAAGTTTTTAGAAAGTCTTGACCAGACAGTATAAGGTGTAGGCTATCCTCTAACTTTAATGAATGTAAAACATAGCCACATAGTCTTGTTCTAACCTCATACTGAAAGCTAGCATGGCATGATAGCATACCTCTTAAATAAGTTGTACATAACATTTCCTTTTACTGCATGACCAATTAGTAGGGATGATTTTTCCCCTAGAGGGGCCCTGAGTAGGGTGATTTTCTTCCCTAGAGGGATGGGATATAAGTGTAAATAATAAATAAATGAATTTTGGAGGTATATACCTGCATGTGTGAAGTAGTTCTGAACATTAGGAAGACCACACCTGCACTTTCTTCAAAAACTGCACAACTAACAAGCTATACATTAAACTCCAGTCATAACATACTACTATAGGTTTGCTTAACTTCCTGCTTTCACTTCCCAACTGTTGGGAGAATACACTGCAAATCACAATTAACACTTGAAACCCTGTAGATCACAATTAATAGTTACATTGGACTTAGTGTATCCCAACTACTCAGGATGTCACTAGCAAAGGTTGAAAACTGCAATTCATGACCACTTCCTGTGTACAACCTAGCCTGCAGTCATGGCCAGATGTTGCTCTGAAAGTCCTAAAAATCTTATGCATGCTTGATAAAGGCCCTTGCTTACAAATTTTCCACTGTTTCTTCTTGGAGTTTGGTTCAGTCTAATTATGGTTTACTTTCAGTAAGGAAATACTTGGCAAACGAAAACACTAGCAGACTTGATCAACTGTCATAATAAGAGAGCTCCACATGAAGATGGAGACGTGCACAATTAGTGACCAGTGATGCCACAGGGACTTCTTGTTTTAAATGCACCCTCATTGTCAGGCTGATAAAAGCAGCCATAAGGACCATGGCATGTCACCAGAGGTCTATGTACCATTGTTTGAGTCCTATTGTTTCTTAATATATGTACAGAAGATTGACACAAGTATGCCAGGTAATTAATGTTAACTCACAGCTAAGGTTAAGTACGGCAACACAAGTGCTTGTTATTCACCTTGGAGAATGTGTTTCAATTTCAACATAATCTTCAAATTAAAAAGCTAAACATGTTGGCATCAACTCTGTTCCTCATTGTAGTAGTTTGCAGTGTCCCAAGATACCCACTGGGGCCTCTTACTTGGTAAGCTATTAAAATTACTCTCACTCATATACTAATCTATCATGGATGAAAATAGGTTATGAAAATGAAGGACTGTAATAAGGACCCTAATTAATGGCAGCAGAATTATAATACTAAGGAAGACCTTGCATATGTGTGGCTGTTCCTGCATGTATGAAGGATATAGAAAAGTTCTCAGAAAAATAGTGCCATTCAAATATTTCAAATTCCATTTTAGAGAAAACAGAAGTCATGGCTTTTGCAATAATAATAAGGCCATGACATGTGGTAAGTTCAGGTTGGATGTCCAAGCACTAATTTTAAAAGCCTACCAGTCAGACTTATCTCTTTGGAAAGTCTGCCTTACTGAATTTTCTATTAGGAGCTTGCAAGGCAAGTATTGATTTTGCCAGTGTGGAGGAGGGGAAGGAAGGGAGACAGCCATGTGTCCCACAGGGAAGGCACCTTCCCTGATGGACACCCGCCTGTTGCCTCAGTTCACTTCCCGGGGACACACATACACACACAGACAGAGAGAGAAGGGGGGTGGCAGGTGAGTAGGGAGGGAAGGGGGAGGCAGACGTGATCCATTCCCCCTTCCCTACCAGCACCGGGGGGAGGCACCTTTGCATTTTCCCCTCAGCTGTTTCGAGGGCTGGCTCAAAACAGCAGAGTGGGAATGCCAGTGCCCGGAGGAGAGGCAGGGAAGGGAGAGAGGTGGATGTGTTCCATTTTCCTTTCCCTGCTGGTGCTCAGGGGGAGGCAGGGAAGGTGGTAGGCTGGCAAGGAAGTGTGTCAGGCATTTGTTTGCCAGGGAAGGTGCCTTCCCTTTCGGACACCTGCCTGCCGCCTTTGGTTCTCCTCCATGCTGGTTCGAGGCCAACTTTGAACCAGCATGGAGGAGGGGCAAGGAAGGGAGACAGTTGGGCACCTGGCAGGGAAGGCGCCTTCCCTGGTGGACATCCACCTGTTGCCTTAGTTCACTTCCCCAGCCTCCTTCTCCCCCGGCCGACCTACCGGGTGAACTCCGCTGGGTTGGCAGTAGCGGGAATGGCAGCGGTGGTGGGGAGGTGGCTTTTTAGGGCTGCCAGAGAGACCCTAGGTGTTGCGGGTCTCTCCTCCCCAACTCTTTCTCCCCTGGCTGACCTACCAGACGAACTCTGCTGGGCCACCACCGGTGGGAATGGCGGAAGCGGCGGGGAGGCAGCATTTTAGGGGTGCCGGAGAGCAGGTGATGAGGGGGGGGGGAAAGGCACATGAGTTGGCTGTTTTTCTTCTTGTGCGCACTGGCTGTTCCACCTCCTCTGCACTCGCTGCCTCCTGCCTGATTGGCTGCGGCGTGCTGTGGCGCAGAGGATGCTGGGAAGCATAGTTTTTTTGTTTTCCCATGTTCATGGGGGGAACGTCCCACCCTTAGCTCCTGGATCCGCATGGCAATGGTGGCAAGGACAAAAGGTAAGTGTGTCCGGCTCATTACGGGATAGGCTGGACGTGTGCGGACATGCATTCCAGACATGCACGACCACATTCCATTCTTATAGGTATAGAAGAGCTAAAATATACTAACAACAAAGCTAGTGGAGATGATGGTATTCCAGTAGAGCTATTTAAAGCCCTAAAAGAAGATGCAATTAAAGTGTTGCACTCAATATGCCAGCAGATTTGGAAAACACAGCAGTGGCCACAGGACTGGAAAAGGTCAGTCTATGTCCCAATTCCAAAGAAGAGCAATGCCAAAGAACGTTGAAATTATCATACAATTGCATTCATCTCACATATTAGCAAGGTCATGCTCAAGATCTTACAAGTTAGGCTTCAGCAGTTATGTGGATTGAGAACTTCCAGAACTGGCATGTGGTGGTCCATGGGGTTGCAAAGGGTCAGACTTGACTGTGCAACTGAACAACAACATAATATATTCAGAAACATTCTTGATAGTTGTAGAAGCAGTGATAACACACGCAGAGAGATATTAATAATACTGCCTATGTAGTATTTGCATAAGCTGTGTTGCTGAATTGTAGCAGTGAAAAGGTAGAGATTGTTTAAAAGTGAAACCCCTTTGTATTTTAATTAGCCCAGCCTACAAACTCTTCCTGCTAACAACCAAAAACAAAGGAGAGAGAGAAGAAGAAGAAGAAGAAATGTCTATTTCAAGTCATTTAAATAATCCTTGAAAATAACACAACAGGTTTATTTTGCAAAATCAGTGACTTATTAGGCAGAAGGGATGAAAATCTTAAAGGGTTATTCACCTCCAGTCAAGAGAGAAATAAAGAATCTTCCATCAAGACGTCTCTGAATTTTGTGCAAATTTATCTAGAAAATTTTTGAATTTTGCACAAAAAATTGGGTTTTGGACATAAAACTTTGTTCTTGCCATTAGATGAAATTTGCCAAGAACATCAACAGGTTTCTCACTAATTTTACTAGTGAAAAGGATAATGATGTAATTCTTTATTTTTACCTGTGAGGACAAGATGAGTAAGAACTGATATGCCAACCAGACAAGAGGAATGAATCACAAAGTAGTCACCCAAGGAACCCTTTTAAATGGCCAGGCATTTTAAAATGAAGGGTCATAACAGGTGGTATACTTAAAGCTAATTATGTCTTTCAACTGGAACAGACACACTTAATCATTGGGGATGGATGAATGTTCATAATTCTCAGACTTACAATCATAGAAGACATCTATAATTTCCTAGGAAGATTTCCAGGACTGAGACAAGAGAAACCAGAAAGCAAAATAGGTGACCTTCTACTTCTATATTTTGTTTCTCTTCATGTATTCTGGGAAGCAGAATTAATGTCCCTACAGTAATCCTTCTTCCTTCCAATTGTCCAGTGGTGTATGGATAGGGTAGTTTCCATGACCCATTACACTCTATGAAGGAGTTTCTTAATGAACTAACCTCCCATGGACCAGTGAATTGATCCTCAGGAAGCAGTGTGATTGACAGGGCATTTCCTTTCTCTTTCCTAAACTTATTAGAGTGCCCTCAAAACCTAAATCCAGTTGTCTGTCTGAACAATAGCAGGCTCATTTGTGAAATGGTAAGTCAACATTCCATAAATCCCATTGGTAGGAATGATATTTTCATAATTATAGGACTTCCAATCCTTTAATCTCTTCTCACTGTTGCTTGTAGAAGTTGAAAGATGTGGGCAGTCGTTTACCTAGCCTCCAGGCCTCTGATTTGTTACTACTTCCAGAATACAGAACATGGACTCAAATTAGAGAAGAGATTCAGAAACTGAAATCCAGTCACAAGAGTAGGCCCATTGAATCAGTGAATCAGTGAATGATTGAATCATTTATCTAGTGAACACCTACATATGTTCTATTGATTCTACACTAGTTAAAACCACCCACTGAGTGATGAGCAAAGCACAATTTCTGACACGTGTCAGCACAGTGTTCAATATATCCTAGAGAGTAAAACTGGGCAGATTTTTGCTCTGTAAAAGTCAAGATGCCCTCAGGAAGTATTTCAGTTTATGGGTGAGACCCTCTGGTGTTACACATTCTCTTCAGCCTTTGAATATGATGAATTTTCTTGAAATGAAAAATCAATTTTATCTCCTCCCCACAAAAAAGGAAAACAAAACACACAAAAACATTAAAAAGGTGAGCAGTGTAAAGAAACTTTCATTAAGACTGCCAGCTACCTGTAGTATAATAAGAGCTGGTGGACAAAAGGTCTCCCAGCTATGAGAAACTGTGAAATTTCATATGTACAATAATTATATGGCAAAGCTATTAAGCTGGCCAGTTAGCTCAGCAGGACACTATCATAACTTTTAGCAACCAATGGTGGTTTATTAGTGACGGCTATCAAGTCTTACATGTTTGTTCTCAGTCTCTGTGATAGACTTGCTGTTTGGGCTTCAGATAGCAAATAAACCTAAATCATATTTATATGATTTAATAGATAATTATATGAATTTAAATTATTAATGCAAATATTATACCAGAAAAATCTAAATAATTAATGATGAACTTATAAATAATTTGTATTAGTGAAATAAATTGAGAAAATGATTTGTTCGTAACAGTAGGTGCATAAATATTTAACAGCAATCAGCGGCAGAGCTTAGAGACAGTAAAATACCCTAATGCCGCTATGCCATTTACACGACACAGTGTGGTTATTAAATGAGAAGACTGTCATGCTTCCCCCAATGCCCAATGCAACTGAACCAAGCTGTGGTTTGCAACCAAGAAATCATTAGTTAAACTGAGGCTCTTATCCTAAGCAAATTTCCTTGGAAACAAATTCCAGCACTTTTTTCAAAATGAATGTGTAAAATTAAGACCATGTTGCCAGAGGATCTTTCTATGCTTTTTTTGTTCTTGGAAAATATGCATGCTAAACCACAACCCTTGACAAATGAGCATTGTTTTTTGCTGAAAGTTAGTGATATGAGGCAACAGATAAATGTGCCATTTGAAATGGAAAACTGCAGCTAAAAAGGCATAACAAACATCTGTTGATCTTGTGGCATGTTTCTGCTCTGTCCTCTGCAGTTGATGAAAATACATTTTCACTCCAGATGTACCTACAGTGGAAGCTAATAATGGAGCATGGTGGTATGTAATATGGAACATGCTTGTCAACATCATTAGTTTTAGCTCAGATGGCTTACATATATGAACTACACACTGACCCCTGGATTAAATAACTGAGAAAAGAAGCCATAAAAATGAGGAACTATTCATTCAAGATTTCTTCTTATGACCTATGTTGATCAAAGAGATAGCCGAGTATGAAACCTTGATCCCTCAGTACAAAACGAGTCCCTGTCAAAGGAGGGAACTATGATGCTTTTGTGTGGTTTTTTGCCACTCCTACTACAACAATGAAAGAGACAGGCAGGTGCTCAGGAATGTAATAATTACAGCAGTCCTTGGCATGAAAACTTTCCCTATAGATAGACTCTTCAGGTAAGATAACCTTTCTCTAGCATTTAGAACCTGTCATATAAATGTCTGTCTGTATCACAATTGGAGCTATTCAATTCTGAAAGCTTGCTTTGGAAAAAAAAGATAGGAAAAATATTTCTATTTTTAAGCAGAGGGTTTGAGCTTTTTTGTTTTGTTTTAATTTTATAATACCATGTGTCAATGTGTATATTTCGGGCTGCAAATTCTGCCAGACTCTCCAGTAATGTCAATTTTAAATTATGTATTTATTCTGTTAAGAGTACTGATTTAGTTGGGGGGGGGATATACAGAGAGGCCAAAATGATAATTTAAAAACTAGTTTTACTAAAGTGGTTCTTGTATTTGTAGCCCAGGGGTCACCTTTGCTGACGGTGCTTGTCAAAACTGTAATCTCAGGAAGAATTCCACTGCTATGGTATTAATTCAAACAATCGCTGTGGCCTCCTGCTGGAAACACATCTGGCCACTTGCAGACCTGCCAAGCAGTTTGAATGGCATGCAAATTCACATAAGCCTCATTTTACATTAAGGATACAATCTTATGCCCACCTATCTAGAAGTGAACCTCACCAATCACAGTGAAATTTTCTTCTGAGTTAATCTGTATTTTGTTGTTGTTCAGTCGTATAGTTGAGTCCAACCCTTTGCGACCACATGGATCATTGCATGCCAGGCACACCAATCCTCCACCATTCTCCTCATTCCGCCCAGGTCTGTTTCCAATACATCAACAATACAATCTTGCCATCTCATTCTCTGCCACCCCCTTCTTCTTTTGCCCTCCACCTTTCCCAATATCAAGGCTTTCTCAAGTGAATCCTCTTTTCTCATTTGATGTCCAAAGTACTTTAGCTTCATCTTCAATATTTGACCTTCCAAGGAGCAGTTGGAGTTAAGATTGACCTATTTGTTCTCTTTGCTGTCCAGGGTGTCATATAATCCTTTATAGTTAGGACATAGACAACATACATTAAGAGCGTAGTTGTAGTTTATAGAAAGCATTTTGCTTTCAAGGTTGAGAATCCAGCATTTTCTAACAATTGGCACAAGCATATACAATGTAGTTGGCAAGTAACCTGAAAGAATTTAATTAGTTGAACTTTTCACCTCAGACTCACAGTTAGGAGGGGGAAGAGAGAAGTAATGTATATGTGACCTCAGCCACTAGATCATACCTGTCAAGTTTCAGGAAATTTATGTTAAACCCCCGTGTTTTACACTCTTTCCTGCCATCATCCCGTATAAATTAGACTGCAATTAGACTGCAGTTAGATTAGAGACCAGCACAGGATAAGCATAGCTGTCCAGTTTCCCGTTTTACCTGGGAAATTTCCCTTATTTGACAGAAATTTCCTGAAACTTGACAAGTATGCACTAGAAAGGAGGGGGGATGTCAACGTACACTTGCCCTAGGGCATCCATACATTGAGATGTACCATATTTGGCCCAGTCTGGCACACAAATGCCAATAATCTATATCATTAGCCATAAGATAATGATAAACATAGTCTGGCTCAGAATCTTATAAAATACACAAGCAGCTGACAGCCCATAGCTGGGGAGGAGAAAGCTGAGGAGAAGCATCATCAAGATGCCTTATTTGACTTGATGCCAAATCAAACTTCATGGGGGCATCCTGCCCAATCCAAGAAGCCAATTAGCCAGAGAAAACAGGTAGTTATGAAAGCTGAATTTATTATGTTTCTTTCTTGCACTCATTGAATGCTCAGAGGAGAGAGACAGGATTTTAAGAAGCAAGTTTTTAAATGTTATTCAAATGCCTATTTTATAGAAAATAGCTCTTTTGCCAATAAAGAGATCCTATGCTGATGGAACAGTTTGTTTCTTCAAAGCAAATAGGAAATTGAGAGTGGAAAGTGAGATAAGAAATTTAACAAGCTCTAAACAAAGAGACTATTCCTTTAATCTCCAAAGACTTGGAAACCAGAAGTCCTGAGAAGAAGGGTAGCGGGCCAGCCTTCACCCTTTAAGGGAAAGGGGATAAAGTGAAGGGGGAAACTTCAGTAAAGAAGGCATGGGACCACAACTTGGCACCCAATTAACTCAGAAGGACATACACACTCACCTCCTTTTCTTCCTAGTGCAGCAAGGTGATAGGGAAGATGGCGCTTACTTACAGGAGTCAAAGGAAACTGATTTAATTTATAGAGCCACCCTTTATCCAGCTAACAGAGAAGCTGGGGAGCCACTACTCTCACCCAATAATCTACTACAGGCCAGGGCAGAAGCTACCAAAGCAAGGCCAATGCACTGGGCATTTTGAAAGCACCACCATTCCCCTAACTGATGAGACCCGGGGTGGCTAGCAGAAAATTAATCAAGGGTAAATCGGGTTAGAGTGCCAGCACGTGGTCGCCACATGGGATGGCGGCGGAGCGGTGCTGACACAGGGTACTCTCAAAATTCTCCTCCAGCACCACATCTCAAAGGCGTCTATTCTTCTGTGCTCTGTTTTCCTTATGGTCCAGCTCTCACAACCATACATTACTACCAGGAATACCATTGCTTTTACTATGCAGACTTTTTTTTTTTTTTGCAAGGTGACGTCTCTTTTAACTTTTAATGTGTATAGGATTGGATTATAAGCAAGATACAGTGGAACCTCATACAATCGCCCCGTATAGCAATGAAATCATATAACAATTAGGGTTTGTTTGTTTGTTTTTTTGTGGGAGGGTCCCACATAACAATTTTCCCTATGGAAAAACCATACAACAATTTTTCAATGGGAAATACCACTTAGCAAAAAAATCGTTGTATGATGCATTCCATAGGGAAAATTGCTATACGAGGCATGCATCATATAGCAATTGTTTTGTACAACAACGAGCCCCATGGAACAGATTAAAATCATTGTATGAGGTACCACTGTACTTTCATTACCCTCTTCACAACATAGGCAGTTTTAGGATTCACTATAGATTTTTGATAACAACAGGTTCTAATAAATAATAATGACAAT
This sequence comes from Bradypodion ventrale, assembly GCA_035047345.1. Lineage (NCBI taxonomy): Eukaryota > Metazoa > Chordata > Lepidosauria > Squamata > Chamaeleonidae > Bradypodion > Bradypodion ventrale. The sequence goes on along the minus strand of JAWDJE010000002.1, from coordinate 284,398,016 downwards.
GTTTAATTTCATTTGTAGCTAATTGACACAGCAGAAGAAGCCAGGTAGTTATAAATTGTATTGTACTTTCATCACTGAATAATAAAGATTCCCATCTATATAAACAGTAAACTGTTCTTCTTTGATATAGTCATTCAATTGCCTTGTTAGTTATGCTTTCAGTTAATATTGCAGTGTAAGGATTGGTTCTTCCAATACAAATACATCAGAGAGAGTGTTTTACTCCTCCACACTGCCCTGTGGGGTTGAGTTTGAAAGAGAAACCAGAATAACTGAAAGACAGAACAATTACATCCTTCTATGCCTATTACCCATTAGTCCATAGATAGCTGCCCACGTGCTAACTGCTTTCTACATTTTAGGCTGTGAGCTATGTTTTCTCTTCTCTGGGTTAATTAGTGATATTTTAGCCACATAACTTCATTTCTCTGCCAGTTTCATGCTGTTTATATGCTCCATCCTTTACTACTGCTTTGGAGTAATCAGTTTTTCAGAGAGCATATTAATTTCACATTAGCATGATCATTCTCATTTCAGACTTATTAATCTAACTCTGGCAATTTGTCCACAGTTATTACGTTGAGCCTTTCTCAATTACATCAAATGCCTGTTTAATCCTGCATCCTGGAATAGCATTTTTGTGGATGATCATCTGTTTATGGAAAGTCCAGAAACAGGACAAGAGGGAAATACACATCTTCTCAATGTTTTTTAACTGTGAGTGTCTTCTGCACTGAAAAAAAGGGGTGACCAAATCTCATGTTTGGGGCAATCCCCCCACCTCCTTTACGTGCCATCACTGCTTGCAAATGTATTGAAAGCCAGGCTTTTCCTAGATGCAGCATATAGCCATCCTAAATAAGAGTCTTTGAAAACCTCAGCTTGTTTAAATTTGTCTAAGGGCTCGACCTCCCTGCAAAAATATCAATATTGTTCAGGTGGACTGGCAGTTTTCTTAGCTGAAATTGTCTCAACTATTCACATGGAAATATTTAACAATCTCATTGCAGGAGTTCACAATGTACTTTTCAATCTCTAAAAATGTCATCTGGACAGTCTCATTGCTCCCTTGATTGCATCTTCCTACCTAAAAAGGTAGGAAATCCACAGACCCCCTAAAATAGAAGTTATTTCTTGAGGGTTGGGTGCGTTGAAGGGGCAAAATGATAGCACTTTTTCTTTTAAGAACCAGAGGGCAAAATTCTTCTGATTTCTGATGTATTTTGCAGCTCTCTCTGTTCAATCGGGGGACATTCTGCTCATATACCATTGCCCAGCTTAGTCACGTGATGCTATATTAGGGGGAGTGAATGGCATCTTGTTCTCCTTCATTCCCCCAGGCTGCACTAGTGATAAGGGGAAAGGGACAGCCTTTTCCTCCCCTAAGATTCTTATATAGAGATAGATCTATACCTATAAGAAGGTGGATGGGTGGTGAGTGCAGTAGCGCCCACACCCGGCCCATCCATCCTGTACCGAGCCGCCTACACTTACCTTAAAACCGAACTCACAATGCCGCAAGGATCCCGAAACAGAGAGTGGGGCAAATGCCCCACAAACATGAACGAAAAAAACCCCTACATATCCCAGCGTCCTCTGCACCACGCCACCCCTCGCGCAACCAGTCTGAAGGATGTGAGCACGGAGGAGACTGTGAAAGCCGGTGCACACATTAAAAACAATAAGCCGGCCAAGGTGCAAACCACTTCCCTCCGGGAGAACCTTCTCCCAGAGGGAAGTCATCCCCAGCTCACCATGGCGGGTGGGCGGGCACGGCGGTTGCCAGCTGGGCCGCCTGCTTTTGATGCCCCCACCTGACTGGCAAAGGCCTCGGCACCGGTGGAGACGGAGGACAGGCCGTGCCATGGGGGCACAGAAGGTGAGTGGCCCTGTCCCCCGCCCCACTTACCTGTTGCCAGCTGGGCCTTTCGCACTGTGCGCCTCACCAGCGCGGCCTTCTGAGCTGGGCCACTCACCTTCCATGCCTTCGTGGTGTGGCCTGTCCTCTGTTGTCACCAGCACCGAGGCCTTTACCGGTCGGGCGGGGGGCACCAAAAGCAGCCGGCCCAGCAGGCAAGAGATGTGCCCACCCGCAGTGGTGGAGGCCTTCTCCGGTCGGGTGGGCGCATGCATGTGTGTGGTTGTGTTGTGTGTGTGGTTGTGTTCTGTGTATGTATTGTGTTGTGTGTGTTTGTGTTGTGTGTTGTGTGTGTGGTTGTGGTTTTTTTAATTTTTTTATTAATAATCATAAAATACAAACAAACATAAAAAATATAAATACTTAAAACTAACAATAAAGAAAAAAAACCAAGAAAAGAGAAAGGAATAACAACAATATATCAAAATCTTGTTCACTCTTTCATTCTTTCAACTTTTAATCCGTGCAAAACCCTATTCTGCAGCAATTTCAATTGGCACAATATACTTAAATCTTCCAAAATTGAATCATGTCAGGGCCAGGCTTACTTCCTTCTTTACTTGTTAACGCGTGCTGTATGAAAGGTTTCCAGATTTCCCAAAATTGTATTTTGATTTTAAAACCCTGTTTTAACCGAATTTGGCTAGTTAATTTTTCATTTAGTGCCAGTTGCCAAACCTCTTTATACCACCTATTCTTATTTAGATTTTCGTTACTCTTTCATTCTTGGGCTATCAGCTGTCTAGCAACCGGCAACAATGTCAAAATTAATTCTTTATTACCCTCACTTAATCTTATTTTTCCTATTTCACCTAATATAGCTAGTTTGGGTTCTAAAATCATTGTTATGCCAAGAATCTCGTTTATCTCCTTCTCTATCACTTTCCAAAATGTATTTGTTTTCTTACAAAACCACCACAGATGCAAATATGTCCCCTTTTGTTCATTGCACCTCCAACACAAATCAGATTTATTAATATCCATTTGCTTGAGTCTGATTGGGGTAAGGTACCACCTCCAAAGTACCTTACAAACATGCTCCTTTTCCTTGATTGACATAGTTTTTGTTATTCTGTTTCCCCACTTTTTCCTCCACTCTTCTTCTTCAATTTTAATATTTAAATCTTCCTCCCAAATTCGTTTAAGTGTATAGTGTGATCCTTCCCCTGGGATAAGCATTTGGTACAGTTTACCTACTAACCCCTGAAATCTTATCTTCCCTTTCCTTATTTCCAAGACCAATTCTTCAAAGGGCGTCTTTGCCCTAGGTACTCCTATAATCCCCCTTATCGATTTGTCCCATTTCTCCATCCCCAATTCTTGTAGCCAATTTAATTTTAATTTATTATATACCTCCTTCCTTTTCTGATATGTATTGCAATTTTTAATTCACTCTGTTATTAACAACACTTTTTCTTGCAATAGAATAGGTCTTATTTTTTGCGAGGATAATAATGGGCAACTCTGGAAATCTAAAATTTCTAAAATTGGGGAAATGTCTGGTGCCAATTTCCTCTTAACCCCTTTCCATACGTTATAAATATTCTTTATAGAAAAGCAGTTAATCTCTGTTTTATTATTTACTTGTGCAAGAAATATTTCACCTTTTAATTTTTTAAATTCTTCTTGATCCCCTTCACCTATTACCTCATTTTGCTGAATTAATAATTTAATTAATTTCTTTATATGAAAGGCTTGAAAATACGCTTTAATGTTTGGAATGTTTAACCCTCCCTGTTTATTCTTCATGTACCATAATCCTTTACTAATTCTTGCTCTTTTATTATTATTGCAAATTCCGTTTATCAATTTTTGCCATTTATTTAGTTCTGACTCTTTGATTTTAATCGGTAAGTTTTCAAACAAAAAATTCAATTTGGGTATAACTTTCATTTTGCAAATATTAATCCTTCCAAACCATGAAGTCTTTGCTCGTTTTATCTGTTCTAGTAATGGTTTCAATTTATTTCTTAATTTATTGAAGTTAATATTATATAGATCTTTTGGTTCGTTCGTCACGAATATTCCCAAATATTTCAATTCATCTCTTATTGTAATACTAAATCTATCTCCAATTTTTTCCTTTTCCGCCTGGGTTAAATTGCATGTGATAGCCTCAGTTTTCGTCCAATTAATTTTTAATCCTGTTACTTCTTCAAAGGCTCTTAAATGTTCTTGTATTTTGTTTAAATTATTTAAAGGATCTTTTACAACTAATAGAGTATCATCCGCAAATAGACTTATTTTTTTATTTTCTATTCCTACTAATTTCTCATTTTGCCTTATATCATTTGCTAGTAATTCCATTGCCAGTATAAATAGACATGGGGACAGTGGACATCCTTGTCTTGTCCCCGCGTTTATATCATTTTCTTTCCCCAGATAATTATTCATTTTAATTTTAGATTTACTTTCTTTATACAATTGTCCTATCACATGATTAAATTTAGGGCCGAATTGTAATTTCTCACATATTCCTTTTATTGTTTTCCATTGAATTGAATCAAATGCTTTATATATGTCTAATGCCACTATACATACTTTTTGTTTATTATTTTTTAATTTATCAATAATATTAATTAACCGATTTATTAATTTATCCATTTGTCTTCCTTTAACAAATCCTACTTGGTCTTCTCCAATATAAGTGTCTATGAATTTATTAAGCCGATTGTTAATTATTGAAGTAAAAAAATTTGCATCCTGATTTAATAATGATATTGGTCTATATGCTTCTATATTCTCTTTATCCTTTCCAGGTTTAGGAATTAGAGCCATTATCAAATTACTCCAAGACTTGGGGATCTCCCCCCCTTCCAATATATAATTATATATTTTTTTTTAACTTGGGAATTAATACCTCTCGGCATTCCTTATAAAATTCCGAAGGGATACCATCCTCTCCTGGCGTTTTATCCTTTTTTAAGTCTCCTTGTCTTTAATCTCCTTGTCTTCAATATCCTTGTCTTTAATATCTTGTTCCATTATATTTACATGTTCTTCCTTTAATTGGTATGTCAAGTTTCTATCCAAATATGCTTGAAGTACGTTATCATCAATTCTGTGTTCTGTATATAATTTTGTATAGAATTCTTCTGCTACTGATAATTTATTTTCCAGTTTATACTGCCTTATACCTTCTTTATTAATTAGAGCCTCTATATATCCCTTACTTTTTTTTGTCTTACTTTTTTTGCTAAATTTTTCATATCTTTATTATTGAATTCGAAATCATTTCTTTTTAAATATGCCAAATCTACCCTAACCTTTTCAACTTCTACTGCAATTGTTTCCTTTTTTAATGCCTGTAATTTATTCCAAATTGAGTTACTTCCTGTAGCTGTGTGCTTCCTTTCTAGTTCTTTTATATCTTTATCTCTTTTAATTACTTGACTTTTCATTTTTTTTTCAAATATTGCCTTCTCTTGTATATAATCACCTCTAATAACCGCTTTCATTGCGTCCCAAAGAATATGTAATTTCACCTCGCCCGTGTCATTATCTTCCCAATTCTTTATCCATTTATTTATTAATCTTTTTTATCTCTTCATTTTTTAATAGTTTAGTATCCATCCTCCATACCTTATTTCGATAGGTACTGCTATTCAGCCGCATCTCTATCGAAATAAATGTATGATCTGAGATATTAAAATTGCCATAATTAAAGTTTTCTAAATTCTTAAGCATATTTTCTGACACAAAGAAATAATCCAAACGAGAGTAAGATCTATGTTTTAAGGAGCAAAAGGTAAATATATTTTTTTACCTGTCAACATTCTCATCGCATCCCGTAATCCTAATTTCCCTGTCCATTTGTCAATCAATTTATCTTGAGTCTTTCTAAGATTATTTGTTGTATCTAATCCTGACCTGATTAAGTTAAAATCTCCCCCTATAATTAAATTTACTGATCTTTCTTTTTTTATAATGGGTAGAATTTTATCTAGAAAGATCCCTTGATTCTTGTTTGGTGAGTATACGTTGACAAATGTATAATCTTCCTCCTCTATTTTACCTTTTATTAGCTGAAACCTTCCCTCCTTATCTTTAATGTTCTTGCTCAATGAAAAATCTAGTTTATTCGATATTAATACAGCAACCCCTCTTGAATTACTTGAACCTAGGCTTTTCTCATATATTTCCATCCCTTTTACATAAATATTATTCTTATTTTCACTTTAATGATGTGTCTCCTGGAGAAAAATGATATCTGCTTTTTCCCTTCTCAGAACTCCTTCCACACGTTTCCTCTTAATTTGGTTCCCTAGGCCCCTGAAATTCCATGAGATAATTTTTAACTTTTTAAGTATACATATTTAGTGCTTTCTCTACTGTTACTGCAGAATTCCCCATAATATGTGAACCAATACCTCAACCCACAACAAGTTATACTCTCCCTCCTCCAGCGCATCTTAAATTAAATAATATACAATTATCTTAAGAAGAAAAAAATATACAAAAATAACAAAGCTTAAACAAACCAACAATCAAACAAGTAAGAAAGAGGAAAAAAAAGAAAAAGAAAAAAAAGCTCTGCCCTCCCCACTTTCTACTAAAAGTAACCTTTGGAAACCAAAGAGGGGAGGGGGGGTTGCGGGTGGTGAGTGGACCTTAATACTTAACATCCGTTTCTTGTTCATTGTTTATTTCTTATTACAAATGGTTATCTTAATTTGTCATAATTTATTCCACGCAGTAGATTCTCTCTTTTTATCCTTTAATGACCTAGTCTTTCCCTCCTTCTGCTCCTTCAACTTCCTCCTCTTCCCGTTCTAACATGGGCACTACTCCCACATTTATTAAGGCATCTTTAAGTTGCTTCCATTCTGTAGACCCTTTTTCTATAATCTTAGCTTCCATCAAAATTTCTAAGACATCAGATTCTTCCCTAATCCAATAATTCTTTCCCTTCACTGTAAAAATTAATTGTTTATGTGGTCTCCATTTATATTGTATGTTTTTCTCACGCAATTTTTTTGTGATTGGCTTAATTTGTAGTCTCCAAATGCGTTCTTCTAACGAAATATATTTATATATTTCTAGCTGTGCCCCCTCCATTTTTAAAGCATCATCCCCCGAGGAGTTAACATATTTCATTATCCTTAACTTTTGTCCTAGATTGCCGAATCTTAAAAAAACATTTCTAGGTCTTTCTTGGTTCCTTTTTTGTCCTAGTCTGTACACACTGTCTATATCCTCCAATTCCATTTCCTCCCCCATTCCCATTGCGTTAATCCATTCTACCAATCTTTGTCTCAAGTTATCCGGGTTCCGTTCTGGTATATTCCTAATAACCACGTTGCACCTTCTCCCCTGATCTTCCATTCTTTCCAGCCTTTTATCATATTTTTTCTGTTTCTCCTCTTTTAACTGTACCTGCTCCTTGACCTCTCTTAACTCATGTTTCATTTCCCAAACTTCTTTCCCGATAGGGGTGTGTGTGGTTGTGTTGTGTATGTATTTTGTGTGTGTGTGTGGGGGGGTTGTGGTGTGTGTGTGGTTGTGATTGTGTTGTGTGTGTGTTGTGTGTATGTATTGTGTTTTGTGTGTGTGTGTGTGTGTATCCCACCCATCCATCCCACCCACTCTAAAAAAGGAAGAGAGAGTTCTTAATTCTTTACGTAAGCCAGCAGGCGGGGACCGTGATCACATTCGGGCCCCACACCTGCCCTGCCAGCCAGGTCTTCAATCCTTTCCTGAAGGGCAGCAATTCTCTTTGAAGTGTGTGTGTGTGTCCACAGAGGCTTCAGGGGAGAGGGAGAGCCCCTCCTCTCTCTACACAGCTTCAGGGTGTGTGTGGTTGTGGTGTGTGTGGGGGGTTGTGTGTGGGGGGTTGTGTTGTGTGTGTGTGGCTGTGTTGTGTGTGTGGTTGTGTTGTGTGTGTATGTGTTTATTGTGTGTGTGAGTGTGTTTGTGTTGTGTGTGTGGTTGGATGTGTGTGGTTGTGTTGTGTATCTGTATTGTGTGTGTGTTGTGTGTGTGTGTTGTGTTGTGGACGGTTGTATTGTGCATGTGGTTGTGTTTTGTGTGTGTGTGTGTGTGTGTGTGTGTGTGTGTGTGTGTGTGTGTGTGTGTGTGTGTGTGTGTGTGTGTGCCCCCCCAAACCACCCTAACTACCAACACACACACAAAAACTGCCTGGCAAGGCTGGGCAAAAAATACTAATACAATATAAAATAAATAAATAACCCCAGGCAGGAAACAGGCCACAATAAAGGAAAATCTCCAAAATAGCACTCAATTCAAAAGACTCCATCTTGACTTGATGTAAGGAAGGCTCTTTTAACATAGGTCCACGATGGCGAACCTTGGCACTCCAGATGTTCTTGGACTACAATTCCCAGAAGCCCAAGCACCCTGTGAATCCACAGAAATGGGTTTACTGTGATTCATCCAGCCCGCGCTGCCCTCGTCGCTCCTGGAAGTGGAAGTAAAACGCACCCATATGGTTAAGGCTCTTCCGGGTAAACCCTTCCTCCATACGGGTGCATTTTAATTCTGCTTCTAGGACCAATGAGGACAGAGCTGAATTGATATAACTGGAAATGGTCAAGACCTTAATCTTCTTCCCTCTTCCCCTTTGCAATCCCCCCTTTTTTAATTGAATAAGATTTTTTCAACCATCTTCCACCTTTCCTTCTTTCCCCCCTCTTTTAAATCCATTATGTCAACATCTTGTTTGCCTTGCTAATCCAATGCAATGCTACATATGACAGAAGAACCAATTTTTTTAAAAAAAGAAATGTCCTGGTATAAACAATCATACATGTGAGAGAACAAACAAAGCAATGGAGGCAGGATTGTGATGAAATAGTAGTAGCCCCAATTGTCCAAACAAGAAATGTGTAGCATTCCCATGGACAAAGACCAGGATTCAATGTACTTAGTTTTACATCCTATAGTTGTCAGAACATACAATTATAACCATGCATTTAGGCATAGTAGTTTTCCAGTATAATTGATCCATAATCCTCCTTAAAGCCAATTAACATGGCAGCAGTCACCATGAAATGGTAGTGAACACCACAACTGAACAAAGACATTTTTTGATACTGCTGAAATTAGAGGACCATAACATCTGCAAAAGCAGACAGTGCTGGCTCTTTGGCTATTAACAGAGATGAGCACTGAACCCTAGAGTTGGATATGACTGGCTTTCGAGCAAGGGCAACCTTTACCTTTACCTTTAATGATGATCTCAGTCAAACAGAAGTTTATGTGGAATAGGATAATAGTTTAGATATCAGTGTTCCTTTTAAGCAAATTATATTTGTACTCCTTTTGTCTTTGTTTAGAAATTCACTGGGCAAAATCCTATTCCATTACTTTGTGCTGACGTAAATCAGATTGAGGCATCAGAAATAGTTTCAATTGCTATTAAGCATCGTATCCTCCACTGCAGCTTCTGAGATTCCCGGGTGTGTGTGTGTGTGTGTGTGTGTGTGTCTTTTGCCCTGGAAAAGCTTTTGGGAACCTTGGGAGGGGGAAAGGAGACTTTACATTTTTTTTTAAAAAAAACACCTCTGGGTCATTGCTGCTGTGATCAAGACTGTCTATTTATTTATTTATTTATTTTATTTATTTAGTCGTATTTATATATGCCGCCCACTCAGGCAGAACCCGACTCAGGGCGGCATTACAACAAATTCTAAAAACATATAAAAACCTTTAAAAACCCCATATCCCACACACTTAAAAACCCCTTATCCCACCCATCCATCCCACCCACTCTAAAAAAGGAAGAGAGAGTTCTTAATTCTTTACGTAAGCCAGCAGGCGGGGACCGTGATCACATTCGGGCCCCACACCTGCCCTGCCAGCCAGGTCTTCAATCCTTTCCTGAAGGGCAGCAATTCTCTTTGAAGTCTTACATCTGTTGGCAGGAGGTTCCAGAGAGTTGGTGCGGCCACGGAGAAGGCCCTCCTTCGGGTGCTAGACAGATGTGCACCCCTAACTGATGGCACCATTAGAGAGCCCCTCCGGTCCACTCTGGTTGGACGGGCAAACACTCTTGGGACGATGCGGTCTCTAAGGTATCCTGACCCACTGCCATATAGGGCTTTAAAGGTCAAAACCAGCACCTTGAATTGCACCCGGAGACAAACTGGTAACCAGTGCAGCTCCCGAAGTAGCGGTGAGGCATGGGCATATCGCCCACATCCCATCACCACCCGGGCTGCCGCATTCTGGACCAGCTGCAGCTTCCAAATGGTCGTCAAGGGCAGCCCCATGTAGAGCGCATTACAATAATCTAGTCGGGAAGTAACCAGAGCATGGGTGACTATAAGCAAGGAGCCCCGGTCCAGGACCGTGCGCAATTGGCGAATCACCCGAAGTTGGGCAAAAGCCCTCCTGGCCACAGCCGCCACTTGTTCTTCCAGCAGCAGCCGTGAATCCAGAAAGACCCCCAAGTTGCGCACTGGGTCTGTCTGGGGCAAAACCGCCCCATCCAGTACCAAAGGTGGTAACTCCCTGGATAACACGGGGCCCCTTATCCACAGCCACTCTGTCTTGCTGGGATTCAGCCGAAGCCCATTGGCCCCCATCCAGACCCCAATGGCCTCCAGGCATCCGGATAGGATTTCAACAGCATCACTGGGGTCCCCACGGGCCGAGATATACAACTGGGTGTCATCCGCGTACTGATGGTACCGCACCCCATGGGAACGAATGATCTCACCCAGTGGCTTCATGTAGATGTTAAATAAGAGGGGAGAAAGCACCGAGCCCTGAGGAACCCCATACTTGAGGGACCTAGGGCTGGACCTCTCACTCTCTAACCACACCGACTGGGTACGGCCCTCCAGAAAAGAAGAAAACCAGGACAACACAGTGCCCTGGATCCCCAATCCTTTGAGCCGTTCCAGAAGGATACCGTGGTCAACGGTATCGAAGGCCGCTGAGAGGTCAAGAAGAGCAAGGACGGATGGATAACCCCCGTCCCGCTCCCGCCAGAGATCATCCATTAGTGCGACCAATGCCGTCTCCGTACCATACCCGGGCCTGAATCCTGATTGAAAGGGGTCTAGATAATCCGCTTCCTCCAGGACACTCTGCAGCTGGCGCGCCACCGCCTTCTCCAAAACCTTACCCAAAAAGGGCAGGTTGGAAACCGGCCTGTAATTGTTAAGGACAGCTGCGTCAAGGGATATTTTCTTCAGGAGGGGGCGCACCAAAGCATGTTTTAATGGTGCAGGAAATACCCCCTCCCGTAAGGATGCATTTATTATCGCCCCAACCCAGCCACCTGTCACCACCTTGGAGGCTTTCACCAACCAGGTGGGACAGGGGTCCAAAGGACATGTAGTGGCACGTACAGCTGCAAGGAGCCTGTCCACTTCATCAGGGACAACAGGATCAAACTGATCCCAGATCGTACAGCAAGACTGTGCTCCGGCACCCCCCCGACCCTCCCCATCCACGCCGGGACTCAGTCCTGAACGAATCCGATCGATTTTCTCCACCAGATGGTCAGCAAAGTCCTCAGCCGAACCCTGCCAACCGGGCACCGATCTCCCCCTACCGAGGAGGGACCTGGTTACCCGGAACAGAGCGGCTTGGCGATTATCAGCGGAGGCAATAAGGGTGGTGAAGTATTGACGCCTCACCACCCCCATCGCCACTAGGTAGGCCCTAATAGCAGCTCTAGCTAGTGTCCAATCGGAGTCATCCCGGGTCTTCAACCAGCGGCGCTCTAGGCATCTCTTTGCCCGTTTGAGATCCCGCAGTTCATCTGTGAACCACGGGGATGACCTAACCCCACGGGCGCGGAGAGGCCGCAGTGGCGCGATTTCATCCAAGGCTGCTGTTGCCATCCTGTTCCACAGGTCGACAAGTGCCTCGGGTGAATCGTGGAGCCGATCCAGAGGAACATCCCCTAGTTCCCTCTGGAATCCATCTGGATCCATTAGTCGCCGAGGGCGGGCCATTTTAATAGGCCCTGCCTCCCTACAATGAAGCGTCGCCCCCAGGAAGTCAAGAGTCACCAGATAGTGATCTGACCATGGCACAGGTGAGATGGCTAAGTCCTGTAATCTCAGGTCACTCTGCCACTGCTCCGACAAGAAAACTAAGTCTGGCACGTGACCACTGCCCCTGGTCGGACCCCGCACTACCTGAGTCAGGCCCATGGCTGCCATGGAAGCCATGAACTCCCTTGCCACCTCAGAAGCCATCCCCAACGATGGCAAATTGAAGTCCCCCAGAACCATAAGCCTCGGGAACTCCAACGCCAGCATCGAGGCGGCTTCGAGGAGCTCAGGCAGGGCATCCCTTACCCTGCAAGGGGCAGGTACAGGAGTAAGATCCCCAACTGACCCTTGGGGCCCAACCGTAGAAGCAGGGCCTCACAACCAGACACTTGTGGAGCAGTGGCCCTAGCAATTCCCAAGGACTCCCTGGCAACAATGGTGACACCACCGCCCTTCCCCTCACCTCTAGGCTGGTGCCAGATACCGAACCCAGCTGGACACATATCCGAAAGAGGTACTCCATCTTCAGGTGTCAGCCAGGTTTCGGTGATGCATGCCAGGTCGGCCAGCCCCTCCTGGATAGCATCTTGAATCAGGGGGGCCTTATTACATACCGATCTGGCATTCACCAGCAGCAGCCTAAGGGTGGGGTCACTGTGGATCTGCTGCTCAGGGCCCAGAGATGTACCTGCAGGGCTGGAATGAGGGACCGCACTTAAACATCGGGCCCGCATTCCCCGAGTGCGGCCCGCCCCACGGTACCCGCCATACCGCCCCATGCCCGTCACAACACCTATATGGATCCCTGGAACCTCCCTAGATGGAATGCTGCCCCTCCTTCCTGGCTGGCAGGACCAACTCTCTCTCTTCCCACCCCATCCACAATCCCCCCTGGTTCCAGCAACATGCATGGGCTCCCGGAACGAGCAGATAGCGCTGGCAAGTCCCGGCGTTGACATCTCCTTCTTCTTCCCCCCAGGTGGGAAGGGCGGAGGCAGGGGGCAGGGGGGGGACGTCCGTGCGTGGTGGCAGTGTCTTCGGCTCCCCAGAGCCACGGGGAGCCCTTTTAAACTCCTCGCCCGATGGCAGGGGGCGGGGAGGGCCTTCCGTGCGTGACGGCGGCGGCGGCGGCTCCCCAGAGCCACGGTGGGCCCTTTTAAACTCCCTGCCCGGTGGTAGGGGTCGGGGGGACGTCCGTGCACGGTAGCGGCGTCTTCGGCGGCGTCTTCGGCTCCCCGAAGCCACGGGGAGCCCTTTTAAACTCCCCGCCCAATGGCAGGGGGCGGGGAGGGATGTCCGTGCATGGCGGTGGCGTCTTCAGCTCTTCAGAGCCACGGGGAGCCCCTTTAAACTCCCCGCCCGATGGCAGGGGGCAGGGAGGGACGTCCGTGCGCGGCGTCGGCGTCCTCGGCTCTTCAGAGCCATGGGGAGCCCTCTTAAACTCCCCGCCCGATGGCAGGGGGCGGGGAGGGACGTCCGTGTGCGGCGGCGGCGTCTTCGGCTCTTCAGAGCCACGGGGAGCCCTTTTAAACTCCCCGCCTGATGGCAAGGGGCGGGGACGGACGTCCGTGCGCGGCGGCAGCGTCTTCGGCTCTTCAGAGCCATGGGGAGCCCTTTTAAACTCCCCGCCCGATGGCAGGGGGCGGGGAGGGACGTCCCCTGCCATCGGGCGGGGAGTTTAAAGGGGCTCCCCGTGGCTCTGAAGAGCCGAAGACGCCACCGCCGCGCACGGACGTTCCTCCCCGCCCCCTGCCATCGGGCGGGTAGGGTCTATGGTAGGGTTGGCCAACCTCAGTGCTCCTGCTGTTCTTGGACTTCAATTCCCAGAAGCCCTGATCAGCAGGTATACTGAGCACCAAGATTTACCGCCCCTGGTCTATGGTGATCCAGTGCCATATTTTGATTTTTGGACTTTGGTGCTTTATTGTATCACTAAAGTCTAAATCAATGAGAACAAAGAATTAAAAAAGTATTCTATACATCCTGACATATAATATGTAAAACCAAAATCCTAACTACAATTTCAGTCTCATTTTAGGGTAGAACGCAACAGAAATGTATAAAATAATGACCCTATTCCTATTTGATATTTACATGTACACTAGCTGAATTTTGAAATTTTCCCCACACATTGCAGCTATATGAGAAGTGTATGTCAGATACATGATAAGGTGTACAACCCGGTGTGTACACACATGCCTAGAAAAAGTTATGTGAAGATTAAACTGGGAAGATGGTATCAAACTGATTGGAGAGAAGATAAGCCATCTCACGCTTGCAGATGATATAGTACTAATTGCCACAAATGCTCAAAAACTCCAAAAAAATGCTGTTTGAGCTCAACGCAGAAAGTAGGAAAGTTGGCCTAGAAATGAATGGCATGAAAATAAAATATATGCTATCAAGCAATCAATGGAAATTCCAAATAAAAATCCAGAATGAGTCCATCAAGCAGGTTGACCACCACATCTATCTTGGCCATCTGATTGGGATGAACAACCATCAGAGAGCACAACTAGCCAGATGGGCAGCATTTAACTCCATCAAAAAAAGTCTTATTAAACAAGAAAATTGACAAGAAACAATATGCCAACCTTTTTAATTTGATAGTACTACCTGCAGTCCTCTATGGGAGTGAAACATGGTATTTAACAAAAGCCAAGGAAGAAGAATTATCAAGAGCCATTAAGCGCCATGGAAAAATCAATGCTAAAGATATCCTTTCGCAACCACATCCCTAACACCCGGATAAGAGAACAAAGGAGAATCAATGAAGCTGTTGCTGAATATCACAAACTGAAATTGTCCTGGGCTGGACACATCTCTTGAATGATTGGCATTAGACAGCAGCAGTCACTGAGTGATATCCTAGAGAAGTAAAAAGACCCCTTGGCAGCCCCCCCCCTAAAAATAGATTGGAATACCCAATCATTAAAAGTTTTGGTCAAACCTGGAGAAGAAGAGCACAGCAGCAAAACGAATGGAAAACAAGGTTTGACCAGCAGGAACTTTTTCCTTGATAGTTTGGCCAATCAAGGAATCAATGTTTAATAGGTTCCAAGTCTTTTTTTTTAAAATCTCATTCTTTATTCCAGAAATCTACCTGGTTCACATTTAGTGGCTGAAATCCTGTTGCTTATCACACATGTGGATGGCAAAAAGCATAACACTCCATTGCTTCTCATTACAAATTAATGTTGCCACCAGGATAGGTGGGGTCTTGGACACCTGCAGACATGTCATGCAATCATGACCTCCAGGGGACACTCTAATTAACCATTACAAGCCCCTTAAACCTATACTATTTTTCTTCTCCATAACTAAGCAACAGGATCTGGGTCATTAAAATGAGGTTTATATAAACAGAAGGTGGTTTTATGACAAGCGGTGTGACAGGACAGGCAATAACTTGATAATCCACTTGAATTTCATGACATTTTTTTTCTGCCAAGGGAAATGTAAGCAAGGTCCCATTTCCATTTCATTCTGTCTGAACTGAGATACACACTGAGCGATTGGGCTTGAAGATGGGCATTTGATGATGAGGTCATATGGCTATATAAGCAAACAGCTTATGATAAGCTGAGTAAATTTCATTTCAGCTCATCATGGACCAAAGCAATTAGACAACCAGCAATTGGGAATGTATTGTGCATCTGAGCATGTCACAGCTTGTTTGGCAGTTCCTGAAATGAACTAGGCATAGACTACTTTATTCTTTAAAATAGTTTGATTACACGCAAAGCCAAGGCAATAGATTAACAACTTCATCTGGCTAGGTTACTTTGATCAGCAGCAACCCTGTGACCTGGTATTTCACTACACATCTGATGCTTCATTATTTAGCAGATAAACTGTGTCTAAAACTACACTGGTCAATTACCACTTGTTTAAAGTGTTAATGATAGTCTTTGCTTAATTGTTTCCTTTAAAACTTAGCCAAAGCTTGCTGTGACCTTCAGAATCCGTGGCAAAATTCAATTCTTCCCATAATGTGTCTGCTACCTTTTAAATGAGATTTGAAATGAGATTTAACACCCATGATTTTAAAGAGAAGAATAGCCCTATCAGTTGGGTGATAAGCATAGAAAGACTCATATCTATTCTCTGCAGCTGCACCATAGGTAAACTTTTCTACAAAATCAGGAGGGACAAGTGATGTTTTTGTATTGCATTTCCCATAAACCTTCACAGCTGGTTGTGATGGCTAGGGTGGATACGATTGGTAAAGCAAAATTATCTGTTTTGCCACTTCATATTGTAATGCATTCCAATTGTTCCATTTGTCCACTGCCACCCACAGCACAACACACACTGACAAACAGCACACACCCCACACAGACACATTTGTTCTGAATAATCAATGACAATTACACTTATATACCACCCCATAGCACTTAGAACACTGTCTGGTAATTAGTATTTTGCCCCCAAAACACCTTGGAAGGATGGAAGGCTGAGTCAACCTTGAACCCGTCAGGACAGAACTCAGATTGTGAACAGTTCTGGTTGCAGTGTTGCAGTTTAACCACTGCACCAAAAAGGCTAATAATATAATGAATTATAATGAACTATCTGAATTGTGTTTTAGAAACACATTATTTATAAGAAACTAGCAGGGGTACCCGGCATTGCCTGGGTGGGGGACCCAACCCAGGGCATGGAAGCGACCCAGACAACACACATCCACACATGACACACCCCTCAATACATCCCCACATGCAATACACACTCACAACACACACACAGGACACACACAACCTACACACAACCCACTCCCACCAATGCCACCCACTGCACACATGACACAACACCCACCCACCCACAACACCCACACACATGCCACACAATACAACACAACACTCACACAACACCCACCCACCCAGACACACAACACACACACCCGACACACCCCACCCAGACCCAACACTCATGACACAACACACCCATACAGCACACACTGACACAACACACACAATACACCCCAAGACACAGTACACACTCCCAACATACAAACAACCCACACACAATGCACTCCCATCACTGCCACCCACAGTACAACACACACTAACACACAACACTCACCCCACCCAGACCCAACACTCATGACACAACACACCCATACAGCACACACTGACACAACACACACCCACACAATAGACCCCTAGACACAGTACACACTCCCAACTACACAACCCACTCCCTCCCACCACTGCCACCCACAGCACAACACACACTGACACACAAAACACACCCCACACAGACACAACACCCTCGTACAACACACACACACACACAATAAACATATACAGACACAACACAACCACATGCACAACACAACCCCCCAACAACACAACCACACACACACACACACACACACACACACACACACACACAACACACAAACAATACACATACACAACACAACCACACACATACAACCACACACACAACACAAACACACAACACAACCCCACACACACAACCCCCACACACACTAACACACAACACTCTCCCCACCCAGACCCAACACTCACAACACAACACACCCATACAGCACACACTGACACAACACACACACAAATAGACCCCCCAGACACAGTACACACTCCCAACACACACAACCCACTCCCTCCCACCACTGCCACCCATAGCACAACACACACTGACACACAGAACTCACCCCACACAGACACAACACCCTCGTACAACACACACACACACACACACACACACACACACACACACACACACACACACACACACACACACACACACACACACACACACACACACACAGTCTCCAGCGTCACCACAGCCTGGGGCGTCCCAGTCGGTGGAGCAGGCCCTGGGCCTGAGACGCCTGAGAGGGAGCCCTAGAGGCAGAGGAGGGAGACTCCCATGAAGGTATGGTGGGCCCACCTTACCTGGTGACATCCACGTGCTGGGGGGGCACGTGCCCAAAAGCCCCCCCTCTGGCACCTGCTCTCCGTGCGCGGCCAGCAATGGGGGGAGCAGACAAAGCTGCCCGGTCGGTTGAATCTTGCGGCGGGAGGAGCAATGGTGGCACGGGTTGTTCACGGGCCCCTTTCCCCCATCCAGTTGGCGGCTGCCTCTCTGCATGCAGTCAGCAATGGGGGTGGTGGACGCAGATGCCCACCCATTTGCATCTTGTGGCTGGAGGAGCAATGGTGATGTGGGTTGTTCGGCGGGGTGATGGGCACCATGCCAAACCACCAGTGCTACACTTACTCCTCCCATTGCTTCATCTGCCATCCCCATTGCTGGCCGCGCACGGAGAGCCAGGTGCCAGAGGGGGGTGGTTTTGGCTGACTGGCCATCACCCCTTCCTCCCTTCCCCCCTCCGTTTGGTGCCCCTTTGTCTGCACCACGAGGGGTGCCTCAGGCAGATGGGAGGCTCCTCTGGGGTGGCACCCATGTGGTTCCTTTGAAGGCGTCACCCCCCGCGGTTCCTCTTTGTTGCCTGAGGGCTGAGGCATCCCCCTGGGAGGGTGGGGGAGTCAGGCCGAGGTGGCCACTTGCCGGAGTGAGGCAAGATGGGATGGGCAGTCATGCAGGGCGTAGGCTGTAGATGCCATCCGCTCTGCGCAACCGCCTGATGCAGGCCAGGGGGCGGGGCTGCATCCTCCGGCTGAATGGGCAGTGAGCCAGTGGAAGAGGTTCCCAACCCGGGAGGCAGCAACACACATGTGCAGAAATCCGTACAGGCGCAGAAGCCTGCCCGGAGTTCCTGGCAGCAGCATTGGCTGCAACTCCGGGCGGGCTTCTGCTCCAGTACGGAGTTGCATGCATGCATAGTGCCACCTCCCCGGCCATTGCATGCTGCCAGTGGGGGGGGGGGGCCTTTTGAGGCTGGTTTTTGGGGTGAAGGACTCTGAGGAATGTTGCTGTTACCCCGTGTCGGCCCGGCAAAGCGCCCCAGGTAGGTGTGGAGAACGTTTCTGGGGTAGGAGGGGGCAAGGTGACATGGCATTGCAGGCCCAAATGCGTCGACACTTTGGTTTTAGGTATATATAAGGGAATTCATAGGGTTTTTTTAAAAAAAAATATATCTTCTAACGCCAGTCACGTTTATTCAGAAATAAGCTGTTTTAGTGAGATTGATTCTAAAGTATGTATATGATTACAATACCATATTTATCTCATCAGGTATAATGAAACAATATTAACCATAGCATATCATTTTATGTATTTCCCAGGCACATTTGCTCATTTCTGTTGCAGAAAAGTTTAGGAAGGGGGTGAATAACTAGTAGTCAGCTGTCTTGCAGAAATAGTTCCCCTTTCAATTTTTGCCAGGCAACATTCAATCCCCACCTTACTACCCCTCCAGTTTCACCTGATTCTTACTGTGCTCCATGTATTCAAAGATCCTGAGAGAGGTAGCTGAGCCATAAAACTAAGAAAGTGGCATATTGTTATATCTATGTTTAAAGAGCAAATAAGTTTAAAAATCCATCTATGTTTAAAGATCCAATAACTTCACCCATCTGTCTACCAAAAAGATGGCTGCATAGTGAATGGCTTGGCAAACTATGATTTTGATGTGTGAAACAGTGGTTAAATAATTCCACATTCCGTGGCCAAAATCCTGTTATGCCTGTGGAAAGATGATAAGCAGGGGGAGATTTTTTTTAATAATAATTTCTTCCCTGTCTCTTGTCTCCTCCCATTGTGTGTGAGCTCTGGGAACCCAAGGAAGAACTCCCTAGTTACTAAAAATCTCTATCCACTGGTATCACATTCTTCCTCAAATATCATGCAACATTTTCCACCTTCATCCCTGCCACAGAGCCCCCTAAGCTCCTCCCCTCAGCCGGTTGGAGGGGAGTGGGAGCGGCTGTTACACATGACATGGGCCTTAAGATGCCCAACGATGTTGCACAGGATGTTGAGCACCAGGATCCATCACTGACGTTGAGCCTGGATGTTCAGCCACAATGTTTAATTTTATTTCAAGTTTTATGTAATTTAACATTTTTGTTTGTCTGTAAACTTCTTTAGGTCACCAATAGATGAGGAAAGTGGTATACAAATATACTAAATAAATAAATAATAAACAGGATTCTAATGGAATGGTCCCAAGTCATTCACATGATTCTTCCTGGTTCTAAAAAGCTGTTTGACTTTCTAAAAAAATGGGCCATGGCCTTTTAAGTCATTCTTTGTTTTCAGGATCTGAATGAGGTCATCTGCTTACTACTTGCTTCTTTTCTTATCACCTGTCCCTAATAGCTAATTAATTCTAATGCCAGGTTTGTTAGATTGCCTGGGTCCCTTATGGGGTAGATAAAAATAAGACAGAAAGAGAGGGGAAATAAGGAGCAGGAAAACTATCCTGCTGTTGGAATTGTTTTGCTGTTTTAACAAGAACTTTTAAGGTTAGTTAGATTGTGTTCTTTTATGGGGGAAACCTGTATGTGCAACCATCTAAGCTTTATTTATTTATTTAGTGTGCTTATATGCCGCTTTACTTGTCTACTGACAACTCAAAGCGGTTTACAGAGCAATCCAATAAATACAAAGCAAAACATAAGTAGGGGAAAGGGGCGGGGAAGGGGAAAATACAACACAATACAGTTCATTATGCAATACAGTACAATAACAACATATCAAGTATAGACACAATATAACAATTAAATACAATAAAAATATATGTAACTGATATATTTGCAACTTTTCTACCTGGAGAATAAATAATCTTCTTTTACAGTTTGCTTGATTTTTGAATTGGGGTTACAAGAGTGGCCAACTTTACGTTACCATGATTCTTTATAAAATTCTCCCTTTTTTATTTAGCTGGGTTTTTCCCCAAAAAGAGAAACCCAAGGAAAGGCAGCCTTTGGAAAGGCTGGACAAGCTTTGAGACCTACAGGTAGGAGCTGTGAAACCCAGAAGGCTTGGCCGGAGGAGGTCCAAAGGCTCGCAAGGATCTATATAAATTGCCCTTGGTAATAATCAACACAATTGAGAATCTGTGCATATTTGTTGTATTCTTTCTCTAGTATCTAGTTCTTTGGAATATGAGTTGGGAATACCTTTAATCTTTCCATTATTTGAGAGAAGCATCTATCTAGACAGGCATCCAAGCATAACTTTCCTCTCACTAAGCATGAAAGATCCAGCATGTATATTATTAACTGTTTTTATCTGCAAAAGGTGTGACACAAACTGACACAAGGTAGGAAATTCAGAGCAGAGGCTGACATATTGCCAAGATCCCATGCTGTGTTTCTGTCACAAACAGATGGAGCCAGAGATGTGATGTTCACCCAAAGTGTTGACTTCTCTGGTTCCCTGCCTTTCATTTGAACACCTTTAGCTGAGATACAGCTGCCCCCCAAAAGCCATTCAAATCCAGTCCCTCCACATCTCCAAAGACATAAGGCAAGTAGGCATAATGTATTTGTGCACATTGAACTGCATTATTGCAGCAGGTTTCTATTTTAAGTTAAAAAAATAGAAATTGAGGGATCCATGACAAAATACCTTTAAGTTTTACTTTTATCCACCTTTTTTCTAGGTGCAAAAATGGAAGAAGGAGCATTTTTCTGTGCATTTACTAAGTGTAGTAGTGTGTTGGTTAATTGAAGGTACAAAGAGAAATGATCTTGCCTTTTGATTTCCATATATTATGTGGAAAGGGAAGAAATGAAGATATAAATATGTAGGAGTTTCTTTCAAGAAGGACCAGCTGAAGAAGAGGATAGGGTTCCTTTACCTTTAATAGATCTGCAGAGGAGCAATTTTCAGCAGATATAGGTTGCGCAAAAACTTCTTCCATATGCACAGAGGTCTTGATGCTGAGCCAGATAAAGTAATTGCATGAACCCCTCTATAGCCCTATTCCTCTTATCTGGTTACATTGTCATAGCACTACAACTTAATTTTGGGAGAAGAATTGTTGCAAGTAAAGAAATCATTATAGGTATTAACATTTACATACTGAGTTGTGTGAGTTAATGTGCAGATCATAATACATTTGTGGAGCTATGGAAGAGATTATTTATTTCTTTGTTCAATGGCCTATTGACAAGGACATTCATAATATGTACAAATGATAGGTAGATTTTTGTTCCTCATCAAAAGCTTGATTCAGGACTTCAGGATGGCAGTGAAAGAAATGAAAGTAAGTGGGTGCAACCACTGCCTTTTTTTTGTCTTGCTATATCTTCCTTGAACCCGAGTTCTCTCTTTCACATATTCTCTACTCTCCTGAGGGAAGAAACTTTGTAGTTGAATCAAATTGCCACAAATCAGGAAAATTTCTATTTTATTTTAGAATGTCCAGCACTAGATAGATTGTTGGCAACTGGTTTGTCAATCAAACAGTCCTTCTTACATGGTGTGCGTGTGCGTGCGTGCATGCATGCATGCAAGCACACATGCAATGTGCTTCCCAAAGGGAAATTTAACCTGATTCAAAATTCCTCCTTGTAGTGTCTTATCGTGCTAAGATGGCCTAAATCAGTGACCTTTTAGAGACCAAGGGCCATACCTGTCAACCACCCCGATTTGGCCGGGAAAACCCCGTAATTCGACATCGATTGATGTCATAACCCGGCCCCCGCTGCCAAAACCCGTAATTTGGCAGCGGGGGAAATGCTTTCTGTGCATGCGTGGAAGGGTTTTACCCCTTCCACGCATGTGCGGAAGTGCTACGCTGCTTGCGTAGGGGCTGCGCAAGCGGCGTAGCACTTCCATGCATGCGTGGAAGGAGTACAAACCATCCACGCCTGCGCGGAAAGTGACCTGTGTACAAGCGATGTACGCAGGTCCTGTTTTTCCAGAGCCGCAGGTTGACAGGTATGCCAAGGGCCCAAACAGAGGGGTGGGGTGAACTCTGTGCTGGGAGGGAGGAAGTGCTTCTATTGGGCTGCTGGGTAGAGGGGCAGGGTGAACTCTGTACTGGGGTGATGGTGCACGTGCCTACAGAGAGGGCTCTGAGTGCCCCCTCTGGCATGTATGCCATAGGTTCACCATCACTGGCCTAAATAATACAGCACAATTAATTTTTCCTCCCCCTGAAGAAATAAAAAGGGAAGATGTGTCACTAGAAACGCCAGAAAAAAGATTCACCCGCTCTCAAATTGCCACTGCTGGTGCAGAGGAGATGGCCCAATCCCAGCTAATGCTCCCCTTAAGGGAACAGCTGGTGGTAGCTGATAATGGAGACCAGCGAACAGGGTTCGTCTATGTACCATTCTCATCAACTGACTTGCTAAATTGGAAACGAACATGCCCCACTTATTTAGAACACCCTCTTGCTATAGCTAAAGAAGTGGAAAGCATTTTTAACACCCATAATCCAAACTGGATAGATGTCCAGCAATTGCTAAATACATTGTTCACTTCTGAAGAGATTAGAATGGTCAGGAATGCTGCATTAAAGCATGCATCCAAATTGCAAAACCACTTGGAAGGTGGTGCCCCCTTAGTCCCTGATTGGGATACTAAAGTGGGATTTGATGAAGCATCCAAAACCCATTTGGCAAGGTATTGTGAGTGTATCCTGGAAGGGATTCGCAATGGTGCTCCCCAATAGTATGCCATGGGCAAGATTTACGAGGTTCGACAAGGAGCCACAGAAACCCCCACTGCTTTCCTGGAGTGCCTCCCTGAGGCTATTCACAAGTACTTGGGACAAGATCCAGAGTCCCCAGTATGTAAAACATTGGTCACCAGTGTTTTCATTGCTAACTCCTTCAAAGACATAAAAAGGAAATTAAGTAGTATAGAATCCCCCTTAGAGTGTGCAATGCAAAAATTGATTGACACTGCTTTTAGGGTGTATAATAACAGAGATGAGGAAGAGAAAAGGGAAAAAGCTAAAGAGAGACAGCGGGATTAGAAGGTGTTAGTTGTAGCTCTCCACGAATACGCCAAACCACAGGCGCAATGGGGCTTTCCCCCAAACACTTTTTGGCCACCTTAAACTCAGCCCTTACCACCCCAGGATAGCAATTGGGGACCATTCCCCTTATCACAGCCCCCTAAGGGCAGGGGATGGACCCAAAATCAGAACCAATGGCCCCCTCCAGGAAATGGATGGATGCCACATATGCAATCCCAATCAAACAGCTGGAGACCCAATCAAAGATCAGATTCCCCAAGGAACCCCCAATCACAACCAAACCCAAGGAACCCTTGGAGCTGGCTGAAGTTAAGGAAGCCACACTGCAAAATTGCATGACCATAGATTATTTACTGCTTTTCCATAACAAGAAATGCTCTGATTTTAACGGAATGTGCTGCCTTGATCTGCACGATAATTACCAGCAAGTCGAGAATTCAATTCAAGGTCTTCAAATTTTAACCAAGGAAATAAGAGAAGATAGCAGATTTTCATTGTGGAACTGGCTTATGAGTTGGCTCCCAGATTTTGGATACTTGAAGCACATTTTTGTTATGGCCCTCACTGTGGTCGCTTCTATCATTTCCATTTGTCTCCCTCTTGCAAGCGCTGAGGGCCACTTGTATGGTCCAGCGCCCACAAGGGGGAGGGTACATCATTACCGAACTTGTCCCCAAATGAGCCATCACAGTCGTCTGAGCTCGGTGCCTTTCAGTTACCGTGTCATAAGAGAGAATGGGAAGGACTAATACCATAATTTCCAGAAATAGACATTTCTTTCTCATATATATACTTTTCATTTCCAATAAAATATTATTCCGTTATTTTAATCTCCCCCCCCCATTGAAGTCATCCACAAGCAGCACACGATTTATGCACTTGCAGAAACATATCTGCAAGAAAAACCCTTCTTTTCACAGCAAAAATCCTGTTTCATAAATTACCATTCATTTACACACAAGTAGACCAAAGTTCATGCAATCGAATTGCGAGAGAGCTTTGGCTCATTGAGGCAAAAGGGAAATTACCTGTTTCAGATCAGCCTCCCTCTCGGTTTTTCCCCCTGGAGTTAACTCTGAAAGGAAGGGTGGATTAACGCCCCCCTGAAAACTTGTCACCCAGCAGAGAAAAGTGGTAGACAGGAAGACTTTTTAAGAAGTAGCTCCTAAGGATTTCTCAGCCCTGGAGACTTAGTTTAAATTGCGGTTTTTGGGGTTTTGAGAGTTTCATTTGAATACTAACTGGCACAATTGATTATTAGAAACCTAATTAATTAATTATTTTAATTAAATTTTATTTTTAACATAACCTGTTTTATACCTTGAAGCAGGATGTCCTCAGCATAACCTCAGTTTATTCTGGGCCATCCAGGAAGACTGAATTTCACAGGAATCAATAAAATCCCCCAACCATGTGGGTTTCCCATTCACGCAGAGGAGACCAACAGTTTCCAAGCCTTCACATTCGGCCCTTTGATCTAAAGTTGTTTATTTCTGCTTTAGTTGTGTACTTGTATTGTTCTCTAGTTGTTTCCTTGATATTTCAGTTGTTTTGTTGATGTGTATATGTCCCTTGTTCCCAAACATGTCACACCTCAATCTCTTGCTGTATGTCGCCCATATAAATCTGAGGCCAGGTAATTCTGCATTCACCTTCCTTTAGATTGTAAATTGAGGCTAGATGGTGCTGGGCCACATAACTTCTGTTTGGACATTTCCATTGATGTGGTTGGTCGCTGGAATCCTTGCCTCAGATATGGATGATCACTGGTTGGCCAAGTGACATTTTCTGCACATCCTTTAATTACCCTCCATTGCCCCAAGCTATGAGGTTCCCCATATGGTTCCCACCTTTGAAACCCGGATCTCATCTCTTTGATCCCTTTGATCACATCCAGACCCTATCTCCTTGATTCACATCCAAGATTGCATCCCTTGAAACCCCCTTCCTTGACACCTATCTGCTTTGAAGTACCCTCTTGCTTTGTATCTCCTTTGAAATGTACCTGTATAACATATGTATTGGCCATGTACTTCCTTTGAATTGCTGTAATTAAGTAATACCCTCTTTGAACCCTGAATTGTTCACACACTGTAACCTTTATTATGTAAAATCAGGTAGAAGTGTAGAGATAGAATAGTATAAAGGCTTGCTTCGAAGTTGCCTGAGCAGCGATCCTGACTCCACCTAGAAAAGCTCACATAGTTATTTGATTTAGTTTAGACAGCTTTTTCTTTACAGAAGGCCACTGCAGATTAAACACTTGTCAAATAAAATTATTTTTTATATTGCCTTAATCAAAGTCTACGTTATTTCTTTATTACTGTTAAGGGTAATAATCTCCACCAGTCTGTGAACTAATTTAAAATATACTGGAAATTGTACAAACAGTTTTCAGGTAACACTATCAGGACCATTTGTTGCTTCAGAAGCAAGGCAGAACCAAGAGGAAGGTAGGGGAGCCTAAAAAACAAATACTAGTCCTTTTGATAAATTATTTTTGAAGGACTCCTATATGCAGAACCTCCCACCTAGCAGGTATTAGGGGCACAAGACCTCATTTGTCCTATATCTTCCTAAGTGAGGATGATTTTTGTCCTATGTGATAATGATTTGTTTTCTCCTCACTTGCATCAGACAAGAATGAGAAATTTAACAATAATTATTTCTCAGATAGTAACAGTACCAAGATCAGATGAAGCCCTTGGTGACTAGCAGCAGTAGCAACAACAGCTTCTTAACTTCATCACCATAACAATGAGGCCAAAAGAGCCCATTAAATGCTAGAGACAGTGGAGAAAAACACTTTTGAGAGATGCCTCCTGTTTGAGCAACCAGTTTAGATTTTTTTTTTTTATAAAAAAAAACCAGTCATTTCTTGTAAATTGAGACCCTGCATTTATTAGGGAATTTCGATTATTCCACTTAATTAGCAGCATATGAGGTAGAAGCATGGAGAGATTAACCCTATGTCATCAATCCCCTCTCTCTTTATTTCTTTTCCACACAAACTGGCACTTTCTTTGAACCTAACAAAGATCTAAACAAAAGGATACTATATGCAAATATAACCCCAAGCCAAAAAGCACACCAACTGCTCCTGGCAGGAAAGACCAACAAATGCAAAAGAAAAATAAAACATCAAAGGGATATTCAGAGCAAATCCAATAACATTTCTTCTACCTTCATACTGGTGGAACTAGAGGAAGCTGTAAAAAGATGTAGGACTAGCACAGTGGCAGAACTCAATGATAAGCTAATCAAACAAATTAAACACTTTGCGGCAAAACAGAAAGGAATATTTCCTTCAACTCTTTATAACTATTGGATAAGCAACTAAATCTCACAAATTTCTATACCAAAACCAGACAAAGATCCATCAAATCCCAAAGCTACAGGTTGATCTCCCTACTATGCCAATTAAAGTGTTTGAATGAATTATATTAAAACTGAACTTTGAAAAATGAACCTCTTCTAATTCCAGAAACAGGCAGGCTTTAGTCTTGGAAAGAACTGTACGGCTCAAATCTTAAATCTAGCCCAGCAAATATAAGATGGTTTTAAAATACAGAATTGACAACCTTACATTGGTGTATGACACTATTCACCATCAATTGCTATTCATAAACTGAATACGCTTTGTTGAATTTCAAGCAAAGTACAGTAATTGCAGTGGCTGCAGTGGCTCAAGTGGTTACGTTAAGATGCTGACTGTGAGGTGGAAGGTCAGCAGTTCAAAACCCAAGTACTGCATAGCGGAATGAGTGCTTGTCTCTGTCCCAGCTCCTGCCAACCTAGCAGTTCAAAAGCAAGAAATTCTAAGTAGATAAATAGGTACCAATTCAGTGGGAAGACAAACAATGTTCCATGCCCTTCAGTGTCTAGGCATGCCTGCCACATGTCCATGGAAAAGTCTGCAAATGCAGACATCACTGGCTCTTTTGCTGTTAACAGAGATGAGCACTGAATCCAAGAATCGGATACAACTGGCTTTCGAGCAAGGGTGACCTTTACTTTTACAGTAATTGAAAAGTCAGAGAAATGGTCTTCCATAGGGTAGCATCCTGCTGCCATTAATTGTTGACATTTAAACAAATGATCACCTGATGTTCCAATATGCCAGAGGTTTAATCTGTGCTGATGATCTTGGCTTGACAGTCTAGTGGAAAACATTTGAGTACAATGAGTACCAGCTAACTTTTGGTTAAGAAACTCTCGCCATATATTCCAACCAGCTGAAACCAAGCCCTTTAAAAAACACAGGTCTCTTGCTTCTTCTTAGAAAACAAAGAAACATTGAGGAAGCTTCAAGTTAGTTGAGAAGACAAGATTTTGGAGCATTGCTCTACCACAAAGTACAGTATTTGGAGGACACTCTGGATCGAACCTTGACTTTCCCAAAATCAGCAACTTGTCCAAATGATAAAAAAAAGTTGCCACCAGTAATAATAATAATAATAACCCAGTCAAGAAATTGACTGGGTCAGACTGGGGCATACACCCACAAACAATAAGAACAGCAGCTTTGTCCCTGCTAGTATTCAATGAAATAAATCAGCACAAGCCAAATGTAAATGAAGTAGTAGGTTCCAGCACAGGCCAGTAAATATAGCAGAATTATTACTGGCTACCTGGAACCTACCAAAAAAAGTATTTCATCTGGCTATCATTGCCCCTCCTGAAGTACATCAAGAGGTGCTAGCAAATACAGTAATGAATGAAACAAGTTAATATAATACCAAAGCCATCCACTTCATGGAACCAAACACTAAACAACATCTAAAATCAAAGAAATGTTTTCTGCACACTTCTCAAGTTCTAAATATTAAACCAGAAGAGGCTAAGTTAATCTATGGAAAGCAAAAAGAAAATATCTTGCTGAATGGATGAATGCTGAAGATTGCCTTCCACCAGGGGACAAAATTCTGACTGGACCATCTGAACTTCAAAATGTGGTAGGAAAATCAAGGAATAATCAAGTAAAATAGGGTTGCTTGGATATGGGACAAATTTTCTATGAACATGGAGAAATTCAATCAATGCAGCATTTATGTGCAAAATAGCATCTAGTAAGTGGCCAAGAAGTATTGAAGTAGGGTGTTTCTGGTCAAAAAGTCTGTTTTAACATTTTAATTTGTTTTGAATGTTCCTTATATTTTATATATCTGAATATATATCATGCTCCAATACAAATAAAGAAAAAAGAGCACATTGTATGATAAAAATCACTCACTTAATATCTTCTCTTACCTTTTGTAGTTACACTCAGAAGAAGAAAAAGAGAAATGGAGTCTTCAGCATGTGAAGTAGAACCTCCATGTTTTTTGCTTGGTCAGTGGAACAAGAGAGGACTATCTATAAAACAACGGAAGCAAGAAAACAAACGAGAATAAAAGTTTGCGGTTAGAGTTGGTAAAAAGCCTTACTAATTAAGTAGGTCAGTGTTTCAGGTATTTGGCTGCACAGCCAGAAGTTGGGAGTACAGTTCTCCATTGTGCCTCTTGATGATCCATACAGTCTCTTCCAGCTCTGAAGTTGTTTATTATTATTATTATTATTATTATTATTATTATTATTATTATTATTATTATTATTATTATTATTATTATTATTATTATTATTATTATTATTATTATTATTATTATTATTATTATTATTATTATTATTATTATTATTATTATATACTGCCCTTCTGGCCAAAAGGGCAGCAAACATACATTTATTGTCAGTGACAAATGGCAATGACATTAGGGTGTAAAGTCCTACCACTAATGTCCAGTGTTACTCTGCATTCAATGCATAATTGTGGATGTTGAATTTTGGTAATTTTGTTTCATGAATACATTATAACACCTCAGGTCTATTAGTTTAACGCCTGTTTATACATGTTTTGACCCTATAAAATCTAATGGCTCTTATTATATTGTTTTTTCTCTTTTAAGTTTTTGTTCCTTCCTTGGTTAGTGACCTGACAAATGCATGGGCTTTTCTGATGTCATTATCATCTATCATATTAATCTTGCCACTACAAGCTTTAACTGTTCTATTAAAAATGTAGCAAACACATTCATGAGGTAAAAATAAAACCCCTGAACAATTTTCTAATTACTCCATCATTCTCTGCTGCCCAACCCCCAGAACACATTAATCCATCTAATAAACTAATTGGTGGTATATTTATTTCATCTCCAACAACAGACAAACAAATATCACCAATTCATTCTCACCACCTTCCCCACTTTTTAAAAATGTCACATTATTACTGGTGTTGCATCTCTTTCTGCCCAGGAGTAAATTGAGGGGAAATTTGCACAAGATACGTTTCAAATGAATGAAGCAGGAGACTTCAGAAAACTAAAGGAAATCACTCTTAACAATGTCCTGGTTCAAGGCAGGAAGTCCCAGGCAAGATTTAAGACAGTCTTGAGTGTCGTGGAAGCTCAGTTAAGGTCAAGACACATGTGGATTCAGCAACCAATGCAGATAAAAGGAACACAAAGCAGAGTTCACAAAACAAAGCTGGAGTCATATCACAACTTGTACTTGAAGTTGTTATTCATGCCAAGGTCAAACAGTAGTAGAGCCAAACTTAACAGGAAATTCTGGAATGCAGAGAACTAAGAACACATGGGGAAATGTGTTGTCCTTATCAGGTCACAGCTGTATTTCCTCTAGTAATCTTCACTTATTTCTTCCTCTTTCACTGTCCCCAACCTTTTGCCCTCACTATGTGTGTGCATTTGCCCCTTTACTTAGGCCCTCATAACACTATTCTCATAACCAGCCCTCGGTTATTCAACTTAGCATTACTCACCTGAATAGAACTAATAAGGTTTTATCAAAATAATGTTGTTTAAGCAAGAATTTGTTGGAAGAGTGTAGTGACAGAACATGGCAACAAGTGGGGTAGATTGATTAAGGGATGTGGAAAATTGACAGTTTCATTTTATTTCATTTCTCAGAATCCTTCACTATCAAAGCTCCAATGCATAGAAATTCAGGTTTATTTTGGTAAAACTATATCTCGTGTATGCATTTAAAGGTAACTTTCAATTAACTGAAGAAATGTGTTTGTATTTTTTCAAATATGTGCATTTTGGTTGAACATGGATATTTGCACCTAGCCTGAAATTGGGGACTGGGAGAGAAAGAGCATCTCCTTCCTCATCCAGTTCCTAAAACCCATATTGGAAAGGGAGACAAGGAAAGTGAATCAGCTTGGTGGCAGCATGACAGATGGGGCAACTGCTTCTTCCAGCAAGAGTGACTCCCTGATTACAGACAGATTCTCCGTTTTGCCCTTCATATCCCCCCCCCCACCTCACATCATTCATTCAGTTTGTGGAGGACAACACGTGCACTTCTTCACATGACTGTGGCTGAAACTACCCTGCAAAGCCAACATTCAATGAGATACCACAACAATATTAATAACAATAGCAATTACACCTGTCCCATAGCATTGAATGCACTCTCTGGGTGATTGTGGGCAATTACCACATTACCCACAACATGCTGGGTTCTACTTTTTTTGGATTTGTCGTAAAGCAGTATAACAACTGTACCACTATTATGTACTTTCTTATTCTAAAATTACTTCAACAGATAAGCCCTAGGATCACAGAAAGACAATGTGGACCAGTTTGTGTAGTCAAATTACTAATTGAGAAAGATTTAGAGTGAGACCGGTTGTTGAAAAGCCTGCTGTATTAAACTTCTTTTGAAAGCAATCCTTTTTAAAAACTTTCTTTTGCCATTTTCCTTTCTTCTGCACTTCGAGTGGTCCTTCCTGTGTCTCGCATTTCCTTATTTACCATTCAGTGCACTATTTTTTAACTTTATGCCACAGTCAATCTTTTCTTCTTCATTTCTTCAGAGTCCCATTATATTGGCCACAACAAAGTATCAGACCCTATTTATTTTTATTTTTACATAAAATACTGCCATCTCCCTTAAATTGGGTCTTTGACATCTGGAAATACCAGAGGTCTTTCCATTCTAATATAGAATGATTTCTAGTGAGTAGGAAATACCAGAGGTCTCACCTTTCTAATAGACAATCATTCTCAGTGACTTTATCTGCAAACCTAGGACAAAGTGGTGCTGCATATTTAGGATGGAAAAAAGTCTCCTTCCAAATTTCTGTTCCTCTCCTTATATTCATCCTGAAGAACAGAACTGCTATAGACGTTTTTATTCTGGTAATGCCTTATATTGAACAACATCATTTTATTCTTTGTAATGTTTTCATTTTCTTTTCATATCAAAATAGTACTTTCAGAGTGCTGTAACAGAGATGAGCAACCTGTTACTCTGTATTAATTGTACCTACCACTGATCACCTATGATTGCAGTGCTTTAAAATGTCAAAGCATATTTCAAATTAAAGCTCATTGACCGATGAGAATATACCAGAAATGTCAGGGTCCAAGGCATGGCTGGCTGGCTGGTGACATGAATACCAGGACCCAGGGCAATTAGGTAACAGGCTCAACAGTAACCATATATCAGTTCAAGCGAAGCCAAAGATGGAGGATTAGTCCAGATGATGAAAGGATAGTGCAAACAAGCCAGGAGTCAGCTGTCAAGGAGACAAGACAGGGCAGAGAACCCTCAGGGGCTGAAGCAAGGCAAAGATGGAATTTCAGGAGCAAAAATCCATGCAAAGAACAATAACAGTCTGTAGCAAAGCAGCTCCCCCAGTGGCTTAGTGGCTAAGACAATGAGCTTAGAGACTGGAAGGTCTTGTTTTGATACTCGAGGAATGCACTTGGGGACATGAAACGTGCCTCATTCTGGCATCCCCTGAGCGGAGTTTCTCCAGCAAAAATCCTTTCAACTCAGAGTAATCTCTGACATGAAATTATTGTTATTATAGTGTGTTGTAACAGGCTAGAGAGCCTTCACAATCAGAAACAAGGAGGGAGATCTGTCTGTTCATTTGGACTATTTTCGTTGCTAGGACTAATCCTGTATCTCTGGTTTCACTTGGTCTCTAGACTGAGATATGGTTACTGTTTGGCCTGTTACCTGGTTGTCCTGAGTCTTAGCATTCTTGTTATCTTCCAGCCACCCATGCTCCAGACTCGGTTATTTAGCTGAGGCTAAAATATCCTGTGCCTCTCTGCAGGCAGTCATGAGTATGGAGCTGATCAATGACATTCTAGTTCTGCAGGCCCAAATGCAGGCCTTGCAGGGGGGGATCACATCTACGAATGCAGAGAGTGGGGCTTTTTCAATCTGGCCCAAATTTCCCTGTTGTGCTGGGCATCTCTTGGTTAACCTTGCATGGCCCTCTTATTTCCTGGATGAAGCAGACTCTCCCTTTTCAGTCTCAGGATTGCTGGGACGTATGTCTCAGGAACCCTGTTTCATTGGTGGAGCATGATAAATGAGCCCTCATGACTCTGGCCCATGTTCCCCCAAGGAACGAGGCTAGATCTCCTTCCCCACTCAACCCAGATTTCTGTGTCCTATCAAGACCTAGCTGATGAGTCTGAAATGAAAGGCATGGCAACCTTGCCTCCACGTTGGCTGCCAGTAACACGATTGCAATGGGGATGGGTACAGTCCTAATAACTGCAGACAGCAGTCTGAGTGTAGCATTTTGCACCAGATGAAATTTCCAAATTGTCTTATTTATTTTTATTTTATTTTTAATTTGTCCAATTTATATAGCCACCCAACTCAAAATGACTCTGGGCAGGTCACAACATTAAAATCACCATCATAATCTAAAACTTCAAGGGCAGTCCTATTGCAGTAATGCAAAATAAAAGGTAAACAAACCATGTGTCACCATAGCCAAGCAAATTTATAATTTTGTCCATCCTAAGGGATCTGCCATGTTAAAAATGGCAATTTCATACTTTCATGTACCTTTTAAAAAAAAATCAAGAAAATGTATCTTGGATTCATCATTGTATTATAAACACTGAGTACAGATATTCTCTTTTTGCACTCTTGTTTTATATTGTTTTAATATCTCCCTTATAAACTCCTTCCCACTGTGCCCATTTGCCACATGAAATGTATAACACAAAGAAGTGTACCTCTATCATAGGTACACAGTTTTAAGATGTTCAGTAAAGCCGGGAGACTGAAATAGCAAAGCAGGATTGATAGCTCTGTGAAAAATACCAGCAAATAGCTTTGAACTGTGTAAAGCTTTTTCCATATCTCCTCACATAATAAACTGGAAAACAGAATGCATCCTTTTTTTGTTTGTTTCTTTGAAAATCCCTTTTTTGGGTGGGTGGGGATTCATTTTACAAAGGAATTTTCAAGATAATGTTAGATAACCATTTTTGGGGAACTGACACGTATACATCAGTTATGACAAATTCTTAAATTAATGGATATTGGCTGTTGAGAGTAGGGTATTTTAGCAGTACTTGATACTTGCTGTTGGATTTGGGGCAAAACTGACATTAAGATAAGCATGTTTTCAATACTCTACAATGTTATTTTAAAAACCAAGCAAATATTGCTCATATTGCCCAGAGGTTCATACATAGCGTAAAGTCCAGTTACATAAAGTTATACTGGCATAATATTTCCAGAGCAAGAAATGTTTAATTTAAAGGAATTGAAAGCTTGAGACCACTAGCAACAATCTGCTAGTGATTTTTGGCTATTAAAGGATCTCCCATTTTTAATACTAAAGATTTGCAAAATCATCCTCAGGGCAAAAGGGAGCCCCAGAAAACCTCAGTACCAAAATCTTTCAATTAAATTAATTATTTCTGGCTCCGGATCCAGTTTATGTCATGGAACTTTATACTAACATGATTTGCCCATACTGTATAAATGGTTACACTGCCCACTGACAAACATGCTATGTCCTTCCTAAACTGCCAACACAATCTTCAAACATAATCCATCCTTCTCATTTACAGTGTGAGTAAATGTCTGTTGATGTTCAATTTCCACATTTGTTTCCCTTGAAGCTAGTGAAGGTAGATTTTTTGATCTATATGTAGTTAAGGAAAAGTTTTTAAAAAGATAGCGTAACTTGTATATATTAGCAACAACAATAGTAAGATATTTGTATCCACTTTTCCTCACTTTTATCCTCTTTTCATGGTGACTGAAACGTACCAATTTTTAAATCAGTCTATATGTTTAATAGATACAAAGGAACAAGATGTTGTGAAAATGAATCTGAGCCCATACCTTTTAAAACACATTGTACTATTCAGACTTTCTTTGCCATATGTTTTCAGCCTTCTTTTTGACACAGTGGAACACATTGGGAAAGCCAACCATAGAAGAGAGGCCAGAATCACAACAGACATTCAGCAAAGCAAGTTGGCCCTTCTAGGTATGAGGCCTCAGCTGCATCAGCTTTGGCCAGGCTTGATTTCCATGCTGTTGAGGCTTAATTGGTAAATGTTGACCAGATGGCCAGGATATATCACTTGAAACAACAAATAGCAAGGCCAGAATGTTGAAGGAAGAGAGGCTATTTTAGTCAGGGTGGGACTCAAAGTCATCACAAACTGGGATTTTATTATAACCATGTGCCTTGAATACTTAGTAGAGAGGATGAGAAAACAGTATTAAGTTAATTGTGATGCAAAGACGTGGTAAAGACTAAAATGTATATGGAATCTCTTGCAAATAGACAAAGACAATATGTCCAGGAGTGAGTTTGTGAAAAGGTCCAGAATGAAAGCTGTGCAGAGGCTATGATAAGCAAAGTGCCATGGAAACATAAAGTTAGATTTTTTTAAAAAAAGAAATGAAAATTAGTTTCCTTCTTGGGCATTAAACGTGTGCATGTGATATTAGCAGAAGATCCATCCCTTTTATTTTCTCATTGAAAATACTCCAGTTCCATGCAGTTGGGTTGTAGCCACTTGGTGTCATCCACTGAATAAATGCTTTTTAATCAGGTAGAGAATTTCATATACAGATTGGAAAGATGGAATGCTTCTAACGGTTCCTCATTCCATTCACAGCCCTGCACCCTTAAAAAGTGCTCTGGAATTTTGGAGGAGGCTTCTGAAGGATCATATGAAGGTGAAAGATGAGGGAAAATAATCAGAAGTCTTCTCTTGCTGAGCTCTTTCTGTGATGTCAAAATTAATTCTCTCACCAAAGTAATACCAGTTAGTAACTTGTAAATAACATTACTAAATTATTAAATACTGAATACATCTTATGATCATTAGGACAATAGAAACTAAAACATATTCCAAATATATATTCACACCCTTGGTCAAATTGCAACATAACGGTAATAGCGTGAAATCTATGCTAACAAAGTTTGTGATGAAACACAGGTTAGATAAAGAGTTTGTGTGGCAGATTGTGTATGAAATTTCCCAACATACTGCACAACCACTTGTGTAATCAGTTGTGATATCATTTTCTCAATGTGGACTGCCCGCATAGTGGGGAATCTTATGATTAATATACTTCTCCCTAGAAGTTTGTTTGCCGGCCACAGCCGCACCATAATTCAGGGTAAGACTTCCTATCTTGGAAGCACAGGCTTTGCTGGAGGAGATAGATAAAAGATTGGGCTACATTCCTGAGCTGCCTCCCGATTGACAGGCAACATCCTGGCTTAACATATCAATAGCCACAGATGTTTCCCTGAGTTAAGGTAAACAATTAGAGACCCTTGCCTATGTAGAAAGGCTTAGCATGCAGGTCCCCTCTGTACCAGGGGCGGCAACCACCTCAGGGTCATTACGCCCACAGGCAGGGTAATAAAAGTTTTTTGCCCACCTCATTTTGGGGCTGGACCACTACATCACGGCCTCGATGTGTCTTTATTCCAGCACAGCAGGGTTTCGCATTACAACAGCACAATATCTTCTACAAAATGTATAGAATACCACATTTGGCATTTGGACCCAAAGTACTTTATTCAAAGTATATTTTCAATCTAAATAATAATAATAATAATAATAATAATAATAATAATAATAATAATAATAATAATAATAATAATAATAATAATAATAATAATAATAATAATAATAATAATAATAATAATAATAATGATGATGATGATGATGATGATGATGATGATGATGATGATGATGTCATTGTAAGTGCCACCTCTTGAGTGGTTAATTAAATCATATCCTTTTGCCTAATCAATTCTATATAATTTTAGTCTATGTATAACAGATTTAGGCTGGTTGGATTGCTCAGTGCTTTAGGCAGTTTGGGAATTCAAATCTCCTCTGTGCCTCCTGGGATAAGAGTCAGCTTTCATAGATTTGAAAAAGCTGCACAGTCTCAGGGCATTCCCAGAGGAAGGGTATGGTAAACCACTTTTGTGTATTCTCTACCTAGAAAATCCTAGAATGGGTCACTATAACTCTGAATCAAATTAGCAGCATGCAATTATATAATTATTAAATCAGATTTGTTTTGACTTTTCAACTTCTGTTTGAGGTGTTTTTATTTTATTGTCTCTCTGGCTGTCTTAGTAGTAAAATACCATTAAATGGGAATTAAACTAATCCCACAGCCAAAGCAAAATAATTATGTTGCATTTCCAAATGTACTTAATATTTTACTATACTAAATTGGTTGTATCTGTTCTTTATTGTTGGGTCACAGCCTTAGTATTGCATTGCCCTATTTGGCATATTTTTTTACTTGTTCTATAAACTTAGATACAAATTTTGCTTTAAAAAACAACAATCAGAGTGGGAAACTAATTAAAAGAAAAGCTAATGGTAAGAATTTTAATTGTTCCTCATGAAATATGTAATTATAAGCAGATAACGTCCAATTATGGCAGTAGTGATGATATAAAACAAGAATGACAATTATGTCTTCTTCAGACTGCCCCTGAAAGACAATTTTATTTAATATCATGTGAGGCAAAGCCAGAACACTCACACTCACACTCCCCCCCACACACACATATTTGTGTGTATGTGTCATCTCTGTGAACTGAAAAGACCTATTTGAGTACTACCAAGTCTAATGTTCTGAACATGCTTTTCTTATGTTGTTGCTTTTTTTGGACATTCAATACTGAGTATGAGGTGTTTTTTTTCCTCCTCTTTACTCACCAACATAGCCTAACACTAGGACAGCAAGCCTTTAAAAGAAAGAGAAAAAGAAATGGGAAGGGAAGAGGGAACAAGTAGAGCCAGGTGTGGAGAGGAGAAGTTTCAAGTGGTTTACAAAGCTGCAAGAAAGCTGATTTCCTCCCCTCTCTATGCCATATAGTTGGCTAAATTAACCCAGGGAAACATGACTTCCCAGATGCTACTTCAAAATGGATCTAATTGCATTCTTCTTGCTGTGTAGTCATAACCAAGAGACCTGTTGCTTAGACTTGAACCAGCTAGAGAGACAGTACCATTATTTCTTGGGGCTTCCATTCCCCTGAATAGTAAGCAAGGCCATTTGTTTCTTTATGCCAAGAGAAAAAATTCATTAGGATTATATTATCTTTGATCACATCTGCTCAGCTATCCTACACTACAACAGATTCTTTTGTAGCTGTACTTCTTTGGAAAACCAATACACCACAGGTAGAATTTTTCATTTTAACCCCTCCTCATCCATGTGGGAGCAGACAGTGTTTCTATGTATGAAAATACAAAGGTAGTATTTTCTCCCAGACCCTTAGAGGTTTTTCCAACAGGTGTGGGAGGAGTTGCTGCTGAATGGAAAGCTGAAAAGTTTATCTGTACTAATTGTTGGCTTTTGCAATGCTTTGGGTCACACACACCAAAAGAAACAGATGAAATAGTACACTTCACTGGTGTTTCCATTTGCTTTTATTCATTGGTCTGGTGAGCTTTAAGCAAAATCCAAAATACCAATGGTGAAACTAGAACAATACGCTCTATATTTCTTGACAGCTTGGTAAGCAACAGTTTTGAGCATTCAGCAACAATCAAGAAAACACACACCACATCATCCTTTAAAACAACATAGCAATCGCCCAACATGTGATTAGAAAAACTTCAGATGTTTCACAAAGTAACAAGAGCAGATGGAACAATTAGAGAGCCCCTCCAGTCCGCTGTGGTTGGACGGACAGACATCCTCAGGGCGATGTGGTCTCTTAGGTAACCTGGCCCACTACCATATAGGGCTTTAAAGGTCAAAACCAGCACCTTGAATTGCATTTAAATTGTATTCAAATGAGTAGTGATTAAAGTAGTAGTGGCAGTTGTGATTATGGTTCCTTAAGCAAGAGCCAGTGAGGATGCCCATTCCCTTACTCATGTAGGTCCTGCTTAGTGATGGTAATAATAATAATAATAATCTTGTACTAGAAATTATTCTGGGTTGAAAGGATTTTTGTGGAAGAAACTTCACTCAGGGAATGTCCAAATGAGGCTCCTTTCATGTCCCCAAGAGCTGGGACAGAGATGGGCGCTCAATCTGTCATGCAATACCCAGGTCTTGAACTGTCTACTTGCAAGCCTTCCAGCTAACAAGGTGAGCTTCTTAACCACTGAACCTCCGCAGCACCCAATAATGATGATGGCACATGAATGCTGGCAAATGTAAATGAATGCTTCTCTTTTGGAATCAGAAAGCATTGCTATAGCATTACTATCAGAGAACTTGCTTCTATTCAGGTGAAATGCATCTGACACCCAGCTGGTTGGATGCCATTAATGGAAGAGATGGTCCCTCTCTTCTCCAACATAGGTATCCTAGAAACTGTGTAAGAGATTTACACAAGCCTTATCATTTAGAAACTCATACAGCTTTTTTTAAAAAAAGGGGGGGCGGAGAACATTTTTTCCTATGTTGACATGAAAATACCTGAGCACCATGAATTTTAGGGACTGCAGTGGATCAAGTGGATAAGACGCTGACTGGGAGGTGGAAGGTCAGCAGTTTGATTCCTGAGTACTGCACGATGGAATGAGCTCCCATCTTTGTCCCAGTTCCTACCAACCTATCAGTTCGAAAGCAAGAAATTGCAAATAGGGACCACTATGGTGGGAAGGTAACAGTGTTCCGTGTGCTCCGGTGTCTAATCATGCCTGCCACATAACCATGGAAACATTTGCAGAAGCGGACAGCACTGGCTCTTCGGCTTTGAAACAGAGATGAGCATGAACCCTAGAGTCTGATATGACTGGCTTTCAAGCAAGGGAAACCTTTACCATGAATTTTCATTCTTAATTGGAGCAACATAAATAGTAGCTTGCTTCTGAAGGTTTCCTTCTCCTTTTGGGGGGCATGAAGCACATTCTGCGAACTATTTCAAAGCATTTTTATGCAAAAATACAGATAAGAGGTAGTTCATTTCTCCATTTGAGCAGCTCTTGTCAGGCCTTAGTATACATCCCATATAAAACTGCTTTGCTGCTCTCTTTGTAAACAATGAAACTAAAATAAGTCACATGTACAGGCTGAAGGCATGACAAATAAATGGGTTAGTTGGGGATTCTGGCTTGTGCTTAGAAATGTTTCCTGCAAAGGAAAAGTCAATACCAAAAAAGAAAAGAAAAAAGTCTACACAAGCTTCAATAATGAAAGCAACAGAACCAGATGCAATCAGTGAACATTACTGCCAGTACTTGAAACTTTTCCATCTTATTTTAACCTTGAACCCATCTTTTCACTTAGCCTTCTATAGAATTGTCCACTCAAAGTGAATGATCACAAAAGAGTTATAAAGGAAATGGAGGCCAAATGCTTTAATTGAAAATATTTTCTGCCACAAAAAAACATGCAGAAAAACCACAGGGAAAGAAAGAAAATCTTTGAGAGGCATTCTGGGTTGTTGTTTTTTTAAGAAGAAGAAAAATGCCCTAAAGAGACAGGACTAACTGTAAAGACTGCATTTTGCCCATAAAAATGAAACTGCCAATGGCAAATATTTGTATATCATTTTTTATATAAGTAAACAGTGACTGAAATTGATATAAACCTACATTTCCTATGCTAAAGTTACATATATATGTAGGTACGTATGTACATACATACATATATAATTTCTTTCTAGTTTTGCCATCAAACCTTTCCTTTGGCCTCTACCATTTTTTTTCTGCCCAGCCTTCCTAAGAGGAGTGCAAAGTGTTACTCATGCATGCGAGCACGCAGAGTTTTTATGTGGGAGAAAGGATGGTTGTAAAAAGAGATATCAAGATCTATATGATACTCCAGATGCTTGTGTTTGTGCCATGTTCACCCTCACTCTTCCATATCCATCAAATAATGTTGTAGATATTCTGGGGAGAAAAGATGGACCAAACGTAGCTAAACGTAAATACAAATTTTTAAAAATGAAAGACCTGCTACTCTACTGATACATTTGCACTCAAGATGGTCAAGAGTTGGTCCCTCCATTTTTGATCCAAATTTTCCCCATTGAGAAGATTCAGTAGCAAACTTTACTGGCTAGGATTTTCCCAGATCCTAAATACAGTCCCTGTAAACTGCTTGTTTATGTCAGTAGCTGGACTAGATGCAAGCCAGCCATCCTTCTTTCCTTCTTGCCTCTAAACTTTGTAGACTAAGAGAGAATGCAAACTACACTGTCACCATTTAGCCTCCTTTTTATGATAAGAAGCTGGCAAGGTACAGCTTTTTGGTTGTTTAGTCAATTGTGTACCTTGGTGTCATTATCTGTCACCAAGTCACTTTCAATTTACGGTGACCCTATGAATCAGTAATCTCCAAATCTCCTGTCTTCCATAGTCTGATTCAGTTTTCACAAACTCAAGCCTGTGGGTTCCTTTAGGGACTCAACCCATCTTCCTGGTCTTCCTCTTTTTCCTATTCATTCTATTATAAGACTATTCATGGAGGACAAGGGTATCAATGGCTGTAATTGTGGATGCCTAAGGACACCTCTGGGTTGGAGAGATAGGCAGGATATCTCTCAATGCCATTTCCAGGGAATCCTAAGCAGGTAAAAGCATCTGCATGGGAATACTCTGAAGCAAATGGTGAGCCACTGTGTGAGACACAATGCTGGACTGGATGGGCTGTGGCCTGTTCCAGCAAGGCTGTTCTTATGTTCTTAAGACATTAACTAGGCTAATAATAATCATTAACTCCCCCACCATCACCTGTTGATTCCTCACATCATTGTTTCTTCATGGGCAGGAAGACCTCTACCCTTGATGAAGACCTTAGTAGTAGTAGTAGTAGTAGTAGTAGTAGTAGTAGTAGTAGTAGTAGTTCCTTCTCATATTGTGTGGCGCCTGTCTCTATCACTACAGCATATCTGGCAATGAGGCTCCTTGTTGTTTCTTCCGTAACTTTTTAATGTTCTTACAGAAACTTTAATGGTGGAGAAGAACCTGTGTAGCTCAGATATTTTTTTCCTGGAAAGGACCTGCTTGCTGAGTTCCACAGAAGCGAGATTGAAAGATTAAGGAGGAACCTAATAGCTGGCTGGAGATGGCCTCAGACTGAGTGAGCAGTAGCTTGTCACTAATGGATCAACATCCATTGTATAAGAACATAGAGATGAGAGAATATTTTCAGTTATTTTGGCAAGTAGAATGAAAGCGTGGAGCCAAAATGGCCGCCGCACTCTTTGCGGCCCCCCCACCCGGACTCAGACATCCGGGTGAGTTAGGGGGCATGGCCACCCCTCTATAAAAGGGGTGGCCACGAGGCAGCCGAGCTGCCATTTTGGAAAAGCGATGGAGAGGAGAAGTTTTCTCCGTCGCTCTTCGTCTCTTTGAGAGCCGCAGTTGGCTGTAGAGCCTTAGCGGGTATTTTGCTTCTCGATCTTCGGCTGTTCAGCCATCTGGTGCTGATCCATGGAAAGGGATCGTGCTTTTCATTATGCCTCCCAAGAAGAAGGCTATGGCGACTCAGGCTCGCCCGAAAGGGAGACAGCAGTCGGGTCGGAGGACCGCGACTGCGCCCCCGCAACAGGACCCCTTATCGGATGCACCCACCGGGACCGGTGGGATGGGGCAGCTTAGGCCATGGCCTGCGGCTCTCCAGCCTCAGACTGGCCCTACAGGGGCTTCGGCCCCCGGCCCGCAATTGCCGGCCATGGGCCTTGATCATGGGGGAGGGCCTGGTGCGGTTGCACAGCAGGGCTTACCCCCGGCCCCTCATGGGCCGGAGTTTTGGGCATGGCCCTATTCGGGACCTGGCTCTCAAGTCGGGGGCCCTGGACCATTGCCCTGCGGGCCATCCGGCCCGCCTGGCCCCCTTTATGCAGGGGGAGCTGCGACAGTGGATGTATTACTGGCCCGCGTAGCGGCGCTAGAGGCATCCCTAGGGATCACCAATAACCCCATTGGGGGGGGGCTTCACTGCCATCTGGGGGCCCCTTTTGCCTGCCTGCTACCACGACAGCCGCCACTCTGCAGCAGGCGGCCAGTCGGGTTGAGTTGCTCGAGGCGTGCAGGCCCGTGCCCGCCGCGGTCTCGCAGCTTCCCGTCCATCATGAACTGCAGACGGGTAGTGGTCGGATGTGTCCTCAGAGCTCGATTGCGGTTGCGAGCTCCGATGCCCGCCGTGGGCCGGAACCCCCAGTGGGGGCGGCTCACGGGGGTGCACCCAGTGAGTATCAGGTTCAAGCTAATGTCTCCACATCACACTCCACTTCCGGGGATGGGTTTCAGTGGCCATGGCCTCGTAATGTCGGGGCAGGTGGGCATCAGTTCCCAGCTTACCCGGGTGCAGCTTGGTCCCATACTGGCATAACATTGGGCGGGGGGTTTCCGCCCCCGGGGGTACACCAGGTGTCGCAGGAATGGTCCAGGCTCCTCTCCTGATAACTCGTGTTAATACTGTGCCGGTGTCGGCATTGCCGACGGCCGGGTATTCCTTGCCCCTCGGGGATCATTTGGCCCAGGCCACAAGGGAAAAGATTTGGCGGGGGGAGTATGTTGATATTCTCTCCCTATTGAACCGGGAACCCACCAAGGAGGAAAAAGAGGGGCAGGATGAGAAGGACAAAGAGCTGTCTCGCCGTCGCAAGCCACCACGCACATGGGCCAACTGGTTACCTGCATATCTCATTTATATGGTGGTGTACCTTAGGGCTCGGCCTGACCTGGCCATTCCTATGGTCCAATATTTGGACAATATTTACAGGGCAATGGTGGATTTTCCTGGCCCATCGTGGTTGGCTTACGATGAGGAATTTAGAATGAGAGTGCCCTTACACCCGGAGATGAGGTGGGATGAGCCATGTCAGAAATTGTGGCTTTTATACATGACCCCCACGCGCCCGGCGCCTGGGGACAGGTACCATTGTGGCCATGCGGTCCAGCGAGCTGCTCCAACACAGGCTCCCCACCAGCTGGCGGGGCAGGGGGTTCCAGCCTGCTTGCTGTGTTGGAGTTTCTCGGCCAAAGGTGTATGCAATAGAAAACAGTGCCGATACAAACATGAGTGTCCCTCTTGCGCTGGCCCCACGACGCCGCTGCGTGTCCACGAGCCGGTGGGTCACGGGGCAGAGGTAGAGGTGGACAAGGAGCGGGCAGACCTGCCGCTGATGGAGCTGGTCACTCAAAAGGCCCCCTCCCCAGTTAACATAGCTATGTTGGAGCGGTGGCTCTCAACTAACCCGAGGAGGGAGGATGCTAGGTATCTCCTCGAGGGTTTCCAGCGGGGCTTTTGCATCCCATTCAAAGGGGAGCGGTCCCCCCAAGATGCTCCTAATTTACTTTCCCTAAACGGTAGGGAGGAGGTGGCTGCCCTAAGTATCGCTAAGGAGATTAATGCAGGTAGGGTTGCTGGCCCCTTTCGTATGCCCCCCTTTCCCAATCTGAAGGTTTCCCCTTTAGGGTTGGTGCCCAAAAAGACACCTGGGGAGTTTCGTTTAATTCACCATCTGTCATACCCGGCGGGCCATTCGGTTAATGATGCCATTCCTGATGACCTTTGTTCTGTGAGGTATACGTCATTTGACCAGGCACTGCGCATGGTGCGCTCTTGTGGCCCGGGTGCTCTTCTGGCCAAATGTGACATTAAGTCGGCATTCTGTTTGTTGCCAGTGCACCCGGGTGACTTTGAGTTATTGGGTTTTAAATTCCAAGCGAAATTTTATGTTGATAAAGCCATGCCTTTTGGCTGCTCTATTTCCTGTTCAGCATTTGAACGTTTTAGCACTTTCCTTCAGTGGGCCTTTGTTCGCAGGTCTGGGTCCTGGTCTGTAGCCCATTACCTCGATGATTTCTTGTTCGGGGATGAACGGGGCTGGGACACGTGTACGCGTCTCCTCAATACATTTCAGACGCTAATGCAGGAACTCGGTGTCCCTTTAGTGCCCGAAAAGACCGAGGGCCC
The DNA here is from genome assembly GCA_035047345.1 of Bradypodion ventrale. Classification (NCBI taxonomy): domain Eukaryota; kingdom Metazoa; phylum Chordata; class Lepidosauria; order Squamata; family Chamaeleonidae; genus Bradypodion; species Bradypodion ventrale. The sequence goes on along the minus strand of JAWDJE010000002.1, from coordinate 284,353,033 downwards.
ATCAACTAAGCTCACATTTCTGGGTATTGAAATTGACACGGTCTCGCAGGCATCCAGGTTACCCATGGAAAAGATTACCCGGATCACTGCGTTGATTTTGGCCTTACTGGCCAAACGCAAGGTGTCGCTTCGTGAGCTCCAGGTTCTCCATGGTCACCTTAACTTCGCCTGCAGGGTGGTCACGCCTGGCAGAGCTTTTGCTCGACGCTTATGCGACGCCATGACTTGCCTATCCAGGCGCTATCATAGGGTACGACTGAACAAGGGCATGAGGCTGACATATTGGTTTGGCTTAAGTTCCTGAGGGACTTCAACGGGGTGTCATTTTGGAGATCTGACCTTTTGGTTTCCCCTAGGTTCCAGGTTCAGTCGGATGCCTCGGGGTCCCTGGGATATGGGATTTACTTTGAGGGGAGGTGGGCCTACAGCCGATGGCCTCCAGCATGGCGGGGCACGGATCGTCTACGCGATCTTACATTCCTTGAGTTCTTCCCGATACTGGGAGCTTTGATGCTATGGGGTGAGGAGTGGGCCAATTCAGTTGTTCATTTCTGGTGTGACAATGCTGCGGTAGAGCATCTAAATCACCCAAGGTCATGGAGTTAGTTCGCCAGTTCGTGTTGCGCAGCCTACGCCTCAATGTGCTCTTCAGGTCCAGACATGTACCAGGTATTAATAACGATATTGCTGATGCTTTATCCCGCCTGCAGATCCCCCGGTTCCGCGCCTTGGCTCCGGACGCAGAGGAATTCCCCTCGCCACTCCCGGACGAGATTTGGACGTTTGGCAAGGAGAGGTGAACCGGGCGATCGGCATGTCGCTGGCGCCCTGCACGCGCAAGGCGTATCACCATGCATTCAGTCAATTTAAAAAATTTTGTGCGTAACTCCGGTTGCCCGAGGTGTGGCCCATTCCAGTTGCACACGTTCTCCAATTTATGGTCTACCTACACAGTCAGGGCCTAGCTCCCCGCACCATAGCATCCAGGGTGTCAGCACTGGCATTCATCGCCAAAGTGAGGGGCTCTGCTGACAACACGAATGATTTCCGTATACGACATGTTTTGGAGGGGTGGACACGGGAACGTGGACGCCGCCCGGACAATCGCCACCCTATTTCTCCAGGGGTTCTTACCCACCTTGCACGAGGCTGGCATGACCTGTGTTTCGACAGGTATGAGGCAGCTCTGTTTCATGCGGCTACCACGGTGGCCTTTTTTGGAGCGCTCTGCATCAGTGAGTTGGTGCTACTGTCTAAGGCGGATGCGGCTCGTAGGGCACTGGAACTCGAAGATGTCTATGTCTCCAATGAGTGGGCTCAGTTGAGGATACGGTCCTCAAAAGTTGATCAGCATGGTGTAGGTAGTGGTGGTAGACTGCTATGATGTTCCATTGCAGACATCTGTCCGGTTGGTGCCCTACAAGAGTTCCTTGCAGTGCGTGGTACGCACCCTGGCCCGTTTTTCTGCCACCAAGATGGGTCTCCCCTTACTAAATTTCAATTTTGGAAGGTGACCGGTAAGGCACTGTCCAGTGTGGGCCTCCCCGGGGCTCGTTACGGCACCCATTCTTTTAGAATAGGAGCTGCTTCTACTGCAGCGGCATTTGGGTACTCTGAGGCTGATATACGCCGTATGGGGAGGTGGGGATCGAAGTGTTTTGAATTATATGTTCGCCCTCTTCAAGTATGAGTACCAGATAAGTCACTGTCCTATCTTTTTTCTCTTACAGACCCTGTGTGTCCCCGCACACCGGTGGCAGTATGGCTGGTGGGCCATAGCTATGTGCACTGGGCAGCGCAGTACGCTGCGGCGACAGAGTGGGGACCCCAGCTTGGACTACGTGCCTCTGCATGTATCAGGTGGTATGGTAAGCGCGGAATGTTATGGCGGGAACTGTTGCCATTCCTTTTCTCCATCAGGGATGCTGAACCGCCTGATGTCCTGGTGCTGCACCTCGGGGGCAATGACTTGGGCCAGGTCACTGGCCTTTCCTTAAAACATACGATCTGCAGCGACCTAGCTTATTTGCATTATGTGTGGCCTGCCACAACGCTGCTATGGTCGGACATCATACCGCGTCACGCTTACAGGAGGGGTATCAACCTCCAGGCCCTTGACCGTGCTCGTCGCTCAGTGAACAGGGCAGTGGCCCGGTTCTTTGCTGACAAGGGTTTGGGGCGGGTCATCCGACACCCCACCATTAGTCTCCAAAATTACGATCTTTACACAGGGGATGGGGTCCATCTGTCGCCCAGAGGTATGAACCTCTTTTTGGAAGATTTGCAAGCAGGCCTGTTGACAGAGCTGACGGTCTGGGGGCGGACGGTGAGTCTTTATTAAGCCTCCCCGTGTGGCGGGTAGCACTGGTAAGGTAAATATTTATGACCCACAGGTATCCGGCAGGTTCGCAATTGACTGGCCAACACTAGATAGGTACAAGTTGGTTAACGTTGACCGGTCAACGACGAACCAGGCAATGGGGTGATGGCAGGAGCTCTTCAGCATGCATCACCCCGTGATTTGACGGATACACGTCACAGGGTGGGGTCAGTAGATAGTTTATTGACTAGGGTCAACAATTTGTTTGTTGTAAACAAACAAATTGATACAAATTGATACATTGTAGCCAATTGCCATTGGCAATTTTGGGAGGAACCTTACCAGTGTTACTGCGGCCTGCTTGCCTTAAGAATTATAATTGGCTGAGTACCAATTGAAATTTATAATTCGGACTAGGGCATGATTCAATAAATGTGGCCCAATGCCGTTATCCATATACCGGTGTCTGAGTCTTTTTTGGGGGGTGCGCCTGCAATGAAAGTGTGGTGCCAAAATGGCCACCGCGCTCTTTGCGGGGGCCCCCCAACCCGGACTCAGCCATCCGAGTGAGTTAGGGGGCATGGCCACCCCTCTATAAAAGGGGTGGCCACGAGGCAGCCGAGCTGCCATTTTGGAAAAGGGACGGAGAGGAGAAGTTTTCCCCACCACCCCCTCCCTAGTGAACAGTGTGATATTTTGGTCGCTTCAGGGCCGGGTGGGAATTTTTGGCTGGAACCTACAATTGGCCTCCTGGTTCTGGCTTTTTTGCCCATCCCACACTGTTGCTGAGGTTTGATACAGGGGTTTTTGCTCTTGACTTTGGTCACATGGGTGGGTAGCACTGGTAAGGTAAATATTTATGACCCACAGGTATCCGGCAGGTTCGCAATTGACTGGCCAACACTAGATAGGTACAAGTTTGTTAACGTTGACCGGTCAACGACGAACCAGGCAATGGGTTGATGGCAGGAGCTCTTCAGCATGCATCACCCCGTGATTTGACGGATACACGTCAGAGGGTGTGGTCAGTAGATAGTTTATTGACTAGGGTCAACAATTTGTTTGTTGTAAACAAACAAATTGATACAAATTGATACATTGTAGCCAATTGCCATTGGCAATTTTGGGAGGAACCTTACCAGTGTTACTGCGGCCTGCTTGCCTTAAGAATTATAATTGGCTGAGTACCAATTGAAATTTATAATTCGGACTAGGGCATTATTCAATAAAAGTGGCCCAATGCCTTTATCCATATACCAGTGTCTGAGTCTTTTTTGGGGGGTGCGCCTGCAAAGCCTATCAAGCATCTGATCTAAGATTACTTTATTCTTTTTTTGTACAAAGGAAAATACAACAGCACTGGCCACAAATTATAGGCAGATTTATAAGTGGGTCACTGATCTAGGTAACTAATTGCTCACTTATCTATCCTTTGGTTATATGTCCCAATTAGTATCAACTTTGCACAAAAAATATGAAAGGCATTAACACAAGGTCCAGGGCAGAGAGCAGCCCTATGTATTTTGTTTAACCAAATGTTATGGTGTTAAAAGATCCATGTTTAATTAGAAAAGACAGCTGCTTAGCAATAAATAATATTACCATTTGCTAAGCAGCTGTTTAGCTTGATGGGTTGCTCTCATGCAATCTCTAAACACATTATTAACAGCATTTACTAGAGATATAGGGGCATTTGGGCCAACTAAATATTTCAGACCTCTCATCTCAGAAGCTGTAAGCAACATGGCCTATAGGATTACGACTAGTTATAGCCCAAGAAGCTAGATGTGGTTTACTGCATTGCACCCCAATTTTATGCATGCTTTTACACTGTCTGCAAAATAATTAAGATTTCATGTTAAAAGCAAATTAGATGTTCCTATCTAAATAGAATGTCTATAGAAATTTTCATGGGGTGGTGGAAATCTTTGGGGAACTTAAACATAATTCAGTTACATTTGCAGTGATTCTTTTTGAAGTTGAATTTGCATCATAAAAATAATTTTACTGCATTTAGGCCCACCACCCAAATATAAAGAGTGTCCTCTAGCAAAAGGATGAACAGACTCAGTGGAGAAAACCCAATGGACTGCCTTTCATCTGCCCCTCCTAGCAGTCCCTGGCAGTCAAAGGAGAATGAAGAACAGAGATCAGGTAAATTAATCAATGACTAATGGAATTCCTGTTGATTTTATGGGGCTCTGTGTGACTCTGGATCTAATGCTAAGACTAGCTGTGCATGAACTCCTGCCAGTAAGAAGCAACAAGAGACAGTAATTGAAGATGAAGTTGAGATTAGAGAAGCAGAATATTTGCTGCCACCCATCAAAGTCTGGGGCAGGGCTGGCAGGCTAAGTAACACTCAGACACCAGGACCCTGGATAACTAGGTAGCAGGCCAAACACTGACTGTATCACAATTCAGAGTCCAAGTCCAAAATCAAGCCCAGGGTGGACAGAGATACAGTATTAGTCTTGATGACTAATAGTCCACAGTCCAAACAATAGGGCATAGTCCAAACAAGTTAGATGTCAGATGACCAAGAGAGCAGATAAGGCAGAGTACCTTCAGGGTAAAGAGCAAGGATCCAGGCAAGTAACACAAAAGTCCACATGAACCCAGAACAGGGCAGGGAGTCTTCAGAAGAAGGAACAAGGCAGGAGCAATTCTAAGTCAGGAACTGAGAACAAGGCAAGGGATCCTCTAAGGGAAGAACCAGGAGCAAGGCAAGAAGTCTTCGAAGGCAGGAATCAGGACCAAGGCCAGAGATTCTGAAGCCAAGCAACAGCAAATCCAGTGACCTTCATTGTTGAGGCTTCTGGGAAGAAGAGCTGGTTCTTCTAAAGTTAGCCAACCAGGGCCTCCAAGGTGGAGCTCATGACAGTCCATTCAGGTGGGGTTTTGCAGCTGCAGTAAAATGAGGATTCAACTCTACAAGCACTAGAGCTGCCCTCCACGCTGGGTGGTGGTGGTGGTGGTGGTTTAATTCTATGAGCTACCTCTGGTAAACTCATCCCACAAATATTGGAGCTGCTTCAGATCCTGACACCATCATGGCTTGTTTATTTCTACCTGCTTTACTCTGCTATCAGCCCTGGAAGCCTTCAAAAAGGCAACTATAGCTACTTCAGAAATTTGAGTATTTGTTTGTGCTGTGGTCCCCACCCCTGCCAACTCATTTGAAGACAAATTGCCTTCAAGACATATGCAACTTTCCTCATGTGAGCATGAATGACAATAGGATTTGGGCCAATACATTCTCCTCCTTTCTGCATTTCTTTTCACCATGAGTAACCAGCTGTAGCAACCTGTACTTTGCATTTCTCATTAAGTGACCAGAACTCATTGCAGGCGCACCCCCCAAAAAAGGACTCAGACACAGGTATAAGTGGATAACGGCATTGGGCAACATTTATTGATTCATGCCATAGTCCGAATTATAAATTTCAATTGGTACTCAGACAATTATAATTCTTAAGGCAAGCAGGCCGCAGTAACACTGGTAAGGTTCCTCCCAAAATTGCCAATGGCAATTGGCTACAATGTATCCATTTGTATCAAATTGTTGACGTAGTCAATAAACTATCTACTGACCCCACCCTCTGACATGTATCTGTAAAATCACGGGGTGATGCATGCTGAAGAGCTCCTGCCATCACCCCATTGCCTGGTTCGTCATTGACCGGACAACGTTAACTAAATTGTACCTATCTAGTGTTGGCCAGTCAATTGCGAACCTGCCGGATACCTGTGGGTCATAAATATTTACCTTACCAGTGCTACCCGCCCATGTGACCAAAGTCAATAGCAAAGCCCCTATATCAAACCATAGCAACAGTGTGGGATGGGCAAAAAAACCAGAACCAGGAAGCCAATTGTAGGTTCCAGCCAAAAATTCCCACCCGACCCCGAAGCGACCAAAATATCACACTGTTCACTAGGGAGGGGGTGGTGGAAGAAACTTCTCCTCTCCGTCAATTTCACAAAATGGCAGCTCGGCTGCCTCGTGGCCACCCCTTTTATAGAGGGGTGGCCACGCCCCTTAACTATCCGGATGTCTGAGTCCGGGTGGGGGGGCCCCCGCAAAGAGCGTGGTGGCCATTTTGGCGTCGCACTTTCATTGCAGGCGCACCCCCCCAAAAAAGGACTCAGACACCGGTATAAGTGGATAACGGCATTGGGCCACATTTATTGATTCATGCCCTAGTCCGAATTATAAATTTCAATTGGTACTCAGCCAATTATAATTCTTAAGGCAAGCAGGCCGCAGTAACACTGGTAAGGTTCCTCCCAAAATTGCCAATGGCAATTGGCTACAATGTATCAATTTGTTTGTTTACAACAACAAATTGTTGACCGTAGTCAATAAACTATCTACTGACCCCACCCTCTGACGTGTATCCGTAAAATCACGGGGTGATGCATGCTGAAGAGCTCCTGCCATCACCCCTTTGCCTCGTTCGTCATTGACCGGACAACGTTAACCAACTTGTACCTATCTAGTGTTGGCCAGTCAATTGCGAACCTGCCGGATACCTGTGGGTCATAAATATTTACCTTACCAGTGCTACCCGCCACACGGGGAGGCTTAATAAACACTCACCGCCCCTCCCCGACCATCAGCTCAGTCAACAGGCCTGCTTGCAAATCTTCCAGAAAGAGGTTCATACCTCTGGGCGACAGATGGACCCCATCCCCTGTGTAAAGATCATAATTTTGAAGACTAATGGTGGGGTGTCGGATGACCCGCCCCAAACCCTTGTCAGCAAAGAACCGGGCCACTGCCCTGTTCACCGAGCGACGAGCGCGGTCAAGGGCATGGAGGTTGATACCCCCCCTGTAAGTGTGACGCGGTATGATGTCTGACCATAACAGGGTTGTGGCAGGCCACACATAATGCAAATAAGCTAGGTCACTGCAGATCGTATGTTTTAAAGAAAGGCCAGTGACCTGGCCCAAGTCATTGCCCCCGAGGTGCAGCACCAGGACATCAGGCGGTTCAGCATCCCTGATGGAGAAAAGGAATGGCAACAGTTCCCGCCATAACATTCCGCGCTTACCATACCACCTGATACATGTGGATGCACGTAGTCCAAGCTGGGGTCCCCACTCTGTCGCCGCAGCGTACTGCGCTGCCCAGTGCACATAGCTGTGGCCCACCAGCCATACTGCCACCGGTGTGCGGCGACACACAGGGTCTGTAAAATAAAAGAGACAGGATAGTGACTTAACTGGTACTCATACTTGAAGAGGGCGAACATATAATTCAAAACACTTCGATCCCCACCTCCCCATATGGCATATATCAGCCTCAGAGTACCCAAATGCAGCTGCAGTAGAAGCAGCTCCTATTCTAAAAGAATGGGTGCCGTAACAAGCCCCGGGGAGGCCAACACTGGACAGTACCTTACCGGTCACCTTCCAAAATTGAAATTTAGTAAGGGGAGACCCATCTTGGTGGCAGAAAAACGGGCCAGGGTGCGTACCACGCATTGCAAGGAACTCTTGTAGGGCACCAACCGGACAGATGTCTGCAATGGAACATCGTAGCAGCCTAACACCACTGCCTACACTGTTCTGATCAACCTTTGAGGAACGTATCCTCAACTGAGCCCACTCATTGGAGACATAGACATCTTCGAGTTCCAGTGCCCTACGAGCCGCATCCGCCTTAGACAGTAGCACCAGCTCACTGATGCGGAGCGCTCCAAAAAAAGGCCACCGTGGTAGCCGCATGAAACAGAGCTGCTTCATACCTGTCAAAACACAGGTCATGCCAGCCTCGTGCAAGGTGGGTAAGAACCCCTGGAGAAATAGGGTGGCGATTATCCAGGCGACGTCCCCGTTCCCGTGTCCACCCCTCCAAAACATGTCGTATACGGAAGTCATTCGTGCTGTCAGCAGAACCCCTCACTTTGGCCACGAATGCCAGTGCTGACAGCCTGGATGCTATGGTGCGGGAAGCTAGGCCCTGGCTGTGTAGGTAGACCATAAATTGGAGAAGGTGTGCGACTGGAATGGGCCACACCTCGGGCAACCGGAGTTGCGCACAAAATTTCCTAAATTGACTGAATGCATGGTGATACGCCTTACGCGTGCGGGGCGCCAGCGACATGCCGATCGCCCGGTTCACCTCTCCTTGCCAAACATCCAAATCTCATCCGGAAGCGGCAAGGGGAATTCCTCTGCGTCCGGGGCCAAGGTTCGGAACCGGGGGATCTGCAGGCGGGACAAAGCATCAGCAATATCGTTATTAATACCTGGTACATGTCTGGCCCTGAAGAGCACATTGAGGCGTAGGCTGCGCAACACAAACTGGCGAACTAACTCCATGACCTTGGGTGATTTAGATGTCTGGGAATTGACAATGTGCACCACCGCAGCATTGTCACACCAGAAATGAACCACTGAATCGGCCCACTCCTTGCCCCATAGCATCAAAGCCCCCAGTATCGGGAAGAACTCAAGGAATGTAAGATCGCGTAAACGATCCGTGCCCCTCCAGGCTGGAGGCCAGCGGCCATAGGCCCACCTCCCCTCGAAGTAAATCCCATAGCCCAGGGACCCCGAGGCGTCCGACTGAACCTGGAACCTAGGGGAAACCAAAAGGTCAGATCTCCAAAATGACACCCCGTTGAATTCCCTCAGGAAATTAAGCCAAACCAGCATGTCAGCCCTCATGCCCTTGTTCAGTCGTACCCTATGATAGCGCCTGGATAGGCCAGTCATGGCGTCGCATAAGCGTCGAGCAAAAGCTCTGCCAGGCGCGATCACCCTGCAGGCGAAGTTAAGGTGACCATGGAGAACCTGGAGCTCACGAAGTGACACCTTGCGTTTGGCCAGTAAGGCGAAAATCAATGCATTGATCCGGGTTACCTTATCAATGGGTAACCTGGTTGCCTGCGAGACCGTGTCAATTTCAATACCCAGAAATGTGAGCTTAGTTGATGGGCCCTCGGTCTTTTCGGGCGCTAAAGGGACACCAAGTTCCTGCATTAGCGTCTGAAATGTATTGAGGAGACGCGTACACGTGTCCCAGCCCCGTTCACCCCCGAACAAAAAATCATCGAGGTAATGGGCTACAGACTGGGACCCAGACCTGCGAACAAAGGCCCACTGAAGGAAAGTGCTAAAACGTTCAAATGCTGAACAGGAAATAGAGCAGCCAAAAGGCATGGCTTTATCAACATAAAATTTCGCTTGGAATTTAAAACCCAATAACTCAAAGTCACCCGGGTGCACAGGCAACAAACGAAATGCCGACTTAATGTCACATTTTGCCAGAAGTGCACCCGGGCCACAAGAGCGCACCATGCGCAGGGCCTGGTCAAATGATGTATACCTGACCGAACAAAGGTCATCAGGAATGGCATCACTGACCGAATGGCCCGCCGGGTATGACAGATGGTGAATTAAACGAAACTCCCCAGGGGTCTTTTTGGGCACCAACCCTAAAGGGGAAACCTTCAGATTGGGAAAGGGTGGCATAGGAAAGGGGCCAGCAACCCTACCTGCATTAACCTCCTTAGCGATACTTAGGGTGGCCACCTCCTCCCTACCCTTCAGGGAAAGTAAATTAGGGGCATCTTGAGGGCACCTCTCTCCCTTGAATGGGATGCGAAAGCCCCGCTGGAAACCCTCGAGGAGGTACCTAGCATCCTCCCTCCTCGGGTAAGTCGAGAGCCACCGCTCCAACATAGCTACATTAACCGGGGAGGGGGCCTTTTGAGTGACCAGCTCCATCAGTGGCAGGTCTGCCCACTCTCTGTCCACCTCTACCTCTGCCCCGTGACCCACCGGCTTGCGGACACGCAGCGGCGGCGTGGGGGCCAGCGCAAGAGGGACACTCATGTTTGTATCGGCACTGTTTTCTATTGCATACACCATTGGCCGAGAAGCTCCAACACAGCAGGCGGGCTGGAACCCCCTGCCCCGCCAGCTGGCAGGGGGCCTGCGTTGGAGTAGCTCGCTGGACCGCATGTCCACAATGGTACCTCTCCCCAGGCGCTGGGCTCGTGGGGGTCATATACAAAAGGCAGAGTTTCTGACAGGGCTCATCCCACCTCATCTCTGGGTGTAAGGGCACTCTCATTCTGAATTCCTCATCGTAAGCCAACCACGATGGGCCAGGAAAATCCACCATTGCCCTGTAAATATTGTCCAAATATTGGACCATAGGAATGGCCAGGTCAGGCCGAGCCCTGAGATATACCGCCATATAGATGAGATATGCGGGTAACCAGTTGGCCCATGTGCATGGTGGCTTGCGACGGCAAGACAGCTCTTTGTCCTTCTCATCCTGCCCCTCTTTTTCTTCCTTGGTGGGTTCCCTGTTCAATAGGGAGAAAATATCGACGTACTCCCCCCACCAAATCTTTTCCCTTGTGGCCTGGGCCAGATGATCCCCGAGGGGCAAGGAATACCTGGCTGTCAGCAATGCCGACACCGGCACAATATTGACACGGGGTATCAGGAGAGGAGTCTGGACCGTCCCTGCTACACCCTGTGTGGCCCCGGGGGCGGAAACCCCCCCACCCAATGTTACGCCAGTATGAGACCAAGCTGCACCCGGGTAAGCCAGGAACTGATGCCCACCCGCCCCGACATTACGAGGCCATGGCCACTGGAACCCATCCCCGGATGTGGATTGTGATGTGTGCACATTAGCTTGAACCTGATACTCACTGGGTGCACTGGGGGTTCCGGCCCACGGCGGGCGTCGGAGCTCGCGACCGAAATCGAGCTCTGAGGACACATCCGACCACTACCTGCCTGTAGTGCCTGATGTACCGGGACCTGCGAGGCCACGGCGGGCACAGGCCTGCGCGCCTCAAGCAACTCAACCCGACTGGCAGCCTGCTGAAGGGTGGCGGCTGTCACGGTCGCCGGCTGGCAAAAGGGGGCCCACGATGGCAATGAAGCCCCCCCCCATGGGGTTATTGGTGATCCCTAGGGATGCCTCTAGCGCCGCCACGCGGGCCAGTAATGCATCCACTGTCGCAGATCCCCCTGCATAAAGGGGGCCAGGTGGGCCGGACGGCCCGCTGGGTAATGGTCCAGGGCCCATGACTTGAGAGCCCGGCCCCAAATAGGGCCATGCCCAAAACTCCGGCCCATGAGGGGCCGGGGGTAAGCCGTGTTGTGCAACCACACCAGGCCCACCCCCCTGCTCAAAGCCCATGGCCGGTAATTGCGGGCCGGGGGCCGAAGCCCCAACCGTGCCTGGCCCTCCCCCCTGCTCGAAGCCCATGGCCGGCAACTGTGGGGCCGGCAACTGTGGGGCCGGTCTGTGGCTGGAGAGCCGCGGGCCATGGCCAAAGCTGCCCCATCCCACCGGTCCCGGTGGGTGCCTCCGTCAAGGGGTCCTGTTGGGGGGGCGCAGTCGCGGTCCTCCGACCCGACTGCTGCCGCCTAGTCGGGCGAGCCGTAGTCGCCATAGCCTTCTTCTTAGGAGGCATAAGCAAGCCCGATCCCTTTCCAGGGATGAGAACCGATGGCTGGGAAGCCGAAGATTAAGAAGCAAAGATCGCGCTAAGAGTTCTGCAGCCAAAAACGGCTTCCTAGAAAAGACGAAGGGCGACGGAGAAAACTTCTCCTCTCCGTCGCTTTCACAAAATGGCAGCTCGGCTGCCTCGTGGCCACCCATTTTATAGAGGGGTGGCCACGCCCCCTAACTACCCGGATGTCTGACTCTGGGTGGGGGGGCCCCGCAAAGAGCGCGGCGGCCATTTTGGTGCCGCGCTTTCATTCTTCCCTCAAAACAACTGTTTGAAAGTATTTGTAACTTTGGCCACAGGATGTGTTTACAGCATTGACAATTTTTGCTTATATATAATGCAACACTTCAAAAGACACTCCAAATTTTGTTTTATAGAAATTCTTCCCAGAATCATACCTTATTCTGTATTTCAGAAATCATGTTTATTTATGAGAGGTAGATGGGAATGCTCTTTTCCTGCCCTGTCAGCAGTGGGTTTTTCCATTTAGCTAAACAGGGTGTTACTGTACTTCAGACTGAGACTGCCCCAGCCTGCCTCCTTAAAAAAGGCAAAGGACCAATTTCTCTCTCTCCTTGTGCATGTGTGTTTGCGCACCTGTGTATGTGTGGGTGAGAGAATATCTGGTATGCATGTCTATGCATACTAATGTCAACATTTGCCCCAGCTCCATCCAGCATTTATTGCTTTGCCTTCCACCAACCACAATGGGCACCTTCTTCTTCAATTGCTGTATCCAATTTCAAATATTGACTATCAGCAATGAAGATTGTCCTGAAAATAGTGACCTTCCATTTGCCTTCCACATTGAAGTGTGACACCTGTACCACTGATCCAGTTCCACGAGTTACTTTCTGGTCCTGAGCCCTTTTGGCACACAAAGTCCTCCTCAGCCCCAGGCCAGTATTGATGAAGCAGCTGCCCTCCAGCAAGATGGATTCAAGTGGTAACATCACCCTTCCCTGTGGACTTTTCCACCCAAAGCCATTAGTCCTCAGGGTTATCAGCTTAGTTAACCACTGTCAGTATGGTATACTCTAGTACAAAGGACAACCTGGCCAGACTCCAACAATGGGTGCCACTTGCCATCAACTCTCTCTGTTTCTGTGTTCTTTCTCTCTCTTCTACACATAGGCATCCCTTGCTCGAAAGCCAGTTGTATCCGACTCTAGGGTTCAGTGCTCATCTCTGTTTCAAAGCCAAAGAGCCAGCGCTGTCTGCTTCCAGCAGACATTTTCATGGTCATGTGGCATGAATGACTAGACACCAGAGTGCACAGAACGCTGTTTACACATGGAGAATGATAAATCTAAAAATGGGAGACTCTTCCATCCAAGGCATTCTCCACATGTGCTGGGATGTGTTTTCAGGGAAAATTCAACAGCTTCTTAAAAGAGAGATTAGCTGATTAAGTCAGCACATGCATTATATATTCTGTTTATTCAGTGGGCCTTTCAATTTGAGAATGACAATTGAATTTTGGTCTTAGAAATCATCTTATTCATGTGCAATTCTCTCTTTTATTGTCTGCTTTTATTTATTTATTTGTTTAGTTTTGCATTTCATAAGGCTACTTCTGCATAGAGAGGAAAATGACATACCTAACCAATCAGAGCAATTAAAAGACAGGACATCTGCAGTAAGAAAAGAATAACTCAGGTACTTTATATGAGCAGATGCTTGCAAGGGTGCCTGGAGGCAGGTTACAAACCATTTCAAAACTTACAACTGCCTTTTGCTGAATTGGGAATGTCTTTGTGTCTAGGATTTATTTAAAACAATCTGAAGTATAACTGGTTCAATTTTCCTTTGTCAATGTCAAAAGGTCTTTGTTTCAGAGCTTTTTGGATTAGTAATAGTTTATATGCTGGGAAGCATCTTTGAAAAGAACCCAAAACAAGTTAGCTGGCAGGTAAGTTTGCACTGCAAGGGCTTCTGACAGCTTGTCAAGGTTCCATTTTTCTCACATTCAATCAACTTCTCTTCTCTTAAGAAAAGCACAAAATAATATATCAAAATGACAGCCACTGAAACCTGCCATAGCAGCCTTCCAGATCTGTTGCCTTTGGAAGGCTATCACTGTTCAGGTGCACAAAGAGGTATTATCTCTCTGGTCAAGTAGTGGCACCATTAAACTCCAATTAAGATTTCAGGTGTTGCTATTAATTGCCTGTGTCTGATGGCCACCAAAGCCCTGAGAAGAGGCAAGGGACACTGTTTCAAAGAGTTTGTGCACCTTGCAAAATTCATTGCCAGTGATTTCCCACAATTAATTTGCCACCACATTGACTGCAATTAATTTGAAAGCATGCTCAGCAGAGACAATGCTGTAATTACATGGAATTTTAGACTAGTAAGTTGGGTCAATATAGCCATCATTATCAAAGGCAATGGAAAAACAAATGGAATTGTTTATTTGCTTAAAGACTTAATGTCATCATTATCAATTCAACCCTGCCAATCAGAAGCCTTGATGCATGCCTAGATATGTAAATAGAGATTACTAAATGCACTTGATCCTATTTTGGAGCATTTATCATTCATTATTTCATTGGAGTTCTTTTCATGAGCTGTCCTGGAAAGATCACACATCCAACCAGATTTTCACATGTGCAGAAATGTCTGTTAATCTTTTAAAATATGAAGAAACTTAGTGAACGTGGTATCCACATAGTATGGTATTTCCTTGAAAAAGAAAGTTGCTCATAGCCATTTGGGTTTCCTGCTTGAAGAAAAGCTTGAGTTGTCCACCCACTTCTTCTGTTCCTTTTTTTTTTTAAATTATTTTCTTTAGTACAAATACAAATAGAAAAAAAGGGGATAACAAACAAAACAATATAAGAGAAGAAAAAGACAAAGTACACAATAATATAAATAAAACAAGGAACAAAAAGAAAATATCACCACGTGCTATATACATTGCTACGGAGACAGAATTCCCCCTTTTGTCTACTATCGTCTCAAAAATACAATATAATCCGGCACTGGCAATTGCCCATAACCATTAATAAAGGTATATATCAAACATTTCCAAATTTCCTGAAATTTGCTTTCTTTAATTAACCCTTTTCTTAAATTTAATTCCCAGGTGAGCTTGTCTTTCAGCACTATATTCCACAACTCCTTATACCAATCCTCGATTTTTGGGGTAACATCACATTTCCAGTATCGTGCTATACATTGTCTAGCACTAGATAACATAATTGCTAATAATTCCCTTTTTTGATACTCTACCCTCTCCACATCTGTTAATAATATTAAAACTACATCCAATTTCATTTTTACATCTAGAATTCTCCCAATTTCATATTCCACCTTCATCCAGAATTATTTCATCTCTTTACACCCCCACCACATATGCTCATATGTTCCAATTTCCGCCTTACACCTCCAACAAAATTTTGACTTTGTATTATCAATTTGATATAGTCGCACCAGAGTCAAATACCACTTCCACAGTAATTTATAGTTATGCTCTTTTATTCTTATGGACAAGGACCTCATTATTCGCCTTTTCCATTTGCCATTCCACTGTTCATCTGTGATTTAAATATTCAAATCTAGCTCCCACGTTACCTTTAAAGCTTTCTGATGTTGATCCGAGTCAGCTAAAACCTTATCTATTTTGCTTACTAACCCTTTAATTTTTACCTGCTCACTTTTTACACTATGTACCAGCTCTTCGAATTTTGTCTGTTCCCTATCCATGCTCAATTCATCTATATATCTTTTATTCCAGCTGTCAATGGACATCATTTGAAGCCAATTCAATTTGAGTTGTCTACATGTATCTAACTTTCTTCCCTTATCTTTACATGCTGCTATTCAATCCTTTAATAAGGTTACTTTGTTCTTATTCAATTCTTCTTCTACTCTCTCATCCATTCTGAATGGGAATGATTTCATATCACTCAAGTCTATTATTGGGGACAACTGTGGAGCCAATCTGTTTTTCAATAATGTCCAAGATTTTAATAGAGCTTTTAACATTTTATTTGCAGTGTTAATCTTAACTTTCCCTTTGCCCAAAAACATTAATATTTCTTCACCCAGTTTCTCTCGCAATTCAATTTTTCCCCAGATCGGCTCTTCTTTCACTAAAATTTTACAAATGTTCTTCAATTGAAATGCCCAATAATAGTTTTTAATATTTGGAATTCCTAACCTGCCCTTTTTTGTGAAGAATACCATAGAAACTTTGGTATCCTAGCCCTTTTTCCTCCGATACAAAAATTATTTAATATAGTTTGAAAAACCTTTAATTCCTTCTCTTTCATATATATTTGCAGGGTGTCAAATAAAAAAAATATTTTGGGTAAAAGCTTCATTTTACATAACGAAACACGTCCAAACCATGACAAATTTAGTTTCTTATATCTTAAAATCATTTCTTTTAATTCTTTTTCCAATTTATCATAATTTAATCTTTTTAAATCATCATATTTATTTGAAATATTTATCCCCAGGTATTTTATATTATCTCTAATTTGTATTTTAAATTTAGTCTTTAAACTTTCTTGTATGTCCAAATCCATATTAAAAAAAATTGCTTCTGACTAATCCCAATTTACCTTGAGTCCTGTCACCCTTTGAAATTCCTCTAAATGCCCATATATCTTTCCTAGTGCATTCTGTGGGGTTTTTTATTGTTATTAGGGTGTCATCAGCATATTGGCTAATTTTTATACCTTCAATTCCAATTAATTCCTTGTCTTCCCTTATTACATTAGCTAACAATTCCACGGCCATAATAAATAAAGATGCAAACAATGGATCTCCTTGTCTTGTGCCCACTTCCAATTTAATCTCCCCTGTTATTCCTCATTTAATTTAACCCTAGCCGAACCTTGTTGATACAACTGCTCAATTACGCCACAAAATTTTTGTCCAAATCCATACTTCGTTATAATTTGCTTTATAGTTATCCACTGGATTGAGTCAAATGCTTTGAATATATCTAGGGAGAAGAAGCCTATATGCTCCTCTTGCTGCTGAGCAATAATTGTTAAGTCAACCATCCTTCTCGTCAAATCCCACTTGATCTTTATTAATGTATTTGCCACTAAAATTATTCAATCTGTTAGCTAAAATTGCCATGAAAATTTTTGCAACTGATTCATCAGAGAAATTGGTCTATAGGATTCAATTTTTTCCAAATTTTTCCCTGCCTTTGGAATTAAGATAATAATTGTACTATACCACGATTTAGGAACTCTCCCCCCTTCAAAATTTAATTGAAAATCCTTTCAATTTTTGGCAACAACATCTCTTTAAAGTCTTTATAAAACTCCACCGATAAACCATCCTCACCTGGAGCCTTGCCTATCCTTAACCTTTCTATGACCACCTTAATTTCCTTTTGGGTTATCTTTTCATCCATATAACTCCTATGTTCTGAACTCAATTTTATTCTTGACCACTTATCTAGATATCACTCTAATTCCTCCTTATTTACATCCTTCCTCGAGTACAACTCTTGATAAAAAGCCTTAACAATTTGAATTTTATCTTCTAACTTGTTACACCTTCCACCAACCTTATCTATCAAAACTGAAATTCCTCTTTTATCTTTCTTTTCTTCAGCTGCCCTAGCTAATAGTTTAGAGTTTTTATTACTGTACTCGAAGTAATCTCTTTTCAAATAAATTAGATTCTTCTTAACCTTTTCAATATATTTTTCAATTGATTCACTTTTTAATTTTTGCATTTTATTGAATATGTCCTTATCTCCCGTTCTCGCATGAATGTCCTGTAATTTCTTTATTTCATCCTCTAACTCTTTTTGTTTTTCCTTATTTTGTCTATTATTAATACAAGAGAGCCTAATACTTTCTCCCCTGAATATTGCCTTCATGGTGTCCCATAATATTCCATCATTTACATCCTTTGTATCATTAATTTCCCAGCACTCTTCCCATCTTTTTATTATCATTTCCTTACTCTTTTGGTCTCTATATAACCTTGTATCATACTTCCATGTACCCCTATTTTGTTTTTCGTCACTTAATTTAAATTCTGTAATTATTTTAGCATGATCAGATTCCTTAATCATACCAATTTCAATATTTTCAACCTTATCTATCATGCTTTCTGAAGCTAAAACATAATCAATTCATGAATAAGAATTGTGCACATGCGAAAAAATGTATATCCTCTTTCTGGGCCTCTAATTTTCCTGCAAACATCCTGTAGCCCTGCCATTTTTAACCACCTATCCATCACCCTATTAGAACATGTGCATTTAATCACAGTTGTAGTATCCAATCCTGATCTAATCAGATTAAAATCTCCAACCATTATTAACTTGGACACCCTTTCTAAATTTATACTTTGATACACCTTATCTAAAAGTTCCTCCTGTTTTTCGTTTGGCACGTATACATTAACAAAGGTTATATCCTCATTATTACTAAATCCCCTTGTTATAAGAAATCTCCCTTCAGGGTCTGCAATTGTCTTTACTTATATGAATCCTAACTTTTTTGATATTAATATGGCAACCCCTCTTGCCTTGGACGTACCCAATGCCTTCTCATAATCTTCTACCCCCTTTATATACAAATTATTTACATCCTCACTTTTTTGATGCATTTCTTGCAAGCATATCACATCTGGCTTATCTTTCCTAATTACCGCTTCCAAACATTTCCTTTTCATAATACTGCCCATGCCTTTAACATTCCATGATAACACCATAATTGTTTTCATATTTCTTTATTATTTTTCCCTTGCAATAAATTTCATCTCCTACCAGCAAGCGCCGCTGAACCTCTAGTTGCTCACAAAAGCGCCTCTCCTTGCCGTCACTTCCTTCTTAGCCTCCGTCCTCTGTTCTCCGGCAGCGCCACTCCAGCCAAGACCGAATCAATGATATTCCTTCCTCCCCGAAACTCCGCACACGAAGTCATACTCGAATCTCCTCCACTCTCCTCCGTTCCACTCTGCTATTCGAAACTCCTCCACGCACTGCCGAACCTCTGATTTTGCCGAAAATCACTTCTCTCAAACACTTTCTCCCAATCACAGCTTTCACCAACTCACAAGAAAGTGCCTCTCTTTGCTGTCACCTCCATTCCCCAGCAGCGCCACTATCTCGGCTCTCCACACTTGAGGCACAAACTGCAACAATTTTTCTCTTTCCCGTTGCCCTCCAAGTTCCAAAGCACTCCAATCACAAACTACAAACTTCACAGTCCTTCCAGAACCATTCTCTTTCAAAAAAGTTACAGTTTAGCACAATATATCCACATTTGTGGCTACCCTTTTCAGACAGTGATGAGAAAATGATGTGCTCAGCCCGCCATGCTGCTCCCCCCTTCTTCTGTTCCTTACAGCAATAACTTGACTGGTAAAAATTGCCAATGCCATTCCCAATCACATTATTGCACATGTTAAAAAAAACATTTCCCTGCTTAACTGCTACGTCCTACTATCCAGGTTTCAGGGGCCATCGGGAAACTAAACCTAGCAGGTGTGATACCAGCTGTGTTGTCTGCTGCAGCATCAAGAACAAAGAATCTTGTGGCACATTTGAAGCTAACTAGTTTTATATGACATAAGCATCAGCCGGTCTGTCCCGGTCCGACCGGACCGGTAGCAGACCTGGCTGACCACGCCCGCTCCCCACCCTGCCCTCCTCTTCCCGGGAGAGTGGGTGACCTGACAGCATCAGCTCTTCCAATCCTTCTCCTCCAGAGCAGCTGCTGCTGCCTCCTTAATAGGCTGCGGGTGCCACTGGGGGTGGTGGTGGAGGTATGTGCGCGCCTGGCTCTGGGGGAAGGGGAGGGGGAGCTGACATCACGCACCACCCAGAGGAGCTCACCTGCCCACCCCACACCCCCAGCACCGCTCCTTGCCTCCTTCTAGCAGCAGCAACAACTTTCGTGATGCCTGGAGCTAGTCCTGCAGGAAGTTCTCTTCCTGCAGGATGTCTGTCTGGGCATTGTGAGAGGTATCCAGGCAGCATGGCGCAAGCAGGGCAACTCTCGCAATGCCCAGAGTCAGACAGACATCATACAGGAAGTTCTCTTCCTGGAGGATTAGCTCCAGGCATAACGAAAGTTGCTGCTGCTGCTAGAAGGAGGCAAGGAGTGGCAGTGGGGGCGTGCGGGGCGGGCCAGCGAGCTCCTCTGGGTGGGGTGACGTTAGCTCCCCCTCCCTTTCCCCCAGGTGTGCACACGCTGCCACCTGCACCACCACCCGAGCGGCACCTGAAGCCTATTAAGGAGGCAGGAGCAGCCGCTCTGGAGGAGAATGGAGAAGGAAGAGCCATCGTCGCTCTCCTGGGAGAAGGTGGGCGGGATCGAAAAGCAGCAGCAGGGCTTGACTAGCTGGTCCTGGAGGACTAAAGGAGGAGGGAAAGCCAAAGCTGTCACGTGTGCACTCCTTCCTCCTCCTGTGTGTCTTTTTGTTTTGTTTTCTTCCCCCCCAGTGTGTGTGTGTGTGTGTGTGTGTGTGTGTGTGTGTGTGTGTGTGTGAGAGAGAGAGAGAGAGAGAGAGAGAGAGAGAGAGAGAGAGAGAGAGAGCAGAGGCTAAAGGGATTTCCCAGGAGTGTGGCATTGAGTCTTTAAGGTGCCACAACATTTTTGTGTTTTTGTTTTGTTTACCTCCTGATCTACTTGTACAGAATAAAGCTTTAGAATTGGTGCCATTTTATTCTATGCAATCATATCAGAGAGTAAACAAAAAAATGTTGTGGCACCTTAAAGACTCACTGCTGCTTCAAGGTAGACTGCTGCTGGCCCAGGGCACACCACGGTAAAACAGAGATGACCACTGAACCCAAGAGTTGGATATGACTGGCTTTCAAGCAAGGGATACCTTTACCTTGCTCGAAAGCCAGTTGTATCCCATGCTAGGGTTCAGGTTGCTCATCTCTGTTTCAAAACCGAAGAGCCAGTGCTGTCTGCTTTTGCAGACATTTCCATGGTCACGTGGCAGGAATGGCTAGACACCGGAGTGCACGGAACACTGTTAACCTTCCCACCAAAGTCGTCCCTATTTATCCGTTTGCAATTTCTTGCTTTCAAACTACTTGGTTGGCAGGAACTGGGACAGAGACGGGAGCTCACTCCAACATCCAGTACTTGGGTCTCGAACTGCTGACCTGCCACCTTCCAGTCAGAGCCTTAGCCACTTGAGCTCAGTGGTTAAGAAGCTTGCCTTGTTAGCTGGAAGGCCGACATGACCGTTTGAGCTCCCTTCTCTGTCCCAGCTCCTGGCAACCGCAAGTTGATAAATAGGAACCACTTTGGTGGGAAAGGTAACAACATTCTGGTGTCTAGTCATTGCTGCCACATGTCCACAGAAACTTCTACAAACAGACAGTGCTGACTCTTTGGCTATAAATAGATGAGCACTGAACCCTAGAGTCAGATATGACTGGCAGCTTTGGATCTAACAATAGGTAAAGGTTGTCCTTGCTCAAAAGCCAGTCATATCTGACTCTAGGATGCAGTGCTCATCTCCATTTACAGCCAAAGAGCCAGTGCTGTCTGTGTTTGCAGATGTTTTCATGGGCTATGTGGCAGGCATGACTAGATTGGCCACCCAGTCACATGCCCACCTATTAGACCACACCCACCAGTTACACCACGCCCACCAGTTAGGCCACACCCACGATGTGGTAGTAAAAAAATTTGGTGCCCATCACTGGACATAAGCTTTCATGGACTGTAGCTTATTAATATTTTTTAGTGACACTTGCATTTTGTTCCATCTTTTATTCACTGACAAGTTGACAAATTCTGTTTTTATTCTTTCTATGGAAATTTTTATCCATTTCTGTATGTATTTTTCCTGAAGTTTGCATTCCTCCACCCTCATTTTGACTAATGAGAGTTTGCATGCATTTTTTCAATTGTATTCATTTTTAGCAAGTCCCATTTGTAAAAGGGGCACATGGTCTATCTGAAATGTATTTTGCAAAATGTACTGAAAATAGAAATGTGAAGAAATCTCACCTTTGGTAAGATTCTCAGTCTTGACACATTGGCTGAAATTCAGTAGTAAGCCACTGTTAAAGCAAGCCTATTGAATCAGTGTGGATGAGTCAATGTCTGTGTAAGTTCCACTTATTCAGCAGGCCTTTTCTAGTTGTGTCTTATTACTAGATTTCATTGATTGAGATCCCATTAAATGGATTTTTTGAACCATCTAAAGATCATGACTCCAGCAAGACCAAGATGTCGAATGATGGTTTTGTTTTGGACCTTGGTCTCTACAACTCGAGATTTTTCCATAAAGTTCCTATCTTTGTTCAAAACTATTTTGTCTCTTTTTGAAGATAAGCACATACAGAACACAAATGTAAAGTAACAAGGTAACTTATCACATGGAGACAAACACCTATTCAATTCAGTTACTTTTATTAGTCAGTGCAACAAGACAGCAGTTAACCACATTTTCCCATTTTGCTCAATTTACAAAATAGTGTAAATCACAGTATCAGAAAGCACAATAAGAAAATTACTCTTTCATGCAGAAGGGATTCCTATGCCGATATTAACTTATTTAAGATGTGGGGGGAAATCAAGATTTACATTTTTCACCACAAGCTTAATGTATGTACCAATGTCCACAGCCAAATGTGGGATCATGTCTCACTGGCCATAGTCCTTCTCATACCTCAGCTGAAGGATTATGGGAATGAGTTATAGGTCCTAACTGACAATCCTAGACCAGACAGAATTTGGTCAGTGTAGAGAAGACTTATCCTTCCCTTAAGTGTGATCTCCCAGTTAATGGAAGATCGGCCCAAGTGAGGTACACCCAGCATCTGTAGCAAAAAATATTCCAGCTCTCCTACCTGATTTATAGAAGCTGGTGAGTGGCTGCACTGGTTCAGTGGTTAAGAAGCTTGCCTTGTTAGCTGGAAGGCCAACAAGTTTGCAGTTCAAGGCCAAGGTACTGCATGACAAATTGAGCATCTGTCTCTGTCCCAGTTCCTGCCAACCTAGCAGTTCAAAAGTAAGAAATTGCAAATAGATCAATAGGGACCACTTTCATGGGAAAAGATCTTGGGGCCATGAAAGGAGCCTCTTTTGGGCATCTCCTGAGTGGAGTTTCTTCAGCAAAAATCCTTTCAACCCAGAATAATTTTTGACACATAGTTATTATTACTATAGCATCTGGTTTAAAGGAAATCCTTGGGATGCTGTTATGTATGATAACTGTGTACTAACTGTCAAGGTGATTCAAACCACCATGTTTCTGCATTTTCTAGCTGTCAAGCTGCATTCCTGTTTGACAGCTACAAAATCTCACCACACAGCGTAGCCTCGTGAGATTTCGGGAGGCGCATGGTTCATATTCTGACAAGCGTGCAATGTATCTTTTATATGCAAATAAGTGGATTGAAATGTGTGCACACCTTGTTAGCCAATTGGCATTGTTTATTATTGTTACTGTAACTGTTTATACTGTATAAGTCCAAGTTTTGCCCCATCCAAACTGTGTTCAAACCCCACAAATAAAGAACTGTATTTCACTTCTACATGCGAGTCATCATTATTCCCTGAACACCAAATTGGCGACAAGGATGGGATGGTATCCCCACAAGGCAGCAACATTGGCCCATTCAACCCGGCTCATCCAGAGAAATGGGCAGTCTATGAATGCCGGTTCCACCACGCTATGATGGCCTACCACAAGATCACCGATGAGGACCAGAAGCACTCCTGTTTCCTCGCACAGTGTGGATCTGAGAAGCATGAGCTGGCCATCCACCTCATTCTTCCTCGGGACGTGGATGAGGTGCCACTTGCTGAGATCCTGTCAGCACTGAGGAAGCACCTACAACCAGAGGTCTCGATCTTCCTGGCCAGTGTGGCCTTTTCACAGAAGAGAGCAACTTCCTGGTGAATCCATTGTCGAATACGCTGCCGCACTTTGCCTTGCTGCCGCCCTGTGCAAGTGGGACAACATCGAAGAAGCGCTCCGAGACTGTCTGCTGGCCAGCATGAGGTACGAAGATGCTCAATGTCACCTCAGAGTCAGGAAGACGCTAACATTCAAGGCCATACTAGAAGAGGCATTAGTGTCTGAGGCTGCACGGTCCGGGGTGAAGCTTTTCCGGCATCACCACTCCACTGACTCAGCCGTGCAAGCTCACCAGTTCTCATCTTCATCCTCATCAGCATCTCCTGGTTCCACCTCTTCCCTGGAGTCCAGCGACATAGAGGGTGAAGTCCGAGCAGTTCAACGGAAGAGCCAAGAGCACCGCGATGATCAGGAGAAGAAATTCCTTTGTAAGTGTGATGGCTTCAGGGCCCGGCATGACAGCAAGAAGTGCCCATTCCGCACCGCAGAATGCCACAACTGCGGGTGGAAGGCGCACATAGCCAAGGTATGCAGGCAATGAAAGTGGAGGCCTTTAGCACCTGAGTCCAAGCATGGTCATTGCCGCAACGCATCCATCGCCAAGGTGTCACCAGAGCCAGATCCGTGCCAAGTGGGCAGCGTCAGTGAGCATTTCTACACCGACCTGAGCCTTCAGGATATCCCCTTCAGGCAAAAATACATCAGAAATACAATAATCAGAGCATGGATACATAAGTCATGAATCGAACAACAATATTATAATAATAATAATAATAATAATAATAATAATAATAATAATAATAATAATAATAATAATAATAATAATAATAATACAATACACTAATGAAATCAGAAAAGAAAACATATCAGTCTAAAAAAAACATTTAAGTTCTAACATAGCAAAATTAATTGCACAATCCCTCGGCCACCAACATCCCCAAAACAGAACCTCATGGCTTGCACGTCCCTGACGGAGCCAAAGAAGAGGTTGACCCGGCCTTTAAGGCCAGGAAATGGACTGGCAACTCTGGTGGAAAAGTCCTGCCACGGCAATGCCGGTCAGCTGCGCTTCCACCTCCCCCACTGGGCAGGGTGGGGGAGGGAGCCGACGGTGGAATCATGGCTCCGGTGGTGCTGGTGGTGCAGCTTTTCCATGTCCCGCCGTGGCAATGCTGGTCGGCTGCATTACCACCTCCCCCACTGGGCAGGAGGCGGGAGGGAACCGATGGTGGAATCACGGTCCTTTATACTCCCGCCTGGTGGGCCAAGGGGAGAGGCTCAGCTGGGCTCCTCTTCCCTCCCAAGACTGTCCGGGCCAGAGGAGGGGGCCGAAGATGGGGTGGGCATCTCTGGTGCACTGGCAGTGGCTTTTTCAAGCCTCGCTGCAGAGACAAGGCTCAGCTGGGCTCCTCTTCCCTCCCCTGACAAAAGTAGCTACGGGCTAGGCCCATCTCTCCTCTAGCCAAGAAATTCAAAACATTCCATCGCAAATACTTGGAATTGTCTGTGGAATGGGGTTGCCTTCTATGGGGCCAGAGGGTGGTCATTCCTGTCACTCTCTGAAAAAAGGTTTTAAATTTACTTCACACAAGTCACCAAGGAATTGTACGTTTCAAAGCTCTAGCCCGTATCTACTTTTGGTGGCCTCAACTGGACCAAGACATAGAACAGATGGTTGGCATTTGTGCCAGCTGTCAGTGCTCTCACCCAGAGCAATCCCACCTTCCCTCTCAGGAATGGGACTCTGCCAGGGGCCTGTGGTCCAGGTTACACATAGATTTTGCAGGTCCATTTAGGGGAGCCCTACTTTTGTTGGTTGTAGATTCATTCTCCAAGAGGATGGAAGTGATTAGAGTGCCCAATACCACTTGAGCCACCATGATAAAGCACCTAAGGAGGCTGTTCACAGCGTTTGGACTTCCAGATGTGCTGGTGTCTGACAACGCATCCACGTTCACATCTGCAGAATTCCAATCCTTCATGGAAAGGAATGCAATTTGGCACATCACTGCCGCCCCATTCCACCCTGCCACCAATGGCCAGGTGGAGCAGCAGGTGTGCACAACCAAAGACGCGCTTCGGCACATGGGGGAAGGGGATCTGGAGCTCCAGTTATGTCAGTTCCTTTTTACGTATAGGCTCATGCCCCTTGCCTTGGGGCTCTCCCCTGCTGAACTGCTCCAGCGAAGAAAACTGTCATCCTTGCTAGACAGATTGTATCCCTCTAGGGTGGAGGACAAGGGCACAAATATAGCGATCCAACATCAGAAGGGTTTCTCGCCCGGGGACCCTGTCCATTGCCACAATTATGCAGCCGGTGGTCCTACGTGGGTGCCTGGTTTTGTGATCGATCAAACTGGTCCTGTTTCTTACAGAATTGAAACAGCCACTGGTCTGATCTGGAGAAGGCACATGGACCATTTGAGACCCAGAATACTGGACCCACTGGACGAATACAGAAACTCAATGTTAGGGTAGGCCCCCACCCATTTAAACCCAGGGGCAGAGGTAATAGTTAGCAACCAGCTAACCTTGACCTCGAAGTGTGTTCTAGGGACTGACTTCAAGGGGAAATTGTGGAATGCTACCCTACTCCGGCCATGTGTACCCCCACACTGTCCCAGCCTAGCACTCTGGACTCCTTTTTTAATGATGACCACTATTGTTTAGAGTCACCCTCCACTCTCAGTACACATAGGAGGGACCCTCAGTTGTCCTTATCATCCCCAGCATTAGATTTTGGTTTTGAGCAATCCCCTGCTCCTTCATCTGACAAACGGGGTTTTGATTTGGGTTGTCAGTCCTCTCCCCCTAGTCAATCACTCACTTCAGCCAGATTACCCATCCTATGAGCCCCTGAGCTGGCTAAACCGAGCATCCAACCAAGAAGGGAAACTAGACTGCCATTCTGGTTAAAGGATTTTGTTTTTACCTGGGGGGAGGGGGGAGGAATGTTATGTATGATAACTGTGTATGTAACTGTCAAGGCAATTCAAACCACCATGTTCCCTTGCTTTCAAACAGTGTCTCTGTTTGACAGCTACAAAATCTCACCAGACACCGTAGTCTCGCGAGATTTCGGGAGGCGCGCGATTCATATTCTAACAGGCAGGCAATGTATCTTTTGTATGAAAATAAGTGGATTGAAATGTGTGCACACCTTGTTAGCCAATTGGCATTGTTTATTATTGTTACTGTAACTGTTTATACTGTATATTAGTCTGAGTTTTGCCCCATCCAAACTGTGTTTAAACCCCACCAATAAAGAGTTGTATTTCACTTCTACATGTGAGTCGTCATTATTCCTTGAACACCAAAGATGCCAAGGGATAGAATCAGACACCAAACCCAACTTGCCTGCCACTGTTTAA
The DNA here is from genome assembly GCA_035047345.1 of Bradypodion ventrale. NCBI lineage: Eukaryota > Metazoa > Chordata > Lepidosauria > Squamata > Chamaeleonidae > Bradypodion > Bradypodion ventrale. Next base: position 284,326,025 of record JAWDJE010000002.1, on the reverse strand, counting down.
TTGTCCTTAATTGTTTTAAATGATTGTGTTTCTTTTTTTATTAAAGTTATTTAAAAATATATATGCCAACTAGCCTTTCTTTCCAGATAGCCTTGTTCTCCTGATGGAAGAACCTTTTGAGATGCTGACCTGCAACACTGCATTGTGACTATACCTCTCCCTGACCCCCGGTTACATGTCTGATGACTCACATTTGAACAGCACTTGTGCTTCTGCTCTGGACATTGGTTACTGGCTCACAGGCACCTATGTTTCATCTTGCAATAAATTGCTTTAAAGAAGATTGTAGCATCTGTAATGTCAGCACACTACAAATTACACTATGTTATCTAAGGCAAACATATTGTTCTCTATAGTGGAGCGCACATACTCTCACCAAAGAGTAGAAAGCAAGATTAAGAATGGAAAGCTTGCTGCCATGGCCATGAAAAATATATCAAAACGGAGGGTATGTTAAGAAAAGAGCAAGGTGTTTGTGGCAGTGGGAAACCTCACATTTTGAGGGAAGGTCTTGCTTTTCAACATTGTGCCTAGTGATTTGATGGTAAGCAAAGTCCAGCTCTGTAAGCAAGCCCATCAAGGAGATGCCCTCTTCATTTCATTCATCGACTGCTACTTTCTGGGCACAAATCCATGTGTAACCTGAGCGAGCCCAAGTAATTCTCCAAACCTCATTTATGCCCTTTTAATATTTCAAATTAATGATGATGGCATATACTACAGTGCTTCAAATTGGACCATAAAAATAGATTTATCTAAAGCAGTGACTTTGGAAAGCACATTCTCTTTCCTTTCCTTCTCTCAGTTGAAACCTGTCATAGCTGCTCATTCAAAGACAGTAACCCATCCTGTACATGGGTATGAGCAAGAGAATGCCTAGCTTCCTGAATTATGGAGCATATGAAGGTTTTTGAAGGCCCTGTACAGGTGATTAGAAAGGTCACAAAAATGTATTAGTGCTAGCATGTATTGTAATTGAGATCAACAGTACTAAAGGGAAAATTGGGTGCTATAAGGTGGAACTTTCCCAGCAATTGGAGACCCTGATAAACCAGTGTTCCCAGTCATCTGATGGAGCTTCACAACTAGAAGAGGCTCTCGCCTTCATATTTTCTGTCTCCAAATGAAGTGAACATTGAAGGAGGAAATGGGGCTAGTCCCCTCTCCATCTTTATGCATTCAGGTAAACCTTTTTTGAATACCTGAATAGGTTTCAAAGACAGCTTAATCAGAGTGGACCACTTCTATGAAAATCCATCATAGCTTCTCAGGTGACAACTTTCCTAAGGGGAGAATATTTCTCTGTGGGTCAAAAGTACACAGGAATTCTTTGGAGTCTTTTTTGAAAATTTAAAGCAGAAGTTTGAAGCAACTTGCAAACTAGCAGGATCTATTTTATTTTTACAAAACAAAAAACAGAATGCCATTAATTTAACCAATCTTCTTCTTCTTTACTTCCTCTTTTAACCATTCAGTTGTCGAAAGATCTTCTTCTTCTTCTTCTGTGTCTAGGCCAGATGTGAAACTGCCAAAATGAAGCCATCTTTGGGAGCTTATTCTGCAATTCCTTTCACCTATCCTAGTGTGAGAAAAATTAGCTGGCTAACAGTGTTTCTGTTGCTCAGGATACGCCTGATTATGGATCAAAAATACCACAATCTTCAAGGAGGCTGTTTCTGTGTACCCCATCAAGGGAATTTAACCAGTCCAAGTTACAAAGTAACCACTGGGCTGCAAAACAGTGGCCAGGCATTAGATTATAGCTGTGGGTGAAGGAGAAAATTAACTTCTATACTCCATGATTTAAATTGGTATAATTTGCATATATAAATAAATATCTGCTTCTGAGATACTATAAATCAAGGTTTCTGGCACAAAATGAGAAATTGGGCAGCAGAGCTGCAAAAAAACAAAACACACAACCCAGAACAAAGCTACCCATTAATCCTTATATTTTACAGATGAGGAACAGAGAGGTTAAATGTTAAAGCAATTATCACAAGGCTAAACAGGGCTGAGATTTGCCAAGTGATTTTATCTTCCATGTATTTATTCATGTTATAGGCCACCTTTCTCCTTGATGGGAAGGGAGACCCAAGGTGTCTCACTATGTTAAAAAAATAAAAATAAAATTAAAACACAATAAATTATAATTAAAAACAATTTACAACATATTAATAATTTTTAATTATTAGTACAGTAGAGCATCAGTTAAGGATCAAAAAACAGAGTAGCTGAATTATATATTTTGACTGATGTTTCTAAGGCTTGTTGATCTGGAAGCATCATTCTTCAGGAACTTTGGCTGTAATCTCTGTTGTGGTTAATGATAGATAAGTTTCTGAAAGTTTGGCTGAGTTATGTATCACTTCCTTAGCTCTTTGATATAGTTCAATACTTCTGGATGTTCTTTCAAAGTTACAACTTGGTTTAGAAATGGGGAAGCCTTGTTCAGAATTTATAATTGACTGAACATTCCTATATCTTTTCAGTGCAGGCATGATGCTGAGCTCTAAGTACAGTAGTATCCTAAAGAGAAAATAGATACTTAGAGGGAGAAAAAGTTGACAAATACACTGTGGCATTCTTTCTACATTGTTGCTACCATTCTGTTTTCTCAGTAATATAGAACTATCAGGACTTATGAGGAAGAGTTTCAGATATGTAAGTAATGATGGTTTAAAATATTTTGCTGCCTAAAGTACACATGCTTTCCCCAGCAAGACCTGCATATTCAGAACTCTTTCCTGCATCAATCTTTCCTGCCTTCATTTTTGTCCTTACTTCCTTTTAGCCTGCTGCATATACCCGCCAGGAGGGCGGGATATAAATGCACAAAATAAATATAAATAAATAAATAAGGACGATCCTGGATGGTGAGCAACATAATTTATATTGCTCTTTTCCTCTGGAATTTTCAGTGTAGCTTACAAGTCACAACAAAGTGAATTGAAACCTGATGTGTATGATCATTGGCAGGATTTCTTAAGAGGAATGGCAAGGAGGTGGACCCTGAGGGAGGAGATATAACTCAGAGGGATGGGGCAAGACTCTCTCTTGACCTAATGCTTTGAGATAAGGGTGAACTGCAATCATGTAGGTGCTTAAGCCAGAAGGGGGGCCCTGGGCTTTCCTCATAGAGCAGCTTTCTTTATTTTGATGTGCTTTCTGAACTTTTGATAAACTTTCCTCTGTAACTTACTCTGATTACAATATATTTTTAAAATGCCTGAAGATGCCTGGAGTGTTTACTTGGCTCAGTGCTACCTTATCTACACTAATCTAGAAACCTGGGTTGCTTACCTAGGAGGTGGCAGCTCAGAAGCAAGAGGACCTACTTATAAGTAAACCTGCTTCCTGTACCCATATATATCCATACATTGTGATCAGGAATACAAGAGCATAGATGGTCTTGGTCTCCAGTGACACATTAGATGATGCCTAATTAGAACAGGGTAATGAAGCTCAACCATTCTTATCTCAGGAAGAACAAAATTAAGTTGTGATTGGAGCCAAGTAATATGCTGATGGATTGTGCTAAGCAGGGTTAGAAATGGTCCTTGTGCATGTTTGCTTTCTCTCCTCTCTCTTCAAAGTTTTCCAGCTTTTTCCTCTTTATAGATTCCCCTAGTGTTATTTTTTTTGCTCCAATTTTCTAAACTTTAAAATGAAAAAAAAGAAGATCTCTAAAGCAAACCAAATCGACTTTCTTCTTTTTCTTCTTTCTGTCTTTTTCTGCTGAAGTGCTTACTATGTTATTTGAAACTTTGCAACAAATGGAGCTTCATATATACAGTATATAATGTAAACTCCATAGCAGACGTGGAGTCATTGTTAACCTCAGAGAATCTCACACCAAGCAACTTAAAAGTGTTCAGTCACCATAGAATTTAATTTACACCTCAAATATGGGAGCAAGATACATATCTATAGAAATAGACTTTTCTGTACAGAGCGAGAGATTGACTGACCTTATGATTTGTGAAGAAAAGTATTCCCTCTCTTTCATTCTATTTCACATGTGTATGCCATTTAATGTGATATAGCTCAGGCTTCTCATTTTTGAGGGCTCAGTTTACTTCAGTATTTTTTTTAATTTTTTTATTATTATTTCTTAATATATTTGGATTGCTAATTTTTTTTACACTGGGGAAAATTTATTAGATCTTCACATTTGAAGCAAGGTAAATATACTTGCATAGCATAAAGTATGTGAGCAAAAGTTCTGCTATTTCAATGCCTTTATACACAGGTTGAAATCCTACTGATTGGGCAGTATACCACAACAGGAGTAGGGCGGGCCAGTTGCATCATTCAAACTTAAGGAGAAGCTGACAAACACAATCCCCACTAATTCAACAATATTTACAGGATTGCAGTCAGCAACTATGATCAGGCATGCTTGACAGAGAAGCATTTGTTAATAAGTTAACTTGCAATTTTATATGTTGGGATACTAGAATTTTTACAGATGAGTGACATTTTGGATGACTCAAGTGTAAGCGTTCCGTGTGCTCCGGTGTCTAGTCATGCCTGCCACATGACCACGGAAATGTCTGCAGACGCAGACAGTGCTGGCTCTTTGGCTTTGAAACAGAGATGACCACTTAACCCTAGAGTTAGATACGACTGGCTTTCGAGCAAGGGAAACCTTTACCTTTACCTTTACAAGTGTAAAATGGAGGTGACTTTTGGCATCTATCAGCAAGATTATCATTTTCATTCAGCCAAAAGAAAAGAGAGACTTCCCCTCTCAAAGTTAAATTCAACCATATTTCAGAATTTTACAATACATGCCTACATATCTTCATTTTCCTTGAGCATGTCACATGCTACTTTTCCACTCCACAGTTTAGGTACCAAGTTGAGATAATTCTTGTCAAATGGCAACATTATTTCCATTAGAAGCAAAACTAATCATCTGTACAAAGAAGTTAATTTTAAAGGCCAGCAAACTCCTTGTGGTGGGATAATAAAAATCTTACAGTGACTAACACTATTAGTGAGAGAGGTTTTTTTATGGCTTAATATAATTGTCTTCTCCCACTAACTTGACTGGTGGAGGTTTTCCCTTGCTTCTGGCATTTGAGACAAACCCAGACCCTTCTTCCTGCATTATTCCTTGCTTCCCTTGCTTTGATGATAGTTCTTTCTTCTTCCTCTGATCTCCCACCCAGCAAGAAGCATGGAAGAGCTCTCAAAATGAGAGAGTATTGTTTTACCCTATTTTTCTTCTGATTTCAACTACAAATGGTTAAGAGTAAGTAAAGATACTTTTCCCTACTTAAAATATTTCTAAGAGTAATTTTATTATACAAAGTGCTAGTAATCAGGAGTTCTCAACCTTTTTAAGCCAGGGGCCGGGTCACACTCCCTCAGACAGCTTCGGGGGCCAGATGACCATTTAGCCCTTCCTCCACCACATGGCACTTCTGGGTGTGGTGGAGGAGCCACATGAACTGGCACTGCAGGCCACATCTGGCCTGCAGGCCACAGGTTGAGAATCCCTGTGCTAGTTTGTGTGCAAAAGAAATGGGGGGGCAGCAAGAGAGAGTTTCATGAGACTAAGCTGATCTTTTTGGTTGTTTTTTTTTCTACTTCATACTTCTAGCAACTGAAAAGAATAACCAAAATTCTCAAATTGCTTGTCACCTCTTCTTGTGTATCACTCCATTGCTGAACAGATTTATATTTTATGAGTGTAGGAAAGAAGGTATCCTTGCCTACACTCCTTGCCTACAAATGACAGAGGAGCCTGGCATGCGGTGGTCCATGGGGTCACACTGTGCGACTGAACAACAACAAGGAGGTATCCACTATCTCCTTTTGAAAGCACAGGTCTCTGTTTGTATCAAACAAATGATCTCCAGCTTGTATACCAGCAAGGGGTTTATGCCAGTGGAGTATCAAGCTTTGTGGTCTAAAACAGTAGGGTGTCCATTTCTTGCAATTCACAATGTGATCTGTATAAGGGGGCAGGTAGAACTTTTAAAAATGTGTTTGGTTTTAGCTGTCATATGGCTTAAGGCACATGTCATATGGCTTTAGGCATAGATGTGACTACAAAAGTGAAGAAGCTGATCGTTACATTACATTCCCTAGTAGTGTGCAGGAGTTCTCCCAGGCAGATTTCTGGAGGTACAGTATTAACAAAACAGTAGATATTCCTTTCAGGTGTTTTCATATTTTATGACTAAGGAATGAAGGCTCCAATCCACACAATAAATTTTCAGGAAGATAGGAGAAGTGGCTGGGTGGGGCTAAGCTTTTTGGTGATGGTGTTGACTGACCTATACCAGGAACTGAACAGGGAGAGTGTGTCCTTGCTAGTTCTGCTGGACCCTTCAGCAGCTTGTAATGCCATTGGTCATGGTATTCCTCTCAGCCATTTCACTGGAGGGTGTGTTGATGTGCTGTTTTACTGTGGCTCTGATCTTTCCTGGAAAGAACTCAGAAGATGGTACTTTGAGACTCCTATTTGACACAATTACTATTGGCCTGTGATGACACTCAGGGTACTGTTTTGTGTGCCACCTGTTATACATTAAATTGCTGGGAGAGTTTGTACAGAGTTTTGGAATTTGGTCTCATTGACATGCAGATGATAATCAACTCTGACGCCTCTTTTTGTCTAACTCTGAGGAAGCTATTCCCATTGTAAACCAGTGTCTGTTGTCACTAATGGACTGGATGAGGACTAACAAACTAAAACTTAATCCAGACATGACAAAGGTGTTCTTGGTCAATTGTAAGATAGATCTGGTAACAAGGTTTCAACCTATACTGGGGTTTACACTCCCCTTCATAACTCATAGCTAGAGTGTACTTCTGGTCCAAACCATGAGCTTGCACATCCAGATATTAGTGTTGTCCATGGATGCAACTGCACAGTCAAAATGGGTGTGCCTGTTGCTGTTAAGATATAAGTCTTTGCCTAACTGGTTGGTTAGGATAATTTGTAAACTTGCATATCTGCTATGGTGCTTTAAGAGCACTGAGTATATGACAGAGTAGGTTAATTGTATTGTCCCATTAGTTTGTCTGTACTGTGGATAAAAGGAGGGTTGCAACCAGCTTAATGCTCAATGACTGCTGGAAGCTCTGCTGCTTAATGCTCAACTATTGCTGGAAGAATTTACTACTGGAAGCATCTATTGCTAGAAGCTTCTACTGCTGGAAGCATAGACTGCTTGAAGCTCAAGTACTGCTTGGGGCTTGGCTACAGCTTACTGCTTAGCTCATTGTTCTTGCTACTTTTGCGACTTTGCATTACTATTGGACTATTTGCAATTGGACTGTTGCTCTCCATGATTGTTAAGGACTGGTAAAGGGAAAATAATCTTCTACTTTGTCTTTGAAACTTCATCTTGGATATCTCTGTTATTACTGTGCTTGACTTTGAAAAGCTTTTGAACTTTGCTTTCGACTTTTGATTTTGTCACAAGGAAACAAATCTTTTCACAATACAGTGTATCTGTTTGCCTGCTATGTTATTCATTGAGTTCTCAGACTTTCGTTGACACACCCTTGCAATACAAGGGTTTACTCTACATCCTAACAGTTGCTTCAATTCCTAGAGATATCTGATTTGACCATGATGGCACCTGTCTTAGTTACATCCCTCTTGTGTTACTGTACTGCACTCTACATGGGGCTACTTTTAAAGATGGTGTAGAAACTCTAGCTGACTCAAACTGTTTCAGCCAGACTGTTAACCAAAACCAGTTACAGGCAACATAACACTGCTCAGTTAGAGCAGCTTCATTGGCTGCCAGTCCACCTCCTGGCCCAAAACAAAGTGTTCATTATGACCTATAGAACTATAATAGCTTGGGTTTAGGCTGCCTAAAGAACTATATCTCCCATATGAGACTTTCCAATTTTCAGAAATCAGAGAAGGCCTTTTCCTCAGTCCCAGCACTTTCACAGGGATGGCTGATGGGAACTCCAGAGAGCATCTTCTCTGTAGCTGCTGCCAGGTTACAAAATGCCTTTCCTTCAGAAATCAGGTGGTTTCCTTCTTCATTGTCCTTCTGACATGAAAACCATGTTTTCCAGCAACTGATCTTGTATGCCAAACATTATTATTATTTTATGTGTGTTGTGTATTTTAAGGTGTTCTTAACAGTTTCAATTATTTATTTTAATACTGTACTTAGTGTCATAAGTTTCCATTATTTCAAGATCTCATTGTGTTAAAACAAGCAACAATGACACAAAAAAGACAAGAAGAAAAAGAAAAAAATAAACTAAACTAAACTAAATAAACAAGCATGCTTGTTACTATCAGGACAGAATTTTTTTTAAAAAATCTCCTGATCTGGTAGAAGGTATGCTCCAGTTACTAAGGATGAAATCAGATGACTATATAATATTACCTGGGATTACAATAGAATGGGTTGCTTCAGTGGGTGTGATCTTTAAAACAAGATTTTTAGGCAACCTTTCTGTCCAAACGCAGTCAGTCCTAGTCCCAGTCGATTCAGCCCAACTAAATAAAAAAAAACCCGAAAGAGATAAAGAAAGTGTGTGCAACAGGACCAATAAGATCCAGACTGAGCATAGAGCTTGGTCAGACTTGGTTACGCCCAGTTGGTCACCAGGAAAGTGATTGAAACTGCTTGTGACATGGGTGCTGCAAAAAGCAAGCTACATCACCCTTTGATCACATGCTAAAACTCTTTCACAAATGCATGTATACAAATAAAGGTATTTTAAAACTTGGAAGATGAAAGAATACAGGGCAGAGAATATCAAAGAGCAAAGCATTTGAGGTGCTTGTTGATCAGTACTTGAAGCTTTAGTGAGCAGATTGCCACAGCTTTCATAATATTAAAGACAGATGGGGTTAATTAACAGGATGTCAGATTATTTACTCCTAGCAAAAATAATATTTTTATCATTTACAAACAAAGGCTACTGTTTGTAATAAGATACTTCATCCACAATAAAAAAGAACTTGTAGAAGTAAATTGTGGTTTTATCTTGGTGTCATGCAGTTTTAACTAACTGCCTTTTCCTACAGATGTTTTGTTATTTTTATGTAATGAGATCTCCTTTAGAGTAAACTAACATAAAGAACATGCTATTTATGTACATAAAGGGGGAGGAGAAATCATCTTTTTAAAAAGAACTCGTCCAAAATGTCAAAACATTTTTGCAGCAAGGAGGCATTTAAATCACAGTATCCCTAGTTACACATAGCCTGGGGCAAAATACACAGAGGAGAAGAGGGAGAAACATGGATGTTGTTTGTGTATTGCAGTGTTTTGTAGGATGTTTTAAGGGCCTTTTATGTATAAAAGTGGCTTGCAGTGTGAATGAAATGAAAACATATAAATGGGTAAAAAAATATTAAACTAAACAAAATGCTGCTAGATGGAAAAGATGCAGTTCTGTTCACTCTAAAGTTATACTGGATTATAATAATAATTTCATGTCAGAGATTTCTCTGGGTTGAAAGGATATTTTTTTAGGATTAATTAACATTTTCCTTACATGAGATAGGATGTACATGATGTTGTTGCTACTGCTAATGGCCAGAATCATCTTGGTCATTAAGTATGCATAAATTAAATCATGAAAGTCATGGGAACAAATTGCATCTACTTAACAAAGTGATGGTTGCTTTTCTAGAATAATTCAATTAGTGCCATATAATCAGTAGTGGGTTAAAAAAAATTACTACCGCACTGTGGGCATGGTATGGTGGGTGTGGCCAGGGGGAAAGCCCTGAATTGCACCCGAATTAGAACTACTTTATTTCAAAACTTGGATGGGCGGGGCCAGTCAGAATTTCTGCTACCGATTCTGGTGAACTGGTGCGAACCTGCTGATACCCACCACTGCATCTAATACTTACAAGGTGCACCACCAGCTATTAGTCAATATCACAGTTGAAATGGCTCCCTGAAACACATTACTAATCTCTCCTCTTACTGGCACATTAATAGTATTAACACTAACTTCAGTTGCTTGAAAGGCAAAAAGGTGACATTTGTAGAGAACCTTTTGGAAAGATACATAAATACATTGGCCTCTCCAAACAGTCCTGTCTTGAGGATTTACATATTTCAGGAAGGCTCCATAATTCAGTGGTAGAGCACATGGTTTGCTGCACAAGGTTTTGGTCACAGGTTCACTCCTCAAGCATCTACCAATACATCTGGGAAAATTTCGGCATGAAACCCTGAAGAGGCAATGACAGGCCATGTTGAAAAGTGCAGGCTAAAGCAGCTAGTGGGAAGATCTCATATAATTCTGTCTTCTGTTTTCCTATTTTATTTATTTATTATTTATTTATTTTTTCACGCTTATATACCGCCCACTCAGGTACAACCCAACTCAGGGTGGTTTACATAGCGGACAGTAAATACATAAAAGACACATGATAAAAAGTTAAAAGTTAAAAAAGTTTTTTAAAAAACCCACCCCTAAGAGGTGCGCAAGAACCGAAGGGACCTTGGGGGAAGGCACACTTCTCTATACCAACCACCCAACGGTACCCCCATCCCCACCCGCACCCCAAACTTGGCCCGCCAGCCAGGTCTTTAGTTCCTTCCTAAAGAGCAACAACTCCGTCTGGAGACGCAGTTCCACAGGCAGGAGGTTCCAAAGGGCTGGTGCGGACACGGAGAAGGCCCTCCTCCTTGTGCCAGAGAGGTGAGCCCCCCTGGCTGATGGCACAATTAGAGAGCCCCTCCGGTCTGCTCTAGTTGGACGGACAGATGTCCTTAGGGCGATGCGGTCTCTAAGATACCCTGGCCCACTACCATGTAGGGCTTTAAAGGTCAAAACCAGCACCTTGAATTGCACCCGGAGACAAACTGGTAACCAGTGCAGCCCCCGAAGCAGTGGTGAGGCATGGGCATAACGTCCACACCCCATCACCACCCGGGCCACGGCATTCTGGACCAGCTGCAGCCTCCGAATGGTCATCAAGGGCAGCCCCATGTAGAGCGCATTACAGTAGTCTAGTCTGGAGGTCACCAGAGCATGAGTGACCATGAGCAAAGAGTCCCGGTCCAGGAGTGGGCACAACTGGCGAATCACCCGAAGTTGGGCGAAGGCCCTCCTGGCCACAGCCGCCACCTGTTCTTCTAGCAGCAGCCGCAAATCCAGGAGGACCCCCAAGTTGCGCACCGGGTTGGTCTGGGGCAAAACAGCCCCATCCAAAACCAAAGATGGTAGCTCCCGGGATAACACAGGACCCCCTATCCATAGCCACTCAGTCTTGCTAGGATTCAGCTGTAGCCCATTTGCCCCCATCCAGACCCCAACAGCCTCCAGACAGCTGGAAAGGACTTTAACTGCATCACTGGGGTTCCCACGGGCCGAGATGTACAACTGTGTGTCATCCGCGTACTGGTGGTACCGCACCCCGTGGGAACGGATGATCTCACCCTGCGGCTTCATGTAGATGTTAAATAGGAGAGGGGAGAGTACCGAGCCCTGAGTCACCCCATATTTTAGGGGCCTAGGACTTGACCTCTCACTCTCCAACCACACCGACTGGGTCCGGCCCCTCAGAAATGAGGAAAACCAGGACCACACCGTACCCGGATCCCCAATCCTCGGAGCCGTTCCAGAAGGATACCGTGGTCAACAGTATTGAAGGCCGCTGAGAGGTCAAGAAGAGCAAGGACGGATGGATGACTGCCATCCCGCTCTCGCCAGAGATCATCCATCAGCGCGACCAATGCAGTCTCAGTACCATATCCAGGCCTGAATCCTGACTGGAAGGGGTCCAGATATTCCGCTTCATCCAGCACCCCCTGCAGCTGACGTGCCACTGCCTTCTCCAGAACCTTCCCCAAAAAAGGAAGGTTGGATACAGGTCTGTAGTTGGTTAGGATTGCTGGATCGAGGGATGGCTTCTTCAGGAGGGGGCACACAAGAGCATGTTTCAGCAGTGCAGAAAATATCCCCTCTCGAAAAGACGCGTTAATTATAGCCCCGACCCAGCCACCTGTCACCGTCATAGAGGCTTTTACCAGCCAGGCGGGACAGGGATCCAATGGACAATTAGTGGCACTGACCGCTGCAAGGAGCCTGTCCACTTCATCCGGGGCAACAGGATCAAACCGATCCCAGGTAACACCGCAAGACTGCGCACTGGCTCCCCCCGGACCCTCCCTGTCCACACCAAGTTTGAACCCCGAGCGGATCCGATCGATTTTCTCCACCAGATGGTCAGCAAAGTCCTCAGCCGATCCCTACCAACCAGGCACAGGCCCCGCCCTACCCAGGAGGGACCTGGTCACCCAAAACAGGGTGGCTGGGCGATTAACAGTGGAGGCAATAAGGGAGGTGAAGTACTGCCTCCTCACCACCCCCATCGCCACTAGGTAGCCCCTAATAGCGGCTCTAGCTAGTGTCCAATCAGAATCGCTCTGGGTCTTCACCCAGTGGTGCTCAAGGTGTCTCTTTGCCCGTTTGAGCTCCCGTAGTTCTTCAGTGAACCACGGGGATGACCTAGCTCCACGGGCTCTGAGAGGCCGTAGTGGAGCGATTACATCCAAGGCAGATGTTGACGACCCATACCACAGGTCAACAATTGCCTCAGGTGAATCGTGTTGCCGATCCAGAGGAAATTTCCCCAGTTCCCTCTGGAATCCATCCAGATCCATCAGTTGCCGGGGGCGGGCCACTTTAATCGACCCTGCCTCCTTACGATGAAGTGTCGCCCCCAGAAAGTCTAGAGCCACCAGATAGTGATCTGACCATGGCACAGGTGTTATGTCTAGCTTCTGTAAACTCAGATCACTCTGCCACCGCCCCAACAAAAAGACTAAATCTGGCGTGTGGCCACTGCACCTGGTCGGGCCCTGAATTACCTGAGCCAGGTCCATAGCTGCCATGGAAGCTATGAACTCCTGTGCCACCTCGGAACCAGACCCCAGTGAAGGCAAATTGAAGTCCCCCAAAACCATAAGTCTAGGGAACTCCAAAGCCAATGCCGAGATGGCTTCAAGGAGCCCAGGCAGGGAGTCCCTTACCCTGCAAGGAGGCAGGTACAGGAGTAGAACCCCCAACTGACCATTAGGGCCCAACCGCAGGAGCAGAGCCTCACAACCCAAAATTTGTGGAGCGGTGGCCCTGGCGACTCCCAATGACTCCCTGGCTATAATGGCAACACCACCGCCCTTACCCACATCCCTAGGCTGGTGCCAAACACCGAACCCGGCCGGACACATCTCTGATAGAGGCACCCCATCCTCAGGTCTCAGCCAGGTCTCAGTGATGCATGCCAGGTCGGCCTGCTCCCCCAAAATAGAGTCTTGTATTAGGGGAGCCTTATTACAGACTGACCTGGCATTCATCAGCAGCAGCCTAAGGGCGGGGTCACCCTGGATCAGCTGATCAGGACCTAGAGGTGAAACCGGGGGGCCAGAACGCGGGACAGATACTAAGCATCGGTCCTGCGTTCCTCGAGTGCGGCCCACCCCACGGTTCCCGCTATAACGCCCCATGCCCATCACAACCTCTAAATGAGCCCCTGGAACCTCCACCATTAACCCAGACGGAGTGTCGCCCTCTCTTCCTGGCTGGCAAGGCCATCTCCCCCTCCCTCCCTCCCTAACCCACTGAAAACATACCCTCTCACTCCCTCCACCCCCCCAACAGAACTCCAATGATGGGAGTCTCCTCCTCCCGGCCCTGGTCCAAGCGCTGTAAGGCCACGGGGGTGATGGGGAGGGGGGCACCGCCCCTAAGGCCGCCAAGAAACCCCAGGTGGGGCCATAGTTCTCCTCCCCACCCTGGTCCACGCGCCATGAGGCACGATGCTGCAGGGATGGCGAGGGGTGCCACTTTTGAGGCCGCAAGCAACCTCAGGTACGGCCAATGTTCTCCTCCTCGCCCCAGTTCTGGCAGCGCAAGGCTCGTGGCTGCCGGGATGGTGGAGGGGGCTGCTTTTGTGGCCGCAAGCGACCCCAGGTATAATCAATGCTCTCCTCCCCACCCCAGTCCTGGCAGTGCAAGGCTCATGGCTGCATAGATGGCGGGGGGCGCCATCTTTGGGGCCACAAGCGACCCCAGGTGCAGCCGATGTTCTCCTCCCCGCCCCCGGTCCTGGTGGCACAAGGTCCTCCCTGTAGTTGCTGCGACGGACCTGCACAGCCAGGAAAAATATCCCCTTTCCGAAACCAGCCATGGGACGGAAGACAAACATCCAATGTTCTCAACGGCCTCCACTCCCGAAGATGAAACCGGCTAAGCGGTGGTGGAGGCGGTGGAGGTGGCCTTGGAGCCCAACCAGGAGTCCAGAAGTCGCCCTGCCTCAGGTGTTCTCGCCAGTCTCCCTCCTGAAGGCAGTGTTCTCGGCAGGCCAGGGGCTGGTGGCTTTTACCTTCCCTCAGGCTGAAAGAAGCAGCCCAGGATCAGCTGTGGCCTTGGTGTTCTTGGCAGGCCAGAGGCTGGTGGCTTTTATCTTCCCTCAGGCTGAAAGAAGCAGCCCAGGATCAGCTGTGGCCTTGGTGTATTCATTTACTCTTAGACATATTTCATGACTGCACTCTTCTGAAGACATCCTGTAATATGATTCATATGGCTCCTTATCAATACAAAACATTAATAAAATTGTCAGCTAATTTTAAAGCAATCTCAGAATAAAGCTGCCACAAAAGTAATTCTTCTTCTTTAAGTGCTATATACAGTTCTGAATATTGGCTGCCATCATGGCAATCAGCAATGAAGATTGTATTGGGAACAATATAATGCAGTAGTCTTTCATTTGCCTTCTGCATAGCAGTGTGACACCCATACCTCTGGTCCAGTTCCATGAGGCACTTTCTAGTCCTGAACCCTTTTTGATGAAGCTGCTGCTCTCCAGCAAGATGGATTCAATTGGGATTTAATGCACTTGGGGACCATCACCCTTCCCTGTGGACTTTGCCACTCAAGGCCATTAGTCCTTAGGGTTTTCAGGTTAGTTAACTGCCACCTGACAATTGATACTGAGTTGCTATCAGTATGGTCTACTCTGTTACCATAGCAGCTTAACTGGGACAAAACTAATGCAAAAACTAATTTTATCAAATCAGTTAAAAACTGCACTCTCTGAGAAATGATTGATGGAGCCATCTTTGTATCTTGGTCAAGTTGGCCAAGATTCTACATGCCACATCTGGTTTGGCTCTATCCTTTGTGAAATAATAGCTCCTATCCTATCTCAGATTAGTCCTGAGATATTTGGCACTTCCATTCCACACAACATAGTCTTCTCACACTTTAAAGCTGTTGGTTAGTGAAATGCTGCAAGGTATTTGGGGGACTGACACAACTGCCTCCCAGCACCTGCCATTAAAGGGAAAAAATCTCACTGTCCCCAATGGTAGGGCTAACAAATTGAGCAGGCTAGTAAAGCAAGTAAGCAGCCTGAAAACTCCAGCTAAAACAGGATTTTTGGCACAAATTATTAGACAACAACCTATAAGCTGTAAAGGTTGCTAACCTCCTCTCATGGAAATGAAAACTTGCATAGTAAAAGTAAAGGTTTCCCTTGCTCGAAAGCCAGTCATATCTGACTCTAGGGTTCAGTGCTCATCTCTGTTTCAAAGCTGAAGAGCCAGCACTGTCTGCCTCTGCAGACATTTCCGTGGTCTTGTGTCAGGCATGACTAGACACTGAAGTGCACGGAATGCTGTTACCTTCCCACCGAAGTGGTCCCTAGTTATCTACTTGCATTTTCTTGCTTCCAAACTGCTAGGTTGGCATAATGACATAAGGATCAAACAGGTATGGTATCTGTCAAACAGAAAAACGTTGGGAGAAGTGGTTGCCTCACCCTGACCATGACTGCAGCATTTGTAGCATAAGCCTCTATTTGTGCCATGACAGATACAGCAGGGGTGAGGATCAGGCTAGAATTGTTGCTGCCATTTGTCTAGCAAAAAACCACATATTTCAGAAAGCAGTACTAAAAAGCCTTCACAAATTCTCAATCTCTTTAAGCATTTCCTATCTCTCAAAAATAGAAAGAGACAAAATGTCTCACTCTCTTTCTGCCCTTCAAGAGTGAGTGCAAACCTACTGAGGATTAAATGAGCACTGACACAAAAATCTAACCTTTCCCCAGCTGAGTCCCTTTGGTCGGAGGTGCAGATGTGATTGTGTAACAACTTGCATTTCACCTCACAGAAGAGGGAAAGAGAAACTTCTAAAAGGGTTTGCCGGATGGAGTAGGTTTTCTTTATTTGTTTTTGGTGGTATTTCCTTCTTACTATTTCTGTCATATTCCTCTAATAATTATGCTGCTTTTCACATTATATTCATCAATATGTGCACACATGTACCTGCACAAACCCACACAGAGAATATTTGCATTATATCTAATGATGACTGACATAGCTGTCTCTATACTAGTGTGACTTCTCTGCGATAGCTGAATACTTTACAGTCTCACCATAGGAGCCCCCCCCCCCCATCTTTGAATATGTGGGAGAGGGAATTATTAGCTGTGATATAATGAGGGGGAAGCCACACTGTGTTATAATGCAAACCAAAGATTCTGCCTCTTCCTACTGCTTAAACTATATGCTAGTTTTCCCCAATAAAATGGTTGCCTAAGAATGCTGTGCAAAGTAATTCTTAAGCCCCAAAAAACATGTGCAAGCAAGTCCTAATTCCTATGACATGCCTTTCTAAAGTTCTGGGTTGAACCCAGATTTCATTTCATTCAGCTAGACTGCCTGGAATGATTAACCCTTTTCCCAAGCCCCCTGAAAATATTTTGTCCAGAGGATTGGGAGTCTGTTGCCAAGAATGGGCTGTAGAGAGCCTATGTCTAAAGATCAAGTTGAAA
Source organism: Bradypodion ventrale (assembly GCA_035047345.1). NCBI lineage: Eukaryota > Metazoa > Chordata > Lepidosauria > Squamata > Chamaeleonidae > Bradypodion > Bradypodion ventrale. The sequence continues at coordinate 284,309,221 of JAWDJE010000002.1, read as the reverse complement.
CATATTTCAAGAACACAGGTAAAGGTTTCCCTTGCTCAAAAGACAGTCGAATATGACTCTAGGGTTCAGTGCTCATCTCTGTTTCAAAGCCAAAGAGCCAGTACTGTTTGCTTCTGCAGACACTGCCATGGTGGCAGGCATGACTAGACACCAACAAGGCCACCATCAGGGGGGACAAGGGGGACTGCTGTCCGGGGCCCGGAGCTGGCAGGGGCCCAATGGCGCTGTGTTAATTTTAATTTTTTTATTTAATTATTATTACTTTTTTTAAGCGCAGCGCGCGGCACCACTGCACATGTCCCACCACCGCCAGAGGGCTCCGCCTTGACCCAGAGCAACATGGCTAGGGAGAACTTGCTGAGTGCACTTCTTCCTTAGGCTCATCTGTACTTCCTGCATGCAGCCTTTGGCAATGCCCCCCACATGTGCCTCGCCCAGGGCCGAAGCCCGAAGGTGCGCAGGAAGCAGCACCGCCGGTGCATGGTTTCTTCCAGACCAGGACCAGCATGCCTCTTGCACTGAAGCCTTGACCATGAGGCACACTGGTCCTGGTCTGGAAGAGACCGCACAACGGGGCTGCTTCCTGCGCACCTTCAGGTTTCGGCCCTGGGTGAGGCATGTGTAGGGGGCATTGCTGAAGGCCGTGCGCAGGAAGTACAGATGAGCCTAAGGATTCAGGAAGTTCCCCCTAGCCACACTGCTTGGGCAAGTGGTGGCAGCATGGCAGTGGGTGGGTGAAGCGGTGGCACCCCTCCCCCGTGGCATCTGCTAATGAGGCTCGGCAGGTCCTTCTTCTCTATGTGTTTGGGGTGGGTGTTGGAGGGTGTCATTCCACAACTATTTTCCTTCTTTCCTTTGCTTCCCTCACCACCTTTGTCCCTGTTGTGTATTTGTGTTCAGCCGAGTTAGAGCAGCTTAGATACTTGGCCGGTCAGTCCCAGTGTAGCGGACTCATATCCTAATATCAGGGCCATTGCCAGGATTCTAGATGTGGGTGGGCAAGTATTTTTTCAGGAACTATTGGAAACCATGCTTTGCCAGGGTGGGCAAACTGCTAACTCAGGGTGGGCCTGGCCCACCCCCCTGGTTATGGCCCTGTATAATATATGTGGAGCAGTTGAAAAATCAAACATCTCAAACTTTACTGAGACATTTTTTGAAATGGTAGTCGTGTTGGTCTGTGTTTCAAGCATATCTGAGAATAAACACACAAACAAAAAGACAAAATTTTTTTGTGGTACTTTAAAATTTGCTGCAGTATTTTGATGTTAGCTTTCGTGGATCAAGTCCACTTCATCAGACAGAAGAGTGAGATTTCATGGCCTTACATTACATATAAAGTTAAAGGTAAATGTTTCCCTTGCTCGAAAGCCAGTCGTATCCGACTCTAGGGTTCAGTGCTCCTCTCTTTTTCAAAGCCAAAGAGCCAGCGCTGTCTGCTTCTGCAGACATTTCTGAGGTCATGTGGCAGGCATGACTAGACACCGGAGCACACAAATGCTGTTACCTTCCCACTGAAGTGGTCCCTATTTATCTACTTGCAATTTCTTGTTTTCGAACTGCTAGGTTGGCAAGAGCTGGGATGGATGACAGGAGCTCATCATTAGGAACGTAAATAGCATTCTGTGTGCTCTAATGTCTAGTCATGCCTGCCACATGTCCATGGAAACATCTGCGAATGCAGACAGCACTGGCTCTTTGGCTGTAATCAGAGATGAGCACTGAACTCTAAAGTTGGATACAACTGGCTTTCAAGCAAGGCTTAAAGACTAACTGCTGTATTTTAATCTGAACTTTTGTGGACCAAGTCCACTGGCTCTTTGGCTGTAATCAGAGATGAGCACTGAACTCTAAAGTTGGATACAACTGCCCATCAATTTCTTTTGGGAAATTGTGTATTCTACCCATTGCTGCCACCCCAATGCAAGGAGAGAGAAAAATGTGTGTGTGTGTGGGGGGGGGGCAATAGGATTGCTCAGTACGGGGCCCAGAAATTTCTGATGGTGGCCCTGGACACCGGAGCTGCATGGAATGATGTTTACCTTCCCACAGAAGTGGTCCCTATTTATCTACTTGCAATTTCTTGCTTTCAAGCTGCTAAGTTGGCAGGAGCTCATTCCGTCCTGCAGTACTCGGGAATCGAACTGCTGACCTTCTGCCTCTTAGCCACTTGAGGCACTGCAAGAACACAACACTCATCAAAAAATAAATGCAATCCCATGGGGTTTTTTTAAAAAATGGAAGGTGATGTGGAAAAGAATATGACCCCCCCGCCGCCTTAAAATTTCTCACAACTAAGGATAATGTAGTAATTCATTTATCACATGACAACACAATTGCATTTATAATTACCAGTTATCATAATTACTGCTTCAATTGATTAATGTAAAAAACCTTATATGAGTAATTAAAGAGATGGGAATACCAGAACACCTTATATGGGGTCACAAAGGGTCGGAATGGACTATGCGACTGAACAACAATAATAACAACACAACTTTAAAAAAGGTTTCCTGTGGAAAATAGCTCAACATCCACAACAGATTCCTGGGGGAAATGAACGAGCAAGAATTCACAAAGAAGATCAACTCCTCTGGCTTGGATTTAAAAAAGTTCAGTCTGTGTTCTAATCAGCTCACCTAATAGTCTATGAAATGCAGGTGGCAGAACCACGGTGAACTTGGGAGAATGGAGCTTTCACAATGAGACAGTTCACTGCAACTACATAGAAGAACAGGCAACTTCACACCTCCAGTATGTCAATGTATTCTATGCCTTCCAACATGTATTATGGAAAACTTCATGCTAGATGATTGAAATGCTCTTGATGTTGTCTGGTACTGGGCAAAATCTAACTGATATATTTATTAATTTTATTGCTGGCACAAATAAAGAGTGCTCATCTATGAAAGGAGGTCTGAATAATATCCTAGATATTCTTTACCACATGATCTTTGTTCTGCTAATTCTCACTTGTTATAGCTTGGTTGTTTTTGTTTTGAATTTCTAATCCTTTTAATTACTATTCTCTTCTTAAAAGAATTTAGGCAAATTAAATGTTAAAATCCATCCCTTATATTTGGATTGGACTTTTCATCACTGTACAATTGTCAGTCTGCTTATTCAGATTGGGGCGCATGTATCTGATGAAGGGAAGTGCACTTCATAGAAGCATATGCCAAACAGAATTTACTAGTTTTTAAGCACACAATTTTTTGTCATTTCCCCCACAACTGATTAACACAGTGAACTCCTGGAAATTGCAATAGTTTATTGAGTTATGTTTTATTGATATTTCTGAAGTTGTTTGGGATAGTAGCATCTGTTCTTGAAATCACTCATTGATTTGTCAGGGTGTCTGTAGTTTGTATGAAAGTTTTCTAACATCCCTTCCTGCGAGAAGCAAATCACACATATAAAATAAGCACAGAAGGACTGGCTGGTTATTAAGTAAAGATGTAAACATCCAATGTTTCACATTCTGCTACAAAGGTACAATCATATTACTCTTTTGCTATGTATAAACCTGGAGTGCCGTCAGGTGGCTAGAATGTATGGCATAAGCAATGGCCAACTACTTCCATTGTCATGACAGCTTTGTTCTGTCCGAGAAATATGCTTACTTTGTATTATTAAAGTTCATCCTCAAATGTAATTGGATTACTTAAGCATGATCATTCAGGAACAGAGTAGAGTGAATTGAAAAAAGATGCTGTAACTTTCAGCCAAACAGGTATTATTACACAATATAGAGTAAACACAATGTAGGATAATGAAGTGTGTGTGTGTGTGTGTGTGTGTGTGTGTGCGTGTGTGTGCGTGTGCGTGTGCGTGTGCGTGTGTGTGTGAGAGAGAGACATTTCCACTCAGTAAGGAAGTTTATGTTTCCAAGCATGTGACCAACCAGGCAACTGAGTGGGCTCACAGGAGCACAGTCTTGGGAATAGCAGCTGTTTTACATTTTTCTATTCCAAAAATAAATAATTATATAGCTCATTAGTGGAGGACCAATACAGAAGTGATTGGGGAAAGATACTTGTTATGTGCATAAATACAACATAATTGACTGCCCCCCCCCCCACGACACAAAATGGTGATAAAAAGTAGTACCAGCAGTAGTTACTCCATTGGTGAAGAAAAAGTCTTCTCTCAAAGAGATAATTAATAAAACTGAACACCTGTGTGATTTGCATTAAATCTTCTGTTGGTTTAATGTAACACAAGGAAAATGAACAAGATAGACTTAAATTCCTTCAGCTAAACATATGAAGTGATCCAAAAAAAATAACAATTCTAGCCCTAGCCAAATATTCTATGAGGGTAAACTAACTGCAGGCACAGAGTTCAATCTCTGAATTTGCTCCTTCCTTCTCTGATCTTGTCAGCTTGTCAGCTTTTTCTTCATGTGATACGTTTGATGAGGGAGAACTCCACTATCCCTGGACACTCTCCATGGGAGGCTGGACCCTAATTTTCTGGAGTCTTATGTGCAAAGGTCCTACAGCTAGTGAAGCTCTCATTCTTCAGACTTATTTCCTCCACCTGTAGGAAGGGAATGAAAGTGACTCTGGAGGGACTTTCTTTACAGTATGCACAGTGATTTTACTTAAATCCTAACACATAGATAAATTGTAGAGATTTAAATGAAGAAGTTATCTTGGCAGTAAATGTGACAAAAGTGAGATGGAAGAGCAATTGTTGGGGGGGGGGAAGCAAATTTACAGTACCTAAAACTCATGCAGTAAAATCCTATAAATCTCTCCCCAGATGTAAGCAGTATTAAATTGGCTCTGGAAGGTCTCTTTACCTGATTCTCAAGAAGTTTAAGCATGGTAAGACTCAGAAAATTGCTGAGAATAAGAAATTGTTCGAATGTTCCCCATATCCGTATGCCATGATATGTCATGCACAGTAGTTACAAATGAAAGATAGCTCATGGAACTTCAAGATAACTAATATATTGGCTAAATCATTAGGGTGAGACTTATTTAACACAGCAGCCCAAGAGAAACTGAGCAGTCTAAATCTGTACTCATCAGTTGGTGGACATTTTTCTTTGGAGGATTCTCATGGTCAGAGCCTCATCACCACTTTGTGGAATAGTGAACCCTGGTGGTACAATGTTTTGAGTTTGATCCTAATGGGGATCTAGGTTGATCCAGTCTTCTATCCTTTCGAGGTCAATAAAATGAGTATCCAGCATGTTGGGGTTCAAAAAAGCTAATTACCTTGTGAACCACCCAGAGAGTGCACTGAGTGCTATGGGGGTTATAGATAAATGTAATTGCTATTGCTAACAGTTAAGACAGTGACAATGTATTGGAAAATGGCCTTTATTTCATGAAACTGAGAATCTATAATTTCATGAATGACTAAAGTACAGACTCTAATCCAGAATTCTAAGCTTTTATTTTACCATTTAAGTGGCAGGTTGAACACCCCAATGAAATAACAGCTGTAATAACATTTTATCTAAAGGCTTTTCTCCTGCCTCAGAAAGGGCATGGAGATTAAATCGTAAGTTTATCTGCCAGCATCACATAGGGCAACACAGGGCAGATACATCAGATTAATCTCCTCAGCAATTCGCTAGTGACCCTATGTCAAAGACGAGGTATACAAGTAGAGTGTAAGGTGATGAAAATGTTATACATGAGGGAAATATTTACCTCTGAAATGTTTCTTAATTATCAGTACTCCAAGGAACTAGATGCTTATTTTCCATTTCAGAAGATGCTGAAAAGAGCATAATTTCCCTGTGTTAGCATATTAATTAGCACAGCAAAAGTGGGTTTGCTGCAATAAATCATTGACTGAAATCCTGTTGTGTAGTTAGCAAACTTTCAGAGAGGAATTGTCTTTAAATTAGAAACTTCTGCAGGCATTATGTCATACATATTGAATTGTGTGAATCAGCATCCAACACAATATTCAAAGAAGTTTCTTAGTTTACCTTGGATACCTTGGAGTTGTTATTCAGTGAAGAGTCCTTGTATGAGTAGTCGTCTCCACAATGACATTCCACACAACTTCTATACATAACGATCTGTCCCTGGCAGTTCTTCTCCATGTTGGTCCAACATTTTTCTTGAAAAAATCTTTTCATCTGTGAGGTGTTCTTCCCCTGGGTCTTTTGCAATCTCTCGAATATCAATTAATTATTCTGGCACTCCATCTATTGTCACTTGGGTGTGCAACATGGCCAGGCCACCTTAATTTGTTCATCAGGTATTCTGTTATTACGTTTTTTAGCAGTGATCTTCACCTGATGTCCTTATTTTTCACTTTATTGTGAAGTGAGATCCCGAGCATTGATCGCTCCATTACTCACTGTGTAATGAGCAGCTGTTTAAATTCTGCAGCTGTTAAAGCCCACATTTTGCTGCCATATGTCATTGTTTTCAAGACCATAGAATTGAACAAATTTGCCTTTATTTCTGATTTAGCTTTTGACTTCAAGATGGCTGACCCTTCTCTGAATTTACACCACACATTCTCTGACTTCTAGATATTTAAGATTATGGTGATTTATTTCTAAAAGTTACACCTTTTGTGTCACTGCACAAGATTCTAGTTAATATTTTTACAAAGCTTGCTTAGGCCAAACTGTATGTTACAGACAAAGGATCACTAGAAAAGGGAATACTTTTTGAAATGATTATTACAGTGATCTTTACAATAGGAGCTTTTTAAAACTCCGATAGTTTGCAAATTATCTTGCATTGTTTGGTGATTGGCCCAGGCCATAAGCAAATACTTTATTTGTAATGATGATTCCGTTGCCATGGAAGACTGCCTTAGTCATATCTCTTGACTACTAAAGCAGTTTTGGCTCTGATCATGGCTTATATGTAACATACACTTTAGTTTTGATATTCTGACAGTTTGGTCATTCCATTTAACTGAAGAAATCTGTTGAACGTCAAGCCCTATGTCTCCCCTTCCTGACCCACAAAGCCTAATAATTAGCCAAACCACATACGTTCAAGGCAAAATCAGTTGTGAATCAAGACCTTGACGGAGGAGTCCTCCAGCAAGGATGAAACCAATACAACAGATAAACTGTGGAGAGAAGAACTGTCCAGCCTAGGAGACTCTGGTCCCTTGAGAAGACAGAAGCCCAAGACTGTGGGTGATGACAGCACAGGGATCTAGTCAGAGGAGGTGGTAGAACCTTCATTCAGTCTAGAGAATGGAGAAATAGAGAAAGCTGAAAACATGAGTTGGTATTGAAATCCCAATATGAAGTGCTTTACTTCAAGGAGAAAGAAAGAGAGGAATTTCTCTCAATGTGTCCTAAAGAACCTCCTTGGGCTGTGAGGATCAGTAAAATGAGTACTCAGCATGTTGTGGGCAAAGCGTCTTTGGATTGCTTCACCTGGGTATCACCTTTGGTGAGCAATTCAGCACCTTCTGCCTTTACCTTGACTTTCCCATGGCTTGGATCTTTTCTGATTGGCAGTCACACTTGCCTTGACCAGGAGAGAGCAGGACAAACTCTGTGGATGAGGTGCTAAGTACTATCTAAACAGTAACACAATTAAGGGATACTGTGCTTGGAACCACATGCTGAAAATTTAAAGAATCTGGTGATATGGAGAAGGCCCAGAGGTGTTATTCTCACTTACTCCCTTCCACTTTTTTTAACAGAACAGCAAAATAACTGAAAGAATATGGGGAAATGATCAGAGCCAGCATCCATGCTGGCTGGGAGAAGCTAGGGATTACAAACTAAAAATAAAATAAAAAGGAACTGTTTAAAGCTCTGAAAAAGCTAAGCTTGTATTCAAGGTCATATCATACTCTTCTTTGTTCTCTATTCTCTGCCCAGAACAGCCATGTGTGTTCTCATTTATGTTTATGTTCTCTTATTCTTCATCTGTCTTATTTATTGTCTGCATGAAAGTTGTGAAAATATTGTATGAATCATTTAAGGATGGTTTTAAAACTGACATATTTATTTATGAGATGCTAAAACCTGCACTTGATGACATTACCACCTCATTTTTACATGGGGAGCTGTTTATGTGAAACAGTCCCAAAGTGACAAGCTGCAAATTTACCACATCAAAGAAAATAGTAAGTCAAAGACAGATATACTGTGTGCTAGGTGTGGAAAAGTAAATAAATCAGATATTATCTAGCCAGAAGTGTTACATGGGCAACATTGGAAAATATGGAGAGATCAATTATTAAGCCATAGTAACTTGTAAATGTCAGGTGTTGGTATATTATGCCTTACATATGGCAAAAGTGATTTGTATGGGCTCTAGTCCTCAAAATGATTTGCCTTAATAAATTGGTTAGACTCTGAGGTGCTATAAGACTCCTCCTTGTGATTGATATGTGAATACCAACATTTCACACATCTTTAGATGGTGTCAATGAATGGAATGTGTAAAGTAGCAGGTGAATTTAGGGGCTAATGACAGGCTAGGGACACTGAACATTTTTAGTCTCTCATTTACCTTGCTTGCCCAGTGCAACCACTGCTGAAGTAAGGAGGATAATAGTAGGCATCTGGAAGTCTCCACTTTCCCCTTTTCTAGCCTCTGCATGTACAAAAAGCTTTTTAGATACCGTATTTATTCGAGTATAACGCGCAAAATTTTATACCCAAAAAAGGACTCAAAGTTTGGGTGCGCGTTATACACGAGGACTGGGTGCGCACCTCTTTTAAACGAGCCTCAAGGGTAGGCACGGAGCACGCCGCGGCCCTCCTCCCAGGCGGCGGCAGGCGCCCAGGTCCCGCTGCCGCCGCCGCTCACCTGCACGCACCCGCCGGGTCAAGAAGGGAACCCTCCGGGGGAGGCGCTAACGCCAGCCACCCGCGCTCCCGGGCCGCGCGACTGAAGCCGGCGCCGGGTAGGCACGGAGCACGCCGCGGCCCTCCTCCCAGGCGGCGGCAGGCGCCCAGGTCCCGCTGCCGCCGCCGCTCACCTGCACGCACCCGCCGGGTCGAGAAGGGAACCCTCCGGGGGAGGCGCTAACGCCAGCCACCCGCGCTCCCGGGCCGCGCGACTGAAGCCGGCACCGGGTAGGCACGGAGCACGCTGCGGCCCTCCTCCCCGATTGTCATCTAGCGCCCAGGAGCTCCACCCGCCGCTGCCCCACTGGAACGGTACGGGAACCCTCTGGGGGAGGCGCTACCGCCAGCCACCCGCGCTCCCGCGCCGCGCGACTCAAGAGCCGGCAAGGGTAGGCACATTTCTTATGTCAATTTCAATCCGTGGTGTGAAACAAAATTTTATACCGAGGTTTCATGGAAAATTAGGGGTGCGCGTTATACACGAGTGCGCGTTATACTCGAATAAATACGGTACTCTGGTGTGAAACTAATAACTGAGAATGTATATAAGACAGCTATGTAGTATAAGATATCATGTAACTACTGGGGTTATTATTATGACTGCACAGAAGTGCAGTGATGCTATCGTGTGACATAGCAAAAGAGCATCCTACAATGTAATTCTAAAAATGGGATCATGCCAAACAAAACATGGTAAATTTGGCACATTAGGAGTAGACCGGCCTTTTGCTGCCCTGTCCTAAATTTGGTGATGTTTGGTCAAACAGTTTAAAAGTTTTGATTTTAAAAGTATAGATGTGATTTACACACCCCATACAGACATTGGCAGCCTGTTTTTTGTTGTTGCCAGATTTTAAAACATGCTAACATATATTTTCAAACACCTAAGTTTTCTATCTACAAAGTATAGTAATTGCCTTAGCCATTTTTTATTTGCAGCAGATCTATCCAGTAGTTGTAGAAATATTGAAAACTTGAAATGCTCCTTTTAAGACAAAATCAGGCATTTTATAATTCTGGAGAATGTTCTGTAGACATTTTTCCTCTTAAAGGGCAAGGAATGTTTTAAGAGCCTCCAAAGCGCTCTCTCTCCTGACTCTGGACAAGCAGAAATTTAATCAGAGAAGCTCTTTATTCAACAAGAAAGCTAGCTTTTCATCATATCTTCTCTGACTGGCTTTTCACTTTAAAAATTTGTTCATTTCTTTTTTGGGGGAAAAATCTCCCTTCCTTATTTTCTTCTAATCCTCACCCACACATTTAGAATCATATAATCATATAATTCTAGACCATGTGATTATCAATGGCATCTTAAAATGCTAGCATTCATGATATATTTCTGGAAGGGTTTCTTCAAATATGAGTGGCTGGCAAAGAATATAGCACATATAGAAGGATTGTACCTTTGGACCTCTATAGCTTTTCTTTCTCTGATTGCCTAATTGAAGGAAAATCTGTGGAAATTAGAAGATATTTTTCTAGTCTGCATTCTGTGGAGCAGGCATGGCAACATTAGTTTACCTGATAAATAAAAAGGGTGTGTCTGTTTCTCCATTGTATATGCTGATGTTACTCATATTTGTTTCATTGCTTAATTAAGTCCAAAACTGCCCTTCAAAATATTTTGGCATAGAGGGACAACAGCCACATCCCAGCTGCCTGTCTTTAAACTCTCAATGCAGCCAGATAACAAATCATGTGGTCATCTTTTTGAATCCTGTAGCATTGGGTATGAGAGAAGTCCCTCTTGAGAGAAGTCCCTCTTGAAATATTTAACATAAAAGGTATATTTACTTATAATTACTATTTGTAATTAGAGTCTGAAGAAAAATAAAGGAAAAAGGAATTTCCAGCACATGCAAAGAATGTCATGCTTATTGCATGGTTGGACCTGAAAGGAGGAAGAAGAGAAAAATATCAAAGAAACAATGGAAGCAAGAAAATAACAGGAAGAGGAGATGAGGGCTTTACTCAAAGACCAGATACAGGACAAATAAATTATCAATCAAGTTACAAAGGACAACCATATATATGATATTGTTGCCCATCCAATTGGAGCACTTCCTCCCTCCCTAGCACAGAGTTTGCCCTGCCCCTCTGTCCAGCAGGCCAATGGGAGCATTTCCTCCCTCCCCCCCAGCACAGAGTTCAACCCATGTATCTGCCCAGCAGCCTAATGAGAGCACTTCCTCCTTTCCCTGTTGCCATGTTGGCACTTTGCGATAAATAAGTGGGTTTGGGGTTGCAGTTTGGACACTTGGTCTCTAAAAGGTTCACCATCACTGGTCTATTTTGTCCTTCTTGTATACCTCATGGTTCCTAAAAATCTTTTACTTTTCATGAAGTTTTAAAAATCAGTCAAATAATGCAAATAATGTTTGTTTTCTTGTCTGCAAGTAGTTCTGAAATTCTAAAGGTTGTTTAGTACACTAGTAATTTTCACAGTAGAATATTCCAAAATTGTTTAACATAGCTGTATCTGCAGGTGATACACTGAGAACGGTTGTAGTCATCAACAAGTCTCACACTTCTGAAGCTAGTTCCATGGTGTCGTTGTGAAGCACAGTAAGGATGAAATAAAGGAGAGGGAATTCTTTGTATTTTTAATAGATCAAATCTGTAGTCACAGTTAGGAAACTTAGATAATTGGCACATATCTTCCTGATTGTTGTCAGTTTCCTATGAATGCAATTCCTCCTGATGAAGAAGGGAGGGGTTTCAATGGGCTGCTAATTAGAAGCCTTGTTTCTTTGGAGATGCAACCTCAGGACCCTGTTGGTGCCTTTTAGGACAATGCAAGTAAGCATGATGTTGAATGAAAACAGGGGGGGGGGATATCAAGTGCTAAAACAAAGCTGTTAGGAAAGGTGACAAAACTTTGGAAAATTACTTTCTTAATTCTACAACCCCAAGAATTTTTCAGCTAGCACAGTGAGATCTGTGTTCATATTATCTGTCCAGTGTCTTCTGTTGGCTTTCAAATATTCACTCATGAATATGAGGGTTCTGCAAAAAAACTTTTAACCTTTATTCACAGGAACCATAGGAAGTGGGGAGGAAGTAATTCAAGTAACAATGAACAAAGTCTCCTCATCAACTAGTTACTTCACTGCCAGGGAGATGGTACAATTCTTCAATCGCATACAGTCAATTTAATACCAGCAAATGTGCCAGCAGTGGTCTGGACACTTTGAGGGACAGCAGGTCTCCAAACACCCCTCTGCTGGTCAATGTATTTACTCTATTAGCCACTTCCTGACTGTTATGTATTGAATGAATGTTGCGAGGTTCCCTTTAACAGAATGTATCCAGTCAATGTATCCAATTGTATCTAATCAGAGACACATTGTAACAAGCTGTATAAGGATGCGAGCTAAGTGGCCACAGGTGGAGCAGCGAGCATCCGGCTCACATGGCTCAGATTCCCTGAATACCTGCAGAGCGGGAAACCTTCCCACCACACCGCACCTGGAGAAGATGGGCGTGACGAGCTATGATGTCACGCGGACAGTAGCCAATGAGCTACCACACTGGGATATTCAAATGTACAGTGTACTATAAATAGAGCTGTTTGTCCGCCATTACCAAATGTTCACCCTGACCATCATGCAATAAAGTTGTGTTTAGCCCTATTGCAGCTCCTTCTTTCATCTTCCTTGCAAGACACTAAAATGGAGACGAAGGTGGGATGGCATCCCAAAAAGTGAACATCGCACCCTTCGACATCACGACGCCAGAGAAATGGGAACTCTACGAACAGCAGTTCCTATATGTAATGGACCTCGAGGGCATCGAGCAGGAAGCCCAGCACCGGGCATTCCTGCTGGCCCAGTGCAGCCTGGAAACGCTAGAGCTGGCAACAAACCTCCTGACACCGATGCTGCTCAGGGAGGTACCCCTAGACGAGATCCTCACCAAGCTGAGGAAGCACTTTCACCCGAAAGTGTTGGTGTTCCCGGCGAGGCTGGCCTTTCAGCAACGGTGCCAGCGGGCCGGTGAGTCTGTGGCTGACTTCGTGGCAGCTCTGAGGGTGGCTGCCGTGCCTTGCCGGTGGGGAGTGTCCCTGAGCGAGGTGCTGCGAGACAGGCTCCTGCTGGGCCTGCGAGATGAGGGGGCCAGGAAAAAACTACTGGCCAAAGACGAGAGCATCTCCTTTGAGATGTCCTGCACATTGCCCAAGCTGCCGAGTCAGTGCAACAAGGCGAACAGGGGTGCCAGGCCAGGACCACCACAGTTGCCCCCCCTCCGCCGGCGGTCCCAGTCCAAGCTGTTCCTCACACGGAGAGCAGGGTCCCTCCGAGTCCACCACATCCACCTCTGACTTCAGCAAGTACGACGACGTGCAGCGGGTGCAGAGGAGGCCCGAGGTTCGAGATCATGCCACAGAGGACTGCTGCTGCGACGGATGCGGGGCATCCCATGACCGGAGCCGGTGCCCATTCCGGAAGGCGGAGTGCCACAACTGCAGGCGGTGTGGGCACATCACAAAGGTCTGCAGGCGTCGTCGAGATGACGGCAAGGGCCAGGCGGAACGGCCCCAACAGAAAGCAGACGGGGTCGGCAGAATCTTTGACAATGATGAGCTTCAGGAGCACCGCGTGTCTCGACGAGTTCCTGACAACCACGACCAGGTGGTCCACAGCGTGCCTTTGAGGCACCCCCGTTTTTTTGTTGAGGTACTGGTACAAGGGGTCCCAGTTAGAATGGAGATAGACTCGGGGTCATCGTACTCCATCATCTCCCACCAGGAATTTTTGCGCATTCCCCCCAAGTCGCTCCCCAAACTGAAGGCCCTAAAGACTAACTTGCAGGACGTTCAGGGCAAGAGTATCCCAGTGTTGGGGGTGGGGGAGTTTAAGGTGAAGTTCAAGAGGCACTCTGCACAGTTGCCCCTAGTAGTCTTATGGGAAGGGTCCTGCTGCCTCCTAGGGACACAGTGGTTTGGCCCCCTGGGGGTTTTCATTGGAGGCATACACGCCGTGCAGGCTGACCCAATCACGGAGGTGTGTAACGCGCACCCTGCCATCTTCGAGAAGGGGCTCGGGACGTTCAAGGGCCCCCCAGTTTCATTCAACATGGATCCCGACATCTGGCCCATCAGGCTCAAGCCAAGGAGAGTGCCTTTCGCACTAAAGGACAAAATTGAGACTGAACTGAACAAACTGGTGGGTCAGGAGATTTTAGTGCCTGTGGACTCCGCCGAATGAGAAACCCCCATTGTTACGGCACTTAAGGCTAACGGGGAGGTCAGAATCTGTGCTGACTACAAGTGCATGATTAACAAGGCAATTTGCCCAAATGTGTACCCGGTGCTGGTAGTAAGTCACCTGTTAGCAACTTTGCATGGGGGGAGGTGTTTTGCCAAGCTAGATCTAGCACAGGCATATCAACAATTGACGGTGACCCCAGCTGCAGCCACCTCTCAAACCATTGTTACTCATAAGGGAGCCTTTAAAGTGACGCGCCTCCAATTTGGCGTAAATTCGGCTCCAGGAATTTTTCAGTCCCTTGTGGAAAGATTGTTGAAAGGACCCCCTTTCCCTTACTTTGACGATGTTTTGATAACGGTGGGAGGGGAACAAGAACTGGCCAAGTGGATAGACTGGGTTCTAACAGTGTTCAAGAAAGTGGGGCTCAGGTTGAGAAAGGATAAGTGTGTGTTTTTCACTGAAGAGGTAGAGTTTCTGGGTTTCAGAATAACCCCTGAGGGAATCAAACCAGCAGAGTTGAAGGTGTCGGCAGTGCAGGATGCACCTCACCCCACCACCAAGGCCGAACTACAGTCCTTCCTAGGACTCCTAAGTTTTTACCACTCTTTCCTGCCGGGAAAGGCGTTGGTAGCAGAGCCGCTGTACAAACTACTCAAGAAAGATGCGGCTTGGCGGTGGGGGGACAGCCAGGAATGGGCATTCCGAGGGCTCAAGCAGCTTCTATCCCCCGAGGCTGTCTTGACCCATTTCGATCCTAAGATACCCGTTGTGCTAGTCTGTGACACCTCACTGGTGGGGGTGGGGGCAGTCCTATGCCACGTGCTAGAGGGTGGGCGAGAAGCCCCAGTGGTGTTCTATTCAAGATCCCTGTCCAAGGCAGAGCGCAACTACGCACAAACAGATAGGGAAGCCCTGGCGATTGTTGCATGAACCAAAAAGTTCCACGACTTCCTTTATGGCAGACCGTTCACAATCATGACAGACCACAAGCCCCTGCTAGGGATTTTTACCACAGACAAGCCAACCCCGCAGATCTTGTCCCCAAGGATGCTGCGATGGGCCATTTTCCTCAACGCGTATCAGTATGCATTGACCTACCATCCCGGCAAGGAGATCAGCCATGCCGACGCCCTTTCCAAGTCACGCCTCCCACAGGCAGGGGACCCAGAGTGCGAGGTAGAGCAGGACCACCAGGTGCTCCTGATCAAGGCCCTAGAGTTGCCCCCGATACTGCCCGCGGAGATCGCCAAGGCTACAGCAAAAGACAAGTCTTTGGCACTAGTCAGTTCATGGGTACAAAAAGGGTGGCCGGCAACCTCCCCTATGGAGGAATTCAAGGTTTATGGTAGGAGGAGAGACAAACTCTCCTTAGAAAGGGGCTGCCTATTCTGGGGGCAGCGGGTAATATTCCCCGAAATTCTGAGGTCTCAGGTGCTCAAGATGCTGCATATCAGCCACCCAGGCATCGTGCATTCCAAAGCGCTCACTAGAAGTTACATCTGGTGGCTCAAGCTGGACGCAGACATAGAACACATGATTGGCACTTGCGAGAGCTGCCAGAGTACTCGGCCTGAGGAGTCCCGACTTCCGCACTGAGAATGGGACACAGCACAGGGACCGTGGTCACGTCTGCACATAGATTTCATGGGTCCCTTCAGAGGTACCCTTTTCCTTATAATAGTGGACGCTTACTCCAAATGGTTGCAGGTAATCCCGATGGCCAGTACATTGTCTGTTGTGACGATTAAGCAATTACGGAAGGTATTCAGCTGTTTTGGGTTACCTGACGTACTTGTGAGCGATAATGCCACAACTTTCATGTCAGCGGAGTTCCAGGGTTTCATAGAGATTAACAAAATTCGCCACATAACCGCGGCCCCTTTTCACCCTGCTACAAATGGTCAAGCGGAATGCCTGGTGCGAACAACTAAGGACGCACTGTGTAGGATGGGCCCCGGGGAATTGAACTTGCAACTTTGCCAATTCCTATTAAGGTATCGTGTAACCCCCTTAGCGTCGGGTCTGTCACCAGTCGAACTCCTTATGCGGAGGAAACCCGCCACGATCCTCTCGAGGTTAGACCCAACCAGGGTGGAGGACACGGATAGAAATATAGAAACGGGGGGCACCAAGAGTTTTGAGATCGGCGAGGCAGTGCATTGCCATAACTATGCAGCCGGCGGACCTAACTGGGTGCCTGGAGTAGTGGTCGGACAAACGGGGCCAGTCTCCTACAATGTCGAGACAAGCACAGGACTCCAGAGGAGACATGCTGACCAGCTCAGGGGTAGGATAGTAGGAAGGCAAGACTTGAGTGACCAAGTGGAGCATTCCGCCTTAGGGTTCTCCCCCACCTGCTTATCCCAAGGAGGAGACACAGACCACAGGGGGGAGGGAAATGACACAAATCCTCATCCTTTTG
The DNA here is from genome assembly GCA_035047345.1 of Bradypodion ventrale. Taxonomy (NCBI): domain Eukaryota; kingdom Metazoa; phylum Chordata; class Lepidosauria; order Squamata; family Chamaeleonidae; genus Bradypodion; species Bradypodion ventrale. The sequence continues at coordinate 284,292,780 of JAWDJE010000002.1, read as the reverse complement.
ACCCCCCGGGTAACAGGAACAACTTGGAAGAGGGGGATTTCGACAAGTTGTTAGACTTTGAGTTAGGAAACGGGGGGATTTTTCGGAGTGGTCCCCCACCAATCCAAGCGAAGAGTGGCGTTTTTCTTTAGTTCCTGGAGTTTACTCCCACATCTAAACCTCCCCAATCCCCGGCTCAGAACTCACAGCCAATTGCTAACGAGTTACACTCTCCCATTACAGAATGAGGGCAGAGTAATCAAGAGCGTGCAGGGACTCCGGCCCCAAGTGAGGCCGCCACTTTCCCAAAGCAAACATGCGGGAAGCCTCAATGGCTGAAGGACTTTGTCCTCACCTAGGGGGGAGGGGTGTTATGTATTGAATGAATGTTTCAAGGTTCCCTTTAACAGAATGTATCCAGTCAATGTATCCAATTGTATCTAATCAGAGACACATTGTAACAAGCTGTATAAGGATGTGAGCTAAGTGGCCACAGGTGGCAGCAGCAAGCATCCGGCTCACATGGCTCAGATTCCCCGAATACCTGCAGAGCGGGAACCTTCCTACCACACCGCACCTGGAGAAGATGGGCGTGACGAGCTATGACGTCACGCGGACAGAAGCCAATGAGCTACCACACCGGGATATTCAAATGTACAGTGTACTATAAATAGAGCTGTTTGTCCGCCATTACCACATGTTCACCCTGACCATCATGCAATAAAGTTGTGTTTAGCCCTATTGTGGCTCCTTCTTTTGTCTTCCTTGCAAGACACTAAACTGACTCTCTTCTTCCACACCCTTTCTTCCCAGTACGGCAGCTTATGGAGAATCCACTGACTGGCCCTTTGTTCTGCCATCTCCTGAGCGACTTGGAAACAAACTCCCCTGTTTCAGAGGTTCTGTTTCCAGACTCAGGTCCAGTAATTCATCCCCTTCCCCTTTTCTGACCTTTACCTACTTAGCTTACTGGCTCCAGGGTCTCTGGCTCACCTTCACAAGCCACTGGTTCTCCCTCTTTGGTGTAGGGAACCTTCCCAAAGACCTTGGACCTATGGAACACCTGGGTCCATCTGAAGGACTAGCAGAAGGAGGGAATGTAAGCTTCTTAAATACTTTGGACCTACAGAATGCCTGGGTCTTTGGGTAAGTCTGGCAGAAGCACATACACGCAGATCCCATAAGAGTTACCCTTGTCACCCTTGGGTTATTATTCCAGGGCTCTGACATACCATGGCAAAGTAAGTAACAGTTTAGCCTTGCTATACATGCCAGGGGGGGTTCCACTCTGCCCTGCTTTCAAGGCATTACTTCGGCCTTGCAGCAGCTGCCTCTTGCCCTAAATAACATGTGGTCACAGTTTCACTTCTGCTCTACAGAAGCTTCTCCAAGGTCACACTTGCTCTAAATAACTTAGAGAGTTTGAGAACATATGGCAACCTCTGTGATTCTTGGAAAGCCCCTGGTATGCACTCCTGCCTACAGCAATCATGAGTGATTCACATGTACACCCCAACATAACCCATCCTGTAATAGCACAATGCTTTTGATTCACTTCCTCTGCTTAACAAAAGGGCACATCAAATGCTGTGGAGCTAAGCTGATCTGCCCATTGACCTGATCTCTGTGTCTTGTTGTAATGGGGGAGGACTACACATCAGCCTCCCCGATGGATTCACACATAGAAATATCACAGACATGCATGCACAAACAAACACACAAACACAGACAGACCCAGAGTCGACTTTTCCTGAGGCTGGAGAGAGATGTCTGAAAACAAAGCCCTCCCAGCTTGTTTTATTAACGGCACAATAACAAGGCAGGAAATGGGGTGGAGAAGGTGCTGGTTGGTGCAAGCAGTTATGTGACATTACATATACTCATAAGATGTGCTCGTGAACACAACTTGCAATAACAGGAAATTAGGTGACCCTCTATTTTAGGGGAGATGAGTCATAGGGCTGATCTTCAGCCAAGTTTTCATGGCCTCGTCTTCATAAGCTACTTCCGCCTTTTTGAAGACAGCCAGGGATTCCTACATCCCATCTTTCCTTATTAAACAAAGAACCTGCACTGGTGGGGGAGGCAAGCGCCTTGTGCTAAACTGACTTACACAAGGATAATCGAAACATGGGCAACAAGCGGTAATCACGACAGCATCCAAAAATACCTAGGATAGCAAAGCAATTGCATATAGAAATATGGTCTGAACCATCCCAACCGGGGAGGACAATATCAAGCAAGGGTTTCAAGTGGAAAAGACTTCTGGTTAACTGGAGTCAGTTATATCATGTAAAGTGTGAAGCTATTCAATACAATCGTGCTATAGTCAAACAAATCAAAACAATACATATATGTGACTTTTTCACCACCGTGGTGATGCAACAAGAGAAGATAACCAGTGACGCCCCATTGTCCTGAGCTGCTTGCCGGACTTTCACTGGGGGCTTTTATGACTGCAGAATATGATGTATCACCTTGACTCTGGCACAAGTTTGGGAAACAATATCCCATGTACGTCCACAAGGGAGGTGACTATGAGCTCCACCTCTGACAGAAGAGAGATCATGCATGCATGTCTCATTCCAGAGTATGGCCATTTGCCAAGAGCTAGGGCTGGCTTGGTTGGTTGCATGGTGAGGGTCAGTGACCATATGACTGGCTGCCAAGGCAGAATTCCAGTTGGCTGGAATGTAATTCCATGTCCCTTCCCATGGGTTAGAAGCAAAAGCAAAGATAATCAGATTATAACTGAATATAAGCCCAATGGCATGAAGATGATGAGGGTAGAACAATTCCACCTCAGGTCTGTTCATGGTGATGACCTCTGTGAAAGCTAAAACAATTAATTATGCAATCACAATCTACATACTTATAATAGAATAGCATTATATTAAACTTCCAAATGGGAAAAATGGTGCATACAAATGAAATAACTTAGAAAGCAAAAATCCATTACGATGAATATGAGTAATACACAAGGCAAATATCATAACACTTGGTGCAAAGCGAGTCTTCGATGGAAGAATTGTACTATACGATAAGGAAGCAAAAAAATTGCAATAGAATATTCATGGTGACAACTTTGGCAAAATTAATATGTTGTGGCAAACTTATACATTATACTAGACTATCGTTAACTGAACTTGTAGATCTCGACTTGTGGAGATGAGGACCAAGACATCTGGGGTATGGCAATGTCCCTGTCTTGCTGGAAACAACAGTGGCTGGTATGGCATAATGTCCATAGGTGTTGGTATAGTTCCTAAGTTAGCCCCCACACCAAAGTCCTGAGCAGGTGGGGCTGGTATGACAATGTCAAAGTGTGTCAAGGGTATAAGTTGGCCGCTGGCCATGGTCACATAGCTGGTGAAATTGCAAGTGGAAGAGTGCATCAGTAAAACACAAGTGAATATGTGAAAAGGTTGGGCAATATGTGAAAATGGACCAAGTTGCTATGTAAAAACTCTGTGCTGTGCCTCAGGTGGCTTGCTGGACTGTGAAAGCCTTGGTGCTTGCATCTGGGCAACTGCTCGGCCTGTGGCAGTCCTGGCATGCTCCGAGGAGATCAGTGGGCCAGATCTAGATTCACCACTGCAGATCTGTGGAGAAAGCACAAAAGTTCTCTCCCCCCTCCTTGGAGTGTGAGGGGAGGCCACACCCAGAGGATCTTGGTTTGGTGCACCACTTGCGATGGCCTGGCCATGGCACCCTGGCTGGAAGGTGTGGGCTTGATGCTATGCTGAAAAATGCACAATGGACTGAGGGATATCTATCCCCCTTCTTTTTAATTGTCATGTGAGAAAGGGCACAACTGTCTGCCCTGTGGAACTATGGAGGATTCTCGATGAAGTGCAAAGAATCCAGAGATGGAATGAGATCTATTCCTGCAAAGAAGAAGTGGCATATTCAAAGCTAACTGCATATTGAGAATTAAATCCTGTCTGGGGAATGGAGGCAGGTGGACTAGGGAACATGAACACACATTGGTCCATGGAAAAAACAGAAAAATGTCAGAAACCAAGGCCCTTATAAAGGGATGGGAATATAGAACACCTTGTATGCCTCATGAGAAATCCCAGAGTGGTTTGGAATAGGAAAAGAAGCCAGACAAGGCTGCATTAATGTACAACATTTCCCTGATGGCAGAAAGTGGAAAAGACCCAAAAAATCTGTTGATTGAGTTGAAAAGATGGCAGGACATTCAAAAAAAGAAAACCAAAATAATGGCAACAGGCCTACCAGGCGTTGGGAAATAGATAAAGAAGCAGTACAGATTTCACTTCCTGGGCATTTAATTGCCCTAAAGTCATGAAATGAAAAGGTGATTAATTTTTGAGAGACAAACTATGAGAAATCTGAGGAACACATAATGAGAAGTATCACAAGTCAAAGCTGGTTACAAAGAGAAACAGCATTGGTTGATGAAAGAAAGATAGAACTAAGAAACTTATAAACAATAGCTAGCCAGTGAAAATAGGAGTTGATCCAAATTATTGGATGTGAAAAAGTGTGAATTATTGAAGCCTATGGCTGAAATTAAAAGTGCCTTTGAGAGAGGATGCACTTGAAAATGTGATGCTGGAGGAGAACTTAGAGTGTACCCTTAAACATCAAAGAAAACATATCCTAGAAAAAACAACAAAGATGAAGCTGAGATGCTTCAAATGAGCAGAGAGGATGCACTTGAGAAAGCTTAGATGCTGTAGAAATCATTAGCTATGGCTATCAGTATCAAATGAGAAGGGAAGATTCATTGGAGGAAGCCTTGATGCTGGGAAGATTTAAAATAAATGCATCATGAAAAATGAAACTTGTTAGCTGGAAGAAAGAAATACTGTAAACAAAAGCCATTAGTAGTTGATTGAGGAACTCTGGGCAAAACCCCAGGTGCCTGTTTTAAAGCAGGAACCTCATAAATGAACTGCATGAAGTCGTCAATGGCAAGCCACCAGGAGGTGCAGCGTGGTTAAACATCTGAGCACTGATTACCTCATGCTAGAAACAGTTCTCTTTTTCCTTTCTCTATCCTCCTCCATCAAAACAAAAAAAAGATCATCTGATTGGCCCAACAAAGGGAATTGCTCTCAATGCAGACTGCTTCTCTGGAAAGCAATTCTCAATGGGGTCTGCTGCTGCCTGCTCAGAAATTTGAACTGATTGGCCTAAGGCCGGCAGAGAAATGATCTCAAGAATGCTTTTTGAGGCAGCAACACACACTGATTTGCCTCTGAAAGAGCAGAGGCCACGCCCAGGACCAGGACTTTCCTTCTGTTCACTGCCTCGCTCAATTCTTCCTGGCTTCTCTGGGCCCCCTCCTCTTCCACAGCTTGTAGTGTGTTCTCAACTAATGAGCTGTTGTGGGCAGGAAAGGGTGAGGGCCATGCCTCACTCCCTGTCCTCAAATTTCCTTCTATTTTTTCTGTCTGTTTTGCTGGTGAGCACTCCAGCTGCAAATCGTTTCCCTGTACACAGACTCCAATCCTCCCCCTTCCTGTTCTGCCCATGAATTATCTCTCTCTGTTTCAGACAGTTGCTCTCTTCCCTCATCAGGGGGGCTACATTTAGCTGGACAGATGACAGGATGGAAGGGAGGAGGAAGGGTCAGGACAAGGGAGGAATGCATCTGAGACAATAGGGGAACATGCAGCGACCACTCCATAGTGGCCCTCCAGCCAGCATATGGAGCCATTCCAATGCTCTCAGGGTGGAATTCTTTCCCCTGAGTGTGAATGAACACCTTATCTGTTTCCCTAAATTCCAGAATAGAAGGGAGCCAGCCACTTCTATGAAGGATAAAAGGGAAATGAATGATAGAAAGCTCTTCCCCTGAGCCTTCTGCAACCTTGTGGTTTCCTTGAGGAGTTCCTGAGACAGGAATGAGTTAAGTTCACTTTCAATCTCTGCCGCATGGATAAGCCATGGATGAATGGTGTCCACTCATGTGGGAGGGTTCTTTGCTCTTTGTTCAGGCTGCCAGAATATTGTAATGGGGGAGGCCTTCACACCAGCCTCCCTGATGGATTCACACATAGAAAGATCACAGACATGCATGCACAAACAAACAGACAGACCCAGAGTTGACTTTTCCTGGGGCTGGAGAGAGATCTCTGAAAACAAAGCACTCCCAGCTTGTTTTATTAACTGCACAATAACAAGGCAGGAAATGGGGTGGAGAAGGTGCTGGTTGGTGCAAGCAGTCATGTGGGATTACTCATAAGGTGTGCTCGTGAACACAACTTGCAATAACAGGAAATTAGGTGACCCTCTATTTTAGGGGAGATGAGTAATAGGGCTGATCTTTGGCCAAGTTTTCATGGCCTCATCTTCGTAAGCTACTTCCACCTTTTTGAAGACAGCCAGGGATTCCTATAGTGTCTGACTTTCCTTCATCTGGTGACCCCAATGTGATCATTCAACAAACTACAGCCCTTATTCACCTCATTTGGAATAGACTATGGTGTGTCACTTTATTCTTGGTTTCTACCAAGAATCCCTCAGGTGAGTAATGGGTTCTTCCCTCTCAGGACCCCAAAAGGTTCATGCCAAAGAATTGGGTTATCTTCTAAAGAAATGTGGCAGGCTGATTTCTGAATGTAAGATACAGGAATTAATTATAGAAATAGGGAAACAATGTCTGTGGTATCCAGAAAATGGGTCACTGAAATTACAAGTTTTGGCACAAATAGGAAAGAGTCTTCATTTTGAACCCCAGGCCCCATCACCATTCTTCTTCGCTCCAGCCCAATATGAATTTCCCTTGAGAGGTGTTTGAGTGTGCTTATTACTCCTTTGCTTAAGATTTCTGATGAAGAAACTTCTCAAAATATCCTGTCTTACCGGATGGATGTCATCGATTTCTTCTCATTGCACCACTTGGACTGTATTTGTGCTTAGTAGATTTTGAAATAGATTTTTTCCTCACGGACTTGTATTACTCTGGGTTGTGTTTTCTACCCTCTTACCAACATGCTTGTTCTATATTTGGAATAGGTATTTTTACAATGGGTATTATCTGTTGTGTTAGATGATAATATTGATTTACATATGTTATACATATACAGCTTGTCTCTATGTTCGTTGCAGTACTTATGCTAATATAAGTGACCTTTATAGTACTTAACACACAAGACTATTGTTTGCTAATTCACCATACAGTTCATGCTTGTTGACTTTATTTATATTTTAAAAATATCAACTTGACAGTCCCTTTGGCCCCGGTTCATCCTATTCATCCTGACTTGTCAAAACCTCCCAAACCTCCGGAACCTCCTAGTCTTTCTAGTTGGACAGAAAATGCCTTCCAAGCCATGGTCCACCAGGAGAAAGAAAGGGGAAGTCTAAATGTGGAAGGTTTTTGTGATTTAATGCATATATGTCTGGTAGAATATGGACTCAATGCCTAAGGCCAAAATGTTGTAGATTATAACCCACTCCCTTACAAATTATTGAGGGAAACCTGGGTGTGTTCCAATATGGTGGGCTGACCAGATGCGATTCCTCTCAGTTCTTCAAAGGAGGGCTGTTTAATGTGGTTAAGAATGGAAATATAGCATTAAGAATCACCTAAAAATAAACTTTATTGTGTCTCCTATCAAAATTTTGGAGTGGTGGCGGCTCGGGCAAGCTTCACCCGAGGAAAAGTTGCTCTTTGGTTTCCAGTGGCACAGGAGGACGGAGCGGAGTGCAGGACTGATTTTTTGAAGTGACCGGAGGAGTGAATTGCTGGGTTTCACCTGTTTTCTTTTTGAAGTGATTTCCTGGACTTGCTGTGGCCCGTTTATTTTTCTAAGTCGAGGGGAGATCAAGAGAAAGGAAATTGTGAGTTTCGAGAAGGAGAGAATGGGCTTGGTCGAGACTGTGCTGTGAGTGGGGAGAGGAGTCCGGGATCGGCAGAAAATTCCTTTGTGGAGAGTTGGAGCGGAGAAGAAAGAGGAGACGGGCGGTTAAATTGACAAGCAGCAACTAAACAAGCGGGCAAGCAGAGCTGCTGGGGAAAGTCCGGGGGGGGGCCTAGACGAGGGGAGCGGAAGCAAGCCTTAGTTGGCCCCATCGGCACCTAACAGACTTTGAGCGGTGCTACGCGATGTTCTGTGGGGCTGCAAAGTCGATGTTTTATATACAATTGTTGCCATGAGAACGGAAGCCCAGTCAGCTTTTCATTTTGAATAACTAGAGGTGAAATAACATTTATATTTTTTGTGTCATCAAGTGGCTCCTTTCTTTTTCTCTCCTCCCCCCTTTGTGGACATTGTTTGGTTACTCCCCTATGGTTTTTTTACATACAAGAAAAGTTTTAAAGAGACCCCGGATTAGTTGATACAAAATTACTACATGGTTGCTATAGTGCCAACTTTGTTTCTCTGGATAAGGAGAATATGACTCTTTTTGGTTTTTCTCTGGCCTGAATTTACAGTACTGACTTTCACTGTGTGGCATTTTTATGATGGACAAGATGGCGATTTAAGACCCCGGCATAGTTATTTTTAACATTGCTTACCCTTCTTTTCCAGACATTCTTCCATGCCCAATTCATTTTTAAGGTCGTACAGAACAAACAGAATAGACAGTGATTATTTTGTAATCTTATTGAAGATCTATTCCAAAGGCTTTTAAACCAGTCTTTTTTCTCTTTTTTTCTTTTCTTTTTCTTTTTCATTTTATCTTATTGTGTTTTGTTTTCTTTGCTATTTTTATATTATTGTTTTAATTCTTTTTTTCTTCTTTTTTAAAGGTGGAATTGAATCAGTTGTGATTTTAATGCATATTGGCTTTTTATGTGTTTTTATTTTTTCAATATAAAATACTGAAATTTAAATTTTACAAAAACAACAACAATAACAACAACGACAACAACAACAACAAAATATTAAGATTGTGCGGTTTCTGAACATAATTTGATGAGATAAATTTTATTCTTAATCTGTGCATGTATCTGTGTGTGTGTATAGGTATATGGGTGTGTATACATATATATATACATATATACTGAGTCTTATTGAATGTGGGTATATTTGAATTGAGTTTTTAAAGCATATGATACATACTGTTTATGATCTGCAATTGGAAGTTAAGTGGATTAGTCACCAGGGAAGAGGTAAAGAAAAGGAAAAGATACCAGGTTGGTTGAGAGATAGAGAAACGTCATCTGACAGGAGTTATCGAAGACTTGTTCGGTTAGAGGTGGAGAGTGACATAATGAAGAAGACTTTAAAGCAGGAGGTGATTGACATGGAAGAACAAGAGAGAGTCAGGAATATATTACAGCAATAACAGCAAAAACAACAACAAGGAGCCACTCTTAAAACAACATCAATAGCTTCAACAACAATGGCAATGACGACTACAACAGCAGCAACAACAGCAGCCATAACTATTGCCAAAACATCAGCTATGGCCCCAATAACAATAGCAACAACAATAACAACTGTAGCTTCAACAGCAGTAACAACTACAATTGCATCATCAGCAATAACAATGATTACAACACTAGCATCGAAAATACCTACAACAATGACCTCACCAAAAATACCAACCGCAGCAGTGTTGAAAGTTACATCAGCATCAACAACACCGTTAACCTCAATTCCTGCTGCGGTGACAGTGGCATCAGGGATAGGAGCAACTGCTGTACCACCTATGAAAACACAAGTGTCAGGTCCAAAGAGTGATTTTGAAAGGATGTTTGAATGTTTTGAAAAGATGGAAGCCAAATTGACTGCAGGACAATCAAATTTACAAGACAAGATCGCAGATATGTCGAGAGATTCTAACAAAGGATTTGATGAATTAAAGAAAGGACAGGCTGAATTAGAAAAAGAGCAGGATGAAATTAAGAGAGAGGAGAGCGAACTTAAAGGGGAAGTGAAAAAGATGAAAGAAAAAGATAAGGAGCGAGATCTTAAGGTAGGATCATTGGAAAAAAGAGTCGAAATGTTGGAAGAATAGCTAAGATGCCCAAATATTGTAATTTGAAATTTCCCTGAGAAGACACCAGATTCACTAAAAGATAGATTGTTGGGGTGGTTGAATGCTCTTGAGATGGAATACAGCTTTGTTCCCGAGGAAATTGTAAGCATATATTGTCTTGGACAGAAGAGAGGTAGAGCTGGTCCTAGGAATGTATTGGTGAAGTTTGCAAATGTGGCAGATAAGACAAGACTAATGATGCATATTAAATAAGCTGGGCCAACGGCTTTGAAGATAGATGGTGCTGATGTCGAGATTTACAATGACATTGCCGTGGAGGAGAAAATGTGGTGACAAGCGATGAAACCGGTGACAAAATTTTTGATTGGCAAGGGCATTAAGTATAATTGGAAGTTTCCAAGGTAACTAATTTTTTGGTATTTGGGGAGAAGATTTTTAATGAGAGAGGGTATTTATGTTTTGGACATTTTGGTAGAGGTAAGCTACTGGAGAACAGTACTAAGGAATGGGAGGCACTAAAGGAGGAACTGATAATTTCCAGAGGGTTGCATTTTGAAAGAAATATGGATGAAGAAGAAGACAATATGCCCAGGGATGCTGAAGGTGGATCATAAATTAGAATGTAACTCTGGGGAGTCCTTACTGATCACGCCATTTTTGATGTGCTTTCCCCCTCTCCCCCCTTTGTTTTTCAGAGGCCGCTTCTAGTAGTAAGTGGGGAGAGTAGATAATGATTTTTTTATTTTTTATTTTTGTTTTTTTCTCTGTGTTTTTATGTTAATGTGGATATGTTATAGTTTGGGATATTTTGGATTGGGTTTGTGCATGCCCTTGGGGGGATGCAGCAGTCACACGTTTAGGGAGGCAATTGGGAAAAGAAATTAAGAATATTAAGATAGTTTCATGGAATGTGAAAGGTACTGGATGTCAAGTCAAGAGAAGAATGATAGAGGCTGCTCTCAGAAAAGATAAATCTGATATAGTTTTTTTTACAAGAAACACATCAAAAATCAGCAGAGGTGAATCGATTATTTTTAGGTTGGACTCAGATTTATGAGAAAGCCTATGGTTCTTCAAAGTCAAGGGGGTAGCAATATTTATATCATCTAGATTAGGCTTTGTAATTACTAAAAGTAAAGCTGATCCAGAGGGAAGATATTTGATTGTTAACGGGAAAATAGATGAAGAGGAAATATCATTGGTAAATATCTATGCACCAAATGAACATCAAGAGGAGTTTCTAGATAAGAAGTATGGCATTTTGGAAAGGGAAAGATGTGCAAAGATGATTGTTGCAGGAGACTTCAATTTAATAAGATCATCCTTAGATTGCACTAATGTTGATAGGGGTGGTAAAAGAATGAAAGTTCAAATTTTCGATAATTGGATGATGTCTCTAGGGTTGAAAGATACTTGGAGAGAACTGCGTGGAATGGAAAGGGGCTATACATTTTTTTCACAGGTCCACAATACATATTCAAGAATTGATTATATTATGGTATCAGAGAATATGATGAGGAATTTGGATGAGGTTGAAAGAGTCAGATCACGTGATGGTGATTTTAGATTTGAAAATTGAAAGTGAAACTGGTGCAAAAAAGACATGGAGATATGATACTAATTTATTTAAAGATATAAAAATTAAAGACCAAATCTCTCGGAAATGGGAAGAAAGTTGGACTTGGAATGATAATAGAGAGGTGTGTTATAATATGGTGTGGGATGCCATTAAGTCGGTGTTTAGAGGGGAATGCATCAAAATGGCTAGTATAAAATATAAGCAAGCGAAGGCAAAACAAGATGAAATTGAAAAAGAAATTAAGCAATTACAGGAGGAACATGCAAGGACCAAGAGTAGGAAAGTTTATGATAATTGGCAGAAATTGAGAATGGAATTAGTGGGGAAGGATATAGAAAAAGTAAAGAGAAATTTGATATATTTAAAGAGGGACTATTTTGAATATAATAATAAAAACTCAAAGCTATTAGCAAGGGCAGTTAAAGGAAAGAGAGATAGGAGTTTTAATTTCTAAAATAGGGACAAGATGTAACAAGACTAAAGATAAAATTAAAATAGTTAAGGAATTTTATCAGGAGCTATATTCAGAGAAGGATGTTAATTTAAATAAATTAAGGTTTTTTTGGAGAATTATTATTGGACTTAAAGTAAGTAAAGAACACAAGGAGAAAATGGAATAGAAAATAACAGGAAAGGAAATAAGAGATGTTATTGTAACACTTAAAAATGATAAGTCACCAGGAGAGGATGGTCTGTCAGCAGAATTTTATAAGGAATTTTCAGATATCATGATTCCGAGATTGATAAAATTGTTTAATTATTTGTTAGATGGTGGACAAATTCCGACTTCATGGTATAGATCAATAATAGTATTAATTCCTAAACCTGGGAAAGATTTAGAAAAAATAGAATCATATGGACCCATATCCTTAATTAATCAGGATGCAAAGATTTTTACGTCAATATTGGCAAATAGGTTGAATAGCTTTATGGGGAATTATATGGGTACAGATCAAGCTGTTTTTTTAAAGGGAAGACACATGTCGGATTTAACAAGGAGGGTTTTAGATTTGGTGGATAACATTGTTCAAAAAAAGATCAAGGCTGGTTTTTCTATCATTAGATATATTTAAGGAATTTGACTCACTTCAATGGATAGCTATTAATAAAATAGTAGCAGGATATGGATTCGGAGAAAGGTTTAAAAAAATTATGGAACAATTATATAAACAGGGGAGTGCAAGTGTTAAGATGAATAGTGTATACACAGAAGATATAAAGTTGGAAGCCGGCACTAGACAAGGATGCCCGTTATCCCCAATATTATTTATAATGGCAATGGAGATATTGGCAAATGTTATTCGAAAAAACACAAGTATTGAGGGAATTCTAGGCAATAAAATAAGCTTATATGCAGATGATACATTGGTAATTATGAAGGACCCAAGGAAGGCATTAGAAAGAATTCAGGTACATTTGAAAGATTTTGAGGAAATTATAGGATTAAGGATTAATTGGGAAAAATCTGAAATGATTATGCATTGTGTAGATAAATTGGAGCAACAAAGAATTTTGGATTAATACAAAATTCTAATTAAAGAAAGTTTGAGATATTTGGGGGTTAATATCACGGACAAGTGGAAAAATATTAAGAAATTGAATTATGATAAACAAAGGACATGGATTAAAGAAAAAATTCAGCAATATAAGAAACTGAATTTGTCATGGTTTGGTAGGGTCGTTCTATGTAAAATGATGTTTTACCGAAAATAATTTTTTTATTTGATGCCCTACCAATCCAAATTACAGATAAAGAGATTAAGAAAGTGCTGAATTTGCTAAATGATTATTGTAACGGGGGGATTAGATCTAGGATCCCCAAAAGTCTGTGGTGTCTTCCTCAAAGTCAGGGTGGTTTAGGAATCCCAGACCTTAAAAATTATTATAGGGCATTTCATATTAAAAATATTGTGAAGTTTTTTTGATGAAGGAAAAGGTGATTTGGGAGGATATAGAGATAGAAGAATTAGGTCAAATAGGTAAAGCAGCATTTCTTGATAAGGATGTAGGGAAAATTAGTATTGGAAATAAAATGTTAAAGTCAATGTGGGAAGTTTGGAAAAAGGTGAAAAAATATTGGCTCTGGATGTATCTCCAATTATTGAATTAGAGGAGATGACAAACTTTCCAATTAAAATTGATAAGAGAGTGAGAGATGTGTTAAATAAAAATGATTTGCTTCTGCTGAGAGATTGGATAAGAGTATGTGCTGATGAATTTAAAAGGAAGGAATTATTTGTAGAATTGAGATTGAATTGGTTGCAGATTGCAACGGTGAATAAATGGAATGGTAAATATCTGAGGGACCCAGGTTTGAAAAGGAACAAGACAGTATTTGAAGAAATACTATGGAAGGTTAGAAAAGGAGAAATAGGGGTGAAGGGTTGGGTAAGTAAGATCTATAAATCATTAAACATTGAAGATGATGCACAAGATAAATTAAGAATAAAGTGGGAGCAAGATCTAAATACAAAAATTTTAGGTATAAATTGGAAATCAATATGGAAGAGAAGAATCATTAAAACAATATCTGTTAGAATTAAGGAACATAATTATAAGGTGTTGTGGAGGTGGTATTTGACCCTGGTGAGATTGAATCAAATTGATAGAACTAAGAACAATTTATGTTGGAGATGTAAGAAAAATGCTGTGACTTATTTACATATGTGGTGGCATTGTGAGATAATAAAGGGGTTTTGGGATGATATTGAAAAAGAATTGGCAGGAATATTTGAAGAGGAAATTAAGTTGGGTTCGAGCACCATCATGCTAATAAATACGGAAGAAGTTAATTTGAATAAAGATAAAAAGGATTTGTTATTAAATATGATGACAATAGGGAGATTGTGCATTGCAAGGAAGTGGAAGAATGATGTGAGCATTAAGTTGGAGGAATGGTATAAAGAAATGTGGCAATTGGCTCTCAATGATAAATTAACATGGGAAATGAAGGAAAAGAAAGGGTTAATTAAAGAAAATAGATTTTGGAAAATCTGGAAACCGTTTGTGGAGTATGCACTTACAAAAGGAGATGGCAGTCATCCAGTACCAGATCAAAGGAAATTTTGGATGAAATAAATTAGGTCTGTGATGTGCCGCATTCCCCCAAGGGCTTTGTATATCCACAGGGTGGAGTTAATTGCGATATTTTTTGTTATAAAAGATGTATGCTTCAAGTATTATAGATATATTGTATGAAGTTTAGAATATATTATTTTAAAAATGGGGAAGTTAATATAACAAGGTCGAGCTTATTAAAAAATATCTCTTTTTCTATCTTTATTTTCCTTCCCCAATGAAAAAGAACATTGTATCGTTATAACGTGGATAATAATTGTTGGATGAGGTTATATGTCTTTTATACATTTTTCTTCTTTTTTGTATCTATGTATTCTTCATTTTATATTTTTGTGTATGCATTGTTTTATATGTTTATTTTTTGCAAAATTTTATATATATAAAACCTCCGAAACCTTCTAGTCTTTCTAGTTGGACAGAAAGTGCCTTCCAAGCCATGGTCCGCCAGGAGAAAGAAAGGGGAAGTCTAAATGTGGAAGATCTTTGTGATTTAATGCATATATGTCTGGTAGAATATGGACTCAATGCCTAAGCACAAAATGTTGTAGATTATAACCCACTCCCTTACAAAGTATTGAGGGAAATTAGACAGGCAATTAATGAGACAGGACATTGGTGTGCTTTTGTCTACAGTCTACTTGAAGGATTGGCTAATGCCTCTAGTTTAATCCCTCAAGATTGGAAAGATATTATGAGAATGGTCTTAAATACTGGACAGTATGTTCTCTGGGACAGTGAATATCATTTGGAGGCAGAAAAAAGGAGGCGGGCATCAGAAGGGGCATATACGCCTGAACAATTATACGGTGTGAGTCAATTTGCCACAATTCCTCAACAATCTGTCATCCCTCCAGCGACCTTTGCGATTGTCTCTCAGTCGGCATTGAGGACATTTGCCAAGGTCCCCCAAAGTGGTAAACCTTCCAAGAGTTTTTCTGTCATACGACAAGGGGCCACGGAATCTTATATGGATTTCATTAATCGCCTTCAGGAGGCAATTCGGAGGCAGGTCGATAACCCAGAGGCTCAATCAGAACTCGTGATGAAATTAGCAAAAGAAAATGCCAACTTGGATTGTAGGAGGATCATTCAGGGCCTAGGAAACCATCCCGACATTTCCTTGACAGATATGATTAAAGCTTGTGCGGAGGTAGGTACCCAATCTCATCAGATGAATTTATTAGCAGTTGCCGTCCAGAAAAACAATAAATCCCAAGGGACCTGTTATAATTGTGGGAAAATGGGTCATTATAAGAAGGAATGTCGCACCCCAGGAGGAAGGGCAAACTGACCCCAAGCCCATCCACCCTTTAGTATGCCCAAGTCAGTTTGTCCCAAATGTAAAAAAAGGTTATCACTGGGCAACCCAATGTAGGTCCAATGTCCTGGGAAACCGGGCATTGGGCCCGTCTCTGGCCCCCGTCCAAACCAAGACCTCGTCGGGAACCACATGTCCCCCCCATCCATTGCCAACCTTAGAAATACAGGATGCCCAAAGTGAGACCAAGGGCAGTGCCGGGATTGATCTTGTGTTACAAGAAGGATGTACCCTTTCCCTACCCAGGGAAGTCCAAATTTTACCTACCAATATCCATGGTCCACTGCCTTGGGGGATGGTCAGATTGATTCTACCACATTCTAGTGCCAGTAAAAAGGGAATATTCATAGTCCCTGGTATCTTATACATCCAGTTGTGGTCCAACCTACCACAGACAATCCCACCCTTTGGATGTTTTGCCCAACTCATCCTACTCCCTTATGTTCTCCCCTCAGGAGGATGGTCCCAAGTCCAGGGTGATCGAGGCTTCAGATCCACTGATTCACCACACTCACAGGTATTGGCTGTAGCCCAGGATATTTCCAGAGGTTGACCCACACAGGTCTTCACCTTGAATGTTCAGTTATTCTCTGGTTTACTGGACACTGGGGTGGATGTAACAGGCATATCCCAAGACGAGTGGCCCTCAACTTGGCCCACATGTACAGTTCCTAGCATCTGGGCGGTAGGGGGTAGCCAAGAAGCTAAACAGAGTGAGGATTGGATTACAGTAACCTCAGAGTCATCTGACCAGCCAGCTCAGATTCGTCTGTACATCTTCCCGGTACATCTTAATTTGTGGGGCCGTGACCTATTATCCCAAATTAACATCACCATTCACCTTGACATATGACCACCACCATTGCCCTCCCAATGAAGTAGCTTGTGACCACCCCTCAATGGGTGACTGCCTGAAAACATATGGTCGTTTCATAAGACCTGAACACTGCCTTGGTAGTAGGGGGCTATGAATGCTGTAACTGCCCAGCCTTCTTTAGATGATCCACTCCTAGCTTATTTTTTCTCGGGAGGAGCTCTCAATTGTCACCAGTATATCTTTGATCAGGTAGTGGGATTGAGTCACTGTCTGTGGAAAGCCCTGGAATTGCTGCCTTTTTTCATCCTGTAGATGCATTTTGTAGAGGGGAAATATACTTGAGGCTCATTCATGAGAGCTGAAGTACAATAAATGAAAGATGGTGATGTGTTTTTGGCTTTCTGTACAGCTGGGTTGTCTTGGGTCACTATTAGAGTCATTTAAACTAAATTTATGCGAATAAATTGTTGCATATTGCTGCCTTAAAAATGAAATATGAGACTGTATTTCCAGATGTTTTTACTTTCTTTGTATCAGAGCACTGCACAATTACATTGCTTTTGACCAAAAGTGGACTACTTCAATGGAGTTATCTCAGCCATGTATTAAATCTTCTTTTGTACATGTAGTGGAACATACATTTGTTGTTGTTCAGTCGCACAGTCGATTCCGACCCTTTGCGACCCCATGGACCATTTACCTCCAGGCATTTCTATCCTCCACCATTCTCCTCAGCCCACCAAGCTCTGTGCCCATTGTGTCCACAATGCCATCTATCCATCTCATCTTTGGACGCCCCCTTCTTCTCTTGCCCTCCACCTTTCCCAGCATCAAGGCCTTCTCAAGTGAGTCCTCCCTTCTCATTACATGTACACAAATGCTGCACTGATTGAATTTTCCCTCATTCACAGAAAAATTGCCCTATATCCAAGTAGCTCCATTTTACTTTATTATTCTTTGTTCTACCTATTTTGCTTTCAAGTCAATTAAGTCATATCAAAATTTGACAGGTAAGAATTTTTCATAGTTAGAATTTACTTTTTAAGAAACTCCCACCCATTTTGGACTAATATTCCTATTAGGATACTCTGCATTTTAAAAAAATAATCCTAAAATCTAGCAAACATGTGTGGCTAAACTGCTTTTTTCTTTCTTTGCCTATGTACTCTTGATCTTCTCTTATACCCTTAAGTCAAACTTCATTTGCACTTACTGCATCCATACACTGTGTTATTCTCAGACACAAAGATAAACATTGCACATGCCTTGCAGGTCACCTCCTCTGAAGTGTATCTTCCCTCCATAAACTTTTCCCTTTTTATTTTCTTCTGTTTTTCTTTGAGTGCCCTTTTTATTTTGTCTTCCTTGAAGGGTGCAGAGAAGATCACAAATATATAATCATATCCAGAAACTAATTTTTTGTGAGGTGCCTACCTCTGGGACTCTCTCACTTGTTACAAAGTTAATGTAATTATTCTTTACCTCTGGCAGAACCATCCAAACTTTCTGGTAGAGTGAGAAATAAATCACTCAACCCACAAGGTATTCTATAGAATAGGGATACATAGTTTAGTCTATGATATATTTGTTGGTGGTGGGATTTAATTTGTTGTGGGTATTGTTGTTATTTATTTTCTGTTTGTTCACCACCCAGAGTGGGACAACACCCAGATGGGTGGTATAGAAATTCAATAATAAATAAATAAATAATAAGTCCAAATCAAGTACAGTATCCAGCTTTATTAGGTAATCACAGAGCTTAAATAGAGTTTTTGATATGCAGATAATTTTCATTAATTGATCAGTTGATTAAGTAACATATAATAACAGAATACAGTATTTCCAATGTTCCTTTGTATCCTTGTTTTCAGAACTTCTGCAATGTTGTGTTTGTCTTATTACTCCGTAATGCAGAGGACAAACCCAGAGAGCATTATGTCCCTGTGTCTTAGCAACAGGAATCTAAGAAATGGTCAAAGGTTTAAGCTAAATTTCTGCTCCTGATAGCATGCCATTATAAAAGCTACAATAGCACATTTAAAATTGCAAATAAATACATGTACATAACAATATTTATAACACACTCCTGTCCCTAGTTGCTTGCTGCATGGGTTCTGTCTGAGTTTTATTCCTATGTTGTGCTATGTTAGGTAATTGTAAAGGTCACCCTTGCTTGAAAGCCAGTCATATCCAACTCTAGGGTTCAGTGCTCATCTCTGTTTATAGCCAAAGAGCCAGCGCTGTCTGCGTCTGCAGATGTTTCCGTGATGTTGTGACAGGCATAACTAGACACTGGAGTGCACGAAATGCTCTTTACCTTCCCACTGAAGTAGTACCTATTTATCTACATGCAATTTCTTGCTTTCGAACTGCTAGGTTGGCAGGAGCTGGGTTAGAGATGGGAGCTCACTCTGTTGTGCAGTACTCAGGACTTAAACTGCTGACCTGCCAACCTTCCAATCAACATCTTAACCACTTGATCCACTGCAGTCCCTTGTGCTATGTTAAGTGTGAGCAAATAGAAAGTCCCTCCTAGTACTCACAGCTCTGCTTGTTGCTCTCAGCGATTATCAAGGCATGCCCCTACGTCCTAAATTGAGCACATGGTGCTTCTGAATGGAGAATTCTGGGGCTAGTCCAAGTCACTTCATGATGTTAATCTAAATCACTCACACTCTGGTTTCATCTCCCTTTTCCTTCCATCTCTTCCTCTATTTGCCCCCTTTCTTATTGCCTTTCCTTACTACCTCCCCCCCCCCATGCTCTTGTTCACTTGCTCTAGCCACTCACTCCCTTGAATCTGTCTAGGTTTTATTCCTCTGCTCTGCTCTATTGAGAGTCAACAAAAACAAAAGGAGCTGTTAACAGGAATGGCTTACTGAAGGAATCAGGGCCACTGAGGGCCGGGGAGCCTGGAGGAGGACTGATCAAGTGACGACACAAGGCAAACGGAGCGAGATCAGATCAGTACTTTATTGAGAAAAGGCAACATCATTTATAGGGAAAAAAGCGCAACGGTGGCAGAACCGTCATCTGACAGGAAAATTACCTCACCCACGTACCCGGGTTAATGGGGAACACCTCAAAGGGAAGTTAATTAACTGGGGCAAACATGGACTTAGGAGTCCCATTGTTCAGGGATTAGGCAGGGGCAAACATAGCCCTTATTTGCACCGGGCATTACCTTGGGTAGGAGATGAGTCATTACTCTAATGGGTAACTGGGGTCAGCGAGATGAGCTTCTCGCAGAATCGCTGGTCAGGCAATAAGCGGCCGAATTAATCCCTACCATTAATCTCCCCCCTTGCTCGCCGACAAAGGCCAGAGGCCAGGAGTCTGCTCACTGGTTTAACCTCTGCCAGAGGCCACCGATGCCCAACCGGGCACGCGGAATCCTCATCTCCCCTTTCTGTTTAATTTAAGAGCCTGGCCGGCGATCCCGCGCAAAAGCGGCATCAGCTGTTGGGCGTGAGTGACGTCACGGAGTTTCTCTTTGCGGCGGCACTTAGAGATCAGTGAGGGAATGCACTGAGCAAGGCAACAAATCGTGATGCCTAGTATGACTATCCCCACCACTACCTTAAGCACCGTTTGCAGCCACCCCCAGGGAATCCACGACCACATCCAATTCCACAGGGAACTCCACCAAGCTCCCCACGCGGAGCCTTCTGTAATGCCTGCAACTATGGTGTGGAGATCCGTGATCTGGCTTTGGATTTTTCGGGAGTTATCAGTGAGATTGAAACAACACATTCCATGAAAAGATTCGCAACCCAGGTGATGCAGCAAGAGGAGGTAGTCGATAGCCGCTCGATTGTCAAGAACGGCATGGCGAAGTTCTGCCTGCTCCTGATTGAGGAGCACTATCGCTGTGGAGGTATGGTTAATGGCTTTAGCCAAACCGCAAGCCAAGCGGCCAATCCTCCGTGCGTTGCCGACGGCCAAGCCTGGCATGCCGACTAGGCTGACTGCTAGTGATACATACTCAGCGGGACTCATTACCCTAAAGCTGCTGTCACAGGAGCTGTCTAACTGGGTTGTGCGTGTGTGCCGTATGAGTGGGGAAATATCAACATTTGGTACATTTGTGTCATTTACACTTGGGGCAATCATGTCCTTGGTAGGAAGTAACAATGTAAAACGACTGATACAACACATTGAGTCCGACAGATTCGCAGGGATATAGTTCCATGTGAACTGGTTGCAGGTGAAAAACCACCCTGAAGGTAGGGTGACATGAGAGTACAGCGAAATGAGTGTTTCTGGTTTATTACAAGTCCAGTTGCCGCTGCCGGGGTTAATGCAGCGGCGCCGAGTCTGACCGCCTGAGGTGCAGCCGGTCATTCGGGTACAAGCAGCGTCCGGGCTGACCGCCACTCGAGGGGTGTGAAGAGTGGCTGCGTCAGCTGGCAAGGTTGGTGCAAGTCGCAATCCCCCCCAGCGGGCATATGCTGAGAAGGTGGTGGGAGTGTGTGGGCCAAAGAACGCCTTCAACAACCAGTCGCCATCCTTGGTGCGTGCGTTCAGAGTGTGGCACACGGGGATTAGACAGGTGCTGAGGATCGAGGCAGAACCAATGTCCTGCTTCAGGCAAAAATCGGACTGGTTGACGAGACCCGCCAACCTTTCCCACAAGTTGTACTGCATCCGTGCTGAAAGATCTTCACCAGGCGGCAAGCCGTTGGCCTGAAGTGAAGCGGCCTGAACGCCTCCCCCCAAAAGCAGGAGGAGGGCCAGGATGATGGTGTAGATCACAGAATTGATGTGAATCTGGGCAAAGACTGCTGCAACGAAGTTTTCCGGTGTCGGCTCCTTCCCCTCGCGTTGGAGGGCGTCCCGGGCCTCACAGCAAAGGGTCTTGACCATCCCCCAGGTGATCCTCTATGCCGGGGTCCGCAGCCGCCGCGTCTCCCGGTGGGTCTCCTCGATCAGAGTGAGGTCCTCCATCTCCGGGATCGGACTCGGGTCGGTCTGGGTCCACGCCATGAGGTTCCAAGTGAGGCTTGACACACCGGGCTGGAATCCAAACGACACCTGTAGGAGACATAACTGCAGCATACCCTCTTCCCCAGGTTATGAGCGGCACCGGGCCCCTCCAAGAAGGGTCTGGTGGCACTCGGTACCGGACCATAGGTCGCGGGAGAGCTTCCGAACGGTGGAAATGCCTCTCCTGCGGCGTACAATCCGAAAAAACATTAAGGTGATTGTAAGTGAACAATACCTTGTTGAGACAAAACTGAGCTTCTCCCTGTGACTTGGGGAGGGCTGGTGGCTCCCCCCTTTCTGTTTGTTTGTCAATATAGGACTTTAGCGTCCGATTGACCCGCTCCACAATCGCTTGCCCTTGCGGATTGTAGGGAATCCCAAAAGTATGCTTGATGTCCCAAGTAGCCATGAAGGCGGCCAACTGCCTAGAGCTGTAGGAAGGGGCGTTATCCGTTTTAACGTGCCGTGGTTTGCCCATGGCAGCTATGCAGGAAAGGAGGTGCTGCTCCACATGGGTCGCAGTTTCCCCTTTCTGCGCCGTAGCCCAGACGAACTGTGAAAAAGTGTCTATGCAGACATGCATGTATTGCCACCTGCCAAACTGCGGCACATGCGTGACATCCATCTGCCACACCTGGTTGGCCTCTGTCACTCGTGGGTTGACCCCCCACGAGGGCCCCCCCGGTGCCCCTGCACAATGCTGGCAAGAGCGAACTATGCCTTGGGCTTGAGAAAGTGGCAGATTGAACTGCCTGGCGAGTGCTTTGGCATTTTGGTGGAAAAAGGCATGACTTTGGATTGGAGTAGTAAATACTCCCAAAACTGAACGTTGCTGAATTTCCTTTGCGGCCGCGTCCGCTTTGCTATTGCCCGCGGAAATCGGACCCGGTAGGTCTTGGTGACTTCGAATGTGGGCAATATAGAGCGGCTCCGTGCGGTTTCGCAAGTGAAATTGAGCGGTGAGAAACAGATTAAGCAAATTTTTGTCTATCGCGGGAGTAATGTAAGCTCCCGGTAGACTGTGAAGCAAATTCCTTACATACAGACTGTCAGTTATGATATTCAACCGTTCTTGGGCGAAGGTGCGCAAGGCAAGGTTCACGGCTGCCAACTCTGCCCGCTGAGCGGACTTCTGTGGAAGAGTTAACAGCGTGTGCCAAGCTTCGCCCTCCTGCCAGGTTAGGACACCATAGGTGCGACCGCCATCAGAGAAAACTGTTCTGGCCCCCTGAAGTGGGACCAGCGAGAGCAATTCGAACAAGCTGACTGTTCCTGTCTGAAGTGAAACGAGTCTGGGGTCTTTGGGCAAATGATATGCTAAACCTTCCAAAGCTATCGGGAGCGAGTCACCTAGCTGCATCAGCTGATGAATTTGTTCCTTGGTAAACGGAACCACAATTTTGGCCAAATCATTTCCTGAAATGTCCCTAGCTCTCAGCCTGCCGCGGTAAACCACCGCGGAGACCAGCTCTTGGGGCGGGACGATGTTCCGTGAAGATGTATTAGGCAAGTAGACCCATTCCACAATTTTCGCTCCCTTCTCTGAGTCCACTCCTAGCGCCCCAGTGAACATGGATCCTGACCGTACGATGTACAAATTCAGGATCGGGGCATATGGCCCCTGGGCGATCCTATCCACCCACCTCTGGCTGAGAACCTGGTTCACTTTCTCGAGTGCCAAGCGCGCGTCTCGAGAGATTTTTATCCGGTCTGCCGGCTGCTTACCTAAAGTTAGCAGCGAGAAGAGCGGTTTTAGAAGATCCGTATCCAATCGGAAATACGGTCTGGCCCAATTAATGTTTCCTAAAATCTGCTGTAATTCTACGAGGGTGACTGAGTCCTGTAGATTTATCTGAGGCAAAACTGGCGCTGCAAAAGAGCGGAGAAGCCGGTGGCCCAAGTATGAGAAGGGCTCGGACTTCTGCACCTTTTCCGGGGCAATGAGTAGACCTTTGTCCCCCAGGCTGGCCTGGAGGTCAGAAAATATTGTGCTGCCAAGCTGCGGCAACGCTACTAAAATATCATCCATAAAGTGACAAACTATAGCCTGTGGGTAGAGGTTTCGAAACCTTGCCAGTGCGTCGTGAACGTAGATTTGGCACAGAGTGGGCGAATTGAGCATGCCCTGTGGCAAAAATTTCCATGCGTAATGGAGCGTGGGCTCACTGTGGTTCACGACCGGCACCGTAAAGGCAAACCTCTCCCGGTCCCTGGGGTCTAAAAGGATTGTATAAAAGCAATCCTTGAGATCTACGACTAGAATCTCCCACCCCTCGGGAATCATATTAGGATTAGGGATGCCGCATTGAAGCGGACCCATCGGCTGAATACATTTATTGATCTCCCTGAGATCGTGGAGGAGTCGCCACTTCCCCGACTTCTTCTTAATAACAAAAATTGGCGAATTCCAAGGACTCGTGGACTGTTCTATATGTCCTGCGTCTAGCTGTTCTTTCACTAGCTGCTTGAGAGCAACTAATTTCTCTCCCACTACCGGCCATTGTTCTACCCAGACCGGAGTATCGGTGAGCCATTTAAGTGGCAGCGCCATTACCCGAAGGTAAGGGTGGCACCGTACTGCTGGAGAATGTCTCGCCCCCAAAGGTTGATGTGCACGTCAAGAATGTGCGGTCGGATCACCGCCGTGCCTTCAGCCCTTGGGATTGTGACTTCTACCCACTCCCGGCTCCTAAACGCTTCCTGAACACCGCCCACCCACCACACATCGGAGACCGGCTCAATGGCCCAATCTCGCGGCCACTGGCTCCTGCTTATCACGCTCACATCTGCTCCGGTATCGAGTAACCCTGAGAACACTCTTTTGTTCAAAAATACCTCGATAACGGGGCGCTGCTTCCACTCAATGTTGGTCTCCACTGTCGCTAAGACCTGGTATCCTTGCACTGCCTCACTTGCGCTGTCACTGAGCCTTCCCTGGCTGCCTGCTGACGAGTGACAAGGAACCATGATCAGTTACGCTAAGGTGTCTCCCTTGTGAATGGTTTGGGGCAGGTGTGTCCAAAGCTGAACTTGGAGAACGCCTGAAAAATTCGAGTCAACGACTCCTGGAATTATGAAAATTCCACGTGCACCAGCTACACTACGGGGCAAAACTAAACCTAAAAAGCCTCTGGGCAGGGGACCCATGTACTGGGAATCGACCAGATAGACTGTGCCTGGCAGGTCGCATGTAACGTCCGCCTGGCAAGTCAATTCTAGCCCTGTACTACCCTTGGGGCTGGCCTGTGCCCTCGCAGTGCCTGGAATGTGCCTAGAATCTAGTCTAGTTCTGGGGAGTTCTGGATCTGGGTGAAGGAAGCCTCTGTTTGGACTGGGGCCAGAGACGTGCCCGGATTCTGGTTTCCCGAACTCGGACAAAACCTGGCCCAATGATAGCCTTTCTTGCACTTCGGACAGAGGGTATTCGGAGCCTTGGAATGGCCGGACTTTTGTCCGCCTCCCTTGGATCGGCACTCCCTAGCGAAGTGGCCGACCTTGCCACAAGTGTGACATGCCCCTTTGGTCTTTCCATGAGGATGAGATCTTCTACCCCCTTGCACGGCTGCCGCTAGCAGACCCATTTTATAGGAATCTGTGCCAACGTCAGCACATGCTCGGATCATGTCCGTCAAGGTCAAGTCAGGACGATTGCCTAGCGAGTGCAAAACCTTACGGCAGTCCAAGTTGGCATTGTCCTTGGCTAGCTTAATCATGAGCTCTTGCTGGGCTTGCTCATTATCAATCTGCCTGGTGATTGCTTCTTCCAGGCGATTGATGAAGTCCATGTAGGGCTCCTGGGCTCCCTGCTTGATTGCGGTGTAATTTTTGGCCGTTTTGCCAGTCGCTGGGACCTTGAAGTATGCCCTATAGGCGGCTTCGGCCGACATCTCTAGGGTGGCTAGAGGCAAGGCGATCTGAGCGTTGATGGGCTCAAAGGCACCTGAACCATATAGCTGTTCAGCAATTACCGCGCCTCCCATCCTAGCGGCTCTGGCCTTGGCCTCGAGCCGATACTCGCTGTCCCAGATCATGTACTGGCTAGGGGTTAGCATCATCCTCATGACGGCCTTCCAGTCATGGGGAATCCACATGGTGGTTTCGCATGCCTGCTGGAGCGTGCCCCTGGTAAAACGGCTTTGGAGCCCTGTCTCTGAGATTGCTTTCCACAAAGCCATGAGAAGCTTGTACGGGACTGGGGAATGGACGATTTGTTGGGCGCCCATGAGCGCGTCCATCTCCATTCGGATTGGACATATCTGTCTAAGCTCAGCTAGTTCTTCCGCTGACAATTCCCCCTTTTTGAGTTCTATCTCGGCTGTGCGCTGAAGGGCACTCTTCACGACTAGGGAGCTTGGAGCTGTCAGAGAAGCGCCTGCGCTTCTCATTCCTTGCATTCCTTCGGTGACGTCTGCAGCTGTCACCGCTGGAATGCTCCCTGCGTTACTATGCTGATAGCTGATTGACGGATAGAGTGCCGTGGGTGCAGTCGGCTCGACTGGCCTGCCTGATGACTTCTCTAACGGGGGTTCATTGGCCTCTATCCGGACTGGCTCGATCTGTTCTAAGAGCTTCCTACACTTCCTCCAAGTACGAACTATCCCTCCTGGAGCTTTGGGGGGCTGCTGAATGCAGTCTCCTATCTGATCCCAGAGCTGCAGGGTTAACGTACCTACTTCTGGGTAAAGTAGGCAGTGTCCCCTGAGGTACGCCAAAAGTCTCGCTAGTTCCTTGCTGTGAAATCGTAACTGAAATACCCTGGCCAGGATTTTGAACTCTTCCTCACGAGTTCTTTGGCTAGCGGACGGACTTGGTCCATGAGAACAAGTCCCCATATTACCTGCGATGGTCCTCTGAAGTTTCCTCCTCGGGACGAAGATCGACGCGTCTTTGCAGGCAACAGGTTCGGGCGTCGGGTGTCTGGGGTAGACCTCGGAGTGTGGACCTTCTGCCACGGGCCCTCGGCGGCCTCTGCGCTGTCAGGGGCTCACAGCCTGCCCTGAGCGGAACGCGTTTTTCCCTTTGCGCAAGCCTCCCCGAAAGCTGGGAGCAAGCTGTAGGAATGCCTCTTTGGAATGCCTCGCCGCTGGCCGTCTCTCTGTCCGGCTGGCTGCCGACCAGAGCGCCGCGCTGTCCTCCGGGCTGACAGGTCGCGGTTCAAGCGCAGAACCGGACCGCGTGGATCGTTACTCGCGAATAGACCTCTCCGGGGTCCCTTTACTCACGAGTAAATCACGTCGGGGTCACCAGATGAAGGAATCAGGGCCACTGAGGGCCGGGGAGCCCGGAGGAGGACTGATCAAGTGACGACACGAGGCAAACGGAGCGAGATCAGATCAGTACTTTATTGAGAAAAGGCAACATCATTTATAGGGGAAAAAGCGCAACGGTGGCAGAACCGTCATCTGACAGGAAAATTACCTCACCCACGTACCCGGGTTAATGGGGAACACCTCAAAGGGAAGTTAATTAACTGGGGCAAACATGGACTTAGGAGTCCCATTGTTCAGGGATTAGGCAGGGGCAAACATAGCCCTTATTTGCACCGGGCATTACCTTGGGTAGGAGATGAGTCATTACTCTAATGGGTAACTGGGGTCAGCGAGATGAGCTTCTCGCAGAATCGCTGGTCAGGCAATAAGCGGCCGAATTAATCCCTACCATTAATCTCCCCCCTTGCTCGCCGACAAAGGCCAGAGGCCAGGAGTCTGCTCACTGGTTTAACCTCTGCCAGAGGCCACCGATGCCCAACTGGGCACGCGGAATCCTCAGCTTACTATTAGTATATTGATCTGCAGGGTTTAATGGATTAATATCTTGCACAATGATGACCTCACTGTTGATTGAACAAAGAATGAAAAGTATTACATTGTATTAGGATTAGCCCTAGCACAGGAGCTTCTTCATGTTACAGAACTATAAAATCACCATGCTGTTTCCTCTTTAAAAAAAAATCCCTTTCAACATTCCTATTGACTAGGTTACTTTTGAGATGAAATTGGATTTAAATGACATATTACAGTATATGGGTAAGATCTAATAAGATCACAATTACATCATAGAAAACACCATTAAAGGAAAATTTATTTGGGCAATGTAAAAATCACATTATCTCTATGACAATTTCCCTCACAATTTTTTTTAAATAAAATTGACAGTATGAATGCTCATTTTGTAAGAAGGTATGTTGCAGGTTGATAGATAATACAGGCATATATGGGAGTCCAGTTGATTTTTAACCCCTTTTTTTTTTGCTATTGGGGTTAGTTCCTTAACTTGTTTCACAGTCTTTGATTCTCTGATCAATGGTATGTCAACCTTTCTAATTCTAACACCAAGAGAGTGGTGTTCGAGTCTCTAGTTGGAGACTAGAAAATGAAAGAATTGGACAGGTAACTGACAATATTGATTTGATCCATCCTCTTTGAGGTCCATTAAATATTTCCAAATTACATTTTTGCTGGTTCAACAAAACTAAACACTACTGTCCTTTTCCCATCGTCCCGTTAATTATGTTAAATCTGAGGTTAGCATACTTTTTAAAGAGCAATAGTACAGTTGTAGACTATGATTAATGTGTCAGTGACATAAATTATAGGTTGAATATTTAAGGACGAATTGTGAGATGCTTCGTCACTCACAAATGCAGATAATATCTTTTAAATGTTATTGAATGTCTATGGCTTTCGTATGTCTGAGCTGGAATATCAAGGATATTTTAATACTGTCATAAGGAGAAATTCACTTTTGTGATCCTTTCAACATATTAATTTTTTGAAAAAATATGAGGTTGAGGAGGTCAGGTATGGAGTTAGGTGGTATTTCAAAGCATACTGTACATTCATATATAGCAGAGGTAGATCACTCATTACATTTATTTGACAAGTGAAATTTAATCAAGCATATACAACAGAAACTGCACAGTGTCTTCAAAGACCACTATAGCACCATTAAGGAAAGATTATGCTGATGAAACCACTTTGTGTTTACAGCATTCTTATATGAATTTGGAGCATGAACTATTTAATTGGATGAGAGTGAGAGAGAGATGAAGTTACTGCTGGCACTTTAGTTAAAATGCTGTCATAATGACAAAAAAAATCACATTAGCATTAAATATATTTTTCTTTTTAAATTAATGAGAGAGCTACATTCCTAGTGGAAAAGTGTGGCAATCCTATTGTTTTGGAGACCTAATGAGCTCAGGTCATCCCCCCACCCCAAGTCATGTGGAGTACTGTTGAAGTACTCTAGTAAAAAGGTAAAGGTTGCCCTTGCTCAAAAGCCAGCTGTATCCGACTCTAGAGTTCAGTGCTCATAGTAGAGAGTTGCAAAAACCATTGTTTTTGAATACTTGCAAATTTGCTTTCAGAGCCCTTGGAACGTGATGAATTTCTGTGAGATATACAGTATTTATCTAAATAGCTGCTCTTTTCTTTAGCTGCCATTCGTTATAACTCATAGAATCATAGAATTGGAAAGGGGCTCAGGAGCCTACTGAATCCAATCCCCTGGTCAATGTAGAAATCCAGATCAAAGCACACCTCATGGATGAGTGTCCACTTTTCTCTTGAATGCCTCCACTACTGGAGTACTAATTGTTTCCATTGTTCTTGATATTCAACCTATCTCTGGCTTCCTGTAGGTCAAAGCATGTCTAGAGTGTCCCTTGCAACATTAAATCTGCCTTTCACCTCTCAGTACACCCTGAGGACATAGACTTATTAAGCTTTTGTTTTGATAACCAGTTTTATGTTTATGTGGAATCTCCCATGGGTTCCTGCATTTCCTGTGCAACTTTTGAAAAATTTAGTACCTTTTTAGAGTGGGCACCATCACCTCCTTGGGTCTAACAACCATTACCCATTATTTAGATTTTGTTTTATTTTGTGGAAAGGTGGGGTCTGGCCATTGCCAGCAGCTGATGGTGTCCTTCTTTCATATTACAGGGGGCCTTGGAGTCCCACTCATGGCAGAAAAGATTCTAGCCATCTGCACAAAGCTGATGTATTTAGGGTTTGATATTGATACAGTGGCACAGGCATGTAGCATTCCAGAATATAAACAAGTTTACAGTGTGCATGTTTTTTTCAGCTTATTAAAAGCAAGCAATACGCTCTCAAGGAACTCCGAGAATTGGTGGGGCATCTTACCTTTGCAGGAATGTTGGCAGTTCCTGGAAGATTCATTATACAATGTTTTTGTGATGCCATGTCAGGTTTAGTTCAACAGCACCACAGAAGAAGGGTGAGATCAGATGAGGGATGATGCCAGAACTTGATTTCTGTTTTTGAAACATTTCAGTAGGGTTTCCTTTCAGAGGGATAATATGCATCTGGGATTTCAAATGCAATCTGACACATGGAGCAATTAGCATTGATCTTTATTTTAGGGTGCATTGAAAGGTGGCCCAAAGAATTGAGTGAGTCAGGTTTAACTGAGGTTTTAACTTTTTGTACATTTTTTCTATAGTTCTATAGTTTTTCCTATCGTTCATGAGCAGAACATTACCTGGCAGAGTTTAGATTCTGTAGAACTCATGCCTCTACAGATGTGCTGGGCAATATTCATGGTTGGAAGGTGATGGTGACAGGTGGCTGGGTCGGGGTGATAATAAATGCATCATTACAGGAGGGGGTGATTCCTGCACCACTAAAACATGCTTTGGTGTGCCCCCTCCTGAAGAAAATATCCCTTGACCCAGCTGTCCTTAACAACTACAGGCCGGTTTCCAACCTTCTCTTTCTGGGTAAGGTATCGGAGAAGGTGGTGATGCGCCAGCTGCAGAGTGTCCTGGAGGAAGCGGATTATCTAGACCCCTTTCAATCAGGATTCAGGCCCAGGTATGGTACGGAGACAGCATTAGTCGCACTAATGGATGATCTCTGGTGGGAGCGGGATGGGGGTTACCCATCCGTCCTCACTCTTATTGACCTCTCAGTGGCTTTCGATACCGTTGACCATGGTATCCTTCTGGAACGGCTCAAAGGATTGGGGATCCAGGGCACTGTGTTGTCCTGGTTTTCCTCTTTTCTGGAGGGCCATACCCAGTCGGTGTGGTTGGAGAGTGAGATGTCCAGCCCTAGGCTTCTCAAATATGGGTGCCTCAGGGTTCGGTGCTCTCTCCTCTCCTATTCAACATCTACATGAAGCCACTGAGTGAGATCATTCATTCCCACGGGGTGCAGTACCATCAGTACACGGATGACACTCAGTTGTACATCTCAGCCTGTGGGGACCCTAGTGATGCCATTGACATCCTATCCGGTTGCCTGGAGGCCATTGGGGTCTGGATAGGGGCCAATGGGCTTCAGCTGAATCCCAGCAAGACAGAGTGGCTATGGATAAGGGGCCCCTTGTTATCCAGGGAGCTACCATCTTTGGCACTGGATGGGGCTGTTTTGCCCCAGACAAACCCGGTGCACAACTTGGGGGTCCTTCTGGACTCATGGCTGCTGCTAGAAGAACAGGTAGCGGCTGTGGCCAGGAGGGCTTTTGCCCAACTTTGGGTGATTCGCCTGTTGCGCATGGTCCTGGACCGGGACTCCTTGCTTATGGTGCACATCTATCCAGCACCCGAAGGAGGGCCTTCTCCATGTCTGCACCAACCCTCTGGAACCTCCTGCCAACAGATCTAAGACTTCAAAGAGAATTGCTGCCCTTCAGGAAAGGATTGAAGACCTGGCTGGCAGGGCAGGTGTGGGGCCCGAATGGAACACTGTCCCCGCCTGCTGGCTTATGTAAACAATTAAGAACAATCTCTGCTTTTTTATACTGGGTGGGATGGGTGGGTGGGATATGGTGTTTTTTTTTTAAGCGGGTGGGATATAGGCTTTTAAAGTGTTTTTATGTGTTTTTAGAACTTGTTGTAATGCCGCCCTGAGTCGGTTTCTAGCTGAGTGGGTGGGATATATATTAATATGACTATCAAATTAAATTAAAATTAAATGGTTCTGAACAGTTTCCTGTGGCTTTTGGGGACTTCTGTTGCCTCAGCAGGCAATCCTATGGAAGTCCTGCTTGACTTTAAGAGCTGGAGGCACCATCACTTTTCAGCATCCTTTCCCAAGATGTGGATCTGAATGACTCCCCTGGCTTACTAGGGTCAAGGTAGTGATGAAAAAATCTTCTCAGCTGCCATTGCATCTGCATGTAGTTCCCTAGCAGAGCTGTTTCAAGTAGTCAAGGATCTATTCCATGTTCAGCCACAAGAACAAGATGCAGGTGAAGTCACTTGGATCTACTCTGACTTGGACGCTTCAGTTGATGCAGGTCAATATTATACCAAATTCGTTTTGCAGATTTTGGTCACATAAATAGAGAGGCAGGGTTGATAAAGTTGGAAGTGAGTCATAAATATTGTTTACCTAGAAAACATGTAAGGTAAATGTAAAGGTTTCCCTTGCTCGAAAACCAGTTGTATCCCATGCTAAGGTTCAGTTTGCTCATCTCTGTTTCAAAACCGAAGAGCCAGCGCTGTCTGCTTCTACAGACGTTTCCATGGTCATGTGGCAGGCATGACTAGACACTGGGGCACACGGAACGCTGTTACCTTCTCACCAAAGTGGTCCCTATTTTTCTACTTGCAATTTCTTGCTTTTGAACTGCTAGGTTGGCAGGAGCTGGGACAAAGACGGGAGCTCATTCCATCCTGCAGTACTTGGGAATCGAACTGCTGACCTTCCGCCTCCCAGTCAGCGTCTTAGCCACTTGAGCAACTGCACTCCCCTTAGGAATAGCAATAAACAACAAGCTACTTGCTGGTCAATATATGTCCATCTTATTCAAGATGCCCTGTGTCTGTAAGAAATAAAAGTGTTGCTCTGTTTCAGGGAGAAGGTGCGTCCCCTGAGCTGCTCCATCGCTCAGGGGATGGGAGCCACCTGCAAGCCACCGCCGCTGCCACCACCACACCCCTTCCAAGCCACGCCTGGCTGGAAGGGGAAAAATAGCTGCTGCCTGCTCTGTAGCCTGACGGGTCCCGAGCTCTCCCCTGAGCCACTCCATTGCTCAGGGGATGGGAGCCACCTGCGAGCTGCCACCGCCACCGCCACCCCTTCCGAGCCACACCTGGCTGGAAAGGGGAGAAAAAGCCACCACTGCAGCCCAAGGGATCCCGAGCTCTCCCCTGAGCTGCTCCATCACTCAGGGGATGGGAGCCACCTGGCTGGAAGGGGAGCAAAAACCGCCACCGCTGCAGCCCAAGGGGTCCTGAGCTCTCCCCTGAGCCGCTCCATCGCTCAGGGGATGGTAGCCACCTGCGAGCCACTTGTCGCTATGCTAAAGGACTCTGTCTCTCGGACTCTGTTTTTTTACATAAGCATGGTTTTTTTCTTACTTAATTGCATATTTGGGACTCTTGACTATATGTATTTTGAACATTATATTTTGTATTTGATTATGCTTTTTATTGTATTGTGTTCTAATGTAATTTCTATATCTCTATTATTGTATCTTTTTTCACTTTTCTGTTGCTGGCTGCTCTGCAGACACCATGCACCTATGTAAACTGCTCTGAGTCACCTTCGGGCAAAGTAGAGTGGTATACAACAATAAAGTGGAATGGAATGGAATTGAATTGGACAAAATGAATAGCAGAAGGTTTTGTTTTTGCTGAATCTTACTATTTTAGAAATTGTTTTTTTTTTAATCAATCAACATTCCAATTTTTGCCACTCTGGCCTACAGCCTAATTCAATAATAATAATAATAATAATAATAATAATAATAATAATAATAATAATAATAATAATAATAATAATAATAATAATAATAATAATAATAATAATAATAATAATGAGGCACAAAACATTGTGGATGTGAAATGTACTGCTCACTTTGCTTCCAAGTGTTTGGAAACTATTCTCTACATTCCTTTTGTGCTGGGGTTACACATGCCTAATATCTCCCATCACTTCTTGAACTGAAATGACTGAGAAGTAAAAACAAAAACAAAATCTAGAACCTTTAATGCTAGGAGAAACCTCCTTGGTATAATTCTGTATCTGTGACTATTATAATTACAGGAGCAGAAACAGGAATTCTACTGGTGGGAGACATAGCACCTTCATTTCTGAAAATAGAGAGACTGTAGCCTTTACCACCTTTTACTAGCATTTTAGTATTAAGGATATCTCTGTCTAAGAGATCCTAAATCTGCCTATTATGTATTTCCACATCAGTACCCCCCTCCCAGAGCTGGGTCCATCTGAGATAATTAGATAATTAATTAGATAATTCCCTGGTTTGTCACCCAGCATATCTGAACTTCACATGACCAACTTTCTTCATTATAATAGACAAATAGGTTAGTGATCAGTATACAGTATTATGCTGTAGCCTGCTTTCTTAAAATCTCAACAGTTGTGTCAACTCTCTGTGGTTTTGTTTTTTTTGTCTTTTGCTTGGATCAAAATAACTTTTTTCAGGTTTAAAGCAAGAACCTCATAAAGCATCTGGAAAAACAATGTGAGGGGAACCAATGGGAACACAGACATTATTCTTTATAGCCAGGCAGTCTGCCAAATTACATTTCCTCCAGAGAGAAACTATGGTCTAGCTGTTGCATCTTCTTGATGGCCTCACTTCCTGAAGTTCAACACAGGGAAGAGCTGGGCCAGTGTGAGAAGATCTATGTTGGAAGTTTAAAGGGGGAAAATGTCCAGGACTATATGGTGATGAAAAAGTGTCTGTTCCTCAGAATGTAAAGTAGCACAATTAGAGGCCTCCTCCTACTTTAAACACTTAATTTGCAATGAGAAAGCAACAAAGGAAAAGGAAGGAATAGGGAACTTGGAAATAAGATGTCTGTGGTTGTGTCTCTGTTTTTGCTAACATAAATTAAAAAGAAAGTCCTCCCAACTCAAAAATTATCAGTTTTCCATCCCACTTTCTTCTCCCTTTCTCTTTTCTTATTGTCCAGTCCCTATCTCCAAATAGCAGGAATTAAAAAAATACCATGGAGATATTCAATACAGTTCTGATTTTTTCCCCTGCTATTATGTTGAAGAGTGAAGATACCACCAAGAAATAATAATATGGCTGACAGGATTATTTTATCTAAGCACTTCAGAGAAGTTACAGGTTAGCATTAGTGGGAAGGGCACAATCAGCTTGATGGATCACCTTCATCAATTCAAATGGAGATATCAACCAATAAATCAGAAGACTAGATATGGAAAGGCAGCTCTCAAGGAAATAGAAAAGATCCTCAAGTGTAAGCATGTGTTATTAAAGACCAAGACCAAGACAATTCAAACCATTGTATTACTTATTGCTATGAGAAAATTAAGCAACAGAATCACCCTCAGCATCCTCTGAAGAAGTGGATTTGGTCCAGGAAAGCTAACATTAAAATACAGGAGTTAGTCTTTAAGGTGCACAGCATTTATTTATTTTTTATTTTTACTTTTTTTGTTTTGTTTACTCCATAATAGGCTTATTTTCTAGGAATAATGTGAAATTACTCGCAGAAGACCTCCCAGAGACTGCCAAGGGTCCCAGCCACTGCCAGTGACCATTGTGTGCCAGGCAAGGAAGAAGGCGACACTGGCCAAAAGGTCACAGGGAGCTCCACCCACTGCCATTCCTCACCATGCGCTGGGCGAGGATGAAGCTGATCCAGGCCAAGAGATTGCAGAGGGTCCCAGCCGCTGCCAGTGACAATTGCGTGCTGGACAAGAAAGAAGGTGACCCCGGCTGAGAGGCCACAGGGAGTTCCAGCCACCGCCATTCCTCATCATGCGCCAGGTGTGGAGGAAGCCAACCCAGGCCAAGGGACCGCCAAGGGTCCCGGCCGCCACCAGTGACCATTGTGCACTGGGTGAGGAAGAAGGCGACCCTGGCCGAAAGGCCACAGGGAGCTCCAGCCGCTGCCATTCCTCACCACACACCGGGCAAGGAGGAAGCTGACCCAGGCCAAGAGACCACCAAGGGTCCAAGCCACCACCAGTGACCATTGCACACTGCATGCCAATGTAGCTGAGCAGCTCAGTGAACACAGACAATTGCATTTAGTAGATTAGTAATCACCAATTTGTTAGTTGAGATTGGGCATTTCAGTAATAAGTAATAACCAAAGTAATAATACTGTATACTAACTTGTTACTGTGATAAGTGCTTTACATATATCCAGTACTAACTTTCTTTAGTATATCACATTATGTTAAAATGTCATTTAATGAATAGTATACTAACTTTATTTAGCATGTCCAACTGTGTTAAACTGTGACAATATGTATGGTAGAAATATACTGGCATAGGGGCAGGCAAACCACATCAGAAATTTTGCCAAGAAAACCCCATGGACAACAAAAAAGGCAAAGTAGATGGAACAGGATGACAAGCCCCTTAGGCAGGAAAATGGGAGTGGATAAGAAAGCAGGAAGGCAGATGCATTGCTGCAAGGAACAATATTTGATAGGAACATGGAATGTAAATCAATGAATCATAGCAGGTTGGAAGTGGTAAAAAATGAGATGGAAAGAATAAGCATTGACATCTTGCGAATAAGCAAACTAAAATGGACAGAATGGGAGAATTCAACTCTGGAGACCATCATATCTTCTACTGTGGCCAAGAAAACCTTAGAAGAAATGGAGTAACCATAATTGTAAATAAAAGTGTAAGAAAACCAATAATGGGATATAATCTAAAAAAATGACAGAATTATCTCACTTCGGATCCAAGGCAAACCATTGAATATCACTGTGATCCAAATCTATGTACCAACCACGGGTGCAGATAAGGCCACAATTGACCAGTTCTATGAGAACCTACAACACCTCATAGAACAGACACCAAAAATGATGTCCACATTATCATAGGAGATTGGAATGCCAAATTAGGAAATCAAAAAGTAAATGGAATAACAGGCAAGTTTGGTCTTGGAACACAGAATGAAGTAGGCAAAGGCTAAAGGAGTTCTGACAAGAGAACACACTGGTCTTAGCAAACACTCTCTTCCAACAACACGAGAGGAGACTTTACACATGGACATCACCAAGTGGCTGACATCGAAACCAGATTGAATACATACTCTGAAGCCAAAAATGGCTTCAGGTCAGCAAAAACGAGACCTGGAGCAGACTGTGGTCCAGATCATAACCTACTGATTGAAAAACTCAGGCTTAGACTAAATAAATAGGGGAAACAATTAGGCCAGACAGGTATGACCTAGACAACATCCCGAAGGAATACATGGTGGAGGTATGGAACAGATTTAATGGTTTAGATTTGATAGACAGAGTGCCAGAAGAATTATGGAGAGAGTGGGATACCATACAGGATGCAGCAAAGAAAACCATTCCAAAAGAAAAGAAGCATAAGAAAGCAAAGTGGTTGTCTGATGAGACTCTTAAAATAGCAGAGGAAAGAAATAATGCAAAAGGCAAAGGAAAAAGGACTTTAAAAGTCATCGAGGTGGCTGAGCTTTCGCCACCACCTCTGGTTTCCTGGGCTGGGCGGAGAGGCCCTGGGCAGTGACTGACACTGGACGCTGAGCCAACTCCACCTGCCAGCATCTCTTGCCCCACCCTGCCTTGGACTTTAAAAGCCGCCGAGATGGCTGAGCCTTCACCGCGTCCTCCTATTCCCTGGGCTGGGTGGAGAGGCCATGGGCAGCGATCAACGCTGGATGCCGAGCCACCTCCATCTGGCGGTATCTCTTGCCCCCACCCCACCTTGGGCATTTAAGCCATCGAGATGGCTGAACCTTCGCCACCGCCTCCAGTTCCCTGGGCTGGGTGGAGAAGCCCTGGGCAGTGACCAATGCTGGATGCCGGGCCACCTCCACCTGCTGGTGTCTCTTGTTGTTGTTGTTCAGTCGCACAGTCGACTCCGACCCTCTGCGACCCCATGGACCATTTTCCTCCAGGCGCCTCTGTCCTCTACCATCCCCCTCAGCCCTCCCAGCTCTGTGCCCATTGTGTCTATAATACCATCTAGCCATCTCATCCTTGGCCTCCCCCTTCTTCTTTTGCCCTCCACCTTTCCCAACATCAATGCCTTCTCAAGTGAATCCTCCCTTCTCATTTGATGTCCAAAGTATTTTAGCTTCATCTTTACTATTTGACCTTCCAATGAGCAGTCAGGGTTAATTTCTTCTAAGATTGACCTATTTGTTCTCCTCGCTGTCCAGGGGACTCTCAAAACCCTCCTCCAGCACCACATTTCAAAGGCATCTATTCTTCTGCGTTCAGCCTTCCTAATTGTCCAGCTCTCACATCCATACATTACTACTGGGAAAACCATTGCTTTGACTATTCTAATTTTTGTTTGCAATGTAATGTCTCTGCTTTTCACTATGTTCCCCAGGTTTCTCATTGCTTGTCTCCCAAGAATCAGTCGCCTTTTTATTTCATGCCTGCAATCCCCATCTGCAGTGATCTTTGATCCTAAGAAAGTAAAATCTGTCACTGCTTCTACTTCTTCCCCGTCTATTTTCCAGGAACTGATGGGGCCTGTTGCCATTATCTTGGTTTTCTTGATATTGAGTCTCAAGCCAGCTTTTGCACTCTCCTCCTTCAGCCCAATCAAGAGATTCTTTAGGTCTTCCTCACTTTCTGCCATTAGGGTGGTATCGTCTGCATATCTCAGATTATTGATGTTTCTCCCAGCTATTTTAATCCCATATTGTGATTCCTCCATCCCTGCACTGCGCATTATGTGCTCTGTGTATAGGTTGAATAAGCATGGTGACAAAATGCAGCCTTGTCTTACTCCTTTTCCTATTCCAAACCACTCTGTTATTCCATGTTCTGTCCTAACTGTTGCTTCTTGGTTCATGTACAGATTTCTCAGGAGGCATATGAGGTGCTCTGGTATTCCCATCTCTTTAATTACTTGCCACATCTTGTTGTGGTCCACACAGTCAAATGCCTTAGTGTAGTCAATAAAACAAAAGTAAACTTGTTTCTGGTATTCCTTTGTTTTCTCCATGATCCAGCGTATGTTGGCGATGTGGTCTCTAGTCCCCCTGCCTCTTCTGAAACCAGCCTGCACCTCTGGTAATTCTCTCTCCACATGCTGCTGAAGTCTGTCCTGTATTATCTTGAGCATCACCTTGCTGGCATGTGGGATGAGCGCGATTGTTCGATAATTTGAACATTCTTTGGCATTGCCCTTTTTTGGGATTGGGACGTATACTGATCTTTTCCAATCCTGTGGCCACTGTTTTGTTTTCCAAATCTGCTGGCATATTGAATGCAGTAATTTGATGCCATCATCTTTTAGCGCTTTGAAAAATTCAACTGGGATACCATCATCTCCACTAGCTTTGTTGTTTGCAGTGCTCTTTAGGGCCTTTATGACTTCACTCTCCAGGATACCTGGCTCAAGTTCAATTTCTTCATCATTGTGATTATCAGGAGTGTTGAGGTCCTTTTTGTAAAGTTCCTCTGTGTACTCTTTCCATCTTTTCTTAATTTCTTCTGCATCAGCTAGCTCCTTTCCGTCTTTGTCCCTTATCATGGTCATTTTTGCTTTAATGTTCCCTTGATTTCCCCAATTTTTTTGAAAAGATCTCTGGTTCTGCCTCTTTTGTTGTTTTCCTCCATTTCTCTGCACTGTTCTTTTAGGTAGTTTTCCTTATCTCTCCTTGCTTTTCTTTGAAATTCTGTGTTCAAATGGTTGTAGTTTTTCCTTTCTCCTTTGACTTTTGTGTTCCTTCTTTCCTCTGCTATTTTAAGAGCCTCATCAGACAACCACTTTGCTTTCTTACTCTTCTTTTCTTTTGGTATGGTTTTCTTTGCTGCTTCCTGCATGATGTCCCTCATCTCCGTCCATAATTCTTCCGGTACTCTGTCTACCGAGTCTAAGCCATTAAATCTGTTCATCACCTCCACCGTGTATTC
This sequence comes from Bradypodion ventrale, assembly GCA_035047345.1. Classification (NCBI taxonomy): domain Eukaryota; kingdom Metazoa; phylum Chordata; class Lepidosauria; order Squamata; family Chamaeleonidae; genus Bradypodion; species Bradypodion ventrale. The sequence continues at coordinate 284,253,244 of JAWDJE010000002.1, read as the reverse complement.
TTTAGGGATGCTGTCTAGGTGATATCTTTCTGGTCTCCGTGTTTTCCCTATTTTCTTTAGTCTAAGCCTGAATTTTGCGATCAGTAGGTTGTGATCTGAGCCACAGTCTGCTCCAGGTCTTGTTTTTGCTGACTGTATGGAGGTTCTCCATCTTTGGCTGCAGAGTATGTAGTCAATCTGGTTTCGGTGTTGGCCATCTGGTGATGTCCATGTGTAAAGTCGCCTCTTGTGTTGCTGGAAGAGAGTGTTTGCTATGACCAGTGCGTTCTCTTGGCAGAACTCTATCAATCTTTGCCCTGCTTCATTCTGTGTTCCAAGACCAAATTTGCCTGTTATTCCCTCCACTTTTTGATTTCCTACTTTGGCATTCCAGTCTCCTAATATAATTTGGACATCATTTCTTGGTGTCTGTTCTATGAGGTGTTGTAAGTCCTCATAGAACTGGTCCATTGTGGCTTCAACTGCACCAGTGGTTGGTGCGTATATTTGGATCACAGTGACATTGAAAGGTTTGCCTTGAAATCTGACTGACATCATTCTGTCATTTTTGAGATTGTATCCCATTACTGCTTTTCTCACTCTTTTATTGACAATTATGGCTACTCCATTTCTTCTAAGGTTTTCTTGCCCGCAGTAGTAGATATGATGGTTTCCAGAGCTGAATTCGCCCATCCCTGTCCATTTGAGCTCACTGATGCCCAAGATGTCAATGCGTATTCTTTCCATCTCGTTTTTTACCACTTCCAGTTTTCCTTGATTCATAGACCTCACATTCCATGTCCCTATGCAGTATTGTTCCCTGCAACACTGTATTTCTCCTCCTCCTTTCGTATCCCTCCCCCTTTTCAGATCTGCTGTGCTGAGCATCCCCTTGTTTTGCCTTTTGTTTTGGTCCATAGGGTTCTCTTGGCAAACTTTGTGGCGTGCCTTGCCGGTCTCTACGCCAGTCTTTTCCCATCACACATGTTATCACAGTTTAAACAGTTTTAAAACAAAGTATTATCATGCACAATATCACAGTTTATCACATAGTATCAAAGTAAAAGTTGAACTAATTAACAAAAGGGAAAGAAAGAAAGAAAGAAAAAGTCCACTATATCAAGTCTCTATGTAAGTCAGTTTCTTGTACAGTCACTATGTCAGTTGCCATAAGCCATCTATGTTTAGTCAACTATATTATTTCAGTTCGATTACTTATCCTTTGCATGCACACAGCAGCTCTTGCCTCTCTTCGGCCGCATGGAGTCGGTCAAAGGCGCCGGCTCGGACCTCGCTGTGATGGTGGTTGTGGATGGTATCTCCTGGGGGTGGTCGGGGGTCTCCGGAAGTGTCCTTCTCTCTGGCCCCAGGTCTTTGGATGGGGAGGGAGGGGCAGGATCCTTTTACTCACCTCCCCTGTGGGCCTCTCTGCATGGAATGAGTAGATCTGGGCCTTTATGATTCCTTTTTCTTCCTCTCTAGGCCCAGGTCTTTGGATGGGGAGGGAGGGGCAGGATCCTTTACTCACCTCCCCTGTGGGCCTCTCTGCATGGAGTGAGCAGTAGCGCTGGGCCTTGCTGATTCCTTTTTCTTCCTCTCTAGGCCCAGGTCTTTGGATGGGGAGGGAGGGGCAGGATCCTTTACTCACTTCCCCTGTGGGCCTCTCTGCATGGAATGAGCAGTAGAGCTGGGCCTTGCTGATTCCTTTTTCTTCCTCTCTAGGCCCAGGTCTTTGGACGGGGAGGGAGGGGCAGGATCCTTTACTCACCTCCCCTGTGGGCCTCTCTGCATGGAGTGAGCAGTAGATCTGGGCCTTGCTGATTCCTTTTTCTTCCTCTCTAGGCCCAGGTCTTTGGATGGGGGGGGAGGGGCTGGATCCTTTACTCACCTCCCCTGTGGGCCTCACTGCATGTCTCTTGCCACAACATTAAAAGCCATCAAAACTGCTGAGCCTTCACTGCCATCAATCACCCTTTTGGACTTGCCTTGGGTTAGAGTGAGTTGTGCGTTGCATTGCTACTTTGTTTTGCTATACTGTATCTCTGTTTTTGTCATTTTGTATTTTTAGATATCTCAGGGGCTTGGTTTTTTGAATAGCGTATTGTGTCTTTTGCTATATTTTGTATGTTATTGATATATTCTATTGTATAATTGTATTTATTTGGTAACTCTGTGGAAATTGTATTTTTCTGGTATTTTGTTGATTATATCATTGATTATATTGTTGATTATATTTTGATTATATTATTGATATACTGTATCTTTGAATTATGTATCTTTAATACTGTATCTTTAAATGTGTGTAAGCCGCTTTGGGTCACCCACTGGGTCAAGGGAAGCGGGATATAAATAAAACATTATTATTATTATTATTATTATTATTATTATTATTATTATTATTATTATTATTATTATTATTATTATTATTATTATTATTATTATTATTATTATTATTATTATTATTATTATTATTATTATTATTATTATTATTATTATTCAAATAAAAGCAAGGAGATATAGGAAACCTTTCTAAATGAACAGTGCAAAGTAATAGAGGAAAACAACATAAGGGGTAGGACTAGAGATCCTTTCAAAAAGATTGGGGAAATCAAGGGAACATTTAAAGCAAAAATGACCATGATAAGGGACAAAAACGGCAAGGAGTTAGCTGATACAGAAGAGATTAAGAAAAGATGGCAAGAGTACACAAAGAAACTCCTACAAGAAGGACCTCAACACTCCTGATAATCACAGCAATGAAAGCTTTTAACTCAAGTCAGAAATCATAGACAGTGATGTCAGGAAGGCCCTAAAAAGCACTGCAAACAATAAAGCCAGTGGAGATGATGGTATCCCAGCTGAATTGTTCTAAACCCCTAAAAGATGATGAGATCAAATTATTGCATTCTATATGCCAGAAAATTTAGAAAACACAACAATGCCACAGGATTAGAAAAGATCAGTAAATGTTCCAATCCCAAAAAAAGGGCAATGTCAAAGAATGTTCAAATTATTGAACAATTGCGCTCATCCCACACACTAGCAAGTTTATGCTCAAGATAATGCAGGACAGATTTCAGCAGCACATGGAGAGAGAATGACCAGAAGTGCAGGATGAGTTCTGAAGAGGCAAGGGAACTAGAGACCACATTGCCAACATACGTTGGATCATGGAGAAAACAAAGGAATATCAGAAACAAGTCTACTTCTGTTTCATTGACTACACCAAAGCCTTTGACTGTGTGGACCACAACAAAATGTGGTAAGTATTTAAAGAGATGTGAATACCAGAACATCTTATATGCCTTGTGAGAAATCTGTACATGTGTCAAGAAGCAACAGTTAGGACAGAATATAGAATAGTGGTGTGGTTTGGAATAGGAAAAGGAGTAATACAAGGCTGCATTTTGTCACCCTGCTTATTCAACTTATATACAGATCACATAATGTGCAATGCAGGGATGGACAAATCACAAGTTAGGATCAAAATTGATGGGAGAAACATCAATAATTTGAGATATGCAGATGATACTGCCCTAATGGCAGAAAGTGAGGAAGACCTAAAGAAGCTCCTGATTAGATTGAAAGAAGTGAGTGCAAAAGCTGGCTTGAGAGTCAACATCAAGAAAACCAAGATAATGGCAACAGGCCCTATCAATTCCTGGAAAATAGATGGGGAAGAAGTAGAACCAGTGACAGACTTTGCTTTCTTAGATTCCAAGATCACTGCAGATGGTGATTGCAGCCATGAAATAAAAAGGCGACTGATTCTTGGGAGACAAGCTATGAGAAACCTGGGGAACATAGTTAAAAGTTGAGACATCACCTTGCAAACAAAAATTTGCATAGTCAAAGCAATAGTATTTCCAGTGGTAATGTATGGTTGTGAGAGCTGGACCATAATGAGATTTGAGTGCAAAAGAATAGATACATTTGAAATGTGGTGTTGCAGAAGAGTTTTGAGGGTCCCCTGGACAGCGAGGAGAACAAATAGGTTGATCTTAGAAGACATCAACCGTGACTGCTCCTTAGAAGGTCAAAGAGTAATGATGAAGTTAAAGTACTTTAGACATCAAATGAGAAGAGAGGATTCATTTGAGAAAGCCTTGATGCTGGTAAAGGTGGAGGGTAAAAGAAGGGGGTGGCAGAAAATGAAATGGCTAGATGATATTGTAGACACAATGGACACAGAGCTGGGCAGGTTGAGGAGGATGGTGGAGGACAAGGGTGCCTGGTGAGCAATGGTCCATGGGGTCACAAAGGGTTGGAATTGACTGTGCAACTGAACAACGACAACAAATCTTCTGAACAGATATGTGTCTCAAGTCTGCCCACTCAAATCCAGGGAAAGCTTTATTGTAAGAGCAAACATTCTTCAGGATACACAAGACCAAAACCCAATGAGAAGATGGAGAAAGGAGCTTGCTGAACAAGAAATAGCATTAAAGGAGGATATGGCTGTGAAACTCAACCTCCCTTATGTCATTTGGAGGATCCTGAACTGGCTGAGGGTCAGAGTGCCTAAATGCAAGATTACCATGTGATGGGCAAATTAAAAAGGAAGACATTTATTCTCATTAATTTTAATTGTGTGAAGTAGAAATGTCCAGTTAGATTTTTATTCTATGATGTAATGCTAATTACCAGGTGTTCACCAGGCATTCTTTCATACACCCACATATTGATGCCAAGATTTGAAGACCCTATGTCTGACAATCTGACAGATACATTTATCTCATAGGAAGAGAGATAAGAATCTCAAACACGCACACAGGTGCAAAGATACAGCTCGCAGAGCCCAGGTGTCCAGTCGCCAAGATGTCATAACTGGGAGTTTTGACATTTTTCCAATGGTGGGTGTATGAAAGAAAAACGTATAAATACTGATACCTTTTAGTGTTCAAAAAAGGGTGTTGGCTTTTCTCATGCCTAAGAGAAATGCTGCCTGTCTTTTCTTTTCCTTAGAAATTGGACAATGCTGGTCTGATCTCTATGGAGGGGCCTCTGGCCCCAGCCATTAATTTTACTTAGTCAGCTTAGTTATTCATGTTTGTTTTATTATTTCTATTTTGTATTTTTTAAATGTCAATTTTAACTGCATAATTAATCTACCTCATTTTTGTAAACCAATAAATGCTGCTAATTTGATGATCTTAGTAGTTTTTGGTTTGTACTCCTCTAAGCTGAGAAAGGGGAGATTTTTAGAAGTCCAGCATAAGCCATAAATTTAAGGTTTTGTCAGGAAGGCTAGATTCAAGCAGCTAAGAAGAGGACTGGGCCTCTGCAAAGATTGTTTTGAGAACAATGTTATCTTGCTGGTACCTTCCTGCACTGAAGAAATTATTTTATCTCAAGGTAATGCTGGACTTACGGAGTGCACTAAGCAGGAGGGAAGCATAGATGAAGTCATTGTTTGGGGTTTTAGAAGAAACACTCTCATAAATCCCTCATTGCTATTTTTAATTGTCAGCTGAGGCTGATTAATCAGAGAATCAGTGTACCTCAAAACACTGCCTGCAAAAGTTACCCTGAGCAGGGAAGTCTCTGAGAAAGTGCTACGCTGCCTCTGCACTATAAATCTTTTAGACTGCTGTCTGTAGAATCTCACAGAGTAGTTTAGGCTAAGAGAGGAAAGACCACGACATACCATGCTCAAGTGGTGTGCTAGCAGACAACAACATGCTGTGTGAATGTGAAGAGATACCAAATTCAGTATATTTGCTGGTCTGCTGATTACTACTGGAAACCTGTACTGATGGGGATTTAAGTTTGCCAATGACAAAGCCAAGAAGGTGGCTTCATTTTGGCAGTCTAAAGTTTGATTTGGACACAAAAGAAGAACTGATCACTATGTACACCTGATGTGAAAGCTAGGCAGAAAAAAATACTGTCAGGTAAAGAATTGATTAATTGAAATACAGTGGATTGCTAGAAAGACAAACAAGTGGGCCACTGTTATGTATGTTAACTGTGTTTTCTGACAGGAGCAGAATGTATCTTTTCTCATATCTATTCTTATGCAAATAAGTGGATCGAAAATGTGCACACTCTGTTAGCCAATGGGCTTGTTGTATTATTGTTACTGTTACTGTTTATAGTGTATATAAGTCTGAGTTTTGCCCCATCCAAACTGTGTTCAAACCCCTCTAAATAAGAGCTGAATTTCAATACTTCACTCGTCTGCTTCTTCATTCCCTGAACATGAAATTGGCAACGAAGATGGTATGGCATCCCCAAATGGCAGCAACATTAGCCCATTTGACCCAGCGCATCCAGAGAAATGGGCAACATACGAACACCAATTCCACCACGCAATGGCCTTGCAGAAGATCACCGACGAAGACCAGAAGCGCTCCTGTTTCCTCACTCAGTGCAGTTCTGAGATGCTTGAGCTGGCAACCCACCTCATTCTCCCAAGGGACATGGATGTGGTGCCGCTTGCAGAAATCATGTCCGCACTGAGGAAACACCTGCAGCCAGAGGTCTCGATCTTCCCAGCCAGGGTGGCCTTCCACAGAAGGGAGCAGCGACCAGGGGAGTCCATTGCAGACAACGCCACCACTCTGCGCATTGCTGCCACCCTGTGCAAGTGGGACAACATTGAAGAAGCATTCCAGGACTGTCTGCTAGCCAGCATGAGGGACGAAGATGCTCAATGTGGCCTCATGATCAGGAAGACGCCAACTTTCAAGGCTGTCCTAGAAGAGGCGGTAGTGTCTGAGGCCGCACGGTCTGGCATCAAGCTTTTCTGGCATCACCACTCCACCACCAGTGCCACCGACTCAACTGTGCAAGCTCAGCAAAATTCATCTTCATCCTCCTCAGCATCGCCTGGTTCCACCTGTTCATCTGAGTCCAGCGATGCAGAGGGAGAAGTCCGAGTGGTCTGACGAAAGCACCGAGAGCACCGTGACGATCGGGAGAAGAAATTCCTTTGCAAGTATGATGGATGCGGAGCCCGGCATGAACGCAGGAAGTGCCCCTTCCACACTGCAGAATGCCACAACTATGGGTGACGAGGGCACATTGCTAAAGTATGCCAACAGCAAAAGCAAAGAACTCCAGCACCTCAGTCCAAGAAGAGTCATCACCACAAAATGTCCATTGCCAAAGTGTCACCAGAGCCTGAGCCATGCCAAGTGGGCATTTTCAGCGAGCATTTCTTTGCAGACCTGAGCCTGCAGGACATCCCCTTCAAGATGGAGGTGGATTCAGGTACTATCTTTTCCATAATCCCACAGTGGGAGTTTTTGAGAATTCCCCCAGCCTCTCAGCCCAAGCTCAAATATTTTAAAACTTCCCTCTGGGATGTGCAAGTTTGCCAGATTCCGGTCCTGAGGGTGGGAAATTTCTTGGTCAAATTCAAAAACATTTGCACCTCCTTGCCATTGGTTGTAGTTAAGCAGGTCACTAACTGTCTTATTGGGACCCAATAGTTTAGGCCCCTGGGAATCCGGCTTTCTGGCATTCACGCAATAGACTCTGACCCAATCCAGCACATCCTGAGGTGTTCAAAAAGGGTTTAGGGTTATACAAAGGACCCCCTGTGGACTTTGAGCTTGACCCAACCATCTGGCCCATCCGGATGAAGCCATGCCGGGTTCCTTTTGCTTTTAGAGAGAAGATAGAAGCCGAGCTGGACAAACTGGTGGGGCAGGGCATCCTAGTGCCAGTGGACTCCACAGAGTGGGAGACACCAATAGTGACTGCTTTGAAACGTAACAGGGAGGTCAGGATATGTGCTGACTACAAGTGTACTATCAATAAAGCTATTCACCCGAATGGTAAGCCACCTTCTTGCCTCCTTGCATGGAGGAAATTGCTTCACAAAACTTGACCTTGCCCAGGCTTACCTACAATTTACTGTGTCTCCTGCTGCTGCCATAGCCCAGATCATAGTAATGCATAGGGGGGCATTTAAGGTAACTAGACTACAATTGGGTGAATGTGGCCCCCGGAATATTTCAATCTCTTGTAGAACGTATTTTAAAAGGGTTGCATGGTGTCCTGCCATATTTTGACAATGTCCTGATCACTGCTAAGGACACCGTTAAACTAGCAGCCAGGGTCGATTGAGTCCTCTCACATTTCGAGAGGGCCGGTCTACGTCTCAGAAGAGACAAATGTGTGTTTTTGGCACAGGAAGTGGAGTTCCTGGGGTACCGAATTACACCCCAAGGTATCATGCCCTCTGACTCCAAGGTGGCGGCCGTACAAAATGCACCCAGGCCAAAATGTAAAGCCGAATTGCAATCATTTTTAGGATTGTTAAACTTCTATCACGCTTCTCTCCATCGCAAAGCCTCAGTTGCTGAACAATTACATCGGCTTCTTAAGAAAGATACTGTTTGGCACTGGGGCCATTGCCAGGAGAAAGCATTCTTAGAACTTAAAAGGCTGCTATCTTTGGATGCTGTATTAACTCATTTTGATCCTAACAAGGAAGTTGTACTTGTGTGTGATGCATCCCCTGTGGGGGTGGGAGCTGTGTTATGCCATGTACTAAATGACGGGAATGAAGCTCCCGTAGCATTCTATTCCCATTCACTCTCAAAGCCTGAGAAAAATTTATGCTCAGACAGACAGGGAGGCGTTGGCAATCATGGCAGGCACTAAGAAATTCCACGATTACCATTACAGAAGACCTTTTACCATTGTAACTGACCACAAGCCCCTCCTTGGAATCTTTGGAATCTTTGAGGCCCATGCTTCAAATTCTGTCCCCAAGGATGTTGCATTGGGCAATTTTCCTAAATGGATACAATTTTACTTTGGTGCACAGGCCCGGCAAGGACATCAGCCATGCTGATGCCCTGTCACGTTCTCCAATGCCAGGGGTTGGGGAAGCTGATTGCAAGATCGAAAGCAACCACGAGGTCCTCATGATTGAGGCATTCGACTCACCCCCAGTCGTCTCCTCAGATATAGCCAAAGTTATGACCAAGGATGTAACATTTACTAAAGTAATGTCTTGGGTACAAAAAGGCTGGCCTGTCTCTCCTCTAGCTGAGGAATTCAGAACATTCCACCGCAAGCGTTTGGAATTGTCAGTGGAACGAGGTTGCCTTCTATGGGGCCAGTGGGTGGTCATTCCTGTCATTCTCAGGAAAAAGGTTTTACATTTACTTCACACAAGTTATCCGGGAATTGTACGTTCCAAAGCCCTCACCTGTAGCTACTTTTGGTGGCCTCAACTGGACCAAGACGTAGAACATATGGTCGGCACTTATGCCAGCTGTCAATCTTCTCACCCAGAGCAATCCCATCTTCCCTCTTGGGAATGGGATTCTGCTCGAGGCCCGTGGTCCAGGTTGCACATAGATTTTGCAGGTCCATTTAGAGGTGCCCTATTTTTGTTGGTTGTGGATTCATTCTCTAAGTGGCTGGAAGTGATTAGGGTGCCTAATACCACTTCAGCCACCATGATAATGAACCTAAGAAGGATGTTTGCATCATTTGGACTTCCAATTGTGCTGGTGTCCGACAACGCATCCATGTTCACATCTGCAGAATTCCAATCCTTCATGGAAAGGAATGCAATTAGGCACATCACTGCCGCCCCATTTCACCCAGCCACCAATGGCCAGGTAGAGTGGCAGGTGCACACAACTAAAGATGTGCTTTGGCATATGGGTGAAGGGGATTTGAAGCTCCAGTTATGCCAGTTTCTTTTCACATATAGGCTCACCCCCTTGCTTCAGGGCTGTCCCCTGCTGAATTGCTCCAGCAACGGAAACTGTCATCCTTGCTGGACAGATTGGATCCCTCTAGGGTAGAGGACAAAGGCACAAATATAGCAATCCAACACCAGAAGGGTTTCTTGTCCGGCAACCCTGTACATTGCCGCAATTATGCAGCTGGTGGCCCTATGTGGGTGCCTGGGTTTGTGATCAATCAAACTGGTCCTGTTTCTTACAGAATCGAAACAGCCACTGGTCTGAACTGGAGGAGGCATGCGGAGTACTGGACCCACAAGATGAATTGATGATGACCAATTTTGCTTGGAGTCACCCTCCACTCTTAGTACACACAGGAGGGAGCCTGAGTTGTCTTATATATCCACAGAAATAGATTTTGGTTTTGAGCGATCCCCTGCTCCTCCATCTGACAAACGGGGCTTAAATTTGGGTTTACAATCCTCCACCTCTAGTCAATCCCTCACTCCAGTCAGGTCGCCCATCCTATGAGCCCCTGAGCTGCCTCAGCCAAGTGTCCAATCCAGAAAGGAAACTAGACTGCCATCCTGGTTAAAGGATTTTGTTTTTACCTAGGGGGGAGAATGTTATGTATGTTAACTGTGTTTTCTGACAGGAGCAGAATGTATCTTTTCTCATGTATCTATTCTTATGCAAATAAGTGGATCGAAAATGTGCACACTCTGTTAGCCAATGGGCTTGTTGTATTATTGTTACTGTTTATAGGAGCTGAATGCATCTTTTTCTCATATATCTATTCTTATGCAAATAAGTGGATCAAAAATGTGCACACTCTGTTAGCCAATGGTCTTGTTGTATTATTGTTACTGTTACTGTTTATAGTGTATATAAGTCCGAGTTTTGCCCCATCCAAACTGTGTTCAAACCCCACTAAATAAGAGCTGAATTTCACTACTTCACTTGTCTGCTTCTTCATTCCCTGAACACGATAGCCACAGAGCAAGGTTCTTTGGAAAAGACCAATAATGCTGGGAAAGGTTGAAAAGAGCAGGAAAAGAAAAAAAGACCAAAGAGAAGTTGGATTGATTTCCTAAAGGACCCACAGAGCTGAGCAGAGCATTACAGGACATTTTGGAGATCACTCATTCATTGGGGCACCATAAATTCAAGATGAATTGGTGGTATGTAACATCTACAAATTGAGGCTGGCCATTAGATTCTCTTGGAAAGGAAAACTGTGAGTGGCTTTCTATTTTGGTGCATTTTTGTCTGGGCAGTAATGTCTTCTTGACCTCTTTGCACTTTTGCACATCTCTCCGCCCTAATTCCCTGGCTTTGTTTCTTTTCTTTTTTCCCCCCATTCTGTGACACAACAGGCTCTTGTGGCTCAGTATGGCGACAGAGGTTATTGCAGACATTGTCTAATCTCTCAGTGCTAGAAGATGTCACCATTCATTCTGAAGTTTCTTGGTAGGACATTGACTGCTTAGAACTTTTAAAAGCTATGAAGCAAGTGGTGAAATAAAGGAAGAAAATGTGCGGGAATAACTTACGATGAGAGAAAGAATGAGTGATTTATTAAAAAGGCCTGTTATCAAAAGAAGACAGCCTGCTACTGATGTGCTACATATTCTGCACAGCCAAAGTGTGAAGAGAATTAGGAAGGGCAATTATAGCAAATGTCAGGTAGACAGAAAAGAAACATCTTTTGATCAAAGTGCAACACGTTTAGTGCCTGAGTCTTTCACTCATCAGCACTGGTACAGGTTTAACAACTCAGGCTCTAACACTGAATTCAGATGAAAGAGTGCTTCTCTAGTTTCCAGCACAATAAGTGACAATTACTTTATCTTTTCATCTTGTCACTCAACTCCTCCACTAACCTGATTAGAAAAACAAATCTCAGATTGTGATTAAACTGCTTTTATGCCAGATTCTGAGGTGAGAGTTCAGAAAATATAGTCTCCCAGACAAGAAAGCGGCCAGTCCTGAAATCAATCTGGCTCCTGCTGATTTCCCGACAGACATTTATAAACAGTTATATAAACAAGAAAAGTATAAAGGCTTCCTTACAGAGCAGGCCAGCTCCGGTGATATATTAGAATTAATAGCTGAGATAAGAATCACTCGAATGTTTTCATCCCCTAAAAATACATGCATCTAGAGGACCGTTCATGCAAACAGGTAGCACCTACTGTTTTCACACAAGTGTGAACATAACCTGAATTTGAGTGAGTGGGGAAACATAACCTGAATTTGAGTGAGTGGGGAACGTTCTGTGTGTTGTTTTTGTTTTTCGCTTGCCCCTGGCAATCATTTCTATGACAACCAATGACTTTTTGCAGCCCTTTTTCAAACTGCTGAGGTTGAAAAATAAGGGCACTTCTTCAAGAAGATGCATACATCAAATTCAAGGGTATCAGTGCCAGATCTTAGAGTTCCAACTGAATTCTCAGGTCATTGCTGTGCTTCCTCAAGTTTCAAGGAGAGGGCTGCCAGATTATTCCTGCTGCCCAGTCCATTTCTTATAAGCATGTGTAGCTTACACCTGCTGTCTTGCAAAGCAAAGACCAAAAAAGCACACTTTTCTTTCTTCGCAGTGATACTGACTGAACTAGCTGTGTAAAACATGCTACCAGATTGTTTTGTATTAAAGCACAATTGTAAAGTAGCGCAGGAGCGCTCTTGCAAAAGGAAAATGGTGGTTTCCCGTCATTCTAGCAAGAAGCCCAAAGTGGTGTGAAACCCTTACAAATGAAAGTGCGGCGCCAAAATGGCCACCGCGCTCTTTGCAGCCCCCCCCACCCGGACTCAGACATCCGGGTGAGTTAGGGGGCGTGGCCACGCCTCTATAAAAGGGGTGGCCACGAGGCAGCCGAGCTGCCATTTTAGAACGCGACGGAGTGGAGATCTTTTCTCCGCCACGTTTCTTGCTCTCTTTGCCCTTCGTACCTTTGGCTTTGAACGGAGTTCTTTTGCTCTTCGCTACTGCGGTACTCAGGGCACAGGAACTGATCCCTGGCCAGGGATCCATCAGGAGGCAGTTTTTCGGGAGACATGGCTCCCAAGCGCAAGGCTCCGGCGGTCAAGCCGCGGCCGAGGGGAAGGGCTTTCCCTACCCCTCCCTCTACTGGGGGGCAGCCATCGGGTCGGAGGACTCGGATGGCCTTGCCCACCGCTGCCAGTGGGGCTGATCAGGCTTCTGCCTGCCAGCCTGGCACAAGCTTCCAGGCTGAGCTGGCACAGGCTGGCCCCTCGGGGATCCCTGCCCCTGGAAGGCATTTTCTTGGCTCGGGACAGGGTGGCCCACTTGGACCTGGTGTCGGTTTCCACCCCACCATTCCTCCGGCCCCCCACGGGATGGAGTTTTGGGCATGGCACTACTCGGGCCCTGGATCCCCATTCGGGTTTCCCTTCCAGCAATTGACCACCGGGCCGTCCGGCCCATCCGGCCCACCTCATACCGGGGGCTCGGAGAATGTTGATGTGCTTCTCGCATGCATTTCGGTGCTAGAGGCATCACTGGGCATTGGCCAACTGCCTCCCGATGGGGGTTTAGCTGCTGCTTCTATTACGGCCCCTTCATCGATCCCAGCAGACACATCGGCTGTGACCCTCCAGCGGGCCGCCAGCAGGGTCGAGCTGCTCGAGGCCATCAGGCCAGCCCAGGCTGGTGCCTCGCAGCTCCCCGCAGGTTCGGATTTGCCGGTGGGGAGCAGTCAGGTGTGGCCCGAGAGCTTGATGCCTGTCGCGAGCTCCGACGCCCGCTGTGGGCCGGAACCCCCATTGGGGGCGGCTCACGGGCGTGCGACTAGTGAGTATCCGGTTCAGTTTAGTGCACCGACACTGTCCAGTCACACTGGGGGGTCCAGTGGCCATGGCCACGCCGGGTTACTGTGGGTGGGCAGTTGCTTCCACACTGCCCTGTTAACTCCTGGTTGCCAAATGGCCCCTCGGTTAGGGCAGGGGTGTCTGCCCCTGGGGGTATCCCAAGCATCACAGGGGCTATTCAGGGCCCGCTGCGCATACCCTTCATCCAACATGTGCCAACGGCGGCTCTGCTGACAGCTGGTTATTCCTTGCCCTTGGGTGATCATCTATCACAGGCCACGAGGGATAAGATTTGGCAAGGGGAGTACGTTGATATTTTCTCCCTCTTGAATCGTGAGCCCACCAAGGAGGAGACAGAGGGACAGGATGACCGGGACCGTCGTTGTAAGCCACCGCGTACCTGGGCCAATTGGTTGCCGGCATATCTTATATATATGGTGGTATACCTGAGGGCCGGGCCTGATTTGGCCATTCCGATGGTGCAATACCTCGACAACATTTATAGGGCGATGGTTGATTTTCCTGGCCCGTCGTGGTTGGCTTACGATGAGGAATTTAGGATGAGGGTGGCCCTACATCCTGAGATGAGGTGGGATGAGCCCTGCCAGCAATTGTGGCTCTTGTATATGACTCCCACACGTCCGGCGCCTGGTGATAGGTACCATTGCGGCCATGCCGTGCAGCGGGCGGCTGCGATGCAGGTTCCCCGCCAATCGGCAGGGCAGGGGGTTCCAGCCCGCCTGCTGTGTTGGAGCTTCTCAGCTAGCGGCGTGTGCAACAAGCATCAGTGTCGTTTCTGTCATGAGTGTGCCTCTTGCTCTGGCCCTCATGCCGCCTCTGCATGCCCGCGGGCTGGTGGGTCACGAGGCAGAGGTAGCGGCGGGCAGGGGGCGGGCAGAGCTCCCTCTGATGGGGTTGGCCACGCAAAAGGCCCCCTCCCCAATTAATATCCCCAAGCTGGAATGTTGGCTTTCCGCTTATCCTAGACGCGATGATGCGAGGTACCTGCTAGAAGGCTTCCAGTTTGGCTTTCGTATTCCATTTTGGGGTGTTCGGGGACCGCAGGATGCCCCGAAATTACTTTCTCTAAAGGGTAATGAGGAGGTCGCTGCACAAAGCATAGCTAAGGAGTTGCAGGCTATGAGGTTTGCGGGGCCCTTTACTGTACCACCATTCCCTAACTTAAAGGTCTCTCCTCTGGGGCTAGTCCCGAAAAAGACCCCAGGTGAATTTCGTTTAATTCACCATCTCTGTTACCCTGTGGGTTCCTCGGTCAATGATGCTAATCCTGATGACCTTTGCTCAGTCAGGTACACGTCATTTGATCAGGCCCTACAGATGGTACGCTCCTGCGGTCCCGGGGCTCTCCTGGCAAAGTGTGATATCAAATCGGCATTCCGATTACTGCCAGTGCACCCCGAGGACTTTGAGCTGTTGGGTTTTCATTCCCGGGGAAATTTCTACGTAGATAAGGCCATGCCTTTTGGCTGTTCTATTTCATGTTCGGCATATGAATGATTTAGCATTTTCCTCCAATGGGCCTTTGTTCGCAGGTCAGGGTCCCGGTCTGTAGCCCATTACCTCAACGACTTTTTGTTCGGGGGTGAACGGGGCTTGGACACGTGTACGCGTCTCCTTACTACATTTCAGGACCTTATGCAGGAACTGGGTGTCCCCTTAGCGCCTGAAAAGACTGAGGGCCCAGCCACCAAGCTCACCTTTTTAGGCATCGAAATTGACACTGTCGCACAGGCATCCAGGTTAACCATGGACAAGGTGACTCGGATCTCCGCGGCGATTGTGGCACTGATTGCCAAGCGTATGGTGTCCCTTTGTGAGCTATAGGTCCTTCACGGCCACCTCAACTTTGCCTGCAGGGTGGTGACACCAGGCAGAGCTTTTGCCAGGCGTCTGTGTGATGCCATGGCTGGCCTATTAAAATGCCACCACAGGGTCCGGCTCACCAGGGGTATATGGGCAGACCTTTCGGTTTGGCTCACATTCCTCCAGGAATTTAATGGGGTCTCTTTTTGGAGATCGGACCTTATGGTCTGCCCTAAATTTCAAGTACAGTCGGATGCCTCCGGCTCTCTGGGTTATGGGATTTATTTCGAGGGGTGGTGGGCATATGGCCGATGGCCTCACGCATGGCAGGGCACGGATCGCCTCCGCAATCTTACTTTTCTGGAATTTTCTCCCATTTTTGGGAGCACTAATGCTATGGGGCAATAAGTGGGTCAAGTCAGTGGTCCATTTTTGGTGTGACACTGCTGCAGTGGTGCACATTATTAACGCCCAGATGTCCAAATCCCCTAGGGTCATGGCATTGGTCCATCAATTTGTTTTGAGAAGCTTATGCCTCAATGTGCTGTTCAAGGCCAGACATGTACCAGGCATTAATAATGATATTGCTGATGCTTTATCCCGCCTGCAGATCTCCCGGTTCCGGGCCTTGGCTCCGGAAGCAGAGGAATTCCCCTTGCCACTCCCGGCCGAGATTTGGACATTTGGCAAGGAGAGGTGAACCGGGTAATCGGCATGTCTTTGGCACCTCGCACGCGTAAGGCGTATCAACATGCTTTCATACAATTTAGAACCTTTTGTGGGCAACTACAGTTACCCGAAGTGTGGCCAATACCAGTAGACCAGATTTTACAATAAATGGTTTATCTTCATGGGCATGGGCTGGCCCCCCGTACTATAGCCTGTAGGCTTTCGGCACTGGCATTTATGGCCAAGGTGCGGGGCTTCGCCGACTGCGTGAATGATTTCCACATACGTCATGTTTTGGAAGGGTGGACACGTGAACGTGGCGGCCGCCCGGACACACGGCACCCGATTTCACCAGAGGTTCTAACCCACCTTGCACGAGGCTGGCATAACTTATGCTATGATAGGTATGAGGTGGCTCTTTTTCACGCAGCTACCACTGTAGCCTTCTTTGGAGCACTCCGCATCAGTGAGTTGGTACCACTGTCTAAGGCGGATGCGTCTCGTAGGGCACTGGAACTCGATGATGTCTATGTTATACAAGAGTGGGCTCAGTTGAGGATACGGTCCTCGAAGGTTGATCAGCACGGCGTAGGCAATGGAGTCAGACTGCTATGATGTTCCATTGAAGACATCTGTCCGGTTGGTGCCCTACATGAGTTTTTGGCAGTGCGTGGTACGCACCCTGGCCCGTTTTTCTGCCACCAGGATGGGTCTCCCCTTACTAAATTCCAGCTTTGGAAGGTGACCGGCATGGCACTTCACAGTGTGGGCCTCCCTGGGGCTCGTTACGGCACCCATTCATTTAGGATAGGCGCCGCGTCTACTGCGGCTGCGTTTGGGTACTCTGAGGCTGATATACGCAGGATGGGCAGGTGGGGATCCATGCACTTTGCATTGTACATACGCCCCCTCCATGCATGAGTACCAGTTATGTCATTATTCCTTTTCCCCTTCGTTTACAGAACCTGTGTGTCCTCGCACACCGGTGGCAGTATGGCTGGTGGGCCACAGTTACGAGCAATGGGCAGTGCAGTATGCTGCGGTGACAGAGTGGGGACCCCATCTCGGGCTACGTGCAGCCGCACGTATGCGATGGTACGGTAAGCACGGTATGAGATCGCGGGAACTGTTGCCATTCCTGTTTTCCATCAGAGATGCTGGACCGCCTGATGTCCTTATCCTGCACCTCGGTGGCAATGACCTCGCACAGGTCACTGGCCTCTCTTTAAAATTCACAATTTGCAGGGACCTAGCCTATTTGCATTACGTATGGCCATCCACGTGGCTGCTATGGTCGGACATGGTGCCGCGACATACTTACATGGGAGGCGTTGACCTCCGTGCCCTTGACTGCGCTCGCCGGTTGGTAAACAGGGCTGTTACCCGGTTCCTGGCAGACAAGAGCTTGGGGACAGCCATCAAGCACCCTAGGATAGGCTTGCAGGATTACGATCTCTATGCAGGAGATGGGGTCCACTTGTCGGCCAGAGGTATGAACCTCTTTCTTGAGGATATGCAAGCAGGCCTGGTGACCGAGCAGACGGTCTGGGGGTGCGGTGAGTCATCATGGATGCCTCCCCGTGCGGTGGGTAGCACTGGTAAGGTAAAGATTTATGACCCATAGGTATCCGGCAGGTTCGCAATTGACTGGCCAACATGTAGACAGGTACAGGGGAAAGAGGTTTGGCTGGTCAAGGGCGAACCAGGCAAGGGGTGATGGCAGGAGCTTCACAGCCTGCATCACCTTGATATTTAACGGATACACGTCATAGGGTGGGGTCAGTAGATAGTTTATTGACTCCGGTCAACAATTTGTTTGTGTCAACAAACAAATTGATACAAATAGTTAATGTTGCCAATTGCCATTGGCATTTTGGGAGGAACCTTACCAGTGTTACTGTGGCCTGCTTGCCTTAAAGAATTACAATTGGATGATTACACCAAGTGAAAGTTATAATTCGGTCTAGGGAATTATTCAATAAAAGTGGCCTGATGCCTTTATCCATATACCGGTGTCTGAGTCTTTCTTTGGGGGGTGCGCCTGCAAAGGGTGTGCTTGTTAGACTAAACCAAGCCCTGTGATTGGTTACACTTTTGAATCCTGTTCTCCATTGGTTAATTACATATATCCCCGGTTATGATTGGTTAGTTATGTCTGTCCTATGGGTCGCTACCTTGTATCCAGGAGCTACCACCAGAAATACACTATATAAGCCCCATGAGTACACCAGGGTGGGGCCAGACCGGATCTATACTTCCCACACACCAGCCGGGTAGCTTAGTAGTGCTATGCCCTAGATCCCTTCACTGCTGCGCTTCATGGTATATTGCCCAGTCCAGAGGGACTGAATATGCTGGGATTGTATAGCCATCTTGGGATCTGGGAATGCCTTGTAAGGACATCTCTTTTTGACTGTTAATAAAGCCTGTTACTGTTTGTCACATCGTTGTCCTGGACTAGTGCTTATAAGGGCAGGATCCAAGACAGATGCAGTCACCATAGGCTTTTTTATAGGAAAAAAATCTAGGTCCCTTAAAGTAAAGCAAAGCAATCATGCTTATATACTGCCCCATAGCACTTAATGCACTCTCTGGAAAGTTTACAAGTTAATTAGCATTTTGCCCACAACATGCTGGGAACTCAATTTTGTGCCCCATCAGGATCTAACTCACAATGTTGTGGATGCAGTACAGCATTTTAACTACTGCACCACCAGTGATTTGGGGAGCATCTTGACAAGAGTAGGAAGAAAATATCAGGAACTTCTCTGGTCATTCATTTCATGGAACATTTGTATTCCTTTAAAAATTAAAGTTCATGCCTATGGTTGCTATCCAAAAAAAAAAAAAAACACAATTGTGCTTTGTTAAAAAGGGAAATTGATTGGATATTGAAATTGAGGACACTGGTTCCCTAAGCCCTCAATGAAGAACAAAAGTTTATCCCCCTTCTTTAGTGGTGCTGCATTCTGCATTCACTCCCCAGGCCTTGCAGGAAATAAGCTTGTAGATTCTTCAGAATGACACTGAATAATAGCTAAGATAACATCTGTCAACATGGGCCTTCTTTCCATTTATGTCATCAGTAGTTTAGAGGCACCATGAAACAGAACGAAACAGAGATTCACTACACATCACACATTATTGATATGAATCAAACAAGATGGCTACACTTCTTAAGTGTGATCATTAATATGTTTTATGAATATTCTCATTGTGAATAATGCACATAAAAGTTTCAGAGAGTTTAATGTTACGTAAGATGAAAATGTAAAAATGACACAGAAGATCCAAATGTGCTTATCATAATGTCCACACAACGTATTATCCCTCTTTAGTTTCTT
Source organism: Bradypodion ventrale (assembly GCA_035047345.1). Lineage (NCBI taxonomy): Eukaryota > Metazoa > Chordata > Lepidosauria > Squamata > Chamaeleonidae > Bradypodion > Bradypodion ventrale. The sequence continues at coordinate 284,233,941 of JAWDJE010000002.1, read as the reverse complement.
TGAACAGCCCCTGAAGAGGGTCACAAACAGATTGGGCCAAAATATGTGAATTTTAAACATGCTTAACATGGGCTAAGGCAGTGATGGGGAACCTTGGCACTCCAGATATTATTGAACTTCAATTCCCAGAAGCCTTGATCGGCGGGAGTGCTGACTTGGGCTTCTGGTAATTGAAGTACAAGAATACCTGGAGTGCCAAGGTTAGCCATCACTGAGCTAAGGGAACAAAAACTGGGGGAATTTGCCCTCTATTTCATATCGCTTAGAATGTGTGATGAGCCACTGTGGTCCAGATGAATGTGTGTGGTGGAGCCACAGAGAGTGGAGGAATCTGGGGACAATTTGGGGATCCCTGGACTTGCATACAGCCCAAGGATTACACTTTGGCCATCATATCTGGAATTTATGGAATATCCTTATCTTGCTGAGAAGAACTTTGCCAACTCTTGAACTCTTATGAACAAGAGTAGGCTACTATATATCATACTAAAATGCATATTAAAATACTTCTGTCATCCTACCCACCATTTTTTTACATCAAAATGGTTAGGAGGTAGTGTGGTATCCACAATAGTAAAAGGCAAAGTTGGCATGTAGCTTATATAGTTTATTCTTCCCTCAGAAGTTAAGTCACATTTAATTCAGTATTATTTATTTTTAGGTCTGTTTGCACAGCATTGCAGCACTAGTTCTTGGAACAAATTTCTAATTAATTCCAGAAACTACACAATGCTCTTAATTCTCTTTTTATAATATTTCATAAAGGACATGCTTGGAGAAATTGGTTTTTGGCAAGAGCGTTCAGCAACCCAGAGGCAGTAAAGAGATGGCTAAACAAGAATGAGATTTATTTAGGAAAACAAAGCAAACATTGAAACACTGATAATAAGAATGCATGAAGAGGTTTCTAAGTCACTACATGTTGAAAAATAAAGACCAAGAGACAAATCTCTGTGGTATTAGGGACATCACCAATATGAAGGTACTTTAATTGTTAACAATGAAACACTGGTGAAGCTAGAAAGAGAACTGAGGAACTCATTGAAACAATTAGGAAAGTAGAGTAAAGCAGGTCTACCATCTCCAGCCTTGCTGTAATATGAATCTCCTGTGGTTTTACTTATTTCCCCAGTTGTCATTCAGCAGGCATCCCTCAGATGACCAAAAAATAGTGGCAGAATGGTGAAATGACCAAAGGGAATTTCGGAATGATCCGTTCACAGCGGCACAATGAAGGGCTCTCAATTCATTTAAAAAAACAAAGATTTTTGATTACCTCTTTTCTTGATTTTGCTTTCATTCTCTTTGTCCATGGTGAAAAGAGTAACAATCTCTGGCTGCATTTCTGCCACTACAGAATTAACAACTGACTCCCCCACCACCACCCCATGCCCCTCATTTTCTCTTCTGCATGTCCAGATTGTTTGAGGACACTTAGACTGTGAGTAGCAACTGCTTTGTTTTTATTTGCTTGATAATTAGCCTTCTATTTCAACGTAAAAGAAGGGAAGAAAAGGGTAGGTACAAAGACTTACCTAATGCAAGCGCGGCGCCAAAATGGCCGCCGCGCCCTTTGCGGGCCCCCCCCCACAGGACAGAGAATCCGGGTAGTTAGGGGCGTGGCCAGCTCCCTTATAAAAGGGGTGGCCACGAGGCAGCCGAGCTGCCATTTTACCTCAGCGACGGAGCGGAGAAGTTTTTTCCCCTGTGTCTCCGTCGCTCGTTAGCTTACCGGGAAGCCTTTTGGTAGCGATTCTGCCTTGCCGGCTTCCCTTTTCTGCTTCGGTGGAGATGCCTTCGAAGAAGAAGGCAGCTTCGAGTTCAGCTCGCGCTGTTAGGAGGCGCAACCCAGGTCGGAGGACCGCGGTGCCGCCTCCTCAGCAGCCACCTTTGCCAGCCCCGGCCGGGGCCAGCGGAATGGGGTCTATTGCCCCTTGGCCCGGAGTGGGCGATCAGAGTGCGGGCGCGGAAGGGGTTCCGGCCCGCGGCCCACGAGCGGTGGACACCGCTCCTGCTCCTGCCCACTCTGTCGGGCCTACTCCTCTTGGGCCGCAGCCTCCCCCTGGGCCCTCTAGCCTTGGGGGGTGGTGCGGCCCCCTGCCTTGGCAAGTTTCTCCACCAACCCTGCCGGGCTTCGGTGCTGGCCAATGGCCATATGTGGGTCCCGGGGTACAGGGACCTGTACCCATGCCTGGACCAGGCGGGCCGGCCGGCCCTTTGCCCATGGTCAACGTGGACACCTTGCTGGCCCGCATTGCGGCCCTGGAGGCATCGTTGGCTCGGGCCAGTCAGGCGGGCGCCCCCTTCGGGGTTCCTTTTGAGGCGCTGTCGGCAGGAGGACAACAGCCGGCGGGGAGGGTCGAGCTGCTGCAGGCGCGTGGCGCGGTTTCGGCCACTGCCTCGCAGCTCCCCAGCCAGCAACCAGGTGCGGGTCAAGCCCCGGTGATGAGCTCTACGTCGGTCGTGAGCTCCGACGCCCCCAGTGGGCCGGAACCCCCGGTGGGGGCGGCCCGCGTGGGTGCAGCATGTGAGTATACGGTGCAAGCGAGTACATCCACACACATTCCCAATCTAGGGGGGGCCTTTCAATGGCCTTGGCCTCGCGCGGGTGGTGCGGGGGCCACGCTGTTGGCGACCCACCCGGCGACTACGACTGCCACCTTGGGCACTGGGGTGGGCATTGGTACTTACACTGCAGGGAATGTTCTGGGGGTGGCTGGGTTAGCTCAGGCCCCTTTTACCAGGCCGGCTGTCCCCTTTTCGGCTTTGCCAACGGCAGGGTATTCCTTGCCATTGGGTGATCACCTGGCACAGGCTACTAGGGAAAAGATATGGCGAGGGGAGTACGTAGATATCTTCTCACTCCTGAACAGAGAGCCCACCAAGGAGGAAAGGGAGGGTCAGGATGAGAAGGACAAGGAGCAGGCACGCCGCCGTAAGCCGCCGCGTACCTGGGCCAACTGGCTCCCCGCTTATTTAATATACATGGCGGTATATTTGAGGGCGCGGCCGGATTTAGCTATTCCCATGGTCCAATGTTTGGACAACATATATAGGGCGATGGTCGATTTCCCGGGCCCCTCATGGCTAGCATATGATGAGGAATTCCGTATGAGGATTCCCCTCCACCCCGAGATGAGATGGGATGAGCCGTGCCAGAGGCTGTGGCTTTTGTATATGACACCCACACGCCCTGCCCCGGGGGATAGATACCATTGCGGACATGCGGTCCAGCGAGCGGCTCCAGCGCAGGTTACCCGCCAGGCGGCGGGGCAGGGGGTTCCAGCCCGCCTGCTGTGCTGGACTTTCTCGTCAAATGGTTCCTGCAATCGAAAGAACTGCAGGTATAGGCATGAGTGTCCCACATGTTCTGGCCCCCACGCAGCCTCTGCTTGTCCCAGGCCTGGGGGGGCGCGAGGCAGAGGGAGGGGTGGACAGTGGGCTGGCAAGGCTGCCACGGATGGAGCTAGTTCTCCAAAAGGCCCCCTCCCCAATTAAGGTGGACATGCTGGAGCGCTGGCTCGCATCGTACCCGAAGGGGGAGGACGGGGAGTATCTCCTGCAAGGTTTTAAGCAGGGATTTCGTATCCCTTTTATGGGTGATAGGTCCCCTCAGGATGCTCCCAACCTTTTATCCCTCAGAGGAAGGGAGGAGGTGGCTGCGGCCAGCATTAAAAAGGAGTTAGACGCGGGCAGGGTCGCTGGACCTTTCCCCGCACCCCCGTTTCCCAATCTTAAGGTCTCGCCACTGGGTTTGGTCCCCAAAAAGTCCCTAGGTGAGTTTCGCCTTATTCATCATTTGTCCTACCCAGCCGGCCGATCGGTCAATGATGCTATCCCTGATGACCTTTGTTCAGTCAGGTATACATCGTTTGACCATGCGCTGCGCATGGTGCGCTCGTGTGGCCCGGGTGCCCTGCTGGCCAAGTGTGACATTAAGTCAGCTTTTCGCCTCTTGCCAGTGCACCCGGGCGACTTTGAGTTGCTGGGTTTTAAATTTAAGGGGGAATATTATTTTGATAAGGCCATGCCTTTTGGCTGCTCCATATCATGCTCGGCTTTCGAGCGTTTTAGTACCTTCCTAGAGTGGGCTTTCGTCCGCAGGTCAGGGTCCCGGTCTGTAGCCCATTACCTGGATGACTTTTTATTCGGGGGTGAACGGGGCTGGGACACGTGCGCACGTCTCCTCAACACATTTCAGATGCTAATGGAGGAACTTGGTGTCCCTTTAGCGCCCGAAAAGACCGAGGGCCCATCGACCAAGCTAGTATTCCTGGGGGTTGAGATTGACACAGTAGTGCAGGCTTCTAGGTTGCCGGGTGATAAGGTGTCCAGGATAGTGGCCCTTATCTCGGAATTGCTGGCCAAGCGTAAGGCATCCCTGAGGGAACTGCAGGTGCTACATGGGCACCTTAATTTTGCTTGCAGGGTGGTCGCACCGGGCAGGGCTTTTGCCCGGCGCTTATGCGACGCCATGGCAGGGTTATCCAGGCCCCACCACAGAGTCAGGCTCACCCGGGGTATCAGGGCAGACATGTTCGTCTGGTTGCAATTCCTGAGGGAGTTCAATGGGGTCTCATTTTGGAGGTCTGACCTCCTGGCATCCCCCAATTTCCAGATCCAGTCTGATGCCTCAGGATCCCTGGGTTATGGGATGTACTTCAATGGGAAGTGGGCCTATGGTGGGTGGCCACCGGCATGGGCAGGCACAGGTCGCCTGCGGGATCTCACATACCTGGAATTTTTTCCCATTCTGGGGGCTTTGATGCTATGGGGCGAACAGTGGGCTAATTCGGTGGTGCATTTCTGGTGCGACAATGCGGCTGTTGTACACATTGTCAATGCACAGACTTCCAAATCGCCCAGGGTCATGGATCTAGTGCGCCATTTTGTGCTGCGCTGCCTGCGCCTCAACGTCTTGTTCAGGGCCAGGCATGTCCCAGGGATTAATAATGATATTGCTGACGCTTTGTCCCGCCTGCAGATCTCCTGGTTCCGCGCCTTGGCCCCGGATGCGGAGGAATTTCCCTCGCCACTCCCGGAAGAGATGTGGACTATTGGCAAGGAGAGGTGAACCGGGCGATTGGCCTGTCACTAGCGCCACGCACGCGTAAGGCGTATCAACAAGCATTCAATTCGTACAGGGCATTTGCTACTCAATTTCTCTTGCCAGAGACCTGGCCTATCCCGGTGGACCATGTTCTGCGGTTCATGGTTCACCTGCATGCACAGGGCCTCGCACCTCGCACCATAGCATCCAAACTCTCGGCGTTGGCTTTTATGGCCAAAGTGGATACCACCTCTGACTTCCGGGTGAGACATGTTTTGGAGGGGTGGGTGTGCGAGCGCGGGCGTTGCCCGGACGACCGGCACCCTATTTCCCCAGGGGTTCTTACCCAGTTGGCCCGGGGCTGGCCAGGCCCCTGTTTTGATCATTATGAGGCAGCCCTTTTTCATGCAGCCACAACGGTGGCATTTTTTGGAGCGCTCCGCGTCAGCGAACTCGTGATGCTGTCTAAGGCGGATGCAAGTGGTAGGGCACTGGAACTCGAGGATGTCTATGTTGCCAAAGACTGGGCACAGTTGAGGATACGCTCCTCTAAAACAGATCAGCATGGCGTAGGCAGTGGTGTAAGACTGCTACGGTGTTCTTTGGCAGACATCTGTCCGGTTGGTGCCCTACATGAATTCCTGGCACTGCGTGGCATGCACCACGGCCCGTTTTTCTGTCACCAAGATGGGTCTCCCCTTACTAAATTTCAGTTTTGGAAGGTGACAGCCAGAGCCCTCACCAGGGTGGGCTTACCAGGTGCCCGTTATGGCACACATTCGTTCCGTATTGGGCAGCCTCTACAGCAGCTGCTTTTGGGTACTCTGGGGCTGACATACGCAGCATGGGGAGGTGGGGCTCGCAATGTTTTCAGTTTTATGTGCGCCCACTCCCGCCATGAGTACCAATCCAGTCACCTTACCGCCTTTTTTCTCAATTTTCTTACAGACCCTGGGTGTCGTATTACACCGGTGACAGTATGGCTGGTGGGCCACAGCTATGTGCACAGGGCAGCGCGTTACGCTGCGGCGACAGAGTGGGGACCCCGACTGGGACTGGGTGACCACGCCAGTCTCGCATGGCATGGTAAGCCTGGGATGTTATGGCGGGAGCTGCGGCCTTTCCTTTTTTCTGGCCTGGGTGCTGACCCGCCTGACATTCTAATCATCCACCTGGGGGGCAATGATTTGGGCCAGGTCACCGGCTTATCGCTCAAGCATGCGATTTGCGAGGAACTCGCCTACTTGCATTATGTCTGGCCTGCCACAACCCTGGTTTGGTCGGACATTGTTCCGCGCCATTCTTACAGAGGGGGCGTTAACCTCCTGGCCTTTGACCGCGCTAGGCGCGCGGTCAATAAGGCAGTGGCGCGGTTTCTTGCCACCAGGGCTTGGGGACGGGTTAGTCATCACCCCGATATTAGTCTACAAAATTATGACTTGTACGCAGGGGATGGGGCCCATCTGTCGCGAGGAGGTATGGACCTCCTGTTGGGTGATTGGCGAGCAGGCCTGTTGACCGAGCTGACGGTCTGGGGGGGGCGTCAGGTCTTCTTTGAAGCCCCTCCGTGTGGCGGGTAGCACTGGTAAGGTAAACAGTATGACCCACAAGTATCCGGCAGGTTCGCAATTGACTGGACAACACTAGACAGGAATAAATTAGTTAAACGTTGTCCGGTCAACGACGAACCAGGCGATGGGGTGATGACAATTGCTAACCAGCATGCATCACCCCTGTGATTTCACGGATACGCGTCAGAGGGTGGGGTCATAAGTTAGTTATTGACTACGGTCAACAATTTGTTTGTTGTCAACAAACAAATTGATACAAATTGATACATTGTAACCAATTGCCGTTGGCAATTTTGGGGTGGTACCTTACCAGTGTTACTTCGGCCTGCTTGCCTTAGGAATTATGATTGGTCGTTTTACCAATACAAATTTATAATTCGGACTAGGGCATTGAATCAATAAATGTGGCCCTATGCTGTTATCCACTTTCAATGTTGTCTGTGTCCGTTATTGGGGGGGTGCGCCTGCAAAACTAAGCAGGAAAGGCAAAACAAATAGGAGATAACATTGGTTCATACAGGATACAAAATATGACCCTCAGAGAACCCCACAATTATTTGGGATAAAAAGGTACACATATATTCATATTACTGTCCAAATAATTTTTTCCTAGTTGTAGTGTAAGCTGTCTTAACCTTTTAAAATCGCTTCTACTTCTCTTATTAATTGAATGACCTTTTCAAAAGTGACTTTCTGAATAGAAAACAAAACTTTCAGACCGTTCTCTAGAATGCATGGAATTATTCTGCAAGCAAACTGCATCCAAAATGGTGGTTGGCCAGTGAGTGCAATGGCAGGGATAGCCAATTAGGGAGGATGTTGTTTTCTGCACATCTAGTAGGAAATCTTGTTGTCACCTCCTGAAGTCCACTGGCAGGGAATAGAAGACAAAATCTTTACTGCTAAATATTCATTCATTCACATTATTTCTAACCCATTCTTGTGCAGTGGAGAATTTTTTTTTTTGCAAGAAATTGAAGAGGCAATAATTACAATTCAGTATGTGTGTTTTGTTTCACCCTGAATGATGGCTTTGCAATTAAAAGTATATGTATGTATCCCACTGTCTTAAAAGGCAGGAATCCTTTTGTTTATTTTTTATAAAACACCACGGTAAAATGAACGCTCAGGGATGCTCCACTTTTTTTAAAAAAACCATAACCTGCTGTTTTCCTAAAGCACTCCCAAAACTAGCACTTCTTGCTATAAATATATATGTATGAGAACCAAAGGCAAACCACTAGTCTACTATGAGTGGATAATAGTCCCCAAAGTACTATGTAGTGCATAACCCATCTTGCAAATCCAGCTGTTAAAAAAGCTGCTGGGACTTTGAGACCCTTATGAATGTTTACAAACCATTTAAACGGAGATGCTCTTAAACACACTTGGAAAGCATGAGTTCCTTGGAAAACATGGAATTACCAAAAATGTTTGTCAAACAGAGCAAAGACCTTGTAATCAGTAAATAATACCTTTCAATAAAATGAACCAGTGCCCAGATATACTGTGCTAAATATTGAGCTTCACAGAATTATGGTGGTTGTGGTTGTTTAATCTATACCTATAAGAAAGTGGTTGAGTCATGCATGTCCATCATACATGGCCACACCCGGCCCAACCATGCTGTACCAAGCCACCTACACTTACCTTAACACCCTGCGAGCATTGCTGAGAGGGTCTGAATGCTGAGAGTGGAGCAACCACCCCACGAACACTAGCAAAAAATAAAACTACAAGGCCCAGTGTCCTCCATGCAATGCCACCCCTCAGCCAATCAGGCTGAAGGGCGCGAGGGCGGAGGAGGCAAGGCAGCTGGTGTGCACATAAAAAACTGCTGATGCACTGGCTAAACCACTTCCCCACGGCCCCGGTGACAAAGGCCAGTGTCGGCCTTGCCATGGCTTCGGTGGGGTTGCAGAGAGGAGAGGGAGCCCCTCTTCTCCCCACAGCCCCAGTGACGAAGGCCAGCACTTGCCTTGCTGCGACATCGGTGGGGTAGTGGGGAGAAGAGGTGGAACGCATCTTCTCCCCGCATGCCTGCCGCTTCCCTCAGGGAGACGAAGGCCAAGAACGGTGCTCTATATATTACCCAATACCATTTGAACAGGCAAATTCTAAGTTCTGATTTGGAATCAGCACACTTGATATCACGTAAATCACATGTGTTATTCTCGGTAGCAAAAATCATTGTTTTGCAGTGTTATTCTCTTCTCATGTATATGGTTACATATTCACACACACACACCCCATTGTTATGCTAGAAAATAATGGTATATGAAGGCCTACACATTCTTAGTTACACAATTTCAGTTAAAATTGTGGGGTACACAGAAAGAGTCTCCTCAAAGTTTGTGATTTTTTTCACACAACCGGGCATATTCTGGGCAATGGCCACTTTGTGCCAGCTAACCTTTCTCACACTAGGTCAGGTGAAAGGAACAACAGAATGAAGTCCCCAATGGTGGATCATTTTGTCAGTCTGATGTCTGGCCTAGACATGGAAGAAGTTAAAATTGGGATAAAGAAGTGATCAAATGTTTTTCTTTTGAAATAGAAATGCAAATGTACAAGATATGCTTGCCTATTTTCAGAGAATCCATTGATGTCATTGTATTTTCTCTCTCTTTATTTAACATGTAGATATGGCATCCTATGCTTCCCATGCATACAGGGAGAGAAAATATATATACATCAAAAGTGATCTAGGATGTGGAGGGAAAGTGAAACATCTCTATATCTATGCAGAAGAATTAATATGCATAGATAACATTAACAGACATGCTGCCCATCCCAACCCTCGCTTGACAGGCACAGCATTCCATGATTCCTTCACGCATTGAACCTCTTCATGACTGTCATGTCACCCAATTAGGGAACAAAATCTGAGTTATGCTACCAGGCATCACATGTGTTTCTCACTGACAGAAGCAAAAGAAAGAAATGAGGGATGGTGGAGGAGGATGGGAAACAGCACACAATTGGAATTGCTTTGCTTGCTTTCTGTTTAAAGCAATGGTAGCAATGGTATTTCCATCAGTAATGTATGGTCGTGAGATCTGGACCATAAGGAAAGCTGAACACAGAAGAATAGATCCCTTTGAGATGTGGTGCTGTAAGAGAGTTTTGAGAGTATCCTGGGCAGCAAAGAGAGCAAATAGGTCAATCTTAAAAGAAATCAACCCCAACTGCTCCTTGGAAGGTCAAATACTGAAGGTGAAGTTAAAATACTTAGGACATCAAATGAAAATAGAGGATTCACTTGAGAAAGGTGGAGGGCAAAAGAAGAAGGGGGCAGAGAATGAGATGGCTAGATGTTATTGTTGATCCAATGAGCATAAAGCTGGGTGGGTTGAGGAGGATGGTGGAGGATAGAGGTGCCTGGCATGCGGTGGTCCATGGGGTCGTGAAGGTCAGAATCAACTGTGTGACTGAACAAAAACAACAATTTATTTTGAGGGGATTTTAATTAGTTTTTTATTAATATAGTGATAACAGCCAAACAGTATTTGAAAGTAAAATTATAGGTGCTATGGATGCAATGTAGCAATAGTTTTGCACCATTCAAAGCATCTCCATTTCGGGGGGGGGTATGATGATTAATCGAAAGGAAATAAATGTTGATAGGAACTACTGGTGGATTTTTCACATGTTCTCAACTTGGTAACAGTTCACAACTCATGAAATTAAAAAGAGAGCTGAACGCAACTCATGCATATTCTCTTGCACCCTGATTCCCAGCGTTAAGAAAAATTGAAGCCACTAAGCTTGAGCTTTGCATTCTTTCAAAGGGAGTGTTTGGCCAGTATTTTATCATGCCAGGATGGATTTTTGCCACATTTTCTGCAGTGACCCCACTACAAAGCTATAGCCATGGTATCTTTGCTCTGTCTACATGTGAAGCAATACCAATAATGTCTTAATCCATCTACAAACTCATTCAGGATGAGAGTCTCATGGACATGAAATAAAAGCACACAGCCACACTGAAGATTCTCAGCCCCCTATGTTCATATTTGCTCCATATCTTCAGTTCCCAAACCATCAGTTTGAACAGCAAAGACAGAAGGTGGTTCAGTTGTGTGACTAACCAGTTCAATTACCAGCTGGTGGCTTCTCATGCCAAAACAGAGAGTAGTACTGAATGGCCAAAGGAAGCATGTGCTGGGCACAGATATCTAGTCTACAATGCTTCACAAAGGTCACTGGCTGAGGCCATGTTGCAGCTTCACAAACATTTTCAATGTGTACATCTCTCACAAAGGCCAATAATGTGGCCAATTGTTTTTGTGGAGTGACTTCTCAGGAATTCTGATAGTGGTACTTTTTCTATAACATAAGCTAATTTAAGAATTGTGATAACCCACTTTAATAACAGTTGGAATGACACAGATTGACCCATATAACGGCCTTGGTAACAGAGAAACAGTATATTTGCTTTCCTGAAAACTTTAGTCCCTGAAAAATAGAAAGCTAGACACCTGAAAACATCTAAGGCATGAGGGGATCTTTCCAGAAGTGTTTGCCCAGCAAATTTGTTTACACAAAACCAGAACAAATACAAAAGACCCCTTTGATGACAAACACACAAATAAACCATCCAATACTATTGCTATTACTTCAATTTATTTATTTATTTATTTATTTATTTTTCATGCTTATATACCGCCCACTCAGGTACAACCCAACTCAGGGCGGTTTACATAGCGGACAGTAAATACATAAAAGACACATAATAAAACAAAGTTAAAAGTTAAAAAACCCACCCCTAAAAGGTGCGCAAAAACCGAAGGGACCTTGGGGGAAGGCACACTTCTCTACACCAACCACCCAACGGTACCCCCATCCCCACCCCAAACTTGGCCCACCAGCCAGGTCTTTAGTTCCTTCCTAAAGGGCAACAACTCCATCTGGAGATGCAGTTCCACAGGCAGGAGGTTCCAAAGGGCTGGTGTGGACACGGAGAAGGCCCTCCTCCTTGTGCCAGAGAGGCGAGCCCCCCTGGCTGATGGCACAATTAGAGAGCCCCTCCGGTCCGCTCTGGTTGGACGTTCAGACGTCCTTAGGGCGATGCGGTCTCTAAGATACCCTGGCCCACTACCATGTAGGGCTTTAAAGGTCAAAACCAGCACCTTGAATTGCACCCGGAGACAAACTGGTAACCAGTGCAACCCCCGAAGCAGTGGTGAGGCATGGGCATAACGTCCACACCCCATCACCACCTGGGCCGCAGCATTCTGGACCAGCTGCAGCCTCCGAATGGTCATCAAGGGCAGCCCCATGTAGAGCGTGTTACAGTAGTCTAGTCTGGAGGTCACCAGAGCGTGAGTAACAATGAGCAAAGAGTCCCGGTCCAGGAGCGGGCGCAACTGGCGAATCACCCGAAGTTGGGCGAAGGCCCTCCTGGCCACAGCCGCCACCTGTTCTTCTAGCAGCAGCCGTGAATCCAGGAGGACCCCCAAGTTGCGCACCGGGTTGGTCTGGGGCAAAACAGCCACATCCAAAACCAAAGATGGTAGCTCACGGGATAATGCAGGACCCCCTATCCATAGCCACTCAGTCTTGCTAGGATTCAGCTGTAGCCCATTTGCCCCCATCCAGACCCCAACAGCCTCAAGACAGCTGGAAAGGACTTTGACTGCATCACTGGGGTCCCCACGGGCCGAGATATACAACTGTGTGTCATCCGCATACTGGTGGTACCGCACCCCGTGGGAACGGATGATCTCACCCTGCGGCTTCATGTAGATGTTAAATAGGAGAGGAGAGAGTACCGAGCCCTGAGGAACCCCATATTTTAGGGGACTAGGACTCGACCTCTCACTCTCCAACCACACCGACTGGGTCCGGCCCCTCAGAAATGAGGAAAACCAGGACCACACTGTGCCCTGGATCCCCAATCCTCGGAGCCGTTCCAGAAGGATACCATGGTCAATGGTATCGAAGGCCGCTGAGAGGTCAAGAAGAGCAAGGACGGACGGACGGACGGATGACCGCCATCCCGCTGTCGCCAGAGATCATCCATCAGCACGACCAATGCAGTCTCAGTACCATATCCAGGTCTGAATCCTGACTGGAATGGGTCCAGATATTCCACTTCATCCAGTACCCCCTGCAGCTGACGTGCCACTGCCTTCTCCAGAACCTTCCCCAAAAAAGGAAGGTTGGAGACAGGTCTGTAGTTGGTTAGGATTGCTGGATCGAGGGAAGGCTTTTTCAGGAGGGGGCGCACAAGAGCATGTTTCAGCAGTGCAGGAAACATCCCCTCTCAAAAGACACGTTAATTATAGCCCCGACCCAGCCACCTGTCACTGTCTTAGAGGCTTTTACCAGCCAGGCGGGACAGGGATCCAATGGACAATTAGTGGCATGGACCGCCGCAAGGAGCCTGTCCACTTCATCCGGGGCAACTGGATCAAACCAATCCCAGGTAACACTGCAAGACTGCGCGCTCAATCTTTTTAAAGATATTGTTGGGGATTAAATAAAGACGGTGGAGTGTACCTTCATTTATGGTGGGGATGTCAAGAAAATATGGGAAAGATTTTTGGCAAAAATTAATGAAATGTTGTCTAATAATAGCATTATTAGGAAAAAGGAAAGGAATAGAGCCAGAACCAGATATATTGTCCTTTTGGAGATGAAGGAAGAAATATGGCATGATATAGATATAGAAAATAATCATTGGATAATGTGGAGAGAACATATAGAGATTTTCTTATGTATGACCTGTTTATTTCTAATTACTTTTTGTTTGTTTTTGTTTGTAAAACAAGAAAGAAATTAATTTGCCAATACCACTTTAAAATATTGGCAAATCAGAGGAAGGATAAGAACATAAGAACAGCCTTGCTGGAACAGGCCACAGCCCATCCAGTCCAGCATTCTGTCTCACACAGTGGCTCACCATTTGCTTCAGGGTATTATTCCCAAGCAGATGCCTTCACCTGCTTAGGATTCCCTGGAAATGGCATTGAGAGATATCCTGCCTATCTCTCCAACTGGGAGGTTGTTCTTAGGTATCCATAATTATAGCCATTGATACCCTTGTCCTCCATGAACTTGTCTAATCCTTTCTTGAAGCTGTCAAGACTGACAGCTGTCACCACTTCTTCTGGCAGGGAGTTCCATAGACCAGTAATCCTCTGGGTGAAAAACTACTTTCTCTTACTTGTTTTTCACTGCCGAGGCACACTGGGTTGACACATTCATTGATTTGTTCACCAGGACACCAAGGTCCCTTTCCTGGTTTGCCGCAGAGAGTTCAGACCCCATCAGTTTATAAATGTAATTGGGGTTTTTTGCCCCAACATGCATCCCTCTGCACTTACTAATTTTGAAGCTCATTTGCCACTGATTTGCCCACTCCCCCAGTGTCAAGAGATCCCTCTGGAGCTCCTCACAATCGCTCACAGTTTTCACTACCCTGTATAATTTGGCTACCTTGCAATTTACTCCTACTTCTAGATCATCTATGAAGAGGTTGAAAAGCAGTGGTCCCAGTACTGAACCTTGGGGGACCCCACTCTTTACTTCCCTCCACTTGGAGAAGTGTCCATTTAGTGCTACCCTCTGTTTCCTGTCCCTTAGCCAGTTGCTGATCCAGGACAAGGATGTAGTTTGGTCTGTTCCCAGTGACTTAGAAGTAACTTGAATAAAAAGTATATGTCTTTGCCAATTAAGCATTCTCCACCTTTTTTAAGTATAAAGCAACAGTTCAAGAGGTAGCAAATATGCATGCAATCCCATTTGATCCTTGCTTATTGTTTGCATTTTCTGCAGGAATTAATCAAACATTCCCAACTTATTCATTTAGTAAAACAACATTATCAAATCTCTAGCCCTTTTCAATCCAAATAAAATGAAACTTTGTAGTATTTCATGTGGGCTTTCATTTTCAGGACATGGAAAGCACACAACACTGGGAAATAATTTCAGGTGGGCTAAAACTGGCCATATTACTGCAATAACACTTCAGAGAGAGAGCCAGCAAAATGGGACTGAATGTAATTCAAATCAAGAGTAAGTATTCTTAATTAAGCTCTCCTTAGGTTTGTGAGCTTCAAGGATTTAATTCTTTATTGAAAAACAATAAGAGTGTTTACCCACTATGCTGAATTTTTTTCAAGTTCTTTCAGCTTTAATAAAAATCTATTATAGATAAAAGAAGTTTAAACAGCATATATTACCACTTGCTTTTGTTTATACATGGTAAAGAGTATTCAGAGTAGACCATATTTTAGGCTTGCACTAATCCTTAAATAATTACAATTCAGCTACTCAACACTGGAAAAAACCCATGGATTGTGACTTTATTCTGCTGGCTTGTCTAATCCAATTCAATTACTTCAGTTTCCTTTCCCACTTGGTAAGTGAGCTTTATGTAAGCCAAGAAAAGAAGAAGGATGGAGAAAAAATGGGAAAGGAGAGAGCATGAATCAGTTGCAGTGAAAACAATTCAACTTTTTTTTAAAGAATTCTTGTCCTTTGCCAAACATCGAGCCATCAATAAACATGAGAAACAGCTTGCAATTCATAGAGCCTAAAGCAACCCTGTTGTGATAAGGGCATATTTCTCTGGACCTAGAAACTCTGGAGATAGGATAGTTCAGTGACACAGATGGATTTGAATTGGATGAAAATAACTGAAATCCATGAAGCTATCATAAACAACCCTACAGCTGGCCATATCTTGTCATCTGCATATTAGGGATATACCACACTAACTGAAATATTTCTGAAATGTTTGAAGTGGTAGCTGGGCTAGTCTGTGTAAGCATATCTGAGAGTAAACAAAACAAAACAGCAAAAGAAGACAAAAATGTTGTGGCACCTTAAAGACTAACTCCTGTATTTAAAAGTAAGCTTTCCTGATTTGGTCCATTTAAAAACAGCTTTCCTGATTTGGTCACATTTAAAAACAGGAGTTAGCTTTTAAGGCGCCACAACATTTGTTGTCTTTTGCTATTTTGCTTTGTTTACTATATGATATGAAATATTTCTACCATCTCTAAAGAAAACTCTCTGCTAGCAGAGAATATATTTTTTTCATTTTCTTAAGGTTATTATTTAAAATACAGAACAGAAATCAATTACACAAAATACAAACATAATAACTAATTAGAATACAAAATATTTCCCCACTCCTCCATTTTGGAACTCTATAAATTATAAATTATTTTCCTTTCCTTTCCTTTCCTTTCTTCTTTTTAGCATATCAGAGAATAAACAAAACAAAAACGTTATAGCATTTTGAAGTCTAGATGTTATATTTTAATGTTAGCTTTCATGGCTCAAGTCCATTTCATGTTGTGGATCAAGTCCATGTCATTTATATCATTGTCATATGGAGAAATATAAAAGTGCCCCAAGAATTCAGCAACTTCCCATACAGTGTATATGGCAACAAGGAGAACACTGACAAACAAAAAACAGTGGTATTGCAAGCGCGGCGCCAAAATGGCCACCGCGCTCTTTGCGGGGCCCCCCCACCGGATGAAGACATCCGGGTAGTCAGGGGGCGTGGCCAGCACCCTTATAAAAGGCAGCCGAGCTGCCATTTTGCGAAGCGACGGAGAGGAGAAGTTTTTCCCCAATTGCTCCGTCGTCTTACCTTAGCCGGGAAGCGTACCTTGGGCAGCGGTCCTTTTCGCTCTTTTTCTTCGGCTTCCCAGCACTTCTACAGATGCCTTCCGAAAAGAAGGCGATGGCAAACGCGGTTCGCACTGCGCGGAGGCGCCAGCCGGATCGGAAGACCGCGACTGCGCCCCCCCAACAGCCTCCTTTGCCGGGGGCACCCACCGGGACCGGTGGGATGGGGTCGGTTGCCCCATGGCCCGAGACCGGGCATCCTCAGACTGGCCTGGCGGGGGCCGCGGCCTCCGGCCCGCGATTGGCGGCCCCCGGCCCTGGCTCGGTTCACTCCTCGGGGCCTTCTGCCCTTGGCCCGCAGCTTCCTGCGGTGGGTTTTCACCAGGGGGGGTGGTTGGGTTCCCTTCCCTGGCAGGGCATGCCTCCGGCCCCCCAGGGGCCGGTGCTGGGTTCATAGCCATATTCGGGCCCCGGGGTCCAGAGACCTGGCCCGGCGCCTGCTACTGGTGGGCTGGCCGTCCCTATGCCCCCCATTAGCGTTGGGGGCTATGTTAACGTCAATGCCCTTCTGGCCTGCGTGGCGGCCCTCGAGGCATCCTTGGGGATGGTTAACCCACCCGAGGCGCCTTTGGGATCACAGGTCGACGCATCGGCTCCCGGTCATCGCCAGGCGGCCGGACGGGTCGAGCTGCTCAAGGCCCGTGGGTCGGCATCAGCCGCTGCCTCGCAGCTCCCCATGCAACAGATGCTCCCATCAGGTACTGACCAGGCCCCATCCACGAGCTCGGTTGCGGTCGCGAGCTCCGACGCCCGCAGTGGGCCGGAACCCCCGGTGGGGGCGGCCCATGGGGGTGCAGCGTGTGAGTATACGGTTCAAACTAGTGCACCCACACCACTGCCTACATTGGGGGGAGGCTTCCAGTAGCCGTGGCCTCGTATGGTTGGCGCGGTGGTCCAGCCACCGCCTGCCCAGCCGGGGCCGGCACCTTCGACCCAGGGCCCCACTTGGGGTGGCACCCCCTATCCCGTTGGGAATTTACTCGGGGTGGCGGGTTTGGTCCAGGCTCCTTTCACCGCCCCCACTGCTGCCACTGTGCCGGTATCAGCGTTGCCTACGGCGGGGTATTCTTTACCCCTTGGGGATCATCTGGCCCAGGCTACCAAAGAAAAAATCTGGCGGGGGGAGTACGTGGACATTTTCTCCCTTCTGAATAGAGAACCCACCAAGGAGGAGAGGGAGGGGCAGGATGAGAAGGATAAGGAGCAAGCGCGTCATCGTAAGCCGCCACGCACGTGGGCCAACTGGCTGCCAGCGTACCTCATATACATGGCTGTGTACCTCAGGGCCTGGCCAGATCTGGCCATTCCGATGGTCGAGTATTTGGACAACATATACCGGGCGATGGTTGACTTCCCCGGCCCATCGTGGTTGGCTTACGACGAAGAATTCCGCATGAGAGTGCCCCTACACCCGGAGATGAGGTGGGATGAGCCCTGCCAGAAACTGTGGCTTCTGTACATGACCCCCACGCGCCCTGCGCCTGGGGAGAGGTACCATTGTGGACATGCGGTCCAGCGAGCTGCTCCAGCGCAGGCACCCCGCCAGGTGGCGGGGCAGGGGGTTCCAGCCCGCCTGCTGTGTTGGACCTTCTCGGCCAATGGTACCTGTAGTAGGAGAAATTGCTGATATAGGCATGAGTGTCCCTCTTGTGCTGGCCCCCATGCTGCCTCCGCCTGTCCCAGGCCAGGAGGAGTGCGGGGCAGGGGTAGAGGTGGACAGGGGGCGGGCAAGACTGCCGCAGAGGGAGCTGGTCAGGCGAAAGGCCCCCTCACCAATTAACTTGGACATGTTGGAGCGTTGGCTCACGATGTACCCAAGGAGGGCAGACACAGCTTACCTGCTTGAGGGTTTCCAGCAAGGGTTTCGCATTCCTTTCACGGGGGACAGGGCTCCCCAAGATGCACCCAACCTCTTGTCACTCAGGGGAAGGGAGGAGGTGGCTGCCTTGAGCATTACTAAGGAGGTCGACGCCGGCAGGGTCGCCGGCCCTTTCCCTGCACCCCCGTTTCCTAATCTCAAAGTTTCCCCCTTGGGGTTAGTGCCCAAAAAGTCACCGGGTGAGTTCCGCTTAATACATCACTTGTCTTACCCAGCCGGCCGATCGGTCAATGATGCTATCCCTGATGACCTTTGTTCGGTCAGGTATACATCTTTTGACCAGGCACTGCGCATGGTGCGCTCATGTGGGCTGGGTGCACTGTTGGCTAAGTGCGACATCAAGTCGGCCTTCCGTCTCTTACCGGTGCACCTGGGTGACTTTGAGTTGCTGGGTTTCAAGTTCCGGGGTGAATATTATTTCGACAAGGCCATGCCTTTTGGTTGTTCCATTTCATGCTCGGCATTCGAGCGTTTCAGCACCTTCCTACAGTGGGCTTTCGTTCGCAGGTCAGGCTCTCGGTCTGTAGCCCATTACCTGGATGATTTCTTATTCGGGGGTGAACGGGGCTGGGACACGTGCTCGCGTCTCCTCAACACATTTCAGACGGTAATGAAGGAACTTGGTGTCCCTTTAGCACCCGAAAAGACCGAGGGGCCATCTACCAAGCTCACATTCCTGGGGGTGGAAATTGAAACGGTAGTGCAAGCATCCAGGTTACCGGCAGATAAGGTGTCACGGATCGTTGCACTCATATCCGACTTGCTGGCTAAATGCAGGGCGTCCCTTCGTGAGCTACAGGTGCTGCATGGTCACCTCAATTTTGCTTGCAGGGTGATCGCACCTGGCAGAGCCTTTGCTCGGCGCTTGTGCGACGCCATGACAGGCTTAACCAAGCCCCACCACAGGGTACGTCTTAGTAGGGGCCTTAAGGCGGATATGCTCATTTGGCTCCAGTTCCTGAGGGAGTTCAATGGGGTGTCATTTTGGAGGTCCGACCTTCTGGCTTCCCCTCGTTTTCAGGTCCAGTCCGATGCATCGGGGTCCCTGGGTTACGGGATGTCCTTCAAAGGGAGGTGGGCCTATGGCAGGTGGCCGCCAGCCTGGTCGGGCACAGGTCGCTTGCGCGATCTCACGTATCTGGAATTTTTTCCCATCCTGGGAGCCTTGATGCTATGGGGTGAGGAGTGGGCCAATTCGGTAGTACAATGCTGCAGTGGTCCACATTGTCAACTCACAGACGTCCAAATCTCCCAGGGTCATGGAGCTGGTGCGCCAGTTTGTGTTGCGCAGCCTGCGCCTCAATGTGCTATTCAGGGCTAGGCATGTGCCTGGTATTAATAACGATATCGCTGACGCTTTGTCCCGCCTGCAGATCTCCCGGTTCCGTGCCTTGGCCCCGGACGCAGAGGAATTTCCCTCGCCGCTCCCGGACAAGATATGGACACTTGGCAAGGAGAGGTGAACCGGGCGATCGGCATGTCGCTGGCGCCCCACACGCGTAAGGCGTATCACCATGCATTCATCACTTTCCAGGCCTTTTGTGCACAGTTTCGACTACCCGAGGCTTGGCCTATCCCAGTCGCCCACATTCTCCAATTCATGGTTTACCTACATGCCCAGGGCCTATTCCCCCGCACCATAGCATCCAGGCTGTCAGCGTTGTCATTCATGGCTAAAGTGGGGGGTTATGCTGACAGCACCACTGATTTCTGTATACGACATGTTTTGGAGGGGTGGGTGTGGGAGCGTGGGCCTAGCCCGGATGACCGCCACCCAATTTCCCCGGGGGTACTTACCCATCTAGCACGGGGCTGGCATGACCTCTGTTTTGACAGGTATGAGGCAGCCCTGTTTCATGCGGCTACTACGGTGGCCTTTTTTTTTTTTTTGAGCGCTCTGCATCAGCGAGCTGGTGATGCTGTCTAAGGCGGATGCAAGTCATAGGGCACTGGAACTCGACGATGTCTATGTTTGCAATGATTGGGCTCAGTTGAGGATACGCTCCTCTAAAGTTGATCAGCACGGCGTAGGCAGTGGTGTAAGACTGCTACGATGTTCATTGGCAGTCATCCTTCCGGTTAGTGCCCTACAGGAGTTCCTCGCACTGCGTGGCACGCACCATGGCCCGTTTTTCTGTCACCAAGATGGGTCTCCCCTCACTAAATTCCAATTTTGGAGGGTGACCGGTAAGGCACTAGCCAGTGTTGGCCTCCCTGGGGGTCGTTACGGCACTCATTCATTCAGGATAGGGGCAGCTTCTACTGCGGCTGCTTTTGGGTACTCCGGGGCGGAAATACGCCACATGGGAAGGTGGGGATCACAATGTTTTCAGTTTTATGTTCGCCCCCTTCAACCGTGAGTACCAGTTTAGTCACCGCACTGTGTCTCCCCCCCTTTTTCCCTTGACAGACCCTGGGTGCCGTATTACACCGGTGGCAGTATGGCTGGTGGGCCACAGCTACGTGCCTAGGGCAGCGTCGTACACTGCGGCGACAGAGTGGGGACCCCGACTGGGACTGGGTGCATCCGCAAGTCTCAGATGGTATGGTAAGCGCGGCATGTTATGGCGGGAACTGTTGCCATTCCTTTTGTCCAGCAGGAATGCTGACCCGCCAGATATTCTGATCATACACCTTGGGGGCAATGATGTGGGGCAGGTCACTGGCCTATCGCTGAAGCATGCGATTTGCGGTGACCTGGCTTACTTACATTATGTGTGGCCTGCCACAACCCTCATTTGGTCAGACATGGTACCGCGGCATGCTTACAGGGGAGGGTTCGACCTCCAGGCCCTTGACCGAGCTCATCGCTCGGTGAACAGGGCTATTGCCCGGTTCCTTCTCGACAAGGGTTGGGGGCGCGTCATTCGACACCCCGCCATCAGCCTACAAAATTATGAGCTTTATTCAGGGGATGGGGTCCATCTGTCGCAGGGAGGTATGGACCTCCTGTTAGGTGATTGGCGAGCAGGCCTGTAGGCCGAGCTGACGGTCTGGGAGGGGGCGTCGAGCCTTTATTGAGCCTCTCCGTGTGGGTAGCACTGGTAAGGTAAACATTTATGACCCACAGGTATCCGGCAGGTTCGCAATTGACTGGAGAACACTAGACAGGCACAAGTTGATTAACGTTGTCCGGTCAACAACGAACCAGGCGATGGGGTGATGGCAAGAGTTAGGCAGCATGCATCACCCCGTTATTTTACGGATACGCGTCAGAGGGTGGGGTCAGTAGTTAGATATTGACAACGGTCAATAACTTGTTTGTTGTCAACAAACAAATTGATACAAATGGATACATTGTAACCAATTGCTGTTTGCAATTTTGGGTGGTACCTTACCAGTGTTACTTCGGCCTGCTTGCCTTAAGAATTATAATTGGTTGAATACCAATAGAAATTTATAATTCGGACTAGGGCATGAATCAATAAATGTGGCCCAATGCCGTTATCCACTTTCATCAGTGTCTGAGTCCTTTATTGGGGGGTGCGCCTGCAATGTGGTACATTTTGGAGAAGCTTTAGATTAGCAGGCTGTTGCAGCCAATAAAGCATCATCATGAAAACAGTAGTCAACTAGTAGTGCCTCTGATGGACCATGGGATCAAATTTACTTGAATGCCTACTTAGTGGTGACTGATGTCTATTTCTTCCAGTGTGGAACTTCTAATGTGCAGAATGCTCTAGAACAGCGATGGCAAATCTTGGCACTCCAGATATTTGTGAACTTCAATTTCCAGAAGCCCTGATCAGCAGGAGTGCTGACTTGGGTATCAGGTAATTGAAGTCCAAGACCACCTGGAGTGCCAAGGTTCACCATCACTGCTCTAGAGTCTAGAAGAATACTCCTTGATCTTGTAAATTCAGACCAAGAGGAAATGGAGGCTACTCACACCTTTTATAGAGACTGACTCCTAGATCCATTCATTCTGAAGGCTGACCAATATTATATTGCCTAAATGTACAGTAAAAAGGCAACAACATAATTGTTTCCCCTGTCCCCACTCTGGCAAGCTTTGCAGTCTCATGATAAATAGCCATACAATAGCCTACTAGTATGTGTAGCATGAAGGGACACTTCTGCAGTTGTCCTTAGGTTCCATTCTTCTAACAGTAGGAATTCTGCCCCACTTAGCTGAAAGGCAATTCTAAAATCCTGTTCCTTAGCATAGTAAGGTGCAGTGGAATATGATAATTGAATCATTGAGGTTGGGATGAGTCAGCTCCACTGTAAATTCCATTGATTCTAATCATCTAACGCTAGGTGTAGGGTTGCCATATGTCCCAGTTTTCCAGGATATTCCTGGATTCAATCTGTCCCAGCCGGTTCAAGAAAAAACATGTAAAAGTCCCGGATTTTTAAATTTGAACAAAGGAAGCAAGATCACCCCTCACCAAAGGTTTTTTGCAAAGAGTTAATTCATTGCCTCCCTGCCTTTATTTCAACTAGCAGATTATGCCCAGCAGTGCCGGGCTGTTTTAAATTGTGTTGGATAGTAAAGGGTTTGGTTTTCTTTTCTTGAACAAATGGTGCCGGGCTGTTTTAAATGGTGTTGAAAGGTTTTGTGATTTTTAAAATGTTTATTTATATGCACAGGCTGTTATAAACTGTGATCAGCTTTTTTTGGTTTATTTTTTTGGATTAAAAAAGTAGGAAAGGATGATATAATTTTTTACAACTTTTTTTAACCAAATAATGATTTACTATGTGAATTTTTTTAAAAAAATAGTTGTACTTTGGATAAAAAATTTAAAAATGTGTAAGTATATTTTTTTTCAAATTTAACATTTTAAAAATGTTTTGAAATGTTGTGTTTTTTTGTTTTTTGAGTGAAAAACTGAACACAGGATTTTAGAAATGTGTGAATCACTTATGTGAATATTTTGACAGTTTTTTCTCCTGTGTCCTCTAGGTGGTGCTGTTCAGGTTTTCTTTTGCTTTGACTGTTTTTCTCTACTGGCCTCTCGTTGTTGCTTTTTCCAGTAAGTAGTATCTTTCTTTCCTCATTTCATTTCCAGATGTCTTGGAGTGAGGACCTGAGGGTGAGTTCTCTTGTTTAATTTCTCTGTTGTTTTTTTTTTGGGGGGTGTCTGTGTGTTCTGTCTTGTTCTTATTTTTGGGTTTGATTTTGATTATTTTTGAATGTTTTTGATTTTGATTTTTGTGTTTTATTTTTGGGATAAGTAAAGTCAGCAGGCGGAGCGCCGTCCGCTGGCTTTCCTTACCTGGGAATGGGTTCAATGTGTGTGTGTGTGTGTGTGGGGGGGGGTTTGGGAGGGTTTAACATGACCTTGCCTTGCTGGCCGGGCTGCGTTAAATCCTTGCGTTGGGGTGGGGGTGGGGATTCCTTTATTTATTTATATGTATGTTTTTTATAGGGGGGCTGGCCAGTGCCTTGCCGTAGCCTGGGTTTGGGGGGGAAGAGGGGGGTATCCCCTCCCCCCAAGCTATGGGCTGGCTTGGGCAGGCCTCCGAGGCTGCAGGGGAAAAAGTTTTTCCCTGTTGCCTCACCGAAGCATGGGTGGGGTGTGTGTGGAAGAGAGGGGTATCCTCTTTCCCCACCCCCATGCTACATAGGAGGAATTGTTTCGCTTTCAAGAGGAGGAGGCAATGATGCCTTTGCCCTCCCTTGAAAGCAAAACACTTACTCGGAAAGTAAAGGTACCGGGCAGAGCGCCGTCCGGTGCCTTTCCTTTCCGGAGGAATTTTTTTGCTTTCAGGGGGGGGGGCAAGGCATGAATACCTCCCCCCCTTGAACTTCCTCTGTTGTTGTGGTTATTTTCCACCCCGGCTCAACTTTTGTTCAGGTCGGTGGTGGTCTCACTGTGTCTTCGGCGGGGTAGCATGGAGGAGAGGGAGTCCTTCTCCTCCCTGTTGCTCCATGCAAGAAGGCTGGTGGGTATTTGCATGGCTTTGAGGCACTGAGTCCGCCTGTGGCGGACTTGCGCTCCCAGTGTGTTTTTTATTTTTATTTTTCACGTGCCGGCTTCCTCAGCATTCTGCACACTCATGGCACACAGGATGCTGGGGCTTGTAGTTTTGGATTTGTGTTTACCGTTTGTGCAGTGGTTTTTTCCTGCAGCTTCATTTTGATTGGCCACAGCATGTTTCCGAACATTCCTTTTGCTCGCGCCTCTCAGCCTGATTGGCTGTGGCGCGGCCCAAGGAATGTTGGGAAATGGAGTCCTTTCTTTTTGTTTGCAGCCAGGGGGCTCCTGCCCCACTGGCGCCAAATTCAACCCAACAGTTACCTGTGAACCCTGGTCAGGTGAGTGCACGGAGGCTCGGTCAGGGCTAGTGGTTCCTGGTGCAACATCCTTTGTCACATTCCAACGGTTAACACACAGATTTATACGTATAGATTATCTTTCTTGAAAGTGGTGAAGACAAAACAGCACCCTGAGGGGATACACTTGCAAGAAAGGCACGGAGACAGTGAAATAACTCTTTGCAAAAATCCCTTGGCTCACCTTGAAGTTTGGGGGACAAGGAGTCATCCACAGCCCTTTTCCTCAAAAGCCGGGACGGAGCAAGAAATACCAATATCTAAGAAGCCAAACCTCCACCATACACTGGGATGGAAGATTCCTTCTTCACGTGACCACAAAGTTTTAATTGCATTTGGGTCGGTATTCCTAGAGAGGAAGGGAACAGGGTGTACAGAAAGTGAAGAGTCCTCCATCACAAAGGTCCTCCTCCAAAATAAGTCCCTTCCTGTCTCCTGGTTTTCTCCTTCTGGAGGGAAACAGAGGCACCATGGACTGCATTGACATTCTGGGCCCCTCTTTAGAACTTTCTTCCAGGGGATCCTCATGTGGGGGTTTGAGGGTGAATGTACTTCAGTGAGGTATGTGTGAAGGGGAGGGTGAGGTGGCCTCAGGGGGAGGAAGGGTGGTTTCAAGAGTGGCCCAAGAAATTTTTGTTCAAAATAAAAATAAAAATAGAACCATCAAGAATAATCTTTTGTAAGAAGAATCACACAGGGGAAAAATCTCTTGACTACAGTTTATTTTAAACTGATGAAGGCTGTCTGCCCCAGATGGGGATTCTGCAAGGTCTTAGAGCCACAGTCCTCCTGATAGCCCCATCCGACACATGCACAGTTTGAAGAATGCAATGATATCATGTTGCTGTCCCGGTTTGGCAGGAGAGAATTATGGCAACCCTAGCTATGTGTGACCTACAATGTTAAGCAACAATATGGTTAGTTGTGCAAAGTCAATTGCATTTTAATGGCTTTTAAATGTTAAAAGTTTTTATGATTTTAATTGCTGTAGGGATGTTTTTATACTGTAATGTTTTTTATGGTTGATTGTAAGCTGCCTGGAGTCGCTTTGGCAAGAGGGTGGTGATAGAAATAGAATAAAATAAATAAATAAATCTACTAAAAGGAAACTGCAATGGGTTAACATAGCTTTATTCCAGTCAGAAAGTGATTGCTATTAACACCAATGCTTCCAATTCCTCAATTGTCAGCAAGCACTGCCACTCATCAGCAGTTTCAGTTGGATGTCTGCTGTGACATGTGAGGAAAACAGATCTAATGATCACTCAGTTCTCAACACTCAAACTTCAATACAGAGACCAGAACAAAAGGAAAAACAGCCACCTGGTGTTTTTGACCAGGTGTTTGGTGCTCTCTGAAACTAGTACAAAACATAGAGAGAGGAGGAGCACAGTTGCTTTGTTGCACAATTTCAAGGATTTTTCTCTAATTATATTCCCTTTAATCAACCAAAAAAGGTGGTGGTGGTGTGGGGAGACCAACCCTTCTTCCTTTGGAATTCTGTCATCATTATGACTATACTTGGGAGGTCCACTCATATAGTATTATCTCTTACTGTTTCTGCTTTTTTCCTGGGAAATATTACCTTACTTTCCAAATATGATTGGAAACAAATTCATTCACATGGATTATGTGTGCATGAGATGGTGGAGAAAAGAGATGAAAGGTCAAGCCAAAAGAAACATTCAGCTCTGTATGTAAATGTCTGGAATGCTGCACCTTGTTTTTTGTAGATTCCTATTGACGCTGCAATTTTTTAAAGATTAGGGGAGCTTGGTCTCATAAAAACACGAATCCAATTGAAAGTAAATATTCTCAAATCCAAAAATCAGATCTTATTCTTAGATGACAAACACATTAACCCCATTTATTTTTTCTTCCAACAATATGATATATTTATATTGTTATGCTTAAGAACATGGGGGAAATATTTTTGCAATCTTAGTGGAATAGCAACACAGATTGAGTTTCAGCACAACCCGTACTATGCATGGTTACTGATGAGTTACTGATTATTTTCCATCTGATTGGAAAACATCAGAGCCTCAGCAATATGGAAACACTGATAAGAGCAGCACCCTCGCTGGGATCTAAACCAATGAGATGCAACTTAAAAATGGCAAATATATTGCAAAGCACTACACTGATCATAATGTTAATTTCCCTGAAAAATAATTCTTCTGTTTCAGTAGTGTAGCTTGCAGTTTATCTGATATGCTTTATATCATCTTTGAGTTTCTGCAGCCTACAAAAGTGTTCAAGTTGGACCAAAGGGTGGGTTACGGCTAGGGAGTGTCAAACAACAGTTTGATAGCTTGTGTTCAACAGTGGAACACAGCATGTTCTGCTGGCTCTGCTCACATGTGGCAGGAATAAATCATTTGAAATCATGCCCTTGAGAGTCACACATTTGATGAAAGGAAGTTATTTTAACTTGTGAAGGTTTTGAGAGATACTGTTGGTGACAAATCAGTCCCTAAGTTCCTTTGCCTTCTTGAAAGAAAGCTGAGTTGTTAGGTTTAAAAAAAGGTGGTAGTGTGCTATATAAACTGTGATATATTTGATATCAAGTGTTAGTTACAAATTTCTGTAGATCTCCTGATTGTTTGGGGGCTTTAGCATACCTCCCTACCAGGTAGGGCTTTGTGTTTGTTTATCCTTTTGTATTCTAAACTAGATCCTGTTTTTGATGTGGTTCACAAAGATATTAAAGACAAAAATATCCAAGTTTGTTGTTAAGAGTGAATCATTTGACAATAGTAAATAGGGGCAGGTAACAGCCACCTGATCTTTTCCAGGAAGAGGATTTGACTATTTAAATGTGTTGTGTTTAGGGTAATTTCCACTTTTAGGGCACATCCAGATTGACAGAAGGCTTGTTATTTGGATCACTTTTGTGCTGTTCAGTTTGAACTTAATTACAGTGTCCAGGCATGTTTTGACTTACCGATATCTACCCTACCCCCCTTTTTAGAGCTGTCCTGCTTCTTTTTACTATAGCACTAGGGCTACAGTTATTTTTTCACAATTCAGAATGCTGCTAATTATCAAATTCTGTAGTTTGCATGAATGGTTAGTTCATACTCACATACTCTACAGGGTGGATGGTGTTATCTGAGGTGAGAAACCTGTAATATATTTCATTGGCTGTGGCATTAAAAGGATAATGGAGAACCTTCCCCCCATTCTATATTTTTTAAAAAAAATATTTTTGTAATGATGCAGTTTTATTCCAAATAAACAAGATACATTGGCAGCATTATGTGTAGTTTGTTAATAGATACATTACTGTTACACTATGTCAGTTACTTTATTTAACAACAATTTTTTTTATCATACCCTGTTGAATTATTATTATGGGAAACGGTGAGGGCGAGGTGTGAGGTGAGTGTAGAGTTGCCATAATTCTCTCCCACATTCCAAGACAGAAGTATACTTGACAAAAATGGGCAGGTTATCTACCAGGGAAGAACAGCAAATTAAGTATGTTCTTAGTAGAGGGAGGGTAAGCATGAAGCCCATAGAACAACACAGAAATATTGTTCTGTGGGCACCATCCATGCATCTTTCCACCCACCCACCTACTAATCCCTGCCATGAGTCTCAACCACAATCCCTGCATGGGTTTATTTTGCTTGCAGGAGTGGGAGTGAAATAAGGTGGTAGCTCCCTGAGCCCTCCTCCAAAGCACCAGTTTGTCCCCCTCTGGCAAGGACATTTTTGACCCGTCCTACGAGAGCAGACCATAGGGGCTCCCTAGTGGTCCCATCAGCCAGGGAGACACATCTCACTGGGACCAGGAGGAGAGCCTTCTTGGTATCTGCTGTGGCCCTATGGAACCTCCTGTCACTTGAACTGTGCCTCCAGGTAGAGTTGTTCCCCTTCAAGAAGGCCTTAAAAACATGGCTATGCCAGCAGGTGTGGGGTACAACTGGTACCACAACCCAGCCTGCTGGCTTATTTAGCCCTGCCCGGGTTTTTTTTATTTTTATTTACTCCTGCCCAGGTGTCCTTCTTTTAAGGGGATTGGGGAGGTTTTATAGATATTATAGAGAGTTTTATAGTATTTGGTTTTAACTGGTATCAGGTATGGGTAATAACTGATGTTGTGAGCCATCTTGGGTCACTTAGGCAAAAAAGGCAGTTAAACAAACAAACAAATAAATAAATAAACAAATGTGCTACTGCTCACCATTGCCAGTGCCGAGGCAGGAAGGTCTCCATGGGATGGGGAAGAATGGACGACTTTATGTCATTGGTAAAAAAAGATACATGGCCAAACGGTGAAGGATACAAATGAAGAAAAAATTGTTTGAGGCAATGACTCCTTGCAAAAAGTAGTTTTATAATATCCAGTTCCAACAGATCTATTAATAGATCTTTTGCCAAAGTTGACAGGACTCCCAGACATATATTTTTAACCCACAGACAGAGAACTCAAATCTGCATTGGTCTTTGGAATTTTCTCCTTTGGCTAACAATATAAAAAAGATCATCCTTAAAAACTGGCACATTATAGAGGACATTTCAGGCTGTAAAAATAAACCAGTCATTGGTTTTAGGAGAACTAGAATACTGGGTAATTTGGTTTCTCACACTGAGTGTGTTACTGAACACGCATCATTAAAAAAGGTTATCTCAGGTCATCACAAGTGTTACAATTGTGTTAATTGCAAATTTGCTTGGGAGACCAGGGTGGTGTCTTTTCCTGAGGTTCATTTTTCACTTAATCTGAAGGACTTCTCTAACTGCAACAGTGTCAATTCTATCTATGCCCATGCAATAAAAAAGTATCTTGGTAAGTCTAGGAGACCTATAAAAATACGGATTAGTAAACATAGATAAAAAATTAGAAATCATCTTTGCATGCTCCCCTAGTCATGCATTATATGGAAAAACAACATACTGATGAGCAATTTAGATTTGTGATCCTTGAAGTAATTCAGTCAAGACTTTATACAAAAGTAGATATTGAGAGATTACTTTTGCAGAGGGAAGCATATTATATCCATCATTTAAAGACTTTAGCCCCTCTGGGCCTTAATCAGGAACAAGATTTCTCCTGTTTCTTATTATTATTTCCCTGTAATCTTCTCTGAGGTGTCCTCTTTAAGAAAGAGAGAGAATGAATAGGTAATGAGTAAAATGACCCACATGTCAGATGATATATACTGTCTGTATTCTAGTTACTTTTCTAACATCCTTGAGCCCAATAAGAGGAGAAGCTTTTGCAGAGGCTTTTAGATGCGAAAGAACAAACAAAACAAGTGCAGATAAGATTATATAACATCAACTACTTATGGTATGAAGGCTATTTAAAGTTATGTTCTGGTCTGATTGCAGACTAATTTTAAATATTATGATATTGTTCTCATTCTGTATCATTTAAAGAGTATTGTTTATAGATTGTTTCTTTATTATTTCACAGAACATTATGTAGAAGAAAATTCCTGATGAAGAAATAATCTTTCGAAAAGCTTATTACCAAATTATCTTAGAAAATATATTTTTGTTGGATGATGAAGATGAAATACTGAATGCTTAAAAATATATATGTTGTATATGTTGAAGATGGAATATTGGGTACACTATTTAGAATATTTTTTGAAATATATATTTGTTGAATTTGGATGAAGGAACACATCACTTGGAATATATGTGAGCATTAATTTTTTTAACACATCCTGTTGGAACTGGATATTACAAAATTACTTCTTGCAAGGAGTCATTGCTTCAAATGTTTTTTTCTTCGTTTATGCCATTGGTGGCAGATCCCCCAAGACTGACCTCATCCGCCCCATCAGCCTTTCTACCTGTTTTGTGCCAACAACAAATGCCTAGCTGAGAAGAGAGAGAGAGCATGCACATGGTGATCCCATCATAGGAAGGAAATGAAGGAGGGGATATCAGAGAGTAAACAAACCAAAAAGACAAAAACCCCATGTGACACCTTAAAGACTAACTGCTGTATTTTAACATGAACATAGAAATCTTGGACATTAACATGATTTTTATTGAACTGGATGGGACAATTTTTTTGACCTTGAAATTGGGACAATCCCAGTTTTCTGGGATGTATGGCAACCCTAGGTGAGTGTTATTAATCAAGATGGAGACAAATTAGAGTGTTTCAAAGCCCATTCTGAATCCTTCTCTTATGAGAAGAAATGTTGATCAGTGTAAATGGAAGGATCACTCAAGTGAGAATTGAAATAGTTTGCTGTAAAGATCAGAACCCTTTAAAGCACAAACCAGAATGCTCCAACTTCCCCTATCTGGATTGTGCCTAATAAGACTAGAGGCCATATATCTGGACTTTGACTGAAAATCTGAAGCAAACAGAAATATTTTTTGGGTTCTCACACAGTCACATGACACTCTGGATTTGTTTATCAGTGGCAGTCTACTCCAGACTACTGGCTTAATATGATATCTTTGTATCCTTTGCTAACCAAATTGCATACCAATCACTAGAGACAAGCACTTAATATTCCTCAAACAGAAGTTTAGGACTGCATTCTTATGAAGAAAAAAGGCTTGAAAAATTGCCCTTTGAAGAAACAGAGAAATTGACTCCTTAGTTTTTGAACTGAGAAGCAGAACCAGCTAGACAAGGAGGAGAGATAATTTCAGCTTAAATATGGTTTGACTGGCTGGGAAGCCACAGCTGACCCCAGGCCCCACACATGGCTGAGTTTGCTGACCCATTCAGGCAAGCATGATCGCCGCACAGTGGTGCTACATTGTGAGTCTTGTTCAAGAATAGTCCAGATACCAGAGTCCAAAAGGCAAGCCAAGGTATGTTTACCAGTAGTCTGAGTCAGTAGTCAAATCCAAAGGGTGTCCAGGGACATTGTCAGGGTTGGCAGAGTAGTCAGGGTCCCGACAGGAAGGTCAGGGTCATGACAGGGAGTCTGGGATCAAGCAGGATATTCGTCTTCACACAAGAGTTGTACCAATGCTGGCAGGCTGCAAGAGGCTTGCTTATAAGCCTCCCAGCTAATTGGTATCAGCTGGGAGCCTTCTTTGGTGCCTCATCCGTGCCTGCCTGCATCTCAGGTGTATCCCCTCCCCCCTAAAAAAAACACAACAAAAACCAACAACACCCCAACCACCAACACACAGATAATAACTGCCCTGCAAGGCCGGGCAAAAATTGCTAGTATAAATAGATAGATAGATAGATAGATAGATGTGTTGCGGTGAAAGGATAGGAGGTGGTCCAATCTTTCTCTGACAATTTTCATTTCAGTCATTTGCATAGAATTACTGCAATAAATCTGCTCTGTCAGAATAATCTACGGGACTTTCCAAGCCATTTTTTCTTGTAGCTGTTACAGGACTGGTGAAAACAAGTTGTTAACAGTGTGGATACAGACACATTTCCAGTGAAGTCAGCAGAGGAACAAATCTGAGTAAGAACCACAATGTATATGTGAATTCCGATAGCAATACTGTAATCATAATTTCTTTTACAGACAGATCAAATTATTTTAGAGAAATATCCATTTTCTTCTCTGTATAGGTCCAGAACTAATCTTTAATTAAGCAGCCCAGAAGTTTCATACTTTTTGCCTAGACCTCCCTTTATCTCTCTCTTTCTCTTTGGCTGCAATGGACACCATTGCCACTGACAGGCTGGGTTTTTCACATATTGCTTAACAATCCACTAATACTTTGTGCTTGCTGTTTGAATTTGTGCATTTCTTGTCAGAAAGGAAAGAAGCCACAGATAGTCCATGCAAGTTACAGAAGGGGAGAAGGGTTAAACCTCTTTGCTTTATCTCA
This sequence comes from Bradypodion ventrale, assembly GCA_035047345.1. NCBI lineage: Eukaryota > Metazoa > Chordata > Lepidosauria > Squamata > Chamaeleonidae > Bradypodion > Bradypodion ventrale. The sequence goes on along the minus strand of JAWDJE010000002.1, from coordinate 284,201,719 downwards.
GCTGTAAGTGAGAAATCTGGTGCAGCATGGCTTTTCAAAAGGTACAAGAGGATAAGCAAAATGCTGTTTGTGCTATTCCTACCTCCAGACAACATTTTGTTGGCAATTTCTTCTATCTCCTGATGGGGTTTCAACATGAGCTGAGTTGGAGGCAAGCTGGGGTGGTTTGGCTTGATAAATGTGTTCATGCAATTGGACCAACCAACCCTGCCCTGCCCCCAAGAGGGGGTGAAATGCTCATGTGGACAGCCTCTCAGTGGGCTTTAAAATTCCTCTTGTAGTGTCAGGACAGCTCAAATCAAGAAAAATGAAGAATTTATTGACTATCCTTTGTGCCTCTTCTCTTACAGTTACAGGTTGTGTGAGGTCTCACTGTTTAGATTTGTTCCATATATTAAGTCAGCAGCCTGATCTTTTTCTTCAGTAACTATTTTAATTTGTTTTGAATAATGACAAAGCAAATGGTTATTTTTAACTATTACACTAGAATGACATCAAACTACTTTGGTGTTTTAAAACTGTGGCTAATTATTTTTAAAAGTGACATCTTCAAGTTCTGCTTTGGAATTCTGAAGTTTAAGAAAGTGGAGAGAATTTCTCATTGATTTTGAAGGTTGGATATAGTTGGAGAAAAGCTGAGCTAATGAATGAGACCAATGGAGCAAATAGGAGTTCTGTATTCAGATATCAAAGCATTGCACCAGTAGTTTGAGAAGGAATTAAAGCAACTGTGAAGGAGAGTCTGGAAGCAGTAAATTGGTAAAGCAGGTGAGAGCCTTTTTCTATCTGCCATATCTAACTTGGAATCCCAGCTGGATATGGAGGTCCACAGGGTGGATGAGCAGCTGATGAGCTTGGACTGTGGTGTATTGCAGTCAGTGGGTGGTAACAAAGAAGCTCAAGGAGACCGCCAACAGTGATGAAATTGAAAAGCTGCATAAAAAAGTCCAGGAACTGGAAAAGCTGAGATTTCATATAATAAGTATAGCATATCCACCAGTGAAGCCTGCAGCAATAAGTGAACAAAATTATGGGTTATACCTTATGATTCATAGCTAACAAAGGAAGAGGCAGGTTGAAGCCCAAGCTAGAAGGCCAAGTATTTGTAGAAGAACAGCAGCCACCTGGAAGCAGATCCTGACCTGTCAGGTCCTGTTTTTGTTATCAGAAGGGCTCCAGAGGGCTGGAGTATCCTGGTGGTTGCCATGTTGTGACTACTTTGTTTCTCTAATCATGTTCTGCATCCATAGCTGACTAATTGGTCATCCACTAGGTAGGTAAGACTCAGTCTGGAATGTATATAAAAAAGGTTGGTTTCAGCAACCTGGCCTCTTTTATCATCTAAGATTCTCCATCCCTCCCACACTCTTTTGCATTTGTCAGGTGTACCATGCATATATGGCAAAATGAAAGTTTCTTGTAATTGTATGACAGATTCATTGAGGGAAGTTTGGGGCATGAGGACAGATACATGGGGAATTAGGTGGGGCCCCAGTCTTCTCAGTTGGAGGTGGAATCCAAGTGTACACCAAACTGGGGATGTTTCACACTTCTTACCCCCCCCCCCACCGCCGACTCATACACCCAGATGATTAACTCCAATTCTGTTACCTAGGCTATCATCAGCTATCAGGCTGGTTGGCTGATGGGTGATCCCTTCTCCCTACTAGTGGTAGGATTATTTGGTATCTACTGTATAACCAAAAAAGTTGTGCTGAGCTTCCTCCCCCTGCAAAAAAAAAAGTTGAGTCTGTGTGATTTGACCAACATCTGCTATTATAAAGGTAAAGGTTTCCCTTGCTCGAAAGCCAGTCGTATCCGACTCTAGGGTGCAGTGCTCATCTCTGTTTCTAAGCCGAAGAGCCAGCGCTGTCTGCTTCTGCAGACGTTTCCGTGGTCATGTGGCAGGCATGACTAGACACCGGAGCGCACGGAACGCTGTTACCTTCCCACCGAAGTGGTTCCTATTTATCTACTTGCAATTTCTTGCTTTCGAACTGCTAGGTTGGCAGGAGCTGGGATGAAGACGGGAGCTCATTGCAGGCGCACCCCCCAATAAAGGACTCAGACACTGATGAAAGTGGATAACGGCATTGGGCCACATTTATTGATTCATGCCCTAGTCCGAATTATAAATTTCTATTGGTAATAATAATAATAATAATAATAATAAGTTTAATTTCTACCCCGCTTTCATAGCACAAGTGCCACTCAAAGCGGCTTACAACACATATAAATACAATGTTACAAATATAATTACATAATTACAAAAACAGATTGAAAATTAACACATTACAAGAAAAAAAAGAAAAGAAAATCCCATACAGTTAATCTCAAAAAACACAAGCCCCATACTACCCCCCCTCCAGTGGGAGCACCCAAAAGCTCCCACTTCCCCACATCCCCACAGCCAATGCCGGAGCAGGGAAAGGCTCGGGTGATGGCAGCTACCCTCCCCCATAATTGCAAGCGTCCCTCTTCTGACCACTGGCTGGACAGGACCAGGGGTGAGGGGACAATGTCCGCATGTGCCACCCATTCCTTCCCCATGCCGACCCAGCAAGGTCCAAGAATCGCTGCAGCGGCTCCCACCTGTCTACACTCCCAGGGCCGATGGCGTGGCTCCGGGCGAGACAAGGAGCTCCTCGAGGGCCGGCGTCGGCGGCGTCCTTTTCTGCTCTCCGGGCGGGCGGGCCCGGAGAGCGAAGGCAGCGGCGGCGGCTCCGGCGGCTCCCACCTGTCTCCACTCCCGGGGCCGATGGCATGGGCTCCGGGCGAGACAGGGAGCTTCTCGAGGGCCAGCGTCGGCGCCGTCCTTTTCTGCTCTCCGGGCGGGCGGAATTATAATTGACCAATTATAATTTTTAAGGCAAGCAGGCCGAAGTAACACTGGTAAGGTACCACCCAAAATTGCCGACGGCAATTGTTACAATGTATCTATTTGTTGACAACAAACAAATTGTTGACCATAGTCAATATCTAACTAATGACCCCACCCTCTGACGCGTATCCGTAAAATCACGGGGTGATGCATGCTGTCTAGCTGTAGCCATCACCCCGTCGCCTGGTTCGTCGTTGACCGGACAACGTTTATCCAACTTATGCCTGTCTAGTGTTGTCCAGTCAATTGCGAACCTGCCGGATACCTGTGGGTCATAAATGTTTACCTTACCAGTGCTACCCGCCTCACGGAGAGGCTTCAATGAAGGCTCGACGCCCCCCCCCCCCAGACCGTCAGCTCGGTCAACAGGCCTGCTCGCCAATCACCTAACAGGAGGTCCATACCTCCTCGCGACAGATGGACCCCATCCCCTGCGTAAAGTTCATAAGTTTGCAGACTAATGGCGGGGTGACGACTGACCCGCCCCCAACCCCTGTTGACAAGGAACCGGGCAACAGCCCTGTTTACCATGCGTCTAGCACGGTCAAGGGCCTGGAGGTCGAAACCTCCCCTATAAGCGTGCCGTGGCACAATGTCTGACCAAACGAGGGTTGTGGCGGGCCACACGTAATGTAGGTAGGCGAGGTCGCCGCAAATCGCATGCTTCAGCGATAGGCCGGTGACCCAACCAAAATCATTGCCCCCAAGGTGTATGATCAGAATGTCAGGCGGGTCAGCATTCCGTCCTGAGAAAAGGAATGGCAACAGTTCCCGCCATAACATCCCGGGCCTACCATACCATGTGAGACTTGCGTATGCACCCAGTCCCAGTCGGGGTCCCCACTCTGTCACCGCAGCGTAACGCGCTGCCCTGTGCACGTAGCTATGGCCCACCAGCCATACTGTCACCGGTATAATACGACACCCAGGGTCTGTCAAGGGAAAAAACAAAGGGAAGAGAAAAGGTGCGGTGACTCAACTGGTACTCACGGTGAAAGAGGGCGGACATAAAACTGAAAACAATGCGATCCCCACCTCCCCATGCGGCGTATTTCAGCCCCGGAGTACCCAAAAGCAGCCGCAGTGGAAGCCGCCCCTATCCTGAATGAATGGGTGCCGTAACGGGACCCTGGGAGGCCAACACTGGCCAGCGCTTTGCCGGTCACCTTCCAAAATTGAAATTTAGTAAGGGGAGACCCATCTTGGTGACAGAAAAACGGGCCATGGTGCGTGCCACGCAGTGCAAGGAACTCCTGTAGGGCACCAACCAGACAGATGTCTGCCAAAGAACACCGTAGCAGTCTTACTCCACTGCCTACGCTGTGCTGATCCGTTTTAGAGGAGCGTATCCTCAACTGAGCCCAATCATTGCCAACATAGACATCTTTGAGTTCCAGTGCTCTACGACTTGCATCCGCCTTAGACAGCATCACAAGCTCGCTGATGTGGAGCGCTCAAAAAAGGCCACCGTTGTAGCCACATGAAACAGGGCTGCCTCATACCTATCAAAACAGAGGTCATGCCAGCCCCGTGCCAGTTGGGTAAGAACCCCTGGGGAAATTGGGTGGCGGTCATCCGGGCTACGCCCACGCTCCCGCACCCACCCCTCCAAAACGTGTCTCACACGGAAGTCAGCGGTACTGTCCGCATGACCGCCCACTTTGGCCATAAAAGCCAGCGCTGACAGCCTAGATGCTATGGTGCGAGGTGCGAGGCCCTGGGCATGCAGGTAAACCATGAACCGAAGTACATGGGTCACTGGGATCGGCCAGGTGTCTGGCAGCCGAAATTGGGCACAGAATGCTCAGAAAGAAATGAATGCGTGGTGATATGCCTTACGCGTGCGTGGCGCTAGCGACATGCCGATCGCCCGGTTCACCTCTCCTTGCCAAGGGTCCATATTTCGTCCGGGAGTGGCGAGGGAAATTCCTCCGCATCCGTGGCCAAGGCGCCGAACCGGGAGATCGGCAGGCGGGACAAAGCGTCAGCGATATCATTATTGACACCCGGGACATGCCTGGCCATGAACAGCACATTGAGGCGCAGGCTGCGCAATACAAACTGGCGCACCAGGTCCATGACCCTGGGTGATTTAGAAGTCTGTGAGTTGACAATGTGGACAACGGCCGCATTGTCACACCAGAAATGAACCACCGAGTTGGCCCACTCCTACCCCCATAGCATCAAAGCCCCCAGGATGGGGAAAAATTCCAGATACGTAAGATCACGCAGGCGACCCATGCCCGACCAGGCTGGCGGCCACCCACCATAGGCCCACTTCCCATCGAAGTACATCCCATAACCCAGGGATCCAGAGGCATCGGACTGTATCTGGAAACAAGGTGAAGCCAGAAGGTCGGACCTCCAAAATGACATCCCATTGAACTCCCTCAGGAACTGGAGCCAGATAAGCATATCTGCCCTGATACCCCGGGTCAGTCTCACCCTATGGTGGGGCCTGGATAAGCCTGTCATGGCGTCGCACAAGCGCCGAGCAAATGTCCTGCCCGGTGCGACCACCCTGCAAGCGAAATTGAGGTGACCATGTAGCACCTGCAGTTCCCGCAGCGATGCCTTGCATTTAGCAAGCAAGTCCGAGATGAGGGCCACTATCCTTGACACCTTATCCCCCGGTAACCTAGAAGCCTGCGCTACCGTGTCAATCTCCACCCCCAGGAAGACTAGCTGGGTAGATGGGCCCTCGGTCTTTTCGGGCGCTAAAGGGACACCAAGTTCCTCCATTAGCGTCTGAAATGTGTTGAGGAGACGTGTGCACGTGTCCCAGCCCAGTTCACCCCCGAGTAAAAAATCATCCAGGTAATGGGCTACAGACCGGGACCCTGACCTGCGGACAAAAGCCCACTGTAGAAAGGTACTGAAACGCTCGAAGGCCGAGCAAGATATGGAACAGCCAAAAGGCATGGCCTTATCGAAGTAATATTCACCCCGAAACTTGAAACCCAGCAACTCAAAGTCACCCGGGTGGACCGGCAGGAGACGCAAGGCAGACTTAATGTCGCACTTAGCTAACAGCGCACCCGGGCCACATGAGCGCACCATGCGCAGCGCTTGGTCAAAAGATGTATACCTGACCGAGCAAAGGTCATCAGGGATAGCATCATTGACCGATCGGCCGGCTGGGTAGGACAAGTGGTGAATCAGGCGGAACTCGCCCTGTGACTTCTTGGGCACTAAGCCCAAGGGGGACACTTTAAGATTGGGAAATGGGGGTGCAGGGAAAGGGCCAGCGACCCTGCCTGCATCAACCTCCTTAGTAATGCTGGCAGCAGCCACCTCCTCCCTTCCCCTAAGGGACAAAAGGTTGGGGGCGTCTTGGGGGGACCTATCACCCGTGAAAGGAATACGAAACCCCAGTCGAAAACCCTGAAGCAGGTAAACCGCGTCTGCCTTCCTCGGGTACAATGCGAGCCAACGCTCCAACATGTCCACATTAATTGGGGAGGGGGCCTTTCGGTGGACCAGCTCCCTCTGCAGCAGTCTTGCCAGCCCCTTGTCCACCCCTACCTCTGCCCCGCATCCCTCCAGGCCTGGGGCAGGCGGAGGCAGCATGGGGGCCAGCACAAGAGGGACACTCATGCCTGTACCGGCAATTCTTCCTATTGCAGGAACCATTGGACGAGAAAGTCCAGCACAGCAGGCGGGCTGGAACCCCCTGCCCCGCCACCTGGCGGGGTGTCTGTGCTGGGGCCGCTCGCTGGACCGCGTGTCCACAATGGTATCTTTCCCCAGGCGCAGGGCGCGTGGGAGTCATGTACAGAAGCCACAGCTTCTGGCAGGGCTCGTCCCACCTCATCTCTGGGTGCAGGGGAATTCGCATACGGAATTCCTCGTCGTAAGCCAACCACGACGGGCCCGGGAAGTCAACCATCGCCCGGTAGATGTTGTCCAAATACTGGACCATCGGGATTGCCAGATCCGGCCTGGCCCTGAGGTAAACCGCCATGTATATGAGGTACGCTGGCAACCAGTTGGCCCACGTGCGTGGCAGCTTATGACGACGTGCCTGTTCCTTATCCTTCTCATCCTGCCCCTCCCTCTCCTCCTTGGTGGGCTCTCTGTTAAGAAGGGAGAAGATGTCCACATACTCCCCACGCCAGATCTTTTCTTTGGTAGCCTGGGCCAGATGATCCCCAATGGGCAAGGAATACCCCGCTATCGGCAATGCCGACACTGGCACGGTGGGAACTGCGGGCATTGTAAAAGGAGCCTGGACCAACCCGGTCACCCCTAACATGTTCCCAACTGAGTAGGAGGCACCACCCCAAACAGGGCCCTGGGTGGGAGGTGAAGTCGCCGGGTGGGATGTGAGCGACTGAACCGTCACGCCACCCATGCGAGGCCACGGCCACTGAAATGCTCCCCCCAAAGTAGTTAGGTGTGTGGGTGCACTAGATTGAACCGCATACTCACATGTTGCACCCCAGTGGGCCGCCCCCACCGGGGGTTCCAGCCCACTGGGGGCGTCGGAGCTCACGGTCGCGATTGAGCTCGTCGATGGGGCCTGCTCAGCACCAGCCTGTTGATTGGGGAGCTGCGAGGCAGTGGCCGATGCCGGCCCACGCGCCTCGGGCAGCTCGACCCGTCCCGCCGCCTGCCGCTGCCCGGCAGACGAAGCATCAACCTGCGCCCCAAAAGGCACCCCCGGGTGGTTGACCCTTGCGAGGGATGCCTCGTGGGCCGCAACACGGGCCAGAAGGGCCTCAACATTAACATAGCCCCCTAAGCCAAGGGGGGGCAAAGGGCCGGCCGGCCCACAGGTTGCAGGCGCCGGTCCAGGTCCCTGGACCTCGGGGCCCGAATACGGCCACGCGCCCAGGCCCGGCCCCTGCTGGGCCGGGGGCATGCCCTGCCAGGGGAGGGAACCCAACCACCCCCCATGGCTGAAACCCCCTGCAGGAAGCTGCGTACTAAGAGAAGAAGGCCCCGAAGAATGGACCATGCCAGGGGCAGTGGCCATTGCTTGCGGGCCTGGGGCCGCGGCCCCTGCCGGGCCGGGATGCGAACGCACCGCCTCGGGCCAAGGGGCTATCAACCCCATCCCACCGGTCCCGGTGGGCTCTGGCAAGGGAGGCTGCTGGGGAGGCGCAGTCCTCCGACCCGGCTGGCGCCTCCGCGCAGAGCGAACCGCGTTCGCAGTTGCCTTCCTCTTAGAGGGCATAGCTGCTATCTGCTGGGAAGCCGGATAAAGCGAAAGAAAAACCGCAACCAAAGAGGCTTCCCGGCGAAAGACAAGAGCGACGGAGGTAAGAGGGGAAAAACTTCTCCGCTCCGTCGCTTCGCAAAATGGCAGCTCGGCTGCCTCGTGGCCACCCCTTTTATAAGGGTGCTGGCCACGCCCCTAACTACCCGGATGCCTTCGTCCGGTGGGGGGCCCCGCAACGAGCACGGCAGCCATTTTGGCGTCGCACTTGCATTTCCGTCCTGCAGTACTATTATACTATTATGCTATTATACTCAAATGATTATAACAGGTTGATTTCACTGACCTAAAGTCCATAGTATGTGAAGGTGGACTGTATAGTTGGTGAAAATCCCTCTGAATGAAACAATATAGGACTAGCAAGGTGCAATGCTTATTCCTCTTCACTTCTGTTTAATAATTCTCTTCATTTCATGAATCACTTTTAGAGAAATAAATGTGTGAATCTGAATTTTTGACTCATGTGAATTTTGTTAACCTTGGTAGTACTCATGCCTACTTCATTTCCCCCTTATGTGAATGGTTTTTAATGGTAAACCATTTCTGAGCTAGAAAACCATGGAATAGTAAGAAGTGACTAGATGGCACACAATTATTATTATACTGATTGGATAACTCCTTGAGTTAGGCATCTGGTTGAAATTAAGTTTCCCATTGTGCCACTTGTGAGAATAACAAGCCTCTATAGTTTTGGGCATATTTCAGGGTCCCAGGGTGTCTGCAGTAGAAGGAAAGTAAAAACTATTACTAGATGTACTTTGTATATTTTCTATAAAACTCTGAAAAGAGTTACCATACGTAAGAAATGATTTGACAATACATAATTTTCAAAGTGGTACACAGTCCACCAGATGTTGGGACCAGAGTTTCGGAACCCCACTGATTGGATTGCTAGCCCTGGTCTTAAGACTCAGAGAGGTTTCGCATGCCTATTTCTATTGGTATCACTGTTATTATTTTCTCACATATACTGTACTTCAGTTTTCAAATCTTGATATCTCATGATCTTTTCAATCTCTTTTTCTTCTACCTGATGGAACAACAACCACAACCACAACCACATCAACCACTCCAATTCATTTTGACAGAATGCCCCATGTTATGTTGTTTTGATTATTGTGGAAAGCAGGATGGCAGAGTCCACTGGTGGGCTTTACCTTTCTCTTCCCCTCTCCAGAAGTTTGTCAACAAACTAAATGGCAGCCATCAGAATGGCTAACAAGACACTTCCTCTCTATACATCTCGTTCCAAAGAAAAAAGACAAGGGGAAGAAAGATTAAATGTTCAGGTTGATCAGGGCAACCATCAGAAATTTCTGGGCCCCATACTGAGCAATCCTATTGTCCCCCACACACACACACACACACTTTTCTCTCTCCTCACATTGGGGTGATGGCGGTGGCTGGAATACACAATTTCCCAAAAGAAATCGATGGGCAGTTGTATCCAACTTTAGAGTTCAGTGCTCATCTCTGATGACAGCCAAGAGCCAGTGGGCTTGATCCACAAAAGCTCACATTGAAATACAGAAGTTAGTCTTTAAGCCTTGCTTGAAAGTCAGTTGTATCCAAGCTTTAGAGTTCAGTGCTCATCTCTGATTACAGCCAAGAGCCAGTGGCCTTGATCCACAAAAGCTCACATTAAAATACAGAAGTTAGTCTTTAAGCCTTGCTTGAAAGCCAGTTGTATCCAAGCTTTAGAGTTCAGTGCTCATCTCTGATTACAGCCAAGAGCCAGTGGCCTTGATCCACAAAAGCTCACATTAAAATACAGAAGTTAGTCTTTAAGCCTTGCTTGAAAGCCAGTTGTATCCAACTTTAGAGTTCAGTACTCATTTCTGATTACAGCCAAAGAGCCAGTGGCCTTGATCCACAAAAGCTCACATTAAAATACAGAAGTTAGTCTTTAAGGTGCCACACATTATGCCCCAAAAACAGACTTTTATATCAACACGAACATAATTAAAAGGTAAAGGTTTTCCTTGTTCAAAAGCCAGTCGTATCTGACTCTAGGGTGCAGTTCTCATCTCTGTTACAAAGCCAAAGAGCCAGCACTGTCTGCTTCTGCAAACGTTTCCATGGTCATGTGGCAGGCATGACTAGACATCGGAGCACACGGAATGCTGTTACCTTCCCACTGAAGTGCTACCTATTTATCTACTTGCAATTTCTTGCTTTTGAACTGCTAGGTTGGCAGGAGCTGGGACAAAGATAGGAGTTCATTCCATCCTGCAGTACTCGGGAATCGAACTGCTGATCTTCCGCCTCCCAGTCAGTGTCTTAGCCACTTGAGCCACTGCAGTCCTTATAACCACAGTTTTGCGCTACCAGGGCTCCAAAAGAAAGAAAGGATGGAAGGATGGAAGGATGGAAGAAAGGAAGGAAGGAAGGAAGAGTGGATTAGTGAAGATAGATAGATAGATAGATAGACAGACAGACAGACAGATGGTCCTGACTCGTGGGAATCTGTCTGGTTTAAAACTGCTCTGTCTGCCTGTATGCTTCCTGCCTGCATTCTCCACATTTTGTAAACAAAGGTCTCTCTGTAATGACGTGAGACAATGCTTGCTTTTGTACATGTGCAGACAGTGTGGAAAAATGCTGATTCACCCTCTATATATGGGTCTGAGATTCTGATAGGCTGATGTGTGTGTGACTCATGTAACTTTATACTCTGTTTAATAAAGCAGACGCCATTATTCCTTTGTTGAGCTCTTCTTTTTTTTGTTAATAAATTTTTTATTGATTAATTTTCAAAAAAATACAAACATATATATAATATGACATAACAAAAATACATAAGCTTCGTAAAAAATAATCGCATAAATGATAATTGCATTATTGTCTGTTATAATACACATACCATTTAATAAACACATTAAAAATTAACACAGTGCCAATAACCAATTCATAAAACCTTCCCACAGTACTATAACTTGTTTGCAACTATCAACTTTTAATTTTCAACTACACATCACCCAGTGTTTATTTACAATGCCCCGGAGAGTTCGGACTCAATGTTATCTCCAAAAACTACTCTGAGATGGTACAGGTCTGCTATATTCCATACCCATAAGGGAGTGATCAACAAAGGGCTTCCAGATATTCCAAAATCTATTTGCCTTCAGTTTATCTCTTTTTACTTTTATCTCCCATGTCAATTTATCATTCAATGCTAGATTCCACATTTCCTTATACCACTCCCCCAATTGTATAGTAACATCATTTTTCCAATTTCTAGCAATACATTGTCTACCCGTGGTTAACATAATTTCTAATAACTCTTTTTCCTCCTTATTTAAACACATACCCTCCACATCCGTTAACATAATGGTACCTGACACCAGTTTGATTTTCTTACCCATTATTTCCCCTGCCTCGTTTTCTATTTTTTCCAAAAATCATTTATCATTTTACAGCTCCACCACATATGTTCGTAGGTTCCAACAGTCTCTTTACATCTCCAACATAAATTATCCCTTTTTTTATCAATCTGATGTAACCTCTGTGGTGTCAAGTACCATTGCCACAGCATTTTATAATTATGTTCCTTAATTCTTACTGACATAGTTCTCATTATCCTCTTTTTCCACTTATTTCTCCATTCATCATTGCCTAGCTTTATATTCAAATCCTGTTCCCACTTCAATTTCAAATCTTCCTGTGGATCACTCCCCTTATTTATTAAAACATAGAGTTTGCTTACTAGACCCTTAATGCTCTTATCTCCTTTTCGAATTTTCAAAACCAATTCTTCAAAATCCGTCATTTCCCTATCTATACATAATTCACTTCCATATTTTTGTTCCAATTATTAACCTTCAGTTTCTGAAACCAGTCCAATTTTAACTGCACAAACAATTGTGCAAAAACTTCATTTTTATCCAATATTTCCTTTATTTTTTTATCTATTTTTATCAGAAAACACACCATATCTGCCAGTTCCAAAATTGGAGAGGCACCCGGCACCAAATCCTTCTTTAATTTTTTCCACACATTCATGAGTCCCCTCATCATAATATTACTAGAAACTGTCGTTTTAACTTTATCCCCTAAAAAGATCATTTTACCAATTTTCCTATAATCATTCATCTCAATCTCCTCCCAAATTGCTTTTCCCCTTGCCAAAATCTTCACAACATTCTTAATTTGAAATGCCCGGTAATACGCTAACAAATTTGGCATTCCCAAACCCCCTTCTTTCTGAGGCAGGTACCAGAATTTCTTTGGCAATCTAGATTTTGTACTCCCGTTACAAAAAGTATTAAACATTTTTTGAAACTCACTAATCTCCTTTTCCTTCAATTGGATTGCAAGTGCATCAAATAAAAAATTAATCCTCGGCAACAACATCATTTTGCACATTGCAATTCTAGATTTTGTACTCCCGTTACAAAAAGTATTAAACATTTTTTGAAACTCACTAATCTCCTTTTCCTTCAATTGGATTGCAAGTGCATCAAATAAAAAATTAATCCTCGGCAACAACATCATTTTGCACATTGCAATTCTCCCAAACCATGACAACTTCAACTTTTGAAAACTCTGTATTTTAATTTTAAATTCTGCCTTCAGGCTGTCGTAGTTCAATCTTTTGAATTCTTCCACTTTATTTGAAATAATTATCCCCAAATATTTCAAATTATCTTTAATTTGTATTTTAGATAGCCCCTTCATCCTTTCCTTCTCCTCTTCCCCCATATTACACAACATCATTTCCGATTTGTCCCAATTTATCATCAACCCTGTTATAGCCTCAAAATCCTCAATTTGTGCTTTAATCGTATCCATTGCCCCCTCCGGATGCTTCACCATTAATAATGTATCATCTGCATACATAGTTACTTTATTACCCATTATCCCTTCTATACTTAAATCCTCCCTTATATTTTTAGCCAAGATTTCCATTGCCATGATGAACAAGATAGGGGACAAGGGACAACCCTGTCTAGTACCAGCCTCCAGCTTTACCTCATCTGTAACCTCATCATTAACTCTAATCCTAGCAAACCCTTTCTGATATAACAAATCAATTACCCTTCTAAATCTATCCCCAAATCCATAGCCATTAACTATTTCCTTGATCAAAGACCATTGTAGCGAATCAAATGCCTTAAAAATATCTAAAGATATTAACCCCACCTTTTCCTTCGTTTGATTAACGTTGTCAATTAGATCTAACACCCTCCTAGTCAAATCAGCCATGTGCCTTCCTTTTAAAAAACCTACTTGATCAACATTTATATATTCTCCCATAAATTTATTTAAGCGATTAGCCAATATTGCTGTGAAGATTTTGGCATCTTGATTTATAAGAGAGATTGGTCTATAGGATTCCACTTTTTCCAAAAAAAAATCCCACTTTTGGCAGCAGAACAATAATAGTGCTATACCACGAAGTCGGTATTTGTCCACCATCTAAAATGTAATTATATAGCTTTACCAACTTTGGCACCACAACATCTTTGAATTCCTTATAAAACTCGGACGAGAGTCCATCATCTCCCTGAGCTTTCCCCAGCTTCAGACCGCTGATTACTTCCTTCACCTCTTTCTCTGAAACTTGTTCTTCCATTATTCCTTTGTTGAGCTCTAAAGACTGCAGTCGCATATTTCATTCTATATTTATTTCTTCTATAATTCTTCCTAATGGAGCTGTCTCTGCTTAGGAACTTTTCTTTCTCTGACTCTCTGTGGCTATAAACTGCTCTGAGTAACGCTGACAAACTCTCAGCAACTGGTGCCCCGTGTGAGGCTCTGAACTGCGGTAAAAGCCTTTGACCTCCGATACAGCAATTAACACCTCATAACGACCGGGTAAGGTCTATTGTCATTCACCCCGACCAGTGAAAAAGGTCTCCAGGTGCCTGAAAAATCACCTACATCAAGTGGGTCCCTTACAGGGTGAGTTGGCTGTTTTATTATGGGCAACGTGCTTGATTCATCGCAAAAAAAGTTTTCTAAAGATTTGCTTTATCTTTTGAATAAGAATGGGCAGAGAGCAGATGCCACAGAAGTGCAGGAATTACTGAAGACTATAGAAAATGTTTCACCTTGGTTTCCACAAGAAGGCAGTCTTGAGTTAAAAACATGGGACAGGGTTGGGAATGACTTTCAGAGACATGCTGGGGTTTCTGTTACAGTGCAACTTACCTGGAGTAAAGTCAGAATTTGTCTTCAAAAACTTACTCCAAAGAACATTCTTTTGTCCCAAAAGCTTGCTGCCCCTCTACCACAGCTTTTGCTACCAGCCAAGGGAGAGCCTCTGCCCCCTACTGCCCCCCCCCCCACCATATAGGAAACAACAGCATGAACCCCCTGATGGAGGTGGGAGTGGAGATGGAGATGGAATGTTATATCCTGCCTTGCAGCAATCAAGCGCTGTTAGCCCTACAAAAGCCCCGTTCTCTGCTGCTTTAACTGTGGCTATTCTGGACTTGGAGCCTGCTACTGCATTTCCAGTCATCGGAGAAGTTCTAGCAGTTGGAAATGCTACAGCACTTCCTGCCATCTCTAACAAAAGAAACCTAGGGCCAGCTGATTGGAAACATATGATCAGGACCTCATCGCAGATGGAAGCTATTACTGCATGCAGGGTGGAAGGCAGAGAAGATTGTGATTCCAAGAGGAGTACAGAAGACCTCAGCTCGCCCCTGAAGCAACCCTCATCACGAAAGGAGAAGAAGACCAAGCAGGAGAAGCTGAGTGGTAAGCTTGATTCCTCACTTGTGGGCAGCAATTGGAAGGATGGGCCAGAGGAGGAATGCAGAAAACCCAAGCCCAGAAAGAGGTCTTCTCGCAAATCCAACCTAACAGGTGCAGTTTGTTTTCAAGTTAAGATTCAGATGCTGCAACTGAAAGAAGCCCAGAGGAAAAGTGGTGTGGATCCTTCTTCTATGGACGGCAGGCTTTTGCCAAAATACAAGGAGGGAGATGACATACTCCAGTTTCTGGCTGATTTTGAATCGCTCAGCCCTCAAGCAAAGAGATCCAGAGTGGGCAGTTCCAAGTTTCAAGCATCAGGACCGCAGGGGAAGCAACTGGGAAGTCCCTGTCCTGTTCATCAGTGTGGAAGTTACTTGCAAATTCTGGAGAAGCTGTTTCTTTGTGCTCCTACCTCATCTGCCTGCTTAAATACAGATGGGTGTGCCTGGAGCATGAAGGAATGAGTGTGTTGGCTGAAAAGCTGAAAGATGTGTTCTTTTGGAGGGCAGAGGGTTGCCTGGTTGTCTTGTGAATTCAGTGTGAATTAACTCATGGCCTAATTCCAACCTTGCCATATCAAGAACTACGCTGGAGAGAAGATGGTGTTTAAGCTCTAATCTGAGAAGAAGAAATCTTCAATCAACATTTGGACTTTTAATTTGGACATTTTAATTGGACCAAGGTTTGTTATGGACTTCAAAAATCTGTGATCTCAGTGAATTGGCTTTGTTTGCATTATAAAACCTGAAAACCTTTTTAAAATTGTCTACATGCTCATGATATGAGTTTGAAATGCTCTGATGATATTTGTACTGTACCTAGCTGATCTAACATGCTATGCTGGGATTAAGTTATCGAATGCCTCTTTCACTTGTACCTAGTGAGAGAAGAAATGTAATGCCTTACTCATGTAATTGGGGGGGTGAGAAATGCTTGCTAGAATGCTACAGAAACCTCCTTCATGTAAGGAAGAAGAGAAATGTTCATGTTTTGTTCATGTTTGTATGCTTTGCTTATTCTCTTGCAGGTGCAAGACCTGTCTTTGCTTATGCTATATTTTGCTTTGTGTAACTGCATAGCTCAAGGTACCTCCAGATGTACATGGAAGAGTTTTCAGTACCCTACATATGTAAATGGTTTTGTTATATTGCAATTGTGTTTATATGTCAGGCATGTTTCATGTCTAGTTCCATGGTGCGAGTAATAACATGGTCATCAAACATGGCATGTTCATGTTTCTTAGAGGAGTTGGTTATCAGACACTTGCAACATATTGACAGGTCTACCCTCTTCTCCAACCCCCTGGAACAATTTAACAACACCTGCTGGCGAAGCATGACGTTCAAGAAATACACTAAAGGGCTTTGTTTCTGCTGTCATAGTTCTGGGGTCTGGAATAGTAAATGGAAGTACTGGACTCAAGCAAAAAGGGTTTTGCAGAATGTAGGCAATTATACAGGGTGTGATGATTATTTTTGGTTATGGGTTAGTTATAACAGTTCTTATAAGCTTAATTATACCTTGTTTAACACTACTATTGAAGATATATATGATGTATTTCCTATGTTTACTGATTATTCTGCTATAGCTAGTGGTTCAATTTGCAATGGATGGCAAATTAAGGATCCCAACATTTGGTTCTTTTTTAATGGAGTTGCCACAAATTTCCACCCAGGACAATATCAATGTGCAGCATTGGGTTATTTTACCTTACCCGTACAAGTGCAAATGCTGCTTCAGGCTGATACACAGCACCGGCGGGCTGTGTTCAGCCCCATGGGTTCTGTTGCAATGATGAAGTGATAATCGATGTTCAGCTTTCTAATAGTAGCTCCTGGGGGAGAGCTATAGGAAGTGTTATAACTGGAGCACTCACCTTGGGATCGTACCCTGGTGTCATTTCCCAGGAAAATAGAAGGTCCATTTTGGGACTCACCTGTAGGCTGGAGAAATCAATCAACGCCACAGGGAGGGTTATACGAGATCTTCAAATGGAAATCACTGAGCTCCATCAAGATCAAATGCTGGATAGACTGGCCATAGGTTACCTATTAGCAAAATCCGGAGGATTTTATAAACTGGTCGGGAACCAGGGGTGCCAAGTGAAATTCCAGGATCTGAATAATACTATTGAGAAAGAACTCCAGTATTTACAGGAGACCATTACTAATAATGTACACACTGATGTTAATCTCTTTGATTGGATGACTTCTTGGTTGCCTGATCTGTCTGTCCTCAGAAAATTTTTCTTTTATGGGGTCATTGCTATTATTTGCCTTATATTTTTATGTTTTTGCATTTATTGTATTCCTAATCTTATTTCTATATGTAATACCTGTCCACTGCGTAGAAGGGAGACATCTGGTTTTGCAAGACGGCAATTGTACTCGATGGGGTATCATCCTCTTGAACAGGGTACCAGGAGTCAGGAGGGGTGTGATGTCCAGGAGGACAGTGATGATGAATATGGAGTAGTTATGCATTATGCTGATATGCAGGGGTATAATTGGCCGTCCCTCTCTCAAAATTAAATGAAAAAGGAGGACATGTGGGAATCTGTCTGGTTTAAAACTGCTCTGTCTGCCTGTATGCTTCCTGCCTGCATTCTCCACATTTTGTAAACAAAGGTCCCTCTGTGATGATGTGAGACAATGCTTGCTTTTGTACATGCGCAGACAGTGTGGAAAAATGCTGATTCACCCTCAATATATGGGTCTCAGATTCTGATAGGCTGATGTGTGTGTGACTCATGTAACTTTATACTCTGTTTAATAAAGCAGACGCCATTATTCCTTTGTTGAGCTCTAAAGACTGCAGTCGCGTATTTCATTCTATATTTATTTCTTCTATAATTCTTCCTAACGGAGCTGGCTCTGCTTAGGAACTTTTCTTTCTCTGATTCTCTGTGGCTATAAACTGCTCTGAGTAACGCTGACAAACTCTCAGCACTGCCTGGGAGGGGAGGGGGCAGGCCAAAGAACAGCAGTGGCCTGCCTAAACTGCCAGGAGGGGTGGGGGCCCAACTACCACCACCCTGGCTCTGTTTCCCACCCCCCACCCCTTGCGGGCAGGCAGTCAGGCTTACCTGGCAGTCATGGGACGCATGTTTTGCCCGGCAGGTCCATAGCTGGCAGTGGAGTGGGAAGCAGACGTCCAGTGTTGGTGCCGGCCTGATAAGTCATGCTCCCCACCCCATGGCTTGCTGCTGCTTGGCGGCGGCAGCTGGAGGTCCTGGTACCTTTGAAGGTGTGTGCCCCGCAGCTTCCTGCTGCTGCATTCAGCCCTAGGGCCCACCCTCCTCGTGGGCTGGCAAGCCTTGACACCAGATATCCGGGTTGAGGCAGGGGCGAGGGGGCCCTCTGGCGGGGCATGCACAGAAGTGCTGCAGCTGCGCACCACAAATTTTAAAAAAGGTAGAATTTTTTTAAAGAAAAGTTTTAAAAAATGGGCTGCCTACCCCTGTGGGCCCCCTGCAGCTCTGGGCCTGGGACGGGAGTCCTGGCTGTACCACCACCACCCCCCCCGACAGTGGCCATGAGGTTGATTGTCACATGCAGTAGCAAGGCTGGTAACAGGCATAAAGAAATTTGATCATATTTTCCCAGCCTTGGCAGGCCTGCACTGGTTACTTGTTGCCTACTGTGTCAGATACAAGGTGTTAGTGTCATCATATACGGCCCTATAATGTTTGAGACCTTGTTATCTGTTGGAACATCTCTCCCTTAGAACAACTCCCTGCATCACCCATTCATCACAATCTGTGCATGTCCAGGCACCGCCCCAAAAGATGGCTTGAAAGTCTATAACTAGAAATAGATGGAGCTGTGCCAGGCCCCATCACTGGCTATCTTTAAAAAGCAATTAAAAACTCTCTTGTTGAAGGAGGCCTTTCAGGGTGTTCTCCCTTTAGCTATAAGTTAGTCAGACAGGTTGATCTCCCATGCCCTCAGACACCAGTTATTTTATTTTATTTTGAGATGTATTTGTTGGTTGTCTGTTTTGATTTGTTGTGTGTTCTGACATGTTATTTGATATTTGCTTGTACACTGCCCAGAGTGGGATACTGCCCAAATGGGCAGTATAGAAATGTAATAAATAAATAAACATGTTCCTCAGATAACAACACACAAATCAATGCCTGATAAACACATTAGCTATTCCCATTCAAGATTATTTTGTGTGCCATTGCCTGAACATTCTGTCTGCAAGATCAGACATTTGGCCATTTGGCCAGCTCAAATCATTGTTTATTGGAGTCTAATGTGTATGAATATGGTCCCCATGACCCAGTAATAATGGTATTATGTATTCCTCATAAATATATCAAAGTGAACAGAAAGAGGAAAGTCAGGTCTGCCAGTGAGGCATATGAGCAACATACACATATAATTGCAATCAAGAAATCAAACATCTAAATGAAAATTTGACACATTAAACCTCCTGTCTGCTGGAGTGACAGGTGTATCTACTTTAAATGTAGTCCTTCTTGCAGATTTCTGATGAACCATTTTCCAAAGGGAGCATCTTAAAAGCATTAATTTCCAGCATGCTGAATAAACTGGTGCATAAGAGAATAACATTTTGCTTTTCTTTGTATCATAACCTATGCTCCACAAAGAATATTCTCTAGGATGGCATATGAAAAAGGACACATTATGCTGTATGCTAATCAGAATTAAACCTTTCAAGTTGAGGCTGCTGATTATATAAAACATGCACCAAAAGAAATAAACTGTAGTAGTTTACTGGACCTACCTGTACTTATTTATTCAATCCAATTAAATTCATTTATTTATTTAATATATATACCACCCAAATCGACATGCGACTCTGTGCGGCGTACATAAAATCCCCAATGTTTAAACTATAAAAAAGTATAAAATTCCTTAAAAAAACACTGAAAAACTACCTCCCACCCGCACCAATTAAAAACCGAGTTAAAAACTTTTAAAAGAATGAGTGATCCTGCTCTAAATGAGCCAGTTGGGGGGGGGGGGTTTGCTCCATCTCCACCTCCCCACACATGCCATGCCAGCCAGGTTTTCAGCTCTTTCCTGTAGGGCAGCAGCTCTGTCTGGAGATGCAGTTAAACTGGCAGGAGGTTTCATAGGGCCGGAGCTGATACCGAAAAGGCTCTTCTTCTAGTATTTTCAAAGAGCCCCTCTGGTCCGCTCTAGTGGGATGGGCAGATGTCCTTGGTGATGAGGTCTCTTAAGTATCCTGGCCCACTACCATGTAGGACTTTAAAGGTAATTACCAGCATCTTGAATTGCACCCAGAGGCACACTGGCAACCAATACAGCTCCCATAGCAGGGGTGAGGCATGGGCATAATGCCTGCACCCCATCACTACATGGGCAGCTGCATTCTGAACCAGCTGCAGCCTCTGAATGGTCATCAAGGGCATCCTCATGTAGAGTGCATTACAATAATCCAGTCTGGAGGTGACCAGAGCGTATGTGACCATAAGCAAGGAGTCCCGGTCTAGGAGCGGGTGTAATTGGTGAATGACACGAAGTTGTGCAAAAGTCCTCCTAGCCATGACTACCACCTGCTCATTGTTCAGGAGTCTTGATCAGGAGTCTTGAATCCAGGAGGACCCCCAAATTACGCACTGGGTCTGTCTGTGGCAAAAAAGCCCCATCCAGCTCCAAAGATGGTAGCTCCTGGGATCATCCCTTCCCACGGGGTGCGGTACCACAAGTATGCGGATGACACTCAATTGTACATCTCATCCTGTGGGGACCCCAACAATGATGTCAAAGTCCTAAATGGATGTCTGGGGGCTGTGGGGGTCTGGATGGGGGCCAAGGGGTTGCAATTGAACCCCAGCAAGACTGAGTAGCTGTGGGTTCGGGGTCCTATGCCATTCCAGGAGCTGCCATCCTTGGTCTTGGATGGGGCTATTTTGCCCCAGACAGACCCAGTGCACAACTTGGGGGTCCCCCTGGACTCACGGCTGCTGCTAGAAGAGCAGGTAGCGGCTGTGGCAAGGAGTGCCTTCGCACAACTTTGTGTGATATGCCAGTTGCGCCCGCTCCTGGATAGGGACTCCTTGCTTATGGTCACACATGCCCTGGTCAGCTCCGGACTAGACTATTGCAATGCGCTCTACATGGGGCTGCCCTTGACAACCATTTGGAGGCTACAGCTGGTCCAGAATGCGGGAGCCCGGGTAGTGATGGGGTGTGGTTGTTATGCCCATGCCTCACCCCTGCTCCAGGAGCTGCACTGGTTACCAGTTTGCCTCCGAGTGCAATTCAAGGTGCTGGTAGTTACCTTTAAGCCCTACATGGTATTGGGCCAGGATACCTAAGAGACCGCAGCTCCCTAAGAACATCTGTCCATCCAGCCAGAGCAGACTGGAGGGGCTCCCTAATTGTTCCATCAGCCAGGGGGGCCCACCTCACTGGCACAAGGAAAAGGGCCTTTTCCGTGTTCGCTCCAGCCCTTTGGAACCTCCTACCAGTAGAATTACGGTTGCAGATGGAGCTGCTGCCCTTCAGGAAAGGACTTAAGACCTGGCTGGTGGGGCAGATATGGAGCTTTGAAGGTAATGTGGCCCCTGCTCGCTGGCTTTTACCATGAAATGTACCCTCTCTCTGCTTTGCGGGGTGTGTGAGTTTTAAATGTGAGTGTGGTATTTTTAAACTGTTTTTATTGTATGGGGTTTTAGATTGTGTAAGCCGCCCTGAGTCGGGTCCCAATGAGTGGGCGGTGAACAAGTCGAAATATTAAATTAAAATTAAATTAAATTAAATAATGCAGGGCCCTTGACCCACAGCCACTCTGTCTTGCCAGGATTCAATTGTAGCCCATTGTCCCCCATCCAGACCCTTACAGCCTCCAGACACCTGGATAGGACTTCAACTGCATCGCTTGGATCACCACGGGCCAAGATGTATAGCTGAGTATCATATGCATATTGATGATACCTCACCCCATGGGAACAGATGATCTTACCCAGAGGCTTCATGTAGATATTAAATAGGAGAGGCAAGAGCACTGAGCACTGAAGCACCCCATATTGGAGGGGCCTAGGGGTGGACCTCTCATTCTCCAACCACAACGACTGGGTCCGGCCCTTCAGAAATGAAGAAAACCAGGACCACACTGTGCCCTGGATCCCCAATCCTCGGAACCATTCCAGAAGGATACCGTGGTCGATGGTATTAAAGGCTGCTGAGAGGTCAAGATGAGCAAGGACGGATGGATGACCTCCATCCTGCTCTTGCCAGAGATGATCCAGTAGCGCGACCAATGCAGTCTCAGTACCATATCTGGGCCTGAATCCTGACTGAAAAGGGTCCAGATAATCCGCTTCATCCATGACCTCCTGTACCTGCTGCACCACTGCCTTCTCCAAAACCTTCCCCAGGAAGGGCAGGTTGGATATAGGCCTTTAGTTGGCGAGTACTGTAGGGTCAAGCAATGACTTTTTCAGGAGGGGGTGCACCAACAATGCTGCTGCTAAGACCCCCTTCCACAAAGAAGAGTTCACAATCGCTGTGACTCAGCTGCCTGTCACTGCCCTGGTAGTTATAACTAACCAGGCAGGGCATGGATCTAACACACAAGCAGTAGTGCAAACAGATCCTAGGAGCCTGTCCACTTCCTCAGGGACAACTGGATCAAACTGATCCCAGATAACATGGCTAGACTGCTATCCGGTCAACCCCAGCACTATATTTTCCACGCTAGGATTAAACTTCGAGCCAATTTGAGCAATTTTCTCTGTTGATGTTGTGTATACATGCAGTCAGCTTCTCGCCATTAGCGCAGCCAGCGGAGCATCACGTGGTTCCAATCCTCCAATTGTAACTTCCGCAGGAAACCTTCCCACCACAGGTGAAGCTATGCTAGGTATGCACAAAGGACCATCTATGTCAGATGGACGTCACTATGACTGTAGCCAATGGTGCACCTCCGGGCCAAATTCAAATGTACTGTGTGCTATATAAGGAGGCAAGGCTCCGCCACTGCCTTATGTACAGATTGACTATGTTACAATAAAGTAGTGTTTAGCCCGCCTGCCGGCTCATGTGCATTCAATCTGCCTACATCAAATTGGCAATGAAGGTGGGATAATGGCATCCCACAGGGTCACCCTACCTCCATTCAACATCTCCACACCAGAGTCATGGGACCTCTACAAGGAGCAATTCCTCTACGTGATGGATGCCGAGAAGATAGAAGGAGAAGCCCAAAAGCGAGCCTGCCTACTGGCCCAGTGTGGGCTGCCGACCCTGGAATTGGCAAAGGACCTCCTGATGCCAGGAGTGCTCAAGATGGTACCACTGGCAGACATCCTAGCTGCCCTGCAGGTGCATTTTCACCCAAAAGTGTCTGTTTTCCCAGCGAGAATGGCATTCAGCTGGCAGGACCAACATCCAGGAAAGACTGTGACCCAGTACGAGGCCACACTGAGGCTGGCGGCTGTCCCGTATCAGTGGGGAGCCACCCTGACTGAGGCATTTTGAGACTGTCTTCTACTCTGCCTGTGGGATGAAGAGGCTCAGCAGTGATTGCTATCCCAAGATGAGGACATCATGTTCGAGGAGATTCTGCAGGCTACACAAGCTGCTGACTCAGCAAGGGATGGAGTACGGGCATGCAGGGCGACGTCCTCTGCCCTGGGAAGCTCAGCATTCTTGGTGCAAGTCCACAGCTGTTCATCACCATGTGCACAAGAGTCTAAAGCTGCAGCAACTGCTGAAACGTCCTCTTTGGGATCCAGCAAGAGCGAACCCGAGGTCCAAAAAGTGAGGGGAAAGGTGCTCGAAAGGCGAGACACCACCGAGCCAAGCCGCCGCTGCGAGGGGCGAGGGGGGGGGGCACACGACTGGAAGAAATACCCGTTCGAGAAGGCAGAGTGCCACAACTATGGACAGTTGGGACACATCGCGAAGGTATGCAGGCAATGCAGGAAGCGAGACCCTGACTGGACCAGCCACTATGGACGAAAGGACGAGGCCATTGACAAAGTATACGCTGGGGACACCGTGGTGAGGAGTGTGTCGGACCGACGCACCCATTGTTTGTGAAGATACTGTTACAGAGGGTTCAGGTGAAGATGGAGGTGGATTCAGGCATCTCCTATTCCATAGTTTCACAGACGGAGTTCCTGCGAATACCCCCTCTGGACCGCCCAAAGCTGAGAGCCCTCAGAACGAATTTGCGGGATGTTCAAGGTAACTACATTCCCATCCTTGGGGTGGGGGACTTCACCATCTGATTCAAGAACTTCACGAGGAAGCTACCCCTGGTGGTGCTCAAGGGAGGGTCCAGTTGCCTCCTAGGGACCCAATGGTTTGAACCATTGGGCATTGCATTAACCAGCATCAACGCCATCCAGACTCACCTCATTCAGGATGTGTGCAATGCGCACTCTGCTGTTTTTGAAAAAGGGACTTGGGAAGTACAAGGGGCCCCCAGTGGACTTTGATTTAGACCCTTCCATTCGCCCCATACGGCTCAAGCCACGAAGAGTGCCTTTTGCACTAAAGGACAAGATCGACGCAGAACTTGACAAACTGGTGGGTCAGGGGATTTTGGATCCGGTGGACTCCACAGAGTGGGAGACACCAATTATTACTGCTATGAAATCCAACGGGGAGGTTAGGATTTGTGCTGATTACAAATGTACAATTAATAAGGCCATTCGCCCCAACGCCTACCCAGTGCCGGGAGTTAGCCATTTGCTGGCCATGTTACACAGGGGTAAATGTTTTGAGAAATTGGATTTAGCGCAGGCTTATCAACAGCTAATGGTCACACCTCTGGCAGCAGCTACCCAGACGATTGTTACACACAAGGGTGTGTTTAAGGTGACACACCTCCAGTTCAGCGTGAACTCAGTCCATGGGATATTTCAGTTGCTTGTGGAATGCCTGCTCAAGGGCCTCCCAGGGGTTCTCCAATACTTTGATGATGTTTTGCTAACAGCTGGGAATGAGTTAGAGTTAGCCCAGAGGTTAGATGAGGTATTATCAGTGTTCGAGGGGGTTGGGCTATGCGTGAGAAGGGACAAATGTGTGTTTTTTGCAAATGAGGTTGAGTATCTGGGGATCTGAATCACCCCCAATGGGGTAAAGCCATCAAAATCCAAAGTTGCAGCAGTGCAAAATGCCCCTGGCCAGTCGCAAAGCCAGGATTGCAGTCTTTCTTAGGACTCCTCAATTTTTTCCACTTGTTCCTCCCATGGAAGGCGTCCGTGGCTGAGCCCCTACACCGCCTGCTTAAGAAAGATGCAGTTTGGCGGTGGGGGGAAAGGTCAGGGACAGGCGATTTTGGAGCGGTTTCTTCTGCCAGGATAAGATTCCTGGGTAGCCAAGGGTTGGCTACAATTTCACATGTATGGACCTTGGGAACAGAAGTGGGTAGGAAAGGAGTGGATCTTCAAAGAGACACTGGCTTGGGATGTTGATAAAGTTGCTAAGGAAGTGAAGTGGGAGTATAACTCTCATCCCAGAGCAAGGCTTGAGAACAATAATTTGCCTGTGCATCCCAAAAGGAAAGGAAAATTACATCAAGGCAGTTCTCATAGCTGGGTCTACTCCATCCCTGGGGCAGGTGGAAGTTCAAAGAGCTAATATCAAACCTAACCACCTGGCTCACCTTGGCCGCAGGGTAACCTAGACCCCCTTCTGTTGGAACCCCTTCTGAAAATTTCCATTTCTGGGTGGTACTTCCTGCCATGTGGAACCAACCATGCTCCTATCAGTTGTGGAGAATATTAAGGCCATTTATGGTGAAGTGTATAAGCAGTGAACATAGTCATAAGAACAGCCTTGCTGGAACAGGCCACAGCCCATCCAGTCCAGCATTCTGTCTCACACAGTGGCTCACCATTTCCTTCAGGGTATTCCCAAGCAGATGCCTGCTTAGGATTCCCTGGAAATGATATTGTGAGATATCCTGCCTATCTCTCCAACCCGGAGGTTGTCCTTAAGTATCCATAATTATAGCCATTGATACTCTTCTCCTCCATGAACTTGTATAATCCTTTCTTAAAGCTGTCAAGACTGACAGCTGTCACCACTTCTTCTGGCAGGGAGTTCCATAGACCAGTAATCCTCTGGGTGAAAAAGTACTTTCTCTTATTTGTTTGAGAACTAGTACCCAAAAGTTTCATGGAGTGTCCCCTAGTTCTAGTGTTATGCGATAGGGAAAACAGTTTTTCCTTATCTACTTTGTCCACACCATGCATGATTTTATAAACTTCAATCAGGTCACCTCTTAGACGTCGTCGTTCAAGAGTGAAGAGGCCCAACCGTTGCAGCCTCAGATGGTAAGGAAGGTGTTCCAGTCCCCTAATCATTCTGGTTGCCCTCCTCTGCACTTTTTCCAGCTCCATAATATCCTTCTGGAGGTATGGCGACCAGAACTGTACACAGTATTCCAGATGGGGCCTCACCATAGATTTATAAAGAGGCAAAATGACACTTGCTGACTTATTTTCTATACCCTTCCTAATGATCCCTAGCATTGAGTTTGCTTTTTTTCACTACTGAGGCACACTGGGTTGACACCTTCATTGAGTTGTCTACCAGGACACCAAGGTCCCTTTCCTGGTTTGTCACAGAGAGTTCAGACCCCATCAGTTTATAAATGTAATTGGGGTTCTTTGCCCCAACATGCATCACTCTGCACTTACTAATGTTGAAACTCATTTGCCACTGTTTTGCCCACTCCCCCAGTGTCGAGAGATCCCTCTGGAGCTCCTCACAATCTCTCACAGTTTTCACTACCCTGTATAATTTAGTGTCGTCAGCAAATTTGGCTACCTTGCTTTTTACTCCTACCTCTAGATCATTTATGAAGAGGTTGAAAAGCAGGGGTCCCAGTACTGAACCTTGGGGGACCCCACTCTTTACTTCCCTCCACTTTGAGAAGTGTCCATTTAGTGCTACCCTCTGTTTCCTGTCCCTTAGCCAGTTGCTGATCCAGGACAAGACCTGTCCCTTTATTCCATGACTGGTAAGTTTATTCAAGAGCCTTTGGTGTGGGACCTTGTCAAAAGCCTTCTGAAAGTCCAGATAAACAATGTCAACTGGATCCCCCTAGTCGCGATGTCATTTCCGGTCATGTTTGTAAACAAATACATATGACTCCATTTGACAGCAAACTACCAACTATGAATGTAGCAACTATCTTTATTTACCTTTGAAGCTCAAAGATTTTTTTTTAAACTTGTACCACTACACTTTCTTACCACATAAGATCTGCATATTCTGTGGACATCAAAAGAAAGAAAGAAAGATGATGGCTTTATAGTGCCTATGTGTCCCAATATTTTATTTAAATATGTGTGCAATCAGGAGAAAAGTATTTCAGTGACCTTCTATCAATGAAACATCTAACAAGGCCATTCAGACCAAATGAAAATTCACAGTTAATTAAAGGTTAAAAGCGACTTGGCAATTAGTATGACAGATAATTGTTCTCCTTTCGTTGCCTGATTATGTTTCCTTGTGTATTGCCATGCTATTTTAAAATGTAGTCATTAATGTTCACTAATGAAACCAAAGTTATGTGGGGGAAAGTCTTTAAAAGGTTAAAAAGAAACAGTAAAATTTAAATTGTGGATACAAGATATGAGGTAATATTGTAAAGGGTGTGAATATAGATCATGGCACCTTGAATCCTTTAGTCATACATTCTGGGAGAATGAATATCTTTGGCCACTACAAAAATACCTTTTTTAAAATGCCATATGTATGTGTTTGGACTGATGCAATCGGACCTCCCCTTCATATCCCAATTTTGTCTCTTGCTATGTTCATACGATCACTTTGAGTCCAGAGGGTTGACTAACATTCAAGAGGAGGATTGAGGAGCATGCACAGGGAAGAAGGAATATGTTTAGCCAACCAGGACAAGAGATTGGAAGAAATGGATAGAAGTAACTGGTTAATGGTTATTAGGTACCGTATTTGCGAATGTATAAGACTCACCAGAGTATAAAATGCACCCCGTTATTCCCAAAATAGCCCACTATATACAGTACAAGACACACCCCATTTTTCCAATGTATATTGGGAGGGGGGAGTTGGTTTTATATGCCAGCAAATATGAAAAATTTTCAAAAAAATGAAGACATAATTAGGATTGTAACTTTAGAGGCATAACATCAGTATTTTTGTAGATTAGCTGTGATTTTTAATTGATTTTTATAGTTGTGTCCTTACTAAGTTGTGGGGTAGGGAGAACACATGCTCTAAGTGCTAGGTTATGTTCGACCTTGTGCTGTTGCCTCTTGCCCTGTTGTGGCTGCTGCTGATTTAAATGACAGAATACTGTATTTGTCAGTGGCCTGTAGGGAAACACAGAAAGAACCTCCTCGAAGAATGTGGTATTTTTGAACCACAGTCGGGTATCCCCCAGCCAATGGCCACCTTGTGCCAGCTAATCTTTCTCACAATAGGTCAGGTGAAAAGAACTGCATAATGAACTCCCCAAGGTCGCTCTTGTTTGAAAGCCAGTCATATCTGACTCTAGGGCTATGTGCTCATCTCTGTTTACAGCCAAAGAGCCAGCACTGTCTGAGTCTACAGATGTTTCTGTGGGCACGTGGCAGGCATGCCTGAACACCAGAATGCACAGAACCCTGTTTACCTTCCCACCGAAGTGGTCCTTATGTATCTACTTGAAGTTTCTTGCTTTTGAACTTCTAAGTTGGCAGGAACTGGGACAATCCATCATGGGACAATCCAACTGGGATGAACTCCTACCTTCCAGTCATCAAGTTCAGTGTCTTAACCACTTGAGCCACAATTAGCTACAATTTAGCAGTTTCACGTCTGACTTAGACATGGAAGAAGAAGAAGTGGCCTGTAGAATTAAGTTTTATTTTTAAGTAACTGAAGATGTAACTCTTGTATTTACATTGATAGATGCCAAAGACAACAATTGCTTTTTAAAATTGCAGCTAACTACTTTCTATTTCAGGGGTTACCAACCTATGGCCCACAGGCCGGACCAAGACCCCAACACCATTCCATCTGGCCTGTGGATGCCTCTGTTGCTCCCAGAAGTTAAAGCGGGCATGTTTACATCATTCGTAAAATGCACCTGTGCATGTGCAAATGCACCCATGGGTGACATACAGTAAATGTGGAAGTGGGTTCATTTTTGTCAGCCATAAATGTCCCCACTGCTGCTTCCGGGGGTGTGATCCAGACCATGATGCTGTCTGGGGGCATGGTCAGGCTTGCAACAGAAAAGGGTTAGGCACTCCTGATCTATTTCTTTGTTGGGTCTTGATAATAGTTCCTTTCCAGTGTCACAAATGCTGGGTTTTATCAAATGGTTGGTATCTCTAATTGGAATGGGCACAGCATTGGAAAGTTACTTTTAAATACAACCAGATACATTTCTTGATAAAGCTTTGTTGGCCCCACCCATTTTTGTATTGATCATGAATGTGTGAGAATCAAGAAAGCTGAGTGGTAAATATATATGTGGGGACTTACTATTAATTCTGGAAAGGAAGAAATTGAATTTTCTTTGCCCTGCAGAAATGATGGCAAAGGGCTTGTCAATGCTGAGGAAAGTATTTTTGACACATTCACCTGGGAGTACAAGACTGCTACTTAAATTATGTATAATCATCATTCAAGCATCCATTGGTGCTCAAAAAATTATGACAATTTTGACAAAATGGGATTATTAAGCATTTTATAATGTTTAGATATGGCTTATATTGCAAAATTAATTTGATAAAAAGAGATAAACATATATGGGGGGAATGGGGTGTATATTGTTACATGTTTTATTGTTTGAATTTATACTTTGTATACTATATTTTGTGACTTGTAAACCGCCTTGGGTCACCTTAGGGTGAGGAAGATGATATATAAATAAAATATAATAATAAAAATTAAAAGCATATACAACAGTAAGGAAAGGAGAAGCATATTTGCTGAAAACAATGAATGAATGTTTGTAAAGTCCAGGATGAATTAAAAAAATGAAGACACCTTAGTTCTGGTTATTGTTGGGAGTGGGGGTCTGGATTTCTTTGGGCCATGGCAAGAGAGAAGATGTATTTTTCCATGGAGAAGGCCTGCAGCTTGTTTCCGTGAGAAGAAGCCTAGCAGTTATCAGTCTGGACCAGCCAGGCTTCTTCTAACAGGAACGAGCTGCAGGCCTTCAGCCCTCCTACACACTTCCCAAGGGAGGGGGCACATTCCTGGGGCATTAACACCAGAGGGGCTGGTTGGTATAACATCTAGGGAGGGTCCCATAATTTTCATACTGTGTTCCTCATTGGCTCTAGCTCTTGATGGGTGGTCGGTCCAGCATCATGGTTGATGGAGTATCAGGGGGATAAATTACTGCGATATATTTGTGACCTATGCTTGCTGGAGGTTGAAGTTCTGTTCTTTTTCTGTTCTGCACTCCTTTGCTTAGCTTGCTTGGGAAGCACCATAATGTAGACTATTACTCTAGAGGGAACCCTTAGGGGTCTCCTGCTCTCCTGAAAGTGAGTTTGCATGTACAGTACACCCTCACACAATGACATTACTTGGTTCCCCAAGTAGCATTGCTATGCGAATTTTGTTGTTATGCGGGTTTCTATGGAGTTTCCTGCATAATGACGTTTTTAGCATCTTTGTCCAATTATTTTAGCGTTGTTGTCCAGACAATGACACTAAAAACATTGTTATGCGAGGGAACATGTGGGGCATAACAGCGCGTTGTTGAGCGAAAATTATGTTATACGAACACGTTGTTATGTGAGGGTTGACTGTAATCCTTTCCTTGAATACAATTTTAACCTTTCAAGAAGTGACTGTAGTGTTTCCTTTGTGGTGAAAGTCCTGGATTGTGGGAAGCAGAAGCAGCTAAGGCCAGGTAGAGGGACTCCAGAGGGCCCAAATGCCAAGGGTTGCCTGATGCAACTCTTTCAATGTTACAAGTCTTTCATTAATGCAATGGGCAGTGTAGCCAGAAAGTTTAAAGTGAAAGAAACCTTAGAGCACAAACTCAGGATAAAATTTTGTTTAACTATCACTGTAGTGTAACACTTTCCAGCTGGTCTCTCCCATCTTATATTGCATAGGCCAAGATTGCACTGGGCACTCACCTACTCTAGTGGGCTTTAAGTGTTCAGGGATGTCCTTGCAGGAGTGCCATAGCTGTCATTCAAGCTGTTCAAGCCTGTGGCATAGATGGGACAATCAGATAGGATTCTTCTCTAAATGGTTAACTTTCCTTTGTCTAGGTACTAATGAACACAAAATTATTTTTAAATCTACAATTACTTGTTTATTTCTTAAATGCTTATGTTGGCTAACAAGCAATTCCTTTCAGGGCTTTTCCCTGCCTTTTAGTGAAAATGGTTTCCTATGATATAGTTTAAATATTTAAAAAAACAGTAGTTTGTTTGTTGAGGAAATGAGCAATAAGGATGTATAACCTTTGTCTCTTTCTTTCCAGGTATGCATGCTAAAGAAACAGGAAGAAAAGCAAGGAATACCTGAAGTTTTCAAGCCAGATGTTAAGGGAAATGTTTATTCCTAGCAATTAGTCAACAATAAGATGACCTCAAAAGTCATGTCTCATCTTAATATATAAAACCAAGGTGTCTCCCTGTGAGATGCATAGGCACTCCGACACCTGCCCCCCCCCCCAGGATCATGCCAATTACTTACCTTGACCCTTGAGCTGGGTTGTCAAGGGGTACTGGCTGCCCACCGCGGGTTCCATCACCGAAGAGGGGGTGCGAGGGGGGCGCCCCCAGCTGCCAGCAAGTCCTGCACAGAAACACACGACTATGCAGGCATGCCGGCCAAACACCTCCCCTATGGCTGCGCGTGGAGCCAGGAAGAGCAGGCACCCAGAAGAGCCGGCACTTCATTCACCCTGCACAACAGAGAGCAGGGGAAGGAGGGCAAACGTGTACAGTAATTACCATACCATATGGTAATTTGGCCCTCCGTACAGTGTACGGTTACCGTACGGAGAAGTACAGTAATTTTTTACGATAATTTTGGACACAGCTGCTGGGGTGGGGGGGAGAGCTCTGGGGGGGCAATCTGAGGGGGGGCACTACCCAGAGAAGCGGGTACCCCCTGCTAGTCACTTATAATTATGCCCCTATTTACTTTTCAATGAACTACACTACAGGGCATTATAAAAGAAGCTACAGAGGAAGAGAAAAGCACCTGTGGAAACAAACCAGTGTCTTTTGCTACTTGAGTAGATAACTACTTCCAAATAAGTACATTGGTTGGCACCTGAGTCCCTCAGTAAATGGTTTAATTATCTGTAGGATGTCCCAAGATGCAATATGCAAAAAGGCTATACGGAGCAGGGTTATACCTTTATGCCCAACATCACAAATTGGAAACATTAGGCTGACCTTTGCAAATAGGATGCAGCACATCACAATCAGATCTATTTGCAAGCGGTAGTCTTTCAAGATATAGTGTTGTGGGGAAACTGTTCCCAGCTTTCATAGAAGTAGCCATGTTAATCTGTTTCAGCAGATACAACTGAAATGTACAGTGATCACAATTGTTTTCTAATTTCTTGAGGAAGAAATTGCAACAGATGTAAGTAATATTTTGCTTCCTGAATACTGCGCTCTCTAATTTCTTTGTCTAAGGGGAAAAGTGCAGCCAGGATAAGGTCCAGGAATTTGCAAACATGGAAAGTGATGGGAAGAAATATTCCACGGCATTAATGCCATATGTTCACTTTCCTTTTGCATGATACATAAAATTATTTTACACGCATAACCACCCTCTTGGTTATATTTTCTGTGTTACAAAAAAACTACCACTCATCTTTGTGTGTGTGTCTTTCCAATCACACACACAAAGCCTTTTCAAAGAGCAGAAGGTGATCATGTGAAAGAACAAAATATATGGTTGGGATTCCTACTGGCCAAATGAATGATGATCCTCCTGGAATGGCATGATGCTCTTATCTTGATTTAGATTTCTTTGGAAAAGAAAGAAAGAAAAAGAGGAGGAGGAAGTTGGCTGAAATCCCAAAAGATCAGAAGAGTCATCTGTGCCTCAAACAAATACTCAGTTTGCCTGTGTTGGCTAATTCTTTAATGGGCAGCCATTATTCTGACAATCTTTAGCCTGTTTGCTACTAAAGGGACTGGGCAGTTATTTTCATGGGATAATAATCTCTAGCCTGGTGTTTTTGCTATTCTTTTCACTGCTTACCGCACTCTGCTTTTCCTTAAAATATCCAATCTCCTGAAAAGATGAAAACACATCCCTTTGCAGTGCCTGCTCAAATCACATTGCCACAGTAAGTGGCACTTCACAAGGTCTCACTTGAGCTGTGCCAGTGCTCCATTGTTCGCCTTTTTTCAGCTTCACCTTTGAAGCACAATGAAATTGTTCAGTTTCTTTTTTGCTGGGGATGGTGGTAGGGTATAGCACTGATCAAAGAGTGGGCAATCAAATTCACAGTCAGACAAGCACTGCCTTTGGCTGTAAATTGGCATTCTAATGCCAGCCATTGGGACGTGATGAGAAATTGTTTTTCAGTCTTTGCTGACTGCCTTTGCTGACTGCCATTTTGCCTAGCCTAATAATGTACAAAAAATATGAGTTCAGAAAAGAAGCAAGGAATTTTGATCATGCAATATTTTGGATGGGAGAAGCAGCAGGAGAAACAAACCATTCTATCTTGGAATCTTACCTGTTTGTTGCTATCTCAAATGTCACTGCTCTTACTATAAAATATTTGCAAATGAGACAATGAATAAGGAATTTTAAAAGTACAAATGAGATGCATACCACTTCTGATTGGCTTTGTCCTGTTATCACAATGCCATGCATATCAGAGCAAGGTAATACTGTTTCAGTGTCCTCTAATTTTGTATCCAATGGCTGAAATCCTGTTGCTTTGTTAGGTTAAAAAGTGTTAGTTCCAGTTGTTCCTAGCCAGCAATTAATGAGTCCCTGCTGGGATCCTTCAGGGCATGTATGCCCACTAGCTTACTGTGCATTTGAGAATTGCAGAGCTGACTAGAAATTATACACTTTTGTGTAACTTAATTGTGGGCTAGGAATTATATATGTTTTGTGTAACAAAGCACCAGCGTTTTCGTCAATATGTTGCAGAACAGAGCTGTCAGGACATATGAAAGACATACGGACATAAAACTATATATGCTGTTTGGCTAAATAACATGTTACTTTAATGATATAGTGTGCAACTAAAACTGAAGCACTATTCAGGTGTTCCATAATGCAGCTGAAGTAAAATTGTGAAGAGAAGAATGCAGTCTCATGTGTCATATCGAGACAGTAACAATCAGGAGAGAATGCTCCAGAAATAAATCATGATCAGGTTCATACTACACACACAAAATCACAGAAAATGTTTTCCTTGTGGCAAGACGTGAAGAGGAGGAGGAAGATTTTATCTCATTGAGAATTTGTGCATTTGTAAGACCAATGTTTGTGTGTAATAACATAAGCAACGGTTCTGCTGCCTTGTTACTTGGGCTTTTACAAAATAAATACTGTAGGTTGTTTGCATTTTTGCTAGGAAGCATACTGTGACATACTTTTTGTCACATGCTGTGTAGGTGTATGCTTAATTTTGGAAATGGTGAAGACCCTAGAAACATTTTGTGCTAATTTTGCTTACCGGAATGAAACACAGAGACAGAGGGAGAATGAGAGGGAGGGAGAGAGATAGGCAACAGCTGGAAGCAAGAGCTCGTGGCAGCAGATGGAGAATAATTGGC
Source organism: Bradypodion ventrale (assembly GCA_035047345.1). Lineage (NCBI taxonomy): Eukaryota > Metazoa > Chordata > Lepidosauria > Squamata > Chamaeleonidae > Bradypodion > Bradypodion ventrale. The sequence continues at coordinate 284,167,183 of JAWDJE010000002.1, read as the reverse complement.
ATACTGCTGAAACTGGGAAGATATTGGACACATTTCTTCGCTTCCTCACTTTCCACACAGTCGGACATCCTGATGATTAAAATGGACATGGGAGGAAGGAAGTATGCTAGCTCTTCCTCTGACATCATATTCTTCACATTGAGAATATTAGCCTGAAAAAGAGTGATACATTTTGTCCCCAGGAAAAATAGCAGTACATCTCTTTTGATGCTGCTGGAACTTTGAAGGCTTTTGATAAAAAGCAATCATCAACAAACATATTCTGGAAGAAATATTGGAAGCTCTGTTTTATGATAGTTAATTCTTCCTGGAGGGGTACATTTAGAAACAAATTGTAAGACCAGGGCCACTGGCCAGTGAGATCCTCCATGGTTTTGCCTTATCTTTTCATTCTGCTTAATATTTGTGTCAAACTCTTTGGAGAGTTCTCCTGGAGTTTAGCTGGTTCAGTCAACCCTGTGTTGGAGAAAGAATTTACTGGGATGGGCAGACATGCGCCTCTGCTCAAAGCCCATATTTTAAAGGGAAACAGCACCTCAGCAGATTCCCCTTTGCTTCCCCTCACCAGGCTCTGCTCTGTTCTTTGGGAGAAAGTCCAAAGCACTTCAGTAGAAGCTGCCAAAGCTCCCAAAGTGCTTCAGACTTTCTTTCAGGCTAAAATTCTTTCTTGCTCCTCTGTGGGGACAGCATCCTGTCCTAGTCAGCTAGAAGAGCCTAGAGGAATGGCCTTGGTAAGCAACTGGGTTTGGCTGGCTAGCCCACTTTGGAGGGGAAACCCAGGAGAGCTATGTGGTAGAATGGTATTTTGCCTACTCATCTGGGCAATGCTGGTTTAATATCCCCAGATAGATTGGTGATGCAGATGCATCTCGGTGGGAACTATACTGACCTTTTGATGGGTAAGGCCCTGATTGTTTGTATGATCAGGGACCTAATGAAGGTAAGGATGCAATGGACAGGTTTGGTCATCATTTTGTCAGCTGTATTGGCAAGATGTGCTTGGCGGGGTGACTATGATCTTTGATGTCTCGATCAGGCATACCTTGGAGTCAACTGAGAGCTCAAGGCATGGGTGAACAATGTTAGTGGATTATATCTGGATCACTCAGCCATCCAGTTTAGTCAGCCAGATCTTTTCTGTGTGGATGGCATCCATTTGCCAGATGCAGGGCCTAACATCTTTTTGACATGCCTGAGTGGAGGAGGGGGGCATTACAACTGTCATTGAAGGCAGTTGGGGCAAGAGGAGCCAAGCACTCTCTTGTGTCAGGTAGTGCTGAGTTAGGATGGTAGCAGTGAATCTTTTAAGGCATTGTTGGGCGTGATGAACACTGGGTGCCTGACACAATTTAGGTTAATTAGTTGGATATGCAATGGACACCATGAGACAGCTCTGTGGTATGACCATGTGAATAGAGTTGGAAATGCCCCAGGTAATGCTTCCTTGACTCTGCCTGTCTGGGCAATAGTATAGCTGTCAAGGCATAGCACTGCAAAGGGGCAAGGGATTCGCCTGCCCAGGCTAGAGAAGGGAGGATGAGGTTCCCATGCTCTATTAAATACATACATACATACAGACAGACAGACAGAAAACTTTATTGGTGTTACAACAGCACTACAAGTTCCGGTGATATAAAAATGGTTAAGACAATGAGGAGTGGTACAATTAAAACATGGAAAACCAAGGATCATAATCTCCTGCCAAATGGTCAAGGTCATATGGCACATGACAGGAAGGTAGCTACTTGCTCCATGTAGTCGATGGAACCATTGTTCAAGAGAAGCAGCAATCTAGAGGAATCTGAACATCCAATAAATTTGGTTAAAATGGGATCTAGGTAGTTGAGATGGATTTCCTTGTAAAAAGGGCAGTAGAAGAGAACATGGATAACTGATTCAGCATGTTTGGCCCCACAAGGAAACAACCTATCACTATATGGGATTTTATTGAATTTCCCAAATAGAAGCTCAGAGGGCAAAATGTTAAACCTTGTCAGTGAAAAGGCCCTGCACTAATGAGGGAGAGTCAGGTTACACAAACAGGAAGAAATTTGGGCTCGCATTGGGAGGCTCCCCAGCCTCAGGGGAGAGCAAGTTTTATTAGCTGCACCACATAGGATCTGGTAGTCAATATCTAACAGTCTTTGCTTAATTAATCTAAAGACCTCAGAGGCAGTGGATACTGCCATTGTTCCAAAACTAGGTCTAGAGATTTAATTTTCCCCTCTATGGAAGAGAGTCAGCTGGAAGATTGAGACTCCTTAAGAAATTGAAAGCTGAGGCTAAGGGGGTTTGTGCCAAAGAGTAACCGTAGCCAGAATTTTATATTATATTATATTATATTATATTATATTATATTATATTATATTATATTATATTATATTATATTATATTATATTATATTATATTATATTATATTATATTATATTATATATTAATATTTCCCCTTTTGGGAAATATTATTAGCCACACTTTAGTTTCCAAGAGGTGTTGGCCTGCTTTGAGGCACAGCAGCATACAGAACACAATTAAGGACACCAAATATCTTCCGTAGAATCCGGGATTAAGGTACTACTAGGTGTGCACTAAAAGGTCCGTCCACAGGTCAGGAGATTTCAATAAATTTTAATAAAATGTGCCACAAGTTTAAATACCAATTACACTGTGCTTGCCTCATGTGTCTGAGTCTCAGTGTGCATCTGTGTCTGAATCTATGACTGCAGATCTACACCAGGAACTATGTCTGTTAAAAGTAAAGGGCTGAATGAAGATCAACAAACTGAATCTTATTCTGAATCTTATATGAGAGTGGTGTTCCTTATCAATAGAAAATCAGGAGATATTCTTTTTCAGTGCTTTGGAATTTACTGCCAAAGTGAGGTGGTGCTGAACTTACAAATATTCTGAAGAGAAACAAATATTCTGGCAATGAGTATCAAGACAAATAGAAAACTGAATCATTCAAGAAACAACTCAGGAATAAATGCAGGAGGAAATGGATGCTAAATCTAGGAATAAATGCTTGCATTGCTAGCTGATTCCTTGAGTAAGTAGAGCAGAAAGACGAAGTGAATTCAGAGGAATCAGGAGGAAGAACTTGAGAATAACATTTTGTAAATATATCCTGTATTTAAATGGAGCTTTCTTGGACCAAGTTCACTTCATCAGACATAAGCGTGATGTCATTTATTTTAGTCTTTAAGGTGCCACAACATTTTTTGTCCTTTCCCCCCTCTTTTGTTTACTCTCAGATATGCTTGCACAGACTAACATGGCTATCACTTCAAACATTTTGCAAATAAATTTAGAAAAGACAAAAGGGGGAAATACACTAAAGCCCATCTTACTGTTTGTCTAGCTATTCTTTCCTTTCATGTCACATCTCTTGATAAATGTGGTGGTATTGTATTCCAACAGATGGAGCCTATACTAGATGGAGACACACTTTTCTTGAAGAATCATACTCCCAGTTTGATTGGCTGTTTATTTGTTTATTTATTTATTTGGCTGTTTATTTATGTATTTACTTGCTGCCTTTCTGTCCATGGTGAACCTATTGTGACTCACAAGGTTATGAAACCATAATTTTAAGAATTTTGAAATACAAAATAAATATTGTATTAAAACATATAAAAATATTAAGACCCAGATTAAAAACCATTTGAAAAACATTTTAAAACTGTCAGTTAATAAACAAAGTGTTCCTGAGATCATTTGTTGTTGTTGTTCAGTCGCACAGTCGGTTCCGACCCTTTGCGACCCTATGGACCATTGTTCTCCAGGCGCCTCTGTCCTCCACCATCCCCCTCAGCCCTCCCAGCTCTGTGCCCATTGTGTCTACAATACCATCTAGCCATCTCATCCTTGGCCTCCCCCTTCTTCTTTTGCCCTCCACCTTTCCCAACATCAAGGCCTTCTCAAGTGAATCCTCCCTTCTCATTTGATGCCCAAAGTATTTTAGCTTCATCTTTACTATTTGACCTTCCAATGAGCAGTCAGGGTTAATTTCTTCTAAGATTGACCTATTTGTTCTCCTCGCTGTCCAGGGGACTCTCAAAACCCTCCTCCAACACCACATTTCAAAGGCATCTATTCTTCTGCGTTCAGCCTTCCTAATTGTCCAGCTCTCACATCCGTACATTACTACTGGGAAAACCATTGCTTTGACTATTCTAATTTTTGTTTTCAATGTGATGTCTCTGCTTTTCACTATGTTCCCCAGGTTTCTCATTGCTTGTCTCCCAAGAATCAGTCGCCTTTTTATTTCATGGCTACAATCCCCATCTGCAGTGATCTTTGATCATAAGAAAGTAAAACCTGTCACTGCTTCTACTTCTTCCCCATCTATTTTCCAGGAACTGATTGGGCCTGTTGCCATTATCTTGGTTTTCTTGATATTTAGTCTCAAGCCAGCTTTTGCACTCTCCTCCTTCAGCCCAATCAAGAGTTTCTTTAGGTCTTCCTCACTTTCTGCCATTAGGGTGGTATCGTCTGCATATCTCAGATTGTTGATGTTTCTCCTAGCGATTTTAATCCCATATTGTGATTCCTCCATCCCTGCACTGCGCATTATGTGCTCTGTGTATAGGTTGAATAGGCATGGTGACAAAATGCAGCCTTGTCTTACTCCTTTTCCTATTCCAAACCACTCTGTCATTCCGTGTTCTGTCCTAACTGTTGCTTCTTGGTTCATGTACAGATTTCTCAGGAGGCATATTAGGTGCTCTGGTAATGAGCACCTAATATGGTAATATGGTAATATGGTAATGAGATCATTACTGCTTATTATTTTAATACATATATAGCAACTTTTTTCTTAAATGCCATGAACTCATTCCTGACTTATGTCAGCCATATGAATTATTGACCTAAAAGAGTCTGTCATAAATGGTCTTGCCCATGTTTTCAAAACAAAGACTGTTGTTTCCTTCATTGAGTCAATCCCATTGAGTCATTTCATTATTTTCATTATTACCCTCCACTTTTCATAGCATTTTTTTTCTAGTCCATTTTGCATTTTCATGGTATTTTTGGAGTATGATGGCTTTTTCTTCTAATGAAAGATCAGGCTTGATTTGATCTCTAAGGCACTGTGAAGATATGGGGTAGTAAAGAAAACCCTTCTCTGTCTCTCAGCAGTGCTGCTTGGGGCACCCAAGTTGGCTTATGGGCTGACCTCAAACTCTGGCCAAGGAGAAAGCTCTCTGCCTCTCCCATTTCTTTCTACTCCTTGCCTTTAACACATCCTCTAAAGGGGATAGAATTACAGGTCAGGTCTTGTATGCACCTGCCCCTTCTTTTCAGTAGCTGACTCAAGACATTGCAGCTTTCCATATGTATCCAGATAATTAGGAACTAAGAACTGGACTCAGCATCCCAGCACACTTAGTGAATGTTGTGGTTCCAAAATTTGCTTTTAAAAATCAAATTTTATTGATGAAACAAGAAATGAAATGAAATAACAAGGCAAAACAGGGTAGCATACACAGCCAAAAGAAAAGGGATTTCACCCCCATGAGGTGGGAAGTAAAATAGTCATAGTAACCCCCAAAAAGAGAAGAAAGCATGATACAAACCTTTTCACCCACAGCATGTGCCCAACTCAAAAGGGAGAAAAATAATGGAATCATCCATATTTCATGGCTGGTTGCCAGCCAGACTAGTAGGACAGCCTTTCACCTTGCTAATGGCAACACCACTTTCCTGATTTGCACAGGAGAAATACTTGTATGAAATGACACAGTTGCTTGAGTCAGCCAGTCAGCTTGACCTCTCACTGATCCATTTATTTATTTAGTGTATTTATATCCCGCCCTATTGGTGCAGACACCAATCAGGTGTCCATGCAGGAAAGCCAAACCCTAACCACCATCATGATGTTTCCAGCCTACTATTATACTCATCCTGCCCTTGACTTATCTTGCTCTAGCCAATGGGAAATTTGGGGTGGCATATTTGCAAAGCAATCTCTCCCTGGATGCAACCCTCCCAGTGGCCTGCTCATTATGACCCTGGCATCCCTCATTAATCATCTTCAGGCTTCTTCTGACTCTCAGTTACCTGCAATTTTCACACCTACAAGGCCATCTGGTCTTCACTCCTTTAGCCTATTTACTTTGCTATTAATGCATGAGGGGTAAATTCTTTAAAGGCATGCATTTTCTTCCTACAATCTATGTTGTCTGTAAAAGGCTCCTTCAACTACACTTGAATGAATACATTTCCCCCCTGCTAGCTAGCTTTCTGGATTAAATTCAGAGGAAGGAGGTGTGAAAATTGTTAAAAGAAACAGGAATACTTTAAGACAAGCAGCTGAATGGCAGAAAATAGCAATGATTTGGAATGCCTACTCAAAAGGAAGCCAAGAAATCAGAAGACTGAGGATTGGAAGAGCAGCTATGGGGAAAAAATCATTTAGAAAGATGTGTCAGTGGAAGCCAATGGCAAAATCATCCTAACTATAATATAGCATAAATGATGGCACTTGTGAAAGCTGGAAGATAAAGAACGTTGATAGAAAAAAGTAATTAATAATCTTAAAATCCATTTTCCTACTAGATTTACTTCACTTTTTAAAGAAAACCTTTAGTAGAATAAGCAATGGTCCTGTGCCATTTACTTTTTCTACAAGGGGAAAAGATCTCAACAGATTTTTCTTGCTGATGTGGTATGTAAATGCAAATTTGTGGTAAGAAGATTTTTCCCTTCCTGTTGTGATTTCTTCTTAGTTCTCAATAGAGTGTGGTCAACCAGGTGATATGATAGTACCTTCTGGATAACAGCAGAGGACAGAAGTGGGATTTCAGAAAGGTCCCATGATTTAAAAGGTAAGGTTTAACTGGTATATAGCTTCAATTCATTAGGCATGGTCAGCATCATATTCCAGGAAGTGCACCTAAAGTTAAAAAGGTTAATCCAGAATTTCCACAGATCTGCAGATACTTTCAGATCAGATCTCCCTTGCTGGATTGGACCACTAACTACTAGAGGCAGGAAAGCAGCTAGATATTAAAACTTTTATTTTTAAAATGATAAGAGTGAGATAGAAATGTATTAAAATCTTGGTAAACATTTTTACAACTATACTGGATCTCCTGTACATCTGGAAAAGCTTTTTTTTTAGTGTGTGATAAATGGATAAAAATGCAATTATGTGCATATTTGATAAGTCCCATAGATTTCACTATGGCTTACTTTCTAACAAGAGTACTTAGCAATGGAGCTGTAGACTACACAAGAATAATGTATAGAACAACACAGTGACTGTCTCGTAATAAGATATGTAAAAAGTTCTTCCATGTTTGAAATAATTGTCTATACCAATATCCAATATCGATTTGTTGTTGCTTATCTATTTAAGCACAAATCAACTGAACTCCAAAATGTTCTATCCTTTGCTGTCTGTTTCCATCTCTGGCTGAACAAGCTCATCCCATCATTTTTGGGATCTGCCTAGAGATCTTTTGTGGTCCTTTGGTATCTAGTCTGTTAGCTGACAGGTCCATCTGTTATCCTTTAGGCGGGTGATATGGCCTGCCCATCTTCTTTTTGCCACATATAGTTCTTCAACCAAATCATGCAATTCAATTCTTTGGCATAATTCCTTATTGCTGACCTTATCCCTGATTGTTACTTTGCACATCTGTTTCTCCATTGCTCTTTGGATTACCACCTGTTTTTCTTCCTCTGATTTCGTTATTGTCCACATTTTGGAAGCATAAAACATTGCTAGTAACACTATCATATTGAATATGTTTGCCCTGACATTCATCAGTGAGTTCTTTTTGCTAAAATAACTGAATTGTTTATATGCTAATATTAAAATCATGCCCATGATCATCACTGTCAAGTCAATTATGATGCATATCATCCCTTTTTGGTTTTTACTAGGTAGAGAGTACTCAGAAGTAGTTTTACCATTCCCTTCTTGAGAGGGGGGAGGCACTGGCTTGTGTAGTTGGCCCAAAGCTAAACAGGCTGGTCCCCCTCTCAGGAGACACAAATGGGCAGGGGTTCCCAACCTTTTTATGTCGTGGGCCTGACCAAGCCCCCAGACAGCTGAGCAGGGTTGTCCACACACCCCCAAAATTTAAGTGGGCACATTTACGACAGGTGCAGGCACATTAATGCACATGTGGGCATGTTTTACATATGTGGGAGTGGTGAGGGTGGCCATAGGCCACATGAAATGGTGCCATGGGCCAGGGCCAGCCTGCGGGCCGTAGTTTGGGAACTCCTGCAATGGGGAATCAAACTCCCAACCTCTGGCTCTTCAGCTAAGTACTGAACTCACTGTTCTGTCATTACTAGAATAACATTAATTTATGTCCCTAATTTTATTTGTAGATATATGACATTTCCTTATTTTGCTGCAGTAAAACTTTGGCTGTTTGAAATGGTGCCAGGGCATGTCTCAATCACATACCTGATCATACACAATGGATTGCATAACTGAGATATGCTCTAGCATCTCTTAGTTATCCACACTCAGCTGTGGCACATGATAGAAAGTTTACACAAAGACTGACGGAATTACAACCATTAATTCTAAACATGTTCTTGAAGAGGTATGTATGCAACAGAGTGGTAATTCTAACATTTGTATGATGCTAAAAACATTCCCTTAGATTTATCAACTGACATTACATAACTAAATTGACTTCTTATCCTATCAACTATTCACATATTTTAAGCTTTCATGTTTCCGTTTCCAGAGATGAAGTTGACAAAAATAATCCAGTTGAATTAAGAAAAATGTTTGGACATCCATACACAACCTCATTTAATAAGCAAGGCCATTAAACCTTTTCTTAGTTTAAACCTGTGCTGCATATTTAGAATTTAGTGAAGCACGAATTGATTAAATGAAAAGCAAGCTCTAAAACTACTTAAAAGCACACCGAAGGGATGACTCCTTGAAAGTGTGTCAATAAATTAACCATCAGATTAAGCACAATTAAGATTAATCTTCATTCTAGGGATCTTAATGAAGTCACTTTTTAAATGTTAGTTATCAGATAGCTACAGTACTGATGATTCTTAGCTAAGTAGACTGTGGTTTATTAGCATGTGTTGGGGGGTTTCACGGTTACCTCCGAGCTCTCTCAGAACAGAAATTTGGGGGGGAAACAGCCCCCTGTGAGATGGATGCGAGATGATAAATCATGCTGGTGGCCATATTAACAGAGGCCCCAATGGTTTGACTCTTCTACTGCTTGGAACAGGACTCTTGAATGATCTGTAGAGATACAAGTGATACACTAACAATATATCAGGCAATTTTCCAGTTGTTAGCCCTTTTGCTAAGAAACACACATAAGCACAAATGCAAAAAGTAAAATTACTCTCACATCTAAACATCATTTTAAAAAACAAATCTAGTCAGCAAGTTTGGTGAAGACTCAAGAGAGGGCTTCCTATGTGGATGTTTCTAGGTTATGGAACTTCCTTCCTGTTGTGTATGTAACTTTAATTATTGCTGTAACCTTGTATAATTGTTTTTATGGGATCAGGGTGATCCTCCATTTTGTCTTCTTCTTGGTACTGAACTATCACAGAACTTGCGTTCCCACCCTTTCTAACAACACACACAAAGTCTTCACTTAGGTCCGGTAACCCCACAATCACCCCACTCCTTTCCTAACCAATCATATTGTTTCCCGCCCAAATGTATCCATTGTACAGTGTATATAAGGAGCGGTTGCACCATTGCTGTTCATGTTCATGAACAGCAATGGTGTGTGTGTGTGTGTGTGTGTGTGTGTGTGTGTGTGTGTGTGTGTGTGTGTGTGTGTGTGTGTGTGTGTATATATATATATATATATATATATATATATATATATATATATATATATATATATATATATATATATATATATATATATATATATATATATATATATATATATATATATGAATTTATTTGAATTTTTATTTTGTTTATTTTTTATTTGGCTCTAGGTGGGGCTGTGATTAAGAGTGCAATTGTCTTTGTTTCTTCAGTTCTGCTGTGGAGGCATGGAGGGAGGATGTGTTTCATAAGTGCTCTTGACTTATTATTTTATTTTTTATTTTGTTGTGATTTTGGGGTGCTGGGCTGGGGGGTTTAAGTAGAGTGTTTCTGTATTTAAATAAGTGTTTTTGCTTGTCCTTTTGTATTTGTTCTGGATTTTAGATTTGTTTTATTGATTTGGATATTTCTGGTTGTTATTTCTTTTTTCCCCCCGTATTTATTTTTGTAATTTGTGTTATTGGTTTTTGAGTAAGGTATTTTCATGTTGTTATGGTGTAGATAGGTGTTTTTAGTTAGTTTTCATGGTTTTCCGTTTGCCTTTGGTATTTCGGATGTGTTTTGTTGAGTTTGTTGTTTATTGTTTTGTTGTTTACTGGGTTTATTTGAATTATTTGTTTATTTATTTTTGTTTGTCTTTTTATGGTTGGTTGTTTTTAAAAACTGATTAGTTTTGTTGTGGTTTCCGGGGTGAGGAATGGCCTGTCTGTCATTATCTCTTTTCCCCATTGCTGTTTCGACATTAGATTTTGATGCAGTGATGGGGAAAATGAAGAGCCGGCAGTCAGCTCGCTCTTTGTCTGGAAAGGTTTGTTAGGTCAGTCGGGGGAGAAGGAGGCAGAGAAAAGCTATCTGCTTCATGATGGTTCTCTCCTCTCGGCCTCCTGGCTTACCTAATGGGAGATCTGTGTTTGTGGCTGTGAATGTGGTTTTTTCTGTAAAATTGTAGTGCGGCAGGCAATGATCCGTAAAGGGTGGTGCTCTTCCATGCAGATTGTTGGCTGCTGCTTTTCTATTACCTCCACCACTGTTTCGTGCTAGTTTTTGAAACAGTGGTGTGGGTAGTACAAATGCAGCAACCAGTCATTCACCAGGGAATGTGCTTCCCCTGATGAAGTGCTGCCTGCTGCTGGTTCCCCCCGCCTCAACTTACCTTGAGGGCGGCGGTGGTGTTGCCGTGTCTTCGGTGGTGTAGCAGGGAGGAGAGGGAGTCCCTCTTCCCCCCATTGCTCCAGGAAAGAAGGCCAGTGGTTGTCTCGCTGTGGTTTTCTTGGGTTTGGGTTAGCGAGGCCGTGAGACGCTGAGTCCGCCTTTGGTGGCCTTGTGTTCCCATTGCATGACGCGTTATTTTTTTTCCGCACCCTGGCTTTTTCAACATTCTACGCGCTTGCGCCCTTCAGCCTGATTGGCTGAAGTGGTCATGGCACGGAGGACGCTGGAAGTTGTAGTTTGATTTTTTTTGTCCATGTTCGTGGGGCGGCTGCCCCACTGGCGGCTACCGGATCCTTGCAGCAATGGTCAGTCAGTGAAAAGGGAAGTGTACGGGAAAGGTACGGGATAGTATGGATTGGTGCGGGCGTGTATACCGTATTAACGTCCCATATATATATGGACAAAAAAATCGAACTACAACTTCCAGCGTCCTCCGTGCCATGACCACTTCAGCCAATCAGGCTGAAGGGTGCAAGCGCGTAGAATGTTGAAAAAGCCAGGGTGCGGAAAAAAAATAACGCGTCATTGGTTTAATCAATTTGTTTTAATTAATAGCTAATTTTAGCTTTTTTGTATACTGCTTAGGGTCTCCATTAAGTAAGAAAGACGAGGAGAGAGAAAATCCAAATAATTAGTAAATCTATACATTTAAAAAGTATTTCACAATTGCATTTTGTTTACATTCTTCATTATACAAAATGCCTTTCTCCCTTAGTAATAATAAACACATGGTGTACAGGCCTATACTAGTGCAGGCTCCAAAACGTAGCTATACTTTAAAGAAGTTAAAGTGAAGTCTTTCCCCCCCCTGTATCAATTAGAAAAACAGACATTTTTCCTTGCTACTAAAGATTGCATCTGCTTTGCATGGAGATACAATGTCTTCCTCTTAGTAAGGACAATTATCTATTCCTATATCTTGTCGCACAATGGCACAATAGATATAATATATATCCATCTGTAAGAGGAATCAATTTGACCTCAGTTGATCGCAGTTTTTCATTAGCTTCCAAATGCCTTTTGAAAAGATGTCTGGAAAAAAGGGTGTCAGGGAAATAGGACCAATGAAAATAGTAGATGGGGAATAAACACAGAAATCAATAAAAAAAATTGGGGGTGGGAGTGAGAAAGAAAAAGAGGAAGAAAAGGGCAGAGAGTAGGACCTGTCTGTAGTATAACAAAAGGAAGAGACAATAAAAAATAAATACAGTTTGAAAGAGCAATCTGCCACTAAAGATTGAAGAGACTCTAGAGTACCATTGATAAAAGGGTAATTCAAAACACTGTGATAACTTTATCAGAACTTTTAATTGAAAACATATACTGTACTGTATAGACTTAGACAGGTTAATGAAGCACAAGATAAAAGTGGTACAGCTTTAAGAAACCACAAAGCACCAGTGGGCTTCCTAGAGAGGGTGGAAGAGCAGGACAGGCAGGATTGCTCCAAAAGCCTGAATCTTCTGATCTCTGCAGTGCTATCTAAGTATTTACTCATTCAGTATTATATTCCCAATGTTTAATTAATGACTATATTTGTGCATAGCCTTCTCAGAGGATTAAAATAAAAAGCAGCTCCTAGGAATGTTATAAATGAAGAACTGTAGGTTGCATTAATGATGAAATAATGATGAAATAACATTTATAAAGTTTCCCTTTATACAGCAGTCTCCTTTTGGGATCTCAACACATTTGGTGAAAGACATAAATGTTAAAATAAGAAGCAATGTAAAATCCTTAATTAAGCCTTGGTTGATGGGGGGGGGAGAGAGAGAGAGTCTATTAATATGGAGGAATTCAAATAAATGGCAAAAAAGCTGCATTTAGAAAATAACTAAGGAAGTTAGTGCACACCATTTACAATGACTCCACCATTTCCTACTATTTATTAACTTAAAATAGTTCTATACACTTGCCCATGAGCAGAGATTCCAAGGTGGATTACAAAAGTGGGATACTATTCACGCCATTTAAACTCAAATGTATGGAAGTTATTAATATTCAAAATATGTTTTATAGCCTGGAAAAATAAAAATTACTCCCCACAAAGTGGCAGATTCCTCTAGTAAGGTGTTTCCACAGGGAAGATATCATCACCAAAAAGGTTCTGAATGGTCACCACCTTTCTTAGGTCCCCTCCAGTTTCAGCTGAATAAACAACATGATTATAGGAATCCTGCTGTTGCTGCCATTTTTGAAACTAACCCAGACATTAGAAGTTAGTCCAGGGGGGCGTGGTTTGGATGCTGCCTGAGTAGCACGTATTCGATCAGCTCGCGCCTGGAATGTGGTATTAAATGTGATTTCCTATTAAAAGTGGGATCTAAACTTTCGGAAAAGTGTCACTTTGGAGCCTTGGATATATCGTCTTAACTTCTGGAATTTTATTAGTGTTGGAGTCCGAAGAACGAGCGGTAAGTGCAACGCGGCGCAAGCTGTGCTAAGCGAGCCGCTTGGGGACGGACGGGACTCAGTTTTCTTTTAAAAGCAAGGCTCCAAAAAAGAGAAAAAAAGAGGATTATCAAATATTTTGGTGGCGGAGGACGAGAACCATGGAAATGAGTTTGGAGGGTGTGTGATGGGATAAGCAAGTGTGGAAAGGAGATCGGAAGTTGTGAACTGTGTTGGAAGAGAAGGTGGTGAAGGAGGAAAAGAGCAATGGCGGTGAGGTAAAACGGAATCAAAAGAGTTTCTATGAAAGTAATGGTTGGATAAGACCGGGAGTTGGGAAAAGCCGAAAGAGAGAAAGTTTGTGGAGAAAGTGGTCGATAAGGAGGAAGGAAGAAAAAGAAGGTAACAGGAATTTTGGTTTTTTACTTTCGGAAGTCTGTGGCTGAAATGAGGAGGAGGCGTGGGGGATTCTCATCAGATACCGCCACCGCAGTTTGGAATATATTAGTTTTTTACCTTGTGGTTTTCTTCTTTTTGGCTCTGAATGGTTTAAATTTTTACTTGTCTGCTGATTTGATTATTACCTCTTTTTGCTTATGCTGTTGGATTATCGCTTTTTGGAGTACAGTCACTTTTTTATTTTAACACAGTATTTTCTTCACCTCCTGCGCAAGTTCGTTTCATTTTGGAAAAGTAATTGTATCACCTCGGATCTGCCCTTCTTTTTGGGTGATCCTGGAACTACAGTACTTTTTTCCTCTCTCTCACTTACGTCTGTTGGATTATAAAATAAGAAGGAAGAAGAGAGGCGTGGAGTGAAAGTAAAGAGGAGAAGAAGAAGAAGAAGAAAAGTGGTACTTGAAGGACTGTTTCCCTTTTTTTGTGAACATAAACAATATATTGTTTATAGTGTGAAATTGTGGGAAAGGTACTATGGATAAAAAAATAGATGATCAAGTTAAGAAGGATGATGGGAAAAAGGTGGGAGATGATGACCCTGTGGTGAAATAAAAAAAACAGAAGGGAAAAAAGAAAAGGAAAAGAGAGAAAATAAAGGACAGGTAGTTCTCCAATATAATTTGATGAAGTTGTGCTGATGTCTGAATTCGGAAAATTGGGTAATAGATTGGAGAGGATGGAAGCACATATGCAAAGAAGTGAGGAGATAAGGGCTGAATCTCATAAAAATCTTGTAATGATGTTTAATGAATTTGTCCAGAAAGCCAATGCTAATTTGGATAATATGGAAAAAGCCATTGTATCCACCCAAGAAAATGTGAAAATGATTAAAATGGAGATGAAAGAAATTCAGAAAAAAACAATATGATTACAATGTTAAGATGGATGTGCAGGAAAGGAGGGTGGATATGATGGAAGAGGCCATGAGAAAACAGAATTTGGTTATTAGAAAATTGTCAGAGAAAAAACCAGATCAGTTGAAAATTCGAATTTTGGATTGGTTGAATAATCTTAATATGGGTAAAAAATTTGTGGCCGAGGATATAATTAATATATTTCGATTGGGTTCAAAGAGAATGGGCAAAGTTTGGAATGTTTTAGTTAAGTTTGCAAATGTTGGTGATAAACTGAAGGTGATGGCACATGTAAAACAAATGGGAACAGGTGTTCTAAAAATTGATGGTGACGATGTGGAGGTTTACAATGATATTTCTATTGAGGAACAAAATTGGAGGTATAAAATGAAACCAGCAACAAAAATTCTTCGAGATCAAGGGATCAATTATTATTGTAGGTTCCCATTGCAAGTGAGATTTTTTTTATGCAAAAAAAATGCATACAATTGATTCGGGAATGGACCCTCTGGAGTATTTTCGAATGATTGGTTTAATTAGAGGTGGTACACAGGAATGGTCATCTTTGAGGCAAGCATTGATGGAAACAGGGGCTATTGAGAAGACGCAGATCGAGGAAGAATTGGATGGAGGGAAGAGTCTGGGGGAATTGAGTGTGGTTGAAGTGACGGAGTCTGATGAGGGATGAATGTTTATAAACAATTATTGACATATATACTCAGTTGAAATTAATAGAGAGTGCGCTTGAGTATGTAGTTGGTACTTTAGGTACATTCCCGTGTCCCCCCTCTCTTTGGGAAAACTTATTTTTTACAGAGGTGACTTTTCGGAAGGAAAGTAGAGGGGTGTAGAAGACTAGATTTTTAATTTTTCAAGCTTTTTTTCTATTTTTCTTCTTTTTATATTTTTATTGTAGTTTATTGTTTTTGAATGTTGGGTTTAATTGGTATAGAATGTTTAGTAAAATGAAGGTCATGAGAAAATAGAGGGTGTTTCTGTAGAAAACTCTCCATGAAGTTTATTAAAATATTGATGTGGAATGTGAAAGGTACTGGCTCTCAAGTTAAACGCAAAAGATTGGAATCAGCTCTCAGAAAAGATCGTCCTTATATATATATATTTTACAAGAAACACATCAAAAATCGGAAAGCACAAATAAATTATTTTTAGGTTGGACACAAATTTATGAAAAAGCTTATGGTACTTCAAAAGCAAGAGGGGTCGCAATATTAATTTCGACCAGAATGGGCTTTACCATAACAAAAAGTATTTCTGATCCGGAAGGTAGATTTTTGATTGTAAAAGTTATGATTGATGATGAGGAAATAACACTTGTGAACATATACACCCCAAATGATCAACAAGACAAATTTTTAGATAAGGTATATCATATCCTGAAAAAAGAGAAGACGGGAAAAATGATAGTAGCAGGTGATTTTAATTTAATTAGATCTAATATGGACTGTACTAGTGTATCGAGAGATAGAATAAGATCAAAAATGAAAATATTAGATAATTGGATTAAACTTTTAGGTTTAAAAGATGTGTGGGGAGAAGTTAAAGGTTCAGAAAGAATTTACACATATTTTTTGCAAGTCCATAATTCCTATTCTAGAATAGATATTTTTTTTGTTACAGATAATATATTTAAGAATATAGAGGAAATTGATGTTGGAATTTTTAAAGAGTCAGATCATGCAAAAATGTTAATGCAAATAGGAGTTGGAACGATGGCAGAGAAGCGAAATAGTTGGAGATATGACCCAAAAATGTTTGGGGATCTCAAAAACAAAGAAAATATAGAAATGATTTGGAGTCAATATTGGCAATGGAATGTTACAGGTGAAGTGGTGTATAATATAGTCTGGGATACCATAAAGTCGGTTTTCAGAGGAGAATGTATCTAGTTGAATAGTATTAGAAATAAACAGTTAAAGGATAAGCATGAAAAAATTGAGAAAGAAATTAAACAGCTTCAAGAGGAGCATATAAAAACAGGGAAGAAACAAACACTTGCAAATATACAGAGATTGAAAAGGGAATTAATAGGCAAAGATATAGAAAAGGTTACAAAAGATTTGATATATTTAAAAAGGGAATACTTTGAGTATAGTAATAAAAATTCAAAGTTATTAGCTAGAGCTGTGAAAGAAAAGAGTATTAGGAGAGAAATAGGTGTTTTGACAAATCAGCATGGAGTGAGGTGCAATAAAACAAAGGAAAAGGTAGAAATTGTTAAGGAGTTTTATCGAGAGTTGTATTCTGAGAAAAATATAAAAGTAGGGCGATTAAGGGAATATTTGGAAAATTGGAAGGGAATTAAAATTAGAGATGATCATAAAGATAGAATGGAAGCTTTAATAACAGAGAAAGAGGTAAAAGAATTGATACAGAAGTTGAAAATGAATAAAGCTCTGGGGGAAGATGGATTTACAGCGGAATTTTATAAACAATTTAAAGAATCGGCAGTGCCGAGACTTTTGAAGCTGTTTAATTATATACTAGATGGTGGACTATTACCGACTTCGTGGTATAGATCAGTAATTGCTTTGATTCCTAAGCCGGGAAAAGACTTAGACAAGATAGAGTCATATAGACCAATTTCATTGATAAATCAGGATGCAAATTTTTTTACAGCAATATTAGCAAATAGGTTAAACGAATTTATGAAGGAATATATAAATAAAGATCAAGTAGGATTTATGAAGGATAGATATATGGCGGATCTTACAAGAAGAGTAATTGACTTGGTAGATATTGCAGGGCAAAAAAAGGAAAGGATTGGATTATTGTCCTTAGATATTTTTAAAGCTTTTGATTCCTTGCAATGAATCACAATTAAAGAAATTATAAGAAATTTCGGTTTTGGTACAAAATGTATAAATTTAATTGATCAGCTATATCAGAAAGGTACAACTAGGGTTAAAGTTAATGATGTATTAACAGAGGATATTAAATTAGAAGCAGGGACTAGACAAGAATGTCCATTATCACCAATATTATTTGTGATGGCCATGGAATTATTAGCAACATTAATAAGAGATGATAAAAAGATTGAGGGAATAGAAGGAATAAAAATTAATTTATATGCAGATGACACAATGATTATAATGAGAAATCCCATGAAGGCAATGGAGTGAATTCATATACATTTGAGATACTTTGAGGAAATGACAGGATTGAAAGTGAACTGGGATAAATCGGAAGCGATTCTTTGTAATGTGGGTGATGAAGAACAAAAAAAATTAGGGAAAAATATAATATACAAATTAAAAACAGTGTGAAATATTTAGGAATAAACATTGCACATAAAATTGAAGACCTTAAGAAATTGAATTATGATAAACAAATAACAGAAATTAAAGGGAAAATAAAGCAATATAGTAAACTGAATTTGTCCTGGTTTGGTAGGATTGCATTATGCAAGATGAAGTTGTTGCCAAGGATAAATTTTTTGTTTGATGTCCTCCCTATTCAATTAAAGGGAAAAAGATTTAATGGAGGAAAAAGATCAAGAATTACCAAAAGTTTATGGTATGCATCACAAAAAGAAGGTGGTTTAGGCCTTTCAAATATTAAACATTATTATAGAGCTTTTCAATTAAAAATATTGTTAAGGTTATAGCCAGGTCAGAAGTTATTTGGGACAAGATAGAAATTAAGGAATTACAAGGAAGCAGTGATGCAATTTTTTTGGACAAAGATGTAAAGATAAAGACGAATAATCAATTGACAAAAGCAATGTTAGCAGTTTGGAGAAATATTAAAGGGAAACTTGCCCCAGGGGTTTCTCCGATAATAGACATGGATGATATAAAGATGTTTCCCGTAAAAATTGATAAAAGAATAAAAGATATAATGTTGAGGAATGATGTGTTTTTGTTGAAAGATTGGATAAAAATGTCTGATGATCTAGAACTGAGAGCTGAAATATTTTACCAAATGAAACTGAATTGGCTACAAGTAATTTTAATAAATAAATGGGAGAAGAATTATAAGGATGAACCTAATTTAAAGAGGGATAAAACGGAATTTGAAGAGATGATTTGTAAAATAAGAAAAGGAGAAATGGGGATAAAAGAGTTAGTAAGTAAAATATATAAGATTTTAAATAAGGATGAAAATTCACAAGAGGTTTTGAGAAAATTATGGGAAGAAGATTTGAATATAAAAATTTCAGAGTCCCGATGGAAAAGCAAATGGAGGGGAAGAGTTATGAAGAATCTTTCAGTTAGACTAAAATAACATAATTATAAAATATTGTGGAGGTGGTACCTGACTCCAGTTAAATTATCTCGAATGGATAATAGTAAAACACAGAATTGTTGGAGATGTAAAAGCGATTTTGGAACATATGAACATATGTGGTGGAGTTGTAAAGTGGTAAATGCTTTTTGGAAAATATTCGAGAAAGAAGTATCCGATATTTTTAGAGTTGATTTTAAGCTGGACTCAGGTATCGCCCTATTGACAGAAATGGATAATATAAATATGAGTGCAAATAATAAAGAATTGCTATCTATAATGTTAACAGCTTTAAGATTATGTAAAGCAAGGAAATGGAAGAGTGATTTAACATTGAAAATAGATGAATGGTATAAGGAAATGTGGGAAATTGCCCTGAATGACAAATTGACATGTGAATTGAATGTGAAGAAAGGTATTTTGAAAGAAAACAAATTTTGGGAAATATGGAAACCTTTTGTGAAATATGTTTTAATATGTGATAAAGGAGATAAACCAGTACCTCAACACATGAGCTTTTGGAGTGATTAAAACAAAACAATGATCTTCATGGCATGTATATATCACTGGGTGTTGTTATTATTATTATTATTATTATTATTACTATTATTATTATTATTTTAATACAATAAGTTGAACCTTATACATTTTTTGGAATTTTAGTAACCTATGTGACATACTGTAAAATATTCGATAAATATAAGGTTCTAGAGTAATATTGTTTTACAATATTATTATAGCGGAATTTAAGTATTTTAATGAAATAATTTGTTTTATATGTTTATGTATTTTTCTGTAATTTTGTTCTTTTTTCTTTCTCTAAAATTAATTAATTAATTAATTAATTAATTAATTAATTAATATATATATATATATATATATATATATATATATATATATATATATATATATATATATATATATATATATATATATATATATATATATATATATATATATATATATATATATATATATATATATATATATATAAAGAAGTTAGTCCAGCCAATGTCAAAATTTGCAGCTGTTCCTCTAAGTCCTGCAGAACTGGAGTCTTTAGCCTAGAAGGTTCTGGACCTTCATAAGCTCCACCTGGAGATTCTGGGTGGCTCAGTTATATAGAAACTGGTCCTTCCTCCCAGAAGCTGCCTCACCAGTGACAGTCAGTAGACTTGAAGTTGTGATTGCATGCCTTGTTCCTGCTGTCAAAGATCTTTGCAGGCGCACCCCCCCAATAACGGACACAGACAACATTGAAAGTGGATAACAGCATAGGGCCACATTTATTGATTCAATGCCCTAGTCCGAATTATAAATTTGTATTGGTAAAACGACCAATCATAATTCCTAAGGCAAGCAGGCCGAAGTAACACTGGTAAGGTACCACCCCAAAATTGCCAACGGCAATTGGTTACAATGTATCAATTTGTATCAATTTGTTTGTTGACAACAAACAAATTGTTGACCGTAGTCAATAACTAACTCATGACCCCACCCTCTGACGCGTATCCGTGAAATCACAGGGGTGATGCATGCTGGTTAGCAATCGTCATCACCCCATCGCCTGGTTCGTCGTTGACCGGACAACGTTTAACTAATTTATTCCTGTCTAGTCTTGTCCAGTCAATTGCGAACCTGCCGGATACTTGTGGGTCATACTGTTTACCTTACCAGTGCTACCCGCCAATGTGACCAAAGTCAGCAGTAGGAACACAGAAAGATCCCTGTATCAAACCATAGCAACAGTGTGGGATGGGCAAAAAAGCCAGGACCCGGAGCCAATATGGGTCCCAACCAAAAATTCCCACCCGGCCCCGAAGCGACCAAAATATCACACTGTTAACTAGGGAGGGGGTGGAGGGGAAAAAACTTCTCCGCTCCGTCGCTGAGGTAAAATGGCAGCTCGGCTGCCTCGTGGCCAGCCTTTTTATAAGGGAGCTGGCCACGCCCCTAACTACCCGGATTCTCTGTCCTGTGGGGGGGGGGGCCCGCAAAGGGCGCGGCGGCCATTTTGGCGCCGCGCTTGCATTGCAGGCGCACCCCCCCAATAACGGACACAGACAACATTGAAAGTGGATAACAGCATAGGGCCACATTTATTGATTCAATGCCCTAGTCCGAATTATAAATTTGTATTGGTAAAACGACCAATCATAATTCCTAAGGCAAGCAGGCCGAAGTAACACTGGTAAGGTACCACCCCAAAATTGCCAACGGCAATTGGTTACAATGTATCAATTTGTATCAATTTGTTTGTTGACAACAAACAAATTGTTGACCGTAGTCAATAACTAACTCATGACCCCACCCTCTGACGCGTATCCGTGAAATCACAGGGGTTATGCATGCTGGTTAGCAATCGTCATCACCCCATCGCCTGGTTCGTCGTTGACCGGACAACGTTTAACTAATTTATTCCTGTCTAGTGTTGTCCAGTCAATTGCGAACCTGCCAGATACTTGTGGGTCATACTGTTTACCTTACCAGTGCTACCCGCCACACGGAGGGGCTTCAAAGAAGACCTGACGCCCCCCCCCAGACCGTCAGCTCGGTCAACAGGCCTGCTCGCCAGTCACCCAACAGGAGGTCCATACCTCCTCGCGACAGGTGGACCCCATCCCCTGCATACAGGTCATAATTTTGTAGGCTAATATCGGGGTGATGACTAACCCGTCCCCAAGCCCTGGTGGCAAGAAACCGCGCCACTGCCTTATTGACCGCGCGCCTAGCGCGGTCAAGAGCCAGGAGGTTAACGCCCCCTCTGTAAGTATGGCGCGGAACAATGTCCGACCAAACCAGGGTTGTGGCAGGCCAGACATAATGCAAGTAGGCGAGTTCCTCGCAAATCGCATGTTTGAGCGATAAGCCGGTGACCTGGCCCAAATCATTGCCCCCCAGGTGGATGATTAGAATGTCAGGCGGGTCAGCACCCAGGCCAGAAAAAAGGAAAGGCCGCAGCTCCCGCCATAACATCCCAGGCTTACCATGCCATGCGAGACTGGCGTGGTCACCCAGTCCCAGTCGGGGTCCCCACTCTGTCGCCGCAGCGTAACGCGCTGCCCTGTGCACATAGCTGTGGCCCACCAGCCATACTGTCACCGGTGTAATAGGACACCCAGGGTCTGTAAGAAAATTGAGAAAAAAGGCGGTAAGGTGACTGGATTGGTACTCATGGCGGGAGTGGGCGCACATAAAACTGAAAACATTGCGAGCCCCACCTCCCCATGCTGCGTATGTCAGCCCCAGAGTACCCAAAAGCAGCTGCTGTAGAGGCTGCACCAATACGGAATGAATGTGTGCCATAACGGGCACCTGGTAGGCCCACCCTGGTGAGGGCTCTGGCTGTCACCTTCCAAAACTGAAATTTAGTAAGGGGAGACCCATCTTGGTGACAGAAAAACGGGCCGTGGTGCATGCCACGCAGTGCCAGGAATTCCTGTAGGGCACCAACCGGACAGATGTCTGCCAAAGAACACCGTAGCAGTCTTACTCCACTGCCTACGCCATGCTGATCTGTTTTAGAGGAGCGTATCCTCAACTGGGCCCAGTCTTTGGCAACATAGACATCTTCGAGTTCCAGTGCCCTACCACTTGCATCCGCCTTAGACAGCATCACGAGTTCGCTGACGCGGAGCGCTCCAAAAAATGCCACCGTTGTGGCTGCATGAAAAAGGGCTGCCTCATAATGATCAAAACAGAGGCCTGGCCAGCCCCGGGCCAACTGGGTAAGAACCCCTGGGGAAATAGGGTGCCGGTCGTCCGGGCAACGCCCGCGCTCGCGCACCCACCCCTCCAAAACATGTCTCACACGGAAGTCAGAGGTGGTATCCACATGACCCCCTACTTTGGCCATAAAAGCCAACGCCGAAAGCTTGGATGCTATGGTGCGAGGTGCGAGGCCCTGTGCATGCAGGTGAACCATGAACCGCAGAACATGGTCCACCGGAATCGGCCAGGTCTCTGGCAAGTGAAATTGAGCAGCAAATGCCCTATATGAATAGAATGCTTGTTGATACGCCTTACGCGTGCGTGGCGCTAGTGACAGGCCAATCGCCCGGTTCACCTCTCCTTGCCAATAGTCCACATCTCGTCCGGGAGTGGCGAGGGAAATTCCTCCGCATCCGGGGCCAAGGCGCGGAACCGGGAGATCTGCAGGCGGGACAAAGCGTCAGCAATATCGTTATTAACCCCTGGGACATGCCTGGCCCTGAACAAGACGTTGAGGCGCAGGCAGCGCAGCACAAAATGGCGCACTAGATCCATAACCCTGGGCGATTTGGAAGTCTGTGCATTGACAATGTGTACAACGGCAGCATTGTCACACCAGAAATGCACCACCGAATTTGCCCACTGTTCGCCCCATAGCATCAAAGCCCCCAGGATGGGAAAAAATTCCAGGTATGTGAGATTCCGCAGGCGACCTGTGCCTGCCCATGCCGGTGGCCACCCACCATAGGCCCACTTCCCATTGAAGTACATCCCATAACCCAGGGATCCTGAGGCATCAGACTGGATCTGGAAATTGGGGGATGCCAGGAGGTCAGACCTCCAAAATGAGACCCCATTAAACTCCCTCAGGAATTGCAACCAGACGAACATGTCTGCCCTGATACCCCGGGTAAGCCTGACTCTGTGGTGGGGCCTGATTAACCCTGCCATGGCGTCACATAAGCGCCGGGCAAAAGCCCTGCCCGGAGCGACCACCCTGCAGGCAAAATTAAGGTGCCCATGGAGCACCTGCAGTTCCCTCAGGGATGCCTTACGCTTGGCCAGCAATTCCGAGATAAGGGCCACTATCCTGGACACCTTATCACCCGGCAACCTAGAAGCCTGCACTACTGTGTCAATCTCAACCCCCAGGAATACTAGCTTGGTCGATGGGCCCTCGGTCTTTTCGGGCGCTAAAGGGACACCAAGTTCCTGCATTAGCGTCTGAAATGTGTTAAGGAGACGTGCACACGTGTCCCAGCCCCGTTCACCCCCGAATAAAAAGTCATCCAGGTAATGGGCTACAGACCGGGACCCTGACCTGCGGACGAAGGCCCATTCTAGGAAGGTACTAAAACGCTCGAAAGCCGAGCATGATATGGAGCAGCCAAAAGGCATGGCCTTATCGAAATAATATTCCCCCTTAAATTTAAAACCCAGCAATTCAAAGTCGCCCGGGTGCACCGGCAAAAGGCGAAAAGCCGACTTAATGTCACACTTGGCCAGCAGGGCACCCGGGCCACACGCGCGCACCATGCGCAGCGCCTGGTCAAACGATGTATACCTGACTGAACAAAGGTCATCAGGGATAGCATCGTTGACCGATCGGCCGGCTGGGTAGGACAAATGATGAATAAGACGAAACTCACCTGGGGACTTTTTGGGCACCAAACCCAGTGGTGAAACCTTAAAATTGGGAAACGGGGGTGCGGGGAAGGGTCCAGCGACCCTGCCCGCGTCTAACTCCTTTTTAATGCTGGCCGAAGCCACCTCCTCCCTTCCTCTGAGGGATAAAAGGTTAGGAGCATCCTGAGGGAACCTATCACCCATAAAAGGGATACGAAATCCCTGCTTAAAACCTTGAAGTAGATACTCCCCGTCCTCCCCCTTCGGGTACGATGCGAGCCAGCGCTCCAGCATGTCCACGTTAATTGGGGAGGGGGCCTTTTGGAGGACTAGCTCCATCCGCGGCAGCTTTGCCAGCCCACTGTCCACCCCTCCCTCTGCCTCGTGCCCCCCCAGGCCTGGGACAAGCAGAGGCTGCGTGGGGGCCAGAACATGTGGGACACTCATGCTTATACCTGCAATTCTTTCGATTGCAGGAACCATTTGACGAGAAAGTCCAGCACAGCAGGCGGGCTGGAACCCCCTGCCCCGCCGGTTGGCGGGTAACCTGCGCTGGAGCCGCTCGCTGGACCGCGTGTCCACAATGGTATCTATCCCCCGGGGCAGGGCGTGTGGGTGTCATGTACAAGAGCCACAGTCTCTGGCACGGCTCATCCCATCTCATCTCGGGGTGGAGAGGAATCCTCATACGGAATTCCTCATCATATGCTAGCCATGAGGGGCCCGGGAAATCAACCATTGCCCTATATATGTTGTCCAAATATTGGACCATGGGGATAGCTAAATCCGGCCGCGCCCTCAAATATACCGCCATGTATATTAAATAGGCGGGAAGCCAGTTAGCCCAGGTACGCGGCGGCTTACGGCGGCGTGCCTGCTCCTTATCCTTCTCATCCTGACCCTCCCTTTCCTCCTTGGTGGGCTCTCTGTTCAGGAGTGAGAAGATATCTACGTACTCCCCACGCCATATCTTTTCCCTAGTAGCCTGTGCCAAGTGATCACCCAATGGCAAGGAATACCCTGCCGTCGGCAAAGCCGAAAAGGGGACAGCCGGCCTAGTAAAAGGGGCCTGAGCTAACCCAGCCACCCCCAGAACATTCCCCGCAGTGTAAGGACCAATGCCCACCCCATTGCCCAAGGTGGCAGTTGTTGTCGCCGGGTGGGCAGTAGACAGCGTGGCCCCCGCACCACCCGCGCGAGGCCAAGGCCATTGAAAGGCCCCCCCTATATTGGGAATGTGTGTGGATGTACTTGCTTGCACCGTATACTCACATGCTGCACCCCCGCGGGCCGCCCCCACCGGGGGTTCCGGCCCACTGGGGGCGTCGGAGCTCACGACCGACCTAGAGCTCATCACCGGGGCTTGACCTGCACCAGGTTGCTGGCTGGGGAGCTGCGAGGCAGTGGCCGAAGCCGCGCCACCCGCCTGCAGCAGCTCGACCCTCCCCGCCGGCTGTTGTCCTGCTGCCGACAGCACCTCAAAAGGAACCCCAAAGGGGGCTCCCGCCTGACTGGCCTGGGCCAAAGACGCCTCCAGGGCCGCAATGCGGGCCAGCAAGGTGTCCACGTTGACCATGGGCAAAGGGCCGGCCGGCCCGCCTGAGCCAGGCACGGGTACAGGTCCCTGCACCCCGGGGCCAGCATATGGCCATTGGCCAGCACCAAAGCCCGGCAGAGCTGGTGGAGAAACCTGCCAAGGCAGGGGGCCGCTCCACCCCCCAAGGCTAGAGGGCCCGGGGAGAGGCTGCGGCCCAAAAGGAACAGGCCCAACGGAGTGAGCAGGAGGAGGAGCGGTGTCCACCGCTCGTGGGCCGCGGGCCGGAGCGCCATCCGCGCTCACACTCTGCTCGCCCGCAGCGGGCCAAGGGGCAATAGACCCCATTCCGCCGGCCCCGGTCGGGGCTGGCAAAGGTGGCTGCTGAGGAGGTGGCACCACGGTCCTCCGACCTGGGTTGCGCCTCCTAACAGCGCGAGCTGAACTCGAAGCTGCCTTCTTCTTCGAAGGCATCTCCACCGAAGCAAAAAAGGGAAGCCGGCAAGGCAGAATCGCTATCAAAAGGCTTCCCGGTAAGCTAACGAGCGACGGAGACACAGGGGAAAAAACTTCTCCGCTCCGTCGCTGAGGTAAAATGGCAGCTCGGCTGCCTCGTGGCCAGCCTTTTTATAAGGGAGCTGGCCACGCCCCTAACTACCCGGATTCTCTGTCCTGTGGGGGGGGGCCCGCAAAGGGCGCGGCGGCCATTTTGGCGCCGCGCTTGCATTGCCTTACTCCTGAATCCTGCTCCAGAAGATTTCCTGCCTTGTTCCTGCTCCTGAAGACTCCCTGCCGGGTTCCTGTGGACTGATGCTGTGCTCACTGAGTTTTTCAGTAGTTCATTATGGTAGCCTTTAGCTTATGATTGGCTCCTACTGCTGATCCAACACTGATTGATCAAAATGACCATGTATGTACTTGAATTGCAGCATAATCCACTTTAATTTTCATTTTCATTTATACCTTTAAAAAGGCCCCTTAACCATTGGGTTCGTTCAAAGGCTCCCGCACCAGGCCCAACCATCCCTGACCTAGCCCTCCGCACTGACCATAACCCCTGCCTTCCCAACACTGTGGGGTTTTGGTGGTCGCCAGTGGGGCAGCCGCCCCACGAACACAACCAAAAAAAGAACTACAATTTCCAGAGTCCTCTGCACTGCGCAACCCCTCAGTCAATCAGGCTGAGGGATGCGAGCACAAAGAAGGCCGGGAACGCGCGCCCTGACTTTAAAAAAATAATTCCGGGAGCCAGAGGGAAAGACTTTGAAAGACCCAGCCGGAGCCAGGAAAAGCTAAGAGCGGTTGGTGGGGGTTAGGGGGTGGGTGGATGAGGCACAGCTCCAGTAACCATGCCACCCCCCGCCCCACCACCTAGCCCCCCCTCCCTAGCCCCCACCGACCGCACTTACCTTTTGTTGGCTCTGGCTGGATCTCTCAAACTCTTTCCCTCTCGGCGCGGCCTTCTGCATAGGGAGAAGCACTGGCCTTTCCTTCTGTCCCTGTGGGTGACATGGCCATGACACCCGCATGGACAAAGGAGAGGCTGGAGCACCTCCTGGCCAACTGGAGAGAAGGACTTGCTTCTCTCTGGGTTGGCTGGGGATGAAAGTTCCGTTCCCAGCCAACCCAGAGAGAAGCAAAGTCCCTCGGTGATGGGGATTCCTTCTCTCTGGGAGGCAAAGGTGCTGCAGAGAGGGGATACCCCCGCAGGATACCGCATTATTAAAGAGAGGAAACCAAGTGGTTTCTTCTCTTTAAAAATGGAGGGTTTGGGAGGGTGGTGGAATCGATCCCCTCTCCCGTGTCTTTTGGGTATGGGAGGTTTCGGGGGATAGACCCCTTTTGTCCCACCCCAACCCTTCCAAACCCAGGGGACCAGGGAGAGTGGATCGAATCCACCCCCTCCCAAACACTTCATTTTTAAAGAGAAGAAACCACTTGGTTTCTTCTCTTTAATAATGGGGTGTCCTGCAGGGGGATCCCCTCTTTGCAGGGTCCCCTGGATCAGGAAGGGTTGGGGGGACAGACCCCTTTTGTCCCCCCAACCCTTCCAAACCCAGGGGACCAGGGAGAGGGGATCGAATCCACCCCCTCCCAAACACTCTGTTTTTAAAGAGAACAAACCACTTGGTTTCTTCTCTTTAATAACGGGGTGTCCTGTGGGGGGGATCCCCTCTCTGCAGGGTCTCCTTGGCTCTGGTGTGGGGACAGACCCCTTTTGTGCCCCCCAACCCTCCTGAAAACAGGAGACCCGGGAGAGGGGATTGATTCCCCCACCCCAACACTCCATTTTTAAAGAGAAGAAACTGCTTGGTTTCTTCTCTTTAATAACAAGGTGTCCTGAAGGGGGATCCCATCTCTGCAGGGTCCCTTGAGTTCAGGGGTTGGGTTGGGTGGACAATACACACACACACTGCTCTCTCTCTCTCTCACACACACACACACACACATACAATACACACACACACACACACACACACACACACACACAAACACACACATGACACTCCTGCCTTGTCAGGAATTATTAATATGTGTGCTGGTGGTTGGAGTGATATTGTATGGGTGGTGGTGGGGGTGCACACCCAAAACCACCCCTAACCACCAACACACACTTTAAAAATGCCCGGCTGGCCAGGCACAAATATCCTAGTTGTGTTATATAAAATCTAGCCAGATACGTTTTACAGGAGTGTTTACAGGTGGGGGCACCTGTCTGGCCCACTCAGCTGTCTGAGGGGACATGGTCTGGCCCACAGTGGGAAAACATTGAGAACCCCCATTCTACAGGATATGATACCCACCTCTGTGAGTCCATGTTCACACACAATAAGTCTAAAATAAGAGGAAAGTAAACGTAAACTCTGTAGAGGATGAGGGGGAGATGGACTGATGATTTCAGCCTGCATACATCTTGCAGTGGTAGGGACTGCGGTGGCTCAAGTGGTTAAAATGATGAACTCGCTGACTGGAAGCTCAGAGTTCTATTCCCGGGTACTGCATTACAGAGTGAGCTTCTGTCTCTGTCTCTCTGTTGGCTCCTGCCAACCTAGCAGTTGGAAAGCAAGAAATTGCAAGTAGATAAATAGGGACCACTTCGGTGGGAAGGTAAGCAGTGTTCCGAGCATGCCGAGCAGTTGTTTCCTTGTCCAAGGAAACAACTGCAGACACAGACAACACTGTCTCTTTGGCTATAAACAGAGAGGAGCACTGAACCCTAGGGTGGATACGACTGGCTTTTGAGCACGGGTGACCTTTACCTTTACCTTACATCTTGAAGCACCTTGCTTTAGCATGAACAATGAACCAAGCCACTGCCTAAATCATTTTCCCCTGCTTCCTGCATGCAGATAAAATACTGACAGTGAAATATTAGAATTCCAGAAGGCATATTCCCCACAGGAGGGAAAGCAATTTATTAGAAATTTAAAACTATAATTTGTTGTCATCCATCTCAAACATTGACACTGAGAAATCTCAGAACAGCAGCAAAAAGTACTGCCACTTTTCCATTACTACAAAGTCTCATACTATATCTTCAAAAGTTTTCCTCAAATTGTGGACCTACATGATAGGGACCTCTTCTTAATTATCAATCAGCACCGTAAGATTCCAAATTCATCATACCACCAAAATGACTGGCCAGGACTAAGGACGAAGAAGGTACTCTGACTTCAGCAGATATTTTTACCAAACAAATTTGTATGTTTGTGATACAGTGAGATATGCAGGAAAACACAGAGAGCTGTCAATGGATTTGCTCAGTCTAGCAGAACGGGGAATGGGTGATTCCCACTTCCACTCTGAAGACACTTTTGTCTCCTCAGAATTTGTACCTTTAGGTCAAGAAAAGTGTTGAGTCCTGTTTTTTGTGCTGCAAGTGCCTGTGGGGATGAGAAAAGGGAAATAGCATGACACTGAATTAAGAGAGTGTTGTGTATTAAGGCACAATTGCAGTAGCGTGGGCAGCGCATTGCAAGAGGAAAATGGCAGTTTCCCACAATCCAAATTAGGAGCCTAAAGTGGCATGAAAACCCCTCTACAGGACGCACTCATTATGCTAATCTGAGCCCTGTGATTGGTTACAGTTTTGGATCCTGTTCTCCATTGGTTAATTACATATATACCCTGTTATGATTGGATAGTTATGGTTATCTAGCGGGTCGCTAATTTGCATCAAGCAGCCACCACCAAGGAGACACTATATAAGCCCCATGAGTAAACAAGGGTGGGGCCGGACCAGATCTACACTTCCCGCTCCATACAGGTAGCCAGCGACGTGCTAAGCCTGGGTCTCCTCCATTATGCTACACTTCTATGGTAGCTAGCCTTTGCCTCATACACGGTAAGATTCCGGAGGGACTGATTCCATTGGGATTGTATATCCATCTCTGTGTCTGGAGCACCTTGTAAGCTCACCTCTAAACGACTGTTGAATAAAGACTTGTTGCTGTTTTGTTCATCGTTGTCTGGATTGGTGCTTATAAGGGCCAGACATAACATTGGTGATGAGGATGGGATTGAAGAACGATGAGATGGCTGACCAAATCCCCCTTTGACTGCGACCATTCAACACCAGGAAGCCTTGCCTGTGGCTGTACTACAAGGTCCAGCTGGAGAGCTACTTCACAGTAAGAAAACTTGATCGGGCGCTGTGGAAGGCAACGTTCTTGACCCACTGCAGGCTAGAGACTCTCAACGTTGTCTTGAAGCTTCTGCCGCCTGATGTGCTGCAAAAAGTTTCTTTGCCGGCATTGCTGCACACGCTGCGCGAGCACTTCCAGCGCAGGTTGGCCCTTGAAGATAAAGAATTGCCGGGTCCAGCTATGACCATGTCCACCTTTTCGGAAGCCTCCAGCCAAGACCACAAAGACCTCGTCAGCTCACCACAGGGAACACGGGGACCAACACCAACACCTGAGTCGGTTGCACCATGCCGAGGTTGTGGGAAATGGCATCTCTGCACTGAGTGTCCCTTCAAGAGCACGCAGTGCCACCGTTGCAGGAAAACAGGCCACATCTCCACGGTCTGTAGGCAATGAATCAAAAGCTTGCTGAAACTCCAGTTCTGCATAGCCAAGATCTTCACAAGCTCAGGGCTGATGATGAGAGATGAGACCTGAGGGACAGAATCATCATGGACCTCAGTATTGAAGGGGTACCTTTCCGTTTTGTGGTGGACTCCGGTTCCTTCCTCTCCATCGTGACCGAAGATAAGTATTGCCGCATTCCGCCTGACCTCAGGCCCAAGCTCAAGGGCCTCCCGGGCAAGTTAGTTGACTTGTGGGGTTGCAACATTTCAGTTTGGGGAATAGGGAACTGTGAAGTCCATTATAACTATGTCTACGTGAGTCTTCCCCTCGTTGTTGCAAAAGTGGATAAGATAAACATTATGTGGTCCCAATGGTTCGGGGCCCTAGGTATTTGCTTTATGGGAATCCAATGGGGGTGGGGGTGGGTGGGGAGAACCAGTCCTTTGTATCGAGGATGAGCCCCAAGCATTGTTACCACCCAGGGAAGGTTTGTCCCAAGGGCCCCCGGGAAGCGATTCCATCACTGAAGAGTTAAGTGCATTCTTTTCCCTACATGCGCATGTTGTGCACAAAGACAGTGACTTTGCCCAAAAGACTGATTATTCTGAACTGTTTGATTTGCAAGAACTTTTGCCCCCTGACGTACTGAACTTTGAAAATCCTGACTCTTGGGACGATTTGGCCATCACTTCGCTCAAACTGTCCCTGAACTTTTCAGCTGCTTCTAAGACTGACTCCCTGTTGTTTGATGTTATTGTGTGGGTGGACAGTGGGTGGCCACCACCTCCATACAATGCGGAGGCAAGTGTGTATTACCGGGACCACAAAAAAATCTCAGTTTTGGTAGGGTGCTTGTACAGACTTTGCAAAACAGTTGTTCCATGTGGGTTGTGGGTCAAACTGCTACAGCACATGTTAAGAGGGTCCCAGGGTTTCTTCCGCTCATAAACTGTTCTATGTAGCTATTTCTGGTGGCCAGGAATCGGACACACCATTGAGATTTGGGGGCTACAACATAGTACTGTGGGCACACATGATTCTGGAAGGTTTCCAGTTTCCCCAGCGGCGGGTAAGGGCTCATCGTCTCCTGGGATTGGAGGGGAGCTGCAGGTATCACAATCACCCTCGAACATAGACTGGTATGAGAAGGAGCGCTGGATGCAGGCTCGCTTCCCCAGGAGGAAAAGGGGAGGGTTGAGGGAGCACTCTCAGTCCCCAGGGTTGGAGGGGCAAGGACAGAGAATGCAAGACCTCCATACACCGAAGCAAGGGAGCTTTCCTCAGGCAGTACTGGAGAGCGTGCAGTAAGTCCTTTCTTGCAGGTGGCTCTGGAAGTAAATTCAGGAGCAGTTCTCGCTAAAGATGCCTTAGCTGTGGTAGATATTCAGCCCCGGCCCAGGTGAAAGAGTCCAGGGTTGATAGGGAACAAATGGGCCAGGAACTTGGAGCAAGAGAGTTCATTGCACACACCACATGTGAGGTCTTCACCAGTTAATCCTGCGTGAAAAGGCAGGGAGCTACACCACTCGACAGACTTGTTTGCCTTGAGCTATACACATACAAGACACCCACGGATGCAAGGTTCTTTGTTAGCACCGCAGAGCACCAGAAAAATACATGGGTCACAGAACACAAGCTGGGATGGCAGCAACCAAGAGTTAGTTCGTCTTCCAGATGAGGATTCATCATCTTAGTTAATTTGAGGGTCCCTACTGAAAATTTAGGGGGGAGGAATGTTGTGTATTAAGGCACAATTGCAGTAGTGTGGGCAGCGACTTGCAAGAGGAAATCGGTGGTTTCCCGCAATCCAAATTAGGAGCCTAAAGTGGTGCGAAAACCCCCTGCACAGGGCACACTCATTATGCTAATCCAAGCCTTGTGATTGGTTACAATTTTGGATCTTTTCTCCATTGGTTAATTACATATATACCCTGTTATGATTGGTTAGTTATGGTTATTCACCGGGTCGCTACTTTGTATCAAGGAGCCACCGCCAAGGAGAAACTATATAAGCCCTACGAGTAAACAAGGGTGGGGCTGGACCAGATCTATGCTTCCCACTCCGTACAGGTAGCCAGCAACATGCTAAGCCTGTGTCTCCTCCATTATGCTACGATTCTATGGTAGCTAGTCTTTGCCTCGTACATGGCAAGATTCTGGAGGGACTGATTCCATTTGGATTGTATAGCCATCTCTGTGTCTGGAGCACCTTGTAAGCTCACCTCTAAAAGACTGTTGAATAAAGACTTGTTGCTATTTTGTTCATCATTGTCTGGACTGGTGCTTATAAGGGCCGGACATAACAGAGAGCCTACATGGGTGCCTATTGGCAGACCTCAGTTTGGAAACATGGAAGCCATAGTTAATTATAGACTCATTGGTGGTGCTAAACAAATTATATTAGCTGGGATGGCATTTATTGAATGCAATATTGGTCATAAGGATAATCATAGCAATCTAAATCATAAAACACATTACAAGCACATTACAAATGCTATCCTTTACTCACAATAAGGTCCTTCTAATGGCACAGCACATGAACATTGTAGGCCAAGTAAATCAAGCAATCTCTGTTTCGCTTGTAAGATGCATATCCAATTCTCAAAGATTCTATCACCTGTTCTTTTATAGGGATCACAATTTTCCTTAAAGATAAATAATTACACTGCTTCATTCATTATCTTGTCTGTAAATTATATTAGACCTTGAATCTTTGTTTCCTGGAAATACATCTGAGACTAAATGAACCTCATTACACACTATCCATGTATGAGATAATAGGGGTAAAAGAACAAATCACAGCCTATCATAATTAATTGCTAGATCCCAATATTACAATCTTCACATTTGCAGTAGAAGGGTTTTTTGTGTCTTTTTTGAAAATGGTAAATTCATTCATGGGAGACTTCATTCACTGATGTCTAAATACAAGGGTAGAAGTTTGAGAAGCCTTCTTACTGCAGCTTTTAAATGGTAAAGAGAGATAAACACAATGAGATTTGTATCAATGCTTATGATAAATGAATCCCTTTGCAAAATTTTACAGCTAAAAAGGTTATTTACTTAAGAGAGATTTTTCTGTATGTGTAAAGGTCAGATTTTTTTTAGATTGCTGTGAAATTGCTTCTGCCTTTTAGCAAATCTTCCAAGACAGCTCCTCTCCTTGCAGTGTTGACAAGGACGTGAAAGGACATGGCCTAAAGAAATTAAATGAGTAACATAAATTTGTATCTTGATTCTTCTGGAACTGTGGAGCATAAAACAAACTTGCCTATGGAAACAGTATCAACCTATAGCACTTTAGACTACAGGTATATTGGGGTGGGTGTGTATTTTTTGACCAAAAGCTATATATTTACATAGATTAGTAGACTAATAAAAATATATAAATATA
The DNA here is from genome assembly GCA_035047345.1 of Bradypodion ventrale. Taxonomy (NCBI): domain Eukaryota; kingdom Metazoa; phylum Chordata; class Lepidosauria; order Squamata; family Chamaeleonidae; genus Bradypodion; species Bradypodion ventrale. The sequence continues at coordinate 284,132,934 of JAWDJE010000002.1, read as the reverse complement.
TGCTCACACATTATATAAAATATAACCCTAAGATTGTTTCTGAGGCCACTAGTCCACTCCAGCACCCCCATTTTCTGACAAGAAAGGTGAAGTGCACTTACTAGATACCTCTAAGAGTGGTGGATTACCTTCTAAATAGATTGCAAAGCTTGCTATGCCATTTTAAATTTGAAACTATTAGGATTTTTGAGAACTGGGGCTCCCAGCTACTTCTGTTGTCATCTTTTGTGTGTGGTTTGACACCATTTTAATGGTCTCTGTGGCCCCAGAGATTCTTAGGAACATAACCATGGTCCTTCAACCCGTCAGATTTGTCCACCCTTGCTATAAAAAGGGGGAAATGGAAAGAGAAAGCAAATATCTCTCACAAGCTAAAGTTGAGGGGTCCTGGACTCCAACATTAATGATGTTGTTCAGGTCAAGATGTCCAAGGCACCATCTTGTCTAATTTTATTAGAACAGTTTCAGCATATGACTCCTAATGATGTGGACAAGGTGACTTGGTTTACCACTAATACAACTCCTTTGCTACCACTGTCTCTTCCATATATTAAAATGCATATAAATTCTCATTTGTACTAAAGCTCATGTGTGTACAAATACAAACTTTTATACTGTATATGTGTGGCATATATTACTGAAGACCTGGCAAATGCATGCCATCTGTGGTTTCAGAAACTATGGTGTAATTGTTGTATAATCCTGCACTTGTCAGCCATTTTGACCTCAATTTAATGTGCACAGCAACTCTCCCAGAATAACCTTAATGATATAAAATGGTTTGCATTTTTAAGCAGGCTTGGACAAATATAAGGACGTGTAATTTCAATTAATAGAATATTACATCCAACCCTGATCTAATATTTTGCTCATTCCAAAATTGTTCCACTATTTACAATACCACAAGTGAGTTTTAGTCACAGTGGTGCCCTTTTGAATGGTACTCCATAGCTTTTCAATTATAAACTGGAATACAGAGTGGTGCTGTTAAAAGAATTACGAGCCCCTCTTTGAAGTCAATTGTACCATGTAGTTGGAACATGACATGGTGCAAATGCTTAATACTTTACAGTTGACAAACTTAAATGACAGATCACAGATGGTCAGATCTGTTACAGGCATTTGTGATCAGTGCATCACTGTGTTCAGAAGTGTCAGTCTAAAGAGGGGAAGGCTGATGTATCCAGGAAATCTTGGCATATAAACCAGAACCAGGCAATGAAGCTGTGGGTGCCCATGCCTGAAGAAGATTACAACACTCTACTACAGAGCTTTTTCAGGTGTGGCACCCACACTTTGGAATTTCTTACCAATTGAAGTTAGAACAGCCACCTCCTTATTGGTCTTACAAAAATGCTAAAAATGTTTTTGCTTAGAGAGGCTTTTCAAAATTAGATCTACCTATAATTATATTTGGATGATTGATTAAGAGCCATCTGACCCTTTTCTTTGCTTCATCATTACTTTTGGGAATTAATATGATATGGATTGGTGCTATCTAGATTTTTATATTGTTGCTTGGTTATTTCCTTTGTTGCTTTCTTGTAATGGTCTATATTTTATTTACTGTTTACCTGGCTTTATCTTGATTGTTTTGTGTACAGTATTGTTATTTTATTTTTGTTTTATAAGCCACACAGAGTAGTGTTTACACTAATTGATGGTGCATAAGTGAAATAAAAATATTTTAAATAAATAATCCCTGGTAACGGAATATGTCTCTTTTTGTACAATTGTTCCACATACCTGCTTCATCAATTCCACTCATCTGGATAAAAAAAAAGAAAGAGAAGACACAACTACAGAAAAACAAAAAAGGAAGACTGTGTAGAACCTACAGGCAGACTCTGGTTCAGCACAACTTACTGCAATAACTTAATTGATGGTCAGGCATGCCAAACTTTCAGAAACACTAATTTATTTTGAAGCAAAGGGTTTCAGTTCCTTCAAAGTAGGGATAATTGAAAAACATCATCTAGGCAACACATACTATTTACAGCCATTAGCACCACAAATTAATGGACATGTTAAACTTTACCTTGTGTATGATTCTTGAATTAACATTAACCAAATGCTTAGAAAACACTAAAATACCTTAGCTCCAATTCACAAACATTACACTTTATTTTTAAAAAAATGAGACCACTTACTTGTAGCTGTTGTATTTATCTCTGAACTCCAACAGAGTTTATGCAACAGAGTTTAGCCCTGGTCATTTATATTATTAGTGGGGTGGGAGTATGTGCATATATTTTCTGTATAGTTGTAATTTGTTATGTCTTGTTAAGTTGATAAGTAGATTTTTTTTTCAATCTCGTTCTGTACAGGACAATGACAATAAAGATTTATTTATCATATTAATGTCTGGTTAAAGATTCTCCTCCTGTTTCAAAATGGAAATGAAGTATAATTCATTGATTGATATTTAGGGTGCTTACTTTGGATGAGATATACATAGAATTGTTTTATAAGTTTCTCTCTATGTATGATGCTTAGTTTTGCCTTATGTAGCAGTAAGAAAATGTAAAATAAATACAACTTGTGTCCAAGCTAAGCTAATCAAGTGGTCTGTAGTCTCAGAAAGGTTGTCACAATAAAGTTATTAGTTTTTAAGGTACAGTATTTTGTTATGTTTCCTTCTTGCCATCTATATGTTAACTGACTTGCAGACCAGGCAGTTTGTTTTTGGGTTCCCCCATCTTCATTCTTCCTGTGAAGTTCCCTAACTCATGCCTTGGAAGAGGGACATTAAACAGTCTACTGGAGTTGTGCATCGCTGTAGAAAAAAATGAGACTGATGTAATAAATGGAGCATTTATTACTGAGCTCATAAAACAAGCCAAAGGGCCCTATTGACCTTTGCCAGATGTCTCCGTAGTCCTTGCCTGGAGGTTCTACTTCACATCTGGTGCCTTCAACTTTTTATCCTAAAAAGCAAGAGTAGGATAACATTTCCACCCTCATGGACCAGAGCACACTAAGCTTCTCTGTAATCCTCCATCTTCCAGAGTCCATCCAAATCCATGCTCAAAGATATTGTCTAATCATCTCAGCCTCTGCCACCCCCTTGTCCTTTTTGCCTTCATTCTTTACTAGCATCAGGAATCCTCATTTGGTGGCTAAAGTATTTGAGCTTCAGCTTCCAAGAAGCAGTCAGGTTTGATTTCCTTCAGGATTAACTGATTTGATCTCCTTGCAGTCCAGGGGTCTCTCACACGTCTCCTCCAGCACCACAGTTCAAAGGCAACTATTATTCTGTACTCAACCTTCCTTATGGTCCAGCTCTCACAGCCATTCATTACTACTGGGAAGACCATCACTTTAACTATATGGACTTTTGCTCACATGGTGTTTACTGTACTTTTTATTATGCTGCCTAGATTTTCCATAGCTTGCCTCCCAAGAAATAGCTTTTTATTTTATGGATCCCAAGAAAGTAAAATCTATCACTGTTTCCATTTCCCCCCTTCTATTTGCCATGGAGTGATTTAAAAAAACCCCAAAAAACCTTGAGTTCCAAGCCAACATTTTCACTCTCCTCTTTCACCCTCATCAAGAGGCTCTTTAGATCTTCTTCACTTTCTGCCATTAGGGTGGTGTCATCTGAGGTTGTTGATATCTTTCCTAGCAATCTTAATTCTGGTTTGTGATTCTTCCAGCTACACATTACTCATGATGTACTCTGCACATAAGTCAAATAAGCATGGTGACAATATACAGCCTCGTCACACTCCTTTTTCTATTCTAAACCAATTTGTTGTTCAATATCCAGTCCTACTATAGCTTCTTGACCTACAAACAGGTTTCTCAGAAAATAGCTGAGTTGGTCTGGTACTCCCATCTCTTTAAGGATTTCTCAAAAAAAAAAATGTGAGCAACACAATCAAAGACTAGTGTAGCCAATGAAAAGAAGACTCTTTCTGGGGCTATTTTTACTTTCCCTCCATCCTTCCCAAGTAACCTTTTGGACACCTTCCAGACTGGGCAGCTTATCTTATGGTCTCATATCTTTTAGCCTTTTGATTCTGTCCATGGGCTTTTCTTCGCAAGGATACTGAAGTGGGTTGCCATTTCCTTCTCCAGTGGATTACATTTAGTCTGAGTTCTCCTCTGTGGCCAGTCCATCTTGGGTGGCCCTACATGGCATGGCCCATAACCTCATCAAACCACACAAACCCCCTCACTACGATGAGGTAACATTCTTTGAGGGGGCAAAACATTCTTACAGAGTAGCTTTTAGGGATTACTTTCCCCACTTTTAGGTCCTTCTGCAATCTTTTAAATTGTCATTTTCTCAGTTGTGTGTAGTAATGGTGATTGCCAACAGGGCCTAACTGCACTGCCTTTAGGGGACATGTTCATTGGGAGACCACCTTAAATATAAAAACTTCTGTTTGACTGCTGCAACACTTGGGAGTGCTCTGTCCAATCCAAAGGAAATGCCTACAAAGTAAGATAAGTTAGCCTACTACTCAATTCGATTTCTCTGTTCTAGGACATAGGCCCATTCTTTCTTCCATCCAAAAGTAACTACCGTATTTTCCGGCGTATAAGGCGACTGGGCATATAAGACGACCCCCAACTTTTCTTGTTAAAATGTAGAGTTTGCAATATACTCGCCTTCGGAGGTTCCCGGGCCGGGGATGGCACCATTTACCATTTATGTTTACGATAGCTGCGGACTCATTTACAGCTGTTGTAAAAGCATTTCCAACAGCTATAAATCAGTCCATGGCAAATTCTGGTGGCAGTGGCTGAACCATCAGTCTGGCCCACTAACTGTCTGAGGGAACATGACTCGGTCCCTGTCTTAAAAAGGTTGAGAACCCCGGCTCCACAGCATCAGGTCTAGTTCAACCAACATCTTGAATTTTCAGTCATTGAAAAGGCATGGCAGGGTCCTCGTTCTGTCATAGGAGAGAGAATATCAGGGTTGAGGGCCGGCCCTACCATTAACTGCAGTGAGATGGTAGCAGATTTGGGGTGTCATGAAATAATTAGCTTTTTAGTGTTTGTAGCTCTGCCTCAGTCGGCAAAGTGCATAGGGTTGGTCTTGCCAGTATGTTGCTGAATCAGTTGTCAGAGGTTTGTAAAGGTAAAGGTCTCCCTTGCTCAATAGCCAGTCATATCTGACTCTAGGAATTAGCTCATCTCTGTTTATAGACAAAGAGCCAGTGCTGTCTGCATCTGCAGCCATTTCCATGTTCATGTGGCAGGCATTACTAGAACACTGTTAACCTTCCTGCCAAAGTGGTACCTATTTATCTGCTTGCAATTTCTTGCTTTCAAACTGCTAGGTTGGCAGGAATTGGGACAGAGATGGGTGCTTACTCCATTGTCCAGCACTCGGGTCTTGAACTGACGCCCTTCCAGTTCACCATCTTAACAACTAAGTCACCATAGATCCTTTGCTTTACATCTCTATTTAGTGTCTTTTGTTTGAGTTGGGATAGATGCTTACCTGAAAACTTGGCAAATTAAGAACAACCTCTGCAGCTTTAGGGTCACGCTTCCCACTCCCAGAGAAAAGGGATGATACGATCACTTCTGAAAAATCTGGACTTGGAAGTCCCTGGAAAGGGTCTCTGTCTCTTTCAATGGACTTTATTGCATGCTTTTTTAAAGGCTGCCATGAAATTGCAAGCTCAAGGTTGATGGAGTCATTCCATCTCATGCCGGGTCTTCCTCGTTTCCTCCTAACTTCACCTCTTCCTAGCAAGAGGGTCTTTTCCAGTGATTATTTAGTTGATCATTTCTTTCAGTTACACCCTGGCTTTCCGCTATAAAGCCCTGGCTCTCCTCCTGCTCCTCCCCTTTATCTTCACAACAGCCCTGCAGGGTAGGTTAGCTTGGGCACACTGAGGCTGTCCCAAGGTCACTCTGGGGAGCTTGGAAATGGAATGGGTTCGTGTGGGAATGCATCTGGTTTCTGTCTGCTGTCTCCTACACATTTTGTAAACAAAGGCCTCTTTGTATACATGAGAGACAACGCTTGATTTTGGCCATGCGTAGAATAGTGAGAAGAATTCTCCTTATTTCTCCTTATTTGGTTCTGACATTCTGATTGGCTATGTGTGTCTTAGTTTTGTTTCTGATATACTCTGTTTGAATAAAGAGACGCCATGATTATTCCTTTGTTCAGCCAAAACTGCAGTCGTGTGTATGCTTTTCTCTCTACCTCTGTTTCTTCCTTACTTTGCCTAATGAAGCTGGACTCCGTTAGGCTCCTTAACTTTTCCTCTGTTTATCTGGGGCTATAAACTGCTCCTTATGAGGCTGAATAGATGTTTACATGAATCGGATTCCTACAAGTGGTGCCCCGTGTGAGGCATTTGAATGAAATTCAAAGGAATGCTTTGAAGATATCTGCTTCAGCAATCAGCAATTAGCACCTAATTAGCACCTCAGTGCGACCAGGGACAAGGTCTTCATTCACCCACGACCAGAAAGGTCCGACTAGAGGAAAGGTCAATCAAGCGCTTGAGAAAATATCCCAACAGGGTGAGTGAAAATTTTTTTATTATGGGGTGCGTGCTAGCTGCGCCAGAGCAGGAGCTTTGTAAAGATATCTCATATCTTCTGAATAAGAATGGGAAACGAGCTGATAAGAAGGAAGTACAACAGCTGGTCCAAGTTGTAGGAAAACTCTGTCCTTTGTTTAAATATGACTGTCTGGACTTAAAAGATTGGGAATGAATTGCAGAAGCATGAGGGAGTTTCTGTTTCAGTGCAATATACTTGGAATGAAGTCAGAAACTGTCTTCAAAGGCTTACTCCAAGAAATATTTTGTTGTCCCAACGGCTTGCTGGTCCCCTTCCACAGCTTTTGCCCCAGCCAAGGGAGGGACTCTGGCAACTGCCCCTCCATCATATGAAAAACAACAGCATGAGCCCTCTGATGGGGATGGGGGTGGAAAAGGAGATGGGACATTATATCCTGCCTTGCAGCAATCAAGCACTTTTAGGCCTACAAAAGACTTGTTCTCTGCTGCTTTAACTGCAGCTGTGCTGGATATGGAAACTGTTGCTGGGATGGGGGTGGGGGTGGAAAAGGAGATGGGACATTATATCCTGCCTTGCAGCAATCAAGCACTTTTAGGCCTACAAAAGACTTGTTCTCTGCTGCTTTAACTGCAGCTGTGCTGGATATGGAAACTGTTGCTGTATATTCAGTGAACAGAGAGGCTCTTGCAAATGGAACTGCTGCAATACTGCCTGCCAAGTCTAAAAAACAACTAGTGCCAGCTGATTGGGAACAAATGGTGGGGACCTCATCACAGATTGAAGCTATCAATGCATGCAAAGTGGCAGGAAGCAAGGGGTGTGATTCAAAGAGCAGCACAGGAGACCTCAGCTCACCCCTGAAGCAGCCCTCATCACAAAAGCAGGAGAAGCTGAGTAGTAAACTTGATACCTCACGTGTGGCCAGGAAGGATGGCCCAGAGGAGGAATGCAGAAAACCCAAGCCCCAAAAGGGGTCTTATTGCAAGTACAAACTAACAGATGCAGTTTGTCATGAAGTTGAGATTCAGATGCTGCAAATGAAAGAAGTCCAGAGGAAAAGGGGTGTGAATCCCTCCTCTATGGACAGCAGGCTTTTGCAAAAATACAAGGAGGGAGAAGACATACTAGACATACTCCAGTTTTTGGCTGATTTTGAACTGCCCAACCCTCAAACAAAGAGATCCAGAGTGGGTTGTCCCAAGTTTCAAGCATCAGGATTGCAGGGAAAGCAACTTGGAATTCCCTGAACTGCTCTTCTGTGTGAAAGTTACTTGCAACTTCTTTGTGCCTTCATACCTCATCTGCCTGCCTTAATACAGATGGGTGTGGCTGGAGCATGAAGGAATGTGTGTTTGCCTGAAAAGCTGGAAAGGGGGGTTGTCTGGGTGTCTTGTGAATTCAGTGAGACTTAATTTATGGCCTAATTTCAACCTTGCCATGCCAAGAACTGTGCTGGAGAGAAGATAGTGTTTAAGAAGAAAGCTTCAATCAACATTTGGACTTTTAATTTGGACATTTTAATTGGACTAAAAAGTTTGTGTGGACTCTAAATAAGAATTGGCCTTGTTTGCATTATAAAACCTGAAAGCCTTTTTAAAAATTGTCTACCTGCTCATGCTATGAGTGTGAAATGCTCTAATGATATTTGTACTGTAATTGATTTACCATGCTATGCTGGTTTTAAGTTATTGAATGCCTCTTTCACTTACACCTAGTGAGAGAAGAAGAAATGTAAGGCCTTACTCATGTAATAGGGGAGTGAGAAATGCTTGCTAGAATGCTACAGAGACCTCCTTCATGTAAGGAGGAAGAGAAATGTTCATGTTTTGTTTATGCTTAAATGTTTTGAATATTCTCTTGCAGGGGAAAGACCTGTCTTTGCTTATGTTATATTTTGCCTTATGAAACTGCATATCTTAAGGTACCTCCAGAAGTACATGGAAGAGTTTTCAGTACCATACACATGTAAATGGGTTTGTGATATTGCATTTGTGTTAAATGTCAGGCACGTTTCATGTTTAGTTACATGGTGCTAGTAATAACATAGCACTGGTCATCAAACAGGGCATGCTCCTGTTTCTTAGGGGAGTGTCTTCCTAAGCCATTGGTCGTTTATTGGCAACAAGGGGAACCTGAGTGTGTGGGTTCCTGCTTGAGCGATCCACCCATGGAGAGAGAAGAAGGTTACTCAGCTCCAGGATGGTGGTTCACCATTAGACTAAATTTGCTGACATTTGTTCTTTTCTTTCTTACTGTGCTTCCAGCTGTAAAAACAATGACTCATGGGGGCAACCCCAACTTTTGGCTTCGTCATGCTAACTATATGTTTGAGGTTCATGGTAAGAATGCAACGTTATACTATGAGCATCCACTGGCAGTGTCTCAAATGGCCTTTCTTCCGGCATTGTTCAACACGCCTGAGTTGGTTATTGGACACTTGCAACATCTTGATAGGTCTACACTCTTCTCCAATCCCCCAGAACAATTTAACAACACCCGCTGGCGAAGCATGACATTCAAGAAATACACTAAAGGGCTTTGTTTCTGCTGTCATAGTTCTGGGGTCTGGAATAGTAAATGGAAGCACTGGACTCAAGCAAAAAGGGTATTGCGGAATGTAGGCAATTATACGGGTTGTGATGATTATTTTTGGTTATGGGGTAGTTATAACAGTTCTTATAAGCTTAATTTTACCTTGTTTAACACTACTATTGAAGATATATATGATGTGTTTCCTATGTTTACTCCTGATTATTCTGCTATAGATAGTGGTTCAATTTGCAATGGATGGCAAATTAAGGATCCCAACATGTGGTTCTTTTTTAATGGAGTTGCCACGAATTTCCATCCAGGACAATATCAATGTGCAGCATTGGGTTATTTTACCTTACCCGTACAAGTGCAAATGCCGCTTCAGGCAAATGCACGGAGCCGGAGAGCTGTTGCCGGCCCGATGGGTTCTGGTTGCAATGATGAAGTGATAATCGATGTTCAGCTTTCTGATGGTAGCTCCTGGGGGAGAGCTATAGAGGGTGTTATCACTGGAGCACTCACCTTGGGATCTTACCCAGGTGTCATTTCCCAGGAGAATAGAAATTCCATTTTGGGACTCACCTGTAGGCTGGAGAAATCAATCAATGCCACAGGGAGGGTCATACGGGATCTTCAAATGGAAATCACTGAGCTTCATCAAGACCAAATGCAGGACAGACTGGCCATAGATTACCTGTTAGCAAAATCCGGAGGATTTTGTAAACTGGTCGGTAACCAGGGATGTCGGGTAAAATTCCAGGATCTGAATAATACTATTGAGAAAGAACTTCAGAATTTACAGGAGAGCATTACTAACAATGTACACACTGATGTTAATCTCTTTGATTGGATGACTTCTTGGTTGCCTGATTTGTCCGTCCTTAGACAAGTGTTCTTTTATGGGTTCATTATTATTATCTGCCTTATATCTTTGTGTTTTTGCATTTATTGTATTCTTAATCTTATTTCTATGTGTAACACATGTCCACGGCGTAGAAGGGAGACATCGGGTTTTGCACGACGGCAATTGTACTCAATGAGGTATCATCCTCCAGAACAAGGTACCAGGAGTCAGGAGGGGTACGATGTCCAGGAGGACAGTGATGATGTATATGGAGGAGTAGTTATGGAGTATGATGACATGCAGGGGTATGATTAGCCTTCCCTCTCTCAAATTTAAATGAAAAAGGAGGACATGTGGGAATGCATCTGGTTTCTGTCTGCTGTCTCCTACACATTTTGTAAACAAAGGCCTCTTTGTATACATGAGAGACAACGCTTGATTGTGGGCATGCGTAGAATAGTGAGAAGAATTCTCCTTATTTCTCCTTATTTGGTTCTGACATTCTGATTGGCTATGTGTGTCTTAGTTTTGTTTCTGATATACTCTGTTTGAATAAAGAGACGCCATGATTATTCCTTTGTTCAGCCAAAACTGCAGTCGTGTGTATGCTTTTCTCTCTACCTCTGTTTCTTCCTTACTTTGCCTAATGAAGCTGGACTCCGTTATGCTCCTTAACTTTTCCTCTGTTTATCTGGGGCTATAAACTGCTCCTTATGAGGCTGAATAGATGTTTACATGAATCGGATTTCTACAGGTTCGAACTTGGCTTTCCAAAGGAGGACTGGGCCAGGCACTCCCCTCGCCAGGGCCACCAGCGTGGTCTGGAAGGAAGGGAGCCAACTTGCCTGGAGGCTCCTAAACCATCCACGCTGGTTTAACTCCCTTCCTGTTGAAGAAAGGGAGGGAGGGAGCGAACGAACACCTGGGGACGGGGGAGGCTGCAGCAGCTGGGAGTGGGTCCAGCTCTCGACCTGTTTCGTGGGGAAGCCAGAGGAAAAGAGCAAGGAGCGAGCGAGGGAAGGGGGAAGGAAGGAAAGAGAGATGAAAGAAAAAGAAGGAAAGAATGAGAAGGAAGGAAGGAAATGGAAAGGAGGAGGGAAAAAGTGAGAGAGAAAAGGAAAGAAAGAAAAAGAATGAAGGAAAAAGAGAGAGGGAAGGAGAGAGGAAAAAAAAGAAGAGTTTAAAGTGGGACTCTCCCTGAGTCCCCCAAAAGAAGGCTCCGGCTGCTCTAGTCTTTTTCTTTCTTCTTTTCTGCCCCCCCTCCCTTTGTGCTTCTCTCGCAAGGGCGACTGGCTATCGAACAAGGGAGACCTTTACCTTTACAAATCTCTGCAAGTGATTCAGCTTTCTCTCAGTGTGCGCAATGCGATCCCACCCCAACCAGGAACCGAGACAGCTCCTGAGTCTCGCAAAACTTGTGGGGGAGGGAGAATCTCGAAGAGGAGGGGCGGGGAGCAACTGCTCTGGTGCTTGTTGTGTCTGAAAATCTGATTGAGCAATGGAAGGACTGGGAAAGTAGGAGCGCGCAACCAGTCTCCCTTTCCCCCCCCCCCCCAGAGCTCTGTGCACGCACGCACATTTGAGCAAAGTGGCAGTTGCAGCAGCGGTTGTTGTGGGGATAGACTGTGGTTTGTCCCGGCACCATAAAAAAGTAAAAATTAATTAATAAAATAAAATAAAATACGGGATAGTTATGGGGGGGTGCGGAGGAGGAGCAGCAGCGGCTGACTGGTGGGGAAAGCAGCAGCTGACTGGCGGGTGGGAAAGCCAGCCGCCGCTGCGCCACGAGGCTGGGGTGGTGGTATCCGGGCGGCCCCTGGCTCCAGAGGCCTCACGGCAGCGGCGGCAGATGGCTTTCCCCGCCGGGCGGCCCCTGGCTCCGGAGTACCCGGCATATAAGACGACCCCCAACTTTGGTAGATTTTTCGGGGTTAAAAAGTCATCTTATACATTGGAAAATACGGTACATACCACTTTGTATATATGCTTAGCTTTGTGTATGGGTGATGTAGTGTAGTTCAGTCTATTTCTGACTCAAAATGTGTTAGTCACAGAAAGGGAGTAACTCAGTACCCTCTTGCAACCACCATTTACTTGAGAAATTTTTTCCTGCTTTTTGCCGCTAAAATGAAGTGAATTCTGTATTTTATTTTTGCTACCTACCTGACAACTCAAAAGCCTAGCAAATAAACATTTTTATTTCTGCTAATCCTGTGCCTGAGTATTTGTTCAATGGAAATTAAGAGAAAAGAAAAAGAGAATCAAGAATAGCTAGTATTTCAAAGTATAGAATCTTAATCCTTAGGGACATGTTAACTACAGCTCTCTGCAAAGATTATTCAGCAACTAGATCATCAAACACAATTTTTATATATATACATATATTTTGTTGTTGTTGTTCAGTCACACAGTCGATTCCGACCCTTTGCGACCCCATGGACCATTTTCCTCCATGCACCTATGTCCTTCACCATCCTCCTCAGCCCGCCCAGCTCTGTGCCCATTGCATCCACAATACCATCTATCCATCTCATCTTTGGACGCCCCCTTCTTCTCTTTCCCTCCACCTTTCCCAGCATCAAGGCCTTCTCAAGTGAGTCCTCCCTTCTCATTTGTTGTCCAAAGTACTTTAGCTTCATCTTCACTATTTGTCCCTCCAATGAACAGTCAGGGTTGATTTCTTCCAATATTGACCTATTTGTTCTCTTTGCCATCCAGGGGACTCTCAGGACTCTCCTGCAACACCACATTTCAAAAGCATCTATTCTTCTGAGCTCAACTTTCCTAATGGTCCAGCTCTCACACCCTTACATTGCCACCGGGAATACCATTGCTTTGACTATGCGAATTTTTGTTTTCAAAGTGATGTCTCTGCTTTTCACTATATTCCCCAGGTTTCTCATAGCTTGTCTCCCCATAATCAGTCCTCTTTTTATTTCATGGCTACAGTTGCCATCTGCAGTGATCTTAGTTCCTAGAAAAGTAAAATCTGTCACTGCTTCTACTTCTTCCCCATCTATTTTCCAGGGACTGATCGGACCTGTTGCCATTATCTTGGTTTTCTTGATATTAAGTCTCAAGCCAGCTTTTGCACTCTCCTCCTTCAATCCAATCAAGAGGTTCTTTAGGTCTTCCTCATTTTCTGCCATTAGGGTGGTATCGTCTGCATAAATCAAATTGTTGATGTTTCTCCCAGCAATTTTGATCCCATATTGTGATTCCTCCATCCCTGCATTGCGCATTATGTGCTCTGTGTATAGATTGAATAAGCAGGGTGATAAAATGCAGCCTTGTCTTACTCCTTTTCCTATTCCAAACCACTCTGTCATTCCGTGTTCTGTCCTAACTGTTGCTTCTTGGTTCATGTACAGATTTCTCATGAGGCATATAAGGTGTTCTGATACTCCCATCTCTTTATTTACTTATTTATTTGTTGTGGTCCACACAGTCAAAAGCCTTGGTGTAGTCAATAAAACAAAAGTAGACTTGTTTCTGGTATTCTTTTGTTTTCTCCATGATCCAACGTATGTTGGCAATGTGGTCTCTAGTACCCCTGCCTCTTCTGAAACCGACCTGCACTTCTGGTAGTTCTCTTTCCACATGTTGCTGAAGTCTATCCTGTATTATCTTGAGCATCATCTTGCTGGCATGTGGGATGAGCAATTGTTCGGTAATTTGAGCATTCTTTGGCATTGCCTTTTTTTGGGATTGGAACGTACACTGATCTTTTCCAATCCTGTGGCCACTGTTTTGTTTTCCAAATTTGCTGGCATATTGAATGCAGTAGTTTGATTCCATCATCTTTTAGGGCTATGAAAAATTCAACTGGGATACCATCATTTCCACTAGCTTTATTGTTTGCAGTGCTTTTTAGGGCCTTTCTGACTTCACTCTCCAGAATGTCTGGTTCAAGTTCAAATTTCTCATTATTGTTATTATCAGGAGTGTTGATGTTCTTTTTGTAGAGTTCCTCTGTGTACTCTTGCCATCTTTTTATGATCTCTTCTGCTTCAACTAACTCCTTTCCATCTTTGTCCCTTATCATGGTCATTTTTGCTTTAAATGTTCCCTTGATTTCCCCAATTTTATTGAAAAGATCTCTAGTCCTGCCTCTTTTGTTGTTTTCCTCTATTTCTTTGCACTGTTCGGTCAGGTAGTTTTCCTTCTCTCTCCTTGCTTTTCTTTGAAATTCTGTATTCAGGTGATTGTATTTTTTTCTTTCTCCTTGGACTTTTGCATTCCTTCTTTCCTCTGCTATTTTAAGGGCCTCATCAGACAGCCACTTTGCTTTCTTACGCTTCTTTTCTTTTGGTATGGTTTCTCTTGCTGCCTCCTGCATGATGTCCCGCATCTTTGTCCATAATTCTTCTGGTACTCTGTCTATCAGGTGTAGGACATTAAATCTGTTCATGACCTCCACCATGTATTCTTTAGGGATTTTGTGTAGGTCATATCTGTCTGATCTAATTGTTTTCCCCATTTTCTTTAGTCTAAGCCTGAATTTTGCGATAAGTAGGTTGTGATCTGAGCCACAGTCTGCTCCAGGTCTTGTTTTTGCTGACTTAATGGAGGTTATCCATCTTTGACTGCAGAGTATGTAATCAATCTGGTTTTGATGCTGGCCATCTGGTGATGTCCATGTGTAAAGTTGCCTCTTGGGTTGCTGGAAGAGGGTGTTTGCTATGACTAGTGTGTTCTCTTGGCAGAACTCTATCACTCTTTGCCCTGCTTCATTCTGTGTATATATGTACACACACACACACATACAAAGATCAAAACCCAATTGTGTCTGAAGAATCACACTACCCAGTAAATGTTCTTTCTTCACAAACTTTGATCTACTGTCTTTGAGTTTCAGTGGTATCTATATATAGATATAATTTGAAGACAAATAATGTGGCTATTTAAAAAAAACACAAGATGCATAGAAATAGATGCTACAGAGAATAAATGGTCCATGTGAACTGAATTCATTCAGGGTAAGCAGATGAAATATGTATGCTTGTGATTGACTGGACTGTATTAAGAAAATAGCACTTTCTCTTTACTCTTACCAACACACAGGTGCATATAGTAGAATTTGAAGCCTTTTGAAAGATCTACTAGAACTCTTGCATTAGAAAGGTTGCAGCTAAGCTGATGGTATACAAACCATTTAAGATGTATTGTGTTTAAGTCTTGGGTGACAGTAGTTGAATTTTATGTATATACAGAAGAAAACAAAATAAAAGCAGCATACAATTTATCTGCTAATCGCCTGAATGTTTATGCACAAAGCATTGTTTAATAGGACAAGCTTAAAGCAAACCTACTATATATTTTTCTCAGCAGTTGATTTTATCCCATAGATGTGTGCACACAGTGCATGATAACTTTGGTGACTGATGTATTTTATGCCCCATAGCCATGCATGCCCCCAATATAACTGGCATATAAGTCATTCAACATGGTTTAACAATTTCTTTGTTAAGTACCTTTTTCTCTTTGCCGATGTCTCTAAATTGAAATCAGCCAAGAGAAGCACAAGGATTCCATATGAATGCTTGTGCATGGAACGAAATGCATTAAATTATGTTAGGAGTTTAATCTCCCCCCCCCCCCCCCCGGTTTATTATATGGCAGGATAATAAACTGTAGAAATTTGAACTGCTCCAACAGTGTGTGGATATCTATAGGCTTGTGGCAGTCATCTGTACTTGTATGAGGAAATTAGAAAGTGAGTTTCACATCAACTTACATATTTTCACCCTCACACAGATCAGAACCCAATTATGACTGAAGTGAAGAATCACACAACCAAGTAAATGTTCTTTCTTCACAAACTTTGATCTTCTGTGTTTGAATTTTGGTGGTAAACAATAGGATACAAGGTAATGGCTCTTGACACCTGATAGTGACTCCAAGCCACTGATGTCTGGGTTATGTTTCACCTGTAAGTGAAGTACTTTTTCTGACATGAATTTGGCCAAACAAAGGCTTTCCCAGAGAAAACTACTCATGACAGCAACTGGTATGTGTTAGATAATAATTCAGGTTTTTCTCTTTTATAGATGCCCTATGAAAAGGGAAAAGATAGAATGAACAAGAGGAGACTATGGACATAGGGATACTATGATCACTCCCTCAATGAGTCCTGGGCTAAATTTTTATACAAACTCTAAGTTTACTATAGTAGTAATTATAATGTTTGTTACTAGACAGTGTGTGTGTTGTGATTGACAAAGACTCGGGACACAAGAATTCATGTGTGCCCCCCCCCCCCATCACACTTGACTATGGTAGCTCACGGGGGGGGGGGACACTTCTGAGAGACCCCACTTACATTGAAATTCCTCTTATGGTAGCTATAGGAATATGGAGACCTCTCCTTCCACACCTTCAAAAAGCAGAATTGTTCAAAGAGTCATTTAAAAGCACACTCCACGTCAAAGCTTGAACCGGTTGGGGATTACTTGATGTTGAGTGCTTCTGTTTGGATGATTGTTTCTATAATCATGTTGTCTGATTTTATATGGGTGGAAATGTGTGGTTTTTTAAAAAAAATACAGGTAAACCTCGG
The DNA here is from genome assembly GCA_035047345.1 of Bradypodion ventrale. Taxonomy (NCBI): domain Eukaryota; kingdom Metazoa; phylum Chordata; class Lepidosauria; order Squamata; family Chamaeleonidae; genus Bradypodion; species Bradypodion ventrale. The sequence continues at coordinate 284,116,495 of JAWDJE010000002.1, read as the reverse complement.
AAAATTAGAATATTGTGCAAATGTTCATTCATTTCACTTAAAAGGTGAAACAAATATATGAGATAGACTCACTACATGCAATGAACGCATGGCATCTGTGCATGTGCTATGCACACACTTTGCCCATGCCTCCCCAGTGATGGGAGTGCGTTGATCCAACTCAGTTGGGCAAGGAGGAGACCCCGCCCCCTATTTAAGGGGTGGCTCATCCCTGCCCAGCCCTCCTTTAACTTTTACCGGAGAAGCTTCTGCTTCTCGCCCTCTTCTCACCACGTGGAGCTTTGCTGGAGCCTCTTGCCCATGGCTTCCGTAGCTCCCACTTCTTGGGGCAGACGCTGTTCTGCCTGGTGCCCAGTGATCCATGCTTGCTAAGCATGCTCAGCAGTGTGCTCAGTGCTGCCGCACTGCCGCAGGCCCCGCGGTGCCTCCCTACCGGTGCCTCCCGTGGCCCCAGATGGGGCTGGCTGGCGGGACATTGTCTCCCCGATTGCCCAAGGGGTGACGGCCCTCAGGATCTTCCCTTCACTTCCTGCCATGTTGCCGATGCCTCTGGCACCCCTGGATGGAGCCGACTAGAGGGAAATTGCCCGCTCCCTCAGGCCGCAGGTTGTGGCCTCCCAACCTTCCTCCTCTACCACTGCCTCACCGGCCCCTATGCTGGCACTATCCACTGCCCCCGAAGGGGTCAACTGGTGGGAAGTTGCTGCCTCCCTTATGCAGAAGGTTGCTGACCTTGAGGCCCCTTCCACCACTGCGGCTCCCTCTTCATTTTTTGCTGCGTCTTCTGGACCTCCATGGCCCACGGCCCTGGACAGGGTGGTCACATCCGCTTCCCACCCAGGTCCTGCCCCCCCAGTGGTGGTCTCGGTTGTGTGTTAGTATTGGTCTAAACATAGCACACCTGCCCATGGACCTCTTCCCCCCATGGCCTTCGGGTGGCTGTGGCCGTGGGCCGCACAGTTCTCCTCCCCACCACCCAGTGGTTCTTGGCCTTATGCCTGCCTGGCTGCCCAGGTTTCACGGCCTGATCTGTCCCGGTTATATGCTATCTTCCGCACATCTGGTACATACAGAGCTTCTTAAGATAAAGAGCAGGAAGTATGTATTTTCTATTATGTCAGGAAAGGATTGCTAATAGGTCTGGAAAATATCTGGTTGGTGTTTTAAATTCTAGCTTGGCCTGACCTTAGTTTGGTAAATGAAAGCAATATGTGTGCAGCTATATGAAGGAACCACAAAGCATGGAACATGTAAACATAAGAATGGATCATATATTACCATATTGACCCAAGACATGTATGTTGGAGCCAGGTTCCATAGCTTAGATCAGTGTTTCCCAACCTTGAGTTTTGGGACTTCAATTTCCAGAAGCCTAAGTCAATTCCCCAAAGCACTGATCAGCCAATGTACTGACTTAGGCTTCTGGGAATTGAAGTTCCCCTGTGGGCCCTGGGCCCCATGTTGCGAACCATCGGCTTAGATGATTCCCTTCTCTATGTGTATGTTTTTGAATAAATATTACAATGAAACAAGCTTCTACATCTGTATTTGTTAGGATAATAGCAGTTTTGCATGTACTAACACTTCATTTCAGTGCGATTAGGCTTTACAGCCTTATGTGTTTGTCCTTTGCTGCTTATTAGACTGACATACTCTATTTCTTTTCCTGCCTGTGACATTTGAGGCAAGACCACTGCTCCTTCTTCCTGGTTTCCGCCCTTGCTTCCATTGTTTGGTTGATAGTCCTTCCTCTGACTTCTGACCTAGCAATAAGAATGGAGGTTTTCTTTACATGCTAAAGGCTCCTTTCCCCTTATTTTTATTTCTCACTGTAACTACAAATGGTAACTATAAGTAAAGGTACATTTTTCTTTTTAAAATGCTTGTCGAGGACTTTTAACATGCAAAGTACTAATCTGTGTGGGGAAAAGGCAAGGGCTGAGACTGTGCTGATCGCTCCATGTTTTTTCTGTGTTGCTGTTTTCTACCGTATACTCTGATAACTAAGAGAAATAACCAAGCTTCCCCAATAGTCTCATCATATGGAAGTTGAGAGGGTAGTCCTATCAATTGAACATGTAGTGGCAACATTTTAATTTTTAGAAGTTTGCATCCATACAACGACATCAGCACTGAACATCATCAAAGTTGAATCTGTTGAAATGTAGGAGCCAAGAGTCACAAAACCAATCAGATTTCAGTATCTTTCCCACAGGTTCAGACCATGTTAAGCTTTTGCTTTTGTGGTTGCTCTTACCTCTACAGTACCAAAGTATCAGTTCCTGTGCACCAAACTGCTTTTCCCATTATTGTTAGGAGATGTAAGTCTTTGCCTAAGTGGTTGCAAGGCATATTGTGTCTGTGATGCCTTTAAGACCCTACTGCAGGGGCACCCAGGTGCTGAGACTTTTCCCTGATGTGCTCCATGGGTCAGTGTATTTATGTCAAAGCAGGATTGCAGACTTTCAGCTATAATGCTCAACTTCCTCTGCTGACAGTCTGGACGAAGATTCCTGCATCTTCCAGAACCTGCTATGAGGACTGAATCTTTGCACTGATCCTGATGATGGCTTTTGCCTGATATGCCATCTGTGATTGCTGGACAAAGAAGGACTACTTGGGGGTAAGCCTCCACCAGGAGGACAGAAGCTGTAGAACTCTTTGGCTTTGTCTGTAATTACAGCTTGCATTTATCCTGCTGGACTAGACTGCTACTGAACTGTATGGACTTGTATATAGTACAACTGAACTGTCTCAGTGAGGTCAACTGAGCAGCCCAAGAGAATATATCTGTTTTGTGTTACAGTTGTTGCACTGTATATACTTGCACCTTTTTACTACCTGAGTAAACCTACTTTGAGTTTTCTGTCTGCCTGTTTTTCTCACAAGGGACCACCTTGCCAGGTGCGAACTTCTTGCTAGCCACTGCATACCACTCTGCTAACTGTTTATATCAACATTTATCATATCCATACTGGAAGTGTAATGTTTATAAGCAATATCAAAATCCTAAATGTGGGATATAAATAAATAGCCAAAGCCTCCATTTTTCTTCATGTATCCAGTTTGACTAATGTACAAAGCCGGACGGTGTAAATGTGCAGGAAGGAGAAGAAGAGATTTCCAGGATTCATACTCAAATGGAAGATGTGATCCTTGCTCACATTCTTGTGTGAATTCCACAAAACCTCTCCAAAATTTATCTCTCCCCCCCAGTTTAAATTTAATAGCATTGGTTTCATAAATTGTAGGGGAGAAATAGGATTCCTGTGTTAATAACAAAGCTACTTTGCTTGCTTCCTTTCTCATATGCACATAAAGTCATTTTTTAAAAAAGAAAAAATACTATCTCTAACTGCACTTTAAAGAGCTGGTTCTATTTCTAACTGAAGGAGCTGGACTATCTCCTTCCTTCCTTTGATAGCGCTGGCTAGATTGACTTGACTGATCTTAGCAAAGTGAATTGTGTTTTTCTGCAACTCTTCAACAGCCGACCAAATAAATAGCTTTTTTCCTGCGGCATGGTTTGCTGTTTGCTTAAGCAAAAATCCAATTTCTTGAGAAGACTCCACAAGGGCTAAATTCCCTTCCATTTACAAGTGTCCCATTAGAATAGCTTTCTATATGGAAATAACATTCTAAGACAAGGAGAGAAGCACAAGGTTTGGGGTCCACTGTTTCTGATGTATTTTATTATTTCTTTTTCATTTGAAGAGCAGAGCTGTGTTCCCCAGAGAAAGACACACACACAAAAAGAGAAAATAATGTATGGATACAAATGTCTCAAAGAACTGGAGCATCTTTAGAAATAAAAATAAAATTGGTTGTGCATCAAGGCCAATTAAGAAAACCTTATTTTAAAAAAATAGACATTCAGTGTAGAACAAAGGTGCCCAAACAGGCCATAGGGGCCATTCAACAATTATGTGATCCTCGAGGGGGTCTGCCATCTGAATTATGGAAAATTACATGGGGGTGGGGTCAGGTCAAAGATTACATAATTCATTTGGAGCTGTTGTGGTTTCAAAACATGGCACTTTTTTAGGTTTAAAAATGATCTCTGGGAATTTTGATCCAATTTGAGATTATTGAATTGCTTGTCCAGTCTGCATTAGGCACCAATAGTGAAAAGCTCTAGAAATGGAGGGGGTTCGAAGCGAAAATTACGGTTGGATTACATGGGTGTGTGTGTCAATTTCCCCCAAAAATGGATCACGTAATTGTTGAATGGCCCCATATCGGGGGCCCAACACAAATTCATCCGGGCCCCCGATGTCCTCGCCCCTCCTATAAGTGGATGGGCGATGCCCCCACCAATGTGCATGTGTGTCCTGAACCAATTTCAGGAGTGGTGAAACAACTTCCGGGAGTGGTAGGGACAAATTTGTGCATGTGCAGAGACATCCAGAACCACTTCTGGGAGTGGAGGGGATGCCTTTGTGAATGCGCAGAGATGTCCAGAACCATTTCCAGGAGTGGTTCCTGACATGCATGTGCAAACATGCCAACTTCCTGGGGCGTGGCCAGGCCCACTCAGCTGTTCTGGGGGTGTGGTCAGGCCCCCAGCACAAAAGTTTGGGCACCCCTGGTGTAGAACTTCTGTTGGTGCAGTAAGCACAAGAGGTATTGCGATTTGAACTTGCTTGTGTGGACTTCCTTGGATCTTCTGTTCATTCAGTGGGATCCTTTATTTAAAAAATTATGATGATGTACCTATTAAACGCAGGGATTCAGAGGAAAAGGTAATAAATAGACAAAATATTCTAGTAACTAATGTTTCAAAAGCAAGAAGGGGAAAACATAACAGCTTTCCTAAATAATAACATATTATCATGGATGAGCATTTAATTTGAAGCTAATAACAGACCCATGTTACACTCTGTGTCTCCAATCATTTCATAATTAATATCCAGGAAACATGTTATCACGAGTCCATGGCTACTTATGTAACTGCTATCCGCTTAACACTGCAAGTCACACTTAATTGGATGTGCTTTTTTGAATATAAATTTCAAAGAATTTTAGGCAAAGTGGTGATTGTGTAGCATTCTGTGGGCAATTTAAAAATAAGTAGGAGAGGAGAACTAACAGCACAAAGGCATTTCCTAATATAGAATTCTTGAATGACACTCAGGAAATTCCTTGCCAACAATCCCCTGCAATAGAGCAAGTAGGCAAATGGATGTTGTTACGGAAATATGGGATGGTACTAACTTACTTTGTCCTCTTAAAAAGAAATGATATATGCTAAAGCTTGTTTTTCCAAACATTTTGTTTAATGTCCTTAGTGTAGCAGGCCAGATGCACCCAGCTGGCACATGATCTGCCAGAAAATTCAGGGCTGCTGAATTAAAGCTTCACATGCTATTAATTTCTTGCTACAAGTGCCTTCCTTACTCAATTTGCTGACTTTTAGGATCCAAATCATCTGTAGTAAGTCTATGGCAATTGTAAAAGTTAATGCGGTTCAGGGGGCCAGTCACTATGGCCTGCAGGCAGGATCCGTCCCCCGGCACCAATTCATCCAACCCCCGAAGCCCTCGTCACTCCAATGTGAGCACATTTTACTTCCACTTCCTGGAGTGACGAGGGCTTCAGGGGCTGGATGAATTGGTGTCAGAGCCCGGATCTGGCCCACAAGCCATAGTTTGAGCACCCCTGCTTTATAGTAACTTAAACACTTCCTGATTGTTTGGGGGCAGTCAGAGGAAGTATTTTTTTCCTTGTTCCCTTGAAAATCACTGTGCCACTGCAATGATCATCTAAACTGAAAATGGAGATTCCCGGATAATCAGGGCACATGATAAATTTGATTTTAATTTGCTGACATCTATCACCAGCGTGTTAGCTGATGAATGATATTGGATGTTTATGCTGTAATCAGGTCTGACATCTGCTTCCTTCTCTTCACTCCATTTCCAATGTCTACATATGCTGTAGAAGGACAAAAGCCACAAAAATAATAGAACCTCCTGACAGGGACTCAAAAAGTGTGCTTTGCAGAGAGTTATTTTGTTCTGGCATGCAACAGGTGTAGATACCAGAAAAAAAGTAAACACCTCAGGAAGGGAGCTATGGTAGCAAGAGCAAGCAAGAACAATTATACAGTAAAGCCTCGGTTAACGTTAAAACTTGGTTCCACAAGTCTTAGTGTTATCTGATTTTTAACGTTATCCAATGCATGCATCGGATAACGCTAAAAACCTATCGGATGCATCAGATAATGTTAAATCTCCATAGAGATACATTGTAATTGGCACAGGCATTAGCAAACGTTATCCGATGCCTCCCATAGGATTTTAACATTATGCGATGCAATCCCCCCCCCCCCCCCTTGCTTAATGTTATCCGGTTTTAGCGTTATCTGATGCAAATGTTATCCAAGGTATTGCTGTACTTATATACCACCCCATAGCATTTAGAACACTCTCTGGGTGCTTCATAAAGTAATTAGCATTTCCCAATACATTGGTTACTCACTTCATTGAATTTAGGAGGATGGAAGCCTGAGTCAACTTTGAACCCAATGGGATCAGACTCAGATGGTGAGCAGAGTTTTGGCTTTAGTACTGCATCTTAAACACAGCATCATGAAGGCTTATCGGTGTTCTGTCATGCTCTACCAATGGAGGTGGTCCTTTCAGGTTGTACTCCTGATTTTACAGAGTTCAAAATCATGTGAGAGCTTCTTTATATAGTGAAACTGTTTAAGATTTTCATGGAACAAGCAGTAGAAGAGTGCGACTAGCAGGCTTCCCCTTTCTCTTACATTTGTTTCATTCACATATATAATGGCACAGCACTGCTGTGTCAGCCAATGTCAGACAGAAATAAACTTCAAAGTCAAGTTAAAATTAGTAAAGGTAAAGGTTTCCCTTGCTCGAAAGCCAGTCGTATCCGACTCTAGGGTTCAGTGCTCATCTCTGTTTCAAAGCCAGAGCCAGTGCTGTCTGCCTCCGCAGACATTTCTGTGGTCATGTGGCAGGCATGACTAGACACCGGAGCGCACAGAACACTGTTTCCTTCCCACCGAAGTGGTCCCTATTTATCTACTTGCAATTTCTTGCTTTCAAACTGCTAGGTTGTCAGGAGCTGGGACAAAGACAGGAGCTCATTCTGTCCTGCAGTAAAATTAAGTACAGTTTAATAATACTGAACACAATCTGAGATCAAAGTCAGCTCTTCCCATTTGTTTATGTTAGTGCTGAAGAAGAGAAAAGGAATATACAAATGTGGGGAGTTTGGTTTTGCATCATTTCTGAAAATGCAATAGGATTGGTAAAAGTGACATGCTAGAACTAAATTGATAATAAGTGCATCTGGAAGTGGGTTGTAGTCTACAACAGTTTAGGCCAAATAAAACATGTTAATCTTTAAGGCTCGATTGTCTTTTAAGGTCTCACATGACACAAAACTTTGTGTAGTGAAAGAAGAAATTATTGTAACTAAACAAAAGTATAACAGTTCATATTTTAGAGGAGGCTTTTGTAAACCCAGAGAAGTTTTCCACATATAGCAGAACTTCTACAAGCAGCATCTACAACAGATGAATGAATCTAGTTATGCATACAATGCTAACAATTATCTCTACATTGAGATACAAATATCTTGACAAGGTTAAGAGACTCTCTTGCAGGATCTTGAAATGTATTCCTTCAATCATAGATAATTTTAAGAGCATCTTGTAAAATGAAATGTATTGGAGTTATATAATAACCTCACATGCTTGCCTGTACAGGAAAACCTCACATAAAGAGTGCCTCGCTTAGAGACTAACTTTCTTAAAGAGCAGAATTTTCTCTGAATGGCCGACTCGCTTAACAACTAAAACCAACCCAAAACTCACTTAACAACTAAATTGGGGTTCACAATCCCCCCCCACCAGAAGTCACAATTGGTCACTTTCTTAAAAGACCAAACTCACTTAAAGAGCAATCGCGTGCAATGCATTATGCTCCTTATGCAAGGTACCACTGTATTTGTAGTGAATACGAACAATTTTTCTGGACTGGGATGACTATCATTCTGGCACTAACCCATAGGTTCTTCCCATTTCTGAATTCAAAAACAACCCTTAATCTGTCCAAGGCTGTAGCCAGGGGGTAGGCATCACCCACCCTGAGTTAGCAGTTTATCCACACTCAAACATCTGGCTGCTTATATACAGTGATGCACTGAAGGCAGTTCTCAATAGTTCATGCGAACTGGTAGCAGAAAATGCCCCAAGCCACGACCACCTGGCCAGCCACGCCCACCTCCCTACCCCATTGTTTAGGATGTTTGGGCATCGTGATAGTTGCACTGCTCATGCCGCGCTGCCTGAACATCCTGCCGCCAGGGGAAGAGAAGAGCAGGCACAGCAGGGAGGCAACAGCAGTGAGTGTGGGGTGGCAGCTAGAGCAGTGCAGCAGCTGCACCTTCCCTGCAATGAGAGCCTGGGTTGCCGCCATCACCGCCGCCTCCTGCTCCGAGACCTGCATTCACAGCAGGAGGAACGGCAGGAGACAGTGGAGGCATTGCTGCCTTCGATGCGCCCCTGCTGCTGCTGCTGCCACCGCCACCCGCCCGCTCTTCTCCACCATCTGTGTGTCATCATGGGAGGAGGGGGAGGACGACGGCAGCTTCAGCTCATCATGGCCTACGTCCTCCACCTTCCCAGTAAGTGAGTCTCCTCTCTCTCTCTCTCTCTCTCTCTTTCTCTCTCTCTCTCTCTCTCTGGGGTGGTGGTGGAGGGGGAGGTGTGTGTGTGTGTGTGTGTGTGTGTGTGTGTGTGTGTGTATGTGTGTGTGTGTGTGTGTGTGTGTGTGTGTGTGTGTGTGTAATGAGCTCCCACCTGGCCAGTCACGGCCACCTCCCTACCCCATTGTTTTGGATGTTCGGGCATCGTGATAGTTGCACTGCTCATGCCACGCTGCCTGGACATCCTGCCGCCAGGGGAAGAGAAGAGCAGGCACAGCAGGGAGGCAACAGCAGTGAGTGTGGGGTGGCAGCCAGAGCAGTGCAGCAGCTACACCTTCCCCGCAATGAGAGCCTGGGTTGCCGCCATCACCGCCGCCTCCTGCTCCGAGACCTGCATTCACAGCAGGAGGAACGGCAGGAGACTGTGGAGGCATTGCTGCCTTTGATGCACCCCTGCTGCTGCTGCTACCACCACCACCCGCCTGCTCTTCTCCACCATCTGTGTGTCATCATGGGAGGAGGGGGAGGCCGGCGGCGGCTTCAGCTCATCATGGCCCACGTCCTCCACCTTCCCAGAAAGTGAGTCTCCTCTCTCTCTCTCTCTCTCTCTCTCTCTCTCTCTCTCTCTGGGGTGGTGGTGGAGGGGGAGGTGTGTGTGTGTGTGTGTAATGAGCTTCCACCTGGCCAGTCACGCCCACCTCCCTACCACATTGTTTAGGATGTTTGGGGATCGTGATAGTTGCACTGCTCATGCCGCGCTGCCTGGACATCCTGCCGCCAGGGGAAGAGAAGAGCAGGCACAGCAGGGAGGCAACAGCAGTGTGTGTGGGGTGGCAGCCAGAGCAGTGCAGCAGCTGCACCTTCCCCGCAATGAGAGCCTGGGTTGCCGCCATCACTGCCACCTCCTGCTCCGAGACCTGCATTCACAGCAGGAGGAACGGCAGGAGACAGTGGAGGCATTGCTGCCTTTGTTGCGCCCCTGCTGCTGCTGCTGCCACCGCCACTCGCCCGCTCTTCTCCACCATCTGTGTGTCATCATGGGAGGAGGGGGAGGCCGACAGCGGCTTCAGCTCATCATGGCCCACGTCCTCCACCTTCCCAGTAAGTGAATCTCCTCTCTCTCTCTCTCTCTCTCTCTCTGGGGTGGTGGGGGAGGGGTGGTGTGTGTGTGTGTGTGTGTGTGTGTGTAATGAGCTCCCATCTGGCCAGCCACGCCCACCTCCCTACCCCATTGTTTAGGATGTTCGGGCATCGCGATAGTTGCACTGCTCATGCCGTGCTGCCTGGACATCCTGCCGCCAGGGGAAGAGAAGAGCAGGCACAGCAGGGAGGCAACAGCAGTGTGTGTGGGGTGGCAGCCAGAGCAGTGCAGCAGCTGCACCTTCCCCGCAATGAGAGCTGGGTTGCCGCCATCACTGCACCTCCTGCTCCGAGACCTGCATTCACAGCAGGAGGAACGGCAGGAGACAGTGGAGGCATTGCTGCCTTCGATGCGCCCCTGCTGCTGCTGCTGCCACCGCCACCCGCCGGCTCTTCTCCACCATCTGTGTGTCATCATGGGAGGAGGCGGAGACCGACAGCGGCTTCAGCTCAACATGGCCCACGTCCTCCACCTTCCCAGTAAGTGAGTCTCCTCTCTCTCTCTCTCTCTCTGGGGTGGTGGTGGAGGGTGTTGTGTTCTGTAAAGCTGTGCCTTTAACAATGTACCTAACCATGTGGTAACAATGTAACCTTTCTGTGTGCAACATTATAACCTTCAGCTGTATCACTGTAACCCTTATAAGAGGACGCGAGCTAGTGACCACTAGATGGCAATAGCGAGCGTCCAGCTCTCATGGCTCAGATTCACCCTGGATCAGCAGCGCGGGAAGATTCCCGCCACCTCTCACCTGGACAAGAAGGGCGTGACCGTCTATAACGTCACGCAGGCAGCAACCAATAGACTGTCAACGAGCCACATTCAAATGTATAGCCAGCTGTATATATTGAGCTACCCATCCGCCATTACCGCATGTTCCTCCGGATCATCATGCAATAAACCTGTGTTAAGCCAACCCTTCGGCTTTTTCGTTGTCTTTGGTCCCATACACTAAATTGGTGACGAGGATGGGATGATGGCTGCCCACAGGACCAAGACATGCGCCGGTTTCGAAATCAGGAAACCGGGAGACTGGGAGATCTTCGAAATGGACTTCCAGGGAGCACTGGTCGAATCCGAAGTCACGGATGAGGCAAAGAAAAGGGCCATCTTCACCAGGATGCTCGGACAAGATACCAAAAGAACCTTGGTGGACCTGATCGCACCGAAGAAGGTGAGCGAGTTCAAGGCCAAAGATCCACTACAGATGCTGCGCGAGTATTTCCGGGCCTCGACGGCGATGTTTCCTGCTCGGAGCGCGTTCTGGAGGCGAGTCCAAGCACCCGGGGAGATGGTCGCCGCATTCGTGGCGGCCCTGCGACTGGCTGCCGGCCTGTGTAAATGGGAGAATGCTGAAATCACCCTCAGGGACTGCGTGCTATGCGGCCTGAACGACGCCGAAACTCAGCGCACGTTGATGAACCAAGAGCCACCCCCCACGTTGCAGGAGGTCCTGAAAGCGGCGCAGGCCGCGGAGGCCACAAAGGCTGGGGTGCAAGAGCTCCAGGACTGGCGGCCGAAGACGAGCAAGGCAGAGTCATCGGTGCACGCAGCCAGGCGAACTTCGAAATCGTCCGCAGAGAGCAGCGATGACGAGGACGTCCGGAGAGTCCGGAAATAGGGCCGGCGGTGTGACGGCTGTGGAGCGGCCCACGACCGCGCCAAATGCCCGTTCAGAAAGGCCGAGTGTCACAACTGCGGCCGCCGCGGGCACATCGCCAAAGTATGCAGGAAGAGGCGCGAGGCCCGGAGAAGCTCGACAGACCGTGCAGCGGGACAAGACCGCCCGACGAGACCCAAAGACGGCGCCCAGGCCACGAGAAAGCGGGAGGGCATGGGCCGCATCTCCGACGGCAGCGAGGACGACGCCCCAGTATTCAGCGTGTCCGCGGGACACCCCCGTTACTTTGTTGAGGTACTGGTGCAAGGGGTCCCCATTAGAATGGAAATTGACTCGGGTGCCTCATATTCAATTATTTCCCAGAGGGAGTTTTTGAGAATTGCCCCCCACATGCGACCCAAGCTCAAAGCGTTGAGGTCTACGCTACGGGACGTGCAAGGGAACAGTATTCCAGTGTTGGGGGTTGGAGAATTTCAGGTCAAATTTAAAAAGCATGCCGCGACTCTCTCCCTAGTCGTACTTAAAGGGGGGAATTGCAGCCTCCTCGGAACTCAATGGTTTCAGCCCCTGGGTTTGTTTATTGGGGGGGGGGTGCACGCCGTTGGGACTGGGGTGCACGCCGTTGGGACTGACCCGATATAGGAGGTGTGCAACACGCACCCCGAAGTTTTCAAAAAAGGACTGGGGAAATTCAAGGGGCCCCCAGTGACATTCGACCTAGACCCGGAGGTCCGCCCAATACGACTCAAACCGCGCCGGGTGCCGTTTGCACTCAAGGACAAAATAGAGGCGGAACTGGACAAGTTGGTGGGCCAGGGGATCCTTGTTCCTGTTGATTCTGCGGAGTGGGAAACTCCAATTGTAACAGCACTAAAGGCCAATGGGGAGGTCCGCATATGCGCTGATTACAAGTGCACCATCAATAAGGCGATCCGCCCTAATGCGTATCCGGTGCCGGTAGTCAGCCATCTGCTAGCCAGGTTGCATGGGGGGAAGTGTTTCGCCAAACTCGACTTGGCACAGGCCTACCAACAGCTTTCGGTGTCCCCTGCCGCAGCTGCTGCGCAGACCATAGTCACCCATAAGGGGGCGTTCCAGGTGACGCACCTTCAATTTGGCGTAAATTCGGCGCCTGGAATTTTCCAGTCACTTGTGGAACGCCTCCTGAAGGGGCTAGAGGGGGTGTTGCCTTATTTTGATGACGTGTTGATAACGGGGGGAGTCGGGCTGAACTGGCCAAGAGATTGGGAAAGGTCCTAGCTATATTCGAAAAGGCGGGGTTGAGACTGCGAAAAGACAAATGCGTCTTCTTCACGACTGAGGTTGAGTTCCTAGGGTTTCGGGTGACTCCTGAAGGGATAAAACCGTCCAAATCTAAGGTGGCCGCCATCAAGAAGGCCCCTCGCCCCACCTCCAAGCCAGAGCTGCAATCGTTCCTGGGGCTGCTCAATTTCTACCACTCCTTCCTCCCCCGGAAGGCAGCAGTGGCTGAACCGCTACACAAACTGCTTAAAAAGGACGAGGCATGGAAGTGGGGCGATGACCAAGAGAGGGCATTTAGTGAACTGAAACATCTCCTGGCGTCTGATGCCATACTGACTCATTTCAACCCCAAACGCCCGGTGGTCCTGATCTGTGATGCATCCCCGGTGGGGGTGGGGGCAGTGCTGTGCCACGTGCTGGAAAATGGAAGGGAGGCCCCGATAGCATTCTACTCCAGGTCCCTGTCCAAAGCGGATAGAAATTACGCACAGACAGACAGAGAAGCGCTAGCGATAATTGCGGGGACGAAAAAATTTCACGATTTTCTGTATGGCCGCCCGTTCACCATTGTGACGGACCACAAACCCCTGCTAGGCATTTTCACAGCAGATAAGCCCACGCCATAGATCCTGTCCCCGAGGATGCTTAGGTGGGCCATTTTCCTCAACGCGTATCAGCACATGTTGGTGTACAGGCCCGGGAGGGAAATTAGCCATGCGGATGCCCTGTCGAGATCCCCCCTTCCCCAGGATAGCTGCCACGTGGGCGGGGAGGAGCCAGACCACCAGGTACTGATGATAGAGGTCCTAGACTCACCCCCAATATTGCCCACCGACATCGCCAAAGCGACCGGCAAGGACAATACCTTGGCGAAGGTTAGCTCATGGGTGCAGAAAGGGTGGCCCGCGTCTTCCCCAGCAGCGGAATTCGACCCGTTCTTCCGGAAAAAAACTAGAGTTGTCCCTAGAGAGGGGGTGCCTTCTGTGGGGCCAGCGGGTGGTGATCCCCACGTCCCTACGACCGCAGGTGCTCAAACTGCTGCATGTCAGCCACCCCGGAATTGTGCGCTCCAAAGTGCTGGCCCGTAGTTACTTTTGGTGGCCCCAGTTAGACGCTGACATCGAGCACATTGTCGGCACTTGTGAGAGTTGCCAATGCTCCAGACCAGAGGAGGCCCGTCTTCCCCACAGGGAGTGGGACGCGGCTAAGGGGCCGTGGTCCCGGATACACATAGATTTCGCGGGCCCGTTCCGAGGGACTCTGTTTCTCCTTGTTGTGGACGCTTTCTCCAAGTGGTTGGAGGTTATCCCAGTCACGAGCACCTCCTCGGCCGCGACGATTAAGCACTTGCGGAGAATTTTTTCCACGTTCGGCATACCCGACACCTTAATTAGCGATAACGCTAGTTGTTTCACGTCCGCTGAGTTCAGGGCATTCACGGAGATTAACGCCATCCGGCACATCACCTCCGCCCCCTTCCACCCGGCCACCAATGGCCAAGTAGAGCGCCTCGTCCGCACCACAAAGGACGCGCTGCGGCGCATGGGCCCCGGGGACCTCAACCTACAAGTGTGTCAGTTTCTGCTAGGATACAGGGTGACCCCGTTGGCATCAGGATACTCCCCTGCGGAGCTCTTAATGCGCAGGAAACTGACCACCATCCTCACTAGGCTAGACCCCACGAGAGTAGAAGACAAGGGAAGGAACATCGGGCTAGAGGCCACAAAGAGTTTCAGCGTAGGCGCCCCCGTGCATTGCAGGAACTACGCCAGCGCGGGCCCAGCCTGGGTGCCGGGCGTTGTCGTGGAGCAAACCGGCCCCGTTTCGTACCGCGTGGAGACCAGCACAGGTCTACTGTGGAGGTGGCACGCGGACCAGCTCCGGCGCAGGGTCCCTGATGAGCAGGGCACAGACCAAAAGGGACAAGACTCAGCATTAGGGTTCTCCCCCACCCGTTTAGCCCAAGGGGGAGGAGAAGGGGGCCGCGGGTCCCCACCAAGGGGGGAGGAAAGGGAGGATGTCCTCATAGATATCCTGTGGGATCTTTCGGAAGAGGAGGAACCCGACCCCATACATATCTCGCGGAAGTCCCCCACAAATACGGATACCCCAACTGAGTTAGGATTTGATTTTCAGAGCTGGGGGAGTTTTTCGGAGTGGTCCCCCACCCGTCCAAGCGAGAAGAGGGGTTTTTCGTTAGCCCCGAGCACCCCCGGTCTGCCCACAATGGAGTTTTTCCCTTCCCCTAAAGCCGCCAAACCACGGCAAGCAGCTAAGAAGTCTCCCTCTCCAGTTACAGGACAAGGGACCAGGGAACAAAGAAGCGGTAGCGCCCCCGGGGCAGGTCAGCCCACATCACGGCCCAAACACAATTGCAATAAGCCATCTTGGCTGAGAGACTTCGTCTCATCCTAGCGGGGAGGGATGTTGTGTTCTGTAAAGCTGTGCCTTTAACAATGTACCTAACCATGTGGTAACAATGTAACCTTTCTGTGTGCAACATTATAACCTTCAGCTGTATCACTGTAACCCTTATAAGAGGACGCGAGCTAGTGACCACAAGATGGCAATAGCGAGCGTCCAGCTCTCATGGCTCAGATTCACCCTGGATCAGCAGCGCGGGAAGATTCCCGCCACCTCTCACCTGGACAAGAAGGGCGTGACCGTCTATGACGTCACGCAGGCAGCAACCAATAGACTGTCAACGAGCCACATTCAAATGTATAGCCAGCTGTATATATTGAGCTACCCATCCGCCATTACCGCATGTTCCTCCGGATCATCATGCAATAAACCTGTGTTAAGCCCACCCTTCGGCTGTTTCATTGTCTTTGGTCCCATACACTAAAGAGGGGGAGGTGTGTGTGTGTGTGTGTGTGTGTGCGTGTGTGTGTGTGTGTGTGTGTAATGAGCTCCCATCTGGCCAGCCATGCCCACCTCCCTACCCCATTGTTTAGGATGTTCGGGCATCGTGATAGTTGCACTGCTCATGCCTCGCTGCCTGGACATCCTGCCGCCAGGGGAAGAGAAGAGCAGGCACAGCAGGGAGGCAACAGCAGTGAGTGTGGGATGGCAGCCAGAGCAGTGAAGCAGCTTCACCTTCCCCGCAATGAGAGCCTGGGTTGCCGCCATCACCGCCGCCTCCTGCTCTGAGACCTGCACTCTCAGCAGGAGGAACGGCAGGAAACAGTGTAGGCATTGCTGCCTTCGATGCACCCCTGGTGCTGCTGCTGCCACCGCCAACCGCCCGCTCTTCTCCACCATCTGTGTGTCATCATGGGAGGAGGGGGAGGCCGGCGGCCGCTTCAGCTCATCATGGCCCACGTCCTCCACCTTCCCAGTAAGTGAGTCTCCTTTCTCTCTCTCTCTCTCTCTTTCTGGGGTGGTGGTGGAGGGGGAGGTGTGTGTGTGTGTGTGTGTGTGTGTGTGTGTGTGTGTGTGTGTGTGTGTGTGTGTGTGTGTGTGTGTGTGTAATGAGCTCCCACCTGGCCAGTCATGCCCACCTCCCTACCCCATTGTTTAGGATGTTCGAGCATTGTGATAGTTGCACTGCTCATGCCGTGCTGCCTGGACATCCTGCCGCCAGGGGAAGAGAAGAGCAGGCACAGCAGGGAGGCAACAGCAGTGAGTGTGGGGTGGCAGCCAGAGCAGTGCAGCAGCTGCACCTTCCCCGCAATGAGAGCATGGGTTGCCGCCATCACTGCCACCTCCTGCTCTGAGATCTGCACTCACAGCAGGAGGAACGGCAGGAGACAGTGGAGGCATTGCTGCCTTCGATGTGCCCCTGCTGCTGCTGCTGCCACCGCCACCCACCCGCTCTTCTCCACCATCTGTGTTTCATCATGGGAGGAGGGGGAGGCCGGCGGCCGCTTCAGCTCATCATGGCCCACGTCCTCCCCCTTCCCAGTAAGTGAGTCTCCTCTCTCTCTCTCTCTCTCTCTCTCTGGGGTGGTGGTGGTGGAGGGGGAGGTGTGTGTGTGTGTGTGTGTGTGTGTGTGTGTGTGTGTGTGTGTGTGTGTGTGTGTGTGTGTGTGTGTGTGTAATGAGCTGCCATCTCAGTCCCAGCTCTTACCACGTAGCAGTTTGAAAGCAAGAAATTGCTAGTAGATAAATAGGGACCACTTCAGTAGGAAGTTAAATAGTGTTTTGTGCACTCTGGTGTCTAGTCATGCCTGCCACATGTCCATGGAAACATCTGCGAATGTAGACAGTGCTGGCTCTTTTGCTATAAACAGAGATGAGCACTGAACCCTAGAGTTAGATATGATTGGCTTTCAAGCAAGGGCAACCTTTACCTTTACCTAATAACAGAAGATCCCTGATTGCTGTGAAATTTGGCCCTGTTTAGTTGCAAGTGGTTAGTAAAGGTAAAGGTCACCCTTGCTCAAAAGCCAGTCATATCTGACTCTAGGGTGCAGTGCTCATCTCCATTTTCAGCCAAAGAGCCAGTGCTGTCTGTGTTTACAGATGTTTTCATGGCCATGTGGCAGGCATGACTAGATCGACCACAAAGTCACATGGCCAGATTTGGCCACACCCACAGATTTGGCCATGCTCACAGATTTGGACATGCCCATAGATTTGGCCACGCCCACATAGGTGGCAGTAAAAAAAAGAGTGCATCACTGCTTATATATATGACACATATATATGACATTGTTGCCCATCCTGAAAAAATATTTGCCCACCCACATCTAGAATCCTGGCTATGGCCCTTCATCTGTCTCTCCCCTCTCTCTTTCTCTGCTACACATTTCCCCCTCTTTTTTGTTGGTTGATGTCTATTCTTTGTTGCTGCTGGTTTGTTTGGTTGGATGCTAGCATGTGTGCTGTAAAGCAAACAGCATGCACATGTCATAATACTAAGTAACTGTAAAAAAAATTATTATTCTTTCTCCAAGAAATGTTCCAGAGCGAGTTATTGATACTCTGGGTGCCAGTTAATGAGAAAGGGGAGACTTGGAGCTATTTCCCCTCTGTCTATACTTTTACTGCATGGCTTTTTTTATCGTGTCAGAAGCACACAAATGTGCTTTCTGGGTTGAAAGGATTTTTGTTGTAGGATCTCCACTCAGGGGACACCCGAATGAGGCTCCTCTCATTTCTCCAAGATCCTTTCCCACTGAAGTGAACTCTATTTATCTACTTGCAATATCTTGCTTTTGAACTGCTAGGTTGGCAGGAGCTGGGACAGAGATGAGCTCTCATTCCATCATGCACTAGTCAGGTCTTGAACTGTCAACTTGCTAACCTTACAGCTAACAAGGCAAGCTTCTTAACCACTGAACCACCACAGTCCCACTACACAGAGCGAGAGTGAACCAGAGGTCCAGAAGGTGAGAAAAAGGCCATCCGAAAAGAGAGACACCACCAAAACAAGCCGATGCTGAGAGGGGTGTGGGGGCTCACACGACTGGAAGAAATGCCCCTTCAAGAAGGCAGAGTGCCACAACTGTGGACGCTTGTGACACATCGCAAAGGTCTGCAGACAACGCAGAAGTTGAGACCCTGACCGGACCAGCCACTATGGCCGAAAGGATGAGGACATCCGCAAAGTGCATGCAGGGGACACTGTGGTGAGACGTGTGTCGGACCGACACACCCGGTTTTTTTTGAAGGTACTGTTGCAGGGTTCCTGTGGACTCCGCAGATTGGGAGACACTGATTGTAACTGCCATGAAATCTAATGGTGAGGTTAGAATTTGTGCTGATTACAAGTGTACTATCAAAAAGGCAATGCACCCAAATGCCAACCTGGTGCCGATAATTAGCCACTTGCTGGCCAAGTTACATGGGGTAAATGCTTTGTGAAGTTGGACCTAGCACAGGCTTACCAACAGCTAACAGTTACACCTGCGGCCGCAGCTGCCCACACGATAGTTATGCACATAGTTACCCCCCAGGGAGTGGGACACTTCCCGCGGACCATGGTCAAGGGTCCATGTGGATTTTGCGGGGCCCTTCCTGGGTACAATGTTCTTGTTAGTGGTTGATGCGTTCTCGAAATGGCTGGAGGTCATTCCAGTACGAAACACATCCTCCGCAGCCACAGTCAAACATCTGAGGAAGGTTTTCACATGTTTTAGCCTGCCCGATGTGTTAATTTCCGATAATGCGACCACATTCATGTCTGCCGAATTTCAGACATTCCTCGAATGGAATGCGATCAGGCATGTTACCTCCTCTCCATTTCACCATGCCACAAACGGTCAAGTAGAGAGCTTGGTCTGCACTACAAAGGAGGCACTAAGGAGGATGGGTCCAGGGGATCTGGAGCTACAGCTCTGCAAATTCCTCCTGTGCTATAGGGTTACTCCGCTTGCATCGGGGCAATTCCCTGCAGAGATCCTGATGTGAAGAAGACTCACAACATTGTTTGACCGCTTGGATCCTTCCAGGGTGGAGGATAGAGGCATGAATGTGGTGGTAGAGCAGAGGAAAGTGTTCAGGGCAGGTGATCCAGTATACTGCAGAAATTATGTGAGCTCAGGGCCAGCGTGAGTACCCAGGGAAGTGGTGGAACAAACCAGACCCGTATCGTACCAAGTAAAGACAGGGTCAGGGTTGCTGTGGTGGAGACACACCAATAAGCTTAGGAGAAGAGTTACAGATGCCACGGGGGAAAGTGGGTATTTTGACGAGTCAGTGCTAGGGTTGCCCCCCCACCCGCATAACCCAAGGGGGGAATACAGGACTCAGCTTGACAGGCTGCATAGGCCCACAGGAGACCTTCTTCCAACCTGGAAATGAACAACCCCAGTTTGACTTTTTGTTACAGGATGGGGGGAGTTTTCGTGAGTGTTCCCCCACTCATCCCAGTGAGCAGCAGGGTTTTGAGTTGTCCCAGAGGTCGCCCCATCCTCCCCTACACAGAGATACCCCATCCCTGCCCTTGCTGGGAGTCGATGGGACACTGCAGTTTTCCCAGGGGGAAAAGTTCAGGCACAACAGCTGATTCTGGCAGCACTGCTGAATCGACCGGCTGACCGCAGCGCACCCACTGGCCCCACAATGATTGAGGGACTTCGTCCCATCCTAGGGGGGATGGATGTTGTGTATGCATGCAGTTCAGCTGCTCGCCATTAGTGCAGCTGATGGAGCTCACGTGGCTCCAATTTACCCAATGAGTAACTAGCGTGGGAAACCTTCCTACCACAGGTGAACTATGTCAGGTATGCAGTACGTCAGAAAGACGTCACCGATACTGCAACCAATAGGCACCTTCGGGTGAGATTCAATTGTATTATGTACCATATATAAGGAGGCAAGACTCCTCCATTGCCTCATGTACAGATTGACCATGTTACAATAAAGTAGTGTTTAGCCCATCTGCCGGCTCGTGTGCATTCAATCTGCCTACATCAAACAATGCAATTATTTTAAGAGGATCAACAAGAAGGAAAATCTCTCCACCCAGTTTTGTCACTTTCCCTTGATATTACCGTGGACAAAATCCACTTGGTGTTGGTAAAGCCTTGAGATCAACAGTTGGTAAATGCTTTGGGATGTATAGAGAGAGGCCAGGGCCTCTATCCAACCATGCAGAAAATCCACAGGATATAAAAGCAAGCCAGCTTGGTGCATACAGTACTAGCCTACTCTTTGAGAACAGATCCACTAGACTTGTCACAAAATGCAGTATGGCATGGAAATAAACATGGGGTATTTTTTCTCAGTTGTGGACACTGCTTCTCTTGCTCATTAAAAGCAAAGTCCATAATTTATTCAGAAGAAGTAAATATGGGATGGGATGGAGTGAATTTTATTCTAACTCAAAGTACAGATTAAATATTTTCAAAGGCCTTGCTAGCTTGTTATTCCTGGATGAGTGATGAAAGCTATTCACTAATAGTTGAACAACATAGCTGGAAAATTCATAATTTTATTGAGCAGATCCTAAACTGCTTCTGTGCAAGAAAGCAAACAAGTTCACAATTGGTCTTCACAGTTGAGTGAAACCTGACTATAACCACAAAATGCAGAAGTCAATAGGCTTTCAATATCTTTGTTTGCCAGAAAATAATACTAATAGTAATAACAACAGTTGTCAATGTATCTCATATTTTAAATAAGAGGCCAGACTGCTTACTATGGTTAATGTGTTTTAGATCAAACTTTTTAGCAGCCTTACCGAGCTGTTAATGGGCTGGCATTCTGCCACAGAGTAATCTATAACTTCACACCTTACTATTATGCAAATATCTATTTGGCAAGGAGACCTGAGCCGTCAAAATTTCTCTAAGGACAATCATATCTTTCAAACTTCTTCAACTAAATTATATTTGACATTTAATTTTAACCCACTTATCTTGAAAAATAACTTTAAAACCTCTCCTGTGTAAAGCTGCTAAAACAGCAAATGCATTTTATTTTAATTTTCCCCTATTTTGCCTTATGTGATTATTGACAGTGAAATGTATTTTGTCGGTAAAAAATTAGTATTATTGAGAACATTTAAAGCTCTGTTCCAATGGTATTCAAATAATATAAAAGACCAAAAGGTTATATGGCTACATCTGGTTTCTTATGTTTTGAGGCACAATTTCTTCAAGAGGACTTTAAAACCCAAGACCAAAAATGTTCTTCTTTCAGAAAACTTAAAGGGACTTTAGCATGCACAGCTAGCATGATTTATTATTAACTGTTGTTTAAATCAATGGTTAGGTTTTGGCTATAGAGCCAGAATTTGGTAGTTCAATTCCCCACTATGCCTCTTTGATGAGCGATGATCCAGACTCAATGATCATAAGATCTCTTCCCGTCTGCAGTTCTAAAATGATGATGATTAATGATTAGCACAACACTTTAAAATTCATTGTTATTTAATAATCATTAATTTAAAACGGTTTCAGCCCATGGCATCATTCCATCCAGCCCATGCCCGTGCTCTTGCTGCCACTGCCACCGTCCTTTCCCCCTCCACCTGTCTTGCCATGTCCCTAACACTGATCCTTAGCAGGGCAGATGTTGTAAGAAGGCTTACAACATCTGCCCTTCTATGGAGCGACATCAGGACATAGCTGTCAAGTATCCCTTATTGGCTGGGAAAACCCCTTATTTTACCCTCTTTCCCGCCACCGTCCCTTATTAATTAGACTGCAATGTCCTATTGCCACCATTGGAGGGCAGCACAGGATAAGCATAGCTGTCAAGTATCCCCGTATTTGCTGGGAAATTTCCCTTATTTCCAAATCCAAAACTTGACAGGTATGCATCAGGGACATACCAAAACATGCAGAGGGGACTGTGGGAAGGCATCTGGTTTCTGTCTCCTGTCTGCCTTCACATTGTGTAAACAAAGGCCTCTTTGTCTACATGAGAGACAACGCTTGATTTTGGGCATGCGTAGAATATGAGAAGATTTCTCCTTTCTTCTCCTTATTTGGGTTCTGACTTTCTGATTGGCTCTGTGCCTTAAGTTTTGTTTCTGTTAAGTTTCGTTTCTGATATACTCTGCTTGAATAAAGAGAAGCCATTAGTATCCTTTGTTCAGCCAAAACTGCAGTCGTGTGTGTGTATGTATCCTCTCTATCTCTGTTTCCTACTTACTCCGTCTAATGAAGCTGGACTCCGTTAGACCTTTTAACTCTCTCTCTTAAAAGATCTGGGGCTATAAACTGCTGCTAATGAGGCTGATTGGTTATCTTTACATGGATCAGATTCCTACAAGTGGCGCACCGTGTGAGGCGGGTTGAATGAAATTCAAAGGAATGCTTTGAAGAGATCTGCTTCAGCAATCAGCAATTAGCACCTAATCATCACCTCATCGACCGGGACAAGGTCTCATTCACCTACGACCAGAGGAAAGGTCCAATCAAGCGCTTGAGAATTATAACAGGGTGAGTGGAAAACACAATTTAATTATGGGGTGCATGTTAACTTCGCCAGGGAAGGAACTTTGTAAAGATATCTCAGATCTTTTGCATACGAATGGACGAACGGCTGATGAGAAGGAAATACAACAGCTGGTCAAAGCTATAGAAAAAATCTGTCCTTGGGTTAAATATAATGAATGTTTGGACTTAAAACAGTGGAATCAGGTGGGGAAAGAATTGCAAAAGCATGAGAGAATTTTTGTATCAGTTCAATTTACGTGGGAGGAAGTCAGAAACTGCCTTCAAAGACTTACTCCAAGAAATATGTTATTCTCTCAGAGGCTTGATGGCCCCCTCCCACAGCTTTTGCCTCCAGCCGAGGGAGGGAGTCCAACTGCCCCTCCATCATATGAGAAACAACAGCATAAGCCCCCTGATGGGGATGGGGGTGGAAAAGAAGATGGGACATTATATCCTGCCTTGCAGCAATCAAGCACTTTTAGCCCTACAAAAACACTGTTCTCTGCTGCTTTAACTGCAGCTGTGCTGGATGTGGAATCTCCTGAGATATACCCAGTGATAAGGGGGGCTCCGGTTGTTGGCAATGCACCGGCAGTCCCAGATAGATATGAAACCCTCCATTACAAATATCTGAAGGAATTGAGAGTCAGCATACGTGACTATGGGGCTAATGCACCTTTTACAAAAGCTTTGTTGGAAGCCATTGCTTCTCAAAAATTGCTACCAGTTGATTGGAAACAGATGATCAAAGCACTCCTGCCTCCTGCAGAAGCCATGCTCTGCTTGCAGGAGTGGAGGGATGTGGCTTGGGAGGTACATCATACACGCCCTGCACTCACGATGGATATGTTATGTGGGGAGGGAAATTTTGCCAACCCCACACAGCAGTTGGCACTCACTGATGCCCAGTTGGGAGATATTGCACAGATAGTCATGCGTGCCTGGAGTAAGATTCCTTCCAAAGGAGATAGCTCAGTTGCTGGGTTTGCAGCAATTAGGCAGGGCCCTAAAGAGGATTACACTGAGTTCATTAACAGACTCATGACTGCCCTCAGCCGCCAGGTGGAAAATGTCCCGGCACGGGAAATGCTCATGAAACAACTGGCTTTTGAAAATGCCAATGAGGATTGTAAGGGGGCTCTGACAGCTGTTTATGCTCGGCCAGGCACATCGATAGCAGACATGATGAAAGTTTGTCAAAATGTGGGGACTCACAGTTACAAGGCTCAACTTCTGGCAGCTGCAGTTCAATTGCCCACAACTCAGGCTCAAAACAAACGTTGTTTTGGCTGTGGAAAAGAAGGACATTTTAAGGCACAATGTCGCTTCTCTCAAAAGCAGGCAGCACGCCCTTCAAGGAAGTGTCCCATTTGTCAGAAGGGGTACCATTGGGCCAATCAGTGTCGCTCAAATCCTAATGCCAACCCCTCAGCTGCTCAGCACAAAGACTCTGACTTTTCTCCACAGCAGCAGGGAAATGGGAGTGCGGGCCAGGCTCGGGCCCAGGCAAAATAATAGGGCTACCAGAGGTCAGTGAGGAAGCAATAGCGGAGGTGTTGGGAGAAATGGAAGAAGATATGGAACTTGCCCAAGAAATGATTTCACGATATAGAAAAAACCATCCTCTAAAAGAAGGGCTTTTATTGAGGTTATCCAAGGACTGTACCTTTACTATGCCAGGGTGTGTGGAGGCTCTTCCCACACTGGTTGATGATGTTATTCCCCAGGGCATGATGGGCATCGTTCTTCCTTGCCCAGACGCCTTACCCGCTTCTGTACACATTGCAGCAGGGTCAGTTACATTGGGTCACCAAGAAATTGTCATCCCTGCATCAGCCACGCAACATCTCACCCTGCCTAAGGGACAACCTGTAGGACGGCTTCATCTGCTCCCACTAGGGACCACTGCAACTCCATCCCAGGAGGGGACTGTAACAGCAGCTATGGTGGTGATACAAATCACCGAGGATAGACTGACCCGCTCGCTGATTATGGGTGGACGTTCAGTGTCTGGATTGATCAATACAGGAGCCGATATTTCAGTGGTGGCAAAAAAAGATTGGCCGACTGGATGGGCCGTCCGCCCCTGTAGGGAAGATTTGGGGTGGGCGGGTACGAGCCAGCACAGCAAAGTGTTCATCCAATCGTCTTTGAGACCTCAGGGGGAACAAAAGTTTCTCTTCACCCCCTGATTATGGATATTCCTATTACTCTGTGGGGCCGGGATCTCCTGGCTAAAACAGGGTGTACCTTGCAGACAAATTTTTGATACGGGCCTCCCCTGCAGCGCCGTTGCATGCACTTCCACTACAATGGAAAAACACCCCGCCAGTGTGGACGGATCAATGGCCGCTCTCAAGAGAAAAGCTCCAGGCGGCGGAGGCCCTTGTACAGGAGCAATTAAATCTGGGACATATTCAAACAACCACTAGTCCTTGGAACTCTCCAATTTTTGTGGTGAAAAAGAAGTCTGGAAAATGGAGACTGTTGCATGATTTGAGAAAAGTTAATGAGCACATCTTGCCAATGGGACCTCTACAATCTGGACTTCCTAATCCAAACATGATTCCGGAAGATCATCAACTCATGGTCATAGATTTGAAGGACTGTTTTTATACAATCTTGCTGGCGCCACAAGATAGAGAAAAATTTGCATTTACATTGCCAGTATACAATAATGAACATCCTACTCAACGGTTTGAATGGTGTCTTGCCTATGGGTATGGCCAACTCGCCGACTCTATGCCAACATTTTGTGAACATGGCTTTGGAACCTTTCAGGCATCCAGAGGTTAAAGTCTATCATTACACAGATGACATTTTATTACATGGTCCACAAGTCACGGAGAAACACCTGCAGGACCTAGCAGACATTTTGCAACAAGCGGGCTTGATCATAGCTCCTGAAAAAGTACAGCGGATGTATCCATTCCAATACCTGGGACATAGGCTCTCAGCTACAGCTTCAACTCCGCTATTGCCAACAATAGCTATTCCAGAGCAGTTCACTCTTGTACAATTGCAACAATTGCTAGGGAACATAAATTGGGCTCATCCCTTCTTGGCCCTGAGCACTGAGGAACTGTCACCACTCTTTGCTGCTCTTTCTGGACACACTTCTCCAGCAGACATCATTCCCTGCACAACGGAGATGCGTACAGCTCTTCAACACCTCAACGAAAAGCTGCATACCATCGCTGTGGATTGGGTGCCCTCAGGCACCGTTGCGCTGGCATGCGCTCTTCTTTCCACACCGAGGCTGCCCACTGCTGTTTTGTTCGCGCCTGTCAACGCTCAGAAGGTGGCCATCGTGGAATGGCTACACTTGGCGCACACTCCCTCGAAAAACTGTTATCGCCTGCCTGATGCGATTGCCGATCTTTTCCTCAAATGCCGTACTAGGGCAAAGCATTTGACTGGCTATGACATTGACTTTGTTTGTTTTCCTTTTTCGCAGGATCAGCTAACCACCTTGCTACAGCATTCTGAGGCATTTCAGGTGGCCATGGCGGACTTTGTGGGACAAGTTAAATTTAACCCCCCCAAGGATAAGCGGTTTACCTTGCTGAATCCCACTTCTTACTCCCTGTCATCCCCGCTTTGCATGCAACCTATCTTGCATGCCGTTACTCTTTTCTCGGATGGCTCCCCCTCCCGTGGAGTACTTACATGGCAGGGTCCTACTGGGGAATGGGAGGTTGTTTTTACAGGACCTCAAGCATCGGCCCAGCGGTCGGAACTGGCAGCGGTCATACTTGCTTTCTCTACGTTTTCTGATGTGCCTTTTAACCTGATTGTGGATACTCAATATGTTTACCGCCTTGTTTTTACTTTAGCTCAAGCTTATTTGTCTCCATTGATGGATAGGGATCTTTTTGCTTTATTCCAACAGCTTCAAGGTTTTCTTTCCAACCGTACGGTCCCATTCTTCATTGCCCACATACGCTCTCACACAAGGATCCCAGGTTATTTGACGGAGGGCAATGCACGAGTAGATTCTGCTCTCCGGGACTCTGCTGAGGTTTTTTCTCTCTTTGACAACCCCATTGACAGTCATGCAATGTTTCATCAATCTGCTAAGGTTTTGCATAAACGATTTTCCATTCCTATGTCACAGGCTAGAGACATTGTGTCATCCTGTGCTTCCTGTTCGAAGTCTCCTATATTCCTGCCATTTGATGCTGTTAATCCTCGAGGAACAGAAGCTAATCAGCTATGGCAGATGGATGTCACACAAGTACCTGCTTTGGCTCCGCTTTCTAAGTTACATGTGACTGTCGATACCTTCTCTGGATTTATATGGGCTACACCCTTACGGGGTGAAACATCCAGACATGTTATACAACATTGCATTCGTTCGTTTGCGGTAATGGGTAAACCTAAACGCCTTAAGACAGACAATGGGCCATCATATGTTTCTTCTGCCTTTCAGGACTTTTGCCGTCAGTGGGACATTAAGCTAACCCATGGAATACCCTGTAACTTGACTGGACAGGCGATTGTTGAAAGAGCCCACCTGACATTCAAAAATTTGTTACACAAGCAAGTGGGAGATAGAGGGGTTCCTGTGGCTGAAATACCTACAGCTGTTGCTAAAGTACTGTATACTCTTAATTTTCTTCTTGCTCCCCATAACAGGTCACACTCTCCAGGCGAATTGCATTTCAGGACCGAGGAGTGTCTTCCTAAGTCATTGGTCGTTTATCGGCAGCAACCGGATCCTGAGTGGAAAGGTCCTGTACCTCTAATCACCTGGGGACGAGGATACGCAGCTGTTTCTACGACCTCAGGACCTGTGTGGATTCCTGCTTGAGCGATCCACCCATGGAGAGAGAAGAAGGTTACTCAGCTCCAGGATGGTGGTTCACCAGTAGACTAAACTTGCTGACATTTGTTCTTTTCTTTCTTACTGTGCTTCCAGCTGTAAGAACAATACCTCATGGGGGCAACCCCAACTTTTGGATTCGTCATGCTAACTATATGTTTGAAGTTCATGGTAAGAATGCAACGTTATACTATGAGCATCCACTGGCAGTGTCTCGAATGGCCTTTCTTCCGGCATTGTTCAACACGCCTGAGTTGGTTATTGGTCATTTGCAACATGTTGATAGGTCTGCACTCTTCTCTAATCCTCCAGAACAATTTAACAACACCCGCTGGTGAAGCATGACATTCAAGAAATACACTAAAGGACTTTGTTTCTGCTGTCATAGTTCTGGAGTCTGGAATAGTAAATGGAAGCACTGGACTCAAGCAAAAAGGGTTTTGCAGAATGTAGGCAATTATACGGGTTGTGATGATTATTTTTGGTTATGGGGTAGTTATAACAGTTCTTATAAGCTTAATTATACCTTGTTTAGCACTACTATTGAAGATGTGTTTCCTATGTTTACTCCTGATTATTCTGCTATAGGTAGTGGTTCAATTTGCAATGGATGGCAAATCAAGGATCCCAACATGTGGTTCTTTTTTAATGGAGTTGCCACGAATTTCCATCCAGGACAATATCAATGTGCAGCATTGGGTTATTTTACCTTACCCGTACAAGTGCAAATGCCGCCTCAGGCAGATGCACGGCGCCGGAGAGCTGTTGCCGGCCCGATGCGTTCTGGTTGCAATGATGAAGTGATAATCGATGTTCAGCTTTCTGATGGTAGCTCCTGGGGGAGAGCTATAGGGGGTGCTATCACTGGAGCACTCACCTTGGGATCATACCCAGGTGTCATTTCCCAGGAGAATAGAAGGTCCATTTTGGGACTCACCTGTAGGCTGGAGAAATCAATCAATGCCACAGGGAGGGTCATACGGGATCTTCAAATGGAAATCACTGAGCTTCATCAAGACCAAATGCAGGACAGACTGGCCATAGATTACCTGTTAGCAAAATCCGGAGGATTTTGTAAACTGGTCGGGAAACAGGGATGTTGGGTAAAATTCCAGGATCTGAATAATACTATTGAGAAAGAACTTCAGAATTTACAGGAGAGCATTACTAACAATGTACGCACTGATGTTAATCTCTTTGATTGGGTGACTTCTTGGTTGCCTGATTTGTCTGTCCTTAGACAAGTTTTCTTTTATGGGTTTATTATTATTATCTGCCTTATACCTTTGTGTTTTTGCATTTATTGTATTCCTAATCTTATTTCTATGTGTAACACATGTCCACTGCGTAGAAGGGAGACATCAGGTTTTGCACGACGGCAATTGTACTCAATGAGGTATCATCCTCCGGAACAAGGTACCATGAGTCAGGAGGGGTACGATGTCCAGGAGGACAGTGATGATGTATATGGAGGAGTAGTTATGGAGTATGATGACATGCAGGGGTATGATTAGCCGTCCCTCTCTCAAATTTAAAAAATGAAAAAGGAGGACATGTGGGAAGGCATCTGGTTTCTGTCTCCTGTCTGCCTTCACATTGTGTAAACAAAGGCCTCTTTGTCTACATGAGAGACAACGCTTGATTTTGGGCATGCGTAGAATATGAGAAGATTTCTCCTTTCTTCTCCTTATTTGGGTTCTGACTTTCTGATTGGCTCTGTGCCTTAAGTTTTGTTTCTGTTAAGTTTCGTTTCTGATATACTCTGCTTGAATAAAGAGAAGCCATTAGTATCCTTTGTTCAGCCAAAAGTGCAGCGTGTGTGTGTCTGTTTTCTCTCTATCTCTGTTTCCTACTTACTCCGTCTAATGAAGCTGGACTCCGTTAGACCTTTTAACTCTCTCTCTTAAAAGATCTGGGGCTATAAACTGCTGCTAATGAGGCTGATTGATTATCTTTACATGGATCAGATTCCTACAGGGGACAAGAGCAATGGCAGCAGAAGCAGAAGCAGCAGATGCCCATGGCCACCCACGTCTTTCCTGGGTGCCGCTCTGGCCAAGCACAGGCAAGGAGAGGAAGAACCCCTCCTTCACCCACAGCAAGCTGGTAAGCAGGGAAACGGTGGCAGCATGGGGAGAGTATTTGCAGACAGGACTGGTGGTGGTGGGGATGGTGAGGGCTGGGGGTGGTCTTTAGCGGCGGTGGCAGGATCACACACACTTCTGCCACCACCGCCACTGCCACTGCCACTGCCAACATGTTGTAAGACAACCCAAAGTGGTTCACAACCAAAATTATATAAAAACATACAATAAGATACAATAAGATACAATAACATATAAGGGTACAATAATCCTAAATATAACATAAAATAATAATAATTAATAATAATAAACTTTTATTTATATACCGCTTGTCTCTTCCCGAAGGAGACTCCAAGCGGTTCACATTGGGGCATGCTGCCTGCAGCAGGCAGCAACACAAAAAAGATACAATGCAATAGAAAACAGTAATCAATTAAGGAACAACATGTCAATACAAAACAATATCATATCATATCACAATGCTGCCGTAGCTTCCCCAACCCAACCACAGCAAGTCCGGGGGAACAGTAAAGTCCAACCGCCCACACCACAATATATGCGAAAATACAGAATAATCAAATGCAGTTCCTATACAAAAAATAAAAAAATACTTTCCACTATGGCAGTATTTCCCAAGAAGTAATGTTAAATGTCTTACACATAAGGTTGATGGGAGAATAGAGCTTAATTTTGCAAAAAAAAAAAGTGCAAATGACTCTCACATCCAATGAAAGTGTCAAGATTTGTAAATTGTTCTTCTGTTTAATTCAGAGATGCTAGAAGGAAAAACATTCTTGTATTCATGATAACCTTTTCAGTAACCTGTCTTATCCACTTTAGTTCTTTATCTTACTTCTTTCATTGTGACCCAGAATCCATCCAATAGTCCACTCACAGTGATGTTATGTCATGAACTACAAACAGTGTAGGATATTTTTTAAGGATGACAGTGCCTTATAGGTATCAATGAAAGCTTAGAAACTATAGTGGAAAATCCTTAAGCAATCAAACACAATAGTGGGAAATATTTGGTTTTATACATTAATATTTTTGCCAGTTTGTTTAAACCAGGAGTTCTCAACCACTTTTAGTCGGGGGCCGGATCACACTCCCTCAGACAGCTTCAGGGGATGGATGGCCATTTTGCCCTTCCTCCACCACATGGCACTTTCTGGTGTGATAGAGGCAGGGGGCACATGAAATGGTGCCATGGGTCACAGGGTGAGAATCCCTGGTTTAAACCAAGAGAGTTTTTTGAGTTTGTACCTATATTTTATATCACTTCATTATTGTGAAGCACCCTGATAGTGTAATCTTCAAGTTATATCACTGCATCATCCCTTAACAAGAAGATATTTATGGTAATGTATCAATGATAGAAATGCTTATGCTTGGTCAACCTGCCCTAATGCCACTACAACTAACAGAAAGTAACATGAAACTGATGAAAAATGGTTCAGCCTGTGTTCTGTTGAGTGTTGACCAAAATCTTATTGAGATTTTACTCTGGAGTAAATGGAATTTCATAAACTGCAGCAGCAAATTGTAGTTAATTAGCAAGGTGATGGTCATGAAAAGTCACACACACCCAATTGCTTGACTGGTATGTAACCAGAGACGTGACTTGCACCTCACATTGATAAGGTGGTGATCACGCTTTTTCCCAGCTGCTCCATGCAGCTCCTGGCTTGGTCCCATCCCCTCTGCAGCCTTTGCCAAAGCTGATTGCCATGCCATAGAAATTTTTGGAGCCTCCTCTGTTTCAAAATCCACGGCACTGGAAGGGTAAACCTGGTGCACTGCGGTGACGTCATCCCTTGCTACCAGGGAGCTCTCCTATTGCTGCAGATTTTTAAACAGAGGAGGCTCCGAATATTTCCCCGACGCAGTGATCGGCTTTGGCAAAGGCTGCAGAGGGGATGGGACTGAGCCAGAGCCTGCTTGGAGCAGCCGGGACAAAGTGTGATCGCCGCCGCCACCACCACTGCTGACATCAGGAAGTGGGGGAGGATGGTCCATAGTGAGCCTGGGTACTCACCGTGGGCCACATTAATTATATGCATGGGCCTAATTGGGCCATAGTTTCGGCATCCCTGCTCTAGGACACCCCATCTTTGTTGTCCTTCCGCAAGAAGACAAAGACCTTTCTCTTCAGGAAGGCTCTCCCTTAATGGCTGACTGCCTAAGTGTAGGGTTAGCAAAATTCTCTTCAACCAAACCAGGACAGCCATTGCCTTCTTCAAACTGCACATGTGTTGGATGGAGCTGTCAGGGAGACTGTGGCTCTAAGACCCTGCAAAATCCCTGTCCAGGGCAGACAGGGAATACCGACCCTATGCAATTAACCCTTTGCGGTCATGTGAAGAAGGAATCCTCCTTCCCAGTGTATGGTGGAGGTTTGGCTTCTTAGATATGGGTATTTCTTGCTCCCTCCCGGCTTTCGAGGAAAAGGACTGAGGATGACTCCTTGTCCCCCAAACTTCAAGGTGTGCCAAGGGATTTTTTGCAAAGAGTTATTTCACTGCCTCCATGCCTTTCTTTCAATTATCTTGCTTGCATGTGTCTCCTCTCCCTGGCGGGTTTCTCAGGGTGCTGTTTTGCCATCACTGCTTTCAATCAGGATAGTTGAAAGAAAGGCAGGGAGGCAGTGAATTAACTCTTTGCAAAAATCCCTTGCTGAGGGGTGATCTTACTTCCTTTGTTCAAACTTAAAGATCCAGGACTTTCACATGTTTTTTCTTGAACCGGTCAGGACAGCTTGAATCCGGGAAAATCCAGGAAAACCGGGACATATGACAACCCTACCTAAGTGGGGATTCTTACAACAGAACTGTTGGATGTTTCTGTGTTTTGTTGGTTTTTAATGTATTTTAGTCATGCTTTTGTCTACTAGTTTAATATACTTGTTTAATTATTTTAAATATTATAATATATTGTTCATAGTTTTAAGGGTTTAGCTTTTAATCCTTTAATACTAAAAGCCACCTTCAATCGTTTTATGAGACA
This sequence comes from Bradypodion ventrale, assembly GCA_035047345.1. Taxonomy (NCBI): domain Eukaryota; kingdom Metazoa; phylum Chordata; class Lepidosauria; order Squamata; family Chamaeleonidae; genus Bradypodion; species Bradypodion ventrale. Next base: position 284,084,043 of record JAWDJE010000002.1, on the reverse strand, counting down.
GACAGGATATAACGATTTTAAAATACATGATAAATAAATAAATACCTTTCCTAGCTGTGGATATGAGCTACAAATGCAATTCTCTGCCTGACTCTTTGGCAAGACCGCAGATCACCTTATCCTTGGCCTTAAATCACTTTGTAAGTGCAAAGGAGATGACTGCCAGGTTCCTCTGATCATTCTGTTGGCACACGTAGCATTCTAGGAGCACAGATTTTTTGTTCAATTGAGAAGTGCCGAGTCATATCTTGGAGCAGCAGACACTAGTGCAAAGCAGCTCATGTGAGAATAGATGGTAACTAGCAACTGGAGCTGGATTGTACTGTTGTTGATGATACTGACAATCCTTTAGCCCACCTCTGTGAAACAATGATTCATACTGAAGCCATCTAAAACCTGCAGGGAAGCATATATGACAACCCCCAGGACAAACAGGAGCTAAATAATTAAACTGCAAAAAATTAGAATTATTAACCATTTTGCATGTGGATTGACCCACCTGATCTCTTAGAAAAACAAATGGATTCAATGAATTACAAACTATGCTGATGAAGTATACTGTCCTGATGCCAATTCCAAATATTAAATTGGATGATAAGCCCATCATTAGAGCTGGGCAAATAATTCAGAGTGAATAATTTATTCAACAATCTTAGCGTCCTTTCCCCCCCTGTATGCAGAATGTCCGTGAGTAGATTGCAATTTTTGCTGAATTTATTCATTATTCATATTTACTCAAATGTTTGTGTATCTATTTTTAAAATGAAGGGCTTTTTATGAGGCAGCTGATAACAGTGTTATGAAACTGAGTTTCCCTGGTCATAATGAGGATACTAACTAGTACATCTTTTGAGTTTTCAAATAATCATGTTTTTTTAACAACAACAATAACATAACTTAAATTTCAGAGGAACATGCTACAATTGTAGTAGTCCTATAATTGGACACACTTAACCCCATTCCCATTATAGTAATCCTATAATTTGACACATTTAACCCCATTCCCTATTGGAATTGTTCATTTTATAGTCCTTCCAACTTATCCCTTGCTTGGGGCTGACTATTGCGGGGAAATGGTTTAAAAAGGGCGTCTCCTAGCTGCTTTCAATGAAAATCTTTTTTAATTTCATGGGGGAAGGGAATTGAAGTATTCCTCTCTTTTCCTCATTAGTAAATGAGAGAGCAGTTGAATTGGAGGCATTTTACAAGATTCCTAGACAGGAGAAGCAGTCAATACATTCTGTCAAGGAAGAATCTTTGTTACCTTCCTGTTTATAACTTCCTATTTCCCATCAAATGTGAGATGCCAAGCATTAAGTTATGGTCCCTCATTACAAAATATCACTTTCTTGAGAATGAAGGGAAAGGCCAGTGTCGGTAAGATACAGTGAGTTGGACTAGATGAACTAGGAAACTAAAGCCAGGTTCACTTATTACTTATGTAGTTCTTCACAATATGCTTAGAGAGGGCTGGCTAGTCATTCTTCTATCTTCACTTCCTTTATGATAAAATTAGAATATCTGAAGAGAGGTTACTGCTTGCAGCTAGGGTCTGTACCCAATAAAAAAAATATTCAGGATTCTTCTCCATGTGTAGAAGCTTCCATGCAGTGGTGGGATTCATTTTTTTTACTACCTACTCTGTGGGCATGGTATGGTGGGTGTAGCCAGGGGAAAAACCCCTGTATTATTTCAAAACTTGGATGGGCAGTGCCAGCCAGAATTTCTGCTACCGGTTCTGGTGAACTTGGGTGAACCTGCTGAATCCCACCACTGCTTCCATGTGGACAGAACTATTTATTTTTTAAAAAACCACAACTATTTAAGAACTATTTTACCTTTTTCAGACATGTCATACTCCATGTGGAAAAAGCATCAAAGGAAAGGGGAAGAAGCTGACACTTGTTTCTAAGCAAGTTGCTGAGAATCAGGTAGGTAATGACAGAACAGGGTTTAGCTCAGTATCAGACAGCTTCCTGTGTTCCTGAGAACAGTATATGTCAGGCAGAAATAAATACAATATTCTAAATTCAGTTGTTTTACACAGCTGGTCTAATCTTTCAGTGTTGATGGAATCAACATTTACAGAAACGTTACTGAGTCAGAGGTTTGTTCTAGTTGAGACTAACAATTGGAGTTAGCCCCATGACTAAATGGGGGGAAACCAGTAATTCATTGATAAACAAAGGAGCAATTCTACATGTGATGTATTTATTCACTGTAATAGCAAGACTGATGTAGTATTAGTAAAGGTGATTGTAATCTTTGGGAAGGGAGAATCAGCATCTCCAAATACGCTATCATGCCAAGGTGTAGCTTAGTCACTGCCTCTACGGTAGGAAACACGAGGGACTGATTGCATGGGACTTGTGTAGCCATCTGTTGTCTGGAACACCTTGTAAGTGTAACCTGAAAGACTGTTCAATAAACTTCCGTTGTTCTGTTCATTGTTTCTTGGACTATTGCTTATAAGGGCCAGACACGACAGCAGCTTTCTTAGTAAGTGTGGTTTATTATAAATTATCCACAGATCTAACCACTAGGAATATTTCCTCAGAAAGCAGAGATCGCACACCCTGCATGCAAATGCCAGGTACTCAGACTGAAAACAATCAGCGGTTGTAATGGCCTCAGTCTGAGGATGTAGTGAACTTGTGAGATACTGGGAAAATAGACAAATAGTGTGACTTGGTATGAAATCATGTCTGGCCAAATTATCGTACTATGGTAATAGAGTAGACCATACTGCCAGCAATTCAAAGCTGATTGTCAGGCGGTGGTTAACTAACCTGACAACCCAGAGGACTAACATCCTTGGATAGTGAAGTCCAAAGGTAAGTGTGATGGTCCCCAATCGGATTAAACCCCACGTGACTCTAGAGGAATTGTAGATATCACAGGGTGTAGTTGTTTTATTCAAAAAAGGATCCAGGGGTGAACCAGGAAATTACCGACCTGTCAGTTTGACATGTGTCCCAGGTAAAGTGATGGAAACCATCCTAAAAGATAGAATTAATAGGCACATAGAAGAGAAGGCGCTGCTAAAGGAGAGCCAACATGGCTTTTACAAAGGCAAATCATGCATCACTAATCTGTTGGAATTTTTTGAGCGTGTCAACAAGCATGTGGATAAGGGGGATCTAGTTGACATTTTTTATCTGGACTTTCAGAAGGCTTTTGACAAGGTCCCACACCAAAGGCTCTTGAATAAACTTACCAGTCATGGAATAAAGGGACAGGTCTTGTCCTGGATCAGCAACTGGCTAAGGGACAGGAAACAGAGGGTAGCACTCAATGGACACTTCTCCAAGTGGAGGGAAGTAAAGAGTGGGGTCCCCCAAGGTTCAGTACTGGGACCCCTGCTTTTCAACATCTTCATAAATGATCTAGAGGTAGGAGTAAAAAGCAAGGTAGCCAAATTTGCTGATGACACTAAATTATACAGGGTAGTGAAAACTGTGAGAGATTGTGAGGAGCTCCAGAGGGATCTCTTGACACTGGGGGAGTAGGCAAAACTGTGGCAAATGAGCTTCAACATTAGTAAGTGCAGAGTGATGCATGTTGGGGCAAAAATAAACCAATTACATTTATCAACTGATGGGGTCTGAACTCTCTGCAACAAACCAGGAAAGGGACCTTGGTGTCCTGGTGGACAGCTCAATGAAGGTGTCAACCCAGTGTGCCTCAGCAGTGAAAAAAGCAAACTCAATGCTAGGGATCATTAGGAAGAGTATAGAAAATAAGTCAGCAAGTGTCATTTTGCCTCTTTATAAATCTATGGTGAGGCCCCATCTGGAATACTGTGTACAGTTCTGGTCGCCATACCTCCAGAAGGATATTATGGAGTTGGAAAAAGTGCAGAGGAGGGCAACCAAAATGATTAGGGGACTGGAACACCTTCCTTACCATCTGAGGCTGCAACGGTTGGGCCTCTTCACTCTTGAACGACAGCGTCTAAGAGGTAACCTGATTGAAGTTTATAAAATCATGCACGGTGTGGACAAAGTAGATAAGGAAAAACTATTTTCCCTATCACATAACACTAGAACTAGGGGACACTCCATGAAAGTTAAGAGAAAGTACTTTTTCACCCAGAGGATTACTGGTCTATGGAACTCCCTGCCAGAAGAAGTGGTGACAGCTGTCAGTCTTGACAGCTTTAAGAAAGGATTAGACAAGTTCATGGAGGACAAGGGTATCAATGGCTATAATTATGGATACTTAAGGACAACCTCTGGGTTGGAGAGATAGGCAGGATATCGCTCAATATCATTTCCAGGGAATCCTAAGCAGGTGAAGGCATCTCCTTGGGAATACGATGAAGGAAATGGTGAGCCACTGTGTGAGACAGAATGCTGGACTGGATGGGCTGTGGCCTGTTCCAGCAAGGCTGTTCTTATGTTCTTATGCCTTGGCTCTCAGTGGAGTTGAGGCAACAGACGGAACTGCTGCCCTTCAGAAAAGGGCTGAAAACCTGGCTGACGGGCAGGTGTGGGGGGCTGGTGGAGAAATAACCCCTGCCTGCTGCCTGGTTAAATAAGAGCCATCCTCCCTTCTTTAACTTGTGCAGGTGGGTTTTAATGGGGTTTTAAGGGAGTTACTGTCTTAATGGGGTTTATTTATTGGGGGGGGGGGGTCGTATTGTAAGCCACCCAGAGTCCTGGTGATTGGGGTGGCTATAGAAATTCAAACAAATAAATAAATATAAATAAATAAATAAATAAAATTCTTAAGTTAGTATTAATATTCTAGAAAGGTCAGTGAGTTTTTAAAAAATAGCCTTCTCAATTTTTCAGGTTTAATTTAAAATGACTTTTCCCCTCTCTCTGCCTGTGTTACAATGTGGATGGGGGTCCTCCTAGTTATGTCACTTCATGTAGATATCCATATGGCGAGCATCAGCAATTTCTTGCAGAAATAAGATATAGTTTAAGCACAGCTGTCAAACTTTTGCTTTCATTTCTTTTTTTAACTTGTAACACTGATCATCACCATTTCTGATTTGTGCCCTATTTTCTTTGTTGTTATTGAAAGCTAGAATTTATTTTTTATCCTTTTACATGTTATTGTTGTATATGTCCCTAATATGATGTATACCAAGGAATATATATATATTCTTAATTAAATAAAAAATTTACTAAGCACGTGCTTCTAATTTTACAAGCAAGTTGCAAGTTTATAAGATTTAAGCTTCTAGGAATTATTTTGAACATTATTATTATACATATGGAACTTCATCTTGATGCCTCTGATTGATTTTCTTTACATATTTAATGCTACACATTTGGCAATCTATGCTTACTAACTTTGTCAAATGAATAGATTCCACTAGATATTATTTTAAATTTAACTCATGTTGAAAACACATAGCTTTCCCTTAGAACACATATTACCCCTTTAGTTATTCTTATATTTATATAGTTCCATGGAACCTTCATCTTATTTTTCAGAATTCAGAATATATCATTCAAAATCTTTCTAGCACATATCCAGGCATGATGCTTAAAACATTTAACACTTATTTTATGGGTATATTATCTCCTGCCAGCTCATTTCTTCTCATGCTGATCATCTTGCCTTAAAAGTCTAGTATTCGGAGGTACTAAACCATTTCTGGAAGCAATCACATTTGTGTAATTAGCTAGTTGCATAGTCATGAGGAATCAGATACACTTCTTCATCTTCTCAGTTTAGAACTCTGAATTGTTTACACAGATACAGTACCTTATTTTTATATTCTTGGGTAAAGTTCTCCATTGCTCGAAAGCCAGTCGTATCTGACTGTAGGGTTCAATGCTCATCTCTGATTCATAGCCAAGGTGCCAGCGCTATCTGCATTTGCAGATGTTTCCGTGGCAGGCATGCCTAGACAGTGCACAGAACATTGTTTACATTCCCACCGAAGTGGTCCCTATTTATCTACTTGCAATTTCTTGCTTTCAAACTGCTAGGTTGGCAGGAGCTGGGACAAAGACGGGAGCTCATTCCATCCTTCAGTGTTCGGGTATCGAACTGCTGACCTGCTGCCTTCCAGTCAGCGTCTTAGCCACTTGAGCCACTTGTGCACAGTGGCTGAAATAATGTTGTAGCTGTGGCTGAAGAAGAGGGATGATAACATCAGCAGGAGGAGATTTTTGGTAATTGTCTCTCAAAACTTTCTGACTTGTGAATAAACCCTATCATTTTGTGGAAGGTGTTGGATCTGTGGGCCAGAGAGAGGAAGATTTTTTAAAAAAAACTAAAAATCCCTGCTGCCAGGGTATGTTACCTGCAAGCTAGATTTTCAGAGAACAAAAGAACCAGAAGAATATTATTGTTGTGTATGTGCCTTTAATGGATTGTAATGTGCCTTTAAGTAAATGCAACCACACGAATGAGTGAATGTAACAATCTCTAAACGTAACATTGTAACCTTCTGTATTATGATGCGAGCTAGTCCCGAAGAGTCCCGACTTCCGCACAGAGAATGGGATGCAGCCAAAGGGCTATGGTCTCGCCTGCACATAGATTTCGCAGGTCCTTTCAGAGGTTCATTTTTCCTCCTCATAGTGGATCCTTACTCCAAGTGGTTAGAAGTTATCCCAATGGCAAACACCTCATCAGCCGCAACCGTAAAGCAATTGCACAAGATGTTCAGTTCATTCGGTATACCCGATGTGCTTGTGAGTGATAATGTGAGTAGTTTCACGTCCGCTGAGTTCTGGGCATTCATTGACATAAACGCATTCCGGCACATCACCTCTGCACCTTTTAACCCAGCGACAAACGAACAGGTAGAACACCTCATACGTACAACAAAGGAAGCACTGAGGCACATGGGCCCCGGGGACCTGAATCTACAGTTATGCCAATTCCTGCTGGGTTATAGGGTGACACCGCTGGCGTCAGGTTACTCGCCCGCAGAACTCCTCATGCGCAGGAAGCTGACCATGATATTGACGAGGCTAGACCCCACAAGGGTGGAGTATACTGGGATGAACATAGGGATAGTGGGCACCAAGAGTTTCGAAATAGGTGCCCCAATCCATTGCAGAAACTACGCAACCGCAGGACCAGTCTGGGTCCCGGGGGTAGTCATTGGCCAAACGGGACCTGTGTTGTACAGCGTTGAGACCAGCACGGGTCTACTCTGGAGGCGACATGCAGACCAACTCCGGTGACGGGTTCCTGGTAGTCAGGGCGCGGAAACCGCACATCAGAACTCAGCGTTAGGGTTCTCCCTTACCCGTTTAGCCCAAGGGGGAGAAGAGGGGGACCGGCGGTCCCCACCAAGGGGGGAAGGGAATAAGTTTGTCCCCGCAGATATCCTGGAGGATGCCCCCATAGATATACTGGAACAGGAGTTTGACTTTGAGTTACAAAACTGGGGGAGTTTTTTGGAGTGGTCCCCCACCCGTCCAAGCGAGGAGCGGGGTTTTTCGTTAGCCCCCAATGCCCCCGGATTTCCCACAATGGAGTTTACCCCTACCCCAAAAGCTGCAGAACTGCAGCAAGTCACTAACGAGTCTCCCTCTCCTGTTGCAGGACAAGAGCCCAGGGAACACAGAAGCGATACCTCCCCCAGGACAAGCCAGCCAGCCTTATGCCCCAAACGCTCATGCAACAAACCACATTGGATGAGAGACTTCGTCTCATCCTAGGGGGGAGGGGTGTTGTGTATGGATTGTAATGTGCCTTTAAGTAAATGCAACCACACGAATCAGTGAATGTAACAATCTCTAAAAGTAACATTGTAACCTTCTGTATTAGGATGCGAGCTAGTGACCACTGGGGGCAGTAGTGACTGTCCAGCTCACATGGTACAAATTCTCCAAATACCTACAGCTGTGGGAAGATTCCCACCACTGCCTCACCTGGACAAGAAGGGCGTGACTAAGGGTGATGTCACGCGGACAGTAGCCAATGAGCTACCGAGGAGCCACATTCAAATGTATAGCTACTGTATATAATGAGCTGTTCATCCGCCATTACCACATGTTCCCCATGACCATCATGCAATAAAGATGAATTAAGCCAGACTTCGGCTGTTTCTATTGTCTTGGTTCTTGAACACTAAAATTATGGAGCTGGAAAAAGTGTAGGGGAGAGCAACCAGAATGATTAGGGGACTGGAACACCTTCCTTACCATCTGAGGTTGCAACGGTTGGGCCTCTTCACTCTTGAATGACGGCGTCTAAGAGGTGACCTGATTGAAGTTTATAAAATCATATATGGTGTGGACAAAGTAGATAAGGAAAAACTATTTTCCCTATCACACAACACTAGAACTAGGGGGCACTCCATGCTTTTGGGTACTAGTTCTCAAACAAATAAAAGAAAGTACTTTTTCACCCAGAGGATCACTGGTCTATGGATCTCCCTGCCAGAAGAAGTGGTGACAGCTGTCAGTCTTGACAGCTTTAAGAAAAGATTAGACAAGTTCATGGAGGACAAGGGTATCAATGGCTATAATTACGGATACCTAAAGACAACCTCCGGGTTGGAGAGATAGGCAGGATATCTCTCATGTCCAGGGAATCCTAAGCAGGTGAAGGCATCTGCTTGGGAATAACCTGAAGCAAATGGTGAGTCACTGTGTGAGACAGAATGCTGGACTGGATGGGCTGTGGCCTGTTCCAGCAAGGCTGTTCTTAAGTTCTTACGTTCATTTTTTCTTAGTTTCTATGTGATTGAAGATATTATTTGTAAGTCAGAAAGGCCATAGGATAGAAGAGGAAGTCCTTAATTACTAAGACTTTCACCTACTGATAAAGCTATCACCCATCCAAAAGAATAGCTTGACTACTAGGAGTTCAGACTGTGATACTGATTGAAAGTCCTACTCATTCACCATTATTTCAAGTAAATACATTTATGAGTTTGAACAATATCATTAAGACCATGCACAAAGCAGAGAGAAAGAAAAACACTACCACAGAAATCTGCTGTTGGATGGACCTTATGAGACTTTTAGTGCAGCATTCTGCTAATACATAGAATCCACCTGCAAAGTATCCCTGAAAATGGACAGCCATTCTCTGTTTTAAAATCTGCTGCAATCTGATGGAGGTCATTTTGTCATCAGCTTCCTCAACCTCTCATTCTGGTATCTTGGATCCATTGATTCAGGTGCTAACATCTATAAGAGTTAGTCCTTCAAATATAGTATTTTTCAGTCCTCTATTCCCCAGGCTAAATCACAGGGTGTGGCTTTGATATTCCTTCTGGACACACTCCAGCCTGTTAATCTGTACCTATAAATCCAAGGGTTAACCATTGGAACTTGCTATACGTTTCTGCACCCGTCTATCCTATCCCGTACCAAGCCTCCTACACTTGCCTGAACCCGTTCTGGAGGTTAACACAGGGTTGAGAAACGTGCCAGTCGGGCAAGAGCCCCACAAACGCAAACAAAGTGAAACAACTTCAATTCCCAACATTCTCTGCACCACGCCGCACCACAGCCAATCAGGCTGAGAGGTGTGAACCAAAAGAACATTGGGAAATGTGGCGCTGCCAATTAAAATTGAGCCAAAGAAAAAAACGCTGCACGAACGCAAGCCACAAACGCAAAACTACAAGTCCCAGCATCCTGCGCGCCGTGAGTGTGCAGAATGCTGGGAAAGCCGGCGCGTGAAAAATAAAATTACAAAACGCAACGGGAGCGCAAGTTCGTCGCAGGAGGACGCAGCACCTCACAGCCTTGCAAAACAAACAAGCCACAAAAATCCACTGTGAGACACCCGCCGGCCTTCTTTCCTGGAGCAATGGGGAGAAGAGGGACTCCCTCTCCTCCACGCTACCCCACTGAAGACATGGCAAGACAACCACTAGCCTCAAGGAAAGTTGAGCTGGGTTGAAAAAAAACCCCAAAACAGTCAGCAGTTTGTCAGGGGAAGCACCCTCCGTGGCGAATGACTGGCTGATGCCTTTGTACTTCCGATGGAGGTAATACAAAAGCAGCAGCCAGCAATCCGCAAGGAAGAGCACCACCCCTTACGGATTGCTGCCTGCCGATCTCCGGTTAGGTAAGCCAGGAGGGAAAGGAGACAGAGAGGAGAGAACCATTGTGAGGCAGAAATAGCTCTTCTCTGCCTCCTCCTTCTCCCTGACCTATCTAACAAACCTTCCCGGGGGAAGAGCCAGCTGATTGCTTCCTCCTCCTTTCCCCCATTGCTGAATCGAAACCAAAATTTGAAGCAGCAATGGAGAAAAGAGGAACCGACAGGCAGCCAGTTCTTCACGCTAAAGCAAACACTAAAAACAAACACCAAAATTAATAAAAAATAATAAAACAAAAATAAATCAATAATTAAAAAAGTAATAAACAAAAAAGTAAACCACAAAATACACAAACAAAAACATCCACAATACCACAAAGGCACATACAAAACACCTAACTACAACATGAAAATACCTAACTCTAACAACACAACTACCACAAATTACACAAAACAACAATGAAATCACAAAAATTAAACAAAACCAGAAATAACCAAACCAATTAAACAAACCTAAAACTCAAACAAAACAAAAAAGAACAAACAGAAACACCTCCCAGCCCACCACCACAAAAACAAAATAAAGAAAAACCCCAGAAGAAAAAAACCCAGAGAATTCACCAGCACGTCCTCCCTCCACGACGACCGGAACAGAAATGAGGAAACAAAGACTACTTACCAGAAGAAGCCCCAACCAGAGGCCAGGAGAGAAAAAACACGTGAAATGAAAACAAAACACTAACAGCCCCACCTGCAGGGGGATTAGTAAAAACAATTCAAAAACACAACAGCCCCACCTAAAGTCCACAAGAGTAAAAACAAGTCAAAAACATAACAATAAATCAAAAGTTTACACAAATAACAAACATATGTTAAATAAATAAAATAAATAAAATTTATAGTATCCTCTATTAATTTTTAACTCAAAAACAACCCACCCACCCCCCAAAAAAGCTAAACACAATTTCAAACAGCCTGCTGGCGTTGCCGGGCAAACTATGCTAGTACCTTTTAAAACTCTGCTATCCAGAACTGGCAAAATTCTCTTGAAAATACCATAAGCCGGTTGGAAGGGAGTGGGAGTGACCATTGCTCTGTGGCAGAAGTACATTTTCCACCTTTGTCCTTGCCACAGAGCCCACTTAGCTCCTCCCCTCAGCTGGTTGGAGGGGAGTGGGAGTGGCTGTTCCCATGGCATGGGCCTTAAGTTGCCCGAGGATGTTGCAGAGGATGTTGAGTACCAGGCTCTGTCAGTGACGTTGAGCCTGGATGCCATCTCTTAGGCTCCCTCGGATGTTCAGCCACAATGTTTAATTGTATTTCACGTTTTATGTAATTTACCATCTTTGTTTGTCTGTAAACTGCTTTGGGCCAACAATAGGTGAGGAAAGCAGTATAAAAATATACTAAATAAAATATACTAAATATCTTAACCTATAAAACCAAGTGTTAACCATTGGAACTTGCTATAGGTTCCTAAGCCTCGCCCTAATGACCCGCACCCACCATTCGTGCACACGGCCGAACTGGGTCCACAGGTCAATAAAGGATTGAAAAAAACGGCAGTGGGGCAACAGCCCCACAAACATGAAAAAAGGGAAACAACTTCATTTCTCAATGTTCTATGCACCGCGCTGCGCCACAGCCAATCAGGCTGAGAGGCGCGACCACAAAGAACATTGAGAAACGCACCGCGGCCAATCAAAATTGAGCCGCAGGAAAAAAACGCACCACAAACACAAATCACAAACCCATAACTACAAGTCCCAGAGTCCTGCGTGACATGAGCACGCAGAACGATAAGGAAGCCGGTGCCCAAAAAATTAAAAGAAAACCTCACCACCTCACAGCCACGCAAACACCAACTGCCCTTCTTTCCCTCACCAACGGCACCTGAAGCTCCCGACTGGAGTTTCCCCTTTAATATCAGTAGGTGGGCGGTTGTGATCCCCCTCTCCTCTGGCTCCCCTAGGGTTGGGAGGTTTGTGGGGACAAAAGGGGTATGTCCCCCCAACACTTCTGGACCCAGGAGACCAGGGAAAGGGGTTCGATTCCCCCCCAAAAAAACTCCGTCTTTAAAGAGAAGAAACCAAGCGGTTTCTTTTCTTTTAAAATGGAGATTTTTTTAAGGAGGGGAGGAATCGATCCATTCTCCCTGGTCTCCTGGGTCCAGAAGGGTTGGGGGGACAGATCCCTTTTGTCCCCACAAACCTCCCAACCCCAGGGTAGCCAGCGGAGAGGGGGATCGCAACCCCCCACCCACTGATATTAAAGGGGAAACCCCGATCTACTTTCACGACTCCACACAATCAAAGCACCATAAGACAATAAAGCCCCCCTCCCCAATGCCCGCGGTCTGGCCGGTGAAGCCGGCCCATGGAAATACCCCCCCAACGCCGCATAAAGTGGCGTTGGAATTCCCATGGTCCGGCCAGCCAGGCCAGCCCATGGAAATAAACCAACGCCCCCCCCCCCCAAGCCACAACAACAACAAAAATTATAAAAATAAATAAATAAATATCAAAAATATCTTAAAACACAATCAAAAATATCTTAAAACACAATCAAAAACATCCAAAAATACACAAAAACAAACAAAAACAACATCAAAATACAATACAAAGTAAACAAAAACAGAATCAAAAACAAAACAGTCAAAAGATACAAAACCCAACCCCCCCAAAAAAAGAAAGAAAGAAAGAAAGAAAACAAGGCAACTCACCACCACATGTCCTGCCTGCATGACGACCGGAAATGAAATGAATAAATAAAGAGACTACTTACCGGAAGAAGCTCCACCTAGAGACCAGGAGAGAGAAAACAGTCAAAATACAAGAAAACCCCTACCAGCACCACCTGCTGGCCACAATAGTAAAAACAATTCAAAAACACACAACAGCCCCAAACAAAAGGCCACAACAGTAAAAACAAATCGAAACAATAACACAAAATCACAATTTTACACAAAAGGTCACAATAATAACAAGTCAAAAAAATTACACGAAAACACAATTTAACACAAATCACAAACATATGTCAATAAAATAAAAAATTATTAAAATCCTGTGATGAGTTCTAACTCAAATAAAAACCCAAAACAACTAAACACATTTAAAAAACATTGAATGTAAAAAACATTTACTTTCACATTATTAACATTATTACCTACGGTACAACTATTTTTTTTTTAAAAAACTAAAACATTATTCAGTTACATAAAACAGCCAGCCAAGCCAAAAAAAATTTGTATAAATAAACATTTTAAAAATTACAGACTAAGCAATTTTTAACAAACATTAACACAATTTAACCTTCCAACACAATTTAAAACAGCCCGGCAAGGCCGGGCAACCTCTGCTAGTACTAAATAAAACTAGGAAAGGAGGAAGACTAAAAACAAGATGGATTGACTTCTTAAAGATATCCACATACTTCAGTTTACAAGCACTAAGAAGGGCTCAGTGAATTTTGGAGATCTCTCATTCATAGTATCATAGAAGAATTGAGTTGGAAGGGGCCTTTTAGACCATCGAATCCAATCCTCTGCTCAATGCAGGAATCCAAATCAAAGCTTCCAGTGTTAGAAAGTAACACAGCATTCTTCATCATCATTCTGTATTTCCTTTCTCAGGTCCCTGAAGAACAGTATTGGGTAAACTAGGCCCTCAGATTGGATCACTTAGGAACAGTTCTTCTGACTTGCCTAGAAATATGCATTTAAAATAATCTCTTTGTCTATAAGTCCTTACAGCACCTGTATTGACAATATAATTGCATGAACATTAAGAGATCCATTTTAATTTCTCTGCACATCAGAGGATTGCTTACCAAACAGGCTAATCAATTTATCATACCTTTTTAATTAGTAAGATGAATGTAACTAGACTAGCTGTGCACTTGCTTTATTAATATGTGACACTGGTGGCAATGTAACATGGCAGCACTACTGAAATTGTAGCATTAACCTACTTTATATATAAATGAACCATAGAGTTCTTGTTACTTCCAATGCCAAGTGACCATTATTAAAGCTTAATTTACACAGAACTGGAAAAATAAAATAAAGAAAAATTCTGTCACTGCCAATTTTTGTAAGAAAGATACATGAGAACTGCCAAAATACAAGCACAAACACAAACTCAATGCTGTTTACAAAGCAGTTCCTCAGGTTTATAATGTCCTCACTAAATCAAACATGACAATGGACTCTGCTATTGTGTTTGCACAGTAACTGCTTAAAGTTTTACTCTTTTATGATGAAAAGACTTTAGTAAAGACCATAGTAAATCAGTGGTTTACTAACAATTACACTAAAATAGTGTAATTATCCCATGCATTTTCAACAGCACTATGCTGACTGTGTTGTGCAAATTCTGTTTGATGCATTGCCTTAGAAATTATGTTGGTGAAGAAATTTTCATGGCTGTTCAGGATTCTTTGATTTTACCTAGGAAGTAAAGGATGTGACTATCTTGATTTTCATTGTACAGTAAAACCGCAGCATGCTACTGCCCTGGGTTACGTTTGCTGTGGGTTATGACTGCACATTTATTTTTAAAAATTCTCTGAGTTATGACCAATTTTCAGTTTATGATGAATTCCAAAATGGCCACCACAACTATTTCAGAATTCAAAATGCCCCCCCCCTCGGTCCATGAGAAGTCACAATGCAATGCTTACCGCTGCAGAGGTGCCATCATAGTCATCCGATAAGGTCCCCAAACAGTGTGGGAAGGGTAGGGAGATCACTCCATTGCTTTTGTGGGGGCGGGGGATGATTGTGTCTGGCATTTTTTGTAATTTTTGTGGGGGGGGGGTTGGTATTTTTTAATTATTATGTTTGGTCCAGTTGGGACTTTTTAAAATTCTCAATGAATTCCCATGGGAAAACATGCTTTGGGTTACAATTTTTCAAGTTACAACGGAGGCTGTTGGAATGGACCTCCATCATAACCCAAGGTTTTACTGTACTGTATAGTCAAGTGGGTGGAGTTAAGACCTCCCTCCAGATTCCTATACAGTGGTTTATAAATTTAATGTGTGCTCCAAGATTTTTCGTATCTCAAAACATTTGTAACCTGCGGTACCACTGTATTTTATATTGCAAGCAGAGGCCTCTAGTGTCCAGTTCTGGTAATGCACAAGTTTCATGGGGAAACTTTCTTTGTATTCCGGGGGGAAATTGGTAACCCAAGACATTACTTTCAATGGATTTTCATTCGTAATCCGAAAATTTCATTACCCGAGGTGTTTGTAACCTGAGGTAGCACTGTATTTCTATTAAGCACACCTTCAGTGTTTCCTGATAATAATACTTATGTGCTGTCAAATCAATTCTGACTTAGGGTAACCATTTTCAGGATTTTCTAGGTGGAAAGTACTCAGAAGTACTTAGTTGTTCCCTTCTTCTGAGAGTATCCAGGGTCTGTGCAGCTTGCCCAAGGGCACATAGGCTGGTTGTTCTACTTTGCACAGTGGGGAACTGAACTCCAGACCTCTGCCTCCACACCCAGAAACCTAACTCACTGATCTAGCTTATGGCAAAGGTCTCCCTTGCTTGAAAACCAGTTGTGATTGACTCTAGTGTGAGGTGCTCATCTCTGTTTACAGCAAAACAGTATACAGACAAATGTCTGCAGACATTTCCGTGTTCATGTGGCAGGCACAATTAGATGCTGGAGTGCATGGCACATTGTTGCCTTTCCTACCAAAGTGGTACCTTTTAATTTAATTGCAATTTCTTGCTTTCGAACTGCTTGGTTGACAGGAGCTGGGATAGATGATAGGTGCTCACTCCATCATGCAGCACTCAAGTCTCAGAGTGCTGACTTGCCAACTTACTGGTCGTCAAGCTCAGCATCTTAACCACTAAGCCACCATAGTCCTACCCATCAGAGGATGTTGTCATAAAGAAATTCTTCCTTTAAAGCTTTTCTAGATCAGGAAGTGTGAACAGCATGAAAAGCTGCAGAGAGATGAAAGGATGTGTAATAGAAGCGTAGAAAACAAATGCAGCCCCCTCAACCACTGGGGGAAATTATGCTAGATTCTGAAATATACCTTAAAAATTCTGATAAGCAATGAAAACTGGGAGGCTCTTTACTAGGGAAATACATTGGACAAATAGAAGACAATTTATAGCCTAGTACAGGAGCATCTTTTCCCAGGAGTTGAATATAGCACTTGTCCTTCCCCCTCCTTCCTGCAAAGCTTACATAGAATGAGCTTCATTATAAGCATTTTTGCAGCAGAGACAAAGAGCATCCACAATGAATCCTTAAAAATGTAGTTTTGGGAAGGCCTGGGGCAGATGCTTAATTCAGAAGAATGACAAGGGCCGAGTTAAAATTTCTCTAAAGTCATTTTTTTCTAAGAGCTATTATGTTTTAAATTTCTTTCCTTTATCTAGAAATGGAATGCCACTTTCCTGAGTTACTTCCAAAAATGTCCACCTTTTTTCCCTTAGAAGGAGGTGGTGGCTGTCTTCCCATCATAAGCATCATAATGCCCCAGAGTCACACTACAGGGAGGCATAGTTGAAACTGCTGCCATTTGTTGCAGTAATGTGAAAAACAAAAATCATTTAGGCAAGGGAAAGCAAAGCTGTGGCAGAACAAAGTACTGCCCTCTGAGGAAGTGTTGCAGAAATTTCCCTTCCCATCCAAACTGTCTGCCACATTGGTTTATCTGGCCACACATAGGGTAACACATTCTGAAAGGTTTTTTGTGTGACATTCTGTCAAAGATCCAATACACATCTCAAAACTATGCCAATCGTTTTAGCCTGGAAATTAAAAAAAAACTGATCATGTTCTCTTCAACTTTCTAACATTATCTGGATTCATGAGCTGTTGTAGCATATTTGCATGCCATATTGATCATCTTGTGGTAGATTCCTCTCAAATGCTATACAAAAGATTTGTGATCTCACAGCCACAAATGTAAGATAATTCTTGACATTCATGTAAATCAGGCTGTGGGCTGGTCATGTGGTTGTGTGAGCCGGTCAAGTGGTTCCTCCCACCCGGAAGCGGGAGTAAAACATGCATGCGCAGAACGCTGCCGTAAATGACTTGTGGCTGTCATAAATGCCTTTACAACAGCTGTGGGTAATTTATGGCAGTGTTCTCTGTATGTGCAAGTGTGTTTTGTGCACGTGCATGTGTTTTACGTCCGCTTCTGGCAATCAGCCATGAAGACTGTCCTGAGAATATAATGGAGTGGCTTTTCAGCCTTAGCAACATAGTATCATACCACTGATCCAGTTCCACAAGTCACTTTCCGGTCCTGCATCCTTTTGGCACACGAAGTCCTCATCAGCCCCAGGCCAGAATTGATAAAGATGCTGCCCTCCATTAAGATGGATTTATGTGGGCTAGAGGAATTGCTGGGAGAAACATCAACAATTTGAGATACACAGATGATACTACCCTAATGGCAGAAAGTGAGGAAGACCTAAAGAAGCTTCTGATTAGGTTGAAGGAAGAGAGTGCAAAAGATGGCTTGAGACTCAACATAAAAAAAAACAAAAAAACTAACATAATGGCACCAGGCCCTATCAATCCCTGGAAAATAGATGAGGAAGAAGTAGAAGCAGTGACAGATTTTGCTTTCCTAGAATCAAAGATCACTGCAGATGGGGACTGCAGCCATGAAATAAAAAGGGGACTGATTCTTGAGCGGCAAATTATGAGAAACCTGGGGAACATAGTTAAAAGTAGAGACATCACCTTGCAAACAAAAATTCGCATAGTCAAAGCAATGGTATTCCCAGTGGTAATGTAGAAGAATAGAGGACTTTGAGATGTGGTGTTGGAGGAGAGTTTTGAGAGTACCCTGGACAGCAAGGAGAACAAATAGGTTGATCTTAGAAGAAATCAACCCTGACTGCTCATTAGAAGGTCAAATAGTAAAGATGAAGCTAAAGTACTCCTCCAACACCACATTTCAAAGGTGTCTATTCTTCTGCGCTCCACTTTCCTTATGGTCCAGCTCTCACAACCATACATTACCACTGGGAATGCCATTGCTTTGACTATGTGGACTTTTGTTTGCAAGGTGATGTCCCTACATTTAACTATGTTCTCCAATTTTCTCATAGCTTGTCTCCCAAGAATCAGTTGCCTTTTTATTTCATGGCTGTAATCACCATCTGCAGTGATCTTGGATCCTAAAAATGTAGCCCTTTTTAATTCTATTTTGTTTTTAGTTGTGCTAATTTTAGCTTTGTATATTATTATATGCTGGTGGTGTCTCTGACACGAATAAAGAAACAAAGATAGGTATTTAACTGTATATATTAACATATTTCCTGCAATCCCAACTTATTTTCTCACAAAATAGTTATGGTTGAGCATAGAATTGCATCAGAACATTCAGACAGATGGTAGATAATGATTGTCTTCTTTACACATCTGTGCAGATTGGGTCACTTCAAGTGAAAGTCACAAACTTCAATTCCTGAAGCAATGTTAGTTCTTTTCACACATACTGTGATGCTCGCAGACAAAAATACTGGATCATATATGGGCAGTCAGGTGCTCCAGAACATTCACCAGCTACTTGGAATGGAAGGTAAATTGCCTCATAGAACACCTTTGTCCCTTGTGGGTTGAGTAAGTGATCCCAATATTACTTTAGGAAATTATCTTGGAATTGAGAGGCTGAGTTTTCACTTGAAGTGGAAAGATAAAGATAGAATCGTACATAATAAACATTACAAACAAACATAAGCACTTTGTAAAATGGTCTTCTGAGTATGCAGAGTGTAATATCTATTCCAAGCTAATAATAAAATGTTTGGTACTGATCTGTAAAGATCCTCATAGATATGTAGGGCTTGTAGTTGTAATTTCATTACTGAGAATACATTAGGTAAGATATAAACAATTAGATGGCCCTGATTACTTTCCCCCAAAATGTTCCAGTGATTTTCATGACAAGTAATGCAAAATCATGTCACACTGCAGTAGTCATGGAAATTATGTACATTATCTCAGTGGATATTGCATTTTGACAGGCAGAAAGATAGACCTGGAATTCATAGATCAAGAGATGCTCTGGGGGATGAAAGCAGAACAGAAAAACCCAAGTGTTTGTGACAAACAGACATCAACACATTCATTTAACAATGTGTGCATCCTTATGCATCCATCCACAGTTTAGCATGAAAAAGGTAAGATGGAAAAAGAGCACTCTCTGCTCTGTAAAATTAAAATATGGAAATGCCAACAGATAGAGAATACCTGCCTCAGACATAGCCCTTCCAGTTCATAGATGCTGGCAAAAATACAGGGTTTTGTTTGTTTGTTTTTGTGTCTTCCAATATTAGTTGAGAAACATTAATATTTATAGCTTAGAAACCAGCAGAGAGGCAACAATTACTTATGGTGCAGAAACCATAGACAATGGAGCAAAAGAAATCCAGTTTTCCTGATCAAGAATTGTATTCACAAACATAGTGTCAAATAAATCTGTTCAAAATGGAGTGGAACACATTCATTATGAAAGCCTGTATTGCATTTTTATCCCACCCCCCACCTTATGCTCCTGCCTGAAAACGCTTGCAAAACAATACTTGGTGGTTATTCTCTTTCCTTCTCTCTCTCTCTAACAGTAAACAAAACCATATCATTTCTGAAAAATGACCGCTCACTGAGCCTTTCCTAACATACTGTGTCATAACTCTCATCACATCAACACTCTTCTGATTTTAAAGCAACAAGAAGAGGATGCTATTTGATCACATGTAAACAGAATTTCCTCATTCCATAAAACATTTTTATGCAAATGTAATGAAAAAATAATTATTATCTCCTACCAAGAAATGCAGACAACATATTAAAACAAACAATAATTGTATTGGTCTGTAAGCTCATCTAACATTACTTGGAAACTCATGTCTCTCAAATGAATAATTACCTACAAAATAATTAAATGATACTGATATGTCAAGCTCATCCCACTTGTACATAGAACAGCAAAGCCTGTGTTCCCTGAAATCCATCTCCGTCACGTTGGATAAGCTCACTGTCCATCACACAGCTGGCATCGATCCCTGCTCAATTACGGAAGAAACATGGCACCATATTAAATGACAAATAAGGTTTAATTTTAATCACAGGCAGCCTGTAAGTCCATGTTCCATTATAGATTAAGAAGACCCAATTATTTTAAAAAGAAAGATTTAATGAAAGGCCCTTGGTAATACAGACGTGTTGCCCTCCCTGCATTCACAAGTCAAACTCTCCAGGAATGGTTAAGAGACTGCAAAAATCTCAGTATCCAGTGAAGATATTCTCTGAGGATTAACGGTTCTCTTTTTAAAAATTAAACCCAACAACACTAAACCACAGAACTTTAGAATAATCACTCTGTAATTGTGCCAAAAATGTCATCATTAAAAACTATGTGAGACAATGACAGGAGGTCCTTTGTACATTGGTCAATTGCATCATTAGGAAAGGTAAAGGTTTCCCTTGCTTGAAAGCCAGTTGTGTCTGACTCTAGGGTGCGGTGCTCATCTCTGTTTACAGCGAAATAATCAGTGCTATCTGCATCTGCAGATATTTCCGTGGCCTTCTGGCAGGTATGACCGGATGTTGGAGAGCATGGAATGCTGTAACATTTCCCGCCAAAATGGTACCATCCTTAACATGTTTCTGCACCCTGATGTGGTGTTTTGCCCACAAAGCCCCCAGACCATTTTCCAGGGCAGTATGTATTTATTCTGCAATGTTTCTTAATGATTTTGCTTTGCAGGACTCAGATCCTAGATGTGAAAAAAAGACTGTTGTACTAAAACAATCTCATAGATAAACAATTTTTCAGACATTGGGAGAATCATATGAGGGATTACTACATGTGGAAGGAAGTAGTGACTCTTTCTTTTTAATGTATTCAGTATCATTCCATATGTTTAAATGTGTGCATGCTAGTTATTTTACTCAATTAATTTGGTTTGCTCCAGAAATTGTGCTACATCTGGAGATTAGGCTATTTAAAATAGGCCACAAATTAGTTTAACAACAGATCATTTCCACATTAGAAAGCTCTTCATGCACAGATGGTGGTAACTCTACAGAGGTCTGGTTGAGAAAAATCAACAGTAGTATAATATAGTGCAAGCTTCGACAATTGTTACTATGGTTTCCAAAACTGTTCAGAGTTTACTATGGTCCACATTTGGACAATAAAGTCACACATGAATGATGCAATGTCTATTGTTTTACCTGATAGCTTTCAGAGATCAAAGATACTTGAAAAATAAAGACATGCAAAGTGGAAAGGTCACTTGTACAAGAGTTGTGTCATTGTAATGCCGATTAAATCATAGACATATAGTACTGTACAGATACTTGCCATCGACTGCAACTCATATCTGAGAATGCATTTTTTCCTGAAGTGGGAAAAATGTCATTGGTGTGAATTTGTTTAAGGTGGATCCCAGATTGCCACGATAAGACCTCACTGACTACTTGGTCTGACCTCTTGATGAAGCTGAATATGGATTTACTGAGCATATAACCATGCATGATGCCTATATCAGAATTTATAATCTTTATTCATAATTAAATACTAATTATATTTATTAATTAACTACTAATCTTAGTAATTGGTTGGCAATTTCAATTCCACTATGTCTTGCAAAGTTTTACTTTTTTAAGAAATATTTTCATCTTACTTTATTTGACATTTAGCCTTTTTCTGAATATTATAGGAGCTGAAATTACATCAATAATTTTCAAACAATTATTTGGGAGATAAAAACAGAGTTGGATACACTGTTTAACCTTTCACAAGAGACAATTTGTGCTACTGAAAACTAATAAAATAAGTTAATGCACTTTGAAGACCCAATTCTTTGAACAGAACTCATTAAACTGGGAACATGTATGGTGTTTATGTACATATTTTACCCTCTTTCATTAGGACAATGGGGAAGATGCAATGCATTGTCTCATATTATCACTGAAAAGGTATGCAATATGATTTTATTGGAAATCTCATTTCCAAGTAAACTTCCCTTCAGGTGAATCTGAAAATGATGTTTTGCCAAATGGAAAAAAATATACAGAAACATGAAATATGCACATGGCTATAAAATGACTTTTTCACATTTTCTATATTGCATTAACACATTCATATATGCAGTCAAAGAGCATATGAGAAGCTCAAAAAGAAGCATTGGAAATATGTCTCATTCAATCATTTACCAAGGGCATTGATTGATCTTCATGCAAAATATATTTTGGGCAGAATCCTGCTTACTTCTGTTTCTGCATTGATTTTTGTATCAACAACTGGTCAGTTTCTGAGCTTCTATATAGAAGTAATCGGTACCACTTCCTTCTGAGAGCTTGGAAACTGTCCAACTGGCTAAAGAGCAAACCATTGTACATGTGGTTGTGCAGAATTCTGTTCTATGGGAACCAAAACCTTGAAAAGTTTATTTGCTAAATATGATGACTCATTAAAGAGAGAAACAGAACAATATCTTACTAAGAAGACAAAAACTAGCTTGGCTAGATTACTGTAATGTACTAAACATGGGGCTGCCCTTGAAGACCATTCGGAGGCTACAGTTGGTCTAGAATGCGGCTGCCCGGGTGGGGATGGGGCGTGGACATTATGCTCGTGCCTCGCCACTACTTCGGGAGCTGCACTGGTTACCAGTTTGCCTCCAGGTGCAATTCAAGGTGCTGGTTTTGACCTTTAAAGCCCTATATGGTAGTGGGCCAGGATACCTAAGAGACCACATTGCCCCAAGAGTGTCTGCCTGCCCAACCAGAGTGGACCGGAGGGGCTCTCTAGTTGTTCCATCAGCTAGAGGGGCCCATCACTCTAGCACTTGAAGGAGGGCCTTCTCCGTGTCTGCACCAGCCATCTGGAACCTCCTGCCAATAGAGCTAAGACTGCAGACAGAATTTCTGCCCTTTAGAAAAGGCTTAAAAAACTGGCTGGCAGGGCAGATGTGGGGTCCTAATGGAAATATGGTCCCCGCCTGTTGGCTCACACCAAGATAATAATCAGGAGTCCCTTTCTCTTTCTCCTTCTCTTTTTATGTATAGGGTGGGGTAGGTGGGAGGGATAATTCGGTTTTTTTAATCTGTTTTTACTTGTTTTTAAAATTTGATGGAAGCTGCCCTGAGTTGGATTCGCCTGAGTGGGCGACATAGAAGTCTGAAAATTAAATTAAATTAAATTAAATTAAAAAGACATATTTGTGTTCTCAGGGGTACACCACCAAGGTGCTTCTAAGTTTATGTTGAGTCTACTGTGAAACCTCAGCCTTATAAAATTATCATGTAGTAAAACAGATTTTAAAAAACTACATAGACTTCCACAGGCCACTGAAAATTGCCAGAGCCTTTGTTTCATATAGTTATTTGGACATTTTGACAATGGAAACTCATGCTTGCAGAAAAAAGGATTTTGTTTCTCTCCTAACCTACATTCACAAAATAGAATTCTGCTGAATATATATCCCCAATGTTGATTATAAATGCAAAATAAATTTCTTCCGTGTTTGCACATTAAGTTGTGAATGAAATCAAATGTGAGCAGATTAATTTTCAGTTCTTCCATATAAACATCAGGCAACACCACCACCCAGGGTCTCACACTGGAAAATAACTAACCTTCAAGTCATTGAAACATAGTGGCCCAAATCTTCTCACCTAGTTACGCTGGCATAGCAAAAGTGAACTACATTTTGGAGGTGAATTTTCCCAAGTTAAGAAGTCAGTATGGACACTATTTGCTGCACACTGTTTTGCATGGCTCATTGTATAACTGAGGGTGATTTCTTAACTTAAGGCAAAAGGTTTTTGGTCATTGGTTAAATGAAGAGTGCCATGAGAATAACACTCAAAAGGATGACATTCTTGAATTCTTTTACTTTCACCATACTGTTTCGACTGTTTAATTTCTCAAATGTTTACTATAAGCAACAGCAAGCCCAATTCTAAACACATGGAATCCTGGGGACAAATATAATGTAGTACAAAGGTAGCATCTGGAAATGAGGCATTGTTAAACCCATTTGCCCTATTGTATGCAGCTGGAGAGGATAGATCCCAACTTAATATTAGTCAGGTTTTGGACACTACATCAGGTTTTTGCAACCTTGAGCTCCCAGATGTTTTTGGACTTCAATTACCAGAAGCCTAAATAAGCAGGTGTATTGTCATGGGCTTCTAGGAACAGAATTTGAAGAACACTTGGGCGTCCAAGGTTGAGAAACCCTGTACTACACCAATCTACTTGCATCAACAACAAAATTCAAGTCTTTTTTTTCTTTTCCCATTCCCTACATTGTACTAATGGAAACCTTCCACTGATAGTAAGAAACTGTTCAGTATTCATCCAGTATCCTTTTTCGTCACAAATAAAATATGTATATGTTACAGTTAAAATTAGTTTTCAGTTAAAACTAGTTTTTCCTAGTTAAAACTAGTTCTGACTAACTATGTTTGTTTGAACTAGAATTAACTGACATTGAAAGTCAAAACCCTTTTTAACTGGAAACTGATTTTAACTGAAACTTTTTTCCTTGATAGGAAATTCTAGTTTCAATTAAGCCATTTAGTTAGAACTAGTTAAACCAGTTTTCACCAGACATGGATCTTTCATTGTCAGTTAATTCTGGTTCTCACAAACGCAGTTAGTCAGAACTTGTTTTAACTAGGGAAAACTAGCTTTAACTGAAAACTAGTTTTAACTGTAAGATATACATACCGTATTTATTCGTGTATAACGCGCAAAATTTTATACCCAAAAAAAGGCTCAAAGTTTGGGTGCGCGTTATACACGAGGACTGGGCCGCGCGACTCAAGAAGCCGGCGCCGGGTAGGCGCGGAGCACGCCGCGGCCCTCCCCGGAGGGTTCCCTTCTCGACCCGGCGGGTGCGTGCAGGTGAGCGGCGGCGGCAGCGAGACCTCCAGGTCTCGCTGCCGCCGCCGCTCACCTGCACGCACCCGCCGGGTCGAGAAGGGAACCCTCCGGGGGAGGAGGGCCGCGGCGTGCTCCGCGCCTACCCGGCGCCGGCTCCTTGAGTCGCGCGGCCCGGGTAGGCGTGGAGCACGCCGCGGCCCTCTCCCGGAGGGTTCCCTTCTCGGCGGGTGCGTGCAGGTGAGCGGCGCCGGCAGCGGGACCTGGGCGCCTGCCCAGGTCCCGCTGCCGCCGCCGCTCACCTGCACGCACCCGCCGGTTCGAGAAGGGAACCCTACGGGAGAGGGCCGCGGCGTGCTCCGCGCCTACCCGGCGCCGGCTCCTTGAGTCGCGCGGCCCGGGTAGGCGTGGAGCACGCCGCGGCCCTCTCCCGGAGGGTTCCCTTCTCGGCGGGTGCGTGCAGGTGAGCGGCGCCGGCAGCGGGACCTGGGCGCCTGCCCAGGTCCCGCTGCCGCCGCCGCTCACCTGCACGCACCCGCCGGTTCGAGAAGGGAACCCTACGGGAGAGGGCCGCGGCGTGCTCCGCGCCTACCCGGCGCCGGCTCCTTGAGTCGCGCGGCCCGGGTAGGCGTGGAGCACGCCGCGGCCCTCTCCCGGAGGGTTCCCTTCTCGGCGGGTGCGTGCAGGTGAGCGGCGCCGGCAGCGGGACCTGGGCGCCTGCCCAGGTCCCGCTGCCGGCGCCGCTCACCTGCACGCACCCGCCGGGTCGAGAAGGGAACCCTACGGGAGAGGGCCGCGGCGTGCTCCACGCCTACCCGGGCCGCGCGACTCAAGGAGCCGGCGCCGGGTAGGCGCGGAGCACGCCGCGGCCCTCCTCCCAGGCGCCCAGGTCCCGCTGCCGCCGCCGCTCACCTGCACGCACCGCCGGGTCGAGAAGGGAACCCTACGGGAGAGGGCCGCGGCGTGCTCCACGCCTACCCGGGCCGCGCGACTCAAGGAGCCGGCGCCGAGTACGGTAGGCACTGCTGAGATGCACCGTCTGCCCCACCCACGGGCCCAGGGGCGCGCGGCTGGCGGGATCTGATTGGGTGGCGCGGGAGACGAGGCGTGTGAAAAAAAAAAATTTTATACCAAGATTTCATTGAAAATTAGGGGTGCGCGTTATACACGGGTGCGCGTTATACTCGAATAAATACGGTACATCTTAAAAAGAGAGATAAGAAACATACAAGGCTGTGGCAAAAGTGGCAGCTTATTTCTGTCTCTGCTTGTTTCAGTAAAACAATTACTATTAACCATGAATGTTTCTGCTCTTCCAAAGCCAAGTTCAGATGAACTGACAACTCACAACTTTCACAACTTTCATCACTTTCATATTCAGATGACAAAAAATATAAAAGAGAATGTATTAACACAGAAATTGTCATGCACAATAGTAATCCATTTGTATTTCTTGGATGGAGGTTTTTATAAGCAACAATTTGAAGATAGCTGTGTTCTTGTAACTGCGTAATCACAGCCCTAAAGGCATTCAATAATTTATAAATTTAATTAAAATCTTGATTCTGAACAAACTTCAAGATAATACGTGGAAAATTTCTGATCCCAACATCAGTCCGAATTATAAAACAGCAATTTTAATTACATTTAATTTTTCATCAGCAAAATGACTATAACATAACTGCAGTACTTACCTGGAACCAAAAAGTACTGCTTCCAGGTGATGCAGATGAAATATTTTCTTTAAATGCCAGCTGCCTTTAGTGATGTTTGCCCATGGTAAGAATCTCTAAAGAAAGGAAAATGCAACTAAATATCAGAGTTTTAAAAATCCTCTACATTCTTATCCTGTAGAATAAATTTGATTTTCTTGAGGATAGAATTAAAGTTGAAAGCCACACTATTTCAGCTCTATGAAATCTTTTCAAGATTAAAATGACTGTACATCCATTTGGTATAAAATATTTATATTCAAGTACAATTATTTGGGGTTTATTTTTTAAAAATGGGTCCAATCTAAGGTGGTTTTCTGTACTTCCAAGGTTTCATCTATCTAGTGGAAGTTCACTACTGGTGCCTCACATCTACAACTTTCATTCCACTTTCCACACTGCTCTATAGGGTCCATCAACCCTACGGAACAGTTTTCAGAAACTTCAGGGGAAAGGAAGAACTGGCAAAATCTCCTCTACTCCATTAACAAAATGTTTGCAGTTTTCTTTCTAAATACAGAATAGATTTATGATTTCATTGGGAAGTAATAATCCTCTCTTTGCCGGACCCACTCCCCAATAACAACACGGACACTAGAATTGGATTAAAAATTGGGCCACTTTATTAACTTTTATCTTAAGCTTTCCTTAACTACTGTTAAGGACCAAATGGGCCGTAATAGCACTGGTAAGAAGTGAATCTTAATTCCGAACCCAATTGAATGCATGTCACAATTTGCTACTACTGCAACAAACTGTGGTACCCTGTCAACAACCTGTTTCCACTGAAACACATTGTTGACTCCTGTCGGGATGCTATTAGTTAGCTCCTGATTGCAAACTGCCTCCGGTCAATTATGGAGGTGGTGCATGCTGGTTAAGCATGACAACAGGTTTAGTTATCAGCGGGTTGGCCATTACCAGTTTGCCTCAACCTTGTCCTCCCTATGGCCAACCAACTGCATATCTGCCAGATTAAATGGGTCATGCACTTTCTCTTTACCAGTGCTAGCCGCCAAAGTGACCAAGTAAGAAACTAAACCATAACCTCAGAGCTCTACCATTAGCAACAGTGTGGGATGGGCGAAAACGCCAAGAACCAAGAGGGCAATGCAGGTTCAAGCAAAAATTCCCATCCGGCCCCGGAGCGACCAAAATAATCACACTGCTTCCTAGGGAGGGTGTGAGGGCAAACGCACCCTGGCCCAGCCAAATTGCAACTGTCGGGGCCATGCAGGCAGCCACCCCTTATAAAGGGGTTGGCTGGCCATGCCCCTGGCTCCATTTTGTTCCCATGCCTCAGGGCAGGGGCCGGCAAAGCACACGGCGGCAATTTTGTCACCGCACGTTCCTTGCAGGACCCACTCCTCAATAACGACACGGACACTAGAATTTGATTAAAAATTGGGCCACTTTATTAACTTTTATCTTAAGCTTTCCTTAACTACTGTTAAGGACCAAACAGGCCGTAATAGCACTGGTAAGGAGTGAATCTTAATTTTGAACCCAACTGAATGCATGTCACAATTTGCTACTACTGCAACAAACTGTGGTACCCTGTCAACAACCTGTTTCCATTGAAACACTTTGTTGACTTTTGTCAGGATGCTATTAGTTAGCTCCTGATTGCAAACTGCCTCCGGTCAATTATGGAGGTGTTGCATGCTGGTTAAGCATGGCAACAGGTTTAGTTATCAGCTGGTTGGCTATTACCAGTTTGCCTCAACCTTGTCCTCCCTATGGCCAACCAACTGCGTATCTGCCAGATTAAATGGGTCATGCACTTTCTCCTTACCAGTGCTAGCTGCCACATGGGGAGGAGTTCACCGACTGACCGCCCCACCCTGACTGCACACACGGTCAACAGGCCCGTTTGAAATGCCATCCGGAAGAGGCACATACCTCGAGCCGGAGAATGCACCCCATCACCACGATACAAACAGGGGACCTGTATGCGGGTCAAGGGGCATTGGACTACTGTCCAGGAATTATGTTCGGCAAAATACCAGGCCACTGCCCCGCTGTAACAAGGGGTGTTTGACCACTGTCCAGGAACTATGTTCGGCAAAATACCGGCCACTGCCCTGCCAGAACCAGGGATGTTGGACTACTGTCCCCAAACCCTGTTCGGCCAAATACCGGGCTACTGCCCTATTAGATCGAGGGGCGTTGGACTACTGTCCACAAACCATGTTTGGTGAAATACCGGGCTACTGCCCTGATGGGACAAGGAGTGTTGGACTACTGTCCACGAATCATGTCCGGCCCATTACCGGGCTACTGCCCTATCAGAACAAGGGATTTTGGACTACTGTCCCGGAACACTGTTCGGCCAAGTACCAGGCTACTGCCCTATCTGAATGAGGGATGTTGGACTAATGTTGATGAGCCATGTTTGGCAAAGTACCGGGCTAGTGCCCTGTTAGAACAAGGGATGTCGAAATACTGTCCCTGAACCCCGTTCGGCCAAATACCGGGCTGCTGCCCTGTCCGAACAAGGGTGTTGGACTACTGTCCACAAACCATGTTTGGCAAAATACTGGGCTACTGCCCTGTTAGAACAACGGATGTTGGACTACTGTCCCCCGAACCCCGTTTGGCCAAATACCGGGCTACTGCCCTGTCCGAACAAGGGGTGTTGGACTACTGTTCCTGAACCCTGTTTGGCCAAATACCGGGTTACTGCTCTGTCAGCACAAGTGTGTTGGACTACTGTCCCTGGACCCCAATCGGCCAGTTCTGGGCTACTGCCCTGTTAACAGACTGTAGGTCCCGGTAAATACAATGAGGCACACTACCTCCTTGGTAGAAGGTGCATGGTATCCCCTGAGACCCCACAATCCAGACCTATGGCCAGCAGTGACCCAGCAAGTCGAGGCCTCTACATATGGCTAGGAGCAATTCCAAGCCTGTGGTTAGTGCTAAATCATTCCCTCCCGGATGAAACATTAACATGACAGGCGGATCGGAGTCCCCCAATGGAACCCAGGCCTGGGAGCAGTCTGTGCCACCTTATCCTGCAGGAACCATGCCACCTCAAATGCGCAACGGCGCGGAGCCCCAGATGCAAGCCCCATATGGAATAGCAGCATGACGGGCTGCCCATTTAGCACGACTGTGTCAAACGATCCACACTCGCACCAGTGTCTCCAAGTGCCCATAGGCTCAGGAATGGGAGCAGTCCATGCCACCTCATCCCAGAGCACAATACCATCTCAAATGTGCAACAGCGCGGAGCCCTGGATGCATGCCGCATGCGGAAGAAGCAGCGTGACAGGCCGCCCATTAAACACAACTGTGTAAAACAATCCACACGTGCACCCATGTCACCAAGTGTCCAGGCTGAAAGAGAAAAGGAAAGAACAGAACCAGCAAGGTGCTCACTGTAACAATCGGCGCAAAGTCAAGGAAAAAATGCATGGACCCCCACCATCCCCATGCCGGATACCCTCGTACAGAGCCCATACTAAAGGGATGCATCCTGCAATGTACTCCAGTAAAACCCCGAAGCAGCAGGGCGACCCAGCACCCCAACAAAAACCAATATTTGTCAAGGGGGGGCGCATCCAGGCATCAAAGGAGGCCCATGGAAGTGCCACCCTGAGCTAAATTGGATGCAAGGCACAGAAAGGGTAAGTGCAGGAGTACAGCCAGCAAATGCTGAGAAGGCCCCCTATGTATGTAGGTAAGCAGAGATGACTTCCAAAGCATATAGGAATGATGAACAATATCCACTAACAAAATTATAGTATGGCAGTCTAAACTGCTACTCCTTGCAGGTACAATAACTCAATAGCTAACATCCACCCCATCCAAACATGTGCCACCCGGTAACCAAAGTAAGGGACACCAGTTTTTATTTTTGTTTTTATAGAAAGATAGGACATCAATTCCCGTATTTCTTCCTCGATGGTAATGGAGTGGGTATGCTAGAATAGATCACAAGTCACCCAACCTGGATTCCCATCAGTTGTAAAACTGGAACATAATGACCATACCTGTATAGCAGAGCTTTGCTGTGCTGGGAAAACACAGGCAGGTTTGGGGAGGAGAGCCATTGGGCGTGATTCCAACTATGTTGGCATATAAAGCCATCTAAACCCCTCTAATGGCGGAATGACCACATTGCACTATCATGGCAGTAATCTAGGTTCTGGTATCAGTAATTCAAGACAGTTCCTAAGCAAAGTCCTTGGCAAAATCGTAACCTTCACCATCCACGGGAAACAGTAAACACCTGTAGACCCACCCTACGTACAAATGCACCAGTGATGGAGACAGAAAGATGTAGTCCGTTCGTTGGCCACTGTTTCAAGTATCACAAATGACCAGATTGTTGACCAGATTCCTTAATCCAGAGCAAAAGCCAAATTACAGCGCTCGCTTGAAGGAGAGTTGAACAGCGCCGAGCCATCTCCGCCCCCTGAATGGCATGCCAATACTGGATCATGTGTAGCAAAGCCCGGATGGGCCAATGGATACTACAGCATGAACCAAATAGGCTGGCAGCCAGTAGTGCCAGGCGCATGGTGGCTTGCGGCAAAGGGGCCAAACGCTATCCCCGTCGTACTACCTCTACATTACTATCTGGCAGTTACCGGGACCAATGAAATGAACAAGTTAACACGTAGACAGTGCCAGATCCCATCCCCAGTGGCCAGGAGGAGATGATCTCCCACTAACAGTGAAATACCAGTTGGAGGAGTGGAATGGTCAGCCAGATTCGCCAGGGTGGGCCGTAGGGCCAGATAGGGTATGAAACATTGGGCACCGCAGGAGCAGCACCAGACGGTACTTATAAGGTGCCCGCTGTGTAGTTGGAGTGAAAGGGAAAGAAACAGCAGGCCGGGGGCGATAAGGTGCACTCGGGGCCAGTAGGCCGCCGTAACCACGGCCAGGCAAGTAGTGTGTCATGCACTGATGTAACAACCATACTCACCAGATGCACCTGCAGCAACAGCGCCCACCGTGAGTTCCAGCTGCCGGGGTCCAAAATCAGCGTATATTGCGCGGATGGCAACCCATGTCTGGGGGGGGACCCAGCCCTGTCCAGGGCCAGAAGGTGCTCCATTCCCCACTGAATGCCCCCATCCACGGCCCTGCCAGGTGGGCAAGGGCAGCTCCATACCCCGGAGGTGCCCCGCTGCTAGGCCACGCAGGCCCAGGGCCTAGGGCAGTAGGCCCCAACACACCCACCAGAGAGCTGGGGCAGAGACAGGTGCTTAGTCTGCTATACAGCACCCTAGTCTCGAACCTCCAACTCGCCAGTCCCCACCGCAGCCCCCCGGAATGCAGGCAAAGGCAAGAAGGGCCGGGCCCAACCAATTAAAGGGGGGGGCTGCCCGATCTCTAGCCACGGTGCATCGCTGCGGCAATCAGGCCACTCAAGCGGTGGCCCCATGAGGGCCTGAGTGCCATGGAGTT
The DNA here is from genome assembly GCA_035047345.1 of Bradypodion ventrale. NCBI lineage: Eukaryota > Metazoa > Chordata > Lepidosauria > Squamata > Chamaeleonidae > Bradypodion > Bradypodion ventrale. The sequence continues at coordinate 284,052,034 of JAWDJE010000002.1, read as the reverse complement.
CCTTTTGGGTGCCATCGCACCTGCAGTCGGCCTTAAGGCCAAAGGCCCTGATCAGGCATGCCGCCACTGCTGCTGCTGCAGGGGAAGGGGGCGGAAAATGCCAGTCTTGAACTGCTGGCTCGCTGTCCTTCCCAGCTCCCGAGGTTATGAGCCCAGAAAAGGTCAGTGCAGTCCTCCCATTCCCGGGCGAATGGTGCGCAGCCTTGGCTCGCTGCTGGCAAGATCCATAGCGAGCATGGACTCCTTTTTGGGCGCCATCATGCCCGCAGTCGGCTTTAAGGCAGAAGGCCCTGATCGGGCATGCCACCGCTGCTGCTGCAGGGGAAGGGGGCGGGTAAGGCCGGTCTCGAACTGCCAGCTCGCCAACCCTCCCAGCTCCTGAGGCGATGCGCCCAGAGAAGGTCGGCGCAATCTGCTCATTCCCGGGTGAACGTCGCGCGGACTGGGCTTGCTGTCAATGAGAGCCGGAGTGAGCAGCTTGAGTTGGCTGGGCAAGAGGGGACGCGACGAGCAACGCGCCCCGGCCCAGCTGAATTGCAACTGCCAGGGCCATGCGGGCAGCCACCCCTTATAAAGGGGTTGGCTGGACACGCCCCTGGCTCCATTTTCTGCCCGTGCCTCAGGGCAGGGGCTGGCAAAGTGTGTGGTGGCCATTTTGTCACCGCACATTCCTTCTGTAATTTGCAACATTCGTTTCATCTCACTAGTTCTCACCCACTCTCTTTTTCCTGATACGTTCCAAGGGTCCAGTAATGAACATATGATATCAGGGCATGACACAGCCAATCAGATTTCAACATGGTCACTGGAGCATTCTGGGAGTTATCAAGAAACAGTAATTTGCCAAGATCTGCAACATTTGCACATCTTCCCTAAAATGTTATGACACTTTTCCTTAAAGTGTTCAATCCTAAGATTTGTGCAAGCATATCAGATAGTAAATAAAGCAAAACAAAAGAGGCAAAAAAATTGTTGTGACACCTTAAAAACTAACTTTTGTTGTTGTTCAGTTGCACAGTCGATTCTGACCCTTTCCGACCCCATGGACCATTGCCTGCCAGAGCACCTCTGTCCTCCACCATCCTTCTCAACCCGCCCAGCTCTGTGTCCATTGCATCTACAATACCATCTAGCCATCTCATTTTTGGCCGCCCCTTCTTCTTTTGCCTTCCACCTTTCCCAGCATCAAGGCTTTCTCAAGTGAATCCTCTCTTCTCATTTGATGTCCAAAGAACTTTAGCTTCATATTTACTATTTGATCTTCCAAGGAGAAGGCGGAGCTGATTTCTTCTAAGATCGACCTATTTGTTCTCTTTGCTGTCCAGGGTACTCTCAAAACTCTCCTCCAACAGATTTCAAAGGTGTCTATTCATTTGTGCTCAGCTTTCCTTATGATCCAAGGACTGCAGTGGCTCAAGTGGCTAAGATGCTGACTTGGAGGCAGGAGGTCAGCAGTTCGATTCCTGAGTACTGCAGAATGGAATGAGCTCCCTTCTCTATCCCAGCTCCTGCCAACCTAGCAGTTCGAAACCAAGAAATTGCAAGTAGAAAAATAGGGACCACTTCAGTGGGAAGGTAACAGTATTCAGTGCACTCTGGTGTCTAGTCATGCCTGCCACATGACAACGGAAACGTCTGCAGAAGCAGACAGCACTGGCTCTTCGGCTTTGAAACAGAGATGAGGACTGCACCCTAGAGTCTGATACGACTGGCTTTCGAGCAAGGGAAACCTTTACCTTTATGTTCCTTATGATCCAGCTCGAAGACTAACTACTATATTTTAATGTTAGTTTTTGTGGATCATGTCTGACAACTTCAAATTTATTTCGTCAGACTGATACAATCCTAACCAAATGCTTTAAGAAACAGTGTAGCTCTAACAATAGTCTGGTAATTACGCCACATTGGCACTGTGAAGATACAGTGTATCATTGACAAAATATGCTGGTTGTTAGCATCATTTGTGCCAAAAAAATTGGCTACATTCTGGAAAAAATACCCCTGTAATAACCAGTGTCACACAAAAGTGAAAGTGAGAATCAATGAACCTCTTGGGCAGTGGTGACGGATGTGAATAGAGTATGACAGCAACATAACAGCATTGCTTGTGTGCTAAGCAGGCAGACATTTCTTCAAAAATTAAAATGTTATCCAAACATTTTTAGGACATTAAGTGCCTCGGTTTGCTTGTCTGTATACTGCACATTTGTCTTAATACCAGAGACAGCATGTTATTTACAAGTCTTCCCTATTCAAGATCACCTCAAAGTCTTTCAAAAATTATCATCTGCACACAAAACTCTTCAAACCAAATATTTTAATTGGCCCTCCATGTTTATGAATGGCAGAGGGAGGAGTTTATTAAATTTAAGGCAGAGGCTTATCACAAGTTCCCATTTGTACTCATTCAACAAGAATTCCTTTAAAGGACACCAGTCATCTTCTGTTTAAATGCTGATATGCCACAGGATGTTGGAATGTGCAACAGAGTACCTTATGTCAGCCGTGGTACTATTGTTGGACACTGAAACAACAGTGTGATAATTGAACTGATCTTTGTTTCTGTTTAATTTAGCCTGCAAGTGGAAGTATGTCACCTGACATGTAAGTGGAAATATGCATAGTTGTCTAAGTGCTTGGATTTAAAAGTGCAACATGTAATGTTAATGAAAGAAATCGATTAGACTGTTTTCTCCTCAGAGTAGCAGACATCTAGGTTTTTCCTGTTGCCTTTATGTGGCTTCAATTTCAAATGGACTTAAAAGAACCCTAACAGGACTTTCAAAATAAATTAGATTTTTTTAAGAAGTGTTTTTTATCAGGTTCACATCTGCAATGAGCTTCCATGGCTGAACAGGGATGCAAACCCAGGCCTTCTGGGTCCATTACTCTATAAAGTACACCACACTAGTTATTTCAGGTTATCTCAGGTTTTTCTCAAGAGTTTCCAGAGTATTCAGAAGAGGCATATAATACATAATTAGAGTGACGGGACTGCTGCACTTTGAGACTATAAACTTTAATATATAGTTAGTGCTTTGAATCTCAGTCACAGATCCTTATGAGACCCTAATGCAGAAATAAGCAATATTATACATTTATGATATATAGAGTCAGACCATCCAGTGCAAGACTATTGTTTCTCTTTACAGCTTACTTCCCTTCAAATTAAGTACTGTATCTCCAGAAATAGGTATTTTCATAAAATTAAATATTTAGATTGGCATTGGATTCTCATTTTAGGCATCCGCACCTAGCCCTGGTGTAGGGATTCCTGGCTGCCTTCTTAAGGGTCCACACTGGCTTACACAGGTGGGGCCTGGGTGAGTTCTGGCTGAAGGCCAGCATATGAGTCATCTCCCCTAAAATAGAGGGTCACCTAATTTCCTGTTGTTACAAGTTGTGTTCACGAGCACACCTTATGAGTAATCCCACATGACTGCTTGCACCAATCAGCACCTTCTCCACCCCATTTCCTGCCTTGTTATTGTGCAGTTAATAAAACAAGCTGGGAGGGCTTTGTTTTCAGAGAGCTTCCTCCAGCCCCAGGAAAAGTTGACTCTGGGTCTGTCTGTGTTTGTCTGTCTGTGTGTATACATGACTGTGATCTCTGTGTGTGAATCCATCGGGGAGGCTGGTGTGAAGGCCTCCCCCGATAAAACAGCTGGCAGCCTGAATGAGGGACAAAAGAAGAACCCTCCCACATGAGTGGACACCTTTCATCCATGGCTTATACATTTGGAACAGATCGAAAGTGCACTTAAATCATTCGTGTCTCAGGAACTCCTCAGGTAAGCCACAAGGTTGCAGAAGGCTCAGGGGAAGAGCTTTCTTTCTTTCATTTCCCTTTCATCCTTCATAGAAGTGGCTGGTTCCCTTCTATTCTGGAATTCAGGGAAACAGATACAGGTGTTCATTCTCTCTCAGGGGAAAGAATTCCACCCTGAGAGCATTGGAATGGCTCCATATACTGGCTGGTGGGCCAGAATGGAGTGGGCGTCACTGCATGTTCCCCTATTGTCTCAGATGCATTCCTCCCTTGTCCTGACCCTTCCTCTTCCCTTCCTTCCTGTCATCTGTCCAGCTAAATGTAGTCTCCCTGAAGAGGGAAGAGAGCAACTGTCTGAAACAAAAAGAGAGAATCCCAGGAAAAAGCAAATAGGCAGGGGGAGGGAGGAAGCTGCGTGAGTGTGCTAGAGAGAGAGAGAGATTGCTCACAGCAGAAGGCCCCTCCCCTGATGAGAGAGCCTTCCACACACACCCTTCTCCTGGCCCCCACCAGCCTTAGCATTGAAGCCAGGGGAGAGGGGTAGGAGGGGGGGCCAGAGAAGCCAGGAAGAATTGAGTGAGGCAGTGAACAGAGGGAAAGTCCTGGTCCTGGGCATTGCCTCTACTCTTTCAGAGGCAAATTAGTGTGTGTTGCTGCCTCAAGAAAGCCTTCTTGAAATTGTTTCTCTGCCAGCCTTAGGCCAATCAGTTCAAATTTCTGAGCAGGCAGCAGCAGACTCCATTGAGAATTACTTTCCAGAGAAGCAGTCTGCATTCAGAGCAATTCCCTTTGTTGGGCCAATCAGTGATCTCATTTTTTGTTTTGATGGAGGAGGGCAGAGAGAAGGGAGAAACCTCTTTCTTGCATGAGGTAATTGGTGCTCAGATGTTTAACCATGCAGCACCTCCTGGCAGCTCGCCATTAATGACTTTGTGCAGTTCATTTATGAGGTTCCTGCTTTAAAACAGGCACCTGGGGGTTTGCCCAGAGTTCCTCATTCAACTTCTAATGGCTTTTGTTTACAATATTTCTTTTTTCCCAGCTAACAAGTTTCATTTTTCATGATGCATTTGTTTTTAATTCTCCCCAGTATCAAGGCTTCTTCCAGTGAATCTTCCCTTCTCATTTGATATTGATAACCATGGCTAATGATTTCTACAGCATCAAAGCTTTCTCAAGTGCATCCTCTCTGCTCATTTGAAGCATCTCAGCTTCATCTTTGTTGTTTTCTTCTAGGATTTGTTTTCTTTGATGTTTAAGGGTACACTCTAAGTTCTCCTCCAGCATCACATTTCAGAGATACCTATTCTTCCAAACTCAGTTCATGCCATTGTTTTGACTTTAGCAATTGTTTGCAATATAATGTCTCTACTTTCCATTATGTTCTTAAGTTGCTTATAGCTTGTCACTCTCAAATTAATCACCTTTTCATTTCATGACTTCAGAGATTAGATCTCAAGAAAATCTGTCACTGTACTGCTTCCTCCACATCTCTTTACTGGGACTGATAGAGTCTACTGCCCTTAGATTCTTTTTGTTCTTCTTCTTTATCAATTTTCCAAGGCCTGGTAGGCCTGTTGCCATTATTTTGGGTTTCCCTGTTTTTGAGTAGCTTTTGTACTTTCCTCCCCCAACCAAATCAAGAGATCCTTTAGACTTTCTTTATTTCTCGATTATTGATGTTTCTTCCAGCAAATTTTTGCCTCATGTTGTAATTCCTCTATCCTTGCATTGTGTATTATGTGCTCTGTGCGTGCACAAGTGGAATATTATTGTTGATTTCTCATGAGGCATACAAAGTGTTCTGTCATTCCCATCCCTTTATATGGGCCTTGAGTTCTGACATTTTTCTGTTTTTTTCATGATCCAATGTGTGTTCATGTTCTCTAGTCCACCTGCCTCCTTTCCCCAGACAGGATTTCATTCTCAATATGCAGTTAGCTTTGAATAAAATTTCCGTCTCACTGGTTTCTTTCTTTCATCCCACAGGGCAGATAGTTGTGCCCTTTCTCACAACAATTAAAGAGAAGGGGGAGATATCCATCCTCAGTCCATTATGCATTTTTCAGCATAGCATCAAGCCCACACCTTCTAGCAAGGGTGCCGTGGCCACATAGGCAATAGCCTGGCCAGAGGTGGGGCACCAGGCCAAGATCCTCTGGGTGGGGCCTCCCCTCACCCTCCAAAGGGGGGAGAGGAATTTTTGTGCTTTCTCCACATATCTGCAGCTGTGATCCAGCCCACTGATCTCCTCGGAGCATGCCAGGACTGCCACAGGTTGAGCAGTTACCCAGATGCAATCACCAAGGCCTTCACAGGCTAGCAAGCCACCTGAGGCACAGTACAGAGTTTTTACATAGCAGTTTTGTCCATTTTCACATATTGCCCAACCTTTTCACATATTCGCCTGTGTTTTACTGATGCACTCTTCCACTTGCAATTTCACCAGCCATGTGGACCTTTTAGTACCTTGGCCAGTGGCCAACTTATAGCCTGGACACACTTTGATATTGTCATACCAACCCCACCTGCCCAGGACATTGGTGCGGAGGCTAACTTATGAACTGTACCAACTCCTATGGACATATTGCCATATCAGCCACTGTTGCTTTCAGCAAGACAAGGACATTGCCGTACCCCAGATATCTTGGTCCTCATCTCCTCAAATCCATATCTACAAGCCCAGCTTCATTTATTAACTATAGTCTAGTGTAACGCATAAGTTTGCTACAACATAATAATTTTGCCAAAGTTATTCTCATGAATTTTGCCAGGTTATACTCATGTTGCTTGCAATTGTTTTTGCTTCCCTATCGTATGGTACAATTCTTCCACCGAAGACTCGCTTTGCACCAAGTGTTATATTTGCTTTGTGTGTTACTCATATTCATTGAAATCAATTTTTTATCTCTGTTATTTCATTTGTACACACCATTTTCCCATTGGAAACCTGCCATGCATATGATTCCATTTTCTGTGTATACACTGATCCTCACCATGCAACCAACCAAGCCAGCCCTAGCTCTTGGCAAAGGGCCACAGTCTGTAATGAAAAATGCATGCATGTTCTCTCTTCTGCCAGAGGCAGAGCTCATAGCTGCCTCCCTTGTGGACATACATAGGATATTGATTCCCAAGCCTGTGCCTTAATTGAAACCATCCATCATACTCAGCAGTCATAAAGGCCCTCAGTGAAATCTGGCAAGCAGCTCAGGACAATGGGGCGCCACTGGTTATTTTCTATTGTTGCATCACCACGATGGTGAAAAAGTCACATATATGTATTGTTCTGATTTGTCTGACTATAGCATGATTGCATTGAATAGCTTTACACTTTATTTGATATAGCTGATTCCAGTTAACCAGATGTCTTTTCCGCTTGAAATTCTTGCTTGATATTGACCTCCTGGGTTGGGATGGTTCAGACCATATTTCTACATGCAATTGCTTTGCTATCCTAGGTATTTTTGGATGCTGCCATGATTACCGCTTGTTGCCCCCCCATTTCGATTACCCTGGTGTAAACCCACTCTGCACAAGGCGCTTGACCATACCTGCTGTCACATTTTCTCTTTAATATAAGTAAAGGGTGGGATGTAGGGATTCCTGGCTGCCTTCTTAAGGGTCCACACTGGCTTATGCAGGCGAGGCCTGGGTGAGTTCTGGCTGAAGGCCAGCATATGAATCATCTTCCCCAAAATAGAGGGTCACCTAATTTCCTGTTATTGCAAGTTGTGTTCACGAGCACACCTTATGAGTAATCCCACATGACTGCTTGCACCAACCAGCACCTTCTCCACCCCATTTCCTGCCTTGTTATTGTGCAGTTAATAAAACAAGCTGGGAGGGCTTTGTTTTCAGAGATCTCTCTACAGCCCCAGGAAAAGTCGACTCTGGGTCTGTCTCTGTTTGTCTGTCTGTGTGTATGCATGACTGTGATCTCTGTGTCTGAATCCATCAGGGAGGCTGGTGTGAAGGCCTCCCCCGATATAACACCTGGGTGGTGCAATGGTTAAACTACTGTACTGCAACCAAAAGGTTGTGAGTTTGATCCTGACCAGGAATCAAGGTTGATGTAACCTTCCATCCTTGCTTTTCTTTGCTATGAAAACTGTGAACACTTTTTGTAGTAGTAAGGCTTGCTAAACATTGTAGATGCAAACCTGGTGTTTGTACAGAATAAAAATGAATGAGTGTAAACACGGTAGTGTGTCTTTGTTCCTTTTGCTGCAAGCAGCCATTACTGAAATAATATGCCTTCCCATTGAATGCTGAATATAAAGCAGCAATCAAGACTAACAATTAACCTATGCAGTTATATATGGTCCTATAAAAATGTACGATAGGTTCCTGTCAAAAACAATGTGGATATGTTGTAACATAATTTACTGATCAATATCCTGTCATATTGTATACCTTGCAGAAGGGTGACTGCATATGCTCCCCACTTGCCTCACATTTGCCTTTGCGTTTTGAATCATCATTGTTATATTCTAAACAGATAATTCATCATTAGTTCATTAATGGTGTGCATTTGAAATAACTGTGTCTTTATAAATTTTCATGACAGAAGTATAGTAGTTTCAGAAACAGGACACAGAAAAATAGGAATAGATATGAACTCATAACAGGCATATTGCTGGACATACATTACCAAATGGTATTTTAGGAACAGCTTAATTAACAAATATGGAAACATGTCTATATACATCAGAAAGTACTCAGAAACATGAAGAATGCAGCCTCAGGAAAACTGGAAGATAATATTCTGTTTTCACCATTAGGCAGAAGCAAAATTTTGTTACAGAAAACAGTTTTGATGGAAGAATTTGTTAAACTTTGTTTAACTCACCGAAGTGTTAATGGCTGATGTTCCAGGTTTGAACAGAACTATTGAAGGGAAATATTTTCTTTATTTGAAAAATAAATTCTTATCACAACCAATTCTAGTAAGAATGCAAGAAGGAAAACAAAACATGAAAGAAATCTGAAGCCACTGTTGAATAATAGGCAAATGGTCTTATCACACAAAATTCTATACAGTTAAATAATCTGACTTGAAAGAAAAATGATTTGTGTGATGTGTGCCGCTAATTAGAGCTCTGCTCCTGCAAAGACCTATACAAATTCTTAACTTCAGGCACTTTCACTTGGCATCCCACTTCAAAAGGAATGCTCAAAGTGCATAAAATTAAGAACCGACAGAAATCTTCACAGAATAAGGTCCTACGCCGATAAGAATATATTGCTATATCCCATTCATTCCTCTGTCTCTGAAGTGGAGGTTTTTTTGGGTTTTTTTTTTTTTTTTGGTAAATACCTAAAACAGGATTCCATAAAACAACAGTAAACAGGTTTATAGCAAACATGGTTTAAAACATGTGAATGCTTTCTTATTATGTGAATCAATAATAATAATAAATTGTGGTCAGAAATTATTCTGGGTTGAAAGGATTTCTGCTGGAGAAACTTCACTCAGGGTACGCCCGAATGAGGCTCCTTTCATGTCCCCAAGATCTATTTATCTACTTGCAATTTCTTGCTTTCGAACAGGTAGGTTGGCAGGAGCTGTGACCAAGATGGGCACTCAAACCATCATGTAGTACTCAGGTCTCGAACTGCCAACTGGGTGGCCTTCCAGATAACAAGGTGAGTTTCTTAACTACAGAGCCATCGCAGCCCCTATGTGAATCCATCAAAAGGACTATCTAGAAAAGCTGCAACCAATGAAGTGTAAAAAGATGGAAAGTAGAACCTTGAGGATGGTGTTTTGGTAGTATCAAAGTTAAGTGTAACAAATCAATGGCAACATTACCTGTGAAGAACATGTAATGATAAAGCAGGAGGCATGCTTATGGATATATGGATAGAAATAATGTTCAGAATAGATGGCAACTTATAGTGATGTATTACTACTGAATTTAAGACAAAAAACTGTTTAGTTCTTCCTAAAAACAAGAGTGACCATTAGCGAATGCTTGAATTTTAACATATCTGTCTAATTTTGTTTGGATAATAACAGTCCTGCATGCTACTAATCCCGTATAAGTGGTAGGAATGTTTGCAAGCTAAAGTGACTGTCTTTTATCACCAATAAATAAATAAAGTTTTTCCTGCCTCTGGGATTCAAATAAAATCTTTGTCCCCTCTCTTGCGGTTTACTTATTTTGTTTCCTTTGTTCACTTTGCTATACCCACACCCCAATAACGACGCGGACACATAATTTATGAATGAAAAATCGGGCCACTTTTATTGATAATCAAATAGGCCTACCTTAACAGTGGTTAAGGCTCAAATGGGCCAAAATAGCACTGGCAAGGGGCAAATTAAAATTATAACTAAAACACTAACTAAAAGCACCTGTTGCAGCGGCAACTGGGTGTAAGCTTCCGTCAACAACATGCTTCCTCATCAGCATGTCGTTGACCCCTTTCAGCTGTAACTTATCCCCAGCAAGTTGACTGGCCATACAAATCTGGTTAACCTTGTCCTCCCTATGGCCAGCCAATTGCCTTGCCTTATTAATTACTAATGCAGTTGCCCCTTACCAGTGCTATCTGCCACACGGGGAGGAGTAAGCGACTCCCGCCCCACCACCGAACCACACACAACCACACCCAGGGCGGAGTAAGCGACTCGACGCCACAACCAAAACCAGCACGCGGCCACACTCTGGGGCGGAGTAAGCGACTCAACACCCCGGCCCGACCGCACATGCGGTCAACAGGCCCATTTGCAGTGCTTCCAGTAAGAGATCAAGGCCTTGGCTCGACAGGTGCACCCCATCACTCCTGTATAGATGCTCATCCTGCCTGCATATCAGGAGGTGGGGAACCATGGATCCCAGCGCTTGCGCATAAAGGAAGCATGCTATAGACCAGTTCACTGACCTACGGGCTCGGTCCACGGCAATAGCATTCACCCCGCCACTATAGAAAATCCGCGGGACGATCTGGGACCACATAATCTGGACACCCAGCCAAGACTGAGCCAGCAACACCAAGTCCCTGCGAATATTGCAAATCAGGCAGAGACAAGGTAACTGAGCCAAATCGTTGCTGCCCAGGTGTAAAACCAGGACCTTGACCCATCATAGACCTGACCAGCGGCAACAGGTGACTCCAACGCATTCCCCTGTAGCCGAACCAACGGAGCGAGGCAACAGCACCGACACCGAGGTGAGGACCCCACGAGTTGGAAGCTGCGTGACGGGTGGCACAGTATACATAACTGTGTCCGATGATCCAAACCCTCATCAGTGCTCGGAGACGCTCGAAACCTAAAACCAAAGTAAGAAAGAGGGGGAACGAGCGAGGAACTACTGCTGGAGAGGGCGCACATAAACCTTTAAACGATCCGAACCCCAGCGCCCCAAGGAGCGGATGTCAGCCACCGGATAACCCTGTACAGCAGCAGTAGAAGTCGCCCCGATGCGAAAGGAATGGGTCCCAAAGCGCACCCCAGCCAGCCCCAACCTGGCTAGTGCCCAGCCTGTGACCTTCCAAAACTGGAACCTGGTGAGGGGGGAACCATTGCAGTGTCAAAATAGTGGACCCTGGGCCAGGCCACGGATGGCCAAAAAGGCGGTAAGCACCGCCACTGGGCAAATAGCCAAATCCCCACACCGGAGCAGAGTAACCACGCTGCCCCAGCCCACCTGGTCGGTCTTGGAGAAGCGAATAGTGACATGAACCCTGTCGTCACCAACCCGAACGTCGTTCAACTCAAGTGCTCTATGAGAAGAATCCCCTGCCGAACCTAACACCAGCTCGCTGACCTGGAGGGCCACGAAAAAGGTGAGCGTGGTAGCAGAGTGGAAAAGGAGCACCTGGTAAGGGTCCCTGCAAACCTGGTGCCAAACCTCCGACATCTGCCAGAGTATCCAAGGAGAAATGGGTCTGTGCATGTCCTGGAGAGGGCCGCGTTCCCGCGCCCAATCCTCGAGCACCCTACGCACCCTACAACCAGTTGTAGTATCGGGGAAACCATTGACCTTCACATGGAAAGCCAAGGCTGACAGGCGGCCAGCAATCGTCCAGGGAGCCAAACCCCGACCATGCAAAACCACCATAAATTGGAACAAGTGGTCAACAGGGGCAGGCCAACCCATAGGGAGGCCGGCCACTTGGCGGATCTCTTCAAAGGCAAGTAGGGCACGTGCATAGGCCCTGCGGGTGCCTGGAGCTAAAGAAAGTCCTATGGCGCGGTTCACCTCTATGTGCCAAAACTCCACATCACTGTAGGGAGCAGTACAGGCAGCTCATCAGCCCCCGGTGCCAGTGCCCGGAAGCGGTCGATCTGTAAGCGAGACAAAGCGTCCGCAATATCATTATTGATACCCGGGATGTGTCTGGCTCGAAACAAAATATTGCGGCGAAGAGCGCACAAAACAAAATGGCGCGCCATGCCCATAATCCTAGGGGACCGGGAAGTCTGTGCGTTGACAATATGTACCACTGCAGCATTGTCACACCAAAAATGCACAACTGAGTTGGACCATGCCTCACCCCAGAGGAGAAGGGTGCCTAAAATGGGGAAAATTTGAGAAAAGTGAGGTCCCAAAGGATGCCGGAATCATGCCACAACTCCGGCCATTTGCCATACGCCCAGTGGCCATCGAAGTACATCCCATAGCCGAAGGCCCCGGATGCATCCGACTGCACCTGGAACGCGGGAGTCACCATGCGCTCATCATGCCAAAAAGAGGTCCCATTAAAGTCGGAAAGAAATCCCAGCCAGACCCTGAGATCATCCTTAATGCCCTTGGTCAGGCAGACACGATGGTGCTTCCTGGTCAACCCTCCCATGGCATCACACAGGCGCCTGGCAAAGGCCCTGCCAGGAGCTACCACCCTGCAAGCAAAATTGAGGTAACCATGGAGCACCTGCAGTTCCTTGAGGGAGGCCTTACGCTGGGCCAATAGGGACAGAATGGCGCCCGAAATCCGGGTTATTTTGTCAGGGGGCAACCTAGATGTCTGCGCTACGGTATCAATCTCGATCCCCAGAAAAACCAAAGTGGTGGCCGGGCCCTCGGTCATCTCGGGAGCCAAAGGGACACCGAATTCAGCCATAAGAACCTGGAAAGTGGAAAGGAGGCGTACACATTCATCAGAGCCTGCTGGGGCACCAAAAAGAAAATAGTCCAGGTAGTGGGTGACCAAACCCGTCCCCGACCGCAGGACAAAGGCCCAATGAAGGAATGAACTGAAACACTCGAAGGCCGAGCAAGAAACAGAGCACCCAAACGGCATGGCCTTGTCGACAAAGTATCTGCCTTGGAAGTGGAAACCCAGCAACTCAAAGTCAGCCGGGTGAATGGGAAGGAGGCGGAAGGCCGACTTGATGTCACATTTGGCCAAGAGCGCCCCCGGCCCGCATGCCCTAACCATAGCAAGGGCCTGGTCAAACGAAGTATAGCGGACCGAACAGAGTTCGTCCGGTATCGCATCGTTGACAGACGTGCCGGCAGGAAACGACAAATGGTGGATCAACCTAAATTCGCCTGACACTTTCTTCAGGACTAGACCAAGGGAGGAAACCTTCAAATTCGGGAAAAGGGGGGGGGGCGTCAAAAAGTCCAGCTACTCTACCTGCTTTGACTTCTTTGAGAGTCTGCTCCCTAGACACCTCTTCCTTTCTGTGGAGAGATAACAAGTTAGGGGCATCCTGGGGTGAACGGGGGCCAACAAAAGGGATCCGAAAACCCTCGGAAAAACCTGCACGGATATACTCCGCGTCAGAATGCCTAGGGTAAACCCGTAACCAACGTTCCAGAATCGCTAACTTAATTGGGGAGGGGGCCTTTTGGAGGCAGGCCCGGTTCACTACCAGGCCGGGGGACACCATGAGAGCCCCTGCCCCTGGCCTGGGTTCTCCCGGGTCTTGCGCAGGCAGATGCCGGGTGAGAGCCGGAACAGTTGGGACACTCATGCAGGTACCTACAGTTCCGCCTGGAACACCCTGCCAAGGAGGAGTACTGCCAGCACACCAGGTGGGCTGGAACCCCCTGCCCCGCTGTCTGGCGGGGAAACAGTGCGAGGCCATGCCGTTGTACAGCATGGCCCGAATAGAAGCGATCGCCCGCGGCAGGGTGGGAGGGCGTCATATAGTATAGCTATAGGAGCTGGTTGGGTTCATCCATACACATCTCCGGGTGTAACGCGGCGTGCATACGAAATTCCTCATCGTACGCTAGCCACGCGGTGCCAGGGAAGTCAACATACGCTTGATAGATGATGTCGAGGTACTGGAAAAGGGGGATTGCCAAGTCAGGCCGCACCCTCAGGGAGACGACCGCATAAATCAAGTATGCTGGGAGCCAATTGGCCCAGGTACGCTGGGGCTTCCTACGGCTGGCTAGCTCCTTGTCCTTCTCATCCTCCTTGTCCTTCTCATCACGGGTAGGCTCCCTGTTAAGGAGGCTGAAAAGATCCACATACTCCCTGCGCCAGATTTTATCCCTGGTTGCCGGGAGGAGATCGTCACCCAAGGGAAGGATCAATCCCGCAGACGGCAATGCCGAGGAGTGGACAGAGTGATACCCGGGATTAGTAGGGGGGCCGTAAGGCCATGTCGGGTAAGGTAGGGAGGACCCGGCCGCGTGTGCACCCTGCGGGGGCGGAGGGTAAGGTGCACGCCAAATGCCCTGCGCACCCTGGCCTGCCATAATAGGTGGGGCCGCCTGCACTGGAGGTACCGCTGGTTGCGACAACGGCCAGGGCCACACAGCCTGGTTCTGCAGGGGCAAGGGGTGAGGGGCTGCTGGCAAAACAAGAGGGGGGTGTTTGATGTGCTCACTTGGCCAGCATACTCACCGGCTGCACCACCCCACTGCCGCCCCCACCGGGGATTGGGACCGAGAGTGGGCGTCGGAGTAGCGCCGGCCCCTGCAGTTGAGCTCGCGGCCCCTGTCGCGACTGCAGTTGAGCTCGCGGCCCCTGTCGCCGGAGTAGCGCCGGCCACCACGGGACGTCCAGGCACCCGCAGATCAGTCGGGGGTCCAACTGAGATGGCACCCGTAGCTGGCCTGGCCAATAGTGCAGCCTCAAGCCTGGCCAGGCGCCGTTCCACTGCTGCCGGGTCCTGGGCTCCCTGGTTGCCACCTAGGGTGGCCTCAGGTCCCGTGGCCCCGGCCGCTGGTGGGATACCCAAAGCCCTCTCAAGGGCCATGAACCGGCCCTCCACCAATGCCGGAGGAGTTGCCATGGCCGAGGGAGAGGGCACCGCCTCAGCAACAGGGCCAGGTGTGGCCACTGGAGGGGGTGTTCCCGAGGCTGCTGGGCCCCCTTGGGGCGAAGGCAGGCAGCCACCCTGGGTGGCCCGGCCCATGGCCCAGCGTTGCCGGCGACTAGGGGGCGATGCGGGCCTATGGCCTGGAGAAGAGGGAGGCATGGGCCGTGCCAGAGCACGTGTATGCCGCGTGCCGGTACAGGCCCCTTGTAGGGGCCTCTTCCTAGGCTCCATGGTGCCCAAAGGGAGAGCAGGCAGGGAGCACGAGCCCGTTCGGCGGTGGGGGAACACCCTGGCAAAGCCCGCTCCTGGGCAAGGCCTGGCGCCAAAGGCCGACCGCGCCACAAACCGGTGCGGTGGCGGAGGAGGTTCCCCGAGCTGGCCGGCTCGGGTCGTCTCGTGTGGCTAGAAGCCACCAAAAATACCACGCAGCTCATCAGGCCCGTGCCCGGGCAAGGCGAGCCGATGGAGGAAGGCTGGCGAAGGGCTGCAAGCGTGCCCGGGGCCAGCCAAATCAAAAGGAGGGGGACCGTTGGCTGAGCCGCCCCTTATAAAGGGCATCCAGCCATGCCCCCCACCTTGTTGCTGTGCCCCGCCTCAGGGGCGGGGCCAGCAAAGTGTGCGGCGGCCATTTTGGCACCGCGCGTCCATTTTTCTTTCAACCTTCTGGTCATGCAATTGCATGAAACCAGTCTTTTGTGCCTGTTAAGACTGCATTTATTTTCTTTGTTCTTCTGATTGTAACTGGAGATTGAGATTGAAAGTAAAGAAACCTTTTTTTCCAATTTAAGAATATTTCAGGGGTGATTATTTTAATTTACAAAGTGCTAGAGCATGAAGGGGATAGATTAATGAGAACTTAAGGCATTCTCTCTTGCTTTCTTCTGCCATTGTTGTTTTACACTTGCTTTTTTGTTATTATTCAGTTGCACAATCGATTCCAACCCTTTGAGACTCCATAGACCATTACCCACCAGGCACCTCTGGTGCCAACTCCTCCACCATCCTCCTCAACCTGCCCAGCTCTGTGCCCATTGCATCTACAATACCATCTAGCCATGTCATTTTTGGCCACCCCCTTCTTCTTTTGCCCTACACCTTTCCCAGCATCAAGGCTTTCTCAAGGTTGATTTCTTCTAAGATCGACCTATTTGTTCTCCTTGCTTTTCAGGGTACTCTCAAAACTCTCCTCCAACACCACATTTCAAAGGTGTCTATTCTTCTGTGCTCAACTTTCCTTATGGTGCAGCTCTCACAACCATACATTACCACCTGGAATAACACTGCCTTGACTATGTGAATTGACTATGTGCAAGGTGATGGCTCTACTTTTAACTATGTTCCCCAGGTTTCTCATAGCTTGCCTCCCAAGAAACAGTCACCTTTTTATTTCATGACTGCAATCCAGGGCTGTAGCCAGGTGGGGGCCGAAAACCCTCTTGAGCTAACTCCCCCCCCCATGGCAATGTTCTATATGTGTGTGTAACATTGTTGCCCCTCCTGGGACCCCCCCCCTTTAGAATCCTGGCTATGGCCCTGCTGCAATCCCCATCTGCAGTGATCTTTGATCCGAAGAAAGTAAAATCTGTCACTGCTTCTACTTCTTCTCCATCTATTTTCCAGGGACTGATAGGCCCTGTTGCCATTATCTTGGTTTTCTTAATGTTGAGTCTCAAGCCAGCTTTTTCACTCTCCTCTTTCAATTTAAGCAGGATTTTCTTTAGGTCTTCCTCACTTTCTGCCATTAGCATAGTATCATCTGCATTGCTATACTTGATAGCAATAGCAATATACTTATATACCACCTCATAGCTCTTAGTGCACTTTATGGGCAGTTCATGAGATTTTATGCCTGATACCCTGATAATTATATAAAAAAGAGAATTCACAAAATATTATAGCCCCCACAGACCACTTTAAAACTATGAATGGTGAGCAAGGAGCTACCAGATAACTGGGCAGAACCACCTGACTCCCTACTTCATGGCCAAGAACAACCATGGTCTGTGTGGAAAGCTTTAAATAGACTGTGTTCAGGGGTAGGAAGATCAAAGGCTGATCTGAGTAAGTGGGGTTTCCCTGTAGATGACAGCCTATGTGAATGTGGAGAAGTCAAACTATCTCCCATATGATACAATGTGCACAATACCCTTCAACGAGCACTGAGGAGGACCTTATGTTGGCAGGAGGAAATGCTGTTGAAGTGGCCCAATATTGGGCAGATGTCATCTAGCCCTTTTTAATTCTATACTGCTCAAAAAATAAATAAAGGGAACACAAAAATAAGGCATCCCATGATCTGAATGATTGAAATACTGTATTCCTATTGTTGTTCACATACTGTAGTCGGATGTGCTGACAACAAAATCACACAAAACTTAACAATGGGAATCAAATTAATCAACCCATGGAGGACAGGATTTGGAGTTACACTCAGAGTGACAGTGGAAGAAAACACTACAGGTTGATCCAACTTTGATGTGATGCCCTTAAATCAAGTCAAAATGAGGCTCAGTAGTGTGTGTGGCCTCCACGTGTCTGTATGTCCTCCCTACAATGCCTGGGCATGCTCCTGATGAGGTGGTAGATGGTCTCCTGAGGGATCTCCTCCCACACCTGGACTAAAGCAACCCCCAACTCCTGGACAGTCTGTGGTGCAACGTGGCGTCGGTGGTTGGAGCGTGACATGATGTCCCAGATATGCTCAATCGGATTCAGGTCTGGGGAACGGGCAGGCCAGTCCATAGCATCAATGCCTTCATCATGCAGGAACCACTGACACGCTCCAGCCACATGAGGTCTAGCATTGTCATGCATTAGGAGGAACCCAGGGCCAACCACACCAGCATATGGTCTCACAAGGGGTCTGAGGATCTCATCTCATAAGAACATAAGAACATAAGAACATCTCAGTACCTAATGGCAGTCAGGCTACCTCTGGCGAGCACATGGAGGGCTGTGTGGCCCTCCAGGGAAATGCCACCCCACACCCATTACTGACTCACCGCCAAACCAGTCATGCTGGAGGATGTTGCAGGCAGCATAACGTTCTCCACAGCATCTCCAGACCCTGACATGTCTATCACATGTGCTCAGTGTGAACCTGCTTTCTTCTGTGAACAGCACAGGGCGCCAGTGGCAAACCTGCACATCTTGGTGTTCTCTGGCAAATGACAAACGTCTTGCACGGTGTTGGGCTGTGAGCACAACCCCCACCTGTGGTTGTCGGGCCATCATACCACCCTCATGGAGTCTGTTCCTGACCGTTTGAGCAGACACATGCACATTGGTGGCCCGCTGGAGGTCATTTTGCAGGTCTCTGGCAGTGCTCCACCTGTTCCTCCTTGCACAAAGGTGGAGGTAGCGGTCCTGCTGCTGGGTTGTTGCCTTCCTACGGCTTCCTCCACGTCTCCTGGTACTGGCCTGTCTCCTGGTAGCACCTCCATGCTCTGGACACTACGCTGGCAGACACAGCAAACCTTCGTGCCACAGCTCACATTGATGTGCCATCCTGGATGAACTGCACTACCTGAGCCACTTGTGTGGGTTGTAGGCTCCATCTCATGTTACTACTAGAGTGAAGGCACTGCTAGAGTTCAACAGTGACCAAACCATCAGCCAGAAAGCAAAGGAACTGAGAAGTTGTCTGTGGTCACCTCCTGCTGAACCACACCTTTATTGGGGATGCCTTGCTAATTGCCTCTGATGTCCACCTGTTGTCTCTTCCATTTGCACAACAGCATGTGGAATTGAATGTCAATTGGTGTTGCTGCCAGGGTGGACAGTTTGATTTCACAGAAGTGTGATTGATTTGGGGTTACATTGTGTTGTTTAGGTGTTCCCTTTATTTTTTTTAGCAGCATATTTTGTTTTTAGATGTGTTAATTTTAGCTTTGCATGTTATTATATGCTGGTGGTGCATCTGACATGAATAAAGAAAGAACCAAATATTATTTTCCCTTTCTAATAAATTTTCTGTTTTAATCATTTGCATTTTAATGTTTGTTTCAGTTATATTTTCAAGGTTATACATTTGTTACCTTGAGATCCTCTTGAAAAGAAACAATCAGTCGTATACAATGTGAATATAACTCAGCTTCAAAAGGAGTTATGACACAATTCAACTTTGGCAAGCTTCATTATCAAAGTGCACTCCAAGATCAATGAAGGCTCTCTGATGGCATTGATACAGACAGGGCATAGTTCACATGTCAGCTGTTTAAATTCTATCAATGTAAAAGCAGATAAAGGGGAAATATAATGTCCTTAAACTCTGTTACACAATCCGGTTAAAGCAGAATGCTTGTATTGAAGATGATTTAATCCAATTTCAGTCAAATTGTTTAATTTATTTCTATTGTGGCAATTGATTTACTGGCAAATAGTTCACATATCAGTTAAGAGTATGAAATAGAGCTCTGTGGGTGAGCAATAAGCTAGAAGCCTCCAGCAGTTAATTCCATAAACCACTAGCAGTCTAAAACAATGGCTTTCTAGAAGTAGCTTTATTGAATCCAAAGTGAAATGGCAGGTTCCAGATAGGATATGAGTAGGCCCTTAAATCATGAAGACTAGACTGTTGACCTAGAGGGCTTTATCCTTATTATGGAAGGAGTTTGTCTAGAGCAGGGATGGCCAAACTCCAGCTGCAGTCTGGACCCAGCCAGCAGCACCAAATCATCCAGCCCGCATGCACCCATAGTGTAAAAAGCCCCCCCCCGGGGCTGGAACTTCATGGCTGTGTTGTTTAGGGGTTGCTGAATGTTGCAATCTTTCATGAAAATCCCTTTGTGCGCACACACACACACGCATGCACGTGTGCACACACACACTGAATAGATGGTCAAGGGTGAAGGGTGTAGTTGAGTTTGACGAAGCTTTTGTGTTTGTCACTTAGCCTCTTCATGCCTGTGGCATTCTCCTTTGAAGTGATCAGTAGCAGCAGAGATGGTTTGGTGCCAAAGTGGGTGATCTTTGGGCGCTGTCTCCCAAGTTTGTGGGGTTATACCTGACACCTTCATGGCTTGTTACAACACTTCAAAGGAGCTCCATGAGGTCTTGTTCCTCATAGAAAATTTGATGAGGAAGCCTGAAACCATCCATATGGCAGACATGCCCTATCCATCTAAGACGATGGCCTATGATGGAAGCTTCAATACTATTTACATTTGCCTTCTCGAGAGCTGCGATGTTGGTGACATAGTCATTCCACTTGATGTTCAAGAATCTAGCACTAACACAGCTGGAACCAATTAACGGGAAGCTGCTGGAAGGAGCTTTTGAGACAGAATAAAAGAACAAGCAAAGGCAGGCAGAGGAAAGGATGGAGGATTGTTTACAGCAGTTGATGAAGAGATGTAGATGTAGGAAGATGCCAATGATGACAACTGGAGAGCATATTGGGCCATGCAAGAAGAGCCTGTCCTAACTGAAGACCTAAAGAAACTCCTGCTTAGATTGAAAGAAGAGAGTGCAAAAGCTGGCTTGAGACTCAACGTTAAGAAAACCAAGATAATGGCAACAGGCCCTATCAGTCCCTGGAAAATAGATGTGAAAGAGGTAGAAGAAGTGACAGACTTTCCATTCTTAGGATCCAAGATCACTGCAGATGGTGATTGCAGCCATTAAATAAAAAGGCAACTGATGCTTGGGAGGCAAGCTATGAGAAATCTGGGGAACATAGTGAAAAGCAGAGACATCACCTTGCAAACAAAAGTTTGCATAGTCAAAGCAATGTTATTTCCAGTAGTACTGTATGGTTGTGAGAGTTTATTTATTTATTTATTTTATTAGACATATCGCCACCCGCTTGCCACAGCAACTCAGGGTGGCTTACAGTCACCATAAAATACAACTTAATTAAAAGAGCAGGATCACCCTTGCTTTTTTTTAAAAAAGTAACTAGATAGTCACAATGATGAAGAAATTGAACCTGAGCCAGACATCCTGGAGAGTGAAGTCAGAAAGGCCCTAAAGAGCACTGCAAACAACAAAGCTAGTGGAGATGATGGCATCCCAGTTGAATTTTTCAAAGCTCTAGGAGATGATGGCATCAAATGACTGCATTCAATATGCCAGCAGATTTGGAAAACAAAACAGTGGCCACAGGACTGGAAAAGATCAGTATATGTTCCAATCCCAAAAAAGGGCAATGCCAAAGAATGCTCAAATTATCGAACAATTGCGCTCATCCCACATGCCAGCAAGGTGATGCTCAAGATAATACAGGATAGACTTCAGCAGCATGTGGAAAGAGAATTACCAGAGGTGCAGGCTGGGTTCAGAAGAGGCAGGGGGACTAGAGACCACATTGCCAACATACGCTGGATCATGGAGAAAACAAAGGAATACCAGAAACAAGTTTACTTTTGCTTTATTGACTACACTAAGGCATTTGATTGTGTGGATCACAACAAGATGTGGCAAGTGATTAAAGAGATGGGAATACCAGAGCATCTCATATGTCTCCTGAGAAATCTGTACAGGAACCAAGAAGCAACAGTTAGGACAGAACACGGAATGACAGAGTGGTTTGGAATAGGAAAAGGAGTAAGACAAGGCTGCATTTTGTCACCCTGCTTATTCAACTTATACACAGAGCACATAATGCGCAAGGCAGGGATGGAGGAATCACAATATGGGATCAAAATTGCTGGGAGAAACATCAACAATCTGAGATATGCAGACGACACCACCTTAATGGCAGAAAGTGAGGAAGACCTAAAGAATCTCTTGATCGGTGTGAAGGAAGAGAGTGCAAAAGCTGGCTTGAGACTCAATATCAAGAAAACCAAGATAATGGCAACAGGCCCGATCAGTTCCTGGAAAATAGATGGGGAAGAAGTAGAAGCAGTGACAGATTTTACATTCTTAGGATCTAAGATCTCTGCAGATGGAGATTGCAGCCATGAAATAAAAAGGCGACTGATTCTTGGGAGACAAGCCATGAGAAACCTGGGGAACATAGTGAAAAGCAGAGACATCACCTTGAAAACAAAAATTAGAATAGTCAAAGCAATGGTATTCCCAGTGGTAATGTACGGATGTGAGAGCTGGACAATTAGGAAAGCTGAACGCAGAAGAATAGATGCCTTTGAAATGTGGTGCTGGAGGAGAGTTTTGAGGGTACCCTGGACAGCGAGGAGAACAAATAGGTCAATCTTAGAAGAAATCAACACTGACTGCTCATTGGAAGGTCAAATAGTAAAGATGAGGCTAAAGTACTTTGGGCATCAAATGAGAAGGGAGGATTCACTTGAGAAGGCAATTATGCTGGGAAAGGTGGAGGGCAAAAGAAGAAGGGGGAGGCCAAGGATGAGATGGATAGATGGTATTGTAGACACAGTGGGCACAGAACTGGGAGGACTGAGGGGGATGGTGGAGGACAGAGGCGCCTGGAGAACGATGGTCCATAGGGTCGCAAAGGGTCGGAATCGACTGTGCGACTGAACAACAACAACAACAACTAGATTTTTAATTGGTGCAGGTGGGAGGTAGTTTTTCAGTGTTTTTAGGAATTTTAAGGGTTTCTATAGTTTAAACATTGGGGATTTGATGTACACCACCCAGAGTTGCATGTCAATTGGGGTGGCTATATAAATTGAATAAATAAATAAATAAAACCATCTTAGGCAGACCCCAGGCAGTCCCCAGATGATGGGTTATTTTTGAGTGGTCATATGAACCAACAGGGGGGCAGCTCCTGTTGTAGCACCCCACAACTGCTGGGCCACCCATGTCTTCAGGCCTTCATTTAATGCTGGCAGATCTGATTGTAGGCAGGGGTCTGTCAGCAGGAGGTTCCAAAGGGCTGGAGCCACCAACAAAAAAGGCCCTCTTTCTGCTGCTAGACAGATGAGCCTCTCTAGCAGTTCGTACCCTTAGATAGCTCCTCCAGTTCACTCTAGTGGAACAGGCTGATATCCTCGGGGTTACATGGTCTCTCAAGTAACCTGGACCACTACTATGTCGGGTTTTAAAGGTAATAACAAGTACCTTGAATTGCACCAGGAGGCATTCCAGTAGTCCATGCAGCTCCCACAGCAAGGGTGAGGCATGGACATAGCAACCACACCCCATCACCACATGGGCCACCACATTCTGCACCAGCTGCAGCCTCTGACCATAAGGAAAGCTGAGCAAAGAATAATAGATGCCTTTGAGATGTGGTGTTGGAGGCGAGTTTTGAGAGTGCCCAGGACAGTAAAGAGAACAAACGGTCAAATAGTAAAGATGAAGCTAAAGTACTTTGGACATCAAATGAGAAGAGAGGATTCACTTGAGAAGGCCTTGATGCTGGGAAAGGTGGAGGGCAAAAGAAGAAGAGGGCAGTAGGAAATGAGATGGCCAGATGGTATTGTAGACACAATGGGCACAGAGCTGGGCAGGCTGATGAGGATGGTGGAGGACAGAGGTGCCTGGAGGGCAATGGTCCATAGGGTCGCAAAGGGTCGGAATCAACTGTGCGACTGAACAACAACAACAAAAGAAGAGCCTAGCATTTTTTTTCCACATCCAGTTGATGAACACTTTAACAACTTTCTTCCTCTGAGATAATTCCAATTTCACTCTGAACACAGCACAGGAAAGCTAAATGTGACTACGTCTAGCAGGGGAGGAGTTTTACCAGGACCATTTATATGAGACACTACCTCATTTTACCCACTTATACATGCTCTTGTTGCAAGGGGCACAACCCAGCTGGAAGCCTGCTTTCTAATCCTGCTTCTCTGGAAATGAATCTGGGGGGAATCCCAGTGGAGCTCACTGGGTCCTTGAACAGATATAAGTGCCAAGTTTAACTCAGCCCATGGAGAATGTGGGAGCAGCTGCTCAACCTTTAATAGAAGTTGAGTGTAAGCAATGTGACCCCAAGCTAATAGAGGGGATCTGGGGATCTGGCCCAACCCAGCTCCCTGAACAAGAAACTGCTTCTGAATATTGTATGAAGAAAATATAGGATCTATATTTATGTATAAACAATCAGGCAATAGTTTATTACAGTTACATGCATCATTCAAAGTGAAGACTAAACCATTTATTATGAGACACACAAAAACATACACACTAAAAAACAGGAGGAGGAACAAAAAGAAATTATTCAGCAACTGATCCTGTACTCACATCTCAGCTAAGAGAAAATTAGCAACTAGCGAAATAATATAGTTCCAATCCGATTAAAAGTGTACAACCAGACGCTTGACAGAGTTCAAATTTACAAAAAAGAAATAGAAGTACATATGGTCTCACAGTTCTATGTAAAAATTGCAATATAAATGAAAATGAAATATTTAGTATCCCCCAATCATGCATGGATAGCTCCTTTGATGACAGCAGATTCCCAATAATCTGCCCTTGAGTATTGCTGAAAAGAAAATATTGAGCCTAGAAAGCATAAATGTTTAGGTATTATAAGAGCTGTGAAGTAGAATGCACATACTTCATATGCTGCAGAATATCTTTTGCAAAAAGAGAGCAATTCTGTGAACTGAGGATTACAAATCTTGTCTCTTGATAACGTATAGCATCTTAGTAATGTACAGCTATGTAGATGACACCATCTTGGTGTCAGAAAGCAATGAATGGTTTGAAATTATTTTTAGTCATTTTTTTATTCCAGGCAGAACAGGATAGATAACTAACAATGGGCATGAGCACTTTAGTCAGCCTGGCCAAAACCATATAAAAGACATATGGTAGCCATATGGTTATTCCAGTGAAAATTTCAAGCAGAATGTTCTGGGGTAAATCTTTTTTTAAAGCTATCTTTGCCTGAACCTTGTATTGCTGCTGATCCATATAAAGCCTCTTCCTGCTAACAAATGAAATAAAGTAACTGTCTTAACCCTCACAGAATCCAATCAGGCAATGATGCTCTCCTGCATTGCTGCTTTCTTGCCGTAGGACTTCTGTTAGCCTGGTGACTCTTGAGATCCTTGACAAAGTAACCCCTTACATTGTTCCAACTGGAATTCCAATACTTCCCAGGTTCAATGCAGTCTAACAAGACTAAGAAGAGATCACGTTTGTCAATATTTTCTGATATTATTTTCCAATTGAATTGGTTGTTCCCCAATGTACTTCCTCCCTCTCCCTTTCTCTCTCTGTCTTTGTGGGTTAGGGAAGGAACCTTGCTTCCTTTCCTCTTTTTATACTTGTAGCACTGCTGCATATTGCCTGCTCAGGTACTTGAAGACCTTTGCAGAGCAGCCTGAATCCTAGAACTTTGTCACCCATTCAGGTTTGCTTCTTTTGAGCCAGTACTTTCCCATATTCTAATATATTTCATTGTGAATCTTTGCTATATATCAATTCATTTGTGTTCAATAAAATTCTCTTATGAATACCTCTGTATCCACACATGTTCTTTCTGGTAATAGGTTTATTTGACATACCACATGGTTGTATGGTAGTTCGTTAGGAAAAGAGAAAATTGTGCAATCCAAATCCCTGCATGATTAATCTGAAAGTTATTGTCTTGTGTTCAGTACAATTATTTGCAATGTAACGTGCACAAGATTTTGACATTGGTTTGTTGAACAGCAATATAAAAATAACAGATATATATTTTACAGAAAAGAGAATATCTGACTGTATACTATTACATTTAATGTATGGCTGGACACCTGCTATGGTAATGGGGTAAGACCATACAGCCAGCAACTCAACACCGAGTGTTGGGCGGTGGTAAATAACCTGATTCCCTAAAAGAGTCAATGGCTATGGGTGGATGAGCCCCTTTAGGTGGGGTGATGGTCCCCTCAGTGGACCATTGTAGTGATGATAATTAGTGTGTACTCAAGATCACCCTAAAATCATATATTATTTAATATAACTCAAAAACAGTTCTCCAGGTGGGAGAATCACAGTGGGCTAGAACTCTTAACTAATTAAGCAGGGTAAATAGACCTGCTTTCTTGTTTGGCCAAGGTATGAACCTGGGTTCAGACTAATCCCCATTGTTTCACGTCTATGCTCTAAAGATTAAGCAACTGGTTCCGTGACTTTTCTGGGAACCTTTGGTCAAGAAATCTTCCTGTCAACACTGGCTAGGCAATTATAGCCTGTTAGTTATTAAGGTATGTAAACAACTAGTGCTATTTGTTTGTTTTCCTGGAACTTTGGCCAAGGAAATCCCTTCAGTCAACAACAGCCAAACTAATTTACTTCTGTTACCTATTAAGCACATCGGCAGGGTAATTCTGCTGTCATTCAGCAGTTAGCTATTTTGGTTAGCCTATGCTATTTTTTGCTTATAAAATGATGTAGGAAATAAACCTCTTGAGCCGTAACCCATGAAGTCTGCCAGTAATTTCTCTCCACTGAGAAGGCTTCATAGCAACAAAAAGCCACTGAAAACTATCAAATTGGGCCCAATGGTAAAATGAGCAGAGGAGAAACTCTGATTCACAATGGTCATGGAGGCAGAAGAGGACATGCCAGATGGCCCGGCTGTGAAGGTGTGCCTTGATAATATTCTCAAGGCTGTGGCAGTCCATTGCAGTCCCAGTGTCAAATCCTGCATGTCTCATTTCACATGTGCTGCAGGAGATGGCTCTGCGATCATAGTGTGTGGGTCACTTCAAGGCAAGCTGGGATCCACCTTAAACAAATTCACACCAGTGGTATTTTTCCTACTGCAGGAAAAAATGCATTCTTGGATATGAGTTGCAGACGACAACTATTGCATCAATTAAAAATGTTGGCAAACATGGACAGAGCAACTTATTTGTTTGATGATGTTGTTGTTGTCACCTCATGTCATGTCAAAACTGACTTATAAAGACCCTAATATGGCTAGCAAGGTAAGTTAGATATTTAAAAGATGCGTTTTCAGTTCACCAGCCCTGGTGAGTTTCCATGGTGGAGTGGGAATTTGAATCCAGGCCTCTTGAGTCCCAGTCAATCACTGTATATATTATACCACAATGGACATTCATTTATTTTTATTTGATCCCACATTCATTCTCTGTATCACTTATGCACAAGCAAATTGTGTATGAGATAAGTAATGTGACATGAATATCCAAAGTTAATTTCACATGCTGTAATTTTTCAAATATAAATATAAGAATCCCCTCAGAGAAAGAATTGGTAATTATATCAGAAGTGCTCAGCTATCTATAACAATTGTACTGTAAAGCTCAATAACATGTTTTGCAAAGCAAAACAATAGTAATGCTATTCAGAAAAGAAATTCGTAATGTTCTCAGAAAGTTCAAGGTATCAGAAGGTAGTATATATTTCTGTATGAGGACAAATCCTTCAATTGTCATGATAATTTTAAAACAGAGCTGTACAACAGCATCTGTAAATAACTACACATAATAGCCACATAACACAAGTCAGAATAGAGATGGCCCTGAGCAGCTTTCTTAAAATAGAGAATGTAATTATTTTTTAAAATATATATATATGACAAAATACAACTGATTTAACTGTGCAGCATGCAGCTATGGACTTTAACACAGGCTAGTATTTATCACATGCAAATACCATGAGAATGACTCCTATATTGCAAGGCCAACAAACTATTTACTGTAAATATATGCTTCAAGCAACTTAGCAGATAATTATTCATGTACCTTGACCAGATAATCAATACAGAAATCAAGTTGACTATAATTTGACTATATAATTAGAAAAAGAAGTTGGAGAAGCTGTATTTTTTCTCCCAAAATAAAATCAGGAGCAGCTGTGGCACCTATCATAATATCCAACGGTACAGTAAAGCTGAAAGAAAACACACACAAATGCTAAAATATAATTTAACAACATTTCTTATTAATTTAAAGGAATTAATAAAGGAACATGTTTGCATTAATAAACCCATTTTATCAGCAACAAGAATTGGTATAGGTTTGAACCAGATATATTATTAGTAATGACTGCAAAAAGATAGTTCCTGTAGTCAAAAGGAACCTGTTAAAATAATCAGTACAAAAAAAAAACAGAGAACAACAAAAGAAAAGAAAAGATGTTTTTAAGAAGATGCATGTAATCAAATGAAATTTAGGCCAAAATTAGTACTTTGGCACAACTTGAGAATACAATAATGCTGGGAAAGGTTGGAGGCAGCAAGGAAAAGGAAGACCAAATACTAGATGGTCTGACTTGCTAAAATAAGCCATGGGCTTGAGTTTACAAGAGCTGAGCGGGGTGTTTTGGAGATCATTCATCCATAGGATCGCTATGAGTTGGAAGTTACCTAATCTTTACCTATAAGGAGGGATGTTAACTGTTGGAATCTGGCAAAGGCTCCTGCACCCGTCCCCAATATCCCCTGTCGAGCTGCCCACACTTGTCTTTATCTGGCCCGACCATTGCTGCAAGGGTCTGGCAGTCACCAGTGGGGCAACAGCAAACAAAACAAAACAACTTCATGTCCCAACATCCTCTGCACTGCGCCGCCTATCAGCCAATCAGGCTGAGAGGCGAGAGCAAGGAGAACGTTGGGAAACCCGGCACACCCAATACAAAATGAGCCACAGAAAAAAAGTCACTGCATGAATGCAAACAAAAGGGAAAAAACTTCAAGTCCCAGCACCCTCCGTGCCGTGACCACTTCAGCCAATCAGGCTGTAGGGCACGAGGGCGCAGAATGATGAAAAAGCCGGCGCACAAAAAATAAAATAAAATAATGCCTCATGCAACGGGAATGCAAGGCTGCTGCAGGCAGATGCAGTGCCTCACGCAACAGGAGCGCAAGGCCACCACAGGTGAATGCAGTGTCTCACGGCCTCGCTAACGCAAACCCGCAAAAAACCACAGCGAGACAACCACCAGCCTTCTTTCCCAGAGCAATGGGGAGAAGAGGGACTCCCTCTCCTCCCCGCTACCCCGCCGAAGACATGGCAAGACCACCGCCAGCCTCAAGGTAAGTTGAGCTGGGGTGGAAAAAAACAAGCAGCAGGCAGCAATTCGTCAGGGGAAGCACACTCCCTGGCAAATGACTGGATGCTGCCTTTGTACTACCCGCACTGCTGTTTCAAAAACTAGCACGAAACAGTGGTGGAGGTAATAGAAAAGCAGCAGCCAGCAATCCACAAGGAAGAGCACCACCCCTTACAGACCATTGCCTGCCGATCTCCTGTTAGGTATGCCTGGGGAAAAGAAGGCCGAGAGGAGAAAACCATCATGAAGCAGATAGCTCTGCTCTGCCTCCTTCTCCCCCGACCAACCTAACGAACTATACCAGATGAAGAGCGAGCTGACTGCCAGCTCTTCCTTTTCTCCATCGCTTCATCAAAACCTAATTTTGAAACAGCAATGGGGAAAAGAGGAAATGACAAACAGGCCATTCGTCACCCCACAAAACACAACAACAACAAAACAAAACAGTTAACCAGAATGCCAAGCATCAAAAATAATAAAACACAAATAAATTAACAAATTATTAAAATAAACCCAGTAAACAACAAAACAATAAACAACAAACTCAACAAAAACACCCAAAATACCAAAGGCTAATGAAAAATCATGAAAAATCACTAAAAATACCTATCTACAACAAGAAAATACCTAACTCAACAAACAATAATATCACAAATTTTAAAAAATATATACAAAAAATTCAAGAAAATAAATAACAACCAGAAATATCCAAAACAATAAAACACATCTAAAATCCAAAATAAACACAAAAGAACAAGCAAAAACACTTTGGGGGGTTTAATTAGAAACTCTCTACTTAAACCCCCATCCCAGCACCCCAAAATCAAATAAAAATAAAGATAAAATAAAAAATCAAGAGCACTTAAAAAAGACGTCTTCCCTCCATGCCTCCGGAACAGAACTGAGGAAAGAATGACAATCGCAGTAATCTTACGCACAGTCCCACCTAGAAACCGGAAGAGTATGCAACTGTAAAAAAATATTTTAAAAATCCAAAAAAAATAAATAAAATAAAATAAATAAAATAAATTCAAAAACCACAAATTCAAATTACCATCCAAACCACCCCTAACCAAAAAAACACAATCACACACACACACACACACACACACACACACACACACACACACACACACACACACACACACACACACACATATGCTAATGTTACATAAGAACAACAACTATTTGAAAACAGTGAGAGAGAGAAAAGCACCATGGTAAAAAGCACAAAACTGTTTTTGCCACAGGATGCTATTGGGTCAAGGCTATAAATAAAATGAATAAAGATCTAGAAATCACAGCACACATAAAATGTGAAAAGCTAGAAGACATTAGCCACCTGAAAAGAAGTGAAAAATACCATTTGTTACAGCTGGCCATTCAAAGTAAAACAGAAGGAATAGGTACAAAAAGAAGAGCAAGATTGGAAACAGGCGGCTAGCTCAACGAACTTTAGACAGATTTGGACGTAATGCAACATCACGGTTCAGAGCTGCCACATCAAAAGTGAATGGGACCATAATGACATCTAACCATTAGAGAGAAAAACAGGAAGATCTACAATAATGGGATTATACTCCCTGTAGGCCTCAGTAAAAGAGCAAAACAGTCTTTGATTGATAAACTGTTCAGGTTCAGTTCAGCTTCTTGCAAAAGCAATTATGCTGCTTATGTAATTAATTATTTGTTTGGTTTATTTGGAGAAGTTATTGGAGCTTTAAGAATCAGAATTTCAGAAATTAAGTACACAACTGGATTGTTATGGGCACCCTTAGTGCAAGGTTTAGTAGAAAACACAACAATCATTCAAGCTGATTTTAAATGCATTGATGCAGAGAAGCTCCAGAGATATAGTTATAATGGCATTGATTTTCCCTACAGTTTTATTGCAGTGGGAAGCCTTGAAGATATTAAAACCACCATGCTGAACCAGATCTAGGGTGCAAATGGTTTAGCATCCTGTTTTCCAAAGTCACCAATCAGATCCTTAATGCAATGAATCCCAGTGGCTTAAACATTTTTAGGCTTGAGATAAAAATAATGAAGAATATTTTTCCTGATCATTTCTTAAAAGACTTCCACCTTACCTCTTTAATCACATCGTGATGTTTCCAAATTCTTTTAGAATATGGGTTCTCAACATAAGGCCTGTGGGCTAGATCTGGCCCACAGCTCCATTTCATGTGCCCCATCACACCTCTAAGAACATTCGAGAAACAAAATGGCCATCCTTTTGAAGCTGTTGGGACAAAATGGCCACCCACATTGTGCAGACAGGGCAAAATGGCCGCCCGACCCTCAAAGCTGACTAAGAGAATGTGACCTAGCCCCTATCTTGTAAAGGTTGGGAACCCCTGTTGTAGAACATTATGGAATTATCTTGTTCATTCCTTTGGCTGATCAGCCATACTCTCTTCCAGGATATCCCATTTTATTCTCAGTCTCCTTTACAAGTTGAACCCCCCCCCCCAACTGCCAGCTGGCATTCATGCCTACAAAGTGTCCTTTGTCCTCAATATGATATTGTAGAGGTTGTGTATTTATAGGATCTTTTCTTATAAAAAAAAACACCTGGCCCCATTATATTACCAACTGTACTGTACAGTTCTTCTACATCTACTGATACATCTATTGAGTCTATGGATTTTGCCATTTGGTGCCATGAAGTTTTGAACTGAGTTCTGAACTTTAAAAGAGAATGAATGGTTTTATTAGACTACTCTGAAATGAAAATAGAACTCTTCAGCAAAGGCCCAACATGAGGGAGCCACCTTCTCAGTGCAAGAGATGGGAGAGATGATGTTTTAAAATCAAATAATATGCTATTGAATTTTTTTTGACTGTAGCTTATACAAGAAGTAATTGGTAGAATATGGCTTATTCTGAACATCCTTATCTTTTTATGGGGAAAATTAGACAGAGAAAAAAAGACCACCTCAAGCTTCCTAGCCAACCTTTTATCTGCTCTGACCATTGCTGAATTTCCTTTAAACAAGACTGATACCAGCAATACCATTGCTGACTTTCCTTTAAACAATAGCCATAAGTTAATTTAGCTACTGTTTAAATTTTCATGCCTCCTTGTTGTTGTCTTTAAACTGACCTCAGTCCTCCAGGAAGCAAAACAAACAAACATATTCACTGACATCAAAAGGGCAAAGGATTAAATTTTTACTTTTTTGTAAGAAGGCTTGGTCACCTTGTTACTCTAGCTGCTTTTTCATTTTTGTTATTATTAACAAACTTAAACTGGATAAATCGTGCTTTCATAGACCATCTTCTATGACTTTTGAATTTGTGAACATGAAAAAAGGAAAAGTTTCTGTAGAGTTGTTCAGTGGTGCTAGCCTATTATAATTACAATTGCTTTACACCTTGCTTCTATTTTTTGGGTACAATTTCATTCTGACATTTTCTGAAGGATCTGCTTATATATTCTTTAATTTCTCTTGTCCCTATGTAGATTTCACCCAAGGAAGAATCTTTGCTTGCATTCAGAGCCAACTCAAGATTTAATCTCATTTATTTCATGGACAACAAATGTGCATGTACCGAGACAGAAAGCATTTAAAGAAATGTCAAGATAAACCAGTTTGCCTGGTTGTCTAAATAAAAATGTTCATAATACAGGAAACAAAGAGAGCTTCACATGATTCTTCAGTCTTCACCTTAAAAGAATGATAGAATTTCATACAAAGTATGTCTTAAACATACTGGTGAATATTTTTTACACGCTCAACAAATGGCAGAACAAAACTTGCTGCTTTTTTTAGGGTTATGTACCAGGTTAAGGCTTTTCATTCATATTTTAGACCTCAAAGCAAGTAGGTTTCTCCATTTTTACTAGACATCATTTTTGGGCAGTCCTCTGTTAAATTTTATTAGTAACTGGTTCCAATCAGTTTTGTACACATCCCTTCAGAACTTCTTTTTGTTCTGCCATTTCTGAATCCAATTATTGGCAATCCTTATGGCAATCAGCCATGAAGACTGTCCTGAGAATATAATGCAGTGGCCTTTCATCTGCCTTCCGCGTCACAGTGTGACACCCATACCACTGATCCAATTCTATGAGTCACTTTCTGGTCCTGAGACTTTTGGGCACGCAAAGTCCTCATCAGCCCCAGGCCAGTATTGATGAAGCTCCTGCCCTCCATCAAGATGGATTCAAGTGGGATTTAATCCACTTGGAGATCACCACCTCTACATATACATAATGAAAATACTTCTGCAGTCATTTATGCTATACCTTTGTTTAGCAGTAACTGAATCAATACATCTAGCAGCTTTCTTCATCCACTGACATTATTTAATATATTTATGGAGGAATATTCTCATCAAATAATACAACTGGTATCAATCTCTATCCCATATATTCACTTCAGAAACTGGAAACATATAAAAGGCATCAGGACCTATCTGCAAGGCAGGGAGAGGTGGCTACAAAAGACCTTCCAACCACCCCCTTTCCCAAATGCCTCCTTCGCTGAACCAGGAAGGAGAAGAAAGGACTGGCAGCTGTGTCAAGGCAGGGAGATGTGGCTGCAAAAGACCTTCCAACCACCCCCTTTCCTAAATGCCTC
The DNA here is from genome assembly GCA_035047345.1 of Bradypodion ventrale. NCBI lineage: Eukaryota > Metazoa > Chordata > Lepidosauria > Squamata > Chamaeleonidae > Bradypodion > Bradypodion ventrale. Next base: position 284,018,553 of record JAWDJE010000002.1, on the reverse strand, counting down.
CTTCGCTGAACCAGGGAGAAGAGAGGACCGGCAGCTGTGTGAAGGCAGGGAGGGGTGGCTACAAAAGACCTTCCAACCACCCCCTTTCCCAAATACCTCCTTCGCTGAACCAGGAAGGAGAAGAGAGGACCGGCAGCTGTGTCAAGGCAGGGAGATGTGGCTGCAAAAGACCGTCCAACCACCCCCTTTCCCAAATGCCTCCTTCGCTGAACCAGGAAGGAGAAGAGAGGACTGGCAGCTGTGTCAAGGCAGGGAGGGGTGGCTACAAAAGACCTTCCAACCACCCCCTTTCCCAAATGCCTCCTTCGCTGAACCAGGAAGGAGAAGAGAGGACCGGCAGCTGTGTCAAGGCAGGGAGATGTGGCTGCAAAAGACCTTCCAACCACCCCCTTTCCCAAATGCCTCCTTTGCTGAACCAGGAAGGAGAAGAGAGGACCGGCAGCTGTGTCAAGGCAGGGAGGGGTGGCTAAAAAAGACCTTCCAACCAACCCCTTTCTCAAATGCCTCCTTCGCTGGACCAGGCAGACGGATTCAAGAACTGCAGCCCAACTCCAGCCATGGAGAACAGACACTGCCTTTCCTCCCAGCTGCTCCAGTGGGAGGGAATTGGTCCCAGCCAGGGAAGCCTTGGTGGATTGATGGATTAGCACATTGCCGCCCCCCTCCTTCACCTCTTGTGGGGTTAGGGAGGAGAGAGGGAGGTGGTGCCAGCAGTGAGGGCCCTTACCCCCTTTTTTTGTGTAATTGTAGGGGTTGGAGGGGTGGGAAGAGAATGGGATTGGGTTTGGGGAGGAATGGCCGGCACCCCCAACCTCTGATAAGGGGCATTTGGAAATGCCCCAAGGAGGGTAGGGGGAGTGTGGGGGTGGGTTCTGGGTCTGGAGGGGAGAGAGGGTGGGGGAAATGGCCTTGTCAGCTGGGTAGGAGGGGTAGCATGCCATCTGAGATGGGCAGAGAGGTTCCCAGAGCTCAAATTAGGGTTGTGACGGGCATGGGATGATATGGTGGGTACTGAGGGGCAGGCCGCACACGGGGAACACGGAACCAATGGTTGGTATCTGTCCCTCATTCCAGCCCCCCCGGTACATCTCTGGGTCCTGAGCAGCTGATCCAGGGTGACCCCGCCGTTAGGCTGCTGCTGATGAATGCCAGTTCAGTCTGCAACAAGGCCCCTCTGATTCAAGATTCTATTCAGGAGGGGCGGGCCGACCTGGCATGCATCACCGAAACCTGGCTGAGACCAGAGGATGGTGTATCTCTGTCAGAAATGTGTCCAGCCAGTTTCGGTATCTGGCACCAGCCATGGGATGAGGGAAGGGGTGGTGGCATCACCATTGTAGCCAGGGAGAGCTTGGGAGTCGCCAGGGCCATGGCTCCACAAGTCCCGGGTTGTGAGGCCCTGCTCTTGCGGTTGGACCCTAAGGGTCAGTTGGGAGTCTTACTCCTGTACCTGCCTCCTTGCAGGGTAAGAGACTCCCTGCCTGAGCTCCTCGAGGCCATCTCAGCATTGGCATTGGAGTTCCCTCGGCTGATGGTTCTGGGGGACTTCAATTTGCCTTCGCTGGGACAAGTTCAGAGGTTGCTCAGGAGTTCATGGCTTCCATGGCAGCCATGGACCTGACTCAGATAATTCATGGCCCGACCAGGGGCAGTGGCCACACACCGGACCTAGTTTTTTTGTCGGAGCAGTGACAGAGTGATCTGAGACTACAGAAATTAGACACTATACCTGTGCCATGGTCAGATTACTATCTGGTGACTCTGGACTTCCTGGGGGCGGCGTTTCACCGCAGGAAGGCGTGGCCTATTAAATTGGCCTGCCCCCGGCGACTGATGGATTCTGACGAATTCCAGAGGGAACTGGGGGATTTTCCTGTGGATCGGCTACACGATTCATCCGAGGCACTCGTTGACCTGTGGTAAAGGACAACTACTGCTGCTTTGGATGAAATCACACTACTATGGCCTCTCCGAGCCCACAGGGATAGATCTTCCCTGTGGTTTACAGAAGAACTGCAGTTTGTCTCCAGGTGCAATTCAAGGTGCTGGTTTTGACCTTTAAAGCCCTACATGGTAGTGGGCCAGGATACCTAAGAGACCGCATCATCCCAAGAGTGTCTGTCCACCCAACCAGAGTGGACTGGAGGGGCTCTCTAATTGTTCCATCTGCCAGAGGGGCTCACCTCTCTGGCACATGAAGGAGGGCCTTTTCTGTGTCCGCACCAGCCTTGTGGAACCTTCTGCCAGTAGAGTTGTGGGAGCAGATGGAGCTGCTGCCTTTCAGAAGAGAATTAAAAACCTGGTTGGTGGGCAGGTGTGGGGCTCAGATGGAAGAGTGGCCCCCGGCTGCTGGCTTATAAAATGAAGCCCCCATCTTTTTAATGCAGGCAGTTTTAATGTGGTTCGTTTTAATAGGTGGGTGGGTATGTTGGGATTTTAATTGTTTTTAATATGTATGTTTTAATTTTGTTGTGAGCCACCCTGAGTCGGGTTCTGATTGGGTGGCATAGAAATCTGAACCATAAATAAATAAATAAATAAATTGTTCCACTGTGATAGCAACAGGTTCTTTCTCCCTAAATGGGAATATTTCAATTATAGAAACGTGAGAACAGAGGATATTATAAAACATTTTTCACAGGATTCCAAACATCTTTCTCCTGTGTGTATTACCCTCTCCATTAAAGTTGAATGCATGCTCCAATGTACCTTACTGATGATAGTGATGATGATGTCCTTAAAAAAATATGTATTATACCAAAACAATATCACTAGATGTAAATATGAGAACAAACTTAACTGATTACAGTTGAAACAAAGAACACAGACACAATGTGTTAGCTGTTTTGATCTACTCACCCTAATGTCCAAGGCATGGATCAAACCAAAGAATGACATCTATCTATGCAGTTACCCTGTGGGCAGAGAATCTAAGGCTGGGGTTTCAAGAATCCTTCTGTAAAATTAAGGCTGTCTAGACACTGGACTATAGCTGTCAGTAAAGGCCCAACCAGTTGTTTTCCTCAACTGGTCGGCATTTACAATCAGGTTTGTTAGGCATTGCTCTTGTTAAGCAATGTTCTTTGCAAGCGCACCCCCCCAATAAAGGACTCAGACACTGATGAAAGTGGATAACGGCATTGGGCCACATTTATTGATTCATGCCCTAGTCCGAATTATAAATTTCTATTGGTAATTGACCAATTATAATTCTTAAGGCAAGCAGGCCGAAGTAACACTGGTAAGGTACCACCCAAAATTGCCAACGGCAATTGTTACAATGTATCTATTTGTATCAATTTGCTTGTTGACAACAAACAAATTGTTGACCGTAGTCAATATCTAACTAATGACCCCACCCTCTGACGCGTATCCGTGAAATCACGGGGTGATGCATGCTGTCTAGCTGTAGCCATCACCCCGTCGCCTGGTTCGTCATTGACTGGACAACGTTTAACCAACTTATGCCTGTCTAGTGTTGGCCAGTCAATTGCGAACCTGCCGGATACCTGTGGGTCATAAATGTTTACCTTACCAGTGCTACCCGCCACACGGGGAGGCTTCCCAAAAGGCTCACCGCCCCCCCCCCCCCCCAAGACCATCAGCTTGGTCAACAGGCCTGCTCGCCAGTCCACTAACAAGAGGTCCATACCTCCCCGCGACAGATGGGCCCCATCCCCTGAGTAAAGCTCGTAATTTTGCAGACTGATGGCAGGGAGGAGAATGACGCGTCCCCCACCCTTGTCGAAAAGGAACCGGGCAATAGCCCCGTTCACGGAGCGTCGGCTCGGTCAAGAGCCTCGAGGCCGAACGCTCCCCTGTAAGCGTACCACGGTATCATGTCCGACCAATTGAGGGTTGTGGCAGGCCACAGATAATGTGAGTAGGGCAGGTCACTGCAAATCGCAAGCTTCCGCGCTAGGCCAGTGACCTGTCCCAAGCCATTGCCCCCAAGGTACATAACCAGGACATCAGGCGAGTCAGCATCCCTGATGTAGAAAAGGAATGGCAACAGTTCCGCCATAACATGCCGCGCTTACCATACCACCTGAGACGTGCGGATGCACCCAGTCCCAGTCGGGGTCCCACCCTGTCGCCGCAGCGTAACGCGCTGCCCTGTGCAGCGTAACGCGCTGCCCTGTGCAGCGAAACGCGCTGCCCTGTGCAGCGAAACGCGCTGCCCTGTGCACGTGGCTATGGCCCACCAGCCATACTGTCACCGGTGTAATACGACACCCAGGGTCTGTCAAGGAAAAAAAGGGGGGGAGAAATAGTGCAGTGACTAAACTGGTACTCACGGTTGAAGAGGGCGAACACAAAACTGAAAACATTGTGGTCCCCACCCTCCCATGCGGCGTGTTTCAGCCCCGGAGTACCCAAAAACAGCTGCAGTAGAAGCCGCCCCCATCCTGAATGAATGGGTGCCGCAACGAGCCCCAGAGAGGCCAACACTGGCCAGTGCCTTCCCGGCACCCTCCAAAATTGAAATTTAGTAAGGGGAGACCCACCTTGGTGACAGAAAAACGGGCCATGGTGCGTGCCACGCAGTGCAAGGAAATCCTGTAGGGCACCAACCGGACAGATGTCTGCCAAAGAACATCGTAGCAGTCTTACTCCACTGCCTACGCCGTGCTGATCCGTTTTAGAGGAGCGTATCCTCAACTGAGCCCAATTATTGCAAACATAGACATCTTCGAGTTCCAGTGCCCTACGACTCGCATCCGCCTTAGACAGCATCACAAGCTCGCTGATGCGGAGCGCTCCAAAAAAGGCTACCGTTGTAGCCGCATGAAACAGGGCTGCCTCATACCTATCAAAACATAGGTCATGCCAGCCCCGAGCTAGTTGGGTAAGAACCCCTGGGGAAATTGGGTGGCGGTCGTCCAGGCTACGCCCACACTCCCGCACCCACCCCTCCAAAACGTGTCTCACAGGAAAGTCAGCGGTATTGTCCGCATGACAGCCTACTTTGGCCATGAAAGCCAGCGCTGACAGCCTGGATGCTATGGTATGAGGCGCGAGGCCCTGGGCATGTGGGTGAACCATAAATCGAAGGATGTGGGCCACTGGGATCGGCCAGGTGTCTGGCAGCCGGAATTGGGCACAGAATGCTCTGAAAGAATTGAATGCGTGGTGATACGACTTACACGTGCGTGGCGCTAGCAACAAGCTGATCGCCCGGTTCACCTCTCCTTGCCAATGGTCCATATCCCGTCCGGGAGTGGCGAGGGAAATTCCTCCGTATCCGGGGCCAAGGCGCGGAACCGGGAGATCTGCAGGCGGGACAAAGCGTCAGCAATATCATTATTGACACCCGGGACATGCCTGGCCCTGAACAGCACATTGAGGCACAGGCAGCGCAATACAAACTGGCGCACCAAGTCCATGACCCTGGGTGATTTAGAGGTTTGTGAGTTGACAATGTGGACAACGGCCGCATTGTCACACCAGACATGAACAACCGAGTTGGCCCACTCCTCACCCCATAGCATCAAGGCCCCCAGAATGGGAAAAATTCCAGATAAGTAAGATCACGCAGGCGACCCGTGCCAGACCAGGCTGGTGGCCACCCACCATAGGCCCACTTCCCATTGAAGTACATCCCGTAACCCAGGGATCCCGAGGCATCGGACTGTATCTGGAAACGAGGGGAAGCCAGAAGGTCAGACCTCCAAAATGACACCCCATTGAACTCCCTCAGAAACTGGAGCCAGATAAGCATATCTGCCTTAATACCCTGGGTCAGTCTCACCCTATGGTGGGGCCTGGATAAGCCTGTCGTGGCGTCGCACAAGCGCCGAGCAAATGCCCTGCCCGGTGCGACCACCCTGCAAGCGAAATTGAGGTGACCATGTAGCACCTGCAGTTCCCGCAGTGATGCCTTGCGTTTAGCAAGCAAGTCCGAGATAAGGGCCACTATCCTCGACACCTTATCCCCTGGAAACCTAGAAGCCTGCGCTACCGTGTCAATCTCCACCCCCAGGGTAGATGGGCCCTCGGTCTTTTCAGGCGCTAAAGGGACACCAAGTTCCTCCATTAGCGTCTGAAATGTGTTGAGGAGACGTGTGCACGTGTCCCAGCCCCGTTCACCCCCGAATAAATCATCCAGGTAATGGGCTACAGACCGGGACCCTGACCTGCGGACAAAAGCCCACTCCAGGAAGGTGCTGAAACGCTCGAATGCTGAGCATGATATGGAACAGCCAAAAGGCATGGCCTTATCGAAATAATATTCACCCCGAAACTTGAAACCCAGCAACTCAAAGTCACCCGGGTGGACCGGCAGGAGTCGAAAGGCAGACTTAATGTCGCACTTAGCTAACAGCGCACCCGGGCCACATGAGCGCACCATGCGCAGCGCTCGGTCAAAAGATGTATACCTGACCGAGCAAAGGTCATCAGGGATAGCATCATTGACCGCTCTGCCGGCTGGGTAGGACAAGTGATGAATCTGGCGGAACTCACCCTGTGATTTCTTGGGCACTAAGACCCAGGGTGACACTTTAAGGTTGGGGAACGGGGGTGCAGGGAAAGGGCCAGCGACCCCGCCCGCATCAATCTCCTTAGCAATGCTGGCAGCAGCCACCCCCTCCCTTCCCCTAAGGGACAAAAGGTTGGGTGCGTCTTGGGTGGACCTATCACCCGTGAAAGGAATACGGAACCCCAGTCGAAAACCCTGAAGCAGGTAAACTGCATCTGCTTCCCTCGGGTACAATGCGAGCCAACGCTCCAACATGTCCACATTAATTGGGGAGGGGGCCTTTCGATGAACCGGCTCCCTCTGCGGCAGTCTTGCCAGCCCCTTGTCCACCCCTACCCCTGCCCCGCATCCCTCCAGGCCTGGGGCAGGCGGAAGCAGCATGGGGGCCAGCACAAGAGGGACACTCATGCCTGAACCGGCAATCCTTCCTATTGCAGGAACCATTGTACGAGAAAGTCCAGCACAGCAGGCGGGCTGGAACCCCCTGCTCCGCCACCTGGCGGGGTGTCTGCGCTGGGGCCGCCCGCTGGACTGCATGTCCACAATGGTATCTTTCCCCAGGCGCAGGGCGTGTGGGGGTCATGTACAGAAGCCACAGCTTCTGGCAGGGCTCATCCCACCTCATCTCTGGGTGCAGGGGAATTCGCATACGGAATTCTTCATCGTAAGCCAACCACGACGGGCCCGGGAAGTCAACCATCGCCCGGTATATATTGTCCAAATACTGGACCATCGGGATTGCCAGACCTGGCCTGGCCCTGAGGTAAACTGCCATGTATATGAGGTACGCTGGCAGCCAGTTGGCCCACGTGCGTGGCGGCTTACGACGACGTGCCTGTTCCTTATCCTTCTCATCCTGCCCCTCCCTCTCCTCCTTGGTGGGCTCTCTGTTAAGAAGGGAGAAGATGTCCACATACTCCCCACGCCAGATCTTTTCCTTGGTAGCCTGGGCCAGATGATCCCCAAGGGGCAAGGAATACCCCGCTGTCGGCAATGCCGAGATCGGCACGGTGGGAACTGTGGGCATTGCGAAAGGAGCCTGGACCAACCCGGTCACCCCTAACACGTTCCCCACTAAGCAGGAGGTGCCACCCCAAACAGGGCCCTGGGTGGGAAGTGAAGTCGCCGGGTGGGACGTCGGCGACTGAACCGTCGCGCCACCCGTGCGAGGCCACGGCCACTGAAATGGTAACCAGGTGTGTGGGTGTACTAGATTGAACCGCATACTCACATGCTGCACCCCCGTGGGCCGCCCCCACCGGGGGTTCCGGCCCACTGGGGGCGTCGGAGCTCACGACCGCGACTGAGCTCGCCGATGGGGCCTGCTCCGCACCAGCCTGTTGATTGGGGAGCTGCGAGGCAGTGGCCGACGCCGGCCCACGCGCCTCGGGCAGCTCGACCCATCCCGCCGCCTGCCGGAGCCTGGCAGACGAAGCATCAACCTGCGCCCCAAAAGGGACCCCCGGGTGGTTAATAGAAGAAGGCCCCGAAGAATGGGCCATGCCAGGGGCAGTGGCCATTGCTTGCGGGCCGGGGGCCGCGGCCCCTGCCGGGCCGGTATGCGGACGGCCCGCCTCAGGCCAATGGGGCTATCAACCCCATCCCACCGGTCCCGGTGGGCTCTGACAAGGGGGGCAGCTGAGGAGGCGCAGTCGCGGTCCTCCGACCCGGCTGGCGCCTCCGCGTGGAGCGAACCGCGTTCGCAGTTGCCTTCTTCTTTGAGGGCATCGCAGCTAACCGATGGGAAGCCGAAAAAGAAAATCAGCAGCCAAGAGGCTTCCCGGTGAAAGGCACGAGCGACGGAGGTAAGAGGAAAAAACTTCTCCGCTCCGTCGCTTCGCAAAATGGCAGCGTGGCTGCCTCGTGGCCACCCCTTTTATAAGGGAGCTGGCCACGCCCCCTAACTACCCGGATGCCTTTGTGCAGTGGGGGGGCGCTAAGAGCGCGGCGGCCATTTTGGTGCCACGCTTGCATTCTTAATGTACATTTGCAGTGCTCACACACCTGTTATATCTGTGTGTGCTGTTGGCCAAGCAACACCTATCCCAAACCCCTGCACTAAGGTTGGGTTTGCCATTTAAAGTTATGAGCAGGGACTTCCACTATTGGATTATCCCTCTTATCATTTCAGGCAAACAGCCAACACTCCCTTTTACCCTGCTGTTTCAATGTTGCCATAATCAAGAAGTGACTTCGCATTGTCATTTTAAAAAATATGAATATTTTGAGGAAAACATGGCCTAGCTTAGTTTGTTTAATATTTTAAACATTCAGTTTCTTCAGTTTACAACCTTCAGCCTTTAGTTTTCTTCTGTACAGCTTTATACACTTTTGGTGCTTGATAGATGGAGAATTACTTGCTTTTCTAGAGGCACTGGCAAGGCTACACTGTTATTCATAGATTCTGCACTCATTTCTTACTCTGAGTAGTTCTAAACAATTCTTGGCAGTTCTAATAGAGGTAACTGGCTGTCTCCTTTCATACTCACACTTATGTGCAAAATGAAATATCTCCGCAAACCACACAAACCAATCAGCTCACAGTTCAATTCATCAACATTGATTTACACTTCTGAACTGTCAGGCATGACACACATCCTACATACCTTTAAATCACGTAAGCAAATATAAACCTGTACAAGAAGCATACATGCATTACAAAATTGCCACAACATTAAAGGTTACCATCAGACAACATTATTTAGAATTCCATTGTTTACCTGAAATTATATTCAAGAGAAACAACTCAGAAAAATAGAATTATTCACGTTTCTTTGAAAGGCATATTTCATGCACTTGCTTTTCACAAGATACACTAAGAAGACTTCAAGATATGAAGTGAACCATCTGCCATGGTTGCAACTGCCTACTATTTTATTTTTCTCAGAATACTTCTGGGCCTTGACAGAGAATCTATCTGCTTTGCATTCTACTAAATCTGTGATGCAGAGAAAATCAATTCTACAGGTTCTTTGGCTGGGGTCTCCAGTTCCCTTTGATTCTGAATCATAAAGAAGGTTTGGGAGACTTTGGTTTGGGCCACATTGGAGGAGTCTTGCTTTGATTCAGACATTCCCCAAATGTCTATGAACCAACACAGTTTCATTTGGAATTGGGCCAAATCTTGGAACATACCAACCTTGACAATCAATTAGCCATACATTAGTTATGCTAACAAAAAATCAACAACAAAGTGGGCTGAGCCCAAAAACAAGGAAGCTTCTTTTTAAAATAATAGCTTGATATAAAAACCTCAACCATGATTTTCTTGATTTACCAAAGTGAAAACGGATGTTAGTGTAATAGCAAACAAAATAGCTATGAATCGGGACTGAGAGATGATAAGAATGAGATGACAAGAATACTCTAGAATTCATCTGTTATCATGAGGATCTTTGAGGCTGTACCCACACTATGCAGTTATAACTGTTTGATAGCACTTTAAAATGTCAGGCCTTCATACTATGGAATTCTGTGGCTTGTAGTCTGGTGAGGCATTTAATAATAATCTTTGCTAAAGTTCAGTACAGTACCCTGCAGATCTCTAGACAAAATATCATAATACTTCAACAAATATTACATCCCAGACTGTGTAAGGTTGTGACTATATGGTAAAATGGTGTGGTATTTGCTTCAATTATAAAAGTAAATGAATATGAAATATTCATCACATGATTTTGTTGTTGTTCAGCCGCACAGTTGATTCCGACCATTTGCAACCCCATGGACCATTGCCCTCCAGACACCTTTGTCCTCAACCATCTTCCTAAACCAACCCAGTTCTGTGCCCATTGCATCTACAATACCCTTTGCAGGCGCACCCCCCAAAGAAAGACTCAGACACCGGTATATGGATAAAGGCATTGGGCCGCTTTTATTGAATAATGCCCTAGTCCGAATTATAACTTTCAATTGGTGTATTCATCCAATTGTAATTCTTAAGGCAAGCAGGCCGCAGTAACACTGGTAAGGTTCCTCCCAAAAATGCCAATGATAATTGGCTACAATGTAACCATTTGTATCAATTTGTTTGTTGACACAAACAAATTGTTGACCGGAGTCAATAAACTATCTACTGACCCCACCCTATGACGTGTATCCATCAAATCACGAGGTGATGCATGCTGTAAAGCTCGTGCCATCACCCCTTGCCTGGTTCATCGTTGACCGGCCATAGCGATTACACCTGTACCTGTCTAAGTGTTGGCCAGTCAATTGCAAACCTGCCGGATACCTATGGGTCATAAATATTTACCTTACCAGTGCTGGTGGCAGAAAAACGGGCCAGGGTGCGTGCCACGCACTGCCAAAAACTCCTGTAGGGCACCAACCGGACAGATGTCTGCAATGGAACATCGTAACAGTCTAACTCTACTGCCTACGCCATGCTGATCAACTTTTGAGGACCATATCCTCAACTGAGGCCACTCATTAGTGACATAGACATCATCGAGTTCCAGTGCCCTACGAGTCGCATCCGCCTTAGACAGTAGTACCAACTCACTGATGCGGAGCGCTCCAAAGAAAGCCACCATGGTAGCCGTGTGAAAAAGAGCCACCTCGTACCTATCATAGCACAAGTTATGCCAGCCTCGTGCAAGGTGGGTCAGTACCTCTGGTGAAATTGGGTGGCGAGTGTCCGGGCGGCGGCCACGTTCCCATGTCCACCCCTCCAAAACATGACGTATGCGGAAATCATTCATGCAGTCAGCAAAACACCTCACTTTGGCCATAAATGCCAGTGCCGACAGCCTGGATGCTATAGTACGAGGAGCCAGAACCCTGACTGTGTAGATAAACCAGAAATTGTAAAACCTGTTCCACTGGATTGGGCCACACTTCGGGCAACTGTAGTTGTACACAAAAAATTCTAAATTGTATAAAAGCATGTTGATACGCCTTACGCGTGCGGGGTGCCAAAGACATGCCGATTGCCCGGTTCACCTCTCCTCGCCAAATGTCCAAATCTCGGCCGGGAGTGGCGAGGGGAATTCTTCTGCTTCCGGAGCCAAGGTACGGAACCGGGGGATCTGCAGGCGGGATAAAGCATCAGCAATATCATTATTAATGCCTGGGACATGTCTGGCCTTAAACAGCACATTTAGGCGTAGGCTTCGTAACACAAACTGGTGAACCAACGCCATCACCCTAAGTGATTTAGACGTCTGAGTGTTGACAATGTGCACCACTGCCGCATCGTCACACCAAAAATGGACCACTGAGTTGGCCCACTCCTCGCCCCATAGCATCAAAGCTCCCAGGATTGGAAGGAACTCAAGAAAGGTAAGATCGCGGAGGCAATCCATGCCCCGCTATGTGGAAGGCCATTGGCCATAAGTCCACCTCCCCTCAAAATAAATCCCATATCTCAGGGAGCCAGAGGCATCCGACAGTACTTGGAATCTAGGGGAAACCAAAAGGTCTGATCTCCAGAAAGAGACCCTGTTAAATTCCCGTAGGAATGTGAGCCAAACCAAAAGGTCAGCCCGCATGCACCTGGTCAGTCGGACCCTATGGTGGCGCTTTGACAGGCCAGACATGGCGTCACATAGGTGCCGGTCAAATGCTCTGCCGGGTGTCACCACCCGGAAGGCAAAGTTAAGATGCCCATGAAGTACCTGAAGCTCACGAAGTGATACTTTACGTTTGGCCAGCAATGCCAAAATCATCACGGAGATCCGGGTGACCTTCTCAATGGGTAACCGGGATGCCTGTGCGACCGTGTCAATTTCAATACCCAGAAATGTGAGCATAGTAGAAGGGCCCTCGGTCTTTTCGGGCGCTAAAGGGACACCCAGTTCCCGCATTAGTATCTGAAATGTAGTGAGGAGACGCGTGCACGTGTCCGAGCCCCGTTCACCCCCGAACAAAAAGTCATCGAGGTAATGGGCTACAGACCGAGACCCGGACCTGCGAACAAAGGCCCACTGAAGAAAAGTGCTAAAAACATTTGAATGCCGAACATGAAATAGAGCAGCCAAAAGGCATGGCCTTATCTACATAGAACTTCCCTTGGAATCTAAAACACAATAGCTCAAAGTCCCCAGGGTGCACTGGCAGCAAGCGGAATGCCGATTTAATGTCACATTTTGCCAGGAGGGCACCGGGACCACAAGAGCGCACCATACGTAGGGCTTGGTCAAACGACGTATACCTGACCGAACAAAGGTCATCAGGAATAGCATCATTGACCCGCCGGGTACGATAGATGGTGGATTAAACGGAATTCACCCAGGGTCTTTTTAGGTACTAGCCCCAGAGAGGAGACCTTCAGGTTAGGGAAAGGTGGTTCGGAAAAGGGGCCCACTACCCTCCTGGCCTCTACTTCTTTGGCAATACTCAGGGCAGCTACCCCCTCCTTACCCTTCAGGGAAACCAAATTGGGGGCATCTTGGGGTCCCCGTATCCCTTTGAATGGGATACGAAAGCCCCACTGGAAACCCTCCAGGAGGTACCTCGTGTCCTCCCTTCTTGGATAAGTTGAGATCCATCGCTCCAACATATGCACATTAACTGGGGCCTTTTGACTGGCTAGCTCCATCAGCAGAAGCCCTGCCCACTCCCTGTCCACTTCTACCTCTGCCCCGTGACCCACCAGCTCGTGGACACGCAGCGGCGGCGTGGGGGCCAGCGCAAGAGGGACACTCATGTTTGTATCGACACTGTCACTTATTGCACACGCCATTAGCTGAGAAGCTCCAACACAGCAAGCGGGCTGGAACCCCTTGCCCCGCCAGCTAGCGGGGAGCCTGTGTTGGAGCAGCTCGCTGCACAGCATGGCCACAATGGTACCTATCCTCAGGCGCCGGATGCGTAGGGCTCATGTACAAGAGCCACAATTTCTGGCAGGGCTCATCCCATCTCATCTCTGGGTGTAGGGCCACCCTCATTCTAAATTCCTCATCATAAGCCAACCACGATGGGCCAGGGAAATCAACCATCGCCCTGTAAATATTGTCCAAGTATTGGACCATAGGAATGGCCAGATCAGGCCGGGCCCTAAGGTATACCGCCATATAAATAAGATATGCCGGCAACCAGTTGGCCCAGGTGCGCGGTGGCTTACGACGATGAGACAGCTCCTTGTCTCTGTCGTCCTGTCCCTCTCTCTCTTCCTTAGTGGACTCACGGTTCAATAGGGAGAATATATCCACGTACTCCCCTCGCCAAATCTTCTCCCTCGTGACCTGTGACAAATGATCACCCAGGGGCAAGGAATAACTTGCCGTCGGCAAAGCCGTCATCTGCACATTCTGTATAGAGGGCATACGCAGCGGGACCTGGACAGCCCCTGCGATGCTCGGCACTGCCCCAGGGGCGGAAAACCCCATCCTTAATGAGGGGCCATTTTGAAACCATGGGGCACTGGGATAGGCTGGTAACTGATGCCCACTCGCCTCAACTTGACGAGGCCAGGGCCACTGAACCCCACCACTTTAAGTGGGCTGTGATGTAGGTGCACTAAATTGAACCTGATACTCACTAGGTGCACCCCCGTGAGCCGCCCCCGCCGGGGGTTCTGGCCCATGGCGGGCATCAGAGCTCGCGACCGGAATCAAGCTCTGGGACCACACCTGACTACTCCCAGTCTGAAAATCGGGATGAACGGGGAGCTGCGAGACACCAGCTGGTGCTGGCCGGAGCATCTCAAGCAGCTCAACCCGGCTGGCCGCCCGTTGAAGCGTTGCGGCTATTGAGGTAGCCGGGGCCAAGGAAGGTGCCCCAGTGGAAAGAGTAGCGCCCCCCTCCGCAGGAGGCTGTGCAATGCCCAAGGATGCTTCCAGCACTGCTAACCGTGCTAACAGAGCATCCACTACCACAGAGCCCCCAGCATAAGGCGGGCCGGGTGGGCCGGCCGGCCCACTAGGCAGTTGAAAAGGTAACCCAAAAGTCAAGCCAGGGCCAGAATAGGGCCATGCCCAAAACTCCGGCCCATGAGGGGCCAGAGGAGGAGCAGGTTGGATACACGCACCAGGCCCCCCCCCCATGCCGCCCTGACCCATGGCCGGTAACGGCGGGCCGAGGGCCGAAGCCCCTGAGGGGCTGGCCTGTAGCTGCCCAGCTACCGAGCTGGATCCCGGCTGCCAGGTGTCAGCCTGAGTAGCCCCACTGGTACCAGTGGGCAAGGCTGGCACATTGCCCTGCCGCGAGGGCGCAGCCCTGGTCCTCCGACCCGATGGCTGGCCCCCGTCCGGCGCAGGGCCGGTAAAAGTTCTCCCCCTCGGCCGTGGCTTCATCGCCGGGGCCTTCCGCTTGGGAGCCATTTCTCCCTAGGAGAAGAAAAGCAGGATCCCTATCCAGGGATCGAACTCCTAGCGCCTAAGCACCATGGTAGCCAAGCAAACCAAGGCTCTGCGTGCGTTAATCCTCCTTTCCCAGCCAGGAAACGAACTGCAAGGGCTCAATAGCCGAAGACTAAGAGGAAAAACAGTGACGGAGAAAACTTCTCCTCTCCGTTGCTATATCTAAAATGGCAGCTAGTCTGCCTCGTGGCCACCCCTTTTATAGAGTGGTGGCCACGCCCCCTAACTCACCCGGATGTCTGAGTCCGGGTGGGGGTGGGGGGGCGCAAAAAACGCGGCGGCCATTTTGGCGCTGCGCTTTCATTAGCCATCTCATTTTGGGCTGCTCAAGGCTGATTCCATTCGCTCCAGCCCTTTTTTATCCCAATAAGGTTTTTTAAAACTATGGTGCTGGAGACGTCTATTTTTTTCATGACAGAATGGTGCAAATGGTCTTTTTCCTATCTTCTTGTAAAGAGAGGGACTTATCTTTGGGTGGTGTTTCAGTGGTTTAGGCAGTTGTAGTGTGATGTTCAAGATCACAGATACACCTGCCCTATCTTCTTTTCCCTGATTATCCTCTGAACTTTTCCTTTTCTCTTTTTTTACATATATGAGATTAATTTCATTTCACTTTATTCTTGTATACTGCTTCATTCTGCCAGAAGGCGAGTCTAAGTGGTTTACATTGATGCATACTGACTGCACTGTAGCCCGCAGCAGGAAAGTGAAAAGATACAATAGTCACAATACAGTAAAAAGTACAATAATCACAAAATAGAAAAACACAATATAAAAATCAGATACATAACTCTTAACACAATAAACCAGCATAATTAAGCAAAACAATACTCAAAATACGTCCAAAATATGTCCTCTGGTAATGTCAGGGCCAGAGAGTGGAGGCAGGGCATCCCGGCATCTTTGGGGCCATGGCCAGTCTTTTACCCCTCCCTGGGTGAAGCAGGACCCGGAGTGGGTAGGGCAGGAGCCAAGCACCACCGCCTGACCGCCACAGCTTTTGCTGTTTCATCCTCTGGCGATGTCGGAGCCAGAGGGTGAAGGCAAGGCATCCCGGTGTCTTCGGGGCCACGGCCGGTCTTTTATCCTTCCCCGGGTGAAGCAGGACCCAGAGGGGGAGGGCAGGAGCTGAGCTCCACAGCCTGACCAATGCAGCTGCTGCCGTTTCGTCCTCTGGCAATGTCGGGGACAGAGCATGAAGGCAAGGCATCCCGGCATCTTCAGGGCCACGGCCCGGAGGGGGAGGACGGGAGACAAGCTCCACCACCTGACCGCAGCAGCTGCTGCTATTAAGAACATAAGAACATAAGAACAGCCTTGCTGGAACAGGCCACAGCCCATCCAGTCCAGCATTCTGTCTCACACAGTGGCTCACCATTTCCTTCAGGGTATTCCCAAGAAGATGCCTTCACCTGCTTAGGATTCCCTGGAAATGGCATTGAGAGATATCCTGCCTATCTCTCCAACCCGGAGGTTGTCCTTAGGTAGCCATAATTATAGCCATTGATACACTTGTCCTCCATGAACTTGTCTAATCCGTTCTTAAAGCTGTCAAGTCTGACAGCTGTCACCACTTCTTCTGGCAGGGAGTTCCATAGACCAGTAATCCTCTGGGTGAAAAAGTACTTTCTCTTATTTGTTTGAGAACTAGTACCCAAAAGTTTCATCGAGTGTCCCCTAGTTCTAGTGTTGTGCGATAGGGAAAACAGTTTTTCCTTATCTACTTTGTCCACACCGTGCATGATTTTATAAACTTCAATCAGGTCACCTCTTAGACGCCGTCATTCAAGAGTGAAAAGGCCCAACCGTTGCAGCCTCAGATGGTAAGGAAGGTGTTCCAGTCCCCTAATCATTCTGGTTGCCCTCCTCTGTACTTTCTCCAACTCCATAATATCCTTCTGGAGGTATGGCGACTAGAACTGTACACAATATTCCAGATGGGGCCTCACCATAGATTTATAAAGAGGCAAAATGACACTTGCTGACTTATTTTCTATACCCTTCCTAATGATCCCTAACATTGAGTGTGCTTTTTTCACTGCTGAGGCACACTGGGTTGACATCTTCATTGAGCTGTCCACCAGGACACCAAGGTCCCTTTCCTGGTTTGTCGCAGAGAGTTCAGACCCCATCAGTTTATAAATGTAATTGGGGTTTCTTGCCCCAACATGCATCACTCTGCACTTACTGATGTTGAAGCTCATTTGCCACTGTTTTGCCCACTCCCCCAGTGTCAAGAGATCCCTCTGGAGCTCTTCACAATCTCTCACAGTTTTCACTACCCTGTATAATTTAGTGTCGTCAGCAAATTTGGCTACCTTGCTTTTTACTCCTACCTCTAGATCATTTATGAAGAGGTTGAAAAGCAGGGGCCCCAGTACTGAACCTTGGGGGACCCCACTCTTTACTTCCCTCCACTTGGAGAAGTGTCCATTTAGTGCTACCCTCTGTTTCCTGTCCCTTAGCCAGTTGCTGATCCAGGACAAGACCTGTCCCTTTATTCCATGACTGGTAAGTTTATTCAAGAGCCTTTGGTGTGGGACCTTGTCAAAAGCCTTCTGAAAGTCCAGATAAACAATGTCAACTGGATCCCCCTTATCCACATGCTTGTTGACACTCTCAAAAAATTCCAACACATTAGTGAGGCATGATTTGCCCTTGTAAAAGCCATGTTGGCTATCCTTTAGCAGCGCCTTCTCTTCTATGTACCTATTAATTCTATCTTTTAGGATGGTTTCCATCACTTTACCTGGGACACATGTCAAACTGACAGGTCGGTAATTTCCTGGATCACCCCTGGATCCTTTTTTGAAAATTGGTGTTACATTTGCTACCTTCCAGTCATCAGGCACAAAGCCTGATTTGAGGGAAATATTATATATTTTGGCTAGGAGATCAGCAATTTCGTGTTTAAGTTCCCTGAGAACTCGTGGATAGATGCCATCTGGTCCTGGTGATTTGTTAGTGTTTAGCTTAACAAGACATGCAAGGACCTCCTCCCTGGTTATTTCTATCTTGCTTAATTCTTCGGTTTCCCTCCCTACGAAGATAGGCTCTGTTTTGGGCATGTGGTCTCTGTCTTCTTCAGTGAATACTGAAGCAAAGAATTCATTGAGTCTCTCTGCAATCTCTGTTTCCTCTTTAATAACCCCTTGCCTTCCATTGTCATCTAATGGTCCAATGGCCTTCCTAGTTGGGTTCTTACTTCTAATGTACTTAAAGAAGTCTTTGTTATTTCTCTGAGTATTTTTAGCTATAAGCTCCTCAAAGTCTTGCTTTGCTTTCCTGATTGTTGCCTTGCATTTGTTCTGCCAGAATTTATGTTTCTGACTGCTGTCCTCATTTGGACAAGCCTTCCATCTTCTAAATGAGCTTTTCTTGCTCTTGATCACTTCCCGAACAGCTCCTGTAAGCCACATCGGAGTCCTCTTGGACCTGGCAGTGCCCTTTTTCCTTTTGGGTATGCATTCCAATTGGGCCTCTGTTATTGTTTTTGTAAACAACCTCCATGCCTCTTGGAGTATTTGGACTCTCTCAATTTTCCCTTTCAGTTTCTTTTTTACTAGTTTCCTCATCTTTGGGAAATTTCCTTTTTGAAAATTTAAGGTCTCTGTTTTAGATTTTATCAGTGACTTGCAGTCTATGATCAAGTTAAACATAATTGAGCTGTGGTCACTGTTCCCTATTGGATCAGTCACATTAACATCTTGCACCAGATCCTGAGTATTACTCAGGATCAAGTCAAGGATTCTTGTACCTCTAGTTGGGTCTTCAACCATCTGTCCCAGGGAACAATCATTTAGCATATCTAGGAACTTTATCTCTTTATCATGTGCTGAACAACAGTTTACCCAGTCTATGTGAGGGTAATTGAAGTCCCCCATTATAACCAGGCTTCCCTTCCTGGATGCCTCCTTTACAACATTCTCCAATTGCCAATGTCAGTGCCAGAGGATGAAGGCAAGGCATCACGGTGTCTTCAGGGCCACGGCCGGTCTTTTATCCCTCCCGGGCGAAGCAGGACCCAGAGGGGGGAGGATGGGAGCTGAGCTCCACCACCCAACTGCCGCAGCTGCTGCTGTTTCGTCCTCTGGTGATGTCAGGGTCAGAGGGTGAAGGCAAGTCATCCCGACATCTTCGGGGCCACAGCCAGTCATTTACCCCTCCACCCCCCGACCGCCACAGCTGCTGCCGTTTCGTCCTCTGGTGATGTCAGGGCCAGAGGGTAGAGGCAGGGCGTCCCAGCATCTTCGGGCCCATGGCCGGTCTTTTATTCCTTCCTGGGCAAAGCAGGACCCGGAGGGGGGAGGGGGGGAGCCGAGCTCCCCCGGCCGACCACCACAGCTGCTGCTGTTTCATCCTCTGGCAATGTGGGGCCAGAGAGTGAAGGCAAGGCTATTAATGCTAGATCACCTCTAGACAAGATTTTTTAAAAATGCGCAAGAAACAAACAAGCAATTCAGATGAAATAAAAGATGTTCCCACAATGTGAGGTACTTTTGTACATGTTACTAACTTTGGAATTCTGCCACCTTTTTCAGAACACTACACATCCCTTTAAAAACCAAGTGGCTTGGCAACACAGCAGAGCTAAGACTAGAGGAAAGAAGGAAAGAAGAGACTGTCGGCAGAAATGTGAATCACATCACATTGAGTGTGAACACTGAACTCCCAATCAATCTGCAGCCCTTCTCTGATCAGGGACTTTGAATTAACTGTAATACAGGCTGTGAATCAAATTGCCAGTGTAGTTGCAGCCTAGGAAGGGGCTATAGAAGTTAAAATGGTATCCAATTGCTATAGCTGTGTCAATGCCCTCTTTAGTTGACAAAATATAACAATTTTGGAGAACAACCACATGTCTGCACAGCTTAAGAAATGTGAGAAAAACTGACTATTAAAAGTTTGTGTTACCCGGGGCTCAGAGAATGGTGAAGACATTCTTGTATCAAGAAAGAGGACACCCTTAGGTGATGAAATACTGATTTATTTATTTAATAAATGCAGGACCAAAAACTGCTTACAGTATGAATTGAGAAACAAATCCAGCAAAAAAATAAAAATAAAAGCACAATAAATTAAAATAACAAAACACTGCTAAATAAGTTGTCACATTAAAACCAAACAAAGGGTTATCATGACCTAAAAACATTAAAAACAAAACAGAAAGAAGTATATAACCCACTTTTCTCATCAGAAATTGGTGCAATTTTAGAAATAAGTTTAAATGGAGTGTAATGCATTAGCAGCCTGTTTTAACTGAATGTGAGTCATCTCTACTTCCTTCATTGGGAGAAAGAAAAAACAAACAGAAAGGCAGTCAAACCACTACAATGACCTTATAAATGATTGGTCTCTAAAACGTATCAGCAATGGCTCTGTTCAAGGTGCTCTGTTCAGCTATTTCCAAATCACGTCTGTGGGCGGCTTTATTGGTTCAAATCCAATCCATGATGTATTGAGTTTTAGATTTTGGTCCATTGTTTGCCTACAAAGAAATTTTGCTGAGATTCTTGGGAGTATGCACATACATAATTAGCCAGAGGGTCTACATACACCCAAGATTGGAGAGCTTTTTATTTACTGGCAAAGAATGGCCCTAAACATATAACTTTTGCTTATATTACATAACAGGGTTTCAGTCACTATGTCAATCCATCTCATATTTGGCATTCCCCTTTTCCTGAAGCTTTCAGTTCCTCCTAACAGTATTGTCTTTTCCAATGGATCATTAATTCTCATGATGTGTTCTAAGTACAAACAGTGCCATTTTCATCATTTTTATGTCCAGCCTTGATGTGATGTTATATTCAGCATTGATGTGATCTAGGACCATCTTGCCCTGTTGAACAGACTGGGAGATAAAGGGGATAAAGTGCTGCAGCCAAAATTATGTAAAAGCAAGATGAATGCATTTTCTTAAATGTGAGCCTGAGGGGAAAAAATAAAAATTCCCCTTGAGAAAGGAAAAAGGAGCACTATGCGTAATAAAGTGAAGTGGAAAGAAGGAATAGTCTGTTTTCTTTTTGGCTGCAACATTATGAAAGATAAAATGAATGGCTATGCTCCCAAGATGAACTTCTCTTCCCTCTGTGTCATCTAAGGACGGAATAACATATGTCCACTCTATTTTCTCTCCCCTACCCAAGAATAAAAGATTGGTAGGGGGAGCACTGCAAAACACCTCATCCTCAACATGATGATTGCATTGTAATTTTGAAAGACATACATCACTCACAAAAGAGTACCGATGTCGTTGGCAGCGAGATATGTTAAATGGGGATAAATGTTGCCCAGAATGGCAAATTTCTAATACACATCATGTGCACCAGTTGGGATTACTGTCTCTGAGAAAAATGCTTGTTTTCAGCACCCAGACCAATAGCAGGGAGGTGTTTTTAAATTATCAAGCAGATGGTTCAGACATAAGGACAGCTTGCTAGAAGCAGGACAAGGCTAATTAGCCCATTTTGACTTCCCTTCTCCTCCTCAGCATTAAATCCCTGATCATTCTCTCTTATAACAGATCAGCCTCTCTATGGTTAAGAAATAATCTACACCCCTGCAATGATCTTTTCCAGCAACCTACAGAGCAGAAAGCTAAGAAAACAAGCAGGACATTTTGAAGTAAGTGGGAAGACAGTAGAAAATATGTGCTTCCTTGCTAGTATGGCTGTTACCTTCATCTCAATCACTCCCCTCCCTCTTTCTCCTGTTATCTTCTCTCCAATAGCTCCCCTGGGGCAAGGCTCTTGTGCTTTTGGCGGCCATATGACAAACACAGATCCAACTGGCAAAGCAGACACAGCCTTGCTATGAAACATGTTGCAGCACTGAATTTCTGCCTGTTATCCAGGTTTTAGAGGAATCCCAGCCAGTAGAGTTTTGTTATCCCAGAACCGGTGTTACAGCTTTTCTGTACCTTTAGTTTTCTTCCCCGTTTGAGACAGGGATAATGATTATCGGGAAAATCACAGCGAGTATTTCAGCCAAGTCCAAGCAACTGCTACCAGCTATACTCTCAGAACACAGGTATGAACTCACATACCCACAAAGTGGCTCAAGTGGTTAAGACGCTGACTGGGAGGCAGAAGGTCAGCAGTTCAAAACCCGAATACTGCATGACAGAATGAGCACCCGTCTCTGTCCCAGAACCTAGCAGTTCTAAAGCAAGATATTGCAAGTAGGTAAATAAGGACCACTTCAGTGGGAAGGTAAACAGCTTTCTATGGACTTCAGTATCTAGGTATGCCTGCCACATGTCCACAAAAATATCTGCTGGCTCTTCATCTGTAAACAGAGATGAGCACTGAACCCTAGAGTCAGATACAACTGGCTTTCGAGCAAGGGTGACCTTTACCTTTATCTTTACCTTACCCACAAAGGGTCTTTGAGCTATGACAATAGCATGCATTGACACTGATTGGGCTGAGCATACCACACCAATACAGAGTGATTCACAATGAAAATTTTGTTGAATGCAAAATAATTGAAATATAGCAAAAATTCACAATATATGGAGGAATCTATTGAAGAGAAGCAAGCTTGCCTGTCTGAGACAGTTCTTAGATTCAGGCTGCACTGCAAACTTCTGCAGTGTCTCGATAGGAAGAGGAAAGATGGGAAGGATCTTTCCCTAGCTATACACACAAAGGAAAGTGAGGGTAGATTGGAGAGAACACCAATGTGTGAGAAAAATACACCTGGAAGATAGGATAATGGTAACAAAAACAGTCTTATTACACTATTCTGGACTTGTGAAGCCTTGTAATGCCAGCTGGAAGGGATCAGCTAGAGCAGAGATTAGGAAGAAACCCAACAGAAAAATCCACCCAGCATCTTCTTCCCCTGCCCCAGAACAATTAATATGGCATATATTTGATTTTGGCCAGTCTGACTAAAGTGATATGGCCCCTTGGTAGTCATGTGTCCTGTTCTGCCTTGAGCATTCTCTTCCTACACTGCTAACCCAGGGATGCAAGACATAGAATGGGCCATCTAAAGAGGAAGAAGATGGACACACTATTCAAGGTTACTTGCTTTTCCAGACCAACTTTTCGCCTGGTTGGGAGGAGTGTTGCTGGCATGTGCAACTACATCTAGCCAACAAAAGTAGTTCCATGCACTCCCAGAAGCTCCTTGATATCTCCACACACAAATATATGAAAAGGTTACTCTCTTGAAAGTTTTTCCATACTGGTGATGGTGGGAAGGATAGATGAAGCATAAATGTATTGGGAGATTCACAGTAGATTTGGAAGCAGCTCCCCCGGTGGCTTAGTGGTAAGACGCTGAACTGAAGACTGGAAGGTCGTGTTTCAACACCTGAAAGCTGCACTTGAGGACATGAAAGGATCCTCATTTGGGCATCTCCTAAAATCCTTTCAACCCAGAGTAATCTCTGATATGAACAAGCAGTAGATTTGGAGGGATTTCTGGTTCCCATTTTATTATAACACAGCAGCAACACAAGTCACTGTACCATAAACTAAACAATTAAGCAAGCATGTGACAGCCAAGAGTTGGCTTTTATGAGGAAAGATTAGTAGCTCAAGGCAATTCTGGTACTCAAAACAAATTCTAAAACTCAACATTCTTGAAATTTGATCTGGTTTAATATGTATCTTTAGATTCTGGTCAAAAATTAAGCAAATTATGTAAGCCAGGACTTTTCCCATCCCTGTTTCAGAGAGCAATAGAGTAGTTTTCTATGGACTTTGGGGTGAAGGTGGATCAACTTCTTTTTAAAAAGATGCATTGCTTTTAAAGCTGTGCGTCCACCTGTTGGCTGTAACTTTCCATTATAAGATCACATACTGTATGGATATTGCCCTCTTGTTACACAAATCATGTATTATTTTAGCAGATTAACTTGAGGTGTATCCTTATCAATTTCCTAGCATCAGGAACAAAAAGTGAGCATCAGATTCTTTCAAAAACTTTTATAAAATGTGCAAGCAAACTTGTTTCGCAAATAGAAATGAGCATACTGTATTTGAAAATGTACTCAATGGCGGAACTGCATAAAAATGTGTGTCGTAGAGCTGGGTGGCCTGGGTCTCTGAATAGACCATGGGTAGTGCACGGAACACACACTACTACCCAGTACTCCACGATTCAAATTGCTCTTCTGAGCTTGGCCTGGTGAAGGGTTCTCCTTTAAGGAGTAATGGGTAAACAAAACTCTCCCGAGCAGATGAAAGTACAATGGCTGGTTCTCATCTAGCCATGATGGCAATTCAATGTCCAAGTGTAGAAAAAGGAAGGCTACTCCTTACTGGACATTTCTTCCCATGAGAACATAACTCATTGTGTCCCTTCTAAGATTGGGGTAGGCTTGAATTGCTAAGGTGTGTGCGTCGGGGTGCAAAAGCATACCTTTGCTCCTCTTGGGAATGGCTCTGTGCAGCTTTGCAAGGTTGCAGCCTGAATTCATTTGAGCTGGCTCCACTCCTCCCTTCACGTTGCTGAAGCATTTGCTCAGTGCGTACATGTTAGCAATTCACCCCGTTAGACTCTCCCAGGTGTATTTTGGGAATCTCAAGAATGAGTTACAAAAATATATTATTTTTGTAATTTTATTAGACAGAAACAAAAGTCCAGAATATAGAAAAATAGATTTTCATTCAAGCTATAAAGTTCAGCTAGAATCAGAGCTATACGTTTTGCGGCTTCAGCCGCCCATAAGCATATGGGTTCAGATTCTGTTAGACAGCATCACTAATGGAAACCTAAGCAATTTGTGATTCGAATTCTTAGCACCCTCTTAGACTGTTTGTTTACATTAACAACACTTCTTATAGGATTTTCATGGGAACCATGGTGATTCAATGTGTGTCAATGCAATGACTGACAGTTAACTGTGCACCCCCAAGAATATGGCTCAGGTCTGCACCTGGTTCCATATCTTGGATTGGAAATCCCCTTGCGGCTGGATTTCTCCCCTATAACCCAAACATGGATGCTCTTGTTTGCATTTCCTGCTTGCTAGTGGGACAGCTTTATCTGAGAGAGAGAGAGAGAGAGAGAAATGCTGCATCTGCTGATTTAACACAGACCATCCAAAATGGATCCTAGCTTGCTGCTAGAAATGAACCCCAAAATGTGCCTAAAGCAAAGCATGGCAATATGAATACACATCAAATATCAAATTGAACTACTTTAAATTTGAGACATCTCTATTTTATGGGATCTTCTTTTTAAAAGGCTGCATTGCCTTTAAAGCTGTGAGTCCACCTGTTGGCTGTAACTTTCCATTATAAAATCACATACGGTATGGATATTGCCCTCTTGTTAAACAAATCATGTATTATTTTAGCAGATTAAGTTGAGGTGTATCCTTATCAATTTCTTAGCATCAGGAACAAAAAGGGAGCATCAGATTCTTTCAAAAACTTTTATAACATGTGCAAGCAAACTTGTATCACAAATAGAATTGTGCATATTTGAAAATGTACTCAATGGAGGAACTGCATGAAAATATGTATATAGAAAGATGCATATGAGAATGTGCATGTGTACCGGAGAGGGAAATGTCTCATAGCTTGAAATGGAGTGTGGATGAGATGAGAATGCTGGCAGGATTCTAAGGAATACAATGAAACCAACAAATTTTGCTCTTATCCCTATTGAGGAGCACAACCCCGAGTGAAGGAATCTTCAAGGATAGACCTTATGGAGGAACAGCTACTTGGATACTAATATCTTTCCAGCTGATGCCCACACTAGTAAAGAGAAGCTACAGGCCATTGCTAGTGACATACCTGTCATGGGTGAGTCCAGTGACAGGATTCTGCTCCCTGCTTATCCTATGGAGAGCTCTTGCAAGCATATCTCAAGTGAATCCAGGCAAGTCAGGGCACCTGTTGTTCTAGCTACCCATAGGACTATACTATTGGCAGGTCTGCAGCTCTCTTAGCTTGCAGACTGCTTTTGACATGAAAAATGAATATAACTGCTCTTGACTCTAGATGCAGTTGTCATATTATATAACATGAAAAGCATATTTTAGATTTGACAGAGAATTTCCATCTTTTGATTTAATTAGAAGGATCTGACAGGTGAATATTTGTATGAATTGATGTGGTTTTTGCACAGGTGCAGCTAAAAATAATTTTAAAAAACCAGGTTCTTCTCCTGGGGTTTTAGCTTGAAGGGGAGAATGAAGTCTGGAGAAATGCATGATTAAGGTATCAGTCAACAGAGTGGAAAGAATATAGTATTAATATCTCAGTGGCCTCTCACGTTACCTCACCCTTGCTCTCTAAATGATTCTTAATGTTTCTCTCAAATATGTCTTTCACCTCTGTAATGATGTCTCCCCCTTTTTCTCACACATAAACATGTCCTAAAAAATTTTACATTTGATGTACAGCTTCACTGTTTTTCAGCACATTTACCTGAAAGCTTTCTCCTACCACAGAAATCAAGAATTTTATATGTGGTTTCTGCACAGTGTTCTATGAAATCACTGCCTGGACCCAGCTTTACATAGCTTCAATAAACTGAAGAGTGGCCCTTTGGCCAAGAAGGTGGTATAAAAATCTAATAAATAAATAAATATTAAATAAATAAATACAAACCAGGATTTTCCCAATACCCCTTTCTTTAGGCTCAATTGCCCCAAAACATTATGTGTGACTGGATCCTAGTGTTTCATGATATGCTCTCATTTTATACAGCATTATTGGTTAGCAGTTCACAGAATGCATTTTTAAACCATGGATATGTGTAACCATCTTGAATGCCCCAATCTTGTCTGATTTTAGAAGTTCTGTAATTACATGTATAATTACATGTCTGGCTACTGTTTGGAAGGTAATCCACCAAGGATTTCCAGGTATGGCTAGGAAAGAATCTGCCCCAAGCCCTACAGAACTGCTGCCAGTTGACAGCACTCAGCTAGATAGTCAAAAGCTTGAATCAGAATAAGGCAATTTCCTACTTTCCTATGAATGATTTAGATTATGATAAAAATAAAAACAGTGCAGCACTTTAAAGACTAACTGCTGTATTTTTACTGTGAGCTTTCATGGATCAAGTCCACTTCTTCAGAAAAAGAAGTAAAACTTCCAGGCATGGTTTATACACACCAGATGCAGGGTTCAAGATGTCACAAGGCAAATAGATCACAAAACAATGAGGTAAAGGGTAATAAGGCAGAATGACAGACAAGCATGCATATCAATACAGCTTCCTACAGCTAGCAGTAACAAATGATTATTCAGATTAGTTTTAAATGTCCCCATTCAATCTTAAAAGTGTGAAGTTGCCAAGTAAAACATATGCTAATGAGTATAACCTCTTACTTGCGTGGGCACATCCTGTTGTGTTCATGTTGTAAAAGAGAATTTGCAGGAAGATTAGTGAAGGTGGTATAATACACCAAAATATAGTATATAAAATATCTAACAGCATATAGCAATCTGTGTATCAAATTTGACAATGTCAAATAATGCTAGCTGTAGATAATGCTAGCTGTAGGTAGCTAGATATGGAAAGCGCGGTGCCAAAATGGCCGCAGCGCTCTTTGCAGGCCCCCCACCCAACCCGGACTCAGACATCCGGGTGAGTTAGGGGGACGTGGCCACCCTCTTTAAAAGGGGCGGCCACGAGGAAGCTGTGCTGCCATTTTGGAAGCGACGGAGCCGAGAAGTTTGCTCCGCCGCTTTCTCCCCGGCTTTTGCCCCGATCTTTGCTGAAGGCGATATTTTTCCTCTTTTCTGATTATATTGCTTGGGAGACATGGCTCCCAAGTGCAAGGCACCGGCTTCGAAGCCACGGCCGAGGGGGAGGGCTCTGCCCACCCTCCCAACATCTCGGGGGCCGCCACCGGGCCGGAGGCCTTGGGCGGCACCCCCTCAAGCATGTGGTTGGGTTAGCATTCCCACTGCCACCAATGTGGGTCAGGCGTCTGCCTGCCCCTCTGGGGTTACAACCCCTGCTATGCCTTTGCCCGACTCGGGGCAGGGTGGCCCACTTGGGCCTGGTGCAGGTTTCCGCCCCACCATTCTTCCGGCCCCTCATGGGCCGGACTACTGGGCATGGACCTACTCGGGCCAGGGATCCCCAGCTGGGTTTATCCCACAACAATTGCCCGGTGGGCCATCCGGCCCATCTGGCCCACATTATCCAGGGGGGTCTGAGACCGTTGATGCCCTCCTTGCACGCATTGCTGTGCTGGAGGCATAAATGGGCATTGCACTACCACCTATGGATGGTGGGCTTGCAAACCCTCCAGTTCCGGCCTACACGTCGGCCACGACTGTCCAACGGGCCGCTAGCAGGGTCGAGCTGCTTGAGGCCATCAGGCCAGCCCAAGCTGGTGCCTTGCAGCTCCCCACCAGAACATCACTTCGGGGCTTTCCGCCGGGGACCAGTCCTGCGTGGCATGGGTGCAGTGGCACGCAGAGCTTGATATCCATCGCGAGCTCCGACGCCCGCCGTGGGCCGGAACCCCCAGTGGGGGTGGCCCACGGGGGTGCACCGGGTGAGTATCCTGGTCAATTAAGCCCACCAGTAACACTACCTAGCACTACTGGGGGGGGGTTCAGTGGCCATGGCCACGACATATTACTGTAGGAGGGCAGTTGTATCCACACTGTCCCGTTAATTCCTGGTTGTCCAATTACACCCCCCCCCCCAGTTATGACAGGGGTGACCGCCCCTGCGGGCATGCCCAATGTGTCAGGGGTTATTCAGGGCCCACTGCGCACACCCCCAATTCAATCCATGCCGACAGCGGCCCTGCCGACGGCCAGTTATTACTTACCACTGGGTGATCATCTCTCCCAGGCCACGAGGGATAAGATTTGGTGGGGGGAATATGTGGACATTTTCTCCCTCTTGAACCATGAACCCACCAAGGAGGAGAGGGAGGGGCAGGACGATAGGGACAAGGAGTTGTCCCGTCGTCGTAAGCCACCTCGCACATGGGCCAATTGGTTACCGGCCTTCTGATTTATATGGCGGTATACCTGAGGGCCTGTCCTGACCTGGCCATTCCGATGGTCCAATATCTGGATAATATTTATCGGGCTGTGGTGGATTTCCCTGGCCCATCATGGTTGGCTTATGATGAAGAGTTTAGGATGAGAGTGGCCCTCCATCCTGAGATGAGGTGGGATGAACCCTGCCAGCAGTTGTGGCTGCTGTACATGACCCCCACGCGGCCAGCACCGGGTGACCGGTACCACTGTGGCCATGCCGTTCAGTGGGCTGCTACTACACAGACTCCCTGCCAGCTGGCGGGGCAGGGGGTTCCAGCCCGCCTGCTGTGTTGGAGCTTCTCGGCCAGCGGAGTGTGCAACAAAAATGAGTGTCGGTTCCGGCACGAGTTCCCCTCTTGTTCTGGCCCTCACGCCGTCTCTGCATACCCGCGGGCTGGTGGGTCATGAGGCAGAGGAAGGGGTGGGCAGGGGGCAGTCAGAGCTCCCTCTGACGGTGCTACCCATCAAAAAGGCCCCCTCCCCATTTAATGTCCAGGTGCTGGGACATTGGCTTGCTGCTTATCCTAGACGCGATGATGCGAGGTACCTACTTGAGGGTTTCCAGCTTGGCTTCCGCATACCATTTCAGGGTGTACACGGGCCTCAGGATGCCCTGAACTTACTTTCTCTCATGGGTAATGAGGATATTGCTGCCCAATATATTGCCAAGGAGGTCACCGCACTGAGGGTGGCTGGGCCATTTGCTGACCCACCATTCCCTAACTTGAAAGTGTCCCCTTTGGGTTTAGTCCCTAAGAAGTCCCCGGGTGAATTTCGACTAATTCACCAACTTTCTTACCCTGCGGGCTCTTCGGTCAATGATGCAATATCTGATAACCTTTGCTCGGTCAGGTATATGTCCTTTGACCAGGCCTTACAGATGGTACGCTCGTGTGGCCCAGGGGCGCTACTGGCAAAGTGTGATATCAAATCAGCATTTCGATTGTTGCCAGTGCACCTGGATGACTTTGAGCTGTTAGGTTTTCATTTTCAGGGCAATTTTTATGTAGACAAGGCCATGCCTTTTGGCTGTTCTATCTCATGTTCGGCTTTTGAACGATTTAGCACCTTCCTTCACTGGGCTTTTGTTTGTAGATCAGAGTCCCGGTCTGTAGCCCACTACCTCGGCGATTTTTTGTTCGGAGGGGAACACGGCACGGACACGTGAGCTCATCTCCTCGCCACTTTTCAGGCGCTTATGCAGGAACTGGGTGTTCCCCTAGCACCTGAAAAGACTGAGGGACCAGCCACCACTCTCACCTTTTTAGGTATTGAGATTGACACCGTTGCCCAGACATCCAGGTTGCCCATGGAAAAGGTGACTCGGATCTCTCTCCGAGAGTTGCAGGTGCTTCACGGCCACCTCAACTTCGCCTGTAAGGTAGTAACACCAGGCAGAGCCTTTGCCAGGAGTCTGTGTGATGCCATGGCGTGCCTTTTGAAACATCACCACAGGGTACGGCTGACCAGAGGTTTACGGGCAGACCTTACGGTTTGGCTCACATTCCTACAGGACTTTAATGGCATCTCCTTCTGGAGATCGGAGCTTATGCTCAGCCCGCATTTCCAAGTGCAGTCGGATGCCTCCGGCTCCCTGGGTTATGGGATTTACTTTGAGGGAAGGTGGTCCTATGGTCAATGGCCTCAGACATGGCAAGGCACGGATCGTTTACACGATCTTACTTTCCTGGAGTTTTTCCCCATCTTGGGGGCCCTAATGCTCTGGGGGGATAGGTGGGCTAATTCAGTAGTTCACTTTTGGTGTGACAATGCTGCAGTGGTGCACATTGTCAATGACCAGACATCCAGATCTCCCAGAGTTATGGCCTTAGTTTGCCAATTTGTCTTGAGGTCCTTAGGCCTTAATGTGCTTTTCAGGGCCAGACATGTGCCATGCACTGATAATGATATTGCTGACACTTTATCCCGCCTGCAGCTCTCCCGGTTCCGTGTCCTGGCTCCAGACGCAGAGGAACTTCCCTCTCCACTCCTGGACGAGATCTGGACATTTGGCGAGGAGAGGTGAACCGGGCGATCGGCATGTCTTTGGCACCTTGCACGCGTAAGGCGTATCTACATGCACTCCTCCAGTTTAGGACCTTTTGTGGGCAAAGGCAGTTGCCCAAAGTGTGGCTGATACCGGTCGACCAGATTTTACAGTATATGGTTTACCTTCACGATCTAGGGTTAGCCCCTCGCACCATCGCCGCTCGGCTCTCAGCATTGGCGTTTATGGCCAAGGCACGGGGCTTTACTGACTGTGTGAATGGCTTCCGCATACACCACATCTTAGAAGGGTGGACACGTGAACGTGGCCACTGCCCGGACACACGTCACCCCATTTCACCAGAGGTTCTGACCCACCTTGCACGAGGTTGGCATTGTTTGTGTTACGATAGGTATGAGGAGGCTCTCTTTCATGCAGCTACCACCGTAGCTTTCTTTGGAGCGCTCCGTATCAGTGAGCTGGTTCCATTATCAAAAGGGGACGTGTCTCGTAGGGCACTGGAACTCGACGATGTCTTTATAAACCAGGAGTGGGCCCAGTTGAGGATTCGCTCCTCAAAGGCCGATCAGCACGGAGTAGGCAGTGGTGTCAGACTGCTACGATGTACAATTGCTGACATCTGTCCAGTTGGTGCCCTACATGCGTTTTTTGCAGTGCCACCAGGATGGGTCTCCCCTTACCAAATTACAGTTTTGGAAGGTGATCGGTATGGCACTTCACAGTGTCGGCCTCCAAGGGGCTCATTACGGCACCCATTCATTCACGATAGGCGCCGCTTCAACTGCGGCTGCGTTTGGGTACTCTGAGGCTGATATACGTCGCATGGGCAGGTGAGGTCTGCGCGTTTTTCTTTATATGTACGCCCCCTCACTGCATGAGTGCCAGTTATGTCCTTAATTCCTTTTCCTTCTTTTACAGACCCTGTGTGTCCACGCACACCGGTGGCAGTATGGCTGGTGGGCCACAGTTTTGTACACTGGGCAGCGCAGTATGCTGCGGCGACAGAGTGGGGACCCCATCTTGGGCTACGTGCAGCCGCACGTATGCGATGGTATGGTATGCGCGGCATGAGATGGCGGGAACTGTTGCCATTTCTGATGTCCATTAGGGATGCTGGACTGCCTGATGTCCTGATTCTGCACCTCGGCGGCAATGATCTCGCACAGATCACTGGCCTTTCCTTAAAAATGTCGGTGTGCAGTGACTTGGCCTTTTTACATCACTTATGGCCATACACGCGGCTGCTATGGTCTGACATCGTGTCGAGACAGTGTTACAGGGGAGGCATTGACCTCCGTGGTTTGGACCGTGCTCGACGGTCAGTGAACAGGGCTGTTGCCCGGTTCCTTGTGGATAATGGCTTTGGTACAGCCATTCGACATCTTAGGATAGGCTTGCAGGATTTTGATCTATATGCAGGATATGGGGTCCACCTGTCGGCTAGAGGTATGTACCTCTTTCTGGAGTAGGTGCAAGCAGGCCTGGTGACTGAGCTGATGGTCTGGGGGGGGGGCGGTGAGTCATCACGGATGCCTCCCCGTGTGGCGGGTAGCACTGGTAAGGTAAAGATTTATGACCCATAGGTATCCACCAGGTTCGCAATTCACTGGCCAACACGTAGATAGGTACAGGGGAAATAGGATTGTCCGGTCAAGGGCAAACCATGCAAGGGGTGATGTCAGGAGCTTCACAGCCTGCATCACCTTGATATTGAACGGATACACATCATAGGGTGGGGTCAATAGATAGTATATTGACTCCGGTCAACAATTTGTTTGTGTCAACAAACAAACTGATACAAATAGATACATGTAGCCAATTTCCATTGGCCTTTTGGGAGGAACCTTACCAGTGTTACTGCGGCCTGCTTGTCTTAATGGATTACAATTGGATGATACACCAATTGGAAGTGATAATTCGAACTAGGGCATTATTCAATAAAAGTGGCCCGATGCCTTTAATCCAATACCGGTGTCTGAGTCTTTCTTTGGGGGGTGCGCCTGCAATGCAAGTGCGGTGCCAAAATGGCTGCCACGCTCTTTGCGGGCCCCCACCCACCCACCCGGACTCAGACATCCGGGTGAGTTAGGGGGGCATGGCCACCCTCTTTAAAAGGGGTGGCCACAAGGCAGCTGCGCTGCCATTTTGGAAGCGACAGAGCGGATAAGTTTTTTCCCTCCAACCCCTCCCTAGTGGACAGAGTGATTTTCTGGTCGCTTCGGGGCCAGGTGGGAATTTTTGCTTGAACCTACAATTGGCTCTTTGGTTCTTGGCTTTTTCGCCCATCCCACATTGTTGATAGTGTTTGAGATACAGGGTAAGTTGACTTTGGTCACTTTTGGCGGGTAGCACTGGTAAGGTAAAGATTTATGATGCATAGGTATCCGGCAGGTTCGCAATTGACTGGCCAACACGTAGATAGGTACAGGGGAAATAGGATTGGCCGGTCAAGGGCGAACCATGCAAGGGGTGATGTCAGGAGCTTCACAGCCTGCATCACCTAGATATTGAACGGATACACGTCATAGGGTGGGGTCAGTAGATAGTATATTGACTCTGGTCAACAATTTGTTTGTGTCAACAAAAAAATTGATACATATAGATACATGTAGCCAATTTCCATTGGCATTTTGGGAGGAACTTTACCAGTGTTACTGCGGCCTGCTTGCCTTAATAAATTACAATTGGATGATACACGAATTGAAAGTCATAATTCAGACTAGGGCATTATTCAATAAAAGGGGCCCGATGCCTTTAATCCAATACCGGTGTCTGAGTCTTTCTTTGGGGGGTGCGCCTGCAATGCTAGCTGTAGGAAGCTGTGTTGATCTTGATCCACAAAAGCTCACAGTAACAATATAGCAGTTATAGTCCTTAAAGTGCTGCAGTGTTTTTAGGGTTTTTTTTCCTGATATGCCTGAACCACAGACTAACACAGCTACTAATTTAAAAAAAATAGATTATGATATTGCTGATTTCTACATTAATTGTTCAGTCTGAATAAATTAGCCTTTCCCTCTAGTTGGATCTCTTAGTTTTCTTCTTATGATCTTGCTAACGACCTAGTATTTTATTATTTTTCTTATTATACTTTTTCACTGAAAGGTCTCAAGGTGGCTTATTCTGATTTAATTTGTTTAGTTCCAAGTCACAGTTGATGTTATGTGCAATTGTATTTATATTTGTATATATTCATTAAACATTATCAATGTCTAAGGAGGTTTGTAAAGCTCAATTAAAAACAGCTCTTTTTTCCAAGTAGGGAGCTGAGGTAGCTCAGTAAAGAAGCTTGCCTTGTTAGCTGGAAGCAGTGCTAGCAGTGCTGGCCCAAGGCAAGTTTTAGGATGGAGCGAGATCCAACTATGGCACCCCCTTGGTCACCCCCAACATACATGCAATACGCTCACAATCAAAATATCGAAAACCCCTGGGAGTGGGCTCCTGGAGCAACTGCTCCGTTCACCTTATGGTAGGGCTGGTCCTGGCTGGAAGGCAGGCAAGTTGGCAGAACGAGACCCAGGTACTGCATGATGGATTGAGTGGTCATCTTTGGCCTAGATCTTAGCGACATGAAAGGAGCCACATTCAGGTGCCCCCTGAGCGGAGTTTCTCCAGCAAAAATCCTTTCAACTCAGAATAATTTCTGACATGAAATTATTATTATTCTCCAAGTAGAGCCCCGGTGGTGCAGTTGTTAAACTGCTGTACTGCATCCCAAATGTGAGTTCATTCCTGATGGGAATCAAGGTTGACTCAGTCTTCCATCCTTCAGATGTCAGTAAAATTAGTACTCAGCATAAGAACATAAGAACAGCCTTGCTGGAACAGGCTACAGCCCATCCAGTCCAGCATTCTGTCTCACACAGTGGCTCACCATTTCCTTCAGGGTATTCCCAAGGAGATGCCTTCACCTGCTTAGGATTCCCTGGAAATGGCATTGAGAGATATCCTGCCTATCTCTCCAACCCCGAGGTTGTCCTTAAGTATCCATAATTATAGCCATTGATACCCTTGTCCTCCATGAACTTGTCTAATCCTTTCTTAAAGCTGTCAAGACTGACAGCTGTCACCACTTCTTCTGGCAGGGAGTTCCATAGACCAGTAATCATCTGGGTGAAAAAGTACTTTCTCTTATTTGTTTGAGAACTAGTACCCAAAAGTTTCATCGAGTGTCCCCTAGTTCTAGTGTTGTGCGATAGGGAAAACAGTTTTTCCTTATCTACTTTGTCCACACCGTGCATGATTTTATAAACTTCAATCAGGTCACCTCTTAGACACCATCGTTCAAGAGTAAAAAGGCCCAACCGTTGCAGACTCAGATGGTAAGGAAGGTGTTCCAGTCCCCTAATCATTTTGGTTGGCCTCCTCTGCACTTTCTCCAACTCCATAATATCCTTCTGGAGGTATGGCGACCAGGGGCGGTCACCCCTGTCATAACTGGGGGGGGGGGGGTAATTGGACAACCTATGGGTGGATGAGCCCCTTTAAGTGGGATAATGATCCCCAGTGGAGGAAATGTCACTGGAAACTATCAGATTGGGCCCAGTGGCAAAATGAGTGAAGGAGGTGTTGGCCCCTTTAGGGAGTCAGGTTATTTACTACCACCCAACACTTGGTGCTGAGTCGCTGGCTGTATGGTCTACTCCATTACCGTAGCGGGATGCGTGGCCAGACAGAAATATGTAACCAAATATAGCAATTGATTAAGCAAGTCAGGAAAACCCAGAGATAAAGTAGAGGTCGAGCAAGTAGACTCTTATGAAACAGTCAAATAGAGCAGGTGTGTGAAATTGAATGCCAAACCAACCCAGTAGCAACTGTGAAAAAACAGGGAAAGTCCAAGAAATATAGAAAAGACCGTTCAAAAGTCATATGCAATCAAGGGATTGAAAGGAATAGATCAGGATGTACATCAGGCAAGGCCTGAATCTGGGAAAGGCACTAACTAAAATCCAACAGCTTAATTAATGTTGTGTAAAAATGATGATGCCATCAACTGCAATAGTTTTTCAAAAACAAACAATTACCATCACCTCTCTCCCAAGGCTACCAAAGGCTCTTTCTTATTTTGGGGAATCTATTGGGGGCTGTGAGGCAGGGGTAGGTAAAGGTCTTGCTCAAAAGCCAGTCATATCCAACTCTAGGGGGCAGTGCTCATCTCTGTTTGCAGCCAAAGAGCCAATGCTGTCTGCATTTACAGTCATTTCCATGGTCATGTGGCAGGCATGACTAGATACCGGAGCACACAACATGCTGTTACCTTTCCCATCAAAGCAGTACCTATTTATCTACTTGCAAATTCTTGCTTTCAAACTGCTAGGTTTGCAGAAGCTGGGACCGAAATGGGAGCTCACTCTTGCATGCAGCACTCAGGTGTCAAATTGCTAACCTGCTGACCTTCCGGTCATCACGTTCAGTGTTGTGACCACTAAGCCTCTGCAGTCACTGAAGCAGGGGTGGGGAGTCATTAATTTTAAAAAACCACTGCTAGCCTAAAATAATCCTGCCACAGTTATGACATCAGCAGCCTTATTTGGCATATATTAAGCTGCTGGATTTCAGTCATTGCTCCTAATAAATTGTGGTTTATATAACCAAGCTGAAGCCCACCCAGAGATCAGCTGCAATTCCCAGAAGCCTCAGCCCATATTTATTTATTTAGGAATTTTTACCCTACCTTTAATCTTGGTTTTCTTGATATTAAGTCTCAAGCCAGCTTTTGCACTCTCCTCCTTGAATCCAATCAAGAGGTTCTAAAGAACATGTCCCAAAGAACCTCTTGATTGGATTGAAGGAGGAGAGTGCAAAAGCAAGCTTGAGACTTAATATCAAGAAAACCAAGATAATGGCACCAGGTCCGATCAGTCCCTGGAAAATAGATGGGGAAGAAGTAGAAGCAGTGACAGATTTTACTTTCCTAGGATCTAAGATCACTGCAGATGACGAATGTAGCCATGAAATAAAAAGACGACTGATTATGGGAAGACAAGCGATGAGAAACCTGGGGAATATAGTGAAAAGCATAGACATCACCTTGAAAACAAAAATTTGCATAGTCAAAGCAATGGTATTCCCAGTGGTAATGTAT
The DNA here is from genome assembly GCA_035047345.1 of Bradypodion ventrale. NCBI lineage: Eukaryota > Metazoa > Chordata > Lepidosauria > Squamata > Chamaeleonidae > Bradypodion > Bradypodion ventrale. Next base: position 283,981,685 of record JAWDJE010000002.1, on the reverse strand, counting down.
GGGTGTGAGAGCTGGACCATCAGGAAAGCTGAGTGCAGAAGAATAGATGCCTTTGAAATGTGGTGTTGGAGGAGAGTCCTGAGAGTCCCCTGGATAGCAAAGTGAACAAATATGTCAATATTAGAAGAAATCAACCCTGACTGTTCATTGGAGGGACAAATAGTGAAGATGAAGCTAAAGTACTTTGGACATCAAATGAGAAGGGAGGACTCACATGAGAAGGCCTTGATGCTGGGAAAGGTGGAGGGCAAGAGAAGAAGAGGGCGATGAGATGGCTAGATGGTATTGTAGACGCAATGGGCACAGAGCTTGGCGGGCTGAGGAGGATGGTGGAGGACAGAGGTGCCTGGAGGAAAATGGTCCATGGGGTCGCAAAGGGTCGGAATCAACTGTGCGACTGAACTATAAACCCTGCCTTATTCATCAAAAGACAACTCAAGGCGGCCTCAACAGGTTATCAACCATCAAATTAAACAACAGTTAAAAGCATCAATTAAAACAACAATTAAAACATAGTTAAAAGCACAAGAAAAAAACACGGAGCAACACAAGATTAAACTTTCCTAAAGTCTAAAATCTTCCCTATCCTATTAAAAAGGACAAGGTAGAACAGACAAGGTAGAATGGAGTAGTTTATTGGGGGGGGGGGGACAGAAATACAATCAACTAAGGCAACTGCATAAGCTACACAGACTACACCAGCCAGCGGGACTGGGCCAAAGTGCCAGACATACCCCACACCTGCTGGTATAGCCATGTCTTAAGTGCCTTCCTGAAGGGGAGGAGATCATCCTGGTTTAGGGATTGTGGAAGTTACAAGGGGAGGGGGGTGTTTCTAAACTATGTAACTACAATAAGAAAAATGTCTTATCTGACTGTAAGGTTAATTGTAAATGTCTGGAAAAGAAAGTGACTCTTACAACAGTCCACACATTTCAAGTGAGAAACAGATCTCTTCACTATAAAGAAATTTGTTCAATATTCTTGTAAATGTTCTTTTGTTGCAGGGAAGGCTAGTACGATATGATCATTTGAAATTCAATGGTTTTAATCATACCATTAGGAATGTGGAACTAACTAGAAAAAGGGTGTTCCTATTAGTGTCACTAACAGTAATTGTTATTTTAATTGGTTGAAATATACTGTAGTGTCCTCAGACAAATGATAAAATGGTACTAGTGTGGTGATTTCCCCCTTTCCTCTTTGAAAAGGACAACTTTATGGAAAAGCCTGCCCTTTGAATTAAGTATCTCTGAAGTATTGTCAGCCAGTAGCATCAAAGTGAGAAAGAAAACCTAGACACTGTTTTATGTACTCAAAGAAAAATATATAAAAGGTCCTGAAAACAATAAACCATAAAGACTGAAAAACTAGTCCCTTATTTTGTCTATTTAGTGTATTGGACCAAAGACACCAGGACAGCCGAAGAGCTGGCTTAACACAACTTTATTACATGCTGGTCAGAGGGAACATGTGGTAATGGCGGACGAACAGCTCAATATATACAGTGGCTATACATTTGAATGTGGCTCCTTGACAGTCTATTGGCTACTGTCCGTGTGACGTCATTTCAGGTCCAGGTGAAGGTGATGGCGGGAATCTTCCCGCGCTGTTGCTCTTAGGTGAGTCTTGGACCAATGAGCTTGGACACTCGCTATTGCCATCTAGTGGTCACTAGCTCGCGTCCTATTAGGGTTACAGAGATGCAGCTGAGGTTACAATGTTACACATGGAAAAGGTTATATTGGATACACATGGATAGGTACATTGTTTAAAGGCACATGCTTTAGAACACAACAGTCTATATCTAGAAGAGTATAGTTCTTCTCACAATGGATCAAACAGCAAAGAAACCAAACCAGAGAGAGAGAACCAGGTGGAATATGGGAAAGAGGATTTGGACTACAACTCATAGGATTCCCTAGCTGACATATTGATCATTTCGGCTTGCAGATTCTGGAAAATGCTGTCCAAAAACTCTGGAGCCATGCAGCACGAATATGTATTCATGATGTATGATGACAGTTTTCACTGAGGGAAAACTACATGTCATCACATACGTTTGAGCATTATTGGGTGGGTCCATTTCAGGGATTACTTAATACAGGTAAAGTTAAAAGTTGCCCTTGCTCAAAAAATCCAACTCTTGGGTTCAGTACTCATCTCTGTTTATAGCCTAAGAGCCAGCGCTGTCTATGATTGCAGACATTTCCGTGGACATGTGGCAGACATGCTTAGACACCAGAGTGCATGTTTGTTTATTTGGTTAAATTTGTATTGCCGCCCACTCAACAAGCCACTCTGGGTGGCTCACAACACCATTCATACATAGGAATAACCTTTAAAAAACAATTAAAAGATGTTAAAAAGTTTACCTTCTCATTTAAGTGGTCCCTATTTATCTACTTGTAATTTCTTGCTTTCAAACTGCTAGGTTGGCAGGAGCTGGGACGGAGACAGGAGCTCACTCCGTCGTGCAGCACTCAGGTCTCAAACTGCTGACTTTCCAGTTATTAAGTTTAGCATCTTAGCCATTAAGCCACAGCAGCCCTTTAATACAATCCCTTAATACAGCAGTTGGTTAAATACCTGAGTCAAAGCCAGCATGAGATCACCAAGAATTAAGCAGAGAGTGATGCCTCTACATTTCACAGATTAAGGTAATCAATTTCAGCACTTTGATCTGTTTCAGTAGTGCCATAGAAAAACAGGGAGGGACCATACCTTTGAAGAATGTTCCAACTCCAAGTAAAATTACTTTGCTTGTAATAACCATATACAGTATAATAAGAAGATGGTTGCCTTCTGTGAGCCTTTGGACCTCCTCTAGCCAAGTCTTCTGGGTTTCACAACCCCTAAGCCCCTACTTGTAGGTCTCAAAGCTCATCCAGCCTTTCCAAAGGCTGCCTTTCCTTGGGTTTCTCTTGTTGGGGGAAAACCCAGCTAAATTTTTTAAAAAGAGAATTTTATAAAGAATCCTGGTAGCCTAAAGTTGGCCACTCTTATAACCACAATTCAAAAATCAGGCAAATAGTAGAAGAAGATTGTTTATTCTTCAGGTAGTAAAGTTGCAAAAATATCAGTTACAGCTAATCACAAAAGCTTACAGGGTTGCACATACAGGTTTCCCCCCATAAAAAAACACAATCTAACTAACCTTAAAAGTTCTTGTTAGCACAGCAAAACAATTCCAACAGTAGGATAGTTTTCCTTCCCTTCTCTCTCTTGCTGGCTTATTTTTATCTACCACATAAGGGACCCAGACAATCTAACAAACCTGGTGTTAGAATTAATTATTTTATTTATTAATTTTATGTATTATTCAATTTTATATCCCGCCCTACTCAGCACATGGCCGACTCAGGGCAGCTAACAACATATAAATGACCACGGGACACCCCACAGGGTTTACAAATGAGATACAATATTCAAATTACAATAATAAATATAACAGAATATCAGCAAAACCTATGAAACAATAACAAAAATAGAGCAATCAAGCAAAAATACATTATAAATACAATAATCAAGGTATGAACACATAATCATGAATTGAACAGCAATAAGATAATAATATAATGTACTTATGAAATTAAAAAAAACATATCAATCAGTTTCAGAAATAAGCGACTCTACTACACATCCCTTCCTACCAGACCACTAGGACAAAGGTGGGGGGGGGGAGAGAGATAAAGATAAACCAACCTCCCACCACCACATAGTCCTTAAGTCCAGCCAGGAAAAAAAAAGGGGGAGGGAGATGGGCAATGAAGGTAAAGCTATTAGGGACAGGTGATAAGGAAAGAAGCAAGTAGTAAGCAGATGACCTCACTCAGATCCTGAAACCACAGAAAGACTTAAAAGGCAATGATCCTTTTTTTTTTTTTTTTAGAAAGTCAAACAGCTTTTTAGAACCAGGGAGAACCATGTAAATGACTTGGGACCATTCCAATACACCTTCCATATTAAATAATGAATGGGTTTTTTCTTCTGTTTTTATCATTTTCATTGGGTAAATCTGGGCAGAGTCACACACCCAGAAGAACTGAATAAGTTTTGATTCCAGAAAAAAATGTAGCATAAAAATAGGCCTCTTCTCAATCTCCCTTCCAGCTGTTCAATCATCATATGGAGGGATATACAAATGTGAGTGCTGACCTCATTCCTTTGCCCATGTAGAGCATGACGCAGAGGTTATAGGTACAGTATATGGCACTCAATGAACTGTATATGCACCTGGGAATCCTAGTACATCAAACGTCTAAGTCATAAAGTCTCCTCTACAGTTAAGCATTACTCCAGCTTTATTTTTGTCACATTTGAGATGAAGTCAGCAGATGCAATCCTTGTCCTCTCCACATGTTCACTGAATGCATGGAGAGAAACATCAAAAGAAGGCTAACAGGACATTGGAAGGAATTAGAGATTGGCAAAGGAGTAGAAGCAAGAGCTCAACTGATATGAGGCCAAAGAAGAGAAAGAGAACATTGGGCAAAACTAACTTTGCCATATGGTTGTCTGATGTGATATTTAAATGCCTGCGGCTTTCATTGCTCAAACATAGCTGGACAGGTTTCTTTGACCAAATTTTGGGTGCTTATCCAACCTTAAAAGCCAAAGCAGATTTTGCTCTTTATCTTGGAAGTTTCACTCCCCATTTTCAAAAACTCCAAGCTGAGCTCTGTACCATTTCTTTGTTTGTTGCTTCTGCATCTGACACAATTTGTTTCTTCCATCCTTTAAGACCACGTAAGCGCAAACCAGACCAAGGTGACATTGCTAAGTGTTGCCTGGCTGTTCTAAAATGATACACCTACCCTGTCTTTACAGGTTCTTATAGCTCTGTTATTAAGAACTGGGAGGAAAGGATACAAGATAAGAACACAGCAGTTATAACTGAAGTGCCTCCCAAGGGTTCAGTCCACTGGAAACAATTTTCAGCTACAATATCTCACAGCAAAAGCTTTCATTCTCAACAAACAGGTGCATCAACTCCTCTTCTATTTATGGTTTATCTATGTTTTTAATGTTTTCTTCTTACTGTGCTAAAGTTTATCTCACAATGTGTTAATGTTTAGCTTCTTACAAGAAAAAATATATCTTTAAAATATATTTAAAATGAGGAAAATATTAAATATTTAATACATTATCCTGGATTCATGAACATGGATAAGTATAGTGAGTTAGATTTCTGGCTGTAGAGACAGAGGTTGGGAGTTCGGTTCCCCACTGTGCATCACAGAAGAGTCACCCTGTGTGGCTCCGAGCAAATGGCACAATTTCAGAGCAACCCCAAAAGAAAGTAGTGTCAAACCTCTTTCTCTACCTCGAAAACCTGGAAAAGGTTGCAATAAGTCAGAATTGGTTTAATGGCACACAGTTATGATTATGTACAAAAAGATTCCACAATTTTTCTTCCATTTATTGTCATTATTAAGCTAACATTTGTCACATTAAGACAATGTTTTATTCCTCACTCATGTTAAATAAAAGTCACTTCTCTATTTCTTAATTTAGAGTTTTATTATATTTTTGTCATCTGCCATAGTAACAATCCTTCTGATTTCTTCCCAATAGCACCTATCATTTTCTACTTGCAGCATTCTCAAGATACTATACACTTATGGGTCATTCTGAGGGGGGAGGGGATGCCAACAACCCAGAAATGGGGGAAAATGACTGAAAGCTTATATGCTTCAAGTCCAGGACATTGTATACACAGAACATGATAGTGTTTTAAGAGGTACTAAGATCAACATTATTATCAAAAAAGTTAACTTACCCACCTCTCAATGAGTGATGACAAAGTATGCATGGGTGATTTTGTCACTCGTGGCATTCATTTTTAAACAAATGAGTAATGGGCCAACTGTTCAATTTTTAATCCAGGAGTACTCCAGGCCATACCCATCAAGCGCTGCTCCAGAAAATATGGGACCTGTGCAGAGCCCTTCTGCACATGCACAGAAGGGTTCTGTGCATACGCGCATGTGCAGTAACTACTTTCCACGTTGGTCAAATTACGGGAAGGTGGCAGGAAAGTGAAGGAAGCAGCACAGAAATACGGGAAATCCCGACCAATCCGGGATACTTGACAGGTATGCTCCAGGCTGGTGTTAGATCCCAAAAATAGACAAATCACCATATCTGTAGACTATAGCAATGTATTTAGTGCATATGAATTAAGAATCATGAATGGCAGAAAAAGCCATCCTATATAGAAATTAAGATTTTGACTTGGTGCTGCCTCATATACTAAAAAATGTAGAATTTCCTTTTTCTTTTTCCTACAAGATGGCTTTCTATACATTTCTGACAACAATCATGCTGCCTTTCTAAAACCGTTGCACTGTTTTACACACTGTTAAATGTAAAGATATTAGATGGTATTGAATGGGTTATTTTTGTCTTTGCCTTTTGTGCCTGTGTGCATGCTTTAATTCACACAAAGAGGAAAATGAAATTGGGAGGAGAAGAAAAAGCACTTATTGTCTCAGTCTTACACTGACGATGAGATCTCTTGTAGGGGTATGGGAATCCTCAATTGGCTCTCTTGCCAAGTTGCAAAAACTAATATAGTACAGCTGTAGATGAGGCAATGACAAATTTATTTACATGGTTGAGCTTATGTGAATTTGGATCATATGGCTCAGGAATCGTGAAATGCATTCATTCTATGCATTTACTGTTGAGTGAGTATGTACTATCTCAGGAGCTATTCGTTGTTGTTGTTGTTGTTTTCTCTCTGATCCAACACATTATCAGTACAGCAAAAGGCTTGGAATTGCCTGTGTTGTGGTACTATGGAACCTGAAGCCCAAGCATAGAGTTATTAGAAAAGTGAGACATTAATTACATCACAGAAGGACTATATTTATATAAATCTCTCTCTCTCTCTCTCTCTCTCTCTCTGCTACCCTTTGGTCTGAATCTGAAGAACTAGACCCCTCTCACCAAGTTGTGCTTTATGCATTCAACAAAAATAAGTATTTTGGCCCAAGGTTTGGGAGGCAGGATTTTTGTGTGAACCAGGGGAGTTTGTGGAGGGATACTGATGGTAATCAACATTTTCTGTAGCTTCAATAATTCTTCTAAATTAGTTAGGAGGAGCTCTCAGAGGCCTTGAATAGATCAGAGACTCAACTATGTGACTGAACAGCAACAAGTTGTAGAAGAGGCCTCAAACAGGCACAGAAAATTGAATATGGCTATCACTTTCATTCATATCCTACCTGTGAGTATTTCACAGAAATTTTACAGGTAGCTAGCCAGCCCTACCTGTGAGGTGGCCATCTCCAGGCAGCTGCTCTGGAGAGTCATGCAAGGGCAGTACATTGTTATATATTTAATATTATTTCTAAATTTTTACTGCCAGTAAAAGAACATTCACAGATTGTCTACCTCAGATGTCAAAATAACTTGAATCGGGTGTTCTGTACCTTGGGGCTCTGGCAGCAAAACCACGTGTGCTGATGCTGGCTAGTCTCTGATGGAGGTAACATTAGCTCCAGTCAGATACCAGTTCATATGTAGTGTGTGACTAGAATTCTTTCTTATTCTGAGCATGTCTATCGTCTGTCTCCTGCCTGAAGTAACGCCATGTTTTATGGCCCCTCCATTTCACTGTGGACATATTTTATATCTCACCATTTGCCCTAGCTCTCTAAGCATCTGAATTATTTGAGTGGTTAAACCATTAATTAGAGCATTTCAAAAGCTGAATGGATTTATAATAAGTTTCTTAACCCTCCTCTACAGCAGAGGGCTAAACAGAGCCCATTGTTTGCTACAAAACGAATAGCCTGCTGAGCGCCACTCATGTTATCTAACTTTCCTGCTCCAGCACTGCACGCAGCTAATGAGCTCTCTGTAGGCAGCAATATCTAAAACTCTTTGGTCAGTGGGAGGGTCACAGAGCTGCAGAATCCTTACCACTAAGCAATCAGGCCATAAAGAAAGGTAGGCTGCAGTTCCTCTTGATTAAAATGCATTGGTTGAGGTCTGGGTGAAAGGATCTCATTTTTAAAATCAATTTTCAGCTTCAGATTATTCCTGTCTGTCTGCAGTGACCAAAAGCACATTGTTTCAATATATATAGTTTGGGTGCAGTATTTGAATCAAAGAAATTGCTCTGAATACAGTAGAGAAATCAGAGACGTGTGTGTGTACGCACATGCATATGAATAGAGCAACTTTTATTTAGACTAAATTTATTTAATCTTGGTCTGACTTTATTTTAGAAAGGAGAGATGTATAATTGTGACCAGGTTCATCCTCATGTATTAAGAAAGCAAAGGTAAAAGGAAGGATGCAAATAAAGCAAAATGAATATGTAAATAAAAAATCATCATAGTGAGAACTTGAGTTTTCTTTTCCCCATGGATCTCTGAGAGGATTTGTGCATTTTGAGATTTTGATGAAATGCACAACTGTAAAAAAAGAAAACCAAAAGAACCTTAGAACAATGGTTGGAATCCTATTATTTATGCCCACAGGCAGAAATCCATCAGTGCAAATCTCTGTGGTGAATTGCTGCTAGTTAATAACTTGGCTCTTGGATTTCCTATCACAACTTGTGTGATGTGGCGCATGACAGGGAACGCAAATACCGGCATTGTTGCCAATGAACTTTTCTGGATTATTCAATTGAATTCTGATAACTTTTGTCTTCTTGTTGCCTGAACTATTAAAAACTGGAAGCATTAGCTGGCCTGTTTGCATATTTACAAGTGATCAGCCAGTCATTCTGTGTTTGTTCTGTGTTTGAATGGCCACATATTCCCTTGCATGCTGATGATATACAGCTCTATCTTTTCTTTTCCACCTCAGCAGTGATGGCTTTCAGGGTCCTGGAACAGAGCCTGCAGGTGACTGGAACTTGGATAGGGGAAAATATGCTGAAGTTGAATTCTGACAAGATGGATTATTCACTTATTCATTTGCTGTTGGTGAGGGGAAATCCTGCCCAATTAGGTGGAAACCTCCCTAGGCTGGATAAGATATGAAATCTGGGCATCCACCATACAATGGAGCTACACATATTGGTTTTGGTTAAAGGCTGCTTTCCATCAGTTGTATTGACTTGCCCAGCTCAGTCCATATTCAGACAAGAGATCACTGATCACCTTGGCTCCAAGGTTGATTGTTGCAATGCACTCTATGTGGGGCTACCATGAAGCTGGTATGGAAACTGTAGCAGGTTTAAATGTGGCTGCTGGTCTTATCACAGGAACACATAAGTATGATTGTATATCCCTGGTTCTGGCAGGCATGCACTTGTTAGTTATATTGTTTCATCGTAATGTACAAGGCCCTTTACAAATTGGGACCTTTTTACATGGTAGAGCAGCTCTTCCAGATAAATGCCTCCCAATTAACAAGAACCTCTATTATTATTATTTATTAAACTTATGCCCCACCCTTCTAGGAAAAACTTTCCTACTCAGGACGGCTTACAGCACAAAATTCAGAAATACAAACTGACATAAATATTACAATTTTCATATAAAACCCTTCAAAACCCAAACACCCTAATAAGAAAGCTTATGGTGGAAGCAGTGGGGCAGAATAAAATGACTAACAATTGGCTGATGGTAAAATATTATCAAAGGCCTCTTTAATAAGGGAAGTTTTCAATTGCTTTTTAAAAACATGGAGAGATGATAACAGGGACAGCTCTACTGGGAGGGAATTCGACATGAGCCTCAAATACACCGGCCCAGATCCAGGAAGAGCTTTATGGCAAGAACAAACACACTTGAGTGTATACAAGATCACATCCTCTCAGATTATGCAATTGAAAGTAGCCATCCCCAGAAGAAGTAATACCCATAAAAGGCCTTCTCAGTAGTGGCATCTTTGGTTTGATCATAAATTCCTTTGGTTTGATCTGATGTTAGAAAGATTAGCCAGCAAGGTTACCACCTAGGGTATGCCCAATTTTATTCACAATCTTCAAGGAGGCTATTTAGTTAGTGCAAGGAACAATATCATCAGTAAAATCACAAACTATAAATGCGAACGCTTTGGCCCTGAGCATCTCCACAGTAAAGTATGCTCTTCCAGTATGGAACACATCTACACGTGAAAAAGAAGTTGATATTGCTGTTAATGAAGTCAGATGTTAATGACAGGATGGTTCAAACCTACACCAGTTGAGAAAATATACCCTCTTGTTAGTATCACTCCATCTAAGATAAGGAGAGAAGTAGCAGCAGATCCTGAGAGAACTAAGCAAGGTAATGACCCTCAAAATCATCTGAATGGACATGAGCCTCAAATCCACCAGCCCAGATCCAGGAAGAGCTTTATGGCAAGAACATACTCACTTGAGTGTATACAAAAGCACAACCAAATTAGAAGATGGAGGAAGAAGCTCACTGGGCAAGGAACATCATTAAACGAGGCTACAGCTGAGGAACTCAACCTTCCCTACATCACTTGGAGAACCCTAAAAAGGCTGAGGGCTGGCATCCCTAAGTACAAAACCAACATGCTCAGGTGCAGGTTGCTGGTGGAGAAAAACACAGTGTGTGAATGTGGAGAGAATGTGGCTCATTTATTTGTCTGCCAATTACTGCCAGAATCATGCACTGATGAGGGCTTAGGTTTGGCCAATGACAAAGCCAAGAAAGTGGCTTCATTTTGGCAGTCCAGGGTTTGATCAGGACATGAAAGAAGAAGAAGCAGTGGCACCTTCCATCTGGAATGGTCCCCCACTGGAAATCCATTAGGCATTATCCCCACAGATTTTTAAGAGAATGGTTAAAAAACAAATTTATTTATAGAATAATTTCTCCCTTAGTACTGTTTGGTACTGTTTTTTGAATTTGCTTGATGTTATTGCCAGCATGGATTTATTTTTATTGTTGATTTATATGTTTTAATGCTATTATAATGTTGCACTTCTTCTATAATGTTGTTTATATGTTTGTATTAATTGTTTTAGCTATAATTAAATACAATTTTATAAATTGTGTGAGTCAGAAAGTAATGGAGTTGGAAGGGACCCATATTCAAGATCCTTCTTGCAATGTAAAATTACTGAGCAAAATATCCTCCATCTTGTAACTCTGCATTTGGTTTCTTTTTCCTAGGCATAGAACTACATACAAATAGTACCATTCACCAAGTACCATTTACACATTTCAAGAAGCTGACTCCTTATTTGATCAATTAACCATTTCTCACCCAAACTCAAAGCAATTGTCATGGCTGTTTTTCAACAAGTGTGAATGGTAGTGACCACAAGAATATATCTTGTAAACCATCCTGACTGCTTCAATTGGTGTTGTCAAGATTCAGACTGTCCTTCACTACATAAAGTTTGACATCCTTTCCCCTGTGATATTGTGCAGCAATATTGAGCCATTTTCTGATATTTTGAATTGTGGATACAGAAGCACAAAAATCCCACAATCATAAAATGTAGGTTTTTAAAAAATTAATTGAATCTTATTCACTCTGCTGACTAGTAAGATGAATTCTTGCTTGCTTTTTCTTAGCACATGATAATGAGGCACTGCAAAATTATTTTCCTCCTCCTGTACTAAATTGTGCAAACTGCTGAATTGTTTTAAACCAGGAGTTCTCAACCTTTTAAAGCCAGGGGCCAGGTCACACTCCCTCAGACAGCTTCGGGGGCTGGACAGCCATTTTGCCCTTCCTCCACCACATTGATTTTCTGGTGTGGTGGAAGCAGTGGGGGTCCACATGAAATTATGCCGTGGGCCACATCCAGCCCACGGGATGCAGGCTGAGAATCCCTGCTTTAATAATAATAATGTTTATTTTTGTACCCCGCTTTCCTCAGCACAAAAGGGTGACCCAAAGCAGCCCATGCAAAGAAGAAGGTATAACCTACAGAGTAGCAATAATAAAAGATAGAACATCAAAAACACTAAAACATTATGAAGAAAAATAAGATAAGGCACTACCGAATGGCAACCACACTCCTCCCTGACCCCAGGATAGTCCAAACACTGTGGGCAGAAATGTTAGAAGCCCAACAACCTCCAAGGTTCTAAGAGGGAGTCAAAAACCCAGAGGGGGGAGGGCAGGAGCCGAGCTCCACTGCCCAACCGCCGCAGCTGCTGCCATTCTGTTGCCTCGGCGATATCGTGGCCAGAGGTTGTCGGCAAAGCATCCCAGCATCTTTGGGGCCATGGAGGGTCTTTTATCCCTCCCCAGGCAAACAGTACCCAGAGGGGGGAGGGCGGGAGCCGAGCTCCACTGCCCAACCGCCGCAGCTGCTGCCATTCCGTTGCCTCAGTGATGTCATGGCCAGAGGCTGTCGGCAAAGTGTCCCAGCATCTTTGGGGCCATGGAGGGTCTTTTATCCCTCCCCAGGCAAACAGTACCTAGAGGGGGGAGGGCGAGAGCCGAGCTCCACCGCCCAACCGCCGCAGCTGTTGCCGTTCCATTTGCCTTGGCAATGTCATGGCCAGAGGCTGTCAGCAAAGTGTCCCAGCATCTTCAGGGCCAAAGATAGTCTTTTATCCTTCCCTGGGTGAACAGTATCTGGAGGGGGGGTGGGAGCTGAGCTCCACCGCCCAACCATCGCAGCTGCCGCCATTCTGTTGCCTCAGCGATGTCGTGGCCAGAGGCTGTCAGCAAAGCGTCCCGGCATCTTCAGGACCACTGACGGTCTTTTATCCCTCCCTGGGCGAACAGTACCTGGAGGGGGTGGGCGGGAGCTGAGCTCCACTGCCCAAACACTGCAACTGCTGCCGTTCCATTGGCTCAGCAATGTCGTGGCCAGAAGCTGTCGGCAAAGCGTCCCCCTAGTAGAATTCCTGCTTTCAAAAAATGAAGCACTGTGTGGGTTAGTTGCACCATTCTTTACAATCTTGATGATCTTTTTGTTTTTCCTATGTGATTTGCATGATTTGCACAGAAGAGACAATGCAGGTCCTGCACGTTTTTCATCTTTAACTTGCTCTTGGATGGATCAGTAAGTGAATGTCAGGTACTACTTAACATCATGATGATGGCTCACAGGGTCTGGGACCAACATCTTTTAAAAGCAGATGACACCTTCTGCTCTACAATGTGTTTATCTCACAAGCAAAATCTGCAGAGGACCTGATTTACAAAAAGATTCTTGTTTTCATACATTGAAACCATGTGAACAATGTTGCACTTCCATTGGTTTATTAGAATTTTATTTTGTATTTCCAAAACTGACATTCAAGGACTTTTGGGATCAGGCATAGAAATCGTGGCTGTTTTTTTTGGGTTGTTTTTTTGAAGTGACATAGATAAATGTCTTGGATATAAGATGCCAGCATCACATATTGGTGTGGGTTATCTTTGGATTTTAATTCAGTCTGTCTCCACCACTACAATGCAGAAATCATGAGACACACCTAAGTATTTAATAATAAACATTGGAGCTGATGGAATGGCACTGAAGGAAGAAGCAATAAATATGGCATATGAAAGTATTTATAGCGCCAGTCACATACATGGTAAAATGCCAGATGGGGAAACAACTGGTGTCCACATGTATTAAAAGAGCATACACTCTAATTCAAACCATACAAGCTCAGACTTTGTGGGAAACAATTGATTTATTACCAGATGTCTCAATGGAGCTCAAATTTAGAACCACACTAACAATTTGTGGCCTTCTACAGTAAAATGTCCATTATAGTTAAAATGCTTGTTTACATTTTTATACCACAAGGGATAAGCCCCATGGTTGTGTTATCATAGTAATAAATAGTTTTATCATCCACTGTTTTACCAATGGTCATGTTAGCATAGCAATAAATAGTTTACCCATCCATTGTATTTTCATCTTGTTATGATTCATAGAAACCAGGAAAACAGGGTGAGGAATTACAACTGACTTCAACTGAAAGCTTTTATTGACTTGGCCCCTTCTGCAGGTTCTTACATCAAAAATTTCATATGACTAAATACATTCAATTGGTAACCTTTGTGAGCTAGCCCTAGAAATATGGAGCACTGGTTGAAAATATAATTCTGACCTTAAAATGCCCTGGCACACCTTCAAGACATTGTCTTTATGTTTTGTTTCTCAAAGCATGTGATGTTTATTTTAGAACATGAACAAGTATGTAGGTACACACAGACAAAAACCTAAAACTGTTGTTTCTCCCACTCCATTAGTTTTAGACTGCTGTAATATCACAACTTGGCTTGGAGCAGGGGTTCCCATTCTAAGGGCCATGGGCCAGTTTCTGGCCCATGGCACCATTTCATGTGCCCCCACCCCTCCAAGGGCATTTGAGAAACAAAATGGCCACCCCTTTGAAGCTGTTGGGCCAAATGACCACCCCCATCATGCAAGCAGGGCAAAATGGCCATCTGACCCTGGAAGCTGACTGAGTGAGCATGACCCCGGCCCACAGCTTGAAGAGGTTGGGGACCCCTGGCTTAGAGAGTGGCTTATTGACTACCTTCTAATCTGAAAAAACTGTTGGAGGAAGTGCCTTGTGACATTTGTCTTGGGATTTCATTGCACTCTGGAGAGGGGGCTGGCAGCTTCCACAGAGTGCATTATACCATGAAAGATAAAATGTGCATGCATCCTTCTCTGCCATCTCAAAAATAAAGATTCAAGAGTCCTAATCTTATCTGTAAACCATTATCTACAACTTCTATTCATTTGACACTCAGTTCAAGGGAATTTCTTGGCTAGCAAATTGAATAAAATTAGTGAATGTGGGGCAAACAGAAAGAGCCTCCTCATAGATTGTGGTATTTTGAACCACAATTAGGCATACTCTGGGCAACAGCCTACTTCTGTAGGCTAATCTTTCTCACACTAGATCTGGTAAAAGGAACTGCAGAATTAACTCACCAAAAGGTGCCTTCATTTTAGCAGTTTCACATCTGACCTAGGCACAGAAGAAGTAGTCTTAACAGTACAGCTTTCTGTTTTATATAGATACTAGCAGAGGTTGCCCAGCATTGCCGGGCTGTTTAAAATGATTTTTTTAACGGACCATTAGAAAGGCTGAGTGAAGAAAAATAGATGCCTTTGAGATGTGGTACTGGAGGAGAGTTTTGAGAGTCCCTTGGACAGCGAGAAGAACAAATAGGTCAATGGTAGAAGAGATTAGCCCTGAGTGCTCATTATAAGGTCAAATAGTAAAGATGAAGCTGAAGTATTTTGGACATCAAATGAGAAGAGAGGATTCAATTGAGAAGGCCTTAATGCTGGGGAAGTTGGTGGGCAAAAGAAAAAGGGGATGGCCAAGGATGAGATGGCTAGATGGCATTGTAGATACAATGGGTACGGAGTTGTGTGGACTGAGGAGGATGGCGTTGCCGGGCTGTTATAAACTGTGATCAGTTGTGTGGTTTTTTTGTGGTTTTTTTTTGGGGGGGATTAAAAATAAGAACCAAGGATGATATAATTTTTCCTTTTTTATTTTACCAAATAATGAGAAAGAGAGAGAGAAGCTGTGTGTGTGTGAGAGGGAGAGAGAGAGAAAGAGAAGCTGTGAAAGAGAGAGAAAGAGAAGCTGTGTATGTGTGAGAGAGAGAGAGATAAAGAGAAGCTGTGAGAGAGATAAAGAGAAGCTGTGTGTGAGAGAGAGGGAGAGAAAGAGCTGTGTGTGTGTGTGAGAGAGAGAGAAGCTGTGTGTGAGAGAGAGAGAGAGAGAGAAAGAAAGAGAAGCTGTGTGTGTGTGTGAGAGAGAAGCTGTGTGTGAGAGAGAAGCTGTGTGTGAGAGAGAAAGAGAAGCTGTGTGTGTGAGAGAGAGAGAGAGAGAGCTGTGTGTGTGAGAGAGAGAGCGAAAAAGAAGCTGTGTGTGTGTGTGAGAGAGAGAGAGAGAAAGAGAAGCTGTGTGAGAGAGAGAAAGAGAAGCTGCGTGTGAGAGGGAGAGAGAGAAAGAGAAGCTGTGTGTGTGTGTGAGAGAGAGAGAAGCTGTGTGTGAGAGAGAAAGAGAAGCTGTGTGTGTGTGAGAGGGAGAGAGAGAGAGACTGTGTGTGTGTGTGAGAGAGAGAAGCTTTGAGAGAGAGAAAAAGAAGCTGTGTGTGTGTGAGAGGGAGAGAGAGAAAGAGAAGCTGTGTGTGTGAGAGAGAGGGAAAGAGAAGCTGTGTGTGAGAGAGAAAGAGAAGTTGTGTGTGTGTGTGTGAGAGAGAGAGAGAAGCTGTGTGTGTGTGTGAGAGAGAGAAAGAGAAGCTGTGTGTGTGAGAGAGAGAGAAAGAGAAAGAGAAGCTGTGTGTGAGAGAGAGAAAGAGAAGCTGTGTGTGTGTGAGAGAGAAAGAGAGGCTGTGTGTGAGAGAGAGGGAGAGAGAGAGAAAGAGAAGCTGTGTGTGTGTGTGTGAGAGAGAGAGAGAGAGAGAGAGAGAGAAAGAGAGAAAGAGAAGCTGTGTGTGTGTGTGAGAGAGAGAGAGAGGGGCTGGCTTCCCTGGCTGGCTCGAGGTAAAGAAGCCCAGCGGCGGGGGTGGGGGGTGGGCTTCCGTTACCGTGGGCTGCCTTGCGGCCCACGGTAAGGAAGCCCAGCAGCGGGTGTGTGTGTGTGGGCTTCCCTTACCGTGGGCTGCCTTGCGGCCCGCGGTAAGGAAGCCCAGCGGCGGGGTGTGTGTGTGGGCTTCCCTTACCATGGGCTGCCTTGCGGCCAGCGGTTAGGAAGCCCAGCGGCGGGAGGGGCTTTACTTACCGGGAGCTGGCTTCCCTGGGATGCGCTGGCTTTCTAAGAGTTCTGCGCGCTCATGGCACGCAGGACACTGGGGATTGTATTTTTTCATTTGTGCTTTCCCTTTGTGCTTCTTTTTTTTGTGCGGCTCATTTTTGATTGGCCGCGCCGCATTTCCCCACCTTCTTTGTGCTCCCGCCTCTCAGCCTGATTGGCTGTGGTGCAGCGCGGTGCAAAGAACGTTGGGAAATGAAGTTGTTTCCCTTTTTTTGCGTTTGTGGGGCTGTTGCCCCACTGCCGCTTTACTCAATCCTTTGTTGACCTGCGGACCCAGTCCGCCTGTGTTCCCGAAGGGTGAGTGCAGGCAAGTAGGGCCAGCCGTAGGAACCTATAGCAAGTTTCAACGGTTAACCCTTGATTTTTTAGGTTAAGATATATATTCTGAAGAGCCCACATAAATGGGAAGATAGGAACTGAACACACACTGGTTACCAACTCTGTGGTTTTAATTCTCTTGTGTACAGAGGCATGCTCCCATAGGGGTTAGGATCATAATGTGAATGTCAAGCTTTTCCTCACAGGAATCTTAATGCAATTATAGGATCCATGTCAGGTCCTGATGTGCGGGAGTCAAACTCCTGTAAATGCAAAGGACCTTTTTTATTTTAGAAACTGGTTGCGGAAAGCACAACTGATGACATAGAAGAAATTAGAAGCCAAATGCTCAATCTTTTCACATCATGTTGTTTTGCTTGCTTAAAACAGCTTCTTCTTCCAGATATGAAGCCATAGAGCAGGGGTAGGCAACCTACAGCCTGTGGGCAAGATCTGGCCCACACCACCAAATAATCTGGCCCCCACCCACGCTCCAGCCAGCGGTGGCGGAATCAGCTGCATTTACGACAGCCACAGATATGTTTATGGCAGCCGTAAATGGCAGGGGGGCCACTAATTTCAGCCCCCTCAACTATCTGAGGGAGTGTGACCTGGCCCTCAACTTATAAAAGTTGGTGACTTCTGCCATAGAGATTCACCCAAAGATTTTTGAAAATTTGCAGGGTGAGAACCTTACAGCAGCCATACTAGTTGTGGATGGAGACTAGTCTTGTATCCTCACAATTGACTTTGCCAGGTGAATGGGGAAATCATTTGATCACTGTGACCAAAGTAACCCACACTACTTGCTGTGGAGAATGGCAGGCAATTAGAAAGTTTGCTATGCTTGATTTACATACTCTTCTAATATGTATAAATGATTTATGAAATTTCAGCCTTAAACTATTTTCCACTTGTACTCACTATTTTTTTCTGTCATTCTTGAAATAAAATGGACCTCCCTTTTCATTTAAATGAGAACTATGGTAATATGTGAATGTAACGTGTTGGTTTTTCTGAGTCTATATTAAATTAATTATTGTCATCTGAAGAATTGTGTTACTATTTCTCTCACTCAATCTTTAAGATTGATGGGGGGGAATGATAAAGCCAACCAGAGGCATCCAGCTACATGTGATGAATTAAGTTACAAGCCCAAGCCATTTATGAGATCAACAAGCCTGCATGTACTGTGACATAACAACACAATTTGAATTTAGCATTAAATGATGTTTGATCATGCTATGAAACATTTTTGTTTTTTTAAAAAATAATAATAATATAGTGTACCAACATATTTATACAACTCCTCTGGTGGTTTTTCTTTTAAAATATATATTTCATTTACCTGATTTTTATCAGCCCTTTCCCCAAATTTGACTTCTTACTTACTTCAGTGAAAAATCACTGTGAATTCCAAATTTGCAGTGTGGTTGATCTTTGTTTTGCTATTTTTAAATATATTTCAAGGCATGTGAAGGATGACATTTCCTAAGGAAGCCAATAGATGAAACATTGAGCTTGTAAGGGAGTTTTTGATTTGTTTAAAACTACATATAACATAATTATCCATTCTGGAATTTCCATTTTACATATAGACTCCTAAAAATGGCTTATCTTGGAGAAAGGTATAGGAGGTTAGAAGGCTTTGTTGCAAAACTAAGCCTAGTTCTGCCTAGCTTTCTAGTCAGAAAATAAGATCTATCTAGGAAATTTCTTTCTGAAAAGGAAGCTAGGAAGCTCTAGGTCTAGCATCTAGCTAGTCTTCAGAACCTTCTAGCTTAGGCATCTCAATGGTGAGCCACATTTAGGTGTCTGTAGGTATATGTATTAGGGAAGGGATTCCCATAGTTGAAAGATTTCCACTCCCTTAAATCAGCAGGAAACCCCCAGGTCTCAAACTTAAATGTGATGTAGTAACTATCTCACCTCTTGGCCGTTCCCACACCATTTCTCTTTGAAGTAGGAATGGTAGAGATAGCTGCTATGCCACATGCTGTTTTGAGGGCTTCACTTCAGTAACTTGGCCTAGGAGGTTCATATTTGAAAGATTTCCACTCTTCTAAATCAGCACGAATACCCCTGGGTCAAATTATGAAAATTAATAGAAGTGAAGGCCTCAAATCAGCATGTGGTAGAGTAGCTATGCTTGATGAACGAAAGGCATTCAACGTTAAATAGTTGCTCTACCACATGCTAGTTTGAGACCTGGGGGACTTTTTTTAATGATTTAGGGGAGTGGAAATCTTTCAAATGAAGTCCCTTCCCTAATACAGATGCCTACAGACACCTAAATGAGTCTCACTTGGGAGAAAAGCCTAAACTGAGAGATTTTATGGCCTAGTAATGCCTTGCTCTAGCTAGCTTCCTGTTCAATACATTCATTGCAAGGATTCCAATGACTTGCAAATGTTGATGAAAAAATAAGTTCCAGCAGATACTGTCTCCGTATATAGTAGTGGTGGTGAACCTATGGTACGCATGTCAGAGAGGGCGCTCAGAGCCCTCTCTGTTGGAATGTGAACCATTGCCCCAGCACAGATTTCACCCTGCCCCTCTGCCCAATAGGGGCACCTCCACCCCAGCACATAATTCACCCTGCCCCTCTGCCCAGCAGCCCAATAGGAGAGCTTCCTCCCTCCCCCAGCACAGAGTTTACCCCATCCCTCTGCCCAGCAGCCCAGTGGGAGCACTCCCTCCTTTCCCCCAGCACAAAGTTCACCCCACCCCTCTGCCCAGCAGCTCAATGGGAGTGCTTCCTCCTTCCCCTTAGCACAGAGTTCACCTCGCCCCTCTGTGCAGCAGCCCAATAGGAGTGCTTCCTCCCTCCCCTATCTGATGTAAACGGGCAGCTCACATGTGGCGTGAGGGTGCAGTACAGATGGCAGCCTGTTGAGTACAGCAATACCTCATACAAAGTCCGTTTTGTACAACATTGAATTCATACAACATCGCCTAATTTCTTGAAAAAAGTTGCCTCATACAAAGTCGCTGTGACTTTCTATGAGCCATTGGGGTTTTTCCCAGGTTGCATTGTGCCTGGGCAGTATAAAAGGCAGGACACATGCATGCATTGCTCTAGTGGGTTTTGCATGAGGCGAAGAGTGTTTAGGAGTGGTTTTGAGTGTGATTTTGGATTTTTTTTGAATTTTTTCATCAGAATTTTTAGAAGCATTCCTGAGATTTTTGCAGCATTCTTCAGGTTTTTGGACAATCAGGGTTGTTTGACATGTTTTTGTAATGTATTTAGCTTTTAGACAATGATTTCTTAAAGTTCTGTCAGTTTCCTGTCTGTTTCCTTGGCTTTGCCCTGAAGTCTGTGCTGTTACAGTACAATGTATCTCTATGGAAACGATGTTGTACGAAGCATCGCGGCAAGGATTTGGACGTTGCATGAGGCGTCATGGCTAGGATTTTGCATGCCTCATACAAAGTCCAAACTTGTGGAACCAAGTTTGGATGTTGTATGAGGTATCACTGTATATGGCAAAGGCGAGTTTGGGCATTCAGACTTTAAAAGTTTTCCCATCACTGATATATAGCATGTGAAGGCAGCCTCTGTTTTTAAACTCATCTTCTCATCAAGTCACAGGGAATTCTTGTAATTCTCATGCTGCAGCAGGGTGGTTTTCCCCCCAATTGTGTCTATGTGTTTGTAAAACCATTCAGGGGATTCTTGCAACCTACTTAAAATATGAAGAGCCACTTCTGGAGGGTTCTAGAGAAGGAGGAGATGGAGTTCTGTGCATCAGACCTGTAGTTTGTCAATACAAGTAGCATTGCAGAGGTTTGCACCAGTACAGGGTACAAATTTTCTCCCTTCTTATCTTTCTAAATCTGGGAAGAAGGCTGCAACTTCCAGTAGATTTGTACAGTGGAGCCAATGGTGCTCATTGCCACTGAGGTTCTACCAGAATGTAGATTGCTTCTCTTAGATTTTGGTGTTCCTTCTCCTTGGGACGCACGTCGGCTGGAATCAGGCTGCCGCACGCTTTGCCGCCCCCGCCCCCTTAGAGCCGGGCACTTGCCGATGGAGGGGTGGAGCCGAGCACCCCTTTAAAAGAGGAGACTCGGCACGCCCCGTTGGCATTGCATAGATCGGCTGGGCCAGGAAACATTTGCCCTCCACCCCCTCCCTGTGGCATACTGGTTGTTCGCTTCGGGGCCGGATGGGAATTTTTGCTTGTACCTTCATTGGCCATTTGGTTCTTGTTGTTTTTGCCGATCCCACACTGCTGCTGATGGTTGAGTTATGGGGTCTCTTTTATTGTGTTATTCTACAGGTCACTTTGGCGCTTAGCACTTGTAAGAAGAAACTGGACAACCCCTAGGAATCTGGCAGGTACGCAGTTGGTTGGCCATCAGAAGGACAAGGTAGAGGGAAAGTTGGATGGCCAATCAAATGTGGACCAGGAACAAGGCGATGTTCTGCTCTAGACAGCTTGCAAAACCTTATAGTTCACCGGATGTACGTCAGAAGCAGAGGTTAACAAGTTGCGCTTCTGGTTGGGGTCAACAACAATTTGTTTAATTAAGTAAACAAATTGATACATTGTATCGAATTAAGATCGGAAAAAACAACTAGTCCTTACCAATGCTATTTCAGCCCGTTTGCCTTAACAACAAATAAGTAAAAGTTATAAGTTAAATAAAGTGGCCCAATTTTAAATCCAACACAGGTGTCCGTCTCTTATTGGGGAGTGGGTCCGGCAATGAAGTCACTTCCTATTTCTTATTCCTATCTATTAGCATGGAAGCAAGCTTTAGAGGTTTTTTTATTTGCTTTTACCATTCTTTATCTTGTTGTACCATCTATAATTACATTTTCTCAAGAACAATAAACAGTTTTCTTAGCATATATTGAAAAAAGTGAAATAGTACAAATTGCCTACTAAGAAAATTAAATTTGAGTCTAGAATTAATGAAGTGTGCACTGTTTTGTGTTTTATTTTGAAGAATGATTAATTGCAAGAGGCAAAACTCATTGCCTGGATTTGATTACAACAAATAATATGTAGCAAAACATGAGTATCATAAAGGTAAAGGTTTCCCTTGCTCGAAAGCCAGTCATATCCAACTCTAGGGTTCAGTGCTCATCTCTGTTTCAAAGCCGAAGAGCCAACGCTGTCTGCTTCTGCAGACATTTCTATGGTAATGTGGCAGGCATGACTAGACACAGAACACTGTTACCTTCCCACCAAAGTGGTCCCTATTTATCTACCATATTTTCCGGCATATAAGATGACTTTTTAACCCCAAAAAATCTTTGCCAAAGTTGGGGGTCGTCTTATACGCTGGGTACTCTGGAGCCATTCGCCGCCACTGCCGCGAGGCCTCCGTAGCAAGGGCCCGCCAGAATACCACCACCCCCAGCCTTGCGGCTGAGACGCTGAATGGTTTTCCCCGCCGGTCAGCTGCTGATCCTCCTCCTCCTCCTCACCCCCCCCCCCTGGGGTGGTGGTATCCTGGTGGCCCCTTGCTCCGGACGCCTCATGGTGGCAGCGGCTAGCTTTCCCCACCAGTCAGCTGCTGCTCCACCTCCTCACCCCCAGCTGGGGGTGGTGGTGCGGAGGAGAAGGAGCATCAGCTGACCGGTGGGGAAAACCAGCCGCCGCCACTGCAACACCACCACCAGATACCACCACCCTCAGCCTTGTGGCTGCAGCTGGCTTCCTCCTCCCCACCAGCGGTCACCTGCTGCTGCTCCTCCTCACCCCCCACCCCTGGCTATGGTGGTGGTATCCGCGAGCCATGCTTCCCCGCCCCCTTCACTGGTGGGGAAGGTAAAAGGAGCCCCATCAGGCTCGGAGACACCATGAGCTGCACCTCCCCGCCCCTTTCACCGGCAGGGAAGGTAAAAGGAGCCCCGTTGGGCTCAGAGCCACCGCGAGCCATGCCTTCCTGCCCCCTCAGAGCCCGACGGAGCTCATTTTACCTTCCCCACCAGTGAAAGGGGCGGGAGGCACGGCTCGCGGCATCTCTGAGCCTGATGGGGCTCCTTTTACCTTCCCGGCCGGTGAAAGGGGCGGGGAGGTGCGGCTCGTGGCATCTCCGAGCCCAACGGGACTCCTTTTACCTTCCCCGCTGGTGAAGGGGCGGGGAGACGTGGCTCGCAGTTTCTCCAAGCCCAATGGGCATCTCCGAGCCCAACGGGACACCTTTTACCTTACCCACCAGTGAAGGGGGCGGGGAGGCACGGCTTACGGCGGCTCTGAGCCTGATGGTGCTCCTTTTACCTTCCCCACCGGTGAAGGGGGCAGGGAGGCGTGGCTCGCGGCATCTCCAAGCCCAACGGGGCTCCTTTTACCTTCCCTGCTGGTGAAAGGGGCGGGGAGGCATGGCTTGTGGCATCTATGAGCCTGACGGGGCTCCTTTTACCTTCCCCGCCAGCGAAGGGGTGGGGAGGCACGGCTTACGGTGGCTCTGAGCCTGACGGTGCTCCTTTTACCTTCCCCACCGGTGAAGGGGGCAGGGAGGCGTGGCTCACGGCATCTCCAAGCCCAACGGGGCTCCTTTTACCTTCCCTGCTGGTGAAAGGGGCGGGGAGGCATGGCTTGTGGCGTCTATGAGCCTGACGGGGCTCCTTTTACCTTCCCCGCCAGTGAAGGGGTGGGGAGGCACGGCTCACGGTGGCTCCGAGCCCGACGGGGCTCCTTTTACCTTCCCCGCCGGTGAAAAGTGTGGGGAGGTGCGGCTCGCAGCATCTCCGAGCCCAACGGGGCTCCTTTTACCTTCCCCACTGGTGAAGGGGGCGAGGAGGCGTGGCTCGCAGTGTCTCCGAGCCTGACGGGGCTCCTTTTACCTTACCCGCCGGTGAAGGGGGCGGGGAGGTGCAGCTCACGGCGGCTCCGAGCCTGGTGGGGCTCCTTTTACCTTCCCCGCTGGTGAAGGGAGTGGGGAGGCATGGCTCGCAGTGTCTCCGAGCCTGACGGGGCTCCTTTTACATTACCTGCCGGTGAAGGGGGCGGGGAGGTGCGGCTCACGGCAGCTCCGAGCCTGATGGGGCTCCTCTTACCTTCCCCACCGGTGAAGGGGGTGGGGAGGTGCGGCTTGTGGATACCACCACCCCAGCCAGGGTTGGAGGGTGAGGAGGAGGAGCAGCAGCTGACCAGCGGGGGGTGAAGCCAGCTGCAGCCGCGAGGCTGAGGATGGTGGTATCCGGGCGGCCCCTTGCTCCAGAGGCCTCATGGTGGCGGCGGCTGGTTTTCCCTGCCGGTCAGCTGATGCTCCTTCTCCTCCATACCACCACCCCCAGCAGGTAAAGGGAGCCATCCCCGGCCCGGGAAGCTCCGAAGATGCCACCGTTGGAAGAGGGGTACAGCGAGTATATTGCAAACTCTACATTTTAACTAGAAAAGTTGGGGATCGTCTTATACGCCCAGTCGCCTTATACGCCAGAAAATACAGTACTTGCAATTTCGAACTGCTAGGATGGCAAGAGCTGGGACAAAGATGGGAGCTCATTCCATCTTGCAGTACTCGGGAATCGAACTGCTGACCTTCTGCTTCCCAGTCAGCATCTTAGCCACTTGAGCCACTGCAAGTATCATACTTGTATGGAAAAGTGGCTATTGTTACATTCTGTTAAATCACCTCCAACCTATACTGGCCTTCAAAATGCCTTGTCCTTAAGATCACTACTTAGCTCTTGCTACCGCAGTGCTGTGGCTTTCTTCATAACATTAACCCACTTCTTTTTTGCTGCCTTCCAAATTTCTTGTCATCTCATGATATTGCTATACTACAACAGCCTCTTCTTTGACATTTCTGTCTCCAGATAAAAGTCAGACTTACTTTGATCTAGGATCTATTTGTTTGTCTTCCTGGTGGTCTATATTATTTGTAAAATTCTCCTCCAGTGCCACGCCATCGGCCCCGGGAGTGGAGACAGGTGGGAGCCGCCGCAGCTGCCTTCGCTCTCCGGGCCCACCCGCCCGGAGAGCAGAAAAGGACGCCGCCGACGCCGGCCCCTCGAGGAGCTCCCTGTCTTGCCCGGGAGCCCACGCCATCGGCCCCGGGAGTGGAGTCAGGTGGGAGCCGCCGCAGCTGCCTTCGCTCTCCAGGCCCGCCCGCCCGGAGAGCAGAAAAGGACGCCGCTGACGCCGGCCCCTCGAGGAGCTCCCTGTCTCGCCCGGGAGCCCACGCCATCGGCCCCGGGAGTGGAGACAGGTGGGAGCCGCCGCAGCTGCCTTCGCTCTCCGGGCCCGCCCGCCCGGAGAGCAGAAAAGGACACCGCTGACGCCAGCCCCTCGAGGAGCTCCCTGTCTCGCCCGGGAGCCCACGCCATCGGCCCCAGGAGTGGAGACCGGTGGGAGCCGCCGCAGCTGCCTTCGCTCTCTGGGCCCGCCCGGAGAGCAGAAAAGGACGCCGCCGACGCCGGCCCCTCGAGGAGCTCCCTGTCTCACCCGGGAGCCCACGCCATCGGCCCCGGGAGTGGAGTCAGGTGGGAGCCGCCGCAGCTGCCTTCGCTCTCCGGGCCCGCCCGCCTGGAGAGCAGAAAAGGACGCCGCCGATGCCGGCCCCTCGAGGAGCTCCCTGTCTCGCCCGGGAGCCCACGCCATTGGCCCCGGGAGTGGAGACAGGGGTGAAAAGCCATCGCAGCCGCCACCGCCGCCACCGCCACCGCCGCAGAGAGGTCCGCGCTCACCCCGTAGCCGCACCATCGCTTGGGGGACCAAAGTCGCTTATTTTAGGACTTTTGTCTTTTGCCCTGTCTGGGACTCGTTCTCCACGAGGGGAGTGACAGGTGGGAACCACTGCTGTCGACGCAGCAGCCCTTACGGTCTTTTGAACCATTGGGCACCTTTGTGGCTGCTGGGTGGTTGAGGTTAATTCTGTAATTTTTATAATGTATGTGTTATTATTATTTTTTTATGTGACTTCCCCCTCCCCCTTCCCCCCCACTGTCATTTTATGTATGATATTATGCTTATATGTATTGTATTCCTATTATACAGTATTGCATATTGTTTATTCTGTATTGTATCTTTTGCATAATTTGATGTGTTGATTGTATTAATTGTGTATTGCCTTTTGTATTCTATGGTATGTTTTGCTCTGTTGATTGTATTTATATATATTGTAAGCCGCTTTGAGTGGCACTTGTGTCAGGAAAGCGGGATAGAAATAAAACTTAATAATAATAATAATAATATTCCAAATCAAATATGCCTTCTATTCACACATCGGACACAATCCTAAATAACTAGGCTGAGCAGACTTAGACTGGCTGGCTGCAATCAAATCCCTCCCACCTCTGGAGGAGAGGGACTGGCCTAAGGGGACATATGTACTGTACAAGGTGGGTGATTAAAAGCAAAAGCTCAGCACAATCACCATGGAAACTGAGTTGACAGTTACCAATCAGCAGCTAACAGCCAGCACAAGGGGTTAGGCTGTCCTAAGGACACTTGTGCTGGCACAAGAGGCTTTCACCCTATCCGAACCCATCTCAGTCATCCTTAATTGAAGTTAGGATTGTGTCCATCCTTACACTTGATGATCTCTTCTTGTTCCTTCATTGATTCCATTACAAGTCTCAGTCTTCTTCAGATTTCTTGGCTGTCATTTCCATTTGGATTGATGATTGAGCTAAGGTACAAAAATTTGTAATGTCAACATTAAACTTACAGTAGACCCTCACATAACGAAGTTACTTGGTTCCCCAAGTAGCGTTGCTAAGCGATTTTTGTTGTTATGCGGGTTTCTATGGAGTTTCCCACATAATGACGTTTTTAGTGTCATTGTCCGGTTATTTTAGCGTTGTTGTCCAGACAACGACACTATAAACGTTTATTTTTATTTATTTATTTATTTGTCATATTTATATATGCCGCCCACTCAGGCCGAACCCAACTCAGGGCAGCATTACAACAAGTTTTAAAAACACATAAAAACACTTTAAAAGACCCATATCCCACCCACTTTAAAAGACCCATATCCCACCCACCCATCCCACCCACTATAAAAAGAAGAAGAAGAGAGAGTTCTTAATGGTTTATATAAGCCAGCAGGCGGGGACCATGTTCCCATTCGGGGGCCCCCACACCTGCCCTGCCAGCCAGGTCTTCAATCCTTTCCTGAAGGGCAGCAATTCTCTTTGAAGTCTTAGATCTGTTGGCAGGAGGTTCCAGAGAGATGGTGCGGACACGGAGAAGGCCCTCCTTCGGGTGCTGGATAGATGTGCACCCCTAACTGATGGCAACGTTGTTATGTGGGGGAACAAGTGGTGCATAACAACTCATTATTAAGCGAAAATGATGTTATCTGAATGCATTGTTATGTGAGGGTTAACTGTATGTTGTTCCTCTATAGTCATGCTTTTTGTTTTGATATCTGACTGCAGTCCTTTTGAACTTCCTTTTTTAACCTTCATCACGTGTTGTTTCAAGTTATTGCTGCTTTCTACAAGTAATATGGTATCATCTAATAGCTTTACACATCTTAAATCATAGATGCTTTCACTAATTTTCACTTCACCTTCTTCTTCATTTAATGTATACAGATTGGATAGATAGGGAGATAAAATACTCCATTGTCTAAATCTTTGCCATTTGGAAAGTGTTCTCCATATTCTGTCCTAAACAGTAGCTTTTTGTCCACAATGCGGTTTATGCATGAGGACAATCAAGTGTTAAGACATACTCATTTCTTTTTTAAAAAAAATTTTTCATTGATTTTTGCTACTACAGAGAATCAAATAAGAAAACATAAGGCATACATTAACTAACAAAAGTATAACAAAATATAAATCACTCTTTTTATATATACATAAAAGTAATACAAAGAGGAGAGAATATATAAAATTGATAACTAAACCCCTTACATTCCCTAGCATATATCAGCATTCCAATAATATTAAACTTAATTACCTTACTACTAAACATGCTCCACTCCTCTACACTTCATCTTCTCAACAAATTTTACAATTGATAGAACTATAAAAGGTGAATAAGAGAAGAAGAAAAAAGAAAAAGAAAACATCACCACATGATATACTACAATGCCAAAGGGGAGCTGCATCCTGTCTCTTATCATTATAGCCAAAAATTCAGTTGATCCGGTACTGGCATATATCCTCCTATTTTCTTTAATGTATAATCAAGAAATGGTTCCAAATTTTCCCAAAATTATTTTCTCTAACCATTACTTTCTTTTCATTTAGTTCCCATGTCAATTTATCATTCAGGGCCAGCTGCCACGTTTCTCTATACCATTCATCCAGTTTTATTTTCCTTGCATCCTTCCAATTTCTTGCTATACACTGTCTTCCTGTGGACATAAATATCGCAATTAATTCTTGTTCCTCCCTATCTAGCATTAAGCTATCTAAATCCGTAAGCATGGCGGCACATGAACCAATCTTTATCTTTTCCCCTAACATATCAACTATTTCTTTTTCAATTTCTTTCCAAAAATCTTCTATTTCTTTACAATTCCACCACATATGTTTGTAAGTTCCCACACTTTTATTACATCTCCAACATAACTTATGTTTAGTTCTATCTATCTGATTCAATCTCACCGGAGTCAAGTACCACCTCCACATCATTTTATAATTATGTTCCTTAACTCTAACTGACAATGTTCTCATTATTCTCCATTTCCACAAAGCTCTCCATTTTATTTCTGAAATTTTTATATTTAAATCGCCTTCCCACAAAATTCACAAAATATCTATATTGTCCTCTTTATTTAAAATTTTATAAATTTTAGCAACCAGGCCCTTTAAATCCATCTTCCCTTGCCTTATTTTAAACAACAACTCTTCAAATTCCATCATGTCCCTTTCCAAGTTATATCTTTTTTATATTTATTATTCCAATTATTTAATCTCGCAATTTGAAACCAATTTAACTTTAAATCTCCATAAATCGCTGCTCTTTTCTGCTCATCCATGCAATTTTGGATCCAATATCTCAACATGCAAACATCCTTATCTATCAATACTAATCTCAATTCCTCATCTATCTTAATTGGAAAATCTTTTATATCCTCAATCTCTATTAAAGAAGAACTCCTAGGGACTAATTTTCCTTTCAACTTTTTCCATGCATCCCACGTTGCTCTTAAAATTTTATTTTTAATATTTACTTTTCCCCAATCTTTGTCCAAAAAAGCTACCTTCCCTATTTGTTGGAGAGCCTTCATCTCTAAATCCTCTCAAATCACTTGCTCCTTCATCAAAATCTTAATGACATTTTTAACCTGGAAGGCATTATAATAACTCTTTAATTTAGGTATCCCTAGACCTCCTTTTTGTGATACATACCACCAACTTTTAGGAATTCTAGCTCTTTTCCCACCGTTGCAAAATTTATTTATTGTATCTTGAAAAACTTTAATTTCTCTATCCTTTAGATAAATCGGTAAAGCATCAAACAAAAAAATTATTTTTGGCAATAACATCATTTTACACAGAGCCACTCTACCAAACCAAGACAATTTGTTAAACTGTAAAATTTGCTCTTTAATCCCCTTCAATTGTTTGTCGTAATTCAATTTTTTAATATTTTCCAATTTATTTGATAGGGTAACTCCCAAATATTTTAAATTATCTAGAATCTGAATTTTATATTCCTGCCGAATTTCTTGTTCTTCTTCCTTATTCACGTTACATATTATCATCTCTGATTTCTCCCAATTAATTTTCAACCCCATCATATCCTCAAAATCCTTTAAATGCATACTCATTTCTTTTATAACAATTCATAGCTTCTCATGATCTTCTAAGTCAATGGTATTGTTAAAGCCTGTAAAGCACAGACCTATCTTCTGAAAAGCTTTGGTATGCTTCAGTAGTTTGTGATGTGATTGTGTGTACCTGCGCAAAAATGTTGAGTGATGATAACCTATAGTCAAAGTAGAAAATGCATTTAATCCCAACTTTGTGAGTTAGGTTCCCTCCACATCCCAGTTCGATCAGGGGCTAGTGATTATTTGGGGCATGTAAACTTTGCAAGCATTAAATGGAAAAGCCCAAAGTTGGTCATAAACTCTTTTCTAATCATCGGCTAGAGCAGGAGTTCTCAACTTTTTAAAGCTAGGTCTTGCTCTTCAGACAGCTTCGGGGGCCAGATGGCCATTTTGCCCTTCCTCCACCACATGGCAATTCCTGGTGTGGTGGTGACGGGGGGGGTGTTGTTCACATGAAATGGTGCCACAGCCCGCATCCAGCCCCTGGGCCACAGGTTGAGAATCCCTGTGCTAGACAATTGTGAATCCCAACTTTTTCTTGCTTGTGGGAGTTATGTACAAATTTTGCTCTAGAATTATAGTAACAATTACTTGTAGGGCAAGACAGGCTAATACTGTAACTTGATTTTGTGAAACAGTATGAGAAAGCACTATCTCTTAGAATAATATCTCATCGTCTTTGTTCCCAGAGATTGTATATGTAAATGAAACAAGATTTTGAAACAGGTCATTCCAATTTAGGTGACTTTTTTAAAAAAAGGGCCAAGTTAAACCTGAGGAATGTGCAGAAAGAGCTTCTAGAGCAGGCAGGGGAAAGGGGAGAAGGAAGAAAGAAGGGAAAAAAGAGCTGCCTTACCCCATTAAAATGCCAGCTATATGCACATGCATGCAATAAAATGTCCTATGGGCAAACAATTTTAATTCATTTCATTATTACAGCATCCCTCAAATGTCAACTTCTACCTTTATCACTGAAGTTTTTCCTAGCAACGGGGTGACTTCCACTCCAAAACCAGGCTTCTGTTACAGCGAAGTGCTTTTGTGAAGTCACCAGACAAGATGAGGCAGCATTTTATTAGAAAGCATATGTCGAAAAGATTAAAAGGAGAGTTCATCATTAAGTAAAAAAGCTCTTTCCTCATTCAGTTGTTGTATACTTCTGCTCTGAGACCTTTGCCTGTTCTTCCACAAAACTTTACTCCTGCTTTGCAGCAACACCAGCAAAACAAACATGAAGGGCAAGACATTATTTTTATTGTGGTATGATATTATAAAGAGCTTTTGTTTCATGCGGGTTCCGCGAGCGCAATTGGCATAAAACGGCCCCTGGCAGAGGTTACACCGGTCGAAGAAGGTTCCTGGTCACTGGCCCCTGCCAGTAAAGAAATTGGGGAGCGGATTAATAATCATAGGGTTGATTCACCCACATCTGACCTGACCGGCAGTTCTGCTGAGGGAAGCTAAATCACTAACTCCCGTTAGGCATTAGGCAATTACTCACTTGCAAGATGAGCCCAAGCCTTAGTGCAAATAGTGGCCATGTTTACTCTTGAGCAAGCCATGAACAATGGATTTCCCCTGTCAGTATTTGCCTTAGTTAATTAACTTCCCCAAGAGAGGTTCTCAATTAACCCGGGTAAATGGGTGATGTGATTTTCTGTCAGAAGACGATTCTACCACACGCAGCCTTGAACATAATATATACTGATGATTTTCCCTCAATAAACCACTGGTCTTCGCTCCATCTTGCATCGTGTCGTTACTCGACCAGTCTCCTCCGGGACCTCAAGGGCCGCTTCACGGCCCCAATCCAACATCTGGTGACCCCGAGACATGATCCTACTCGTGAGTAAGCGATCTACGCGGTCCGGTTCTATGCTAGAACCGTGTCCGATCACCCCGGAGGACAGCGCGGCAGCCCGGTCAGAAAGCCAGCCGATCGGGAAGACAGCTCCATGATGAGGCATCTCAGAGAGGCATCTCAGAGAGGCATCCTACAGCTTGCTCCGGCTATCGCGGCGGCTTGCAGCACGGAAAAACGCGTTCTGCTCAGGGTCGGCTGTGAACCCCTGACAGCGCAGAGGCCACCGAGGGCCCGTGGCAGCAGCCCACGCTCCGAGCTCTACCCAGAGATTCGTCACGCAAAACCTATTGCCTGAACTTCAGACGCGTCGAATCGTCCCGAGAAAGAGACTTCAAAGGACCCGGCAGGTAATATGGGGACTTGTCCTCAGCGGCAACGTCCGCCCACTAGTCAAAGAATTCATGAGGATGAATTCAAAATCCTGGCCAGGATATATCAGATAAGCTTTCACAGTGGAGAACTAGCGCGGCTTTTGGTGTTCTTGAGGGAACACTGCCTGCTTTACCCAGAAGTAGGTACGTTATCCCTTCAGCTCTGGGATCAGATAGGAGTCTGCATTCAGCAACCCCCGAGAGCTTCAGATGGAGTAACTCGCACATGGAGCAAATGTAGGAAACTCTTAGTAGAGGATGACCCAGTCCGGATAGAGACCCAGAAACCCCCAGCGCAGTCAGAACCATCAGCCCCAAGGAGTCTCTATCCGTCATTTCAGCTTAAGCAGGGCAGTGTAGGGAGCATTCCCTCAGTGACAGCTGCAGACATCACTGAAGGAATTCATGGCATGAGAGGCCCTGGCGCTTCTCTGACAGTTAGAAGTTCCCTGCCAATTAAGAACTCCATTCAGCGCATGGGTGAGGAAGATCCATTCACGGGGAAATTGCCAGTGGCACAATTAGCTAGCGCCCAACTGCTGTGTTCAGCCTATCTGAAGGCAGACACGCGTTCAGGCAGGGCTGCTCAGCGCCCACTGCTCACGGAAATCTGCACGGCCCCTGGCCACGCAGGGCTCCAGAGCAGACCCATTACCACACTCAGGTGCAGAGCAGTGCCAAAACCCCAAGGCGCCTGCTTCCAGTGTGGAAAAATGAGACACCTTAGAAGAGAATGCCAATCTAGACCAGGCAGATCTTCAAAAGGTTGTCCGGATCTTAATACCAAATGGCCACGCTGGCACTGGAAAGGAGGCAGCACCAAGATCCGCGAGTCCGGCCCTCCGGCATGCATCTGGCCCAGGCTAGAAAGGAGGCAGCCATCGCCCTGGCTATGCCAGAGGAACCATCCCAGCAATAGCACCCCGAGCTCTCCTAAGGAACAGGCAGAACCTACTTGTCTCACCTTGGAGTAGCCCAGAGAAACTCACCCCTAAGTAGAAGCACCCAGATGGTTGTACAGGGCCAGCTGTGTATAAGTCATCTCCTCATGTGTAGGATAGAACACTGCAGATCAGGGGAGGAATGTGCGAATGCGTAAATAAATGTGTGTATGCGTGGTGCACCACTGAATGTATGACTGCAAGAACTGTGTATGATTGCAAAAGCCTTGTCTCTATGACCACAATATGATTGAAAAAGTGTTCCTTGTGTGTAACTGTGTGGTAATGTCACTGTGAAGTATGTGTTAAACAGTTTGCACTCTGCTCATGGGCAGGAACTATCTAAGGTTTGTGAAAGCATGGTGAACAAAACCCCTTTGCCTTGCCTGCTTAGCAGCTTAAGGGCAGCGAAGGCAGGAGGGTGGAGGGGGGGAATCCTGACCTGCAATAGGGCGGGGTGACCCCCCTTCTTCCCTTGAGACTTTTTCTTTGTCAAAGGATTAAGCCACTCTTGGAAACCGGTTTTGCAATCCTTGCCACTCAGGAAAACAGATTTTTCTTTTCAGAAGCGTGATCTGAAAACAAAAATCACTTCTATGAGTTTTCCTCACTAAATCATAAACTATGGGGCCCCTCCCTACGTCTGTGTTCCTCAAACACCCATCTCTGTGTTTTAAGGTGTTGAAATGTCCCTTAGTCACGTATCTCACTAGGAGTGAGAGAATTGCATTGTCTTCATGTGTGTACTGTGTTATCATCTTGTAACCTCGGTTCTCAACCTTTTAAAGTCAGGGGCCATGTTCCAGGGCCTCAGGCAACTCTGGGGGTCCGGACAGTCATCCTGCCCTTCGTTCGCCACACAGCCCCTCTTGGCTTGGTGGAGGTAGTGGCAGAGCAACGTGGGCCGCATCTGGCCCACTTGCCCGCATCTGGCCGCGTGTTGAGAATCGTTCTAACTCTCCTTCATTCTCTTAAGAAAGATATTGTTCTGGTATTTTGACTTTAATCTGTGCAAAGTAACTCACTCATTGTACCCCTTTCACAGGAAAAAGCACGCAAACATCCTTGTGCTCTGTATATTCAGAAAATGCTTAATCGTTACCTTTTTACAGGAACAAAACTCCTCTCCAGGCCTTAATAGTAACTAATTTATTTCTTTTTACATTCTTAAATTGCTTCCTTTCACAGGGTCCAGAGTTAATTACTGGTAGGGATTTCTTTACAGGAAGACCCGGTTGTCTTAATTACCTGACCTAATCTGATTTCGTTATGATAAGAGTTGTTGCATTCTCATTGTGCTAACTTCTGCTTTGTCTTTCCTCCTTTCGCCAGTGGAACTCCCTGCTGGAAATGTTTAACTTGTGTGTCTTTTCATTTTTGTGTATTATTTCCTTACAGCTGGCATGTCATAGTTGGCTTGTTTTTAATAAGTCTTAGTCAGTCATTTTAAGTATGGCACCTGGCCCACAGCACCCTCTCTAATGAGCAGACACATTTCACAAACTCCAGAGCACAAAGGGAGGATTAGTTACTGAGCTCCTGAGAATGTGCAGAGTGCCACTCATTGGCCAGGACTGTCTAGGACCATTTTAAGAATGCAGTCAGGTCACACTTTCAATCAGATACAGGCCACCCCTTCCTTTTTTTGCTGCTAGTCTAAGCACAGGCAAAAGGCTAAGCCAGCATCTGGCACCCTTCTCCAGGAGCACAAGAATAACTCCAGTAAACATGTGCACGCACGGGCGGATGTGCACAGGGGGGCCTTCATGAGAAATTTACCCAAGGGAAGCCTGGCGCTTCATGCGCCAAGGTTTGCCATAAGACCCCAGACTCGTCTCGCTTCAAATGCAGACCGTCACCTTGTGTGAATTAATGTCACTGGTTCCCCTTCGGGGGGCTAGGACAGTTTTCACTTATGGGGGTCGCACATATTAGGTTCTTACTTGGCAAGAGGACCAAGCTTGGCGCACGCTCCTGACTCTTCTGCAAGCGGGCAGAGTTGGCAGCCGTGAACCTCGCTTTGCGCACCTTTGCCAAAGAACGCTTCAACATAATTACTGACAGCCAGTACAGGCATTTGCTTCACAGTCTACCGGGAGCATACATCACTCCCGCGATAGACAAAAATTTGCTGAGTTTGTTCCTCACTGCTCAATTTCACTTGCGGAACCGCACAGAAGCGCTCTATATTGCCCACATCAGAAGTCACCAGGACCTACCTGGTCCGATTTCTGCAGGCAATAGCAGAGCGGATGCGGCCGCAAAGGAAATTCAGCAACGATCAGTTTTAGGTGTATTCACGACTCCAATTCAGAGTCATGCATTCTTTCGTCAGAATGCCAAAGCACTTGCAAGGCAGTTCTACCTGCCACTTTCCCAAGCCCAAGGCATAGTCCGTTCCTGTCTGCATCGTGCAGGGGCACCGGGGGGGCCCTCGTGGGGGGTCAACCCACGAGGGACAGAGGCCATCCAGGTGTGGCAAATGGACGTCACACATGCCCCACATTTTGGCAAATGGCAGTACATGCACGTTTGCATTAATACCTTCCCACAGTTTGTTTGGGTAACAGCACAGAAGGGAGAAACGGCTCCCCATGTGGAGCAGCATCTCCTTTCCCACGGCCATGGGCGAACCTCGGCACATGAAGTCCAATGACGCCCCGGCTTATAGCTCCAGGCAGCTGGCCACCTTCAGGGCCACCTGGGATATTAAGCACACCTTTGGCGTTCGGTACAATCCGCAGGGACAAGCGATTGTGGAACGGGTCTATCGGACGCTTAAGTCCTACATTGACAAACAAACAGAAAGGAACAACATCCCATAGTTGCACAGCAATTGCTATTCTATAAGTGCAAAAACTTACTAACTCTTTCAGAATTTTTATCTCCCAAACAAGTCTCTTCCCCATGCAGGTCCCAGAGGCCAGAATCAGGCCCGGATGCCAAGTTCGGCTATTGCAAAGTCACTGCCAGTCACTGTCCTGGATGTCATCAGCTGTCCATCTTCCTTTATGACTTACATCTCCAAAGACATTCTATGAACATTTTGCATACTCAGTGCCACTTCTAAGGACCATGCTTTTCCACAAAACAAGACTTTTCCAAGAAACCCCACCAAGAAGGGAAGCCTCATCTTCAAGAAGCTGCTGAATGTTTTCTATTGCTATTATCTGTAGTTGCTCTTTATTCATTTATGCCTTGTACAATGCTCCAGTTGGGATTTGCAAGGGACACTTGAATTTCTGTATACATAGGGTCGTATATTGTTAATAATGGCCAGCTTCCACCAAAGGAAGCCAGACCGGCCCATGTTTGCACCGGCCCATTGCTTGGAAAGATTGAGCACCCGGTAGCCGGTAATCCCCAGCTTATTTTCACACCTCCCCATAGGTGCTAGAAAGACATTTGCACAACACCAGAAGTTGCAGAAATAGCTTAGAATCACCCCAGGTCACAGTAAGAGATCAATGACACATCTCATTATCTTGCCTTGCTACAGAAGGCAGTCTGGATTCAGACCCACAGTCCTGAAAAACCAGGCAGCAGTCAGTATATTCAGCGTGCCAGGCTTAGCCATAGGCAACGCTCGGAGAATTGGTCAATTGGCTTGCGCTTTAGCAAGAGCCATTAACCACACCTCCTCGGCAATAGCGCTGCTCAATCAGGAACAGACAGAGCTTCGCCATGCCATACTGGATAATCAAGCAGCTATCGATTATCCCCTGTTGTTACATCATTTGGGCTGCGAGTCTGTCCATGGCATGTGTTGCTTTAATCTCACAGACAATACCCACAAGGTACAAAGTCAGCTCACGGACCTCCACACCCTAGTTAAGAACAGCAAGGAGGATGCTTCATGGGGGTGGTGGGATTCGTTGTGGTCGTGGTTCCCATGGGGATGGCTTCAGACGACACTCAAAGTGATTGTGGGGGTGGTAATACTGGGACAACAGTGTGTTGTTTCGTGCAATGTATTCCCTCACTGCTATCGAGATGTCCTCCGTGGGGGGAGCCCCGAAACGTCATTCCCACACACCAGCTGATGCCCCTCTTGCGCAGGGCCGTCTGTCAGGCCCAAAGATAACAGAGAAAGGGGGGATGCGGGTTCCGCGAGCGCAATTGGCATAAAACGGCCCCTGGCAGAGGTTACACCGGTCGAAGAAGGTTCCTGGTCACTGGCCCCTGCCAGTAAGGAAATTGGGGAGCGGATTAATAATCATAGGGTTGATTCACCCACATCTGACCTGACCGGCAGTTCTGCTGAGGGAAGCTAAATCACTAACTCCCGTTAGGCATTAGGCAATTACTCACTTGCAAGATGAGCCCGAGCCTTAGTGCAAATAGTGGCCATGTTTACTCTTGAGCAAGCCATGAACAATGGATTTCCCCTGTCAGTATTTGCCTTAGTTAATTAACTTCCCCAAGAGAGGTTCTCAATTAACCCGGGTAAATGGGTGATGTGATTTTCTGTCAGATGACGATTCTACCACACGCAGCCTTGAACATAATATATACTGATGATTTTCCCTCAATAAACCACTGGTCTTCGCTCCATCTTGCCTCATGTCGTTACTCGACCAGTCTCCTCCGGGACCTCAAGGGCCGCTTCACGGCCCCAATCCAACAGTTTCACATTGTACATTGTGTCCCAAAAGTCATCATATCTTGGAACATGTTCACCAAAAGTGGGGAAGAAGACTCTCTATCTGTAGAAAGAGGTGGCCAACATGTAGATAATATTTTGTAAATATTTTGTACAATTCTGCCATGAGAGAGAGAGAGAGGGAGAGAGAGTTGTACTCATTAAAAAAACTCAAATGGTAATCGTATCAAGCACAGGAATCTCTTCACCCAGTTACTGTATCTAAAATGAACACCTGGCCATTGCAGAGACCTGAAGATCCAGACTCGGTGTAATATAGTTTGAAACTTTTTGAGGTTAAAGCATGGTTGGGAAATCTGTGTACATATAAGTTGCATGCCTAACCTTCCCCCATCCCAAGAAGTCACTCAGCCCTTTGTGCATTCAGCATGGTCTGAAGAGGTTTCTGTAAGTGTAAGTTTCTGTAAGTTTCTGAATGAGCTTCCAGTTCTAGAAGCATATTTTGGTGACCATGCAAAGATCAACCTTTGTTCTGCTTGGCAACGTCACACTTTTAAGATTGAAAAGGGGACATTTAAAATTAATCTGAATAACAAACCATGGATCATTTGTTACTGCTAGCTGTAAGAAGCTGTATTACTATTCATGCTTATCTGTCATTCTGCTTGATTAATCTACCTCATTACTTTATAACACATTTACCTTGTAAAATCTTGACCTCTGCATCTGGTGTATATAAACCATACCTAAAATTTTACTCCTTTGTCTGAAGAAGTGGACTAGATCCACAAAAGCTCACAGTAAAAATATAGTAGTTAGTCTTTAAAGTGCTGCAGTGTTTTACTTTTATTTATTTTTTATTTTGCTTTTGTTTTCTGATATGCAAAGATCTGTCTGAGTGACCTTTTTATGCCCCTATGTTCACATTAAAACACTACATGTTTTTAGCTTATATTGTTTGAACAGAGCTATTAATTACTCAAATATGGTATTTCTAATAGGCTTTTATGTTTCTTCCAGTAGTTAAGGATGTAAATTTTGGGTTACCCAAGTGGAAAATATGCAGAAAATGTTCTTTCTTTTGTTTCCAAGATATAAAAGATACAGGATTCCAAAAGAGAGTTTAACAATCTTATGGATTTTTGGACTACCTCCCTTTGAAACATGTAAGCAAAATCATCTTATTTGATATTCCAGCATATAGCATTGAAAATCTCACGAAAAAACTGTCAACTGCCAATTACAATTCAAAAAACATCCTGGAAAGGGTGAATGTGTACCATATATACCCAAGTATAAGCTGAGTTTTTAACCCAAAAATGAGCTCCAAAAAGGGGATTTGGCTTATTCACGAGTATATACGGTCTAAAAATATGGTTTTTTAAGTGATTTGGGTATTTTAAAAGTAAGTTTTGGGACATCCATGGCAAAAGAAGTTGAGGCGCAATTACACAACTGGCCATAAGAGGGCACAAAGAATGATTTCCATTAGAATACATTGGAAATCAAGTTCTCCGATTATGAAGTTTGTTTTCAATTAATTCCTATGGAAAACCGCAGATGAAGAAAGAAGCTCTACAATGCAATCATGTCCCCCTTCCAAACTGGTGTGGAAAAAGAAATGATTTTACTTACCTTTGTGCCTGCTCCATGTGGCCAAGATGGAGGGAGGAAGCCATTCTCCTTCCTTGCAGGGGGAGCAAGAGGCTAGATTAGAGCAACCCTTCCTGCCTCAGTGCAATTGCCCTGCCCACCCACATTACCTGCAGTGCCACCACTGGTGGGTGGTGCAAATACAGTTTTAAAAAATCACTAAAATAATTAATTTTACTGTATTTTCATGTATTTTAATTACTGAAACTCACTAGCAGCTGCTGTATTTCCCACTCTCGGTTTATGCTTGGGTCAATCTATTTTCTTGGGTTTCCAGGTCAAAATTAAGTACCTCGACTTATATTTGGGTCAGCTTATATTCGAGTATATTGACAATTTTAATCTTAGAGGTCTGGAACACTGGCATCATTGCTCTTTAGTTGTCTGGTGACTTGTTTGCTCTTGTTGCTGAAAGTGCACCTCTTACCTCAATTTTGGATTGGATTTATTCCTTTTTGCCATGTTATTGGTATTACTGTTGCTGTTCCTCCATTCTTTTTCTTTTAAATCTGGTCTTACTATTTTGG
The DNA here is from genome assembly GCA_035047345.1 of Bradypodion ventrale. Lineage (NCBI taxonomy): Eukaryota > Metazoa > Chordata > Lepidosauria > Squamata > Chamaeleonidae > Bradypodion > Bradypodion ventrale. The sequence goes on along the minus strand of JAWDJE010000002.1, from coordinate 283,942,039 downwards.
ATTTATTTATGGGTTACTTGGATTTAATACTTATTTGGCTTTTTATTTTAATGATTTCTAGAGGTCCCCCCCTTTTCTTTTAGTGTTCTCTGGACTACCTGCCTTGTGAACTAAAGCTTGTACTTCTGGACTGAACTCATAGAAGTGGCAGGAGAAAGAGCTGTTTCCCCCTTATCAAACCCCCTAACCCAGTCCCCCAAAATATAGAGGCTTAGGGAGTTGAGATTAGAGGGAGAACTTACATCACCCTTAGTATGTGTATGTTTTATATTGATAACTACCAGAGGTTGCCTGGCGTTGCCGGGCTGTTTTAAATGGTGTTGGAAAGTTTTTGTTGTTGTTGTTAATATTTGTAAAGAAGAGGTTAGTCTATAATTGAAATTTAAAAAAAAATATTTATCCAAATTTCTTTGGTGGCCTGTTATAAACAGTGATGAGTTTTGTTTGGTGTTTTGGTTTTGTGGATGAAAAAAAGAATAAAGGATGATATACTTTTTCCCAAAAAATTATTTAACCCAATAATTTTTAGTATGTATTTTTTTAAAATTGTTGTACCGTAGGAAATAATTTAAAAAATGTGAAAGTACATGTTTTTCACAATAAATGTTTTTAAACTGTGTATTGATGATTTTGTTTTTTATTTGAGTAAAAATTCAGCACAGGATTTTTGAATAGTTTTTATTTTATTTTATTGACATCTGTTTTTGATTTGTGTAAAATTGTGATTTTGTGTTATTTGTTTTTACTCTTGGGGCCTTTTGTGTGGGGCTGTTGTGTCTTTTTGATTTTTTTTTACTATTGGTAGGGGTTACCTTGTATTTTGACTGTTTTTTCTCTCGTGGCCTCTGGGTGGAGCTTCTTCCAGTAAGTAGTCTCTTTCTTTATTCATTTCTTTTCCAGTAGTTGTTGTGTGAGGTCGTCTGGTGGTGAGTTGGCTGTTTTTCTTTATTTGGGGTGGTGGTGGTGGTTGGGTTTTGTAGTGTTTGGCTGGGTGCTGGGTGTGTTTGGAAATGTTTGTTTTTGTTTACTTTGTATTGTTTTTTGGTGTTATTTTTGTTTGTTTTTGTGTATTTTTGGATGTTTTTGATTGTTTGTTTTTGTGTTTTTTTGTGTCCTACGGGGGATCCCCTCTCTGCCGTCTCCCCTGGCTCTGGAAGGCTTGGGGGGGCAGACCCCTTTTGTCTCCCCAAACCTTCCAGACTCATGGGACTCAGGAGAGGGGATCAAATCCAGGCCACCCTCTGATATTAAAAGGGAAATCTCAATTGTGGTTTCCCCTTTAATATCAGTTGGGGGGGTTGTGATCCCCCTCTCCGCTGGCTTCCTTGGGTTTGGGAGGGTTGGGTGGACAAAAGGTGTCTGTCTCCCCCACCCTTCCGGACCCAGGAGAGCCATCGGAGAGGGGGATTCCCCCCCAACTCCGTTTTTAAAAGAGAAGTAACTGCTTGGTTTCTTCTCTTTAATATGGGGCGTGTGTGTGGGGAAGGGAATCCCCTCTCTGCCAGGTGCCCCCAAACCTTCCAGACTCATGGGACCCAGGAGAGGGGATCGAATCCAGGCCACCCTCTGATATTAAAAGGGAAATCTCAACTGGGGTTTCCCCTTTAATATCAGTGGGGGGATTGTGATCCCCCTCTCTGCTTGCTTCCTTGGGTTTGGGAGGGTTGGGTGGACAGACTGCCAGGTCCCCTGGAGTCAGGAGGGTTGGGGAGACAGACTCCTTTGGTCCTCCCAACCCTCCCAACCCCATGGGAGCCAGTAGAGAGGGGGAGCACAACACCCCCCTCCCAGTGATATTTAAGGGAAAACCCCGATTGGGAGCTTTAGGCGCCGTTGGGGAGGGGGGCTTTGGTTCCCACGGCTTGGCGGACTTGCTCTCCCGGTGTTTTTGTTTTATTTTTTGGGCACCGGCTTCCTCAGCGTTCTGCGTGCTCATGGCGTGCAGGACGCTGGGGCTTGTAGTTATGGGTTGGTGCTTTGTGTTTGTGCTGCGTTTTTTAAAAATGGTTTTCTTTTGATTGGCTGTAGTGCATTTCTGAATGCTGCACCGTGCGAGAGCCTCTCAGCCTGATTGGCTCTGGTGCGGCGCGACACAAGGAATATTGGGAAGTGAAGTTGTTTCCCTTTTTTTTTGCGTTTGTGGGGCTGTTGCCCCACTGCCGGTTTTCTGCAGGAAGGGTGAGTGCAGGCAAGTAGGGCGAGGCATAGCAACCTATAGCCAGTTCCAACGGTTAACCCTTGGTTTCATAGGTTAAGATGATCAATGCCCTTGATGACCATTTGGAGGCTGCAGCTGGTCCAGAATGCGGTGGTCCTGGTAGTGATGGGATGTGGGCGTTTTGTCCGTGCCTCATCTCTGCTTCGGGAGCTGCACTGGTTACCAGTTTGTCTCTGGGTGCAATTCAAGGTGCTGGTAATAACCTTTAAAGTCCTTCATGGTAGTGGGCCAGGTTACCTATGAGACCGCATCACCCCAAGAGAGTCTGCCCGCCCCACTAGGGCACACCGGAGGGGCTCTCTCAGTGTTCCATTGGCTAGAGGGGCCCACCTCTCTAGCACAAGGAGGAGGGCCTTCTCCGTGTCCACCCCAACCCTGTGGAACCTCCTGTCAGCAGACCTACGGCTACAGACAAAATTGCTGCCCTTTAGGAAAGGGTTGAAAACCTGGCTGGCAGGGCAAGTTTGGGGGGGGGGGGCTTGTTGGCTCTGTGAGAACTATATGTCCCTGTGAGAACTATATGTCCCTTTTATTTTTGGGTGGGAAGGGAGGGCCTTTTAAAGTCAGGATGGTCTTAAATAGTTTTTATTGAATTTTTAAAGGGGATTTTTATAATATTTATGTGTAATTGTGCCACTCTGAGTTGCCCTAGGGCAAGAGGGTGGTATTCAAATCCAAATAAATAAATAAAATTTATCTTTCTCATTTGTTTTGTTTCCTGTTGATGAATTAATAAAGATAATCATGATCATGATATGATAATAAATGTAAACATTATTAAACTAATTTGAGTGCAGGTTTGTGGATGATTGATTTTTCTTTTTCATGTCTTGTTGTTGCTCTCATTTAGAGTAAACTAGCATAGGTTGCCCGGCATTACCAGGCTGTTATAAACTGTGTTTAGATGTTTTGGGGTTTTTTGAGTAAAAAATAAACAGAGGATGCTACAAATGTTTATTTTTTATTTAACATATTTTTTTATTCTGTAAACTTTTGATTTATTGTTATTTTTTTGAGTTGTTTTTACTCTTGTGGCCTCTAGGTGGGGCTGTTAGCAAGAGGGCTGCTTTGAATCTTTTTGACTTGGTTTTAACTCTTCCAGGCTGCAGGTGGGGCTGATAGTAATAGTGTTGGATCTTTTTTTGTTTCACTTGTTTTTTCTCTCCTGGCCTCTAGGTGGGGCTTCTTCCAGTAAGTAGTCTTTGTTTCTTCATTTCTGTTCCAGTCTCGTAGAGGGAGGACTTGCTGGTGAGTTCTCTGTTTTTCTTTCTTCTGGGTTTTTTCTTTGTTTTTGTTTTTGTGGTGGTGGGCTGGGAGGTGTTTTGGTTTGTTCTTTTGTGGTTTGGTTGGGTTTTAGATTTGTTTAATTGGTTTGTTTATTTCTGGTTTGTTTCATTTTTGTGATTTCGTTGGTGTTTATTTGTGTAATTTGTGGTAGTTGTGTTATTAGAGTTAGGTATTTTCGTGTTGTAGTTAGGTGTTTTTTCTGTGCTTTTCTGGTATTGTGGATGTTTTTGTTTGTGGATTTTGTTGTTAACTTTTTTGTTTATTAATGCAATGGGGAAAAGGAGGAGCCGGCAGTCAGCTCACTCTTCCCCTGGTAAAGTTCGTTAGGTAAGTTGGGGGAGAAGGAGGCAGAGAAGAGCTATCTGCCTGACGATGGTTCTCTCCTCTCTGTCTCCTTTTTCTCCTGGCTTACCTAACCGGAGATCGGCAGGCAGCGATCCGTAAGGGGTGGTGCTCTTCCTTGCGGATTGCTGGCTGCTGCTTTTGTATTACCTCCACCGCTGTTTTGTGTTGGTTCTCGAAACAGTGGTGTCGGAAGGTTGACTCAGCCTTGCATCCTTCTGAGGTCAGTAAAATGAGTACCCAGGATGTTGGGGGCAAAATGCTAATTAACTTGTGAAGAGCCCAGAGAGTGCACCCTGCACTATGGGGAAGGATAGAAGTATGATTGCTTTGCATTGCTCTGTTTTCCTCTGCCCTTGCTTTTTTAATAATAATAATAATAATAATAATAATAATAATAATAATAATAATAATAATAATAATAATAATAATAATAATAATAATAATAATAATAATAATGATGATGATGATGATGATGATGATGATGATGTTGAGTGTCCAGCAGAGCTTTTACAGCTCTGGCAAAAATATATACATCATATTTTGGTGCATGACTCTACTAGTGACATTTCACCTACTGTATAAAGGCACACAAAAAGCTTTTTATTTAACACAAAATTACTCAGATGGTATATGATTCTCTCTCATTTTATTTTATCTTTTTCTTGAGTCCAGATACAAACTCAACATATCGATGATAACAAATGTTTAAGCTGTGTTTATGGGTGGCAGAGTGTTTGACAAGAAGGAGACAGAAGATATAAACATGTATGTTTGAGTACCATCTCGGCTTTTAGTGTACACAATATGGGAAGGCACATGTCTGATGCTTAAAATAGATCATTCAAAAGACACCTTATTTTATAAAGTTGTTTCTGTTTTAAAAAGAATTATTCCAAGTGATATTTATTAATGTGTTTTCATATAAAATGCCTCATGGTGTGAGTGGGAGACTTACTTCGCTGTTTTCTTGCTTTCTTTCAATAGCTACATACAGTCTGATATGTACCAATTATGACTACTTTAGAGGATTTAAACCAGGGGTTCCCAACCTTTTCAAGCTGGAGGCCAGATAATACTCTCTCAGTCAGCTTCAAGAGTCGGGTGGCCATTTTGTCCAAACATCTTCAAAGGGGGTGGCCATTTTGTTTCTCAAATGCACTTGGAGGGTTGGTGCTGTGAGCCAGATCCAGCCAACAGGCCTTAGGTTGGGAACCCCTGATTTAAGTTGATGGAGACAAGAGGACAAAAGGCTGTTGCACCTGCCTCGCCTTATGGAGAGATCCAGTAAAGACACCAGGGAGAACCAGCTGCAGACTCCTGGGTTCTTTTCTTCCTTGAGTCCATCTCAGGTGTAGTCCTCTGCTAAGATTGATATACCAAACAGTGCACATGGGCTCCCTGAACCCATCTGCTCTTATTCCATCACCAGTCCTGAGATACAATTCAAATCTAAGTCTGCTCTTGTGGACTGAAGACGGAGTACCATCCTGTCTTCAGACTCAGTCATTTTGTCTTTTGTCTGGTCAGCCATCTTGTCTTTCGATATAGTGCAGTAGATGCTCAAAATCCCCCACATGAAGACATCAGGATTTTGCATGTGCTAGTGGCACAGTAGGTAAAGTTAAAGTAAAGGTCATCCTTGCTCAAAAGCTAGTCATATCCGACTCTAGGGTTCAGTGCAAAAATTTACAAGTAGATAAATAAGTACCACTTCACTGGGAAAGGTAACAGACTTTTTGGAGGTTTAATTTGGAACATAAACTGATGGGAGTATTCTAGTTCATTTTGAACCTTTATTGGCATTTCCCTACCTAATCTACATATTGATAAGTCCTACCTGAGCTGGTTGGTTTGTAAACATTAACAGCTAGAGACTGAAACCTATCATAGATTTCCCCTAGCCTGGGGCAGAACCTCATGTACTCTGAAGCAGCAAAAGGTTTTATGTTGGCTTCCTAAATGGGTAGAGGTTTCTGTCACGTGAAATGGGGACTGTGATAGTGGGGTAATGGGCTATGTTATCTTTTTACTTATCTATAAAGATTAGATTCCAAATCTTAGTCACTTTATAGCATGATTTCATAGTATTTATTTAGAAGTAGATCTGTTCAGGTCAACCTGATCTTTTTTTTTACACTGAAGACAGTATAGTCTGAAACCTTAATTGCTCTTTTCTGTAACTTTTTCTCTTGAGGATTTTCTTTATCAGAGCACAAGAATGGTGATTACAGCATTTCCTAAGTGAATGCAGCAAAGGCCTTACAAGAAGCATTTCTTGTGACGCCTGTATTATATATGTCTTCTCCAGAGTTAAGAAATGACAATGTTTTGGATTACAACTCTGAGGAACCTCAAGGCAATATGGCAATTCTTCTAGCCTTTGGGAGGCTGCATGAACGTGGAATGCCATCAACACAACAGGGGGACCTGAAAGTTTTCACTATCTATGTTAATTGAATATCTATGATGGTTGTGTGCTGTACATTTCAAACTTTGGCTGCTTACTAGTAAGATCCTCCAGCTGTTTTTGCTGTGTTTCAGTGCAGTAATTTTCAAAATGGCATTCTACCATTTTATGTCTTACGCAGCAGCCACAGGCTATCATGCTTGCCACATTATGAACTTTGAAGGCAAACCTGCTGCCATATGTTTAAGGTTCATGCTGTGATTGAAGTCACATGGCATTTCTTTGAGGCAAGACTTTGAGAACTTTCTCTGTAGTAATGGAAAATGCAGCTAATTCTTACTTTTTGCCTCCCTCATGTGCAGTTAGCAGATGGTAACATTCATGAAAGCACCCTTAAAATATTATATAGAAAACACATACAATGAAGCTTTACTTTTCATTTTAAAAAGTGTAAATAACAAAAGAGTAGGTGGAGAAAGGTTTATATTCAGCTTCTCTGCTTTTAAGAGGCATTGAAAACATGCAGTGAAGCAAAGGATGAGATAGTTCTTAACAATGTCTCATCTTTATGACTTGAAAATCATGATTCTGTCTTCTATAGAAAATGCATGAATGAAGCATTCAATTTTATGAAACTAACAGAATAGATTTGCAAAAGAATGCTGAAAATATGAATCTGAAGAGAGTAAAAATAGCAATATTTCAAAGATGCAGGAGAAAATATTTGTACAGTTTAATATAATGTACAGTATTTTACTTGCTTCTTTTACGTTTGAAACTGAAAGGGGATTATTCAATATTTTTACTGTATATAATAAAAGCTTACAATTCTATTTACTAGGCTTGCTGTCTATTATGTTGTGCTAAGAATCTGTTCTTTCACTACAATGCATTGACTCATATATAGTATCTTTAGCTACATTACCTATTGGTTTCAATCTTATTGCTATGCAAGTACTTGAGACAATAACTTACATTAAAAAAAACACCCTGCATACCTGTAAAACCTTCACATTATCTCAAAAAGGCAAAAATATAATGAACTGGAAGAAACAAAGATACATAAAATTTGCAAGGACTTTCAGGCAATTCTGGTTGCATGGAAGAAACAAAAGAAGTCCAAAGTATTATTGCAAGCAATCACAACATTGTTACATAAAAACTGTGACTGCTGTACGCACAATTTAAGATTAAGTATGCAAAAAAAAAAACCACACACACCACTACATTTGTTCTTCAATTATAAGAGTAAAGTGCAGACAAAATAAGAAGGGGTATATGTCATACTAAGGTTAACAGATTTTAATTGTCTTCAATACTCGCTGGAAGAGTGTAGAGTTCCCCTCCCCAACTCTGTAACTGAGTAAATGGTGTGCAGATTAGAACCAACACACCTTGTACTGTTTAGAAGACATTCCAATCTGCTTTTTACCTGTAACATATGTGTGTTCACAGACCTTCCTTTCAACATTAACATGAATACAGACTCACATACACAAGGAGAAAAATGTGTGGCTATGACCAATGAGAGGGCAGTGCCCTACCTGTGTGATTTATCCATTTAAAGCCCATATAACAATCATTCTTCCACAACCACACAGATACACTAAATCCAAATAATGTGATAAATATTCAGCAAAGTTTAGACAAGAAAGCTGAGTGAGAGAACAAGTGGGGGGGGGGGGAACTATTGCAAAACACACAAAAGCAAGAAAACATTTTACTTCTTCATTCTAAAGCTCTGGAAAATGGCTGAAGGAGCAGATGCAAGGAAATTAGAGGTATATAGGAGTGCATTTCTGATATTGCATAACCAGTCACAGTAATATTATATAAGCCATGTCTGATAGGAATCCAAACAAATCATAGGGCTTTTGAATGAGTTCTTGAATATCAGACCATATTTTGGCAAAAAAATGGTAGACACTGTGGGCTTGTTCTATGCCCAGTTTAGACAAGGTTGGACAAGAACCTTCAGAAATCTATTTTCTGATTATTATTATTTTAAAAAAAAAATCATTTGTGTTTTAGGCTTTCTTTCGACAATCACTGAAGTAACACAAAATACAAGAAAGGGAGTCTCCTATGTCTTTGGTCTTTCATTTAAATATGAAAAGTTCATACCGAGTACTCACAATGAAATCTTGCAGTGAAGGGAGGCTAACTCAAAGCTCACCAAACAAAAATAGGGTAAGAACACACCCAGTCTATGCTGCATTTTCTAACCCATTGCCTCCATGACCTAGTACACACCATGAAATAAATCCATAAAGTTTTATTTCATTTTTCGAAAGTCATATATTTTAATCTCTAGCTTTTCCCAGAAGTGCACATCAATAGCAATTGTTCTTGGGACTCTTCCAAATACCTCCTTTAGCTCTCTTTATCAATCATCACAAAAGCTCTCTTTATCAATCATTACAACATTGTCCCTATTTTCTCATCGTTATTCTGTATTTCTACAACTTTTTGGATATTTGTGAAGTTAAAATTTCCTGTCAGGCAGATTACACACTTGATTTGGTAATTTTGCTTGTCTTTGCTTAATTTTACTCACTCAGCATGTTTTCAATGTCAAATGTGACAGAACAGGGTCAGAAAAGAGCAATTAGTCATAATTTATAACAAAAATAACAAGAAATGTTAAATGAGAAGAAGGTACGTGAAGCTGCTTATGACTCTCTTGAACCGAAGGATTAAAAAATGAAACAATCACCACCTACTGGTCAGAATTGTGTTGGTGTTAATTTATGGTTTGTATAATTTCTCAATAGCTGATGAAAGCTAGTTGTCAAGATACTGGTGTGCATTTCAGTTGTACGACTGATCATGCACCCATTTCTGTAACTAAGAGACACTCTGGCACATTACTTGTTAGCTGCCATTATCTCCAGCTGCCATTATCTCCATTGCAGTCATTCATGATGAATCTGAAGGACTCTTTAGTCATGTGCACCTGGCTGAATTCTCCTCCTCCTCCTTCTTGTGCCATATCTGATTCCAAATATAGGTAATAATCATGGCAATTAGCCGTGAAGGCTGTCCTGTGAATATAATGCCGTGACCTTTCATTTGCCTTCCACATCGCAGTGTGACACCTGATACAGCTCTGCAAGTCACTTTCTGGTGCTGAGCCCTTTTGGCATGCAAAATCCTCCTCAGCTTCAGGCCAGTATTGATAAACTGCTGCCTTCCATCAAGATGGATTCAAGTGGGATTTAATCCACTTGGGGACCATCACCCTTCCTTTTTAACTTTGCGAAGGCTGCTAGTCCTCAGGGTTGTCAGGTTAGTTAACTGTCACCTGACACTCGGTGTTGATTCTGTGGCAGTATAGTCTACTCTATTACCATAGCATGATAACCGGGCTGAATAGCTCAAGGGTTTAGGTACTTGGCTTCAGAGCTAGAAGTTGGGAGTTCAATTCATAACTCTACCCCCTGGGAGAAGAGCCAGCCTGTGTTGCTTTGGAGAAGTTGTACAGTCCCAGGAGAAGAGAATGCTAAATCCATTTCTGAGTACTTCTACCTAGAAAACCCTGAAAAACATTGTCATAAGTCATAATGGTCCTGACATGTCATTATTTATTATTAGTCATACAATAGCAGCATAAAACACATTGCAAACCACCTCACTGACATAAGAAGAACACATCATTAGCATAATAAAAAACTTTTTTAAAGTGTACTAATTTTTTGTAGTATTGGAGAAAATTGAATCTGAAATCAAATCTACTCCAGATTAGTACCAGGATAGGACCGTTAGAGTGTTCATTGTGGCTGCCATCAGAAACTAGCTGGCATAATTTCTAATAAGCTAAGAATGTGTTTATCTGGTAGGAACACCTTCTTAGTTCTTTAGAAACCATGCCAGCTATTAGAAGCACTATGTAGATTTGAAATACTCAATATACAATTAACTTTGTAAACTGAATATTTCAAATCTACGTAGCGCTGAAATGCACATTAAAAAGGCATATTTGTATTATATTCAGTTAATATTTTGCCCATTAAATGGCACAAAGAACAAGAATCAGATACAAATTTCTTCTATGGAGTATTTTGGTCTTTCCACCATTGGAAAACTTTGAAAACTTAGGAAATGATCTAGAAAATATTTTTCCCATATCTAGACTTAGATTTTTTTTTGAAAAAAGCTTTCCTTTTAGAGATATGAAGAATACTGGGAAATTTTCTTGTGCCTGACAATTTCCAAAATCCAACCATGTTGAGACTCTTTAAATCTAGATTTCCCTATCTAGCAGCAAGATTTCTTGGCTTCCTATAAAAAATGAGTTAATGGTCTTGTTTCCCCTATTTTTTACACTTGCCTTTGTCCTCTTATTTTGTGTAAGAGACTGCCAAACTCTGTGCATTTCAGTGGAGAACCTTTTGAATGACAGATGCTGTTTTGAACAGGAATTGTTATGATTCAGTAGAAATAATTCTTCTGGGGGAGGGGGAATGACCATTAAACATCAGAGAAATCCATGGAAATTTTATACAGATAAATTTCACTGCACGGATAAAATTTGCCTCCTCAGTTTCTTACTGAGAGCAAGAGACTTGTCTGCTCCTCTGTGGCTGGAGGAAAGACAATGCTGCTTATCCCAACCCTGTTTTCCACCTCCACTTGCTTTTTCCCAGGAGAGGGAAGCATAAAGCAAACAGGTTCAGAATGGAACCAATGGCTATCCCTTATTCATATCCAGGCATTCATCCATCTCCCTCCATCTGCCACTTTCCATGTACTGTATTTCATTGCAGGCACACACCCCAAAGAAAGACTCAGACACTGGTATATGGATAAAGGCATTGGGCCACTTTTATTGAATAATGCCCTAGTCCGAATTATAACTTTCAATTGGTGTATTCATCCAATTGTAATTCTTAAGGCAAGCAGGCCGCAGTAACACTGGTAAGGTTCCTCCCCAAATTTCCAATGGCAATTGGCTACAATGTATCCATTTGTATCAATTTGTTTGTTGACACAAACAAATTGTTGACCGGAGTCAATAAACTTTCTACTGACCCCACCCTCTGACGTGTATCCGTCAAATCACGGGGTGATGCATGCTGAAAAGCTCCTGCCATCACCCCTTGCCTGGTTCGTCGTTGACCGGTCAAAGCTATTACACCTGTACCTGTCTAAGTGTTGGCCAGTCAATTGCAAACCTGTCGGATACCTATGGGTCATAAATCTTTACCTTACCAGTGCTACCCGCCACACGGGGAGGCTTCAATGAAGACTCACTGCCCCTCTCCCCAGACCATCAGCTCGGTCAACAGGCCTGCTTGCAAACCTTCCAAAAAGAGGTTCATACCTCTAGCCGACAGGTGGACCCCATCCCCTGCATAAAGATCATAATTTTGTAGACTAATGGTGGGGTGTCGGATGACCATCCCCAAACCCTTGTCTGCCAAGAACCGGGCAACAGCCCTGTTCACCGAGCGGCGAGCGTGGTCAAGGGCACGGAGGTCAATACCTCCCCTGTAAGAATGACAGGGTATGATGTCCGACCATAGCAGCCTTGTGGACGGCCACACATAATGCAAATAAGCTAGGGCACTGCAAATCGTGAATTTTAAAGAAAGGCCAGTGACCTGGGTGAGGTCATTGCCCCCGAGGTACAGTACAAGGACATCAGGCGGTTCAGCATTCCTGATGGAAAACAGGAATGGCAACAGTTCCCGCCATCTCATTCCACGCTTACCGTACCAATGTATGCGTGTGGTTGCACGCAGTCCAAGCTGGGGTCCCCACTCTGTCGCCGCAGCATACTGCGCTGCCCAGTGCACGTGATTGTGGCCCACCAGCCATACTGCCACCGGTGTGCGGGTACACACAGGGTCTGTAAAAGAAGAAAGAGAATAATGACTTAACTGGTACTCATACCTGAAGATGGCGAACATATAATGTAAAACGCATAGATCCCCATCTTCCCATACGGCGTATATCAGCCCCAGAGTACCCAAATGCAGCCGCAGTGGATGCAGCACCTATCCTAAACGAATGGGTGCCGTAACGAGCCCCAGGGAGGCCAACACTGGATAGTGCCATACCGGTCACCTTCCAAAATTGAAATTTAGTAAGGGGAGACCCATCCTGGTGGCAGAAAAACGGGCCAGGGTGCATGCCACGCACTGCCAAGAACTCCTGTAGGGCACCAACCGGACAGATGTCTGCAATGGAACATCGTAGCAGTCTAACTCCACTGCCTATGCCATGCTGATCAACTTTTGAGGACTGTATCCTCAACTGAGCCCACTCATTAGAGACATAGACATCATCGAGTTCCAGTGCCCTACGAGTCGCATCCGCCTTAGACAGTAGTACCAATTCACTGATGCGGAGCGCTCCAAAGAAGGCCACCGTGGTAGCCGCGTGAAAAAGAGCCACCTCATACTTATCAAAACACAGATTATGCCAGCCTCGTGCAAGGTGGGTAAGCACCCCCGGTGAAATTGGGTGGCGAGTGTCCGGGCAGCGGCCACGTTCCCGTGTCCACCCCTCCAAAACATGTCGTATGCGGAAATCATTCACGCAGTCAGCAAAACCCCTCACCTTGGCCATAAATGCCAGTGCCGACAGCCTGGATGCTATAGTGCGAGGAGCCAAACCCTGACTGTGTAAATAAACCATAAATTGTAAAACTTGTTGGACTGGAATGGGCCACACTTCGGGCAACTGAAGTTGCACACAAAAGGTTCTAAATTGAATGAAAGCATGGTGATACGCCTTAAGCGTGCGAGGTGCCAAAGACATGCCGATCGCCCGGTTCACCTCTCCTTGCCAAATGTCCAAATCTCGGCCGGGAGTGGCGAGGGGAATTCCTCTGTTTCTGGAGCCAAGGCGCGGAACCGGGGGATCTGCAGGCAGGATAAAGCATCAGCAATATCATTATTAATACCTGGTACATGTCTGGCCTTAAAAAGCACATTCAGGCGTAGGCTACGTAACACAAACTGACGGACCAACGCCATCACTCTAGGTGACTTAGACATCTGAGTGTTGACAATGTGCACTACCGCCACATTGTCACACCAAAAATGGACCACTGAGTCGGCCCACTCCTCGCCCCATAGCATCAAAGCTCCCTGGATTGGAAAGAACTCAAGGAATGTAAGATCGCGGGGGCGATCCGTGCCCCGCCATGCTGGAGGCCATTGGCCATAAGCCCACCTCCCCTCAAAGTAAATCCCATATCCCAGGGAGCCGGAGGCATCCGACTGTACTTTGAATCTAGGGGAAACTAAAAGGTCGGATCTCCAAAAGGAGACCCCATTAAATTCCCGCAGGAATTTAAGCCAAACCAAAAGGTCAGCCCGCATGCCCCTGGTCAGTCAGACCCTATGATGGCGCTTTGACAGGCCAGACATGGCATCACATAGGCGCCACGCAAATGCTCTGCCGGGCATCACCACCCTGCAGGCAAAGTTAAGATGGCCATGAAGTACCTGAAGCTCAAGAAGTGACACTTTACGTTTGGCCAGCAAGGCCAAAATCATTGCGGAGATCCGGGTGACCTTGTCAATGGGTAACCGGGATGCCTGTGCGACCGTGTCAATTTCAATACCCAGAAATGTGAGCGTAGTGGATGGGCCCTCGGTCTTTTCGGGCGCTAAAGGGACACACAGTTCCCGCATTAGCGTCTGAAATGTAGTGAGGAGACGCGTGCACGTGTCCGAGCCCCGTTCACCCCCGAACAAAAAGTCATCGAGGTAATGGGCTACAGACCGAGACCCAGACCTGCGAACAAAGGCCCACTGAAGGAAGGTGCTAAAACGTTCAAATGCTGAACATGAAATAGAGCAGCCCAAAGGCATGGCCTTATCTACATAAAACTTCCCTTGGAATCTAGAACCCAATAGCTTAAAGTCCCTGGCAGTAATCGGAATGCCGATTTAATGTCACATTTTGCCAGGAGGGCACCAGGACCACAAGAGCGCACCATCCGTAGGGCTTGGTCAAAAGACGTATACCTGACCGAACAAAGGTCATCAGGAATAGCATCATTGACAGAGTAACCCGCCAGGTATGATAGATGGTGGATTAAACGAAATTCCCCCGGGGCCTTTTTAGGTACTAACCCCAGAGGGGAAACCTTCAGGTTGGGGAAGGGTGGTACAGAAAAGGGGCCCGCCACCCTCTTGGCCTCTACCTCTTTGGCAATACTCAGGGCAGCCACCTCCTCCCTACCCTTCAGAGAAATTGGGGGCATCTTGGGGTCCCCGCACTCCTTTGAATGGGATACGGAAGCCCCACTGGAAACCCTCTAGGAGGTACCTCGTGTCCTCCCTCCTTGGATAAGTTGAGAGCCATCGCTTCAACATATACACATTAACTGGGGAGGGGGCCTTTTGACTGGCTAGCTCCATGAGCAGAAGCTCTGCCCGCTCCTTGTCCACCTCTACCTCTGCCCCGTGACCCACCGGCCCGCGGGCACGTGGCGGCGGCATGGGTGCCAGCGCAAGAGGGACACTCGTGTTTATATTGGCACTGCCGCTTATTGCACACGCCATTAGCCGAGAAGCTCCAACACAGCAAGCGGGCTAGAACCCCCTGCCCCGCTAGCTGGCGGGGAGCCTGTGTTGGAGCAGCTCGCTGCACGGCATGGCCACAATGGTACCTATCCCCAGGCGCCAGACACGTGGTGGTCATGTACAAGAGCCACAATTTTTGACAGCGCTCATCCCATCTCATCTCGGGGTGTAGGGGCCCCCTCATTCTAAATTCCTCATTGTAAGCCAACCACGATGGGCCAGGGAAATCCACCAATGCCCTGTAAATATTGTCCAAATATTGGACCATAGGAATGGCCAGATCAGGCCGGGCCCTAAGGTATACCGCCATATAAATAAGATATGCTGGCAACCAGTTGGCCCAGGTGTGCGGTGGCTTACGAAGACGGGACAGCTCTTTGTCTCTGTCGTCCTGTCCCTCTCTCTCCTCCTTAGTGGGCTCACGGTTCAATAGGGAGAATATATCCATGTACTCCCCCCGCCAAATCTTTTCCCTCGTGACCTGGGACAAATGATCACCAAGGGGCAAGGAATAACCAGCCGTCGGCAAAGCCGTCACTGGCACATTAGGTATATGGGGTATACGCAGCGGGACCTGGACAGCCCCTGCAATGCCCGGCACTGCCCCAGGGGCGGAAACCCCCACCCTCAATGAGGTGCCATTTTGAAACCAAGGGGCACTGGGATAGACTGGTAACTGATGCCCACTCGCCTCAACTTGACGAGGCCAGGGCCACTGAACCCCACCACTGGAAGTGGGCTGTGATGTAGGTGCACTAATTTGAACCTGATATTCACTAGGTGCACCCCCGTGAGCTGCCCCCATTGGGGGTTCCGGCCCACGGCGGGCGTCGTAGCTCGCGACCGGAATCGAGCTCTGGGGCCACACCTGTCTGCTCCCTGTCTGCAGCTCTGGACGAACAGGGAGCTGTGAGACACCGGCAGGCGCAGGCCGGAGCGTCTCAAGCAGCTCAACCCGGCTGGCCGCCTGTTGCAGTGTGGCAGCTGTTGAGGTAGCCGGTGGACACGAAGGGCCCCCGGCAGAGAGAGAAGGGCCCCCTCCCATAGGGGGCTGTGCAATCCCCAAGGATGCCTCCAGCACTGCTAAACGTGCTAGTAAAGCATCCACTGCCACAGATCCCCCAGCATAAGGCAGGCCGGGTTGGCCGGAAGGCCCACTAGGCATTTGGAAAGGAACACCGAAGTGAGAGCCTGGGCCAGAATAGGGCCATGCCCAAAACTCGAACGGGTTGCGCACCCGCACCAGGCCCTCCCCTGCTGTCCTGACCCATGGCTGGCAACTGCGGGCCGAGGGCCGAAGCCCCTGAGGGGCCGGCCTGAGGCTGGCTTTTCAAGGCCGGCTGCCAAGTGCCAGCCTGAATCACCCCACCAGTATCGGTGGGCAAGGCTGGGATAGTGCCCTGCCGTGGGGGCGCAACCCTGGTCCTCCGACCTGATGGCTGCCCCCCGTCCTGCACAGGGCCCGAAAAAGTCCTCCCCTTTGGCCACGGTTTCATCGCCAGGGCCTTCCGCTTGGGAGGCATATCTTCGAAGAAAGAGCAGGATCCCTTTCCAGGGATCGAAAACCTAGTGCCAAAAGCACAGAGCAGCCAGCAAGCTAAAGGCTCTGTGCTAATCCTCCCTTCCCAGCTGGGAAGGATCAAGGGCTAAACAGCCAAAGACTATGGACAAACAGCGACGGAGAAAACTTCTCCTCTCTGTCGCTATTTCTAAAATGGCAGCTCGTCTGCCTCGTGGCCACCCCTTTTATAGAGGGGTGGCCACGCCCCCTAACTCACCCGGGTGTCTGAGTCCAGGGGGGGTGCAAAGAGTGCGGCGGCCATTTTGGCGCAGCCCTTTCATTCTCCTTAGACCATATCTTAACCAACAGGACAGATAAGACCAGGGTGCCAAAATGGATTGAGCTATAGCACTCAACAAGAAAACGAAGAGCAGAAACACATTGGCTGGAGAGCCAAAACTGCTGTTGCCATTGTGAGTTCAATCCTAGCTGTACTCAAGATTGACTCAGCCTTCCATTCTTCTGAGTTTGGTAAAATGAGTACGTAGCATGTTGTGGGCAAATTGCTAATTACCTTGTGAACTGCCTAGAGTACTCACTTAAGCACTATGGGGTGGTACATACCCATCAAGCGCAGCTCCGGAAAATAGGGAAATTACTGTGTGTGTGTATGCTCAGTAACCTGTTTGCATATGCAGAGAACCTCTTTGTGCATGCACAGAACCACTTTGCGATGGGTGCACATGCGCAGTAACTCCGGAATGAGCACTAAAATATGGGAAATCCTGGCCAATACAGGATACTTGACAGGTATGGTGTGGTATACAAGTGTAATTGTCATTGCTTCCTTCCAGCATATCATACATAGTTATTGCAAGCAATCAACACTGAAGTTTAGTAGTAAGCTATAACTAGAGTAGGCTTATTGAGTCAGTGGAATTCTGAAGGAACTGACTAAACAAACCCGCACTGGCTCTACAGGCCTACTCTCATTGTGGCTTATGAGGGACTGTGGTGGCTCAGTAGTTAAGAGGGTCGCCTTGTTAGCTGGAAGGTTGGTAAGTTGGCAGTTCAAGACCTGAGTACTGCATAATGAAATGAAGGCCCATCTCTATCCCAGCTCCTGCCAAACTAGCAGTTTGAAAGCAAGAAATTGCAAGTAGATAAATATAGACCACTTCTGTGGGAAAAGATCTTGGAGACATGAAAGAAGCCACATTCAGGCATCCCCTGAGCAGCGTTCCTCCAGCAAAAATTATTTCAATCCAGAAAGTACCTTTGTGTGCTTCTGACATGATAAAAAAAAACCACAGTGTGACTTATTACAGGTTTTTCAGCCACTGACTCATAATGCCAGGAGCTTTGTAGATTTGATTTGAGTTTTCTGTCACTTGAGATCTGTCCGTAACACTACCTCTTTCATTGCATCCAGTTCCAAAAAGCCAAATATCCTCCCTTAAGCAGAAGACTTAGCAGCAACTGTGTCAAGTCCTTGAATTGTCTTCACATCTCACACAAAGGCTCACAGTGACAAAAAATTAGCCATCTTAACAGGAAACTCTTGGAAGGAAATCTTAGGATTCCTTCCATGCCAATCAACCTTTAGGGAAAAAATCCTAAAGAAATCAATCATTCTAAACAAACTGAACAGGAGACTTTATCTCTACAAGCTTCAATTTAATAACAATGGAACAGTCGACAGAAAGGTTCTTGAACTTTTGCCTCTTAACTTTACAAAGTTAAATATACAATGTAGCCTAATAACAGCAAGTGTGTCATGCACTGATCTGATGTTTTATTTCAGTCTCTGTAGGTTTATTATATAGGAAGAGGGGAGGCAATGAAACTGGCTAAAATCAAATCTGATGCCCCAAAGGATACCCTACTCTGTGAAGCTCGTAAGAGATTTCTAAAGTTGACAGCCATGAGAAATCACTAAGCCAAGAGTTTAGGAAGATTTAAAAGAAACTGTACACTTTTACCGGAACAGCCTATCTAGCTATTCAACCACCAAGCTACAAAAAAGATAGATTATAAACCTATTGTGTGAAAGAAAGAGAATAATGTCTCAGAGTAGGAATGTATCTTTAACTTGGTTTGAAGTGACTGTGATCTTAGACCTTGGCTGACTCCAATAAAGCTTTACACTTGAGGCTAAGAGGCTAACAAACAGAGCAGTAAGGACTCCTCACTTTTTCACATGTCAAACAAAAAAGGTATCCTTTCTTTTCACTGTCTTGCTTTTCCAAATGTATGGTTATCATACATTTGGACTTTCATTCAGTCTTTCTGGAAAATTCACTTTTTCCCCCTTTGCTTTCTTGTATTCTTGTAAAGGAAGGTGACTTATATTTTTAAATGGCTAAGATGCTGACTAGAAGGTGGGAGGTCAGCAGTTTGATTCCTGAGTACTGCAGGACAGAACGAGCTCCCGTCTTTGTCCCAGCTCCTGCCAACCTAGCAGTTCAAAAGCAAAAAAATCACAAGTAGATAAATAGAGACTACTTCAGTGGGAAGGTAAAACAGCATGCCATGCATTCTGGTGTATAGTCATGCTTGCCACATGACCACGGAGACATCTGCAGAAGCAGACAGTGCTTGCTCTTCAGCTTTGAAACAGAGATGAGCACTGAACCTTAGAGTTGGATATGACTGGCTTTTGAGCAAAGTAAACCTTTATCTTTACTTAATCCAAGAATAAAGTAACACTGACAAAATCATGTTTCTTCTGGAGCTTTTGAATTGGTGCTTTTTTCTTGGTCATATTATTCCAAAGTTGTGTTCTGGGTCATGTAAGTATACGCCTATGTATGCACAAAGTCCATGTGCACATAAAGCTTGCTGTCTCTTAAAGCAGACCTCTGCAGTGAATCAGGTCAGGGGTACATTCATGTCTCCCTCCTTTTATGGCACATGTTGCCACTTCAATAATGTATGAATGTAATTACAAGTGACCCATCCCATGTCCAAAGAGAGATATTTAGCAAGAAGTCAAAGCTTGACAACACAACTGAGGTGAGGAGAGAAGTATTAATGGAATAGGTAAGGAGCAGAGATTTGTGATTACACTTTTCAAGGTTTTTAGGTAGAGAATACACAGAAGTGATTTATCATTCCCTTCTTCTGGAGGTGTCCTGGGACTATGTATGACCACCCAATCTGGGTCTTCTCCCAAGAGGAACAGTGGGGAATTGAATTTCTGACTCTGCAGCCAATAACCTAAACTGCTGAGCTATCCAGCCACCTCACTCATCCATAAGTTACTACTTGATGGTACATAAGAACAGGACTGAAAACTATTTAACTTACCTGCTGAAACAGGACACCATGAAAGCTTTCTTGATGCTACAAGCCATTTTCGTGTCATAGGAATTGAAGCAGCTTCACTGCATTTGAGTGTTAGCTTCTTGTGTAGAGAGTCTTCTACTCTCTCACCATTGCTATGTCAAAGCTCAGTTCCCTTTTCAACACATCTTTTACTGTTTCATGGTGTGCAATTACCATTGTTTGATCTAAAACTTTCATAATATGATTATTAAACAGAGAGAAGCGAGTTGACAAAGCAACCTTCTTTCCATACATAGGAAAAATAAAAGAGGCTGTCATCTGCAACATAGAATCCTATTAGCCTTTGACTGGAAGTGAAAATTCTGCAGACATCTTAATTGAACTGTCTACAATTAACCCTAGATCTTATTTCCAGAGATATGTCAGCTAATTTGGAACACAGAAGCATGCATGTAAAATTCAAATTAGATATCCTGGTGTTTCATTATTTTGCATTCACCCAATTTAAATTCCATCTGCCATTTAGTTGCCCAGTTGCCACACTGAGACAAGCACTTTAGAGCTCTACAAAGCATTATGTTGCTTTGACAAACATATTAATGGAACTCATTTATTAAGAATCAAGTCCTTGATACAAGTGCAGGTCTGATGATTTCACTTCTTATTTTTCTCCTTCTAGAGTACAACCTAGAGTAGAAATCCATTGGGTTTTTACAGGACTCTTCATGTTTTAATTACATCTAACCTCATCTGTGTAGCTTTGGGCAAGCTGCACAGTCCTAGGACATCATCAAAAGAAGAAAGTGACATATTGGAATTAACTTGTATCCGATTCTGATCAAGACTTTTTTCTTGATCATCCCAGAGTGTAAGACACATAATAATGGGCTCAAATTACAGTAACCCAGATATTGGTTGAACATAGAGAAAAACTTATTAACTATTAGAGCAGCACAACAGTGGAACCAATTAACTCAGGAGATGATGAGCACCTCAGTGCTGAAGGCATTCAATTGAAACTTGGACAACCATCTGTCAGATGTGCTTTGTGATTTGGATTTTTGCCTTGAGCTGGAGGTTGGACTCAATGTCTCATTGGTCCCTTTCAATTCAATTATTGTATGATCCTAATATTCCAGGATTTGACAAGAATGATGATGATGATGATGATTATACAAATTTACTATTAGCTTCACTGTCGAGGAATGGTATAAAATTAACAATGCAAGCCCTAACCAAGGGCCTAAGAACTATTAAGGTATCACCTAGCAGTTCCTAGTAGAGTTGTTTTTAGAGAGTTAGGATGTTCAGGTCCATAGATTGTCCATATAGAGCAAATTTGAAAACTTTAGTCCTTTCTTAGCCAATTCATAGCCACAGTTTGTTCCAGTTATAGTGGGAGCTAATGACAGCCCAGTTCTGTAGGATCCATTTCAGTGGTTAGAGGATGTGTTATACAGGTAGGTTGCTTTTAAGTTTTTGACCACCCATATATATTAGGGTTGATTTCTTCTAGGTCAATCTTAGAAGAAATCGACCCTGGCTGCTCATTGGAAGGGCAAATAGCAAAGATGAAGCTTAAGTACTTTGGACACCAAATGAGAAGAGAGGACACACTTGAGAAAGCATTGATGCTGGGAAAGGTGGAGGGCAAGAGAAGAAAAGGGCGGCCAAAGATGAGATGGCTGGATGGGATAGTGGACACAGTGGGCACAAAGCTGGGCGGGCTGAGGAGGATGGTGAGGACAGGGGTGCATGGAGGTCAATGGTCGTTGGGGTCGCAAAGGATCGAAATCGACTGTGCGACTGAACAACAACAACATCTTACTCATCATAGTCTATGCGGTAAACAGAAAGAACCTCCTCAAAAGTAATGTTATTTTTGAGCCAAAATTGGATGTACCCTGAGCAATGGCAACCTTATACTGGCTAATCTTTCTCACACTAGTTGAAGCGAATGAAACTACAGAAAGGTAGCTTCATTTTGGAAGTTTAAAGTTTGGCCTATACATGAAAGAAGAAGATCACTGTCTATGGAAAATTGGTGGATGGAAATAAAGATTTTGAAAAGGTGTAGTGGCCATTATCTTGAAAGAGACAGAAAGCACATCTGTACTTGAAAAATACATACCCTGGACCCAGAGGTTTTTGACATTAAGAAATGCTAACTACTTCTGAGAATTACCTTTGGAAGAAACATACTCCAGAGAGTGATTGACATTCAGCTGCAGATGGTCCTGAAGGAAATGGGTTACTTAGGATCCATGTCAGTATGAGTTTAGACTTAATTCTGGGATTGCATCAGGTTGTTTGCCTTGAGGGAAATCTTTACAGAAAAATAGATGGGGATACAACCTAATTTCTACTACTCATTCTCTCTGCAGTTTTTGATAACATCAATCATGTTATCCCCTTCAGTTATCCCCATGTGTTTATTATTAAAGTAACTGCTCCTCCTTCCTTGGTATGAATGTGTATGAATCATGTATGAAGCATTAGTATGCTTGGTATTTTGAGGTTCCCCCTTTCTTCATATTAAAGTGATAATGGGATGGAAAGATTATGATTCTATATACATAATTCAAACATATTTTTAAATAGTAACATTTGGATTGTAAAAAATTAACAGCCTATGTCTTCAGCCAGTTTATTGTACATTATTTTTAATTGTCCTCTTCTGTTCCTAATCTAGTTTATTGGGATCATATTTTTTTCTTCCTTCATTTTACTATTTTGTAGACACCCTAATAACCAAAGACATTTTTTCTGCTTCTTCTAGTATGATGTCTCACTTTAATGTGCCCACTCTCACACACAAAGTCCATACTTGGCCGAAACATCAGTTAAAATCTCTTATCTTTAATTTCCTTCCCTCTTTCCCCCAGAGGTAAATGTGTACATAATAAAGAAACAGATCTGTACATTTTGAAGCTGCCTACATAATACTACTTTTCATTTCCAGCATTTCTGAGCAGCACAGAATAAAGCAACTGAAACTGTTGGACAACATTTTGGGCCCGCTGTCTGATTGGCAGATCACAGAAAAGAAACATATCCCATGAGCCTCTCGGTGAGGTTGTTACTAACTGATTGAGTATTCACTTTCATGCCTTAAATCTCCAAAACCCAGGTGTGTTGTAGATTAGCACAACTTACAAGCAGTGTGTGGAGATTTATTATGATAATTGTTGCTTTAATTTTTTTATTTCCCTGAACTGAAAGATAATTAATGCCAGTGTGTGTCCTGGTATCTGACTCCCTTAATTGGCTCTGTGGTGCCTTGGGTGTTTGAAAATCCACTCACTTAAGGTTTTTGCCTCTTTTTTTCCTTTTGACTTGTTTTCCTGGAGCTGTTCATTAGTGCCTAAAATATTTGATTACATTTAATTGTGATGCCTTCAATTCGGTGCACCTGCTGCAATTTACATAGGGGGAATGGAAAGTTGCTGAAGCTTTTTTTCAAGTGAGAAGGGGGAATTAAATGTAGAAAGAATTCCCCAGTATAGGGTAATTGGGGTTAAATACAGAAACCAAATAAACATATTATATAGTTAATTTTTTTCCTATGGTGGCACCAAAAGTGTTTATACCTTAACAACTTCATCTTTCATTTTTTTTTTTAACATGCTTCTTCAAAGGCTTTCACCTCCTTGTCGACATCTGCACTTAGTTTCAACATAATCTCCTGTATTGAAAAGTCCAAGTGTTGTTCTTGCCAGCAGGGCAGCCTTGAGCCCCAATTCTGCTTAGAGATGTTTTATATTGCTTTTGTTTTGTGTTAAGCCTGTGTTCTTGCTTGCAGCATTTTGCTTATTCTAGTAGAGCAGTGTATATCAGCACCAGCAGTCTTCTGTTGGCGCTAACAAGAATTAACTGCTTGACAGAACGTTATTGGGACTGGGCAATGTTCTTCAGATTGACCATACCAACATTTAACATTTTACTATCCCCCCCCCCCATTTGGTGGGGATAGTAAACTAAGAAAATGCAGGATGATACATTTCAAAAAGGGGGAATATAGATCTGCATTGCTATTAAAGCACACAATTGCTTTTCATTTATCACCAAAGAGCAGTGCAAACCTCTAAAACTCCTTTTAAAGCATGACTTCATAGGAGAAGTAATTAAAGTGGTTTAAACACCCTTATAATATTAGTATTGCCCCACAAAACTTCATTTGAACCTTGCAGGGATAGAAAGTCAAGGAGCGCAAAAAAACCATATATTGTGTTAGTAGAATAATGTAACCCATTAAGACACATTTCTCACTGATATAGCTAAAGTATCATATGGTATTGCCATTAATTACAGCAAACATTTCTGAAAAATAAATAATAAACACACACAACTTGACTCTTAAGTCTTCTCTGACTCACTCATGAGCCATCATCATTTTAGAATATTTGTTCCTCCATGTTCTAGGAATCTGCAAGGATACAAATGCAATTTATGTTTAAAGCCAAAATTTGGTACAAATATACTTGATCACTATTGAAGTGTGAAGTGCTCACATACTTTGATGTATTTGGAATGACAATAGAGTCATTCCCTGGCAAAATCTGGAGTCTCAAACAGATGCAATCATCTTACTCTGATAGTTAACAACTTTTGAAACTTTTAAATATTTAATATTCAAAAGCTGAGACAAATTATTATACCGTGTCTTATATGTGAAGAATTCTACATGTATTTATGTGTTTGAAAGATATTTGGCAATAACTTTTACATTTTGCTTACTATATTTTTATGTTGTGTATATTTATACACATTTTAAAAAGATGTTATCTATGTCTTACTTTTTGAAGTTGAATTGAATTATGGTAGCAATGTGCAGTATGACATTTGCTGAAAAGAATTAATGCTAGTGTCACCATGTGACAGGAAGAACAGTCAAAGAAAATGGTGAACACATGGTTGTTGTTAAAGGAGTGCAAGACCATTTTGAAGAATTGCAGTTGAGTTTTCCACTCCTTGATTTCTGCCTATGGGGCTTCCTTCATACTTAAAGGATGTGGTGTACTGTAAAGAAAAACTGGCTACAATGGCAATATTTCGGGAAGGAATTGAAATGGCATGCACAGCAATATAAGTGGACACTTTGGTCAAAGTTGTTCAAACAGTAGTTCACTGTAATCAGTGAAGTGTCTGGATGCTGATGGTAATCACTTTGAGCACCTCTTGTAATTTCAGAAATCAAACATGACTTGTAATCATCTATTGTTATCAGAATATAGTGAGTATTACAATTTTAATAAAGTTTTTCCTTTCTTAAAATGTGTATAAATTTTGGCAACCTCTGAATATGTATATTGCATTGGCATGTGCATTTTTAATACAAGTAGGTAAAGGTCACCCTTGCTCAAAAGCCAGTCATATCCAACTCTAGGGTGTGGTACTCATCTCTGTTTACAGCCAAAGAGCCAGTGTTGTCTGCTTCTGCAGATGTTTCCGTGGTCACGTGGCAGACATGACTAGAACCAGGGTGCATGGAACATTGTTACTTTCCTCACCAAAGTGGTCCCTATTTATCAACTTGCAATTTACTGCTTTCTAACTGCTTGGCTGGCAGGAGCTGGGACAGATAACTGGTGCTCACTCTGTCATGCATCACTTGGGTCTCAACCTGCTGACCTTCCAGTTACACTCAGTATCTTAACCACTCAGCCACCCAGGGCCGGATTTAAGGATAGGCTTCCTAGGCTGCAGCCTATGGGCCCGCACCACAAAGGGTGATTCTACGTCAATTTTTAAAGTCAGGTTTTTTTGTTTTAGTAAATAAATAGTATAAAAGTTTGGTGATCGTAATCATCATTTATCATTTACATTTGGTATAACTTAATGTGGTGTTTGGGTGTTTGATCAGCCGAACAAGAATATCTCCTCCCACTGTCTGCCAGACGGAAGTTTCGCGAAGCGCAATTAGCGCATACTGTTTCATATTAAGACGTTTTCAATACAGCAAAATAAAGTTATAATAAGTTGTTTTTCCCCCGTTTAATCTAGTACCTTAATTATGTTCAGTTCTTTTCATTTTTATCATCTCATGAATTCATCTAATTCTAAATACTGTATAGACATGTTGTATGTAAATTTTCTATAATTTTATAATAAACTTTAAAGGTTTATTTTTCAGTTTTTAATTGGATAATTGCTGAAAATGCAATTTTTGTAGGTTAATTTTAAAAAATACTTTCCCCGGTAGGGCCCGTGCCACGGGTTCAGTCTAGGGGCCCACAGATCCTAAATACGGCACTGCAGCCACCACAGTCCCTACTTTGATAGAAGTACTATTGCCAGGTATATGCATTTAGAAAATGTAAATCTAGTTTAAAAGTAAATGATTTTCCTCCATCCCTAGTTTTGCTACATAAAACATTCACAAGGTTGGCTCCACTGATGAACTCCAGCTATGGGAGCAAGACGTTACCCGCCACCCTGGGAGGAGATGGATAGCTCTGAAAATCCCTGCTGGTGTTGCCAATGTGATCAGGCTGGAATTGAAGACTGGCTGCCTTATATAAGGCAGGGCCACCCTCATTCTTGGCCCTTCTTCGAGATGCTTGACCCACCTACTTATGTCCAATAAGTCAAAAATTGATTATACAAAAGCCTGCAGAACACAACTGTGGTGTTACCTTGGTGGTATGAGGTAGCACTAAAGAATTCTCAGGTTCACCACCCTTCCATTTGATTCATCCTTGCCTCATGTAACAGCCATTCCTATCGTTTTTGTCTGTCTCCTCAACAAATATCTGAGAAATGCTTAGCCAAATATATTGGTCCCTATTTATTTATTTATTTATTTATTTATTTTATTTGGGCATTTATATCCCACCCTTCTGGGGCAGGCGCCACCCAGAGTGGCTAACAGAATAAAAGGAGAAAGCTCTTTAAAACCAAAAGAAAGCAATCTCCACACAACACAATACATAATACAAAAGATAAAATATACAATAAAATACCTACACAATCTTAAAAAAACTAGAACCCTCCAGTCCCTGTATACTCTGTACAGAAGAAGACAACATTTCAGATGGAAAAAATGTATACAGAAATATTCCAGCATGTCTAATTGTTCATTTTGCCAGCTGTCTGTGATGACACCTTTGCAGAACTGAGAATCGGTTAAAACAAATATAGAAGAAGAAGGCGATACCTATTTTGGATCTATTTTGTGCCTATCTTATTTTAGTGATCCAAAATAGGTATTGCCTTCTTCTTCTACATTTGTATATGGATCACATGGCTGATTTGTTTGTTTTATGAAACTTCAGTTAAAGCAGTTATTCTCTGGTCCATCCATTCAAGTGTGTGTGTGTGTGTGTGTGTGTGTGTGTGTGTGTGTGTGTGTGTGTGTGTGTGTGTGTGTGCACGCATGTGCATGTATGTGTGTGTGTGTGTGTGTTAGAGAGAGAGAGAGAGAAATACACTGTAGTCTTTATAGTTAATTAAAAGAAAGGAAGAAGAATGCAAGCGTGGCACCAAAATGGCCACCACGCTCCTTGCGGGGGCCCCCCACCCGGACTCAGACATCCGGGTCAGTTAGGGGGCGTGGCCATCCCTCTATAAAAGGGGTGGCCACGAGGCAGCCTCGCTGCCATTTTAAAAGAGAAGTGACAGAGCGGAGAAGTTCGCTCCGACGCTGCTCCCCGGTTCGCTCGACCTTTTTCTCAAACGTTGATCGGAGGATATCTCTCCTCCGATCAGTGCCTGCTTGGGAGCTATGGCACCCAAGCGTAAGTTATGGTGGCCACTGGGCCGCGACTTACGGGGAGGGCTCGGCCCAACCCCTCGACTCAACCACTGGGCCGGAGGGCTCGGGTGGCTGCCCAACAGGTGGGTGGCGGGGTGATTATCCCCACTGTCACCAATGAGGGTGAACAGACCTTGGCCTGCCTGCCCAGTCAGAAGACTTGGGCAGGGGCTGTGTGGGCCTGCTCCCCTGGGGTTTCTACCCCTCTCCAACTCTTGCTCATGGGGCATAGCGGCCCATTTTGGCACGGCGCAGGATTACGCCCCACCGTTACACCGGCCCCCCATGGGCTGGATTATTGGGCATGGCCCTATTCTGGCCAGGGATTGCCACATGGTTTTATCCCTCCACCCGCTCGTCAAGTCCCTGGCGGGCCATCCGGCCCACCCGGCCCACCTTATTCTGGTGGGTCTGACATTGGGGATGCCCTCCTTGCCCTCGTATCAGCACTTGGGGCATCTATGGAAATTGCTCCACCACCTTCAGATGGTTGGCTTGCCAGCTCTTCGGATCCGGCCCACGTTCCGGCCACGGCCGTGCAGCGGGCCGCCAACAGGGTTGAGCTGCTGGAGGCCATCAGGCCAGTGCAGGCTGGCGCCTCGCAGCTCCCCATCAGGCCATTACAGCAGGGCATTCCACCGGGGAACGGTCCTGCTTGGCATGGACACATGGAGACACAGAGCTCGATGGCCATCACGAGCTCCGATGCCCACCACGGGGCGGAAACCCCAGTGGGGGCGGCCTGTGGGGGTGCACCGAGTGAGTATCCTGGTCAAATCAGCACACCTGTGACACTAGCTCATAACACTGGGGGGGGGGGGTACAGTGGCCATGGCTGCAACAGGCCAATTACACCCAGGTTCTTACAGGGGTGACTGCCCCAATGCTTCCCCTTTACTTCTCAGGGGTCCGATAGGGCCTATTATAGTTTCCCCACTCCAATCCGTGCCAACGGTGGCCCTGACAGCGGCCCTGTCAATGGCCGGTTACTCCCTACCCCTGGGTGACCATTTATCCCGGGCTATTAGGGAGAAGATATGGCGTGGGGAATATATTCACATTTTCCCCCTCCTGCAACATGAACTCACTGAGGAGGAGATGGAGGGGCAGGATGACAGGGACAAGGAGTTGTCCCATCGCCGTAAGCTGCCTCGCAATGGGGCCAATTGGTTACCGGCCTATTTGGTATCCATGGCAGGATATATAAGGGCCCATCATGATTTGGCCATCCCAATGGTTCAGTACTTGGACAATATTTACCGGGCCGTGGTTGATTTCCCTGGCCCATCATGGTTGGCCTATGACGAAGAACTTAGGATGAGGGCGGCCCTTCACCCTGAGATGCGGAGCAACTAGCCCTGCTACCAGTTGTGGCTAATATATATGACTCCTACGTGGCCAGCGCCTATGCTCCGTACGAAGAGTCTAATTTCAGGCAACTACCTCGGTGGCTTTCTTTGGGGCTCTCAGATTAAGTGAGCTGGCACCACTTTCAACAAGGGACATGTTCTGCAGGGCACTGGAACTGGAAGATGTGTCGCTCGACCAGGAGTGGGCTCTGTGAAGGATTCGCTCCTCAAGGGCCGGTTAGCGGGGAAAGGGTAGTAGCTCGTGCTGCCATATGTCCGGTTGGTGCCCCACATGTGTTTGTGGCAGCACGTAGTTCACGCCCTGGCCTGTTGTCCTGCTACCAAGATGGGTCTCCCCTTACTGAATTACAATTGGTACCCATTCGTTCCGGATAGGTGCTGCATCAAGTGCGGCTGCATTTGGGTATTTGGAGCCTGACATACGTTGCATGGGCAGGTGGGGATTTGCGCCTTTTTTCTCCGTCTGTTCGTCCCTTCACTGCATGAATGCCTTGTTCTGCCCTCAATTCTATCTCCTTATCTTACAGACCTTATGCGTTTCCGCAAACTGGTGCCAGTGTGGCTTGTGGGGCCACAATTTATGTGCAAAGGGCAGCACAGTATGCTGCTTTGTCAGAATGGGGCCCCCATCTCGGGCTACGTGTAACCGCGCATATGCAGTGGTATGGTGTGCACAACATAAGGTGGCGGGAACTGTTGCCATTCCTGATGTCCATTGGGGATGCTGGACTGCCAGATGTTTTAATTCTGCACCTCGGAGGCGATGATCTTGCACAGATCATTAGCCTGGACTTAAAGACTTCCGAGAGCAGTGACCTGGTGTTTCTTTACCATTTATGGCCGTACACACGGTTGCTATGGTCATACATCGTGCCGAGGCACTATTATATGGGAGGCATTGACCTCCGCGGTTGGACCTCGCCCGGCAGTCAGTGAACAGGGCTGTTGCCTGGTTCCTTATCCAGAATGGCTTGGGGGACAGTCATTCGTCATCCGGGGATAGGGTTACAGGAATTTAGTCTGTATTCTGGAGATGGGGTTCACCTGTCAGCAAGAGGATGGACCTCTTTTGAATGACATACAAGAGGGCCTGGTGACCGAATTGTCAGTCAAGGGAGGCGGATCTCTGATGCGATTTTGGCAATATTCGCCAAGTGTAAGGTGCTTCTCCAGGAGTTGCAGGTGATTCACGGCCACCTCAACTTCGCCTGCAGAGTGGTAACACCAGGCAGAGCCTTTGCCAGGTGTCTGGGTGACACTATGGAGGGTCTTTATAAACAACACTGCAGGGTACGGCTGACTATGGGGTTTACGAGCAGACCTGTCGGTTTGGCTCACATTCCTGCAGGACTTTAATGGCGTCTCCTTTTGGAGATCTGAGCTTATGGTCAGCCCCAGTTCCAAGTACAGTCAGATGCCTCCGGCTCCCTGGAGTATGGGATTTATTTTGAAGGACAGTGTGCCTATGATCAATGGCCCCAGGGATGGCAGGGCACGGATCGCTTACGCGATCTTACGTTCCTGGAGTTTTCCAATTTTGGGTGTCCTTTATGCTCTGGGGGGACAGGTGGGCTAATTCTGTGGTTCACTTTTAGTGTGACAATGCTGCAGTGGTGCACATTGTCAATGCCCAAACATCTAAATCCCCCGGAGTCATGGCCTTAGTTCGCCAATTGTTCTTAGGTCCGTGCGCTTTAATGTGCTCCTTAGGGCCGGACATGTGTCAGGCATTAATAACGATATTGCCGATGCTTTATCCCGTCTGCAGATCTCCTGGTTCCGTGCCTTGGCTCCAGACGCAGAGGAACTTCCCTCTCCATTCCCGGCCGAGATATGGACATTTAGTGAGGAGAGGTGAACCGGGCGATCGGCATGTCTTTGGCACCTTGCACACGTAAGGCGTATCAGCAGACACTCCTTCACGTTAGGACCTTTTGTAGGCAAAGGCAGTTGCCTGAAATGTGGCCGATACCGGTCGACCAGGTTTTACAGTTTATGGTGCACCTTCATGATCTGGGATTGGCCCCACGCACCATTGCCACCAGGCCTTGGCATTCATGCCCAAGGCACGGGGCTTTACTGACTGTGTGAGTGACTTCCGCATATGCCATGTATTGGAAGGGTGGACACGTGGACGTGGACGCCGCCCGGACACACGCCACCCTGTTTTACCAGGTATTCTGACCCACCTTGCACGAGGTTGGCATAGACTGTGTTACAATAGGTAAGTGGAGTCTTTTTTCCATGCAGCTACCACCGTAGCTTTCTCTGCAGCTCTGCGAATCAGCGAGCTGGTCCCATGGTCAAAGGGGGACGTGTCTCGTAGGGCACTGGAACTCGACGATGTGTCTATCAACCAGGAGTGGGCTCAGTTGAGGATTTGTTCCTCAAAGGCCGATCAGCATGGAGTAGGCAGTGGTGTTATACTGCTACGATGTACATTTGCTGACATCTGTCCGGTTGGTGCCCTACATGCAATTTTGGCAGTGCCTGCTGCACGCCCTGGCCCATTGTTTTGCCACCAGGATGGGTCTCCCCTTACCAAATTTCAGTTCTGGAGGGTGACCGGTACCGCACTTCACAGTGTGGGGCTCGTTATGGCACCCATTCATTCAGGATAGGCGCCGCATTGACTGCGGCTGCGTTGGGGTACTCTGAGGCTGATATATGTTGGATGGGCAGGAGGGGGTCCACACGTTTTATCCTTATATGTACGTCCCCTCACTGTATGAGTACCTAGTTATGTCCTTAATTCCTTTTCCTTCTTTTACAGACCCTGTGTGTCTACGCACACCAGTGGCAGTGTGGCTGGTGGGCCGCAGTTATGTACACTGGGCGGCACAGTATGATGCATCATTGGAGTGGGGACCCCATCTCGGGCTGCGTGCATCTGCACGTATGCGGTGGTATGGTATGCGCGGCATGAGATGGCGGGAACTGTTGCCATTCCTGATGTCCATCAGGGATGCTGGACCGCCTGATGTTCTGATTCTGCACCTCGGCGAAAATGATCTCGCACAGATCACTGGCCTTTCCTTTAAATGTCGATGTGCAGTGACCTGACGTTTCTATATCATTTATGGCCGTACACACGGTTGCTATGGTCTGACATCGTGCTGAGACACTGTTTTAGAGGAGGCATGGATCTCCGTGGTTTGGACCGTGCCCGGCAGTCAGTGAACAGGGCTGTTGCCCAGTTTCTTGTTGAGAATGGCTTGGGGACAGCCATTCGACACCCGGGGATAGGGTTACAGGATTTTAGCCTGTATACAGGAGATGGGGTCCACCTGTCGGCCAGATGTATGAACCTCTTTCTGGAGGACGTGCAAGTGGGCCTGGTGACCGAGCTGACTGTCGGGGGGGGGGGGGGGGCGGTGAGTCATCATGGATGCCTCTCCGTGTGGCGGGTAGCACTGGTAAGGTAAAGATTTATGACCCATAGGTGTCCGGCAGGTTCGCAATTGACTTTCCAACACGTAGATAGGTACAGGGGAAACAGGATTGGCTGGTCAAGGGCGAACCATGAAAGGGGTGGTGCTAGGAGCTTCACAGCCTGCATCACCTTTATATTTGGATGGATACATGTCATAGGGTGGGGTCAGTAGATAGTATATTGACTTCGGTCAACAATTTGTTTGTGTCAACAAACAAATTGATACAAATTGATACATGTAGCCAATAGCCATTGGCATTTTGGGTGGAACCTTACCAGTGCTACTGCGACCTGCTTGCCTTAAAGAATTACAATTGGATGATACACCAATTGAAAGTGATAATTCGGACTAGGGCATAATTCAATAAAAATGGCCCAATGCCTTTAATCCAATACCGGTGTCCAAGTCTTTATTTGGGTGGGTGCGCCTGCAAAGTATGGCAATGAAGGAAATAATCTTCTGCCTTAATAAATTATGGTCTACTGCACTGATACAAACAGCTATTCCGGAGATTATTTGGATGGCAATAATGTAAT
This sequence comes from Bradypodion ventrale, assembly GCA_035047345.1. Classification (NCBI taxonomy): domain Eukaryota; kingdom Metazoa; phylum Chordata; class Lepidosauria; order Squamata; family Chamaeleonidae; genus Bradypodion; species Bradypodion ventrale. Next base: position 283,909,357 of record JAWDJE010000002.1, on the reverse strand, counting down.
TGCATAAATAGGCTAGCCCTAGTTGGTGAGTTTAGGAGAATGAAAAGAAGAGTGAAAAGCAGCAGTCATGGTTGTTGTAGCATGTGGCGTGTGGTGAATAATTGATCATCCTTTCCTTCTGTCTGATGAATTCACTAATTCTCTCAGTGCCACTCTTCTACAAGCATCACGATCACTATTAAACCAGCAGAGAAGCCCAAGGACCCCTTGAGAGTTCCTACCATTTGAGATATCTTTTTAAAGCATTGAATGAAAAACTAAAAGCTGAAGAAAGAAAATGACATTAAAATCTTCACCTTTGCCACACGCTGTAGAGTTTCGCTCGACAGGCACTTTCCCACATCCAAATGCTGTGCACAGTGCTTCAGAAAACCAACAAAAAGAAATACAAACTCCTCACACACATACCTGTCAAATTTTGGTGTTGAAAAAAGGGAAATTTTGGCCACACCCCTCTGTGGGTGTGGCCATGTGACTTGCTGGGCTCAAGTCATGCCTGCCACATGACCATGACAATTTCTGCAAACACAAACAGCACTGGCTCTTTGGCTGTAAATGGAGATGAGCACTGCACCCTATAGTTGGATATGACTGGCAGATTTTACTTTCTTAGGATCAAAGATCTGATGCTTGGGAAACGAGCTATGAGAAACCTGGGGAACATAGTGAAAAGTAGACGCATCACCTTGCAAACAAAAAATTGCATAGTCAAAGCAATGGTATTCCCAGTGGTAATGCATGGGTGTGAGAGCTGGACCATTAGGAAAGCTGAGTGCAGAAAAATAGATGCCTTTGAAATGTAGTGTTAGAAATAGGTCGATCCTAGAAGAAATCAACCCTGACTGTTCATTAAAGGTCAAATAGTAAAAATGATGCTAAAGTACTTTGGACATCAAATGAGAAGAGAGGATTCACTTGAGAAAGCCTTAATGCTGGGAAAGGTGGAGGACAAATGAAGGGGGTGGCCAAAAATAAGATGGCTAGATGGTATTGTAGATGCAATGGGCACAAAGCTGTGTGGGCCAAAGAACCCTTTCCCCATTTTCTTGGGGGACTTTTGTTTTGTTTTCTTTCTTGTTTGCTCAGTGGCTTAAGTGACTAAGATGCTGACTGGGAGGCAGAAGGTCAGCAGTTCAATTCCCGAGTACTGCAGGACAGAATGAGCTCCCATCTTTGTCCCAGCTCCTGCCATCCTAGCAGTTCGAAAGCAAGAAATTGCAAGTAGATAAATAGGGACCACTTTGGTGGGAAGGTAACAGCGTTCCGTGTGCTTTGGTGTCTAGTCATGCCTGCCACATGACTACGGAAATGTCTGCAGACGCAGACAACACTGGCTCTTCGGCTTTGAAACAGAGATGAGCACTGAACCCTAGAGTCGGATACGATTGGCTTTTGAGCAAGGGCGACCCTTTACCTTTACCTAACTCAGATCCCCTTACACAACAGTACAAGCACACACACACACCTCCCAAGTTAACTCTAGAACAGAAACGGAACACACTCCCTCTCTCTCTCATATAGTGTAGGACTCTCTGACTGTGATGGTGAACCTTGGCACTCCAGAAATGACTGTCTTTCAAGCAAGGGAAACCTTTCCCTTTAGCATATAGTGATCAAGCACTCCCCCCAACCCCCTCCCAAGTTAACTCTAGAACAGAAACGGAACACCCCCCTCTCTGTCTCTCTCATATAGTTTAGGAATCTCTGACTGTGATGGCGAACCTTGGCACTCTGGAAATGACCGTCTTTCGAGCAAAGGAAACCTTTACCTTTAGCATATAGTGAGCAAGCACCATCCCCCACCCCACCCCACCCCTCCCAAGTTAACTCTAGAACTCTAGAAACGGAATTCTCCAGCCAGGACAGAGGCAGGGGGCAGAAACAGCTCAAAAAAGCATGAGAGTGTGAGAGAATTCTCTGTCCCCAGACCAAGAGCTGATTTGCCCCTGCATATATGAAATATTGCTCACCTCTAGAGTAGACTCCCGTCCCTCCCAGCATGAAACGAAGCCGCCATATTGGCATGTGACTGGCAGGAAAATGAAAGAGAAACTAACTACAGAATACACACACCCCCACCTTCTCTCTCCTCTTCCACAAGCAAAAAGCCACACAGCGACCTCTGGTAGCCGGAAAAAAAATACTGCAGCTTTTCCTGTGAGGGCTCCGGTCAGGATATTTCTTTTTTAAAAATAAGGGAAAATACGGGGATATCAATAAAATGGGAGGGGGTGGGACGAGGGGTAAAAATAAGGGGTTTTCCCAGGTAAAACGGGATGGTTGACAGGAATGCTCATACATGTTTGGTTGATGGTACCTCTGGATTAAAATCAAAATATACTGAGTTTTTAAAAGAGTGTGCAATGTCAATGAAGGTAGTCAAGCTTGGAATTTTGCATGAAATACATGGGTACCTCCCGCTTGCACTCCTCTGTGCCTTGCCACTGCCAGGAGGAGGAGGAGGAGATGGTCCGAGCCAGGTGGGGCCACTTGGAGACACTCGCCTGCCTTGTTCTGGGCCCCTCCCACCAGGGAAATGACTTTGCTGCTCTGTTTGATGCTTCATGGTAATTTGAATTTGTAAAGTGTATTATTGTCTATTTTGGTTTTTTTATATATATACTGCTTTATTGTGTATTTTGAACTATGTATTGTGTTTTATTTTGTATACCTTACTAGCTGTGTATTTTTGGACTTTATTGTGTACCTATTGGATGTAAAACCGCTTTGAGTAGCCCGCTGGGCTGAAAAAAGTGGTATATAAATTAAACTTTATTATTATTATTATTATTATTATTATTATTATTATTATTATTATTATTATTATTATTATTATTATTATTATTATTATTATTATTATTATTATTATTATTATTATTATTATTACCACCTTATACCCATAGAGCAGTGATGGGCACAAAAAAAATTACTATCACACCATGGGCGTGGCCTAACTGGTGGGTATGGCCTAATTTGTGGTATGTGACTGGGTGGCCAATCTAGTCATGCCTGCCACATAGCCCATGAAAACATCTGCAAACACAGACAGCACTTGCTCTTTGGCTGTAAATGGAGATGAGCACTGCACCCTAGAGTCAGATATAACTGGCTTTTGAGCAAGGGCAACCTTTACCTTTACCTATTGTTAGATCCAAAGCTGCCAGTCATATCTGACTCTAGGGTTCATTGCTCATCTGTTTGTAGCCAAAGAGTCAGCACTGTCTGTTTGTAGATGTTTCTGTGGACATGTGGCAGGCATGACTAAAGACACCAGAATGTTGTTACCTTTCCCACCAAAGTGGTCCCTATTTATCAACTTATGGTTGCCAGGAGCTGGGACAGAGATGAGAGCTCAAACGGTCACGTCGGCCTTCCAGCTAACAAGGCAAGCTTCTTAACCACTGAGCTCAAGTGGCTAAGGCTCTGACTGGAAGGTGGCAGGTCAGCAGTTGGAGACCCAAGTCCTGGATGTTGGAGTGAGCCCCCGTCTCTGTCCCAGTTCTTGCCAACCTAGCAGTTTGAAAGCAAGAAATTGCAAGTGGATAAATAGGGACTACTTTGGTGGGAAGGTAAACAGCATTCCGTGCACTCTGGTGTCTAGCCATGCCTGCCACATGACCATGGAAACATCTGCAGAAGCAGACAGCACTGGCTCTTCGGCTTTGAAACAGAGATGAGCAACCTGAACCCTAGTATGGGATACGACTGGTTTTCAAGCATGGTAAATGTATCCCTAGCTTGAAAGCCAGTCATATCCAACTCTAGGGTTCATTGGTCATCTCTGTTTTACCATAGAGCTTCCTGGGGTTGCTGCAATCTACCTCGAAGAAGCAGCGAGTTTTTAAGGTGCCACAACATTTTTGTTTACTCTCTAATATGCTTGCACAGAATAAAATGGCTAGCAATTCTAAAGATTTATTCTGTGCAAGCAGATCAGGAGGTAAACAAAACAAAAACACAAAAATGTTGTGGCACCTTAAAGACTCACTGCCACCGCTTTAGCCCTTTAGCCTCTGCTCCCCTCTACACACACAGAGAGAGAGAGAGGAAGTAAACAAAAGAAAAGGACACACTTACCCAGAAGGCACCATGTTGGGTTGCTCCTTCCTCTTCCTCCTTGGCCCCCCGGCCCATGGAGGGGGGAGGAGTGCTCACATGATGGCTTTCCTTTCCAGCGAGTCCAGCGCCTGCTGCTGCTTCTTGGTCCGCCCACCTCCTCCCAGAGCCTTCTCCTCCTCCAGAGCCATTGCTGCTAGCTGGGTGCCGCTCGGGTGGTGGTGGAGGTGGCAGCCTGGGGAAGGGGAGGGGGAGCTGATGTCACACCACCCAGAGCAGCTCACACACCTCCACCACCACTCCTTGCCTCTTTCTAGCAGCAGCAGCACAACTTTCACGATGCCTGGACCTAGTCCTGCAGGAATGGAGGATGTCTGTCTGACTCTGGACATTGTGAGAGTTGTCCTGCTTGTGCCATGCTGCCTGGACACCATGCTACCACCAGGGGAAGGGAAGAGCTAGTCCAGGCGCCGCTGGTCCAGGCGGCGTGGCGCAAGCTCTTCCCTAAGTTAAGTTCCCTCTCAGGGGAAGGGAACTTAACTTAGGGAAGAGCTTGCGCCGCACTGCCTGAACCGATGGCGCCTGGACTAGCTCTTCCTTTCCCTTCCTCTGGAGGTAGCAGGGTGTCCAGGCAGCATGCCGCAAGCAGGGCAACTCTTGCAATGCTCAGACAGACATCCTCCATTCCTGCAGGACTAGGTCCAGGCATCGTGATAGTCGCTGCTGCTGCTGCTGCTGCTGCTGCTAGAAGGAAGCAAGTGGAGTGGCGGTGGGGGTGGGTGAGCTGCTCTGGGTGGCGCGATGTCAGCTCCCTCTCCCCTTTCCCCAGGTGTGCACACCACACCACCACCTCCATCACCACCCAAGCGGCACCCACAGCCTATTAAGGAGGCAGCAGCAGCCACTCTGGAGGAGAAGGGAGGAAGAGCTGATGCCGTCGCCTGCTCTCCTGGGAAGAGGTGGGTGGGGTGGGGTGGGGAGGGGGTGTGGCCAGCCAGGTCTACTACCAGTCCGCTCGGACCAGGGTGGACCGGTTGATGCCCAGCACTACCATAGAGATATTATTTATGTTTACCATTGTTAAACCAAATAGGGACTGAAATAAATAATAGAGGGGTAGGCAGGAGGGAAACAGTTGATAAGAAAAGTGCTCATTTAAACATTTTAATAGTGTAACCCATGCACATGTATTCAGACATTAGTCCACCCCCTATTCAGACAATAATAGCAATTGCATGCTGTCGAGTCAATTAGGACTTATGGTAGCCCATTTCAGAGTTTTCTAGTTAGACAGTACTCAAAAATGGCTTGTCATTCTCTTTTGGGCAGGGTCATAGCCAGAGGGGGTGGGGAATATATTTTATAAAATATAAATGGGACACTATTTAGGGAAAGAGCTGAGGAATATTTTGGACAAGGAGGAAGTAGAAATGTCACGTACCAGCCCATAATTATAAGCAGCAATAGCAACAATTCCTGTAATACTATTTCTGTTTTGTTGAAGTTGCAACACAGTCCAGAAAGAATTTATTTTCTTCTATATTTTTGAACACCCTCCAATTTTGCTACTTTCACTTAACATTATGTCTGTCTTGATGAAGAGTCCTATAAAACTTAACTGGCATTATGTAACTTTTTCAGTGGCTTATAAGATGAATTCAATATATATGAATTTTATAAAGAGAGAACCAATTCACGTAAAGCTTTATTTTCAAGGCTTTTTTTCTTTGCAAAGTCAGGAATTATCTCCTGAAAGTCCATTTCTCTTGCAAGTTCACACTCAATAGACAAAAATAGCGAGGCATCTCAACTGTTATTGCCTCTTAGTGGAACACCTGCAGTGTCTGATGAGTGCTAGCTTGCTGAAATTTCTTTAAGCTTCAGCCACTGTCATTGGCAGTATGCAAAAATCCATCAATCTACGAATACTTCACTGAAAATTAGCTTCAGGGTTTTCCCCCCTTTTTCTTTTCTTTTTTTAATTCATGTCTCAAGCAGATTCATACAGTCTGTTGATCTTACTCTTTTCTAAAAGAAAACTTGCACAGATTCTCCACCACCACCCTGCAATGTTTCTCCATGAAAACTCTCAGAAATATTTGCAGGATATTCACTCAGAGATATTTCACTGCTCTGAGTTCCTCAGGTGCTACTGAAACACAGGGCAGACCACAATGAAAGACTTAGTGTCACTTTGACTCTTCCATAGTCAGCCCCTAGGCTGTTTGGCAGACATGACCATAATTGGCTCTTCCCAGCCAGGGTAGGCTGGCATGTAGTACGGCAGTCAGATCATTAGTCTACCCACAGTCTGTTGCTCAACTGGTTAATCAGTTACAGAGCATGTGCAACAAGGTATCCCATAGCTCCTTATAGAAGCTGAAACCTAGCTGGACTAAACATGTCCTTTCTGCAATCGCTGCAGGTATTATAGAGAATGCATTGGAACTCTGTGGGTAGCATCACCCTGTGGAAGGTGTAAATGATTGTGACATGCTTGACAAGCAACTTTTTCAGATGTTCATATTTTCTCAGCATTTTCGCAGTACAGTGGAACCTTGCTTAACAAATGGCTCGATTAACATAGAAATCACATTAAAAAAAGAAAATCAATAGAAAATAGTTGCTTGGTTAACAATCCCCCCCCGAACAGATTAATAGTTTTCAATTCATTCCTATGGGAAACCATGTTTCGGCGAACAAATTTTTGTTTTCAATGCATTCCTATGGGAAATTTGTTTTACAAATTTTCCATAGTACAAAAGATCCCAGAGAACAGATTAAATATGTTAAGCGAGGTTCCACTGTATTAATGAATTTGTTTCATCCTTTCCCCACACATGTTTCAGAATGGTTTTTTTTCCTCCAGCTGAAAAATCTGTATGCCCTCGTAACACATTTCCATTTGTAAGTCTTACATATTCTGGTGTACTTTTGTTGTTGTTGTTGTTCAGTCGCACAGTCGATTCCGACCCTTTGCGACCCTATGGACCATCGTTCTCCAGGCGCCTCTGTCCTCCACCATCCCCCTCAGTCCTCCCAGTTCTGTGCCCATTGTGTCTACAATACCATCTATCCATCTCATCCTTGGCCTCCCCCTTCTTCTTTTGCCCTCCACCTTTCCCAACATCACGGCCTTCTCAAGTGAATCCTCCCTTCTCATTTGATGCCCAAAGTACTTTAGCCTCATCTTTACTATTTGACCTTCCAATGAGCAGTCAGTGTTGATTTCTTCTAAGATTGACCTTTTAAATGCATACAATTGTGTATGCATCTTTTTAACATAGCAGCTGAAATCCTGCAGTACAGCTCCATGTGTACAATGAAGTGTCACAGTGTTAGTGAAAAGTGCTGCAGGACAGAAGTGCTAGTCACAAAACATTCTGTATGCATGTGATGGGAGATGCTCAATCCATAGTGCAATCTAATTGCATATTTGTTGCCTGGGATATAACACCTGTCACACTTATGCTGTGCTTACTCTAGATTATGCCAGAACATAAAGGTTATCTCTCTCTCTCTCTCTTTTCCCCCTCTGTGCCTCCCTCCCTCCACCCACCATTGCAGGTCCCAAGCCCTGATGAGAAAGGAGGAGATGTGGGCTTTGTGTTAGCAAGCCCAGCCCCATATAACTTTATTGCTGAAGAAGCAATGTGGAGCCTCATTGCCTGATGTGCTGTAGTGGCCTGAGATGGGCACCACAAAGCATGAGCAAGAACTACTGCTACCCACCCACCTACCAGAGAACTGCTTCACAAAATTCAGATAACTGTGGTAAATGAAACCCTGCTGGTCTTACATACCTAAGCAGCCACCTCAGCAGGAAATGTGGCCCAAAGAAAACACTCAAAGAACAAGTGCACTCTTTACATTTTGCATATAAGAATATTTTAATGCCCCTGATTCCTGAAATTTATATGTTCAGAAAAGTACTGGTCCTGGTTCTTACATCATAGCTAAGCAATACATACCATTTGAAAAAGTGGGATCCTGCACTGAGCACCAAGTGATGAGGATAATAATGTACCTGTCTTGGCCAGGACTACAGCTTTGCAGCACTATCAAGCTGTATGGCTTCTACGGGGCAGCAAAACATTAAAGTGTTATAACAGGCCTTTCTGTTCCCAGGCTTTTGTACAGCAATGTTTATGAATAGTGAGCTACTTTTGATTTGTTACTGTGCACTCAGTGCACTCTCTCTGTAGCTCTAAAATCTAAGTCTAAGATGTGGTATGCATCACTCTCAGAGGATGACTATCCATCAAGAATGATGTTGACCAGTATCTTGACATCTCAGCCACTGTGCTAGAGTTTACACAAGACAAAGTTAAACACCACAGTCTGAGTAGTGACAGAACGTCTCCTGTTATTTCCCATTTGTCTGGGTTTTTTCCTTCCCAGTTTGAGAAGATAATAAATAGAAATACTGTACTTTTAGAAACCTGAGAACAAAATGCTTCAAGTCATCTCCAAATCAGTTTGGAGTGGTTTGTCCCAATTTGTATGACAAAAATTCTGATACAAATTGATTCAACTGTTGTTCATATACCAATTTGATGACAGACAGACACAGATAGATAGATATCCTGCAATTCTTTCACATTCCTAAATGTTTATTGTGAAAGAAAATCATTACCAAAGCAACCATGGGATAGGTGGTTCAGAAGGCTATACAGGGCCATAGCCAGAGGGGGGTGGGGTGGGGCAAAAACCCTCCTGAGCTAACAGCCAGCCCCCCCAACCCATCCCAGGATGCCAATGTTATATATGTGTGTGTGGCATTGTTGCCCCTCCTGGGGGAAAAATTCACCCCTGCTGCCAAATCTAGAATCCTGGCTACAGCCATAAGGATATACAAACACAAATTGAAATAGTAATACCTCAATTCCTTGATTGACCAGACTATCAGGCGGTGAGTTCCTGCTGGTTGCAACTCACTTTCCATTCTTTCGCTGACACACTCTTCTTCTCCAGGTTCAACCAAAACTTTTCAAGATTGGGTCTTCCTATCTTTTGGGGGCCTGTCAAGAGGTCTTTTTACTCCTCTGGGATACCACTCAGTGACTGCTGCAGTCCAATGCCTTACTGTCATTTAAGGAACGTACCCAACCAAGTGCAATTTCCAAAAAAAATCAGAAAGCGTGGGAGCAAAATTATGCATGAGGCTGAAGGAAAAATAACTAAACATCCAGATATAGATCCATTACTCTGTAGCATTACTATTTTAATTTTTATTTGTGTGTTCCTCTGAATGATCTGTCTCATGGTTGTTCTGCTTATGATTTCCTTTCACAATAAAAACTTGGTAAATGTGAAAAAATTACAGGATATTTAGAAAGTGTGTGCACAAACTTTTTGGAGGCGTACTCTCTACAAAATGGTCTTGTATAGAAGAGCCCTGCAGATGCCTGTCAACTTTTAACACCCAGATAACAAATTGAGCTGACAGATACACACATCACCTGGTCAGCATTTTCTTCACTATGTGCAAAATAAGCTGTATCTTTATTTAAGGTATGTTTATTCTTTCTGTACCTATCGATCAAATTCCAAATTCCATTTATTTCATTTAGAGTTGCAGTTTTACTCTAGTTTTTCTTTAAAGGTGGAAAGGGGTGCTAAGAAAAAATGGCTGAAAACAATTTAAATGGTAAAGCCATTAAAATCCTCACAATATTCAAAACTGTTTAAAAGGACAGATTAAATTATGCATATACTGTGTGTATGCTTTCCAAAACTGACATCGCCTTAATGGCACTATATTCCACAACACAATCTTCTTTTGCCCTCTTTTTGTGCATGTAATGTGTACAAACTGTCAGAAACCACCCTTTCTTGCTTGCAAAATGCCTTCTGTCCCAGCGTTTCTCTCTGATCTGATGCATGACCTCTCTCTCTCTCTTGTTTGTTTTTTCATTGAGCATTTAGGCTTCTCCTTAGGAAAGCAGTGGAAGCTACAGAAGCTTTTTGCTGGACAAATTGTTGAAGTCGACAAATCTATGAGGAGTTGTATTTTTGGAAAAGTATTTCCTACAGCGCTGAGTCTGAAGGTTTAACTGTGCACTGTGTTTCAGTTTAATAGTCAGCCAGGGATAGAAAGCCATAAGGAAGGCACTGAAGTAATCTTATACTGCTTTACAGTTTCTGGATGTGGAAGGGTACATATATTTTAAAGTGACTAGGGATTTCTCTGGATTGTAAGGATGTGATTTGGGCAGCACCAAGGTGATAGCTAAAAGCAAGCATTTGTTATAATATAAACTTAAGGAATAGAAATATCCCAGCCTGGACTTGATGATACTTTTCATTTTAAGTATTTGAGTGGAGATGCAAATCTTCACTTTTTTCATTCTTGCTGTTGAGCAGAAAGCAAAGAAAAACAATTCAAAGGCTTTTTCTCTTCCGGGTGAGATCATGAGCACTTTTGTGCATTTTTTCAAATTTCAATATTATTATTATTTTGCAAAAATTTGTAGAACTGCTCTTTGTACAAAGAAACTTGTATTTATTTATATATATTTTCTGGCTGCCACAGCAATTTCTTCAATTGAAATTCTATATGTATACATACTGAACAGGTTCCTGGGGAAGGAGGTTTAATGTCAAATACAAAAGGGATACATTTGTGGAAACTAGAGTTATTTTCCAAATGCAGAAGCTGACATAAAAAAGGCAAAATTCTGCTTGTCTTTTTTATTCTTCAAGAACAAAAAAAAATTTACAGGGACTGTTTTTATCTTTTTTAAAAGCACATTTCTTTATGAAAGTTGAGAAGTTTTATAAGTCTTGATTCCATCATTACTTTTTCCTGTTTGAAGATATCAAATATAAGTCTCTGAACTATAATTTGTTTGTTTGTTTTTTGCTGCATTTTCTTCTTCTCTTTTTGTTGGAGCTACACTATGTAAGACAGATGATGTCAGAAGCTGCAGTAATTTTTGGAGAAGCTGTTTCAGACCACAAGAGTGGAAGAAGCCTTTACATTTTGAAAATTGCCACCTTTCCTAAAATCATCCTTTAGTTGGTGATTTTTCAAAAATTAAATACTTACCTCCTCATGTAGTGAACCACAGGAGCAGACCCAGTATGAAATGGGTGCCTCCCGTGGGGGAGAAAATGAGATATCTTTTTCTTTCCATAAAATCACCACATCTGAAGACCTTATCCGCCTTATGTGGCTTAAGTTATGGAATACAATATCAGCCATTGTGTTTCTGTTTGATTCTTCAGTTATCCTATACCTGTTTCCTATACCTGTTTAAAATGCTGAATGGAAATTGTTATCATTTTAAAAGGAATGCATCATCTCAGTATTTGAGCCAAAACAACACACTCTCTCTCATATGTATCAATATGATGATCATTCTTCTACCACAGATCAGGTTGAGGCTCAGAGGGACTGATTCTAAGCTAAAAGATAATTATCCAAGGCCACCTAGAAATTCCAACACTGAGAAAATGCAACTAAAATGTTTTGAACTCATGGTTCCAGCTAGATAGGCCTGAACCTTCCTAAACTCAGTTTGGAATCATGCTGTAAGGGTTAACCCCACTCTGCCTGGAAGGGTTAACTCCTTTGTCCCCTTATGTATCACATTGTCTTCCCCACTTAGCCAGCAACCTGTACCCTCATTGTGGGCCCATGCCCCTTGCATGGCCTTGGTTTTCTCTGCCTGGTTTATGGGCTAGCATGAATGCTAATGTTTTTTGACTGGCTGTACTAACAAACAGACCAGTCCAGGAAGGACATGAGTAAAAATGTGTTATTAGGTTATGGTAGCATTGCCAAAGCACCAGATTTTTCTTCATCACAGCTTATATCTCAATTCACCAGGTACAACAGTTCTGGGTCCCAAACACACTTTTATTTAATGTACCATTAGTAAGTTTCAAAAGATTATTGCAGAGGAACATGTTTTGAAATGTAGCCATTTCGCACATGAAAATAAAAACCATTTCTAGCTTACAGGCTTTGGCCTAGATTTATCTCTTTAGAGAACTACATTTTGGGGTTTTCTTTCTACTCACATTTCCTCTGGTGTAAAGCAATCCTAACTATTCAGCAGAATGGCAAAAAGAAGACCCCTCCTTTCCCTCTCCCTTCCTTATATCTCCTCAGATAATTTTCCACCATTGGTCCTTCCTCTGAAGGATTCCAGCCAATCACTACACAGTATTAAATGTCCATCAAAACTTAAGTTTTGTTTCCCCAGAACACAGGATTATTATGCCTACTGCACAATATTTCCCCAGCAACAACTTTGAAGTCCACATACCTAGCCGCTGCAGTGAATGACATTCAGAAATCTACATTACTGTTTTTAAAAAAACACAAGTCTCCATTTCTATTCCTTACAGCTGACAACTGTAAATGTTCATAGTAAGCACCTATTTTCCCACTTTGGAAACTTTGTAATAATCAATATTTGCCCAGTACCATTTAAGAATTGAAGGAGAGAGAGAGAGAGAATTACAGATTGGGACCAGATCATTTGAAGCCTGGAGTGCTCTCTATTTGGGAGGGGCTATTCTCTGTATTCTCTTCTCCACAAAAAATAAACCCTCTTAGATAAGTGGTAGCAAGGACAGTACCTTTTCAGTCGTTGCCCCACTGTTCTGAATTTTTTTTCCCAACAACATCCATGTGGTATCCTTATTATTTTGTTTAAATAGAAATATTGAACATCTAGTTTGACTCTAATCTGCCTTAGTGTGCTGAGTTTGGAAACATGGTTCTACTGGTGATAATTTTAAAATTATGCACTTGAAGCCATAATTGACTGTACTGGTGTTCTTACAAAGTTTTTAATACTTTCTTCTCCTTTTTAAAATAGTAAATAAGTTTGAGCTGAAATGTGAGTTCTTCCTCTCATACAATTGCATCATATCTCCTGACAACGGGATATTATTTGCCAGTCAAAGTATCATCTCAATTGTTTTATGTTACAATTTTAAACATAATGGGAATCTAAAGTGATGAATTTTGGGGAATGTGAAAATCTCTTTGCTCTGATTTTGCTATGTTTCTCTGAATCCCATCTGTACTTTCTTCTGTCTATAATTTGTATATTACATGCAAAAAAACACAAATTTTTGGTTGCTTTTACATAGAATTATGATTTTTTCTTTCCAAGTTGAAATTAAATTGTCCTAATACATACATTTATTTGTGCATTTTAGCTAATATATGCATTTGTCTCTATCAATTAAAATGTTTTTCTGTCTAGTCTTTCAACCATATTAATCTCTAGCTATTCATCTTTTGTAAAGTGAACATTTTACATGTTTCCCCACCTGAAATACTGATTCTTGGGGCAAGGTTTTCCCGCCCCCCTTTTTTTTAGTGAGTCTTGGTAATTACAGAAAAGTTAGATTCCTTTCCATCTCTACCAGCATGTTTCTGCCAAATATTTATCGCCCGCGATAAATTACTGAAGTCTAGCCGTCCATTAGAAGAAGAAAAAAAGAAACAATATGTCAGAAAATGCACTATAATTACCTTTAAAAAGACAATGGAAACCCTAGTGTTAAAGCTAATTTATTAACCTTAATTTGTTAATGAAGTTATTAAGCACATTTTGAAATATTTGAGGGTCACCAATTGGATTTTGTATGCAAAATTTCTGTAACTGAGGTTAGATGTTATTAAAACAACATCACTAAGAGTCCAGTTCAGCTAAATCTAAATAGAATATTTTCATGTAAACAAGCGGTATATCATCAACATACTGTACCATTGTTTAACTTTGGTTGCTGTTCTTTCTGTGCTGAACTATGAGGACCAAAGTACTGTTCTATTTATGTGGAAGCAAACATATAGAAGCCCTGTTTTAAGTCTGCCTGTCACTAAAGGAGAAATACCAGTAACTGAAGGAATGGGGCCATCATACAGGGAGTCAGGTCAGTGTGTGTGACTTCACATCCCTTACCCTGTTTCGCCTTAACACCTATTAGGGTTAAGAAGAAAGCATGTTAGGAGCAAATAATTTATGGCTAAATGATAACAGGAAAGGAAGGAGAATTTAATTTTTTCACTTCTCTGAATCCAGTTTGCCCATCAGAAATTTCTGATTTCTAGTGTGTTTGGAAACATAAAGTGTCATTTGACTGGAAAACCTGGCGATTGGGAAAATAAATTTTCCCAATGGTGCTATTTCACAATATATTCCTCTTTTCAAATGATACTTTTGTTTTACTTTAAAAAGCAGATTAGGCTCAACTATATGCTTATGCTATAATATGTACTTGGCCTGTGTCCTGAATTTAATCTGAAACCAGTATTTGCATCTTCCCATTTGTTTTCTTCTTAATGGAAATGAAAATTATCTTCCCTAAAGCTGAAGGCTACTGTTTTAATGATTAACTGCTAATGACTTCTGAATTGCCAAGTCACCATAAGAGTTTCCTTTGTATTTTGAGCTTATGTTTCTTACTATATTATTTACAACCTTCTTTGCAATGTAAAAGCTACAAAAGTAATGGTCTTGCCCATCTTTGTTTACTGCTACAGAATACCATGCGGAGAGAAATGTTGGAAACCATCATGAATTATTGAGTTAGAGTGTGAACCGGCTGGTATTCTAAGTTATTATTAGCTGTTTCTGGAAAAGGTAATGGAACTACTTAAGCATCAACGAATTTAAGAAGCATCATCATGACTAACTGGCAGTGTTGTAGTATTTTATCTTGAATTAAAGCTGTATCTAATCAATGTCAATATGTATTTATTCGGTCGAGACTAAAAGCAGATATATTCTAGATGGAAGATGGGAAAAATAAAATTTGGATGAACTTTATAAACCTAGAAGTACATGGGGTATGATCAGAGGGTTTTCCCCCTTAACAAACTCATGGGAATCTTGATTCAAATGGAACTGCGCAATACAGAAAATGAAATGTCACAGAAAACAAGATTTATGTTACTCTAACACTGAAGTTACTGCTACTGGAAGATAAAGAAAAAGAAATCCCAATACAAAGTAGTGACACTATATCCTTCATTCCTTCCCTTCCCTTCCCTTCCCTTCCTTTCACTTAAGGCCTTTAGAAACCATAGAGATTGTTGTATAAGGACTGGAATAAAGTATCATCACTATTTGCTTGCATTTTAAAAAGGGATTATTCTTTTCTATCTTCCCACCCCCAACCCATCATTCATATAGATTTGTCTTGTCAGGTCTTTTCCTCTGGAAAAAATGTACATACACTCTAACTGAATAAATGTTAATATGTATATATCATATATATTGCTGTCTTTTGCCAGAGCCGAAGGGCAGCATTGCCTGGCTCTGGAAAGGAGGTGGGAGACACAATGTTGTGGGTGGGGAGGCAGGCAAAGGAACAGCTCAGCAGTGGCCAGGACTGGTGGTGGTGGTGATCAATGGCAGTGAGGCCTTGTGGCAGCAGAAATCAGTAGTGAACATAAGGGCAGCAGTGGTGAGAGTGAAGTCGCAATGGCATTGCAACTATTATGGCTGGCAGTGATGGGCCTGGCAGCCAAGCCTAGCAATGTCAGGTGAGACCATGGATCTTGATAGCCACACAGTTTGGGCTGTTGGTAGCAAGAGTGCCACGTATAAGGCTTGGAGTGGTGGATTCCACTTGGTGTCATGTCCAAGGTAAATAGGGTGGTTGGGGAATGTAACCTATGGTCAGCCTGAGGCAGTAGGATTCTGTTCTGCCTGGAAAGTGTGTGTGTGTGTGTGTGGGGGGGGGGTCATGACCAAGGTTTAAGCAGACGACCTGGGGGTCCACATGTCAGTGGCTGGCTAGATATGTTGCTGGATCCAGCTTAAATTATCAACATTTAGCTACTCTCATTTGGACTGAACAGCAACAACATTTGGATGGTAAGTGGGATTAGATCTGGTTGATTTAGTGGGTGGGGGACTTCTGTTGAGTGTTCGTTGGCCTGGTGAAGTCAGAGCCTGCTTAAATTGATTCCCAGGGGATGTTCAAGGATTGGAAAGGCTGCATGACTCCTGTGTGTCTGTAGCTGCAAAGTAGGTGGCAGGGGTGGATCCTTGGGGAATTTAATAGTCCAAGATGGGCTTGAAGAAGGTTATAGGTAAGAGTAAGGAAAAGCAACCATCCAAGAGGCTGACACAACAGAATTTCCAATCCCAGCTCTCTTCCTCATTAGATAGGGTGTTACTTCACTTCACTCCCATATTGTCCCATCTTAGTACATTAGAACACAGTCACACCACACTGAGAGGAGCACATACAAAGTTTAGATAAAATGTTGGTGAGTTGTATGGCCTCACTGAAGAAGTTACAGGAGTTGATATACCACCTTGACTTCACATGTAATGTGAAGGCCCTTGGTAGAACCTTCCTGTGATATTATAAATGGTTTGGCTGCCCCCTACCAAAGGTGATGAGTAATGCCTGATAAGAGGAAATATTTTGGAATGTGTGTTTGAATGGATACAATGAGGATTCATTTTGGAAGGATGAAATGGTGCTTAGGCATGAAGAGCTTACCCTGTCCAGGTGGGACAGGTGCTTAGAAGATACATCTGTTTCTTGACCCAGGCACTGCCTTTAGGCCTTTCCACAGATTAGGGAATGTATAAAGTTTAATAAAATTGTGACTTGTTTCTCTTCTGTCTCACTGTTTTCCAGTGGATAGACAACAGCAAGAATTCTATTGGTACTTGTGTTATCATAAATGCAACGGTGTAGATTGTACCAGTTTAATGAGTTGCCACAGGTATTTTTTGTTGTGTGCCAGCACCATGGCTTGGCGTGTAATGCAAGATACAAAGGGAAAATCACTACTGTAGTTTATGCCATTGAATTATCATGACATAAACAAACAAGAGTCTGGTCATTAATTAATGCACCATGGCAATTATTATTTTTACAAGTAGAACATATTTGTATCAGTCTCATTTTTCAGTAGTGGTGTGTGTCCTTCAAGAGTAAGAAGGTACATATTAAAGGAGATATCCATTTGACATTGAGATTCAGGTGGTGATGTACAAGGCATTTCAGTTTTACAGTGTACTTAAAGCAGATGAGTGGTTTTCCTATCTGATCTCTAAATGTTTCTGACCACATCTTCTCCCACAGCAAATAATATTTTATTGAGGGAATACCACAGAGTATATGTTATGCAGTGTTCCATCTGTCTTTTCTTTATATCCCTCAGGTAACATACAGTAAGGACTGTAATTGGGAGTTGGGACGGGAGAACCTGTTCTAAATTGGAAAGTGTTGCACTTTTGGAATATTTGCTTCTACCACACCATATATGCGTAAATGAATGTGTATTTGAGAAAAGTGTTGAAGATATTTTGCACGAAGTCTGGAAAAAATGAAAGGGAAAAAAATAGTTGGTGTCTCAATCTCAGAGACGCAATATTTCCAGAGTATCCTGAATAGATCATCTTTCTTTTTCTTTGATGAGACTTGGGTGAAAGTTATTTACATCTCTTAGGTAGGCAATATGGAAAACTTCATTGGAGATACTAAATAGTGGCTTGAATGAACTACTTGTATATGTTTAAAGAGCAGATGAGTGGAAGAAGCAGTGAGTACTTCTTGGAAACAGTGTTTCTATTTTCCTTCTTTTAGCCGTTCAATTCCACAGAAAACCATTCCAAACAGATCAATACAATGCAACCACATGGAAAAGGACTCATCAGGCACCTCCCTTACACGATGCAGAATCCTAGGCTATTGAGTAAGAAAAGAACAGATGGGCTTGTCATTCTCCATTTCAGAAAGGTTGACTCTAGTGATATCTGATAATAAGCTGATCTTGAGTACCCCTTAAGAAGGCAGCAAGCTTTGGTGTTAGAAATGAAAGATTAAATTGGGTCAGACATACTCTTCTCAAGGTGCTCTGTAGGTCTCATAAAGATAATAGCAAAATGGATTGGATACTCACTCTATATCAGCTTCTGGTGAATGACCAAAGTATGTCAATGTGAGTCATTGCATATGATCTATGAACTAAAAATCTGAAAGTCAGAAATGGGCTCAGTCAGTGCCCCCCCCCCCCAACAGCAACATGAACTTGATTCATTACTGCAGCAGGACCAGGAAATTGTACCATTTTGCATCAGAGGATTCTGAAGACATCCCATGGAGTTTACTTCGTTTATGTGTTCCCTCATTAGTATGCCTAGGATTTTTGCAATCTTATGGAGTTCTCAGCAAATGGTGCTTTGTATCACATATAGTGTATATTTTCAACTAAGCAATGGAAGGTAGGTGTATTTTACTTTTCTGTGGTAAGACAAGAAACTTTCAAAATCTTCCTTTAGCACTATAATAGATCTTAGGAGTGTTGTGGCAAACTGATAAGTAGTGAAGTGGCAAAATGCATGTAAAACTAAAGCGGTACCCTCAGACACAAGCCTAAAGACACAGAGTGCAACCTTCGGTACTCTTATTAGGAAGGAATTGTTCATACTGAATTCATCGAAACTTAAATAAATATGCCTAATATAAGCATCATCATAAAGTGAGAGGGGTACTTTCCATTGACACCCAGGATTGCTGGAAGGAACGAGGCATGAAGGGGCATCCCAATGGGCCTTGCTTTGTCCTACCACCCAGGGAGGAGGACACTGTTTTGGCACCTATTTTGGGTGCATGGTGAGGAGGGAGGAGCCATCCCCTATTTAAGGGACAGCTCTTCCCTACCTTACCCTTCCTAACTCAACAGGGCAAGATCATTCCCACCCTGGCAATAGTGTGAGATTAGCGGGTCACTCTTGGGCCAGAAGGGATTTTTTTTCTCCCCATCCCTGATTGGCCTTGGGAAGTTTTTTTCCCCCTTCCCACACTGTTGTTCAGTGGGGTGCATACAGGGGTGGTGGTTGTTGGGCGGGTAACACATGATATTGGCAGTTGCATGCCCATCCTTGTCTCAGAAAGTCAGCGGGTAACCCACAGCTGGGATGCATGAATGTTATGCCTGGCCTCCTGGCTGGGGTGATGGTGGTGCACCAGTGAATGGTAACTGTCCTGGGCTGCCGCAGGGCCATCCAGCTGTGGAGATGGGCTGGTCAGTTATTCAAACATTGGGTTGGGTGTTTTGCTGGTGCAGCACACATCCGGTTGGGGGTGTGCAGGGGCTGTGGTCCAGTAGTCATGTTGACTTCTCTGCCTCTGACCCACGCTACGTTAGCCCCTGCTGCAGTAGTTCCATGTTGTGTTTAATAAAATTCCCTGTCCATTCTCCCAAGTATTGTGTCTGACTCTTACTCGGGGGGAGGGGTGTGTGCGGAACAAACTAATGTTGGAAGCAGAGGCAGAAGCAAGTCCTGTCCATCCAAGAACATTATTGCTAATGGGGCTAGTGCCCCAGAAAAGAGATGTAGCTGTCAATAAATCAAAGTCAAGTGAGTACTTGTGTGATTCTGGCTGAGTGCGTACTGCCACCACTGATTTCTCATAGTAACGGATCATAAGGGTGTGTCATTCTGTATAAAGATATTGTAGGAACTACAGGCTTACCAGTCATTACAGAAAGTCCTGTTGCCAGCCTATCATATACCGTATTTATTCGTGTATAACGCACAAAATTTTATACCAAAAAAAGAAATCAAAGTTTGGGTGCGCGTTATAAACGAGGACTGGTGTCCCACCCCGTCGTGAGCCTCTTTTACTTCCTTTTTAGAATTGGGTCGGCTGTCTATTGAAGGGGAGGCGGGGGTGTGGCTTTGAAGAAATTGATGGGATCTGATTGGGTGGCGCGGGAGACGAGGCGTGGCCCGGAGGTAGCTCGCAGTTCGAGTGAGGCTCCTGGGGGTCAGAAGTGCTCGCAGTTCGAGCGAGGCTCCTGGGGGTCGGAAGTGCTCATTTCGGATTGCATTTTCTTTACCCTGCAACAGGTGGGTCTGATTATCCCCCCCTCCCTCAATGTTTTAAGGCGTGCTCTTATGAACAAGCTTTTTCACCGATATAACTGGTATCTGATGATGAATCTGACTTTGATGCATTTTAAAGTAAGGGGGATGAGTGGAGCTCTCTCTCAGTGGTCGTAGGTGATGTGCTGCGGCCAATCCTAACAGCACTCAGGATATAGTCAGTGGAAAAGAGTTTGAAGCATTTTAAATAAATAGTGTTACCAGTAATTTTATTTCGGCATTGTGCTTACACCAGTTTACGTTGTCAATAAATGTTTTTTTTCATGGCCGCACGTGTTCAACAACGTTTTTTTGTCAATTACAATGCGTGGTGTGAAACAAAATTTTATACCGAGGTTTCATGGAAAATTAGGGGTGCGCGTTATACACGAGTGTGCATTATACACGAATAAATACGGTAGTGCTTACTCCTACAGGAATAATTGTGATCAAACTTTTTGGGATGTAGCTTTAAAAAATTCCCTAACATCCAAGGTGAAAGTGAGAGCCAAATATTACATACAACCCCACTCTGTGTCATCAAGCTGCATTCTTAAAGTTATGCTTTAAACAATGTAACCACATGCAGATTACAACCTGAATTATTTTGACTCTGGAACATCCCAAGTAGATGAAAATATTGGTGGAAAAGAGATACCTGAATGGAGTTACCTAAAGTGAGAAAAATACCCCTGTTAATTAGGTGATACAAGAGGGAGAGAAACAAAGAATGCAATTTGAGAGCAGAAATGAAGTCTGCCATCTAAATAAAGCCTCTGCTATAATACATCATGTATACCAAAGTGCTATAACAATACTTCAGTATAGTTACCTCACCCTTCCTAACTCAGCAGGGCAAGATCATTCCCACTGTCCCCTCCTGGCAATAGTGTGAGATTAGCGAGTCACTCTTGGGCCAGAAGGGAATTTTTGCTCCCCATCCCTGATTGGCCTTAGGACTGGCACAATACTTTAGTATTGTACTACTGTGTACTGTGCACCCATAAACACATATAGGCACAGGGAAGAAGAGAAGGAAACCACTTTCATCAATTAGTCAGAAAATAATGACATTTTAGTGATATGGAATTTGCAGGATTAAATAATCAGATATGTTAATTACTGTATTTGCCGGTGTATAAAATGCACCCCGTTTTTATATACATTTTTAAAGTACAAACATTTTTTTCTACATTTTAACTCCAGGAGCCAGGGAGGAAGGGTTCAGCCAGGGATGATTGCTCCTTTTAAAGTTTCTTGCCCAGGTGATCCCACTGCCTCTTACTATCAGGAGCCGGGGAGGGCAGGATCTTCCAGGCAAGAGAGCTCCTTTTGAAGCCATTTTCCCTCCCCATCCCACCATCGCTGACGGTCAGGGGCCAGGGAGTGTGGGATCAGCCAGGCAAGTAGCTTCAAAAGAGCTGGTGTGTGTGTGTGTGTGTGTGTGTGTGTGTGTGTGTGTGTGTGTGAGAGAGAGAGAGAGAGAGAGAGAGAGAGAGAGAGAGAGACTGGCAAAACCACTTCTTGCACTGAAAACCCTTTTAGTGTTCCTGTAAATTGGTTCTGACTTGATGGCATATAACAACAAAAGCGCTCAATAATCCTAATCCTTTCCAAAATTACCAAGGCACTGAACAAAATACAGTAAAGAAATGATAATCAGCTCCTTTCCATATATATATAAATTTCCAATGGAATTCCACTCCAAGGAAAGTCCTCTGCTAAGTTAATTCAATGAATGGAAGTTTATTTGTGGATTCTTCCCTACAACCATGAATAACTCATTTGGTTAAATTCATCTAATTTACAGCAGAAAGTTTGCTGTGTTGTTGTGAGAATGGCATCCTTTCGTTGCTGACTCACAACTTCCACATTTGTCAGTTAAAATATGCTGTTCTCATAATAATTTCCTTATGACACTTTTAAAAAGTTTCAGTAAATCCAAAACATGGTGTACAAAAAGTGTTCATGGATTCTTTATGATTCACTTTAAAGAGAGAGAAAGAGAGAAACAAAAAGGAGAAGGAAACTGTACAATTTTGGAGAAATATTTTGCTATTGCTCCAGATTTTCTTTGCTGAAGTCTCACACTGAAAATTAACAAATGAAAACAGTTCAGTATGTAAGCTACAATTGTCTTTACATGATATAATTAAATCTGTTCTGTTTGTGAGCCTCACATTATAAACAACAGAAAGCACATTGCAGGCGCACCCCCCCAATGATGGACTCAGACACAAATGAAAGTGGATAACGGCATTGAGCCACATTTATTGATTCAAGCCCTAGTCCGAATTATAAATTTCTATTGGTAAAACGACCAATCATAATTCTTAAGGCAAGCAGGCCGAAGTAACACTGGTAAGGTACCACCCAAAATTGCCAACGGCAATTGTTACAATGTATCTATTTGTATCAATTTGTTTGTTGACAACAAACAAATTGTTGACCGTAGTCAATATCTAACTAATGACCCCACCCTCTGACGTGTATCCGTAAAATCAGGGGGTGATTCCAGCTGTCTAGTGGTAACCATCACCCCCTCACCTGGTTCGTCGTTGACCGGACAACGTTTAAACAACTTATGCCTATCTAGTGTTGTCCAGTCAATTGCGAACCTGCCGGATACCTGTGGGTCATCAATGTTTACCTTACCAGTGCTACCCGCCACCCGGAGAGGCTTCAATAAAGGCTCGACGCCCCCCCAAGACCGTCAGCTCGGTCGACAGGCCTGCTCGCCAATCACCCAGCAGGAGGTCCATACCTCCTCGCGACAGATGGACACCATCCCCTGAATAAAGCCCGTAATTTTGCAAACTGATGGCGGGATGATGACTGACCCGCCCCCAGCCCTTGGTCGAAAGGAATCGGGCCACAGCCCTGTTCACCATGCGCCGAGCGCGGTCCAGGGCCTGGAGGTCAAAGCCTCCCCGATAAGCGTGCCGTGGGACCATATCTGACCAAACAAGGGTTGTGGCGGGCCATACGTAATGTAAGTAGGCGAGGTCCCCGCAAATCGCATGCTTGAGCGATAAGCCAGTGACCTGACCCAAGTCATTACCCCCAAGGTGTATGATCAGAATGTCGGGCGGGTCAGCATTCCTCGACGAAAAGAGGAATGGCAAAAGCTCCCGCCACAACATACCGGGCTTACCGTACCATGTGAGATGTGCGTATGCACCCAGTCCCAGTCGGGGTCCCCAATCTGTCGCCGCAGCGTAACGCGCTGCCCTGTGCACGTAGCTATGGCCCACCAGCCATACTGTCACCGGTGTGATACAACACCCAGGGTCTGTCAAGGGAAAAACAGGGAAGGAAGAGATACATGGTGACTCAAAAGGTACTCACGGTGGGAGTGGGCCAACATAAAACTGGAAACACTGTGAGCCCCACCTCCCCATGCTGCGTATGTCAGCCCCGGAGTACCCATAAGCAGCCGCAGTAGAGGCCGCCCCAATTCTAAATGAATGGGTGCCGTAACGGGCCCCAGGGAGGCCGACGCTAGCCAGTGCCTTCCCAGTCACCTTCCAAAACTGAAATTTGGTGAGGGGAGACCCATCTTGGTGACAGAAAAACGGGCCATGGTGCGTGCCACGCAGTGCAAGGAACTCCTGTAGGGCACCAACCGGACAGATGTCTGCCAAGGAACATCGTAGCAGTCTTACTCCACTGCCTACGCCGTGCTGATCTGTTTTAGAGGAGCGTATCCTCAATTGAGCCCAATCATTGCAAACATAGACATCTTCGAGTTCCAGTGCCCTACGACTTGCATCCGCCTTAGACAGCATCACAAGCTCGCTGATGCGGAGTGCTCCAAAAAAGGCCACCGTTGTAGCCGCACGAAACAGGGCTGCCTCATACCTATCGAAACATAGGTCCTGCCAGCCTCGTGCCAGTCGGGTAAGTACCCCAGGGGAAATTGGGTGACGGTCGTCCAGGCAACGCCCACGTTCCCGCACCCACCCCTCCAAAACATGTCTCACACGGAAATCAGCGGTACTGTCCGCATGACCCCCCACTTTGGCCATAAAAGCCAGCGCTGATAGCCTGGATGCTATGGTGCGGGGTGCCAGGCCCTGAGCGTGCAGGTAAACCATGAAACGGAGGATGTGGGCCACTGGGATCGGCCAGGTATCTGGCAGGTGAGATTGGGTACAGAAGGTCCGAAAGGAAACCAACGCGTGGTGATACGCCTTACGCGTGCGTGGCGCCAGTGACATGCCGATCGCCCGGTTCACCTCTCCTTGCCAAAGGTCCATATCTCCTGCGGTAGTGGCGAGGGAAATTCCTCCGCATCCGGGGCCAAGGCACGGAACCGGGAGATCTGCAGGCGGGACAAAGCGTCAGCAATATCATTATCCACCCCCGGGACATGCCTGGCTCTGAACAGTACATTGAGGCGCAGGCTGCGCAATACAAACTGGCGCACAAGGTCCATGACCCTGGGAGATTTAGAGGTCTGTGAGTTGACAATGTGGACAACGGCCGCATTGTCACACCAGAAATGCACCACAGAGTTGGCCCACTCCTCACCCCATAGCATCAAGGCTCCCAGTATGGGAAAAAATTCCAAATATGTGAGATCCCTCAGGCGACCCGTGCCTGACCAGGCTGGTGGCCATCCACCATATGCCCACTTCCCATTGAAGTACATCCCATAACCAAGGGATCCCGAGGCATCAGACTGAATTTGAAATTGGGGCGAAGCCAGGAGGTCTGACCTCCAAAATGAGACCCCATTGAACTCCCCTAGGAACTGTAGCCATACGTGCAGATCAGCCCTGATGCCCCGTGTCAATCTCGCCCTATGGTGGGGCCTGGATAAGCCTGCCATGGCGTCGCACAAGCGCCGAGCAAATGCCCTGCCAGGTGCGACCACCCTGCAAGCGAAATTGAGGTGTCCATGTAGCACCTGCAGTTCCCGAAGGGATGCCTTGCGCTTAGCCAGCAAGTCCGATATAAGGGCCACCAT
Source organism: Bradypodion ventrale (assembly GCA_035047345.1). Taxonomy (NCBI): domain Eukaryota; kingdom Metazoa; phylum Chordata; class Lepidosauria; order Squamata; family Chamaeleonidae; genus Bradypodion; species Bradypodion ventrale. Next base: position 283,884,463 of record JAWDJE010000002.1, on the reverse strand, counting down.
CCTGGACACCTTGTCTTCGGGCAACCTAGACGCCTGCGCCACCGTGTCAATTTCCACCCCCAGGAACACTAATTTATTAGACGGGCCTTCGGTCTTTTCGGGCGCTAAAGGGACACCAAGTTCCTCCATTAGCGTCTGAAATGTGTTGAGGAGACGTGTGCACGTGTCCCAGCCCCGTTCACCCCCGAATAAAAAGTCATCCAGGTAATGGGCTACAGACCGAGACCCTGACCTACGGACAAATGCCCACTGCAGGAAGGTACTGAAATGCTCGAAGGCCGAGCAGGAAATGGAACAGCCGAATGGCATGGCTTTCTCAAAATAATATTCACCCCGAAATTTGAAACCCAGCAACTCAAAGTCACCCGGGTGCACGGGCAAGAGGCGAAAAGCCGACTTAATGTCACACTTAGCCAACAGTGCACCCGGGCCACATGAGCGCACCATGCGCAATGCCTGGTCAAAGGATGTATACCTGACAGAACAAAGGTCATCAGGGATAGCATCATTGACCGAGTGGCCGGCTGGGTAGGACAAATGATGAATCAGGCGGAACTCGCCCGGGGATTTTTTGGGCACTAGTCCTAGAGGAGACACTTTAAGGTTGGGGAACGGGGGCGCGGGGAAAGGGCCAGCGACCCTGCCCGCAGCAATCTCCTTATTAATGCTGGCAGCAGCCACCTCCTCCCTTCCCCTAAGTGACAACAGGTTGGGTGCATCTTGCGGTGACCTATCCCCCGTGAAAGGAATACGAAAACCCAGCTGAAAACCCTGAAGGAGGTACACAGCGTCTGCCCTCCTCGGGTACAATGCGAGCCAACGCTCCAGCATGTCGACATTAATTGGGGAGGGGGCCTTTCGGTGAACCCGCTCCCTCCGCGGCAGTCCTACCTGCCCCTTGTCCGCCCCTACCCCTGCCCCTGTATCCTCCCGGCCTGGGACAGGCGGAGGCAGCATGGGGGCCACCACAAGAGGGGCACTCGTGCTTGTACTTGCAATTTTTCTTGTTGCAAGAACCATTGGACGAGAAGGTCCAGCACAGCAGGCGGGCTGGAACCCCCTGCCCCGCCACTTGGCGGGGGACCTGTACCGGGGCCGCTCGTTGGACCGCATGTCCACAATGGTATCTCTCCCCAGGCGCCGCGCGCGTGGGGGTCATATACAGAAGCCACAGCTTCTGGCAGGGCTCGTCCCACCTCATCTCTGGGTGCAGTGGAATCCTCATGCGGAATTCTTCGTCGTAAGCCAGCCACGCCGGACCCGGGAAGTCAACCATAGCCCGGTAAATGTTGTCCAGATACTGGACCATAGGGATGGCCAAATCCGGCCTAGCCCTGAGGTAAACGGCCATGTAAATCAAGTACGCTGGCAACCAATTAGCCCACGTGCGTGGCGGCTTACGACGACGTGCCTGCTCCTTATCCTTCTCGTCCAGCCCTTCCCTCTCTTCCTTGGTCGGTTCCCTATTTAGAAGGGAGAAGATATCTACATACTCGCCCCTCCAAATCTTTTCCTTGGTGGACTGGGCCAGATGGTCCCCCAGGGGCAAGGAATACCCTGCTGTTGGCAAAGCCGACACCGGCAGAGAGGGAACTGCGGGCAAAGCAAAGGAGGCCTGAGCCAGCCCGGGGATCCCCAACACATTTCCTAGCACATTGGGGGCGCCACCCCGACCCAGGCCCTGTGACAAAGGTAAAGTCGCTTGGTGGGCCGGGGGCCATTGGACCGCCGGACCACCCAAGCGAGGCCACGCCCATTGGACAGCCCCCCCCCAAGGAAGTCAGTTGTGTGGGTGCATTAGCTTGAACTGCATACTCACCCGATGCACCCCCACGGGCCGCCCCCACTGGGGGTTCCGGCCCGCTGGGGGCGTCGGAGCTCACGACCGAAGCTGAGCTCGTCGACGGGGCCAGACCAGCACCAGACTGCTGCACCTGTGGGGTGGGGAGCTGCGAGGCAGTGGCCGCCACCGGCCCACGCGCCTCGGGCGGCTCAACCCGACCCATCGCCGGCCGCTGTTTGGCGGCCAAAGGGGGCACCTGAAATCCCAGAGACACCCCTGTTTGGTTGGCCCTCGCCAAGAACGCTTCAAGGGCCGCAACCCGGGCCAGGAGGGCCTCCACGTCGACATAGGCCCCGGCCCCAACAGGGGGCAAATGGGCAGCCAGCCCATAAGTCACGGGTACCTGTCCAGGTCCCTGAGCCCCCGAGGCCAGATAAGGCCAAGCGCCCATGCTCGGCCCTTGGGTAGCCTTGGGCATGCCCTGCAAAGGCAGGGGACCCAACCACCCTCCATGACTCACACCCCCCATGGGGAACTGCAGGCCCGGGCAAGAGGGCCCAGCCGCGCGGACCATGGCAGGGGCCGTGGTCGTCGTTTGCGGGCCAAGGGCCGAGGCCCCGTCCAGGGCAGCCGGTATACACCGCGCCTCGGGCCAAGGAGCTACCGATCCCATCCCACCGTTCCCGGTGGGCTCCGCTAAAGGTGGCTGCGGAACGGGCGCAGTCGCGGTCCTCCGACCCGGCTGACGCCTCCGCGCCAATCGAGCCACGTTCGCGGCTGCCTTCTTCTTCGATGGCATGGCTAAGGTAGCTAGGAAGCCTAAAACAAGAGAAAGCTGCCCGAAAAGGCTTCCCCCAAAAGGACACGAGCGACGGAGGTCAGGAGGAAAAACTTCTCCGCTCCGTCGGTTCGCCAAAATGGCAGCACGGCTGCCTCGTGGCCAGCCCCTTTATTAGAGTGCTGGCCACGCCCCTAACTACCCGGATGGTTTCGTCCGGTGGGGGGGGGCCCGCAAAGAGCACGGCGGCCATTTTGGTGCCACGCTTCCATTATCAAGATAAGGTGTCTGTTTGTTTTCCCCAGTACAAATCAATGGGTAGATTTCTCTGAATTGTTCATCTTATATTATACTCTGTGATATAATGAAGAATAATGCAATACTCAGCAAAATGTTGGCCTTAATTGATATTTTATATAAGAAGAAAACAAATACGACATGATTTTAAAACTAAAACAGGGCATTAGGGTTTATAATTCTAGAAAAGCACCCCTTCAATGTTTATATATTCATGAATTTATGTAAACAGTGTGATAGCAGGAACAATTTATAAAACGCTAATAATTTACAAAACAAACCTCATCCCAATTCTGTTTCTGTAGAGGAGGCATTTCTGGTGACTTATTTACTTAATCATCTCTATGCACATAGGCAGTGCTATTTCAGTGGTTAAACACAAATGAGTTAAACTAAAACATGCAATTACAGACAAAGTAAAATGGGAAGACTTAGAATTATGCTGGCCAGCCAGATTTTTTTTAATGGTTAAGGGCAGACTCTCTCCTTTTCCACTTTTAAAAAATATGTCTTTGAATCATCATGGATCCTACTTATTTCCATACAACACACTTTGGATTTATTTAAACTCAAAGATGATCAAATTATTCTATAAAGATCTAAATCCTATTGCTGCTGATACAACACAGAAAGCATTATTTTTTGCAGCAAACTGCTGAAAGTTATGAAGTCAGAGCAGACATTTCTTGCAATTTACCTCCAAAAGTTACAGTAGTGTGTCCATATTTTGGAGTTTTTGCTTGATCTGATCTCTACCTTAAATTCCTAGCATATATCGTTTATGGGGATAGGAAGAAATCATTGCCTACCACTGTTCAGAGGTCAGCTGGCAGAAAACCTATAACAGAAAGGGCTCCTTTCTGCATCAAATCAGCTGGCTAACTTAGTAAAAATTATCACTTATATCAGACTACAAGTGCAAGTTAGCATTCCCTTTGCCGTACCCACTCCCCAATGACGACATGGACACTTCATTTAGATGTAAAATGGGCCACTTTAATAACTTTATTTTAACTTTGCTTGGCTACTGCCAAGAACCAAACGGGCCGTAATAGCACTGGTAAGGAGTAATCTAATATGAACCCAACTTAAATGCACATCACAATTTGCTACCACTGCAACAAACTGTGTGACCCTGTTCACAACCTGTTTCTACTGAAACACTTTGTGGACCCTAGTCAGGTTGCTACTATTTAGCACCTGATATTGAAATGCCTCCTGTAAATATTGGACGATTTGCCTGCTGGTTAAGCATAGCAGCAGTTTTAGTTGTAAACTGGTTGGCCATTCCCAAATCTTGGCTTTACCTTGTCCTCCCTATGGCCAACCAACTGTGTATACCAGATTAAATGGGTCATGCATTTTTCCTTACCAGTGCTAGCCGCCAAAGTGACCAGTAACAAACATAACAGTACCCCAAATCTCAACCATCAGCAACAGTGTGGGATGGGCGAAAATGCCAGGAACCAAGATGCCAATGCAGGTTCAAGCAAAAATTCCCATCCGGCCCCGAAGCGACCAAAATAATCACACTGTTACCTAGGGAGGGGGTGGTGGGCAAACGCGCCCTGGCCCAGCCGAATTGGTGAGGAACTGCCGGGAAGTGCAGCCGTTGCCACCCCTTATATAGGGGATGCTTAGCCATGCCCCCAGCTTCCTCGCGCCATGCCCGTGCCTCGGGGTGAGGGCGGGAAAGCGCGCAGCAACTAAACGGCTGCAGCGCATTCCTTCTTTCTGAAATGTGATTTTGCCCACTCCATTTTCCACTCCATGTTTCTATTCTGCATCACTCATTGGAGATGGAAGTGATTACTTTTCATATTAGCTGAGAGGTATGGAGCTTTGTGGTGAGAATGCAAGCGCGGCGCCAAAATGGCCGCCGCGCTCTTTGCGGGCCCCCCCCCATTGGACGAAGGCATCCGGGTAGTTAGGGGGCGTGGCCAGCTCCCTTATAAAAGGGGTGGTCATGAGGCAGCCGAGCTGCCATTTTGCAAAGCGACGGAGCGGAGAAGTTTTTCCCCTCTTGCCTCCGTCGCCTTTACCTTTACCGGGAAGCCTCTTGGCTGCTGAATTTTCTCGTTTTCGGCTTCCCGTCGTTTGGCTGAGATGCCCTCGAAGAAGAAGGCGGCTGCGACCGCGGCTCGTGCGGTTCGGAGGTGCAATCCGGGCCGGAGGACCGCGGCTACGCCTCCCCAGCAGCCGCCTTTGCCTGCACTCACCGGGACCGGTGGGATGGGGTTAATCCCCCCTTAGCCGGAGACCGGGGGCCCGCGCATGGGCCCTTGGCCCGCAAGCGGTGGACACCGCTCCTGGTGTTGCCCATTCCGCTGGGCCTTCCTTCATAGGGGCGCAGCTCGCTTAGGGGGCTTCCAGCCTTGGGGGGTGGTGTGGTTCCCTTCCCTGGCAGGTTGCTCCATCGGCCCTACCAGGCCCGGGTTTGGGGTCGTGGCCCTATTCGGGCCCCGGGGTACAGGGGCCTGTACCCATGCCTGTAGTGGGCGGGCCGGCTGGCTCTTTGCCCCATGTCAGCGTGAAGGCTCTACTGGCCCGCGTTGCGGCCCTTGAGGCATCCCTGGCCCGGGCTAGCCACCCTGGGGCCCCTTTTGGGGTACAGTTCGATACGTCGTCTGCTGGGCAGCGGCAGGCGACGGGACGGTTCGAGCTGCTTGAGGCGCGTGGCACGACCTCGGCCACTGCCTCACAGCTCCCCAACCAACAGGCCGGTGTGGGTCAGGCCCCATCGACGAGCTCCACGGCGGTCGTGAGCTCCGACGCCCCCAGTGGGCCGGAACCCCCAGTGGGGGCGGCCCATGGGGGTGCAGCATGTGAGTATGCGGTCCAAGCTAGGGCACCTACACACGTGGCCACGTTGGGGGGGGGCTTTTCAATGGCCTTGGCCTCGAGCGGGTGGTGCGGCGGTCCAGCAGATGACACCCCACCCGGCGACGTCAATTACCACCCAGGGCCCCGTGGTGGGGGGTGTTTCTTACCCTGTGGGGAATGTTTGGGGGTGGCCAGGTTAGTCCAGCCCCCTTTCCAGATGCCCCCAGTTTCTGCTGTACCTGTGTCGGCCTCGCCGACAGCGGGGTATTCCTTACCACTGGGAGACCATTTGGCCCAGACCACCAAAGATAAGATCTGGCGGGGGGAGTATGTGGATATCTTTTCCCTCCTCAACAGAGAGCCCACCAAGGAAGAGAGGGGGGGCAGGATGAGAAGGATAGGAGCAGGCACGTCGTCGCAAGCCATCATGTACGTGGGCCAACTGGTTGCCGGCCTACCTCATATATATGGCGGTATACCTTAGGGCCCGGCCTGGTTTGGCGATTCTGATGGTCCAGTATTTGGACAACATCTATAGGGTGATGGTTGACTTCCTGGGCCCGTCGTGGTTGGCTTGTGACGAGGAATTCCGTATGCGGATTCCCCTGCACCCCGAGATGAGGTGGGATGAGCCCTGCCAGAGGCTTTGGCTTCTGTACATGACTCCCACGTGCCCCGCGCCTGGGGAGAGATACCATTGTGGACATGCGGTCCAGCGTGCGGCCCCAGCACAGGTCCCCCGCCAGGTGGCGGGGCAGGGGGTTACAGCCCGCCTGCTGTGCTGGAATTTCTCGTACGATGGTTCCTGCAATAGGAAGAATTGCAAATACAGACATGAGTGTCCCGCCTGTGCTGGCCCCCATGCGGCCTCTGCATGTCCCAGGCCTTGAGGGATGCGGGGCAGAGGGAGGGGCGGACAGGGGGCTGGCAAGACTGCCTCAGGTGGAGCTGGTTCACCGAAAGACTCCCTCCCCGATTAATGTGGACATGTTGGAGCGTTGCCTTGCATTGTACCCGAGGGGGGCAGATGCAGTTTACCTGCTTTGGGGTTTTCGACTGGGGTTCCGTATTCCTTTCATGGGTGGTAGGTTCCCCCAAGATGCCCCCAACCTTTTGTGCCTCAGGGGAAGGGAGGAGGTGGCTGCTGCCAGCATTGCTGAGGAGGTTAATGCGGGCAGGGTCGCTGGCCCTGTCCCTGCACCCCCGTTCCGGGGAGCATATTATTTCAATGATGCCATGCCTTTTGGCTGTTCCATTTCGGGCTCGGCATTCGAGCGTTTCACCACCTTCCTAGAATGGGCTTTTGTCCGCAGGTCAGGGTCCCGGTCTGTAGCCCATTCCCTGGATGATTTTATTCGGGGTTGAACGGGGCTGGGACACGTGCACACGTCTCCTCAACACATTTCAGACGCTAATGGAGGAACTGGGTGTCCCTTTAGCGCCCGAAAAGACTGAGGGCCCATCTACACAGCTAGTATTCCTGGGGGTGGAGATTGACACGGTAGCCCAGGCTTCTAGGTTGCAGCGGGATAAGGTGTCGAGGCTAGTGGCCCTTATCTCGGACTTGCTGGCCAAGCGCATGGCATCACTGAGGGAACTGCAGGTGCTACATGGTCACTTCAATTTCGCTTGCAGGGTCGTCGCACCGGGCAGGGCATTTGCTCGGCGCTTGTGCGATGCCATGGCAGGATTATCCAGGCCCCACCATGGGGTTTGACTTACCCGGGGTATCAGGGCAGACGTTCTTGTCTGGCTCCAGTTCCTGAGGGAGTTCAATGGGGTGTCATTTTGGAGGTCTGAGCCCCGGGCTTCCCCTCGCTTTCAGATACAGTCCGATGCCTTGGGATCCCTGGGTTATGGGATGTACTTCAATTGGAAGTGGGCCTATGGTGGGTGGCCACCAGCCTGGGCAGGCACGGGTCGCCTGCGTGGTCTCACGTATCTGGAATTTTCCCTATCCTGGGGGCTTTGATGCTATGGGGCAAGGAGTGGGCCAACTTGGTCGTCCATTTCGGGTGTGACAATGCGGCTGTTGTCCACATTGTCACCTCACTGACTTCCACATTGCCCAGGGTCATGGACCTAGTGCGCCAGTTTCTGTTGCGCAGCCTGCGCCTCAACGTCCTCTTCTGGGCCAGGCGTGTCCCGGGGGTCAATAATGATATTGCTGACACTTTGTCCCGCCTGCAGATCTCCCGGTTCCGTGCCTTGGCCCTGGATGCGGAGGAATTTCCCTCGCCACTCCTGGACGAGATATGGACCATTGGCAAGGAGAGGTGAACCGGGCGATTGGCTTGTCACTAGCGCCACGCACGCGTAAGGCGTATCACCACGCATTCATTTCTTCAGAGCATTCTGTCCCCAATTCCGGCTGCCAGGAACCTGGCCGATCCCAGTGATCCATGTACTGCGGTTCATGGTTTACCTGCATGCCCAGGGCCTTGCACCTCGCTCCATAGCATCTAGGCTGTTGGCGTTGGCTTTTATGGCCAAGGTGGGAGGTCGTGTGGACAGTACCACTGACTTCCGTGTGAGACATGTTTTGGAGGGGTGGGTGCGGGAGCGTGGGCGTTGCCCGGACGACCACCACCTGATTTCCCCAGGGGTTTTTACCCGATTGGCCCGGGGCTGGCCTGGCCTCTGTTTCGATAGATATGAGGCAGCCCATTTCATGCGGCTACAACGGTGGCCTTTTTTGGAGCCCTCCGCATCAGCGAGTTTGAGATGCTGTCTAAGGCGGATGCAAGTCGTAGGGCACTGGAACTCGAAGATGTCTGTCTGGACAATATTGGGCTCAGTTGGGGATACGCTCCTCTAAAACGAATCAGCACGGCGTAGGCAGTGGAGTAGACTGCTACGATGTTCTTTGGCAGACATCTGTCCGGTTGGTGCCCTACAGGATCTTCTTGCACTGTGTGGCACGCACCATGGCCCGTTTTTCTGTCACCAAGGTGGGTCTTCCCTTACTAAATTTCAATTTTGGAGGGTGCCGGGAAGGCACTAGACAGTGTTGGCCTCTCTGGGGCTCGCTGCGGCACCCATTCGTTCAGGATAGGGGCGGCTTCTACTGCAGCTGTTTTTGGGTACTCCGGGGCGGAAATACGCCGCATGGGAGGGTGGGAATCACAATGTTTTCAGTTTTGTGTTCGCCCTCTTCAACCGTGAGTACCAGTTTAGTCACTGCACTGTTTCTCCCCCCCTTTTTTCCTTGACAGACCCTGGGTGTCGTTTTACACCGGTGACAGTATGGCTGGTGGGCCATAGCCACGTGCACAGGGCAGCGCGTTATGCTGCATGGGGCAGCGCGTTACGCTGCACAGGGCAGCGCGTTACGCTGCACAGGGCAGCGCGTTACGCTGCGGTGACAGAGTGGGACCCCGACTGGGACTGGGTGCATCCGCACGTCTCAGGTGGTATGGTAAGCGAGGCATGTTATGGCGGGAACTGTTGCCATTCCTTTTCTACATCAGGGATGCTGACTCGCCCGATGTCCTGGTTATGTACCTTGGGGGCGATGGCTTGGGACAGGTCACTGGCCTATCGCGGAAGCTTGCGGTTTGCAGTGACCTGCCCTACTCACATTATGTGTGGCCTGCCACATCCCTCAATTGGTCGGACACGATACCACGGTACGCTTACAGGGGGGCGTTCGGCCTCGAGGCTCTTGACTGAGCCGACGCCCCGTGAATGGGGCTATTGCCCGGTTCCTTTTCAACAAGGGTGGGGGACGCGTCATTAGCCTCCCCGCCATCAGTCTGCAAAATTACGAGCTTTACTCAGGGGATGGGGCCCATCTGTCGCAGGGAGGTATGGACCTCTGATTACTGGACTGGCGAGCAGGCCTGTCGACCGAGCTGACGGTCTTGGGGGTGGTGGTGAGCCTTTTGGGAAGCCTCCCCGTGTGGCGGGTATCACTGGTAAGGTAAACATTTATGACCCACAGGTATCCGGCAGGTTCGCAATTGACTGGACAACACTAGACAGGCATAAGTTGGTTAAACGTTGTCCGGTCAACGACGAACCAGGCGACGGGGTGATGGCTACAGCTAGACAGCATGCATCATCCCGTGATTTCATGGATACGCGTCAGAGGGTGGGGTCATTAGTTAGATATTGACTACGGTCAACAATTTGTTTGTTGTCAACAAACAAATTGATACAAATAGATACATTGTAACAATTGCCATTGGCAATTTTGAGTGGTACCTTACCAGTGTTACTTCGGCCTGCTTGCCTTAAGAATTATGATTGGTCAATTACCAATAGAAATTTATAATTCGGACTAGGGCATGAATCAATAAATGTGGCCCAATGCCGTTATCCACTTTTACCAGTGTCTGAGTCCTTTATTGGGGGGTGCGCCTGCAATGCAAGCGCGGCGCCAAAATGGCCACCACGCTCTTTGCGGGCCCCCCCCCCATCGGACGAAGGCATCCGGGTAGTTAGGGGGCGTGGCCAGCTCCCTTATAAAAGGGGTGGCCATGAGGCAGCCGAGCTGCCATTTTGCGAAGCGCCGGAGCGGAGAAGTTTTTCCCCTCCACTCCCTCCCTAGTTAACAGTGTGATATTTTGGTCGCTTCGGGGCCGGGTGGGAATTTTTGGCTGGGACCCACAATTGGCTCTCGGGTCCTGGTTTTTTTGCCCATCCCACACTGTTGCTATGGTTTGATATAGGGGTTTCTGTTGCTGCTGTTGACTTTGGTCACATGGGCGGGTATCACTGGTAAGGTAAACATTTATGACCTACAGGTATCCGGCAGGTTCGCAATTGACTGGACAACACTAGACAGGCATAAGTTGGTTAAACGTTGTCCGGTCAACGACGAACCAGGCGACGGGGTGATGGCTACAGCTAGACAGCATGCATCACCCCGTGATTTCACGGATATGCATCAGAGGGTGGGGTCATTAGTTAGATATTGACTACGGTCAACAATTTGTTTGTTGTCAACAAACAAATTGATACAAATAGATACATTGTAACAATTGCCGTTGGCAATTTTGGGTGGTACCTTACCAGTGTTACTTCGGCCTGCTTGCCTTAAGAATTATGATTGGTCAATTACCAATAGAAATTTATAATTCGGACTAGGGCATGAATCAATAAATGTGGCCCAATGCCGTTATCCACTTTTACCAGTGTCTGAGTCCTTTATTGGGGGGTGCGCCTGCAATGGCATCTATAGATTGGATTCCACAATGATGAGCCTCCATGGGCTATATAGGAAATTTATGCATGCTGGTTTCATGCCATTTGCTTTCTATGAAAGGTGAAGATGATATGTCAGGGTTAGAATTTTCAATGGTACGAGTAATGTGTGTGTTTTGTTATATTGTTTTTGGACAGTCACATTTTACTGAATTTATTAATGCAACCCCACAATGCAGTGGGTTAATGTAGATTATGGGCATAACCAGCCAATCAGAAGAGTTCTCTGGTTTCCCACCTGTAGGGGCACCTGACCTGATTAGACTGCTTGCTATTTGTTTTTCTGTCAGATAGTGTTTAGTATCTCTGAGTTTTTTTCATCGTCATTTTCTTATTCTCTCCTCTCTCACTCTCCAATTTGGCATTACAAGTACAGTAATACCTCATACAAAGTCTGCTTCGTACAACATCGAATTCATACAACATCGCCTAATTCCTTGGGAAAAGTTGCCTCATACAAATTCACTGCAATTTTGTATGAGGCATTGGCGTTTTTCCCCAGGATGGTTTATCCCCTAAAATCAGGGTTGTTTGACATGTTTTTGAAATGTATTTAGCCTTTACACAATGATTTCTTAAAGTTGTCATTTTCCAGTCTGTTTCCTTGACTTTGCCATGAAGTCTGTGCTGTTACAGTACAATGTATCTCGATGTAAATGACATTGTATCAGGCATTACAGCAAGGATCATATCTGTCAACTTTTGGATTTGAAAATAAGGGGAATTTTGGCCACACACCTCTGTGGGCATGGCCAAATCTGTGGCCATGGCCAAATATAGGCATGTGACTTGCTGGGCTCTAGTCGTTGGGTCTGGGAGGATTGGGGAGACAAATCCTGAGCTGGGTGGGGGCCGCCTGGATTGGAGACCACCACCCCCAGCTGGGGGTGAGGAGGAGTGGGGGTGAGGAGGAGGAGCCTGAGCGGCGGCAAGGCTAGCTACCGCTGCCGCCGTGAGGCCTCCATCAGGAGGTGGGCAGGGGCCGCCCGGACCCAAGACCACCACCCCCAGCCGGGGGTGAGGAGGAGGACTGGGGGTGAGGAGGAGGAGGAGGCTGAGCAGCGGGAAAGCTAGCTACTGCCACCGCCGCGAGGCCTCTGTCAGGAGTTGGGCAGGGGGCTGCCCAGACCAGAGACCACCACCCCCAGCCGGGGGGGAGGAGGAGGAGGACCAGGACCAGTTGAGCGGCCCCCTGCTCAAGAGGCCCTGCGGTGGTGGTAGCTGACCTTCCCGCCGCTCAGCTGCTGATCCTCATCATCATCATCCCCGGCTGGGGGTGATGATCTCCGGTCCAGACAGCCCCCACCCGGCTCCGACGGAGGCCTTGTGATGGCAGCGGGAGTAGCTGGCCTTCCTGCTGCTCAGCTGCTGCTCCTCCTCCTCCTCACCACCGGCTGTGGATGGTGGTCTCCGGTCCGGGCGGCCCCCCTCCTGGCTCCAGACGGAGGGAAAATAAGGGAAAATACAGGGAAATTAATAAAACGAGTGGGGTGCGGGAAGAGGGGCAAAAATAAGGGGTTTTCCCGGGAAAAACAGGATGGTTGACAAGTAAGCCAAGGATTTGGACTTTGTATGAGGCATCACAGCTAGGATTTTGCATGCCTCATACAAAGTCCAAATCCGTATAAAGTCCAAACTTGTGGAACCAAGTTTGGACGTTGTATGAGATATCACTGTAAAGTGTATTTGTTTAAATGATTGTTTTGTGGTTCAGTTGCACAGTCGATTCCAACCCTTTGTGACCCCATGGACCATCACCAACCAGGCACCTTTGTTTTCCACCATCCTCCTCAACCCGCCCAGCTCTGTGCCCATTGCATCTACAATACCATCTAGCCATCTCATTTTCTCATTGTACAGAACTGTTTATTAACCAAAGCTACTGATTATTCTTCTATTTCAAGAAATGAACTATAAGTAAAGAACTGTTATTCTTATACCTCAAGATATGTGGTGAGTTTTAATTTGCTGGGCTAGAATAGGAGTCTAATATTTGGAGAACTTGCTTACATAACTATTTTGTTTAAACTGCCCTGCCTACTGCTGTGCTGTATATATATTTTAAAAACTCAATGACTTAGCACCATTTGAAGCAAGCATGCATGCATGCATGCACAAACACATGCCCCTACACACATGGATATACAGTTGTATGCCAGCACTACTACAGAAGCCACAATCTGCCTTTAGCCTTTGAACTCATTTCCTTCAAACAGTTTTACTTGTTGCCTTGATTCTGAAGCACAGAAAGCAAGATGAAATGAGGTAGGAATGAATTTCTAAACAGGCAATGTCCAGTCTTCTTTTCACATTTCTGAATTGTCTTATCCCAACACATACCTATACATTTCTGGATCCCTTTTTCTCAATTATTCGCCATATATGGAAAGCCTACACTTTGAAATGTACATTTTTAGAGTGGAGAGTCTCACTAATGCATTTTTTTTCCTGACACTGGTGTTATTCTCAGCCTGATGTAAGCCTGGTTCTGAAGCTTACAAGTACTGGGATCCATTAGTGGCTAATTTTATACTTGACCATGCTGTGAGTGTAATGGCAGCAATTTGTACATAATCTTGAATGCACTAACTAAGCCGTCCTCCACTGTAACATGTAAGAGGAATTAATGAATCACAATCTTCATTCTAAATGTTCCACTTTATTTGTCCCTTAAGCTTTTTCTTCATCTGAAGTATTTGGCACATGATTTTTAAATTGCTCTTTTGACTATGGTGAATTAAGAATGTTGACCACTGGAGAAAGTTTGCTTTCATGTGAACATCATCCATAGTTAGATATGATTTATGGTGCTAGTTTAAAGCCTGTGTTGGCATTCATGCTTTGGGCTGCATTTAGGTTCACATTTTCACTAAAACATGACAATCAAAGAACAATTTTTGCACTCCCTCCACCCCCAAATGGGAACTAGAAAAGGTGTTCCATGTCACAGCCTGATATGATGATTAATATGCATCCTGGCACACTGCTGACATTAAAGATCAATGAGACAATTTATTTGTCTGAAATGGAAAATCCATTAGAATAAAGTAGACTGATGAGTGGTCTGTAGTCATATAAGCACTTATTCAAGTCACTCCAAAGACAATAACTATCCTGCAATGCCACGTCTAATAAATATATTTACTTGGATGAATTCACTATTGACTGTCCTCTTATTTAAATAATCAACATTAGCAAAGCATGCATGTACTAATAAAATCTGAAATGTACAAGTGGTTCACTTAATAAAATACAATCACCAGAAAGCTCTTCCATTCCTTAGCTAAATGAAACACAGTATAGCAGTAGATATTGCTGCTGTAGCGTCCTTGACAGGGAATGCAGTGAAAATCACTTTTTGGATTATAATTTTCACCATTCCATAAAACAACCAGTGCTCAGCTGCAACTGAAAGAAGAGAGATTATGGAGATCCATTCCAGGGGTCTGATACAGATCAGTGTCCTTGCCTTACTTTGTAGGAAGTGGATGGGCAAATGTTCCCATGCTGACATACTGAAACTTCCATTAGCACTAGGAAGCATATTCCATGACTAGGAATGCTGGGATTCTGGACCATGTCATCCAACATTTTGGAGATGGGACATTTTGTCATCTTTGGATTAGAGCAGAGGCGAGCAACTATCAGAAGTCCAAGTGCCCCAAATACTTATACATGGTCCTTTAAACTTTGAAAGTTCAACACCCCATTTTAATTTTCTTTTTTAGAAAAATGGAAAAAGTTGTTGAAAAAGTGGGATGCCCCACATGGCATGTTGGGTAGAGTGACAGATAAGAACCTCGGGTTTGAATCCCAGTTCAGCCATGAAAGCTCACTGGGGGTGGCAGAAATTGGTTAAACCACTCCTTAAATACTCACTTACTTTGAAAGTACTATTAGAGTTGTCAGTCAGTTCCAACTTGACAACACATAACAACAGCTGAAAAAAGTCCCTTTCTTGTCTTCAATTGTCAATGCCAGACGATGGCCAGGCCAGGTAGGGGGAGGGTGGCAGAAAAAAAGCCAGGGTGGGTGGTCGGCACCACGTGTGGGTTGCCTGCCATCCACTGCCCCTTACTGGCATCCCACATGGGCCTGCCAAGAGGGCCCCAAGCCCCTCCTTGGGCAGGGCACATGGATCATGCCTGCTGAGCATTGGGGGGGGGGGGGCTGATGGGTCTGGGCTTCTGTGCCACGGGACAGTGGTGGAGTGAGCACAAGCCAGGAGGGGTGTTGGGGGATCATCAGGCCAACTGACAAGGGTCTGGGGTAAGGGTGGGGGGCCTGCTGAGCACAAAGGCCATGTGCACTCGGGGGCCCCACCACCCTTACCCCAGACAGACCTTTGCCAGTTGGCCTGATGCCCCCTCCACTGCAGCCCTGTGGGACTAACCCCTCATGCTCCCCCGATGCTCAGCAGATATGCTCCACGCGCCCAGCCCAAGGAGGGGCTCGGTGCCCTCTTGGCGAGCTCATGTGGAATGCCAGTAAGGGGCAGTGGATGACGGGCGATCCACAAGCAGCACTGACCACCCACCCTGACTCTGTTTTCCGCCGCCTCCCTCCATGGGCAGGTAGCCCCCCAATGATGGCAGGCCTACCTGGCTGGGCCATTGTCCGGTGGTGACAAACGTGGTGGCACCAGGGGGACCAGAGACTCCCAAGGCCAGCGGAGGGCAGGGAAGCGCCCATTGGGGCATGCCGGCAGCCCACCTGTGATGGCCCACAAGCCAGGAGGGGTGTGGGCTGGGGAACATTGAGCTGACTTGCAAGGGTCCAGGGTAAGGGTGGGGCCCCCACCAAGTGCGCATCAGTTGGCCTGATGCTCTCCCCCATACCCTTCCTGGCCCAACACTATCCGCCCACCCATGATGGCCCCTGTGCACTCAGTCATCCCCCAACGTTTACACGGGCCATTGCCAGTCATCCCGATGCTCCCCCCACCCCTCCTGCCTTGCACGCCCTCCACCGCTTCCCCATAGCACAGACCCCCAGACCCCTCACGCCCCACCCCCATGCTCAGTGGCTTGCTCCCCCGGCCCAAGGAGGGGCTGGGGGCCCTCTTGGCGGCCCACACACCAGGTTGGTTCCCACACACAGGCAACGCCGGGTACCCATGCTAGTCTTTGCTGCAATGGACTAACGGAGCAACACATCTGAAATGTTACATATGATTCTTTCAAAGAGTTAGGAAACATAGGGATGGAATTGAACCGGGTGCTTTAGTATCATTTAGTTTCTCATCAAAAATGTTATCTAGTTCATTCAAAAAACAATAAACAAACAAACAAACAAAAACACCTACAGATAATTTGAGTTGCCTGTATATTTTCATGCAAACTTTTATCTCACTGGAAGCAAACAACTTTTGTATCCAATTTTGCTCATGTAAATACAATTTTTCCCTTGAAAACACAGCTCTTATTAATGCAAGTTAGATGTATAGCAGTCTACCATCAAAGTGCACTGGATTGTACTTTCCCCTCCCCCTTTATGTTGTTATTTGAAAAAGCAGGTTATACAAGATGTAGCACAAACTTTTAAAGGCAATGAACTGAGACTGTCATCATATTTTCAGTGTTAAAGGAGCTAATATGAATTATAATGAAATTTAACAGATGAAAGGCTCCAGGAAATTTTCTTTAGAAAATATTGTCCTAGCTTTAGTTGAAAATTCCTCAAGAAACCATTTTTCAGAGAGGCAGAAATATGACAGGAAACAGTGCAATAGACTGTACCTAATTCATTCCAATTCACAGAGTAATGCATTTCAATTCACACAGTGATGCATCCCAGTCACCAGTATGAGAATCAAATCAAGCTGATGCTTAGCAGAGGTGGAAAAAACTCAGAAGGGTAGAAAGCTGATCCTGTGTGTTTTGCTAAATGGAGACATATTTTAGAAAAAGGCATAGGATGTTGTTTTAGAATGTATAGCCCAGACTGGTTAGTGATTCTACTCCTCTGTGCCTTAATTCCCTTGTTCTCTCCTTCTCTGGCTTTCATTGCCTGCAGGTCAGTGGCCACTCCTCTACTCTTTGAGTGCACACTAACTGTTCCTATCAGCCTAAGGGATGAGGAGAAGTTGTAATAGTTGTTGCACTTCCTTCATCATCTGATGGATGGTGGCATCACAGGAGGATTCGCCTCCTCTGCACTCATCCAGTCAGCAGTAGGATAAAGATTTGTGGTTAATTCACTAGGCACCTTTATGGAAAACACTGGAAAGAGCAAAACTTGATGGAATATGCAAGGGGAACACTTTATATAGAGAGCGTGAGGAAGTAGATATGAGGAAGAGTAGTCCTCTTGCAGAGGCAAGACAATGACAGAAGAGGTGAAAAGAAAAGAATGCTTGCATTAAGAAGGAAAAATGGCAAGACAGTAGAGGAGAGAATGGAGCTTGCACCAGGTAATGCCAATGATTGGAAAGTGGAGGGAAAAGAAGGAGACCTGAATAGGATCTAATGGAGATTCTGCATTGGAGAACAGAGGAAGATGGATGAGGCTAGCCCTGGTAGAGAAGAAGTTGGCTTTTGGTTGTGAGGAAAAAAACCAGAAGGATGGGGGAGAAACAATGAGGCAATTCCAAAAGGGGAAAGGCTTTACATTTGAATGGGGAGGCATCCCTGATAACAAAATTCTATAAGATTATCTGTCCTCTCTTTTAGAATCCAAAATCTTACAGATCTCAGATCCTCTCATTCTGAAAGCCCTAGAAGAATCCAATGATGAAAGAAAAATCCCCTTTAATGAAAATTTCTGTTAGGATTGACCCAAAAGTCTCATCTCTATTTACATATGTTCCAATCCTGAAAGCATTAATTTGGAGGCATGATCACTGCAGCCTATCAAAAGATAGCATAATAAAAAGTAGAGACACCATCCTGGTTACAAAATGCCATATTGTTAAAATGATGGTCTTCTCAGTAGTAATGTATGGCTGTGGTAGCTGGACCATAAGGAAGGCTGTGTGCAGAAGAACTGTGGTGCTGGAGAAGACTTTTCAAAGTCCAGTGAACTGCAAGGAGATTAAATCTGTAAATCCTAAAGGAAATCAACCCTGACTGCTCCTTGGAAGGACAGATATTGAAGCTGAAGATCAAAAACTTTGGCCACCAAATGAGAAGAAAGGATTCATTGGAGAAGGCCCTGATGCTAGGAAAGATTGAAGGGAAAAGGAGAAGGGAGCAGCAGAGAATGGGATGGTTAGAATCATTAATGCAGTGGGCAGATTTCGGAGGATGGCAGATGACAGAGGAGCCTGGTGTGTGACTGTGGGAGTGACCATTGCTCCATGGCAGGAGGACATTTTCCACCTTCGTCCCTGCCACAGAGCCCCCTTAGCTCCTCCCCTCAGCCGGTTGCAGTGGAAGCGGCTGTTACCCATGACATGGACCTTAAGTTTTATGTAATTTACCATCTTTTTCTGTAAACCGCTTTGGGTCACCAATAGGTGAGGAAAGCGGTATAAAAATATACTAAATAAATAAATAAAACAACATGTGCACTGAAGACACACTGCTCTTCTTTGATCATCTCACTTACTGCCTGATTCAGTGATGCATAAAACTATTGCAGGTCTATATATATACATTCATGTATATTCACTTGCTATATTTAGTCAAATAAAAAATATATATTTTTATATAGTTGCAACATTAGTCTAGTTAAAATTATGTATCCCTCTAAATCAGTGGTTTCCCCACAGGGGGACTTCAATTCCCTGAAGCCTAAGTCGGTACATTGGCTGATAAGTGCTTTGAAGAATTGACTTAGACTTCTGGGAATTGAAGTCCAAAAACCAAAGGTTGGGAAACACTGCTCTAGATAAAAAGCCACATTTCAATCTTCACTTAAATAATATTTTCTCTCAAAATAGACATTCCCTCAAAAACACATTTTCAAAGCTAGAGATTTAGAAATGGTAGTCTGTCAGACAAGAAGTCTATCAGACAAGAAGCAAAACAAAATAAAATAAAAATAAAAACAAAAAAACATTGCATCTTAAAGAATAACTGCTATATATTAATGTGAGCTTTCATAGATGAAGTCCCCCTTGTCTGAGAAAGTGGACTTTGTTCACAAAAGCTCACATTAAAACACAACAATTAGTCTTTATGGTGCCACAATGTTTTTGTTAAAAAAAATTGTTTTGTTTCTTGTCTGACATTTCCAAAGGTATTTTAGGTACATATTAAATAAATTTTGACTCTTTTCTAGAAATGGTAAATGAGAAAGTTCTTATTGAACTGAATTTTGATATTTGAAATTTGTCAAAAAATTGCAAATCACATTGGTTTTCTCCAAATAATAATAATTTCATGTCAGAGATTACTGTGGGTTGAAAAGATTTTTTAGGGTACACCCAAATGAGGCTCCTTTCATGTACTCAAGTGCAACTCTCAGGTATTGAAACCCAACCTTGCAGTCTCCAGCTCAGCTCCTTAACCACTAAGCAACAAGAGGAGCTATTTTTTCCTGCCATCTATCATCAGAAGTACATTGGGCTGAAATATGAAAAGAGGACGTCCTAGTGGCAGTTCCTATGTTCTAGAAAGTGCCTCCAGGTTTGTTCCACATCGCTGTCCTTCTCCTTTTCTTCTGTGAACCAAACATGTTTTTAATCTGTCAGACTTTTAGCTTTTCTCCTGCTTCGCTCACAGAAGGAAATTTAACTGCTTATCACATTTGCTTGTCCCTCTTTCTGGACACCATAGTTTAAGAAAGGGTGTAAACCAGGGTCATAGTCAGGATTCTAGATTTGGGGAGGCACAATTTTTTCAAGAGGGGCAAAAGGGGGCAACAATGTCACACCCACATATATAACATTGACATCCCAGGGTGGGTTGGCGGGTGTTAGCTCAGGAGGGTTTTGGCCCCCCTGGCTATGGCCCTGGTGCCAACAAAATGTAACAAAAACAAATGAAGGCAAGAAGGATGAGCAGGGGACTGGAAACCAAGCCCTGTGAGGAATTCTTGAAAGAAATGAGCATGTTTAGCCTTGAGAAAAGAAGACTGGGGGAGATATGATAGCAATCTTCAAATACAGTGGTACTTCATACAACGATTTTAATCCATTCCACAGGGCTCGTTGTTGTACAAAACAATTGTTATATGATGCATGCACCGTATAGCAATTTCCCTATGGGAAAAGTGATTTTTCCCATTGAAAAATTGTTGTATGATTTTTTTCCATAGGAAAAATTGTTATGCGGGATGCCATTTCCCCCAAAAACCTAATTGTTATGTGATTTCATTGTTATATGGGGTGATTGTTGTATGAGGTTCCACTGTACTTGAAAGATTGGCATACAAAGGAGGGGCAGGAACGATCATCCCAGAGTGCCGAACATATACTTAAAAGGCTTAAGTCACAGGAAGACAGATTTTGCTTGGGTAAATCTTCCTAACTCTTGAGACAGTCTGACAATAGAAGCAATTGCCGAAGAAGGTGGTTAGTACTCCTACACTGGAGGCATTCAAAAAATCAATCACATGTCAAATATGCTTTGATTTGGATTTCTGCATTGAGCAGGGGCTTGGACTTGTTTTCTATATAGGCCCCTTACAACTCTGTATCTCTATGATTCATTGATTCTGAGTGCTGCTAAAGACCAATTGACATAGGAAGCTTGTGACCAAAGAAGGGAAGGGGGATTTAAAATTTTGCTCAACCCATTAGCTATTTCTGCCTATAGGTTGTCATACATGTTCAGTACCACTTACTTTTGAAATCCAACCTAATGTGGCAAGGAATGTCTTACCTGCAAATACTGTTTGGATGAAAGATGATTAGAAGTCCAATAGATGGATATAAGTTCAAAGCTGCAAAAGTGTGGAAAGAGGAACAAGCAAATGTGATAAGCAAAGGAATGAAAAATGCAAAGATAAAAAAGTTGATTAATTACAGGAGACAATATGGCAGAAGGGAGAATGAGACAGAAATAAGAGATAGAAAAGAATAGGGCAACAGAATAAAGACATATGCATACCTGTCAAGTATCGCGGATTGGCTCGGGGGAAAGGAGTTACTGTGAATCCCTTCTGCACAGGTCCTTTCTATGCATGCGTAGAACTCTTCTATGCATGCGTAGAACCCTTATATGCATGCGTAGAAGGCTTCTGTGCAGAAAGGGATGCGTAGAATCTACGCATGCGTAGAAGTGAGCTGCACAGAACAGTTCTGCGCAGGTCCATTCTACGCATGTGTAAAAGCCTTCTACGCATGCGTAAAAGCCTTCTATGCATGTGTAGAAGTGAGCTGCGCAGAACGGTTCTGCGCAGGTCTGTTCTACGCATGTGTAAAAAGCCTCTTACGCATGCGTAGAATGGACCTGTGCAGAAACGTTCAGTGCAGGTTCTGCAATCTCTGGAGCTGCGCTTGACAGGTATGCATATGTGAAGCACAGAAAACAACAAGAGAAATAAAATGTAAATGTTAGAGGACCGAAAAGTAAACCTAGAATTACAAAATACAAAGCTAAGGGGGGGGGGGTGTTAATCAAACAATAAAACTCGCACACCAAATAATCTGCATACATTTATCATTATTCTGCCTTACATTAACAGACATTGCATAATTCCCTATTTATGTAAAAAGGTGCATTGAGAGACATATCTGACAAAGGAAGTCAAATTACCATATGACCTTCATACTTATATGTTTCAGCTGGTGGTGTGAGTGCGGTCAGTTGAATTGGATACGGGTGAAGAAAGTTACAAAATCACCTCAATTTCTATTGCAAAGCAATGACTCTACCTCTACAACAATTCTAAAGTGCGCCCCCCTCCCCAAGGCTTTTTGGTAAATGACAGGCTTTATGGTGTATGTAGAATCAATATTCCAACTAAAGGCAAGCAATTTTACCATAAAAATGAATATTTCAAAGATTACTTCTCCAAGTATTTAACTTTTAGTGTGTTTCAACCTTGAGGAAAATGTCTATAGGAAAACAATAATAAAAATGTTTAACTGGATTAGAACAGTCTGATTGTACATTGCATTCACGATGCAATAATGTTCCAAAGTACGTAGTTCTAGTAATGTAATGTTTACAGGCCAAAGCTGTGGGAGCGTTAATTGTAATCAGCACTCTGAACTCCATTGATTGTAAACTATTGTAGTACAGGTCATAAGTGTGACAAGAAGAAAGCGATTCACCTTGAACATTAGCACATTGCCATCTTTTTCTTGCAACTTGATATTTTAGCAGAACAATCTAAATGCTATCAGTAAGTATTAGTGGAAGTGTATCCTTGATCTGTGCTTATTTTAGTTCACAAGAGGTCCCATTTGTTTTTATTGAGGTTAATGGATCTGTGAATACAAATCCATTAACCTCAGAATTTTTAAATGTTAAATCAGCAGCTTTGAATAAATGTTAACGTTAAGCAGCAATTACTGATACCGCAATACCAACTCGAGGGCAAGATCTGAACATTGTCTGCTAAGAATATGGTAAATTGGAGTGGAAAGGAAATAAAGAAGGAGATGCTAATAGCTGAGAATAAACAGGCTATAGCTTTATTCAAGGAACATTGCATAACATGCTAACTACCTCTTAAGACCACTGTGGAAAAGGTACTTGCCTAGCACAAGGATTTTGAATTATATGTATTTTCAAGCAAATTGATGTTTTCTACCCTTTCTGGATCAATGTACTGTACTGTATATCAGTTTTCCTTTAGAAGTGTGTATTTCCCCAAATTCTCAACGCACTTCAGGTCTAAAAGTCATGTATGTAAGATGCACATTTAAAGACAAAGTACATGTTGAAAGATCAGATTAAATGCATAATTTAAGGTAAATTGTGCATAACACTATATTTGTTCTTACTAAAATACTCAAGCAAAACTAGAACAAAACATCACTCAATTTGCTCCCTGAAATTGAATCTGAAAAAAATCCCATTGGAAGGAAGAAAAATCAAGGCAGATCTTCATACTTTCTCTCCAGCCCACAGCATACCCATGCATGAACTGCTCTTTTATTTTTGAAGACTTTGTAAAGTTAACAAAATAGTGAGATTGGGGTGAAATGTTTTGGATTTGTGGATTCTTTTCCAGGTTTTAAGATATTTTATTTTTATTTATTTGATCTACAGTGGAACTTCAGTTAACAAATTCAATGCGTTCTCCAGGACCTTTTGTACTATGAAAAATTTGTGAAGCCAATTTCTCATAGGAATGCATTGAATGCAATTTCCCATAAGAATGCATTGAAAACCAATTAACCTTTTTTGAGTAGAGTAATACCTCATACAAAGTCCGCTTCATACAACATCGAATTCATACAACATCGCTTAATTCCTTGAAAAAAGTTGCCTCATACAAAGCCGCTTGACTATGTATGAGGCATTCAGTTTTCCCCAGGTTGCATTGTGCCTGGGCAGTATAAAAGACAGGACACATGTGTGCATTGCTCTTGTGGGTTTTGCACAAGGCAAAGAGTGTTTAGGAGTGGTTTTGAGCGTGATTTTGGATTTTTTTGAATTTTTCATCAGAATGTTTAGAAGCATTCCTGGTATTTTTGCAGCATTCTTCAGGTTCTTGGACAATCAGGGTTGTTTGACATGTTTTTGTAATGTATTTAGCCTTTAGACAATGATTTCTTAAAGTTCTGTCAGTTTCCTGTCTGTTTCCTTGACTTTGCCCTGAAGTCTGTGCTGTTACAGTACAATGTATCTCTATGGAAACGATGTTGTACGATGCATCACAGCAAGGATTTGGACGTTGTATGAGGCATCGCAGCTAGGATTTTGCATGCCTCATACAAAGTCCAAATCTGTATAAAGTCCAAACTTGTGGAACCAAGTTTGGACGTTGTGTGAGGTATCACTGTATTTATACTCTGCCCTATCTAGGAACATGAGTTCCTACTCTAGGTCCTCTTCTAAACCAATTAGGGCCTTAGCAATTATTCCTGTTTTCCCCCAAATTTTGGTGAACTTTATAGAGGAAAGACCATTATTCGAAAGTTAAGCCAATTTTTTATTACAGTGCCAGAAATGTCTATTTGTAGATAACCTCCAGGCCCACTGCCTTGCCATTTTTTTTGGCAGCTACAAATAGCCTTTTTATATGTTTAAGCTGAATGGTCTTACAAAGTATCCAGTCATTTGTTGTTTTATTTCAAGTTTTAATTCTGATTTCCTATAACAATACTCAGATCTAAATGCTGAAACGTTTGCCTTCAGACTTTTGGTTGTGTTTTTGTCAAGCTGCTTTAATAAATTCCAGACCTTCTGACCATTTCTTGATATGCTTATTTCTCCCATGAATTTTATCTAATTGCTTCTTTTAGTTTCTGAGGTTAAAGAAATTAATCACTGTCCAGCCAGAATGTTTAAATTCTGAAAAATAGCTATTCAATTGAGCAAGTGCTTCTGATGTTAGGTGTTGAGATAGTTGGTTCTACATCCGCTGGGTGTGAACAGTTGGGATGTTTTTTCTCTCTGCCTCAACAAACTGGTCAAAGGCCTCTAGAACTCGACACACCTGATATAACTGTTGTGGAAAAGAATAAGGTTTGGTATATTGACATTGCTATACCAGGAGATGCACAAATTGAAGACAAACAACTGGAGAAAATAACAAAATATTGTGACTTGCAAATTGAAGTCAAGCATCTATGGAGGAAGAAATCTGTTGCTGTACCATAGTGATCAGAGCCTTTGGAGCAATAACTAAAGGACTTCCTAGATATTTGGAATTTTTGAACTTATCAGACTTGAACAAAACTCAACTCTACTAGGAACTGCATGTATACTCAGATGTTACATTAACACAGGAGTTCCCAACCTATGGCCAGCAGGCCGGCCCTGGCTCCCGATGCCATCCCATCTGGCTCATCACTGCCTCTACTGCACCCTGAAGTAGAAGTGGGCACATTTATGTCATCCGTAAAACATGCCTGTGCATGCGAAAATGCGCCCATGGCTAGCGTAAATGTGAAAGTGGCTGCATTTACATCAGTCATAAATGTGCCTGCTTCTGCTTCCAGGGGGCATGGTCTGGCCCATGACACTGTCCAGGTGCATGGTCAGGCCCACGATGGAAAAAGGTTAGCCTCCTCTGCCTTAACAGTTCTTAGGTCCTTGGTTAGAGCTTGAACTGTTAATTTTATTCCAGTCCTCAACTGTGAATCAAATGGTTGATTTGTATCCAATAATCTTAGAACTGCACAGCTGGAAGCTAACCTATGAATCATCGTGTCCTGCCCTGTCAGGAAGAGTCCAGCTCTGACTCCACAGCCAGGCATTCCAGTCCATTGAGTTATACCTTCTCTGCTGCTTCTTTATTCAACAGTATTCAGCTTCTTCAGTCTGTTAGCAAAGGGGCAGGGTGGGGGTGGGGATTGAGTGGTGACAAACTTCTTAAGAGCCAGCTCAGAAACTAATCAGCAGCCATTCAGCCACAAATACAGCTTCCTTGAAGATTTCCTGAAGATTACTCTCCTCTATGAATTCTCAGAGTACCTTGGTATTGCTAATGCTGTTATTTTGACCAAAATTTGATGCAGTAATTTAATATCTATGTAGCTCGATCCTATATATGTTTACTCAGCAGCACTTCCTCTGTGTTAAGTGGCATTTACTTAGGAATAATTGTGCAAGGGATTTCAGCCAAAAGCTGAATAAGTCCAACTGAGCTCACTTGGGTTTACTTCAGAGTCAATATGCTAAGAATCATGCTGCATAAAATCAATTTAAATATACATTCGGTTAACAATGTTAGCTCCCAGATTAGCATTTCAGGCTGCCCCCAAAGGGCAGGGGGAGAATGAGAAAGAAAAGGGAGTGTTTATACTATGCTGTAATACTTTGACAGATCCACACTTTCACGTAACGGAAAATGTGTTTGCACTTTATAAACAGAGATTTCCAACTTCCAAAAATGCAACTGCAGTGCATGTGTGCCAGGGCATTTTGTGTTCAAACATACATGTGATTCATCTTTATCCAGAACCATCCAACAACTACTTTGGCCATGGCAGTTAGGAAATATATATAGGAATGCCTGGCTTATACCCCATGTTGTCATACATTAGTGGGTATACATATATTTCTGAAGTTTACGTAGGCTTGTTCCTCACTTTCTTTTATTATCATTATCTTAACTGAACTATGCTGTGGTGGCTTAGTTGTTGAGATGCTGAGCCTGAAAACTGAAAGGTCAACAGGAGTGCTGCATGATCGAGTGAGCTCCCATAATCTGTCAACCTATCAGTTTGTAAGCGAAAAATTGCAAAGAGATAAATAAGTACCACATTGGCAGGAAAGGTAACAACATTCTGTGTGCCTGTCACATGACCATGGAAGTGGCTGTGGACACAGATGGGTTAGCTCTTTGGCTGTAAATGGAAATAAGCATCACTCCCTAGAGTGGGACATGGCTGGCTTTCAAGAAAGGGAGACCTTTACCTTAAAAGAAAACACAAGCCTGTATACTTGCTAGGCATAAGTAGAATAAATATCCCTCATCTTCCTGCGTGGTTTTTGTTGCTATGGTTTTTGGTCACACACCCTGGTTGTAATAATTTGTTAGAGGCGGAAAACCAACAGGAAAGATCTCCAGCACAAATCTGCCCTTAGATATACAGTAAAACCCCGAGTTACAAAAAAAAAAAAATCAGTTCCCTGGCATTTTTCGTAACTCTTTTTTTTTTTGCGTAAGTCGAGGCATCCCCAAACAGACATCAAATGAATCATCTCCTTTTAAATATATACTTAAAGATTAGCAATGCAAATTGCAGCACAACTTGAACATAAGGATACTGCCTGACAGAATGTAGGTAGTGATATATCAATGTATCTACCTTCTGTCGATGTGGTGTATGGTATCATAATTTGTAGTGTTTTGTGTTTGGCTAGGGATGAAAAATGATTTCCTAGACAAGTAGACATACTTTCTTAATATTACTGTGGTTGAAGTCCCTCATGCCATGAAATGAGCTGTATTTTAGAGCATCACTACAGGTAATTTCACAGAAACCATTGAGCTGTGGCTTTAAATAGAATTAATGCATGCGTAACAAGATATTTGTGACAACACCACAGTCATTTCTTCCATTTGCTTTCCTTTCGTACCTTACTGCCTTCTGAAAGTGAAATGCATGAAATCTTGGTTGGATCCATTTTTCACCCAACAGAAGGGACTGCTTGTCCTAATGATGAAGCGGGATAGAAATCTCTGTGTTTGATAAGGAAATGTGAATCAAAGACAAAGAAGAGCAGCAGCTCACAGCAGGGTGATCAAGTAAATATAGTCCGGTGAATAGAGGAGAAGAGGTGAACATTCCTCCAACAAGGATCTTATGTATATCTTAATATATGGCAGAACACACGTCAATATTCTGACGTCAGCCAGACTGTAAGACACAATGTGGTTGACATTGCCATGCCTTGGTAACAGCATTGCTTCGTACAATTTACTGTTGGCAGAGTCCCTTTTCAAAACAGTTCAGAAACTGTGACTTATTTATTTATTTATTTATTTGGATTTAGATGCCGCCCTCTCGCCCTAGGGTGACTCAGGGTGGCGTACCACAACATAGATATAATACAAACCCCCTTTAAAAAAATCAATAAAAAGTCTGTTTAAAACCATCCCAATTTAAAAGAGACCCTCTCCTCCCCACCCATCAGTAAAAGGGACATATAACTCTAGCAGAGCCAATTAGTGGGAGTCAACACCCCATCGCCCCCCCATAATTACCCTGCCAGCCAGGTTCTCAACCTTTTCCTAAAGGTCAGCAATTCTATCTGTAGCCGTAGGTCTACTGACAGGAGGTTCCACAGGGTTGGGGAGGACACAGAGAAGGCCCTCCTCCTTGTGCTAGAGAGGTGAGCCCCTCTAGCCGATGGGACACTGAGGGAGCCCCTCCAGTCCGCTCTAGTAGGATGGGCAGACTCTCTTGGGGCGATGCGGTCTCTTAGGTAACCTGGCCCTCTACCATGAAGGGCTTTAAAGGTCATTACCAGTGCCTTGAATTGCACCCAGAGACAAACTGGTAACCAGTGCCTGTCCTGCAACCAAAAGGTTGTGAGTTCGATCCTGACCAGTGAACAAGATTGACTCAGCCTTTCATCCTTCCGAGGTCAGTAAAATAAGTACCCAGCTAGTTGGAGGCAAAATATTAATTAACTTGTGAACCACCCAGAGAGTGTACTAAGCACTATGGGGTGGTATAGAAGTGTGATTGCTTTTGCTTTAATGCAGAATAAAATTGTTGGATTGCTAAAAGGCTATGAGAACAAAGGGTTCGCATAATACTGGTATATAAGGGAATAAATGAAACAAAAGTGTGGTTGCACTTTAAAGACTAACTGTTGTGTTTTAATGTTAGTTTTTGTGGATCAAGTCCATTTCATCAGACATTGGAGTGAGAAAAGAAATTTTTTGAACAAATCGAATAAACCACAATGATGGGGAAACAAGCTTCAGTGCCTGAGTCTTGAACTGTAGGAAAGGCATCTCAGAGGGGCTTGAGACTCCTCAGTAGCTTAACTCACCACATTGAAACAGTCTCTCTGTTCCTCTTTGCCAGTCTTGCAGTATTATTGAGTCATCAATGTCAATAAATAGTTTGCAAGTTTGCAAATGTGTGATTCCTTCCGTTTATTCTGTTAACATCTCCCCATACACACCTGTTCCAGATAAAGTATGTAAATCGGCAATTAAATTTTAGTGTTTAAACAGTTAAATTTATGCTCCATTATTCTTCATTAAAATCTTTAGCTTCAGGAGAAAGCACTTTATCTGGATAGCCCTGCATTTAATGCCAGAAAAGGGCAGTCCACTTTTATATTTTCATCTTCAGCCAGCTAAGAAGATTCATATGTAATTAATCAGACCAGTTTTACAAAGCTAGTTATATTGAATTCCAGTACAAGTGTGTTCTGTGAGTGGATGAAGGTGAGTAGGATGGCATGCACTAATTTTCTTACCTTATGCTGATTCACTCAATGACATTTCCCTCACCACGTCTGCATATTCTAAATTGCTGTGGAGAGGGTCCATACATTTTCGTGGGTCAGGGCAAAGATTTGTAATGAATGTCAAAGCAAGACATCAACAAGAAGCAAAGACAGGGCAAATCAGGAGCCAGGAGTGTAGGAAATGTCAAAAATGCAGGCAGAACTTTTGGTGCACTACAAAGTGGCTGGGAAAGTTTTTCATACTCTCTTCTACCTAGAAAAGCAATGGGCAGCATAGGTGGAGTCCATCCAGGATGATCTTAACAGAGAAGTTGAAATGATACAGCTCACCATATGGGCAAGCAATGAAGTTACAAGATTCAATGAATGCGACAATAACCATCTGTTCCTAACAACACAGAGGCCACATAAATGTGTGGCAGCCATTTGGAATGACGAATAGTGTGATCCCGCTGAATTAACTGTGTGTGTGTGAGAGAGAGAGAGAGACAGAGAGAGACAGAGAGAAACGGAGACAGAGACAACCATGGCAACTCGGTTATTCTAGGAGTTGTAATCTTAAACAAAAAAAAATTCAATCTTTGTTTATGATACATATTATCAATGTACAATGTGCTCTATGAATCTGTGAAAGCAAACTGTTTCATACTGTATGAAAGAGAAGATGTTATTGTGAGAAAGAGTAACAAATGCTGTAGCATCCCCCAATTTAATTGTGCAATTTATCTCATATCTTTTGGGATAAAATATTTTGACTAATTAATTTAAGATTTTTAAAGTGATCAACAATGTCTGCCTTTTCACTTCAACTAAAAGAGCCTCTATCTCCCTCTGCCTTGAGCAGGGGCTTAAAAGGAGGCTGTGCTGGAGGGGCTTCTCCATTACCTGGGACTTTGGAGGCCAGCTGGAACAACTTCAGGCATCAGGGTAGCCTCCAACGCTGGCGTCCTGAGCCCTCCCTCCCTCCCTTCTCCTCCCTCTCCCTCTGCCCCTGGCTGGAGCTCAGGAGGAGACTGCGCTGGACTTCTGCCTCCTCCTTGGAATAATTGTTGGGGTTGGAGGGGTGGGAGAATAGGTGAATTGGGGGGTGGGAAGATGGGTGAATTGGGGGTGGCAAGGGATTGTTGTTACTCTACCCCTGATATGGAGCGCTTGGTGCCCCAAGGAGGGCAAGGGGAGGGTGGGGATGAGTTTTGGGTGGGGAGGGAAGGGAAGATAAGGAGGAAGAAGCAGCCTAGCCAGTCAGACAGGGGGGGAAGCATTCTGTCTGAGGCAGGCAGGGAGGGTCCTGGGGCCCACATAGGGGTTGTGATGGGCATGGGATGATAAGGCGGGTGCCGAGGGGTGGGCCGCACTCAGGGAACACGGGACTGATGTTTAGTATCTGTCCCTTGTTCCAGCCCTTCGGTTACATCTCTAGGCCCTGAGCAGCAGGTCCAGAGTGACACACACACACCCCTTAGGCTGCTGCTGCTGAACGCCAGATCAGTTTGTAACAAGGCCCCCCTGATCGCAGATTCCATACTGGGGGAGCGAGCCGACCTGGCATTTATCACCAAAACTTGGCTGGCACCAGAGGATGGTGTTCCTCTCTCAGATATGTGTCCAGCTGGGTTCGGTACTTGGCATCAGCCTAGGGATGAGGGGAGGGGCGGTGGCATCGCCATTGTAGCCAGAGACTCACTGCGAGTCGCCAGGGCTACTGCCCCACAAGTCCCGGGTTGTGAGGCTCTGCTACTGCGGTTGGGCCCTAAGGGTCAGCTGGTAGTCTTACTCTTGTACCTATCCCCTTGCAGGATAAGGGACTCCCTGCCTGAGCTCCTCGAGGCTGTCTCAGGGTTGGCATTAGAGTTCCCTAGGCTGATGGTCCTGGGGGACTTCAATTTGCCTTCACTGGGGACTGGCCTTGAGGTCTCACGGGAGTTCATGGCTTCCATGGCAGCCATGGGCCTGACCCAGGTAATTTGGAGCACAACCAGGAGCAGTGGCCACACATCAGATCTAATCTTCTTGTCGGAGCGGTGGCTGAGTGATCTGGAATTACAGAATTTAGTCATAACACCTGTGCCATGGTCAGATCACTATCTGGTTACTATAGACTTTTCTGGGAGTGGCACTTCACCGTAGGGAAGCAGGGCCCATTAAGCTAGCCAACCCCTGGAGACTAGTGGACTCTGATAGATTCCAGAGGGAGCTGGGGAGTTTTCCTCTGGATTGGCTACACGATTCACCAGAGGCTCTCATCGACTTATGGCATGAGATGACGATTGCAGCCTTGGATGAAATTCGCTTCACTACAGCCTTTCTGAGCTCAGCCACCCTGTTCCGGGTAACCAGGTCCCTCCTTGGGGGGGGGCAGTTCCCAGATGGCAGGGTTCAGCTGAGGACTTTTCTGACCATCTGGTGGAGAAAATTGAACGGATTTGTTCGGGGCTTAACCCTGGCGTGAACAGGGAGGGTCCGGGGAGAACTGGAGCATAGTCTTGTCAGTTCGATCCAGTTGTCCCTGATGAAGTGGACAGGCTCCTTGCAGCTGTTCGTGCCACTACGTGTCCTCTGGATCCCTGTCCCACTTGGTTGGTGAAAGCCTCCAAGGAGGTAACAGGAGGCTGGGTTGGGACAATAATAAATGTGTCCTTGCAGGAGGGAGTGTTTCGTGTACCTTTAAAACATATGCGCCTCCAATGCCCGCCCCCTAGTCATTCGGGCCAGGGGAGAGAACACCTGGGGTGAGGCTGGCGGGTGGTTTAAAAGGGACTCTCCTCGCTGCCGCCATCAGCGCCTCCAATACCCAACCCCCCACCGCTGCTGCACACCTCACAGCTGCAGTCACTCTCAGGGCCAATCGGACTCCTGCTGCTGTTACTGCCACCACCATTGATGTTTAGAAGCTCTGGTGTCGGTTTCTCATGGCCAGAGGGACTGCACAGAGTTCCTTCCCCTGGTTTGGCGGGGAGAGTGGTAGCACCTGCGCTAGCACCCCATGACTGGAGGGACTTTGCTGCTGCCGGACATTGCTGATACTAAGTATGTTGAGCTTTGCTCCATTATGTTTGTGGTACTATGGCATATTTATTTTGTTCTGATTTGTAATTTTGTAACCTGTAATTTGCAATTGTATACTTGATTGTATTTTGTGTGTTGTTCATATTGTTATATTGCATTTCATTTGTTATACTGTATTTGATTTATCTGTTGTAAGCCACACTGAGTCAGCCTGGGCCGAGTAGGGCGGGGTATAAATCGAATAAATAATAATAATACTTTGTTGTGCCCCTCCTAAAAAAGCCATCCCTTGACCCAGCTCTCCTAACCAACTACAGGCCTGCTTCCAACCTTCCCTTTTTAGGGAAGGTATTGGAGAAGGCAGTGGTGCATCAGTTGCAGGGGGTCCTGGATGAAGCGGATTATCTGGACCCCTTTCAGTCTGGATTCAGGCCTGAACATGGTGCTGAGATGGCATTGGTCACTTTGGTGGATGATCTCTGGAGGGAGCGGGATGGTGGTCATCCATCTGTCCTCACTCTTCTTGACCTCTCAGTGGCCTTTGATACCACCACCCATGGTATCCTTCTGGGACGGCTTGAAGATTTGGGGATCCAGGGCACAGTTTTGTCCTGGTTTTTCTCATTTCTGAAGGATCAGACTCAGTCAGTGTGGTTGGAGAAGGAAAGGTCCAGCCCTAGGCCCCTTCAGTATGGGATGCCTCAGGGCTTGGTGCTCTCACCTCTCCTATTTAACATCTACATGAAGCCATTGGGTGAGATCATTCGTTCCCATGGGATGAGATATCATCAGTACACTGTTGATACCCAGCTATACATCTCAGCCTATGGTAACCAAGTGATGTTGTCAAAACCCTGTCCGGATGTCTCGAGGCCATTGGGGTCTGGATGGGGACAAAAGGCTTCAACTGAATCCTAGCAAGAATGAGAGGCTATGGGTCAGCGGTCCTGTGTTATCTGGAGACCTTCCACCTTTAGTCCTGGATGGGGTTGTGTTGCCCCAGACAGACCTGGTGCACAAATTGGGGGTCCTCCTGGATTCACGACTGCAGCTTGAAGAGTAATTTGCCAGTTGCGCCCACTCCTAGACCGAGACTCCTCACTCATGGTCACTCATGCACTGGTCACCTCCAGGCTAGATTATTGTAATGTGCTCTACATGGGGCTGCCCTTGAAGACCATTCGGAGGCTACAACTATTCCAGAATGCGGTTGCCCGGGTGGTGATGGGACGTGGACATTATGCCCGTGCCTCGCCACTGCTCCGGCAGCTGCACTGGTTACCAGTTTGCCTCTGGTTGCAATTCAAGGTGCTGGTTTTGACCTTTAAAGCCCTACATGGTAGTGGGCCAGGATACCTAAGAGACCGCATCATCCCAAGCGTGTCTGTCCATCCAACCAGAGTGGACCAGAGGGGCTCTCTAATTGTTTCATCTGCCAGAGTGGCTCGCCTCTCTGGCACACGGAGGGCTTTTTCTGTGTCCGCACTGGCCTTGTGGAACCTCCTGCCAGTAGAGTTGCAGGAGCATATGGAGCTGCTGTCTTTCAGAAAAGAATTAAAAACCTGGTTGGCGGGGCAGGTGTGGGTGCTGGATGGAAGAGTGGCCCCCGCCTGTTGGCTTATAAAATAAAGCATCTCCATCTTTTTAATACAGGCAGTTTTAATGTGGTTAGTTTTTAATAGGTGGGTGGGTATGTTGGGGTTTTAATTGTTTTTAATATGTATGTTTTAATCCTGTTGTGATCTGCCCTGAGTCGGGTTCACCTGATTGGGCGGCATAGAAATTTGAATTATAAATAAATAAATAAATAAAATTATTGCAATGTGTTCTACATGGGGCTGCCTTTGATGACCATTCAGAGGCTGTAACTGGTCCAAAATGTGGCTGCCCTCATGGTGATGGGGTGTGGGTGTTATGCCCACGCCTTATCCCTACTGTGGGAACTGCATTGGTTGCCAATGCGCCTCTGGGTGCAGTTCAAGATGCTGGTGATGACCTTTAAAGCCCTACATGGCAGTGGTCCAGGATACTTAAGAGACATCACACATGAGGGCAGATGTCCTTAGTGTGATGCAGTCTCTCAAGTATCCTGGACCACTACCAAAGAGGCTCCTTAAAAGACACAAGAAGGAGGGCATTTTCGGTATCTGCTCCGGCCTTAAGGAACCTCCTGCCAACTGAATTATGTCTCCAGACAGAACTGTTGCCCTTCAGAAAAGACCAAAAAACATGGCTGGTGAAGCAGTCCTCGGTGATACGGTAGCCCTCCCCACCCCTCGCTGGCTCATAAATTGATGGCCACTTGTACTTTTAGGTTTTAATCTCAATTTTTAATTAGTTGGGGTATTTTTTAGCAACAGGTTTTAATGGTTTTAAGGTTTAATGATTTATGTAATTTTTAACATTTGTTGGTTGTACCTGTTTGGTGGTATCTGTTTGTTCAGTGATGACTGTACTGGCCTCTGGCTGTAATAAAATTTTATCAAAAAAAAAGTTCATAATTTTCTGAGTGTTCCAGAGTTGCTCCGGCAAGTGGGGCAGCTATATAAGTTTTAGCAATAAATAAATAAGAAACATTTTCCCCATCTTAGAGCAGAAAAAGTTATAAAGAATTTTCTTACTTTCTGTGTTTAGACAAATGAAGGGAATAGCATGATGAACATGAAAACTGGCATAATAAGAAACAAGGAACAACTTATCAAAACAAGAATAAAGATATGAAAGTCCAATATCCTATTCTGTAGTTTTGCTTGCACAAGGAAGGTCATGGAATTCTAGTGGCAGTTTGTTGTACTGAAAGAGTTCCTTTTTCCAATTTTGGAAAGTGCATAACTTCGTATCACAGCACATGAGTTATGCACACCTTAATTTTTTTTTTAAAAAAAGAGACATAACTCTTTATTTAGTGGCAATCTGCCAGGGCTAGAGTTTTCACTCCATTTGCACAGGGTTATAACTTTACATAAGTTAATTGGTAAATATTTAATCAATCAGAACAGACCATGGGAAAATATGTAAGTCATATGCTCAGAAAGAATGGTGTCTCTTGTACATCAACAACTAAGCCAAGATTTGATATATAGCATTATTGTTAAGATTCTAACAATAGATCACAAAATTTGAGTTAAAAGAGAAGAAATGAGGATTTACTGTGAGAAAAGTATCCCAGAAAAAAATAAACTATTATAATCATGCCTAGATTATAAAAGAGAAGATTAGGACCCAGGGTCCCAACCATCAATTCTAGCATGTATTGCAGAAGTGGGAGAAGCTACGTGCTTAAATATTCTTGAGTATTTAGAATAGTCATTTTGGCTTCTAGAGAATGTTCATGCTTGACTTGACCTAGCACCCATTGTTACTATTTTTTAAAATTGTTATTTTGGGCGTGTTGTCAAAGATATGTGCATTCTGATTTCATTAACGTTTGGGGACACATCTGTTAGTTTTATTTCCCAACTTCCCTCCATCTCATTTATTAAGAAGTATTTTTGTAAAGTTTTATAAATTCTAACCAAAAATAAATAGAATAAAATTTAATAAAATCCTTTCACAGAATGCCTAATGTTGTATCTGTGCCCCTTTGTCACAGTTAAAGTGCAGTCTGGAGTTAACACTTCAAAATTGGCTGATACACCATAAAAATAAAAATAAAACCAGAATGTTATGAGCTTAGCATTCAAACCTGGATAGTCAAATCTGGCAGGACTGTTTCCTCCCTTATTTGCATATTTATAACTCCAGTTCTTTCTGTTCCATTTATGTAGACATGTGTAGATTTAGGAAGGGAAGGTTTTTGTTTTTAAAATAGCACACAAAAAGCTCACATAGCTCAGGTTCTAAACAAATTCAGCTGCAGTTTTATGCAGTATGTTTGGGAGGAAGCCTAGCTGACCTTAGTAGGATTTACTTCCAAGTAAACATACAGAGGATTATGTTGTTTGCTGTGAACATAGAACATACAGAAAAAGCTTCCACATATTCATACACTATTTAGGCATAGTGTTGTTTTCTTTTTGAAAACCCTTTAGAAGTCACATTGCCCCTTTAAAAATTTAAAATAACAGTTTAGCTACAGAGTCAGTTAAACTATAGGGCAGCCCTATAGTTTATTTTACTCTAGACAATAAATTATACACGTACACTTACTGCTTTCTCAAGGTTATACTTTTTTAGTGTATGGGAACCAAGACACCGGGACAGCCGAGGAGTTGGCTTAACACAACTTTATTACATGCTGGTCAGAGGGAACATGTGGTAATGGCGGACGAACAGCTCAATATATACAGTGGCTATACATTTGAATGTGGCTCCTTGACAGTCTATTGGTTGCTGTCCGCGTGACGTCATTGTAGGTCACGCCCTTCTTGTCCAGGTGAAGGTGGTGGCGGGAATCTTCCCGCGCTGTTGTTCTTAGGTGAGTCTGGGCTATTGAGCTGGACGCTCGCTACTGCCATCTAGTGGTCACTAGCTCGCGTCCTATTAGAGTTACAGTGATGCAGCTGAGGGTTATCATGTTACAAGTAGAAAGGATACATTGGTTACACATGAATAGGTACATTGTATAAAGGTACAGCATTTGAGAACACAACATCCCTCCCCCCTAGGATGAGACGAAGTCTCTTAGCCAAGATGGCTTATTGCAATTTCGTTTGGGCCGCGATGTGGGCTGGCCCGCCCTGGGGGCGCTACCGCTTCCTTGTTCCCTGGTCCCTTGTCCTGTAATGGGAGAGGGAGACTCGTTAGTGGCTTGCTGTGGTTTTGCAGCTTTAGGGAAAGGGACAAACTCCATTGTGGGCAGAACGGGGGCACTAGGGGCTAACGTAAAACCCCTCTTCTCGCTTGGATGGGTGGGGGACCACTCCGAAAACCCCCCCGGTTCTGTAACTCAAAATCAAACTCTGCTGGGTGATCCCGCGGGGTATCTACAAGGACAAATTCCTTCTCCTCCCCCCTCGGTGGGGACCCATGACCCCCCTCTCCTCCCCCTTGGGCTAAACGGGTGGGGGAGAACCCTAACGCTGAATTATTGTCTGAGCTTTCTGCGCCCTGCCTTCCTGGGACCCGGCTCCGGAGCTGGTCCGCATGCCGCCGCCAGAGTAGACCCGTGCTGGTCTCCACGCGGTATGATACGGGACCGGTCTGCTCCACGACAACCCCCGGTACCCAGGCTGGCCCCGCGTTGGCGTAGTTCCTGCAATGCACAGGGGCGCCCACGCTGAAACTTTTTGTGGCCTCTAGCCCAATGTTCCTCCCCTTGTCTTCTACTCTCGTGGGGTCTAGCCTAGTGAGAATGGTGGTCAGTTTCCTGCGCATTAAAAGCTCTGCGGGGGAGTATCCTGATGCCAACGGGGTCACCCTGTACCCTAGCAGGAACTGACACACTTGCAGGTTGAGATCCCCGGGGCCCATGCGCCGCAGTGCGTCCTTCATGGTGCGTACGAGGCACTCCACTTGGCCATTGGTGGCCGGATGAAAAGGGGCGGAGGTGATGTGCCGGATGACGTTAATCTCTGTGAATGCCCTGAATTCAGCGGACGTGAAGCAACTAGCGTTATCGCTAATTAGAGTGTCGGGTATGCCGAACGTAGAAAAAACCCTCCGCAAATGCTTTATTGTCATGGCCGAGGAGGTGCTCGTGACTGGGATGACCTCCAACCACTTGGAGAAAGCGTCCACAACAAGGAGAAACAGAGTTCCTCGGAACGACCCCGCGAAATCTATGTGTATCCGGGACCACGGCCCCTTAGCCGCGTCCCACTCCCTGTGGGGAAGACGGGCCTCCTCTGGTCTGTGGGGAAGACGGGCCTCCTCTCCTCTGCATTGGCAACTCTCGCAAGTGCCGACCATGTGCTCGATGTCGGCATCTAACTGGGGCCACCAAAAGTAGCTCCGGGCCAGCGCTTTGGAGCGCACAATTCCGGGGTGGCTGACGTGCAGCAGTTTAAGCACCCGCGGCCGAAGGGATGTGGGAATCACCACCCGCTGCCCCCACAAGAGACACCTCCTCTCTAGGGACAGCTCCAGCTTTTTCCTGAAAAATGGGGCGAATTCCTCCGCTGGGGAAGACGCTGGCCACCCTTTCTGTACCCAGGAGCTAACCGCCACCAACGTCCTATCTCTGCCTGTCGCTTTAGCGATGTCGGCGGGTACTATGGGGGGCAAATCTAAGACTTCTATCATGAGCACCTGGCGGTCTGGCTCCTCCTCGCCCATGTGGCTGTGCGTCTGGGGAAGGGGGGGACCTCGACAGGGCGTCCGCATGGCTGATCTCTTTCCTGGGCCAGTACACCAACGCGTGCTGGTAGGCGTTGAGAAAAATGGCCCACCTGAGCATCCTCAGGGACAGGATCTGTGGCGTGGGCTTATCTGCGGTAAAAATGCCTAGTAGGGGCTTGTGGTCAGTCACGATGGTGAAGGGGCGGCCATATAGAAAATCGTGAAATTTTTTGGTCCCTGCAATTATCGCCAGCGCTTCCCTGTCTGTCTGGGCGTAATTTCACTCCGCTTGGGACAGGGACCTGGAGTAAAACGCTATTGGGGCCTCCCTCCTGTTTTCCAACACTTGGCATAACACTGCCCCCACCCCCACCGGGGATGCATCATAGATCAGTACCACCGGCCGTTTGGGGTCGAAATGGGTCAGAATGGCGTCAGACGCCAGGAGTTGTTTCAGTTCCGTGAATGCCCTCTCCTGGTCATCGCCCCACTTCCATGCCACATCTTTCTTGAGCAACTTATGAAGCGGTTCAGCCACCGCAGCCTTCCGTGGAAGGAAGGAGTGGTAAAAATTCAAGAGCCCTAGGAACGACTGCAACTCGGGCTTGGAGGTGGGGCGAGGGGCTTTCTTGATGGCGGCCACCTTGGATTTGGATGGTTTGATCCCCTCAGGTGTTACCCGGAACCCTAAGAACTCAACCTCATTCGCGAAGAAGACACATTTGTCTTTTTGCAACCTCAACCCCGCCTGTTCGAATGCCGCCAGAACCTTGTCCAGCCTTTCGCCAACTCGACCTCACACCCCCCCGTTATCAACACGTCATCAAAATATGGCAAAACCCCGTCCAGCCCTTTTAAGAGGCGTTCCACGAGCGACTGGAAAATTCCAGGCGCCGAGTTCACGCCGAATTGTAGGCGCGTCACCTGGAACGCCCCCTTATGAGTGACTATGGTCTGTGCAGCAGCCGCAGCAGGGGTTACCAGGAATTGCTGATAGGCTTGCGCCAGGTCGAGCTTAGCGAAACACTTCCCCCCATGTAACCTGGCTAGCAAATGGCTGACCACCGGCACCGGATATGCATTAGGGCGAATTGCCTAATTAATGGTGCACTTATAATCGGCGCAAATGCGAACCTCCCCATTGGCCTTCAACGCCGTGACAATTGGAGTTTCCCACTCCGCAGAATCAACAGGAACAAGAATCCCCTGGCCCACCAATTTGTCCAGTTCCGCCTCTATTTTGTCCTTTAGTGCAAAAGGCACTCTGCGCGGTTTGAGTCTTATTGGGCGGACCTCCGGGTCCAGGTCGAAGGCTACTGGGGGTCCGTTGAACTTCCCAAGTCCCTTTTTGAAGACTTCGGGGTGCGCGTCGCACACCTTCTGTATTGGGTCAGTCCCAATGGCGTGCACCCCCCAATGAACAGACCCAGGGGCTGAAACCATTGAGTCCCGAGGAGGCTGCAATTTCCCCCCCTAAGGACGACTAGGGGGAGTTCCGCGGCGTGCCGTTTATATTGGACCTGGAATTTCCCAACCCCCAACACCGGGATACTGTTCCCTTGCACGTCCCGAAGCGTGGACCTCAACGCTTTGAGCTTGGGCTGTACGCGGGGGGCAATTTTCAAAAACTCCCTCTGGGAAATGATTGAATATGATGAGCCCGAGTCAATCTCCATCCTAACAGGGGCCCCTTGCACCAGTACCTCAACAAAGTAACGGGGGTGTCCCATGGACACGCTGAAAACTGGGGCGTCGTCGTCGCTGTCATCGGAGATGTGGCCCACGCCGTCCTGCTTCCTCGTGGGCCGGGCGCCATCCTTTGGTCTCGTCGAGCGGTCCGGTCTCGTCGAACGGTCTGGCGAGCTCCTCCGGTCCTCGCGCCGCCGTCTGCAGACTTTGGCGATGTGCCCGCAGCGCCCACAGTTGTAGCACTCGGCCTTCCTAAACAGGCACTTCGCGCGGTCGTGGGCCGCTCCGCAGCCATCACAGCGTCGGCCGCCCTTCCGGACCCTCCGGACGTCTTCCTCGTCGCTGCTCTCTGTGGAAGATTTCGACGCTCGCCGGGCCGCGTGCACCGAGCCTGCTGCTTGGTCGGCCTGTGGGAGCCTGCCCTGGAGCTCTTTCACTCCGGCCCTCGTGGCTTCCGCGGCCTGTGCTGCCTTCACGACCTCCTGCAGTGTCAGGGGTGGCTCCTGGTTCATCAGCTTCCGCTGGACTTCCTCGTCCCTCAGGCCACACAGCATGCGGTCCCTGAGGGTGATTTCCAGGTTCTCCCATTTGTGGGCCGGCGGCCAGCCGCAGGGCCGCTGCGAAAGCGGCGACCGACTCGCCCGGCGCTTGGACTCGCCTCCAGAATGCGTCCCGGGCTGGAAACATCGACACCGAGGGCTGGAAATGGTCACACATCGCCTTCAGGAGCTCCTTTGCCTTCAACTTGCCCACCTTCTTCGATGCGATGAGGTCGACCAGCACTCTCTTGCCGGCGTGCCCGAGCATTCTGGTGAGGATGGCTCTCTTCTTTCCCTCGTCCGTGACCTCGAACTCCACCAGCGCGCCTTGGAAATCCATTTCGAAGAGTTCCCAATCTTCCGGTTTGTTGACGTCGAAACCGGCGTATGTCTTGGTCCCGTGGGAAGCCATGATCCCACCTTCGTCGCCAATTTAGTGTATGGGAACCAAGACACCGGGACAGCCGAGGAGTTGGCTTAACACAACTTTATTACATGCTGGTCAGAGGGAACATGTGGTAATGGCGGACGAACAGCTCAATATATACAGTGGCTACAGTCTATTGGTTACTGTCCGCGTGACGTCATTGTAGGTCACGCCCTTCTTGTCCAGGTGAAGGTGGTGGCGGGAATCTTCCCGCGCTGTTGTTCTTAGGTGAGTCTGGGCTATTGAGCTGGACGCTCGCTACTGCCATCTAGTGTTCACTAGCTCGCGTCCTATTAGAGTTACAGTGATGCAGCTGAGGGTTATCATGTTACAAGTAGAAAGGATACATTGGTTACACATGAATAGGTACATTGTATAAAGGTACAGCATTTGGGAACACAATAACTTTCCAAAAGAGTCAGCATTATGCTCAAGGTCTCTGCATGCTAGCTTTTGATTTCATTGTGATCAGAAGCAGATCTACTGAGGGCATCCTGTATGTAGCAAGATCATAGTGAATTCTGCATAAATTAAACACAACCTCAAATATGTGGGGTTATCTTCCTTCTATGCCTTATTAAACCAAGATGTAATCACCAAGATGTGGCCACAGATAGTGTGTCAGTTTTTGTATGAAACAAGAGACTAAATCCAGTGTTCCATTTATGCCTGGTTCTTAACATGGCAACTTTCTTTCAGCTGTGTCCAAATCTAACAGACAAAGATTTCATAGCACACCGAACTGAGCAAACCAGTCTGAACCCAGCCAAAAGCAACCATTGCACATCATGCTTGAAATCCAATTGCACAGCTTTGCTGGTCAAAAGGAAATGAGATGACTTGTGGTGGTAAATTGCCACTAACTAAAGAGTCATCATTTGGATTTTTGATTGCACAGTGTGTTTCCCTTGTGCTGGCATAACTACTCAACAGGATTTTGGCTTTCCTTTCTTCAGTCTAGAACAATGTTTGAACAGTTATATCCTGAATTAATGAAGTAAATTAGAAATGAGTCTCTTGCTTGAGCATACAGTCTCTTTCCTTTACCTTGCAGCAGGCATAGATATGTAAATCCATGCATATTTTGTCTTGGAACAGTATGAGAAGGAGGCCAACATCCAGGAGTAAATCCACTCCACTGGCTCCACTTGAAGATGTATAGCCATGTTTTCTATTACAGCACTGTTGGCATCTCCCTTTGAAAAATCTCTCTTAAACTAAGGGTTGTTGGGAGGAGAAATTTTGTCTTACTTGTCATTACTACAGCCACTTTGGCACATGGCCAAGTGGTGGACAAGGAGAGGGAGTGCCTGAATTTTTACTAATAGTTAGAAAACATATACTTTGGTTTTGACCATTGGATTAAAGGGGGTTTCTGATGCTTCAGAAAACATCGAGTAATTCTTTCACTAGGCAATCCAGAAAATATCTTAGTGTGTTCAAATCTCCTTTCAGAAGATTACAATGAGCTGAAGGAGAGGAAGGTGCTATAGGCATTTGCTCCAGTTCATCTTCATGTCAAGAGTAGGCTACTGGCACTATCATTCATGCTTTGGCGTTCAAAAGTTGAAGCAGTGCTGGCTCAAAATCTTGAAACACCTTAGCATAAGGTGCCATCTCTGAGTGTGTATTTTATTTCTTCTTTCCAGCAAATCACTTGCCTCACCCCCTCGCTGGTACAATCCACACCACCATTCTAATGAACAACTCTATGGAGATGGAAGATGCTACTCTATTTATTTATTTTTAAACTCCTTTTTGCCTTGTCTAAGAACTGAAGCAGTACTATGGCATGAGGCAGAGAAATAAACTGAGACTAAGGCAAATCTTTTCTCTGCCATAAAATTCCTTTGTGGGCTTGCAGTCTCCCTGCCACTCACTCAGAGCATTCCATACTATCCCTTATGGCACTCTGGGCTCACTCATTTTTTGTTGGTTCCTTTTTGAAGTGGAAGGGGTAAATAATATTTAACCTGCTCCCTCATCCATCTAAGCACCCCAAGTGACCTAGAGCAGGGGTGCCCAAACTACAGCCTGTGGCCTGGATCTGCTCCGTGACACCAATTAATCCAGCCTCCGCTGCCCTTGCTGCTCCCAGAAGCAGAAGTACAATGTGCATGTGCATGTGTATAATGTGCCCACACATGCACAGAACACTGCCATAAATGATCCACAGCTGTGGTAAATGTGTTTATGACAGCCACAGTTCATTTACAGCAGCATTCTGTGCATGCACAGGCACATTCTGCACCCACACATACACAGTTTACTTCTGTCTCAGTGGGAAGAACCATGTGACTGGCCCATGGCCCAAAAAGTTGGGGTGCCCCGTACTAGAGGTATCAACAAGGGGGGAGAAGAACAACAACACAAGGAGAAATGTGAGGGAGGGAGGGAGGGATGAATACATGTACAGGCAAGCAAGCAGTGAGAGATACTAAGAGAGAGGGCATCCTGTTTGCATTCACAGCCCTGTTGAGGAAATGAATTCACATGTGTAAGTGCAGCAAACACTTATTTCTTTATTTATTTATTTGACTTATATCCCGCCCTCTTGCCCTAGGGCAATTCAGGGTGGTGCATAATCACATAAAAATATTATTAAAACCCCATAAAAACAGCAATAAAAGACTCTTTAAAAACCATCCCATATCTAAAAAGACCCTCCCCTCCCCACACTCAGTAAGAGGGACGTATAACTCTAACAGAGCCAATGAGCAGGAGTTAACACCCCATCAGCCCCCCAAACTTGC
This sequence comes from Bradypodion ventrale, assembly GCA_035047345.1. Taxonomy (NCBI): domain Eukaryota; kingdom Metazoa; phylum Chordata; class Lepidosauria; order Squamata; family Chamaeleonidae; genus Bradypodion; species Bradypodion ventrale. Next base: position 283,840,999 of record JAWDJE010000002.1, on the reverse strand, counting down.
CCTGCTAGCCAGGTTTTCAACCCTTTACTAAAATGCAGCAATTCTGACTGTAGCCTTAATTCTGCGGCAGGAGGTTCCACAGGGTTGGGGCGGACACGGAGAAGGCCCTCCTCCTTGTGCTAGAGAGGCGAGCCCCTCTAGCCGATGGAACACTGAGGGAGTCCCTCCGGTCTGCCCTGGTAGTATGGGCAGACTCTCTTGTGGGGCAGGGTAAGTGTAATTATTTTTCTCCTCCTAAAGTAGAGAAATCACATTGCAAACAAAAATTCACATAGTCAAAGCAATGGTATTACCGGTGGTGATGTATTGTTGTGAGAGCTGGATCATTAGGAAAGCTGAGTGCAGAAGAATAGACGGCTTTGAAATGTGGTGTTGGAGGAGAGACTTGAGAGTACCCTGGACAGCGAAGAGAACAAATAGGTTGATTTTAGAAGAAATCAACCCTGACTGCTCTTTGGAACGTCAAATATTGAGGAAGAGGCTGAAGTACTTTGGACATCAAATGAGAAGAGAGGATTCACTTGAGAAAGCTTTGATGCTGGGAAAGGTAGAGGGCAAAAGAAGAAGGGGCTGCCAAAAATGGGATGGCTAGGTGGTATTGTAGACACAATGGGCACAGAGCTGGGTGGATTGAGGAGGATGGTGGAGGACAGAGGTGCCTGGAGGACAATGATCCATAGCATCATAATCGACTGCGCGACTGAACAACAAAATGATCCAGTGCTACAGTAATTGGCTAGGAGAGAATAATATTACATTTTCCCTGCTCTTCTGCAGAGGAGCAGGGGAGGTATTTAAGCATAGGTTACACTGAAGTGGCTTGCTAGCAACTACCGCATATCATATGTTTACTCCAGAAACAGCCTTTGATTCCATAGGAATAGTGAATGGAGCACGGAGATTGCTGTAAAAAAGTTCACCGATTGAAATGAATAAAGCTCCCCAAAGTGGTTCAAAAGGAAGCACTTGGGGGAAAGGGTGTGGAATTCTAGTGTCCAGAAAGTGTGGACACATGGAACACAGAGTAACACTTGAAAGCTAAAAAGAGTGGGCTAAATGCCCATCTGGACATGTTCTGTGTAGTTTAACACTCAGCCCAAATAAACATTATGGAAAAATTGCAATTTTGCTCACTGCATTAATTATTCTCTTGGGCTTCATGTTAACCATCTCAAAAAGTTACTCCAAGACTCAAAATCAAAATGCAGTATTTGATTCTGTTTAACATATAAGTGCAAATAGGAAGAAGGAAGCATTTAGTAAATATTAGGATACCTTTTCCCCATTATCATATATTAATGTACAGGCAGAGTGTGGGGTTTTGGTATCTTATCAGAGCTACTTAAAGAGAGCAAAAATAGTTATATTACTCCTTCCATAGCTTCATACATTTAACTAAATAACTGGCACATATTTCAGTTAAACTAGAGAATTTTGTCCAGTTCAGCTTATAATGATACTGTAACTTCTGTTTCTTGTTTTTTTCTGAATTCATTAAATGGCTTTGGAACACACTGTAGAAATCATCTAGGTTATTTCAATTCATTTTTGCCATTTCTCTACATTGTTATAGCCTTTACTTAATATATTTATCATTTTCTCTGAGACTGACTCAAGTCCATCTTCCTCTTTATCAATAAATGCATCTAGCAATAATAAAAAACAAAGTCATAAAGATGAAGCAATTTCATCTCATTAAAACCTGATTAAATCAAGATGGTGTTCAGAAGATAAGCATATTGTCTCCTCTATTAGAATTCTGAAGCTCACGATGTTCACAACTTGATTATTAGCAACCATACTAAACATAGGGGTTGAAAAACCATTCTTTTGATCTGTTCTGTCAAAATCATCAGCTTTGGCCACAACTCTGTATACCATAACAAACGGAGAAATTTCATGGGAAGTGCAAAGCAATTCTAAGTACATTTCCTCAAAAATAAGTCACATTAACTTCAATGGGAATTATTCTGTTAAGTAGTGCAGCAAGACTGAAGATTTAAATAATGATGGTTAGGAGTGGGAAACTAGCATTTCTAAATTTTTTATAGAGGTTTCTGGGGACAGTTCAGGCTTCCCCCAGACATCTTTCATGATTTCTAAAATGAGTCTAGACTTCCTCTATCCAAATTCTCCTCTACTGCTGGTTTCCTTCTCTAAGTATAATTTCTGAATCAGGATGGCTACATGTCCTTTTCTGGTTTGAAGACATTATCTGTAAGAAGGAATTTCTTGTCCACATCTGGTTTAAAGATAAGGAATCAGATAAAGAGAGAAACCTTACAGCTGAGGACCTTTATTATCCTGAGGAGTCTTTCCTTGGAGGTGGGAACTTCTCCTGCTCATCCCTTTATCCTGAGGCATTTGCACAGAATGGGAGACAGCTCAGCTGTATTTATCTGGGGTTCAGATTCTTGGACTCCAAAATGGTAAGCATCAGACACATGGCTTCTTTCAACTGGGCATTCAGCCTCTTATACCTAAGAGCAGTGGTGCACAAACTTTTCAGGCCACCGTCCGGCCATGTGGTTCCCCTCACCGGATGTGGAAGTAAAACATTCCCATGCATGTGCAAAATGCTGCTACAAATGCACCTGTGGCTGTTGTAAATGCATTTATGACAGTCTTGGGTGCTTTGTGACAGTGTTTTGCGAATGCACCGGCATGTTAAACTTCCACTTACAGGAGCGGTGTGGGTGGCACAGGTCAGATTATTAGGTGCCATGGGCCAGATCTGGCCCATGGGCCATAGTTTGGGAACCCCTGCCTAAGAGGTTGCATTGGCCAAAAGGCCTGGTGGTTTCTTCACCATATTGGGTTTGGGAATTCTGTCTCATCCTGGAGATTACACAGAGTAGCTCAGGAAGAGCATAACATGTGGCTTGTGCTGATGCAATGTACTGGCCTAGGTCAAACTCATCAGATTCCGTGTTGCTTTTGCTGCAGCCACCATTCTATAACAAAATGTTGAAGCTTGGAGACTGAACATTATTTAAGTATAAAAGGGTAATTGTTTTTGATTTTATGATAGATAAATAAATCTTTATTGTCATTGCGGAAACAATGAAATTTATCATGAAATTTCTTATGATTGATGATTTGAAGGTAAATAAGGGTTTAATTTGCAAGTCTACAGCACAGTGGTGGGTTAGTGGTTAAGCTTGAAGACTAGAAAGTCAGGGTTGGATACTCGAGTGCTGCTCAACGGATTTTGGAGACATGAAAGGAGCCTCATTCGGGCATTCCCTGAGCAGAGTAACTGCAGCAAAAATCCTTTCAACCCAGAGTAATTTCTGACTCAAAAATTATTTAATTTGCAAGTCTGATTGCTGAGACATATATCTTAGAGAACTGTAATGTTGTAGGAACTGTTAATTAGAAGGGAAATTTGCCCTTGTAGTTTTGAGAAAAAACCATATGTCCTAGTAAAAATGAAACTGCTCATGGTTTGCTAACTTTTCTCCCAGGATGTTGTCTAGAGACAAATGATCTACTGATTTATAAAACTCCTTGCAAAATATACTGTTGTGAAGTCAGTATATTTAATTCTAATGCCTGTAGCAACTATAATAGCAATAATGAAATAGATTTGGAAATGTGCCTTTTCTGAGCAGTCTTGTAAGCCCTTTCTAACAGGGAATCCAATTAAAATGTTGGCTTTGTCCTTGGAGGTTAATACATACTTGGCTGCAACAGAAGTAGCCTACTTTCTTAGCAGAAATAATGAGTGGACAGGAGACAAAGGATTAATGAATTATCCTAATCTCTGTTTGTTTACATTCCAACAGATGGCTTTGGACAGCAGTGGAGTTTAACAGCAGCATAACTCAAGCGTCCACAGAGTAATTATCTGCCCTACCCATCTTGTTTCCTCCTCACTAGTCCATAATTTTTCCTAAGCTCTTTTCTTGTTCTCCTAAACTCAAACAACAGTTTTAAAAAAAACTGATTTTGATGCTTTGCTCCAGATAGAATTAAGCCTGTAAAACATAACTCACATTGTCACACCACCCAAAACTGCTGCCTGCAATGTCTTGGTCCATGTGAGAAAAGGCCACCTGTCAACTGGCAAGTACAAGGAAACTGGAAAGAAGCAAACCTCAACAGTAGTAGATGTAAAGTCCTTGCTTTGAAATAAGGATAAAAGTTGAAAGGAACTGAATAATTTGACACTGGTCTTGCCAGAAGAATATTCAACTGGCCAGTCTGATTTTTTTCAATATGGCCGTGTCTAAATCTGTTTTTACATCTGTAAATACTTCTATATTGTGTCTGGTTTGCCAGGTTTGAAACTGATTTAAAGATCAGCAACTACACAATATACAGCTCAGAGTGCAGTGTTTAGGCCGGCAAGCAGTTTTGTTTTAACCACCAGGTTGTGGGGATGGTGACATTTATTTTACTTCATTTCTCAAATTGGTTTATTTTGAATTGAGGGTTTTTGGTACATGACTGCATGTGTCAAAGTATATTGTGACTCTGCCAATGATGTCTCATCAGGAGAAGGAGGGCTTTGATTTGGCCCCTTCTCGTTCTCTCTATCTCTCTTCTCCCTTCACTTCTCTTCTCCTGTTCTTTCTATTTTGGGATGGGATGGCTTCAAAGCCAGGGGTTGAAAGTTTGATTCTTCACTGTGCATCCCAGAAGAGCCAAGCTATGTGGCTTTGGCCAGGCTGCAGAGTCCCAGGATGACCCCAGAAAGAAGAAATAGTAAACCACTTCTGAGTAGTCACTACTTTGGAACACCCTGAAAAGAGTTGCTTTAAGACAATATTGTCTTAACAGTACACAATTATTATTACATAAAGGACACTGGGTGAAAACTTTTTCCTGTCCTAGTGATTTGCTCAAAATCTCAACTGGTTCATTTTCTCCCATAGAACGTAGTGGGGATTTCCAGAGAACCTGCCATGCTCCAATCAACATAGCATATTGGTTGCATAGTCCTGCTTTTCATTGCTGTTCTTATTTTGGCACAACAATATGAAGGAACATTTTTTACAGATTCTGATTGGAGATTGCTAGTAGAACCTGAGCCAGGAAACTTATTGTGCTCTCAAAGTGAAATGGAAAGCATTTTAATTTTGTACATAGCAGATCAATGGGAAATATGGCATCTTTTTCGCATCACCATCTACAGCTCCTTTCCAAAGTGCAACAAATATCATATAAACTGAAGAATCAATGCCAAACCTGGTAGGAAAACTTGTGCTCATCTTTATAATGTATCTTAACAGGGATACATCAAAATTATTCCCTATCCACAGAGTAGTTATCTTCTTCCTCTAAGGTAATATGATGTACCATGATTCCTATTTTGTCATTTGTAATGGGTAGAAATGTTAATATGTACAGCTATTTTGTACCCAGGTGAAATTATCGGGCTGATAAAGAGACAGGATTGAAGGTGACTTGCATGTTATCACAAAAGAAGTTTATGAAACAACCGCCAATCTCTAGAACAGTGTTTCTCAACATGGGGCACACACCCCACAGGGGGATGTCAATTCCCAGAATCCTAAGTAAGTACACTGGCTGATCAATGCTCTGGGGAACTGACTTTGGCTTCTGGGAATTGAAGTCCAAAAAACAAAGGTTGGGAAACATTGCTCTAGACAAGTGACGGTGAACCTTGGCACTCCAGCTGTTCTTGAACTTCAACTCCCAGAAGTCCTGGTCATCAAGAGTGCTGATTTGGGATTCTGATAATTGAAGTCCAAGAACATCTGGAGTGCCAAGGCTCACCATCATGGCTCTAGACATAACAATATTGGCTAAGTGGACATTAATAGTTACAAATACCACCACAGTAAAGAACTTCTAGGTTTTTAGTTCTTGTCTTACAGGATGACATGTGCAAAAGATACATATAGTTATGAGCAGTGGCTATTTTGTGGGGACAGGGGACAATACATTCATCTGCTTGTTTCTTTTCATTTTGTTTCAGTGTCTTTCTATTTATTCAAAATTCCCAGTAGCTCCTTTTTGTTGAAGGCTTTGGATATTTTTTTATTTTTTTTGCTGTTGACAAATGGATTTCACCCTGCATCCTTGTTTGGAAATCTGCTGAAATATATGTGTATGCAGCCCCATCATATAAGAGTGGAACTGTTGCAATGGTTCATGAATACAGGTGCTTTTTCTTCTTAAGCATATATATTTTCTTCATGAGAATGAATACAGTTTGGTATGAGAGATTAAAATATGTTGGAAATCAAAATGCTTCAGGACAAAGAAAAGGTTGAAGTCATGAGCATGCAGATGGATTGGCACAAAAAAATGCAATATTATGAGAATACAGATATAATGAGAATACACCATGTTTATTCATGGCAACATGGTTCATAAGCAGATATATTGAAGGCTATTGTGAATGTTGAAAGGGCTTCTAGTAAAGTGATGATATTGTGGAATAATTTTTTGCTTCCATTATTTTAGTTTCAACAACAAATCAACTCATAAGATCCTTTTTATGGGTACCCCTCCCCCCAAAAATATATATCAACCAGTTCAAACTGAAGGACATATTAAGTTGTTCTCAAGCCTTCCTCGTGAAAAACATACAGGTGAGAGAATAGATCAATCAAACCTACAACTTGTGTATGTTCATTTGACTTATCTATGCACTCTTTATGCAATGAACATACATTCATATACTGTACATGTTTGTTTTTAAAGTCCATGGAGTGTTGAGAATTCCTGCACTAAATCCTAGGCTAAGTGATAAATACATCTGGTCTCTTATTTCAAGTTTTTAAATGAGACAGTCTCACTGGTATTTCAGTTCTATGTATTGTTGTTGTTATTATTATGTTGGGTGAGGGAAGGGTGAATATGGGTGTCAGGCCCCTTGCCTTGACTCCATAGCACATAACTCTGTCTGCCTCCAGCAGCCTGCACCCCTCAGTGAATCCCACACACTCTTGGTGTGGCTCCTGGGTACCTAAGGACCTGCTTTAGACTAGAGTAACTATGATAGGCATCATCCTCTGACTGTTTGAGCTTGCAAACCAGCGAGAACAGGTAGGACATGAAATCCAAATGACTTAATGTAGCTAATGGTAACATTCAAGGCACTAGACCCCTCCAACCAGCTAACTCTCTACAGTAACCAGAGACACATTCCGAGATTAAATGATTGTTTATTTAGTGCACAGATTTTAAGTTTCAAAATATTAAAACAGAGGAACATAATTGGAAAAATACCACTTCCATATGAAAACAATAAAGCCTTACTAGCTACTTGGCCTAGCCTGGCCTAATTAACATAAAAGGCTACATCTTGGCTAGCTTTTACTCACAAGCCTCCATCCAATGCAAAGCAATCCAAAGCATTAAAAGCAAGGTAAATTCTATTTCTCTCCCTCCCCATCTTCCCATATCAAAACACATTTTTCCACACTTATCCCTCCTTCTGAAGGGTTTGAACTAATTACAACATAATACAATGACCATCTAACTTAGTTCCATTCTCATAGAATACAGTTTGTTTTAATTAAGCATTACAACATCTGCCCTTCTAGGGAGTGCTGTTAGGGACATGCCAAGCCCAGTGGAGGAGACAAGGATTGAGGTGGTGTCATCAGCAGTGGAAGCGGCCATGTTTTCAACAGCTGCAGGTGCAGCTCCTCCAGGCCAGTAAGCAAGGGATTGGGGGGGGGGGAGTAGGGGGGCTTTTGGGTGTGTAATGGATTTGGGGTGGTTGCTGCTGCTGCATTCAGTGGCGGAAGGGGGGCACCAGTACAGCCCCTCAACAGTCTGAGGGAGTGTGACCCAGCCCCTGGCTTAAAAAAGATTGAGGACCCCTGGTTTAGACTGTGACCATTATCTTCTGCAAAGTGTTGAATCTCTTCCCCATTCTATAGAAATAGAACAGGATTTCCAAGAAAATTCTAAAATAACAGTACAAAATGATGACATCAGAAATGGCTGGGTTGTTTTTAAATGTTTAAGTTGTTTGAAAATATTTTCTTTTGATGAAACAGCACAAAAACAAATATTCCAAGCTCTAGAATAGGGGTTCTCAACCTTTTTAAGCCAGGGGCCAGGTTAGGCATTGGGATGTACCTTTGCACTTTTCTCTCTGTAAGGTTAATAAACCATTCAATATCACTGTAATCCAAGTCTACACACCAACCACTAGTGCAGATGAGGCCACAATTGACCAGTTCTATGAGGAATTACAGCATCTCATAGAACTGACACCAAAAAATGATGTCCGTATTATACTAGGAGATTGGAATGCCAAGGTAGAAAGTCAAAAAGTAAATGGAATAACAGGAAAGTTTGGTCTTGGAACACAAAATGAAGCAGGACAAAGACTAACAGAGTTCTGCCAAGAGAATGCACTAGTCATAGCAACACCCTTTTTCAACAACACAACAGGCAACTTTACACATGGACATCACCAGATGGCCAACACCGAAACCAGACTGATTACATACTCTGCAGCCAAAGATGGAGAAGTTCCATACAGTTAGCAAAAACAAGACCTGGAGCAGACTGTGGCTCAGATCATAATCTACTGATTCCCAGATTCAAGTTTAGATTAAAGAAAACAGGGAAAACATCTAGTACACAACATCCCTAAGGAATACACGGTGGAGGTGTGGAACAGATTTAATGGTTTAGACTTGATAGACAGAGTACCAGAAGAATTATTGACAGAGGTTCAGCACATCATACAGGGGACAGCAAGTAAAACTATACCAAAAGAAAAGAAGCATAAGAAAGCAAAGTGGCTGTCTGATGAGGCTCTTAAAATAGTGGAGGAAAAGAGGAACGCAAAAGGAAAAGGTGAAAAAGAAAAAAATCAATCAATTAAACACAGATTTTCAAAGAAAAACAAGGAGAGATAAGGAAACCTTCTTAAATGAACAGTGCAAAGAAATAGAGGAGAACAACAGAAGGGGAAGGACTAGAGATCTTTTCCTAAAAATTGGGGAAATCAAGGGAACATTTAAAGCAGGAGCAGCTGCCACTGCCACCGCCGCTGCCTCAGCCGCAAAAACCACAACAACAATAATATTTTTATTTATACCCCACCCTCCTGGTGCAAACACCACTCTGGGCGGATAACAACATAGAGAAACAATATACAATATACCATAAGCAATACACAATGCAATAAACAAAATATACAAATACATCCAATATAATATAATACAAAATACCCCCCCAATATAATACAAAATACCACCCCCATCCATACACAGTATAATGGAAAAAATACAAACAGGGATACGGAGTCCGGCTCATGTTCCCTGACCATGATAAGGGACAAAAATGTCAGGGATGTAGCTGATGCAGAAGAGATTAAGAAAAGATGGCAAGAGTACACAGCGGAACTTTACAAAAAGGACCTCAACACCCCTGACAATCACAGTGATGAGAGCTTTGAACTGGAGCTGGACATCCTGGAGAGTGAAGTCAGAAAAGCCCTACATTATTTCTTGCCAATATTTTATATTATTGTCATCCATCCAAATCTTGATAATAAATAATTGTATTTTGCTTCCAAATGTAATTATTTGGAAGAAGAAGACAATTATATATATTTAGGAAGGAAAATCTGTGGTGCTGTGCAGTAGGAAGATCAAACTCAGGTATAGTGTTCAGGAGTAACATAATATATGTGAGTGTACTATTTGTTGCACAAGCATTATTGTACAGAGATGTCCTGGGGAAAAAGTAAGCCATTTCTAAATGCTCAGCAGAAAGGCTTGTAAATATCAAGCCAAGTTTACTGGGAGTTGAGATCATAATCCTTTCACCCCTTCTACATATTGAAGATGCTCTTTTGTCACTATTTATATAATTAATTTTGCAGGTAATATTTAATAGAATAGCTCTAATACTGACACAATTTGTAGGACAGGGAGTTGGGGCTATAGTGCAAAAATCTAACCAAGTAATATTACTAGGAATTTAGAGCAAATACTAGAACAAATGTTAGAGTAAGCAAGTTTAAAAAAATCTCATAACAGGAAACAGTAGCTATCTAAGGACTACATCAGGGATTCTCAACCTGCAGCCACACCACCATTTCATGTTGCCCTCCACTGCCTACACCACACCAGGAGGTGCCATAAAGTGGAGGAATGGCAAAATGGCTGTCCAACCCCTGAAGTTGTCTGAGGGAGCGTGACCTGGCCCCTGGATTAAAAAGGTTGAGAACACCTGATTTAGTGGCATACTTTCCCTGAGAACTCCTGGACTACATTATTTGATAAACCAGTGGAAGGTTGTAATTATCAATCTGGCATGCTTGCTTTTGTAAAACTGGATATCAGTGGAAGGGGTACTTTTGGGATGTAGAAGAGTCTCCTTTCCCACTAATCTGAGACAAGTCCCCTTTTGGTGAGTTCATTCAGTAGTCACTTTCACCTGACTGAGTGTGAGACAGGATATGCCCAATTGTGGCTCAGAAATACCACAATCTTCAAGTAGGGTCTTTCTGTGTACCCCATCATGATGGCTACATGATAACTATAAGATCAATAGTAACATGTTGGCAGAGCTATTCATGGGAGGGCTACAGCCTTCAGGTCCTATTGGTGAACTTCACTTATGTCATCCAATATGCAAAAAAATAAAAAAAATAAAGGGGGGGGAGTTACAATAGAGCAAGCATTTGCAACCTACATCCCATGGCCCTAATCTCGCTCACATCACCAATTAATCTGGGCCATGGTGAGGACTCCAGGGCCATGGCTACTACTGGAAGGGCAGAAAATGCAGCAAAAATGTGCCATAAATGCAGCAAAAAAAGCTACAAACCTGGTGGAAATGTGCTGCCCTTTCTCCCACTGACATGGGAAGCAGCAGGAGCAGCTAAAACAGCTATAAATGCACCCACCGCCACCACTACCAGAAGCACCAAAAATGCACCGGGAATGGCAAAAACGCACCCAAAACACGCCCAAATTGCCAGAAGCATGGAAAAGCCACCCAAACATGCTTGAAACACGCCCCCCCAAAAGGCAAATATTTGCCTCTCTCCCTCCCGCTGCCAACGGAAGCAGAGGAAGTGGCAAAAACAAACAAACCTGAAAAAGCATCACTCGCCGCCACTCCCACTGCTACTCTTTGATGTTTGCAGATTGATATGAAGTAGGCAGCAGTCAGGGGGCCAAACACATCTTTATTGCAGTGTAGTCAATCTGAACAATAGGTAATGGCGTAGATGCTGCTCCTTATATATCGTATAGTACATTAGAATTTGCCCGCAAGGTGCCCATTGGTTACTGTAACAGTGATGTCATTCTGATGTACTGCATACCTGGCGTGGCTCACCTGTGGTGGGAAGGTTTCCCGCACCAATCACCGATTGGGTGATTGGGGCCACGTGAACTGAGCTCGTTTAGCCGTGCTATTGCTGGCAGCTGAATCCTATGAGGGAGTGGCAGATGACTAGCATGCAACATAGTATCTATACAGCAGGGATATTAACAAGGGAGCAGAAAGGGAGGGGGGAACAATGGAGGATCGCTAGATCCAATTCATTCTTATTACACTTGGTTACATGGAGGATCGCTAGATCTGATTCATTCACATTACATTGATTACATACACAACACACTCCCACCACCACAACTACCACCAGAAGAGGTGGAAGCAGTGGGAGGAACCACAGTTTTGGGGGCCCCACCTGTGTGAGGGGTGTGTGACCAGCTCACAGCTTGAGAATATTGTGAACCACTGGAATAGAGGGTATGAACCAAGTTCTCTCCAGGCATTATGGAGATCTGAACTAATTAAAAGTAGTAAATTATTCCTTGGCTATTGGTTTATCAATCTCAGGCTACAATCTTGTCCCCTCCACTTGCATTTCATATTTTCCAGGAGAGTTATAGACTGTCTTTAGGGGAAAAACTGAGCTAATGTAAGAATTGAGCTCTTCTGCCTTTTCTTTGTTGTTTGTTACAATTTTTCCCATTACCACTGAGTAGCTAAGCTACTATTTTTTCTTTCTTGTGTTATGCATGTAACCTGAAGAATGTTTTTGTGCTTTTAAAATCTCTTGCTAAGCTTAGCTCATTCTCAGCATTTCCCTTTCTAATGTCTTTCCTACATTTCTTTCTTAGCTGTAATCCTTTTTGACTTGCCCTTCTTTCAACATTCTGTATGTGTCTTTCTGTTATTATTGTTGATTTCATGTCCTCACTGAGCTTTTGTGAAGCCACATTACTCTTCTTTCCTATCTTCGACTTTTTTCTTATTGGTATTGTTTGTGGTTGTGTCTTTATTATTTCATATTTAAGAAACTTCCATCCATCTTGTACTCCTTTTCCTGTTAAGATCTCCTGCCACAAAGGCTTACATATAATTGTTCTCAGTTTATAAAAATCTGCTTTCCTAAAATCCAGCGTCCAATCCATTTTTGCTTCCTATAAAATCAGAAACTCAAGTATAAGATGGTTACTTACCCTTAAAGTTCCCCTTACTGCCATTTCATCCAACAGGTCTTCTTGATTGGTTAGAATCAGGTTAAAGGCAGCAAATCATTTAGTTTGTTTCTTCACTTTTTATAAGAGAAAATTATTTGCCACATGAGCCAAACATTTCACAAACATTCAACTCATAACTTCATAAAAGCTTCCTATGGTTCTCAGTTGTTGGCCCCAAATCTCAGGAAATGTCCCCCTCTGAGAACTGGGTACCATAGTGGCATGAGTTTGAAGGAATGGTTCTCTCCCATTGACTCAAGATGGAAGAGGCTAAGGCTGCATATGATGCTGGATTGCCTCATTGCTGGGTGCAGTGGAGGGCAATCCTTATAAGGGATCACCTCACCTCTCGTCCTCCACTTTGCATAGAGCTCAGATGACTTGCCTGCCCACCCTGCAGGTTCAAGTGCTTTTTGGGTTACCGTAAGGGGACGGGTAAGAATGTTTGTGCGGCTTCAGATTTGGCACTAAGGAAGTTGAGTCATTTTTTGCCTATCCCACTCTAGCTTGAAGAACATAGGGGCAGAGTGTTAGTCCTAATTAGATCACAGTATTAGTTGGTGGGTGGTGATGGGTTAATTACTGCAGCGGCTTTGTGGTTAAGAGGCTGAACTTGATGACTGGAATGTCATCAGGTCAACAGAGTGCTGCATTTCTGTGGATATATGGCATGCATGACTAGACACCGGAGTGCACAGAATACTGTTTACCTTCCCACCAAAGTGGTACCTATTTATCTATTTGCAATATCTTGCTTTCAAACTGCTAAATTGGCAGAAGCTTGGACAGAGATGGAATCTCATTCAGAGTGCTGCACAACTGAATGGGATTCTGTCTCTGTCTCAGCTTCTGCCAATTTAGCACTGTCTAGTCATGTATGCCATATGTCCACAGAAATGTTTGTAGATGCAGACAGTCCTGGCTCTTTGGCTATTAATGGAGATAACCACCAAACCCTAGAGTCAGAGATGACTGACTTTCCAGCAAGGGCAACCTTTACCTAGTGCTGGGTTAGTGTGGTGATTCCCTCAGTGCATCATTTGATTAGGTTTGTTCTCTATGCCTGACATGACTCAGCTGGGAATGCAGGGCATATAATGAGGCATACAAATTGTATGGCCAGTTTTTATTCAAGTGAATGGAATTAGAAATGCCTGTTTGGTGGTCTCTCCAAATCAGCCAGCCTACATAATAGCTGTCGAGGTCCAGCACTGCTCAGGGGCTAGGGTTTCACCAGTTTGAACTAGGGAAGGTAGTAATAGCTTCCTTTGTCCTGGTGCCAGGTGAATAGAACTACCTGGCCCTGCTGCAGTTCAGGGATTTGAAATTCAGTAAATTTGCACCTCAAGTTTTAACTTGACTTGACTCTAATTTTTCATGGGTATGCTCATCAAGCATGGCTCCGGAAAATACGGGACCTGTGCAGAACCCTTCTGTGCAGAAGGGTTCTGTTCATGCGCAGTAACTACTTTCCCCGCCGGTCAAATTACAGGATGGCAGCGGGAAATTGGAAGAAGCGGCACGGAAATACTGGAAGTACTGGCAAATCCGGGATACTTGACAGGTATGGGGGGATATTTAATCTGGTAAATCTAATTTTTTAATGGTATCTGTGCCTCTCTGCTGCCTTTGTGAAACTACTGATGGCTAGACAACCTTTTTACAAGAAGGGCTATAGATCTCACAATCCATTCCAAGCATCCATTCTAACTTTCCAGCTTTTCTCTGAAACTAGCTTTCTGCCAATCCTTGGGGCTCAACACACATGACCAAGTAACAATGCCTTATCAATAATAAGCACACAGCAATCCAAGATTTAAAGAAGGGAAAGAAAAGTTCCATTCAAATTATTGCACTCAATTTATGCTACAAATGCTTAAGTGGTTTCAAACTGATTAGCTGGTGACTGAGGCAGGTGGGACTCTTTGCTGCAGAGAGCAACAATTAGCTTTAACCCCCTTTTCTGAGTGGGCTTTTTATTTACGCATTACTAACCATGGTGCATGACAAGGCAGGGAGCCGTTGCAGATCCCGTGTCTCAGCTCTGCAGTTTGCATAATCTCCTTACTTGTGGCTGTAGGAGCTTCCTCTGGCAAATTCTGAAAGCTGCTTTTAGATCTTGTTGAAACTGTAAAGCCTTCCAGACTTATTATCATTTCTTCAGTGGGAGGTTTGGGTGGGGCGGGGAGTGAGCTGACTGCCTTGACCAAATGCCCCTTGAGATTTGTAGGTATTTGTGACCAATAAATATAGCTAATGTTGGGCAAAAAACAAATTTACTGTTCTTTTTACTGGCCTGGGTTGTAGCTCACACAGGGAGCCATAAATGATATACTTTTGTGATTATGCCAGGTTTTTTATCCCCAAGCAAGTTCTCTTGCCATACACTATTATTTTAATCATTAGACCATTCCATCACAAAAGAAAGTGACTATTTGAATAAAGCAAATGCTTTTTCCTCCCTTGTGCCAACTGAATTTTTATTTGTTCTTTATGGATTCCCTGAGCATAGTAATAGATAATAGCATTTTTGAAAGAAAAAAAAACACATCAGGGGAGTTGGGAAATCTTTTATTTATTTCTACCAATTACCTAGGAATGTAATTCTGCAGCACAGCAAAAACAAAATAGACATATTTCCATGGTCAATATTAAATAACAACAAAATATTGTTGTACAGTTTTATCTGTGCAACTGGAATATCATCGCCAGTGGCAGATTACTGTTGATTAGAGATTACCTTTTTTATTTCAGAGTATGTATGGCTTGCATGCAAGGAACTGAAGTTGAAAAAGGAAGGTTTGCCACTGATTAATCTGCCACTGAGGATGATGTCAGCCCTGTTGTATAGCTGGAATCTCCCAAACAGGATTTTACCATTATATTTATTTGTTTTCTATTTAGATTTAGACACTGCCCATCTACTAATGGAAATTTACTACTCTCAATAACAAGTACAATAGTAAAAATTGAACCCACTCACAATAAGACCAAATATAAATTAATTGTTCTTGTAAGTAAACTAGTTATGATGATATGTTTTATCAGTAAAGCTTTTTTTAGCTTTTAGGGTTAAGAATTTTGTTCAGGGTTAAAAAAAATTAAAATGGAAGGAGTTAGTATGATTAAAAAAGAAGTAACTAAAAGAGTGGCTCATGTTCAGGTATAATTCTAAAATAATGCTTCCTAAACTTAAAATCCCTGTAAAATGTTGCTTCACATTCCAGAAAAAAATATGGCTAATGATCATATTACTGTAGCTTGTGAAGGCCCTCTCAGAGTTTTGTGGTGAGGTCCTGCTATTTAAGTCTACTAGCTGCTTAGAGTTGTAATCAAACAGTAGAGGCCCAAGTCTGGGAACCTCAGCAGTAAGCCCATCTAGCATGGCAGTGCCCAAACTTTTTTGGCCATGGGCTGGTCATGTGGTCACTCCTACCAGAAGCGGGGAGTGAAACATGCTTACACATGCACAAAACGCTGCCATAAAATGCACTTACAACCAGGGCCATATTTAGGATCTCTGGGCCCCTAGGCTGAACCTGTGGCACAGGCCCTACTGAGGAAAGTATTTTTCTAAAATTAACCTACAAAAACCGCATTTTCAGCAATTATCCAATTAAAAACTGAAAAATAAATGTTTAAAGTTTATTATTAAATTATACAAATTTTACATACGACATTCCTATACAGTATTTAGAATTTGATGAATTCATGAGATGATAAAAATGAAAAGAACTGAACATCATTAAGGTAATATATCTTAATGGTATTTAGCATTATTTATTAACATTGCTACAAACAACTATATTATTAAAAAAGCATACAAAGTTGAGATTCAAGTCTATGTTTCTAAGTATGCAAATATGAATATTACAGTTTTAAAAATAACATATCGTATTTCTAAGTAAGCATGTTAAAAAATGCAAGATAACAAAAAGGAATGTAATGAGCAAGGAAAATTTACTTAACCTATACAACATACATACTATATTATTTAATTCAAATACAGAATTTTACCAAACAATCTAACTATAACGAAAGTGTCACATAATCTTAAAGGCTAATTAGTTTACACCTACACTTCGTACTAATGAAGCTACTTATAATATCTTCATAATTTTGTTGTCTTAAAATGTCACTTTCAATGCTGAGTAAAGCTAAAGCATTGAGCCTGTCTTCTAACATGGAGGTTTGAAGTCTGTTTTTGATCAACTTCAATTTTGAAAATGACCCTTCTCCACTGCTGTTTGTGACCATAAGTGACAGGTACATTCTTAAGTTACATTCTCTCTCTGTCTTTTCCCTACTGCAACCAAAATGTTGTGAGTGCCATCCTGAAAGGGATCAAGGTTGACTCAGCCTTCCACCCTTCCAATGTAGGGAAAATGAGTACCCAGCACATTGGGGGCAAAGTGCTAATTAATTTGTGAACCACCCATGTTGCAGGAGGAAATCCTGATACCATGAAATGCCCAGGCAGAGATATGGTCCAGCCGACTGCCTGGGGAGAGCTCTCTTGAACCACCCCAACCAGTATCTTTTATTGCCAAAATTCAACAGCAGATAAGAATACAAGAACACAATAGTGTATTCAGTAGAAAGGGAGCAAAATGGGTTGCATAGTGAGTATTCAGCCGTAGGTTACATTCGGCATACATTGTTTCTAACATCAGGATACTGTGTGAGAATCATGCAAGCTACAGTAGGTGATTAGAGTCCTGATTGGTGAGAGCAGCTAAGACAGCATACTAGCCTCGTGAAACCTGCATGATCAGTCTCTCCATAGTAGAAGCTTAGACCTTGCTTACATGTGTACTGACATTCTTTCAGGGAAAGATTGAAACAGTAAAGGTTTGCAGGACATCTCTCGGGGGAAACTCAGAAGCCAAACAGGAGTGTTTGCACTCTCATGAACTTGGCTTATGGTTCATGCCTATCAGATTCCCACATGCCCCCACCATACTCCAACATACCCAGAGAGTGCACTAAGTGCTAAGGGGCAGTATGTGAGTATAATTGTTATTGCTATTGTTTATGCACTGAATATTTGTACCTTTGAATGTCTGGCTGAGAACATGCTCTGAATGGAGAATTTGGGTCACTCTAAAAAGCTTCCTGTGTTTATCTAAGGATCAGTAAAGATAAAGCTTGCCCTTGCATGAAAGCCAGTCATATCCAACTCTAGGATTCTGTGTTCATCTCTGTTTCAAAGCCAAAGAGCCAGTGCTGTTTTCTGTGGCCATGTGGCAGGCATGACTAGGCACTGGAGTGCACAGAACACTGCTTATCTTCCCACCAAAGTGGTTCCTATTTATCTACTTGCAATTTCTCGCTTTCAAACTACTAGCCTGGCAGGAGCTGGGACAAAGACGGGAGCTCATTCTGTCCTGCAGTACTCGGGAATCGAACTGCTGCCCTTCTGCCTCCCAGTCAGCATCTTAGTAAAGGTAAAGCTTGCCCTTGCGTGAAACCCAGTCATATCCAATTCTAGGATTCAGTGCTCATCTCTGTTTCAAAGCCGAAGAGCCAGTGCTGTTTTCTGTGGCCATGTGGCAGGCATGACTAGGCACCGGAGTGCACAGAACACTGTTTAGCTTCCCACCAAAGTGGTTCCTATTTGTCTACTTGAAATTTCTTGCTTTTGAACTGGGAGCATGGCAGGAGCTGAAACAGAGGTGGGAGCTCACTCCACACACACAGACACAGACACAGACACACACACACACACACACACACACACACATCAACATACCTGTAAAGGAACGCCTGTGTTTTGCGTGCATGCATAATGCCCAGGCAATAGGACCAGGGAAAGGCATGTACCAGTTTTCCCCTCATCCCTGCCCCCCACGCCTGGGTTGCTGCGTGCGGGGAGAAAGGAAGCCGGCAAACGCTGCTCTGCTCCCTGTTGCTTGAGCAGAAAGTTGTTGCCACCGCACGCGCTTGGCTTTTGGCGGGCGAGCCTCAGAGTGGGGGGGGGGGCTCCTGCCTCCTCCCTTCCATCACTGGGGCAACGTGCCAGCCAAACCCCCAAGTCAGACCGTGGCTGTCACTCTCACTCCCGTCCCTCCTTTGCTCCCTCCTTTGCCCGCGTGCCTCTTTCTTGCCTGGTGCCTGCCTTCATTTTTTTTTGGGGGGGTGGGGGGTTTGTGGTGCAGGCCCCCCTGTGGGGGGTTTGTGGTGCAGGCCCCCCTGTGGTATGGGGCCATAGGCTGCAGCCTAGGTAGCCTATGCTTAAATCTGTCCCTGCCTACAGCTGTTGTAAATGCGTTTACAACAGCTACAGGTGCATTTATGGCAGCGTTTTGCACATATGCATGTGCATTTTACTTCTGCTTCTGGGTGTGGTGAGGGTTGCATTGGCCAGATGATTTGGTGCTGTGGGTCGGAGATTGGGCACCCCTGATCTTACACTCCAGTAAACACCACCAGCAAAACTCACACTTTCATGCTTATTCTTTCTTCAACTTCTGTGTTATGGCTGTAAGACTGGAAATATTCACTCATAGATTTGAAGAAACAATGGTGATGATCCACTACAGTTATTTCACACACACACACACACACACACACACACACACACACACACACACACACACACACACACACACACACACACACACACACACACACATTGTCCAAAGAAGGTAGTTCTTCTTCCTCCATGTCTAGGCAAGACGTGAAAGTGCCAAAATGAAGGCACCATTTGGTGAGTTCATTCTGCAGTTCCTTTTGCCTGACCTGGTGTGGGGAATATTAGCTGACAACACAAGGTTGCTGTTACCAGGGTACGCCAGACTGGGGTTCAAAAAATGCCACAATCTTTGAGTCAATTTGCTCTGTGTATTCCAAGAAGCTAGCTATGAACCAGGGATTACAACCCTGTTTTATGCAAATGACCCATAGGACCTGATTAGTCTAATAAATTGAGGTAAAGTTTTTGCAGCATCACTCCTGGAAGTCTAGGGACTTGCAACGGCCAAGATCAACTTTGCCCAGCTTTAGATGGTACAACAGCTACTCTCCTTCTTAATAATCATGAGCTTGGCCACAATGATGCATGCCTTAATTGCTATACTGTCTGATATGTTGAGTTGTCTCAATAGAATCTTGGAAGTTTTCATTAATAATCTAGAGACCATGCCATAAATTCCGTTACTTAGTGTAGTAAGTCACACTAGAGTAGGCCCTTGAAATCAATGGGGAGTTGGTGAGTCAAGCCATCTATAAAATGCCCTGAATTCACTTGTTTGAAAGGAATGCACATGGGAGTGGAACTGAAAATAGCTTATGTTAAATAAGGACCTGAGGGAAGATGAGAAAGTACTGTGGAAACATGTCCCTAATTTTACACCTGGGACATTCTGTCATGCCTTTTGTTGAAATATAAAACACTTCTGGTGTTCAATTCCTCCACTGTTTACTTTTGTCTTTTTTTGTTACCATTTTAACAACATAATCACACCTTTTCAAAAATCAATATTCAATTTAATTTTCTCATTGTATATCAGTCCATGTAACCAAAAACAAAACAAAACACAGTGTTGCTCACCATATTCTGATTTTCACAATCACACCCATCCCTTCAGCCACTTTCCAATGTATTTATTAAGAAGGCCAGATCATGGTTCTGTATCACATAGCCCATACAAACCATTGGAAGGCCTTATAATTGGGTTCTCCTCTTCAGATTTTTGTGTTAACCACACAGAGGTCTGTTTTCAACATCCATTTTCTTTTTCCAGTCTTTCAGGCATAATACCTGAAAGGATTATTTCACCTCAGGCAGGTATAAAGAAAAACTGGATGTCATCAATCTATCTATGAAACATTTCAAACCTCACACGCTGTTTCATTGGCATCACGGTTTTTGTGTCAGTGTGTGCATCTCTGTGTGTGTATCAAATAAAAACTGCCTGGAGGTGTGCATGTTGGTCACAATCTGGATTAGGACCATGCATATTTACCTGAAGGGTGTTTTTTTTTATTTAAAGGATGCCTTAAACTACGTATGTGTTTCCCCTTTACAGCTGAATGCCTTGTCTATAA
This sequence comes from Bradypodion ventrale, assembly GCA_035047345.1. Classification (NCBI taxonomy): domain Eukaryota; kingdom Metazoa; phylum Chordata; class Lepidosauria; order Squamata; family Chamaeleonidae; genus Bradypodion; species Bradypodion ventrale. Next base: position 283,820,501 of record JAWDJE010000002.1, on the reverse strand, counting down.
ATTAAACTTCCTTTCAAGGGTTCAGTCTGTTCTCACACTAACACCCATGCCTAGGGGGCTTTCTCACCTAGAATCAGCCTTCAAAAAGCTGCTTTAGTGTCAAGAATGCTGTGTTTACACAGCTGTAAGTGCATCTTGATTTAACGTTTGCCACCTAGCAGCTAGGAAACTATGTTCTGGAAGTATTTCTGTGAGCTTTCAATTTCAGTGGGGTTTAAATTAAGGATGTACAAATGTCATTGGCTTCATTTTGTCCTGTATTATTTGTCTTACAAATTGATGTCCCTTAGCTTTGAGATGATTTGCTGCTAGCCCACTACAATTCATGTCCAAATATTCTGAAGTATTTACATGACTTTGTTTGAATGGGTTGGGGGTTGGTGGTGGGTGGACCACATGAAAATGGAGAAAGTAAAGTAGGATTAAACCTAGTGCTATCAATCAGTGCTCAATTGTTTTACAGATTTCTCTCTTTCCTCTTATCCCCTTCATTGGAAGCCATAAAATTTAAATAGTTTTGGTCCTATGCCTAATGGTATTTTGATATACTGCACACAAACCCTGAAAAATGGCAATTTCACCCACAGGTATTCAATTCACTGGATTGAGCTCTGCAGTTAGTGAGAAGAAGAGGACCTCCTCCACTCATCCCTACCTACTGAAATTGTAAGACAGGTGAATAGCAATTTCCTTCAAATTTTTCAATTTATGTGGCCACCAACTGCATGGGGGGAATAATTCCCTTTCAAAGGTTCTGTGAATGAGGTTTCCAGGACTTGAGTTGTCAATCTTCTTCGGTGTTAGACTTCCTGGTTCCTGCTTAGATTTTACTTTCATGTTACCAGAGTGTGTTCTTCTCTTTTAAAAAACTTCAGCATTTTTAAACCACCACAGCAACTGAGCACCATTTGGGGATTTGAAATACTCTGCTTCAGTTTGAGCATGGCTTTGGGTTGCCTTACTCTATTGGCTCACTCCTGAAGTAGACAAATATCCATTATACTCTTTGGGATCCTAATATATCCTAAAGTAAAAAGCACATGTCTAGTTTAAAGGATGTCTGCTGTGAACTTCAATGTCATTAGCAATAGATGTTATCTTCTGTTTTAAATTCAATGCCTGCTGGATTTACTATCCTAATTTTATTTATTTCAAGATTTATATTGCCGTCCAACTCCAAGGTCTCTGGGCGGCTTACAAAAGATAAAAATCCACTACAATTAAAAATCTCAATTAAAAAAAAACCCATTAAAAACTGTTACCAGGCATTACTCCAACCCCTACCACTTAAAAAGAGGGAGAGAGAATTATTCATATTTAAATCAGCCAGCAGGCAGGGGCCATGCCATCATTGGGACCCGACACCTGCTTTCCCAGCCAGGTTTTTAGACTTTAAACAACTACTCACTACTAACAACAGGCCCACAACAGAGATTCAGTGATAGATACTGGATTCTGCAAAAACGCAGGTACCAGGTCTTCCGTATCTACTTCTGGTAAAAGGACCACTGTAGAATGTCACTGTATCTCCAGCAGGACTAGGGGCTTACATACTTATTCATCTTCAATGAGATACCTGTTACTTTATGTTAACAATTCCCTGCTGCAAACAAGATAGAACATGCAAACACAAATCTGTCCAAAAATGACAAAATTCCAGAGTCCTTTGATGAAAACAATTAAGGGCCCTCTCAGAGACCTTTCTCAAGCTCTGGAACTGTCTACTAAGAGTGGGTAAGTTGAAATCTTCCCCATTGTCTTTCCAAACAAAGACTTTAGAAGAGAAAGTATTTGGTAGCCTTTAGGCAATTGACCAGTAGTTGATGCAAGATCTGTTTTCTAATTTTAGGTTGTATTTGTTATTGATTTACAATTTATTTGTGTTCTTTTAGTAGCACTGTTATTGTGTTTTAACTGTACTCTTTTGTTAAACATTACTGTTTAACATTTCCTTGAGTCCTATGCATATCCAATAAGCAAATAAAGTTCCCAACCATATTCTGACCTTTAATCATATTTGTGAAGCAGAGACACTTCAAAAGGAGATGAGGGTGGAAGAACCACTAAGACATAATTCCTCATGATGTCAGCAAAGGGTTGAATTTGGATGATGGCTTCTTACCACAAATACACTGAAGCATTAGCAGCGTGATAGCACACAGCAAGGAAAACCAACCAGTATAGTATCAAATTCTATGGATTTCTGAATACTTTGAAGGAAATAAGCAGGGGCTAGATAGCAAAGAAATATGGAAGGAAACCCTACTTGCATCTGATTGTTTGCCATATTTTGTAACAATGCTCCATCAGACAAGAGTTTATGGGGGCAAATATATGTTGGGTGGGGAGGTGGAATGTTTTGTTTTGTTTCACTATTGGTCATTTGAAGGTAAATTTGAAGGTAAATCAGGCTTAATTTGCAAGTATGATTATCAAGGCTCACAGCTCTGAGGAAATCCCATTGTTGGAGGAAAAATGTTTAACTATATGTTAAACTGAATGTTATATATATATATATATATATATATATATATATATATATATATATATATATATATATATATATATATATATATATATATATATATATATATATATATATATATATATATATATATATATATATATTCCTTTTAACATTCAGTTTGCCCTCCAAATGTCTCTCTCTCACAGATACACACACATAACATGACAATAAAAATCCATATTATAGTTAAACATACTTTTCCTTAAATCAGGACGAACTTCACCTTTAACTCTGTGACATAACATTAATCATATCCACTCTGAATGCACAGTAATTTGAGGTAGTTCCTCTTCTACCATTTTGCCAAGGAAATGATATAGAGTGAAGCCAAGTGTGAACAATAAAGTATGTACATGCAATATGTCACAATTCCAAGCAAGGAAAGACCTATCACACTTCACGTAACAGTTCTTTAACAAAATAATTTTCTTGTGCTTTAAGGGAAGAGTGATAATGTAAGAGACAGCAGAAACAGGTTTGAAAAGAGGGTTTTACAAGTAAGATGGACAAAACCTAGGTCCATGGAGAAAATGCATAAGGTCCTCATTATAATTGATGCAAAATAAATGTTTGGTATTTAAACAATCATAGTGAGGAAAGTGGTTTAAAATAATCTTTAGCTTCTCCTACAGTTGTTGTTATGTGCTGTCAAGTTCCCTCCAAGTTATGGCAGCCCTATAAATGAGATCTCTCCAAAACAACCAGTCCTTAACTCAGCTCTTAGAAACTTAACTTCAAATTTTGTCTTTCTCTTTTCCTGCTGCCTTCCACCTTTCCCATCATTTTTGCCTTTTTCCAGAGAATTATGCCTTCTCATGATGTGCCCAAAGTACAACAGCCTCAGCTTCATCATTTTTTTGCCTCCTGAGATACTTTATGCTTGACTTGCTCTAGGAACCACTTCTTTGTCTTTCTGGCTCTCCGAAGGTCTCCTCCTGCACCATATTTCAAACATTTTTTCCCTGTCAGCTTTCTTTACTGTCCATCTTTCATGCCCATACATGGTGACTGGGAATAAACAAGAATTGTTTTAATAGATTCAGTATCTGTGCAGTGGTGGGCTAAAAAATTTTTTTTACTACCACACTGTGGCCGTAGTATGGTGGGCGTGACCAGGGGGAAAGCCCTGCGTTGCATCCAAATTAGGGCTACTTTATTTCAAAACTTCCAGCAAACTGGTGCGAACCTGCTGATGCCCACCACTGTCTCTGTGGCTTAAAATAGTTCTATCAGTATTCCATGTCAGCTTGAACTTCTCTTTGACTACTCTTCTGGAAATCTCTCCCCCCCCCCACCCCCACCCCCGCAGTTGCCGTCCTCTAATTCTGTGTACTAGCTGTTGTAATAGTTCTCTTTGTCTCTGTGTGAAAGTTGATGAAGAACTACATTCACTTTTTATTCTATGGTACCTGTTCAGATTGAAATGAATTGATGCAAGTCTTCACAGGATATGAAGAAATGTAAGTATTAACCATTTTTTTCAGCTGGGAAATTGTTCACGGTTCTGATTGTACACTTTTCTATCAGAAGAGAACTAATACATAAAGGAATCGTAACCTGATACAAAATGGAAATGAAGATATTATGCAAATTAATGTATAAAAATATAAGTGGAGTAAGGAGTACATTTCAATATAACCCCATTGTAAAAGTACTTGGCTATATCATTCCATCTCTTAATTTGAAATGTAATTGTTCAAACAGTAGGGACTGAAATTATTCTCTAATAGTTCATTATCGAAATATTGAAATTACTTAGATTTCTTTTGATAAGTTTTTCTTTTGACATTGGAACTTATTAATTTATGGCCTTTTATTTTTGTACAAAAAAGAGCTAATAAAGCAGCTACATACAAATTATTCATTTTTTCTTATTACTTATTTTGATTAATAGTATCAGTTGCTGTATTATATCTTTGATTGTTGCTACTGTTCATTATTATTTATTCAGTCTATTGATAAGGGAACATCTTAAGCACTGCTTTTTTTATAAAAAAAAACATTTGTGGTTGGCCAACCCTGGATTTGTTCTGTTCTTATAAGTTGAATTTTTTATACAGTATGCATATCATAATCATATAAAGGGCTTAGCAGATAGTTATTGAATAGACTCGGTGATAGAAAGTATTTTCATGCCCCTTGAAGAGACTGATTCTATTATCAGTCAGGGTAAATCAATATTTATGTCAGCATGTTATCTGACTAAAATTAGATATTATTGAATAGACAATTGAATCTCAGATACAAAATTTAATAAAAGGGATACTGTAGAGGTAATAAATATGGTAGGAACTACCAAAAACATTTCAAGAGAACAGTGCTTATTTTGTAGTTTGCTTGGTCTACAATGCATATTGTTCAACTTTAATGTAGTGATGGTACTTACCAGTAAGACCAAGTATTTGTGCTGCATAATGTTTTGTTCTTCCTAAACAAAGAAGCAAACAAAATACACAAAATACAGTAAAACCCCTACTTACAAAAAAAAAAAAGTCCGTTCCGTAGGCTTTTGCTTAAATCAGTTTATTATGTAACTTGAAGCAAACCTATAGGAAAAAATATTTTTATATAAATCGAAGCAAACGCATAGGAAAAATGAAATTTTTATGTAAATTGAAGCAAACCCATAGGGAAATGAATTTTTTACATAAATCGAAGAAAACCCATAGGAAAAAGAATATTTATGTAACTCGAAGCAAACCCATAAGAAATCGTGTAAATCGGGACATGGTTTTAGTACAAAATCATTATGTAAGTCGAATTTTATGTAACTCGAGACCTATGTAAGTCGGGTTTTTACTGTATTTCAATAGAATAGAAAGAAAAAGAAAAAATGTTGTATTAAATAGAGGAAAAGAAAAACAACTCCAGATTCTATGTTGATTTGATCTTTTTACCAGATCTGCTCAAACATCACAACAATGTCTCAAATTCTTCAGAAAATCTGTGCAGGTCTTCCACACTTTAGTGGGGATGAAAGCAATGGGGAAAAGTTGGCTGGAGTTGAAGCTACCTAAGATGTGCTTAGCCACAGTCTGAAGATATAGTGTTAGTGGGATCCACAGACATTCATGTTATGCTCTCATGTGTATGGCATTGAGTCTAGTTGCATCTAGAGATGAAGAAACCTCATTGAACTCCTTGTGCTTCTTGAGTTAGGCTGCTTTGAGTCAACAAGATACCTTTATGAGGATTTTAAAAACCCAGATTTCACACTCCCCCCCCAGATTTGTTTGACAGTAATGAAACAGTTCTTATTTTTTCATGACATAGTGTGAGAAAGATTAGTCAGAATAATAAGGTAGCCATTGCTTGGGGAACCCCCGATTGTGGTTCAAAAACAACACGATCTTCAAGGAGGCTCTTTCTATGTACCCCACTGTGAGGGTTACACTATCTGGCTGAAGTTCATCAAGCACACACACACACACTATATATATATATATTTGGCAACTGGGAACCTGAATAACATTATGCTTGTTGCAAATATCCCATTTATGAGTAAAGGTGTGAAGGTGGTGACATACCAGTCGCAGGCACAGGCACTCTTGGCATATAATGATAGGATGGATCCATTTTTATTGGGATTCAAGATATGTTACAGGACTGCTCAATGACTTTTTAAGGGAGGTGGGCAGGGGGGAGTGTGACCCTGTTGAAAAAAACAACAACAATGATTGACTCCTTTATTTTTAAAAAAATATTCAATCCATTTATTAGTTATATATGTTTCTATCCTTAGGCAGATTTTTAATCCATGTGTGTGTGTGTGTGTATATATGTGTGTGTGTGTGGAGATCATAGTGAACATGGATTGTGTTGGAAATAACTTTAAATGATAGATACAATGTTTTAAAATGCCAAATAGAGAAATGCTTTGTATCCTCAGCGTCTAGTGATCTAAAATTCTTCTTTTGGGGATAGGGTTGCCATATGTCCCGGAAAACCAGGATTATCCTGGATTTAAGGTTGGGAACATTGTCCCGCCCAGTTTAACAAAAATCTTGTCAAAGTCCCGGATTTTCTCGTCCTTCTTCGCCTTCTCTTTTGCTCGTACCTGGCCCTCACGCCTGCCTGCGTCACCTCCATTGTTGGCATTTGAAAAGTGCAAAACCGATCTGTATGGCTGCTTGCAGTGCTGGTGGGCAGTTCCCTGCCCTCCTTCCCGGGCACAGCCGATCAGCTCAGAGTCATCAGATAGAAGAGGAGGCACCAGAAAAAGAGAACGAGGTGGGGGGAGTGAAACACACCTCCTCATTTTCCTCCCTCTGAATTCACCCTGCTGCCTTCACTTCCTTTTTCATCTGGCCCTTCCTTGTGACAGACAGGAGAGTTCAGTCAATCAGTTGCACTAAGAGAATCGAGGGATGGACAAATTGGATAGTGAAGCCATCAGGCAATAGAAATGAGGGTGGTGCCAGACTTTGAGTTTAAACCATGTCAGAGTAAGGTGGGTGGGGGTTCTATGTAGAGGTTTCTACAACTGGGATTCGATCCTTGGCAAAAACTCCTGGGGGCATCTCACATTCCCCAGAAGCTCTATTATAGCCACCAGAAGTCAGGAGCTACAAGATGGATGTAACAAACAAAAGGTTAGGAAATATGTCTGTTTTTGGGCTTTGAGGTGATCAGTTTTAAGATGAAGAAATGTGTCTTGTTTCCATCTTTTGTGCACCAGAATTTATTAATAGTTGAATTTATTCTCCAAATTAAGAGAATGAGGTAATATGTACCTGTCCAACAGATGTCAAAAGAGGTGAAGATCCTAATACAGTACTAAAATGGTTGAAAACAAATGGAGCCAAACAAAGGTTGAAGTTATATTGCACAGTTCTGTATGCACAACAGGGATGTTATTATCCTTATCAGTAAATCATCATTCATCAAAGGCTACCTTTGGTGATTTCAGAGAGCGTGTGATTTCATCCTATTATGTACAAGTCATATATGAATTTAACAAAATGTACATATTTCTTTATAGCCAGGCCACTCTGGATTGCTTTATATGGGTATTTAATGAACCTGGCCATTTCAACAGCAGAGCTGTTTACTTCCAATTTTCATCATTCAGAGAATTCTGCATATCTGGAGAGAAAGAAATTGAGGGTTAAGAAAATATCTTAATGTAAAAGCCAAATGGGACCATTCTCCCCTCCCCCATTTGTGTAAACAGGATTGTGCTGTTGTGCAGGTGAAATAGGATGTTTCACAGTCATTTTCACTGTCATTCATCACTGAACATCTCCCATACAATTCCTTGCTCAGCCTCTGTGCCCTACTACCTTCAGAGCTCTTTCTGCATTTCCTTATTTCTCCAGCTCATTGTTAACCTGTCTGCTGTCTAGAGCTCTGTGTTGCAACACATCCTGCTGTTCCCAGGAACATTTCTTCAAATGCTTGGAGCTTGCCTAACAGATCTTCAGAGTAGTTTACTTAGGCTGTCAACCCGCTGCTACCACAGACCAGCACAGATACAGAGAGGGAGGCTCAATAAATGACTGGGTAGGAAATGATACAGTTGTCGGATTCATTACAAAGTCAGATGAGCTCTTTTGTCATTTAAGGAGATAGGAGAGACTGACATTAAAATATGGTTCATTAAGAATGAATTTGAGCTTCTCTCTTCACAGTACCAAAACATCTGGAGATGATCTAATTTATACTGGAGGGCCTTAGAAAATGTCTGAGCTTCTAACTAAACACTAGGGATTTGGGTAAGTAAAAGGATGCAGCTTTTGCTCTGCTATACATTTGGAGATAATTTATGACTGAATCTTTCTGTGCTGTCAACCAAAAGACTTCTAGATTGAGAATGTGCTCATGCTTAACTCATTCTAATTATTAAAGAGTGCATGCTACTAAACTAACTGTACCCTCCATTTCAGTGGTGTGTTTGTTTTGTTGCTAATACCTCTGTTTGTTAGCTTGGGGAAATATTGACAAGGAACCTGGGGAGCTAAGCAGTTAAATAACTCAGTTACTGGCATATCCTTTCAGATCTATCATTTCCGACTAGATAAGGAAGCAATGAGCCTGCATCAAAGAATGAGCATGAGAAAAAATGGGGAGTAGACTTCAGTGTGGATAGATAGCCATACCAGCCAGCTGTTTTTCTCCGTACACCTCAACAATTTTGCTAAAGTTGTTTTCATGATGTGGTTTATCATCTTTGACCTTCATTTTTTAAATAAAAAATGAAGGATTTTGTGAAGCATTCAGTGGCAGCTATTTATTTCCTCTAGCCTTTAAACTGCAGAGCAGCTATAGTAGATATACAATAGAAAGGAAGTAAGCAAGTGTGGCATAATGGTAGGAGTGCCTACTGAGCAATAAAATTTATGAGCTGATCTTGAGCAAATCACTCTATCACTTAATACAACTATTAGGGGCTGGTGTTAAGAGTAATGGAATAAATTGCATCGGAGAATTGCCACAAGTTACAAGTTGCTGCTTACCTTCCTAGTCATGTGCCAGCCATGTGACTTGGCCTATGACAGGGGTTCCCAATGTTTTTCAGCCATGGGCCTAACCACGCCCCCTCAGACAACTGAGCAGCCCGGACCTGTGCCATAAAAAGATTCACAGCTGTCATAAGTGCATTTGCAATGTCCGCAGACTCATTTATGGCTATAGTAAACACATTTAAATGAGTCCATGGTCAATTCTGGCTGTGGCGACAGGGGAGGCTGGAGCAAGGTGGGGAACCAGATTATTTATTTATTTATTTTATTTATATTCAAATTTATATGCCGCCCAATCAGGTAAACCTGACTCTGGGTGGCTCACAACAAGTTAAAACACACATAAAACAATACAACCAATTAAAACCCAACATACCCACCCACCTACCCCATTCCTCTTAAAAACCCACATTAAAAAACTGCCTTCATTGACAATTAAAAGAAATGGGGGCTTAATTTATAAGCCAACAGGTGTGGGCCACTCTTCCATCTGGGCCCCACACCTGCCCCGCCAACCAGGTTTTTAGGTCTTTTCTGAAAGGTAGCAGCTCCATCTGCTCCCACAGCTCTATTCAATACCCTGACCCCACACGGGCTTAACACAGAGTGGGACCTATCAGCTTTCCTATAAATATCAACACACTAAATGCTTTTGATTTGCAGGCTATAGGTTACTTTAAGCTCTAGGGATCATTCTGGAAAAGATTCAGTATCATTATTCGAATTATTCCCACATGTCCCTTATTCATTCTCATGTGGTGCATATATAGAGACCTGAGTTAGAACTAAATTAACGCGTGCACACACGAAGGAGTCATACCAATAGAGGTGCGATACGCGCAAGTCATTATCTTTTTAATAAGGTATGTTATCTCTCCCTGTATCTTTCTAGGCACATAGACGCTGTTGATAGATTTATTGTTGCTCATGCGTAATTGGTGCAGTTGAATTACCAAGTATTACACGTTGTCTTAGTTGTATATATTTGTATATATTTATTGTTGTAGACACACTGAAGAAGAAGTTCGAAATGTCCGTATACCGGAAGGGCATCGCTGTTGTTTGTCTACACTACTGTATTTACCATCACGGTTGATGCTCATCACCTGGATACCTCCGTTGCCGTTCTCCACCCGCCTCCACGGCGCCCAGTCACGAGTTGTACTAACCTCATATGACCACGGACTTCCTTCATCTTATTGCTACCAGGACTTTGGTTTTTCTCAGTCGGGTCAGATTACCTTTGTACTTGGGAGCGCCGTGATCATAGGGTCGGGCCGGGGGTACCAGTCAGTCTTGTCTGTATGTTGGGGTGTCTGCATTTTTGCATTCTTGTTACTTACTTTAACATTCGCTTGCGCTTACAACTTCTGCACTATTGCTTATTTCTACTGAGATACACCATCTCACAGTTTTACTTTAGCGCTAAGCGTTTGATTATTACACTTTATACAGCTCACCCCAATACAGGACATATATCAACAGTGTTCTTTTATTAAATCATCGTTTTCACCACCTTCTATTCTGGGAGTGTCGTTTCCTCCTTCATCCCACAGCTCTACAGGCAGGAGGTTCCACAAGTCCGGTGCAGACACAGAAAAGGCCCTCCTTCGTGTACCAGAGAGACAGGCCCCTCTGGCAGATGGAACAATTAGGGAGCCCCTCCGATCCACTCTGGTTGGATGGGCGGACACTCTTGGGACGATGCAATCTCTAAGGTATCCTGGCCCACTACCATGAAGGGATTTAAAGGTCAAAACCAGCACCTTGAACTGCACCCGGAGGCAAACTGGTAGCCAGTGCAGCTCCCGAAGTAATGGTGAGGCACGAGCATAACACCTGCGCCCCATCAACACCTGGGCTGCCGCATTCTGGACCAACTGCAGCCTCCGAAATGTTGACAAGGGCAGCCCCATGTAGAGCGCATTGCAATAATCTAGCCTGGAGGTGACCAGAGCATGTGTGACCCTGAGCAGAGAGTCCCGGTCCAGGAGTGAACGCAACTGACGGATGACGTGAAGCTGTGAGAAAGCCCTCCTGGCCACAGCTGCCACCTGACTTGCTAGTAGCAGCTCCGAATCCAGGAGGACCCCTAAGTTGCGTACCGGGTCTGTCTGGGGCAAAACAGCTCCATCCAAGACCAAAGTTGGCAGCTCCCTGGATAACGCGGGACCCCCTATCCAAAGCCACTCAGTCTTGGAAGGATTCAATTGTAGCCCGCTGTCCCCCATCCAGACCCCAATCGCTTCCAGACATCTGGATAGGACATTGACTGCATCACTGGGATCCCCATGGGCCGAGATATATAACTGGGTATCATCAGCATAACTCAGCATAATTATTTGGTGCCATCTGGTCCATGGGCCATAGGTTGCGAACCCCTGGCCTATGACTTACAATGTGAAGGCTTCTTGTTAACTAGGAGAAACTCACCCCCACAATTTATGCCATTATGCTTCCATTGGTATAAATTCCTAATAGGAATCTGGGTAGGGTTGTAGATGTAAGTAGGGAGAAGAAGAGATCTGCTTGCATTAGCTTGATCTTATTGAAGGAAAGACAGGAACGTAACACACAAATAAACAAATGTTATATCAAAACTCATGGTTTTCCAACTGAGTAAGTCCGACCCTTTGTGACCCCATGGACCACCACATGCCAGGCTCATCTACCATCCTTCATAGTCTGCCCAGATCTACACCCACTGTGTCAATGATGCAATCTAGCCATCTCATCCTCTGCCACCCCCACTTCTCCTTTTGCCGTTGATCTTTCCCAGCATCAGGGCCATTTTCCAGTTAGCCCACTCTTCTCATTTGGTGGCCAAAGTACTTCAGCTTCAGTATTTGTCCTTCCAACAAACTATATCCCTTTTATTTGCTTATAATTTAATTATTACATTTCTATCCCACATATCTGTCTTTTAATAAGTATGTGAAGACCAAACACACTCTGAGAAGTGCTCTAGCCCTACTCTTTCCACTGTCACCATCAATACATAAAAGTGACAGTTTGAACAGGGGAAGGCAGCACTATCTAGTGTCATTTCCACAGCCCCTGAAGCCATTTCATCCCCCTGCCCCATGCCCTTGCTGCTCCTGGAAGCAGAAGTAAAACATGTGCATGTGCTGAACACTGTCATAAATGACCCGTGGCTTTCGTAAATGCATTTATGACAACTGCGGGTCATTTATGACAATGTTCTGTGCATGTGCAGGTGTGTTATGCACACACACATGCACATTTTACTTCTGCTTCTGGTGGGAGGAACCACATGACCAGCCCAACCAGCTGTCTGTGGGGTGTGGTCAGGCCCACAGCCTGAAAAGTTTGGGCACCCCTGGTGTAGCGTGTTTTCTTCAATTTAGGTGGCCTCCACACACTGGTAAAACAACTTAATAAGATTTATAACTGTAATGGAACTTGAATCTATATTTCCCAAGTCTAAAGTCTTGGATCAGATCTACTGCCCCACAAAATCCATACCAAATGCTGACTTTTCTTTTGTCTCAGTGGCACTTGTAAGTCCAAACAGCACTGTAATCAGACAGTTTCCGTTCCCATAGATGTAGATTTTAAAATGTCACCTGGCCATACAACTTGGAGAACTGGGCTTTCATGAATACAGCATTTGTGATAATTGTCAAGCAATAACATGAACTAATCAAGGTTTTGGTGTATGCAAGAAGTGTGTCCAATTCCACCCTGATTTTATTTTAATCTTGGTGGATATGCAGAGTAATAGGTGAGAAAGTATGGATGTGCATCTACCCCATCTGACTTTCAGGGGTCAGATATGGAGTTATACCAGAGTACAGTATAAATATGGCCAGATCTATACCAACAACAAATCCCAGTATGACATTGAAACATAATAAAATCATATACGTTTGTGATGCATATTCAGATGCCTTCCTCTAATTGTGATCAGTTTTGCAGTTCCACAAATAAGAACTTTACAGGATTTCCCCAAGGAAATTATAGAGAATAATCCTGCTCCTGAAGTTTGTTATGTCATTTCCTCAAAGATCCATAGAACCTTGGTTGTCCCTTTCTTTTCCTGGGGACTGAGAGTGCTCCTACAACCCCTCCCATGTCCCCAGGGATTGCGAGCCTGCACATTGGCATTCTTTCTCATGCCAATTTGAGCCTTGGTCACCCCCTTCCCTTCCTGGGGTCTGAGAGTGTTCCTGCAACCTCTCCCATTTCTCCGGGGAATGTGAGCTCACACATTGGTGTTTCTTCTTGTGCTAATCTATGTTAGGGGGTGATTGTGGGACATTAATCCCCCCTCCAACCCCAGGAGATGGCGAGGAACCACCCGCCACTGGGAAGACTGAAGATCTTCCTGCACCTGATGTACTCCTACTACCATTTTGTAACCCCCAAATCTCAATGGTGTGTTCGATTCCTGGCCACCAGAAATAGCTACAGATAACGTCTTGGGAGTGAAGAAAATCCTGGGACCCGCTTAACAAGTGCTCAAGTAGTTTGGGCCACAACCCGCAGGGCTATATGCAAAGGCTATATGAGCACCCTCCTAGTACTGAGAGTTTGTTGCAGTCCCAATAATACACACAAGCCTCTGAACTGTAAAGAGGAGGAGGCCATCCGATGTCCACCCACACAATAACATCAGACAGTAACAGATCAGAACTAGAAGATGCAGAAAAGTTCAGGGACATTTTGAGTGAGACAATGGCCAGTTTGTCCCAAAAGTCAGGATTCTCACAGTATATGGCATCAGGCGGAAAAAGTTCTTGCAATTCAAACACATCTGACTGTCCAGTCCCTTTTGCAAGTCCACTGTCCATGTGCGCCACATGCGTTTGTTGGGAAAATACCGCATTAAGTTCTTCCATGGAGGAATCGCTTCCACCCTGGGAAATAACAAAGCTTGGGGCTCGTCCTCAATATGCAAGGTGGGTTCTCCCTCCCCCAACTGGATTCCCATGAAGTGAATGCCTAGGACCCCGAACCAGTGGGACCCCAGAATGTTAATCTTACCCGTTTTTGCAACAACGAGTTGTAGGCTCACATAGACATAGTTATAATGGACCTCAAAGTTCCCTATTCCCAACACTGGAACGTTGCAACCTCGTAAGTCCACTAACTTGCCTGGAAGACTCTTGAGTTTGGGCAGCAGGTCAGGCGGAATGCAGCAGTACTCCTCATCAGTCACAATGGAGAGGAAAGACCTGGAGTCCACCTGAAGATGGAAAGGTACCCCTTTGATGAGGAGGTCCATGCTGTACCCGTCCTTCAGGTCTCCACACTCGTCGCCAACCCCATAGCTTGTGAAGACCTTGGCAATGCAGAACTGGAGTTTCAACTGGAGTTTCGACAAAGTCTCGATACATTGCTTGCAGACTTTGGAGATGTGGCCTGTTTTCCCACAAAGGTGGCACTGGGTGTTTTTGAAGGGACACTCTGTGCAAAGATGATGTTTCCCACATCCTTGGCATGGTGCTATCGACCCTGGTGTTGGCATTGGAGCCGTCGTTCCCAGTGGTGAACTGTTGTGGTCTTCGCGAACATGGCCGGATGCTTCAGTCAAGATGGACACGGTCATAGTTGGACCAGGTGACTCTTTACCCTTGAGAGTCGACATGTGCTGAAAATGCTAGCACAAAGTTTGTAGCAAGGCCGGTAAGGAGATTTGCTGGAGCACATCGGGTGGCAGAAGTTTCGCAACAATGTCTAGAACCTCTAGCCCGCAGTGGGTCGAAAACGTTGCCTTCCACAACACTGGCTCAACCTTCCTTACTGTGAAGTAGCTTTCCATCTGGACTTTGTAGTACAGCTACAGGTGAGGCTTGTTGATGTCGAACGGATGCAGCCAAAGAGGAACTTGGTCAGCCATCTCGTCATTCTTCAATCCCACCTTCATTGTCAATGTTAGATCCGGCCTTTATAAGCACGAGTCCAGGACAATGATGAACAAACAGCAACAGGCTTTATTATAACAGTCAGTAGAGATTAGCTTATAAGGTGTTCCAGATCCCGAGATGGTTATACAATCCTACTGAGTCAGTCCTTCCGGACCTTTACCCGGCAATGGGCAATAAACTAGCTACCGAGAATTGTAGCATAATGGAGGGACCCAGGCTTAGTGCTACCCAGGCTACCTGTATGGTGTAGGAAGTATAGATCCGGTCCAGCCCCACCCTTGTTTGTCCGTGGGGCTTATATAGTGTCTTCCCTGTAGTGGCTATTGGATACAAGGTAGCGAACCAATGGACAAACATAACTAACCAATCAGTACAGGGGATATATGAAGGTAACCAATGGAGAGCAGGATCCGAAATTGTAACCAATGGTAGGTCTTGGATTAGCATAACTAGTTCACCCTTTTGCAGGGCATTTTGCGCCACTTAAGGCTTCTAATTAGGATGGCAGGAAACTGCCATTTTCCTATTTCAAGAGCGCACCCTGGGCTACTTGCAATAGTGCCTTAATACACAACAGCAGTGGGAGTGCAGGGGTTTCTAAGAACTGAGCAAATATCTCCACTATTTTCTGTGCTGCTGCTGCTGCTGTTTGTTTTTCTACTTCATACTCTGCAGACTAAGAGGAATAACTAAATTTCCCTAAGAGTTTTCAAGAGATTGTAGCTCCATCCATCACAGGCTGAATCACAATTCTCCAATCTACCTTTTGACTGACCAAGATTACTTTCTCTATTGTATGGATTAAGTTTCAGTTTATCCACCCTCATTAAATCTATTACTGCAACCAGAGACCAATTCAGAACTGAAATAGCTTCCTTAGATTTAGATGGAGAGGAGGGAGAGAGTTGGGTGTTATTTGCACATAAATAGTATAAGGATCAAAACTGAACCCTGAAGGACATCCATAGGCCAATGGCCAAGAGTTGAACAAGAGACTCCTAGCACCACCTTCTGAAATTTCCCTCCAAGAAGGATCAGAGCCACAGTAAAATATTGTCTCCAAGTCCCATGCCAGAGAGACAGCCCAGAAGGTGACTCTTGAACGACAGCGTCTAAGAGGTGACCTGATTGAAGTTTATGAAATCATGCACGGTGTGGACAAAGTAGATTAGGAAAAACTGTTTTCCCTATCACATAACACTAGAACTAGGGGACACTCCATGAAACCTTTGGGTACTAGTTCTCAAACAAGTAAGAGAAAGTACTTTTTCACCCAGAGGATTACTGGTCTATGGTACTCCCTGCCAGAAGAAGTGGTGACAGCTGTCAGTCTTGACAGCTTTAAGAAAGGATTAGACAAGTTCATGGAGGACAAGGGTATCAATGGCAATAATTATGGATACTTAAGGACAACCTCAGGGTTGGAGAGATAGGCAGGATATCTCTCAATGCCATTTCCAGGGAATCCTAAGCAGGTGAAGGCATCTCCTTGGGAATACCCTGAAGGAAATGGTGAGCCACTGTGTGAGACAGAATGCTGGACTGGATGGGCTGTGGCCTGTTCCAGCAAGGCTGTTCTTATGTTCTGAGGTACCATTGTCAATGGTATTAAAAGCCATCGAGAGGTCCAGAAGAACTAGCAGTGACCCACTTCCCCTGTGCAATTCCACGCAGAGGTCCCAAGGTAATGAAAGCAGTCTTTGTCCTATAGCCAAGCCAGAAACATATGCACCAGTAACTTGCCTAAGAATAGAACATTAGCGACTGTCTGGTACTTACCAGTACATAATTCCATGAGATTCAAAGAGGATTTTTTCCAACAATAGTCTTAATACTGCCTCCTTTAAGCATGCTGAAATCCTACCCTGCTCATACCTGTCAAGTTGTGGTGGTGAAAAAATGGGAAGCACCACTGTGTCTGGTGGGCGCACATGTGCAAAGAGGTTACTGCAGTGGTGCACATGCACAAAGGGGTTACTGTGCATGTGCAGTAACCCCTTCATGCATGCACACTGCTTCCTCTGACAGGTGTGCATGTGCAGTAACCCCTTTTCTGGCCGTTCAAATATGGGATGGCCGTATTTGAACCAGGAAAGAGGGGTGAAATACAGGATTGCCGTATTTGGACCGGGAAAGAGGGGTGAAATATGGGATTTCCCAGCCAATATGAAATACTTGACAGGTATGACCCTGCTGCAAGAAGGAATTCATTCCTCAGCCAGTCCCTCTCTAGCAGATTTTATAAACCAGAAAGGACAAGAGTCCAACAGATATGTGGTAGCCTTTACTGTACCTTCCCAACAGTCTTGTCCACATCATCAGACTGCAAAAGCTGAAACTCATCCATAAACACAGGACAAGTTAGGGCCACAGTTACATTCACAGGACTTTTATCAACTACAACATCCATGTCAGAGTGGATCCGAGGGGCTGCCACCAACACTGCCATGGAGTTGACCTTCCAATGGCCCCTAGGCCATGTTGATAGGCTTTACTCTGAGTGTTCCGCATCATTGCTTTAGTCTCTGTCCTTCTCATTTCATCACCACCAACTCCCCAGTAAGCCAGAGATCAGTTTGATCCTGTTTTGTGGGAAGGGACACTTAGGAGCCATCATGTCAATGGTCATGGCCATCTTTTTCTTTCTTTGTGTTATGTTTCATAAGGAACTTTAAGCTGTAAGACAACAACACTGAGATATGGCAAACACATGAATTAATAAAAAAGGAAATAACTAAATCAACTCATTTCCCTTCTTCTTCTACCATATTCTGATCAAACCCTGGATGGCCAAAATGAAGCCAGTTTCTTTGCTTTGTTGTTGCCCAACTCACTTCCATGATTTAACTCTTTAACTTTATTTTGCCAAGTTTTTTCTTCAAGTATTGTGCAATATAAAATATGATTACCTCTGAAACATCACAATAACCACTGCATATAGCCAAGCTAACTTCACTGTGAAATTGTTGAAAGTGCTGAATATAAGGCCTAATTTATTAAGAAACTGATCCAGCATTCAGTTGTCTCAACCTGGCATAGCTCCAGAACTGCTAAATGGAGCAATCTAGATTTACACCCTCTGTTAGACCCGGGCGATTGAGTAGAACAGCAATTTGCCATGTCAAGAATAATTTGAAGCAGAGTCAAATGTAACTAGTTCATCACATCAAACTTCCCAGCTGAATCTAATAAACTATTGGATTCTATGAGAAATATGTAAAGGCAGATTTTGTTTGACCTTTGTAGCTGTGTAATCAAATACTCTGTTCCCATACAAGTTGGTAATGTAAAAGAAGAATACAGGAAGTGAACACATCAGCATAGCATTGAAGCATGATGTGCTCATAGATACATCATCTGACATTCTAGATAAAAAATAAAGGAATCAGAACACATTTCTATCTCTTTATACCAGGAGTTCAAGAATAAAATTTGGAAATAAGAATATATAATTTCTAAATAATCAAGATTAGAATTATGAAAGAATTGTATGAAAATATAACAGATCATGGAAGTATACCGATTTAAGAAAGCTGCAAAATTTCAAACAGATAGTCACCAGTTCTAGAAATATCACAGCAAGTTCAATAGCACAGAGATGACTAATGAATGCAAAGCATACACTGCTGGAACCAAAAATATTTTACTGCAGTATTTTAATGTAATCACTAAATATTTGCTATGTTCTGTGATGTCAAGTCAGAAACATCTAATAGTGACCCTAATACGGATTTCAAGGTAAGTGAGATATTAAAGGAGTTGTTTTACTAGTTCTACTCTGATCCTCCAGTAAGTTTCCTTGGACAAATGGCTTTCAAACCTGGTCCCCTGAATCTTAGTCTGTCACTACACAAGCAAACTATAGACTCTCCCAAATCCCATGAATTAGAGATTAAAATCTCCAATTTATAGTAGTTGAAATTAACAATCTTCTATAAATTAATAGGTGCTTGATATGATTAATCAATGTGAGGTAATATCCAGAACCCCCAGTAATTTGGATCACAATATGTTCTAATATAAACATTGACTCTGTCATTAAAAGAATCCAGGAAGGATATGTGGCAAGCCCGAATGGCTTTTCTGACAGTCACCATTTTGGGGGTTTTTTTTGTGTGTTTTTTTTTTTTTGCTAAAATGAAACATGGCAAACCATAAACCTTAATTTAGAAGAGAATCACATCTCCTGGACATTTTAGGAGGTCCACTAAAAAAAAGAAGATGTAACTATAGAGGAAGTTATATAGTGTTCTGAAGGATTATGCTGCACTAAAATACCCTTGGAGGCCTTGGATATCCATTAGTCTAACTCCATGTGCTACCCAGTGTGGTGTAGTGAATAGTGCAATTGACTAGACTCAGGAGGTCTCGGTTCAATTTGTAGCCCAGCCATGAGAGCTCACTGGGAGTGTGCAACTGATAAAAAATTCCTTAAATATCTTACTTATATTGAAAACCCTATTAGGGTTGCTATAAATCAGTTTCAGCTTTAGGGCCCCTAACAAGAAAATGCCCTTGTTGAGAGAAACCTGTAAAATTGAAAGTTAGGATACCCACATTATTTAGCCTCAACTTCACTTTTAATTTGATCCATATTCCTTTCTAAGCCATGCCACCTCCCTTCAAATGTCATTTTTTCCCCTGTGATAGCCTAGGTAGATAAATAAGACCTTTTACAAAATTATGATTATTAAATGAAGCTAATATGTGTTATGTGCAGATTAATGTTAATCATTCCAAATAAAGTACACAGTTTAAAGATTAATAGTTACTCCAACTCTTCATAATGATATGTGGGAGTAAATCCAAATGAATAGAAGAGGATTTACTTCCATGAGAATATGCAGTGATTTTAACACTAACTAATTCCTTTACAATTTGCTAAAATAATTGCTTTCTCACTCTTTTTTATACATTTGCAATGGTGAGACTTATCCCATCTTCCAGTTTCTTAATAAGACAGTATTATGAGAACTTGGTGACATTTAATAGACATATAAAAACATATATTGCTTTTGTTGTTATGTGGTATATCAAAATAATTCTGCAGAAGAATTTTATTTTTTCCTCATAACATTCCTTGATAAAACAATCCAAAGCAATAAAAAGTAAAATAAGCAGATCATAATGGTTCTGAAAAACCCCTTATACTTTGTAATATGACCATCTTTTCCATATTTTACACTTCTACCATGTCTCCTGTTAACCAACATTAGTCTAAATCTGTGTTTCCCAACATGGGGCCCATGGCCCACAGTGGGGCTTCAAATCCCAGAAGCCTAAGTCAGTACATTGGCTGATCAGTGCTCTGAGGCATTGATTTAGGCTTCTGGGAATTGAAATCCAAAAACCAAAGGTTGAGAAACACTGATCTAAATGAAACAGCCTCAAACCTTTGATCGCAAGATTGCTCAATAATCATTATCGACTGCAACTCGTATCCGAGAATGCATTTTACCTGAAGCAGGAAAAATGCCACTGGCATGAATTTGTTTAAGGTGGAGCCCATCTTGGCATGAAGTGACCCACATGCTATGATCACGGAGCCATCTCCTGTGGCACACATGAAATGAGGCATGCAGGATTTAACACTGGGACTGCAATGGACTGTCACAGCCTTGAGGATATAGACAAGGTGCGCCTTCTCAGCCAGTCCACCTGGCATGGCCTCTTCTGCCTCCATGACCATTGAGAATCAGAGTTCTACCACCGCTCATTTTGCCATTGGGCCCAATATGGTTTCCAGTGACATTTCCTCCACTGAGGGGGACCAACAAATTGAAATATTAGATTTAAATTTAAATTAAATCACCCCACCTTAAAGGGGCTTATCCGCCCATAGACTTTGGCCCCTTTAGGGAGACAGGTTAGGAAACCGCTGCCTGACACTTAGCATTGAGTTACTGGCTGTAGGGTCTACTCCATTACCATAGCTGGATTCCAGCCAGACAAATACGCAATAATAATAATAATAATAATAATAATAATAATAATAATAATAATAATAATAATAATAATAATAATAATAATAATAATAATAATAATAATAATAATAATAATAATGATTGATAATGATTGATAATGATTGATAATTATAATGATCATCATCATCATCATCATCATCATCATCTGACATGCATATTACATTTAGATTATTTGTTGAATTGTTCTCCCATCTGTGTTTAAACAAGTCAAATATCCATTTGAGTGTGAGGAAAAATATACATTTGAATAAATATTAAAGTAATTGTTTCACTAATTTTCAGATTTATTTCAGATATTTTTTTACAGTGGTGAGGAAGCTGAAGGGAATAATAGGCAAATCAGGGCTGTGGGGAAAAAATCTGCTTATTTTTCTTTCTTACTGAGACTGGCTTTCTTGACAGGTCATGAAAACCTGCCAGACATTTCTCCACCTCTTCTATATTTCTTAACTTCACTGTGAGAGCAAGACAATTATTATTTTTTTCTATTTTACAAAATAAAGCCAGCATGGCAATGGATTCATCTGTGGGATTTGGTGCCAACAGAAGGAAATACTTTTTAAACTGTTATTAGTTTGCAAAATGCCAGGAAAACACCCAATATGGAAGTGATGAATGCAGGTTCCTGGGCTTGTTGAACTGTTGAGAAGTCACAGCTTTATTTTATCATTTCACTCTTCCTTTGTACAGTCTTATTTCTTTTTATTTCTAGTGCTTTAGTCCTTTGTTCTACAACAGGGTTTCACAATGGGCCAGACATTCCTCCTCACACAGGTGGGGGGCCAGAGGCATTTTTGTCATCATTGGTGCACGATGACACTGGCAGCGCCAGCACTGCCAATCACAACATTTTTGCCGCTTTGTCCACAGCCTCCGCCACCTCCCAGGGTGGCAGAAGGCTGTTTGAAGCAATTTTGCTCTAGCCAGATGATTTTTCGATGCTTCCCCACTTCTCTACAGGTGCTTGACTGTGCTGCTGGGCAACTTCCTGGTTCCATGCTAGGAACCAAGCCAATGACACAAGCTCCGCCCAGCACCAGAAGTTGCCCGGCAGAGCATTCAAGCTTCTGTAGCAAGTAGGGAAGCATCGGAAAATCATCCAGACATAGCAAAATTACTCCAGACAGCCTTCCTCCACACTGGGAAGTGGCAGAGACTGTGGACAAAGCTTCTAAAATTGTGTGATTGGCGCTGCCGCCATGGTATGTGACACAATGAGAATTCCGGGGTGGGGTGGGTGGTGACAGGTGGGGTGAGTGTCTATAGGTGTCCGAGTTCTCACCATGGGCCAGATTAATGATATGCATGTGCCAGATTAGACCCAGGGGCTGGGGATTGTGAACGCCTGTTCTACAACATCTTACCAGTTATTTAAACTTTAGCTTAAAACTCCCAAATTGATATGGATAATTTTAATAATGTTAATGTTGTTCTTAGGCCATCCTTGAATTGTTTATTTTCCCATCAAACAACTGAGCACACACAACAATGTTTCTGCATAAAATATCTTGACAATATGACCAGCCCATGGAAGTTATTGTTTCAGGACTGTAAAATTGTTAGAAGCCCTGGAGGTGCAGTGGTTAATCCTGGCCAGGAATCAAATTTGACTCAGCCTTCCATCCTTCTGATGTCAGTAAAATGAGTACCCAGCATGTTGGGGGCAAAATGCTAATTAACATGTGAACTGCCCAATGAGCGTGCACTAAGTGCTATGGGGAAGTATATAAGTGCTCTGGTCACCTCTAGACTAGATTACTGTAATGTGCTCTACATGGGGCTGCCCTTGACGACCATTCGGAGGCTGCAGCTGGTCCAGAACGCAGCTGCCTGGGTAGTGATGGGGTGCGGGTGTTATGCCTATGCCTCTCCACTGCTCTGGGAGCTGAACTGGTTACCAGTTTGCTTCCGGGTGCAATTCAAGGTGCTGGTGATGACCTTTAAAGCCCTACATGGTAGTGGGTCTGGATACCTAAGAGACAGTGTCTCCGCAAGAATGTATGTCCATCCAACCAGAGTGGACCGGAGGGGCTCTCTAACTGTACCATCGGCTAGAGGAGCTTGTCTCTCTAGCAAAAGGAGGAGGGCCTTCTCCGTGTCCACTCTGGCCCTATGGAACGGCTCCAGAAAGAATTGCTGCCCTTTAGAAAAAAATCTTAAAAACTGGCTGGTGAGACAGGTGTGGGGCACTGATGGGGATGTGACCCCTGCCTGCTGGCTGGTATAAAATGTTTGTTCTTCTGTGGTAGGGTGGGTGGTTCTTTTTAATTGTACTGATTTTAGATGATTTTTGGGGGGGATTTTAAAATGCTTTTTATGTCATGTTGTGAGCCGCACGGAGTCACTTCGGCAAAGGGGTGGCAATAAAAATTTAATAAATAAACAAATAAATAAGTGTCATGTGGGTTTTCTTCAAGACTTCAGTGTCAGGAACTTTATTTTGCCTATAAAGTTTCCTAATGTAGTGTAAAATAATTTTAGTGTATGGGACCAAAGACAATGAACAGCCGAAAGGTTGGCTTAACACAGGTTTATTGCATGATGATCCAGGGGGAACATGAGGTAATGGCGGATGAGTAGTTCAACATATACAGTGGCTATACATTTGAATGTGGCTCCTCGACAGTCTATTGGTTACTGTCCGCGTGACGTCATGGACGGTCACGCCCTTCTTGTCCAGGTGTAGGTGATGGCGGGAATATTCCCGCGCTGTTGTTTGCTGGTGGGTCTGGGCCAGGAGAGCTTGAACGCTCGCTATTGCCACCAGGTGGTCATTAGCTCGCGTCCTATTGCAAGGGCTACAGTTAAGCAGCTGCTGGTTATAATGTTACACAAGCATGGTTACATTGGATACACGTGAATGGATACATTGTAAAAGGTACAGTACAGAACACAACATCCCTCCCCCCTAGGATGGGACGAAGTCCCTCAGCCAAGATGGCTTATTGCAAGCGCGTTTTGGCCGTGATGTGGGCTGACCTGCCCCAGGGGCGCTACTGCTTCCTTGTTGCCTGGTCCCTTGTCCTGAAACGGGAGAGGGAGACTTGTTAGAGGCTTGCCGTGGTTTGGCGGTTTTGGGGGAAGGGAAAAACTCCATTGTGGGCAGACCGGAGATACTCGGGGCTAACGAAAAACCCCTCTTCTCGCGTGGACGGGTGGGGGACCACTCCTCAAAACTTCCCCGGTTCTGAAAATCAAAATCTAAGTCTGTTGGGGCATCCGTATTAGTGGGGAGATCCCATGGGATATCTATGAGATCGGCTTCCCTTCTCTCTGCTGACCGATCCCGCAAGATATCTGTGAGGACAGATTCCCTTTCCTCCCCTCTTGGTGGGGACCCATGGCCCCCCTTTCCTCCCCCTTGGGCTGAACGGGTGGGGGAGAACCCTAACGCTGAGTCTTGTGTCCCGCGGTCCGTGCCCTGTTCGCCGGGGATCCTGCGCCGGAGCTGGTCTGCGTGCCGCCTCCAGAGTAGACCTGTGCCGGTCTCGACGCGGTACGAGACGGGGCCGGTCCGCTCTATAATGACGCCCGGTACCCAGGCCGGACCCGCGCTGGCATAATTCCTGCAATACACGGGAGCACCCACGTCGAAACTCTTTGTGTCCTCTATTCCAATGTTTTTTCCCTTTTCCTCTACTCTCGTGGGGTCTAGCCTAGTTAGTATGGTGGTCAGTTTCCTGCGCATCAGCAGCTCTGCGGGGGAGTATCCTGACGCTAGGGGAGTCACTCGGTAGCCTAGCAGAAACTGGCACACTTGGTAGTTTAGGTCCCCGGGCCCCATGCGCCGCACCGCGTCCTTGGTGGTGCGCACAAGGCGCTCTGCTTGGCCGTTTGTGGCAGGGTGAAAAGGAGCGGAGGTGATGTGCCGAATGGCGTTGATTTCTGTGAATGCCCTGAACTCAGAGGACGTGAAGCAATTTGCGTTGTCGCTTACGAGGGTGTCGGGTAAACCGAACATGGAAAAGACCCTCCGCAAATGCTTTATGGTTGTGGCCATGGACGTGCTTGCAACCGGAATGACCTCCAACCACTTGGAGAAGGCATCCACCACAAGGAGAAACAGCGCCCCACGGAACGGGCCGGCAAAGTCTACATGAACTCGGGACCACGGCCCCTTCGCCGCGTCCCACTCCCTGTGAGGCAGGCGGGCTTCTTCTGGCCTGGAACTTTGGCAGGGTTCACAAGTGCCGACCATGTGCTCGATGTCGGCGTCTAGCTGGGGCCACCAGAAATAGCTCCGTGCCAGGGCTTTGGAGGGCACAATCCCAGGGTGACTGACGTGCAGGAGTTTGAGTACCCTCGGCCGTAAGGACGCCGGGATCACTACTCGCTGGCCCCACAGAAGGCACCCCCTCTCAAGGGACAACTCTAACTTCTTTCGGAAAAATGGGTCGAACTCCGCTGCCGGGGATGACGCTGGCCACCCTTTCTGCACCCAGGAGCTAACCCTTGCTAAAGTGTTGTCCCTGCCGGTCGCCTTGGCAATGTCGGCGGGCAGTATTGGGGGCGAGTCGAGGACTTCTATCATCAGTACCTGACGGTCTGGCTCCTCCCCGCCCACGTGGCTGTTTTCCCGGGGAAGGGGGGACCTCGATAGAGCATCCGCATGGCTGATCTCCCTTCCGGGCCTGTACACTAACGCGTGCTGATACGCGTTGAGAAAAATGGCCCACCTAACCATCCTAGGGGACAGGATCTGTGGCGTGGGCTTATCTGCGGTAAAGATGCCTAGCAGGGGGTTGTGATCGGTTACAATGGTGAAGGAGCGGCCATACAGGAAGTCGTGGAACTTTTTTGTTCCCGCAATTATCGCTAATGCTTCCCTGTCTGTCTGGGCGTAGTTTCTCTCCGCTTGGGACAGGGACCTGGAATAGAACGCTATCGGGGCCTCCCTCCCGTTTTCCAGCACGTGGCACAGCACCGCCCCCACCCCCACTGGGGATGCATCACAGATGAGGACCACTGGCCGCTTGGGGTTGAAATGGGTGAGGATGGCGTCAGACGCCAGAAGCTGCTTTAGCTCACTAAATGCCCTCTCTTGCTGGTCACCCCACTTCCATGCCTCGTCCTTTTTGAGCAGCCTATGCAACGGCTCGGCCACGGCTGCTTTCCGGGGAAGGAAGGAGTAATAAAAGTTCAGCAGCCCTAGGAACGACTGCAACTCGGGCTTGGAGGTGGGGCGAGGGGCTTGCTTTATGGCGGCTACCTTCGACTTGGACGGCCTTATTCCCTCAGGAGTGACACGGAACCCTAGGAATTCGACCTCGGTCATGAAGAAGACGCACTTGTCTTTTCTCAGTCTCAACCCCGCCTTTTCGAATATCGGCAGGACCTTGTCCAACCTCTTTGCCAATTCGGCCTGACTCCCCCCCGTTATCAATACGTTATCAGAATAAGGCAACACCCTCTCGAGCCCCTTCAGGAGGCGTTCCACGAGTGACTGGAAAATTCCAGGTGCCGAATTTACGCCGAATTGAAGGCGCGTCACCTGGAACGCCCCCTTATGGGTGACTATAGTTTGTGCAGCAGTGGCAGCTGGGGTCACTGAGAGCTGCTGGTAGGCTTGTGCTAAGTCGAGCTTAGCGAAACACTTTCCCCCATGTAACCTGGCCAGCAAATGGCTGACTACCGGCACCGGATACGCATTTGGGCGAATGGCCTTGTTGATGGTGCACTTGTAATCAGCGCATATGCGCACCTCTCCGTTGGCCTTTAGTGCTGTTACAATTGGGGTTTCCCACTCCGCAGAATCAACAGGAACAAGAATCCCCTGGCCCACCAATTTGTCCAGTTCCACCTCTATTTTGTCCTTGAGCGCGAATGGCACCCGGCGCGGTTTGAGTCTTATTGGGCGGACCTCAGGGTCTAGGTCGAATGCTACTGGGGGTCCCTTATATTTCCCAAGTCCCTTCTTGAAGACTTCGGGGTGCGCATCGCACACCTCCTGAATCGGGTCAGTCCCAACGGCAACGGCGTGCACCCCCCCAATGAACAAACCCAGGGGCTGGAACCATTGAGTCCCGAGGAGGCTGCAATTCCCCCTTTGAGAACAACTAGGGGGAGAGTCGCGGCGTGTTTCTTAAATTGGACCCGAAAATTCCCCACCCCCAACACTGGAATGCAGTTCCCTTGCACGTCCCGAAGCGTGGACCTCAAAGCTTTGAGTTTGGGCCGCACGTGGGGGGCAATTCTCAGAAACTCCTTCTGGGGAATGATGGAATATGAGGACCCCGAGTTAATTTCCATCCTAATGGGGGCCCCTTGTACTAGTACCTCAACAAAGTAACGGGGGTGTCCTGCGGACACGCTGAACACTGGTGCGTCGTCCTCGCTGTCGTCGGCGATGCGGCCCACGCCGTCTCGCTTCCTCGTGGCCTGGGTGCCGTCCTTGGGTCTCATCCCGCGGTCTCTCGAGCTCTTCCGGGCCTCGCGCCGCTTCCTGCAGACCTTGGCGATGTGCCCGCGGCGGCCGCAGTTGTGGCACTCGGCCTTTCTGAAGGGGCATTTAGCGCGGTCGTGGTTCGCTCCGCAACCGTCGCAACGCCGGCCTTCTTTCCGGACCTTCCGGACGTCCTCGTCATCGCTGCTCTCCACTGACGACTTCGAGACTTGGCGGGCCACGTGCACCGAAACGTGCACCGAAGTCTCTGCCCTGCCCGTCTTTGGCCGCCAGTCCTGGAGCTCCTGGACCCCGGCCTTCGTAGCTTCCGCGGCTTGTGCCTCCTTCAGAACCTCCTGCAACGTGGGGGGTGGCTCGCGGTTCATCAATGTGCGCTGAGTTTCGGCATCCCTCAGGCCGCACAGCACGCAGTCTCTCAGCGTGATCTCTACGTTCTCCCATTTGCATGGGCCGGCCGCCAGTCGCAGGGCCGCTGCGAAGTCGGCGACCGTCTCCCCGGGCGCTTGGACTCGCCTCCAAAACGCGCTCTGAGAGGGGAACATCGCCGTCGTGGGCTGGAAGTACTCACGCAGCATGTGCATGAGCTCCTTCACCTTGAATTCACTCGCCCTCCTCAGCGCGATCAGGTCCACCAAAACTCTCTTGGTGTCTGGCCCCAACATCCGGGTGAAGATGGCCCGTTTCTTTGCCTCATCCGTGACTTCGGATTCCACCAGGGCTCCCTGGAAGTCCATCTCGAAGATGTCCCAGTCTGCCGGTCTCCTGATTTCGAAACCGGCGCATGTCTTGGTCCCGTGGGCAGCCATAATCCCACCTTCGTCGCCAATTTAGTGTATGGGACCAAAGACAATGAACAGCCGAAAGGTTGGCTTAACACAGGTTTATTGCATGATGATCCAGGGGGAACATGAGGTAATGGCGGATGAGTAGCTCAATATATACAGTGGCTATACATTTGAATGTGGCTCCTCGACAGTCTATTGGTTACTGTCCGCGTGACGTCACGGACGGTCACGCCCTTCTTGTCCAGGTGTAGGTGATGGCGGGAATATTCCTGCGCTGTTGTTTGCTGGTGGGTCTGGGCCAGGAGAGCTTGAACGCTCGCTATTGCCACCAGGTGGTCATTAGCTCGCGTCCTATTGCAAGGGCTACAGTTAAGCAGCTGCTGGTTATAATGTTACACAAGCATGGTTACATTGGATACACGTGAATGGATACATTGTAAAAGGTACAGTACAGAACACAACAATAATGTAACCTAATCTTTACCTATAAGAAGGTGTGTTTATTGTGTGTGTCCAGCATGCACATCCACACCTGGCCCAACCATCCCGAACCGAGCCAGCAACACTTATCTTAACACCCTGCGAGCATCACTGCAAGGGTCCACCAGCCATGAGTGGGGCAACCACCCCACAAACATGGACACAAAAAAAACAAATGACAAGCCCCAGTGTCCTCTGCGCCATGACCCCTCAGCCAATCAGGCTGAGGGACACGAGCACGGAGGTGGCTGGGAAAGCTGGCGCATGCACTAAAAAAACCACTGCCGTGTCACCGCACCAAAGTGCCGGCCGCAAAACACTTCCCTCCAGGAGACACTTCATCTCCCAGAGGAAACCCATCCCCACCATCCCAGCGAGCAAGGCCAGCGCCGGCCTCGCCGCAGATTTGGTGAGTTTGCGGGAAGCAAAGGTAGCCCCTCATCTTCCCACGGCCCCAGCGAGTGAGGCCGGTGCCGGCCTCGCAGCAGCTTCGGCAGGGTTGCGAGAAGGAGAGGGAACCCCCCATATTCCCACAGCCCCAGCGAACAAGACCAGCGCCGGCCTCACAGCGGCTTCGGTGGAGTTGTGGGAAGCAGGGGGAACCTCTCATCTTCCCGTGGCCCCGGTGAGCGAGGGCAGTGCTGGCCTCACAGCAGCTTCGGTGGGGTTGCGGGAAGGAGGGGAGCCCCTCAACTTCCCACAGCCCTGCTGAGTGAGGCCACCTTTCCTGCTGAGGGGAGGGAAGAGAGAGAAAGAGGGAGGAAAGAACGAGAGGGGAGAGAGAGATGAAAGAGAAGAAAGATAGAGGGGGAAAGAGAGAGATAGGAGGGGTGGAATAGAGATAGAGATAGAAAGGGAGAAGACAGAGAGACGGGGAAAGTGTGCGAGACATAGAGAGGGGGAAGAGAGAGAGAAATGGAGGGAAAAGAGAGAAAGAAAGTGGAGGTAAAAGAAAGAAAGAAGGGGTGAAATAGAGAGAAGGAGAAAGCACACTTGAGAAGTAGAGGGGAGGAGTGAGAGAGAAGGAGGGTGGAAGAAAGAGAGAGGGGGGAAGATAGAGAGAGAGAAGGGGGAACAGAGAGATACTGAGAAAGCATGCACCTTCCCTGCCAGGCGATGGCCAAAGCGGCGCCCCATTCGGTCCTTGCCTGACAGAGGAAGGGAGCCCCCTTCCCCTCCAGGCAAGGGCTGTGCATGTCCCACCCTCTCTCTCTTTCTCTCTTTGTCTCTCTCTCACACACAAACACACCAGACACCCCTGCCTTCCCGGGCAGTTATTATCTGTGTGTTGGTCATTGATGTGGTGTTTTGTTTTGTTTTGTTTGGGGGGGGGGGTGCACACACTACCCCAAAACACCCAACAACCAACTCACAGATAATAACTGCCCAGCAGAGCTGGGGGAAAAAAGCTAGTATAAAATAAACTTTTGTGCACTACCATCCACTTCATCAGAAGACTTAAGTAGCAGTCTGAGATATAAATTATATATACACATTGCTTTTGGGCATAACAAACAGTGAAGCTAGAGTGTTGATGAATATGGAGATTGAAAGATTTCCTTCAGTCAAAGAAAAAACCCTTTAGCTCACCACCACCCTGTAAGGTGGTCCATTCCCGTATCAAATATTGTGAAGAAATTATTCCTAAAGTTTAGTCAAAATCTCTTATCTTGTAATTTGTATCCTTTTCTTCATCTCTTGTTCCCAACACTATACAAAATATACTTCTTCAACTTTCCATATGATAGTCCTTCAAATATTTGAAGATGGCTACCATACTAGAGCTTGTCCCCCTCCCCCCCTAGGATAAACATAATCTTTTCTCTCAGCTGTTCCTCAAAGGTCCTGGTTTCAAAACCTTTCACATATTGGTCGCCTTCCTCTGGATAAATTGTATCCTCTCAACATCATTCTTTAACTGTGGTATCTAGAATTGAATGCAATATTCCAGATAAGGTCTGGCCAAAGCAAAAAGGGATGGTACTGTTACTTCCTTTGATTTAGACACTATCTGTTTTGATGCAACCAAGTATTATGTCTAGGTTTATTTTTCCTACCACATCTTACTGATAATTTATGTTAGGTGTGTGGTCTATTAACACACCTAGATCCTTTTGACAAATACTTCTGCCAAGCAGGTGTCACCTATTCTGTATTAATACCTCTCTGTGTGTTGCCTGCCTAAATATAGAATTCTATATTTTTCTCTACTGAGATTCGTTTTGTTAGTTTTGGCTCAACTCTCCAATCTATTCGGGTCATCTTGAAGTTATATTAATGTAGCCAGCTTACATGGTGCCTTCAGCAGTGTGTTGTAATTGCATGTTGATCCAGCTGAACTCCAATTCTGTTAATATGAATTTTCAGTTCAGTGTTTCTATTATATAGATATATGCATAGTAAAGAAATTATACCTGTGCACAAACTGCCTCTATGAAATTCCCTACCTTATTGTAAGCAGAAGAATTGGGGTGGTAGTGGCAATGAATTTTTCCAAGAAAAGAGAAATTCTGCAATGGTTTTTCAGAGGTTTTGCAGTGGTTGTAGCAAAAGTTTTGGGAGTCTCCCCTTAAGTATTTTTGGGTTTCCCACTGCTATTGGGAGTAGCAACAATGATCTTTGTCAGTCTAGGGCAGTGATGGCCAACCTTGGCACTCCAGGTATTCTTGGACTTCAGTTACCAAAAGCCCAAGTCAGCACTCCTGCTAACTAGGGCTTCTGGGAAATGAAGTCCAAGAACACATGGAGAGCCAAGGTTGGCCATCACTGTTCTAGGGAAATGATATTGGTAATGAGAAGGTACCTATGAAAAAATGTGGATAAATTATGGAAATAATTATTCAAATGCCAGAACATTTTGAAAGAATCTGGTTCAACTTTGTCATTCTTCATTATGCAGGAAAACTTCACATTCGGTGGGAAGAGAAAAAATGCTGGGTTTTGAATGACATCTGAAAACAACATTCATTTATTTTGTATGACAAGCAAAATATTAATAGCAGGTAAGTTTTTGACTCCAGACATTTCCTTAGACCAGGTATTACAGATCTTGATAGGATAGAGTTAGAGCTAAGAAAGTACAACAATTATCCTGAACATATGTTCCAGTAACAAGATCTGAGCTGAAATAATGCCCAAAGTTGGAGACTACAAACCTATTGGTTTGGGTTATGAGGTTTCATATCCGGTGAAATAGAATCAATTTTTTTTACCATCTCTGTAGTGTGGTCTTTGCCAATTCTCCTGTTTTGCCAGAAGCCACTAGAAGCTGAGGCTTTTGATGTCTGTGTCAGCCTGCTGTTGCCCTTGTTCCTTTTCTCATCTTGCCAGTCATTTTCATGGCTCCTGACCCGGAGGTTCTGAATCTCTCTTCAAATTTCTACTAAAAGTAAGCCAGCAAAGTTGCTTTCCAAAGGCATCAGAAAAATGTTCTAGCCAAATGTACATGTTCTTGACCTAAATGTTCTCCAACCCATTATATCATAGACAAAAGCAACCTAATGGAGATTCTCCTTCACCCTATTAAGCCTTTGGTGGGGCCTTATGTGCTCATTCCTCTAGAACGGCTTGTGTATACCCTATACATGTTTCTTCAGAGTTGCCTCAGTGTGTTTAATGATTATTCCTAAGTAAGCAATCATTTAAGCAGATTTAGCATCCATATCTAAGAGATGCCAATATAGATTTATCTCCTGAGCTGCAGGCAGCTACATTAAACTGCTCAGCATGGTGTCGTAGAGACCCAGTGCTAATATCTTTCTGGCCAATGTCTATAATAAGGAGGGGCATTATATGTTCTTGTGGTGGCATTATGTTAGTTCCTACCAGAACTGTTTCTACAAGCCTTGTGCATTTTACAACATGACTATATCCAGTGCAAGTCATACAGTTCTTGTCAGCCACGTTTTGCTTTCCCCTAGAAAACACTTTCTAAGAGCACATCATACTTGGTCCTTTGCTATAGAGAAAAGGTCCGCACACCACTAGATGTCAGTATTAACAGAACATTTGCTCTTACCTTGTATCACATTTGCAAAGAGCAGCCTGAAAATATTTTTCCAGGCAAAACCAGTTGCACATTCTCATTTTACTTCAAGAGTGCTAATTGCTGAATTTACACTATCAACTGCATCCCTGCAATCCAGATCTAAAGCTACAACTGGTAAATAATATGTTAAAGATGTAAGATATTCAGCCCAGGGAAATTGAAGGAGCTGCCACTATTTTATTAATTAGCCTACAGAGTCATGCACAGCCAGTCAGTTTATTATTATTTCTTAAGAAAGCATTATAAGTATCTGTCTCATTAGAGAGCAGGAGTAGCAGACAGATTAATGCACATATGTTCCCACATTAATTAGAAAATCAGATTTCTTACAAGATTGATAATTTGATAGCAACAATTGTGGTTACAATTAATTGGCTCTCTTGTAGCAGGCTCCTGATGAAGCATGCTAAAGCAAAAACACATTGAGATCCAGCACACAGTGGACATGAGCCAGAAGCATGCGTGGCAACATATAAAGTGCCTCTTTGCTGGAGCCTGCACTGCGCTTTTGCAATAACATGCCACTGTCAGTCTCCTCCTTGTACCCATGGAGAGAAGGGGAGGAAATTACAGGCAACAAGTTCTGAATTTGAATTTAATTTCTTTAAAACATAATTAAGCAGACAAAGGTCCCAATCAAGAAAACAAGCAATCAACACTTGAAATGCCCTTAATAACTGGAAGATGCCAAGAAAATAATAGGAAGGGAAAATAACTATTCAAACTATCCAGCTCTGCTGACATTTAATACATTCATATTTAAAAAGTGACATTTAGCTAACTAAATGATGCAAATGAGAGCTACATTTTCAGAAGTTTGAAAAACAACTTTTGATCCTTGGTATTTTCTGATATGCTGGGGTGCCTGCGATCCATCAGTTAAAAACAAGACACAAAGTAACTGCTATAGTAACCCATTCTGTTTTGCATTATTCTCCTTCTTGATCATAGCCGTGGCAGCATTCTTTGTGGTTTCCATAGAGTCAATGACATGATGCTTCAAAATGTTTAGCATGGCTGAAATCCTTTGACTTGAGGTTGAATGTTATTTAGGCTGGAAGATTCACCGTACAGTGCTACCTCACTTAAAGAGCATAATGCGTTCTACGGGATTGCTCTTTAAGCGAGTTTGCTCTTTAAGCAAAACACCATTGTAAGTGACCAATTGTGACTTCTGGCGGGGGGGATTGCGAACCCTGATTTAGTTGTTAAATGAGTTTTTGGTTGATTTTAGTTGTTAAGTGAGGTGACCATTCAGAGCAAATTCTGCTCTTTAAGCGAGTTAGTCTCTAAGTGAGGCACTCTTTATGCGAGGTTTACTGTATAGGGAAAATGTCACAACATATCAGTGCCTGTATGTTGTATTTTCAATCCATGAATGTTGATCAAAAACAACGTATCAAACTAGGTACCAGTCTTTCATTGTCACAGGCGTCTATGCAAATTGAATAGAAAAATGTATTCTTTTTTCCTCTCTGGGGACAGAAGGACTAGTTACAAATAATTAGTGAACTCCTTTCTCTTGTAATAAAAACATAACCATGTTATATTGTGGTTTGACATTAAGTGGAATTCCATTATAAAAACCAATAATTTACTAACAGCTAAGGGCCCCCAAGAAGTTGGAAACCCAGTTACAGTATATGGCAAAGGAGGACAGCTGGTTCACTCCATTTTGAAAATGTAAACATTTAAATAATTTTAAAATAGGCACTATACAGAAATATGGGATTGGTCAAATTGTCAGAGCTAGAGATTATTCAAAGTAAATATCTAGGGCCAACCTTCAGCTAACAACAAAAAATTCAAGCAGACAATGGCTATTTTGAAGTGGTTCTGCCCTTCCATTTGGCTGTCCTTTGCATGAGGGAAATGACATGCTCATTGATTTTCTTTCTACAATCCCATAAATGAAGAAGATTCTATCTAGATTAAGAAAATTAGTAGCCCTGCCACCTGGAATTCTGTTAAGATGTGAAATATTTTTACCTTCTCTTTCAGCCAAAGGTGAACCAAGTTGTAACAAATGTATTGACAATACCCTAATTGATCCCAGTCTTATTTTTCTAATTGAAATGGCTTAATTATGGAGAATCATTCTAGATTGATGAAACAATCTAAACTCAAAAACACCGACTGAATTGAGCTTGTTGATTTGTCTCATCAATTTGGAACTGACTTATAGTAATCTTAATAGAGCTTCCAAGGTAGGTAAGATATTTTAAGGTGTGGCTTTACCAGTTTATTATTTTTATTTATTTATTTAGTTCAACTTATATTGCCGCCCAATTGACAGGCGGCTCCGGGCGGCTCACAACATTGTCCCATAAAAAACATATAAAACCCACTAAAATAATTAAAACATTGACATATTAAAGTGTTAAAACATTTAAAAAATCCACCCACCTCATCCATAACCGGAGACAAGGGAAAAACATACCCATTCAGACAAGCCAACAGGCAGGGGTTATTCTACCATCCATACCTCCATACCTGCCCCGCCAGCCAGGTTTTGAGTTCTTTCCTAAAGGGCAGCAATTCCATCTGCAGCCTTAACTCTGTTGGTAGGAGGTTCCATAGGGCTGGTGCGGACACGGAAAAAGCCCTCCTTCTTGTGCTAGAGAGACAAGCCCCTCTATCAGATGGTACAATTAGAGAGCCCCTCCAGTCCACTCTGGTTGGATGGACAGATATTCTTGGAGTGACATGGTCTCTTAGGTATCCTGGCCCACTACCCTGTAGGGCTTTAAATGTCATAACCAGTATCTTGAATTGCACCCGGAGGCATACTGGTAACCAGTGCAGCTCCCAGAGCAGCGGTGAGACACGGGCATAACACCCACACCCCATCACCACCCGGGCAGCTGCGTTCTGGACACCAAATGGTCTGGCCTCCAAATGGTAACCAAGGGCAGCACCATGTAGAGCATGTTACAGTAATCTAGTCTGGAGGTGACCAGAGCATGTGTGACCATGAGCAAGGAGTCCCAGTCCAGGAGCAGGCACAACTGGCAAATCGCATTAAGTTGTGCGAAAGCCCTCCTGGTCACGACTGCCACCTGCTCTTCGAGCAGTAGTCACGAGTCCAGGAGGACCCCAGTTCCACATCCTTAGCAATATATAGCTTCCAAACATCTGGAATAGCAAGAACAATAGCAATAGAAGTGCCCCTGTTGCACAGTGGTTATGCCAAAACTCTACTCAAAACCCAAGCTCAATCCTAGTGGTTCAAGGTTGCCTCAGCCTTCCATCCTTCTGAAACTGATAAAATGAGTACCTATCTTGTTGGGGGGAAATGCTAATTACTTTGGGAATCACCCACAGAGTACTCTGAGTGCTATAGGGTAGTGTGTAATTGCTATTGTTATTCCTAGCATTTACATTTAAATACCACTCTACAGTGATTAGAGCATTCTTTCGGCAGTTAATAATAAAAATTTTGTCCCCAACAAGTTGGGTACTCATTTTACTGACTTTGGATAAAAGGAACCTTGCATCCATTGGGATTGAACTCAGATCATAAGCAGTTTTGGTTGCAGTAATAGAAGTTAAGGATTGTTACCTTGTGCTACAGTACAAATGTCAATGCAGTATCAGGTGTCACGGTTGCTTATAAATCCTATTACTTTTGGGAGACTGTCTTAAATCCTAGGGCCAGTATCCTATTAAGCTTTTGTTCAGAAGAAAGTTTCCACCACCAGTATAGTAACACAGGATTTTATGTTTATGCTAGAATTTCAATTGTGCAAGTAAAAGGTGGAACTTCTTAATGGAGATAATTGCTTGAACAATGGAAAAGCTTGTACTGAGAGGAAATACCATACGATATTGGCCTAATATTTTTTTTTAAAAAAAATGGTTTTATATTCATTGTATGGAAAAAATAGGCACTCTGCTTACCCAGTTTATCTTCATAACAATAGAATGGGCTCTATCAGTGGAGAGCCAAAATCTCGTCCAATATGTTGAGGGGCCCTCCTGAACAAGCAGATGATTCAGGTATAAGGAACAGAGGGGAAGTTTATGTGATGTAAACCTGTTCATATAAACCACTGATGAGGTACAAATTTTAACAGAGATTAAGCACATTACATAAATGTTCCAGTGAGTATGTTGGGTATTCTGAATTATAATGTAATTAATAATTGCTTAACATCAATTTGAGTTTTGATTTATACCAAACCTTTCTAAGGTTCTGTAGCGCTAGAGTATTCAGGAGTAGTTTACCAGTTCCTTCTTCTGGAGTTCTCTAAGACTGTGCTGATTTCTCAAATTCCACAGGCTGACTCTTTTTCTACAAAACACAATGAGGACTCAAATTCCTGACCTCAGGCTCCACAGCCAGATGGTTCATCTTTCTGAGCTTCCCAGGCAGCAAGAAATCATAAGCAGAGTAGGTTCATTGAAATCAATACAACTTACCTTACTTGTGTCACTAATAAAAACTATCTTTTTCCATGGGTCAACATTAGTTTGGAACTAACAGGTTTAGGCAAAAATTTGAAACTGTAGTCATCAGTGCACATTGAATTTATTTCTTGGTGGTGGCAGTGGGTGGTGTAAGATTCCCCCCACCCTGAGCTTAGCTCTGACACTCGATGTAAGATGATTGTTGGGAAAAGTGTTACAGCAGTGGATATAGAGACATGTTTAGTTCTTACTCTCTGCTTGCTGTTTAGTTTAGGAACAAGCAAAAATCCATTCGAGGCTTGGGAACTTTAATATCAAGGTACAACTCCATAAAAAAACATCCATTAATATAATGTTAACATTTTCGGACATTTCCTTCTTCAGACATTATATGATGACTTTACTTTTCTGTTATGCAAAGAATAAACATTTCTAAAAATATCTCTGTTATAATACAATGGTTATAATACAATGCAAATAAATGGAGACAGAACCCACCTGTTGTGTAGTATTGACTTAATTATTTAAATCTTAAATCTTAGCACGTCCTCACCTCTCTTCAGTAAATTCATGTTGGGCTACGGGCATTTGTAAGATCACTATTCTCATTAAATACTGCTTACACAGGTGATTGATATCATTACAGATTTATCACGTGTCTCCCATTTGAATCTGTGTTTATGTCTATTTTAAGTTTATACTGAACCAAACACTGTATCCCCCCCACCCCCCAGCACTTGTTTCTGGAAAGAGTTCCATTCGGCCATTGCTCTCCTTTTGCTGTTTAGTTTAAGCATGTGTTTAGTATTATCTAGAAATATTTTTAACAATAATTATGACTGATGGCTCCCCTTTTCAGTGTCTTCTAGTCAAAGATTGCTCAGAAGTGGTTTAGCATTCCTTCTTCTGGGGTGACCATGGACCATGCAGAATGCCCATGGCTACACAGGCTGGTTTTTTCTCTTGGGGTGGGGCACAATGGAGAATTATTTATTTATTTGGTTGTTTATTTTATTATTTTATTATATTTATATACCACCCATCTGGGAGATCATTCCACTCTGGAGGAATTAAACTCCCAGATACAACCTTTATCTCTCTCTCCTCCTCCCTTCCCCCTTTGTAGGTAAAGAAACCTTTCACAAGATTCTAGCCAACCTTGTCTCTGTTCTGCCCACCCAAACCTGCTTAACGTCAGCAAGGTGGTTACATAACATTTCAGATGTGAATGTCTAATTTTCCTATCAGTCCTTATATAAATTATGGCATGTTTGGAGATAACTCAATTAAAGGCACAAAATGGCAACTTCAAGATATGCTTGCCACTAAAATAGCCATTTAACTCTTTGAAATTGAAAGTTAGTCTTTGCAAGCACAAATTAATATACACTTAAATCTACTTGAACATAATCAACATCATTAGGACAGATTAAGTATCCAGGAAGAAAAAAATTACAAAACTAAAGAGAAAAGTAATATCTTTTGGAAACAATTAAATTGCTAATCATGACACATTATCCTTTGATGACTCCACCATTTCTGGTTCCTTATATGTGATTATGTGAAACAGGACTCACTACCTTAGTCTTAAAAAGTCAATTGTCATCTTAATTTGATAAGCTTAATTTAGTTCACAGGCTAATGGGAGGCTGCTTTAAAAGCAGGAGTTCTGGCACATGACTCCTTAGTATAATTCTTACAACTTCACACATTCCTTGTTGCCTTGTCTATGCCTCACCCCACCTCAAAAAGAAGCACAAGAAATGTTCAAATGTTCAAATATATGGATAATATTTAGGAATCGTCCACCCTTTATTCCTTTATGCACAAAAGTTGGATTCTTCTTTTTCTTCCTCATTTGTCTTTTTCTCTTGATCTTATGGAAACTTAATGGCATTCTGCCTCTAGTGCCTGCCTTTCCAGATGACTACCATGGGGAGCAAACCATCTTTCAGGTCATCAGTGTAGTGAGATATGTTTTGAGTGTTTTCCACTGAATGGTGTTTCAAGTAAAACATGTCTGGAACAACTCAGTTAGGGAACAGCAAGTGACCTGTGAGATGCAGGTTAAGAAAATCTTTTTTATAAGCAAAAAGGCACAACACACAAAATTTTGCAAACTAACTAAAACCACTTCAGGAACTGAAAACTATGAATGAATTGCTTGTATTTTCCCCAACTCTCAGTCAATCTTTGTATCCTTGCTTTATTTTTATGTGCTTTCTCTCTCTAAGTGAAAGGATACAAAATACTTTTATTCGCATTTCATAGTCCTTTTTGTGGGGGAAATGATTTTTTGTATCACTGGCAAGTGAAGGCAAGAAATCTCACAGGTCATCAAATTCCTTGTTGTGGTAGCAATTAGAAGTTATATTGATATACTGCTCCATAGCACTTATTGCACTCTCTGGACAGTTCACAATGTAATTAACATTCCCCCCCAACATGCTGGGTACTCATTTTACTGACCTCAGAAGGATGGAAGGCTGAGTCAACCTTGATCCCTGTTGTGATTGAACTCACATCAAAAAAGTGCAAACTGACAAAGATAAGAAATTTTGGTGAGTATGCTGTCCAACACAAATTTGAGCCATGCACATTTCCAGACTTGCAAAGGTTGTCTTTCAGAAGATCTAGCATTCTTTCTGCTTTTGTTCTTGAACTGGGCAAACTCTTATTCAATTGGTTGGTTGAATTAAAGCAATCATTCTCTAGATTAAGATCTCAGATAACTCTAAAGACTTTGGCTAATTTAAGACAAACTTTGAAGAGGAAAGGGGTGGATGAGTGAGAGTAGTAGAATTAACCTCTATCAGTTCTGTTTTGATTGCTATCATTCATCATCCCATATTTGTCCATCAGTCATGCTTGGCAAAATTACAAAGTTACCATCAGTTTCTACCTCTGAATGACAAATTGCTTAGAAGTGTTAATAAATGTTATGTGCTATTGTTCACAGCAGCTGTGTATTTTAACTTCTATATTTTATTCCCTACTGCTACTATGAGAACAAAAGACTCCCCCCACTCCCCCCAATGATTTTTGAATGTGTGTATTTGGTCCCCTTCCCCCACCCACCTTAGATTTCCAATTGGTTTACCAGGCTTAATGTATACTGTAAGGGATAATTTGTACATTTTACTAGTGCAATATATTTTACCAGGCTAATCATAAGATATTTGTAGTCTACACAAACTTTGTCTGCCGATCCATGGCAGACATTTAATAAAGCCAGTTCATCTGGAAAGGAGGTTAAATTAAATAATCTAAAATGAATATGATTCATATTCAGAGAAGAGAAAAAATTGGAATTTGCAAATGGGCAAAGAAGATAGTCTACTTAAAGAGCAACAAAAAAGGCAATTTGCAATCCATGTCATTTTTATGGTATGCTTTTACCTTCTGAATCTCTCATAAGTAGTTAATATTTCAGTACTTCAGGAGATGGAATAAAGAACTCTAGTGATTCTAACTGGCAATCTGGATCAAACAAATGACCACCGAGTTTTGTTTTGTTTTGTTTTACAATAGGCAACAATGGCAGAACTAGACAGCCTTTATAACTGGGCAGAGATCTACTGGTAGAGCATCATCCCCATTGTGTCCACATATGAACATTATATCTGTGCTGAAGGCCTGGGGTGGGACATGCAACCTCGAAACCACAGACTGTGTGTTGTGTTGTGGTCTGGGTTTGAATTGTGCAGAGTTAAGCAGTTAACTTTCTGCAGCAGCAGCGATGCCCATGTGGTTTTATCTCTCCCTCCCTGACAATAACAAGCAGTGATGCAGAGTAACGGTGCAAACAGAAAAAAACTTTTACTCAGCAGAATAGTTCATAAAGATAACATAAACAACAGATTCCTCTCTGAGAATGTAAAGCAGATAAACAGTCTGTAAGTCCTTGCGAGCAGTACTTTAAGTCCTGAGACACAGTAAAAGTACTCACTGCAACTCCAGCTTTCTCCTGGCTGGCTGTAAGTTGGGCTAAGCCCTTTTTGTCCTGGCTTGTTCTTTCAGTTGAGTTTCAGTCCTTTGGAGACTGCTCTGGCTCTTTCTCTCCTCCAGAGAGTGTCAGCAAAGCCAGCAGCTTTCACTCCAGGCAAAACAGTGAAGTCCTTAAGGCAGTAAACTAGCAAACAGTCCAGCTAGCATCCATTCAGTATGCCATGATGCAATGGCACGAAGCCTATGGCATCAAGCAGTTCTGGCATACAGCATTTGGCATAGAAGGGTTTTAGGCATAAAACATTTTGGAATGAAGGCAAAGGTGGCTACTGAGAAGCCCTACATGATATTCTGCTCAGTCACCCACTCAGTAGATTCAGCTGGGTGCTGCTCTGCAGAAACCCTTAAAGACATAGTTTCATGTATCTTACACAATACTACTTGCACACCGGTCAATACATCCCTATCACTGTGAATTCACATTGTACTAAATAATGTGTTAGTTTTACAGGTCCAGCTAAATGCACCTAAATTACTAAATTACAATATGCCATTTGCCAACATGATCCTTTGGTATTGAAGAACTCTCGAAATGGAAGGACCCCAAGGATCATGAAGTCAAACCCTCATGAAAGCAAGAAACTCACATGATATTACCCTCCAATCTCTTCATTATGTTCCTTTTAAATCCTCACAGACCAACTATTAATTATCTGTTTATACAAGCTTTCCTGTTATTGATGTCAAGATGACTGATCAGTAGTTGCCCAGATCCTCTGCCCTGTCTTATCGAAAATAAGACAATGCAATAGTCAAAAGCTCAATTCTTCTTGTACTATAAATTAACTATTTGTTCTCTGGAAAATGAAAGCTGGAATTACTAAATACAATCCTAGAATATAAATGCAATCCTAAATACAACTTCCAGAATATAAAAATTGTATTTTATGTGACCGAGAAAATACTGCCTACTAGAAAGAGTTCATCATTTCCTGAGATACATATAGTCTAAGTGGGGAATGTTTGGCTCACCATCTCTTATTGAACTCTAGTTCTTAATAGCTCTACCCCTTCTAGGCAATGGTGAACTGTACTAAGAGAATACTAGTTTATCAGTCTTTGTTGGGCACCTGGCCTAAGGTTTCTGCTGGAAAGGAAAATAGCATCAGTTTAAAGAATTTAACAGTATCAGTAGGATGAGAGCTAATTATGAGAAGAGCTACAGGAAAGGATTATCTGTCTTTTAGCTCTAGGGCAATGACTGGATTAGTGGGTGGCCACAGTACTCATATTTTTTCTCTCAGGCTAAGAAGCATTGAGGAGTAATTTTCAAGCTCAGAGAGTAAATTTAACCAAAGTAGATCTTCTCTATTCATTTTTTCCTTTTGTTAAATATAGTTCTAAGAGAATGAATTATCTAACCTTGAATAACTGTCATCTTCTCAACTGCTTCAGGCAATAAAAAGACAAAGAAGCAGTTACTTTCAATAGTTTGTTGGATCAAAGTGCAGCACTAACTATGGGGAAGAAATGCCCACACAACCTACCTTCTTTTCCCAGAATCTGTTTGATTTTAAGTTCATATTCTTCCAAATATTTCTTCTGGTTTTTTTTGTAAAACTGGAAACATGAGAGCAAAACTGCAATTGCAATTGAAAGTACTGAATTTTTACCAATTTGCTTGGTGTTCCCATGTTGCAAAGGACAGTGGTGACGAACAATGGCGTGCATGCCAGAGGGAGCATGCAGAACGCTTTTTGAGGGCACACGTGCTGTCTCCCTAGCACAGAGTTTG
The DNA here is from genome assembly GCA_035047345.1 of Bradypodion ventrale. Taxonomy (NCBI): domain Eukaryota; kingdom Metazoa; phylum Chordata; class Lepidosauria; order Squamata; family Chamaeleonidae; genus Bradypodion; species Bradypodion ventrale. The sequence continues at coordinate 283,777,769 of JAWDJE010000002.1, read as the reverse complement.
CCCCACCCCTCTGCCCAGCAGTCCAATGGGAGTGCTTCCTTCTTTCCCCTAACACAGAGTTCACTCCACCCTTCTGCCCAGAAGCCCAATGGGAATGCCTCCTCCCTCCCCACAGCACAGAATGGGGTTTGGGTTGCAGTTTGGGCACTCGGTCTCTAAAAGGTTTACCATCACTGGCATAGGAGATTCATACCCAATTTTTTTTCTCCAGACGTTAACTCTCACATAAGTACTATAATTTACTATAAGTAATGTACTATAAGTAATTTAAGTACTATATTATAGTTGGGGGAAAACTTTGTGACATCATGGACTGCCTGAAAGACAAATATGTGGGTCATAGTAAAGGCTTCCCTTGCATGAAATCCAGTCGTATCCAACTCTAGGGTTCAGTGCTCATCTCTGTTTCAAAGCCAAAGAGCCAGCGTTGTCTGCTTCTGCAGACATTTCTGTGGTCATGTGGCAGGCATGACTAAACACCGGAGTGCATGGAATGCTGTTACCTTCCCACCGAAGTGGTCCCTATTTATCTACTTGCAGTTTCTTGCTTTCGAACTGCTAGTTTGGCAGGATCTGGGACAAAGACAGGAGCTCATTCCATCCTGCAGTGGGTCATAGATCAAATATATTCTTTAAAAACTCTCTAGTTTATGAATGTGGGATATTGTGCTTCTGTGTCCACAATTTAAAATGCTGGGAAATGGCTTGACATTGCTGTGCAATATTGTGCTTGTATTGCCGAAAAGGATGTAAACTAAAGAGATCAACCTGAATGCTGATAACATCATCAGCAGTCAAGATATTCAACAGGACACCTTCATATGATCACACACCATTCACAATGAAATGCCAAGAAGTGGAAAATCCCAGAATCTGACTCCTCATTTCATCAGTGAATCACTTCTCACATGCCTATGTTCATAAAGTGGAGGTTTTTAAATATCACAATATCCCACATTCATAAACTTGAGGTTTATACTCTGCTAAATATTCCTGACTCTTCAGAAAGCAAGCTGGGGGCCAGACGCCCTGACATGGGGCTTCCTCCTCCGAAAGCCCTGGGTCAGAGCGTCTGTTCCCCAGCTTGCTTTTGGAGGAGGTTTTTTAAATGTTTTCTGGCTTTTGAAAATGGAGGTTTCAGTGTACATAAATTACAAACAAGTTCCATCAGTAATTCTATTCATGCAAACCTGCCCAGGCCTAGAAGAGCCCAGAAGATAATCATATGATATGCAGCAAATCATGGAACCGGGTAGTAATGCGACTGAGCTAATCTATTCACATTTTCTTTTTGTTACTGTTTTTGCATTTTCTCCCTAACTTATACTTGCTTTTGGCGGAGGTAGCTGAGTGGGTTGGGGGATCAGACACCCCGACCAGATTGCTTTCGAATGAGGCAGCTGACCCGCTCACCTACCTCCTCCTCCATTGCATCATACCAAAAAAAAAATCATACAACAAAGAGGATTTTGGAACAAAATGCCAAAGAATAGTCAAGCTATTGTACAAATGCACTCATTTCATATGCTAGAAAGGTCATGCTCAAGATCCTATGAGCTAGGCTTCAGCAGTATGTTGAGAGAGAACAATCAGAAGTGCAATATGTGTTCTTAAAAGGCAGGGGAACTAGTGACCAAATTGCCAGCATTTGCTGGATCATGCAGAATGCAAGGGAGTAACAGAAAAAAAGTCTACTGCTTCATTGACTACATTAAATTCTTCGATTGAGTGGATATAACAAACAGTGACAAGTCCTTAAAGAGATCAGAGTAACAGATTACCTTACCTGTCTTCTGAGAAACCTGTATGTGGGCAAAGAAGTAACATTTAGGACCAGACATGGAACAAGTGATTGATTTAAAGTAAGAAAAGAAGTATGACAAGGCTGTATATTGTTATCCTGCTTATATAATTTATATGCAGAGCACATCATGTGTAATGCATGGCTGGATGTAACACAAGCTGAATTAAGATTTCCGGGAAAAATATAAACAACTTCAGATATACATATGACACCACTCTAATGGAAGAAAGTGAAGAAGATCTAAAGAGCTTGTTGATGAGAGTGAAAGAAGAGAGTAAAAAAGTTGGCTTGAAACTCAACATTAAAAAAACCACAAAATCATAGCATCCAGCCCATCACGCCCTGGAAAATAGAAGGGGAAGAAATGGACAGACTTTACTTACGGTACTTGGGATCCAAATTCACTACAGGAAAATAGAAGGGGAAGAAATGGACAGACTTTACTTACTTGGGATCCAAATTCACTACAGGAAAATAGTAGGGGAAGAAATGGACAGACTTTACTTACTTGGGATCCAAATTCACTACAGAGGGTGACTGCAGCAATGAAATAAAGACACATATTCCTTGGAATGCCAGCTATGGCAAAGCTAGGCAGCATAATAAAAAGTAGAGGAGCCTTGGTGGTGCAGTGGTTAAACTGCTGTACTGCAACCAAAAGGTTGTGAGTTTGATCCTGACCAGGATTCAAGGTTGATTCAGCCTTCCATCCTTCTGAGCTCAGTAAAATGAGTACCCAGCATGTTGGGGGCAAAATGCTAATTAACCCTATGAACTGCCCAGAGTGTGCACTAAGCGCTATGGGGCAGTATATAAGTGTGATTGCTTTTGCTTTGCATAGCCCTTGCTGATCCTGGAAGCAGAATTAAAACATGTTATGCACATGTGCAGCACACATTTGACTTCCGCTTCCAGCTGGGAGGAACCACATGACCGGTACAATCAGTTGTCCAGGAGCCATGGTCGGGCCACAACCTGAAAACCTTGAGAATCCCTGCTCCAGAGTATGGCAGATGACAGAGAAGCCTGGAATGATGTGGTCCATGAGGTCATGAAGGGTCAGACTTAACTGTTTGACTGAACAACAAGAAGCCCTATAATACACATCTTTTGCCATTTTTAAAATGTGTGCAATTCTTGTGAGAAATTTTTCTCTCTCTGAAACTCCATATGAGCCACACAAATGTGTGAATGCTCAAGGCAAAGTGAGCTTCTTCTCTTAACACCAAGCCTTGAAAGCTGTGGAAGGCTATTTGAAAGGTTGAGTTTCTTGAAACACACAACATTCTTCTCTTTTCTTAATGAAACCTCTGAGGACCAGCTCAGACTTGTTCTACTCTGAAGAATTTAAGGTATCACATAAATGTAAAAGATCACAGTGTCCTAAAAGCAACCTGTAATGACAACATCACACTTTTCAGTAATGAAAAAGAGTTTTGGAAGTCATCAGCCTTGTCCTTGAAAGGATCAGGTGACAATTTGTACTTGTATGTCAGGATCAGGTAGCAACAAGCCTACCAGATGTTTTAGACTTCAACTCCCAACTGCAATGTATTATGGGATTTTTAGTACAGAAGCTTGAGATGTTTAAAGGTCCTTCTCCCCTATTATGTGTAAAAGTGCCCTGTTGGACAATTCCAGGGTTAATTGTGCAGATACCATTTTCAACTTCAGAATCAGTCTTAAATGTGGTCTAAATATAACTGGCAGTGCTTCCCACAGTACAGTATATACAAGGTCTTCATGAAATGGGTGATCATTCTGGTAACATATTTCTTCTTTTACATACTGAAAAGCAACCATGTCCCTGGTCTCTGAAGATATATTATTAGAAACAACTCCTTTCATTGTCTACCAATATTCATGGCATGTCTATAAGCAGATGAAGAACTGGTGCATTTGTGAAGGTAAATGAATATGTAGTGTCTATTATGTGTGAGAAATAGTCTTTCCCCATTCATATTTCTTCTATTGTAGTCAGTAGGGGGGAAACAGTTGAAAGAGAAAAGGAGACATTATTTCCTTGTTTAGAAGTTAACTTTGTGATATAGAAAATACAAGTGAATGTAAAAAAGTAAATACCACTCACAAATCGTTCCATAAGTATACCTCATGTTTATTTGGTCCTTGATTTCTTTTCTTTAAAACAGATCAATTTGTTACTCCTACTGTTTACCAGCCTTTACTGTATGAGACCAAAGACAACAGGACAGCCAAAGGGTTGGCTTTACACAGGTTTATTGCATAGCGATCTGGTGGAGCATGAGGTAATGGCGGTGATACATCTCTTTATATATAGTAGGGTTATGCATTTTGAATCTTGTAGCACGGTAGCTCATTGGCCGCTACCTGCGTGGCCTCGCCCAGGCACGCCTCTCTTCAGTAGTTCTTCTTCCCAGCTGCTGAATGCGGGGAAGGTTTTCCCGCGGCTGTCCGTGATTGAGCAATGTGAACCATGTGAGATTGAACGCTCGCAGCTGCCCTCTATGGGCTGCTTGCTCGCGTTCCTTTACAGCTGCAATACATTGTAAATGGGGTGGTTACATTCTGACAGTACAAGACATGCATACACAACATCCCTCCCCCCTAGGATGGGACGAAGTCCCGCAACCAATGTGGCTTGCCGCACATTCGCTTGGGGCGTGCTTGCGCCTGCCCTAGTACTGGAGAGCCTGCGATCCCTGACTCTGTGGGTGCTTGTCCTGCAACGGAAGACGGGGATTCATTAGTGGCTCTGTGGGGCGTCTGTGCCTGCCTTGCGCTGGGGGATGGGAATGGAATGAACAACTGAGAAGTGAACCCCTGTCTGTTTCCTTCGGACCCCGGGGACCCTCTGATTGTGAACCGTGGGACCGATGAGGATGCCCTTGTGGTTCTGCTCCCTTCTGTCCCCCGCTCGGGGGACCTTGAGACTGTGGCGGACGGACTCGCCGTCGCCTCCTGTCTTGGGGGTGTCAGTTTCCGGGACATTGGCGCTATGTTGCACTCTAACTCACAGGGGCTACTGGGACTGGAAGTACCAGGGGCTGAACTGAAACCCCTCTTTTCGCTAGGACGGGTGGGGGACCACTCCGCTAACTCCCCCTGGTACTGTAAATCAAGGTCTAAACTTCTTGGGGACTCTGTGTTTTTGGGCCGCTCCCGGGGGATGTGTGTGGGCTCGGGGCTCTTCCTTTCCGCCGCAAACTCCCGCAAAAGATTTCTGAGGATCGATTCCCTTTCCTCCCCCCTTGGTGGGGACCCATGTCCCCCTTTTTCTCCCCCTTGGGTTAAGCGGGTGGGGGAGTACCCTAACGCTGATTCGACTCTGTCCTCGTCTTCGTCCTGCTTTCCGGGGACCCTACGCCTGAGTTGATCCGCGTGCCGCCTCCACAGGAGGCCTGTATTGGTCTCCACGCGGTATGAGACGGGGCCGGTTTGTTCTATTACGATACCGGGCACCCAGGCTGGCCCCCCGCTGGTGTAGTTCCTGCAATGTACGGGGGCGCCTACGCTAAAACTCTTTGAGGAATCCATCTCTACATTTCACCCTTTGTCTTCTACTCTGGTGGGGTCTAGTCTGGAGATTACCGTGGCCAGCTTCCTGCGCATTAGCAACTCTGCGGGGGAGTACCCTGACGCTAGTGGGGTGACCCTGTACCGTAGCAGGAACTGGCATAGTTGTCGGTCGAGATCTCCGGGCCCCATGCGCTGCAGCGCGTCCTTAGTGGTGCGCACGAGGCGCTCTACTTGGCCGTTGGTGGCCGGGTGGAAAGGGGCGGAGGTAATGTGCCGAATGGCGTTGAGATCCATGAATTCCCTGAACTCGGCGGACGTGAAACAGCTAGCGTTATCGCTGACGAGAGTGTCGGGTAAACCGAACGTGGAAAAGACCCTCCGTAACTGTTTAACTGTGGTGGTCGAGGAGGTGCTCGAGACTGGGATGACCTCCAACCACTTTGAGAACGCATCCACCACTAGGAGGAAAAGCGCTCCCCTGAACGGCCCTGCAAAGTCTACGTGTACCCGGGACCAGGGCCCCCTCGCTGCGTCCCACTCTCTATGTGGCAGACGAGCCTCTTCCGGCCTGGAGCTTTGGCACGCTTCGCAAGTGCCGACCATGTGCTCAATGTCGGCGTCTAGCTGTGGCCACCAAAAATAACTACGGGCTAGAGCCTTAGAGCGGACGATCCCCGGGTGGCTGACGTGCAGCAGCTTAAGCACCCTCGGCCAGAGGGACGTGGGGATCACTACCCGCTGCCCCCACAACAGGCAACCCCTCTCTAGGGACAACTCTAGTTTCTTTTTGAAAAATGTGTCGAATTCCGCTGCTGGGGATGACATGGGCCACCCTTTCTGTACCCAGGAGCAGACTGTGGCTAACGTTTTGTCCTTGTCGGTCGCTTTGGCGATGTCGGCCGGTACTACTGGAGGGGAGTCTAGGACCTCTATCATTAGAACCTGGTGGTCTCTCTCTTCCTCGCCCACGTGGCAGCAATCCCGGGGAATGGGGGACCTCGACAGGGCATCCGCATGGCTGATCTCCTTCCCGGGCCGGTATACCAACGCGTGCTGATACGCGTTGAGAAAAATGGCCCACCTGAGCATTCTCGGGGACAGGATTTGGGGTGTGGGCTTATCTGCGGTGAAAATGCCTAGCAAGGGCTTATGGTCAGTCACTATGGTGAAGGGGCAGCCATATACGAAATCATGAAATTTCTTGGTCCCCGCGATTATCGCTAGTGCTTCCCTGTCTGTCTGGGCGTAGTTTCTCTCCGCTTGGGACAAGGACCTAGAGTAGAACGCTATCGGGGCCTCCCTCCCGTTCTCCAGCACGTGGCATAACACCGCCCCCACCCCCACCGGGGATGCATCGCATATCAGGACCACCGGACGTTTGGGATTGAAGTGGGTCAGCACAGCATCTGATGCCAGGAGTCGCTTCAGGTCATTGAAAGCCTTTTCATGGTCATCGCCCCACTTCCATGCCTCATCCTTTTTTAACAATTTGTGTAGCGGTTCCGCCACGGCTGCCTTCCGAGGAAGGAAGGAGTGGTAGAAGTTGAGCAGCCCAAGGAACGACTGCAGCTCGGGCTTGGAGGTGGGGCGAGGGGCCTTTTTGATGGCGGCCACTTTGGATTGGGATGGCCTTATTCCTTCGGGAGTGATGCGGAATCCTAGGAACTCGACCTCGGTTGCGAAGAAGACGCATTTGTCCTTTCGCAACTGCAACCCCGCCTTTTCGAATTTTTCGAGGACCTTTCCCAACCTTTCTGCCAACTCTGCCCGGCTCCCCCCTGTAATCAACACGTCATCAAAGTAGGGTAACACCCCCTCTAATCCCTTTAGGAGGCGTTCCACGAGTGATTGGAAAATCCCGGGCGCCGAATTTACGCCGAATTGGAGGCGCAATACTTGGAACGCCCCTTTGTGTGTGACTATGGTCTGCGCAGCAGCTGCGGCGGGGGTGACCGGGAGTTGCTGGTAGGCTTGGGCCAGGTCGAGTTTAGCAAAACACCTCCCCCCGTGCAACCTGGCCAACAAGTGGCTGACTACCGGCACCGGATACGCATTAGGGCGGATCGCCTTATTGATGGTGCACTTGTAATCAGCGCATATGCGGACCTCCCCGTTGGCCTTGAGTGCTGTTACAATTGGAGTTTCCCACTCCGCAGAATCAACAGGAACAAGAATCCCCTGGCCCACCAATTTGTCCAACTCCGCCTCTATTTTGTCTTTTAGGGCGAAAGGCACCCTGCGCGGTTGAGTCCCGAGGAGGCTGCATTTACCTCCTTTGAGGACGACTAGGGGAAGCGTTGCAGCGCGCTTTTTGAACTGGACCTGGAATTTCCCAACCCCCAGCACCGGGATGCGGTTCCCTTGCACGTCCTTTAGGGTGGCCCTCAACGCCTTGAGCTTGGGCCGCACGTGGGGGGCTATCTTTAGGAACTCTTCCTGGGAGATAATAGAGTAAGAAGAACCCGAGTCCACCTCCATCCTAACAGAGGCCCCTTGTATTACTACCTCAACGAAGTATCGGGGGTGCTCCGTGGAAACGCTGAAAACCGGAGCGTCGTCCTCGCTGTCGTCGGAGATGCGCCCGACGCCGTCCCGCTTCCTCGTGGTCCGGGTGCCGTGGTCCTTGGGCCTCGTGGTGCGATCCTGCCTCGCCGCGTGGTCTGGGGAGCTCCTTTTGGCCTCGCACCGCTTCCGGCAGACCTTGGCGATGTGCCCGCGCCGGCCGCAGTTGTGGCACTCGGCCTTGCGGAGCGGGCATTTGGCGCGGGCGTGGGCGGCGCCGCAGCCGTCGCAACGCCGGCCCTCCTTCTGGACCTTCCGGACGTCGTTGTCGTCACTGCTCTCCGTGGACAAGTCCGAAACTCGCCGGGCCGCGCGCACCGAGCTCTCTGCCTTGGTGGGTTTCGGTCGCCAGTCCTGGAGCTCCTGCACGCCGGCCGTCGTGGCTTCCGCGGCCTGCGCCGTGTCGAGGACCTGTTGCCACGTGGGAGGCGGCTCTTGTTTCATCAGCGCGCGCTGAGTCTCGGTGTCCCTCAGGCCGCAGAGCAGGCAGTCGCGGAGGGTGACTTCTGGGGTCTCCCACTTGCAGGGGCCGGCGGCCAGCCGCAGGGCCGCGGCGAACTCGGCGACCGATTCCCCGGGCGCTTGGACTCGCCTCCAGAACGCGCTCCGAGCGGGGAACATCGCTATCGCGGGCCGGAGGTGGGCGCGCAACACAGCCAGAAGCTCTTTGGCTTTGTAGTCGCTCACCCTCCTCGGCGCAATCAGGTCCACCAGAGTCCTCTTTGTCTCGTGTCCGAGCATGCGGACGAAGATGGCCCTCTTCTTGTCCTCATCTGAGACTTCGAGCTCCACCAGCGCTCCGTTGAAGTCTATCTCAAACAGCTCCAAGTCTCCCGGCTTCCTGATCTCGTAGCCGGCGCATGTCTTGGTCCCGTGGGCAGCCATAATCCCACCTTCGTCGCCAGTTTACTGTATGAGACCAAAGACAACAGGACAGCCAAAGGGTTGGCTTTACACAGGTTTATTGCATAGCGATCTGGTGGAGCATGAGGTAATGGCGGTGATACATCTCTTTATATATAGTTGTTGTTGTTCAGTCGCACAGTCGATTCCGACCCTTTGCGACCCCATGAACCATCGCTCTCCAGGCACCTCTGTCCTCCACCATCCCCCTCAGTCCTCCCAGTTCTGTGCCCACTGTGTCTACAACACCATCTATCCATCTCATCCTTGGCCTCCCCCTTCTTCTTTTGCCCTCCACCTTTCCCAACATCACGGCCTTCTCAAGTGAATCCTCCCTTCTCATTTGATGCCCAAAGTACTTTAGCCTCATCTTTACTATTTGACCTTCCAATGAGCAGTCAGTCTTGATTTCCTCCAAGATTGACCTATTTGTTCTCCTCGCTGTCCAGGGTACCCTCAAAACTCTTCTCCAGCACCACATTTCAAAGGCGTCTATTCTTCTGCGTTCAGCTTTCCTAATTGTCCAGCTCTCACATCCATACATTACTACTGGGAAAACCATTGCTTTGACTATTCTAATTTTTGTTTGCAATGTGATGTCTCTGCTTTTCACTATGTTCACCAGGTTTCTCATGGCTTGTCTCCCAAGAATCAGTCGCCTTTTTATTTCATGGCTGCAATCCCCATCTGCAGTGATCTTAGATCCTAAGAACGTAAAATCTGTCACTGCTTCTGCTTCTTCCCCGTCTATTTTCCAGGAACTGATCGGGCCTGTTGCCATTATCTTGGTTTTCTTGATATTGAGTCTCAAGCCCGCTTTTGCACTCTCTTCCTTCAAACCGATCAAGAGATTCTTTAGGTCTTCCTCACTTTCTGCCATTAGGGTGGTGTCGTCTGCATATCTCAGATTGTTGATGTTTCTCCCAGCAATTTTGATCCCATATTGTGATTCCTCCATCCCTGCGTTGCGCATGATGTGCTCTGTGTATAAGTTGAATAAGCAGGGTGACAAAATGCAGCCTTGTCTTACTCCTTTTCCTATTCCAAACCACTCTGTCATTCCGTGTTCTGTCCTAACTGTTGCTTCTTGGTTCCTGTACAGATTTCTCAGGAGGCATATGAGATGCTCTGGTATTCCCATCTCTTTAATCACTTGCCACATCTTGTTGTGATCCACACAATCAAATGCCTTAGTGTAGTCAATAAAGCAAAAGTATACTTGTTTCTGGTATTCCTTTGTTTTCTCCATGATCCAACGTATGTTGGCAATGTGGTCTCTAGTCCCCCTGCCTCTTCTGAAACCAGCCTGCACCTCTGGTAATTCTCTTTCCACATGCTGCTGAAGTCTATCCTGTATTATCTTGAGCATCACCTTGCTGGCGTGTGGGATGAGCGCAATTGTTCGATAATTTGAGCATTCTTTGGCATTGCCCTTTTTTGGGATTGGAACATATACTGATCTTTTCCAGTCCTGTGGCCACTGTTTTGTTTTCCAAATCTGCTGGCATATTGAATGCAGTAATTTGATGCCATCATCTTTTAGAGCTTTGAAAAATTCAACTGGGATACCATCATCTCCACTAGCTTTGTTGTTTGCAGTGCTCTTTAGGGCCTTTCTGACTTCACTCTCCAGGATGTCTGGCTCAGGTTCAAATTCTTCATCATTGTGACTATCAGGAGTGTTGAGTTCCTTTTTGTAGAGTTCCTCTGTGTACTCTTTCCATCTTTTCTTAATCTCTTCTGCATCAGCTAGCTCCTTTCCGTCTTTGTCCCTTATCATGTTCATTTTTGCTTTAAATGTTCCCTTGATTTCCTGGACTTTTTTGAAAAGGTCTCTGGTTCTGCCTCTTTTGTTGTTTTCCTCCATTTCTCTGCACTGTTCTTTTAGGTAGTTTTCCTTATCTCTCCTTGCTTTTCTTTGAAATTCTGTGTTCAAAAGATTGTATTTTTTCCTTTCTCCTTTGACTTTTGCATTCCTTCTTTCCTCTGCTATTTTAAGAGCCTCATCAGACAACCACTTTGCTTTCTTGCTCTTCTTTTCTTTTGGTATGGTTTTCTTTGCTGCTTCCTGCATGATGTCCCTCATCTCTGTCCATAATTCTTCTGGCACTCTCTCTATTGAGTCTAAGCCATTGAATCTGTTCATCACCTCCACCGTGTATTCTTTAGGGATGCTATCTAGGTGATATCTGTCTGGTCTCTTTGTTTTCCCTATTTTCTTTAGTCTAAGCCTGAATTTTGCAATCAGTAGGTTGTGATCTGAGCCACAGTCTGCTCCAGGTCTTGTTTTTGCTGACTGTATGGAGGTTCTCCATCTTTGACTGCAGAGTATGTAATCAATCTGGTTTCGGTGTTGGCCATCTGGTGATGTCCATGTGTAAAGTCGCCTCTTGTGTTGCTGGAAGAGGGTGTTTGCTATGACCAGTGCGTTCTCTTGGCAGAACTCTATCAATCTTTGCCCTGCTTCATTCTGTGTTCCAAGACCGAACCTGCCTGTTATTCATTTTGTTATGCATTTTGTTATTCATTCTGTTATGCATTTTGAATCTTGTAGCACGGTAGCTCATTGGCCGCTACCTGCGTGGCCTCGCCCAGGCACGCCTCTCTTCAGTAGTTCTTCTTCCCAGCTGCTGAATGCGGGGAAGGTTTTCCCGCGGCTGTCCGTGATTGAGCAATGTGAACCATGTGAGATTGAACGCTCGCAGCTGCCCTCTATGGGCTGCTTGCTCACGTTCCTTTACAGCTGCAATACATTGTAAATGGGGTGGTTACATTCTGACAGTACAAGACATGCATACACAACACAGCCATATATGTACTATTACAGCAAAAATCAGATTACATTTGACTCAAACATTTTTACAAGATTTGATAGGTTTTCTTTGATTCTTGCACTGGCAATCCATGCAGTGAAAATGCATGTAAAATTTTCTACAATGCCTACAAAGTCCCATATGCTTAAAATGGTTATTCTTGATTTTTATTGTCAAAAAAGAGGGATGTAACTGGGCCCCTTTCTCATTACAGCTGTCAAATATGAAGACTTTATTGTTGCATTTCAAACATATTTTGACTTTGGTTGATTGGAGAAGATAACATACTTTGAATAGAATTTGCCAGGGCTGTCCTTTATTACTAAACCCATTGGGATTACTCTGGAGTCAGTGTCTTGAAAAGGGCAAGTAATGCCTTTGTATATTTCACATCATGGCAAACAGCAATATTGTTAGGTGTTCTTTAGTAGCCAAACAACAATGCATGTTTTGCCTCAAGAGGAAAAGAGAAATTCCTTCAGGAAAGTGGGTGTTCATTCTTTCTGTTACTGAATGCAGATAGGATGGCATGCATGTGCTGTGAGAGACAGATAGTTAGATTAGACCACCAGAGGGGGTTCATGAGTTAGATTAGATAGAGCGAGGGAGGAGACAGAGGACGGAGACAGGAGAGGAGGGCGGAGGCTACCTGCTGAGCTGAGGCTGTGTGCAGGTAAGTTGGGACTGGGAGGGAATGTTTGTCTGCGAGTAGGTGGTTGGGGTGGTTTTGGGTGTGTGTGCGAACCCCCCCCCCAAAAAAACCCCACCCCAACCACCAACACACAGATAATAATTGCCCAGCAAGGCAGGGGTGGTGTGTGTGTGTGTGTGTGTGTGAGAGAGAGAGAGAACGACATCCCTGCTTTGACAGGCAATAGTGTGGTGAGTTAGGGGGTGAGTGTGAGGTAAGGTGGTGGGGTGGGTGGGCTGCATGGGTGCCTGGCCCGTGCTTCCCTCCCTAACCCCTACCTCACGTACCCTTCTTTTTCAGTTGGGTCTTTCCCCCCCAGCGCAGCCTTCTTTGTTGGGAGGTGCAGCGGCGTCTCCTTTGTTCCTGTGAGCGTCGAGGCCACATCTCCCTCAGGGACAAAATACAGGCCGGTGTGCTTCCCTCTGCAGAAGGCCGCGCTGGGGGAAAAGACCCAGGCGGCAAAGAAGGGTACATGAGGTGGGGGTTAGAGATGGGGGTTGGGGAAAGGTGGTGGGGTGGGTACCGAGCCCATGCCTCCCCCCTCTTCCTCACCCCACTTACCTTTTGCCATTTGGGCTCCCCCCCCCCCCAGCGTATTTGTTTTTTAAAGTCAGTGCACCACACTTTCCTGGCCTCCTCTGCGCTCACGTCCCTCAGCCTGATTGGCTGAGGGGTTGCGCAGTGCAGAGGACTCTGGGAGTTATAGTTTTGTTTTTGGGTCATGTTTGTGGGGCGGTTGCCCCACTGGCGACTTTCAGAACCTTCCGGCGATGGCCGGGCGGGGTTATGGTAAGTGCAGACTGCTCAGTTTGGGATGCTTGGGCCAGGTGCGGGAGCCTTTGTTACATTCCAATGGTTAATATCCCTCTTTATAGGTAAAGATTCAGAGTTTTGCTTAAAACCATATTGTCATGTCCTGAAAAGACGATTTTAATCCAGCTTCATTATTAGGGATAGATGAATATCTTGGTTTTACTTTCTTCTTGCTCCCATTTGGGGAGCAAAAAGTGCCATATGGATTTGATTCATTCTTTCCCTCTTCCAGTCTGTAAAAATAAAATTGAATTAACCTGTGTTATAGGTAAAGCAAATGCCACAGTTCTTGATGGAATAGTTCGGCATTAAGTTACTTGCCAAAGAACTTCTAAGAGAAGAAGAGTTAGCCTCTAACTCAGAATAGGTAAACGTTTCCCTTGCTTGAAAGCCAGTTGTATCCGTCTCTAGTGTGCAGTGCTCATCTCTGTTTCAAAGCCAAAGAGCCAGCGCTGTCTGCTGCTGCAGACGTTTCCGTGGTCATGTGGCAGGCATGACTAGACACCAAAAGTGCACAGAACACTGTTACCTTCCCACCGAAGTAGTCCCTATTTATCTACTTGCAATTTCTTGCTTTCGAACTGGCAGTAGAGCTGTAAATCTAGTTATTCAAATATAGTGTTGTTGTTTTATATAAAGAAGCTCAAAGCATTCAAGTATGGAGTATTTGTGCAGCACATATTTCAAAAAAGGTAGCATTGTGTATTTGTTATGATCAATTCGACTTGGGAAATTGGATGTGTTCCACAAAAGCTTATACAGTGAATCCCCACATAACAGAAAAAGTCCGTTCTGCAAAATGCTATGCTATATGATTTTTTTCCGTTATACGATGTGCCAACCTCATTTCCCCACATTATGAATTTTTCGTTATACGAGGTCCTAAATTTTTTGTTGTACAATGCATCCCATAGAGATTTTTGTTATACAGGGTTTTCGTTATGCGAGGTATACCCCATATAATGGAAAAAACTGTAATGTGAGGTATTGCGGCTAGCACAAAAACACTTCATTATATGAATTTTTCGTTATTGTGCAGGGTTCCACTGTACTCAAATAAAGCTGCTACTCTTAAAATTATCACAATGAGCTGTGTGAAAGGGCAGTGGGACTCGACACCTCAATCTAGAGGTGAATCTATTGGTGAGCATCAATAAAATAATTAGCAGCACCTCCTACCCCTATTCACTTTCCCCCTTTTTTAAAACAACAACATATTTCCTCTTTCTTTCAGGGGATAGTGCAGTCTCTTTCTCCCCCATGAGAAACATGTGCCAATCCCTCAGAGAAGTGTGGCAAGGTGGTGGTACTGAATGTCCCAAGTGTCCAAATTACTAGCTATGGATCTGGTACACAACTCTTCTGTTTTCATGTTTGTGTACAAACATAGTTTCTCATTCCCAAGTAAAAGGGCGTACTTCCACTGGGAGGAGATGGAGCTTGAAGAGCATGCCCGGCAGTATGCTGGTCAAGGGGGGAGGAGCCAGGTTACCTTTAAAAGGACCCCCTCCCCAGCCTCAGCCTCTTCTTTGTCAGTAGACGAGGGGAAGAGGACACACTCACCTACCAGAGAGGTTTTTTTCTCTCTCTCTTCCTCCTCTCTCTTGCCGAGTGGCAGCACCGCTGAAAAACTGCAGCTTTGCTTGGTGTGATAAGCGCTGACAACGGGAGTAGGAAGCCAACCTTGGGGCATGCAGGTTTCGGGCATGCACCCAGGGTCTGTGGCCACCATTTTGTGTACCAGTGCAATGGCATTTCTCTGTTCACCTGCCTCATTGTGACCCGGGTTGTTGGTCTGGGGTCCTTTGCGGCTCCCGGGCTGAACAGGTGGTGCATGGGCTAGCAGCTAGGTGAGTGGGCCTGAGGCTTCGGCCTGGGCTGTGTGCACCTTTCTGGCCACCATTTTGTGTAGCCCTCCATTTTATTTTGCCTACATTTGCTTTGGCCTTGAAGCCTTTGCCTGGGGGTCTGTTTCTTGGCGATGGGGCCGAAGAAGGGCTCAGGCAACATGACGAGCAAGTGCCTGGCCAAGAAACACCTGACTCCACCTTCTCCACAGGCACCTCCATCCTCACAGGAGGAGGAGGAGGATGCCCCTGACCCAAGAGTAATGGTGGCCCACATTGCGGCCTTGGAAAAGGCCACTGGTGTGCGGCCCACACAGGAGGACTCATCGCTGCCACATTGGTTGGGCAGGGAGTCTGATGCATGCAGGGCAGCTAACTGGAAGAACATGGCCCTGGTGTTGCAGAGGAGGGTAGAGGCCTTAGAAGTGTAGCGTGGCAATTGCAATGAACCCGTTTCTGTTTCAGCACAGGAGGGTGGATGCTGTATGCTGTGGTGCAGACCACAAAAACAGCCAGAGGCTATGGGGGACTTTCAGGTTGCCTCTTTGAGTACCAGTGGTGGAAGGTAGCAGCAAGGACCAGTCGTGACTGGGGGCACTGATTATATGCTGGGTGAGTCCATACCTGTCAAGTTTTGGATTTGAAAATAAGGGAAATTTTGGACACACCCTCTGTGGGCATGGCCAAATATAGCCATGTGATTTGCTGGGCTCTAGTCATGCCTGCCACAGGGCCATGAAAATGTCTGCAAACACAGACAGCACTGGCTCTTTGGCTGTAAATGGAGATGAGCACTGCACCCTAGAGTTGGATACGACTGGCAGATTTTACTTTCTCAAGATCAAAGATCGCTGCTGATGGTGATTGCAGCTGTGAAATAAAAAGGTGACTGATGCTTGGGAAACAAGCTATGAAAAACCTGGGGAACATAGTTAAAAGTTGAAGCATCACCTTGCGAACAAAAAATTGCATAGTCAAAGCAATGGTATTCCCGGTGGTAATGTATGGGTGTGAGAGCTGGACCATTAGGAAAGCTGAGCGCAGAAAAATAGATGCCTTTGAAATGTGCTGTTAGAAATAGGTCACTCCTAGATGAAATCAACCACGACTGCTCATTAAAGGTCAAATAGTAAAGATGACACTAAATTACTTTGGACATCAAATGAGAAGAGAGGATTCACTTGAGAAAATCTTGATGCTGGGAAAGGTGGAGGACAAAAGAAGGGGTGGCCAAAAATAAGATGGCTAGATGGTATTGTAGATGCAATGGGTTCAAAGCTGTGTTGGCCAAAGAACCCTTTTCCCATCTTCTTGGCGGACTTTTGTTTTCTTTCTTGTTTACTCATTTTTAATTTTAAAAAAATTATGGGAAGCAAAGAGCAGAATAGTAAACCAGCCCCTAGGGTGAACTAGCCCTGCACGTGGCTAGACACCCCCCCCCCCCAAATTAGGGTGGAGGAGCAAGGGATTAATTTCCCCAAATTAACTAATCTATTTGTTCCTCACTGCAACCAGTTGAAGCACCATCACCTGAGAATGTCGGATCCAGCTTAAGGAAGGAAATTAGTAAAGTAAAAAGCAACCTCTGTAGTTTCCAAGCCTCCCAGCAGCTGAGGAGTTAATCTTCATATATGAAATATCACTCACCTAGAGTAGACTCCCGTCCCATGGTGGCTCCGACCAGCAGTAGCAAAAACGAAGCCTCCATGACCATGTGGCAGGGAAATGAAAGAGAAACTACAGAAGTCCCCCACCACTCTCTCCTTCCACAAGCAAAAAGCCACAGTGATCTCTGGTGACAGGAAAAACATAATGCTGCTTCGCCTGTGAGGGCTCCGGTCAGGATTTTTTTAATAATAAAAAAAGGGGGATATTATGGGGAAATTAATAAAATGGGAGGGGGCGGGAGGAGGGGTAAAAATAAGGGGTTTTCCTGGGGAGAAACAGGATACTTGACAGGTATGGGTGAGTCAGTGAATAAAGAGCACACAAACACCACTCTGGCTGGGGGTCCTGGTGTGCCATGGTACTCACCTCCACCTCATTGCTGGCCATGGTTCCCTACTGGGCCACAGACTTTGGGCACTGCCTCAGGCCCAACCCCTAGGCCTCAACAGCAACCTTGGGGTATACCTTATCCTCAGTGGCTTTATCCTAATCAGGGAGGCATGGGTCAACCTTAGGCTTCTGGGGGTCCTTTCCCAGCTCCTACTAACACAAGCTCTAATTCTGTACCTGTGGAGGCACTGTCTTTTGGTGATCAGGCTCTCCCTTTGGGGATCACTTGTTGCAGGCCACAAAGGAGAACATTTGGCAGGGGGAGAATGTCGATGTGTTTGGCTTACTGAAGTGTGATTCCAATAATAAGGAGTCAGGGAAGGAGGATGACAAGTATAAGGAGTTGGCCAGGAAGAAGAAACCCCCAAGGACAAGGCCTAAATGGTTGCCTGCCTACCTGATATATATGGGCATCTTGGTGAGAGCTTTCCCGGCTAAGGCATTCCAACTGATACAATACCTCGGTATCATATATGGAGGGGACGGCAGGGCATGACATGGGGGGAGTTGATTCCTTGCCTGTTTTCTCTTCATGTTGGACCGCCCCCTGATGTGGTGATGATCCACTTAGGGAGTAATATCTTTTGCAGGATGAAGGGCATCACCATTAGGTTAGTGATTCAGCATGACCTGGTGGAAGTCAAGTGGCGCTGGTTGGCTGTGCATTTTATATGATCCAGCGTCTTACCGTGGAGGCAGTGGAGGGTGGACTGTGATCCACATCTTATTGATAGGGCCAGGAGAGAGGTTAACAAGGCAGTGACCTGTTTCTTTGAGGAAGGACTGGGCACTGTAGTGGAACACCCTGAGATCCGGTTTGACTGGGCTGATTGTTTAGAGCAGATGGAGTTCATATCACTGCCCCTGGCATTGACATATTTTTGAATGACATGCAGTGGTGCCTCCAGGCTGAGCTTATCGTTCTGGTGGGGGCAAGTGGTGTATCAGAATGATAACCCCTTGCTGTGGCAGGTAGTGATGGGTAAAATGGTAGGTGAAGGCCTAGGATTATTTGGGAATGGGGCATGGCATGGCAAACAGCTAGAAATGCAGAAACCTATGCTTCCTTTCCTGACTGGTTGGTATGATGATGGCCTGTTGACTGTGCTGTTGGCCTACGGCCCTGAGGCTTGAGAATAGGACAGTTCTGATGAGCTGGTTTTCACCTAGACATGAGTGGATAAGGTGAAAGATAATTACCTTTGCTCCATCACTTCGATCAGCACTACTCAGTCCCCATTGCAGGTAAGACAGAGTTACATTTGATAAAGTTATGAGTTAATAAAGTGGCCCTGAGTTTAAATCCAATACTGTGTCCGTATCTTTCCTCAGGGGTTGGGGAGGGGGCAATGTCTTTATGCTTAAGGTGCTATAGACACACTGTGGTTCCCTAATAATCTAAAATTACATCATACTCTTAGGCAAGCAGGCTTCAGAGCAAAATCATTCCACATGAATTGAATTGTTAGCAATAGCCAGAGATCTTACATACTCCTACTAGCAATTCAGATAAGCCAAATGGAAGATCTAAAGTCAAAGAAAAAGCTGGCTCAAAAGTCAAGGCAGGCCAGAAGCACGGAATATTTGGAATTTATCACAACCATTTACACTTGTCAAATTCTAGCATAATTTTGTAAAAAGAGACATAGGATCAGAATAGCTTTAAATACACTTCTTGCTCTCAGAGTTCTGCACCTATTCACTGAACTTGTATTTGATTCACTAGTCCATTTATCTACCATTTAAGTACCATAGTTTGGTTTACATCAGGGAGTAAGGACCTAAGGGTAACTTCTACTGTAAGGCTGTTCTTGTCTTCACCCGAAAAGAACTAAATGACCTCTACTGAGCTGGAATATTTATTTGGTATAAAGTGATAAACATATTCTACCATGCACAAAATCTAATTCCCCTTAACAGACTACAAAATATTTGCCTAACTGTATGGTACTACAACACTATGGGTTAAATCCAATTGTTTGCCCATCTTAAGTAAGTCAATTGAATCACTGTGATGAATGTAAATGTGGATTTATCTGGTTATATTCATTCAATGGATCTACTGTAATCGAGATTCACAGATGAATTTAGCCCTGTTATCTTTCATGTTATCTAACATAGAGGAAATTCATGAAGAACTACACACTTTAAACAAGTACAGTAGAACCCTGCATAATGAAAACCTCCATTCCATGGAGCTCTTTGCTATGCGGGTTTTTTTCGTTATGTGGTTCCCTATGGGAGATACCCCGCATAATGGGGAAAATGTTCATTAACTGGGGTTCCTATTAAGCGGGTATACCCCAGTTACCAAAAATCCCACATAACGATAAATTTTTTATTATGTGGGGTATCGCCATTACATAACAAATACTTCATTGTGTGAATTTTTCGCTATGTGATGTGTTCGTTATGCAAGGTACCACTGTACTTTAAACATTTGACAGGGAATTGTCTTATGATGTTCAGGAAAGATTCTGTCAGATGGTCCAGGGCAGGACAAGAATAGTCCACTTGGAACAATCCCATGGATATCTGGTGTAAATTTGGTTTGGCACCGTCCTTGCTTTTGTATGCCTCTTCTCTTTCTAGGTAGTTGATGCTAGACTCCGTTAAGTGAGGCTTGCTATAATGAATATTCATAAACATCAGTTCACCTTCAAATAAAATGTGTTAGTTGGCCTCTTTGAGGCATTAGAGGGATCAATTTGAACTGTCTGCTTCTATTGCCTTCCATATTTTTAAAATGACCATGAAATTATGTATGTGCATGACCATTTATTTATTTGCCGGATTCCACATGGTGGAAAAGAAAGGGCAATATCTGTGTGGCTGTTTAAGATCTCTAATTAAGCTTGAGACCCCTTAAAATCAACATTATCTCAGAACTTGCTGTGGAGCTTGACTTTTGCTATGTTAAACATTATAGTGAGCCAGCCTATGACATTAGAGACCTAAAGCCACCCTAATGGTCAATAAATACCATTACTGCTATGAACTGGAATTTCATTACTTGAGGCTATATGTCTAAATCCCCAAAGCTGCTAAGAGAATCCAAAGCTTTTGACATTTACAAAGCTGTTTCTAAAGACATAAAGAGAGTGAAAGGTCACCACAGCCAATGGCACTGAAGGATTGCAGACATGAAAATATTTGTGCTTCTGAAGGTTAAAGAAAAGGTTGTTCTATAGAACAAAGTTCTCAGCTTTGTTATGAATGTACATCAACACACTAGCCTTCTTCAAATGCAACCTGACCCTATTGTTGCTGCCTGTAACTAGTTAGACACAGCATTAGTTGCCCCAAAGAAGGGTCCACTTAGACAGTCTCCTGGCAGTGGTCCAGACTGATCTACTGGGGGAAATATTGCCATGAGCCAGAGGGCAGCATTATCTCAAGGCAGGCTTTCAGTCTGAAATAATACTTCTTGTCTTAGCCACAATAATACTTCAGGAAAACAGTTCATTCCGGAGTTTTCTGTGGGAGGAAGAACAGCAAAGCCACACATCACATTGTCAGAGACTACAATTACTTCTAACTCTGGTGCAAAAAAATAATTTTATAGCTACCCCATGACTGGAAGAGTAATTCCTTAACTAAGGAAAGCATCTGAATGTTGTACACTTAGCTTGTCTCACCTCTGGCAATAAGAGCATTTAGTTTACTTTGTTTGGTAGGCTGGTCTGTAGGATTTAAGTAAGGGACTCTTTTGATTTGTGAAATTTCACAAACTCCCCAAACATCTTCAATTACTCATCTTAACTATTAACATGTTTATTCTGATTAGGGGCAATCTATAATGTCTGTGATGGCCACCAAGGAGGTCAACTTGCTCAGTATGTTCAGATATAGAGGGGAATGGGAAAATGATTGCACCACCACCCCTCCCCCCAAAAAAAGCCTACTTTATGAGGAAGCTCATATATCTGTATCGGTAACAACCCTATATTTTGAAGCTGTGAACTCTCACAGTTTTCAAAACTCTGGGCAAATTTAAGGCCCTACTTTTGCAATATGTCATACTGTGCTTGAGCTACATTCACTATTATACCCAGAATTTGGGAGCCCGTTTTCATCGATCAATCTCTATATAACTCATGTAGCTTCAAAGCTATTCTGGGCTATTTATACACAATGTACACAATTAAAAGCATGTAAACAGTACAACAAACTAAATAAATAACAACAGGCTGACAATGTTACAATAAATTAAAGGGGGGAGTTTAATTTAATTTAATTTAATAGTCATATTTATATATCCCGCCCACTCAGGTAGAACCCGACTCAGGGCGGCATTACAACAAGTTCTAAAAACATATAAAATCACTTTTAAAAACCCATATCCCACCCACCCATCCCACCCACTATAAAAAAGAAGAGAGGGTTCTTAATTGTTTACATAAGCCAGCAGGCGGGGACCGTGTTCCCATTAGGGCCCCACACCTGCCCTGCCAGCCAGGTTCTTTGCTCCTGAAATGCTTCTGTAAGAAAGCAAAGGAGAAGATATTTTGTTTTCCTTAAAAAAATACTTTCAGTAAGCCATAGAGAAATAACTTGTTTAAGCACTTGAATAAACTACTATTTTAGTGGAGCTCAGTATGTGAGTGTACTCTACTAATGGCTGTCTCCACATAAATGATGGATAGTGTTATTTTGTGAAATAGTGATATGCCTTGTTGTTTCATGGATGTAGAGCAATATTATCACACAGAGCCTTTCACACCGGCCACCTAGATTGGCAAATGGTTCAATTGGCTTTTCTTTTTCTTCACATTCAAATGTTTTAGACTGCAAGGGATATAAGATTTATGAAGGCATAGAAAGGTTTGGCAAAGTTTTCCTCAAAAAGCAGAACTATGGATTCTTTTTTGCAAAGCAAAAGCAAAGAAAAAAGAAAAAAAAGGTTCACTCTTCCCTAATTTAAACTGTGAGTACACTTTGCTCTTGTCTACTTTATTTCCGTGATGTTCTTTGTGAACATTTTAGGGATGGTTCAACTCTGCTGATATCCGATAGTGTCAACATTTATTTGGCTGTCATATTGTGGTGAGACATTTATTCTTTCTGCTCCAAACACTTCACAACCTAGATTGTTTATGACACAGCATGAACAAAATTAACAGGAGTGGTGTTAGAAGTTGCACATGGTGATATCCCTTGAGCTACACATATAGTGAGATGGAGAACTTAAAAAATAAACATTGTTCCTTCAAAAAGAGAGAGGTTGTTAGGAAACTGACAAAGTATGTATCTCTGTGAAGGAAATATTTCTGAATTACTCCCTAGTAAAAGAATTATTTTCTCTTCAGTCCTTTAAAAGTGAAAGTTTGAAAGAAAGAAAGATGAACTAGTGTTTGTATTCATCCTGGTAATAGAATATGAAATTAAAGCATGAAGGGATTAATGTTTTAAAGCTTGACTTGCACTGATAATGCTAAGGTATTAGAAGAGACAACATAACTGTTACAGGTTAGTCAAGGCAAAAGAAATGCCTTAAAGAAGAGCAAGCTAGCCTAGAATGGAATTACAAAATGACTAATCAATACAAATGAGAAATTATACAAGGAATGAGAGCTTGGTGGGACTTCTTAAAGGAAGCAGAAGCAACCTAAAGATAATGAAAGAAGCCCAGCAAAGCTAAAAAAATGTTTTTCTTTCTGTAGTAAAGTCATTTTTGAACAGTTTAAATTACCCTAATCACCTCCCCTCCAGCTGTCAGTATGCACTGACTCTTTAGTTATTTTTTTTAAAAGAAAGAGTTTGGGGAGATGAGTTCTGCAAATCTTAGCTGCAAAATAATTATACACACACAGTTTTAGCATTTTAACAATGCAATCCCAAACATTTGTTCTCATTAGAATGCAAATCAACTCATTTAATAATCCCTCATGAGAATTTCCCCACACTCAGTTTAAAAAGCATAATAATATTTAAAATATTAATAAATGCCAAATATGGAAACTACTGTGCTTTACTAACAAATGGTAAATTTTTTTAAAAAAATATTATTTTTTGCAGAATTAAATTTTTAACATTTGTCCTTCAACCAAGTTTTAATTGAAATTTAATAGAGAAAAAGTGCTGGGATGGTCTTTGGGGAAAATATTATGACAACCTTGTTCTTGTTCAGTTGCATGGTCGAGTCTGACCCTGCACGATCGATCCCATGGACCACAGCACACCAAGTTCATCTGTCATCCTCCGGAGTCTGCCCAGATACACGCCTACCACGTCAACGATGCTGTCTAACCATCTCAACCTCTGCCACCCATTTCCTTAAATGCATAAATAGTGATGTTTCCTGCAGTCAGACAGTCATATGTCCTGTTGTACAAATCAGTACATTACTTTGTAAAAAGCAGCATTTAATTCTGGCAAGCTACCTTAATATTAATACTATGTGTATCTGAAACAGATTCAAGGCCCTCTTCTAAATTGTGTCACAGCTAATTTATCCAATCAGGAAGGTAGGGAGCTGCCTGACTGAACCACAATATTGTTCCCTTTAGACTAGTACTGCTTTGGCAATAGATCTCTCTGGTTTCAGACACAAAATATCTTCTGATCCATATGATACAGTATGATTGTCTTCTATACACAGATATCTTCAATTGTCATTGCTCCAGATATCATTAAGTGAAGCCCTGCAGGCTAACTTATCTCCATAGCAGCAAACAGAAGCTTGCAAAGATCTAATCATGGCTGCAGCCATGTAGATTAAGACCCTTTCAGTGAAAAAGCTACATGCATTTCGTATTGAATTCAGCTACAACTGCATTAGGTTTTCATCATCCTTTTATCCATCTCTTTACTTTATTTACTCCTGGTGATACAGATGGAAATGGCTAATTAATTGGCTTGATGAGAAATGATCATGCCTAGTAATTTATGCTCAGAAGCAAAAGAAAAAACACTACACAGAAGCTTCAGATCTCTTTTAAAGGAATGTTGCCCAGCACTTTGTGCAAAGCAGTCCTACAAAGCACTCCTTAAGGTAGCATTACAGTGGCATGGGAGCTCTGTGTCCTTGTAGTAAACTAGGAATAGTTATACTGTATAAACATAGATCTCGACAAGACAAGAGGGCAAAACATACCTAGTCTATCTTTCTACCCAGTGGTGGTATTCAATTTTTTTTACTACCTACTCTTTTGGCATGGCATGGTGGGTGTGGCCAGGTGGCCATGTGACTGGGTGTGCGTGGGTGATAAATGAGTGCTGGTGGTGCAGTGGTTAAAACTGCTGTACTGCAGCCAAAACATTGTGAGTTCAATTCTGACTGGAAAAAAGGTTGACTCAAAGCCTTCCATCCTTCAAAGGTCGGTAAAATGAGTCCCCCAGCATGTTGGGAACAAAATGCTAATTAACTTGTGAACCATCCAGAGAGGGCACTAAGCACTATGGGGCTGTATAGAAGTGTAATTGTTAAATTTTTGAAATGGTAGCCATGTTAGACTGTGTTTTAAGCACTTCTGATGAAGTGGACTTGGTTCACGAAAGCTAATGTTAAGATACAGTAGTTAAGCCTTTAAAGTGCCACAATGTTTTTGTCTTTTTGTTCACACCCTAATTGTTAAATGTATCTAGATTTTTTTAAAAAAAGATACCCACCACCACCACCACCAAAAAAAAACAAAAAAACATCAGAAACTCTCAAAGTAAAGATAGAAATTGCTTCTCAGTGAAGAAGCACCACACCTATAGACCTCCAGGCAGTGGTGGGATTTATTTTTATTTTTTTACTACCACACTGTGGGTGTGGTATGGTGTGCATGGCCAGGGGGAAAGCCCTGTGTTGCACCCGAATTAGGATTACTTTATTTCAAAACTTGGATGGGCGGGGCCATCCAGAATTTTTTGCTACCAGTTCTGATGAACTTGTGCAAACCTGCTGATGCCCACCACTGCCTATATTTATTTACATTTATTTATTTTACAAAATTTCTATATGGTTTGCATCCAGGCTATTGAAGGGATCATAGCACCCCATATGAGCCTACTAAGCTTTTTAAATCTTCTGGGGAGGGTATACTTTCTGTTCCACTACCTTCCCTACCTCATTTGGTGAGGACACAATCCTACCCACTGCCTACAGGCCTTCATCCAACCAACAAGCCCAACCCAAATAGACTCGCTGAATCAAGTGTAGTGTAGGGACTGCGGTGGCTCAGTGGTTAAGAAGCTCACCTTGTTAGCTGGAAAGTTGGCAGTTCAAGATCCGAGTACTGTCTCTGTCCCTGTTCCTGCCAAACTAGCAGTTTGAAAGCAAGAAATTGCAAGTAGATAAATAGGGACCACTTTGGTGGGAAGGTAAACAGCATTCCATGCACTCTGGTGTTGAGGCATTCCTGCCACATGTCCATGGAAATGTCTGCGCAGACATAGACAGCACTGGCTCTTTTACTAAAAACTGAGATGTGCACTGAATCCTAGAGTCAGATATGACTGGCTTTTGAGCAAGGGAGACTTTTACCTTTACTACCATCAAAGGGTGGAGGGACTCTTTCTCTTTCTCTCACACATGCACCAGTGTCCTGGTGAACCCTAATGAATGCTCCAATCATCATCAAGATTAATATCTTCCCCTGGGGATATTATTTCATTCTTTTGAAAACTAGCTTTCCTATGATTCCCAGACCTTTTGTGTTATACTGATGTTACAGGGGACCAGTTGGTTGACACTGTTAATGTGTTGCCGGAAGGCAGATTCCCCTGTGATATAAAGGCTTTTTATTTATACTTTTATTAGCTTCCTTTAATCCACATGTTGCAAAATAGCTTGCTTTACTTCTATGTTTGCTCATTTCATTTGCTCAGGCATGGAGCTTTGGAGGAAGTGTGTGCATTGAAGGAGAACACTCTAAGTCAGTGTTCCCCACAGGGTGGCTTCAATTCCCAGAATCCTAACTTGGTTCATTAGCTGATCAGTGCTTTGGGAAATTGACTTAGGCTTCTGGGAATTGAAGTCCAAAAACCAAAGCTTGAGAAACACTGCTCTAAGGGAAGGCAGTACCCAATTCATTTGATATGTAGTTTATCCATAATGCACCAGACATCAAAAATAAAAATGGGTATTTTTCCTCTTTACACAATGCTGCTGCAAGAGACAGACATAATATTTGGGAGGTTTAGAATGAAATCTGAGATTAAAAAATGGAAATTAGATGCTAAGCCAGAGAAAATGTGTGGACCCATAATGTTTGCCTCTTCTCTGAGGCAAGAAATATCAGCACCTGAAGATCATATTTAAGTCAGACCTCAACAAGCTTCCCTACCATCTCTTCTAGGATGAACCTGTATACAGGCATTTATTTTATGAGGTGATAGCTCTCTCTCTCTCTCGTGTCCTGATCATATCATGGACTGCCAAAATGAAGCCACTTTCTTCATTTTGTTATTGCCCAAACTTAAGTCTTCATTGGTGCATGCTTCTGGCAGTAATCAGCAGATGAGTAAATGAATCAGATTCTGTATCTCCCCACATACACAGAGTGTGTTGCTGCCCTACAGCAGCCTCCACTTGAGCATGTTGGTCTTTCATTTAGGCTCTCCGACCCTCAACCTATTCAGGGTCCTCCAAGTCATGAAGGAGAGGTCGAGTTCCTCAGCTATATATTCCTTTAATGATGTTCCTTGCCCAGTGAGCTCCTTCCTCCATCTTTTAATTTGGTTTTGCTCTTGTGTACCCTCAGAATGTTTGTTTTTGCCATAAAGCTCTTCCTGGATCTCAGCTGGTAGACTTGTGGCTCATATTCATGGTGTTGAGGGTCATTTTCTTGCTTAGTTCTCTCAGCATCTGCTGCTACTTCTCTCCTGATCTTAGGTGGAGCTATACCAACAAGGGGGTATATTTTCTCAACTGGTGTAGGTTTAAGGCATCCTGTCACTATCTGTATGGCTTCATTAACAGCAATGTCAACTTCTTTTGTGTGTGGCTGCATTCCATACTGAGATGATGCAATCAGTTAACAGTATCAGCAGATGCTGGCACGTAGACTGTTGTTGATATGTCACTGCAACAGTACGGGAGCTATAGTATTACTCTGTGACCCCTTCCAGGTTTTTATGCTGACTTTTGGAAGTAATTTTTTAAAAAATTACAGTTTTTTTTCCTGTTTTGGAAGGGGAGGGGTTGAGTGGCTTGTGGTTCAAGCATGCTCAAACCCCTCAGTGTCCATTGGGCAGGAGCTTGAGACCCACACACCCACCCTTAGGTTCAGTACAAGACCAGCTGGTCTTGTACACCCAACAATTGTACACCCAACAATTGGTATTTTGCCAATTTGCCTCTCCTGTGCCATGGTCTGATCACTATCTGGTGACTCTTGACTTCCTGGGGGCGACACTTCATCGTAGGGAGGCTGGGCCGATTAAAATGGCCCGCCCTCGGCGACTAATGGATCCAGATGGATTCCAGAGGGAACTGGGGGATGTTCCTCTGGATCGGCTACATGATTCACCCGAGGCACTCGTCGACCTGTGGAATAGGTCGACAACAGTAGCCTTGGATGAAATCGCGCCACTGCGGCCTCTCCGCGCCCGGGGGATTAGGTCATCTCCATGGATCACAGATGAACTGCGTGAACTCAAGCGGGCAAAGAGACGCCTAGAGCGCCGCTGGGTGAAGACCCAGGATGACTCCGATTGGACACTAGCTAGAGCTGCTATTAGGGCCTATCTAGTGGCGATAGGGGTGGTGAGGCGGCAATACTTCACCACCCTTATTGCCTCCGCTGATAATCGCCCAGCCGCCCTGTTCCGGGTAACCAGGTCCCTCCTTGGTAGGGGGGGATCGGTGCCCGGTTGGCAGGGTTCGGCTGAGGACTTTGCTGACCATCTGGTGGAGAAAATCGATCGGATTCGTTCAGGATTGAATCCTGGCGTGGATGGGGAGGGTCGGGGAGGTGCCGGAGCATTGTCTTGCTGTACGATCTGGGATCAGTTCGATCCTGTTGTCCCTGATGAAGTGGACAGGCTCCTTGCAGCTGTTCGTGCCACTACATGTCCTTTGGACCCCTGTCCCACTTGGTTGGTGAAAGCCTCCAAGGAGGTAACAGGTGGCTGGATAGGGGGGATAATAAATGCCTCTTTACGGGAGGGGGTATTTCCTGCACAGCTAAAACATGCTTTGGTGCGCCCCCTCCTGAAGAAAATGTCCCTCGACCCAGCTGTCCTTAACAACTACAGGCCAGTTTCCAACCTGCCCTTTTTGGGTAAGGTTTTGGAAAAGGCGGTGGCGCGTCAGCTGCAGAGTGTCCTGGAGGAAGCGGATTATCTAGACCCCTTTCAATCAGGGTTCAGGCCCGGATATGGAACGGAGACGGCATTGGTCGCACTGATGGATGATCTCTGGCGGGAGCGGGACGGGGGTTGTCCATCCGTCCTTGCTCTTCTTGACCTCTCAGCGGCTTTTGATACCGTCGACCACGGTATCCTTCTGGAACGGCTCGAAGGACTGGGGATCCAGGGCACTGTGTTGTCCTGGTTTTCCTCATTTCTGGAGGGCCGTACCCAGTCGGTATGGTTAGAGAGTGAGAGGTCCAGCCCTAGGCCCCTCAAATATGGGGTGCCTCAGGGCTCTGTGCTCTCTCCTCTCTTATTTAACATCTACATGAAGCCGCTGGGTGAGATCATTCGTTCCCACGGGGTGCGGTACCATCAGTACGCGGATGATACACAGTTGTACATCTCGGCCCGTGGGGACCCCAGTGATGCTGTTGAAATCCTATCCGGATGCCTAGAGGCCATTGGGGTCTGGATGGGGGCCAATGGGCTTCGGCTGAATCCCAGCAAGACAGAGTGGCTGTGGATAAGGGGCCCCGCGTTATCCAGGGAGTTACCATCTTTGGTACTGGATGGGGCTGTTCTGCCCCAGACAGACCCAGTGCGCAACTTGGGGGTTCTTCTGGACTCGCGGCTGCTGCTGGAAGAACAAGTGGCGGCTGTGGCCAGGAGGGCTTTTGCCCAACTTCGGGTGATTCGCCAATTGCGCACACTCCTGGACCGGGGCTCCTTGCTTATGGTCACCCATGCTCTGGTTACTTCCCGACTAGACTATTGTAATGCGCTCTACATGGGGCTGCCCTTGACGACCATTCGGAGGCTGCAGCTGGTCCAGAATGCGGCGGCCCGGGTGGTGATGGGGTGTGGGCGATATGCCCATGTCTCTCCCCTACTTCGGGAGCTGCACTGGTTACCAGTTTGTCTCCGGGTGCAATTTAAGGTGCTGGTTTTGACCTTTAAAGCCCTACATGGCAGGGGGCCGGGATACCTTAGAGACCGCATCGTCCCAAGAGTGTCTGCCCGTCCAACCAGAGCGGACAGGAGGGGTTCTCTAGTGGTGCCACCGACTAGGGATGCACATTTGTCTAGCACCCGAAGGAGGGCCTTCTCCGTGTCCGCACCAACTCTCTGGAACCTCCTGCCAATAGACCTAAGACTCCAAAGTGAACTGCTGCCCTTCAGGAAAGGAGTGAAGACCTGGCTGGCAGGGCAGGTGTGGGGCCCGAATGGGACTATGGTGCCCGCCTGCTGGCTTGTATAAGAACTTTCTCTTCCTCCTTTGTATAGTGGATGGGATGGGTGGGTGGGACATGGGGTTTTTTAAAGGGGGTGGGTTGGGGGTTTTTTTTATAATTATTTTTTATAATTGTTTTTATGTCTTTTGTGAATTGTTGTGATGCCGCCCTGAGTCGGGTTCTGCCTGAGCGGGCGGCATATACAAATTTGACTAATAAATAAATAAATAAATAAATAAATCCCATACTGCAGTTTAAGAGCTTTGGGCAGTTGGCAGTGGGGTGTTGCCTTTCTCTTTGGTAACACTGGGCATGTAGTGCAGAGTGATAACTGGCATGGGGAGTCTAGGGTGGGTTACGGAGTACCATCAATGGAATTGGAAGATTTGGTCAAATGGAAGAGTGTCACTGTAAAAGTTAATTGGACATCACAACCAGTGGCCACGTGAATGGCACTCCAGAAGAAGTATGGCTGACCAGAGCCCCCTAAATTTATCTGTCTGCACTATGTGAGACCCCTCCACACCTCAGGGAGGTAAGAGTTGGTTTGAGGTTGTTGTTTACACAATTTAACAGTTAAGTTAATAAATTGTGGCCCTAGCTGATTCCAATGATGTGTCCGACTCTTTATTCTGGGGTGGGGAGGCAAGGAGGATGGATATTAATAATTGCATGGCATCAAATCAATTCTAACTTACAGTGAACATTTCTAGAGTCTTCTAGGCACAAAGTTCTCAGAAGTAATGTACCATTCCTTTCTTTTGGGACTCCCCTGGGGCTGTCCAGCCTTTCTAAGGCCACACAAGCTGGATTTTTCAAAGGATGTACCTGTATAGTGCATATTCAAGCTTCCTAAGTCATTGAGCTATTCTGCCAGACACACACACACACACACACACTTTTTGGTAGATTCTAAATAAGCACGTAAAAGTAGAGTAGTGTTTCTGGGTTCTTTTCCTTCTTTTTAGGAAGAAGAGTGTAATAATGACCCATATGTTGGTGTAAAGTGTTAGCAGTCTCTTCTTCTTTCCCTTTATCCACACTTTTGCTTCATATGCAGCACATTCAAGGGAGAGCATAGCAGAGTAAGTGCGAAAAAACATGAAAAAACACAGTTCCCTCTTTGAAGTTTATGTGCAACTGAAATCAAAGCCATGGAGTATAATAATGCTCTCATTTAATTAAGAAAGGGGTTGCATTGTTTATTTAGTTATTTTCTGCACTCCTGCTACACACCACTTAAGCAATCACATATGACAGAGTGTACAATTATTCTGGAAAGAAAAACCTGCTTGCTAAGCCTGTATTCGTCTCATGCTTTCAGCTGCCCTAAACATGCAATTATTATGCTCGTTGTGTCTGGAGGATAAGTATCAGAAGTATGCTATTTATACAAACAAGAAGGAAGCCATATATATCCATTATCAGATTAAGCTAGTGATATGTATTTTTTGAAAATGTTTTCATTTTTATCTCAGCATTGTAATTATCGACTAGTGGATTTTTTCGGTACATGAAATAATTCATGTTTTCCTAAACAATAATTCATAACTCATGCACATGCTTAACTTTCCACATTTTATGTGCTTTTAAAATGCAACAATCTGCATACAGTGTTTGCAAACAGTCTCACTGCAGTGTGTGAACATCACCCTTAGAGATTCTCAACCCAACCCCAAACCTTAAAAACAATGTATTATGAGATGGGAGAAATCCACGAGTTATCATGCACATCCTAATTCTTGTCTGAATTCAGGAGGTGAAGAGTAGAGAGCAGGATGAGATTTAAATTGAATGTGAGCTAGAGAAGTGTGTTTGAGAAACACTGACAAAATTGGACAGGTGTGATTCTTAAAGAACCATAGTGAGAAAAGCATGTTTGAGGGGTTTTGAAGGTGAAAGGAGCTGTGACAGAGCTCAGGGACAGCTTAAAGTAAAAACAAATTTAATAGTCATAAAAAGAAATGTCAACATCTAAACTCAGTGGCTATAATTGTATTGCTGAGCAATGGACTGAAACTCAAGAGACCTACTAGGTTTAAACCTCTGCTTGTCTTTAAAAATTCAGGGGAGAGGAAAGAAGTGGAAAAAATCACTCCTTAAATATGTCTCTTACCTTGGCAAGTGACCACTATAGGTCAGTTCTGATTTGATGGCACATAACACAGTTAAGGGGAAACTAAGTCTTGGTGGCATATTGCCATATATTAGGAAGGTACAGTACTTTTTGTGTCCTTGGGCACATGTAGGTAAAGGTAAAGGTAAAGGTTTCCCTTGCTTGAAAGCCAGTCGTATCCGACTCTAGGGTTCAGTGCTCATCTATGTTTCAAAGCCAAAGAGAGAGCACTGTCTGCTTCTGAAGACATTTCCGTCGTCATGTGGCAGGCATGACTAGACACTGGAGCGCACAGAACACTGTTACCTTCACACCGAAGTGGTCCCTATTTATCTACTTGCAATTTCTTGCTTTCGAACAGCTAGCTTGGCAGGAGTTGGGACAAAGATGGGAGATCATTCCGTCCTGCAGTACTTGGGAATCGAACTGTTGACCTTCCGCCTCCCAGTCAGCATCTAAGCCACTTGAGCCACTGCAGTTCCTGGCACATGTAAGGGTAGTATAATTTATTATCTTGTTTTATCCTAGTAAATACATTTTTATATTTTGAGTCATTGTGTTACATTAACTCCTGGCTTTTGGAGATATGTAGATTGTTGTCATGCTGCTACCAAGAAGCAGGAAACACAAACAGACATGGCTTTCATGGGATTCCCTAATTTCTGTGGCAACTTTGGAGCGGTGAAGCCAGGAAACAAATCGGGACAAAGGAGCCTTGGGAAATAAGAAGTGGTCACTAGAGTAAGCAGGGGAAACTCAGCTGCAGGGGGGCCTTAGCAGGGCTTTCTCCTCTAACTCTTTATTGGGCAGGGATTTATACCCCCAAACTTGATCTCCAGTCAGGATTTTATGTTACAGCACTACAGTACTTCATCTGAGACACTGTTGTTCCGGTTTATTGCCTATGTGTTGGCTCTCAAAGGGGTTTGCTCCCTGCTGTGGACTAGGCACTAAGCTTTCAGAAAGTTATGTACTCTCTGAAACACTGGCAGAGTCAGAAAGATGTGCTTCTTAATAAACTGTAGCCACATCAGATTATTTTGACATTGCTAATCTTGTATTCTCATAACAATAACATTATGTCATTAAATCTTAATGATTTTTTCTTAGGTTTATCTTCTAATAAATGTTGTTACTGGCCATAGGAGAATTAAACCAGCCAACATTGTGGATTCTTTTTAAAATCAGAAAGAAGCAGACTCATTAAGCGAGACTACTCTTCCAATTTGTTGATGAAGTTAATACTACTAAATGTGGAGTTGTTATGTTATATGCTATCAAGTTGGAACTGATTTATGGTTACCCTAACAAAGGTTTCGAGGTAAGCAATTTGAGGAGTGATTTTTACCAGTCTCGCTCTCCCAGTCAGTTTCCATGGCTGAACAGGGATTAGAACCCAGACCTCCTGAATGCTGAATGGTCACTCTGTTCACCACACCACACTGGGTATCCAAATGTGGAACTTAGCCCTTGCAATTAAATGGATGTGTGTGGAGAGGGCTAAAATGAGATAAAAGGTCCTCTTTCCCTCAGTGAACTTCAAACTCACAGAATGGAAGCGTGGCGCCAAAATGGCCGCCGCGCTCTTTGCGCCCCCCCGGATGAAACCATCCGGGTAGTTAGGGGCGTGGCCAGCACCCTAATAAAAGGGCTGGCCATGAGGCAGCTGTGCTGCCATTTTGGCGAAGCGACGGAGCGGAGAAGTTTTTTCTCCTTACCTCCGTCGCTCGTGTCCTCTTGGGGGAAGCCTTTTCGGGCAGCTTTCTCTTGTTTTAGGCTTCCTAGCTATCTTAGCCATGCCCTCAAAGAAGAAGGCAGCCGCGAACGTGGCTCGATCGGCGCGGAGGCGTCAGCCAGGTCAGAGGACCGCGACTGCGCCCGTTCCGCAGCCACCTTTAGAGGAGCCCACCGGGAACGGTGGGATGGGATCGGTAGCTCCTTGGCCTGATGCGCGGTGCGCGCAGGCTGCCCCGGACGAGGCCTCGGACGAGGCCCGCAAATGACGACCACGGCCCCTGCATGGTCCGTGCGGCTGGGCCATCTTGCCTGGGCGCGCAGTTTCCCTTGGGGGGTGCGAGCCACGGAGGGTGGTTGGGTTCTCTGCCTGGGCAGGGCATGCCCACAGCTCCCCAAGGGCCGAGCATGGGCTCTTGGCCTTATCTGGCCCCGGGGGCGCAGGGACCTGGACAGGTACCCTTGACTTATGGGCCGGTTACCCATTTGCCTCCTGTTGGGGCCGGGGCCTATGTCGACGTGGAGGCCTTTCTTGCTCGGGTAGCGGCCCTTGAAGCGTCCTTGGCGAGGGCCAACCAAACAGGGGTGTCTTTAGGATTCCAGGTGCCCCCTTTGGCCGCCGAACAATCGCCGGCGATGGGTCGGGTTGAGCCGCCCGAGGCGCGTGGGCCAGTGGCGGCCTCTGCCTCGCAGCTCCCCACTCAACTGGTGCAGCAGTCTGGTGCTGGTATGGCCCCGTCGACGAGCTCAGCTTCGGTCGTGAGCTCCGACGCCCCCAGCGGGCCGGAACCCCCAGTGGGGGCGGCCCGTGGGGGTGCATCGGGTGAGTATGCAGTTCAAGTTAATGCACCCACACAACTGACTTCCTTGGGGGGGGCGGTCCAATGGCCGTGGCCTCGCTCGGGTGGCCCGGCGGTCCAATTGCCCCCGGCCCACCCGGCGACTTTCCCCTTGACACAGGGCCAGGGCCGGGGTGGTGCCCCCTATGTGCTAGGCAATGTGTTGGGGATCCCCGGGATGGCTCAGGCCCCCTTTGCTTTGCCCGCAGTTCCCTCTGTCCCGGTGTCGGCTTTGCCAACAGCAGGGTATTCCTTGCCCCTTGGGGACCATCTGGCCCAGTCCACCAAGGAAAAGATTTGGATGGGCGAGTATGTAGATATCTTCTCCCTTCTAAATAGAGAACCGACCAAGGAAGAGAGGGAAGGGCTGGACGAGAAGGATAAGGAGCAGGCGCGTCATCGTAAGCCGCCACGTACGTGGGCAAATTGGTTGCCAGCCTACCTGATTTACATGACCGTTTACGTCAGGGCTAGGCCGGATTTGGCCATCCCTATGGTCCAGTATCTGGACAACATTTACCGGGCTATGGTTGACTTCCCGGGTCCGTCGTGGCTGGCTTACGACGAAGAATTCCGCATGAGGATTCCACTGCACCCAGAGATGAGGTGGGATGAACCCTGCCAGAAGCTGTGGCTTCTGTATATGACCCCCACGCGCCCGGCGCCTGGGGAGAGATACCATTGTGGACATGCGGTCCAACGAGCGGCCCCGGCATAGGCACCCCGCCAAGTGGCGGGGCAGGGGGTTCCAGCCCGCTTGCTGTGCTGGACCTTCTCGTCCACCGGTTCTTGCAACAAGAAAAATTGCAAGTACAAGCACGAGTGCCCCTCTTGTTCTGGCCCCCATGCTGCCTCCGCCTGTCCCAGGCCGGGAGGATATAGGGGCAGGGGTAGGGGCGGACAAGGGGCAGGTAGGACTGCCACGGAGGGAGCGGGTTCACCGAAAGGCGCCCTCCCCAATTAATGTCAACATGCTGGAGCATTGGCTCGCATTGTACCCGAAGAGAGCGGACGCTGTGTACCTCCTTCAGGGTTTTCAACTGGGTTTTCGTATTCCTTTCACGGGGGATAGGTCACCACAGGATGCACCCAACCTTTTGTCACTTAGAGGAAGGGAGGAGGTGGCTGCCGCCAGCATTAATAAGGAGATTGCGGCAGGCAGGGTCGCTGGCCCTTTCCCCGCGCCCCGGTTCCCCAACCTTAAAGTGTCTCCTCTAGGACTGGTGCCCAAAAAGTCCCCGGGTGAGTTCCGCCTGATTCATCATTTGTCCTACCCAGCCGGCCACTCGGTCAATGATGCTATCCCTGATGACCTTTGTTCTGTCAGGTATACATCCTTTGACCAGGCATTGCGCATGGTGTGCTCATGTGGCCCGGGTGCACTGTTGGCTAAGTGTGACATTAAGTCGGCTTTTCGCCTCCTGCCGGTGCACCCGGGTGACTTTGAGTTGCTGGGTTTCAAATTCCGGGGCAAATATTATTTTGACAAAGCCATGCCATTCGGCTGTTCCATATCCTGCTCGGCTTTCGAGCGTTTCAGTACTTTCCTGCAGTGGGCATTTGTCCAGAGGTCAGGGTCTCGGTCTGTAGCCCATTACCTGGATGACTTTTTATTCGGGGGTGAATGGGGCTGGGACACGTGCACACGTCTCCTCAACACATTTCAGACGCTAATGGAGGAACTTGGTGTCCCTTTAGCGCCCGAAAAGACCGAAGGCCCGTCTAATAAGTTAGTATTCCTGGGGGTGGAAATTGACACAGTAGCGCAGGCGTCCAGGTTGCCCGAAGACAAGGTGTCAAGGATAGTGGCCCTTATATCGGACTTGCTGGCTAAGCGCAAGGCATCCCTTCGGGAACTGCAGGTGCTACATGGTCACCTCAATTTCGCTTGCAGGGTAGTCGCACCGGGCAGGGCGTTTTACTCAGCTAGTCTTCCTGGGGGTGGAGATTGACACAGTAGCGCAGGCTTCTAGGTTACCGGGGGATGAGGTGTCAAGGATAGTGGCCCTCATCTCGGACTTGCTTGCTAAATGCAAGGCATCCCCGCGGGAACTGCAGGTGCTACATGGTCACCTCAATTTCGCTTGCAGGGTAGTCGCACCGGGCAGGGCGTTTGCTCGGTGCTTGTGCGACGCCATGACAGGCTTATCCAGGCCCCACCATAGGGTGAGACTGACCCGGGGTATCAGGGCAGATATGCTTATCTGGCTCTAGTTCCTGAAGGAGTTCAATGGGATGTCATTTTGGAGGTCCGACCTTCTGGCTTCACCTCGTTTCCAGATACAGTCCGATGCCTCTGGATCCCTGGGTTATGGGATGTACTTCAATGGGAAGTGGCCCTATGGTGGGTGGCCGCCAGCCTGGTCGGGCATGGGTCGCCTGCGAGATCTTACGTATCTGGAATTTTTCCCCATCCTGGGGGCTTTGATGCTATGGGGTGCGGAGTGGGCCAACTCGGTGGTTCATTTCTGGTGTGACAATGCGGCCGTTGTCCACATTGTCAACTCACAGACTTCTGAAACACCCAGGGTCATGGACCTGGTGTGCCAGTTTGTATTGCGCAGCCTGCGCCTCAATGTGCTGTTCAGGGCCAGGCATGTCCCGGGGGTCAATAATGATATCGCTGG
The DNA here is from genome assembly GCA_035047345.1 of Bradypodion ventrale. Taxonomy (NCBI): domain Eukaryota; kingdom Metazoa; phylum Chordata; class Lepidosauria; order Squamata; family Chamaeleonidae; genus Bradypodion; species Bradypodion ventrale. The sequence continues at coordinate 283,740,946 of JAWDJE010000002.1, read as the reverse complement.
CACTTTGTCCCACCTGCAGATCTCCCGGTTCCGCGCCTTGGCCCCGGATGCGGAGGAATTTCCCTCGCCACTACCGCAGGAGATATGGACCTTTGGCAAGGAGAGGTGAACCGGGCGATCGGCATGTCACTGGCGCCACGCACGCATAAGGCGTATCACCACGCGTTGGTTTCCTTTCGGACCTTTTGTACCCAATCTCGCCTGCCAGATACCTGGCCGATCCCAGTGGCCCACATCCTCCGTTTCATTGTTTACCTGCACGCCCAGGGCCTGGCACCCTGCACCATAGCATCTAGGCTATAAGCACTGGCTTTTATGGCCAAGGTGGGAGGTCATGCGGACAGTACCGCTGATTTCCGTGTGAGACATGTTTTGGAGGGGTGGGTGCGGGAACGTGGGCGTTGCCTGGACGACCGCCACCCAATTTCCCCTGGGGTACTTACCCAACTGGCACGAGGCTGGCATGACCTATGTTTCGATAGGTATGAGGCAGCCCTGTTTCGTGCGGCTACAACGGTGGCCTTTTTTGGAGCGCTCCGCATCAGCGAGCTTGTGATGCTGTCTAAGGCGGATGCAAGTCGTAGGGCACTGGAACTCGAAGATGTCTATGTTTGCAATGATTGGGCTCAGTTGAGGATACGCTCCTCTAAAACAGATCAGCACGGCGTAGGCAGTTGAGTAATACTGCTACGATGTTCCTTGGAAGACATCTGTCCGGTTGGTGCCCTACAGGAGTTTCTTGCACTGTGTGGCACGCACCATGCCCCGTTTTTCTGTCACCAGGGTGGGTCTCCCCTCACTCAACCATTCCTGCAGGATGGGGGCGGTTCCTACTGCGGCTACTTTTGGGTACTCTGGGGCTGAAATACGCCGCATGGGAAGGTGGGGATCACATTGTTTTCAGTTTTTGTGTTCACCCTCTTCAACCGTGAGTGCCAGTTTAGTCACTGCAATGTTTCTCACCCCCCCTTTTTTTTCCTTGACAGCCCCTGGGTGTCGTTTTACACCGGTGACAGTAGGGCTGGTGGGCCATTGCCACGTGCACAGGGCAGCGCGTTACGCTGCACAGGGCAGCGCGTTACGCTGCACAGGGCAGCGCGTTACGCTGCGGCGACAGAGTGGGACCCAGACTGGGACTGGGTGCACCCGCACATCTCAGGTGGTGTGGTAAGCGCGGCATGTTATGGCGGGAACTGTTGCCATTCCTTTTCTACATCAGGGATGCTGACTCGCCTGATGTCCTGGTTATTCACCTTGGGGGCAATGGTTTCGGACAGGTCACTGGCCTATCGCGGAAGCTTGCGATTTGCAGTCACCTGGCCTACTCACATTATGTGTGGCCTGCCACACCCCTCATTTGGTCGGACATGATACCGCAGTACGCTTACAGGGGAGCGTTTGGCCTCCAGGCGCTTGACCGGGCTCGTCGCTCCAGGGCTATTGTCCGGTTCCTTTTTGTCAAGGGTTGGGGATGCGTCATTCGCCTCCCCGCCATCAGTCTGCAAAATTATGAGCTTTATTCAGGGGAGGGGGCCCATCTGTCGCGAGGAGGTATGGACCTCCTGCTGAGTGATTGGCGAGCAGGCCTGTCGACCGAGCTGACGGTCTTGGGGGGGGCGTCGAGCCTTTATTGAAGCCTCTCCGGGTGGCGGGTAGCACTGGTAAGGTAAACATTTATGACCCATAGGTATCCGGCAGGTTCGCAATTGACTGGACAACACTAGATAGGCATAAGTTGTTTAAACGTTGTCCGGTCAACGACAAACCAGGCGAGGGGGTGATGGTTACCACTAGACAGCTGGAATCACCCCCTGATTTTACGGATACACGTCAGAGGGTGGGGTCATTAGGTAGATATTGACTACGGTCAACAATTTGTTTGTTGTCAACAAACAAATTGATACAAATAGATACATTGTAACAATTGCCGTTGGCAATTTTGGGTGGTACCTTACCAGTGTTACTTCGGCCTGCTTGCCTTAGGAATTATGATTGGTTGTTTTACCAATAGAAATTTATAATTCGGACTAGGGCTTGAATCAATAAATGTGGCCCAATGCCGTTATCCACTTTCACTTGTGTCTGAGTCCATCATTGGGGGGGTGCGCCTGCAACAACCTTAATCACTAATAAAGGTAAAGGTTTCCCTTGCTTGAAAGCCAGTCGTATCTGACTCTAGGGTTCAGTGTGCATCTATGTTTCAAAGCCAAAGAGCCAGGGCTGTCTGCTTCTGCAGATGTTTCCGTGGTCATGTGGCAGGTATGACAAGGCACCGGAACGCACAGAATGCTGCTACCTTCCCACCAAAGCAGTCCCTATTTATCTACTTGAAATTTCTTGCTTTCGAACTATATGTCCATATAACATAGAATTGATTGGAGTATGTCACTGTGAGAGTTAAATGCTCAGAAGAGGTTGGAAAAATGACTGTTCTTCTTGTTTAATTTGATAAATCCACCTTGATTATTCAGATTCACAAACTTTCATGGTTTCATCAACCTTCACCCATTATTCCACTCTGCATCTTTGAGAACCATTCATTTTGGCCCCCACCCCCCACATGAGAATCCTAGGTCATCTAGAAAAGATATTAGTAAAGACAATGTTAAAAAACCAGGCAGGGGAGAATGTGGACCAAAAACCAAACAAGGTTAGGCTCTACCAGGACATTTCAAACAGAGAGTTTCTAAGTGAAGGTCCATAATCATGAGCTCAGAGAGATAGGGAAGCGTCCAAAAAGGGAGAACAGAAGGAACAGTGAAAGCAATCTAAGTCATAAAATCCACCAAACAAGATTTAGCTCTCTTAATTTCTTCTAAGGAGTTCGTTACAGTGTTGAAATAAACCAGGAGCTGGTTTTGTATTTTTTTGAAGTCGATATGAAGTTGACTGTAGCATCAAAAAACAAATCATCTTTAAAAAATTAGGAAAAGTGAAAAACACAATCCTAAGGATTCTTTAGTGAAGGATATGACAAGGTAGTCTAAATTCAATAGCTTGTTGCTCAGGCAGAATATTACAGTGCAGTAGTAAGCCAGATGATGAAGTAGCAAAAGAGAGAAGCCAGGGTTTATATAAAGCAGAATTAGAAATCAGAAAGACAGATTCCTAGGGAAACTATGTCCTGTTTCATCTTTGTCAAGGAGCACTACATAAAAGTTTTGTATTGGCCTTGACATAGTACATCACCCAAATCTCATATGCCAAATTGTGACAGGAAGGAGAAATGCTGATAGAAGGAAGACACAGGCTACAGAGGAAGGAGCTCTACAGGCCACACTTAAAAACAAATATAAAATCTTAAATGTCTGTTTTGTCTTCCTCATCTTAAAGTAAACAATTCAGAATAAATATTGCTATATGGTTTGATTTTTACTGTGATGATGACTTTTGATGTTTTTTTGTAATCATACTGATATTTAATTGTTTTGTGTTTGGTTGATTTGGCACAACAAATATATTATTTTATAAAGAAAATAAGCCTTACTGGATGTTGCTACTGATTTCCTTCACAATCAGTTCTGATCCTTTCAGCAATGGATCTGTGTCCTCATATTTATTATTAGAACACTCTATTTTGGTATAGTTCCATGCATGGATTCTATATTTTCCTATGAGAAATGAAAATTAAAACACTATCTGTGGGGTGGGGTCCAGAGCTCATGTATAAATATTTATTTATTATATCCCCCAACTTATATATTTTTTAAAAAAATGTTTTACTCCTCCCCTTTGAATTAAAAGGGACACAGATAATTTAAAACAAATTTTCTTATTTTGGAACATTGTTTTAAAAAAGGGGCAGGGTGTTGTGAGCCACAAACCATAATATCTTGTGCAAAAATGCTGTATTTTACACTAAATGTATTTTTTTAGTACACACTTGGAAATTATTTTAAACAAAATGCAAATTATCTGGTGCAAAATGTCATATATGCCCTGGTTTTTAGCCTCATCCAAGATGGAGATTTCAATCCATGGGAGACCCTTTCTAATATACCAAAGAGATTGGAATGTGTAAATATGCCGGCCTCGTGGGTTGGAAGAGATGGAGCATAATGTGTGATGGACATGTTATACTGTATGGTCTGGATTCCTTTAGGAGAATCCTTTAGATCAGTGATGGGCAGTCTTGGCCCTCCAGCTGTTCTTGAACTTCAATTCCCAGAGGCCCTGATCAGCAGGAGTGCTGATTTGGGCTTCTAGGAATTGAAGTTCAAGAACAGCTGGAGGGCCAAGACTGCCCATCACTGCTTTAGATCCAGATCAGGAGTGAGAAGGCAAGCTTAAAAAGCCTGGACTGTTAAGCCAGAAGAGCAGGCAGTATCAGGTAGGATCCCATCACGAGGAGGCTAAGGTGCTACTTTTGAGTAAGAGGATTCTGACACAAAATGCTTTTGCCCCCCTCTCCCCCCAAAACCCCCACAAATCTTCTCTGTTTTGCTAATGCTGCTTTTGATAAGCAAACATGCTGGTTCATGCAGCTGACAATTCTTTACATAAGGATATGTCAGTACACTAGACAAGGACAGTTGTGATTTCAGACTCCCCCCTCCCCCCCTCATTGGTTAGATCCCAACTTCTTAAATAAAAGGCCACAATGCCGTTATCCACAAAATAAAATGCATTGCTTCCTCTTCCCATCACATTTCTCTTTCTTTCTTTCTTTCTGCCTGCCTGCCTGCCTCCCTCCTCCTCCAGTAGATCACATTAAGATGTCCAATACACTGTCTAGTCCTGGTCAATTGGATCAGCTTCAATTGGTAATGCCTGAGGACATTGACAAGCCACTTGAATGCTGCAAAGCCACCACTTCACTTGTAAATCCTTGGTCTTTGTGGCTACTAAAATCTGTCCATTTCAGAATGGTAGAATGCATCCACAGATGAATCCAGTAATTGTCAATTCATTCATAGGTAAATATGATTGTTCTGTAACAACTACAGCTAATTACAAATGCATGCCAATAGCCACCAAAGAGTTGTGACAATGTTTAGTAAGCTACACTTCCAAAGTTGTAAGGCAACAAGGAGGAATGCAATAAAAACACAACCATTCTTCTTGAATGTACTGGTCTGGATAGTTTTACACTTTGCAAAAGGTGAAGAATAAAATGCTACATTTAGAATAAGCAAATGTACAACACATTTATAATGGCCTCCTCTACACCATAAACAAATGCAGCCTTTAATCAGTTCAGGCAGATAGCAAATACTGTAATTCTCAACTTTCTCCATAATTAGCTTTGCACATGTGCTTTCATATAGTCAAATGGCAAAGCAGTTGAACTACACTTGCAAGTATGGGTAAGATCCCATTTAAGATCCCCATTAGTACAAGAACATCTGCATTTTTTTCTGACTCTATTTCATAATTGGGCATATCCAGATCAATTAGTGACAGCAAATTATCAGGCTCAATTTGCATAACATATGATTGGACCCTTGCTACACTTTGTGCAGCAAAAAACATAAAATCAAGAAGCAATGCTACAAGAATGCCACCATGTACAGCACATTATGCTTTATAGACATCCTCACTCTGCTTCTCTCCACCTTAGCTATCCCATTTCCTCATGTTTAATGATCTGAGTCAGATTGCAGTTCCAGATGCAAGACACAGATAAATATATGCAACACTTTTTTGTTTAAAAAAGGATGGGTAAAAAAAAAATCACAGGGCTGCACTCACATAAAGGAGCTTGTGTGCAATAACAGATTCTCTGCAGATTTCAACCGAGACATTCTTCAATCAGAATTGAAAACCTTTTCTCTTCTTTTTAATCTCTCCTTAACATTTCTCAGAGGAAAACAACATAGCTTGAACATGAACTGTATAATTGGAGTGTACAGTATTCACTTTTAATAAAGAAGTTTAAATATATGCTTTACATTCCTAGGCAAGGGACTGATATAAGAAGCAAACCATCTAGGACACATTACAGCTACTGTTGGAACAGAATCTATTTGTTTGAATTAGAGAAATCAAATATGAGTCTCTCCAAAGTCATATAATACTGTTAAATATATTGTAGCCTAGAATATTTCAGTATCAATTTGCTTGTACAATATTTTCTTACAGAGTTTAGTGTAATGCAGGGATTTCAGAGAACTGGAAAAGAAAAACTCAGAATGACAAATAAAACATTTTAGTTGATGGTGTTATAGTTGGCAGTGGGCTCTTACAGAGAAGGTTATAGCCTAATTATTGGCATAGTAAGTTTTGATTGCAGAAGGATCTTATTCAATCAATAAATCCTCCATCTGCACTCTGAACCTAGTAAAGTACCAGCAACAAATATATTATATGAGAATGTTGATCTGTGTGCTGCCTTCAATTCTTCCTTCTTTGCATCTACTTACAATTTAGTTCAGGCACATGGAATTTTTTGTTCCCCAGTTATTTTGACAGATGATGATGATGAGGAAATATAGGTGGTGTAACCCAACAACCTGAGGATGGTTCTTCACCCATGAGTCATGCTAGGGAATATGTCTATGAATGCAATCCTGTGAACGTTTGTTGTACATAAACTTGAAAGGCATAGTACTAGAAGAAAGTATCAATGACTTGAAACAATTCCTGATGAAAGTGAAAGAAGAAAGTGCAAAAGCAGGAGTGAATCCGATATGAATATGACAAAAGTTCTGTCTGTAGAAGTATTATGTAACTTCAATGTTGACAATGAAAAAATTGAAATTTTTAATAATTTTGTATATCTTAATTGAATTGTCAGTCCAAATGGAGACATGAAATCAGAAGGCTGTCATCAGGGCTCCCAGCACCACCCACCCCTGCAGGCCGGTTCAGGATAGCCCAGGGCCTGATACCGGTCTGTGGCCCAGTGGTTGGGGACCCCCTGTTCTAGGAGATAGCTATCTTGCTTTTCTACCAGATAAGGTCATTAAAAAGAATACAGAAGTGTCAGACAAAGGTGACTAATTTTTGTTTTCACTTCTCATAGTTTATTATAGGCTGAGAAAAATATATAAAATAATGCACGATGTAATGTATCATGTAATATATCATAAAGAGAAAGGGAAAGAAAGTCCTCATGTTACTATGTAGGAATTATTTCTATCAGAACATCTGGTGGATAGAGTTATAAAACATCATTACAAAGTATCAGTTGTACATCTCGGCCTGTGGTGATCCCAGCGATGCTATTGAAGTCCTGTCTGGGTGTCTGAAAGCTGTGGGGGTCTGAAGGGGGCCAATGGGCTACAACTGAATCCCAGCAAGATGGAGTGGATATGGATTGGAGGACCTGGATTGCCCAGGGAATTACCATCTTTGGTTTTGGATGGGGCGGTTTTGCCCCAGACAAACCCGGTGCGCAACTTGGGGGTCGTTCTGGACTCGTGGCTGCTGCTAGAAGAACAGGTGGCAGCTGTAGCAAGGAGGACTTTCGCACAGCTGCGATTAATTCACCAGTTGCGCCCATTCCTGGACAGGGACACCCTGGTCTTGGTCACTCATGCTCTGGTCACCTCCAGACTAGATTATTGTAATGCGCTCTACATGGGGCTGCCCTTGATGACCATTCGGAGGCTACAGCTGGTCCAGAATGTGGCAGCCCGGGTGGTGATGGGGTGTGGACGTTATGCCCATGCCTCGTCACTGCTTCAGGAGCTGCACTGGTTACCAGTTTACCTCCAGGTGCAATTCAAAGTGCTGGTTTTGACCTTTAAAGCCCTACATGACAGTGGGCCAGGTTACCTAAGAGACCGCATCACCCAAAGGACGTCTGTCCATCCAACCAGGGTGGACTGGAGGGGCTCTCTTATTGTACCATCTGCTTGAGGGGCTCGCCTCTCTAACACAAGGAGGAGGGCCTTCTCCATGTCCGCACCGGCTCTCTGGAACCTCCTACCAACAGAGCTACGTTTCCAGATGGAATTGCTGCCTTTCAGAAAAGAACTTAAAACCTGGCTGGCAGGCCAAGTATGGGCTGGTATAGTGTAACTCCTGCCACCTCAGTCCCTGCACCCATTTTTAGAGGGAGGCTAGTTTTTTATGCAGTTTTTAATTATGTTTTTATTGTGATTGTGAACTGCCCTGAGTTGGTCTTGGCCAAGTGGGCGGTATAGAAATTGAAATAATAAATAAATAAATAAATCAGCCCAGCTGAATCTACTAAGTGGGTGACTGAGCAGAATATCATGTATAAATTAGGGCTTCTCAGTAGCCACCTTGGCTTCATGCCAAAACGTTTTATGCCTAAAACCCTGCTATGCCAAATGCTGTATGCCAGAACTACTTTATGCCATAGGTTTCGTGCCATTGCATCATGGCATACTGAATGGATGCTAGCTGGACTGCCAGCTAGTTTACTGCCTTATGGACTTCACTGTTTTACCTGGAGTGAAAGCTGCTGGCTTTGCTGAAACTCAACTGAAGGAACAAGCCAGGACAAAAAGGGCTTTGCCCAACCTACAGCCAGCCTGGAGAAGGCTGGAGTTGCAGTGAGTACTTTTACTGTGTCTCAGGACTTAAAGTACTGCTCGCAATGACTTACAGACTGTTTACCTGCTTTACATTCTCAGAGAGGAATCTGTTGTTTATGTTATCTTTATGAACTATTCTGCTGAGTAAAAGCTTTTTCTGTTTGCACCATTACTCCGCATCACTGCTTGTTATTGTCTGGGAGAGAGAGATAAAACTACACAGGCACCGCTGCTGCTGCCAAAAGCTAACTGCTTAACTCTGCACAATTCGAACCCAGACCACAACCAATAACATATCCTTTAACAGAGGTGTCTGCTAGTAAACAGAATATTTAAACAACATGAGAGTATATAAAAGGACAAAGGGACCAACAGGTTAGATCAAAGAGGTGGCAGACAGATGAGAGGAGGAGACACACATAGACCACCGCTCCAATGACAGCGCCCTGAGCTGTCATGTAGGGTAGAAGCACTGGGCTTCTATCCAGAAGAAAGCCTAGCATATCAACAATCAAACTTCATTTAGATAAAGTAGGCAAGGTGAGTATTTTAAAGTGAACCTTTTCCCTGTGTTCTTTAAATCATTCTTAAAGAGCTAAGGAATGCTTTATATTTTTAACTTTTTACTTTTAAGAGTTTGTATACCTTAAAAAAAGATTTTCATTATTAAAGAAGTATAACTTTTGACCAGATTTAAGGTGCTGTTTAAATAGTATACTCTTGCATGTAATGCAATTGCTCTTTTAATTGTAAACATTATTTCTTGTACATTTAGAATTGCATTTTGGGTTCTTATTTTTATGTTCTTTTTATGATCCTTCAACTCAATTACCTGCAATGTCTTTGCATTTATTTTGGAATATTTTGAGAATTTTAATGTTTAGCAAATAGTTAATAAAAGCTTGTAGAATAGAATAAGTTGGATTGTTTGCCATTATTGCAATACTGAGACCTAAGGCCGCACATCATCCTTCAAGCTGTAAACCCCACTGAAGGCATTTCTTTTATTATTATTATTATTATTATTATTATTATTATTATTATTATTATTATTATTATTATTATTATTATTATTATTATTATTATTATTATTATTATACTTGTATGCCGCCACACTCGCAGAGCGACTCTGGGCGGCTAACAAAGACAAAATATACAGTTACAATTACAAAATTTACATTATCATAATACAAAACATTTCAACATTATCATCACAAATCATCACAAATGACAGTATCAAAAAACAACATTATAAAAAGCAAAAACAAAAAACCTCGTTTGTGAAATCCCACAACACTCATATGAGAAGTCCCACAGCAGGTCCGACAGCAACAAAACAAAAGTCAAAAAGTCACCACTCTTGTCCTCCTCCTGGCCGGTGGGAAGGGTTGGGGGGGCGCAGTGGTGCAGCAGGCATTTTCAGCCTCCTGTGGCCATGAGGGCTCTTTACCCTGGTTGGTGAGAAGAGTGGGAGGGGGGGCGCAGTGGGCATTTTCAGCCTCCCGTGTCCACGGGGGGGGGGGGGGGGGGCTTTTTATCCTCCTGGCCAGTAGGAAGGGCCAGGGGGCGTGTGGCATCTCTAAAGCTCATTATGGATAATGCATATCTAAGCTCATTAAGTGGTAACTTAATTGATCTTGTCACCTGGGATTGAATTTGGAATTCTAAGTTGTGCATGGTATCTGTTACACAGGAAACCTGTTGAATTACTCGTGTCTTATAAATAACTAGTAAGTATCATTCATTGGATTTGCTTTATTATAAAAGATATAGGGTTCTCGCACCAATCCACTTGTAATAGAGGTTTCACAGTTGACACAAAAATCTTAGTGGGGTCATGTCAGAAATTTAAACCTGACAACTTGATGGTATACAGTATAACAAGAAAAAGCCTGAGTTGTTTGTAAATTCTGAGTAGACATATTAAATTATACTAAGGATGCTTTCCTGTATACATTTGTATGTAAATAAATCATGCTTCCATGGGAGTAGGTCTCATTAATGACATAGGCATGCATAGGATTGCACTATAATAGCCCGAAATCCACATTATTTTACCCTTGACTAAATTGTAGACTATCATGGATCCCAATGGGAAACAGGTTTATATTGAGGGCTGTCATACTGATTGCTGTGAGCACTTTGCTGGAATCACTGTTGTCACAAAAGTGACAGGTTAAATTCAGCCATTCCTTTGGCATTTATGTCTTACTGATGACATAGGGAAATGCATTTCCCAAAGCACTGCTTTTTTTCCTTCTTCAGTAAATCATTCAGCATATAAAAGGAAGGTGTTAGCAGGGATCAATACATTTTATTGTTCCAGTAATAAGTACATTAAATATAAATGATCAGTTGAAGATTTCAGTATGCAATTGTCTTATCTGCATTACTCACAAAACTATGAAACAAAACATATAAAATATGTTCCAGGAAAAATCTTGACTCTTAGTATTAAGACCAGCTCAGGACCTAATTTTAGGTCAATGAAATGCCTACCAAAAGCTGGCTGATATACCTTATCCAACTCTGTCCAGCCTCCAACAGCCAGGTTGGTTTCAGAGGTGGTCTAAAGTTTGTTGCCTATGAACACACAGAACTCTGCATATCAGCCACCTCCTTGGTCATTTGAATAGAACCCTAGGGCTGTAATCCTGCACCCATCAGAACTCTCCTTCCCCCTCTGCAAAAAAGGACTGTGCTATAAATCACTCAACTGAATGCAGAATTCCAAAGAAAAGCAAAGAGAGATACAGAGGCCTTCTAAAATGAACAGTGCAAAGTAATAGAGGGAAATAAAAGAAGGGGAGGACTAGAGACCTCTTCAAGAAAATTGGGGGAATTAAGGGAATTTATGGAGCAAAAATGGCCATGATTAAGGAGAAAAATGGTAGGGACCTAACAGATGCAGAAGAGATTAGGAAAAGGCAAGAATACACAGAATAACTCTTCAAAAAAGACTTTAATGTCCCTGACAACCACAATGGTGTGATCATTGACCTCAAACCAGACATCCTGGAGTGTGAAGTCAAGTGGGCCCTAGAAAGTACTACTAACAAGAAAGGCAGTGTATATGATGGTATTCTAGTTGAACTATTTAAAGCCTTAGAAGAAGATGCAATTAAAGTGTTGCACTCAATATGCCAGCAGATTTGGAAAATGCAGCAGTGGCCAGAGGGTTCGAAAAGGTCAGTCTACGTTCCAATTCCAAAGATGGGCAATGCCAAAGAATGCTCAAATTATCATACAATTGAGCTCATCTCACATGCCAGCAATGTCATGCTCAAGATCTTACAAGCTAGGCTTCAGTAGTATGTGGATCAAGAACTTCCAGAAGTACAGGCTGGGTTCCAAAGAGGAAGGGGAATTCAAGACCAAATTGTCCACATTTGCTGGATCATAGAGAAAACAAGGGAGTTCCAGAAAAATGTCTACTCCTGCTTCTGCTTCACTAACTACACCAAAGCCTTTGACTGAGTGGACCACAATAAATTGTGGCAAGTAATTAAAGAGATAGGAGTACCAGGCCATCTCATCTGTCTTCTGATAAATCTGTATGTACACCAAAAAGCAACAGTTAGGACAGTATATGGAACAACTGATTGTTTCATGCATCTTAACAATAGGAGGAAAAGGAGTAAAACAAGGCTGTATATTGTCTCCCTGCTTATTTAACTTATATGCAGAATACATCATGCATAACGCAGGGCTGGATGAAGCATAAACTGGAATTAAGATTGCCAGGAGAAACATCAACATCTTGAGATATGCAGATGATACTACCCTATGGCAGAAAGTGAGGAAGACCTAAAGGACCTCTTGATGAGGGTGAAAGAGCAGAGTAAAAAAATTGGCCTGAAACTCAACATAACCCCCCCCCCCCCCCCCCCCCAAGATCATGGCATCCGGACCAGTGGTGGGCTGCAAAAAAAATTACTTCCACACTGTGGGCATGGCATCATGGGTGTGGCCAGGGGAAAAGCCCTACATTGCATCTGAATTAGGACTACTTTATTTCAAAACTTAGATGGGCATGCCCAGCCAGAATTTCTGCTAACAGTTCTGGTGAACTGGTGTGAACCTGCTGATACCCACCACTGATCCGGACCCATCACTCGCTGGCAAACAGAAGAGGAAGAAATAGAAGCAATAGACTTTACCTTCTTGGGATCTAAGATCACTGCAGATGGTGACTGCAGCAAAGAAATAAAAATACACTTACTTCTTGGGAGGCAAGCTATGACAAACCTAGACTGCATAATAAAAAGTAGAGACATCACCCTGCCAACAAAAGTCCACATAGTTAAAGCAATGGTATTCCCAGTAGTAATGTACAACTGTGTGCTGACCTACACAGGGAGCGTTCTGACAACAGTCTTTCCAAAGAGGATCCGAAGTGCAAGATCTAAAGAGAAAGCCAGGGTCTGGTTACCGGTTTAGTTCAGGACAAGTGTCTAATCCAGGAATGCCCAAACTACAGCCCATAGGCCAGATCTGGTCCCCGATGCCAATTCATCCAGTTTACACAGCCCTCAAACCTTCCTGGAAGCAGAAGTAAAACATGCCCATATGAGGGTGGTGTGGCCCCAATGAATTGGCATCAGGGCCAGATCTGGCCCATGAACCATAGTTTGGGCACCCCTGGTTTAAGCAGATAAACTGTAAATTTAAAATCTATCTCATCTTGTTGCAAAACAGATTGCAAGGCATGTTTTGCTTCCACTTCCTGTGTAAGGAACCACATGACCAGCCTGCTGAACCACATGACTGGCCCACTGAACCATGTGACTGGCCCATGGCCTGAAAAGTTTGGGCATCCCTGGTCTAGTCTAAGGGTTGTCTGGGGGCATCATCAAGTTTAGCAGAGAAGTCAGGGTCTCAGCAGTCAATCACAAGAGGTATCAGGAACACACAGTTGTCAAGCAAGGTGTTGGCCTTTGCACAGAGAAACTGTACCGATGCCTAGCCAGTGTAGCAGACATGCTTAAGAGGCCTCCAAGCTAAGGACTGTCATCTGGGAGCCTTCGCTGGAAGGGAGCCCTGAACATTTTATGACACAGCTGCAAGTCCTTTCGGCACTCTTCTCTGGCTGAGGGATGATTGCTGTCAGAGTCAAGCTCCTGATCTGACAGGTCATCCATCTGGTTAGTCAGATCTGGGCCAGGAGCAGGCTAACATTCCTGATCCACTACATCCTCAGATTCAGATGCAGGCTGGGGAGGCAGAACTGGGCTGGGAATAGGATGCCTCCTGATCTAGGTCATCCTCGTAGTCCAAGGAGGGCTGGATCACGACAGGCTGTGAGAGCTGGACCATAAGGAAGGCTGAGCACAAAAGTATAGATGCCTTTGAACTGTGATGCTGGAGGAGACTTTTGAGAATCCCATGGACTGTGAGGAGATCAAATCAGTCAATCCTGAGGGAAATGATCCCTGACAGTGTACTGGAAGAATAAATATTGAAGCTGAAGCTCAAGTACTTTGGCCACCAGATGAGAAAAGAGTACTCACTTGAGAAGGCCTTGATTCTAGGAAAGATCGAAGGCAAAAGGAGAAGGGGGTGGCAGAGGTGGAATCATTGACGTGATTGGCATAGATCTGCTGTGGAGGATGGCAGATGACAGAGGAGGGTGGTGTGTGGTGGTCCATGGGGTCACAAAGGGTCAGACTTAACTATGCAACTGAACAACAACAATAAATCTATAATTCTTGAGCCAATTTCAAGTGAGGGGTCAGATAAACACAGTATTTGAGTCCAAGTGCAGTTAACTGTGTCAGCATAACAATTTACTTTCTTTTTCAAATTGTAATCAATGGCTTGTAGTAAAGAATTTCCTGTTTACTTTTGTTATAGATAAGGTACTGAACCACTGAAAAAAGTACTGTCAAAGTAGTGCTAGCTCAGCATAAAATGGCTTCAAATAGCTTTTATTTTATTATGTTAAACAGGTTCTCTTCCAGTGCCATTATTGTATAGGAGATGATTACAGAGGTAATAAGCCAATTACCACTTATATTAATTGCTTATGGCAGAAGTATCAGTAATTTATAATTCATGAAGACCTAAGGTTAAAGTTATAAAATTTATATTCATCCTAATAGCTTAATTGACTTTTTTTTCAGAACAGGGGTCCCCAACCTGCAACCCACAAGCCCTTTTGGTGTGGCCCTCCAACCTGCTTGTTTATTGCTATCATCCTCAAGGCATTTTCCTTCAGACCCACACTGTTCTTCCTGACTCAAGCAGCACCATCCACTGGGTTTTTCTTACAAAAAAGCCACAAGAGCAATACAGTCAGATGCCATGTTTATTTTTTTCCCCATCCAAATTAGTAGGTTAATAATTTGGCTACAATTTGATTTAAGATGTGGGCTTCTTTAGGTACTAGATGCACTAATGTGGTCCCCACATCACCAAAGGTTGGGAACCACTGTTTTAGATCACAGGGAGGCCTTTCTACTTCATGAAGCAATTTAGACATTTATACATAGCTTGTATAGATGGAGTATATGACAAAATTAAAATAATATATTGATTTTCCAAGATATTTTTCCACAACTGGGCCAGTTATTCAGGAGGTTACTCTTATCCTCCTTGATCACGATGAGCGGAAGCTTTTCGGTGAGGCTTTTGAACCGCACATTGAACATTCCCATGCCAAGCACAGGGATAGGGCGACCCTGCACATCCCACAGCTCGACCTGCAGAACCCGCAACTTGGGATGGTCGGCTGGGGGAATTCAGAAAAACTCATGCTGAGTGAGGATCGAATACAACAATCCCAAGTCGATTTCCATGTGGCAGCAATGATCCTGGAGACGGACCGCACGAACACTGGAACTGGACCCTGGAGCTTTACCATGACCGGCAATGATTTTGGAGACCTGGATGTCCCAGAACTGGTGAACTTTGTCTTTTGTAGGTTCTTTGGAGACCTGAAACTCTCTGGACAGATGAACTTCATCTTTTGAAGTCTCGTTTGGATGCTGGCGACACATTCTCGCTATGTGTCCCTTTTGACCACACCATTTTATTTCTTAAGGCAGACCATTATTACAAGCTTGTTTTGGTACTTTCTCACTGTATCTGCAATGATTCAAGTATGCTTGTCTGTGTTTATCTCCAGCTGTATATTTTGCAGCATCCTATCTGTGCACTGTAATTCTGGGAGTTTGGCAGATCATGCAGTATGAGACCTGAGTGCTGTACAATGGAGGGAGCTCCCGTCTCTGTCCCAGTTCCTGCCAACCAAGCCGTTCAGAAGCAAGAAATTGGAAGTAGATAAATAGGTACCACTTTGGTGGGAAGTGTAACAGCATTCTGTTGACTTTGGTGTCTAGTCATGCCTGCCACATGACCACAGAAACATCTGCAGACACAACTCTTTGGCTGTAAACAGAGATGAGTGCCACACCCTAGAGTCGGATACAACTGGCTTTCAAGCAAGGGAGATATTTAACTTTACCAAGTCCATTAAATTCACTGACTTTTTCTGGTCATGTGTTCTGATTTTGGACTGCACTATTAATCTTTGATTCTCTTCTCCCAACAATAACTACCCAAACACACTATGCCTTTCAAACTTTTAACCTGTTTTTAAGTAAACTACTGGGATGTATGTAATTACAACTAAAGTACTGTAGTATTTGAATCATCCAGTCCCTGCCCTTTCTCCAGCCACCACCACTACTGACACTGCCACTGGAGAGGATGCAGATGCAGATGTGGACACAGACATGTTTATGGCAGCTGTTGATTTGTTTACGGCAGCCATAAAAGTTTATGACAGCCGCAGATGTGTTTATGGCAGCATTTATGGTGGGGGGACCACCAGTCCAGCCCCCTCAACTATCTAAGGGAGCGTGACCCAGCCCCCAACTTAAAAAGTTTGCCAACCCCTGCTCTAAGCCATCTATGGTTACCACAATGCACCTGCCTAACACTATTTGCAATGCAGTTTAACTGGTTCTGAAATTAGCTTCCATATTTATATTTATATCCATTATGTGAATGAGATGTGGAGATTATACCTTCATGTTTCTTTCCACCTCATACAACTAATGCTGCACCAACAATCAGTAGGAAATTACATGTGATACACATGCATCTATTAGCTTCTCAAAATATTCTGTACTGCCATTTCCTACTTTTACAATCTATATTCTTGTTAGCTTCATCCCCTAGGATAGAAATCTTATCTAATCATAAAAATGTAATATTTCAAGGTGAAAGTTATTCTCCTGTGACACCAACATCTGTTGCTAACAGACTCACTGATCTCATCAGAAACATGTAAAGAATATTTCTCTAATTTGTGACAGCAAATTGTCAGATAGCTGAGATCATGTCCACCTATCTCAGACCAGTCCCAGTCTCCCTCATAATTAAGAAGGTGTTGGAAAACAGACACTGTAAAACTATAAATGGCAAAACAAGCAGACAGTCCTTGCTTATGCAATAAACTATTGTAGAAATATCTCATTTTAAAATGCAGTTCATTTCCCTGGCCATGTAGTATAAATTCCGGCTTGACTATGAACCTTAGTGACCTTGGGCCAGACAGGGTCTCTCCACCAAAACAGGAACTCAGCAAAGATAAATTGGTATAGTCCTGCATACACTTCCAGAACCAGCCAAGAGAAAATATGTGACAACCATATGAGGTTTCCTCACAAAACCATAGAACAGGGATTCTCAACCTGTGGCCCGTGGGCCGAATGCAGCCCGTAGCACCATTTCATGTGTCCCCGCCCATGGCCTCCATCACACCAGGAAGTGCTATGTGGTGGAGGAAGGGCAAAATGTCCATTCAGCCCCCAAAGCTGCCTGTGGGAGTGTGCCATAGAATATTAGTGATTCTAGTTACAGCTATGGCAACTGTAAAGCCAATAACTTTTGGAAGACAATAATTGTTCACCACTGACAGATGATGAAAAGATGCAGAGAGTTCTGATATTTTGCAAAATGGCAATTTATACTGAAAAATAACCAACAACCCTCTACTTCTGTCTTTCACATTGGCAAAGAAGCAGGGCTGTCCCTGCTATTCCACAAGTATGGCAACAGCTTCAGGCAACTGATTCCTGATTTTGTAAAAAGGCAGCATTGTTAAATTTTGATTTTACATTTGTTAGATCTTTTTCATACCAGGGAGAACATTATGGGGAATGTTGTGCCCGAAGCATCAAAATAATATGATTTGAGAGGATACCTATGCATGGTGTAAGTACTGGTGGCTGCTCTGCCTAAGGCAGCAAAATGTTTTGAGTGAGCCCTGCAAAGAAGTTTACAAAGCTGGGTCAATAAAAAGTACTTGGCAATACAAATACAACCTCAAACCACCATTTAACTACATGAAGTACAGCAAAGAGAAGGAAGTCAACATTGCTACCCAAATTTAACTAGTCTGACTTCTGGGCTTTCTTGAGGGGAAGCAGTCGCATACGGGTGACCTACACTAGCATCAAGGTCTTGTGTGGTAAAATCCAAAATCTCCCTCTTCCAGTATGGTGGTTTCCTCCCCTCTCCCGGGGACCCATGTGAAACACGTGGAACCAACGAATTCCCATTTCCCCTTAACCCCAGGGAACATGTTGAAGGGATCCCGGCAAACGCCCTTGGGGGGTAAAGCTGCCGCACCCAACCTGCAGTATCTGCAAAACCTTGTTATTCCTTTCCTTCCCCTCAACTCCCAGGGAACCTGGCATGGGGACACCCCAAAAACGTAGGACAGATTGAAATATCCCATTTCCTTCCCTCAACGAATCCTCCCCCTTCACTGTCAGTTTATTATGATCCCTGTAATGACCCATTAATTCCAAAGAAACTGGTGGTGGCAGCCACCCAATCTGAACCCACAGAGTGACCTTGAACAGAAGGGGAAATTTTAATAACACACACACAATTTCACTCATTGCTTGCAATGAAGTGAACAGCATCAACTTCCATGGTTCGAAGATGTCTGGCAAATCACCACTGGTTACATGTGAATTCAGGGTGCATGTAATTAATACATAGTGCAGCAAAATAGAGGACACCTCAAAAATTGTGAATAGAACACTTTAATCAGTGTTGATTTGTAAGTGCTGACGACTTAATTCATGTTGCCCACAAGAAGCCACACAACAGGATACACATGGTTCTATGTATATGTACTGTATCAATTTTTGGAAAGAGGTTTTGAGACATCTAGAAGACATATCAGGGTAGAAGTACAGTACAGACATTTCTTCTTCTTCTTCCTCAAGTGCTGTATCCATTCCGGATATTGGCTATCATCATGCGATATTCTTTCAGTGCTTAACTCCTCAAGAAAGTTCTCCCGAGAAGACATTCCATACCAGTCTCTCAAGATCTTTAGCCTCAAAGTCCCTCTACGTCCTAGGCCTCTCTTCCCAGAGATTTCCCCTTGCATAGCGAGTTGGAGTATTCTATATTTCAGTGATAGTGAACCTATGGCACGTGTGCCAGAAGGGGCACTCACACCCCTCTCTGTTGGCATGCACACTATTACCACAGCACAAAGTTTGCCCCGTCCCTCTGCCCAGTAGCCCAATGGGATCACTTCTTCCCTCCCCCAGCACAGTTTGTTCCACCCCTCTGCCCAACAGCCCAATGGGAGCACTTCCTCCCTCCCCCATCACAGTTTACCCCACCCCTCTGCCCAGCAGGCCAATGAGAGTGCTTCCTCCTTCCCCAGCACAGAGTTCACCCCACCCCTCTGCCCAGTAGCCCAATGGCAGCACTTCTTCCCTCCCACAGCACAGAGTTCACCATGCCCCTCTGCTCAGCAGACCAATAGGAGTGCTTCCTCCCTCCCCCAGCACAGTTTGCCCCACCACTCTGCCCAGTAGCCCAATAGGAGTGCTTCCTCCCCCCAGCACAGAGTTTGCCCTGTCCCTCTGTTTGTGCACTCGCTCTCTAAAAGGTTTGTCATCACTGCTATATTTCATGTTGTTCCTCATTATATACCCAAGGTATTGGAGCTTTTAAAATGGTCTCAAACAGTTGTTGTTCTTTATCCATCTGGTACAACACTTCTACATTAGTCACATGATCAACCATTTCTTATTCTTATGGTTTGACTTTCATCTGCAAAGGTGTTTCTGTCTAAATTACTGGGTTATTTTTTTATTATCCCCCATTTTTCTTCTACACATCTTGATGTTTTCTTATTTTGTCTGACTCTTATCTCATTGTCTCTTTCACCACTGATCTACATTCTTTGTCCTTAAGGACAGTGTCATCAAAACCAGTGTTCATTGTTTTAGTTATGATTTTATAAAAGTTTAGGTAAAGATGACATATTAAGACATCTCTTAAATTATTAAAGTTGTTGCTCACTTTGAATTCCTAGATTTAGTTACCTATCTGTTACTTGCGTTATGACAAGTTATTGGCAGAGCCCAGAAATCTTTCCATGTGTTATGTATGTTAACTGTGTTTTCTGATAGGAGCAGAATGTATCTTTTCTTATGTATCTATTCTTATGCAAATAAGTGGATCAAAAATGTGCACA
Organism: Bradypodion ventrale; assembly: GCA_035047345.1. Taxonomy (NCBI): domain Eukaryota; kingdom Metazoa; phylum Chordata; class Lepidosauria; order Squamata; family Chamaeleonidae; genus Bradypodion; species Bradypodion ventrale. Next base: position 283,720,981 of record JAWDJE010000002.1, on the reverse strand, counting down.
CTCTGTTAGCCAATGGGCTTGTTGTATTACTGTTTATAGTGTATATAAGTCAGAGTTTTGCCCCATCCAAACTGTGTTCAAACCCCACTATTAAAGAGCTGAATTTCACTACTTCACTCGTCTGCTTCTTCATTCCCTGAACATGAAACCATGCCAGAACTATCTAAAATTGCTAAGTGTCAGAACCCGGTCTCTTGCCAACATACTTACTCATTTTGACCACGAACGACCATTGACTTTGTCCAGTCATTTCGCTTCAGGGCATTTCAAGTGTGGTCAGTGTGCACAATGCAGGTTTTCATGGGTTACACAACAGGTGACCATCCCCAATTGTACTTTTGTTCATAAACTTCAGGGAATGACAAACTGCAACTCTCATAATTGCATTTATTTAATTCTTTGTGCTTGTGGTAAGGCATACGTGGGTTGCACAAAAAGGAAAATTAAAATCCGTTTGGGGGAACATCGTTCAAAAATATGTTCACATGACATGCAAGCCCCCCTCACTTCCCATTTTTTATTAGCAAATCACACTGAAGACGATTTCAAATTTGTTGTGTTGGAGACTATGCGCCCTGTTCCATTTTCGAGGACTAATTATGAAAAGAAATTACTTCAGCTAGAGGCATTTTTCATTCACAAGTTCGATATTGTCCACTCCCGGGGTTTAAACAAAGGGCTTGAATTGACTTGTTTCCTTTAAAAATTCTTTTTCCACATGTGATTTCATTCAGCCAGAACCTTCTTACTAGAGAGTATTTAATCACGGTTTTAGGTCACATCACTAATGTCCATTAGCACACAAGAGACGTGCAATGCAAGTGCGGCGTCAAAATGGCCGCCGCGTTCTTTGCGGGGCACCCACTCACCCGGACTCTCACATCCGGGTAAGTTAGGGGGCGTGGCCACCCTCTTTAAAAGGGGTGACCACGAGGCAGCCTGGCTGCCATTTTAGAAGCGACGGAGCGGAGAAGTTTTTGCCCCGTCGCTTCCTCCCAGCTCTTTTCTCGCCTCTTTGCAAGAGGCTCGATTTTGCTTTCCTCCCCTGCTAGCCTCTGTTCGAGGCTTCTGTTTCGCTTTTCTCGCCTCTTTGCTAGAGGCTCGAGTTTGCTTGCTAGCCTCTGTTCGAGGCTTCTTTTTTTTTCTTCCTCTTTTCTCGCCTCTTTGCAAGAGGCTTGATTTGCCCTTTGTTTCAGCAAGGATTCCCGTGGAGAGAGACATTTATGGGTTTCTCTCTTTTGAGTCTCCTTCAATCGGAGGTTTTCCTTTCTCACAGCTCCGGACTGCAGTGGCTCAGGTGGCTAAGAGGCTGACTGGCAGGCAGAAAGTCAGCAGTTCGATTCCAGAGTACTGCAGAACGGAATGCTTCACTGTTCCTTCTTGGGGGGGGGGGGGGGCTCATCCCACCCCCTCTATTTTTCGGAGTTCCATCGGGCCGGAGGGCTCAGATGGCAACCTCGCAGGTCCAATGAGCCCAGGCTGAGGGCTCGGGCGGGGGGTGGCAGAGGCCTGCACCGCTGGGGTTCTTACCCCCGCTGCTTATTTGCCCGGCTTGGGCATAGCGGCCCACTTGGGCACGGTGCAGGTTTCCGCCCCGCCGTCATTCCGGCCCTTCACGGGCCGGATTACTAGGCATGCCCCTATTATGGCCGGGGATTACCATGGGTTATCCCGTATTAATTAGCCGGTGGGGCCATCCGGCCCATCCGGCCCACCTTGTCCTGGTGGGTTCGATGCTGCGGATGCTCCCTTGCCTGCAATTTGGCAATGGAGGCATCAATGGTCATTGATCCACCACCTTGGATGGTGGGCGCGCCAACTCGGTGGTTCCGGCCCACATGCCGGCCATGGCTGCGCAGTGGGCCACCAACAGGGTTGAGCTGCCGGAGGCCATCAGGCCAGCGTAGGCTGGCGCCTCGCGGCTCCCCATCTGGCCTGGACCCACGGGAACACGGAGCTGGATGGACATTGCGAACCCCGACGCTCACCGCGGGCCGGAACCCCCAGTGGGGGCGGCTTGTGGGGGTGCACCGAGTGAGTATCCTGTTCAAATCAGCACACCTGTGACACTAGTGCATCACGCTGGGGGGGTATAGTGGCCATGGTTGCAACAGGCCAATTACACTCTGGTTCTTACTGGGGTGACCCCCCTATGCTTTTCCTTAATTTCTCTAGGCCCATAGAGCCGGTTATGTGTTTATCCACTCCAATCCGTGCCAATGGTGGTTCTGCCGATGGCCGGTTGTTCTGTGCCCCTGGGTGACCATTTGTCCTGGGCTATTAGCTAGACTCTGTGGTTTGGGGATTATATTCGCATTTTCCCCCTCCTGCAATGTGAACACACTGGTTAGGGAATTAGGGGCAGGACGACAGGGTCAAGGAGTTGCCCCGTTGCCGTGACCTGCCTCCCTATGGGGCGAATTGGTTACCTGCCTATTGGGCATCCATGGCAGTATATATGTGGGCCCGTCCTTATTTGGCCATTCCAATGGTCCAGTGCTTGGACAATGATTGCCAGGCCGTGGTTGTTTTCCCTGGCCCATCGTGGTTAGCCTAGGTCAAGACATTAGGCTTAGGGTGGCACTTCACCCTGAGATGTCAGCGATGAGCCCTGCTAGCACTTGTAGTTATTATATGTGACTCTTACGTGGCAATGCTTATGCCCGTGCGGAGAGTCCACTTTCGGGCAACCACTTTTGTGCCTCGATCTGGAGCTCTCAGATTGAGTTAGCTGCTACCATCTTCAACGGGGGACAGGTTGGGCAGGGAGCTGGCCCCAGATTATGGGTTGCTCGATCAGGAGTGGGCTCTGGTGAGGCTTCGCTTCTCAAGGGCCGATCAGCCAGAAGAGGGTACTAGCCTGGCACTGCCATATGTCCGGTTGCTCCCCCACAGGTGTTTGTGGCAGCACATGGTGCACGCCCTGGCCTGTCGTCTGCTATCAAGCTGGGTCTACACTGGCTGAACTAGAATTGGTACCCATTCCTTCCGGTTGGGCACCGCATCAGCTGCGGCTGCGTTTGGGTGCCCGGAGCCTGACATATGTTGCATAGGCCGGTGTGGATTCGCCCAATTCTCTCTGTCTGTTCGTCCCTTCACTGAATGAGTGCCTTGTTTGCCCTCTATTTTCCCTCCTTATTTTACAGACCCTGTGTGTTTCCGCACACTGGTAGTAGTGTGGCTTGTGGGCCACGACTCTGTGCACTGGAGCGGCGCAGTATGCTGCATCATCAGAATGGGGACCCCATCTCGGGCTACGCGTAACCGCGCGTATGCAGTGGTATGGTGTGCACGGCATAGAGGTGGTGGAAACTGTTGACATTCCTGATGTCCATTGGGGATGCTGGGCCGCCACATGTTTTGATTCTGCACCTCGGTGGCGGTGATCTTGCACGGATTGCTGGCCCAGATTTAAAGACTTCCGAGTGCAGTGACCTAGCGTTTCTTTGCCATTTATGGCCACCTACACGATTGCTATGGTCATACATCATGGTCATACATCATGCCGGTGCAATATCATAGGCGAGACTTTGACCCGGCGATCGGACCGTGCCCGACGGTCAGTGAACAGGGCTGTTGCCTGGTTCCTTGCCTGGAATGGCTCGTGAACAGCCATTTGTCATCTGGGGATAGGGTTACAGGAATTTAGTCTGTATTCTGGAGATGGGGTTCACCTGTCAACAAGTCGAGGCACCTCTCTTTTGAATAACGTCCAAGAGGGCCAGGTGACCGAACTGTCGGTCAAGGGGAGCGGCCCTGGCTGCAATGTGGCAATGTGGCCAAGTGGAAGGGGCCTCTCTGAGAGTCACAGGTGATGCATGGCCGCATCAATTTCACCTGCAGAGTGGTAATGGCAGGCAGTGCTTTCGCCTAGTGTCTGGGTCACGCTATGGTGGATCTCGCTAATCGACACCGCAGGGTATGGCTGATTAGGGGTTTACGAGCGGACCTGTTGGTTTGGCTCACATTCCTGCAGGACTTCCCTGCTGTTTCCTTGGGAGGTCTGAGCTTCTGGTCACCACCAGTTCTGGGTACAGTCGGATGCCTCCGGCTCCCTGGGGTGGGGGGATTTATTTAAGGACAGTGTGCCTATGGTCATTGGCCCCAGGGATGGGAGGGCACGGATCGCTTACGCGATCTTACGTTTCTAATAATTTTTCTCAATTCTGGGTATCCCTTATGCTCTGGGGGGACGGGTGGCCAAATTCTGTGCCTCACTTTTGGTGTGGCAATGCTGCGGTGGTGCACATTGTCAAGGCCCAAATCGTCTAAATCCCCCGGAGTCATGGCCTCAGCTCACCTATTGTTCTTGGGTCCGTGAGCTTTAAGGCACTCCTTAGGGCTAAACATGTGCCAGGCATTTATAATGATATTGCTGATGCTTTATCCCACCTGCAGATCTCCTGGTTCCGTGACTGGGATCCAGACGCTTGGGAACTACCCCTTACACTCCTGGCTGAGATATGGTCATTTGGCAAGGAGACGGGAACCGAGCGAGTGGCATGTCTTGGCAACTCGCATGCGCACGGCGCATCAGCATCCACTCCTTCACTTTAGAGCCTTTTGTGGGCAAAAGGCAATTGCCCAAAATGTGGCCGACATTGGTCGACTGGGTTTTATCATGTCTTCTCCGCCCTTATGATCTGTGGTTGGCTTCACGCACCATAGCCACCAGGCTTTAAGCCTTGATATTCATTGGGCTTTCCTGACTATCCGAGGGTCTTCTGCATACGCCATGTATTCGAAGGGTGGACACATGTACGTGGCCACCACCCGGACACACGTCGCCATATCCTCACAGATATTCTGACCTACCTTGCACGAGGCTGGCATAGATGATGTTGCAGTAGGTAGGAGGAGTCTCTTTTCATGCAGCTACCGCTGTAGCTTTTTTCTGGAGCTCGACGACTCAGCGAGCTGGTCCCATGGTCAAAAGGGGACGTGTTTTGTAGGGCACTGGAACTCGAAGACGTCTATATCAACCAAGAGTGGGCTCAGTTGGGGATTGGTCCCTTGAAGGCCGATCAGCATGGAGTGGGCAGTGCTGTATACTGATATGACGTACATATGCTGACATCGTTCCGGTTGGTGCCCTACATGCAATTGGCAGTGCCTGCTGCGCGCCCTGGCCTGTTTTTCTGCCACCAGGATGGGTCTCCCCTTACCAAATTTAAGTTCTGGACAGTGACCGGTACCGCGCTTCACAGTGTGGAGCCCGTTATGGCACCCATTCATTCAGGATAGGCGTCGCATTGACCGCGGCAGCTTTTGGGTACTCAGAGGCGGATATATGTGGGCGCGTGGGGGTGTGCGCGTATTTTCCTTATATGTACGTCCCCTCACTGTATGAGTACCTAGTTATGTCCTTAACCCCTTCTCCTTTTTTGACAGATCCTGTGTGTCTCCGCACACCGGTGGCAGTGGGGCTGGAGGGCCGCAGCTATGTACACTGGGCAGCAGTATATGCTGCGGCGACAGAGTGTGGACCCCAGCTCGGGCTGTGTGCATCCGCACGTATGCGGTGGTATGGTATGCGTGGCATGAGAGGGCGGGAACTGTTGCCATTCCTGATGTCCATCAGAGATGCTGGACCGCCTGATGTTATTATTCTGCACCTCGGCGGCGATGATCTCACACGGATCAATGACCTTTCCTTAAAATGTCGAGGTGCAGTGACCTGGCCCCTTTTTACATAATTTATGGCCGTAAAGCTGTTGCTATGGTCTAACATCGTGCCGAGACACCATTTCAGGGGAGACATGGATCTCCGTGGTCTGGACCGTCCCCGGTGGTCAGTGAACAGGGCTGTTGCCTGGTTCCTCGCTCAGATTGGCTTGGGGACAGCCAGTAGACATCTGACGATAGACTTGCGAAAATTTTGACCCATAGGCAGGATATGGGATCCACCTGTCGGCTAGAGGTATGTACCTCTTTCTGGAGTAGGTGCAAGCAGGCCTGGTGACCGAGCTGAAGGTCTGGGGGGGGGGGGCGGTGAGTCATCATGGACGCCTCCCCATGTGGTGGGTAGCACTGGGTAAGGTAAAGATTTATGATACATAGGTATCCGGCAGGTTCACAATTGACTTGCCAACACGTAGATAGGTACAGGGGAAGCAGGTTTGGCCAGTCAAGGGTGAACTATGAAAGGGGTGATGTCAGGAGCTTCACAGCCTGCATCACCTTGATATTTGAACGGATACACGTCATAGGGTAGGGTCAGTAGATAGTATATTGACTCCGGTCAACAATTTGTTTGTGTCAACAAACAAATTGATACAAATTGATACATGTAGCCAATTTTCATTGGCATTTAGGGTGGAACCTTACCAATGCTACTGCGGCCTGCTTGCCTTAAAGAATTACAATTGGATGATACACCAATTGAAAGTGATAATTCGGACTAGGGCATTATTCAATAAAAGTGGCCCGATGCCTGAGTCTTTCTTTGGGTGGGTGCGCCTGCAAAGAGGCTTTGGACGCAAATAAGACTTACAATTTCATTAAAATCATACAGGTATTTGACTCTAATCTTATTCATGTATAGATGTTTATTATATATAGATGTTTATTCATTGTTACATATTATCATTGTATATATTGTTTTTTCATGTATTATACCTTAAATCCCTGAGGAATTAACACTGAAAAACCTAATTTATCGTGAAAGGGTTTCGGATTTCAATACATGGAATACAGCAATTTCTTTCTTTATTAACCATCACAACACAGGATAATTACATTGCTTTGGATTACTGCTTGGATTACAGCATTGACTAGTTTTTGACATTGAATTACAATTACCTGATTTGGAACTTTATACATGAATGAATGAATCTAATTTCTTTTTGACACGTGAATAAAACGACCTTTTGATTTATTGAAGAGTTCTGCTTTTCTTTGGAATGGCTGCTACCCATTTTGCTGAAATTTAATTAAGCTACTTTGAATAAGTGCGATGAAGAAGGATACATAACCAAAAGACTTATGGAAAAATGAAATTTGTTGATTAATCATTGGAAAACAAATATTTCAGATCATGCAGATCCTTATTTTTTATTTTTCCTTTGTAAACTGTCTGGCACAGAGCTGGGCGGGTTGAGGAGGATGGTGTAGGACAGAGGTGCCTGGAGGACAATAGGGTCACAAAGGGTCGGAATCGACTGTGCAACTAAACAACAACAAAAAAAAACTGTCTGGGCTGGGTTGTGTAGGTTGATACAAATTGTTGTTTTCTTAGAAATGAAGTGCTACTATCATATAGAATAGCTTAATAAGATTTAATAGGGCAATCTGTCGAAACCCTTCCAGTCCTTTAGCCACTCCCACATAAACATATTATATCTGTTCCCCTTGTAATGGCTCCTGCTGTGCCTTCTGTGTTTCTCAAAAAACTCATCCAAAACACAAAGGGAACTGGCAGGTAAGTGAGGTCCAGCTGCTATTATTAAACCACATCATCATGTGATTTAGAATAGACACATTGTTATGATCTGCACAGAAGGTGTCATGCCCACACTGCCAGTCAAATGTGGGGAAATTTGAAAGGAAGAGGCACTCAAGAATCATGGTCTAATAGGAACAGCCATCAGGTTAAGTCAGGGCCAGGGCCCATTCTTATTTCTATTTCATTTGTTTGTGACAATCTTTGGAAAAAGAAATGAGATGCTGTAAAAGCACTTTTTCTGACACTGTGTATTCTGTTCATTTAAATCTATGCATGATATTACTTGCCCCTTTCCAAGAGTTCAGCAAAGCTATTCCATGTTCAGCCTACTTTAATGATTAGTCTGAGTGCTAAAAAAGAAAGGGATAAAATGGAATGGACAGCTGATCCACAATACCAAGGAGATTAGAGAAAGCATCCTCTGTGATATCGCAGTGAGAATATTAGATTAAAATTCAAATATTTTCCCATGACAGATTGTTACAAAAAACAAAAATGGCACAAACAATCCATTGTGATGACAAAGATTTAACCAAAAAAAGAGAAGGTTAATTATAATTGAACATTCTCTATGGATCTTCGAGCAGACATGGTTCAGTCTATTTCCTATTGACAGGTGGCAGTGTAAATTAAATGTAGCATTATGGATTCAAATTGGATTTCAACTGCTCATCATCTATACTGCAGCACGAGAATAGGTTACTTTGTGCCATTTTCCAGTCCTCATTGATTTTTCATGAGGGTAGATTTATGATCATCTTGCAGCATTTGTCAGCTAAGCAACATGTTATTCTGAGTATCCTGCACCTTTTCACCTGAAACACAAATTAAGCTGTGGATATGTTTTTTTTCCCACTAAAAAAAAGTACAGTACCAAAGCCCCTATTTCCTTATTTTATCATTTCCAACAATGTAACCTTCAAAAGGATATGCTCTTTCTGAATAGGACCTGTGAGCACAATATAAACCACTCAAAAATCACCAGCTAGACATGCGCACAGGCAACAATTCTGTGCAATAACAGGAGTAGATTTTCCCTTTAACAGCCAAGGTGGTGAATGACATAAACCCATTCTGGTTTAGTGTATTTGGATAACTTTGGAAATACAGGCTTTCTCTCATACCCATATGGCCATTTGAAAAAGATGGGGAGGAATATTTTGTTTTTTAAAATACATAGGCTGAAATACTTTTGAGTAGTTACACAGAAATGACATGACATTGTGGGAACTACAATCTCAACAAGGCAGAAGTAGTCTTTGCAAAATTATTCTGCTGGGATGCTGGCACATCTGAAATCCACCATAGATCCATTATTGGATCCTCTGCAATTTGCTTAATGTGAAAATAGATCAATAGAAGATGCTGTAAATATGACTTTATATTACATATGAAACCATCTTGAATCTCCAAAATCCTATGCAATGGTCCTTTTTTGTTGACTTTAGTTCAGCATTCAACGCCATCCTTTCAGACATCCTCATAGCTAAATTAAGACAGCTGGCTGTACCAGATCATATTTGTGAATGGGTCATGAGTTTCCTAATGGACAGGAAGCTGCAGGTGAAACTGAGTAAACTAGTTCAGAAATTAGGACAATCAGTACTGGAGCTCCTCAGGGCTGCGTGCTCTCTCCACTTCTCTTCTCTGTACACCAATTATTGCATCTCAAAAGACTCTTCGGTTAAAATTGTTAAGTTTGCAGATGACACCACAGTGATTGGACTCATTCGAGACAACGATGAGTCCGTATACAGAAAAGAGATTGAACAACTAGTCCTGTGGTGTAGCCAGAATAATCTTGAACTGAATGCAAGCAAAACCATAGAAATGATAGTGGACTTTAGGAGGCTTCAATCTCTATATCCACCGCTCATAATTTTAAATAATCCAGTATTAATAGTGGAGTCCTTCAAGTTTCTAGGTACTGTCATATCCCAAGACTTAAAATGGTCATCTAACATTAGGAACATCATTAAGAAAGCGCAACAGAGACTGTTGTTTCTGCTTCAACTCAGGAAGCTTAAGTTGCCTAAAGAGCTGCTGATTCAATTTTACAGAGGGATTATAGAGTATATCATCTGCACCTCTATAATTGTCTGGTTTGGTTCTGCATCTAAACAAGACATAAACAGACTCCTATGAGTAATCAGAACTGCAGAAAAAATTATTGCTGTTAATCTACCTTTTGGCACGAGCCAAAAAGAGAGCAGAGAAAATATACAAAGACTCCACATATTTCGGTAATAATCTGCTCCAGCTTCTACCGTCAAATCGATGTTTCAGAGCACTACATACTAGAACAACTAGATACAAGGACAGTTTCTTTCCAAATGCTATCGACTTGTTGAATAACTAAATTGTGTGTTTTTATTGCATTTTATCATTAAGGGGAGCATATGTACCAAAGACAAATTCCTGGTGTGTTATAGCACACTTGGCCAATAAAGGATTCTAATTCTAATCCAATTGGTCAAATAAAAACTGTGCAGATGATTGTGCAGCAAATTTGCACACTCTTTGTTGTTGAGGCAGAAAACCTGTCTCTTTTGAACTGGCATACTGCCATATTTACAAGAATACACCAACAAATATTGAAAATACAACAGTGGCTCTCAGAATGGCAATAGTTCATTGTAAATTCCAGTTCTCAAGAAAGGAGATGCTAAGGAGTGCATTAACTATAGGACTATTGCTGTAATTTCCCATGGAAGCAAAGTAATACTCGAGATGCTTTTGCCTTATATGGAGCAAGAAATGCAAGCTGGACTCCGAGAAGGAAGACAAACTCAAGATTATGTTGCACATATCAGCTGGCTACTGGAGCACCAAAGAAATTCAGAAAATCATTCCTTGCTTTGTAATATATGGCAAAGCCTTTGATTGTGTGGATCACAAGGAACTATGGCTTGTTCTGAAAGAAATGGAAGTTCATAGTGCTGACAAGTTAGGGACAACTTGTCAGCATGTAACAACAATTCTATACAATACTTCAAAAACAGGATTCAGGACAAATATTAAAAGTCAACAGCCATTTAGAATATTAGTGATGTCTTTTAACGGAAATCACATTAATTTCAACAAATGTTAAGCATTTACTTTTGATCATATACTATGAGGATTTTGGTTTTAAATAACTAGTTATTCAATTGTGAGATGCTAATGTGGAGAAAAACAACTATCCCTGCAATACTGTTCCCATGCCTAAGAAACCATATTACGCTTTATATGCTTCTGCGCTCAACATAATTGAAGAATATTTTTATTTGTTACTTGGTATTTTAATCATGTGAACTGCCCAGAATGGGAGCATATTCCAGATGGGTGATTTACAATCAATCAGACAGACAGTTTCATACCTGTTTGTTTCCTCAGAGGAAGAGATACATTATAGACATTTTAAAATTACTTCATAAATTGAACAGAAATAATTAGAGATTAACAACATTTTGGGGAAAGGAAAATTGACATTTCCTCATCAAGGCAGGAAACTTTGAATGTTGAACTCTTAGAAATGTACCATACAGTACCTATGTGTTAGCCCAACTGTTATGATATAATTTTACTCCATTAAAAAAAGATCCTACATTTCAAATTAGATAGAACCCTTCTGCCTAATAACATGCAAAAATAGCTATTTTTTCAGCTATATAGGGAATATGATTTTTGAGCCTATGCATAAGATGCAGAAAGCAACACTGAGCTGCTAATAACCTTCAGTAATAGCTGGGGATTGTGGCATATAAATAGACAATACTGTATCATGAAAAAGTCCTTTCTGTAGATGAAAAGGAATTTCATATCTTTATTACAGTGCCTAATTTATGCATTGTTCATTTCATCTGGACAGAATTATTTAAAAGTTGACAAATGCAAGCGCAGCGCCAAAATGGCCGCCGCGCTCTTTGCGGGCCCCCACCACCAGACAAAGACATCCGGGTAGTTAGGGGGCGTGACCAGCACCCTTATAAAAGGGGTGGCCACGAGGCAGCCGAGCTGCCATTTTGCGAAGCGACGGAGCGGAGAAGTTTTTCCCCTCTTACCTCCGTCGCTCTTGCCTTTCACCGGGAAGCCTCTTTGGACGCAGTTTTTCTTCATCTTTATCCGGCTTCCCAGCAGATAGCAGCTACGCCCTCTAAGAAGAAGGCAACTGCGAATGCAGTTCACTCTGCGCGGAGGCGCCAGCCGGGTAGGAGGACCGCGACTGCGCCTCCCCAGCAGCCTCCCTTGCCAGAGCCCACTGGGACCAGTGGGATGGGGTTGTTAGCCCCCTGGCCTGAGGCGGGGCGTCCGCATACCGGCCCGGCAGGGGCCGCGGCCCCCGGCCCACAAGCAATGGCCACTGCCCCTGGCATGGACCATTCTTCGGGGCCTTCTCCTCTTGGTACGCAGCTTCCTGTGGGGGGTTTCGGCCATGGGGGGTGGTTGGGTCCCTTCCCCTGGCAGGGCATGCCCCCGGCCCCGCAGGGGCCAGGCCTGGGCTCGTGGCCATATTCGGGCCCCGGGGTCCAGGGACCTGGACCGGCGCCTGCAACCTGTGGGCCGGCCAGCCCTTTGCCTCCCCTTGGCACCGGGGGCTATGTCAATGTTGAGGCCCTTCTGGCCCGCGTTGCGGCCCTCGAGGCATCGCTCGCGAGGGTCAACCACCTAGGGGTGCCTTTTGGAGCGCAGGTTGATGCTTCGTCTGCCGGGCAGCGGCAGGCGGCGGGACGGGTCGAGCTGCCCGAGGCACGTGGGCCGGCGTCGGCCACTGCCTCACAGCTCCCCACTCAACAGGCTGGTGCTGATCAGGCCCATCGACGAGCTCAGTCGCGATCGTGAGCTCCGACGCCCCCAGTGGGCCGGAACCCCCGGTGGGGGCGGCCCTCGGGGGTGCAGCATGTGAGTATGCGGTTCAATCTAGTGCACCCACACATCTAACTACATTGGGGGAGCATTTCAGTGGCCGTGGCCTCGCACGGGTGGCACGACGGTTCAGTCACCGCCGGCCCACCCGGCGACTTCACCTCCAACCCAGGGCCCTGTTTGGGGTGGTGCCTCCTACTCAGTCGGGAACGTGTTAGGGGTGACGGGGTTGGTCCAGGCTCCTTTTACAATGCCCACAGTTCCCACCGTGCCGGTGTCGGCATTGCCGACAGCGGGGTATTCCTTGCCCCTTGGGGATCATCTGGCCCAGCCTACCAAAGAGAAGATCTGGCGTGGGGAGTATGTGGACATCTTCTCCCTTCTTAACAGAGAGCCCACCAAGGAGGAGAGGGAGGGGCAGGAGGAGAAGGATAAGGAACAGGCACGTCGTCGTAAGCCGCCACGCACGTGGGCCAACTGGTTGCCAGCGTGCCTCATATACATGCCGGTTTACCTCAGGGCCAGGCTGGATCTGGCACTCCCGATGGTCCAGTATTTGGACACCATCTACCGGGCGATGGTTGACTTCCCGGGCCCGTCGTGGTTGGCTTACGATGAAGAATTCCGTATGCGAATTCCCCTGCACCCAGAGATGAGGTGGGACGAGCCCTGCCAGAAGCTGTGGCTTCTGTACATGACCCCCACGCGCCCTGCGCCTGGGGAAAGATACCATTGCGGACATGCAGTCCAGCGAGCGGCCCCAGCACAGACACCCCGCCAGGTGGTGGGGCAGGGGGTTCCAGCCTGCCTGCTGTGCTCGGCCTTCTCATCCACTGGTTCCTGCAATAGGAAGAATTGCCGGTACAGGCATGAGTGTCCCTCTTGTGCTGGCCCCCATGCTGCCTCCGCCTGCCCCAGGCCGGGAGGGATGCGGGGCAGAGGTAGGGGTAGACAAGGGGCTGGCAAGACTGCCGCAGAGGGAGCTGGTCCACCGAAAGGCCCCCTCCCCAATTAATGTGGACATGTTGGAGCGTTGGCTCGCATTGTACCCGAGGACGGCAGACGCGGCTTACCTGCTTCAGGGTTTTCGACTGGGGTTTAGTATTCCCTTTCATGGGGGATAGGTCCCCCCAAGACGCCCCCAACCTTTTGTCCCTTGGGGAAGGGAGGAGGTGGCTGCTGTCAGCATTACTAAGGAGGTTGATGCGGGCAGGGTCGCTGGCCCTTTCCCTGCACCCCCGTTTCCCAACCTTAAGTGTCCCCCTTGGGCTTAGTGCCCATGAAGTCACCGGGCGAGTGCCGCCTGATTCATCGCTTGTCCTACCCAGCCGGCCGGTCGATGATGCTATCCCTGATGACCTTTGCTCGGTCGGGTATGCATCCTTTGACCGAGCGCTGCGCATGGTGCGCTCATGTGGCCCGGGTGCGCTGTTAGCTAAGTGTGACATTAAGTCTGCCTTTCGTCTCCTGCCGGTCCACCCGGGTGACTTTGAGTTGCTGGGCTTCAAGTTCCGGGGTGAATTTTATTTCGATAAGGCCATGCCTTTCGGCTGTTCCATATCATGCTCGGCCTTCGAGCGTTTCCGCACCTTCCTACAGTGGGCTTTTGTCCGCAGGTCAGGGTCTCAGTCTGTAGCCCATTACCTGGATGATTTTTTATTCAGGGGTGAACGGGGCTGGGACACGTGCACACGTCTCCTCAACACATTTCAGACGCTAATGGAGGAACTTGGTGTCCCTTTAGCGCCCGAAAAGACCGAGGGCCCATCTACTCAGCTAGTCTTCCTGGGGGTGGAGATTGACACGGTAGCGCAGGCTTCTAGGTTACCGGGGGATGAGGTGTCAAGGATAGTGGCCCTCATCTCGGACTTGCTTGCTAAACGCAAGGCATCCCCGCGGGAACTGCAGGTGCTACATGGTCACCTCAATTTCGCTTGCAGGGTAGTCGCACCGGGCAGGGCGTTTGCTCTGCGATTGTGCGACGCCATGACAGGCTTATCCAGGCTCCACCATAGGGTGAGACTGACCCGGGGTATCAGGGCAGATATGCTTATCTGGCTCCAGTTCCTGAGGGAGTTCAATGGGATGTCATTTTGGAGGTCCGACCTTCTGGCTTCACCTCGTTTCCAGATACAGTCTGATGCCTCTGGATCCCTGGGTTATGGGATGTACTTCAATGGGAAGTGGGCCAATGGTGGGTGGCCGCCAGCCTGGTCGGGCATGGGTCGCCTGCGAGATCTTACGTATCTGGAATTTTTCCCCATCCTGGGGGCTTTGATGCTATGGGGTACGGAGTGGGCCAACTCGGTGGTTCATTTCTGGTGTGACAATGCGGCCGTTGTCCACATTGTCAACTCACAGACTTCTGAAACACCCAGGGTCATGGACCTGGTGCGCCAGTTTGTATTGCGCAGCCTGCGCCTCAATGTGCTGTTCAGGGTCAGGCATGTCCCGGGGGTCAATAATGATATCGCTGGCGCTTTGTCCCGCCTGCAGATCTCCCGGTTCCGCGCCTTGGCCCCGGATGCGGAGGAATTTCCCTCGCCACTCCCGGACGAGATATGGACCCTTGGCAAGGAGAGGTGAACCGGGCGATCGGCATGTCGCTGGCGCCACGCACGCGTAAGGCGTATCACCACGCATTCATTTCTTTCCAAGCATTCTGTGCCCAATTTCGGCTGCCAGACACCTGGCCGATCCCAGTGGCCCACATCCTTCGATTCATGGTTTACCTACATGCCCAGGGCCTCGCACCTCGCACCATAGCATCCAGGCTGACAGCGCTGGCTTTTATGGCCAAAGTAGGCGGTCATGCAGACGGTACTGCTGACTTCCCTGTGAGACACGTTTTGGAGGGATGGGTGCGGGAGCGTGGGCGTAGCCCAGACGACCGCCACCCAATTTCCCCAGGGGTTCTTACCCAACTGGCACGGGGCTGGCAGGACCTATGTTTTGATAGGTATGAGGCAGCCCTGTTTCATGCGGCTACAACGGTGGCCTTTTTTTGGAGCGCTCCGCATCAGCGAGCTTGTGATGCTGTCTAAGGCAGATGCAAGTCGTAGGGCACTGGAACTCGACGATGTCTGTGTTTGCAATGATTGGGCTCAGTTGAGGATACGCTCCTCTAAAACGGATCAGCACGGCGTAGGCAGTGGAGTGAGACTGCTACGATGTTCCTTGGCAGACATCTGTCCGGTTGGTGCCCTACAGGAGTTCCTTGCACTGCGTGGCACGCACCATGGCCCGTTTTTCTGTCACCAAGGTGGGTCTCCCCTTACTAAATTTCAATTTTGGAGGGTGACCGGGAAGGCACTAGCCACTGTTGGCCTCCCTGGGGCTCGTTGCGGCACCCATTCATTCAGGATAGGGGCGGCTTCTACTGCAGCTGTTTTTGGGTACTCCGGGGCTGAAATACACCGCATGGGAGGGTGGGGATCACAATGTTTTCAGTTTTGTGTTCGCCCTCTTCAACCGTGAGTACCAGTTTAGTCACTGCACTGTTTCTCCCCCCCTTTTTCCTTGACAGACGCTGGGTGTCGTATTACACCGGTGACAGTATGGCTGGTGGGCCATAGCCACGTGCGCAGGGCAGCGCGTTACGCTGCACAGGGCAGCGCGTTACGCTGCGGTGACAGAGTGGGGACCCCGACTGGGACTGGGTGCATCCACACGTCTCAGGTGGTATGGTAAGCGCGGCATGTTATGGCGGGAACTGTTGCCATTCCTTTTCTACATCAGGGATGCTGACTCGCCTGATGTCCTGGTTATGTACCTTGGGGGCAATGGCTTGGGACAGGTCACTGGCCTATCGCGGAAGCTTGCGATTTGCAGTGACCTGGCCTACTCACATTATGTGTGGCCTGCCACACCCCTCATTTGGTCGGACACGATACCGCGGTACGCTTACAGGGGAGCGTTCGGCCTCGAGGCTCTTGACCGGGCTGACACTCCGTGAACAGGGCTATTGCCCGGTTCCTTTTCGACAAGGGTGGGGGACGCGTCATTCACCTCCCCACCATCAGTCTGCAAAATTGTGAGCTTTACTCAGGGGATGGGGCCCATCTGTCGCAGGGAGGTATGGACCTCTTGTTAGTGGACTGGCGAGCAGGCCTGTTGACCGAGCTGACGGTCTTGGGGGGGGGGGCGGTGAGCCTTTTGGGAAGCCTCCCCGTGTGGCGGGTATCACTGGTAAGGTAAACATTTATGACCCACAGGTATCCGGCAGGTTCGCAATTGACTGGACAACACTAGACAGGCATAAGTTGGTTAAACGTTGTCCGGTCAACGACGAACCAGGCGACGGGGTGATGGCTACAGCTAGACAGCATGCATCACCCCGTGATTTTACGGATACGCGTCAGAGGGTGGGGTCATTAGTTAGATATTGACTACGGTCAACAATTTGTTTGTTGTCAACAAACAAATTGATACAAATAGATACATTGTAACAATTGCCGTTGGCAATTTTGGGTGGCACCTTACCAGTGTTACTTCGGCCTGCTTGCCTTAAGAATTATAATTGGTCTAATACCAATAGAAATTTATAATTCGGACTAGGGCATGAATCAATAAATGTGGCCCAATGCCGTTATCCACTTTCACCAGTGTCAGAGTCCTTTATTGGGGGGTGCGCCTGCAATGCAAGCGCGGCGCCAAAATGGCCGCCGCGCTCTTTGCGGGGCCCCCCCACCGGACGAAGACATCCGGGTAGTTAGGGGGCGTGGCCAGCACCCTTATAAAAGGGGTGGCCACGAGGCAGCCGAGCTGCCATTTTGCGAAGCGACGGAGCGGAGAAGTTTTTCCCCTCCACCCCCTCCCTAGTTAACAGTGTGATATTTTGGTCGCTTCGGGGCCGGGTGGGAATTTTTGACTGGGACTCACAATTGGCTCTCGGGTCCTGGCTTTTTCGCCCATCCCACACTGTTGCTATGGTTTGATATAGGGGTTTCTGTTGCTGCTGTTGACTTTGGTCACATGGGCGGGTAGCACTGGTAAGGTAAACATTTATGACCCACAGGTATCCGGCAGGTTCGCAATTGACTGGACAACACTAGACAGGCATAAGTTGGTTAAACGTTGTCCGGTCAACGATGAACCAGGCGACGGGGTGATGGCTACAGCTAGACAGCATGCATCACCCCGTGATTTTACGGATACGCGTCAGAGGGTGGGGTCATTAGTTAGATATTGACTACGGTCAACAATTTGTTTGTTGTCAACAAACAAATTGATACAAATAGATACATTGTAACAATTGCCTTGGCAATTTTGGGTGGCACCTTACCAGTGTTACTTCGGCCTGCTTGCCTTAAGAATTATAATTGGTCAAATACCAATAGAAATTTATAATTCGGACTAGGGCATGAATCAATAAATGTGGCCCAATGCCGTTATCCACTTTCACCAGTGTCAGAGTCCTTTATTGGGGGGTGCGCCTGCAAAGAGATCACACAGACAATTAAAACTTAATAAATCTAAAACACCTCAAAAAGAATACTTCACATAATTTGAGATTTAGAAACAGAATAGGTAAAAGTAATAATAATGGAAGTTTCTTCATATTTATCAGATGCTTATCCATAGCTTTTAGGGTCTTACCACAGTATCAAGTAATATTAATTTGGTGGTAGCCACTGGTCCAAAAAGAACAACTATCATTTGCTGCAGTGGTTAAGAAGTTCACCTTGTTATCTGGAAGGCTGGCAAGTTGGCAGTTCAAGACCTGGGTACTGCATGATGGATTGAGCACCCATCTCTGTCCCAGCTCTTGGGAACATGAAAGGAGCCTCATTTGGGTGTTCACTGAGCAGAGTTTCTTCCACAAAAATCCTTTCAACCCAGAATAATTTCTGACATGAAATTACAGTATTATTATTTGCACCAACAAGGAATGAGGCATCATAAATTGAGAAGGTAATAAAAATGATCTCCAACTTTTGATCCAGTCTTCATGATTCTTATAACTTAACCTTGGCTGTTGTTCAGTACAAAATCAGTTTTATAACTGTCCCTACATAATATGCACTAATAATATGTTTATTTTCTTCTTCTACCATGTGTTGTTGTTGCTAAAGGGTAATTTGTGATAGTGTTATTAGATTCTGAGGAAGCAAAATACCTGTAGTAACATGCTTAGAGAGGAGTGACTGGTCCCTTTCCAGTCTGTCATCACTTTCTGCATTTGAAGAGTTACATACCTGAAGAGGAGAAACACTTGCTCTAGTGTAGGTTCTAGATGTGATCAAGAACCTTGAAAAATCTGAAGCCTACATGAGGGCAGAAATCTTTCCTTGTCAGACACATTACTCTCTGTGTAGAGAAAGAAATGCAGATAGGGAAGGCTCTATTTTTTAATCTACATGAATCTTGAGAACATCTGAGATGATGACTGTGAATAGAAATTTTCTTGATAGATGGCTATCCAAACACTGATCAAAAACTGTGCTTTCTTGATCTTCATTCTCAATAACATCTGAAAAACACAACACCCAGTAAGGATCAGCTCTACTGTTTCTTTCTTGGTTTGAAATATAGTACCTCAAACTCATTGTTTTGCTATATTTTATCTTTTATGCAAATCTAATTCCAATCTGAACATTTGCCCTCCTGCCATTTTCTCTAATATTTTAGGCTACTTATTTGCACTTAACCTTTATAGTTAGCTCTTCCTCCCTTTCTTAGATATGTCAGATAAAGGCAAGAATATAGATATATTTTTTCACCAGCAAGTTCCTTATGAGGCCATCCTGTTTAATTTTAAATGCCTCCAATTCATATTAGTATTTTGGGACATAGCTCCATGCACAGCACAATCCACCAGCTGAATATGACAGTCTAAAGTGGATTAGAATTTGTTTAAAGACAATGATTCATTTAATAATAAAAGGACACTATGTCATATGAAAAGAAAGATGAATCAATTAGCTTAGGACCTCTTCAATCATATGTAACAAAATAAAGCATATATTTATTTAAAGATTATTTAATTGCCCATAGGGAAAATATTCTGTCTGTAATTGCAGAAAACACATAATATCATATGTGTTGTTTAGTATAAGAAAACAAGAAAAGAAAACAAAACCAACAACCCTTTTGTATCTCATGTACAGGTTAGATTTTCTCTATTGTGCTTTATGTTTTTATAAATGCAATCATTTCATTGTTGGAAGCCCAAAACAAGTGTTAATTACAATATGAAGCTTCAATTATTAATGCATCTTTACTTATTGAAGTGTGAAATAAGCAATAGTACTTTAAATGCTCCAATTAAATTAGGCTCTGACACTGGAATTAATAAATGGAAATCTGTGCTAGATTTACAGCTCACTTTTACCAACAGTCTGTTGTGTTCTATTTTCTTACTATAGTTCCTACATTTTATCTCCCAAAAAGAACTTTGTCAAGTTTTTCTAGAGTCAGCACTTAAGAGGGCCCTATGTTATGTTCCACACAAACACAAAACATTTTCATTCTCCCCTTAAAGTCAGTTTTTTTCTGTCCATTAATAATGAGTATCTGACTATGAAAGCTTAGAAATCTACTTTTTATAATAATTAGTTACAATTATAGCCCTAGAGCACAGTTTCATTGTAATTACATGTATAACATAAAACATATGCAGTACTATGCAAATGTCTTAGGTGACCACTAGTTGTTTGAGGAAAATTCAGTGAGTGATGGGGGAGGGCATAACTCAGACCTAACTCCAAAATTTACCAAACATGGAGAGGGTTGAGAGGTGAGACAGAAGAAGAATCTCTCCAATTTTGATGTGTCGAGGTGGTTTGGGGGCTTGGTTTATAAGTAAGTAAGTAAGTAAGTAAGTAAGTAAAATATCAATCAATCTATCTATCTATCTATCTATCTATCGATCGATCGATCGATCGATCGATCGATCGATCAATACTTGTTTGTTTGTCTGTCCCTGGGGGACTCAAGGTGGCTCGCAACTGTTGGTCACAAATCACTCCACATTTACATTCTAGCTTGGTATTATACACACATCAAACAATTCAAGGCTATATATAAATAGAAAGGTCATCTGTTAAACAATTGAAATTATTAATTTCACCTGTTTGTCGAGAAATGATTAACTTTTTTGTGTTTATGGGTCCCAAATTCAGCTATTAATTTTGAGAAAGGAAATAAATGGTTTGCAAAGTTTGTAACTTGCTTCAGCAACAGCTTAAAAGCTAAAATTTTGAACACTTGCATTCATTTCCAGGCAAATAACCCAGTCACAGCATTCTAACCCAATGATAAGTATACTATTTGTTTAATTACCTCCATACCCTTATCCTCTTCCCGATCCCTTTTACTGTGTCTATGTCTATGCATCTTTGTTTAGCTCTATTTAGTTGCTGCCTAAAGATAGTCATTATCGACATGCTTAGAGAAAAAATAACAATACCCTTCCCTTACCAATCTTGTTTGCAGGCGCACCCCCCCAATAACGGACACAGACAACATTGAAAGTGGATAACAGCATCGGGCCACATTTATTGATTCAATGCCCTAGTCCGAATTATAAATTTGTATTGGTAAAACGACCAATCATAATTCTTAAGGCAAGCAGGCCGAAGTAACACTGGTAAGGTACCACCCCAAAATTGCCAACGGCAATTGGTTACAATGTATCAATTTGTATCAATTTGTTTGTTGACGACAAACAAATTGTTGACCGTAGTCAATATCTAACTCATGACCCCACCCTCTGACGCGTATCCGTGAAATCACGGGGTGATGCATGCTGGTTAGCTATCGTCATCACCCCGTCGCCTGGTTCGTCGTTGACCAGACAACGTTTAACTAATTTATTCCTGTCTAGTGTTGTCCAGTCAATTGCGAACCTGCCGGATACCTGTGGGTCATACTGTTTACCTTACCAGTGCTACCCGCCAATGTGACCAAAGTCAACATTAGGAACATAAGAAAGACCCCTATATCAAACCATAGCAACAGTGTGGGATGGGCAAAAAAGCCAGGACCCGGAAGCCAATGTGGGTCCCAGCCAAAAATTCCCACCCGGCCCCGAAGCGACCAAAATATCACACTGTTAACTAGGGAGGGGGTGGAGGGGAAAAGACTTCTCCGCTCCGTCGCTGAGGTAAAATGGCAGCTCGGCTGCCTCGTGGCCACCCCTTTTATAAGGGAGCTGGCCACGCCCCTAACTACCCGGATTCTCTGTCCTGTGGGGGGGGCCCGCAAAGAGCGCGGCGGCCATTTTGGCGCCGCGCTTGCATTGCAGGCGCACCCCCCCAATAACGGACACAGACAACATTGAAAGTGGATAACAGCATCGGGCCACATTTATTGATTCAATGCCCTAGTCCGAATTATAAATTTGTATTGGTAAAACGACCAATCATAATTCTTAAGGCAAGCAGGCCGAAGTAACACTGGTAAGGTACCACCCCAAAATTGCCAACGGCAATTGGTTACAATGTATCAATTTGTATCAATTTGTTTGTTGACGACAAACAAATTGTTGACCGTAGTCAATATCTAACTCATGACCCCACCCTCTGACGCGTATCCGTGAAATCACGGGGTGATGCATGCTGGTTAGCTATCGTCATCACCCTGTCGCCTGGTTCGTCGTTGACCGGACAACGTTTAACTAATTTATTCCTGTCTAGTGTTGTCCAGTCAATTGCGAACCTGCCGGATACCTGTGGGTCATACTGTTTACCTTACCAGTGCTACCCGCCACACGGAGGGGCTTCAAAGAAGGCCTGACGCCCCCCCCAGACCGTCAGCTCGGTCAACAGGCCTGCTTGCCAATCACCCAACAGGAGGTCCATACCTCCTCGCGACAGATGGACCCCATCCCCTGCGTACAAGTCATAATTTTGTAGGCTAACAGCGGGGTGATGACTGACCCGTCCCCAAGCCCTGTCGGCAAGAACCCGCGCCACCGCCCTATTGACCGTGCGCCTAGCGCGGTCAAGGGCCAGGAGGTTAACGCCCCCTCTATAGGAATGGCGCGGGACAATGTCCGCAAAACCAGGGTTGTGGCAGGCCAGACATAATGCAAGTGGGCGAGGTCCTCGCAAATCGCATGCTTAAGCTATAAGCCGGTGACCTGGCCCAAATCATTGCCCCCCAGGTGGATGATGAGAATGTCAGGCGGGTCAGCACCCAGGCCAGAAAAAAGGAAAGGCCGCAGCTCCCGCCATAACATCCCAGGCTTACCATGCCATGTGAGACTGGCGTGTTCACCCAGTCCCAGTCGGGGTCCCACTCTGTCGCCGCAGCGTAACGCGCTGCCCTGTGCACATAGCTGTGGCCCACCAGCCATACTGTCACCGGTGTAATACGACACCCAGGGTCTGTAAGAAAATTGAGAAAAATTGAGAAAAAGACGGGAAGGTGACTGGATTGGTACTCATGGCGGAAGTGGACGCACATAAAACTGAAAACATTGCGAGCCCCACCTCCCCATGCTGCGTATGCCAGCCCCAGAGTACCCAAAAGCAGCTGCTGTAGAGGCTGCACCAGTACGGAATGAATGTGTGCCATAACGGGCACCTGTGAGGGCACTCCCTGTCACCTTCCAAAACTGAAATTTAGTAAGGGGAGACCCATCTTGGTGACAGAAAAACGGGCCGTGGTGCATGCCACGCAGTGCCAGGAACTCCTGTAGGGCACCAACCGGACAGATGTCTGCCAAAGAACACCGTAGCAGTCTTACACCACTGCCTACGCCATGCTGATCTGTATTAGAGGAGCGTATCCTCAACTGGGCCCAGTCTTTGGCAACATAGACATCCTCGAGTTCCAGTGCCCTACAACTTGCATCCGCCTTATACAGCATCTCAAGCTCGCTGTCGCGGAGCGCTCCAAAAAGGCCACCGTTGTAGCCGCATGAAGTGGGCTGCCTCATTTCCAAAACAGAGGCCAGGCCAGCCCCGGGCCAATTGGGTAAAACCCTGGGTAAATCTTGCATCCGCCTTACTCAGCATCTCAAGCTCGCCGATGCGGAGGGCTCCAAAAAGGCCACCGTTGTAGCCGCATGAAGTGGGCTGCCTCATTTATCGAAACTGAGGCCAGGCCAGCCCCGGGCCAATTGGGTAAAAACCCTGGGAAAATCTTGCATCCGCCTTACTCAGCATCTCAAGCTTGCCGATGCGGAGGGCTCCAAAAAGGCCACCGTTGTAGCCGCCTGAAGTGGGCTGCCTCATCTATCAAAACAGAGGCCAGGCCAGCCCCGGGCCAACTGGGTAAAAAACCCCTGGTAAATGGGGTGGCGGTCGGCCGGGAAACGCCCGCGCACGCGCACCCACCCCTCCCAAACATGTCTCACCCGGAAGTCATTGGTGCCGTCCACACGGCCTCCCACTTTGGCCACAAAAGCCAACCCGACAGCTGAGATGCTATGGTGCGTGGTGCAAGGCCCTAGGCATACAGGTAAACCATGAACCGCAGAACATGGGCTACTGGGATCGGCCAGGTTCCTGGCAGTCAGAATCGGGTACATAATACTCTGAAGGAACTAAATGCGTGGTGATACGCCTTACTCATGCATGGCGCTAGTGACAGGCCAATCGCCCGGTTCACCTCTCCTCGCCAACGTTCCATCTCTCGTCCAGGAGTGGCGAGGGAAATTCATCCGCATCCGGGGGCCGAGGCACGGAACCGGGAGATCTGCAGGCGGGACAAAGCAGCAGCAATATCATTATCAACCCTTGGGACATGCCTGGCCCTGCAGGGAACGTTGAGGCACAGGTTGCATAACACAAACCAACACACTAGCCCCATAACCCCGGGCGATTTGGAAATCTGTGCAGTGACGATGCGGACAACAGCCGCGTTGCCATGCCAAAATTGCACAACTGAGTTGGCCCACTCCTTGCCCCATAGCATCAAAGCACCCAGGATAGGGAAACATTCCAGATACGTGAGACCATGCAGGCGACCCTTGCCTGCCCAGTATGGTGGCCACCCACCATAGGCCCACTTCCAATTGAAGTACATCCCGTAAACCCAGGAATCCTGAGGCATCGGACTGCATCTGAAAGCAAGTGGGAGCCAGGAGATCAGACCCCAAAATGACACCCCGGTGAACCACCTCTGGATCTATGGCCAGACAAGGACGTCTGCCCCGATACCCCGGGTAAATCTGAGCCTGTGGTGGGGCCTGGAGAGTCCCGCCATGGCATCGCACCAGCGCAGAGCAAATGCCCTGCCCGGTGCTACGACCCTGCCAGCTAAACTGGGGTGACCACGTAGCACCAAAAGTTCCCTCAGTGATGCCATGCGCTCGGCCAGCCAGACCGAGACAAGGGCCACTAGCCTTGGGACCTTATCCCACTGCAACCTAGAATCCTGCGCTACCGTGTTACTCTCCACCCCAGGAATACTAGCTGTGGAGATGGGCCCTCGGTCTTTTCGGGCGCTAAAGGGACACCCAGTTCCTCCATTAGCGTCTGAAATGTGTTGAGGAGACGTGTGTACGTGTCCCAGCCCCGTTCAGCCCCGAATAAAACCATCCAGGGAATGGGCTACAGACCGGGACCCTGACCTGCGGACAAAAGCGCAATCTAGGAAAGTGGTGAAACGCTCGAATACCGAGCCCCAATGGAATAGCCAAAAGGCATGGCATCATTGAAATAATATGCTCCCCGGGACGGGGGTGCAGGGACAGGGCCAGCGACCCTGCCCGCATAGACCCTATTGTCAAAGCTAGCAGCAGCCACCTCCTCCCTCCCCTTAAGGGATAAAAGATTGGGGGCATCCTGAGGGGACCTATTACCCATGAAAGGGATCCGGAACCCCTGCCTAGAACCCTGAAGGAGAGAATCCGCATCCTCTCCCTTCGGGTACCATGTGAGCCACGCTCCAACATGTCCACCTTAACTGGGGAGGGAGCCCTTCGGTGAACTAGATCCATCTGCGGCAGTCTTGCCAGCCCCCTGTCTGCCCCACCCTCTGCCCCGCATCCTTCTAGGCCTGGGACAGGCAGAGGCCGCATGGGGGCCAACACAGTTGGGATACTTCTGTCTGTATTGGAAGTCTTCCCCTCAGAGGAGCCATTGGACAAGAAAGTCCAGCACAGCAGGCGGGCTGGAACCCCCCGCCCCGCCCCCTGGCAGGTGACCTATGCTGGGGCCGCCTGCTGAACCGCATGCCCACAATGGTATATCTCCCCGGGCGCAGGGCGCGTGGGCGTCACGTACAAAAGCCGCAGCCTCTGGCCTGGCTAATCCCGCCTAATCTCGGGGTGCGGGGAAATCCGCCTACGGCATTCCTCGTCACAAGCCAACCACGCTGGGCCCGGAAAGTAAACCATCGCCCGGTAGACGTTGTCCAAATACTGGACCATCGGAATTGCCAGATCCGGCCGGGCCCTAAGGTACACCGCCATGCATATGATGCAGGCCGGCAACCATTTGGCCCACATACTTGGTGGCTTGCGACAACGTGGCTGCCACTATCCTTCTCATTCTGCCCCTCCCTCTCTCCTTGATGGGCACCTTGTTTAGGAGCGCGAAGATATCCACGCACTCCCCCCGCCAAATTTACTCTCTGGCGGCCTGTGCCAAGCGGTCACTCAGCGGTAAGGAATAGGGGCTTGGACCAACCCGGCCACCCAAAACATTCCCCTCAGGGTAGGGAACACCCCCCACCACGGGGCCCTGGGTGTTAGCTGTCCTCGCCGGGTGAGGCGTCAGCGGGTACACCGCCGCACCACCCGCGCAAGGCCAAGGCCATTGAAAAGCCCCCCCCCCATATTGGGAATGTGTGTGGATGTACTTGCTTACACCGTATACTCACATGCTGCACCCCCGCGGGCCGCCCCCACCGGGGGTTCCGGCCCACTGGGGGCGTCGGAGCTCACGACCGACGTAGAGCTCATCACCGGGGCCTGACCTGCACCTGGCTGCTGGCTGGGGAGCTGCGAGGCAGTGGGCGAAACCGCGCCACGCGCCTGCAGCAGCTCAACCCTCCCTGTCGGCTGTTGTCCTCCTGCCGGCAGCGCCTCAAAAGGAACCCCATAGGGAGGGCCCCCGCCTGACTGGCCCGAGCCAACGACGCTTCAAGGGCCGCCAGGCGGGCCAGTAAGGCTTCCACGCTGACCTGGGGCCAAGGGCCGGCCGGCCCGCACGGTCCAAGGCGTGGGTACAGGTCGCTGTACCCCAGGACCCGAATATGGCCATTGGCCAACACCGAAGCCCGGCAGGGTCGGTGGAGAAACCTGCCAAGGCAGGGGGCCGCACCACCCCCCAAGGCTAGAGGGCCCCGGGAGAGGCTGCGACCCAAGAGCAGCAGGCCCAACCTGGTGGGCGGGTGCAGGAGCGGTGTCCACCGCTCGCGGGCCGCGGGCCGGAGCCCCTACCGCGCCCGCAAACTGTTCGCCCTCTCCGGGCCAAGGGGCGATAGACCCCATTCCGCCGGTCCCGGCAGGGGCCTGCAAAGGCGGCTGCTGGGGAGGCGGCACCGCGGTCCTCCGACCCGGGTTGCGCCTCCTAACAGCGCGAGCCGCACTCAAAGCTGCCTTCTTCTTCGAAGGCATCTCCACCGAAGCAAAGGGAAGCCGAAAAGGAAAAATCGCTACCAAAAGGCTTCCCGGTAAGCTAAAGAGCGACGGAGACACAGGGGAAAAGACTTCTCCGCTCCGTCGCTGAGGTAAAATGGCAGCTCGGCTGCCTCGTGGCCACCCCTTTTATAAGGGAGCTGGCCACGCCCCTAACTACCCGGATTTTCTGTCCTGTGGGGGGGGGCCGCAAAGAGCGCGGCGGCCATTTTGGCGCCGCGCTTGCATTTTCTCACACAGAGATGGATGCATCAAAAAAGAAACTTTTGTTCACATGTTCAACTCTACATGTTGACAAGAACCTTAGAAAGTGTGGGTTTTCAGTTGTGAGCCCATGGTGTATTTCTGAAAAACTTTTAACTTAATGTTTTATTTAATCAGATTGTAACAAACCTGTTACTCATGAGTAGAACCTTGGTCTACACAGAAGTGGGACCACACCTGAACTGACACTCTCCAGATAAGCAATTCAGGATTTTAGCTTCCCTTCTCATGTGTCTTGAGCTATGTCCTGAGTGTAAGTAAGGTAGTGCATAGGAAATTAAATTACTACAGTCATCTTCATGTCTTTTAAAAGTATATTTCAGCAAAAGTTACAGATTTCTTAGTTTCTGAAAGCAAACAATTTTAGGGAATGAAGCAATTTTAAACCAGGAAGCACATTAAAAATAATAAAATCCTGACTAAGTATAGAAGTCTAATGGGCTTCTCCAGTGATGCACTCTAAAAATAATAATACCCACACTGTGGGCGTGGCTAATTGTGGGAATGACTATCTGTGCGTGTGGCCTCAAACCCCCCCCCCAAGAAAAAAAGAAAGAAAAAAGAAAAAAGAAACCTACCTTGCTCTCTTGCTTCGCCC
This sequence comes from Bradypodion ventrale, assembly GCA_035047345.1. NCBI lineage: Eukaryota > Metazoa > Chordata > Lepidosauria > Squamata > Chamaeleonidae > Bradypodion > Bradypodion ventrale. The sequence goes on along the minus strand of JAWDJE010000002.1, from coordinate 283,693,294 downwards.
ATTGTCCCAGAGATGAGGAGGAGGAGTCCCAGAACAGCCAGGCACTGCTGGCGGGTCAGCCCCTCACCATCCGGGTGCGCTTTCACCAGTGGTTCTGCTGGGAGGTGAGCAGGGTGGGTTGGTGGGCTGGCCGGCCTCCCCCTCCCAGCACCACTGGAAATGCTTCAAATTCACCTCGCCCAGGGCAGAAGGCGTGTGGGAAGTGCAGAGGTAAAAGTGTGCCTTTGGCCCTGGTTGGGTGAGGTGAATGGGAAGCATTTCCAGTGGCACTGGGAGGGGGAGGCCAGCCAGCCCACCAGCCCACCCCGCCCACCTTCCAGCAACACCGCCGGCAACACTTCCCATATGCCTAGCCCAGGGCCGAAGACATGCTTTCACTAACGGTGGCTGCTCCTCCTCTTCTTCCTGGCTCCTGGTCGTGTCCAGAGTTCAGGGAGAGGGAGAGGAGGAGGTGGGCATGGTGTGACAGAGAGGTGGGCATGGTCAGCCAGGTGGGCATGGCCTGGGGGGATTTCCACTACCGGTTCGCAAGAACCATTGAGAACTGGCCTCAGTGCATCACTGGGCTTCTCTTTCAGATTTAATAGACTATATGTTTGCTAAGTTCTAAGCAGACTCCAGAGAACTGCTTACTAAGCATGGCAAAGAGCAAAGAGCAAGTTCTTTCTCCTCCTCCTTCCTTTTATTTATTCCAACAAGTTCTACCCTCTGGCCATTCCCTTAAAGCAGGCCCCCAACCTTTTCAGGCTAGGGGCTGGGTCACCCTCTCTCAGTCAACTTTGTGGGCTGGGTGGCCATTTTGTCCTGCATGCACTATGGATATGGCCATTTTGTCCCAACAGCTTCAAAGGGGTGGTCATTTTGTTTCTTGAGTGCTCTTGGAGCACCATGAAATGGTGCCAGGGGCCAGATCTGGCCTGTGAGCCTTAGGGTGGGAACCCCTGCCTTAAGGATTTCAGCCAATTACTACATGTATTACATGTCTTTCAATTCTAATTTTCATTTCCTCCAGAACACAAGGCTAGCATGTTTTGACTATCATTCCTTCTCTGGAATGCACCCTAAATCTCCATTACAGATTCAAAGAACACACAGGCCCATTTCCATGACATAGATGTGCTAATTTTAGTTCCTAAAGTTCCCCAAAATAAATGACTGTACTCTCTGTGTCTATAGCATTCATGCAATCACATATTTTTATTTTAATGCCATGAAGCATATACAAGCAACATTTTTAGAACTATAATGGCTGGTAGACTCACTACTGAAATGTTGGAATTGGGCAAAATATCCAAATAATGACATGAGGGAAGCTACAGATGTTGAAGTAATGTTAGAGACATTTTTAAATAAGTTTAATCATAATAATTTTTATTTTTATTTTTTGCTGTTTTTCAGAATGAGAGAAATATTTCTCTTCCTTCCTGTATGCCATTAATCAGAGTTGGGTTCTTGGTCCTGTCTTTTTCCTTCTTTACTATTTTCTTGGGAGACCTTCTCAAATCCCAAGACTTTTTCTATCATTTATATACTTAGGATACATGGATTTACCATGTTTAAACAAAGAATAAACAAAATCACTGCAAACAAAACAGGAGAAAGAGTTCATAACCTATTTATGAAGCAGCATATGTAAACCATCACCACTAAAAAAGAGAGCTGTTTAATACAACCAATGGTTTATATCATCAATTTATTATATAATGGATTTGGACCAATCCTAAATCAAAAGAAAAATGGTCAGATTGAGTCTGAAATGAAGTGAAGTGCATTTTCAGATCAGATTTCATCCAAAGCACAATTCAAATTGGATGAGACACAAATCACTTGTACCTTTTTTTAAAAAGCAAAATTAAAAGATGCCTAATTCTTAGGATCCAAGATCACTGCAGATGGTGATTGCAGCCATGAAATAAAAAGGCAACTGATGCTTGGGAGACAAATTATGAGAAACCTGGGGAACATAGTGAAAAGTAGAGACATCACCTTGCAAACAAATGTATGCATATTCAAAGCAATGGTATTCTCAGTAGTAATGTATGGTTGTAAGAACTGAATCATAAGGAAAGCTGAGCGCAGAAGAATAGATACCTTTGAAATGTGGTGTTGGAGGAGAATTTTGAGAGTACCCTGGATAACAAGGAGAACAAAAAGGTGATCTTAAAAGAAATCAACCCCGACTGCTCCTTGGAAGGTCAAATATTGAAGATGAAGCTAAAGTACTTTGGAATCAAATGAGAAGAGAGGAATCACTAGAGAAGGCCTTGATACTGGGAAAGGTCAAGGGAAAAAGAAGAAGGGGCAGGCAAAAATGAGATGGCTAGATGGTACTGTAGACATAAAGGGCACAGAGCTGGGTGGGTTGAGGAGAATAGGGGTGCCTGGAGTGTGATGGTCCATAAGGTCTCAAAGGGTTGGATTCGACTATGAAACTGATCAACAACAAAATATGCATCTTGTATAAAAACCTGTCAAAAATTGAGCAAGTTTTCTTTTCATGATCTACCATACCTCAACATTTCACATACATCAGTGCATGTACACTCAGAAAGACACACAGATACTATAAAACAGTTTAGTTTTCCAGTGCCAGTCAATGGGAGACGTACACATCAGCTCAAAACGGGGTAATAAATCAAACTAGATAGGTACAGATTGCTCCAGGCAAAAATTGCATGACATTCCAAAGCTGCACATTTACCTCCAGATCAGATCAGGGAAGTGATTCACAGCCCTAATAGCAAGCAAGCAAGCAATAAACAAACAAGCAAATAATGTGCTAGTTGCCTGAATGTTGAGAGAGAAAGGGAAGGGAAGACATCTACTGAGAATGCAAGCGCGGCGCCAAAATGGCCGCCGCGCCCTTTGCGGGCCCCCCCCCCCACAGGACAGAGAATCCGGGTAGTTAGGGGCGTGGCCAGCTCCCTTATAAAAGGGGTGGCCACGAGGCAGCCGAGCTGCCATTTTACCTCAGCGACGGAGCGGAGAAGTCTTTTCCCCTGTGTCTCCGTCGCTCTTGAGCCTACCGGGAAGCCTTTTGGGTAGCGATTCTGCCTTGCCGGCTTCCCTTTGCTTCGGTGGAAATGCCTTCGAAGAAGAAGGCAGCTCCGAGTGCAGCTCGCGCGGTTAGGAGGCGCAACCCAGGTCGGAGGACCGCGGTGCTGCCTCCTCAGCTGCCGCCTTTGCCCGCCCCTGCCGGGGCCGGCGGAATGGGGTCTATTGCCCCTTCGCCCGGAGTGGGCAACCAGAGTGCGGGCGCGGAAGGGGTTCCGGCCCGCGGCCCGCGAGCGGTGGACACCGCTCCTCCACCTGCTTTCGGGTCCTGGGTACAGGGGCCTGTACCCACGCATGGACCAGGCGGGCCAGCCGGCCCTTCGCCCCAGGTTAACGTGGAAGTCAGGCGGGGGCCCCCCCTCCTTTGGGGTTCCTTTTGAGGCGCTGTCTACAGGAGGACAACAGCCGACAGGGAGGGTTGAGCTGCTGCAGGCGCGTGGCGCGGTTTCGGCCACTGCCTCGCAGCTCCCCAGCCAGCAGCCAGGTGCAGGTTCTCCGGGGATGAGCTCTACGTCGGTCGTGAGCTCCGACGCCCCCAGTGGGCCGGAACCCCCGGTGGGGGCGGCCCGCAGGGGTGCAGCATGTGAGTATACGGTGTAAGCGAGTACATCCACACACATTCCCAATATGGGGGGGGGGGCTTTCCAATCGCTTTGGCCTCGCGCGGGTGGTGCGGCGGTGCACCCGCTGACGCCTCACCCGGCGATGACAGCTAACACCCAGGGCCCCGTGGTGGGGGGTGTTCCCTACCCTTAGGGGAATGTTTTGGGTGGCCGGGTTGGTCCAAGCCCCTATTCCTTACCGATGAGTGACCACTTGGCACAGGCCGCCAGAGAGTAAATTTGGCGGGGGGAGTACGTGGATATCTTCTCATTCCTAAACAGTGTGCCCACCAAGGAGAGAGGGAGGGGCTGAATGGGAAGGATAGTGGCAGGCACGTTGTCGCAAGCCACCAAGTATGCGGGCCAAATGGTTGCCGGCCTGCATCGTATGCATGGCGGTGTACCTTAGGGCATGGCCGGATTTGGCAATTCCGATGGTCCAGTATTTGGACAACGCCTACCGGGCGATGATTTACTTCCCGGGCCCAGCGTGGTTGGCTTGTGACGAGGGATGCCGTAGGCGGATTTCCCCGCACCCCGAGATTAGGCAGGATGAGCCAGGCCAGAGGCTGTGGCTTTTGTACGTGACGCCCACGCGCCCTGCACCCGGGGAGATATACCATTGTGGGCATGCGGTTCAGCGGGCGGCCCCAGCACAGGTCACCTGCCAGGGGGCGGGGCGGGGGGTTCCAGCCCGCCGGCTGTGCTGGACTTTTGGTCCAATGGCTCCTCTAAGGGGAAGACTTGCAAATACAGACAGGAGTGTCCCACCTGTGTTGGGCCCCGTGCGGCCTCTGCCTGTCCCAGGCCTAGAAGGATGCGGGGCAGAGGGTGGGGCAGACAGGGGGCTTGCAAGACTGCCGCAGATGGATCTAGTTCACCGATGGGCTCCCTCCCCATTTAAGGTGGACATGTTGGAGCGTTGGCTCACATGGTGCCTGAAGGGTGAGGATGCGGGTATCCTTCAGGGTTCTAGGCAGGGGTTCCGGATCCCTTTCATGGGTAATAGGTCCCCTCAGGATGCCCCCAATCTTTTATCCCTTAAGGGGAGGGAGGAGGTGGCTGCTGCCAGCTTTGACGAAAGGGTCTATGCGGGCAGGGTCGTTGGCATTGTCCCGCACCCCCATCCTGGGGAGCATATTGTTCAATGATGCCATGCCTTTTGGCTATTCCTTTGGGGCTCGGTATTCGAGCGTTTCACCATTTTCCTAGATTGCGCTTTTGTCCGCAGGTCAGGGTCCCGGTCTGTAGCCCATTCCCTGGATGGTTTTATTCGGGGCTGAACGGGGCTGGGACACGTACCCACGTCTCCTCATCACATTTCAGACGCTAATGGAGGAACTTGGTGTCCCTTTAGCGCCCGAAAAGACCGAGGGCCCGTCTCCACAGCTGGTATTCCTGGGGTGGAGAGTAACACGATAGCGCAGGATTCTAGGTTGCAGCAGGATAAGGTGTCAAGGCTAGTGGCCCTTGTCTCGGTCTTGCTGGCCGGGCGCATGGCATCACTGAGGTAACTTCTGGTGCTACATGGTCACCCCAGTTTCGCTGGCAGGGTCGTCGCACCGGGCAGGGCATTTGCTCTGCGCTGGTGCGACGCCATGGCGGGATTATCCAGGCCCCATCACAGGCTCAGATTTACCCAGGGTATCGGGGCAGACGTGCTTGTCTGGCCATAGATCCAGAGGTACTTCAACGGGGTGTCATTTTGGGGTCTGATTTCCTGGCTCCCCCCTTGCTTTCAGATGCGGTCCGATGCCTCATGATTCCTGGGTTTCTGGGATGTACTTCAATTGGAAGTGGGCCTATGGTGGGTGGCCACCATCCTGGGCAGGCAAAGGGTTGCCTGCATGGTCTCACGTATCTGGAATGTTTCCCTATCCTGGGTGCTTTGATGCTATGGGGCAAGAGGTGGGCCAACTCGGTTGTGCAACTTGGGCATGGCAACGCGGCTGTTTTCCGCATCGTCACTGCACAGGATTCCAAATCGCCCGGGGTTATGGAGCTAGTTAGTTGGTTTGTGTTATGCAACCTGTGCCTCAACGTTCCCTTCAGGGCCAGGCATGTCCCAAGGGTTGATAATGATATTGCTGCTGCTTTGTCCCGCCTGCAGATCTCCCGGTTCCGTGCCTCGGCCCCCGGATGCGGAGGAATTTCCCTCGCCGCTCCCGGATGTGAGATGGACCGTTGGCAAGGAGAGGTGAACCGGGCGATTGGCCTGTCACTAGCGCCATGCATGAGTAAGGCGTATCACCACGCATTTAGTTCCTTTAGAGTATTATGTACCCGATTCTGACTGCCAGGAACCTGGCCTTTTCCAGTAGCCCATGTTCTGCGGTTCACGATTTACCTGTATCCCCAGGGCCTTGCACCACGCACCATAGCATCTCAGCTGTCGGGTTGGCTTTTATGGCCAAGGTGGGAGGTCGTGTTGACAGCACCACTGACTTCCGGGTGAGACATGTTGGGAGGGGTGGGTGCGCGTGCCCGGGCGTTTCCCGGGCGACCGCCACCCCATTTACCCAGGGGGTTTTTGACCCAGTTGGCCCGGGGCTGGCCTGGCCTCTGTTTTGATAGATGAGGCAGCCCACTTCATGCGGCTACAACGGTGGCCTTTTTGGAGTCCTCCGCGTCGGCGAGCTTGAGATGCTGAGTAAGGCGGATGCAAGAGTTTCCCAGGGTTTTTACCCAATTGGCCCGGGGCTGGCCTGGCCTCAGTTTTAAGAAATGAGGCAGCCCACTTTATGCGGCTACAACGGTGGCCTTTTTGGAGCCCTCCGCATCGGCGAGCTTGAGATGCTGAGTAAGGCGGATGCAAGATTTTCCCAGGGTTTTTACCCAATTGGCCCGGGGCTGGCCTGGCCTCTGTTTTGGAAATGAGGCAGCCCACTTCATGCGGCTACAACGGTGGCCTTTTTGGAGCGCTCCGCGACAGCGAGCTTGAGATGCTGTATAAGGCGGATGCAAGTGTAGGGCACTGGAACTCGAGGATGTCTATATTGCCAAAGACTGGGCCCAGTTGAGGATACGCTCCTCTAAGACAGATCAGCATGGCGTAGGCAGTGGTGTAAGACTGCTACGGTGTTCTTTGGCAGACATCGGTCCGGTTGGTGCCCTACAGGAATTCCTGGCACTGCGTGGCAGGCACCACGGTCCGTTTTTTCTGTCACCAAGATGGGTCTCCCCTTACTAAATTTCAGTTTTGGAAGGTGACAGCCAGAGCCCTCACCAGGGTGGGCCTACCAGGTGCCCGTTATGGCACACATTCATTCCGTATTGGTGCAGCCTCTACAGCAGCTGCTTTTGGGTACTCTGGGGCTGACATACGCAGCATGGGGAGGTGGGGCTCGCAATGTTTTCAGTTTTATGTGCGCCCACTCCTGCCATGAGTACCAATCCAGTCACCTTACCGCCTTTTTTCTCAATTTCTTGCAGACCCAGGGTGTCGTATTACACCGGTGACAGTATGGCTGGTGGGCCACAGCTATGTGCACAGGGCAGCGCGTTACGCTGCGGCGACAGAGTGGACCCCGACTGGGACTGGGTGAACACGCCAGTCTCGCATGGCATGGTAAGCCTGGGATGTTATGGCGGGGGCTGCGGCCTTTCCCTTTTCTGGCCTGAGTGCTGACCCGCCTGACATTCTCATCATCTACCTTGGGGGCAATGATTCGTGCCAGGTCACCGGCTTATCGCTCAAGCATGCGATTTGCGAGGACCTCGCCTACTTGCATTATGTCTGGCCTGCCACAACCCTAGTTTGGTGGACATTATCCCGCGCCTTTCTATAGAGGGGGCGTTCACCTCCTGGCCCTTGACCGCGCTAGGCGCACGGTCAACGGGGCGGTGGCGCGGTTTCTTGCTGACAGGGCTTGGGGACGGGTCAGTCATCACCCCGATATCAGTCTACAAAATTATGACTTGTACGCAGGGGATGGGGTCCATCTGTCGCGAGGAGGTATGGACCTCCTGTTAGGTGATTGGCGAGCAGGCCTGTTGACCGAGCTGACGGTCTGGGTGGGGGCGTCAGGTCTTCTTTGAAGCCCCTCCGTGTGGCGGGTAGCACTGGTAAGGTAAACAGTATGACCCACAAGTATCCGGCAGGTTCGCAATTGACTGGACAACACTAGACAGGAATAAATTAGTTAAACGTTGTCCGGTCAACGACGAATCAGGCGATGGGGTGATGACGATTGCTAACCAGCATGCATCACCCCTGTGATTTCACGGATACGCGTCAGAGGGTGGGGTCATGAGTTAGTTATTGACTACGGTCAACAATTTGTTTGTTGTCAACAAACAAATTGATACAAATTGATACATTGTAACCAATTGCCGTTGGCAATTTTGGGGTGGTACCTTACCAGTGTTACTTCGGCCTGCTTGCCTTAGGAATTATGATTGGTCGTTTTACCAATACAAATTTATAATTCGGACTAGGGCATTGAATCAATAAATGTGGCCCTATGCTGTTATCCACTTTCAATGTTGTCTGTGTCCGTTATTGGGGGGGTGCGCCTGCAATGCAAGCGCGGCGCCAAAATGGCCGCCACGCCCTTTGCGGGCCCCCCCCCACAGGACAGAGAATCCGGGTAGTTAGGGGCGTGGCCAGCTCCCTTATAAAAGGGGTGGCCACGAGGCAGCCGAGCTGCCATTTTACCTCAGCGACGGAGCGGAGAAGTCTTTTCCCCTCCACCCCCTCCCTAGTTAACAGTGTGATATTTTGGTCGCTTCGGGGCCGGGTGGGAATTTTTGGCTGGGACCCATATTGGCTTCCGGGTCCTGGCTTTTTTGCCCATCCCACACTGTTGCTATGGTTTGATATAGGGGTCTTTCTGTGTTCCTAATGTTGACTTTGGTCACATTGGCGGGTAGCACTGGTAAGGTAAACAGTATGACCCACAAGTATCCGGCAGGTTCGCAATTGACTGGACAACACTAGACAGGAATAAATTAGTTAAACGTTGTCCGGTCAACGACGAATCAGGCGATGGGGTGATGATGATTGCTAACCAGCATGCATCACCCCTGTGATTTCACGGATACGCGTCAGAGGGTGGGGTCATGAGTTAGTTATTGACTACGGTCAACAATTTGTTTGTTGTCAACAAACAAATTGATACAAATTGATACATTGTAACCAATTGCCGTTGGCAATTTTGGGGTGGTACCTTACCAGTGTTACTTCGGCCTGCTTGCCTTAGGAATTATGATTGGTCGTTTTACCAATACAAATTTATAATTCGGACTAGGGCATTGAATCAATAAATGTGGCCCTATGCTGTTATCCACTTTCAATGTTGTCTGTGTCCGTTATTGGGGGGGTGCGCCTGCAAAGGTTTCTGCATTGTAGTGCCACTGTCACAAAATCCCTTTTGCAGATAACCTTTCACCATATAATCACAGAGAGCTCATGCCATGCCAATGAGAAACATCTCAAGGCTTATGGGAACAAATGGTTTTCATAAGCCAGCAGAAGGGAGGGGAGAACAGGGAAAATATTATTTATTTTTGAAACTGTCATTTAACAGCTTTACCAATCATGGTCTATCATTAGCCTTTGAGGACAGATTTGATTGTCCTTCAAATAAGACATGTTTACTGACCTTTTAGAGACTACAGTAGGCTTATGAATCTTTTAAATATGATCATATGCAACATTCAAGAATGGGGACATTTTGCATATCCCACAACATTTACTGGTGTATTATGTTATAGGAGCATTGGAACTATTATTGAGTGGCTCTCTAAAGGAAGCCATAGTCTTGAGTTTGAAAAAGCTGAGCAGGGCTGTTAGACAATTTGCACAATTTGCTGAGCAGGGCTGGTAGACAATTTGCACCAAAATTAGCAGCAATATGAAATGGGTGTCATAGATTTTTTTTCTTAACATGGACATTATAAATAAAAAGGAGGGAAAAAAATCTCCCTGATTCTTCTGCTGATAAAGGTAGTGTTCACAAAATCCTGTTAGAGTGCAGTGACTGTTTCATAGTAAGATTGGCTGTTGAAAAGGACTATCATATACAACTTTCATCTAGTTCCTTCATTGCTCAGAGTGACATGTTGTTTCCCACAATTGTGAATGGATATCCAAATCTGGTACAGGATAAAGTTCCAAACAATACTATGTGGTTTTTTTTATTATTATTATCCTTGTAGATAGGATTGGCAAATAAGAGCAAAGGTCTGGGGAAGGAAAAACAAAGCAAATCTTGACTGAATCACAGCCCCATTGTGTGATAGCAGGAAGACACCTCTGATAATCAAAGTATTTGGGAAAGTACAGGCAGCTGAAAAATGGAGCCCTACAGCTAAGATTCTGCTTTGAAAGCTAATGAAAATTGGACTCAAGATTAATACCACAGAAGTCAATGGCTGCTCAGTTCCTCTGGATCCCCAGCTTGACATAAATCCTTCAATTTTCTTTTGATGTCTTTCAAGTACAACTCCACAGCAGCATGACTATTGCAACTTTTTTTAAAATGGCACACTAAATGAAAGAATACTATTTTAAAACAAATGTACTAAGACTGAACGTTGTTAGTAGTAAGTAAAAGGTGGACTGCAGGTACTTCCACTGGGCTAACAGCACTGAAATTCAGATCTCTGTTCATGGAAATGTTTTTTGTACTCCTTTGTTTTAGTTGTACTTGGAGGTGGTTTTGAATGCTGTATGAATTGGCCACTTGGATGACACAGCAGTGTATTCATCACTTGGGAAGGGCCTTGTGGCTACTTTGTTCTCCTTCAGCCAAGATGTTTATCTCTGTAAACATAACTGTGGTGACAGCACAGTTCTGCAACCACTTCTTTTTTACCTCCTCTATCCTGTCCAGTGCTTCTTCTCTGCCTTCCTTTTGCTTTCTCTTTAAAGGAAGTTGGCCCCCCTTTGTCTGTCTAGTTTATTCTGACTATTTCTGCAAAATCAGGATGGTGCCCAAGCTCCAGTCTTTCTTTCTTTATTCATGTCAGATGCACCATCAGCATATAATAACATACAAAGCTAAAATTAACACATCTAAAAACAAAGTACAGTAAAACCCCTAATTACGAAAAAGTCTGTTCCATAGGCTTTTTCTTAAGTTGAGTTTATATGTAACTTGAAGCAAACCCATAGGAAAAATGAATTTTGTATGTAAATCGAAGCATAGGAAAATCCACAGGAAAAATAATCTTTATGTAACTCGAAGCAAACCCATAGAAAATTGTGTAAATTGGGTCATAGTTTTAGCACAAAATCATTTTGTAAGTTGAATTTTATGTAACTCGGGACATTTGTAAGTCAGGGTTTTACTATAGAATTAAAAAGGGCTAGATGACATCTGCCCAATATCGGGCCATTTCAACAGCATTTCCTTATTGTCAACATTGATGGGCATCATGTGTATTGTATCATATAAGAGATGGTTTGTACTTCTCCGCATTCACACAGGCTGCCATCTGCAGGGAAACCCCACTTTCTCAGATTAGCCCTTGATCTTTCTACCCCTGCACAGAGTCTATTTAAAGCTTTCCACACAGGCCATGGTTGTTCTTGGCCAGGCGGTAGAGAGTCATGTGGTTCTGCCCAGTTATCTGGTAGCTCCTTGCTCCCCTTCCATAGTTCTAAGGTGGTCTGTGGGGTGGGGTTGTTTGGAGGGGCAGAAGTTGTGAGGAAGCTATGCCTTGATTTCAGTCTCTGCTTTGGTGGTTGGTGATCAAATAACAGGTGTGTTTCCGAGAAACTTGCTTTGACCCACCCTTTCTGAGCAACACTTTCTCGACAGAATTTCGATGGAGGTATGCCAGCTAAGTAATGCACTTTTTGTATTGGGGTTAGTTTTAGGCATCCTGTGACCAATCTTGCTGTTTCATTTAGGGCCACATCCACCTGCCCTGCTTGCTTTGATCTGCACCACACTGGACTAGCATACTCTCCTGCAGAGTAGCATAAAGCTCCAGTGAAAAGTAGACATGGGATCCTGAAAATCAGAAACAGTCCTAGCTCATGCGACTGCTGGCCTCCTGCCCTTTCATCTATTTGGCTGCATTAGAGAAGTGGCTGAGAGTGTGACTCAGCCTGGGAAAGTATCCTGACATAACCCATAGAAGTAGCCACCAGATGAGTGGAACCACTGTTGCTGCTCCTCCTCCTCCAATGTGTGTATGGGAGCTTCTGATCCTTCCACTCCAGCTGGTGTGGGGAGGATATGGGGTCTGTGATGTGTGGAAGTGTATATATTTATTATTTGTTTGTTTGTTTAGATTTATATTGCCTCCCGCTATCCGTGGCAACTCAGGGCGGCTTACAGTCAGTAAGAGAGAGAGAGAGAGAGAGAGAGCTCTCTACAGGTAGCTTGTCCATGATCACTCAGTCTGGCTCTTCTCCTAGTAGCACAGTAAGAAATTGAACTCCCACACTGGCTCCTCAGTCAGATACCAAAGCCACTGAGCTGTCCAGCCCGCTATGCCGGATATTATACAGACATCAATGTAACTTACTTCCATGTAACACAAATTAGAAATGTAACCTGATGTAATAATTTGCTTAAGGTAAAGCGGCAGATTTAGTAAAACAGAATGGTTAATTCTTATGTATTCAAGGCATAGAGAAGGGCAATTGTTAATAATTGTTGGAAATCAATTATGCTTTTATTTTAGTGTGACCTCATTCAATTTGCCCTACTGTGGCATATAAATAAGAAAAATGGCAAAATCAATTTGGACAGATCCACCTGTTCCAGAAAAATCTTGAAGTGTCTTTCCCTTCTCAATTAAATGAAACAGTCAAGTGTTGTGTAATAATCTAGGAGACTGTATTCACTGGTCACTGTTCACTTCTTTGATTTGCACATTCTTCTTGAAGATTGCCCAGAAACCATCCAGAGGCCTTGAAGGGAGGTGAGTGAAGAATCGGCCCCTCCCTCCCACCCCATCCTAAAACCTGGGTGTAAGGAAGAAAGAGGCAGAGAAAGACCAGGCCCCAACTGCCCAGAAACCATCCAGAGGCCTTGAAGGGAGGTGAGTGAAGAATCGGCCCCTCCCTCCCACCCCATCCTAAAACCTGGGTGTAAGGAAGAAAGAGGCAGAGAAGGACACAGGCCCCAACTGCCCAGAAACCATCCAGAGGCCTTGAAGGGAGGTGAGTGAAGAATCGGCCCCTCCCTCCCACCCCATCCTAAAACCTGGGTGTAAGGAAGAAAGAGGCAGAGAAGGACACAGGCCCCAACTGCCCAGAAACCATCCAGAGGCCTTGGAGGGAGGTGAGTGAAGAATCGGCCCCTCCCTCCCACCCCATCCTAAAACCTGGGTGTAAGGAAGAAAGAGGCAGAGAAAGACCAGGCCCCAACTGCCCAGAAACCATCCAGAGGCCTTGAAGGGAGGTGAGTGAAGAATCGGCCCCTCCCTCCCACCCCATCCTAAAACCTGGGTGTAAGGAAGAAAGAGGCAGAGAAGGACACAGGCCCCAACTGCCCAGAAACCATCCAGAGGCCTTGGAGGGAGGTGAGTGAAGAATCGGCCCCTCCCTCCCACCCCATCCTAAAACCTGGGTGTAAGGAAGAAAGAGGCAGAGAAGGACACAGGCCCCAACTGCCCAGAAACCATCCAGAGGCCTTGGTGGGAGGTGAGTGAAGAATCGGCCCCTCCCTTTCACCCCATCCTAAAACCTGGGTGTAAGGAAGAAAGAGGCAGAGAAAGACCAGGCCCCAACTGCCCAGTCACCATCCAGAGGCCTTGGAGGGAGAAGGTCACCATCCACCACTGCAGCCAGAGGCAGAGGAAGAGGAACAGCTGAGACACAGGGAAAACATCCACTGCCCGCCACTGCGATGCCCCTGGAGCAAGGGACCCAGAGACAACAACCCCACCTGGGGAGTGAGGACACAAGGATAAGTAGCTGATGTGAAAAATGTAGCTGAATTAATATAGCGACTGACATAGAGACTTCATACTGACTTAATATAGCAATTAACATAGAGACTGTGTTTTAGAGTGTGATAATTATGCATGATAATATGTTGTGTAAACTGTTTTAAACTTTTAAAACTGTGATATGATGTATGATGCGAGGGAAAAAATGGCGTAGAAACCGGCAAACCACGCCACAAAGCTTGCCAAGAGAACCCTATGGACCAAAACAAAAGGCAAAACAAAAGGGCACGCTAGGTGATACAGGATGCTTAACACCTCAGAGGGGAGAAAGGGGATGGACAGGAAAGGGGGAGGGGAAATGCAATGTTGTAAGGAGCAATACTGTATAGGGACATGGAATGTGAGATCAATGAACCAAGGTAAACTGGAAGTGGTAAAAAATGAGATGGAAAGAATAAGCATTGACATCTTGGGAATCAGTGAGCTCAAATGGACAGGGATGGGCGAATTCAGCTCTGGAAACCATCACATCTACTACTGTGGACAAGAAACCCTTAGAAGACATGGAGTAGCCATAATTGTCAATAAAAGACTGAGAAGAGCAGTAATGGGATACAACCTCAAAAATGACAGAATGATGTCAGTAAGAATTCAGGGCAAACCCTTCAATGTTACTGTGATCCAAATTTACGCACCAACCATGGGTGCAGATGAAGCCACAGTGGACCAGTTCTATGAGGACTTACAACACCTCATAGAACAAACACCAAAAAATGATGTTCAAATTATTCTAGGAGACTGGAATGCCAAAGTAGGCAATCAAAAGGTGGAGGGAATAACAGGCAGGTTCGGTCTTGGAACACAGAATGAAGCAGGGCAAAGACTGATAGAGTTCTGCCAAGAGAACGCACTGGTCATAGCAAACACCCTCTTCCAGCAACATAAGAGGCGACTTTACACATGGACATCACCAGATGGCCAACACCGAAACCAGATTGACTACATACTCTGCAGCCAAAGATGGAGAACCTCCATACAGTCAGCAAAAACAAGACCTGGAGCAGATTGTGGCTCAGATCACAACCTACTGATTGCAAAATTCAGGCTTAGACTAAAGAAAATAGGGAAAACAAAGAGACCAGACAGATATCACCTAGACAGCATCCCTAAAGAATACACGGTGGAGGTGATGAACAGATTCAATGGCTTAGACTCAATAGATAGAGTGCCAGAAGAATTATGGACAGAGATGAGGGACATCATGCAGGAAGCAGCAAAGAAAACCATACCAAAAGAAAAGAAGAGTAAGAAAGCAAAGTGGTTGTCTGATGAGGCTCTTAAAATAGCAGAGGAAAGAAGGAACGCAAAAGTCAAAGGAGAAAGGAAAAAATACAATCATTTGAACACAGAATTTCAAAGAAAAGCAAGGAGAGATAAGGAAAACTATCTAAAAGAACAGTGCAAAGAAATGAAAGAAAACAACAAAAGAGGCAGAACCAGAGATCTTTTCAAAAAAATCCGGGAAATCAAGGGAACATTTAAAGCAAAATTGAACATGATAAGGGACAAAGACGGAAAGGAGCTAGCTAATGCAGAAGAGATTAAGAAAAGATGGAAAGAGTACACAGAGGAACTCTACAAAAAGGAACTCAACACTCCTGATAGTCACAATGATGAAGAAATTGAACCTGAGCCAGACATCCTGGAGAGTGAAGTCAGAAAGGCCCTAAAGAGCACTGCAAACAACAAAGCTAGTGGAGATGATGGTATCCCAGTTGAATTTTTCAAAGCTCTAAAAGATGATGGCATCAAATTACTGCATTCAATATGCCAGCAGATTTGGAAAACAAAACAGTGGCCACAGGACTGGAAAAGATCAGTATATGTTCCAATCCCAAAAAAGGGCAATGCCAAAGAATGTTCAAATTATCGAACAATTGCGCTCATCCCACACGCCAGCAAGGTGATGCTCAAGATAATACAGGATAGACTTCAGCAGCATGTGGAAAGAGAATTACCAGAGGTGCAGGCTGGTTTCAGAAGAGGCAGGGGGACTAGAGACCACATTGCCAACATACGTTGGATCATGGAGAAAACAAAGGAATACCAGAAACAAGTTTATTTTTGCTTTATTGACTACACTAAGGCATTTGATTGTGTGGATCACAACAAGATGTGGCAAGTGATTAAAGAGATGGGAATACCAGAGCACCTCATATGCCTCCTGAGAAATCTGTACATGAACCAAGAAGCAACAGTTAGGACAGAACACGGAATGACAGAGTGGTTTGGAATAGGAAAAGGAGTAAGACAAGGCTGCATTCTGTCACCCTGCTTATTCAACTTATACACAGAGCACATAATGCGCAATGCAGGGAAGGAGGAATCACAATACGGGATCAAAATTGCTGGGAGAAACATCAACAATCTGAGATATGCAGACGACACCACCCTAATGGCAGAAAGTGAGGAAGACCTAAAGAATCTCTTGATCGGTTTGAAGGAAGAGAGTGCAAAAGCTGGCTTGAGACTCAATATCAAGAAAACCAAGATAATGGCAACAGGCCCGATCAGTTCCTGGAAAATAGACGGGGAAGAAGTAGAAGCAGTGACAGATTTTACTTTCTTAGGATCTAAGATCACTGCAGATGGAGATTGCAGCCATGAAATAAAGAGGCGGCTGATTCTAGGGAGACAAGCCATGAGAAACCTGGGGAACATAGTGAAAAGCAGAGACATCACCTTGAAAACAAAAATTAGAATAGTCGAAGCAATGGTATTCCCAGTGGTAATGTACGGATGTGAGAGCTGGACAATTAGGAAAGCTGAACGCAGAAGAATAGATGCCTTTGAAATGTGGTGTTGGAGGAGAGTTTTGAGGGTACCTTGGACAGCGAGGAGAACAAATAGGTCAATCTTAGAAGAAATCAACACTGACTGCTCATTGGAAGGTCAAATAGTAAAGATGAGGCTAAAGTACTTTGGGCATCAAATGAGAAGGGAGGATTCACTTGAGAAGGCCGTGATGTTGGAAAAGGTGGAGGGCAAAAGAAGAAGGGGGAGGCCAAGGATGAGATGGATAGATGGTATTGTAGACACAATGGGCACAGAACTGGGAGGACTGAGGGGGATGGTGGAGGACAGAGGCGCCTGGAGAACGATGGTCCATAGGGTCGCAAAGGGTCGGAATCGACTGTGCGACTGAACAACAACAACAACTTGAAGATTTGAGAAAGTAGTAATTAAATTCCTTAAATTTTAGAACAAACAGGAACAAGAGACCTTCCATAGCTCATTTGAACCATGGTAATCATCTTTTGAATCTGATAAAAATTCAGGTTATCTGTTTGTTACTATATTATGTATCTCTGAAGCATAAGTCTGTTGATTTTGAAAATTACAAATTAGTGTATTTCCTTGAAGCCTGAAAGAATGTGCTTTTACCATGCCTGGGGGAAAATGTACATCATTTGCATTATTCTCTAAGAATGGGAATTTCTATATCAGTTCCCAGATAACTTACACATAAACTCTACATTGTCACAGTAAATCATTTCCTATACTTACATCCTTTAGCAATTCATTTGTTTCACCTTTTATGATTAGTAATAAAAACTTTTTTACTGCAGTTTTTGGTTGCAATGGATGTTATACAACTTATAGGTAGCCAGTCATTTGCAATTGCCATCCTTCTGTATTTTTGGTCTACACATTTTGCATCTGCAGATCCACTTCCAAATAGCATGGTTGGATAGCTAGCTGACAGGACGTTCAAACTGAGTGAAGGTGCAGTTTTTGCTATTAATGTGCCCAAGTGGTTAAGATGCTGAACTCAATGACTGGAAGGTTAGAGTTTGATTCCTGAGTACTGCTCCCATCTCTGTCCCAGCTCCTGCCAATCTAGCAGTTTGAAAGCAAGAAATTGCAAGTAGATAAATAGGGACCACTTCAGTGGGAAAGTAAACAGTGTTCCGTGCACTCTAGTGTCTCAACATGCCTGCCACATGTCCATGGAAACATCTGCAAATGCAGACAGCACTGGCTCCTTGGCTATAAACAGAGATGAGCACTGAACCCTAGAGTCGGATATGACTGGCTTTTGAGCAAAGCTTTACTAATGCTCTCTAGCTACTGAGGAACACTTTCTAAATGCTACTACTTTTCTGTTCAAGAATTTGGTGTTCTCTCCAATGAGGGAAATCACTGTGCTCTGTCATAAAGAAAATTTATCCTTACACATATTTTATATATGGTCAGAATTGGGATTGTTTTGTTGGCTCCTTCTCTTAACCTGGGTGTCAGATCTGTTCTGCTGGATCAGATCCATACTGACTTAATGCTATCCATGTTCATTTTATAGTGATCAAGAATGGATTTATTGCAATATTTGAATTTCTCAAATCTGACACGTTATGCTTTGCTTGATAGGAAATAGAGTTGCCACATTTCTCTCCCACAAAACTGAGACAGAAGTATTCTGCAGGCACCATCCATACATCTTTCCACCTGCCCACCTCTGCCATGTGTCTCAACCACAATACCTGCATGGGTTTACTTTGCTCGTGGGGGTTAGAGTGAAATAAGGCAGCATTTCCCTGAGTCCTCCTCCTAAGCACCATTGCCATTGCCAAGGCAGGAAAGTCTCTGTGGGATGGGGAAGAACAGGCGGCTTTATACCATTGGCAGTCGATCTTCGAGGCTAATCACATCTGCCCAACCAGCCTTCCTGCCGCTTCACACCAAAAACAAATGACTGGCCAAGAGCACAAGCATGCATGTGATAATCCCATCATAGGAAGGAAATGAGGGGGAGGGGATATCAGAGAGTAAACAAAACAAAAAGACAACCCCTTTGTGGCACCTTAAAGACTAACTGCTGTATTTTAATGTGAGCATTTGTGGTTTTCAAGAAAGGGTGACCTTGACCTTAGCTGCTAAAAATCTGGGACTTTGACATGATTTTATTGAACTGGGCAGGACAATTGTTCTGATCTTGAATCCAGGACAATCCCGTTTTCCGGAAATGAGAAAACTGTAATGCACTCTACATGGGGCTGCCCTTGACGACTATTCGGAGGCTGCAGCTGGTCCAGAATGTGGCTGCCCAGGTTGTGTTGGGGTGTGGATACTATTCTCATGCCTCACTGCTGCTCTGGGAGCTTTACCGGTTACTAGTGTGCCTCTGGGTGCAATTCATGGTGTTGGTTTTGACCTTTAAAGCCCTACATGGCAGTGGACCAGGATACTTAAGGGACCACATCACCCCAAGATATTCTACCCATCCTATGAGGGTAGACCAGAGAGGCTCAGTGTTGGTCCCTACCATGAGAGAACCACACCTTACTGGGACCAGAAGAAGAGCCTTTTCAGTGTCTGCCCTGGCTCTGTGGAACCTCTTACTACCTGAATTGCACCTCCAGATAGAGCTGCTCCCCTGTAGGAAAGTGCTAAAGACTTGGCTGTGCTAGCAGGTGTGTGGCCCGACAGGTGTGACAGCTCAGTCCCACTGGCTGGTATAATGGCATTGGTTCATAATTAACTTGTCTGTTTTTTATTCCTCCCCTTCTCCTTTTATCTCCTTTTTATCCCTTATTAATCACTTTTTTATCCTTTTTTATCTTTTGCACACACACCCCTTTTTATTTTTCACCCTTTTGCGATCTCTGTTTTAAACTGTGTTTTGTATTTTTCTTAATGGGGTTAGGGTTGTTGCTGTTTTTAAGATTTTGTATGTTTAAAATTCTTGTTGTACACCGCCTTGGGTCATCCAATGATGAGGAAGGCAGGATAGAAATGATGTAATAATTAATAAATAAATACAGTATTGTGAAATCTGATGACATGGTAGAATTCAAATAGAAAGTTCACTATGCAAAATTGACAACACAAACCTTTTCTGTTTAGAGCAGGGGTTCCCTGACCATGGTCCCAGACAGCTGGTTCTTCGCATTGTAAACACTACCATAAAATGTGCCCATGGCTGCCATAAATGCATTTATGACAGCCATGGGTGCATTGACGAAAGTGTTTATGGTAGGTGTTGGTATGTTTTACGGCTGTCATAAATGCACCCACTTCCACTTCCGAGAGCAGCAAGGATGACACAGGCCACATGAAATGGTGCCGCAGGTCGGCTCTGGCCTGTGGGCCATAGTTTGGCCATCCTGGATTTAGAAAGACAGATACCTTCACATTTTACCCCCACCCCCTCTTTCTTTCTTTCCAACTGCTTCTGTTCACTGCACAATGCAGGAAAGGCCATTCCTTCTATTGAAGATTATGACGGGGGAATGGTTTCTCTTCACAAAATAGATGGAAACAAGTCCTTTGCCTTTCCTTTTTCTATTGCCCCAGGTGTGATCTGCTAGAGGCTAGTGCTTTGAATGACAAAGAGAACCCAACAGTCAGATCTTTCATGACCTGCAAGGAAGGAAGCAGGTTTTCAATAGGGTTTTCTAATTAGGATATCAAATTTTCAGCTGATCATAATTGTATGTGTACTCCTTGGGCTCCGTGCGCTCCGGTGTCTAGTCATGCCTGCCACATGACCACGGAAACGTCTGCAGAAGCAGACAGCGCTGGCTCTTCGGCTTAGAAACAGAGATGAGCACTGCACCCTAGAGTCGGATACGACTGGCTTTCGAGCAAGGGAAACCTTTACCTTTACCTTACTCTTTGGGAATGTCAAAATTCTCTAGAATGCTCTTAACCTTGTGCCCCTGGGTGTTCTTTTACTTCAGTTACCAGAGACCCACATCTGCACACCTGCTGTTCAGGGCTTCTGTGATTTTGAAGTCCAAGAACATCTGGGGGCCAAAAGTTGAGAAACCCTTCTGAAGAGCAACAGGCCTTGGTTGTCAATTGATAGTGGCATGGAGGGGAAAATAAACAGAGGCAGACCTTAGTGTGTGGAAACTTAACTATCTACTCAAAGCTTACAAAGAGAAAGACACCGACAAATTAATCAGTCCTAAAGCACTGATTATTACCCTTCCCAAAGACAATGCAATGTGCACCATCTGCCCAAAAAGTTAATCTGAGTGTAAGAAAATGAAGTGCACTAGATAATGTAAAGCCAAGTGTCCTTCCTCTGGGACTCACCTACACTCTGAAAGGTTCGGGTTTATAGGAGAGGGTTTTGGTCTTTATTACTGGGTGAAGATGTCAATGACATTCTCTATTTTCATTATACCTCATGCCACCCAGTGTCTCACTTATATGATACTAGCTTTGTGGCCGGCTTCACCCAGGGATTTTCGGAGTGGTGGTGGCTTCCCCCTCCTTCCATGGGGTTTGTGGTGGTGTTCAAGGTGGGGGCACTGGCACGGTTCTGGGTGATTATATCTCTGTATGTGTGCATTTGTGTGTAAGGTAAAGGGTGGCCTTGTTTGAGAGCTAGTAGTATGCAGTGTGAAATGCATTTTTTTTAGTTTATGGTGCTAGATATGTGCTATCTCTGTGATACCTATATATGTGTGTGTGACGTGTGTCGTCATTATTATTTGATATCATGTGGTGGTAATAAATTAGTAATAATAAGTCCCTTTTCTCCAGTGAGGGGCATCCAAATGTTTTACTACCACACTGTGAGTGTGGCTACCTATGTGGAGGGGGGGCGGCAAATATGAGGTTGGGTCCAAATATGTGGGTGGGTCCAAATATGTGGGTGTGGGCAAATATGTGGGTTGCTGGGGTGGCTACTGGCCATGTGTTCTAGTTATGCCTGCCACATGACCATTAAGAAATCTCTTTGGCTGTAAATGGAGATGGGCACTGCACCCTAGAGTAGAATGTGACTGGCTTTTGAACAGGGCAGGCATCCTTTACTAACTACTTTCAACTAAACTTACCAATCAGGGAGCTTACGTTATTTGGTAGAGATGGAGGTTGTCCTTGCTCAAGGGTGAGTCTTATCTGGCTCTGGGGTTCAGTGCTCATCCCTATTTATAGCCAAAGAGCCAGTGGACTTGATGCACAAAAGCTCACATTAAAATTCAGCAGTTAGTCTTTAAGGTGCCACAACGTTTTTGTCTAGTTGCCTTGTTTAGTCTGTGATATGCTTGCACAGAATTAAACTTTTTAAATGGTAGCATGTGTTGAAAGCATATCTAAGTAAACAAAACAAAAGGAAATCCCCTCAGCCTACTCCACACACACACACACACACACACACACACACACACACACACACACACACAGGCGAGTCACACACACAAACAGACAGAGAGAGAGCAAAGTAAACAAAACAAAAAGACAGACAGACTTACTTGGAAGGGGTAGGCTGGGAGCAGCACACCATGGCTTGTCTCGCATCCCCTCAAGTCTGCCTTGACATTTAACAGCTGCCACCATCTTGTCTCAGACATTTGAAGATTCCCTCACAGGTCAGCCTGGCAGCCAGTTAAAGAGAGGGCTGACCCTTCTTGTGGATTGGCTACATTTACCCTTCCTTCTGTCCCGTCCTTGCTATCCATTGGCTAGGAAGTGTGTGCCATGTGACAGTTATTTGGCATGCTTTTTCCCCCAGCCTCAACTGCTATGTTCTTGGACTTCAATTCACAGAAGCCCAAGTCAGCACTCCTGCTGGTGGGGTGTCCCCTGATCCGTAGAGCGCGCCCATGGCACCATGGGAAGTGTAGTTTCTGCTCTTTTTCTCAATTTGTGGTGCCTGTGACTCACCAATGTGACCGGGACACCGATGGTGCCTATCTGCCAGTGGCAAGGTGTGTGTGCATGGGCTGTGATGGGGATAGTGTCAGGGGTGTCGGAGCCTTTCCTGGACACAGGATCCGGTTCTTTGCATTATAGGTATAGATTGCTCTTTTCTGATTGCTTCTTGTTCACTGTGTTTTAGTGTGTTTCTTTAAGAACACTTTTTAAACCTTCTCAATGATATTTTTCTCCAGTGCTGTCCAAGATGGTCTCAATCTAAAATGCGACTGAGTCAGGTCCCCTTTGGTTTGAAACACACTTAAATCAACACAATTAACCAATTTATTCAGAGTTTGACATACATCCAGAACCATAGCGCAGCCCTAATTGGAATTGAATGACACAGCAAACTCCACCCCCTGCATCACTTTCTGGTCTCAACATAGAGGAAATCAAAATTGGGTTGTTGTTTTTCAACAGGCTCAAAATAGTTTCTGTTTAAAATTCTTTGGGATCAGCATTCTACATGTTGCACATGTTTGCCTCTGGAGAATGCAAAACATCAAGGGCCAAATGGAGATAGGAGTTAGGTAGTATCTGACGGCCTTCTCCATATCCAATTCTAAGCACAGGAAATACACCTTTCCAGAGTTTTATTTCAGTTGTTTTCTTCAATTTTGTAAGTTTACCCAATACCAAAGTCTGTTAATTTGGAAAGTAATTCCCACTGTATTAAATGAGAGCAACCCCAATGCAAGATGACAGCTGTAGGCATCATTAGTTTGCAAGGGTACAGATATTCTTCAGTTCTTCAAGAGGCAAAGACAGGCACATAAGGGTATTTTAATTTTCTGATATGTTGTTCATCACACTACTTGAAAATAAATTATTCTGTTTCATTTCCCTTTCCTCTAGTTCATCTCCCTGCCATAGTTCACTAGTTGATTTGCATAGGCTTAAGCCTTATTCAGGAGAGCAGACTATGGAAGACTATAAACAACAATTCAAGCAGTCCCATCTCTCCCCACCCCCACCCCCACCAGCCATTCCCGTCAAGTCATGGTTTTGGAAAACTGGGAGCCGGGCACACATGCGCAGTAAATTTCCAGACATTGGGCAGGGAATGGGTTACTGCGCATGCGTGGCTGTCAGAGGCAATGGTGTGCATGTGCAGAAACCTCTGTGCGCATGTGCAGAAACCTCTGTGTACATGCACAGAAACCCCTTTGGCCAGGAAATGGGTTACTGCACATGTGTGGCCATCAGTGTGTGTGTGTGTGTGTGTGTGTGTGTGTGTGTGTGTGTGTGTGTGTGTGTACATTCAAATAGTAAATTCTTACTTCTTCCAAACCATCTTTGGGGGAGGGGAAGAGCTTTTAAAGCAAATTCAAAGCTTTTACTTTGAACATGTGTTAAGTGCGGTATTTGACGTGCAGTCTTTGTTTGTGTGTCACCATAGCCAGGTTATGTTTCTCTCCCCCCCCCTCCCCATTTCAACCAGTCCAAACTTTGCTGTATTTGTGTGTGGCCTTCAGCTCATTTGGGTGCCATCTCCATGGTAACTTGTTTACAAGGTCAGAAATACAGGCAGAAAAGTCAAGGTTAGCTTCTCCCTTTCTAGCTGTTTTGATGTTTTTGGCAATTGAACAATGTGGGCAGAAGTCTTAATGACTCAAACAGTTACACGCCAGGCTGAGTCAGAACAAAATCCCATGCACATATTGAGCTTTTTAAAAATTCACCACTCCTGATGTTGGGGGAGGAGGGGAAATCCAAATTAAAATTGATGCCTAACCAGAATCCTCATTTCAGAGCGACAGTTCTTATGCCCAACTTTGGAGCATGTCTTGATGAGTAAGTAGTACACACAGGATGTTATTCTTCCTTAAGAATAATAAGAAGTGTGAGTTTGTGAATCTGTACATATATTGTCCTATGTAATTGAAGCAGCCTAAATCCATTGTTGGATCAGGGGTGGGGGGTGGGGAGAGGTGTTTCAGAGCTTAAACTAAAGCATTGTTCGGAATCTTTTGTACTAAAAAGATTGACTGTAATAATAACATTTAGCACTTCTATATATGCTTGCAATATTCTGATGGGAAAGGTTTCCATTCTTCACTTGTGTGGCACTCCAAATTGATTAGCACTTAAAAGAGAAAAAAGCATGGACTGTAGGAACAGCCTTTCAGAGGCAACACTTTCTTGTGGATTTAGTAGGGAATATACTCTTCTATTTTCCATTTAAAGAATAATCTATTGTGTTATCTGCATCTTTAGGTACCAACATGGTGCTAATC
This sequence comes from Bradypodion ventrale, assembly GCA_035047345.1. Lineage (NCBI taxonomy): Eukaryota > Metazoa > Chordata > Lepidosauria > Squamata > Chamaeleonidae > Bradypodion > Bradypodion ventrale. Next base: position 283,668,837 of record JAWDJE010000002.1, on the reverse strand, counting down.
TGTATTATTTCACATTTGCTGCAGGGTATTTGCTGAATGTACATATATTTTGTACAGGCAGGTGTAACAAGTAAAACAGATCTATACCAGCCAGGTATTATCTCAAAATGAACATTCTTTATTACAGTAAATGGCTATAGGGACATTAGCCAAATTTGTTCTGCCAAAATACTCAGTTCTTAATTGGCAGCAATTCACTGCTGAAAGCTATCCCAGGGCTGAATTATCAGACATGTATAATAGGATTCTGACCACTGTTTTATTTACTCTCTTTTATTAGTCTTTTCCCTTTTATTAAAACTATATTTCAACATGTTAACAATATAAATAATACTGTATCTTTCTTTATTTCTATCTTTACACCATGTCTTCCCTACTACCCACTTATCTTTGTGATGATACAGGGAGGTAGGGCAGAATGCAGAGCAGGTGTTCAGCAGAGAAATAAACCCTAAAAGGCAAATCAGGTGAGAGAGATTTACATGTAAAAAATAAACAAAACTCTGGTTTATGAATGTTGAATATTGTTCTCTGCACAATGACATCTGTCAGCATTTTGACACACATCTTTTTCCTCATGTGCACAGCTATTTGCAGATTTTACTGAATTTACCTTTCCCCATTGAGTAAAGCATGTTTGCACTTTTAAAAATTGCAGACATTTCAACCACTCACTTTTGGAAATATAAACATTACTGCTGTCGAATGCCTTTGTTTGCCTCGGGAATGTTTGAAATCTTGAGGAGGGATTTGGTTCTTTTTGCAATGGAATCTCAGAGAATGCATAGCATGGCTATCGGGGTACCAATAAGAGAGAAGTGCCAGGGAAAATGGATGTATGAGGATAAAAAACTGACATTTGTGATGCATTTTGAACAAAACAACAATAACAATACACTTCAAAAAGCTTGAATCCAGTGAAATTATTTGTCTCCCTGCCTGCATTTGTCTTTATTTTCAGTTGCTAGTCAATGATGGATTTCTTCCTCCTGTGCCACCACCCCACCCATATTTTAATATGGCAATCACAGTAATTCTGCCCTCCAGAAGATAAATATGAATCAACAGAACCATATCAGCAGGTGCTGCTTCTTGACAGCATTTTACAGGAGTCGTACAGGTATAAATCTTTTCATAGTTTTCAAAAGAAGCTGTTTAAACCAATGAGCCAGCCAGAAAAGAATACTTTTAAATCTTGCTGATTTCCAAACAAGAGAAAAATATATCCCTGGACTTTTCCCAATGAAGTCAGTGGGGACAGCTGATTTTACCTCAAACTTTCCTGATTTTTAGAAAATATATTGCTACCCTCCCACATTTAAATAATTTGCAATTTGATGTTCTCTCCAACGTAATCCTTACTCCCAGTCTTTTACTGGATATACATTCAGTGTTGTAGAAAACATCTAGCATCTATGATTCTTCTCCTTATCTATAGCTTTCACAATTTTCTTCCCTCAAGGTGCTGCTCTGTTTTTCTCTTTGATTCTCTTCAGGACACATTCCTTGAATTGCATTTTGCTAATCTATTCACTGCATTGTCCTTTAAAATTTGGACAGCACATATACATGCTTACTTGAAATGAAGCTGCAATTGAATACCTTGGGACATCTGAGTAAATGTTGCCTTTTCTTTTTAAAAGAATTGCACAGATGAGAACCAATTATGTTGATGGCATACAAAACTAATTTATATGTTTAAGAAACCAGACAGCTACTGCTTCCTCTTGAGGTATATGCATTTCTTTATGATTCTCCTTCTTCAGCTTTTGTATTCTGATTTGTGTAAGGGACAAATCCCACAAAGTCCTATTCCAACATGTCCTTGTAATATGGAGGTCATCCTGGGCTCCTTAAGGTTATGCCAGTAAATTGCAGTCTTTGGCAGGTTCTACTGAGATGAAAAGACTTTGAGGGTTGATCTGGTAGCAGTCTGTATATTTGCTGGCCAGCTCTGGCCTATCTACTTGTTGTGTATGCAACTGAATGTATTGCTTTAACAGTTTGTATTTAATTGTCGGGATCAGGTTATCCTCCATTTTGTGTTCTTCTTAGAACTAAGCTCTCGCAGGACTTGGGTTCCCGTCCTTTCTAACAAGAAGCACAAAAGGCTTCATAGTCTCTGTCACCCCATGATCACCCCACTGTTCTCCCAACCAATCAAGTTGCTTCCCACCCGAATGTATCTTTCCTGTATTGTATATATAGGCACTGCTGCGCCATTGCTCTCCATGTTCAGTTCCTGAAATAAAGTTGTGTTTGGCCCTGTTATGCTGGCTACTGTGTATCAATTCCTGAACATCAAACTACTGTATTAAAAAAAATCTCACTGGCCACCACATGATGTGGTGGATTGAAGAATCGTCCCCCACTGTTTCTGATCCCATGCCAGACTCATCCAGGGCCTCAGGAACTATGCTCTGAACTGGTCTTCCCATCTAGTTGCTGGCCTTCTTAGGGGTCACTTTATTTCAAGTGGTATCCAGTCTGTGATAGCTTTTGTTCACCTGCCATCTTTGAATTGGCACACATGCCCGAACCACCAATGCCTTGCAAACTCAATCAACATTGATGCTTGTTTTGCACCTGATCTTATATCCAGTTCTTCATTTGATTGTTTGAGTTTAAGGAAGAGAAATGCTAAAACACATCATAGGCCAACTCAAAGGCATGCAACACTATATTTGATTTCTAGGTCTTGAGAAATCAACATCAGCTGTACACAAAATAAAGTTAAAAGAAATGGATACTGTTCAAGTCATGAAGTCTGATTTAATGACAGTCCTTAAATGAAAATTGGAAAGAAGTTCAGATGTCTAAATCAGGTCAACAAGGCACTGAAATCAGTTCATGCTGTACCTTTATCTCTCCCAAAGTTTGTTGTGGAGGATAAATAAATGTAGTGGACTTTCCAGTTTTGAAACTATTCAGTTCAGCCCTTTTCAATCTTAATAGCACAGGCCCCCAGCTATATACAACACTTGCTCCTTATACCAAGGATATATCTGCATTCATACTCTATTGTCCTTCATCATAATTGTATCATTGTTTCAGTTAAAGACATCATTCTATTCATCCATTTTAAAAGCAGTATTCCAGGCTTTGAAAGTAGCAGTACATATGAGGATACTGTGGACATTGGGTCATGCTCAGTAAAGTAATATTGACGTTGGACTTGAGAAGAAATCTGTTGCAAGTGATCGATATAATCTAATATCCTGCCCCCTTTGCAATGGCTAACCCCCTTGGACACTCATAAGCAGTGCATGAGAACAACTGCCCTCTACCGGTAACTTCTATTAAGGGGTTCGGGAGGCTGAATATATTCATCATGACTCATAGCCATTATCAGATACAGTATTCAGAATTTTACCTACTCTCCTCTTAATGTGATGTAAAGTTAAAAGCCCTCGCCACCCCCTCTGTGGCAAGGCAGTACATCTATATTCTGTGTGGAAAAAATCATTTACTTGTTGTGTTTCCTGTACTATCCCTTCCCACCCCATCCCCCAGATGCGGTGTCCCTGGAATAATGCACAGTATTCCAAGGGTGCCCCATGTCCATTTTTAAAATAAGTTCTGTATGATAATGATAGTTTGCTTTGTGAGCCTTCCCCCATTGATTTCCCTCAGGAAAATCATCTTTTTTACAGCTGCTGCACTGTCGTACATAGCATCTGAGTCATGGGATTATTACTAATTAAACACTGGTCAGAATCCTTTTGCTGGTAGTATATGGTTTGCGGAACATGTGCTAGATGTCACTAATTGACAAGCTGCCAGAGTGCTTGGATACACATGAGACTGCAGAACTGAAATGCAACAGAGACTAATAAAATTCCAGTTATTAGTTACACAAATGCCGCATATATGCTAATAAGGATTCTGGTGATCAGTGTCACAGATAGACTATACTTTATATCCAATTACCAAAGTCACACCATGATATTCATCTTAGCTTGCCAAAGCATAGAAATCTATCACAGATAAATCATTTACTTTTTTTTTTTGTGCAATCTCTGATCTTATCTGATAAGCAGCAACTTGTAGACCCCATGAAAGAAAACAGGGGGAAATGAAAAGAGGGATTAGCATTCTTGATAAATGATAACATTGGCTTGTACCAGAAAAGTAAATCACTCCCTTTCAAATATGTTAGTTTGATATGAAGTTTGCAACTTAGATTGTGTGTTCGTTCCTCTATGGCAGAGAAATCCAACAATTCAAAAGCTTTTTAGTGGAAGTGCAAACAAAACAGGAGAAGAAAATGGGTTTTACTCCCCTGATGCACTGCCTGACAGCTGACTCTGCATAGCACAATGAACAAGGCATGCATCGTTTGAGAAGAGAAAGGAAATGTCAGTTGGGGCTATCAATATAGTGAATAGGATGTGATAACCTTTAAATACATATAAACAATGTGTCCCCACATATTATACTTTTCTATTCCCTCCAGAAAGAGATATTTCTTTCCTAACTTCTCTATGTGGCAGTAGAGGAAATAAAACTAGCTAACCATGAATTAATGATTTTGCCCAAAGGGAAAAAAATCATTTAAAAGGTGTGTTTTTAAAAAATAACGACAAAGGCAAATATACGTCTATATTTAGCATGTAAAACAAAAACACACTTTCAAAAATGATTATTATTCACGGTTTATAAGTGGAGTCATCCAGCCGGACCAGAGAGAGAGAAAGTAATCTCTGTTATGATACTTAAATTCAAGATAGGAGACTTAACTGGAGCAAAGTTTACTGGTGACATTCATCCTTTCTGCCATAATGTGTCAGTCACATATCTCAAGGTCCATATCCATTTAGCCCAATGGGAAATAGCAAACAGAAAGGGTTCCAATGCCATCAGTTTTCTATCTACATATATTAGCCTAAATTCAATTGTTAGCTTCAAATAAAATACAATTAATGGGCACATGTTTAGGTCAAAACATATATAACTTCAATTTATTCAAAGGGTCTAATCTAATTGGGATTATCATTGGCTTTAGGACATTATAATATCAATATACATCTTCCTTGACACATGTGCTAAAACAATTCCAGTGGATGGTGCTACAAAACTGAAGTTCACATCAATTCACAACTAATAAAAAAGCAGACCAGAAATTCAAATTGGAAGCTAAAAGATGCCTCTAAAAATTGTGGATGAATGAAACCATTTTAATTTAAAACTCTATGCGCATACTCTTAGATTCAAAAAGCAAATGCCACCCCCCTCCATTTTGAAACGTGAACTTACCGGGATTTCCAGGAGAATGCATTCTTGACTGTCAGCAGTGATATAGCATGCCCAGGAAGTGATTACGATATATATCATAATTCTATCAATACTGTAGTCATTTGGAAGTACAGTGTTGACTTCTGAAAGGATAGGTGTACTAGAAAAGAGAGTCAGGGAGAAAAAAGAGTGAAAGAGACAAGATTAAAATATAGGGGTAATAGCCCATATGCTATAACACTATTCAAATATTTCAAAAACCTAAGAACATGTATCCCAATATTTGCCATACAAAAAGGGACCAGGTATCTGCAGGCATTTATATGCATGTACTGTATGTGCTTCTGGATAAGAAGGGTGGAAACCCGATTGATAGCAATGGCCTGAGATGAGAGGTGCTATGCAATGTCATTAGCTCTGGGACTATGGTGGATGTTCCATATGTAGTAAAGCTCCTACCAGTTTCCTATCTTCCTTCTGTTCTCTCCAGAGCCATATTCATAGAAAAGTATGTTGGGGATATGGGGACATCCCCTTAATGTCCCCAGTGAGTAGCCTGGCTTGTCCAAGCATAAGTACTCATGGTCTTTGGGTTTCAGTGAGCTTTCAACTGTCAAAATAATTCTACTTTGCCACTTTTTTCTTTCTCTACAAGAAGAATTTCTGTTTAATTTTCATATTTGTTTTTCATTTTTAACACCCAACACAGTGCTACAAACTTCAGTGACTTGTAAGAGGCGCCTTAACTGACAAAACCACAACTGGGGACTACTTGAAACAACCTGTTAATATAACAATATCTCAATTTCACTTTATTTAGACTCTTTTTTTCTGAAGTCAATGCAAAACTCTATTAAAATTATTTAGATCATGTGTGGTTCATGATCCAGCCCTGTGAGTTAATGATTGCTTATACCTGTCCAAAAGTTTTTAAAACTTTCTCAATAATCATGTTTTATCAAATACCATAAGACAGATGCTACTATCAGATACAGTACTTGGCATTCATTTCCTTTAGATATGTATAGTCCTTTCAGATACATTAATCTACAACTTCTAAAAATTCATGGCAGGTTTCTAATTTGAGGCTGTTATCTTCTTCCAGATATAATTAGGAACTAAGGAATGTGAAACCTACAGGAATCAAAGCAAATCACAGTTAATATGAACTTGGCTGAGGTTCTAAAGCTTTCAAACTACTTCTGTTTGGCTGACAACAAGTCTGTTCTAAAAATATCAGAGATCAAGTGCATCTTGGAACATTATTACTGAAGAGACTGTGGCAAATCTGTCAAAGTTGATTTCATTCAGGTTCTTCTCTATCCACTATTGTCCCTTCTTCTCCATTTGCATACTAAATTCCAAAGATTTTTTTCCCTCTCAGCAAAACTAGTCACACTTCTTCTCTAATACTTCCATATCCCCAGTGAATACATGCTGGTAAGCAGTTTTGCCTGCAGTTCCCATAAACAAATATTCAACATTTTGTACACATTTTAAAAAGTAAATATTTTAGCCAGCCATCTCAAGTGTATGCACTTTATGTGCACCTTCTCAAATTCATGAGTACATTTGAGAAATCTCATCTTGGTAAGTTCTCCTTAATTTATAACTTGAATGAATTATTCCACCCGTCCTATTACTGAAGAACCTTGTCAATTATGTGGCTAATTCTGAGTTTCCATGTAATATTTGTGATGTCCAAAATTAAAATTTGGCAGCTTATTTGAATTCCTTGTACATAGAAGATTGTTTTTACCTTGATCGTTTAGACAGATGGAACATAAACTAGATAAGCAACTTCTTCCAGATCAACTAGCCTAATAGATTTGTTTGTGCCTGTTCGCTTTAAAGGCATCTATGCATCTTTTAAGCCAGATTTCAGGTGCCATTCTACCTTTCAAAAAGGACAGAACAAGCTGCCTGTTCAACAAACATATGTTGACCATTACAAATGGACATTGTTTGTTCATATGAGAAGCCTGATCCACCCAGTGCCTCTAGTAGATTTCTCAACAATTTTAAAAAATAGCAGTTTATTATTGTCCTACTATAATAAAAAACCACTCCAAAGAAAGTCTATCTTCTCTGCTGTTTAGAACAAGCAACACCCTGTCATAATGTGGAAGGAATGAACCATCAATTTATGTTCCTAAACTAATATCTCAGAAAACTCTCCCACCACTATCTAAAAGTGAAATTGAACTAATCTTCTGTTTGGCAAAAAAATATGCAATTTATCTCTACCTCAGCTACAATGATAGCTTTTGTTTTGCTTTCCAAGAGCTCTGTGAGACATGAATAGAACTGGAAACAGAATTTGTGTAACCTAATTATAATTATATTTTCTCAGCAATTTATTGTTCCTACAAGATTAGAAACCTGAGTCATCTATTCACTGGGTGAATCTAATTAAACTATAGCTCAATTAAATTTATCACTCTAGTTCAAGAATGCTTTAGTTTCAGTGCACCGAAAAGAAGTAAACCACAACAGTTCAAGATGCAATTTCTTTAAATTTATTTTCAGTGTAATTGATAATGTTCTTAACTCTGATGCCAAAGGGGGATCACTGTAGACTTCAAAACTCTGCATATTTCAAAACATTTATAATATATGGCATCTTAGAATGAAAGCGTGGCGCCAAAATGGCCGCCGCGCTCTTTGCGCCCCCCCCACCCGGACTCAGACATCCGGGTGAGTTAGGGGGTGTGGCCACCCCTCTATAAAAGGGGTGGCCACGAGGCAGCCAAGCTGCCATTTTAAAATAGGGACGGAGAGGAGAAGTTTTCTCCGTCGCTGTTCCTCCGGTTCTTCGGCTCTTTAGCCCTTGACTTTCCCGGCTGGGAAGGAAGGAGTTGCACAGAGCTTTTGGCTTGCTTGCTCTGTGTTTTTTGGCATCGGTTGATCCCTGGAAAGGGATCCTGCTATTCGATATGCCTCCCAAACGGAAGGCCCCGGCGACGAAACCGCGGCCAATGGGGAGGACTTTTGCTGGCCCTGCGCAACGCGGGGGGCAGCCCTCAGGTCGGAGGACCAGGGCTGCGCCCACGCGGCAGGGCACTACCTCCACCGATACCGGTGGGGCGATGCAGACTGCTTGGCCCTCGGCTAGCAAGCCTTCAACCGGCCCTTCTGGGGCTTCGGCCCTCAGCCCGCAGTTGCCGGCCATGGGTCCGGTCAGCGGGGGGGGGCGGTGCTGGTGCACAGCACGTTCCCCCTCTGGCCCTTCATGGGCCGGAGTTTTGGGCATGGCCCTATTCGGGCCCAGGCTCTCATTTTGTGGTTCCTGGTCAAATGCCTGGTGGGCCGTCCGGCCCACCCGGCCCACTTTATACTGGGGGATCTATGGCAGTTGATGCATTGCTAACGCGTTTAGCTGTGCTTGAGGCATCCTTGGGGATTACACACAACCCCATGTCAGGTGGCCCTTCACTCTCTGCGGGGGGCCCTTCGTGTCCACCGGCTACCTCGACGGCCGCCACACTGCAACAAGCGGCCAGCCGGGTTGAGCTGCTTGAGACGCTCCGGCCTGCGCCTGCCGGTGTCTCGCAGCTCCCTGTTCATCCAGAGCTACAGCAGGAGAGTGGTCATGTGTGGCCCCAGAGCTCGATTCCGGTCGCGAGCTCCGACGCCTGCCGTGGGCCGGAACCCCCAGTGGGGGTGGCTCACGGGGGTGCACCTAGTGAGTATCAGGTTCAAGTTAATGCACCCACATCACAGTCCACTTCCAATGGTGGGGTTCAGTGGCCATGGCCTCGTCAAGTCGAGGCGAGTGGACATTAGTTGCCAACCTGTCCCAGTGCCCCTTGGTTCCATACTGGCACAGCGTTGGGGGTGGGGGTTTCCGCCCCCGGGGCAGTGCCGGGCATCGCAGGGACTGTCCAGCTTCCGCTGCGTATGCCCCGTGTACCTAATGTGCCGGTGACGGTCTTGCCGACGGCTGGTTATTCCTTGCCCCTTGGTGATCATTTGTCCCAGGTCTCGAGGGAAAAGGTTTGGCGGGGGGAGTACAGTTGATGCGAGCGGGCATCAGTTACCATCTTATCCCAGTATCCCATAGTGCTAAATGGTCCCTCGTTAAGGGCGGGGGTGTCCACCCCCGGGGCAGTGCCGAGCATCGTAGGGGCTGTCTGGGTCCTCCTGCATATGCCCTTGATACAGAACGTGCCGTAGATGGCTTTGCCGACGGCTGGTTATTCCTTGCCCCTGGGTGATCATTTGCTGCAGGTCATGAGGGGTAAGGTCTGGAGGGGGATATGCAGATATTCTCCATATTGAACTGTGAGCCCACTGAGGAGGAGAGAGAGGGACAGGACGACAGAGACAAAGAGCTGTCCCAACGTCGTAAGCCACCGTGCACCTGGGGCCAACTGGTGGTCGGCATTCCTTATATATATGGTGGTATGCCGCAGGGCTGGACCTGGTTGGGCCATCCCGATGGTTCCATCTATTGCTAATATTACAGGGCGATGGTTGATTTGATGGGCCCATCGCAGTTGCCTTCGACGAGGAATGTGGATTAGGGTGGCCCTTCACCCTGAGAGGAGGTTGGATGAGCCCTGTCAGCACTTGTGCTCGTGTACATGACTCCCACGTGACTGGCGCCTGGTGATAGGTACCATGGTGGTCATGCTGTGCAGCGGGCTGCTCAGACACAGGCTCCACGCTAACTGGTCGGGCAGGAGGTTCCAGCCCACCCGCCGTGTTTGACCTGCTCAGCTGGCGACGGGTGTACTAAGCGCCAGTGTCGTTACTGACTTGGTGTCTCCTTTTGTGCTGGCCCTTACGCCGCCTCCGCGTGCCCGCGGGTTGATGGGTTACGGGGCAGAGGTAGGGGTGCACAGGGGCGATCAGAGCTCCGTCTGAAAGAACTAGCCTTGTCAAAGCCCCCCCTCCCCAATTAGTGTACTCAGGCTGGAGCGATGGCACTCAGCTCATCCAAGAAAGGATGATTCTGGGTACCTGCTGGAGGGTTTTCAATGGGGCTTTTGTATTCCATTCGGGGGTGTTAGGGGTCCCAGGATGCTACTAAAATGGTTACCTTGAAAGGTAACGAAGAGGTTGCTCCACTGTGCACAGCTATGGGAGTTGGGGCTATGAGAGTAGCGGGTCCCTTCTTGGAACCACCTTTCCTAAGTTGAACGTCTCCCCTATGAGGCTAGTACCAAGGTAGAACCAGGGTGAATGTCATTTAATCCTCCATTTAGCTCACCCTGTGGGTTATCCGGTTAGGGATGCCATTCCTGATGACCTTGTTCAGTCAGGTACTCGTAGTTGGTTCAGCCCCTATGGGTGGCTCGCTCATGCAGTCCCGGTGCTTTCCTGGCACAGTGTGCTATGCACTCAGCTTTCAGATTACTGCCAGTGCACCCAATGGATTTAGAGCTATTGGGTTTTTTAGGTTCCAAGGTGAATTTTACTTAGATAAGTCCAACCCATGCTGACTGAGTTAATTCATGTTCAGCATTCGAACGATTCCGGACTTTCATTCAGTGGGCCTTTGCTCGCAGGTCTGGGTCTCGGTCTCTAGCCCATTACCTTGACGATTTTTGGTTCGGGGATGAACAGGGCTCGGACACGTGCACGCATCTCATCACTACATTTCAGACACTCAGGTGGGAACTGGGTGTCCCCTTGGCGCCTGAAAAGACCGAGGGCCCAGCTACTAAGCTCACATTTCTAAATTGACTCTGTCGCACGGGCATCTGGGTTACCCATGAATAAGGTGGCTCGGATCTCCGCGGCGATTTTGGCATTGATTGCCAAACATAAAGTGTTCCCTTGTGACCTGCCCTTACTTCATGGCCACCTTAATTTTGCCTGGGTTTTAACGGGGTCTCTTCCTGGAGATCAGACTTGATGGTCTGCCCTGGATTTCAGGTACGGTCGGATGCCTCCTGCTCCCGGACTTATGGGGGTTTACTCTGAGGGTAGGGGGACTTACGGCCGATGGCAGCACCCATGGCGTGGCACGGATCGCCTCCGCAATCTTACCTTCCTTGAGTTTCTTCCCATTTTGGGGAGCACTGATGCTATGGGGCGATGAGTGGGCCTACTCAGTGGTCCATTTTTGGTGTGATAATGCGGCAGGGTGCACATTGTCAACACCCAGACATGCAAATCCCCCAGGGTCATGACATTAGTTTGTCTATTCTTTTTGAGAAGCCTACGCCTAAATGTGCTGTTATGGGCCAGACATGTTCCAGGTATTAATAACGACATTGCTGCTGCTTTATCCCGCCTGCAGATCCCCGGTTCCGTGCCTTACTCCAGAAGCAGATGAATTCCACTCGCCACTCCCGGCCGATATTTGGACGATTGGCGAGGAGAGGTGAACCGGGCATGTCAATGGCACCTTGCACGCGTAAGGCGTATCACTACTGCGTTCATGCGTCGTGTTTGGAGGGGTGGACACGGGAACGTGTCCGCCGCCCGGACACGCGTCACCCCAGTTCCCAGAGTTTCTGACCCACCTTGCACGAGGCTGGCATTACTTATGTTCGGATAGGTGTGAAGTGGCTCTTGGTCACGCAGCTACCACGGTAGCTTTTTTGGGAGCGCTCCGCATCAGTGAGTGGGTGCCAGAGTTGGTACCATCTGTGTAAGGCGGATGTGTCTCGTAGGGCACTGGAACTCGACGATGTCTCTGTCACACATGAGTGGGCTCAAGTGGGGATACGGTCCTCACAGGTTGTTCAGCACGGCGTAGGCAGTGGAGTCAGACTGCTACGAAGTTTTATTGGAGACATCTGTCCGGTTGGTGCCCTACATGAATTTTCGACAGTGCCTGCTGCGCGCCCCAGCCTGTTTTTCTGCCACCAGGATAGGTCTACCCTTGCCGAAGTAATGTTACTGAGGGTGACCGGTGCCGTGCTTCGCGGCGTTGCGTTGATCGCGGCTACGTTTGGAGTACTCGGAGGCGGACATGCAATTTCTTATATGTACGTGCCCTCACTGTACGAGTACCTAGTTATGTCCTTAACCTCTTCTCCTCTTTTACAGATCCTGTGTGTCTCTACACACCGGTGGCAGTGGGGCTGGTGGGCCGCAGCTATGTACACTGGGCAGCAGTATATGCTGCGGCGACAGAGAGTGGACCCCGACTTGGGCTGTGTGTATCCGCACGTATGCGATGGTATGGTATGCGCGGCACAAGGGGGCGGGAACTGTTGTCATTCCTGATGTCCGTCGGGGATGCTGGACCGCCTGATGTTCTTAATAGGCAACTCGGCGGCAACGATCTTATACGGATCACTGCTGTTACTAAACTGTCGAGGGGCTGCGACCTGGCGTTTTATATCATGTATGGCTTACACACGGTCGCTATGGTCTAACATCGTGCCGAGACACCAATTTAGGGGAGACGTGGATCTCTGTGGTTCGGACTGTTCCGGCAGTCAGTGGACAGGGCTGTTGCTCAGTCCATTGCTGAGCATGGCTGGGAGACAGCCATTGGACACCTGAGGATAGGCTTACAAAAATTTTGCCGGTAGGCAGGGGAAGGGGTCCACCTGTCGGCTAGAGGTATGTACCTCGTCTGGGTGTGGTGCAAGCAGGCCTGGCGACCGAGCTGACGATCTTGGGGGGGGGGGGGGGCGGTGAGTCATCATGGATGCCTCCCTGTGTGGCGGGTAGCACTGATAAGGTAAATATTTATGACCCATAGGTATCCGGCAGGTTCGCAATTGACTGGCCAACACTTAGACAGGTACAGGTGTAATAACGTTGACCGGTCAACGACGAACCAGGCAAGGGGTGATGGCAGGAGCTTTTCAGCATGCATCACCCCGTGATTTGACGGATACACGTCAGAGGGTGGGGTCAGTAGATAGTTTATTGACTACGGTCAACAATTTGTTTGTGTCAACAAACAAATTGATACAAATGGATACATTGTAGCCAATTGCCATTGGCAACTTTGGGAGGAACCTTACCAGTGTTACTGCGGCCTGCTTGCCTTAAGAATTATAATTGGATGAGTACCAATTGAAAGTTATAATTCAGACTAGGGCATTATTCAATAAAAGTGGCCCAATGCCTTTATCCATATACCGGTGTCTGAGTCTTTCTTTGGGGGGTGCACCTGCAAAGTAGTTTAGACTAAAATTCTAAAGTTCAGGGGAGGATTGTCCTAGTGCTGTTGGATGCTCCATGAATGGAAGATGTCATCTGGACTACTGTAGTTGTCCCATAATGGTGATTTCCCAGTAGATGGGATGAGGAAATGTTGTACTGGTTGAACATTTGTGTGGTAAACCTCTGTCAAATTCTAGGCCCCCCATGATTCTCACCATGACCTGTCCAAACAGTGCCAGAAACTATGCCAGCCCAATACCCTGTGTTAATAAGGTCCTACTTCCAGGGTATAGGAATACACTGGGCAGAAGACCTGTGGGCATGTGGACTGGCCTGGACTGCAGATGTGGACTGGATTGAGAACCTGAGAAATGGCCTGCTTATGGAATGGCATGCAAGAAATCTTTGGTTTGTTTCATAAACAGCATGAATGACTGTTTCCTGTTGGCAAATAAGGGCTGAGCATTTTTCCTAGCCTGGACTTTTGCACAATGGAATAAGCAGAGTTACAGGATTGCTGTGGCAACAAGGCTCTCATTGAGCAGAAGACAAAGAAACATTATGGACAGGCTAAAGGTTGGATACCTTCAGTGGCATAAGGCTCAGAGTGTACCCTGATAAGATGCTATGGTCACATCATATGCTGTAGGACAAATAGATGTTTTAGCCTCTGGGAGTAAAAAGGCAGTGCATCTTTCTCAATCGGGTTTTGCCATTTACCAATAAAGACCTGAAGGTTAGGAGTACAACCTGAATACTGCTTAAGAGAAGATACTTAGATACACTCTCATGCACACTCACATGCTTTTCAGCTCACATTTTATAATAATAATAATAATAATAATAATAATAATAATAATAATAATAATAATAATAATAATAATAATAATAATAATAATAATAATAATAATAATAATAATAATAATAATAATAATAATAATTACTATTATTACTATTTCATGTCAGAAATTATTCTGGGTTAAAGGTTTTTTGTGGAAGAAATTCTGCTCAGGGAATGACCAAATGAGGCTCCTTTCATTTCCCCAAGAGCTGGGACAGAGACAGGCACTCAATCCATCATGCAGAACTGCAGACTTGCCAGCCTTCCAGCTAACAAGGTGAGATTCTTAACCACTGTGCCACCGCAGCCCCTGTGTTTTTATGCTTTCAGATTTTGACTGCTTTGAGGCCTTGAGCCTTAGTTTGCTATGACAATGGGATAGATTACTCTGTGGCCCCTCCACTACAGAAGGCTCCCCGTGATGAACCCTAGAGAGGAGGCCAAGTGGGACACTGAAAGGCCTCCTCCACCACCCTCACCACTGGCTTGGAGAAGAAGGGCAAAAGCCTGGGGAAAGCCATGTCCAGAGCCCTTGTGTAAAACATGATCTGACTCTTTGTTGAGTCTGGTGCTAAGAAGTAATCTGACCAGCAAGATAGGGTCAAACAACAAGTGATTTATTAACAGCTCAGGAAATCGGACTGATACAATGCGCAAGGTGCCCTGCTTTTATACAGTCAGAATGGCCGTTACACAAGAGGATACATTTGTACGGGCTTCCGAAGAAGCGGGAACATTCACTACAGCAAATTAGAAACCAAGTTTGGCTTGTTTGAAAATTGCACCTTTGGAAAATGGTGCGGAGCTTCGCCTTAGACTTACGGCGAACCTAAAACACCAAACAATACAATGCTTGGACACAATACTCTTGGACTAAACTATGGAACTGGGTCTATGCTAAGCAGAGGTATGTTTCTGGGAACTGACTTTCCCGAGTCGTGAGCATAAAACTGACTGACTCTTTGGATTGGATTTTAGTGCTGCTCCTGATGATTTAAGGAGGGTCAAATCAGCCAGTGGTTATGATTACATCAAAGTTGTGCTTGGATTCCATGCCTAATGGTGTGCATTTGCTCTGCTACTAAAACATAGCCTCTTTACTGCATTTATCTGAAAAGTAATTACTGCTCTGTTTAGTTACTAGATATTAAGTAGGCAACAAGATGGGTACCTTATCTAGTGCATTTCCTTTCCAGTTAGCGTGGAGCCTGTGTCTGAGCAGCCCGCTGCACAGCATGACCACCATGGTACCTATCACCAGGCGCCAGTCACGTGGGAGTCATATACACGATGTTAATTACTAACATTTGAGATACTTGGTTAACTCTTAGTTAAAATACACCCAGTACTAACCAAAACTAGAACAATATTGAGTATCATTGAATAGTATACTAATTTTTTCTCTTATGTTAAATTGTAATATTGTATAAGATACTTGAAAAAAACTGGTGAAGGAACTGGCAACCCATGCCAGCAATATTGTCAAGAAAACTCCATGGACAGTATCAAAAGGCAAAATGATATGACGCAGGAAGATGAGTCCCTCAGGTAGGAAGGTGTGGATGGATCTGACAATGAAAGGAGTCTGATGCTGTAAGAAACAATATTGCATAGGAACATGGAATGTAAGATTTATGAATCAAGGCAAACCTGGGCATGGTCAAAATGAGATGGAAAGAATGAGCATTGACATCTTGGGAATCAATGAACTAAAGTGGACAGGGATGAGCAAATTTAACTCAAGGGACTATTATATCTACTACTTTGGGCAAGAATCCCTTAGAAGAAATAGAGTGGCCCTTATAGTCAATAAAAAGAGTGAGGAAAGCAGTAATGGGATATAATTTTTAAAATGACAGAATATCAGTCCGACTTCAAGGCCAACGATTATCACTGTAATCCAAGTCTACATCCCAACCACTGGTGCAGAAAAGGCCACAGTCAACCAGTGACCTACAGCACCTGCAAGAACTGACTCCAAAAGTTGATGTTCTTACCATCATAGGAGATTGGAATGCCAAAGTAGGAAGTCAAAGGGTAACTGGAATAATAGGAAAGTTTGGCCTTGGAATACAGAATGAAGCAGGGCAAAGGCTAATAGAGTTTTGCCAAGAGTACTCACTGGTCATAGCAAACAATCTCTTCCAACAACATATGAGGCGACTATACATATGGACATCACCAGATGGCCAACATAAAAATCAGATTGGTTACATACTCTGCAGCCAAAGATGGAGAAGCTCTATACAGTCAGCAAAGACAAGACTATGGCTCAGATTATGAGCTACTGATTGCCAAAATAAGGCTTAGATTGAAGAAAATAGTATTTGTCCTCCCTTGAAGGACAAATACTGAAGATGAAGCTCAAGTACTTTGGCCACCAAATAAGAAGAGAGGACTCACTTGAGAAGGCCTTGATGCTGGGAAAGATTGAAGGCAATAAGAGAAGGGGCGGCAGAGGATGAGGTGGCTAGATGGCACTGTTGATGTACATCGAACTGAGTGGGCTGCGAAGGATGGCAGAAGATAGGGGAGCCTGGCACGGTGCGGTGGTACATGGGGTCGCAAAAGGTTGGACTCGACTATGCAACTGAACCAAAAAACCTGTCTTCTTTTATTTTGTATTTACACACTCAGAGGCATGCACACACGTGCATGCACGCACGCATGTACGCACATGCATACCAGTGAGTTCACTACTTCATTTTACTTTTCCTTCTGATTTTTTCCATCTGAATTCTCCTGGATCAATTCTCCTGCACATTTCCCTGAGACTTCAGGAATCTGTTTGTTGGAATAGGTAGCTATATAAATTTCTTTCTCAATCTTTAGGCCAAAGACTGCTTCAACTAGAGGGTTGGTGGGAGATTAGGGGCAAATATAGTGTTTTATAAAAAGGCTGATTGTGGCTAACTTTGTACAACTGTAATTTCCTTGATACTTGTGATTTCTTTTATTATGTGCCTTTATTTCATATATATTTAATCCTTATTTATCTGCTGTGATTTAAATAAACTTCTCTATTAATTTAACTGAAATAGCCTAGTTTCATCTATGGTTAAGCTCTCATTCCCACTGGGGGCAAAAAGGACCTAATATTTTCACCCTGTCGACTAACCTTCATCCCATTGAAAAGAAGTCATCGTGATGAGTCTTCTAAATCCACGTAAGGATGTCTATGACAATCTATTCAATAGTTATTCTATTTTATATCTGAATACTTACTCTCTTTATTTACTCTACACCAGTATTTCCTGTCTATATTTTTCTCCTTTGAGATTTTTGCTGTCTTAGCTTTATGTCATGAGATATGTATGAACTTTTGCTTCTCTGCAATTCTACAGCCCTATGCAATCCACAGAAAATGAATTCACAAGTCGCCACTTAGTCATAGAACTATGGTTCCTGTCTTCATGTGAAGATAAGAAAAAACATTGCCAAATCAAAACAGTGGACCTCCTTGTCCTACTTTGGGGTCCTACGGTGGACCAATCAGCTTTTTCCAGAACTCCCAAGCAGAATATGATTGACATTGCTTCAGAATGAAGCAGACTATAAACAAACTTATTAACATGATTTAAGGTCTGCTATGAACCTTGATGTCTTATTTTGTTTAAGAGAGGAAAGTGATTACTTTGACACCCTCATATTTCATTCTAGCATGCCTTCAAAGCAGGATGCAAAGTCTCCTTCAAATGTAGCTATTATTAAATCTGGAAAGTTATTTTTCTAGCCATGAATTTACTGTCCAAAAAGTACCATATGTTTTCTAGTTGTGTGTTATAGCTTTACTCTGGGCATGTAATTCATGTATAGTGGTTGTCCTTTTGGAGGAGTAACATGTTGTGACTGAAACAGGTTAAAGTTTCTGATGAGTTTTCAGACTATTAAAACCATCTGCACATACTTAAACTGTCTGGATTATCTTTTGATGATCACTTCTACACATCGTATGTATTTTATACTAGCCTATTTGCCATCGTGACAGTCAAAGAGCAAGTCCAGACTTCCCCTTATGGAGCAGTCTTGGCTCACTCATTTTCAGGCTACTTGAGGATGGAAGAAGGACTAAATTATGCTAAATCCCCATCTGAACATCCCAAGTGATTTTACCCATATAGTGAACTGGCTGACTTTCCCCCTTCATTTTCCCTGTTGATCTCTGATCGAAAATCTGCTAACAGCCATGGTTTTGATTGACAAAAAAGAAAAATGGGGAAAATTGTGTATCCTCCTTTCTGATTCAGCACTACAATGTCTGGCAGGAGGGGGAAAATAATTGAACAGTTCCCCTGCCTCTCTGCAAAGAAACAGGGGAACTGTCTAATTGCAACATCAGATATGCTGACATGGCTTGTTAAGCTCTACCGGCATAGCAAATGTTTACCCTGGAAGCAGCCTTTTGGCTGCAAGCTTCCCATTATATGCCAATCCCAATGTCCAGAGGTGCTGGAATCAGCATATATTTTAGTGCAGGAAAAAAGTAGAACACCCTGATGGGAGTTCAAAAAGAAGCATTTGATTGGAGGTTGCTGTGCCCCATCCCTGCAATCCAGATTCAAGAAACTCAGACCAATCCTTGAGAGCTCAAAAGAGCATTCTAAATGCTAGTCTAGACCTGTTCAAAGACAAAGAGAAAATACAAATTAATATAGCTCATGTAAATCTATTGGTGGCTGTTTTAACTTCCTGCCCAACTGTACTATCTGCCACTCAAATCGGATGCAAAGCTAATCACAATAAATAGTGTACCAGCAATGTGTGTGTGTGTGTGTGTGTGTGTGTGTGTGAGAGAGAGAGAGAGAGAGAGAGAGAATGTCTGTAGTGTCAGTTGTAAAGCATTTCTTAAATGGTCTGACACATCCTTCTATGTTCCAAGTGAGCTATTTTGTGGCATGGTAATTGACTTCTTGACATTTTGTTTTGAATAAGCAGCAGCAAAACCAATATTTGAGCTTCACATTAATTCACACAAAGCCTGGAAAGGGGCATCAGTCTTCAAAAAGGAGAAATGTATAGTAGGTTTTAACTTTCAAAGTGATATTGTATTATTCAAGATGACACCCTTGGCATATTAGTCAGATACAGAGATTAAGGCTAGATGCACTGTTTTATGGAACAGGAGGAGGGTAATGTTATTGGCATATGGTTGCTGACAAAGACCAATATCCTCCAGGAAAACCTTTGGTGCTATAGTTTGTGAATTTAAATTAAGTTTCTTCTTCACAGCTTCTAGCAATTATGCATTTTAAAAAAATCTAACATTATTATTTATGACCCAGAATATTTCTCTAGTAGGAGCTTGGCATACACAGATTAAATGATAGTGATAGTCTTCCAGTAGATGTTAAGCAACAGGAGAAACCATCATGTTTCATCCAATCTATAGTGTCATAGCATTTTCAAGATGTATGAGATAATCAAGGGGTGGGTTTTCTGGGGCCACCCTCTGTTGACTTTCCATGGTTAAGTGGGGATTCAAACCCAGACATCCTGAGTCCAATCATCACTCTATTCACCATATCACAACAGCTATTATTTGGTATAGAATCAGTAGGAGATTTTAGTTCTATGACTAACAGAGCTCATGTGTACATGCTCTTGAAGGATAATAATATGTAATCTAAAAGACAGGACAAAGCAACTCCCCACCCCCACCCTTATTGTGTCCCTCAGTAAACAGGAAAAAAAATTCAAATTAGACAATCAAATTTTAATCCATTCAAAAGTTAATCTTCTGAATCTATCCTCTCTCCCAGCTTGTCTTCATTACCCAATTTGTAACTGAAAGAAACAACACAATTACTTTTTGAGTGGTAAAACAACAAAGGGTCGCAAAGGGTCAGAATCGACTATGTGACTGAACAACAACAAAGCAACATGAGAAAGTCATATGAGAAAAAATTATAGTTGGCTTGAGTTGTGTTTCTTTGGTGCTAACTAACCAAGCATACCAACTGGGGTCTGGTAATAAGCCATAACTAAGGTCCCACCAGTAAACACAGCATTGTGTTAAATAGATGGACATCAGTATTTTAATTCTGCTTTGAATTCCTCTTTGGCCTTTTTTTAAAAAAGAAGTGAACTAAATTATAACATCTGTGTACCATATCTGCCGGTGTATAAGGCACATCAGAGTATAAGACGCACTCCGTTATTACCAAAATAGCCCACTTTAGGCCACTAAATACATTACAAGATGCACTTCATTTTTCTAGTGTATTTTTTTTTGGGGGGGAAGAGAGATTGGGTCTTATACACCAGAAAATACCATGGACTAATTAAACTAAATGTTCTGTATATGTAGATGAATTATTGTTTTCAAAAAATCAGACAATTTCAGACTGTTAACTCAAGGTGCAGATAAATTGTGTGTCTTCTTCCTTAGCCTATTTAGAGTATTGCCACAACATGGATTTTGGAATTTGCCTTATAGGCAGCAAAGGTTCCTCTGCCTTTCATATCATTCAGAGCCATACTAGAATCAATCAATGCTGTCTGTAGCTACAGGGATTCTGGTCCCTGGCTGTATGCCTCTCTTCTGACAGGGATTTGTTCCAAAACTGTATTCTTAGAATGTCAAACCTCTAGGAAATCCATCCACATCCTCAAAACATTAAAGAATGTTTTGTCTAAGAATATAAACCAACATGTACACACAGCTAAGACTGACATGCATACTTCTGCACTCAATCCTCTCTTGTATGAGATTTTGCATCTTTGGGTTTATTTGCTCCTGATAAAGGACACTGAATCTTAATGCCTTGTGTGGTTCTTTCTGCATCAATATTTGTGCAATTAATTCTACCCAGAGAAGCCAACAACCAACCTCTATAAATATTTACTACATCTTCCCTTCAGCCTGGAGAAATAAGTAGAAATTGAACATTTCAACAACAGAAACACATTCTTTTGTTCTTTTCTCATACCATTACTCCCCAGTATGACCCACTCACAGCCAGAATTTAATGGAATGCAATAGACCCTAGGCAATTAAAAATTAAATGTATCAGTTGGGGAAGGCAACAAATGAACTTTCTGGCATTACACACACACACACACACACACACACACACACCAGTGATACCTGGAATATGCAGATTAGATTGAGCTCCTGTACATGCTTTTTGCATCATTTTCCATTGACTTAAAATCAGGTGCTATTTCCATCATGCAGTACTTGGGTCTCAAACTGCTGACCTTCTGACCTTCTGGTCATGAAGCTCAGCATCTTAACCACTAAGCCAGTGATTGCAAACCTTGGCACTCCAGGTGTTCTTGGACTTCAATTACCAGAAGCCCAAGTCAGCACTCCTGCTGATCAGGGCTTCTGGGAATTGAAGTTCAAGAACATCTGTAGTGTCAAGGATCACCATCACTGCACTAAATCACTATAGTACAATCAAATAAAACAGACAATTTCAAAGTCAAGATCAGGAGCCTTTGGCTATTGACAGCAATGAACTTAAGAACACACAACTGTGTGGGATCAGGACTTTGATGATAGATTCCCTTGTCAAAGCCTTGTTCTTCTACATCATCTTAATAAGACATTTTAGAAATGAGTAGTTGTGAACTCCAGCAAACTGTCAACAGTTCCCCTGCCTCTTGAAAAATTTTCTCAATGCTCACTGAATGGTAACCTCTTATTATTTGCTGCTGAGTCCCAAGACTAAGTATTACAGTATACTCTGTCTGTGAATGAGAATGCCCTTCAGTGATCAGTGAAACAGATATAAAGAATGAAGGCTATAAAGTGCAATGAGAGTTAGTTCATCAATAGCAACAATAAATGGCATCCCAGTTATGCTGCTTTCCCTGGAGGGGAACTCATGTCATTAATGGTCCCAAGACTTAAAAATCTGTCTAAAGCTAGAAGCACAGTGAAAGACCCATCCTTTCCCACAAAAGAAAAGTGTGTCTCTTTCAGGGTCTATGCTATTGAAGGACTGTTTATAAGCACATAGTATGGATTAAACCTAACCACCATACAATATTCCTTGCCTTTCAATGTTAGCAATGTAGGTCAAATTTCTAAAGAAGCGTTTTGATCTTTAAAATGAAGATAAACAATCCCACCTTCTAGACATCTCTCTAAACAACTCCTGTTCAGCAACAATCAGGGAACACACATAATAGAGGATTTTTGGTAGTGTCACCATGACTATGAGACTTACTGTGACTTTTCCCACAGCCTATGGTCCACAGTGAAAAGCATTAACCACTTGCAATTTACATATAAAGTAGCCAAAAGCACCTGAAATAGAGATTTTCTTTTCTCCTTTGAACATTATGGAGGAAAGATTCTGGATCTGGACTATAGTATTGGCGAATGGTCCATACTGTATTTCACCGCTTTTAAAAAAAAGAACAAAATAGCTACACACTCCATATTAAAAACTAAGTTTTCTCTGATTTCTGCAAAACAATAACAGACTTCTGATTAGGGGGTTGTCTGGGTAGGCTAGAACTTCAATCACAAGCTCAGTGATTGAAACAAGTGAGTGTTGTCTATCACCCTTCTGGTTAGGGTGGCTAAAGGATTGACTGGCATGATGGTAGATTATATCATTGTGCCTTCTACACTTGCCCTCTCATAAAAGTTATCTAAGTTTTCAGGAAGGGTGACAACATAACTTTGCCTGTAGATCCCTATTACTGTATATCTTTGTTGCCTCCTATGTAAGTAATAACCAGGCCTGAACTTGTGGCTTTTGGAATCAGACAAGTTCAGATGTATCCAGTGATGTGCTGCTCTCGGTGTGCACAGGTGCATGGGCACCGGTAGCGGAAATTCCTCCAGGCAACACCTACTTGGTTGGCCATGCCCACCCCCTACCCCAGGCCATGATATGGCTGGACACAGAGTTAGCCACGCCCAGGGTGGGGGTAGTAATTTTTTTGCAGTGCATCACTGGATGTATCCAGTATGGTATGACTCCTGTGTTCTGAGGTGTGGTTTCTATGGAATGTGTAATCTACAATGAGGACAGGTTTACATTACAGAGGGAATAAAAAACCCCTCAACATCAATTCATTGTGCAATAGTAAAGGTTGCCCTCGCTTGAAAGCCAGTATCCAGTATGGTGAAAGACACACTTTGAAGTAAATACCTTTGGAAAGTCTACAGCATGTTAGGTGCTATTTTTCATATGTGGAGTAACAGATGTGCAAAGGGTGAGTGAACATTTGAACACAAGGACTGATCAAACAACTAAGAGTGCAATCAGAATGGCATTTAGGACTGCTTGGGTATGTTGCAGGAATGGACTTGTTTGCTCTCTTTTCCAGAGAAAACATAAACACTGTAGTGAACCAGCTCACCTTCAGAGCATTCCTATCTGCAGCTCTCTGAGTTCCTGTTGGGGTGTCTACACTTTTATTGGGTAAGGTTGCTCCATTTTGGTTCATTTCCAGTGTGTGATTGCTGTAAATGAACCATGTTGAGATTTCAGCTATTAAGGCTCTTTCTACTGCCAATGTCCCATAGTGTGAAGTGTCTTAATAAGACAGCCACTTCATTACATGGAAAATTGACAGTGAATGAAGCCAGACCAAATAAGTTCACTTGAAGCATGGAAGCCATTTGGATGTAAGGATTGCACTAAATGGCATACTGGGCCTCTGACATGACTTCTAGAAACCATATCTAGCCAATTCCAATCTGCTCCATGTAGGGCTTTGTTCCATGTAGGAATGATACTTAGAGGTAAAATCGCTGACCTACCCAAATGTCTCATAAAGCAAGGATTATAAAAAAAACATGAAAAAATGAAATGGATATGGGGCATCCACACCTCCTGAAGAAGAAGTTTTGAGATCTGTGAAGACTGCATCTTCTCGCAAGGTTAGTTAAGACTATAGTATCATGAATATATGGATGGACAACCATCTGTCATATCTGCTTTGATTCAGATTCTTGCATTGAGCTGGGACTAGGAGTTGATGGTCTAAAAGGCCCCTTCCAAATTCTATAATTATAACATTATTTTCACTCTGTTCCTACCAGTGGTGGGCTTCAAAAAAATTTACTACCACACTGTGGGTGTGGCCAACTCTGTGGGTGTGGCCAACTCTGTGGGTTTTTGCCAGGTGACTGGGTGGGCATGGTTAAACTACTGCATTTTAATGTGAGCTTTTGTAGATTGAGTCCATTTCGTCAGACTATTAGTTAGCAATTAGACTTCGATACTCTAATTTCCCTTTAAAGAGTAACTGCAGCAGAGTAACTACTGGCTCAGCTTCACCCCACTCCAGGTGCCCAGACCCAGCAGCAAGGATGTTGGAGTCGCATCCGGAGTGGGGTGAGAGGTGTAGTAGGAATAGGAGTAGGCGAGCAGGGCAGGGTGGGGTAGTGGGCAGGGCCAGCCAGTTTTACTACTGGTTCTCCCGAACCTGTCCGAACCTGCTGGAGCCCACCACTGGTTCCCACCCAACTCTTGTTATGCATATATGTGTGTCCCTCGATAAGTTCTCCTAATTTCTGATGGGGTTTACTACTCTAGGTCCCAACAGGGATACACATAACCTATAACTTTACAACAAGCAGAAATATATAGCTGTCCATGAATTAGAGTACAAGGATCTGATGATTGCCTTTTGAAATGAAAAATGTGGAGGTGGGTGGGTTGCAAACAATAACTTGCATTTTTTAAACTACTGTACTCATGATCCTATGCATATTTGGGAGCAATACGTGGAAAGTTCCCTTTAAGAAGAAAGAATAGAACAATATACTGAAGTCATTCATAATTGAGAAATGCAAGGTAGGATCCCAGCAAATCATCCTACCATTTATGAAAGGATTTTGCTGGTTAGTATCATCTTGTTTCTTAAAAGCCACTTTGCAAGCCCTGTTGTGAAGTGTTCTTCTTGCATTCAGAAATTATGCATTCATGAATGCAGACATAGTGTAGTTAAAAGGAAGGGAAAACCTTGTCCAAACTGCATGAATGCTTCTAGAGGGAAGTAGCAAACAGCTGCAAAAATGATGGGTGCTTAATAGAAAGATCCAAGGTTGAGTTTTAAGTATTTATTGTAAGGGAAAACACAAAGATCTCCCAGATGTATTTGGTTTAGCATTTTCCTTTCCTTTTGTATTTTTAAACACTTTCAAATTCATCATGACTCACAAAGGAAGGAAGAATGGAGGATTGACATGTGGGCCATAGTGATTCTTTGGTTTCAATGGATGTGTGTATTTCTAATGATTGATTGAATGCAATTGTCTCAAAACACCAACTTGTTACCAGGAATGTCGATCTTCAGGCCTACTAAGAGGTTGTAAACTGTTATAAAATTAGCTAATCCAAGTGGCTTTATAAAATTAATATCTGTACCTTCAGCTCACATTGTCACCGAAAATTATAATTGTGATGTTTTAAAGAAAAGGTTAGAGTGGTTGTACTGGGATGTTCAATTACACCATTGTTCCTATATTTTGATCTTAGCTGCTAAGCACACACAGTACACTAAGCAAACCACTGAGAACTCATTTGCCATGGTGTTTATTCCCCTCAGGGACCGGAAATAAATGCATATGCCTGACAAGATGATCATAGCTGCAGCCTACAGAAAATATCTAGCCATGAGGGGCTTATAAATTGTACTAATTTTTACAATGCAGAGTTAAAAAGAAATGTGTGATGCATACAATATATACACAGAGATTGCTCTTTGTGTCAGAGAAAAGTAATGAGTCAGAATGGCAACTATATAATTCCCTTTAGAATGTATTTTTATTTAAAAATAAAAGTTTTGTTATCGGAAAAGCGAATTGACTCTGCTTTCCTCAAGAGTTCCCCTTCCTGTCTCCTTACCAAACAACTCATCCATGTTGAGAAGTATCATGTCAAGAAGAGCTAATCCTCTAGTTTCTTCCACCACTTTTTAAAATTACCATATTATCAGCCACACAAGCCAAGAACTTCTTGGAAGGATCTGTTTGGCAGAATTTGCCTCCCAAAAGATACCAGGGTAATTGAAGTATCCCATTACTTACTACACTGTTATGTATGTTAACTGTGTTTTCTGATAGGAGCGGAATGTATCTTTTCTCATGTATCTATTCTTATGCAAATAAGTGGATCAAAAATGTGCACACTCTGTTAGCCAATGGGCTTGTTGTATTATTGTTACTGTTACTGTTTATGGTGTATATAAGTCTGAGTTTTGCCCTATCCAAACTGTGTTCAAACCCCACTAATAAAGAGCTGAATTTCACTACTTCATTTGTCTGCTTCTTCATTCCTTGAACACAAAACTGGTGACGAAGGTGGGATGGCGTCCCCACATGGCAGGAACATCGGCCCATTCGACCCAGTGCATCCAGAGAAATGGGCAACATACGAACGCCAGTTCCGCCATGTAATGGCCACGCAGAAGATCACAGACGAACACCAGACGCACTCCTGCTTCCTCACTCAGTGCAGTGCTGAGACGCTTGAGCTGGCAACCCACCTCGTTCTTCCACGGGACATGGATTTGGTGCCGCTCGCAGAGATCATGTCCACACTGAGGAGGCACCTGCAGCCAGAGGTCTCGATCTTCCCGGCCAGGGTGGCCTTCCACAGAAGAGAGCAGTGACCTGGTGAATCCATTGCAGACTACGCTGCTGCTCTGCGCATTGCTGTTGCCCTGTGCAAGTGGAACAACATTGAAGACGCACTCCGAGACCGTATGCTGGCCGGCATGAGAGATGAAGATGCTCAATGTCACCTGATGATCAGAAAGACGCTAACCTTCATGGATGTCCTAGAAGAGGCAGTAGCGTCTGAGGCCGCATGGTCTGGGATAAAGCTTTTCCAGCATCACCACTCCACCACCAGTGCCACCGACTCAGCTGTGTAAGCTCAGCAAACTTCACCTTCATCCTCATCAGCATCACCTGGTACCACCTCTTCATCGGAGTCCAGCGACGCAGAGGGAGAAGTCCGAGTGGTCCGACGAAAGCACCAAGAGCACCATGATGATTTGGAGAAGAATTTCCTTCACAAGTGTGATGGCTGTGGAGCCCAGCATGACCGCAAGAAGTGCCCCTTCTGCACCACAGAATGCCACAACTGCGGGCAACGAGGGCACATTGCTAAGGATTGCTGACAGCGAAAGCAAAGACCTCCAGTGCCTGTGCCCAAGAAGAGTCATCACCACACCAGTCCATCGCCAAAGTGTCACCTGAGCCTGAGCCATGCCAAGTGGGCATCGTCAGCGAGCGTTTCTTTGCAGACCTGAGCCTGCAGGACATCCCCTTCAAGATGGAGGTGGATTCAAGTACTACCTTTTCCTTAATCCCACAGCGGAAGTTTTTGAGAATTTCCCCTTTAAATCCTTTAAAACTTCCCTCCGGGATGTGCAAGGTTGCCAGATTCCGGTCCTAGGGGTAGGTAATTTTTTGGTTAAATTCAAAAACATTCGCACCTCCTTGCCATTGATTGTAGTTAATCAGGGCACTAACTGTCTTATTGGGACCCAATGGTTTAGGCCCCTGGGAATCCAGCTTTCTGGCATCCACGCAATAGACTCTGACCTAATCTGGGACGTTTGTGCTGCACATCCTGAGGTATTCAAAAAGGGTTTAGGTTTATACAAAGGATCCCCTGTTGACTTTGAGCTTGACCCAACCATCCGGCCCATCCGGATGAAGCCACACCAGGTACCCTTTGCTTTAAAGGAGAAGATAGAAGCTGAGCTGGACAAACTGGTGGGGCAGGGCATCCTAGTGCCGATGGACTCTGAAGAGTGGGAGACACCAGTTGTGACTGCTTTGAAAAGTAACGGGGAGGTCAGGATATGTGCTAACTACAAGTGTACCGTCAATAAAGCTATTCGCCTGAATGCATATACTGTGCCCATGCTAAGCCACCTTCTTGCCTCCTTGCATGGAGGAAATTGCTTTGCAAAACTTGACCTTGCCCAGGCTTACCAACAATTAACTGTGTCTCCTGCTGCTGCCATAGCCCAGACCATAGTAATGCATAGGGGGGCATTCAAGGTAACTAGACTACAATTTGGGGTGAATGTGGTCCCCGGAATATTTCAATATCTTGTAGAACATATTTTAAAGGGGTTGCCTGGTGTCCTGCCATATTTTGACAATGTCCTGATCACCGCTAAGGACACCGTTGAACTAGCGGTCAGGCTCGATCGAGTCCTGTCACATTTCGAGAGGGCCGGTCTACGTCTCAGAAGAGATAAATGTGTGTTTTTGGCACAGAAAGTGGAGTTCCTGGGGTACCACATTACACCCCAAGGTATCATGCCCTCTGACTCCAAGGTGACGGCCGTGTGGAATGCACCCAGGCCGAAAGGTAAAGCCGAATTCCAATCATTTCTAGGATTGTTAAACTTCTATCACAAAGAGATTTATGCTATTATGGGTATGAGACTTAAATTGGGGCCAAGTACTGTTTTGTTGACAGATGTGGAAAATATGAATTTAAATAAGGATAAAAAAGAGTTACTGTCGATAATGTTGACAACGGGTAGACAGTGCATTGCTAGGAATTGGGAAAATGAAGTAATTTTGAAAATAGAAGAATGGTACAAGGAGATGTGGGATGTTGCATTGAATGATAAGCTAACATGGGGGATGAATAAGAAAAAGGGTATAGTTAAAAAAATAGATTTTGGAAAATATGGCAATTATTTGTGGATTACTCATTGAAGGGGGATGAAGGGAATAGATCAAAAGAGTTTTTGGTAATAGAAAAAGAACTGTGACACTCCGCAACCTCCAGGGCATTGTATAAAACACTGGGTGTATATTGTGAAAACTGTTTATTGTATTTTAATTATTGTATTTTTATTTTTACTTAGTAGTTGTATTAAACTGAGGAGTATAAAAAGTGAGTTTGAATATGTATATTACGATAATTGCAAAAGTGTTATAATGTACTAAAATTTTTGGAAATATAATCAAATATTTTTATATATAAAAACTTCTATCACGCTTTTCTCCATCACAAAGCCTCAGTTGCCGAACCATTACATCGGCTTCTTAAGAAAGATACTGTTTGGCACTGGGGCCATTGCCAGGAGAAAGTGTTCCTAGAACTCAAAAGGATGCTATCTTTGGGTGCTGTATTAACTCAGTGTGATCCTAACAAAGAAGTTGTACTTGTGTGTGATGCATCCCCCGTGGGGGTGGGAGCTATGTTATGCCATGTACTAAGTGATGGGAGGGAAGCCCCTGTAGCATTCTACTCCCGTTCACTCTCAAAGCCTGAGAAAAATTACGCTCAGACAGAAAGGGAGGCGTTGGCAATCGTGGCAGGCACTATGAAATTCCACGATTACCATTATGGAAGGCCTTTTACCATCGTAACTGACCACAAGCCCCTCCTTGGAATCTTTGTGATCAGGAAGCCCACACCTCAAATTCTGTCCAGAAGGATGTTGCGTTGGGCAATTTTCCTAAATGCATACATTTTTACTTTTTTGCACAGGCCCGGCAAGAACATCAGCCACGCTAATGCCCTGTAACGTTCTCCACTGCTAGGGGTCTGGGAAGCCGATTGTGAGATCGAAAACGACCACCAGGTCCTTATGATTGAGGCTTTCGACTTGACCCAGTCATCCCCTCAGATATAGCCAAGGCTATGGAGAAGGATGTAACATTGATTAAAGTAATGTCTGGGGTACAAAAAGGCTGGCCTGTCTCTCCTCTAGCCGAGGAATTCAGAACATTCCACCACAAGCGTTTGGAATTGTCAGTGGAATGAGGTTGCCTTCTATGGGGCCAGCGGGTGGTCATTCCTGTCACTCTCAGGAAAAAGGTTTTACATTTACTTCACACAAGTAAACTGGGAATTGTATATTCCAAAGCCCTTGCCTGTAGCTACTTTTGGTGGCCTCAACTGGACCAAGACATAGAGCAGATGGTCGGCACTTGTGCCAGCTGTCAATCCTCTCACCCAGAGCAATCCCTCTCGGGAATGGGATTCTGCTAGGGGCCCGTGGTCGAGGTTGCACATAGATTTTGCAGGTCCATTTAGGGGTGCCCTATTTTTGTTGGTTGTAGACTCATTCTCTAAGTGGCTGGAAGTGATTAGAGTGCCTAATACCACTTCAGCCACCACGATAATGCACCTGAGAAGGCTGTTCGCAGCATTTGGACTTCCAGATGTACTGGTGTCCGACAACACGTCCACATTCACATCTGCAGAAAATCCTTAATGGAAAGGAATGCAATTAGGCACATCACTGCTGCCCTATTCCACTCAGCCACCAATGGCCAGGTGGAGCGGCAGGTGCACACAACTAAAGATGCACTTCGGTGTATGGGTGAAGGGGATTTGGAGCTCCAGCTATGCCAGTTTCTTTTCACGTATAGATTCACACACCCCCTTGCCTCAGGGCTATCCCCTGCTGAATTACTCCAGTGAAGGAAACTGTCATCCTTGCTGGACAGATTGGATCCCTCTAGGGTGGATGACAAAGGCACAAATATAGCAATCCAACACCAGAACGGTTTTTCTCCAGGAGACCCTGTACATTGCCGCAATTATGCAGCTGGTGGTCATACGTGGGTGCCTGGGTTTGTGATCGATCAGACTGGTCCCGTTTCTTACAGAATCGAAACAGCCACTGGTCTGATCTGGAGGAGGCACGCAGATCAATTGAGACCCAGAATACTGGACCCACAGAATGAATGCAGACATTCAACGTTAGGGTTGGCCCCCACCCGTTTAAACCCAGGGGGCAGAGGTAATAGTCAGCAGCAAGCTAACTTAGACCCAGAGATGTGTTTTAGGGACCGATTTCGAGGGGAAATTGTGGAATGTTTCCCTACTCCGGCCAGGTGTACCCCTACACTGTCCCAGCCTAGCACTCTAGATTCCTTTATTGATGATGACCAATTCTGTTCAGAGTCGCCCTCCACTCTTAGTACACACAGGAGGGACCCTGAGTTCTCTTATTCATCCACAGAATTAGATTTTGGTTTTGAGCGATCCCCTGCTCCTCCATCTGACAAACGGGGCTTTAATTTGGGTTTACAATCCTCCCCCTCTAGTCAATCCCTCACTCCAGTCGGGTAGACCATCCTACGATCCCCTGAGCCGGCTCACCCAAGCGTCCAACCCAGAAGGGAAACTAGACCGCCATCCTGGTTAAAGGATTTTGTTTTTACCTAGGAGGGAAGAATGTTATGTTAAATGTTATGTATTGCTGAGTAAATGTTATGTACTGCTGAGAGCCACCTCTGTTCAAACAGAGGAAGCAGTTAGAAGCTTCCAGAAGCAGGGGGGCAGAGCCACACCAGGCCCTTCCCTGAACTGTGATTCATAGGGGCGGAGCTACACTAGCCTTTAAAAGCTCTGAGCTCTTTCAGGGTCAGCCCTTTTGATTCTGCATGTGCTCTTAAGCAGAGCTGCTGCTGAGGAGAGCCAAACAAAGGAAGTGAGCACTGGTAAGTTTTGCAGCTGGAGTAGAGCTGCTTTAGAGGCCCGCGCGCCTAGCGGCGCACAAGATTTCAAACTAAGAGCAAAGGAAGAATATAGTCTTACTAGATAGAAAGGTAGTAAATGTGTACATTTTTGAGGCCCAGAATACTGCACTTATTAAAATGGATTCTGAGGGAACAGCTGTAGTTACCTGCAATACTTGTGCCATGTTTGTGTTCTTGCCAAAGCATATGGAGAACTACACTTGCAGCAAGTGCAAGCTGGTTGCACTACTAGAAGAGAAGGTCCAGCAGCTAGAGGCCCGCATATCTAACCATCAACAAATTAAGGAGCTTGAGCTGTTCTTGGACAGAGCGGAGCAGACTATGCTGGACAAAGAAGAGACAGGGCACAGTTCTGAGGGAGAAGGCCCTTCACTAACTCAGGAGGGAGATGTGACTCAAAGGAGGAGAAGAGTAGGGGATCACTCTGAGAGTCTGAAATTACAGAATCAATTTGAGGCTCTTTCCCTCATCACACCTGATGAGGAACACACAGAGGAACAACTGGAGTAGTGAGGAGGATGCAAAAATTACTGAGCAGAGCAAGGAGCTAGGCACCAGCACTCTAGCAGAAGGATGCAAGAGGCAGTCTAACAATGCAACTGGACTCAAAAGACTGTATCAGGAAAGCATATATAAATGCTTGTATACAAATGCCAGAAGCCTCCAGAACAAAATAGGGGAGCTGGAATACTTAGCAATAGATAAGAATATTGATATTACTGGTATCACTGAAACCTGCAAGGCTGTTCTTATGCTCTATGTTAACTGTGTTTTCTGACAGGAGTGGAATGTATCTTTTCTCATGTATCTATTCTTATGCAAATAAGTGGATCGAAAATGTGCACACTCTGTTAGCCAATGGGCTTGTTGTATTATTGTTACTGTTTATAGGAGTGGAATGTATATTTTCTCATGTATCTATTCTTATGCAAATAAGTGTATCGAAAAGTGTGCACACTCTGTTAGCCAATGGGCTTGTTGTATTATTGTTACTGTTACTGTTTATGTTGTATATAAGTCTGAGGTTTGCCCCATCCAAACTGCATTCAAACCCCACTAATAAAGAGCTGAACTTCACTACTTCATTCGTCTGCTTCTTCATTCCTTGAACACGAAATACACTGTGTCTCTTTGAATTTCTTGCAATTTGTTTTCACAAAGTTTCATCTGGATCTACTCCTAGGTGGGTCGTTGGCAGTAAACTCCAACAACCACTTAAGATATTATTTTGTGTTCTAGGAAAGAAAAGGGAAAGATGCTCTGGCTAGCGAGAAAGTCTTGCTTTAAAAAATAAATTCTGAAACTGACTGATCCCCAGTGCTCAGATCATGGGTGTTATGTTTTAATTGTTTGATATCTTTTTAGGGGGCATAATTCTTTTCCTTGGGATAGGTACAACAAGAGCCACCTATATGATATATTCGATGACATCATGTGATTTGCTATTTCTTTAAAAAAATGTGAGGAAATATGGTGGGGAGAGATCCAAAAAGCAGGGATTTTACTCTAACGACTAAAACTCATCAAAGCGTCCTCCATCAGATCCCTTGGGCAAGGTGAAAGCGGAGGACACATATCACGGTCCACCTAGCCAGCTGGTGACATGCTATCCAAATGGCTAAAAAACCACTTGCAGGCAGACTTGATTTCTCAAGTCCATTTGCATGTGCAGAATGTCTTCATGGAGACATCTACCGATATGCAGACTCCTCACTGAATAACAACTCCAAGGTATCCAAGGACAATTTTTTAAATTCAAATTTCTATGCCACACAATGAGGTGAACCCGACTCAGGGCAGCTCACAACAGGATTAAAACATACATATTAAAAACAATTAAAACCCCAACATACCCACCCACCTATTAAAAACTAACCACATTAAAACTGCCTGCATTAAAAAGATGGGGAGGTTTTATTTTATAAGCCAACAGGTGGGGGCCACTCTTCCATCCAGGCCCCACACCTGCGCCACCAACCAGGTTTTAAAATCTTTTCTGAAAGACAGCAGCCCCATCTGCTCCCGCAACTCTACTGGCAGGAGGTTCCACAAGGCCGGTGCGGACACAGAAAAGGCCCTCCTTCATGTGCCAGAGAGGTGAGCCCCTCTGGCAGATGGAACAATTAGAGAGCCCCTCCGGTCTGCTCTGGTTGGATGGACAGACAATCCTATTGCAATTCATTAATTTAGATTCCCCCTCCCCATCAAAAAAAAGGGGGAATCTAGGCTAAATAGCAAATGTTATGATATTTTAATTGTTTTTAATATTGGGTACTTAAAAAAATACCTTTTTTAGCTATTCCTTTTGCTTGAGGTCTATGAAAAGCAAAAATCAATAACCATAAATGCAATAACTAAAATGGACCACCTTCAAGGCAATGGACCATACATGATGCAGGGCAAATCTAGTCAAGATGATGATGATGATCCATACAATGGTGTTAGCAAAACAATGGTATGAAATGAAATACAGAATTATGATAGATGCATTGTTATGTTTGTATTTGTTTTGAATTTAATCTGAGTGTGATAATTATAGAAGGACATCTAAAATAATCTTTCTTGGATTTTGAAATAGAAAGTGATCAAAATTAATAAATAAATAAACGTTCACAGATGTCTTGCATGCCAATGCTTTCCAGAAAGGGTAACTCAAACTGTGTTTGCAAATGGCAAGTAAAGTGTAGTCCCAAGATATCAGACAAAGCAAACTGATAAAATGTCTGCAAGCTAAAAGAACAGAGTTGAATACATAATGAATTCTGGGACTATTCAGATATCTGTGTCTCTTGTTCCATTTGCCATGAAATTTCAACTTATGGCAAGAGGGACATTTTCACCCTTGACCAATTTTGCAATGGAGTCTTAACACCCTGAAAAATGCCAATAGTTGTATAGCACTAAAAGTCAGCTCACTGGGTTTTCAAGACAGTAATTGGTGAAACCTTGGAAATAATGACACAATCCAAGATCTCCTAGTAGGCTGCTGACAAACTCTGTGTACAATAAAAATAGTGGGGTTGTCAATGTAGTTTGATCTAAAGGCTTACCCTTTCACAGGAGGGAAAACAGAAAGGAGAGAAGACTAGCCAGTCTTCTACCTTAGTTTCTCTCTGTATCCTTCCCCTGATAATTGTTCTGCATTGACATTTTCTTTTGCTGGCCCTGTATTTTTGCTTGTCCTGTATTTAGATTCTTAGCTGGGAGTTTTGCATAAACTGAGTGTGGGGAAGATAATGTAGCCTTATTCAGGCATTAGGATTCGTGGTTACTTAACGCACTTGTGAATTCTAAGCCATACCCCCAGTGCCACTGTTATCTTCATATAATGATCAACAAATCTGAAATGCAGACATTTCCAAGGCAAGCAGCAACCCAGATTTTATATGAAAGCAATGCTTGACAAGTTCTTATCTAAAATTATGCTAGATTATTTTTTTTTAAAAAAAAATACAAACATGTGAATATGTTTTATGTTGTTCAATGGTAGACTGTTTCTCTTTCTCCATTTTATTTTATTTATGAATGAGCTACTTTCAAATGACTAACAGCCATTTCTGACACAGTGCCTCTACTATATCGATAGTATTAGGTTAATGTCTTTTTTCAGCACAGAGGCATCTTTCTAAAATAATATTTAGTCTATTGAAATTCGACAGCTAAGATAATTGACTAGTCTAAACAATGATAATATAACTCAAATGAAGCAGCTAGAGTAAAGATCAAGAAAAATGTTATCTTCAGTAAAACATATTTTGTCATATTATGCCTTTTAAAAATTATTTTTGTGACTACTGATGTGGGACCCAAAAAATACATAGACATTTCTAAAAATGTGGCCACTTTTAAAGCTCAAATAACCTATGAACTATGCAATTTTCTTAACAATTGTAAATATATGTTTGTGATTTAGATTTAATCTTTACAGGGCTCAGCCATTGCTAGATACTGGCAAGATCCACAATTATCTGAATCCCTTGTTTGTTATCTTCGCAGTTCAGCCGATAACACACACCCGCACCCCCCCCCCCAAAAACAACAACAACAACAACAACACCCAACCTAGGGCTTTTCTTATTTTGGGGGAAATGCAGGAGCTGCTTGATCCTGCTATTTTGCCAATTAAATGTCACAACTGGACAAAGAGGCCAGGCATACCAGGAAGGAGGAGAAATGGAATTTGAAATCGAACAAGTTCTTGTTGTTTCAATCTGGGGGACTGGAAGGCATGCTGGGAAGTCAGGTGCTAGAAAGGCAGAAGAAATATGAAGAAAGATACAATCATGTGGCTCAAGAAGTCAGAAGAGAGTCAAGCATGGGATTTCTAGAAACAAAACACAGTTGCACTCTCTGGTTGTACTTCCACAATCACAGTGACTCTTCCATAATGTTTTTTTTTTGTTTTGTTTCAGCAGCTGTCATTTATTCACACAGTTTGTTTGTTCCACCAGGAATCTTCTAAAAGCAACTTCCACTCCCTAGTGGAATATATCATATATCCCTAACATGACAGATATCAATACAGAAAGAAACAAATATAGTACAGTAATACCTCATACAAAGTCCGCTTCATACAACATCGGATTCATACAACATCACCTAATTCTTTGAAAAAAGTTGCCTCATACAAAGTCGTGCGACTTTGTATGAGGCATTGGGGTTTTCCCAGGTAGCATTGTGCCTGGGCTTTATAAAAGGCAGGACACATGCGTGCATTGCTCTTGTGGGTTTTGCATGAGGCTAAGCGTGTTTAGGAGTGGTTTTGAGCACGATTTTGGATTTTTTGGATTTTTTCGTCAGAATGTTTAGAAGCATTCCTGGTATTTTTGCAGCATTCTTCAGGTTCTTGGACAATCAGGGTTGTTTCACATGTTTTTGTAATGTATTTAGCCTTTAGACAATGATTTCTTAAAGTTCTGTCAGTTTCCTGTCTGTTTCCTTGACTTTGCCCTGAAGTCTGTGCTGTTACAGTACAGTGTATCTCTATGGAAACAACATTGTATGAGGCATTGCGGCAAGGATTTGGATGTTGTATGAGGCATCGTGGCTAGGATTTTGCATGCCTCATACAAAGTCCAAATACGTATAAAGTCCAAACTTGTGGAACCATGTTTGGACGTTGTATGAGGTATTACTGTACATGGAATCCACTCTGATATCTGCCAGGACTACCAATGGACAAAATGCATCTTTCCTTGGGAACTCATTCTTATCCTTAACTTCCACTTCAGCAAAAGAAAGGGAAATATGTCTACCATATATACTCGAGTATAAGCTAAGGTACTTTGCTGACCCACCCCAGCGGGCACAGTCGCTGCACAGCAGTGCTACTAGGAGCCCTGGTGGTGCAGTGGGTAAAACTGCTGTCCTGCAACCAAAATGTTGGAAGTTCAGTTCTGACCAGGGCTCAGGGTTGACTCAGCCTTCCATCCTTCCAAGGTCAGTAAAATGAGTACCCAGTATGTTGGGGGGGGGGAATGCTAATTAACTTGTGAACCACCTAGCGAGTGCATTGATTGCTGTGAGGTGGTATATAAGTGTGATTGCTTTGCCTTTTGCTTTGCTACACAGAAAGTCTATTCAAGGAGAGTCCAAATAGCAAAGTCAAGAGAGCAAGCCGAGGTCTGGTTACCGATAGTTCAAGTAAGCATCTGGTCCAAAGGATGTTCAGGGGTGTTGTCAGGGTTGGCTGAGAAGTCAGGGTCATGACACGCAGGTCAGGGTCTAGGTAGGCAATCTCAAGAGGTATCCAAAGTCAAGCAGGGTGTCAGTCTTTGCACAAAAGAATTGTACCAATGCTTGAATGCTGGAATAAGCTTGCTTAAGAGCCTCCCAGCTAATGGTTATCAGCTGGGAGCCTTCTCTGGTAATGAGTTCTAGCTTGCTTGCATCTCAGCTGCAGCTCCTTTCTGCACCTTTTCCTGGCTAAGGGCTGATCACTGTCAAAGTCATACTTCTGGTCTGATAGGTCATCTTCCTGGGGAAACAGAGCTGGGTCAGAAGCAGGCTGAGATTTCTGGTTCAGGACAATCTCAGGTTCAGGTGCAGGCTGAACTGGGCAGGGCATAAGAAGTGCCCCCTGATCCAGGTCATCTTCAGAGTCTGACGAGAACTGGATCACAACAGGTATTTACTTTTTACCTGAGAAACCAGGAAAGCTGATTGACTGGAGTATAAGCTGCCAGGAGACAATGGGAGAGCAAACTGGTGAGGAACATGGCTCCAAATGGAGCAATTTAATCCCCCACCCCACCCCGTTACTGCCTGCTGCCAGAAGGCAATGGGAGAAGGAAAGGGCAAAAAACATTGCTCCAAAAGGAGCAATTTTGAGGGGGCCCATCACTGCCGCCTATATGGCAGTTGGCCAGGTTACCGGAGAGACTGCATCATCCCAAGAGTATCTGTTCATCCAACCAGAGTGGACCGGAGGGGCTCCCTAGTTGTGCCTTCAGCTAGAGGGGCTCACCTCTTTGGCACACGGGGGAGGGCCTCCTCCATGTCCTCTCCAGCCCTATGGAACCTCCTGCCAACAGAATTGAGGCTACAGACAGAATTGCTGCCTTTCAGGAAAGGTTTGGAGACCTGGCTGGTGGGGCAGGTGTGGGGCCCTAATGGAAATATGGCCCCAGCCTGCTGGCTTATCCCCAGCTAGTCCAGTTTGTGCCCTCCTTCTGTGTTTTTGCATTCCCCCCTCCCTTTTAGCTTTTAGTTTTAAATGGGGTGGGAGTAAGAGGGTGGATAGATGGGTGGATGATGGGGTTTTAATATGTTTTATATGTTTTTAATTGTTGTACACTGCCCTGAGTCGGGTTTTTACCTGAGTGGGCGGCATAAAAATTGAAATAAATAAATAAATAAATAAATGGGGGAAGGAATGGGTGAGGAAGATTGCTCCAAAAGGAGCATCCGGACTGGCCCCAGTACCGCTGCCTCTCAACAGATGACTCGTGTAAAAGCTGAGTAAAAGCATTTTTGGTGCTGAAAATTTTGGCTCATACGTGTGTGTATACGGTATTTATTCACCGTTCAATATTTTCTCCCTGGTTGTCAAAGAAAGATGGTCCCCATTCTTGCTGCCCTGCACAACATGTCATAAACACTAACAACCCCCCCCCCCCGTGCATATGTGGGAACCTTTAATCAAATATGTCACAGCATTTTCAATTTTGTTTTAAGATTGTAATCTATGTGCTTTTAGATAATCTATGTGAATTAGGGTGGACAAATAATTGTGTAAGATGAAAATAAGCAGGTGTACACTTTTTAAAAAAATCTGCATAATTTCATCTGTCACAGCTATTTGTCCACTCTCTTTGTTTTTAGTTACTAATGTTTCATATATATTTATATATTTCTAAAACTAAGCAGCAGAGATTGCTTGGTCTAACTCTTTGAGCATTTTGTTTATCTGCTCTTTCCTTAAATAGTGTTTTTTATACAGCTGAGATCATGATCAATTGGAATAAGAATAATTCATGAATGTTACAAACTGTATGGGATTGATTCCATAGTCAGTGCTTTTGAATTTTACATCCAACTGCTTTCAAAGATTATTTTGTATTACTATGTTCTATACACATCATAATAAACTAACTTTTTTTGTACTGAGAAGCTTTTCTGTTTTCACTTGATTATGGCACAGAATAACCACAATAGCCTAATGCTGTTGGGGAAATGAATTTGTACAATGTCATGTCACTATCTGGAAAGAAATATTTTCATAATATTTAGTTAAATCCCCAGTGGACATACTAAGATCTTGAATTTGTTTGCAGATGTTATCTTGAATTTACAACTGCTTATATTTCTTGCATATGGTTCTTTAATGCTTTAAAACACACTGTCAAGAGAGAATCTATATTCCCTGAACAGAATCTGAAAGTGAAGTGTCATGGGTAGCTTTTATAAGGAAGAATGACTTCATGCAAGAAGCATTAATCTCCTTCCCTTTTATTTGTGCCAGCAGCTTAGGGAAGAATCCAAAATATATCAGTATGAGAGAAACAAGTCACATGATTTCTGGGAACCTGGAAGTCTTCTTGGAGAGTAACCAGCAGATGGATCTCATGGTTATGCTAGCGAGATACAGTAGAACCCTGGATAACACTAAAACTTGGTTCCACAAATCTTAGCGTTATCCGATTTTTAATGTTATGCAATACATGCATCACATAACATTAAAATCCTATGGGATGAATCGCATAGCATTAAAGTTCCATAGAGATACATTGTAACTTGCACAGGCTTCAGCAAACGTTATGTGATACATCCCATAGGATTTCGACGATAATGTGGTGCAATTTTTTTTCCAAATTGCTTAACGTTATGCGGTTTTAGCGTTATCTGGTGCAAACATCTGAGATATTACTGTACTTGCACCTTGAAATTTGCAGCTACTCAAATAACTCCACATGTTGTATAGCAGGAATGAAAATGGTTCTGGTGTCTCACAATTTTTTGCTCCCATATTTCTATACCTGTTTGTCTCTGTTCCTTGGTGACATCCTTGGATGCCTTGTCACAACAAGCAGCATGGACAACAAGTTTGTGATAAACTAACCCTAATTTTTAGGTAGAGTTTAAATCTCATAGAGAGCCTTCATAGATAGTAGAGACT
The DNA here is from genome assembly GCA_035047345.1 of Bradypodion ventrale. Taxonomy (NCBI): domain Eukaryota; kingdom Metazoa; phylum Chordata; class Lepidosauria; order Squamata; family Chamaeleonidae; genus Bradypodion; species Bradypodion ventrale. The sequence goes on along the minus strand of JAWDJE010000002.1, from coordinate 283,628,619 downwards.
TCATATATTTCAAAGATTGCCCTCCATGCCTTGTGCAACTTTATGCCTACATGGCAAAATGAGTGAAAAGACAACAAATGTGGCACAGAATCTCACTTCTTTGCCTCATGTGTTTATTCCTCAATTTTTAAAATGGTTGTATTGGGTTACAAACTGTCTTCCATCTATCAATTTCATGATTCACTTATCCCTATTATGTTTAAAGTTGGTGAAACCAGAACCTGTCTGAAGTCTGGTCTAGTCACTTCCATCAGATTATGTGGCTTCAGTTAGAATCTGAGTTAAATGAAACAAATTTCATTTCAATTCTTAGTTCCTCTTGTGATTACTGCTTACATCATGATTATAAGATAGCAGTATGAATTGTACCTTCTGTTGCTAACAGACTTCCCAGCCCTACCCCATCAAGCACTATGTCACTGCCATTATGTTTTTGCAGTTATTCAGTCACCAATGTTGGATCACAACTAATATGGTACTATTAAAAGGACTAGTTCTGATTCTTCAGCTAAAAGGTTTTGCATGAATGGCCTGAGTTTCTCCCCCAAAGATTACTAGTGGGAACAAATTTGGATTGAGCAAAAAATGCAGTATGCCCTTGGTTTTTCTGTAGTTTGAGAAATGCTACTTACTTATATGACCTTTTTTCATGTTCTTGGGTCAGAATGCACTGAACTTGAACCACTCAATTATTGCTCTCTGGAGGGAAACCAAATGTCCATTCTTATTTTTTCCCTTATCATATTTCTGTCCTGTTGCTTTTCCTCAGTGTGCTTTGTAGCTCCAGTCACACTGACTTTGTGACATTGCAGTGTTTGAAGTAAACACCCCACCAAGGTTAATGCAAGTATAGTTTACATTTTTGATCTATGCAAACTCTGCAAATAGTCTAAATACATGAAGAAACCTAGGATTGATATTTAAGAAACTCAAAGAGATAACCCAACACATGCAGACTCCAAAAATACCTATAATAAAGTTGTCTCCTCCCTCACACAATGGCAAAAACTGTGTGTGGCTGCAGCATTGGGGGGATAATACAACATATTACTGTTACAGCCATATCTCATTCACTTGCATGTGAAAACAGTCACACTATCAGTCTCCTTTTAAACAAAATGTCTGCCTGCCTCTGTGCCACACCTATGGCAGCAGCATTGTCACTCTGCTCAGACATTTTCTTTCAAATGGTGTCCATTGTAGCATTGCAATGCATAAGTATTTATGTGCTATGTCACTTACATAATGTTAAATATTAAAGGTATTTACCTCCACCACCCCCAATCCTGGGGTGCCAAAGTGCCAAATTGCTTGAATTTCCAGGTTGTATCCTGGACTGATATCTGTACAGTTTAGTCATTGAGACTCTCACTGGAGATAGAAAAGACTTCTTAAAAATTAGATAATAATGATGTAGTTCTCTTCAATGATATTCAATGCCAAGGGGAGGGGACTCTTGATTGCCTTGACTGGCAAGGTAAAGGTAATCCTTGCTCAAAAGCCAGTTGTATCCTACTTGAGGGTTTGATGCTCATCTTTCTTTACAGCGGGAGAGCATGCACTGTCTCCGTCTGCAGATGTTTTCATGGATATGTGGCAGGCATGACTAGACACTCAAGTGCATGGAACGCTGTTTACTGGAGCGGCACCTGTTTATCTACTTGCAATTTCTTACTTCCAAACTGCAGGATAGAAATGGGAGCTCACTTCATCATGCAGTACTTGGGTCTTGAACTGCTGACCTGCCAACCTTCCAGTCATTAAGTTCAGAGACTTAACCGCTACATACCTGTCAACTTTTGGATTTGAAAATAAGGGAAATTTTGGGCACACCCTCTGTGGGCATGGCCAAATCTGTGGGTGTGGCCAAATATAGCCATGTGACTTGCTGGGCTCTGGTCATGCCTGCCACATGGTCATGAAAATGTCTGCAAACACAGACAGCACTGGCTCTTTGGCTGTAAATGGAGATGAGCACTGCACCCTAGAGTTGGATACGACTGGCAGATTTTACTTTCTTAGGATCAAAGATCTGATGCTTGGGAAACAAGCTATGAGAAACCTAGGGAACATAGTGAAAAGTAGAGGCATCACCTTGCAAACAAAAAATTGCATAGTCAAAGCAATGGTATTCCCGGTGATAATGTATGGGTGTGAGAGCTGGACCATTAGGAAAGCTGAGCACAGAAAAATAGATGCCTTTGAAATGTAGTGTTAGAAATAGGTCGATCCTAGAAGAAGTCAATGCTGACTCTTCATTAATGGTCAAATAGCAAAAATGACGCTAAAGTACTTTGGACATTAATTGAGAAGAAATGATTCACTTGATAAAGCCTTGATGCTGGGAAAGGTGGAGGACAAAAGAAGGGGGTGGCCAAAAATAAGATGGCTAGATGGTATTGTAGATGCAATGGGCACAAAGCTGTGATGGCTAACCTTGGCACTCCAGAAATGACTGTCTTTCGAGCAAGGGAAACCTTTACCTTTAGCATAGTGAGCAAGCACTCCCCCCCCCCCAGTTAACTCTAGAACAGAAACAGAAGGCAGGGCAGAAACAGCTCAATAAAGCATGAGAGTGAGAGAGAAGTCTCTGCCCCCAGACCAAGAGCTGATTTGCCCCTGCATATATGAAATATTGCTCACCTCTAGAGTAGACGCCCGTCCCTAGTCCCAGCATGAAACAAAGTGCCATCTTGGCCAGGAAAATGAAAGAGAAACTAACTACAGAAAACCCCCCCTGCACCACCTTCTCTCTCTCCCCTTCCATATGCGAAAAGCCACACAGTGACCTCTGGTGGCCAGAAAAAATACTACACCTTATTTCTTTTTTCAAAAATAAGGGAAAATACGGGGAAATCAATTAAACGGGAGGGGGTGGGAAGAGGGGTAAAAATAAGGGGTTTTCCTGGGTAAAACGGGATGGTTGACAGGTATGAACCACAAAGTCACCACAGCGGTTGCCTTATCAGGGCCAGATATGATTTTTTTTGCCTGAGCTTCCTGATTGACCATTTTAAAATGGGTATTGGTGGTTTTTTCCCTATCCCACTTTGGCTTACAGGGCATTAGGGGCTACTTATGTGTAGTAACTTAAATAGGTCACATTTACCACAATCAGGCATACCCTGGTGACAGCAACCTTGTGTTTCTGGCTAAACTAGGTCAAGTGAAAGGAACAGCAGAATGAACTCACCAAAAGATGTCTTCATTTTGGCAGTTTCACATCTGGCCATGGCACGGAAAAAGAAGAAGTTGGCAGGTAGTGCTGGATTAGGGTGGCAGAGGTGAATCTCTCATTGGACAAGGTGGAATCTAGTTGCCTGGCACAATTTGGGTGAATCACATGGGCACACTGGATACCATGAGACATCTCCATGGTACACACAACATCTGTTCACATGAATAGAGTTGGAAACACCCACACAGATGCCTCCCTGACTTAACTATCCTGGGCATTAGCTGGCAAGGTACAGCACTGCATAGGAGCAAGGGATTCACCCATCAGAGTCAGAGAGGGGACAATGAGGTATCCTGCAATGGCATCTGGAATGCACCACCATGCTCCCTCTCAAGTCAGGGGTTTCATTAAATTCCAATAAATGTGGCCCAAGTTTTATATCATAACATCTGTGTCCTGCCTCTATCTTTAACAGGTGGGGGCTAAATAGAGTTCTTCTGTCATGAATCTCCTTTTAACAATACTGTACTGTGTTTTTTCTTTTTCCACATTGAGGGACTGCCTTGTAAAAATGCATCAAAGGGATGTTTAGTGGTCTGTTTAAGAACAATCTGCAAATCAATTTGGGGAAGGAAGGAAACTGTGATTAGGATGGATGATTGTAGAGCAACAATCAGTTAGCCCTGCCTGACCTCTCATGAATATTTTTCAGCCTTATCAAAAATTCTGTATTCCTATGAGGCATATGTACCCATGCGTGCTTTCTTCCTTATTCTGTAGAGATATGTTTCTTGTAGCGTTCAACAAAATGGTTTTTGAAACTTTAATGAAAACAATTTATCACTTATGAACAATTTTCAGTGAAGATCTTCAGAATCTCACATCTTCATGATTGTTTAATTTGTCAGAGTGTACGAGGAAAATTCAGCCCCATCACATTTATCTCCTATATCTTTCTTGGAACATATCTGAAGAAGGATAGATAATCAGGGTTACCGTGTAATCAGGTTTGCTTTTTTTTTAAAGAGTTTGTTTAGGCATATTCTGTGACTAGTACATAGGTCAAACAATCTCATTTTACTTTCTTTCTGATCTGTGTTCTCAGAATTGGAATATAAATCAGTTTTTGTTAGTTTTGACATAGATTACTTTTTCATTCTCTCTTCTTTTCCATTTTCCTCCCAGATACACTGCTATGACTATTAAACAGATTTATGAGGCAAAAGTGAAATGTTAAGGGCAGAACATTCTAAACACTAACACTTAGGTCATGGGTTCCCGATGTCTGGGTCACAACCCCCAAAGGGGTCAAAAAAAGTTTTCTGGAGGGTCACTGCAGTTTTGCTACGCTGCAATATTCAAAATCATTTTGTTTGGGAATTTTCATGAAGAGAGAAGAGGACAACCATCACATTAGAATTATAGAATCATATTCTTTTTTTAAAAAAACTATTTTTAATGTTTTTTACCCAATTAAAAATACTTTTTAATGTAAATTTGATAGGGAGTCACAGGTTACTTGGCAGTTATAAAATGGGATCACCACTCAAGAAAGATTGAGAAACAGCCAAACTGTTTCATTTTGGAAAATATTTTGTTCGTATTTGCTCTTTAAAAGTAATTGTAATGTTTCTAGGAATTGAAATTATTCATAGCCTTGTTGTAGGTCAGTGATGGTGAACCTTGGCACTCCAGCTGTTCTTGAACTTCAATTCCAAGAAGCCCTGATCAACACTCCTGCTGATCAGGGCTTCTGGGAATTGATGTTCAAGAAAAGCTGGAGTGTCGAAGTTCACCATCACTGTTGTAGGTGAAATAAGCTGATTGTTTAAAATCTTTTCAGGGTAAACACCAAAATGTTTTTTAGTTGATGATGACTGGCTGGATGGCTGGCTACTAATTAGGCATTTAGTCCCCCACCCCACCCCACCCTTGAACTACATAGGCACTGTGAATTGAACAATGAATCCGTAGATGGATTACACTGGGATGTACTGTAGCCAAGAAATGCTTTCACAGAGCATCTGGATGAGAAATCATGATTGCACATAGCAGCTTTGCCATACGATACAATAAATCTTTATTGTCATTGTCCTGTACAGAACAATGAGATTGAAAATTTACTTATCGACTTAACAAAACGTAACAAGATACAACTGTACAAAATTATCAACATACTCCTATGCCACATATACACATTAAACCCCTGAAAAACTCTAAAACTCTTTGGAAGCAGAAAGCCATATTATTCAAGCAAGCAAATCACACAGAAAGATATGGGAAGGGAGATAACATAGAACAGAGAATAGGAATGCGCGGCAGCAAAATGGCTGCCGTGCGCTTTGCTGGCCCCGCCCCTGAGGCACGGCACAGCAAAATGGAGTCGGGAGCATGGCCGGCTACCCCTTTATAAGGGGTGGCTGAGCCAACGGCCCCACTCCTTAAAATTCGGCTGGGCCACGAGCGAGTTTGCCCTCTTCCCCGCCCAGCCGATCTGTGCCGCAGCCGTTCACAGCCCGGGAGTGGGCCGTCAGCGGCATTTTTGCTGGGTGATTTTGCCCATCTCCGGGCTTTGCCCGTCCTTCGGCGTGAGACCTTGGCCTGGGATCAGGCCGATACAGCGTGCCTTCCACCTGCGTTGGGCTTCGCCCGGCTTGTTTGGCGCAGGCCCCTGCCCGGGAACAGGCTTGGCCAGTGCGCCTTTTTTTGCCCCCAGACCATGCGCCTCTCATGCCTTCGGCAGGCTTTACCACCCGGATTGCACCGGTCCCTGCCCAGGAACAGGTTTGGGCTGCATGCTCCTCCTACATGGCGCCCAAAAGGAAGGCCGCCAAGGCTACGCTCGGTGGCGCATCTTTGTCATGCCGCTTGCGCACATGGGGAGCTTGCCCCAGTGCCTGAGCCCACACTCCCTCTGAGCCAGAGGGCGTGCAGGGCGGCGGGCTGCTTGCCCATTTTAGGGGGACCACTGAGTCTCGCCCCAGAGGCTGCTCTGGGTGGTAACCTGCAGGCTGGGTGGGTGCCCGCCCACATGCATCCTGCACCTCCTCAACCCCGGGGCCTGCTACTGGCAACGGTTGCACTGACCACAGGCCCCAGTTCCTTGGAGGGCCACTTTGTGGCCCTCGAGCATGCCGCTGGCCTACTGCCTTGGGCGGGGGTTGGCTGGCCCTCCGCCAGCCCATCTTCATGTTATGTTTGTTTGTTATGTTTATTCGATTTATACCCCTCCCTATTCAGCACATGGCCGACTCAGGGCGGCTAACAACATATAAATAGCCCCAAGGTAACCCAAGGGGTTTACATACGAAATACAAAATTCAAAATACAGTAATAAATACAATATTCAAAATGCTATTACAAATTCTGCGGTACAATATATAAAACAAATATAATAGCTGCAAAAAAGTACAATACAAATTATGCAATGAAACACCAAATAAATAAATAATAAATAACAAGATAAGTACCGCAATGACCACGGCCACTTAATGTCCATGACCCATACTCTACGAACGCTACAGAGCCCCATAGTTCAGATGTCTTCGGCGGAGTCTGGGAAAGCCTGGCCTTGGCATTTCTGCATTGCTCCGGCAACCCTCCTGGCGGGCGGGGCGGGGGAAAGAGAAAGTTTGGCATTTTGAAGCCACACCAGCCACCCCCAGGTGTTCCTTGGCTCCCTCAAGCCTCGGCTGGGCTGGGATATGAACCGGCAGGTGGAAGAGCAGTCCGGTGGGGGGGGGGGGTTGGCGCTGGCGTTTTAAAGCCACATCAGCCACCCCCAGGTGTTCATTGTCCATGCCCCCGGCCCTGGCATCCACTGATTGGCAGCTGGCGCGGCTTGAGGTGGCCCTGCTGGCTATGCCCGCTGGTGGCCCGGTGCTTCATTCCAGGCTCTGGTGGCTGATCTGCACCACCGCGCTCCCACTGTGCCGACCGGGGTGAACTCTATTTCAGCCCTGAGCTCCGGTACCCCTATGCAGCCAGAACCCCCAGTGGGGGTGGCTGGGGGGTAGCATCTGGTGAGTATAACGGTCAAATTAACTCAACACACATGCCCGCTGTTGCTCGTTCGGCCCAATTTTCTTGGCCTTAGCCTACCCAGCCTTCCCCTGAGCCCACTGGGTGCCCAGCATTGGCTGGGTCCACGCAGCTTGGGGGATGGGGGGTGCCGTGCCCGCCGTTGCCGCCTGGTGTTCTGCCAGCAGGCACTCCGGCACATTATCCTGCTTGGCCTTACGGCCCGCCGGTCAACACCAGCTACCATACTGTGCCCTCTGCTGCCTTGCCGACGGCAGGGGTGGTTCTGCCGTTGGGTGACCATCTCCTCCTTGCCACCAGAGACAAGATCTGGTGCAGGGAGTATGTGGACCTGTTCAGTTTATTGAACAGAGAACCCACCAAGGAGGAGAAAGGGAGGACGACAAGGACAAGGAGTTGTCCCGTCGCCACAAACCACTGTGTACTTGGGCCAACTGGTTGCCCGCCTACCTTATTTATGCGGTGGTGTCATTGTGGGCTCGTCCAGATTTGGCTATCCGCCTATTCCAATATCTCGATATTATTTATCGGGCATATGTGGACTACCCGGGCCAATCGTGGTTGGCATATGATGAGGAATTTCATATGCGGGCCGCGCTTCACCCGGAGATGCGCTGGGACGAGCCCAACCAGCTTTTGTGGTTGTACTATATGACCCCATCCCGCCCAGCCACGGGCGATCGGTACCATTCTGGTCATGCCATGCAATGGCCTGGCCCCGCGCAATCACCCCACCAGGCAGCGGGGCAGGGGGTTCCAGCCCACCTGTTGTGCTGGAACTTTTCGTCCGTGGCCGGATGTGCCCACAGGCAGTGTAGGTATAGGTATGAATGCACAATATGTTCTGGCCCTCACTCAGCCACTGTGTGCACCAGGTCTGGTGGGACCCGGGGGAGGGGCAGAGGACAGCAGGGCACCAGCTGGGCCAACGCTGACCCAGCATTGGCTCCAAAAGGCCCCCTCCCCAATTAAGCTTGAGGTTTTGGAACGATGGCTACGTGTCTACCCTAACCAGGCTGATGCCGAGTACATCTTGGCTGGTTTTTCCGAAGGGTTTCACATATCTTTTATGGGGACGCGCTCGCCACAGGATGCCCCAAATCTGGTTTCATTATGGGGCATGGAACACGTGGTGAGGAGTAAGATCTTTAAGGAGGTGCATGAAGGCCGGGTAGCCGGCCCCTTTGATGTACCTCCTTTTCCCAATTTGAAAGTTTCGCCCCTTGGTTTGGTCCCTAAAAAGGTTTAAGGTGAATTTCGTTTGATTCACCATTTATCATACCCTACTGGCAAATCTGTGAATGATGCTATACCGGACGAGCTTTGTTCCATCCGGTACACTTCGTTTGACCAGGTGCTCAGCATGGTCCGGGCTTGTGGGCCGGGAGCACTATTAGCCAAGTGTGACATAAAGTCAGCTTTCCACCTCCTGCCCGTCCACCCGGACGATTTTGAGTTGCTTGGTTTTCATTTTCAAGGGCAATATTTTGTAGACAAGGCCATGCCCTTTGGATGCTCTGTTTCTTGCTTGGCGTTCGAGCATTTCAGTTCATTCTTGCATTGGGCCTTCATCTGCCGCTCGGGGGTTTGATCAGTCATGCACTATCTGGACAATTTTTTGTTCGGGGCTGCTGCTGGCTCAGGTGACTGTGTGCGCCTATTGTCCACATTTCAGGAGCTGATGGTGGAATTGGGGGTGTCGTTGGCTCCTGAAAAGACTGAAGGTCCTGCCACCACTTTGGTTTTTCTGGGGATTGAAATTGACACTGTGGCACAGACATCCAGGTTGCCCATGGACAAGATAGCCCACATTTCATAGGCTATCCGGTCACTACTGGCCAAGCTCAAGGCATCACTCCATGACCTCCAGGTGCTTCATGGGTACCTCAACTTTGCACCTGGCCGGGCTTTTGCCAGGCGCTTGTGCAATGCCATGGTTGGTTTATCTAGAAAGCACCACAGGGTTCAGTTGACAAGGAGGACCTTCATATGTGGTTGTGGTTCCTATCAGACTTCAATAGGGTTTCATTTTAGCACGCTGAGCGTGTCGCGGTGCCCTGGTTCCAGGTTCAGTCAGATGCATTTGGAGCGTTTGGGTACAGCTTGTACTTTGACGGTCACTGGTCATATGGCAAGTGGCCGGAATCTTGGCAGGGCAGGGATGTGCTCTGGGACCTAACCTTTCTGGAATTTTTTCCTATTCTGGGCGCGCTCCTGCTCTGGGGTGAATCCTGGGCTAATTCAGTGGTACATTTTTGGTGCGACAATGCGGCCGTTGTCCACATAGTAAATTCTCAAACGTCCCGTTCACCCCGGGTCATGGCCCTTGTCCGCCATTTGGTGTTGTGTGCATTGCACCTCAACATACTGTTTAAGGCCAGACACATCCCAGGTATCAATAATGATATTGCTGACGCTTTGTCTCGCTTACAGATAGATCGGTTCCGGACTCTGGCGCCGGAGGCCGATGACCTGGCTTTGACACTCCCAGCTGAGATGTGGAGGTTTGGTGTGGAGAGGTGAACCGGACATCGGTCTGTCACTGGCTAGCAGCACCCGTAAGGCGTACGCTCTCAAACAAAGAGCCTTTGAGGCGTTTCGCCATGAGGCTTCCCTCCCTGTCTGTTGGCTTGTTTCTGTTGAACACCTCTTACAGTTTATGGTACACCTTCACTCCCAGGGGTTGGCGCCTAGGCCTTTCCGATGCCACTTCTGATTTTTGGGTCCGCCGGGTGTTGGAGGGATGGGCCCATGAATGCGGTCCTCACCCTGATTCTCGACGGCCTATTTCCCCAGATCTTCTCCTGCGCCTGGCTGGGACTTGGCCAGTCATTTGCAGGGGTCAGTATGAGGTTTGCCTGTTCAATGCTGCTACCACGGTGGCATTTTTTTGGTGCCCTCAGGGTTAGTGAGCTGGTGGTGGGGTCCTGCAGCGATGCATCTCGCAGGGCCTTGGAGCTGTCTGATGTGTCCATGACCCAGGATTTGGTGCATCTCTCCATCCATTTTTCCAACACCGATCAGCTCGGCAGGGGCAGTATGCTCACACTGTACAGGTGCAGCAATCCTGTTGTTTGCCCTGTCAGGGCACTTGGTGCCTTTTTGGCCACTCATGGTAGCACACAGGGGCCCCTTTTCTGTCATCTGGATTCCTCCCCGTTGACCAGGTATCAGTTTTGGTGGGTCACTGGTACAGCACTTGCTAGGTTGGGTCTTGCTGGGGTGTGTTTTGGGACCCATTCCTTCCACATTAGCGCAGCATCCACTGCAGCGGCGTATGGTTATCCTGAGGATGCTATTCAGTCCATGGGGAGGTGGGGTTCCGATTGCTTTTTTTCGTATGTGCGGCCACTGTTCCAGTAGCACTTTGCTTGTGCACCTTTCTTTTTCTTTCTTTCAGCTCCGGCACATCCTTGGATGCCCATGAGGGTGTGGATTGTCGGGCACAGCTACATGTAATGGGCTGCCCGCCACGCGGCGTCCACATTGTGGGGCACTCACCTGGGCATCGGCGCAGTGGCGCTGCTCCGATGGTTCGGCTTCCACGGGATGTGTTGGCATGCATTGCTTCCATTCCTCAGGTCCATGGGCGACCAGTGTCCACCAGATGTCCTGGTCGTACACCTCGGCAGCAATGATTTTGGTCCAGGTCACAGGTTTGGACTTGATATGTGCCATCCGCAGAGATCTTGCCCTGTTGGGTCAGTCCTGGCCACAGATGCGGATCATTTGGTCCCAGATGGTGCCGTGTGTGTATTATCAGGGTGGGATCGACCCTTGTGGTGTTGACCGGGCCCGCAGGTCAGTCAACAGGGCAGTGGCCTGTTTCCTTTATGCCAGTGCTTTGGGAACGGTTGTCCCACACCCCTGGTTCGCATACAAGACCGCAGTCTGTATCGCGATGACAGAGTGCATTTATTGGCTGGAGGTATGGACCTTTTCTTGTCATCTTTGCAAACGGGACTGTTGACCGTTTGAGGTCATGGTGGGGTGGTGAGTCGGTGAACTCCTCCCCAAGTCGCGGATAGCACTGGTGAGGGGCAACTGCATTACTACTTAATAATAATAATAATAATAATAATAATAATAATAATAATAATAATAATAATAATAATAATAATAATAATAATAATAATAATAATAATAAATTTTAATTTATATCCTGCCTTCTCAACCGAGGCCGACTCTAGGCGGCAAACAACATAATTGATACAATACAATAATCCCAAAATACAATATAGCAATACAAAAAAATAAATCAGAACAATAATAAACAGTACAAATCACACGGTAACAAATTCAAAAATATACATCAGCATGAAATATCTTTTAACATCACACACAATCCTCCTCCCTCCCATCGAAAACCGGCCAGAGGCGGGCAAACAAGGGACCAAGGTCCACATAGCAAGGAGGAAAAAGTCTGTGGCCAGCTATACCCAAGAAAGGCACCGAATAAACTCAGTCCACTCCCCCAGTTGCCCCCACTTCCCCCGGCCAGTGGGACCAGGGGAAGGAGCATGTGATGGCACCTGCCTCCCATCCTCAGGGCTGGTGGAGTGAGCCCTGAGGAGAGGCAACGCGGCGGCGGCGGGACTCCAGGCAGCGTCTCCCTTTTGAAGCCCTCCGGCAAGCAGGCTCGGTGCGGCTAAGGAGACGCTGTCTGCCTACCATCCTCAGGGCCAGTGGGGTGAGCCCTGAGGAGAGGCAACGCGGTGGCGGCGGGACTCCAGGCAGCATCTCCCTTTTGAAGCCCTCCGGCAACCAGGCTTGGTGAGGCTAAGGAGACGCACCTGCCTCCCATCCTCAGGGCCGGTGGAGTGAGCCATGAGGAGAGGCAACGCGGTTCCTTAATAGGGCAAATCCAGTTGGTTGGCCATAGGGAGGACAAGGTTAGCCCAACTTGTATGGCCAGCCAACTTACTGAGATAGGACAACATCCAGATTGGGTCAACAATACGCTTCCGCAGAAGCAGGTTGTTGACAGAGGCTCACACCTTGTTGCCGCAGTAACAAGTGTGTCAGGCATTTAATTAGGGTTTTATTGGATTTGCCCCTTACCAGTGCTATTTCGGCCCATTTGATCCTTAACCATTGTTAAGGTAGGTTTACTTTGAAGTTCAATAAAAGTGGCCCAATTTCCAATCCAATATACGTGTCCGTGTCGTTATTGGGGTGTGGGTACAGCAAAGACCCTTAAGCTAAATCCCAATGTTCAGTTACACAAACGGTACATCTTTTGGAAGCAAAGTGTTGTAAGTTAAGAAATCTTTGTAGACATTATCTGTTGCATACTGAATTATGTGCTTCCCACATGCAACAAATAATGCCTATAGATATTTCTTAATTTATGGCAATTCATGTCTAAATGAGATATGAAGCTGTCAAAAAGAACATAAATTCTTCAATGCACATCCACCTTACTAAAAAGAAGCCAATACAAATAGGAGTTTCATTTTAAAGCAAGAAAATGCAAGTAGATTAATAGGGACCACTTCGGTGGGAAGGTAAACAGCATTCCATGCGCTCCAGTGTCTAGGCCTGCCACATGACCACGGAAACATCTGCAGAAGCAGAAAGCGCTGGCTCTTTGGCTTTGAAACAGAGATGAGCACTGAACCCTAGAGTTGGATATGACTTGCTTTCAAGCAAGGGAAACCTTTACCTTTAAGAGAGTTACAACTTTCCTTTCTCTTGCCCAGTTGCAAAATGACTCCTGATCACAGGTCAAGGAAATTTATCTGGTATATTTCCTAGACAGTTTAGGCTTTTCATTGATGCTTCAGCTGTCAGCCTCTTTTCGATTTGGGCTTCCTGTTTCTGTTAAAATATTACATTGATTTTTAGAGTAAGAATTTGGCATTAGGCAATTCATCCTTCAAAACTTTTTATTGCAAAACACTGAAACAGTAGTGAAGCAACGTTTAGTGCTGCAGACAGCCCCAGTTCAATTCAGGTACTGCTTTGGCCTTTCTTAATTTCAGATAACTTCGACCATTCCAGATAAATTCAAACAATTTAAAAACACCCTTCGTTTTGGTTTCTGAAATATTTCTGAATCTGAAGCTCAATTAAAACCTCTATGAAATTGAAGTGTGAGAAATGCACATAGATGTTTATTTATGGCTACATATTGGAGGTGCCACCTCTGTTCCTTGGGATCTTACTGATAGGATGATCATTGGACTGTTTAGAGAGAAATTTATTTGACTTCAGTGGGGTATTGTTGGACCCAGCATTCTCTGCAGGTTCAAATATTGCCTATATCAAGTGTGTCTTTTTTGTAACTTTGATAGATTGCTACATTGCACCCTTACTTTAGAATTGCTATATGCCACGGAAAACCGTGATTTTCTCATTTTGTAACTGTCCCGCACAATTCCATACAAAACACTGAAAATTCACGGTTTTCAAACCACTTGATTTGGAAGAAAAAACACGGAAGAAAAAACACGGATTTTTTTCTATTGAAACGACAGCAGCTTGGTGAACAAGGGGGGGGGGCATAGCTTTTTCTATCTTGTGATGTCTCATCATCTGTGTAGCAGCAGTTTGACCGAATACTGCAGGACGGAACGAGCTCCCGTCTTTGTCCCAGCTCCTGCAAATCTAGTAGTTCGAAAGCAAGAAATGGCAAGTAGATAAATAGGGGCCAAGTTTGGTGGGAAGGTAAACAGTGTTCCATGCACTCTGGTGTCTAGTCATGCCTGCAGCTGGGATTTTATTTCCTCCTCCCCCTCTCCCACCTGCCCCTTTGCATCCAAGGCTCCTGCTTCTGGGAGTAGGGGGGAGGATGGGGGAGGGGGAAGATGGTTGTACGGAATGTGCAACCCCTCCCCCACTCCGTCGTGTGTTCTCAAGTTTGGTCACCGAGCCAAAGGACCTGGTTTTCTCACTTCCCCCCCCCCCCCCCCCCCAAGAAATCAATCTTTGCTTGGGCCACTTGCGGAATGTTGGGAATCAAGAGGGCCTCTGAGCATGTGTGGACAGCCTCGCCTGGCAATTAGCAATTACATTTCTCTAATGCTCCGGTGTCTAGTCATGCCTGCCACATGACCACGGAAACGTCTGCAGAAGCAGACAGCGCTGGCTCTTCGGCTTTGAAACAGAGATGAGCACTGAACCCTCGAGTCGGATATGACTGGCTTTTGAGCAAGGGCAACCTTTACTTCTCTCCCATTTTTGTGAGATGCAATTATGGTAACCCTACCTTACTTGGAAAATAAATTCCTGGCAACAGTAGTTAAAAAACGGATAATCTTAAAAACAGACCTCTGTAATTCTCTGCCCTTGAAAAGGGTAAGGAAAGTTCAGCAGGTCCAAAATGCAGCAGCCAGACTCATTATTGAGATTAGTAAATTCCTTCATATGTCCCCAGTCTTTGCATACCTTCATTGTCCTCCTGACAGTTTTTGTGCTCAATTCAAGGTGATGATTTTGACCTATAATCATTAATGGCTTAGGACCTCAAATATTGTTGAAACATCTTTTTCCAGAAATAAGCTCCTCTCAGTTTATGCTGCTAAAAGTAACCACACTAATGAAGGTAAAGACAGCAACAACAAGGAATGGGACTTCTTGGTGTACCCCCAGTCTCTGGCGTAAGTTACCAACTGGGGTATGCCAGGCTCTTTCCTGCCTTACATTCAAGAAATTGGTAAAAGTGAAATTAAAGTATTGAACACTGCCTTCAACAACTGAATCTCCAGAATACCGCTATTTAATTTAATTTTATTACATTTATACACTTTTCCACCAAAAATATTTCTCAAGATAGTTTACAATTTTTAAATGAATAAAAACAGATAAAATTGTGTTTAGCTAAAAACAATCCACACCAGAAACATTATACTTAAAGAAATAATTTTAACTTGTGCTCATCTCTTGTCATAGCTCTCTTAATAGTTCAATTCTCATATGAAGTTGCACAATAACCCAAGTGCTAATTAGAATTTAAACTATGCCACTTTAGAGCTTTCAAGTGAACCTCATTGGAATCTCAGTAGTTTTGCACACTTAACTATATGTGTATGCATTTTTTTCTTGGATTCATACCTCACTTTTACTTCCATAGTATAGCATAGCAAGGAAGGAAACTACAACTATAGCATTAACTAATCAAAAAACATATAAAACACATAAACAAGAGAACAGCATCCACCCACTTAGCAACCTTTCCCACAATTTGCAAAGACCCTGTGTGAACAGAAATGTCTTTCTCTGATGGTAGGATGACAATTGGGATGGTATCAACTTAGCTACCATCAGAAAGGAGTTGCATAGCTTGGGAGCAGCTTCTAAGAAAGTCTTCTCTTGCATTCTCCATGAAATGCCACTAACATGTGGCTGAATGTATTTTTTTTCTTGGATCCATACCTGACTTTTCTCCTATAGCATAGCAAGAAAGGAAACTACAACTGTGGCATTTTACTCAATGGGACCTATGGACATCATTCATAGCATTACACTGACCATGCTATGATTCTCCTCTGTGCAGAAGACTGCATTACACTTACATTTTTACCACCTGAATAGAGTAAACACTTCCTGGGACTCTTAAACTGCAAAGTGTACTTGTTAGATGTTTACTTTTTAGTGCAAACTTGCAGCCTGCACCACAAATGAATACTGTAGCTGAAATTCATCCTCTGAAATTCAGAATGAAGGAATGACTCCAGAAATCTCTGAATCAAATGGGCAGACAACAAAAATCAATGTAAAATCAATGATGATTGTACATTTTAGATTAAACAGAGGCTCACTTGCTACACATAGTGTCATTTATAATGTGTTTTAACAACTGTTTTTCTCTACTAGTTTTAATTACTATATTTGTTCTATTTTTTAAAAAAATGTGTAACAGTGTATTGTTTTATTTTCAAGTATTATTTCTTTTTTAAAATACTGCCTTGTATTCTATTTGACAGAAAAGCATCAATCAATTAATCAAGCAGATAAATAAATAAATCTACATATTTTTCAGACAGATAGATTCAGAGAGCACTGCCTGCATACAGGATTGGTTCTGCAAAATGTTTGCATGGACCTAGTGGATTTCTTAACTTCTTCCTGCTCCAAAGGTTTATCCTCACACCTCCTAAAAGACAGTTTTAAAAATTTTATTACTTTAAAAAGCAATTTCTTCCACGGGCACCAGTTTCTCTCCTCCTACATCTGAACAGAGAGTAGGAAGGAAAAAATAGGCAATGGCCATAATGAATCTGGAAATTCTTTGGGTTTTAGACAAAAAAATAATGAACTTATCCAAGCTCTGTGAAAAGCCTAATAATTTCTTAAACACTAGTGATCTAATTTTCAGAACTCAACCATTGCCTGCTTAACTGTCCATCTTTCTACTAGTTTTCTCAACAGTAGAGCAATTTTGCAGCCCACGAAATAGCAGGAATTTCAATTTAGTGATGATTTCGTATTAATTCAAATTACAAGTGCAGTATTAAAATATGCAACACACAGTGATGCCTTTCTAATTGGTGTTAGCTATGCTTGTCTCTAGTGTTAAGTGTGAATCTTCATCATTACAGTAACCTTTGCTCTTATCATGTAAATGCTGCAATTTTATGATCTGATCCTGAGAGGATTTTTATTTATGGATATGATATCTTTGTGCCTAATGACACCTGAATAATTGGTGGCATACAGAATACTAATAGAGAGGAAAGAAGGAAAGCATGAAATTACGATGCTTGTATTCTGTCTCATTTTAAAGAGTACAATACAGGTTACCCTTAACAGTAACACCACTAGAGTCTAAGATACTGTGGAATTTAATGTTTCATCAAACATTTTATCATCATTGATGGAATTACCATCAGAGCTGCTATCCAATGGCTCCCTTTGCTGGCCTGGTTCACAGTTTAGAATGGACAGTAATTCTGATGGCTTCACAGGCTCTTGGAGGTACAATACTGCCTTTTGAGCACTTGACAACTCTTGTAAGGACTAACTTTTTCTCCTTACAGAAATATTTTATTTTTTTAACTGAAAAGCCACCTTGTACCCTCAAGTAACTAATATTTTGATATATATTTCTCAGAAAAATGAGAGGTATTGTCCTACAAAGGCAACAATCCAAGATCCCTGTATTCTTGGGGCTTCCAATGCCTTCAAAGCACCAAAACTGAAAATATTTATAACAAATTCCACAAGGTCTTTTTGAGCAACTTGGGGGGGGGGGTAGCTGCCCTTTTTGAGATGAATGAGTGACAACAGGTAGCAGATCTCCAGGAGAGATGCTCCGAAAAATAGCAAGGTCCTACAGTCTAAGGCTTTATATGTCAGTGCTAATACTTTGTGCCTGATATGAAAAAGAATAAGAAGCCAGAACAGATTCACCAGGGGTGAATGGCTCTGGGAAATCATGTCCATCTGCATGTGGTTTTTAGCCATTTAGATATCACATCACCTGCTGGCTAGGTGGACCATAAACGTGTATGCCCTACTCTTTTATCTTGCCCAAGGGATTTGATGGAGAATGCTTTGGTGAGCCTTAGTCCTGGCATAACAACATTGGCAAGCAATGGTCAACACTGCCTAGTTAGACCGCTCAAGCCACTGCACCTCAACAAGTCGCTCACACATGCAATACTATTTTAAAGCATCAAAATATATGAGCAAACATTACAAAACCTGTATTTATCATTTTCACATCATCTTTACACTAAATAATTGTTGACCAAGTTAATATTTGAGAATTAACTACAGCACATGTTGATGAACAATGGACTAAATTCGGTTGCTTTATGTGCACAATGGAGATTATGTCATCATCCGTGGCAAACTACTAGTTATTAAAGACTTCCTCTGGCAATTTCAAGGTGCATGAGAGTTTTGTCGCCATTATTACAACACATGCAAAACCTGAAATCACCTTAAATCTATTGCAATTCACCTTTAGTTTCTAGTGAATGGTGACTCTTTGAGAGACCTTTGAGTAGTTGCAGAACAACTGGTTACATATTTTCACCTTCTCAATCAGGAGAGTTCATTTTAAGAAATGACAAGTTTCAGGTTATAGTTATGTTTCAGTATTTTTTCCTGTTTTGGCAGAAGGAAGGGTTGTTTCTCATCTGAGCACCCACACCATTTTTACTGCATCATAATTCAACCATAAAACGGCATTAAACATATTTTGTTCTGATCTATTACACTGTGTAGTATGAATAAGTTTACATCAGAAAAATGTGATATACTTTCCCCCCCTCACAGATGTTTTCTTCTTTCTTCCTGAGGGTGTGTTCATAACAAGCAGTTAAAACTCAGGGATGTTGTTTAAAACTCTTCAAGTGATAACGTTGTAAAATGATTGCTTTCCTGGTCTACTTCTGTGTGACATCTGCAGCAGAACATATCTCCTGGATACCAAAATGTCCTGTCTGCTTTGATGAATGTTAATGTCATCCCTATAGTCTGGTGACTGAGTTCTTCATTTTGCAGATTAACTAATAATCAGATGCCTAACAGGATGCGTAAGGGGCAAAATACTACATGAGCCAAACAGAATTACATGCATGCTCCCAATTCCCATGCTCTTATGCTGTGTTAAGTAATGCAAAATGGAAATCATCTGGAGGAAACTGGATGGTGAAGAATGTTCTGTAATCTCCATATGAACTTTTCCTTTAAAAAAAAAGATTTTATTAATTTTACAATAAACAACAGGATAATACTCAAGAGAAAAAAACTTAAGATACAATACAAAAATAAAAAAGAACAAAATAATAAAAATATACTAGCAACAAAAAGACAATAACAATAATGATAAAAATAACATATATTCATTATATTCTCATTTTCCTGTCTTGCTTTTCTAATTTGAGCTTCATAAAATATTGTATATATCAATATCTTATTTATATTTATATTTAAATACATATTTATTACGCTTATAACAAACATTCTATATATCTATAAACCAATCTCATTATTATTATATAAAGTCCATACTATCTTAAATACAGGAAAAAATAAAAACAAAGAAATCCTGTGATATTTACAATGCCTTGGTGATTGTGGTCCTGCACAGCCTTCTCATATTATATCTAAAATCTCAATCGATCTGGTGCTGACCTGCCACCTTCACCTTCAATCAATGTATAATTTTAAAAATGTCTCCATATATTCCCAAATTTATTTTCACTAATCAAACCCTTTTTATAATTTAATTCCCATGTTAACTTATCATTTAATGCAATTTGCCACATTTTTTATACCATCTTTCTATTTTCAATAAAGAATCACTCTTCCACTGTGATTATTAGATACAGTAATACCTCATACAAAGTCCCCTTCATACAACATCGGATTCATACAACATCGCCTAATTCCTTGAAAAAAGTTCCCTCATACAAAGTCGTGCAACTTTGTATGAGGCATTGGGTTTTTCCCAGGTTGCATTGTGCAAGGGCAGTATAAAAGGCAGGACACATGAGTGCATTGCTCTTGTGGGTTTTGCATGAGGCGAAGAGTGTTTAGGAGTGGTTTTGAGCGCGATTTTGGATTTTTTTGAATTTTTTTCATCAGAATGTTTAGAAGCATTCCTGGGATTTTTGCAGCATTCTTCAGGTTCTTGGACAATCAGGGTTGTTTGAAATGTTTTTGTAATGTTTTTAGCTTTTAGACAATGATTTCTTAAAGTTCTGTCAGTTTCCTGTTTCCTTGACTTTGCCCTGAAGTCTGTGCTGTTACAGTACAATGTATCTCTATGGAAACAACGTTGTACGAGGCATCGCAGCAAGGATTTGGATGTTGTATGAGGCATCGCGGCTAGGATTGTGCATGCCTCATACAAAGTCCAAATCCGTATAAAGTCCAAACTTGTGGAACCAAGTTTGGATGTTGTATGAGGTATCACTGTATAGTGTTCCAGTTCTGTGAGTCACTTTCTGGTCCTGCGTCCTCATCAGCCCCGGGCCAATATTGATGCAATTGCTGCCCTCCATCAAGATGGATTCAGGTAGGATTTATTCCACTTGAGGACCATCACCCTACCTTGTGGACTTCGGCACCCAAGGTTGTTAGTCCTCAGGATTGTCAGGTTGGTTAACCACTGCCTGAAGATCAGTGTTGAGTCACTGGGAGTATGGTCTACTCTATTACCATAGCAGGATAGCCTGACCAGACTTCAAGTTGAATTGTCATTACCTATATGTTGTGGCATAACTAGAGGGCAGGACCACTATAATGGAATCCACACTGTTTTGCCTATGTAAATAGTACAAACCTTGTCTGAGTCACTGTGCACAAATAATTGACTTTTTTTTAAATGCTCTTCCTCATCTCCACTGCACATTTTATTCAAACTGAATACAGAGTGGGACAAATTTCTTGGGAGGAAATTTCCATCTAAAAATAATGGTTTAAATGTTTGTGTACCTATCCTGAATAGGCAACTAAAGGTGCAATCAGATAACAATTTTTAAAAAATGTGCCTGATCACACAAGAAAGAGTCACTTCACTGGGAGTGATTTCCCTTAAAGTGCTCTTTCCATGCATGCAGATATTGCTCCAGCCTGGCTCAAAAAGATAGTAGTTTCATGTGTCTTGAAGCAGGATTGGACTAATTTATTACCTCCTGTATTTTGTCAGATTGTTGAAGATTAGCTTGCACTGGACTGTGGTGGAAGCAGTGGTATTGTCTCAGCTGTATCTCCACCACATTGCACCCTCAGTAGCGTGAGTTGAGACTCAGATTGTGAAAATCTCAGATCTATGTGAGAAATAGCCATAATGACTGCCCCCCCAACCCAAATCTGCAGGAGTGCTGGTGATGCAGTGGTTAAACTGCTGTACTGTAGCCAAAATATTGTAAGTTTGATCCTGATGAGGATCAAGGTTAAGTCAGCCTTCCAAACTTCCAAGATTGGTAAAATTAGGACCCAGCACGTTGGGGGCAAAATGCTAATTAACTTGTGAACCACCCAGAGGGCGTACTAAGTGCAATGGTATAAAGGTGTAATTGCTACTACTTTTATCAAATTAAGTTCTGGTCATTTTGTTGGTAGTTTTTTAAAGGAGGGATGAGTGTTAATCCCATGCACCTGGATCAGTTTTTTTTTTGTTCTAGTAAATCATAAAACTTAAAGTGAGGATTTTCTTTTAATCCTAGAGGTAGCCCCTTTGAACCCAGGAGAAACTATTTCTGAGTAAACATGCATAGGTTCATAAGGTGAAGTTTGAATTCTATATACATCTACCAAGTGGAGCAGATAGGGCTTATTTCTTTCTAAATAGGATAGTAATGTAAACTCAGTGCTGCTGTCTCTAACACTGCTCACTATTTAAGCAAGTAGGAAACAAATATAAACGTTAATTATTCAGATAGCAGAATCTTTATACACCTGCTAAATTCCAGATTCAGCATTTTGCAGAGCTTTTCAGACAGGTCCTAAATCACACCAAGTTTATCCATGTCCGGAGAGCAGATGCATGCAATAGCAAATATTGTATAAAACTCTTGTGCAAAAGAGCTTCCATCCAGAAGCACCCTCACAACTAGAAATTGCTGTGTAGTTTTAGTGTATGAAAACCAAGACACAGGACACAGCCTCGGGCTGGGTTAACTCAGGTTTATTGCATCGTGGACAGAGGGAACATGAGGTAATGGCGGATCGATAGCTCTTTATATACAGTGGTAATACATTTAAACGTGGTGCCATTGTAGCCCATTGGCTACTGCCTGCGTGACGTCATTGCGAGTCACGCCCTTCTTGTCCAGGTGTAGGTAGTGGCGGGAAAGCTTCCCGCGCTGCTGCCTTTGATGAGATCGGACCAATAGAGCTTGGACGCTCGCTGCTGCCAGCTGGTGGACATTAGCTCGCGTCCTCATTCAGGGTTCATATGATACAGCTGAAGGTTACATTGTTGCTATAGGCAAGGTTCAGATACATTGTAATCCATGTGGAAGGTAACACCCTTAGAACACAACATCCCTCCCCCCTAGGACGAGACAACGTCTCGAGCCCATGCTTCCAGCAGACACTCCCCCTCCTAGGAGACAAAATCTCTCAGCCAAGATGGCTTGTTTCGAACACGCTGGGGTCTCGATGCGGGCTGCCTCTCCCCGGGTTTGCTACCTTCTCTTTGTCCCCTGGTTTCCTGTCCTGTAATTTGAGAGGGAGACTCATTAGTGACTTGCCGCGGCTCTGCGGCGTTGTTGGGAGGTGTGCTCTTATTTAGGGAGGAACCGGGGGCACTGGGGGCTAACGAAAACCCCCTCTTCTCGCTTGGATGGGTGGGGGAACACTCCTGAAAACCCCCCCGGCTCGCTAAATCAAAATCTAAAGTCCATTCGGGGGCAGCGGTCGCGAACTCCTCTCCCCCTTCCCCGGCCTCTGACGGAACTGGCTTATCAAAAGGATATGAGTCGGGGCCGCTGCTTCTTCCTTCCCCCCTTGCTTGGGACTGTTGTCCGCTGCTGTCTCCCCCTTGGGTTACGCGGGTGGGGGAGAACCCTAACGCTGAATCTTGTTGGGGATCCTCACTGACTGGCCCACTGACTCGGTGCCTCAGTTGGTCTGCGTGTCTCCTCCAGAGGAGACCGGTGTGGGTTTCGACTCGGTACGACACTGGCCCCGTCTGTTCTACAACCGTCCCCGGCACCCAGGCTGGCCCCGCGCTGGCATAGTTCCTGCAATGGACAGGGTCGCCGGCGGCGAACCCTTTCGAGACTGCCAGCCCCACGTTTTTTCCCTTATCCTCAATTCTTGTGGGGTCCAGCCTGGACAGGAGTGTAGTCAGTTTCCGCCGCATCAATAGCTCTGCCGGCGAGTAACCTGACGCTAAGGGGGTCACCCTATACGCTAGTAAGAACTGACATACTTGGTGGTTCAGGTCCCCGGGGCCCATGCGCCGAAGCGCCTCCTTCGTTGTACGCACCAACCGTTCCACTTGGCCATTCGTGGCCGGGTGAAACGGCGCGGACGTGACATGCCGAATGGCATTCGCCTCCATGAATGCCCCGAACTCCGAGGAGGTGAAGCAACTCGCGTTATCGCTGACTAAAGTGTCGGGTAAACCGAACGTTGAAAAGACTCTCCGTAGTTGGTTAATTGTAGTGGTGGAGGACGTGCTCTTTACCGGAATGACCTCCAGCCACTTTGAGAATGCATCCACCACCAGGAGAAACATGGTTCCTCGGAAAGGGCCAGCGAAATCTACGTGCACTCTGGACCATGGCCCCCTTGCTGTGTCCCATTCCCTATGCGGGAGGCGGGCCGCCTCTGGTCGGGACCCCTGGCACGCCTCACAAGTGCCGACCATGTGCTCAATGTCCTCGTCCAGCTGTGGCCACCAAAAGTAACTGCGGGCCAGCGCTTTTGAGCGAACGATGCCCGGGTGGCTGACGTGCAGCAGTTTGAGAACCCTCGGCCGCATGGGTGTTGGGACCACCACCCGTTGGCCCCACAACAGGCACCCCCTTTCTAGGGACAACTCTAGCTTCTTCCGAAAGAATGGGTCGAATTCTTTGCTTGGGGACGATGCTGGCCACCCTTTCTGCACCCATGAGCTGACTTTCGCCAGCGTTCTGTCCTTGCCTGTCGCCCTGGCTATATCGGCTGGTACTATTGGGGGTTCGTCTAAAACCTCGATTAGCAACACCTGGCGGTCTCTTCCTATTCTGGCTTTTTGGTCGTCCGTCAAGGGCAAAGGGGATCTCGACAGCGCATCAGCATGGCTGATCTCCTTTCCAGGCCGGTACTCCAACTCGTGTTGGTACGCGTTAAGAAAAATGGCCCATCGCAACATTCTCGGGGACAGTATCTGCGGCGTGGGCTTGCCTGCCGTGAAAATTCCTAACAGGGGCTTGTGATCCGTCACGATTTTGAATGGGCGGCCATACAGAAAATCGTGAAACTTTTTGGTCCCCGCTACTATTGCCAATGCCTCCCTGTCGGTTTGCGCGTAATTTCGCTCTGCTTGGGACAGGGACCTTGAGTAAAACGCCACTGGGGCCTCCCGACCGTCATCCAACACGTGGCAAAGCACCGCCCCCACCCCCACCGGTGATGCATCACAGACTAAGACCACCGGCCGTTTGGGGTCGAAGTGTGTAAGGATTGCGTCCGATGTTAAAAGTCGCTTAAGTTCGTTGAACGCCTTCTCGTGCTCGTCACCCCACATCCATGCCTCCTCCTTCTTAAGTAACCGATGAAACGGTTCAGCCACGGAGGCTTTCCGCGGAAGGAATGTATGGTAGAAATTGAGGAGCCCCAGGAATGACTGAAGTTCGGTTTTGGATGTGGGGCGAGGGGCCTTCTTAATGGCTGCTACCTTGGATTTGGACGGCTTAATACCCTCAGGTGTGATCCGAAACCCTAAAAATTCGACCTCGGTTTCGAAAAAAACACATTTGTCCTTCCTCAGTCTCAGCCCCGCTTTCTCGAACACAGTTAGCACTTTATCCAATCTCTTTGCCAGTTCGGCCTCACTCCCCCCTGTTATCAATACGTCATCAAAATAAGGCAACACCCCCTCCAGCCCCTTCAGGAGGCGTTCCACAAGCGACTGAAAAAGGCCGGGTGCCGAGTTCACGCCGAACTGTAACCGCGACACCTGGAACGCTCCTTTATGTGTGACTATCGTTTGTGCCGCGGCCGTGGCGGGAGTTACGGGGAGTTGCTGATAGGCTTGTGCCAGATCGAGCTTAGCGAAACACTTTCCCCCATTTAGCCTGGCCAAAAGGTGGCTGACCACTGGCACCGGATATGCATTAGGGCGAATCGCCTTGTTAATTGTACACTTATAATCAGCGCAAATGCGCACCTCCCCGTTAGCCTTCAGTGCTGTTACGATTGGAGTTTCCCACTCCGCGGAATCAACAGGAATAAGAATCCCCTGGCCCACCAATTTGTCCAGTTCCGCCTCTATTTTGTCCTTTAGTGCGAAAGGCACCCTGCGCGGTTTGAGTCTTATCGGGCGGACCTCCGGGTCTAGGTCGAAGGCTACAGGGGGTCCCTTGAACTTTCCAAGTCCTTTTTCAAACACGGTGGGGTGCGCGTCACACACCGCTTGTATCGGATCCGCGCCCACGGCATGCACCCCCCCTATGAACAAACCCAAGGGCTGAAACCACTGCGTCCCTAGGAGGCTACAATTCCCCCCTTTGAGAACGACTAACGGGAGTTCTGCGGAATGTCTTTTATAGCGAACCCGAAATTTCCCGACCCCCAGCACTGGAATGCTGTTCCCTTGTACGTCTCGTAGCGTGGACCTCAGAGTCTTAAGTTTGGGCCGCGCTTGGGGGTCGATCTTCAAGAACTCTTTCTGGGGAATTATGGAATAATAGGACCCCGAGTCAATCTCCATCCTAACAGGGGCCCCTTGTACTATTACCTCAATGAAGTAATGGTTTTGTCCCGCGGACACGCTGAACACAGTGTCGTCCTCACTGCCGTCCGAGACGCGGTCCACGCCGTCCTGCTTCCTCGTGGGTCGGGCGCCATCTTGGGGTCTCGCTGGACGGTCCGGTCTGGCCGAACGGTCTTTCGACTGCCTCCGGCCCTCTTTCCGATTTCTGCATGCCCTGGCGATGTGCCCGCGCCGGCCACAGCTGTAACATTCGGCTTTCCTGAAAGGGCACTTCGCACGCTCGTGGGCCGCCCCGCAACCATCGCAGCGGCGCCCCCCTTTCCTGACTTTCTGTACCTCTTCGCCGTCGCTGCCATCTGTAGAGGACCTCGAGGTTCGTCGAGTCGTGTGCACCGGCTGTCCTGACTTGCCACGCACCGAGCTTTCCGCTTTGCTGGCCCTAGGACGCCACTCACGCCACTCGTGTATTTCGTCCACTCCCGCATTCGTGGACTCCGCGGATTCCGCGGTCTCTACGACCTCGGCCAACGTGGGTGGCGGCTCCCTGTTCATCAGGCGGCGCTGCACTTCCTTGTCCTTCAGGCCACACAGCACGACGTCCCTCATGATCATCTCCAGGTTGTCCCACTTGCAGGGAACGGCGGCTACCCTCAGGGCCTCCACGAACGCCTCTACCGACTCATCCGGCGCTTGGACTCGCCTCCAAAACGCACTCCTAGCAGGAAACATTGCCTTCGAGGGTTGGAAACGCTCACGCAGCAACTTCAGTATGTCGTCGGTTTTGAAGTCGTCCAACGTCTTCGGTTCGATCATGCCCACCAGCTTCCGCTTGGTCTCTACACCCAGCATTCGGGTGAGGATGGCCCTCTTCCTTTCCTCGTCGTCTTTGACTTTGAGTTCCACCAGTGCCGCCTTGAAATCCATGTTAAAGATGGTCCAGTCTTGCGGCTTGGTAATATTGAACCCGCTCTGTGTCCTGGCACTTTGGGAATCCATGATCCCACCTTCGTCGCCAATTTAGTGTATGAAAACCAAGACACAGGACACAGCCTCGGGCTGGGTTAACTCAGGTTTATTGCATCGTGGACAGAGGGAACATGAGGTAATGGCGGATCGATAGCTCTTTATATACAGTGGTAATACATTTAAACGTGGTGCCATTGTAGCCCATTGGCTACTGCCTGCGTGACGTCATTGCGAGTCACGCCCTTCTTGTCCAGGTGTAGGTAGTGGCGGGAAAGCTTCCCGCGCTGCTGCCTTTGATGAGATCGGACCAATAGAGCTTGGACGCTCGCTGCTGCCAGCTGGTGGACATTAGCTCGCGTCCTCATTCAGGGTTCATATGATACAGCTGAAGGTTACATTGTTGCTATAGGCAAGGTTCAGATACATTGTAATCCATGTGGAAGGTAACACCCTTAGAACACAACAGTAGTATAAAGCAAATATATTAGATATCAGCAGACCTTAATCAATATGGCATTTCTTCCTGTACTTCTCCCCATTTTGTTATTAGAATTGAAGCTCACGACTTTCACGTGTAAGCACTGTTTGCTTCTTCCGAACCTTCTATCCAACCGTCAGTGGTAGTGACAAATGCTATTTCCCCTGCCACTGTGACTGTAGTGACACAGTGACATTGCATGCCATGTTGTGTATGCCTCAAAAGAAAAGGTATAATCCCATGTAGGGAACTGTGCCAAATGGAGAATGACAAACAGTGTGAGATGACCCCCTGAAACTAACTAATGACAGCACTCGGGACAGAATGTGTCACCACAAGAGATTGAGGAATACAAATGTCCCCAAATATCCTAAACAGAGAAAGAATAATCTCGACATCACATCAAAGTGCATTTTGGGTTTTCTCTCAGCAAGTTTCTACAAGCCAAACAATTCTGTTATATGCTTCCCTACCTATACACTCCTACAGTGATTCCTGTCTTTTATGAATTCAAAACAAACTCACTCATATACTTGAAATCTGAAATACACATCAGAGTGCCAGGCTGCAGTCTTGCATTCAATAAAAAAGTATCAGTAATGCAGTTTGCATGTGCAGAGAGAAGTTGACCAACGTTAATGCAATAAGACGCTTACAGTATTACTGCAAGAGAATATGAGCCTTTGAAACTGTCACGGCCTGACGTTCTGGAAACATGCCAGACATGAGACACCCTGCTGT
This sequence comes from Bradypodion ventrale, assembly GCA_035047345.1. Taxonomy (NCBI): domain Eukaryota; kingdom Metazoa; phylum Chordata; class Lepidosauria; order Squamata; family Chamaeleonidae; genus Bradypodion; species Bradypodion ventrale. Next base: position 283,600,887 of record JAWDJE010000002.1, on the reverse strand, counting down.
TATATAGTGCATTCCCAATTAAAAGCGTGCTTGGCAACCCCTGCTTTTAAGACAAAATGGCTACTACAGGACTTCAAGTTTTCCTTGCAATGTAGCATGAAAACTGCCTTAGTCTGCTGAACCATAAAGAAGTGTCAAATGACCCTTCCCTTACAAAATGCCTAACAGAGAAATTTTAATTGTCAGGACAGCTATGCCTTTTAAAAATTTAATGAACACAATGGCTGAAGTTTTAATGTATCATACTGCCTCATTTTCCTTTACAAGCATTATGATGGAGAGTTGAGGCAGAAGCCAAACAAGCCATCCTTCACATCTCAAAATCATTGTGCTGTAGCCAAAGAACCTCATTTCCCATACACTAAACCTTAATTGTCCTATTTTGTTTTATGTCAAAGGCTCTACGTTTCATCGCAAATACCTGCAGAGTCCACAAACCATTCACAAACAGATGTTGATAAATAGCACTCAAAAATGTATGCTGTGAACTCATTGCTTAAACAGCAAGCGGAGATAAGAAGCATTACTTCAGTTATATATGTTCTCCAAAGAACTGTTCACATATAAAAGAAGGGGGCCTTGACCAATGGTAATGTATTTGCTCCAGGTCTAGGTCTTTTAAAGGAATAAGTGGTATAAAGCAGTTTCCTGTGTTACCTGCAAAGAGCATCTTTGACAACATGTATGCAAACACCTTTATACATCGTAAGTCATGAATTGAGAAAACCTGGAGAAGAGGTCACATGCCAGACTTAATTTTCTTGTTGGAGCAGTGACAGAGTGATCTGAGATTAGAGGACTTAGTCATCTCACCTGTGCCATGGTCAGATCACTATCTGGTAACTCTTTACTTTCTGGGGGCGATGCTTCATCGTAGGGAGGCAGGGCCTATTAAAATGGCCCGCCCTTGGCGACTAATGGATCCAGATGGATTCCAGAGGGAACTGGGGGATGTTCCTCTGGATCTGCTACATGATTCACCTGAGGCACTTGTCGACCTGTGGAACAGGACGGCAACAGCAGCCTTGGATGAAATCGCGCCACTGCGGCCTCTCCGCGCCCGTGGGGTTAGGTTATCCCCGTGGTTCACGGATGAACTGCGGGAACTCAAACGGGCAAAGAGATGCCTAGAGCGCCACTGGGTGAAGACACAGGATGTCTCCGATTGGACACTAGCTAGAGCTGCTATTAGGGCCTACCTAGTGGCGATGGGGGTGGTGAGGCGGCAATACTTCACCACCCTTATTGCCTCCACTGATAATCACCCAGCTGCCCTGTTCTGGGTAACCAGGTCCCTCCTCGGTAGGGGAAGATCGGTGCCCGGTTGGCAGGGTTCGGCTGAGGACTTTGCTGACCATCTGGTGGAGAAAATCGGATTCGTTCAGGGCTGAATCCCGGCGTGGATGGGGAGGGTCGGGGGGGCACCGGAGCATAGTCTTGCTGTACGATCTGGGATTGGTTTGATCCTGTTGTCACTGATGAAGTGGACAGGCTCCTTGCAGCTGTGCATGCTACTACATGTCCTTTGGACCCCTGTCCCACCTGGTTGGTAAAAGCCTCCAAGGTGGTGACAGGTGGCTGGTTCAGGGCGATAATAAATGCATCATTACGGGAGGGGGTATTTCCTGCACCTCTAAAACATGCTTTGGTGCACCCCCTCCTGAAGAAAATATCCCTTGACCCAGCTGTCCTTAACAACTACAGGCCGGTTTCCAACCTGCCCTTTCTGGGTAAGGTTTTGGAGAAGGTGGTGGCACGCCAGCTGCAGAGTGTCCTGGAGGAAGCGGATTATCTAGACCCCTGAAGGTCTCCCCTCTGGGGTTGGTACCCAAAAAGGCCCCGGGGGAATTTCGTTTAATCCACCATTTAATGTACCCGGTGGGTTATTCTGTCAATGACGCTATCCCTGATGACCTTTGTTCGGTCAGGTATACGTCCTTTGACCAAGCCCTGCGAATGGTGCGCTCTTGTGGTCCTGGTGCCCTCCTGGCAAAATGCGACATTAAATCGGCATTCCGATTGTTGCCAGTGCACCCGGAGGACTCTGAGCTATTGGGTTTTAGATTCCAAGGGAAGTTCTTTGTAGATAAGGCCATGCCTTTTGGCTGCTCTATATCCTGTTCAGCATTTGAACGCTTTAGCACTTTCCTTCAGTGGGCCTTTGTTCGCAGGTCCGGGTCTCGGTCTGTAGCCCATTACCTCGATGACTTTTTGTTCGGGAGTGAACGGGGCTCGGACACGTGCACGCGTCTCCTCACCACATTTCAGACGCTAATGCAGGAACTGGGTGTCCCTTTAGCGCCCAAAAAGACCAAGGGCCCATCCACTACCCTCACATTTCTGGGTATTGAAATTGACACGGTCGCACAGGCATCCCGGTTACCCATCGATAAGGTCACCCGGATCTCCGCGATGGTTTTGGCCTTGCTGGCCAAACGTAAAGTGTCACTTTACTGGCAGGGCATTTGCTCGGCGCCTATGCGATGCCATGTCTGGCCTGACAAGGCGCCATTATAGGGTCCGACTAAACAGGGGCATGCAGGCTGACCTTTTGGTTTGGCTCTCATTCCTGCGGGACTTCAACGGGGTCTCCTTTTGGAGATCCGACCTTTTAGTGTCCCCTAGGTTTCAAGTACAGTCAGATGCCTCCGGCTCCCTGGGATATGGGATTTACTTCCAGGGGAGGTGGGCTTATGGCCAATGGCCTCCAGCATGGCGGGGCACGGATCGCCTCCATGATCTTACATTCCTTGAGTTTTTTCCAATCCTGGAAGCTTTGATGCTATGGGGCGAGGAGTGGGCCGACTCTGTGGTTCACTTTTGGTGTGACAATGCTGCGGTAGTGCACATTGTCAATGCTCAGACGTCTAAATCACCCAGGGTGATGGCTTTAGTTCACCAATTTGTGTTACGTAGCCTACGCCTCAATATGCTTTTTAGGGCCAGACATGTACCAGGCATTAATAATGATATTGCCGATGCTTTATCCTGCCTGCAGATCCCCCGGTTCCGCGCCTTGGCTCTGGACGCAGAGGAATTCCCCTCGCCACTCCCAGCCGAGATTTGGACATTTGGCAAGGAGAGGTGAACCGGGCGATTGGCATGTCCTTGGCGCCCCGCACGCGTGAGACGTATCATCATGCTTTCGTTCAATTTAAAAAAATTAGTGTGCAACTTCAGTTGCCCGAGGTGTGGCCCGTTCCAGTGGAACAAGTTTTACAATTCATGGTTTATTTACACAGTCAGGGCCTCGCTCCCCGCACTATAGCATCCAGGCTGTCAGCACTGGCATTTATTGCCAAGGTAAGGGGTTTTGCTGACAGCATGAACGATTTTCGCATACAGCATGTTTTGGAGGAGTGGACACGGGAACGTGGCCGCCGCCCGGACACTCGTCACCCAATTTCCCCAGGGGTGCTCACACACCTTGCACGAGGCTGGCCTAACCTATGTTTTGACAGGTATGAGGCAGTTCTTTTTCATGCGGCTACCACGGTGGCCTTCTTTGGAGCGCTCCGCATCAGTGAGTTGGTACTACTGTCTAAGGCGGATGCGACTCGTAGGGCACTGGACCTCGACGATGTCTATGTTTCTAATGAGTGGGCTCAGTTGAGGATACGGTCCTCAAAAGTTGATCAGCACGGCGTAGGCAGTGGAGTTAGACTGCTACGATGTTCCATTTCAGACATCTGTCCGGTTGGTGCCCTGCAGGAGTGCTTGGCAGTGCGTGGCACGCACCCTGGCCCGTTTTTCTGCCACCAGGATGGGTCTCCCCTTACTAAATTTCAATTTTGGAAGGTGACCGGTATGGCACTTTCCAGTGTTGGCCTCCCTGGGGCTCGTTACGGCACCCATTCATTTAGAATAGGTGCTGCTTCAACTGCAGCTGCATTTGGGTACTCTGAGGCTGATATACGCCGTATGGGAAGATGGGGATCTATGCGTTTTGCATTATATGTTCGTCCTCTTCAGGCATGAGTACCAGTTAAGTCACTGTTCTCTTTTTTCTCTTACAGACCCTGTGTGTCCCCGCACACCGGTGGCAGTATGGCTGGTGGGCCACAGTTACGTGCACTGGACAGCACAGTTTGCTGCGGCAATAGAGTGGGGACCCCAGCTTGGACTGCGTGCGGCCGCATGCATACGTTGGTACGGTAAGCGTGGAATGAGATGGCGGGAACTGTTGCCATTCCTTTTCTCCATTAGGGATGCTGAACCGCCTGATGTCCTTGTACTGCACCTCGGGGGCAATGACCTCGGCCAGGTCATAAGAACATAAGAACATAAGAACATAAGAACAGCCTTGCTGGAACAGGCCACAGCCCATCCAGTCCAGCATTCTGTCTCACACAGTGGCTCACCATTTCCTTCAGGGTATTCCCAAGGAGATGCCTTCACCTGCTTAGGATTCCCTGGAAATGGCATTGAGAGATATCCTGCCTATCTCTCCAACCCCGAGGTTGTCCTTAGGTAGCCATAATTATAGCCATTGATACACTTGTCCTCCATGAACTTGTCTAATCCTTTCTTAAAGCTGTCAAGACTGACAGCTGTCACCACTTCTTCTGGCAGGGAGTTCCATAGACCAGTAATCCTCTGGGTGAAAAAGTACTTTCTCTTATTTGTTTGAGAACTAGTACCCAAAAGTTTCATGGAGTGTCCCCTAGTTCTAGTGTTGTGCGATAGAGAAAACAGTTTTTCCTTATCTATTTTGTCCACACCGTGCATGATTTTATAAACTTCAATCAGGTCACCTCTTAGACGCCGTCGTTCAAGAGTGAAAAGGCCCAACCGTTGCAGCCTCAGATGGTAAGGAAGGTGTTCCAGTCCCCTAATCATTCTGGTTGCCCTCCTCTGTACTTTCTCCAACTCCATAATATCCTTCTGGAGGTATGGCGACCAGAACTGTACACAGTATTCCAGATGGGGCCTCACCATAGATTTATAAAGAGGCAAAATGACACTTGCTGACTTATTTTCTAAACCCTTCCTAATTATCCCTAGCATTGAGTTTGCTTTTTTCACTGCTGAGGCACACTGGGTTGACACCTTCATTGAGTTGTCCACCAGGACACCAAGGTCCCTTTCCTGGTTTGTCGCAGAGAGTTCAGACCCCATCAGTTTATAAATGTAATTGGGGTTCTTTGCCCCAACATGCATCACTCTGCACTTACTAATGTTGAAACTCATTTGCCACTGTTTTGCCCACTCCCCCAGTGTCGAGAGATCCCTCTGGAGCTCCTCACAATCTCTCACAGATTTCACTACCCTGTATAATTTAGTGTCGTCAGCAAATTTGGCTACCTTGCTTTTTACTCCTACCTCTAGATCATTTATGAAGAGGTTGAAAAGCAGGGGTCCCAGTACTGAACCTTGGGGGACCCCACTCTTTACTTCCCTCCACTTGGAGAAGTGTCACTGGCCTTTCTTTAAAATTCGCGATTTGCAGAGACCTAGCTTATTTGCACTATGTGTGGCCGTTCACAAGGCTGCTATGGTCTGACATCATACCACGTCACGCGTACAGGGGAGGTATTGACCTCCGTGCCCTTGACCGCGCTCATCGCTCGGTGAACAGGGCAGTTGCCCGGTTCGTGGCAGACAAGGGTTTGGGGATGGTCATCCGACACCCCACCATTAGTTTACAAAATTATGATCTGTATGTAGGGGATGGGGTCGACCTGTCGGCTAGAGGTATGAACCTCTTTCTGGAAGATTTGCAAGCAGGCCTGTTGACCGAGCTGACGGTCTGGGGGGGGAGGGCGGTGAGTCTTCATTGAAGCCTCCCCATGTGGCGGGTAGCACTGGTAAGGTAAAGATTTATGACCCATAGGTATCTGGCAGGTTCGCAATTTACTGGCCAACACTTAGACAGGTACAGGTGAAATAACGTTGACCGGTCAACGACGAACCAGGCAAGGGGTGATGGCAGGAGCTTTTCAGCATGCATCACCCCGTGATTTGACGGATACACGTCAGAGGGTGAGGTCAGTAGATAGTTTATTGACTATGGTCAACAATTTGTTTGTGTCAACAAACAAATTGATACAAATGGATACATTGTAGCCAATTGCCATTGGCAATTTTGGGAGGAACCTTACCAGTGTTACTGCGGCCTGCTTGCCTTAAGAATTATAATTGGATGAGTACCAATTGAAAGTTATAATTCGGACTAGGGCATTATTCAATAAAAGTGGCCCAATGCCTTTATCCATATACCGGTGTCTGAGTCTTTCTTTGGGGGGTGCGCCTGCAATGAAAGCGCGGCGCCAAAATGGCCGCCGTGCTCTTTGCGCCCCCCCACCCGGACTCAGACATCCGGGTGAGTTAGGGGGCGTGGCCACCCCTCTATAAAAGGGGTGGCCACGAGGCAGCCGAGCTGCCATTTTAAAATAGCGACGGAGAGGACAAGTTTTCCCTCGACCCCCTCCCTAGTGAACAGTGTGATATTTTGGTCGCTTCGGGGCCGGGTGGGAATTTTTGGTTGGAACCCACAATTGGCCCTTTGGTTCTGGCTTATTTGCCCATCCCACACTGTTGCTGAGGTTTGATATAGGGGTTTTTCTTGCTCTTGACTTTGGTCACTTAGGCGGGTAGCACTGGTAAGGTAAATATTTATGACCCATAGGTATCCGGCAGGTTCGCAATTGACTGGCCAACACTTAGACAGGTACAGGTGTAATAACGTTGACCGGTCAACGACGAACCAGGCAAGGGGTGATGGCAGGAGCTTTTCAGCATGCATCACCCCGTGATTTGACGGATACACGTCAGAGGGTGGGGTCAGTAGATAGTTTATTGACTACGGTCAACAATTTGTTTGTGTCAACAAACAAATTGATACAAATTGATACATTGTAGCCAATTGCTGTTGGCAATTTTGGGAGGAACCTTACCAGTGTTACTGCGGCCTGCTTGCCTTAAGTATTATAATTGGATGAGTACCAATTGAAAGTTATAATTCGGACTAGGGCATTATTCAATAAAAGTGGCCCAATGGCTTTATCCATATACCGGTGTCTGAGTCTTTCTTTGGGGGGTGCGCCTACAAAGCAGTTTTTTCTCCTTTTGACAGTGAAATTTATGTTAATCTTTAGAGCATTTTCCCCAATGTGCCCATTAATGACTATGCATACTGTATTTTTCAGTTATGCAAATCATAAAACGTGTGTTGTTTTGTGTGTACCTTAATTCTTATCAATGACCTCCAACCTTGCAAATGTGGGCATCCTTAAGCCAAGAAGCATTTCTTCTAACAACCTCTTGCATTCATTGAGACTGCTGAATTAAATGAAACTCTTTTTCATCCATAATTTCCACACATAAATATCAATTTCACACCTCCTGAGACTATTAATGGGGCAGAAAGAATATTGTCTTGGAAATTTGTACTTATGTGAGGCTTGCAGGGGGCGGGGAGTGTAAGTCAACTCATCTATATATTCAAAGTATGCATGAATAAAATGTGTTCATTTTTAAAATGAGCAGCATAAACATGTTTTTGTTAATGCAAAGGGGCACAGGAAAATATGTTATTTTTGGGTTGTTCACAAAATGTTCACAAAACAACTACAATTTTTTACAAAATACACACACCTCAAAAACTGTCTCCACAGCCAAGAATGATCATGGAATGGCATTAGAATGTCATTAGGAAACTGAGGCAGTTAGCAAGAATGATACTAACAGTTTCCCACATTGCTCTTCTTGAAATTTTGTTGGCATGGAATGGTAGGCAAGTTCTAAATATTTGGGTACCATTTTGTCTCCCAGCTTCACAACCTTCTGGGTCCTTGCGTTGCTCTAAAGAATAAGTGCAGCTCTTCTACGAGAAGTAATTTTTTAAAAAATCTTTATGGATTGGGTGGGCAGAGCCAAGAATTCCTGGGGAGTGTAACAACAAATGTGGTTTGTGGGCTGCGTGAGTCCCATGCCTGGTTTGGTGCCAAACCATCATGAAAAATTTGTGTTCATGAATCCATTTTAAATGAATGTTTGTGCCTCCCCAAGCTGGACTCTAACAGCACCTCTCCCAACAATCTTTCTCTAGGCTTATATTGCAACAAGGTTTCTAGAATATGAAAATAAACTTTGAGGATGCTTCAAGCTGTTAATGGCCAGGGGAAGCATGATAGTCAGATTGTGTTCTAAGAAATCCCAGAATCATCCTTTGATTGCAAACTCAGTTTTGCATTTATAGTTTCCGTTTGTTCTGTTTGTTTGTGATTCCCACATGGCTAGTCCCAACTAGAGCAGTCACACTGAACCAATTGGAGTCTCTATTTGTTGTGTTAACTTTACTGAGTCGATGGGTCTACTGTATTACATACATATCTTTATTCAACCATCAGTCAGTACAAAATAACACACAGAGATTTAAACCAACATTTAAGCCTAACAAACTTTACCTTCAGGATATAAAAACTCTATGTTAATAGGCCCGAGTCAATACTGTCAATTTGAATCTTGCGGCATTTGAGTGCCAAAATTAGGAATTTAGAAACTTGTATGGCTGACAAAGCAGCAACACTATTCAAGAGAAATCGAACCTGATTTTCTCTAGGCTCAAATTCGATTTGGCAAAGAAGAGGAGCTATGAGTATTTGTCTAATGTCAGCATAGAAAGGACAATTCAGAGGGATATGTTCAGTTGACTCAACCACTTTCTGGGGACATAGACAGGTTCTTTGGGCATATGGTATACCTTTGTATCTTCCCAATAGAACAGCTGCATTGAGGGCGTTCAATCTAGCGGCCATATAAAGCCTGCGATATTCCACATAACAAATTTTGGCCAAATATGGAGCTGGAGTGCTCTGCCAAATCTCGTCCCACAAATACATCTCCGGTTTCAAAAACGCAATATCCTCTTGCTTGCCGATATCACTCAGGATTTGAACTACTATGGCTCTACTGTATTTAAGTCTAGCAATAGAATATATTAGCCTCTTTGTTTTCTTTTTAGAGCTTCCTTCAATCTGTAAATAAGATCAAAATGCCAAGTGAATAAAACAATAGTCCAGGTGAAGCAATTGGAGGTGGGTTGAGACTTGGTAGCGAAATGATCATTGAGGGGAGATGATAAAGTTCCCATCATGTTAGAGTTCTACAGATGCATACCTGTCAAGTTTTGGATTTGAAAATAAGGGAAACACTGTGGGCGGGACTACCTCGGTGGGTGTGGCCAAATCTGTGGGTGTGGCCAAATCTGACCATGTGACTTGCTGGGCTCTAGTCATGCCTGCCACATGACCATGACAACATCTGCAAACAGACAGCACTGGCTCTTTGGCTGTAAATGGAGATGAGCACTGAACCCTAGAGTCGGATATGACTGGCTTTTGAGCAAGGAAGACCTTTACTAAGCACTTGCATAAACAGGGCCAAATTTCACAGCAAATTAGAATACCATTCAGGGATTTTCTGCTATTAGGTAAAGGTAAAGGTTGCCCTTGCTCGAAAGCCAGTCATAGCCAACTCTAGGGTTCTGTGCTCATCTCTTTTTATAGGCAAAGAGCCAGTGCTGTTTTCTGTGGTCATGTGGCAGGCATGACTAGACACCGGAGTGCACGGAACACTGTTTACCTTCCCTCCAAAGTGGTTCCTATTTATCTACTTGCAATTTCTTGCTTTTGAACTGCTAGGTTGGCAAGAGCTGGGACTGAGATGGGAGCTCATCACACACACACACACACACACACCTGATTTGTGCAGCCATGTAAGCAAAACCCCTTCCTGCTCCTTCTCTCTCTGTGCCGTCCAGGTCCAGCTTTTCCCCCCAGCACTGCAGTCCCTTGATCTCTCTCTCTCCTCCTCCATTTCCTCACGCTGCCCAATGGAAACCCAAAGGCCACTGGGAGGTGTAGTCCTGCTCCCTATGCATCTCATTGGGGCTGCCCACCCAAAGAACTGTGGCTCCCAGGATGCACTGGGGCCGCTTTGCCCACAAGCACAAAGGGTACTGGGAGCTGTAGTCCTGCTCTCCATTCTCCTCAATGGGGGTTACCCACCCAAAGAGCAACAGCTCCCAGGATGCTCCACTGCACTTTCCTGGCCAGGGGAAATCTGTATTGATCAAGTGCCAGCAAAATCGCCATCTTGGAACCTCCCCCCCATTCTTAAAAAAATAATAATAAGGGGAAATATTTTAAAATATGTGCAGCCGGGAAGAGGACTGAATTATGGGGAAATCCCAGCCAATATGGGGTACTTGACAGGTATGACAAATGTCCAGTACCCATCAGTGCTAATGGAGAAGCATAAGGGAAATATTAGTTTAGAAATCAGATGTTCTCGGGTCTTGCATTAGAGTCTCCACTTTCTGACTAGGCTGCAGAAGCCATTTGCATGGCCGTAATTACAGGAGGTACATAATACCAGCAATGGTCCCATTTCATAGTGGTAATGGACTAATACCAGTTTTTGGGGCCATAATTTTTAATTATAGAAATGGGAATACCAGAACACCTTATATGCCTCATGAGAAATCTGTACATGAGTCAAGGTGGTATGGAGTGGTATGGAATAGGAAAAGGAGTAAGACAAGGCTGCATTTTGTCACCCTGCTTATTCAACTTTTACACAGAGCACATAATTCACAATGCAGGGTTGGACGAATCACAAGCTGGGATCAAAAGTGCTGGGAGAAACATCAACAACTTGAGATATGCAGATGATGCTACCCTAATGGCAGAAAGTGAGGAAAACCTAAAGAAGCTTCTGCTTAGGTTGAAAGAAGAGAGTGCAAAAGCTGGCTTGAGACTCAACATCAAGAAAACCAAGATAATGGCAACAGGCCCTATCAGTCCCTGTAAAATAGATGGGGAAGAAGTAGAGGCAGTGACAGATTTTACTTTCTTAGGATCAAAGATCACTACAGATGGGGCTGTTTGTGCTTGTGCACATCATTTGTTTCCCGGCACCGACGGGCCCCTGTCATCTCCGGGCCCAGGATGGGAGTCCTACTTGTCCCCCTGATTGCAGCACTGGATACCAGCCATCTGGGGCAGCAATGTTTGCTACTTCAGGCGGGAAATTGGTACCAAAAGGATCACTAGCAGAACTCAGGTGGAACATCTTACCCTCAGTACATCAGCCAACATCACTTGAGCCCCTTTAGCTCCCTCCCATGACTCTGCTGGTCACTGGAGGTGGGAGAAAAGCCCAGCTGATTTCCATCATAGCCGGGGCTGTGAAAAGCCGTCGCTGCTGCCCTGGATGCCAGCCCCTTCAACTCCTTCCCTTGGCTCTGCTGGTCACAGAAGGTGGGAGCTCAGCTCAGCTGATAACCATCATGGCTGGGGCTGTGAAAAGACATCACTGCTGCCCTGGACACCAGCCCCCTCCCGTGGCTCTGTCGGTCATGGGAAGTGGGAGCGAAGAGAGCTCCCCTTGGTAGAGTGGAGCTTGAAGACATCATCGCTGTGAACTTCTGCATCCTCATGGCCTGTTACTGGCCAGGAGGAGGTCAAGGGCAGTTGAACCTGACTGTGACTTTGCTCTTGGGCTGCGGCCGGTCTTTGTTGGGGCTTCTGAATGAGGTTTCCCCTGTAATTTTTAAATGTTTGCTGATATTGTCTGCTATGATGTTTCTTACCCCTTGGAATTTATATTGTAACAATTGATTTTGATATTTTGTTGTTGGGGTTGTATTTGGTAATATTGTTGTTTTTTATTATTTATCTAATATTTCCTAGTACAGTATGTGTATTATTATATCATTGTAACTTATATGTATATTAATCCTGTTGTAGCCGCTCTGAGTCGGCCTTTGGCTTGAGTAGAGCGGGGTATAAATCCAATAAATAAATAATATAAATAAATCCTCCCAGATGGCGAAGCTTCAAGTGCCGACCATGAAATTGGTAAGGAAGGCCACGACTTGGAGGAGAGCCTTCTTGGAGGCGGCACCAACTTTATGGAACTCCCTCCAAGTTGAATTGTGCCAGACCCTATCCCTGTCTACATTCAGAAAGCAGCTCTAATCATTTCTTTTTAAAGAGGCCTTTGAGAAGGTGTCGACAATGGCTCAGCGCTCGGTTCCTTATATGGCCTCTCCCTGCCACCAAAAGGGTTTTTGTATTTTTGTATTTTTAATATGTGGTTTAATATGTTTTTAATATGTGAGGGACTGCAGTGGCTCAAGTGCCTAAGATGCTGACTGGGAGGCGGAAGATCAGCAGTTCGATTCCCGAGTACTGCAGGATGGAGTGAGCTCCCATCTTTGTCCCAGCTCCTGCCAACCTAGCAAATCGAAAGCAAGAAATTGCAAGTAGATAAATAGGGACCTCTTCGGTGGGAAGGTAACAGCGTTCCGTGTGCTTCGGTGTCTAGTCATGCCTGACACATGACCACGGAAACGTCTGCAGCGGCAGACAGCGCTGGCTCTTTGGCTTTGAAACAGAGATGAGCACTGCACCCTACAGTCGGATACGACTAGCTTTCGAGCAAGGGAAACCTTTAACTTTATCTTTAATATGTGAGTTCATCTTGTTAGCCACCCAGAGTAGGAATACCTCCTAGATGGGTGGGTATAAATGGAATAATAATAATAATAATAATAATAATAATAATAATAATAATAATAATAATAATAATAATAATAATAATAATAATAATAATAATAATAATAATAATAATAATAATAATAATAATAATAATAATAATAATAACTTCCCTACTTTGTTCCTCTGAGCTTCATCTGAAACCCTTCTTGCTATCCAGAGGAATGATGTTGGGATACAAAGAAATAAAAGATCTCTCCACAAAGGAAGGACCAAAAGCTCAGAGTGTCCCTCTCCTTTTTGAAGGACACCATTCATCTTCTGGTTTGTCTCTGTCTTGCAAAGAAGAGAAAGTTACCCCCTTTCTTTTGATGTTCCACTTCCACAGATTGAGTACCTCCAGTCTTCCAGGCCTCATAAATCCCTGAACCTTTATTACCAGTGATCCATAATTAGTCCTTCTACAGACTTAGCCTTCAAAGCATTTACATTCTGGTACAAAATACCACAGCAGCTGATGGACAATCTGAACTGAATTACTTGGGATCACCATCCTAGTTGAATCCCACTGTTGCTGAGCTTCTGGGCATATCTGAACAGCTGCTGTGATAAAAAGAAAGTAAGCTGAACTACAGTAGGGACAGGCAACTGGTATTTTGAGGATACAATTCTCATCTGTCCCTACCAGCATAAGAATGGTGAGGGAGTTATGGAAGTTGTAGTCAAAAAAGATCTGAAAGGCTGCAGTTGTTCACTAGCCTGATCCTGTCAGTGTGTTCCAATGCAATTGTAAGGACCCATTCCTGTGTCACTTACATATTATATATTCATGGAGAAAGAATCATACAATGGTCCTCATTTAGTTTTACTTTTATATTTGGGCAACAGTCATTTCTCCTATAATCCATTGCCAACTCGATTTAGGCTTAAAGGAGCTAGAAATAATGAACTCTACATTTTGAATTGTGCAATCCGTTGAACTTAAATGCTTGATGTATGACAAAGAAGACTAGGATTTTTATAAGCGGGGAAAGCCAATTGTTGCCAGACGTAAAATTACAAGAAACATTCTGAATGAAACTTCAATCTATCAAGAGTCCTTTGAAAAATGAGGTAATTTTCCTCAATAATTTGCATGTTAAGAGCCAACTCAATATTGCAAAGCAAAGTCCAGTTGCACATTAATTGTAGAAGCAATGCACAATTTCCTGATTAATGTTTCATGCCTAATATTCCTCCATGCTCTGTCAGATCAAAATAACAACATGGACAATCAATCTACAGAAACCAGAAGAGGGAAGACAAGGCACAAGTTCAACACTCATAAATCACAGCTTGCACTTCCATAACTCCAGTGTTGCTGCATGCTACCATGATGTATTTGAATATTTTAAAGATACATCTAAATTTCTCAAGTAGTCTTATCAATAACACTTTGAACAACATGGCATACGGGGGAAAAAAAGATTGAAAGTCAGTGCACTCTGTAACTGCATATCCATTACCGGGGAACTGAAAAAGTGAAAGCAAATCCTATAACATCCAGTTGGAATACAGGCACACAAACCCATAAGAAGTTGATACATTTTAACCAAAATATTCATTCACTATGACTCAAAATAGTTATGTTCAGTTGCTTTAGAGCAGGCTTTCTCAACCTTGAGCCCTCAGATGTTCTTGGACTTCAATTATCAGAAAACTTGATCAACATGTATACTTACCATATATATTCGAGTTTAAACCGAGTTTTCTAGCCCAAAAATGAGCCCCCAATAGGGAACCTGGCTTATACTCGGGTCAATGACCATGAGGGTCCCAGATCCATGCCAGATTGAGATGTGCCAACAATTTAATTAATTTTATCATATTTTCATGTATTTTGATTATAGAAACTCACTATCAGCTGCTGCATTTCCCACCCTTGGCTTATACTCAGATCAATCTATTTTCCTGGGTTTTCAGGTTAAAATTTGGTACCTTGGCTTATACTCTGGTCAGCTTATACTTGAATATATACTGTACTTGGGCTGATGGTAATTGAAGTCCAAGAACATCTAGGGCCCCAAGGTTAAGAAACCCTGCACTAGAGAATTGCTCAAATCAATACTCTGCCTCAAAAATTGCAAAGTTCTTTAAGGAGAAACCTTGCCTTTGTCAGTAAAAGAGACAGTGTAATGTCATAGATTTAACAAGAATACAGAGGAAATAAGAGTTTTTGGTACCCGTAATAAGCAGCAAAAAAATGATGCTTGAAGCAACACCAGGGTACATTAATTGCAGGGAAACACACTTTATCAGCTGGTACTACTCCAATTGGCAGCCCATTACTTGCTGCAATTTAAATGTTTTGCCTGCCCACCCTTTGTTTGGGTCACAATGCTTTTGGGAGAATCTAAACTAGGACCAGATAGGTTTGCACCACAGGCCTGACCAAGCCCCAAGAACACCAGAGCGGGCCTGACCATGTCCCCGGGAGTGGGCACATTTGCACATGTGCAGGCACATTTGCATCCACTTCCAGATGGAGGTGGAAAAAGGGATGTGAGGTGGAGAAAAGTCTCGCTCGATGTGACTCTCTGAAGTGGGCTTCCCTCCAGCCATAATATCAAAGGGAAGTACCTGCAAGCCTGGCCAGCTGGGATGCTGTGGTTGGAGCACAAGTTCAGACGAGCCACGAAAACCCCCACCATTAACAAACACCACTAACAACACCAGTCAAAATGACTCAGGGCAGCTCGCAGCATTAAAAGCAATACAAGAACATTAAAACAACACCCATTAAAAACCCAATTTAAAATACTACAAATATTAAAAGACCAAGGATTAAAGAAAGAGGATTTTAAGCAGACCAATGCAAGGCTGTCACTACATGACATTGATTGGAGCCTGGAACTCACCAGGTACATGCTAGAGAGGGGTTTGGAGGGGTCCACGTGCTCTGACATGTTTCATTCACTACTCTGGGCTCCCATGGCAGGTAAGGGATTACTTAAATAAAGTTGTGGCCCAAGTTTTAAACCCAATCTATGTGGCTAATCTCTTTACTGGTGTGGTGGGGAAACTACTTTTCACCTGTATTCTATGCTGCAATTTAACAATCATTTCTGATTCACCACCTTATTTCCCTGCTGCATTTAGGGATGGATTTACCCTTGGCACTATAACTGTCTCACCCCGTGATGCTTTCTCAATAATTGCAATAATTATTATTGCTACTATTACAAGAATGTTGCTAAGAAAAAGTATTGTTACTTCAGATTTGTGGTAGGCGCTAATCTTCACCAAGTGCTTACTGTTTGGATCACTCAACAATTGGTAATGTAAATCTCAATTTCCCACTAAGTGGAAGGTATCTATCCTTTGTGTTTTTGAGAACTGTTATATGTGAATTGAAAATGAAGTGCAGAATGATAAACAAGTGGTGGGATAGTAAAGAAGTTAAAACAATAGACATTATGTTAGTAACTCCCAAAAATTCCCATCATACATTTGGGCAAGCTACTATCTCCTTTTTTCTCTCCTTCCCTCCAATATGTTTTTAATGAAATCAGAACAGATTCAGATCCTTGTAAAAATGTTTGCCCTATACTTTCCCTGCAGCCTGCCAATCACACACTGGCAGTATGCAGCAAAAACTTTATTACAGTGAATAGTGGACAGACAGAAGGTTATAAATAATAAAGAAATTATGGGTAACAGAAAATTATAAGTGCATGTAAGACCACAGCTTGGATTGGTTACAGCAGAACAGCTTTGACACAGTTTAAGGGCATGATGGCAAACCTTGCCACTCCAGATGTTCTTGGACTTCAATTCCCAGAAGCCCAAGCACCCTGTGAATCCACATGAATGGGTTTACTGTGATTCATCCAGCCCACACTGCCCTTGTTGCTCCCAGAAGTGGAAGTAAAATGCATCCGTACGGCAGCAAGCCAGGCCCCCAAAGTATATTGGGATGACTCATGCTTCCAGCATTTAGCAAAAAAGGATTATCATTTTTTTATAATGCCATCGAATGGTGCAAAAAATTACAATCATTACAATAGACAAAAGATAAAATTACTCTCCAATAGAACCTATATTTGTAGCACCACTGTTGTGTCCAAGCCCTTATTATTGTGTGTTCGCATTCGCCGTCAGTCTAAGGCGAAGCTGCATGCCATTTTCCAAGGGTGCATAATTCAAAAGCAGCTTAGATCACTGATTCGCTGTATTTAATGTTCCCACTTCTCTGGAAGCCTGCCGAAATGTATCCTCTTCTTGTAATGGCCAGGTCCACTGTATTTAAGCAGCCCACCATATACATATTCCTCAGTCCAGATCTTGAGCTGAATAAAGATCACTGTTGTTAACCCAATCCTGCTGGTTAGATTACTTCTTTGTCTGGACTCAACAACCACCCAATACTATTTTTAAGGAAAGAAATAGAGAAGCAGAGACTCATTTTGCTTCCCTAAAGATTATTGCAATGGTCAAATCTGGAACAAACACAAATGACTGACCAATACTAAATTTATTAAGTCATATCTTCTGGGACTGACACATCCTGTACATTGTTTAATTTTTGAATTAAATTGAATTTTTTTTTGAGAAGTCAGATCATATCTGGGAGGAGAGTGGAACCTACAAAGTATAAATCTTTTGGGACTCCAGAACTGAAAGTTAGAGCATCAATGTTATTGAGAGCAAAAGGTCATGGTGCTTCATCTGTTCACTGATCCCTAAACATTCAGTCTAAATGTTCTCACCCTTAGCGAGCTTATATATAACTGTTCAATGGGTCAGAATTATTATTATTTTAAGTTTGGAAAACATAAAGTGTTTTCCCTCCTGCACTCCATCCCTCAAAAGCTTATTATCATTTTTTTACCCCTCTAACTTTAACCTTCAGATGAAGTTTCTTGGCAAGTCCTAAAGGAATGAAGAAACAGTAGAACAGCAAGTTCAGTGAAACCGATTCTTTTCCACAGTTTGTCACTACAGCTTAACAAAAACTTTAAAAAGCCTTTTAGTCAGCTTTACTCATTGAACTCAGACATTTTCACTCTGCCACATAAATCTATTTCCTTCCTTCATCAGCCACTTCAATCCACTATCAAAGTAAAAGTTTCCTTAAATGCTGCTGAATGTTGCTGGGCAGTATACAAAATATGTTTAGTGAGATTATTAAAAGTGCCCCCTATAGACATCATATAGTCTATCCACAGAAATATGCTATTTATATCAACTTAGCATGCTCTAAGGAGAAGTGTGAGGAGGAGAAACTATCCCTTCAGTGGAGAGTTGCACAAAGTAAATAGCTGAAGGAGACAGGGGGGAAAAACAAAAGACGCAAGTAAAATTCCTCCTTCCTCTTGTCTGTCCTTTGTGAGGGAGAAGCCTTTTAAAACAAATGTTTTGCTTTAGTACACACAGGCTTTCAAACTGAGGCTGAGCCTTGTTTTTAATGAGCACTGCTCAGAAAAGCCTGCAGCTAATACTGTAAGCATCTTTTAATATTCTCACCCATGAATCGACTTAGAGAAATGGAGGCATGCCCAACATAAAGGGATTCAGGCCTTTCTGAGCTGAACAGTTCCACCCATTGTTGATACTTTCCTATTGTTAAGGGTAACTCATTCTGTAACACAGACTCCAAGAGTACATGAAAATAGTGTTTTTCCCCCCCTCATTTGTGGCTGAAGCCTTGAAGGTTCAACTCCGAGTGCCCATGAAGCTCCTGTAAGAGCCTACAAATAAAAAATAACTTGCTGTTTCTTTGGGTATTTTAACTGAGAGCATTTTATCAGATCTAATCAACATAAAGTACTTTGGACATCAAATGAGAAGGGAGGATTCGTTTGAGAAGGCCTTGATGTTGGGAAAGCTGGAGGGCAAAAGAAGAAGGGGGAGGCCAAAGATGAGATGGCTAGATGGGATTGTAGACACAATGGGTACAGAACTGGGAGTGCTGAGGGGGATGGTGGAGGACAGAGGCGCCTGGAGAACAATGGTCTATAGGGTCGCAAAGGGTCAGAATCGACTGTACGACTGAACAACAACAATCAACATAATGATCTTCATGTTATCGGTTATAAGCGGCGGAGGTGGTGGAATGTGAATTTGCTCCTGTGGTAATATCCAGACCTCATTCCACATGACAGTCTTTGCCTGTACTCACAGAGTCACTTGTATTATGAGGAGAATTTTATAAATAGTGTGGCTGTATTGATGCACAGCAGAAGCATTCAAAGAAGTTTTTCCTATATTCCATTAACTGATAGAAAAAATGGACATCCAGACTAAAAGCAAATATGAAATTGTATGCCCCTTCCCTCTAAAAAAAAAAAGCAGCTCATGATGTCATACAGGCATTCTTTCCCAGAAGAATTTGGTAATGGCTTGACATGTCTTCATTGGCATGACTTCTATAATACACCCAGAAAAACATCTGATGAATAGAATAGAATAGAATCATTTATTGGCTAGGAGTGCTAACTCACCAGGAATTTGTCTTTGGTAATATGCTCTCTATATACATGAAAATTAAATTACATTTACTAGATGGTCTACTACACTTAATAATAGGTGCTAATCATAATACTAACAACCTCACATATCCCTAGAGAAACAATAACAATACAATAAAATCATACAATTTAGTTATTCAGCAGATTAATGGCATTTGGAAAGAAACTATACTTGTATCTGGTTGTTTTAGTATGTAATACTCTAAACCATCATTTCAATGGTAGAATCTGGAACAGGTTATTTCCACGATGTGTGGGGTCTTTGTATATTTTCTCCGCTCTCTTTCTAGCTCATGTAGTATATAGATCTTCAATGGAAGGTAGATTAACAGCAATAATTTTTTCTGCAGTCCTAATTACTTGTTGAAGTCTATATTTATCTTGTTGAGATGCAGAACCAAACCAGACAATTATAGAAGTGCAGATGATGGATTGTACGATCCCTCTGTAGAACTGGATCAACAACTCTTTAGGCAACTTGAGCTTTCTGAGTTGGCGCAGAAAGAACAGTCTCTGTTGTGCTTTCTTAATGATGTTCCTAATATTAGATGATTATTATGGACTGCCCACTGCCCTTTTTGCAAATGAGAATATACTACAAGGCTCTGTTTCTATTGGAGGCTGAAATATGAGCACTGCAGGTACATGGTTTGACATGTCAGTTGACTGACAGGCCTTAGAGCATGCCTATCTTCGTAGGGAGGGAAAACAAAGAATTAAGCAAGATAGAAATAACCAGGGAGGAGGTCCTTGCATGTCTTGTTAAACTAAACACTAACAAATCACCAGGACCAGATGGCATCCATCCACGAGTTCTCAGGGAACTTAAAGATGAAATTGCTGATCTCCTAGCCAAAATATATAATCTTTCCCTCAAATGACTGGAAGGTAGCGAATGTAACACCAATTTTCAAAAAAGGATCCAGGGGTGATCCATGAAATTACCGACCTGTCAGTTTGACATGTGTCCCAGGTAAAGTGATGGAAACCATCCTAAAAAATAGAATTAATAGGCACATAGAAGAGAAGGTGCTGCTAAAGGAGAGCCAACATGGCTTTTACAAGGGCAAATCATGCCTCACTAATCTGTTGGAATTTTTTGAGAGTATCAACAAGCATATGGATAAGGGGGATCGAGTTGACATTGTTTATCTGGACTTTCAGAAGGCTTTTGACAACATCCCACACCAAAGGCTCTTGAATAAACTTACCAGTCATGGAATAAAGGGTCAGTTCTTGTCCTGGATTAGCAACTGGCTAAGGGACAGGAAACAGAGACACTTCTAAATGGACACTTCTCCAAGTGGAGGGAAGTAAAGAGTGGGGTCCCCCAAGGTTCAGTACTGGGACCCCTGCTTTTCAACCTCTTCATAAATGATCTAGAGGTAGGAGTAAAAAGCAAGGTAGCCAAATTTGCTGACGACACTAAATTATACAGGGTAGTGAAAACTGTGAGAGATTGTGAGGAGCTCCAGAGGGAATCTCTTGACACTGGGGGAGTGGGCAAAACAGTGGCAAATGAGCTTCAACATTAGTAAGTGCAGAGTGATGCATGTTGGGGCAAAAAAAAACCAATTACATTTATAAACTGATTGGTTCTGAACTCTCTGCGACAAACCAGGAATGGGACCTTGGTGTCCTGGTGGACAACTCAATGAAGGTGTCAACCCAGTGTGCCTCAGCAGTGAAAAAAGCAAACTCAATGTTAGGGATCATTAGGAAGGGTATAGAAAATAAGTCAGCAAGTGTCATTTTGCCTCTTTATAAATCTATGGTGAGGCCCCATCTGGAATACTGTGTACAGTTCTGGTCGCCATACCTCCAGAAGGATATTATGGAGTTGGGAAAAGTGCAGAGGAGGGCAACCAGAATGATTAGGGGACTGGAACACCTTCCTTACCATCTGAGGCTGCAACAGTTGGGCCTTTTCACTCTTGAATGATGGTGTCTAAGAGGTGACCTGATTGAAGTTTATAAAATCATGCACGGTGTGGACAAAGTAGATAAGGAAAAACTGTTTTCCCTATTGCACAACACTAGAACTAGGGGACACTTGATGAAACTTTTGGGTACTTGTTCTCAAACAAATAAGAGAAAGTACTTTTTCACCCAGAGGATTACTGGTCTATGGAACTCCCTGCCAGAAGAAGTGGTGACAGTTGTCAGTCTTGACAGCTTTAAGAAAGGATTAGACAAGTTCATGGAGGACAAGGCTATAATTATGGATACTTAAGGACAACCTCGGGGTTGGAGAGATAGGCAGGATATCTCTCAATGCCATTTCCAGGGAACCCTAAGCAGGTGAAGGCATCTCCTTGGGAAAACCCTGAAGGAAATGGTGAGCCACTGTGTGAGACAGAATGCTGAACTGGATGGGCTGTGGCCTGTTCCAGCAAGGCTGTTCTTATGTTCATATGGTTACCTCTTCAGTTTACAAATAAAGAGGTTACAAGCCTGTACCAAAGCTGTATTTCAAAAGAAATGCAAGGAGTGGTACTTATTTTGTCAGAAAGTTTCACACCTTATGCCATTCTCCTCCGACATCTAAGGGTTTTCCCTTACAAAACAAATTCTTTGTTGTCTAATTGACATCCCACTGCCAGGGATGGGGAAGGAAGCCCATGACATGTGAGGTTGCTTGGTCTAAACCATTCCTTTTCCTGAGATTTTGGGACAAAATCCCTTGGCTCAAAGGCCAGGTCTTGCAATGTCTTTGTGAAGTCAAATGGGTGGGTATCAAAGGTGGGGCAGAAAGGGAAGTAAAGGAAGCAAGCAAGCACATAGACATTTTATGCTGAGCCACTTGGTCACAGCAAATTCAGGGAATGAATGGAAATGTCTTTAAAGCCATTTCAAGCACAAACCCCAAATCTCATCCTCCAGTACCACTTGCCCTGACGTTTGCCTATCTGCATGGTTAATTCAAAAAAATAAACAATCCCCTGAGGCTTCAGCTGGTGCCATAAAATGTGGAAGCCATGCTGTTGTGTAAAAATGACTTGGGTAACTTTGGTTTCTTACATACCTTGCCTAGGTTGTATAGTGACAGAGACTTCATTTGCTACCCCACCTCAGTCACAAAATACCTCAGGTAGCAGCATAAGCCACGTAGCTGTGTAATGTGGAGTATGAAGAAATTAAAATTCATAGATTAATGCCATTTTCTTGGCCTCTCTCTCTTAATAACAGCACCACAACATTTAGAAAAGAACAGAACTCCTCACTTTTTTTCTTTCTAGATGTTCATACACAATGTTGGCCATGCTGCACATACACACAAATGGCATGATGCAATTGCACCATCCAAAACAACTGCTATGTGTACTCAGATAATTACATTAGTAACTAGATAGGAACCAAAGACTTCTGGGTCCTTCTGTGATTATTGGAAGCTGAAGGAAGTTCACAGCTACGGATCCACAGATCAAGAACCAGTGATGTTTCTCAAGTAACCAAAGAGGGACATGGGCTGCACTAGGTGATAAAATACAGCTTCAGGTGTTATTTTAAAATGTTAATTTTTAGGCAGGTACTTTTCACTGTTGCATCTCTCAGCAGTTTTGTAACTCCATTCTTTATATTCTTTTTCTGCCAAATCAATTCAAATTCCTGAACAATGCACTTAGAATTTTAAGTGAGAAGATACCTGGTAGCAAGTGAGCCTGTATTCTGCATCGATCCAACTTGAATACACTACAGTTTATATCATTTTACTGTGTTGAATTATGCTGAAAGAAACAAACAGTCTTGACATTCTTGGAAAAGAAAAGATTTGTTTTTAATTTTGTCACCTGAGACCTTGCATTGTCAGTTGACTGACATAGATCCTCAATTATCTTTATTCCTTTTTCGTATCAGACATTGTACAATTTATATATAAAGTACAAACAAATGATTAAACTATTTTTGACCAGAAGCAGGCTAATTTCATAACATTATCTCAACTATTATCCTTTTTGTACCTGTAAGATAAAGGTAAAGGTCACCCTTGCTTGATGGTCAGGCATATATGACTTTAGGGTTCGGTATTCATCTCTGTTTACAGCCAAAGAGTCACAGTGTTGTCTGTTTCTGCATATGTTCCCATGGTCATGTTGCATGCTTGACCAGATGCATGGAGTACACAGAATCCTGTTAGCTTCCCACTGAAGTGGTACCTATTTATCTACTTGTACCCTGTGTGTTGTGTTAAACAAAAAGGCATCTTCTGAAAATAAGCCCCAATTTTTGGAACAAAAATTAATATAAGACCTCGGTCTTAGTTCCAAGATTGGGTCTCAAAAAGACTCACAACAAGGTAAAAACAAGCACAAGTAGAAGATATAAAGCAGATGCAAATAAAATAAAGAAAAATCTAATTTGCACATTTTCTCAACCATATTTGCACACATTTTTTCATCTTATGTTTCACCTATATGTCAAAATATAGTTTACTTTTTGAAATATAATATTTATATTTGTTTATTTATCATTAATTTGTGGGTAAAATATTTCTCCCAAATTCACTGTTAAACTTTACAAATGTAAGAATTATCCAGGTCAGTTGTGCTTTAAAATTCAATAAGTTGTATCAGGGTGATTACATTTTAAAAATTTGGGCCACATAACAATTAGCTCAATAAACTGAATGAAAGGAGCAAAATCTCAGATGTATTAACATTCAGTTTGAAATTTATTGTAAAAAAATAATATTGTAGTATTAATTCAGTGATGTAGTCATATTTTTCAAAGGCAGCTAAAGTAGATATTTTCCTTGTGCCCCTAGCAAAAGTGCAGAAGGGACTGGATGGTGGTGGGATTTCTAATTTAAACACAAAAGTCCTGTATTCTTCCCAAAAGGAACAATGGAAACTCAAGGCATTGAGGTTTTGCTGCTAATGCTGCTTTTGGTTTCTGATGCTTATTTTTCAGATAATTTCCAGGAACTTCAGGAAATCCTAAATATTTGTTATGAGGTGGAGTTTTAACAAAGGGAATCTCAAACTGAAATATTGATAAGAAACTTCATTGTCAGAAATAACAGAGATGATTATGACAGAGAAAGAGGAGAAGGAAGAGGAGAAGGAAGAGGAGAAGGAAATTATTTCAACCCTTTATCAGTCCATAGATGGCTAGAAAAAATAGAGTTCTCATATATTATGAAAAATAAAGACAAATTTAAAAGGAACAATTCAGCTAGTTTAAACCAGCCACAAATGACACTTTGACAATGTGTTAGAGTAAACATGTTATATCTACTAGGAGGCTATTTGGGAGTTTAGTTCAGAGGAGCTTTAATGAGCATTATCTTGGATCAAATTGCTGAAGTCTAGCCAGTGTTTTATGTTTTTGAGCCATCACATTCCATTTTAAGAAACTAACGAGGCTGAAAAAGCCCAGCTAGCACATTCTGAGTGCACCTGCATTTTTGATGGATGATTACATGTCACTCAGACAGCAGAAGTCATTTTGTTCTGTTCCTCAAAAGTCTAGTCCTAATTGCTATAAAACAAGGGTGGACAATTTCTGTTCCATATATGACTGAACATCCAATGAGAATCAGAACAAAATGGAGTGCTGACTAAGAAAATGAGATGGTAGCAATGGTCGAAATAGCATGTGTACCTGTCTAGGTGTGGGTCTTATTTGGAATGGTGCACAATTGGCCCTGAAGTAAAAGTAAATGCACAAATAATCAAGTTCCCATTTCCTGCCTCCTAAATCTGTCAGGTTAACCTGCACCCTTGGTTAATAGAACTTTCTCTTGCAACATTAATGTGCATAAGAAACATATTTTTTTTAGGATAACATTTCCTATATTGGCTGCTTAATGGTTGACCTTCTAACTCAGGTATTCTCAAACTATAGCCCATGGGCTGGACCCAGCCCATGGCGCCATTTCATGTGGCCCACCACCCTCATTTCTGCCGCCGCTGCTGCTACCACTGCAAGTTGCAAAAGCACCAAAAACATGCCAAAACGTGCAAAATCTTGTGAAAATGTGTGAAATCTCAGAACTCATGAGATCTCACAAGACTTCATGAAATCTCATGAGAATACATGAAATCTCACAAGAATACATATGAGAACTCATGAAATCTCCTGAGAATATGCACAAGAACTCAAAAAAATATCATGAGAACTCATGAAATCTCGCAAGAATACACATAAGAATGCATGAAAACATGCAAGAATATGCATGTGACTGACCCACTCAGCTGTCTGAGGGAGAGTTGCCCAATCCGCAATCTGAAAACATTGAGAACCTCTGTTCTAACTTGTGCATTTATAACTAGTTATAGTTCACTATGAGGTAAGCATCTCTCCTTCCTTTTATATTGTAATTTACTCAGGGCCCAGGAATTCAAGAAGCAACAAAAAAATTATTTCATCTGTTCCCCACCCTCACCCCCAAAGACTATGTGGCCCAAAAAACTTGGATAATGTGTGTGTCCACATTTGGACTCATCTTTCAAAATGCCCTGCCTGTTTGTTTTTAGAGATGTTGAACCTGTTATCCCTAGGAGATCAATTAAGATGGTCTTTCTGGGAAGTTACTGAAGCTTTTCAGTGAGTAGGCTAATCATATCTCAAAATCCCATGTACCAAGATTAGGGTCCCAGATAGGTGCAATTCGCTTTGCAGCCTTTGATATATTTGCAATTAGAGGGATTCACAGCAAAATGCATAGAAGCTTTTGGGGATTACCACGGCTCACAGCTCACCAATTTAAAAAAGCAACAACCAAGGAGTGTTTCAAATGGTGTGATCAATTTACTATGCACTTACCTTTTGGCAAGAGTGTTGAATTAAAACTTCCAAGCATTAAATTTGTAGATGGGTTTGTTATTATCATGCAGGCTCATGCATTACTCTAAGGCAATGTTTCCCAACCTTTGGTTTTTGGACTTCAATTCCCAGAAGCCTAAGTCAATTCCCCAAAGCACTGATCAACCAATGGACTGACTCAGGCTAAGGTATATTTGATAAATATAGGGAATCTGCCTCTGCTTTGAACCTGGTAGAACAAACACAATGAGTGTTGCACAGTTGTATTAAATAATGAGATTTAAAAAGATGATTACTTGATTAATGGATTCATATTTTGATCTATCTGCCTTGGAAGTTTAGTCAGGAATTTAATCTGTAGTTAATAAATCTAACTTCAAGTATTCCAAACTGCAGGTACAGAAGTAGAAATTAAAACTATTCTGATCTAGGGTGACTCTTTCCAGAATTTTCTTGCTATAAAGTACTCAAAAGAGATTTACCATTCTCTTCTTCTTGATCACTGGCTTGGCAGGAACTTCCATTTGGTCCTTTCCCTTCAATAACAAAATACCTGGATCCTTTCTTGTTTTCAGCTTTGTCACTCTTCGACACATAGACAGCAGTACTTCTGAAGAAAAGAGCTTCTGCTCTCCATTGATATTCTCTGTGTGAATCTAGACATTGACTTTCCAGGGTGTCAACTCATGCAGAGAGCCCCCATCTGGAAGTTCTCCTCTTTAGACTCATTGCTTTTCAAGTGTAGGAGAATGAGGAAACTGAAGCAGAGGGAACTGGGGATAGATTGCTCCCCTGAAATCTTGGCAATTATGCTTTATTTAGTAAGAACCAGATTGGGGTTTATGAAATCATTGCCCAAACAGCAGCTGCCTTGGTGGTGGTGGCCTTTCTGTGGCACTTTCAGATTACACAATTTTACAATGTTAGTTAAATCTATTGTTTTTATATTGTTGATGTTACTGTGCTTTTGATATTGTGCTGACATGGTTTGCATGGACTATGTTATTGACATCTGTTTGGTGATTTCTTATTGTTGTGAAATGATGTGAAATATTAAATAACCTAATAACTCTAGTTCTGAAGAGCCCTGCAGAGGAAGAAAAGGCTGTAGAGAACAACAGAAATTGGTTGCTCCATTCTGAGATGAATTATTCTGTATTCAACACTTAACTTGTTGAAAGGCAGTGGAAGAAATGCCACCAAAATATATGGAAGGCATTCGAAATTGTCAGGTATTTATTAGCAGCCATGCTAATTGCATCAAATAAGGAACAGAACAAATGAAACAATGCTTTTGGACAATTAGGTCAAGAGTAGATGTGGCATTATTCAGAGAGTAAATAGCATGCCCATTTCTCCTAGATTGTCCTCATACAGACAGGTAATTGGATCAGAAGCAAAGTTCTGACTGATGCCAATATTGGGATCAGTTTTGGTGACTTCTGGACTGCAACAACAGAAGCAAAAGATTAAGATCACTCCCTTCAGATATGCAAATTTCAATCCACATCTCTCTGTATCTGCAGAGAAAATGCATAAATAGCAACTGAAACAAGTCCTAATCTTGCTTAAAACCTTACACATTATATGGCCCTGAAAGAGTCATTCAGTTGTTGTCACACTGAGATTCAAATACCCAGAAGAAGAACAACAACAAAATACTGAATGTTCAGGCTGGAATTAGAAATATCGTCAGAAATAGTTGGATCAACAAGAGGTATTGTTTAAAGTGCACCCTCAGGTTCAAATTCCACACTTTCCATTTTCCTTTGGCTGTGTAATGCCTCTGCTGTACCTGATCCAAGAGGGAAGCAGGCAACAGCTGCTACACAGAGATTTTTCAGCTCTATGAAGTATGATAAAAGCTAGATTGCTCATGGTCAGTGCATTGATGGCCAGATTCAGGAACATGGATAGGGTTGCCATATGTCCTGGAAAACCAGGATTGTCCTGGATTCAAGGTCAGAAAAATTGTCCCAGCCAGTTCAATAAAAATCATGCTAAAGTCCCAGGTTTTTAAAACTTACTGATTGTGTATTATAACACACCATTAAAATAAATTTAAACTCTCACCATCAAATGAGCAATTTCCTGCAACATTGGAGTTGGAGTATACCTGGAGACAAGTCTTAATGTCCTTGCCTCACACCACTGCCTGATAAGTGTGACCAGTGTGTTTCCTGGAACTGAGGATATTAAGAGTTGACCATGACATGACTTCTCAGAAGTACAACAGATTATCTTACAGTAAGAATTAACTGTTGTAAATAAATTCATTTATGTATTGATATATTAAATGTGAAAGTGTTTTATAGCTGTCATTATATTATGTTTGTTTTTTAAAAGGTTATTTTGTAGATAGCCTGCTCTTGTTTGTCAAATATACTTTTGTCCCGGTTTTGTGGGAGAGAATTATGGCAACTCTAAACACATAGAAAGCTGAAGTCAATTGCTCTTTGTTCCAAAGCTGGAGGACTGCTCTGGGAAGGGATTGCAAAACAGCAAAATGAGGGGAGCAGAGGATGAGAAAGGTTACCAAACTCAAAAGGAGGGGTTTGGCACTAAACTGGTATGGACCACCATTGGCAATCATGCCAACAAATGATGTCATACTGAAGAATAATCAGTTCCAGGAAATGGAGGGGGCAACAGTCCCTTGACACTGTTAGGTCTTGAGTCTTCGCCTAACCAGTTGGGCAGGATAATATATCAGGTTTTGTCCTTTAAGAGTACTGTATTCATGCAAGAGCGAGTTATGTGTGTTATCTTGTTAACTTGCTACTGCTGTGGCTAAAAGGAGGTTTGTAGCTATAGTCACTTTAGTTTTGATGCTCAAATGATGTCCAAATTATATTAGGAGACTGGAATGCCAAAGTAGGAAATCAAAAAGTGGAGGGAATAACAGGCAAGTTTGGTCTTGGAGTACAGAACGAAGCAGGGCAAAGATTGATAGAGTTCTGCCAAGAGAACGCACTGGTCATAGCAAACACTCTCTTCCAGCAACACAAGAGGCGACTTTACACATGGACATCACCAGATGGCCAACACCGAAACCAAATTGACTACATACTCTGCAGCCAAAGATGGAGAACCTCCATACAATCAGCAAAAACAAGACCTGGAGCAGACTGTGGATCAGATCACAACCTACTGATCGCAAAATTCAGGTTAAGACTAAAGAAAATAGGGAAAACAAGAAGACCAGACAGATATCACCTAGACAGCATCCCTAAAGAATACACGGTGGAGGTGATGAACAGATATAATGGGCTGGACGCAATAGACAGAGTGCCAGAAGAATTATGGACAGAGATAAAGGACATCATGCAGGAAGCAGCAAAGAAAACCATACCAAAAGAAAAGAAGCGTAAGAAAGCAAAATGGTTGTCTGATGAGGCTCTTAAAATAGCAGAGGAAAGAAGGAAGGCAAAAGTCAAAAGAGAAAGGAAAAAATACAACCTTCTGAACACAGAATTTCAAAGAAAAGCAAGGAGAGATAAGGAAAACTACCTAAAAGAACAGTGCAAAGAAATGGAGGAAAACAACAAAAGAGGCAGGACTAGAGATCTCTTCAGAAAAATCGGGGAAATAAAGGGAACATTTAAAGCAAAAATGACCATGATAAGGGACAAAGACGGAAAAGAGCTAGCTGATGCAGAAGAGATAAAGAAAAGATGGAAAGAGTACACAGAGGAACTCTACAAAAAGGACCTCAACACTCCTGATAACCACAATGATGAAAAAACTGAACTCGAGCCAGACATCCTGGAGAGCGAAGTTATAAAGGCCCTAAAGAGCACTGCAAACAACAAAGCTAGTGGATATGATGGTATCCCAGTCGAATTTTTCAAAGCGCTAAAAGATGATGGCGTCAAATTACTGCACTCAATATGCCAGCAAATCTGGAAAACAAAACAGTGGCCACAGGATTGGAAAAGATCAGTATACGTCCCAATCCCAAAAAAGGGCAACGCCAAAGAATGCTCAAATTACCGAACAATTGCACTCATCCCACACGCCAGCAAGGTGATGCTCAAGATAATACAGGACAGACTTCAGCAACATGTGGAGAGAGAACTACCAGAGGTGCAGGCCGGTTTCAGAAGAGGCAGGGGGACTAGAGACCACATTGCCAACATACGTTGGATCATGGAGAAAACAAAGGAATACCAGAAACAAGTTTACTTTTGTTTCATTGATTACACTAAGGCATTTGACTGTGTGGACCACAACAAGATGTGGCAAGTAATTAAAGAGATGGGAATACGAGAGCACATCATATGCCTCCTGAGAAATCTGTACATGAACCAAGAAGCAACAGTTAGGACAGAACATGGAATGACAGAGTGGTTTGGAATAGGAAAAGGAGTAAGACAAGGCTGCATTTTATCACCCTGCTTATTCAATCTATACACAGAGCACATAATGCGAAATGCAGGGATGGAGGAATCACAATATGGGATTAAAATTGCTGGGAGAAACATAAACAATCTGAGATATGCAGACGATACCACCCTAATGGCAGAAAGTGAGGAAGACCTAAAGAACCTCTTGATCGGTTTGAAGGAAGAGAGTGCAAAAGCTGGTTTGAGACTCAATATCAAGAAAACCAAGATAATGGCAACAGGCCCAATCAGTTCCTGGAAAATAGATGGGGAAGAAGTAG
Source organism: Bradypodion ventrale (assembly GCA_035047345.1). Lineage (NCBI taxonomy): Eukaryota > Metazoa > Chordata > Lepidosauria > Squamata > Chamaeleonidae > Bradypodion > Bradypodion ventrale. The sequence goes on along the minus strand of JAWDJE010000002.1, from coordinate 283,570,441 downwards.
AAGCAGTGACAGATTTTACTTTCCTGGGATCAAAGATCACGGCAGATGGGGATTGCAGCCATGAAATAAAAAGGAGACTGATTCTTGGGAGACAAGCCATGAGAAACCTGGGGAACATAGTGAAAAGCAGAGACATCACATTACAAACAAAAATTAGAATAGTCAAAGCAATGGTATTCCCAGTGGTAATGTACGGATGTGAGAGCTGGACAATTAGGAAAGCTGAACGCAGAAGAATAGATGCCTTTGAAATGTGGTGTTGGAGGAGAGTTTTGAGAGTACCCTGGACAGCGAGGAGAACAAATAGGTCAATCTTAGAAGAAATCAACCCTGACTGCTCATTGGAAGGTCAAATAGTAAAGACGAAGCTAAAATATTTTGGACATCAAATGAGAAGGGAGGATTCACTTGAGAAGGCCCTGATGTTGGGAAAGGTGGAGGGCAAAAGAAGAAGGGGGAGGCCAAAGATGAGATGGCTAGATGGTATTGTAGACACAATGGGCACAGAACTGGGAGTGCTGAGGGGGATGGTGGAGGACAGAGGTGCCTGGAGAACAATGGTCCATAGGGTCGCAAAGGGTCGGAACCGACTGTGCGACTGAACAACAACAACAGTTAAGGCTCACAGTAGCTGAATGCTGAACACTGCCTGATGTCGGACTGCTGCCTGAAGTCCATCTGCTACTGAACAACTGCTTGGAGCTGGACAACTGATCATCACTCATTACACTGTTTTGCTGTTTTTGCTATTAGACTGTTTGTCTTCTTACTATTTGCATTGGACTGTCCCCCCCCCCCCCCCATGTTTTCTATGGACTGGTTAGAAGAAAGGAATACTTCTGATTTGCTTTGAAACACCATTCTTCTGTTTTCTACTACAGTATTGTGTTTTGCTTGTAAGAGACTTTGCCTTTGAACCTTTGCTTTCAACATTTGCTTTGCCACTAGTAAACAACTCTTTTGCACACTACAGTATCTGTTTGATTGTTTGCTGTACTCTCAGCCTTTTTGCTGCCATGCCCTTGCTAACCCAAGGGCTACTCTTTTCAACCTAACAGACACTTTAAAGTGTAACACATTTTACTTGGCATAATGTTTTATGGACTGCAACCTTCTCTATCAGACACAAGCTGCAGTCCACAAAATGTGAGTTGTGCCAAATAAACACATCTTTCATTAAGTTGCCATAGGATTCTTTGTTTTTAAATGTCATCCATAGAATAGAGTGCTCAGTGGCAATGGTGAGAGACAGAAATTTTAAAATAGTTAGGTACCCTGATATGAAAGCAGCTTATCCTTAACTGTAACAGTTACTAGAAAATATGCCAGTCCTTTACCAACATGCTTGATGTTCATGAATAGCAAGGATATTAACTTAACTAATGATCCTTTAAATGGGTATGTAAAAATAATTTAAACTACTTGCAACATGGAAAAGAGGGAGGTATCATTTGTTATTGCCAGCTCACTGGCATGTGGAAATCAGGAAATCATTAGCCTTGGTAGAAACAGTTTAATGAAACAGAGAAGAGAATACATTAAATGATAGGTGATGCAGCCACTGTCATAAGGCAAAATGAAGAGCAAAAACTGACTTTCAAGTAAGATGAGCAAAGCCTCCAAGAATATGATCATACACCTACCCACACAACTGGATATATACTTAGCGTCCAAATGCAAATTAAGTTCCACAAGTTCATTCAGACTATCATGCACTTACCATTAATATATATTTGGCCAGAATTCTGTGTGTAACTCCCCATAGAAAATTGGCATTAACTGATAGAGTAGTGTGCTCCTGACTTGGGCACACCTAAAGGTAATAGGCACTCACCTTGCAATGTGATTGGTGCTTTGTTAGATCAAAGTAATTCATTGTGGTGAATTATACAGTTTAAACAGAAATGCACACACATGTGCATATAGCAATGGACTAAGGGAGAAGCAAAGAGTATAATTGTCTTATTTCAGAATATGGAGCATTGGAAGATGTCAGAGGCTGTGCTCAAAGAAGACATTTCCTAAAAATCAGGAAATCATTGGTTTCTAGAGAGCAGGAGGTAACTAAACAATGCAGACAAGGACTATGGGTAAATGGCAAAAGATTTACTTGCTGACTGGATAATGTCTGAGCATGTAATAATACCTATTACACGGCAGTGAGCACAGCAAAAGGGGCTCACTTTGCACTTCCATCACATCTTCAAGTAGCCATCCAGTGGAGCTCTTCAGAGTGATACACGGATAATTACCAGTTATCCTGGTGAATGAAGGTTTAGATCTTGCAGAGACCCACTGCGATGTCTTTGCTAAATATTTTGATGACAAAACTGCCTATTGCCACAGTGACCTTGACACTGTTTCTGTGGTAGGTCCAGATGAGCTTTCCAGTGCTTTGACTATCCCAGTTGTTTGGGATCAATTTCAGTTGAAGAGTCCTAGAGACAGGGAGGAAATGTTTGCAGCAATACATCTGACTACATATTCTCTTGATCCTTTGGTCATCATAGCTGTTTAGCTATGGTATGATGAATCCTTCTTTACACAGAGATTTCTTGTCTTGCTTTGAGCTTCTCACACATATGTAGTTCTCCACTGTAATAAACAGGATGCAAGAACAGAAAGGCTGATTTTTCTGATCCACCCTGGCTCTTATATTTTTACAATGCCTGCTCCCTTTCATGAGGTTGTGGTGTGATCACTCTCTTAAATCATTTTTGACAATTAACATCCAGTACTAAATACTCATCTTGGTGCGAAGGTCCCTGAGAGAGTTGTGGTAATGAGATTGCTGAGACATTTAGATGACACCAATTATCTAGACTACCCATAGTCACTGCCTTTGGACAAACTATACAAAAGCAAACCAAATCAGGGACATTTGTGAAATTCTGGAGAGACTACAAAGTGGAGCCTCCTGCTGTTCACTTCCTGGGGCAGAACAACTGTACAAGATAGTCTCTGTATCTCTGTATCTGATTTAAATCCCTGGAGGAAAAGAGGCTGAGATTTCTTGTCTTGCTTTGAGCTTCTCACAAATATGTAGTTCTCCACTGTAATAAACAGGATGCAAGAACAGAAAGGCTGTTTTTCATGATCCACCCTGGCTCTTATATTTTTACAAGTGTCTTATAAATATGTAAGAGTAATGTTTCTATGAGCAGATGCTTCCACAGTACTATTTCATGATATCTGATACAAAGACACCAGCAGAGAGGAAAGAGAAATATTACTTATGTTTTCACCCTTAAATAATAAGATAGCAAGAAAATAAAAATCGGGTAGAGAAGCAAAATGCATACCTGACACTTTGTCAGTTAGCCACAATTAGCAGCAGCAAATAGGATTTCAGCCATTATGACGCTTTTCAGATTCTTATTCAGAATGACTAGTTATGTAGAACAACTACTTTTTAGTCATTACGGGAGGGAGAACCCTGTTTCCCCTTTATTTTCTAAAATGTCACTAGCATTGGCTGGAATCTTTGCATAATTACATACAAAGGATTCATCTTAAAGGATTCACTCTTAAGGATTCATTCTTAAAGGACTAAACCTGATATATTATCCTGCCCAACTGGTTAGGCGAAGACTCAAGACCTAACAGTGTCAAGGGACTGTTGCCCCCTCCATTTCCTGGAACTGATTATTCTTCAGTATGACATCATTTGTTAGCATGATTGCCAATGGTGGTCCATAAAAGTTACATCTATTGATGTAACTTTTAGAGAAAGATCACCACAAGTCAAGAAACCAGCACAAGCATTTGAATGGTGTATAATAGAAAATCCCTACTTCAACTTCTTGACTTCAAAGTTAGACTGCTTGACTTCAAACAATTTGTCCCTCAAGCAATTTGTTAATGCTGATGAAATTACACTGGTTGAGTGTAGCTAACATGACTATGTCCATTGTAGAAGGAAGCATTTAAAACTCAAATTCTATACCTTCTCTTTTTAGCCTTGAGTACCCCAAATGTATTATAATAATAGTCACATAGCAATTTATACAATTGACTTGTGTCTACAGTAATCATGCCGTGGGTTTGATCTCATTTCTTATATGTGCAATAAAAGTGTGGAAAATATATTTCTTTGTCATATTTAAATACATTTCTCAAAATCTCTGATGTAAAAAAATATGTACTGCATATAGCTTAACATGCACTTAGGAGTGTTTCTGAATGTATTATTACTTAAAAGTTATTATCTAGCAATGTGGCTCCTATTGTATATCTTTTAATAGACAAATTAAAAACCCTTGAAATATGTTACTCAAAACCCATGTTTTTTACAAAATAAATCTTGCTTCCCATGTTACTGTGACACTGAAATATCTGCCGATACTGTTCCTGCATTGTACTGTGATACTGAATCATACTTCCTACCTACAAAGACAGCTTTTCATCCGATTTGATTTTCATTGCCTTAGGCAAACAAACTTAAGGGCCCACAAAGCTGTGCAAGGTGCAAATTGTTTCATTTGATTCTGGGAAAAATGAGGAAGTGTTTAAAGAGGCTGCCTTTTGGTTATTTAAGGCTTGTGAAGGTAATAAAATCATAGGAATTTTATCCCAAAATATTTTTTCAACCTCTTAGTTTAGCTAAAAACCTATCAACCATCTGTAAGGAAATGAAAAATGTAAAAATGTCATATCACAGTTCATTATTGGAGCAAAGATGTCCACAAAAGTTCCAAAAACTCTCTGTTGAATGTATTCACAATTAAAGAACACAAGCAGTTAATTCAAGTATAGTTCATTTGTGGTGGTGTGTGTGTGGATTTTACAATACAATAGAGATATATGGCATACTTTTGAATAAAAATGGATAATATTTTATTATGACATTTTCTTGGCCAAAACAGTAATTCTGGAACTAAAAATGGACTAATTCGTTGTCTACTTATTTACAAATTATTCATCAGATTTTGTGAAAACCTAGAGTTGCCATACATAACGGAAACCTGGGAATTTTCACTGTCCTGCCTGGTTGCATTAAAAACATTGATATTTCCCGCTTTTGAAACCAAGCTTGGTTTCAAAAAAGAATAATAATAATAATATTGTGCCTTTTTAAACCTTAGAGTGACAATTCTATTGAATTGCCAGCAGGTGGCATCTGTGAGCAGCAGATGCGGAAAGAGTTCCGGTCATCTTTTCCCCAGCTCCTGTCAACCTCACAATTTGAAAGCAAGAAACTGCAAGTAGACAAATAGGGACCATTGGGAGGGGGGGGGAAAGAGGTAAACAGTGTTCCATGCATTCTGGTGTCTAGTCATGTCTGTCACATGAACACAGCAAGTGAGGTGCCAACTCCAGGCATTTGGGAGGGTTTTTTCCTTCCCCCTCCTGTCAAATCTTTCTTTTTCTCCTGCTTTTCTTCCGGAGTTCGGGGGTGGAGGAGCCTCTTTCCCCAGCCAGCAGACTTTCTTTTCCACCTTTCCCCAGAGTAAAGCTGGGAGGAAGTGCCTTCCAGAAACATGAGTGTGGCTGTGAGTCTTTCGCCTGGTCGGAGGCAAAGAGTTGACAGGAGTGCTGGCTCTTTGGCTTTGAAACAGAGATGAGCACTGAACCCTAGAGTCAGATACAACTGGCTTTTGAGCAAGGGCCACTCCTGTCCCGTTTTTGTGAGAGGGAAATATGGCATCCCTATGAAAACCTTAGTTTTATTTCCAATACACTGTATATGAAGAAATTATTTAATGATGGCCATTCCTTTAAAACAAATCAAAATGATTGTTTACTCCATTTTTTTACTGGCCAAATTCAATAAATAAAGCTGTACAAAGCATTGAGAGGGTCTCTATATTTGTCCATTGAATCCAGCTGTTTCATATGGCTATTTTGTATGGCTGTAAGACATATAAGTCTGAGGTGGCTCATGTGGTTAAGATGCTGAACTTGCTGACTGGGAGGTTGGTGTTCAATTCCTGGGTACTGATGATGGAGTAAGCTCCAACTCTGTCCTAGCTCCTGCCAGCCTAGCAGTTTGAAAGCAAGACATTGCAAGTAGATAAACAGGGACCACTTCAGTGGGAAGGTAAACAGTGTTCCATACACTCCAGTGTTGAGGCATGCCTGCCACATGTCCATGGAAACATCTGCCGACACAGGCAGTGCTGGCTCTTTGGCTATAAACAGAGATGAGCACTGAACCCTAGAGTTGGATACGACTGGCTTTCAAGCAAGGGTGACTTTTAGCTTTAACTAAGACAATACTGTGTGATTTGCCACACAGTCCACCCAAAGGAGCAGACAGGCGACCATCTATATGGTGAAAACATGGGTTACTTTATTTCTACATAACATACATACAATATTAACATGACCTGCATCATAGTGGGTAAATGGTCACCTATTTATGGGTACACCTAGCCATGTCATCATAACTGGTTATTTTATTTATTTATTTATTTATTTATTTATTCAATTTATATCCCGCCCACTCAACACAAGGCCGACTCCGGGCGGCTAACAACATAAACATAACCCCAGGGCAACCCAAGGAGTTTACAAATGTAAATACAAAATTCACAAATACAATAATAAATACAACATTTCAAATATATAATCACAATCCTAAAAACAGTTAAAACAGTAAAAACAAATTAAGACTACCCACCCCCTAAAAAGCAGGGGCTGCAGGATCGAAAGGCACCATGGGGAAGAGTTCCTCTACACCAACGACCCCATGGTGGTTACCCTTCCACCTGCACCCCACACTTGACCCGCCAGCCAGGTTTTAAGATCCCTTCTGAAAGGCAGCAACTCCGTCCGAAGACGTAATTCTGTTGGCAGGAGGTTCCAGAGGGCCGGTGCAGACACGGAGAAGGCTCTCCTCCTTGTGCCAGAGAGGCGAGCCCCTCTGGCTGATGGAACAATTAGAGAGCCCCTCCGGTCCGCTCTGGTTGGACGGACAGACGTCCTCAGGGCGATGCGGTCTCTAAGGTAACCTGGCCCACTACCATATAGGGCTTTAAAGGTCAAAACCAGCACCTTGAATTGCACCCGGAGACATACTGGCAACCAGTGTAGCTCCCGGAGCAGTGGCAAAGCATGAGCATAACACCCACACCCCATCACCACCCGAGCAGCCGCATTCTGGACCAGCTGTAGCCTCCGAATGGTCGTCAAGGGCAGCCCCATGTAGAGCGCATTGCAACCATGTATGGAGAGATGACGTCTCCCTCTGTACTAATTCAATCATTACTTGCCATCAGGCTCACCATCCTGGTATTGCTCTTTGTTATTGAGGATCCATTCGCCAGGCAGTAGATGCCTCCAGCACCTCTGTATTTCTGGCCAACAAACAAACCCCCACTACCCATCAACAATAAAGCATAATTTTGATCACCATTTACCACACTATCACCCGCATTACAGTTTACATAAGTACCTCAGTCTCCCCCTCATAATTATGGAGAGGGGAAAAAACATCACCACACTGGTCAATTAGTGATGAAGAAAAAATTCCCTCTTGGCCCTGAAACGACCATCAATAGATTATACATAGGAAAAAGGGAGGGAGGGTGAGACTTTTTTGAGCGGGCAGTGAAGAAGAAGGAGAAGAAGAGAGGGTGAGGCGGGAAAGAGCTGCACTTTTATAGTGTGCTTGCCTCCTCCCCGTGATACCAGTGGCCTCTGGAATGGTCACCAACCTTGGGGTGGCAAAATGTGTGTACATTGAATGTCATGTGCCACTGCCATTTTGTCTGCTTGCTTTTGCTTTAGTATCTACATGAAACAGTATACTGATCATACCTACCTCTATTTCTGCAACACACCTGAATCTTGTACAGCCATGAATATTGAATTATGAGTAACAACCTTCCTGTGAATGGTTTTTCACAACCAGGCAGTAGATAAACTTCCTATTCTGTATAGGCATATCTGTCAAGTTTTGGATTTGGAAATAAGGGAAATTTCCTGGCAAATACGGGATACTTGACAGCTATGCTTATGCTGTGCTGCCCTCCAATGGTGGCAATAGGGCAATGCAGTCTAATTAATAAGGGGTGACAGCGGGAAAGAGGGTAAAATAAGGGATTTTCCTGGTCAATAAGGGATACTTGACAGCTATGTGTATAGATTTATGCTTCCTCTGAAGGATCAATAGCATTTTAACATTCTAGAATATCCTTTTTTCTTTGTTTCACTCAGGTTATTTTAATAAACTTCACAGGAATGTGGGTATATGATGAGGCTTGTGTGTTTATGTGATTGTGGGCTTTGAGAGATAAAACAAGGACACTAAGTAGCTCACACTCAAGTCATAGCTGTATGTTCTCTCCATTCTTGGGATGTTTTTCCCCAGTGTAGATGCAGACGTACAGTGTCATGGCACAGACCTCAGGGCAAAGAATATCAGAATATCTCCTAAAGCATGGTTTCTCATCCTTTTAAAGCCAGGGGCCGGGTCACACTCCCTCAGACAGCTTCGGGGGCCAGACGGCCATTTTGCCCTTCCTCCAACACATGTGGTGGAGGGGATGGGGGGCACATGAAATGGTGCCTCAGGCTGCATCTGGCCCACAGGTTGCAGGTTGAGAATCCCTGTCCTAAAGGATATATCTCCAATAAGGAGCTTCTCAGAAGAAAAGATATGGCAACCATAATTCAGTACTTAACATGGTTGAGTTATAGGCATTTTGATCAAAGCCAGGCTTTTTAAGTTCTATTCCTTGGTTGATCAATGTAGTCTATTCAATTTCTCTCACTGAGGTTTGGGTGTTTATAAAGATGGTAAAAGTAAATATAATTTCTCAACCATTCTTATGCTGAACAACACATTATTTATGGACAGACTAATCTGATTATTCATTGGCTATGTAAATCCTTATTTGACCTTCTGTCCCCATCCCCCCTTTGTTGGAAGATTCCTTTGTGGCCAATCCCATGCTCCAGTTGGTAGAGAAATAACTTGGTGGTAGAGTCCGTGCTTTGTCTATACAAGGACCTAGTCCCAAGCATTCCCAGTTAATAAAGGAATCAGGTAGCAGGTGAATGTGGGAAACCTTGAAACCTGGAGGTTCAATGGTAATAATATGGGCTAATTCTAGTCACTAGATGTACAAGTGGTTTCCCCTATTGAAGCAGCTGCTTATGTTTCTTACTAAATCACTTTAGTGACTCTTAAAGGAAACAGGAATATTATGGATAATTTTTCTTTAGCCAAGTTAATAATAGGAGATCAACACATTCCCCTGTCTGTATAGTGATAACATCTATTATTTACATTTAAAGGCCACTGCCTTTGGCTCTCCCCGTTGGGTGGAGAAGCTCCCCTGAGGATGGACGCTGAGCCAACCCACCACCAGCTGGCGTCCCAAGCTCCGCCTCCAGCCCAGGACTTTTAAAAGGCTGTTGAGGCATCTGAGCCTTTGCAACCACCTTTGGCTCTCACCATGGGGTGGGGAGGTTCCCGTGAGGATGGACACCAAGCCAACCCACCACCAGCTGGTGTCCGAAGCCCTACGTCCAGCCCAGGACTTTTAAAAGGATGTCGAGGTGGCTGAGCCTTTGCCACCACCTTTGGCTCTTCCCGCGGGGCGGGGAGGCTCCCGTGAAGATGGATGCCGAGCCAACCCACCACCAGATGGCATCCCAAGCCCCGCCTCCAGCCCAGTACTTTTAAAAGGCTGTCGAGGCGGCTGAGAATTTGCTACTGGCTTTCCCTGTGGGGCAGGGAGGCTCCCATGAGGATGGACGCCGAGCCAACCCACCACCAGCTGGTGTCCCAAGCCCTGCCTCCAGCCTGGGACTTTTAAAAGGCTGTCGAGGTGGCTGAGCCTTCGCCAACACCTTCAGCTCTCCCAGTGGGGTGGGAAGGCTCCCGTGAAGACAGACGCTAAGCCAACCCACCACCAGCTGGCATCCCAGGTGCTGCCACCACCAGGACTTTCAAGGCTGCTATTTTCCTTCTGCAAATTTCAGGGTCAGCCCTTTTGACTCTGCATGTGCTCTTAAGCAGAGCTGCTGCTGAGGAGAGCCAAACAAAGGAAGTGAGCACTGGTAAGTTTTGCAGTTGGAGTAGAGCTGCTTTAGAGGCCCACGCGCCTAATGGCGCACGAGATTGCAAACTAGTAACAAGGGAAGAATATAGTCTTACTAGGTAGAAAGGTAGTAAACGTGTACATTTTTGAGGCCCAGAATACTGCACTTGTTAAAATGGATTCTGAGGGAACAGCTGTAGTTACCTGCAATACTTGTGCCATGTTTGTGTTCTTGCCAAAGCATATGGAGAACTACACTTGCAGCAAGTGCAAGCTGGTTGCACTACTAGAAGAGAAGGTCCAGCAGCTAGAGGCCCGCATATCTAACCACCAACAAATTAAGTAGCTTGAGCTGTTCTTGGACAGAGCGGAGCAGACTATGCTGGACAAAGAAGAGACAGGGCACAGTTTTGAGGGAGAAGGCCCTTCACTAACTCAGGAGGGAGATGTTTGGAGGAATGTGACTCAAAGGAGGAGGAGAATAGGGGATCACTCTGAGAGTCTGAAATTACAGAATAAATTTGAGGCTCTTTCCCTCATCACACCTGATGAGGAACACAGAGAGGAACAACTGGTTCCACCTGATGATCTCTCCTTCATCACACTTGATGAGATCCAGGAAGATAAACAACAGGAACAAACTGAGTTTCTCACCCTTAATATGGTTGATGAGGTGCATGTAGATGAACAGATTGCAGGAGAGAGGCTCCTTGTACTAGGCGATTCAATAATTAGAAATACAGAGAAATGGATTTGTGATGCACATGATAACCGTATGGTGACTTGCCTGCCAGGTGCAAAAGTTGCAGACATCACAAGAAATCTAGATAGATTGTTAGAGAGAACTGGGAACGAGCCAGTTGTCATGGTACACGTTGGTACCAATGATGTTGGGAAGGCCAAGCGGTCTGTCCTGGAAGCCAAATTCAGGTTGTTAGGAAGAAGATTGAAGTCTCGGACTTCGAAGGTAGCATTTTCTGAAGTGCTGCCTGTCCCTCGCGCAGGACCTACCAGGCAGGCAGAGCTCAGAAGCCTCAATGCGTGGATGAGGCGGTGGTGTCGAGAGGAGGGTTTCAGATTTGTCAGGAACTGGAGAACATTTTGGGACAAGCCAAATCTGTTCCGGAGGGATGGGTTGCATTTGAACCATGATGGGACCAGATTGCTGGCACTCAACATCAAAAAGGCTGCAGAGCAGCTTTTAAACTGATAACTGGGGGAAAGCCGACAGGAGCTGGGCAGCATCCGGTTCGGGAAAGTGTGTACTTGAGTAGTGAGGAGGATGCAAAAATTATTGAGCAGAGCAAGGAGCTAGTCACCAGCACTCTAGAAGAAGGATGCAAGAGGCAGTCTAGCAATGCAACTGGACTCAAAAGACTGTATCAGGAAAGCATATATAAATGCTTGTATACAAATGCCAGAAGCCTCCGGAACAAAATAGGGGAGCTGGAATACTTAGCAGTAGATAAGAATATTGATATTATTGGTATCACTGAAACCTGGTGGATGGATGATAACCAATGGGATACAGTTATCCCAGGCTACAAACTGTACAGGAAGGATAGGAAGAGGCAAACGGGAGGTGGTGCAGCCTTGTATGTCAAAGAAGTGATAAAATCGTATGAATTGGAATATCTAGGTGATTTGGAGTCACCATTAGAAGCTCTGTGGGTAAGAGTACCAGGCCACAAGGATGGTCTAACAGTAGGCATATACTATCGGCCTCTGACCCAAACTCTTGAGGGAGACTGGCAGTTGGAGAATGTTGTAAAGGAGGCATCCAAGAAGGGAAGCCTGGTTATAATAGGGGACTTCAATTACCCTCACATAGACTGGGTGAACTGTTGTGCAGCACATGATAAAGAGATAAAGTTCCTAGATATGCTAAATGATAGTTCACTGGGACAGATGGTTGAAAACCCAACTAGAGGTACAAGAATCCTTGACTTGATCCTGAGTAATACTCAGGATCTGGTGCAAGATGTTAATGTGACTGATCCAATAGGGAACAGTGACCACAACTCAATTATGTTTAACTTGATCATAGACTGCAAGTCACTGATAAAATCTAACACAGAGACCTTAAATTTTCAAAAAGGAAATTTCCCAAAGATGAGGAAACTAGTAAAAAAGAAGCTGAAAGGGAAAATTGAGAAAGTCCAAACACTCCAAGAGGCATGGAGGCTGTTTACAAAAACAATAACAGAGGCCCAATTGGAATGCATACCCAAAAGGAAAAAGGGCACTGCCAGGTCCAAGAGGACTCCAATGTGGCTTACAGGAGCTGTTCGGGAAGTGATCAAGAGCAAGAAAAGCTCATTTAGAAGTTGGAAGGCTTGTCCGAATGAGGACAGCAGGCAGAAACATAAATTCTGGCAGAACAAATGCAAGGCAACAATCAGGAAAGCAAAGCAAGACTTTGAGGAGCGTATAGCTAAAAATATTCAGAGTAATAACAAAGACTTCTTTAAGTACATTAGAGGTAAGAACCCAACTAGGATGGCCATTGGACCATTAGATTACAATGGAAGGCAAGGGGTTATTAAAGAGGAAACAGAGATTGCAGAGAGACTCAATGAATTCTTTGCTTCAGTATTCACTGAAGAAGACAGAGACCACATGCCCAAAACAGAGCCTATCTTCGTAGGGAGGGAAACTGAAGAATTAAGCCAGATAGAAATAACCAGGTAGGAGGTCCTTGCATGTCTTGTTAAACTAAACACTAACAAATCACCAGGACCAGATGGCATCCATCCACGAGTTCTCAGGGAACTTAAAGATGAAATTGCTGATCTCCTAGCCAAAATATATAATCTTTCCCTCAAATCAGGCTTTGTGTCTGATGACTGGAAGGTAGCGAATGTAACACCAATTTTCAAAAAAGGATCCAGGGGTGATCCAGGAAATTACCGACCTGTCAGTTTGACATGTGTCCCAGGTAAAGTGATGGAAACCATCCTAAAAAATAGAATTAATAGGCACATAGAAGAGAAGGCACTGCTAAAGGAGAGCCAACATGGCTTTTACAAGGACAAATCATGCCTCACTAATCTGTTGGAATTTTTTGAGAGTGTCAACAAGCATGTGGATAAGGGGGATCCAGTTGACATTGTTTATCTGGACTTTCAGAAGGCTTTTGACAATGTCCCACACCAAAGGCTCTTGAATAAACTTACCAGTCATGGAATAAAGGGACAGGTCTTGTCCTGGATCAGCAACTGGCTAAGGGACAGGAAACAGAGGGTAGCACTAAATGGACACTTCTCCAAGTGGAGGGAAGTAAAGAGTGGGGTCCCCCAAGGTTCAGTACTGGGGCCCCTGCTTTTCAACCTCTTCATAAATGATCTAGAGGTAGGAGTAAAAAGCAAGGTAGCCAAATTTGCTGACGACACTAAATTATACAGGGTAGTGAAAACTGTGAGAGATTGTGAGGAGCTCCAGAGGGATCTCTTGACATTGGGGGAGTGGGCAAAACAGTGGCAAATGAGCTTCAACATTAGTAAGTGCAGAGTGATGCATGTTGGGGCAAAAAAAAAACCAATTACATTTATCAACTGATGGCGTCTGAACTCTCTGCGACAAACCAGGAAAGGGACCTTGGTGTCCTGGTGGACAACTCAATGAAGGTGTCAACCCAGTGTGCCTCAGCAGTGAAAAAAGCAAACTCAATGCTAGGGATCATTAGGAAGGGTATAGAAAATAAGTCAGCAAGTGTCATTTTGCCTCTTTATAAATCTATGGTGAGGCCCCATCTGGAATACTGTGTACAGTTCTGGTCTCCATACCTCCAGAAGGATATTATGGAGCTGGAAAAAGTGCAGAGGAGGGCAACCAGAATGATTAGGGGACTGGAACACCTTCCTTACCATCTGAGGCTGCAACAGTTGGGCCTCTTCACTCTTGAACGACGACGTCTAAGAGGTGACCTGATTGAAGTTTATAAAATCATGCACGGTGTGGACAAAGTAGATAAGGAAAAACTGTTTTCCCTATCACATAACACTAGAACTAGGGGACACTCCATGAAACTTTTGGGTACTAGTTCTCAAACAAATAAGAGAAAGTACTTTTTCACCCAGAGGATTACTGGTCTATGGAACTCCCTGCCAGAAGAAGTGGTGACAGCTGTCAGTCTTGACATCTTTAAGAAAGGATTAGACAAGTTCATGGAGGACAAGGGTATCAATGGCTATAATTATGGATACTTAAGGACAACCTTCGGGTTGGAGAGATAGGCAGGATATCTCTCAATGCCATTTCCAGGGAATCCTAAACAGGTGAAGGCATCTACTTGGGAATATCCTGAAGGAAATGGTGAGCCACTGTGTGAGACAGAATGCTGGACTGGATGGGCTGTGGCCTGTTCCAGCAAGGCTGTTCTTATGTTCTTATGTTCTTATGTCATCGGGAGATGGAGTGAATCATGGGTTATTCTGTTATTTTTCATTGTATTTTGTATCTACTGGATTTTGTATCTATTGTATTTTGCACCGTGTTTTCTATATTGTATTTTTTGCTTTTTGTGATATTGGAACTGTACTTGCATTGCATTGCATTGTATTTTCATGTTGGATATGCCGTTTTTATATACTGGTTGTTATTATTCTGACATATTATGCTGAGATATTGTATTATTATTGTGGAATTTATTGTAAACATATTGACTATTTATTTTCTGTATCCTTATATTGTTATTGTTCTTGTATTAACTTGCTGTAAGCCTCTGAGTTGGCCTGTGCCGAGTAGAGCAGGTATAAATCCAATAAACATAAACAACATAACATAACATAACCGTTGATTATATCATTGTTCTATTAAATTGCAGTTGTCCATATGTTTCAAATTCAATGCCTTGTATCTCATCAGAGTTGTGACCTAATTGGTGCAATTGACAGATCAATGAGTTAGATTTAATTAAGAATCATTTTCATTAATCAAAATTGATCATGTGGCCTGTTTGAGTCCATTCATTAGCAACAGTTATTCTGTTTCCATCTCTGCTGTTGCAGCCACTCATTGGTAAACATGAGGATTTTTACAGGATCAGATCACAAGGAAGAACTTCTTCAGATTCATCACACCACCCAGAAATGTTATCTTATTCACAACACCTCTTATGCAGCAGTATCTTTCAAATGCTGTTCAAATTCATGGAAACCAAGGATTGGAAGGATTTTTTTTCTCTCATTCTGGCCATTTCCCCTGTACACACAGACTATGCACGGAGCTGGGAAAATGGAATTAGTTTAAATTATTAGGAAGAAGAAGACTAAATCTTCCTTCATCCTTGATAACATACACTTTTGCTGGACTCAAGAGGCAACCGTATCATACCGTTTTGTAAATGGTCTGTGCTGGATGAGGTCGCACACACCCTGAAAGCACAGGCGTAGATGTTGGACATGCTCTGGGATTCATCCCTGAGCTTGCATGACCAGGTTTTGAGTGTATCCAGGAGTGCATTTACACTGTTAAAATTTTTGCACTAGCTGCACTTATTTTATTTATTTATTCCCAGAGATGTCAGATCTGGCCTTGTTGGCACATGCTTAGTTACATGCCAATTGGATTACTGTAACACACTGTAGAGACTGCATTGGTTTAGTGGTTAAAATGCAGAACTTGATGACTGGAAGGCCAGCAGGCCAGCAGTTTGAGACCCAAGTGCTGCTTCTGTCACCTGTCCCAGCTCCTGCCAATCTAGCAGTTTGAAAGCAAGAAATTGCAAGTTCTGTGTGCTCCAGTGTCTAGTTATGCCTGCCACATAACCATGGTAACACCTGCAGATGCAGATAGTGCTGGCTCTTTGGCTGTAAACAGAGATGAACACCACCCTCTAGAGCAGTGTTTCCCAATATGGGGCCCACACTCCACAGGGTGACTTCAATTCCCAGAAGGCTAAGTCAGTACATTGGCTGCTCAATGCTTTGGGAAATTGATGTAGGCTTTTGGGAATTAAAGTCCAAAAACCAAAGGTTGGGAAACATTGCTCTAGAGTCAGACACAACTGACTTTTAAGCAAGGGCAACCTTTACCTAACACACTATACAACAGATTGCCTTTGTAAAGAGCTCAGAAACTTCAGCAGGTCCAAAATGCTAGAGCCGGATTGATAACTGGGGGTGGGGGGAGTTACAGAGATCACATATCTCCCCTGTTACAGCAGCTCCATTGGCTGCCAATCTGTTTCCAGGCACAGTTCAAAGAGCTGGTTTTTATGTATAAATCCCAAAATGGCTTGGCTCCAAGTTATCTCAAAGATCACAAATCCCTTTATGAACCTGCCTAGATTTAAGACCCATAGGAGACAAGACTGGCCCTATCTTGATTGTGCTTTCACAAGCAGGCAAAAGCCACTTTCTTCAGGCAAGCTCCTTCAAAGTGACTGAATGTTTAAGGGGGTGAGTTAATGGGACTGCTTCATTTGCTGCTGCTGCTGCTGCTGCTGCTGTTGCTATGTTTACATCTTTTATCCAGTGGTGGGCATCAGCAGGTTCATACCAGCATGTGCGTATCAGTAGTAAAAATGGCTGGCCCAACCCACCTCCCCGTCCTCCTAGAAGAGGCTTCGGAAGTGGCTGGCTCCATTTCCCCCTTCATCAATGGCTTTTCCGGGGCTCTGTTTCACCCCAAAGCACATCCCCAGCCACTCCAGAGTGGTTGGGGAGACACTTCGGGCTGAAACAGAGCCCATGAAAAGCCTTGGAGCAAGGGGAAATGGCTTCGGAGGGGGCTCTTCGCTATAGAGCTGTAATAATAATAATAATAATAATAATAATAATAATAATAATAATAATAATAATAATAATAATAATAATAATAATAATAATAATAATAACAACAATAACAACAACAACAACAACAGCAACAATAACAATAACAACAACAACAACAACTTTTTATTTGTATCCCACTTCCCTCAGCCCGAAGGCGACTCGGAGCAGCAAACAACAGTAACAAAAACAATACAGTCCATACCAATATACAAAAATAAATAAATACACAATAGTATGCAAAAAGTCCAAGAAATACAGAAAAAGCAATAAATACAATTACAGTAAATATACAATGGCATATCAGGGTACACCAATCAACCTGACAGTGACACTAAATAACAAAAATTCCTCCATCCCAGAGTGGCTGGGAAGGCACTTTGGGGTGAAACAGAGCCCTGGAAAAGCCTTGGATGAGGGGGAAATGGCTTCAGAGGTTCGCTATAGAGTGATGAAAATAGAAGAGGCTTCTATTTTCATAGCTCTGTAGCGAAGAGCAGTCACATGGCCAACAGACCATGCCCACCCAGTCACATGGCCTTGTCTCCAACAATTCTCATTGGTCAGCCAGAAGCATAAAATCAAGGCTCACCTGGATTTCCTTAGTTGACCAATCATTGAGTTATTTTTAATAAAATTATTTTGAAGGATAGATGTTATTATATGATCTTAGGCAGGAAGTTATGTGTCATATTGCAGACTAGGCCACCACTGAAGTTCAGTCTTATTGATTGTTTTACTCACCAGTACACTGTATTGATTTTATGCTTCTGGCTGACCAATGAGAATTGTTGGAGACAAGGCCTTCTATTTATATACTGGATCGCTAGGAGTGGAAAAGTTTCTCATGGATTAATGGGCATGATTTATTTGTAATTATACAGTTGTTCATAACTCTTAGGTTTGAGTCCTATATTTTGCTTGTGGGAAATTTGTTTCAATGTCTGGGACTGCCTTGATCTTCATTATGACTTTTACCATTTCTCTCTCCTCATTCACTCCCTCCTCCCAGCTTCCATGTATTAGCTGCTAATTGCTTCTTCCCATTGTTTTGCTGTATAGATTGCTTAATTTTTAGCTATCATGTCTCATGGACAATGTGGCAATTTATAGCAGAAAAAGATCAGTGATTTTCACCTAATTATTCCTTTGAAACAATACTGCTTCCTCCTCCCATGGCTTTCTCTCCAAGGTTTACATCAATGTAAGAATGTGTACCCATTATCTTATTGTTACTAAATCCCTTTGAGACTTCAATGGGCAGCAGAGTTTAATTTTAATTATGTTGCATGTTGTTTTAAATCTGAATACAAGCAAGTCTCCTGTAAAGTGGACCAAATGCAAATCTGAACTATTCTGATTATTCATTAGTGGTTTGACTTCATAGGCACAAAGTTACAAGCAGCATGTCACCAAAAACTGAAACATTCTACTCAAACACACTATATTAAGAAAAACACCATTTGATAGAGAGGAACATGGAAAAGAGGCCATAGTTTGCTGCCTAACCACAATGAATGACTCTCCAATCATGTGCTTTGCATTTGGCATGTTGCAGTACTCCTTGGTCGTTGTCTCTCTGAGGTGTAATAAAGATATATTGATATAATTATAAAATCAAGTTGTTTTACAGAATACAGTATGCGATTCATACAGAATATGGATTTACTGTTTGCTGTGTTTCTGATGCAAAGCAGATGTAATGCAAAATTAAGATTTTGAGTTCATAGTTAAAGGTGGTGGAATCTTTGTTCTTCCTCCTTTCCTTACAGGCTGGGAGATAGTCAAGCCACTGGTGCTTTCCTCTTGTTTGATTCAGGGAGGGAATCTAAACAGTTTAGCCTTGTACCTCCCAGGAATCAGCTTATCTTGGGAGGCAAGAACAGTCCTTCTTCCCACCCTGTGAGTTCAATATGAGACTAGCTGGTCACCTTGCAGCAGAAAAGGGGTTTTTCCCCCATCACCAAATTGGACTTAAGGTGGTGGGAGACTTTTTGGCTAGCCCATACTAGTTGTTCACGAGAATTGGGAAAATTTGGGTAGAGCATATTCAAATAGGTCACACTGTTAGGTGATGCAGCTTTGGGACTTGCCTGTGAAGGTGCGAAATCCTCTGACTCTGGGCTTAGGAATCCACACTATGTTGGGCCCTATTGCAGGGAGAGACCTAAAATTTAAAACTTTTACCAGTTTAAAAGTTAATACATTTGTGACCCTAGTTAACTCAAATATCCTGTGCTTATGTCTTATTCCTGGCTTTGGAAAGGTGAAACAAAAAATGTTTAGGTAACAGGTGAGCATGTTGAGGGAACATAAGTACCCAACATGTTGGGGACAAAATGCTAATTACCTTGTGAATTGCCTAGAGAGTGTACTAAGTGCTATGGGGTGGTATATAAATGTGATTGCTTTGCTTTGCTTTGATATTCCAGAAGAGAGAGAGAAAAAATCCTGTCCCTTTCTAAAAAAAAGAAAAGTGTAACCATTTAAATTATAATACCGCCAACCATAAAGGTTGATCATGCAAAATAAATGTAAAGGTAAAGATCTCCCTTGCTCAAAAGCCAGTCGTATCAGACTCTAGGGTTCAGTGCTCATCTCCTTTTACAGCCAAACAGCCAGCACTGTCTGCATCTGCAGACATTTCCGTGGACACATGGCAGGCATGCCTCGACACCGGAGTGCAAGGAAAACTGTTTATCTTCCTACCATAGTGGTACCTATTTCTCTACTTGCAATTTCTTGCTTTCAAACTGCTATGTTGGCAGGAGCTAGGACAGAGATGGGATCTCACTCCATCATGCAGTACTTGGGAATCAAACTCTGACCTTCCAGTTGTCAAGTTCAGTGCCTTAACCACTTGAGCCACTATAGTCCCTGCAAAATGAAAGCCACATACATTCTTTCTGAAATGTGAGAAGTTAGAACTCCCTCTGCAGGAGCATTCTTCCCTGCACATTTCATCCAATCCTGCCAACAAACTTGAAGAACATGTTGGCAGTTCTTTAGAAATAAAAAAATGATCAAAGCTGAAAAGCATGCCACACAAGCTAGGCACATTATGAGGACTCACAAAATTTATCATTTTGTGAAAAGTTCTTGATTCTCACCATGCTGAAACTCGCAGCCAAGAATCCCCCCCCTCCCCAACCAATCTCCTAAGTTTTCCAGCTTCATGTGAAAATGAGATTCCAGTTTCATTTGCTCTTACATTTCATGTTGTTTTTAACTCAGCATTCTGCACAGGACAGATGCCATTCAGCACCTGAATGGTCACAATCCTGTATAATTTGGCATTGCTTTTGCATTTTCCAAGCGAATTGTGTGTAAAAAATATGCCTTTGTCTGCAGGAGTACTAACAGTCCCATATAGCTTTTTTTTCCAGAAAAGGAAACAAAAGTCAACAAAATGAGTTAGAAATCCCAAAAGAATAATAATAATAATAATAATAATAATAATAATAATAATAATAATAATAATAATAATAATAATAATAATTATTATTATTATTATTATTATTATTATTATTATTATTATTATTATTATTATTATTATTATTATTATTATTATTATTATTATTATTTTGGAGGAAAGACATTCTGTCTCACCCAGAGTAACCTCTCTGTGAAGGAAAAAAGAATCATAATTTTCTCCCCACCATTTTCCTCTAAGAATTATGGGCAGTGTGAGTGATATCGCTAGTTCAAACCCTGCACTTATTTGGGCTAATAAGCCTTGAAATAACATTTGGTCCTAACGACAGGGAGATATATTGCTGATTGGCAATAATGAACAATGGTAAGAGATTTCTAGATTGAACAGAGCTGCCTTTGAATTCAGCCATGCTTTATTTAACTCTTTTCTATTTCGCTAGATACATGTCTTTTAAAAGTCTGAAACTGAAAGCATTAGTTCTCTGTTTTCGGCAGCAACCTTTCCACTTCAGAAATAGTGATCAGAAACCACTGTGATCATGATTCCCATAGAAAGAATAAAGATTTATGTGCCTCCTTTAGCTTAATGACATTGTCTCTGGTTTTTAAATAATCACCAAAGGAGATGGCTAAGTTACTTAAAAGGTCCCATGTCTCTTGTTTTATCTTCCATTCCTTATCTGGGATAAAGAAAAGCTACAGTACTGTGCAAATGTCTTAAGCCACCACCAGTTGGTTTTGGAGAAAATTTAATGAGTGATTGGAGGGCAGGGACATAACTCAGACACCCAAACTTTAAACTTCACCAAACTTGGAGAGGTTTGAGAGGAGAGTCAGAAGAAGACTCTACAGTTTTGGTATGTCTAGGTGGCTAAGGGGCTACATTATGCCCCAACAAAATCACTCTTTGAATTTTCTCCTAAGACTTTTGCACATTATTGTACATTTTCCTAGAGTCAATTCTATGGTTGTTGCCTTGGACTGAATGCCTCTGTTCAATAGCAAGCTGTTGAAACAAAATCAGCCTTCATAAAAGTAGTCATACCAAAATATCATCACTTCTCACATCACTTCACACACACACACACACAGAGCCAACTTGTCATCTAAGACCTGACTCCACTTAATCCTGCTTAGTTCATGCAGTCTGATGGTATCACAAGAAAGAATGGTATTGCTTCAGGCAAACTTTGTTAAGCCACAGTGTCTGGAAAAATATTCCAGCATTCTCTCTCTGGCTATAAAAGCTTGAACTACAGAGGAGGGATTGCTTTCCTCTCCTCTGCTGCATTACAGATAGGCAGCTGGGAGAATGGTGGTAGATGGAATCAACAGTTTAGCTGATGGAGCATTTTAGTGACATAATTCACATGAGGGTGTGAATTAGGTATACACTATTTCCAGCATAGCAACTGTTAACAAGACAAATAAATCCGCAAACCAGTTGAGATGGATTTATTTACTTTATTCTAATAGGGATTTGTTGACAAATTAGGATAAGTATCTGATGCCTGCAGATTCAACTGTACTGGAACCTACAGTTTGAGACTGCAGGGATTACTACCTACATCTGATTTGGGATGAGCTTAGCCTCATTTTATTTGTCCAGGGTTTTTCAATGGCCTTCTTATATTGCTTCCTGTTTCTTACTACTTTTAACTTTTCTACCATTTTATATAGTTTACTAGTATTGATGGTTATGTTACATTTAATAGCTATGTTAAATGGTAAATTATTAAATGGAAAAGAGGAGGTAATTTGAATACCCCCCCCCCTCTTAAATAAAATGATAATGATAATTTCAAGGGCAGGGATTGTACAGGCATTGGAGAGATAGGTCCTTAAGAAGAAGTAGAGAACAAGAGAGAAAAAAGCTCCCCCTTAGTTGGGCGTGGGCAAAGTGAAGTCCAGAGGCCAAATGCAGCCTCAACACTGTTTTCCTCCAATTTCTGGTGCTTAGATTCTCATGAACACTTCCAGTCCTATCCACATCCCCTTCCTTGGTCATATCTGCGCTTCGTGGGAAATCCCGGTGTAAGAAAATTGACCCAAGTCTATAAGACTTGCCTACCCCTTTCTGTAAAGCTTCCAAATTCTTAGACTGATGTTATAAGGCCATGATGGTGAACCTTTTTGAGACAAAGTGTCCTACCAGAAGGGTGGGGTGAAATCTGTGCTGGGGGGGGGGAGGGAGGAAGTGCTCTGATTGGGCTTCTGGGCAGAGGGGCAAGGCAAACTCTGTGCTCAGGGGAGGACACACGTGCCCACAGAGACTGCTGTGAGTGCTCCTTCTGCCACCACTATTATAAGGCAAATATGGGTTTGAGAATCATTTGTTTGCTTGCATCACAGAATAATTTTTCCTTCAAGTATTGTTTATATTGGACCCACTCTGGAGTCAATGCTAACAAGATATGAAGATCCAAAAGCAATATTACAGATAAATAAAACCCAAAGCTAAGTGATCATAGTGGCAAGCAACAACAACAACAACAACAAAAAGAGGGGGGAATACCCTGTCATCGAATGATATTCATAAAAATGTCAAAAGTGAGGTGATTGATGTGATTGATTATCAGGAGACATCATAAATACTGCTTTTAAACTTTTGTGTGCCAATTAATTCGAAAACACATGTGTACTTTTATTTTTGTAGCTAACTTTTATTTTTTGGTAAACAACCATAATTGTGGGACTTGTTCATTTATTTCATTGTATGCTAAAATATTATCTAATAAAAGTTAACCTTCTTTGCAGCAGGACATGAGGTGTATTCGCACACCCCCCCCAACACACACACTTTATCTTTTTTGCCATTTACCAAGAATAGCATTCCTTTTTATTGACTGACCTCCTTAGTCTTCTAGGACTTCTTAGTGATTAGTATTGTCCAAGAAATACACTGTGTTGATTCATGCTCCATATTCTGGTGTATGTTGTCCAAGACAACATACTCCATATTCCATATTCTCCATATTCTGGTGTATGTTGTCCTTATTCTGGTGTATGTTGTCCTCCATATTCTGGTGTATGTTGTCCTTTCCTCAAGAGTTAAGTTGTGTTAGAGGAGTTATAGTCAATGTCAATTGTTATTCATTTAACATTTATTGTTATCTTGTAATCACACCAATCTGTCTGTGACAACAAAGTTAACTGCAATGCTAGAGGTCAGTATGGAAAAAAGTGATCTATACCTATAAAAAGTGGCCTTCACCAATGGATTCGTTCAAAGGCTCCCGCACCTGGCCAACCATCCCTGACCTAGCCGTCTGCACTCACTGTAACCCCTGCCTTCCCAATGCCATGGGGTTCCGGTGGTCACCAGTGGGACAGCAGCCCCACGAATGTGACCAAAAAAATAAAAAAAATGATTCCCAGAATCCTCTATGCTATGCAACCCCTCAGCCAATCAGGCTGAGGGATGCGAGAGCAGAGGAGGCTGAGAAAGTGTGATGCACCGACTTTAAAAAACCGCCACGGAAAAAAACCCAACTACAAAAAGGTAAGTGAGGAGAGGAAGAGGGAATGAGGGGGCAGCCCAGGACCCACACTGTCCACCTGCCCCATTACCTTGCCCCCTCAACAGTCCTCTCCCCCACCCCACTTATCTTTTTAAGGTAGGTGTTTTCCCAAAAAAACATGGCCTTCTCCGCTGGAACGCACACCGGTCTCATCCGATCCTGCCAGCGTCGAGTCCTCAATGCCGGCAGGATCAGAGAAGAGACCGGTGCGCATCCCAGCGGAGAAGGCCATGCTGGGGAAAACACAGCAGCCTAAAAAATTTAAGGGGGAGGGCAGGTCCCATTTGCCTGGGAAGGCAGGGACGAAGGACCCGGCCACTGCCACCCATGGGTGATGGGGAACCCCACCACTAAGCTTCCCAAAGCCTGGCTTTGCAGTCCAGGCTAAGGGAAAATCTCCCCCCCCCCCCCGGCCGGACCCACTTTAAAAAAAACAGAAAGCAAAGACAGCAAACAGAACCCTGTTTGCTGTATTTGCTTCTAGGGAAAATCCTCCCCCCCCCCCGCTGCCACCCCTGCCACAAGGATTCCCATGGTCTGGCTGCCAAAGGCCACAGGAACCCCCTCCCCCACCGCCACTGCATCAGCAGCCAAATTTACCGCATCCTGGCCAGCAAGGCAAGGCCACGGTAAACCCTCCCAACACAACCCCCCCACCCCCCCCCCACACACACACAACGACAACAACAACAACAAAAACAAAAATTTTCAAACTTACCTAAACGGAGCCACCCTCACACACGTCCATCCTACACGACTGCCTCTTCCATCTGAATGTTAGTGAATGTTTTCCACCAGAGGGAGCTACTATTAGTTAGAGATACTGTTCATTGAACCCTATCTCTAACTAAAAATAACATCCTCTGGTGGACTACATTCTCTAACTATCACTCTTTCTCTCTGTCTCTCTCTCTCTCTCAGACACACACACACACACACACACATACACACACAGAGTGCTTTTCTATTTCTCTCTCACACACACACACACACAAACACAGACAAACACACACAGACACACCACACAGACACACACACACACAGACACACAGACACACACACACACACACAGCACTACTGTCTTAATTTTTTTTAAATGTGTGTGTTGGTAGTTGAAGAGCTATTTTACGTAGGGGTGGTGGTTGTACAGAACCAAAACCACCCCAAACCACCAACACACACATTAAAAATGCTTGGCAAGGCTGAGCAAACTATGCTAGTAGTCTATAAAATCATAGTAACAGAATAAAAGAAACCTTAAGTTTATTTGTGTAATGTTATTTTTTTTTAAAAAAAACAGTAATAGAATTCTAAGGTTTCTGTACGTAGAAATGTTGCCTGTGATCTGTGTTGACCAAAGAACTTGTAGAATTTAATAATACCTCACTTCTGCAGTGTAAGAAAAATGAAAATTTATGTTGAAGCATATAAGAAACCCAACATTTCCTTGACTGAAGTGCTTAAGGAAGAGGAAAAACTAATTTTATTGTGCTATTGTCGTACACATTGTTTATATCAGAATGCAATAGTTTGGATAAGGGTTCATTGACATTTGAAATTTTTTATGCATGCTCAAAGTATGCTACACCTCATGTATATGTTTTGTAATGTATGCATTTACAATTACAACATTGTTCAGCACAAAAAATACCTCTGTGTAAATGGGAAACTCAACCATCCACACTGCATACATCAGCTTGGCTGTGAGCAGAGTATGCTGCTCCAGTATAGAGTGCATCCACACACACACACAAAAAGTTGACATTGCTTTTAATGAAGCCATGTGTACAGTGACAAGATGCCGCAAACCTATACCAGTTGAGAAAATATACCCTCTTGTTTGTATTGCTTTGCTTAAAATGAGAGGACGAGTAGCAGCAGACTTCGAGAGAATTAAGCAAGAGAATGGTCCTCAGCATCCTCTGAATGGATATGAGCCTCACATCTGCCAGGTAAGATCCAAGAAGAATTTTATGGCAAGAACAAACATTCTTGAGGATATGCAAGAACAAAACCAAATTAGAAGCCGGAGGAAGGAGCTCACTGGACAAGGAATGACATGAAAGGAGGATTTGCTGAAGAACTCAGCCTCCCCTGCATCACATGGAGGAACCTGAATAGGCAGAGGATTGGGGTGCTTAAAGTAAGACCAACATGCTCAAATGTCAGAGAACAACACACTGTGTGACTGTGGAGAGATATAGAATCCAGCTCATTCAGGGATTTGCAGATTACTGCCCAGAACATGAAATGGTGAGGATTTATATTTGGCCAATGACAAAGCCAAGAAAGTGGCTTCATATTGGCAGCCCAGGGTTTGATTGGGACACAAAAGAAGACTGTTTTCTACATGCATTTTCCCATTACTAAAATCACATTCATGTAGGTTTCCCAACACTGTACACACTATTAGCAATTCACATTCTTTAAATGTGTGCATTGGTCTATACGTGGTTTATACCTTCAAAATACATCATTGGCATTGCAAAAGGATGCATTTCTGAGAGAAGATGTACTTCATCTCATCTTTGTTTCAAGTAGTGTGAAGCTAAAACTTCAGAATCTGGATATCAAACCATGGTTAAAACATACCTGTCAACCTTCCCGGATTGGCCGGGATTTCCAAATTTTCGGCACCGATTTTGCGCCATTTCCCGCCCACAGCTGCCGAAACCCCAGAATTGGCAGCGGGGGGGAAAGAGGTACTGCACATCCCTTCTGCACAGATCGCCTTCTACGCATGCGTAGAAGGCTTTTACGCTTGCGTAGAACCCTTCTATGCTTGTGTAGAACCCTTTTATGCATGCGTAGAAGGCGATCTGCGCAGAAGGGGATCGTAGAAGCCTTCTACACATGCGTAGAAGGCAATCTGTGCAGAACCATTTTGCACAGGTCACATAGAAGGCAACCTGTGCAGAACTGTTCTGTGCAGGTCCTGTATTTTCCGGAGCCGTGGTTGACAGGTATGGGTTAAAATGCTGATGATGCCACAAGTATGTAAGGGCAGGGCAGGTACAGAAGCATGCTCTCTTTGCAGTTGCTTTAGAATTAGATGTTAGCTGGGTTCCATGATACACAATATACAATAAATGATACATCTAAGCGCATTGTGTCATTTTCATCATCGTCTTGATAGTCGTACTATTTCCCTTGATCTATATGAGGTGTTTAGGCTGTGTGATACTTGCTGGAATCAACCAGAAGCAGTATTAGAACTGAATAAGTCATGGGTGATCATCTCTATGGTTTAAGGAGAAGAGATACTTCTCGGAAGATGCTTAAGAATTGTACATTGAAAGATGGAGAGGAGTGCTGAGTGCCACCTTTAGATTTCCAAAACCTATTTGTCTGAGGATTCACTTGAGAAAGCCTTGATGCTAGGAAAGGTGGAGGGCAAACGAAGAAGGGGGTGGCCAAAAACGAGATGGCTAGATGGTATTGTAGATGCAATGGGCACAGAGCTGGGTAGGTTGAGGTGGTGGGGGACAGAGATGCGTAGCGGGCAATGGTCCATGGGGTCGCAAAGAGTTGGAATCAACTGTGCAACCGAACAACAACAAAATTTGACTGAGATATCCTTATATTTTGGTGGTTTTTCCTGTGCACAAAAAAGAGAAGCAAAGTTTGTGACAAATCTAACAAGATTAACAATATAGGAATTGTACACTTCAGTGCTGGATTCTTTCAGTGATGTGGCATTTAGTAAACACAGTATTTAACCTTCCAAACTGGTGCTTCCCTTGAACTACTAGAATATGAATTTAGAAGAAGCCAAAATAGAGTGGAGTAGGTTATAAAGACCTGGATTGCTGTGGGTTCACCATACCGGCTCTAAATGAGTAACACTCTCTTTTCTGTTCACATGTTGCAGTGGGGGGAAAACACTTTACTGGGAGCTGAAGGAACAACTCAAAAGTTTTCCTGAATTTATGGAACAACCTTTGCGCCATCCCACACCATTACTTACAGATGAAAGCTACAAATAGTAGATGATAGCTCTGTCCCATCGATGGTGTTAAAATTCCCTCCCTATCTGCATAACTTATTTTGTCATTGATTATCCTTTTGGAAAAGATAGTTGAAATATAAAGCTGATCACTTTTACCTTTGATTGTTTTTTATTCTCCCATACACAGTGGAAACACAATTAAGCTCTATAACAAACCAGTTTCAGATATTCTGAATATTTAGCACTAATGTTGTGTATTAAGGCACAATTGCAAGTTGCGCGCACCTTGCAAAGAGAAAATGGCGGTTTCCCACCATCCAAATTAGGAGCTAAAGTTGGCGTGAAACCTCCCTCTCTAAGTGCACTCATTATGCTAATCAGAGTTCTGTGATTGGTTACAGTTTTGGATCCTGTTCCTCATTGGTTAATACTTGTATATCGTGTTATGATTGGTTTGTTATGATTGTCCAATGGGTCGCTACTTTGTATCAAGGAGCCACTGCCGGGAAGACACTATATAAGCCCCACAGGTAAACAAGGGTGGGGCTGGACCAGATCTATACTACCCATTCCGTACAGGTAGCCAGTAACGTGCTAAGCCTGGGTCTCCTCTAAACGCTACCACTTCTAGTGTAGCCTAGACTTTGCCTCTTTGATGGCAGATTCCAGAGGGACTGATTTCATGGGATTCGTGTAGCCATTTTATATCTGGAGCACCTTGTAAGTGTAACCTGAAAGACTGTTAAATAAACTCCTGTTGTTGTTCTTTTCATCGTTGTCTGGACTATTGCTTATAAGGGCCAGATGCAACAACTAGTCAGTTGAATTTCAATTTTTTTAAAGAAAACAAACAAACTATCCTTTCTATTACCCACTTTTTGTATTTGCAATAGTTGCCTCACAGCTATGTGTAATGAAAATTGATGCTGCTAAAGGAACTCCCCGCTTGCTTGCTTACTTACTTAACAAAGGCTCATCAATAAATATGTAACTTTCAACCACATTTTCAAATTGGAAATAATCTTCTATAGTTCTCAGGAATTATAAGCTGTATTGGCAGGAGATCAATAAGGAGGGAATCATTTTAAAATATGAAAATAGCTCTGGTGGAGGGGAAATGGATGGGTTTATTTTTTAAAAAATCATTATTTATTACTATAGCTCTCCATGATGAACTAAAATCCAACAGAGAGGTGAAAAACAGTTCTCGTAACAAATTGATTAGTCTGAGAACAACCGCTACTGTAATTAAGAGAGGTCAGGTGAACTATCCCTATAAATAATTCATCTGGGAACTGCTTGAAGACTGTCAGCTCAGGTGCACTCTGTACAAAGTGTCCGGTGGGGGAAGGCTATTCCTGTATAAATCAATTAAGGTATATTATTTTGACACCTAAGTGTCAGTGTTTACTAAATGTGGATAGACAAGTCCCTCCCTGCAGCCTGCATTTGCAAATAACTTTACTCATTAATGTTTAATTAAGACAGAGGAAATCTGTCCTTGATATTTTGCTGCAATTAGTGCTCTCTATACCCTGCTGACTTCCCATGATAAATTACTTCTCAAATGGAAAGTGAAGTGATTAAATAAGGATGGAGATTGCCTGTCCCATGCACGCTGCCCAATGCACACTTTAAGTAAACGTAAAAATATTAGTGTCCACAGTCAAGCTTTCCTGGGAGAGAGAAAGGAAAAGGCGAGGAAACAACCGTTGAGCAATATATTGCCACTGTTCTCTCTTCCAAGATGCCATCTCCTTGAAATTTATGCCGTGCCATCAATATACATGATGTGCTTGTAAATTTGGACAACCACAAACAAACAAAAAATTTGTTTCCTGCTTTGGGGCCAAACCTTGCCCCAGGAACCCCAATTTTCAATCAAACTGATTTCAAGATAGGAGCACAAATTAAGAAAAGAAATGAGCCTTTGCTTTCTGCAAGAGGCAAGCAGAGATGTAATAAGAAATCTCATTGTGACATTTGAAATGTCTGATTGTTTCCTCAAAGTCTCCTCTAGGCTCAGGGACATTTATAGCAAATGTGTATACCTGCTTCCTATGTCTGGCTGTACAGGAAAATAAGCAAGTGACAGGTATGTGATCCTACCATTACAGCCAAAGTCCCATTTAAAATAAGCACTAAATTTCTCTAGATTTCTAGTTCCTCTCTCCCCACCAGTGATGCACTGCAGCAGGTTCTGTCAGGTTCTGCAGAACCTGTAGTAGAAATTCCCCAAGGCCACGCCCACTTGGTTGGCCATGCCCACCTCCATAGCACATAATGCAGGATGTTTGGCCATGCCCACAGATTTGGTCCCACCCATAGATTTGGCCAGTTCACAGAGTAGGTAGTTGTTATGTATGTTAACTGTGTTTTCTGACAGGAGCAGAATGTATCTTTTCTCATGTATCTATTCTTATGCAAATAAGTGGATCGAAAAATGTGCACACTCTGTTAGCCAATGGGCTTGTTGCATTATTGTTACTGTTACTGTTTATTGTGTATATAAGTCTGAGTTTTGCCCCATCCAAACTGTGTTCAAACCCCACTAATAAAGAGCTGAATTTCACTATTTCATTTGTCTGCTTCTTCATTCCTTGAACACTAAAGTAGTAAAAAAAATTGCAGTACATCACTGCTCCCCAACCCCCAAAATAGGACCGGATTGATTGAGTCTGTGACATATATTGGGTGAACTAGAAGGCAGCTGCACATAGATTTGTATACGTGATTTGTATGGGAATAGGCTGTGGAGAAATTCTATCATGACCTCCTTCATCTGATATGCAATGGACAACCACCACCCCACCCAATAAACATGTTATATTTTAATGGTCATCCACAGAAACCATTTTTTGCCTACAAGTCCCATGAGTCTACTTGCTTCAACACACACCCGTCTCTGTCAGCGCAAGTTAGAAAACAGAACATGCTTCCAGACATTAAAGATAAGCCAGTGGAAAGCCCTACTGGGTCAAGAGCAATTCATTGGAGCTTTTGTTGGCCCAACAAGAGGGATAAGCAGGTATGGAGAAGAATTAAGAGGCCAGCAGTGGTGCAGAGTATTGGCACTAGTGGAGACAGAAATCTGGAGAGACAAACCTGTGTTAGGAAACACATAAGGAGTGGGAGAGCAGTGGGCAGGGCAAAATGTGCTAGCAGTGTGTCCTCCGCCCCCTGTGCCCTTTCTTCCACCACTATGTAAGGCAAGGTAGGAAAAGTATAGCCCTTCAGATTTTATTAGGCTACAACTCTCTCCAGTCATAGTCAGTTTGACTAGTGGTGAAGGACAATGGGAGTGCCAGTGCAACATCTGTATAGCCTAGGAGGAAAAAGCTAGTAAACATTTGCACCCTGCATGTAGTCTGTCCCATGGTTGATGCCACAGCAAATGTCATCCCTTGTGGCTATAGCAGATGCCTAGGGCATGGCTTCAGTCTACAAAATTCTTGAACACCAGTATGACATTCCAGGCCAATTTGCAATGTAGATGATGTAACAGCTTACATGCTGCATATATTAAATGTTTCTTATCTAGCTGAAGTAATGTCAGTTGTGAGGATGTGTTTTCCTAGCATTTATGGACTAGGCTATAGAATATATTTTGTAAAAAACAGTTCAAAGGATTATATGCTAAATTTTAATAGAAATAGAAGGCATACTGTTTATGAAGATGCCTTTATTTTTTGAGCCTGTCTGGAATTTTAACATTTAGAATCAGTATTATTTGCTGAGAATTTAAAATGACTCCCAAACTTGCAGCAAATTCTATCATGGATTTGGCATATCAAAGAATATTAGAGGCATTCATTGCATTTTTGGTCAAACTAAAGTTTTCCTAATGGACCAGATGACACTGCTGTTATCAAGGACTGGCTTCTTCAGTGACAAGGCCTCAGCACCCTGTGACACCCAATAGCTACTTCTCAGCTGCTGATTTACCTGTCATAGTCACCCCATCCCCTACCTCTTTTGCAGGTCAAGCCCACCCTGTTATTAGTCAGAGTGTTACAGCTGCCTCAAGCATCAGTTTCTGGGTGTCACAAAAAGGAAGCAAATTGAGGGTAGTTTGATTTGTTGCTGCTATAGATGTAATTTTTCCATTAGGGTTATGGAGATATCTCTGATGTTGTTATTGTCGTTGTCGCTGTCACCGTCATCATTGGTGGTGCTGGTGGTGCCAGAAGAAGTCTGTCTAGTCTTGGGCAGAATAAATACCGGGAGCTTTAAGTATATTTTGATGTTCTACCTAAGGCAGCAAATGTTTGGAGACAGTCCTGCTTGTTGGCATTGCTTATTGTACTTTTATTCAGCAGGATCCCATCCCAGAATGCCATCAGAGGAAATGTACTGATAAGGACTACATACTCCTACCAATGCTCATTTCTCATTCATTTGAGTGGGAAGTTAGGTGAGTGCTACCAACACATCCTGGTCAATTTTCCACAGCAAGCATCCCTTGTGGATCCTTCAGTTGGATTTTAGTGTCATCCTTGCTTGCCCTTCTGCATGAGGAAAACTATAATAGTCAGTGGCAGCAACATGATGCACCCATGTCCCTGTTTGCTGTAGGTGAAAAAAAAGAGGAGTTTGAGGTGTCTTCTCTTTTCTCAGATGGGAGAATTTCTGTGGAAGACGGAATTAATTACAAGCACTGATTCATTGGCCTGGGAAGCCCTTCACCTGCACTGTCAGCTCCATCAATGTCTCTATTATTCAACATATATGTTTCTTGCTTCTTTAAGTGTAGCCCCAAAGTGAGAAGGTCAGGTGGTTAATGGAAAAGAACAAATGTGCAAGCCACATCATTTCTACCTGCCATGATTCCTTAACCCTTCACCAATCTATCATGGACCTCTACGTTTCATTTTGTTCTCAACATTTCTAAGGCAATCTGTGTTTGGTATGTCACTTTCATGGCTCCATAGCTATGGGGTCTCCTTTCTTTGCTCCTTCTTGAGGTCCTAATCCCCACCCGATTCAATATCATCAGAGATCTTTACATTCAAATAGATGGAACAAGTCTTTGGAGTATACAAAGAACAGGGAGGTTTATTTTAACTTGAGTTAGATTTATTTCCCTGTTGTTACCTGACTATTTGATTTCTCTGTTCCCTCCATGTTTATCCTTCAAATTGAGAACATTTCTTTGCTTATCTAAGCATGGAGTCAGGGCTGTTTCCAAAGCTACTTGGATATTATTTTCTTTCACCAAGGTGTTTATTTTGCTAATGATAAAGTGGCAAAAGAAAGAAACATGCTAAACCCCCTTGTATCAGACCAGGGCACAGAATACACAGTGTCCTACTTGAGCATCAGTAATAGGGATCAACATTGCAAACATCATATTTTGTTTTCCTGATTACACCCTGCAAAATTGTAGATAGCAACGATCTCAATGTGAATCTTTTATATGCAACTGAAAGAAGGTAAGCACAATTCCATTTTCAAATCTGCAAATCTATCAGGAGGCTAACAGTGGAAAATAAATAAATAAACAATACATAGAAAGCACGTGAAGAAACTGCACACAGAAATACTGCCCCTTTGGGGGTGATCTTTGAATTTTTCAGTTATCTGTGAAGTCCATAAGTATCCCAAAAAAATCTGATTGTGATTATCATAGGAAACAGGGTCATAATTGACTATGTTTATGGTTTGTTTTCCTTATTTCTTTTTAAAGAAAATCTATAGCAATGTGTTAGGAATGACCTTCATCAAAGAGTTTTGTTGTTGATTTTTAATAGATGCATTGAATCAATATTTTCTGAACATTGAAACTGATGTGTTTGGGAATGCATATTTCTACAAGTTTGTGATGTCTTTCCACAAAATTATATACACACATAGGTACCTAATATGCACATGGGGACATCTGCAGAAATGGACTTAATAGAGCTAAACATAGTAACATGAACAGTATCTACATAGGTATATAGCTCACAATCTGGAGTGAGTGAGGCCAGGTTAGTCGGATTGCAGCTATACTGCAATCAGGTCAATCTGCCCCAACTCATCCCTAACCAGCTCCATTTGAGATTCTGTCAGGGATCAAATGAAATTGACCCTCTTTATTGTATCCCATCCCCAGTGTTTATACATACTGGAGAGGGATCAAATATACTGGGGTGAGGGCATGTAATGCTGCTTTTACCCCAGGGCCTGCAACTTAGCAGCAGGATCAGGGATAAAAGCCAAACAGCACTTTGTTGTCCTTTGTCAGGTGCAAAGCACTGTCGACTCCCCTCCCATGATTGGACTTCAGTCATTGTGGGATGGGCCACTTTTTGCATGCCATCAGATGTGAAGCACTCTTCCTTCCCCAATCTCTCCCCATCCCATCCCATATTCCCTTTTTGCATGACCAGGTTATCCTGCTATGGTAATAGAATAGACCATACTGCCAGTGACTCAACACCGAGTGTCAGGTGGTAGTTAGCTAACCTGACTACCCTGAGGACTAACAGCCTTGAATGCAGAAGTCCACAGGGAAGGGTGATGATCTCCAAGAGGATTAAATCCCTCTTGAATCCATCTTGATGGAGGACAGCAGGTTCATCAGTACTAGTCTGAGGCTGAGGCGGACTTTGCGTGCCAAAAGGGCCCAGGACCAGAAAGTGACTCATGGAACTGGATCAGTGGTATGGGTGTTATGTTGCGATGCAGAAGGATGGAACGCCTCTGCATTGTATTCTCAGGACAGTCTTCTTTGCTGGTCGCCATGATGATTGCCTATTTTTGGATTCAGATGCAGCACAATAAGAAGAAGAAGGGTCATCTTCCCTCCTTCCCATGATTAGATTCTGATAATTAGTTGGGGGGACAGGCCTCTTTGCATCAGATGAGGGAAAGGCATCTCCTAAGCTGCAAATGAGCTGCTATGGCTGATGGTGCTGCTGAAGCCCTTTTGGAAGAGCAAAATGAAGTTTTGATATGAGGTTGTCATCAAGTAGCATTTTGCTTCTCCAACCAACCTCAGGCAGCTGTCTGAAAGCTGCAATCCAGGCCCACTGGTTAGCTATACTAGACTCCTGAAAAATATTGTCCTATTAATCATGACTTACAATTTCTATGAACTTGTGTGATGAATATATATTTCATGCAGACTTTAATGTCCATCTCTCAAAAGAATAGATGTTTATCCATTCTAATTTCTGTGGTAGCAACCTCTTTTTTCAAGTCACTGCTATCATGAGTAGGATGGAAATGTTCTATTACCATGAAGTTCTTGCTGAAACAAGTGGCATCTCCATGTAAGCTTGAACCATTTAAGAATTTGAAGGCAGCAATGATGCATGGTTAGGAAAGTGTGATCTTTATTTTGCCAAGTTCCATTTGCTCTTACCTTTTCTGAGTCTCTCCAACATGGTAAATACAGTTTAGTAATTCCAGTTTTTGAAATTCACCTTAGACTTTTAGGGTAATAATAAGCGTATCTCATCAAGTCAATTCTGACTGATTGTAACACTTTCCTGATTTTTTAGGCAGAGAATACTCAGAAGTAATTTACTACTCATTTCTTCTGGAGGCTTTCCAGCACTGTGCAGCTGCCCATGGCTACAAAGGCTGGTTCTTTTCTTAGGAGGCACAGTGAGGAATCAAACTTTCAACCTCTGGCTCTGCAGTCTGATAGCTAAATCAGGGGTGCCTAAACTACGGCCTGTGGGCCAGATATGGCCCCCAATGCCCTTGCCACTCCTGGAGTGATGAGGGTGTCACAGGCTGGATGAATTGGCATCGGGGCTGTAGTGACCAGCCCGCAGCCTGAAAAGTTTGGGCACCTCTGAGCTAAATGATTGGACTCTCCAGGCAGAGTTACATATCTGGCTGCAGATACAGAGGTTACAAGTTCATATGTCTACTGTGTATTCTGGAAGAAACAACCTTCTCCATTTTTAACTTTTAAATATCACCATGATCATCATCAGTCCTTTTGCCAGAACTGGAATTAAAACAGGATAATAAAATGAAAAGTATGTTGAGAAAAGCAAATGCAGTATTGCTAAAACATAGAAGAAACATTTTGTCATTGTTAAATTTCAATTTAATTACATTAATATTAAAGCATTACTAAATTAAAAACAATTGTGAAACCAACACTTTATAAAAAGAAAGTAAAGCATTAAAAGTAGAAGAGAATAAGTCTTTTGAAAGCTCTTTCCTCAAATCAGCAAGTACACAGGGCATGTAGAAAGAGCCTTTTCAAAGATCGTGGTGTTTTTGAACCACAATACCATGGGCAACAGCCACCTTGTGCTGGCTAATCTTTCTCCCACTGGGTCAGGCAAAAGGAACTACAGAATGAATTCACCAAAAGGAGACTTCATTTTGGCAGTTTTACGTCTGGCCTAGACACGGAAGAAGAAGAAGAAGCAAGTTCACATAGAAAGGAAAAGGAAATCTTTAAAAAGAGAGAAGACTTATAACAGGGGTGCTCAAACTATAACTCGTGGGCCAGAACCGGCCCCCAATGCCAATTCACCCAGCCCATGAAGACCTGGCTGGATCAGGCCCATGGGCCATAGTGACCGGTCCCCTGAACCATATGACTGGCCCACATCGCAAAAAGTTTGGGCACCCCAAATTATAATGTAGCAAACTCGTAACTGTGACTACTGAAAAATCAAATAAGAATTTCATGAATGAGGTTTTTGTGGTTTAATCTAAGAGCCCTAATCAATACTTCCATTTAGTAACATGCTGTGTCATTATCTTAATTCAAAGCATTCTGTATTTATGTTTGGGGATAACAGCAGAAAAACAATATGAAAATTCTAGCAGGAATGCTTTGAGGAACAAATGTCCAGAACTATTAAAATATTTGCAGCCATAAATGAGTTGAGCTGGGATTCTCAAACTTTTCAAGTCGGGGGTCAGGTCATGCATCCCCAAACAATTGAGGGGCCTAGACTGGTTGTCCCTTCACTATTTACGGCTGTCGTAAACGTGTTTATGACAGCTATAAACGAGTCCATGGATGATTCAGCAGCGGCAGATTTTTTGGGCGAGGGTGCGGGCCGGATTATTTGGAGTCATGGGCTGTAAATTGAGAACTGCTGGAGTTGAGAATAAGTAAGTTTGATCCAGGAAGGCCGTTTCAAAAAGGGATGCTGGGACATGTAGTTTCATTTCAGTTTCAAAGAAACTGAAAGGGAAAATTGAGAGAGTCCAAACACTCCAAGAGGCATGGAGGTTGTTTACAAAAACAATAACAGAGGCCCAATTGGAATGCATACCCAAAAGGAAAAAGGGCACTGCCAGGTCCAAGAGGACTCCGATGTGGCTTACAGGAGCTGTTCGGGAAGTGATCAAGAGCAAGAAAAGCTCATTTAGAAGATGTAAGGCTTGTCCAAATGAGGACAGCAGGCAGAAACATAAATTCTGGCAGAACAAATGCAAGGCAACAATCAGGAAAGCAAAGCAAGACTTTGAGGAGCGTATAGCTAAAAATACTCAGAGAAATAACAAAGACTTCTTTAAGTACATTAGAAGTAAGAACCCAACTAGGAAGGCCATTGGACCATTAGATGACAATGGAAGGCAAGGGGTTATTAAAGAGGAAACAGAGATTGCAGGGAGACTCAATGAATTCTTTGCTTCAGTATTCACTGAAGAAGACAGAGACCACATGCCCAAAACAGAGCCTATCTTCGTAGGGAGGGAAACCGAAGAATTAAGCAAGATAGAAATAACCAGGGAGGAGGTCCTTGCATGTCTTGTTAAGCTAAACACTAACAAATCACCAGGACCAGATGGCATCCATCCACGAGTTCTCAGGGAACTTAAAGACGAAATTGCTGATCTCCTAGCCAAAATATATAATATTTCCCTCAAATCAGGCTTTGTGCCTGATGACTGGAAGGTAGCAAATGTAACACCAATTTTCAAAAAAGGATCCAGGGGTGATCCAGGAAATTACCAACCTGTCAGTTTGACATGTGTCCCAGGTAAAGTGATGGAAACCATCCTAAAAGATAGAATTAATATGTACATAGAAAAGAAGGCGCTGCTAAAGGAGAGCCAACATGGCTTTTACAAGGGCAAATCATGACTCACTAATCTGTTGGAATTTTTTGAGAGTGTCAACAAGCATGTGGATAAGGGGGATCCAGTTGACATTGTTTATCTGGACTTTCAGAAGGCTTTTGACAAGGTCCCACACCAAAGGCTCTTGAATAAACTTACCAGTCATGGAATAAAGGGACAGGTCTTGTCCTGGATCAGCAACTGGCTAAGGGACAGGAAACAGAGGGTAGCACTAAATGGACACTTCTCCAAGTGGAGGGAAGTAAAGAGTGGGGTCCCCCAAGGTTCAGTACTGGGACCCCTGCTTTTCAACCTCTTTATAAATGATCTAGAGGTAGGAGTAAAAAGCAAGGTAGCCAAATTTGCTGACGACACTAAATTATACAGGGTAGTGAAAACTGTGAGAGATTGTGAAGAGCTCCAGAGGGATCTCTTCACACTGGGGGAGTGGGCAAAACAGTGGCAAATGAGCTTCAACATTAGTAAGTGCAGAGTGATGCATGTTGGGGCAAAAAACCCCAATTACATTTATAAACTGATGGGGTCTGAACTCTCTGCGACAAACCAGGAAAGGGACCTTGGTGTCCTGGTGGACAGCTCAATGAAGATGTCAACCCAGTGCGCCTCAGCAGTGAAAAAAGCAAACTCAATGTTAGGGATCATTAGGAAGGGTATAGAAAATAAGTCAGCAAGTGTCATTTTGCCTCTTTATAAATCTATGGTGAGGCCCCATCTGGAATATTTTGTACAGTTCTGGTCGCCATACCTCCAGAAGGATATTATGGAGTTGGAGAAAGTACAGAGGAGGGCAACCAGAATGATTAGGGGACTGGAACACCTTCCTTACCATCTGAGGCTGCAACGGTTGGGCCTTTTCACTCTTGAATGACAGCATCTAAGAGGTGACCTGATTGAAGTTTATAAAATCATGCACGGTGTGGACAAAGTAGATAAGGAAAAACGGTTTTCCCTATCGCACAACACTAGAACTAGGGGACACTCGATGAAACTTTTGGGTACTAGTTCTCAAACAAATAAGAGAAAGTACTTTTTCACCCAGAGGATTACTGGTCTATGGAACTCCCTGCCAGAAGAAGTGGTGACAGCTGTCAGTCTTGACAGCTTTAAGAAAGGATTAGACAAGTTCATGGAGGACAAGTGTATCAATGGCTATAATTATGGCTACCTAAGGACAACCTCCGGGTTGGAGAGATAGGCAGGATATCTCTCAATGCCATTTCCAGGGAATCCTAAGCAGGTGAAGGCATCTCCTTGGGAATTCCCTGACGGAAATGGTGAACCACTGTGTGAGACAGAATGCTGGACTGGATGGGCTGTGGCCTGTTCCAGCAAGGCTGTTCTTATGTTCTTATTTATTTACAGACTGATGGCTTGCAAGAACTTGCCTCTGTTCCTTTTGTCTGCTCAAGGTATGTTTCAAGGGACACGCCTGGGCCTTGATTTAACTGTGTAAGCATTTCTCAACAACTCACTTGTCTTCAAGCCTTTCTGAGCTTTCAATTGGAGCATCTGCAGCTGCTTGATTCCATTTTGGGCTCACATGTGCATACCTAAGTACTAAGCTGACCAGAGGTGTAATGAATCCTTGCTGAATTCCTATTCTTCTTTGTTTAGGCTACCTTGGCACAATGAGACAGCTTCATAAGGAATTTTCAAACTCAAAAGTTTATTTTTATCCATCATAAGAAAAAAGTAAGTATGTTCCCCTCCTCACAATTTCTACAGTTTAAACAGTCTTAACTAACATTTTCCCCCTTGTAATTCTAAATATGTATTCATGCACTCATACACAGAGCAAGCATGGAAGAAGGGGTGGATTGAGCAAAAAGATGCAAACAACGCATCTGGTGTTTTAAAATTTGAAAGATGTAATGAGTCAGTAGCTACAATAATTTTGTGTACTTTTTATACTTTGAGTTGTATGCATACAATTCTCTTTGTGTGTGTGTGTGTGTGTGTGTGTGTGTGTGCGCCATCAAGTCAATTCTGACTTTCAGAGTTTTCTAGTAGAAACTATTCAAAGTGGTTTACAATTCCCATATTCTGGAGACATCCTTATATTCTGCAGCTTTTCAAACACCACACAAGCTGGTTCTTCTGGGATGTTCAGTAAGGAATTTTCCCAACCTCTGACTCTGTAACCAGATTGCCTAACTCACTGATCTGTCTAGACAGCTATAAAATTTATAAAACCATGGTATCATACATTAAAGGTATCTGAAGAAACCCGTGTGGCCTTAAAGTCCAATCCATAGTTATTTCTGGAATCTAAGTTAAAGTATATCAGACATGTAGGTGCCTGTCTTTCTGATGAATGTCTCTAGTGTTGCAGCACTCACCACTTGCCAAAGTAATTGGTTCCATTTCCCCACTGTTCTAACAGTCAGGAAGTTTTTCCTGATAGTTCAAATCTAGCTTCCTGTAACTTCAGCCCATTATTATATGCCTGGCACTCTGGAATAGTTGAGAACAAATCCTGCCAACCTCTACAATACAGCCTTTTGAGTATTTAAAGAATGCCAACACAGTTTTCCTCTCTCACTGCTAAGCATGTCCAGTTCTTTCAGTATTTCCTCACAGGGCTTGGTTTCCAGTCCCCAATCATTTTTGTTGCCCTCCTGCAAACGTTTTCCAGAGTGTCAGCATCCTTCTTAGAGTGTATGTCAGATAGAGGGGACTTAGTGCTTCATGAGAGTTGGAGACCATACTTGTGTTAATGCAGACTGAAACAACATTTGTCTTTTTTGCAGCTACATTTCACTGTTGGCTAACATTCAACTTGCAATCTACAATTCCAAGATTCTTCTCCCACGTAGTACTGCTGAACAAGTTATCCTCCATTTTGTAACTCTGCCTTTGGTTCCTTTTTCTTAACTGTTGAACTTTGCACTTATCATTCTGTTGTTTGCAGCCCTGTGTTTAAGCCTATCAAGATCTTTCTGGATTTTGTTTCTGTCAACCAGGATATATGCTATCAGTGATGAGCTGGCCCATTGGGCTACCGGGGCTCATCCTGGGGTGCCCCACAAGCCTATAGTACCATGGCACCCACCTTGGGTGCCAATCCAAATCAAAGATGCCAAAAAATATTTCAACCCAAGGGGCACCATTGGCCAGTCAGGTGTTCCTTTGCTCCTTCTCTTGTGGCCACCGGCAAATGCCTTTCTCTTGAGCCTCGGGCAGCTCTGTGCAGGGGCAGCTGCAGAGGGCAGAGTGCCGGGCCAGGCCCTTCCAGGGGTGGTGGCAGCCAGAACTGAGCCGAGCTGCAATGCCCAGAATGATTGAGCGAACAAACGGGGCTCCATGTTCCTCTGCCCACCTTCCTCTTCCTGTGCCGCCAAAGATAAGATTTTCAAAAGCAGTTCCAAAAGCCACCATGGCTTAGAGGTTGCAATTTTGCCTTGTAAGCAGGAGGTCAGAGTTCGATTCCCCAGGAAGGATAGTGGGAACATGTATAACATATAATTTCTGATATAATTGTTGGAAACCTGGTATAAGAGGATTTTAAATGCTATAGGAGAGCCAGATCCAGGACTGACCATCAAGCCCTGGCCTGAACCCCACTTGTTTTACCTCTTACCAGGACAAGAAGGAGCCATTGTAGTTGATGACATTTAAATTCCCCCATCACTACTAAGAGCCCTTTGCTTATCCCATTGTCATACCCCCCATTATTTGTATATATTCAAATACGTACAAATAGTTTGGAATATCAGGTATGAATTGTAGTGGGTGAACTATGAATTGGATTGAAACAAACCTTTTGTGATTTGTAAGAAAAATAATTGGGACCAAATCAAAGGAAATGGTATTCACAAAGCTCTACTTCCTATATCTAATTAACTTTCTTCAAAGACATATCATCTGCAAGTGTTGTTAATGTCCAATATTTAAACAAAAGAAGGAAACACAATATTTATGAATGTTTGTGCAGCAATGTTGCCTTTCCTTCTTACCTTGCTTTTCTCCTTCTTTTCTTTCTTCTTCTCTTTAGAAAATAAAACAATAAAACTTTCTTTGCATGCAAACAGCAATGAATAAATATGTTGTATTTTGGACTTTAATACAAAGTAGTTTTGATAATCCTATTATGCAGTACCTTTGATCTGCAATGGCCCTGTCAGGTGCTACTTATAATAACAATTCATAGACCTTCAAATTTATCGGCTATCAAGTGAGATTTACTGATGGAGAATTCTTATCAAGGTTCCTGCTGTTCCCTCTGACAGATTCACCACACCTGGTTGCACATGGTTAGGCTTGAATTCCCTTACATCCAGTATATCTTTTTTTAAAAAAGTCTATTATTAGGTCAATAAGATCTCTGCAGAATAACCTTTTAATTGCAAAGAAATAAAAGCATAGCTAAAACATGCTTGAAAATCTTTCATCTCTTTTTCTTCAGAAGGAAAAGTAAACGTAGACATTATTACCTTCCTACCTGCCTTCCTTACTGTAGTAAACAACTACATGGGATTCTGACGAGTCGAATGAAGACAAGAGATTTGTGGGAGCCTAGCTGGGTACTTCAGAATCTTCTCTCCACTCCTCTCCCTCCTTCTATCTCTTTCTCCCAGCAGCACTCTTTATTAAAGGTTTCGCACAAGCATTCAGCGTATGGGACCATTCAACAATTACGTGATCCTTGAAGGGGGGAGGGGGTCTTCCATCTGAATTATGGAAATATTATGTGGGGGTCAGAGGGGTCAGGTCAAAGATTATGTAATCCATTTGGAGCTGTTGTGCATTAGGCATCAATAGTGAAAAGCTCTAAAAATTAGAGTTTCGATACAAAAGCTCTGGATTACGTAATTTTAAAGGGGGAGGGGTTGAAGCTAAAATTATGGTCAGATTACATAGGGGGGTCAATTTCCCCCCAAAAATGGATCACATAATTGTTGAAAGGCCCCCATGGTACACAATGACATGATCCATCATCCTTCACCACACTCACACTATGCTGCACTAGGCCTACTCAAATAGACATTTACACAATTGATGATAGATGAATGCAGCCTATTTCTGAATCCTTACACAATAGCAAGAAGGAAATGTTCCTAGATCATTTTTCAGGATGGTCCAGGATGGTCTAAGAACAGGACATTTTCACCATCATAGGGAATGAACAACTTACTTCCCTATTGGTCAAAGCCACTCACAACATTTTATAAATATATGTAAAAATCATTTGTTGATATTGCTTCTATGACTTGAATAACATGAGCAAGTAGCATACAGTTTCTGAAGCAGTATATTTGGAACTCAATAACTTGCAATGGGTTGCCTCCATATGAGGACTATTTGCAGTTCATTCTTATTGAAACATACAGACTTAAAGCTATTTAAGACATTGATTGCTGGAGGAAGTTTAAGGAATATATTCTGTGTATGGTTCAAATCAGACATACAGTAATACCTCATACAAAGTCCACTTCATGCAACATTGGATTCATACAACATCGCCTAATTCCTTGAAAAAAGTTGCCTCATACAAAGTCGTGTGACGTTGTATGAGGCATTGGAGCTTTCCCAGGTTGCATTGTACCTGGGCAGTATAAAAGGCAGGCCACATGTGTGCATTGCTCTTGTGGGATTTGCATGAGGCAAAGAGTGTTTAGGAGTGGTTTTGAGCACGACTTTGGATTTTCTTGAATTTTTTCGTCAGAATTTTAAGAAGCATTCCTGGGATTTTTGCAGCATTCTTCAGGTTCTTGGACAATCAGGGTAGTTTGACAAGTTTTTGTAATGTTTTTAGCCTTTAGACAATGATTTCTTAAAGTTCTGTCAGTTTCCTGTCTGTTTCCTTGACTTTGCCCTGAAGTCTGTGCTGTTACAGTACAATGTATCTCTATGGAAATGACGTTATACGAGGCATCACGGCAAGGATTTGGATGTTGTATGAGGCATTGCGGCTAGGATTTTGCATGCCTCATACAAAGTCCAAATCTGTATAAAGTCCAAACTTGTGGAACCAAGTTTGGACATTGTATGACGTATCACTGTACTTAATACCAGCTTCTCATCTTCATTTCAGCTGAAATTATGCCTAATTTCTGGTATGTGGTTGTGATGTGCAACATTGGTTTTCAGACTGCACATTGAGTGGTACTATTTACTCATAGTTCAACCATAGGTCATGGGACAATGGAGTTTAGTACACACTACACTCAAAGAGTTAGTAAGATTTGTAATATGAATTTATTGTAGGGTGCTAAGGATGACTTGGAACAAGAGGGTGAACAAATGTAAAGTACTAAAACAGATGAATACTATTGTGATCATACGATAAAAATGAAAGTACAAATTCCTACAACTGATTACTCAAAGCAAAATAAATGGGGAAAGAAGTGCAGGAAGAAGAAGATGGTCTTGGCTGAACAACCTGTGAATCTTGTTTCCATGCAGCAGAACACAAGAGCAAGAGCAATTACACTTATATACCGCCCCATAGTGCTTAGTGCACTCTCTGGGCAGTTCTCAGGTTAATTCGCATTTTGCTCCAAACATGCTGTGTACTAATTTTACCAACCTCAGAAACATGGAAGGCTGAGTCAAACTTGATCTCTGACCAGGATTGAACTCACAACATTCTGGCTGCAGTACGGCAGTTTAACCACTGCTGAGGAGGAGGAGGAGGAGAAAAAGAATAAGAAAAAGAGGAGTTGGAGGAGGTTTATTTATTTATTTATTCATTTTTCAGATTTATATGGCAGCCTTTTTCACCTAGGCAACTTAGGGAGGCTCACAACATTGATTAAAAGTGTCCCTCATACTAATTAAAACCAAATACTAAAACTTTTAAAACATCCATAAAACATCCCCGGTCCCTATAAAAGGGGGGCACTGGGGCAGGGGAAAAAAATCCCCGGGCAAGGTTAAATAAGCCAGCAGGGCTGGGTTATGGTACTAGATGCAGCCCACACCTGCTGGCAAAAACACCTTTTTAAGGTCCAGTTGCTGGTGGCATACTCACATTACAACTGAACAAACTTAGAGAAACATAGCAACAATCATGAAGAACTTTGCAGAAGGGACGCGCGGCAAAGCAACATGGCCGCTGTGCACTTTGCCGCCCCCGCCCCCTAGAGCCGGGCACTTCAGCCTGCGAGGGGGCGGTGCAGAGCTACCGTTTAAAAGGGGAGCCTCCGCACGCCCTCGCCGGCTTTAAAAAAAAAATCGGCTGGGCCAAGGGCACGTTTGCTCCCTTCCCCAGCCGGCTTTTTTGCTCAAGTGCCGCCGGAGTCTTCCTTCTGTGGTGCTTTTGCTGCAA
The DNA here is from genome assembly GCA_035047345.1 of Bradypodion ventrale. Lineage (NCBI taxonomy): Eukaryota > Metazoa > Chordata > Lepidosauria > Squamata > Chamaeleonidae > Bradypodion > Bradypodion ventrale. The sequence continues at coordinate 283,525,451 of JAWDJE010000002.1, read as the reverse complement.
GCCATTGGGCCTCACTACTGTGAGCCCCGAGCATGGCTTTTGTCGGCTCACTGGAGCCTTTTCTTCTGCGGCGCTTTGCCGCAAGTCATCGGGCCTCACTACTGTGAGCCCCGAGCGTGGCCACTGGAATCGCCCTTGATCGGGTGCCGCGCGGCAGGACCTAGCGGCCCCTTTTTAGGGCCTTGGGGGTAAGGGCCTTGTGCGGGCCACCTTTCCTCTTGTTAGCATGGTGCCAAAGAAGAAGGCCTGCCCCAGCAGGCCCTCTGGTGCACACCGTGCTAGGTCGTCCAGGTCAGTGCCGGCCTCTGCTGGACTTCCAGCAGGGAGCAGGGCCCAGAATAGGCCCAGGCTGTCTCCACATGATGCCGGATCTCCCCTGAGCCTCGGGCCTCGGGTGAGGCCAGGACTACCAACTCCCATTGGAGCTACCAGGCCAAGCAGGGCCCATCCTGAGCCTGGTCAGGCACCACTGCCAACCGGCCCTCCAGGGACATTCCCTGGCCCTTCTGGAGGAGCTGGGTATCAGGCTTTCCACAAGGCCTTGCCTTTCGATGCTAGGGCCCTCGTGGCCCATATTGCAGCCTTAGAACGCGCTGCAGGCCTGGAGCCAGCTGCCAACACGTGCCAGCCAGCCAGGTAGGCGGCGTCCCAGGAGCTCAACTAGGCTGATACAGACTGGCCTCAGTTGTCCGCACTTCTTAATCTGAGGGTGGAACAGCTTGAGGTCGCACGGCCTCCAGTCTTATCTCAACCAGGTGGGGCTGCTTCAAACAACCAGCCCACTCCCCAACTGGCAGGTGCTGGCCTGGAGGGCCCGTCTTTGTCTGATTCAGCGGGCTCTAATGCGGCCGTGAGTTCCGACACTCTGCAACAGCCGGAATCCCCGGTGGGGGCGGCTGGGGGGAGTGCACCTGGTGAGTATGCAGGTCAAGTAAGATCAAGTAAGATCAAGTACATGAGTTCCTGGCCCTCAACCTCTGCTTTTCAATGGCCTTGGCCACAGCAGACAGCCCCGGCGCTGCCAGGGCAGGGGCTCATGTCCATGGCCCCCCAGGTTAACATTTGGAGGGCGCCTTATCCACCTGTACTGCCCGGGGTTCTGTCTGCCGGTCCCAATGTGCCATACCCAATCTGGCCTTATGGTCATCCTGTTAACATGGCCTATCATACAGTCCCTAGCTCAGCAATCCCGACTGCTGGTATATCATTGCCACTGGGGGATCACCTCTTGCCGGCAACCAGAGACAAGATCTGGCACCAGGAATATGTGGACTTATTTAGCTTACTCAATAGGGAAACAACCAGGGAGGAGAAGAAGGAGGACGACAGGGACAAGGAATTGGCCTGTCATCGCAAACCTCCACGGACTTGGGCAAACTGGTTACTGGCTTATTTAATTTACGCTGCTGTGTCCATTAGGGCCCACCCAGATCTGGCAATTCCACTAATCCAGTATCTGGACATTATATACAGGGCGTATGTTGATTTCCCGGGCCAATTATGGCTCGCTTACGATTAGGAATTTTGTATGCGGGCCGCCCTCCACCCAGAGATGCATTGGGATGAACCTAACCAGTTGCTCTGGCTACTCTATATGACGCCGTCACACCCTGCCTCTGGGGATCATTATCATTGTGGCCATGTCGTACAACGACTTGGCCCCACACAGTCTCCCTGCCAGTTGGCGGGGCAGGTGGTTCCAGCCCGCCTGCTGTGCTGGAATTTCTCATCCCCAGGGCGCTGTACACGGAAGCAGTGCAAATTCAAGCACGAGTGTACCATCTGTGCTGGACCTCATTCGGCCACCACTTGCTTCAGAGCAGGTGGGTCGCGAGGTAGAGGCTGTGGACAACAGGGTTCAGGTCATGCCCTCCCAGATATAGCATCAACTGCAAAAGGGCCCCTCCCCAATTTGACTTGAGGTACTTCAGCGTTGGCTTTGCATGTACCCCAAACGGGTTGATGCGGCTTATTTATTAGCAGGTTTTTCTTTTGGCTTTCACATTATTTTGCAGATGCACACACACCGCAGGATGCGCCCAATTTACAATCCTTGAGGGGTAGGGAGGAGGTTGCGTGAGACAATTTTTTTTAGGAAGTACGGGAAGGGCGGGTCGCTGGCCCTTTCAGCGAGCCCCCATTCCAGAATCTGAAGGTGTCCCCCCCTTGGCTTGGTGCCCAAGAAGTCCTCAGGTGAATTTCACCTGATACATCACTTGTCTTACCTGGCTGGCTCATCTGTCAATGATGCTATACCAGATGAACTGTGTTTTGTCCGGAATACTTCCTTTGACCAGGCATTACAAATGGTCCGGTCCTATGGTCATGGGGCACTGTTGGCCAAGTGCGACATCAAATCAGCATTCCGGCTTCTTCCGGTCCACCCAGAGGATTTCAAACTATTGGGTTTTCACTTTCAAGGGAAATATTTTCTTGACAAGGCCATGCCTTTTGGCTGTTCAGTATCCTGTTCAGCCTTTGAGCGCTTTTCCTTCATTGGGCTTTCATTCACTGGTCTGGGGTCCAAAATGTTGCTCATTATTTGGATGATTTTTTGTTCGGAGGGGAGCATGGCTCTGGGACCTGTGAATGATTGCTGGTCACTTTTCAGGGGCTCATGGCCGAGTTGGGAGTACCATTAGCTCCTGAAAAGACCGAGGGCCCGGCCACCACATTAACATTTCTGGGCATTGAAATTGACACCATAGCACAGACATCCAGGCTCCCTGAAGACAAGGTGTTTCGCATCTCAGATGCGATCTTAGCCATGCTGGCCAGGCGCAAGTTGTCCCTCCATGACCTGCAGGTGCACGGGTCGTGCTTTTGCTAGATGCCTGTGCAATGCCATGGTTGGTTTATCCCGGAAGCACCATAGGGTTCGTCTCACGAGGGGTATGCGGGATGATCTTCGGGTATGGTTGGAATTTCTGGCCAATTTTAATGGGGTCTTCTTTTGGTGGAATGATCTTTCCCTTATGCCTAAATTTCAAGTGCAGTCCGATGCTTCGGGTCATTGGGATATGGCATCTATTTTGAGGACCGATGGTGCTGTGGACAGTGGCCTGAGGCATGGAACGGTACTGAATTGCTTAGGGACTTAACGTTTTTGGAATTCTTTCCCATCCTGGGTGCACTGATGTTATGGGATCACATCTGGGAAAATTCTGTGGTACATTTTTGGTGTGACAATGCTGCTGTGGTGCACATTGTCAATGCCCAGACATCTCGTTCGCCCAGAGTTATGTCCCTTGTGCATCAGTTTGTGTTGCACTCCTTGCAACAAAGTGTTCTCTTCAAAGCCAGGAATGTACCAGGCATCAATAATGATATTGCTGATGCTGTATCCCGCCTGCAGATTGCCCGGTTTCGGGCACTAGCACCAGAGGCCAAGGAGCTTCCTTCCAGGATCATCGCTGCAGCTACGAGGGGGCCCCGCCCTCCTCTCCCGTCCCTTGCGGGGGGAGATAAAGGGCCGTGGGCTGCCGGGCCAGGCCGAAGACTGCCGCCGCCCCAGGACCATTGCCACAACTGCGAAGGGGCCCCGTCCTCCTCTCCCGTCCCTTGCGAGGAGGAGATAAAGGGCTGTGGGCCGCTGGGCCAGGCCGAGGACTGCTGCCACCACAGGACCATCGCCATCTTTGGTTCCTTCCCGTGGTTGCCTTGGCTCATGTTGAGACTGAGACGTGGAGCTCCTTCCCCAAGTTGTCGGGGGAGTGGTAGCTCCTACGACTTTTCTCCAGTGGACATGGGGGTCTTGCTACATTGGGTTTGCTGTAGTATAATTATATTTATTGTATTTTTATTGTATTTTTATGACCTAATTATATAGTGTAGCTTTTTGTATTTTGATATTATGCTTATCTGGATTGTTTTCCATTTTGAATTTATTGTATCTCTGTATTATCCTTTTATTGTTATTTTGTTGGATTATGTTGTTAGCCGTCTTGAGTTGGCCTCGGCTGAGGAAGGCGGGATATAAATTAAACTGTTGATTGATTGATTCTCCACTCCCGAACGAGACGTGGATGCTTGGCAAGGAGAAGTGAACAGGGCCATTGGCCTTTCCATTGCCAGCCACACTCGTAAGGCATACCACCAGGCTTACCATGCCTTCCTCACGTTTCGCCAGATGGTTCCCCTACCTGACTTGTGCCCCCTTGCCTGTGGACCATGTACTTCAATACATGGTACACTTGCACAGTAGGGGACTGGCAGCACATACCATTCATGGACACCTTTCCACTTTGGCCTTCACTGCCAAGGCCTGAGGTTTTCAGGACACCATGGGTGATTTTCAGATCTGCAGGGTCTTGGACAGTTGGGCTCAGGAATGCAGCCCTCGCCCTGACCTGCAGCAACCGGTATCACCTGCAATTCTTTTGAGCCTGGCCATGGCATGGCCAGACCTTTGCTTTGACCATTATGAAGCAACCCTTTTTCATGCAGCCTTCACAGTGGCCTTTTTGGGGGCTTTCAGAGTGAGCGAACTGGTATCCGTTTCACGGCAGGGCCTTAGAGCGGGCTGATGTCTCACTTGCTAATGAGTTGGTCCAATTGACTGTGTGTTCATCTAAAGTCGACCAGCTAGGCAGGGGCAGTGAGGTCACTCTACTTACTTGCAGCACATGGGCTATTTGCCCAGTTCTTGTGTTGATGTCCTTTTTGGCAATTCAGGGTACAGCTCAGGGGCCCCTCTTTTGCCACCAGGATGGGTCTCTATTGACTAAGTTCCAGTTTTGGAGGGCCATGGGGGCTGCGCTTGCAAATTTGGGCCTTCCAGGGGTAAGGTATGGTACCCATTCATTCTGCATCCATTGCTGCGGCTTTTGGGTACTTAGATGATGACATCCGTAGGATGGGCCAGTGGGGATCTGCTCGCTTTTGTTCCTATGTTCACCTCATGTCGCATTGAGCGCCTCACTGGCACTTGTTCTTTTTCTTCTTTATCAGCTCCGGAGCACCTGGACGCACCTACACGGGTGTGGCTTGTCAGCCACAGTTACATTTTTGGGCCGCCCGTCATGCTGCTTCATCCATGTGGGGCATGCACCTGGGGCTCCATGTAGTGACACGCCTGGTCTGGCATGGATTCCATGGAATGAGGTGGCAGGAGCTACTACCCTTCATTCTGTCTTCTGGGTACTCTATTCCACCACAAATTCTGGTAATACATCTGGGTGGCAATGATTTGGGCCAAATTACCGGCTTGGATTTGATTATATCCATCCGGAGGGACCTCGGCCTGATTCGACAACGTTGGCCGCAGGTCCATATTATATGGTCGTATATACTTCCAAGGTCATATTTCCAGGGAGCTGGTGATCCTCATCGTATTGACTTGGCCCGGCAGTATGTTAATCGGGCAGTGGCTCGACATTTTGAGGAGCATGGTTTGGGGACCGTGGTCCAGCACCCCATGATCCGTATACAAGATGCCAGTTTGTACCGCAGAGACGGAGTGCACCTCTCTGCATGGGGCATCGACCAATTTTTGGCTTCCTTGCAAGCGGGCCTGGTGACCGAGCTGGCGGTCGGGGGGGGGGGGGCAGTGAGTCGTTTAAGACTCCTCCCCATGTGGTGGCTAGCACTGGTAAGGAGAAAGTGGATGACCCCTAGGATTGCAGTTGGTTGGCCACCTGAGACAAGGTAGAGGGAATGCTGGGCTGGCCAATCAAAGGTGGACCATGAACAAGGTGATGCTATGCTCAAGACAGCCTGCAAAACCTTTAGAGTTCACCGGATGATTGTCAGAAGCTGGAGTCAACAAGTGGCATTCTGACTGGGGTCAACAATTTGTTTAATTAAGTAAACAAATTGATACAATGTGGCTAATTAAGAGCTGTAGTAGCAGCTAGTCCTTACCAGTGCTATTTCGGCCCATTTGCCTTAACAAAGTTAAGAAAAGTTACAATTTAATAAAGTGGCCCAATTTTAAATCCATCACAAGTGTCCGTCTTGTTATTGGGGTGTGGGTCCGGCAAAGTGTTCCCCACATTCAACTAGAACTGAGATGTAAAATATCACAGTTAATGGCCATGCTGAAGTGTAGCATAGCCATATAAGCTTGTCATTGGGGTACACAGAAAGAACCTCCTCGAAGACTGTGATAGTTTTGAACCACATTTGGGTGTATCCTGGTAGTGGCAAACATGTGTTGCTGGCTAATCTTTCTCATACTAATTCAGACAAAAGGAATTGCAGAATGAAGTCACCAAATGGTGCCTTCATTTTGACAGTTTCATGTCTGGCCTAAACATGGGGGGGGGGGGGGGGGGGAAGAAGCTTACCATTTGGGAATCTACTTTTCTTCACTACAACATATTAGTCTCCTCTCTTAGCTTCTACTCTCCCCCTCCTTGCTCATCTCACTTGTATTATGTGTCTACTTATATCTGTAGCCAGAATGCTGTTAACATTGCTAATATGTGTAGAAATACCCTTAGGTTCATACACCGTTGTTTCCTGAGTGCTGGAAAATTACAATTCCTTGTTCTATTAAAATTATCCTCTTAACAACAACTCATTTCGCTTTCTACGTAATATGCAAGTAACCTCTCATTTACTGTAATGAGTGCATGATATGGGGGGGGGGGATTGTGGTAGCATTGCCATAAGCAAATTTCCATTTTTCAAAATGTATAGTTAACTTAATATGTATAATTTATGGAGTTCTACACTTAGCTTTAGATAAAAGCTTGGGGGAAAGAAAAGAAAATATTCTCACCAAGGACCTGACATCCTAGAAATGCTGATGCAAATTCTTCTTGGGTAACAGGTTTAAGATATGAGAATTAAAATTAGGCTTCATCCTCCACCTTGCTAAATAATACCCTGCTGTCTAATAGCACAAAACTATATGCAGGAGCAGGAAACGGAGAAAAATCATTATGAGTAACGGGGCACTTTCCCAACTTCTTCCAATAAGCTGTCAAAGTGTATGCACTAGCTTTGTTGGGACGAGGGCCTTCGGGCATCCCATCACTTTTTATGTGCACAATATTGCAAGCTACTTTTCAGCATTTCCTGTGCACATTTATGCTCAGGGTTGCCATATGTCCCAGCTAGACGGATTTTACCCAGATTCTAGCTACAGCAACCTGATACCCATTTTGACAGCTTCTTGGACTGGATTTCCAGTTGTTATTTATTTTTATAGAGTAAATCTCTAATTCTTCTAGAACCGTTATGGCGAACCTTGGCACTCCAGATGTTATTGGACTTCAATTCCCAGAAGCCCAAGCACAACGATGAATGGATATTTTCTCTTCCAGCTTTTGTTCTAGAATGGTGATGGTGAACCTTGGCACTCCAGATGTTCTTGGACTTCAATTCCCAGAAGCCCAAGCATCCTGTGGATCCACATGAATGGGTTTACTGCAATTCATCTGGCCCACACTGTCCTCAACACTCCTGGAAGCGGAAGTAAAATGTGTCCATCAATTCAATTCAATTCCCAGAAGCCCAAGCACCCTGTGAATTCCCACAAATGGGTTTACTGTGATTCATGCCCTACAGTAACTGGCTTTTAGACTCAAGTTTGCAGCAGAGGCTATTTAAGCAAAATGAGCAAGGAAGGGGAGTTTCTGCCTGAAGAAAAATATGCAGACTGGTTTCTTTGGGAGATGAGGGAAAATGGTTTATTGGGCTTGGCAGGGAATTATGGACAAGGTTTAAATTACAGACAAAAAAATGCAAACTTGATGAATGGTGACTTAATTGCAGTGATAAAAAGGAATTATGAAGTGATTCTCAAAATGCTAAGATACTGTCAAAATAGGCACAATAATTTGCACTCCAAAACATTTTTTCTTTTCCCCTTATAAGATTACAACCAGTGGTGGGCTCCAAAAAAAATTACTACCACACTGTGAGTGTGGTATGGTGGGCATGGCCAAGGGGAAAGCCTTGTATTGCACCCAAATTAGGACTACTTTATTTCAAAACTTAGATGGGTAGAGCCAGGCAGAATTTCTGCTACCGGTTCTGGCGATCTGGTGTGAACCTGCTGATACCCACCACTGATTAAAAACACACAGTAATCCAGTTGTTTGTACTGTTCAAACATGAATGACTTTTTAAAAAAAGAAATGCTCTTTGGCTGCCTTCACAACTACTGGAGTAGTTATATAAGTATATAAGTTATCAGACTTTCTGATTTTTTTCCTATGGGAATAATAATGAAAAATAGTCAAACACTACCCCCCCCCCCCTATTTTTATACAATTTACTTAGATGACTTCAGGATAGGCATAGTTCTCCATTGTGACTAATATATTTAGAGGAGAGGAGACAGAGGAAAAAATAACAACCACAACATCTCCTTCAGACATCTCACAATTTAGTGTTTGTTTTTCAGCTCAGCAACAAAGAGTGTTGCTATGACAGGAGAAAGTCCATTCTACTTAGGAAAGAAGTTTGCAAGACTGAGCTATTTTTTTATTGTGCTTGAGATCAGAAGGCATCGGCCATGGTACTTTGATGAGGAAACGTCTCTCATCCTCCATTTCCTGTGAGATGTCACAGCTGTGACAGGGAGGGGTTTGTAATGCCACAGTTCGATGCCTTCATAATTTATTCTCTCTGATTTTATGCTCTTTTAGTCTCCTGCTCAACCATCCACTAACAAGCAGTGATATTAGCCAATAAATCAAAGATGTCTGCTTGTCACCACCAGATGCCTGGCCTCATCACAGGCGATTATTATATGTACAGAAGGACAATTTCATGTAGGGAGCTCAGCAGAGGCGTTTCGCTGATATTCTGTTTGATAGGAAACCAGCATGAACTGAATACAGTAAAACTCAATAACTTTTATGCCTCATGGGTTAGAGAACTAAGCTGAAATAAAACTGGGAAGTAAATTAGGACCCTTACCTTCATGGCTATTCCTTTTATGATTTGGCATGTATCCCTTTAGTGCTTTCATGTGGCATAATGCACAAATAAATCTTTTCATAATGTCTAACTCAAACTTTTCTAGCTACAGAGAAACACCTCTTTTAATTTTCAGAAAGGGCAAGAAAGGTACCTTATATCAGTGGGTACAAAAGAGCATCATTTATTCATGCCTGACTCTCACAAAAGATTATCCATTTCCCTTATCAGTCAAATATATAGCTTAGATGTCTAGTCCCAAAGTAGTCTTTGATCTCTTTGCATTCATTTTTTTAATGATCACTATTATTTATAAGAGAGAGAGAGAGTTAAGCCTCTTATGTTACAGAACAAAGGCAGAGGGCCTAAATTACAGTCCATAGACATACGATTTTGATCCTCAAAATTTGATAATGTTTTTCATGATCTGAAACTGATTTGGCAAAAAAAAAAAAACCACTTCATACTAAAGGATCAGCTAGACACACCCAAGATTACAGAATTGTCAAACAAAAACCAACACAGTTTTCTTTTAGCACAGCTCATTACCAGTACTTGAGCCATGGTAAGGGAAAAATTAAGGCGATTCCCAAACATGGACCCTGGAAGTACTTGGATCACAATTCCCAGAAGACCTCATCATTTGTTGTACTGGCTACAACTTTTGAAAATTACATCACAAAAACCCCTGGGACATGACATTTGGAAGCCACCAGTTTAAAGAAAAAAGAGAGGAAACTACTTGAAAAGATGGAAAATCAGGTGCACATATCTATCTATCTATCTATCTATCTATCTATCTATCTATCTATCTATCTATCTATCTATCTATCTATCTATCTATCTATCTATCTATCTATCTAATCTATTTTTCTGTTACAGAGAATGTTTGGAAGGAACTGCTGCAAATCTTTGGCTTGGTAACACATTTCTTGAATTTCAACTTTTATGTGTGTATATAGAACAAAGATGGGATGTATGTGACCCTTCAGACCCCCTACATCCTCAAGCAGTAACCATGTTAGCAAGGATGATGGGAAACAAACTCCAGCAATGTCACAAGAGGGCTACTACATTTTCCATGCATATTTATGCTTAGTATTGTCATATGACCGAGCTAGATGGATTTTACCCAGATTATGGCCTCAGCATCTTGGTACCCATTTTGATAGCTTCATGGACTGGATTTCCAGTTGTTATCTATTTTTTATAAAGTAAATCTCTACTTCTAGAAACAAAAGCTATAAAGAGAAAATAGCCATTCAACCTTTTGTCCAGTTCTGTAAGAACAGAGTTTTTGTGTGTGTGTGCATTTAGCTGTAACATGAAGCGCAAGTAGCAAGCTGTAAACCAGGGGTTTCCAAAGTTTTCCCACCAGGGGCCAGTTCCTGCCACTGATGCTCAGCTGTGCAGGCCAGAGGCATGGTTGCACCCACTGCTTATGTTGGTGGTGCTGGCAGAGTCACTCGCACCATTTTTGCAGCTTTCTAGCTTGTTTGCCAGAGCTGCCTACAAAACCACAAAGCAATGTAGCTTAGGAATAAATGGGGAAGAGATGTGGAGAAAAATATTTGTGCATAGCAGGATCAAATTGTCGAGTAAATTTTAACATGTAAGGTGCTATGGACTCTAGGATCTCAGCAGGGTTTTAGCCTGAACAGAGGAAGAGTTCCCCCTTGGGGCAGTACAATGTCAAGAGAAGGCTCCTACAACTTGGCATCATGTTTCTCTCCCCTTCACCACTGAAACTGAATGCAAGTCCTTCTTTTCCTTGTATAGGTGGTATGCTAATCAACATAGCTTCACATCACAGGGCTGTGCAATGTATAAATGCCTAAAACTGTGTTGCTGTGGGTAATAGTGTTGACTTTCTGAAGCATCTCAGATGTTAGGAGAGAATTCTCCCATAGGTTTTTCCTTTTTATATATTTAGGATGCCGAAATACCTAGAATAACCTATAACATTAACTTCCTTTGAAAACATTAGTAAAGATACAAGCTTTGGTTAGAGGGTTATATCCATAAAGAGAGGAGGGATACAAGATTTGTGTAGCTGTCTATATATGTATTTCTGACTGTGAAGAGGTTCCAACCCTGCCTGCCTGCCCCAAAAACTGTGGGCAAGGTCAAGCTCTTTTCACAATTTCTGCCAAAGACAGAGATTCACTAACTGGGGTCAGCAAGTGAAATGTCCCCCCCCCCTACTTTTAATGAGATGTGAAAATTGCTCAGATGGCATTGGGTTATCTGTATTCAGAGGAGTGTGAAAATAATTCTGAATTTAATATTCACTGATCCTCATAAGCCTGTTACTGCCCCAAAGGGGAAAGCCAATATTCTCTCCCTCCCAGGGGGAAGGCTAGTATCATTTTATCAGATTTACATTCTTCTTTGTTTTAAGGATGTGGGTCAAATACAGTATTTTAGATAAATATTAAATACATAACACTATGCAACTATGTATTATATCCATACATTTGTAGTGTCATATAATATGGCTGAAATCTTGCTAATTAGCATAATTAAAGGTAAAGGTCACCCTTGCTCGAAAGCCTGTCAGATCTGACTCTAGGGTTCAGTGCTCATCTCTGTTTCATAACTTCTGCAGATGTTTCCGTGTTCATATGGTAGGCATAACTAGACACCAGAGCACACAGAATGCTGTTTACATTTCCACTGAAGTGATCCCTATTTATCTACTTGCAATTTCTTGCTTTCAAACTGCTAGGTTGGCAGCAGCTGGGACAGAGACGGGAGCTCATTCTGTCCTGCAGTATTTGGGTATCGAACTGCTGACCTTCCAGTCAGCGTCTTAGCCACTTGAGCTATTGCAGTCCCCAATTAACATAATACATCACACTAAATTTGTGGGGGTTTGGTAAATCAACTCTTCTGAAAGTTCCTTTGATTCAATAGGCTTACTTACTATGCTGAACAACAGGATTTTAGCGTATATTATATAAGCTGACTGGATAGCTTAGTGGTTTAGTATTTGGTTGCAGAGCCAGCAATTGGTCATTCAATTTCCCACTGTTTCTGCCTAGAAATGAGATTTTTGTGCTCTTGGGCAAACTGCAGAACACCTCCTGAAGTAGGGAATGGTAAGCCCCAGGAAAGGGTTGGCATAACTCATAACTGATTTGACAGCACACCATTATTATATAAAATGACATATTCCCTAATTCATCAAACAGATATTAAACTGCTGCATCAACTGATTTTTGAAGTACTGATTTATTCCAAAATCATTTCATGAATTTTGCTGTGAATGCAAGATGTTACAGTGTATTTGGCATAATTAGCATGAGGCTAAAAAGGCAAAGCATTTCATTATCTTCTTGCTGCATTTTAACCAGCAGTGGCGGTTTTTACTCACAAATACCTGCTTCTCCAACCCACCTCTTCAAACAATTCCTAAGCAATTTTGACACCAAGATGAATAAAAGGACAAGGAATCAAAGATCCATTGATATTTCAGCTATTCATCTAAACATTTGAAATAATTTCTCCTACTGTGCATGTAACAACAATACTTTGAGTTTGTCAGAACTTTGGGTTAGCAAAAAGCATACATTGTAGAAAGAACTCCTTCCACTCACATTTGAGGAAGCCCACCAGAAATATGGAATCATTAATTCTAATATGTTAAAATTCCATTGAGAGCCACATAGTTCAGAAGTATGTGATTTTGAATGGGTACCCACACCCAAGAAAAGAAGCAAAATAAGAAATTTTCAAGAAGAAGGGATTATTTGAAGTGAAAAACCAGGCGGAGGAGATAGGAGGAAAGTTTAGTTTCATTGTTGAGTAACGCAAGAGCTGCTCTGGTTGAATTTCTACTTTTTCAATGTGGAGAGAGGAGGAAACTTTGTAGACTGTTATACAGTACCTGTGCCTCCAAGAACAAAAAGTAACGAAAGTCCAGGTCTCCCTTTCTCTCCTCATCCAGTCTCTGGGGTCTTATATCAGAAAGTAAGAGCAAACAAATAGTTGTGAACCATTATTTTTTCTAGTAAGCATCTACTGTACATGCTCCAGGGTTATAAAATGGCTGTTGTAGTTGTTCAGTCACACAGTTGAGTCTGACCCTTTGTGACTCCATTGCCCATCACATGCCAGGCTCCTCTATCCATACCTGTAAAGTATCCTGTATTGGCTGGGATTTCCCGTATTTCAGCGCTCATTTCTCCCCTTTCCCACTGCCATCCCGTAATTTGAACAGCAGGGAAAGGGCTTACTGTACATGCACGCCCATCATAGGCAGTGGTGTGCGTGCACAAAGGAGTTCTGCACATGTGCAAAGGAGTTGTTGCTGCGTATGTGCACCTGGGCCGGAGCAGTTCCCGTATTTTCCGGAGCCGTGCTTGATGGGTATGCCTCTGTCCTCTGCCATCCTTTGCAGCCCACTCAAATCTACATCCATTGCATTAACAATGCCATCTAGCCACCTCATCCTCTGGCACCCCTTTCTCCTTTTACCTTCAATCTTTCCCAGTCCTCTCTAATTTGGTGACCAAAATACATGAGCTTCAACTTCAGTATGTGTCCTTTCAATGAGAAGTCAGGGTTGATTTCCTTCAGGATTGACTGATTTGGTCTCTTTGCAGTCTAGGGTACTCTCAAGAGTCTCCTCCAGCACCACAGTTTGAAGGTGTCTATTCTCCTGCGCTCAACGTTCCTTATGGTCCATCTTTCAGAACCATGCATTACTACTGGGAAGACCATTGCTTTGACTATGTGTACTTTTGTTGGCCTAGGTTTCTCATAGCTTGCCTCCCAAGTAGTAAGCATTTTTTTTTATTTCATGGCTGCAGTCACCATCTGCAGTGATGATCTTAGATCCCAAGAAGGCAAAGTCTGTCACTGCTTCCATTTCTTCCCCTTCTATTTGCCAGGGATTGATGGGACCAGATGCCATGTTCTTGGTTATGGTGTGCCGTATTGCACGCTGGGATGTGTAGTATTTTATGTTTTGCCTAATTTGTGTGGTGCATGGCCCCCATGCTTGTCTGGACCCCGAGGGTGCTGTTCTCGCACGTGCAAGGTACATGTGTGCCAAGTTGCAATGCGATACATCCAGGGGTGTGGGCGCTTTTAGAACACACACATACCCACACCTCTGCTTTATATATATATATAGATTAATTAATATGTGTATCATGTATTTATTTATTTATATACCATCCATTGGATGGTAAATCATTACTCTGGGTAGTTTACAAAGAGAAAGTGATAATCTTGCCTACCATTCTAACCCAACAGATTGAAAATACACAATACAATTTCAAATTATATTCAACTGACTGGGACATCCATTCTGTTAGCCAAAGTATTTTGAGTCTTTTGTTTTAAAGCAACACTCTGAATGAGCCATTTAAGAAAAAGTATACAAATTTCACTTCAGTTGATATTGTTACCTAAGTAAAGCAAAAGGAGTCACACATTCCTGACCTCAGTTACAGAATGGATGGTACCTGACGACATCAACATTGATAGGTATTGTAACTTAGCTCTTATAAAAGCATAAAACTGTTGTTCATGGCTGTAAAACTGTCAAGGGTATGATTCAGTTACTCCCTCATAGCAGTGAATCCTATCAGCTGACTGTAAGTCACATGAAGCATTTGTTCTTAATCCTCTAGCCATTAATTTCATTTATGAGACCTTTTTCATCTCCTTCACATAATGAGATTGAGTGGACCAGAGGAAAGAATGAGGTAATCAGTCCTCCCTTAATGGTCTTAATAGGTGACATTCTGTAAAGGAGAACGGTGGCTTATGACCTATAAATTGTCCTCCAAGGAAGAGCTCTTTCTGTAGATTTATGCAGAATCCTATGCAAAAAGCCTCAATTGTTGTACCTCTTTCCAGGTCAGTCTTTACCAGATTAATCCTTGACATCTCCAGCTAAAAGAATTAAGCAGTAGGTGATGAGAAAGACCTTCCAGAATGTGGATCCCACCAGAGTAGAGTGCATTGAACTATGACCTCTGATTTAACTCACAATGCTATTTCTTATTGTAAAACTGATCCTGATCCTCTTACTCTTTCAATTTCCTTTTGAATTAAGTGTGTGTGTGTGTGTGTGTGTGTGTGAGAGAGAGAGAGAGAGAGAGAGAGAGAGAGAAGGGGAGAGATTGCTTTTCATATGTAGGAATGCATACAAATACATTATTATAAATATGTTGTAATACATGTATGTACAAACATATAGGGCTACTTCACAGGGAGTCCACTTATTGGATCATCTTGCATATCGTCTCTTCCGTGGCACACCATCGCCTGGGATGAAAGACAGCTGGGGCCATCACTGCCTTCTGGCCCCACCTGGATGGAGGGTACAAGAGACACTGAGCCACAGGCTCCATCAGGTACGGTGAGCGGCAGGGCAGAGAAGCTGCTGCAGCACCAGGCGCCGAGACCCCTTCACCACTGATGGCATCCTAGGCCCCCACCCCTGCCCCTGCCCCAGTGGGAGCACCTGGACTCCACGGCATTGCAGCAACAAGAACTGCTGCCACTGCCACCACCACTCGAGCTCCTTCCCCCAGCCCCGTCTGGCCATGGGGAAGTGGGAGCACTTGCGCTGAGGACGTCGAGGATGTATCTCTGCCGGAGATGTTGAGCCTGGGCTCCATTATGGATGTTGAGCCCAGGCTCTGCCGAGGACATTGAGCCTTGGACTCTGAACCCTGGACCTCTGAACCCTGGACTTCTCTTATTTGCAATTATATTATGTATCCCTTATTGTAAGCCTCCTTGAGTCACACTTGTATCGAGTAAGGCGGGATATAAATCTAATAATAAATAAATAAATAAACCTATTGTTTGAATGTGGGATATTGTGCTGCTCTATCCACAATTCAAAATGCCAGGAAATGGCCAATTTTGTGATATATTGTGCCTACATTGCCAGCAGAGAAAAGGATTCTAAGCTTTACACAGCAAAGGCAGCCTACACCATACCCTATTGTGTCCACTACTATTCACAAAGTGACACCATGCAAGGGAAACTTCAAGAAGCTAAATTATTTTTCATCAGATACTTTTTAGCCAAACTTGTCATAGTTGGTGTTTGACAATTTCTCTAGGCCTCTGCTGCTTTGAAAATATTGTTGATACTGTAAACTGCCTGAAATAGTATAGATCAGTGATGATGAACCTTGGAACTCCAGGTGTTTTTGGACTTAAATTACCAGAAGCCCAAGTCAGCACTCCTGCTGATCAGAGCTTCTAGGAATTGAAGTTCAAGAACATCTGGAGTGCCAGTGTTTGCCATCACCGGTATATACATGAAAAGAAAGTAATGAACAGCTGTGATGAAACTCTGCTTTTAGAGGATCAATTGGTAGGAGCTTATTTATCTATATACTGTCATTTATCATGTGTGAAGTGGCCCTTGAGCTAATTGTCAGCGTGCATGGTTTCAGTATAGCAATTTCTTTTATCATCCTACATATTTTTGGAATTTGTTTGCTTTTCTAACAGTTATTAAGGAGTTAAAAGAACCATTTCTTTGTTTTCTGCCAAATATGTTTAATTTTCTTGATACGGATATCATTGAATCCTCCACTTTGCCATTCCTACATCTTCCTATGGCTTCCTCTTGTCCTTCTAATAAGAAGCCAATAGAAAGTACATTGGAATTCCCCTGACTCCCCCTTTGAAGTTTTATTTTAATTATACATTAGTTAGTCTTCTGAGCAAGGAGCAGTTGATGTGCTAGTTAGTTTGGGGTTATATTTGCATGCAGTGCCCTCTTGCTTGGATTGTTGTTCAGTAATCCAGTAAAGGTGATTGAGAAATAATTATATATAGTCTCACATAAGGCAAGTACAGAACACAGTCAATAATATTAGCAGAGTTCAAAGCTTCAGAGATTTTAATGTAAGATAAAACTAGAAGCTAAAGCTCATTGCCAAAGATGTCAAATGCACAATTATGTTCAAACCCACCACATAAATTTATCACATGAGTTTTGAGATGAGCTTTGCTTGCTTAATGTAGCTTTGGTATTATTGCCTTCACTGAAAGCAGTCTCCTCTTCCATCAAAGAAAGAGATGGGAAATTACTTTTTATCCCCTAGCCACTGACCATGCTAGCTGAGATATTCTGATATCCTATGGGGCAATATATGATAGCAGAGGTGAGAAACTGTGCATCATTATACATAACTCAAACCCTGCAACCACACAGGTTTTCAAATTCTGAACAGAAATGTACCTGTGCTAGCTACATTTATGGTCAGAATTTGGAAGAATAAACATGCCATATATATTTACTCAACGTTGAGTGAAAAAGACATTCTATGTTAGTATGAATTTCTTTTGTCTTTTTTGTTCTCTGGATGAGTTTGGAGATGCAATTTATTATTCGCCTTAAGTGAACTTTCATTTCTTCCTCATTTTCCAGCTCCAAATTCCTCAAAAACAAGGTTCAGTTTCCGATATTTGGTAACTGTGAATGTATAAATTCATGTGAAATTAAACAAAGTGGCAGAAACACACTTACCCTTTCACCACTTTCACTAAATGTTAACTGATGTATCTGAAAAGGAAATATTGCTATTCATGTGTAGGAAAGCAGGAGTTCTTGTTAGCATAGCTGTTTCTCCCTAGATCAGGGATTCTCAAACTGTGGCCCGTAGGCCAGATGTGGCCCACAGCACCATTTCATGTGGCCCACTACCCCCTCCACCACACCAGGAAGTGCCATGTGGAGGAGGAAGGTCAACATGGCCGTTTGACCCAGAAGCTGTCTGAGGGAATGTGACCTGGCCCCCAGGTTAAAAAGGTTGAGAACTCCTGCTCTAACCACTTTTCGTGTGGAGTAAGTGGCAAAGGAGAAGGCAGAATCAGGTGCTTCCCTGCTCACATCTTGTCATGTAGGGTGATCAATCAGTCTGTCTGTCTGTCTGACTGACTGACTGACTGTATCTGTCTATCTGCTGCCTTTCTCCCAATAAAAAAGCAAAGTAATCACATATACTGCCCCATATGCTGGGTCAACCTTGAGCCCTAAATAAGGGATCCAAAGCTGTTCAGAACAATTAAAATTATACAATAATCACAAGTTTAAATACCATATGAGCAATATATTAAAATGCAATTAAACATAGGTCAAGGTTAAAATAATTTTAAAAATATTTTAAAATGCTAAGAGACAATAATATGATAGTAAAGGTGAGGAACTGTGTATCATATTACATAGGTCAAACCCTGCAGCTCATAAATAAGAAGAATGGAACTTTTAACACCAAACAGCTATTTTTGGCAGGAGTTGGTGCTGTTCAGAAAATCAGGATCCCTCCTTATATGGAATGTCCAGCTTGCATTTCAAAGAGACTCCCTAAGTGGCACAACTAAGAGTAACCTGTAACTCTGAACACTCACATGACATTCATGGGGGAAAACCTGAGATTTTAAACAGCAGTGAAATGCATGTTGATTGGGGTGGCTATACAAATTGAATAAATAAATAAATAAAATAAAGAAACTAAAAAGGTAGTTCTATAGCCTCTTTAGTGGCAATAGTAACTATCTCAATATCCAATGGAGTAAAAGAGGAAACAAAGAAGAACAAGAAGAAGGAACTATCTGTTGAGCTCATGTAAATGGTTAGCACCTTTACCTAGTTTTAGTTTTCAAGACTCTGTTTTATTGCCTATGCACTGTTGTTTTGTTGCGGTAAATCCACTATTAGTGCCAACTAGGGCAGGTTTATTAAAATGCATGGGACCTGCCAATCAAAACTGCTTTGCGTACATTGACTTCAAATGACACCTCATTAGGTAAGATGCCATTTTGCTTTTAAAATAGTTGTGACTTATCCTTGGAGTCCTTTGGGACCCCAGATTGGAAGAACATGTCCTACTTACGGAATTAATTAACAGAACAGGAAGGAAATAACCTCTGAACACTGTGTCATATTGACAAATATATTTCATCTATTTCATACATCACACTATAGCTATATTCAGGTATTAAGGTCTGAAAGAGTAGAGGACTCAAAGTGTGGTAAGTCCAGGTAGACGATATGCTAAAAAGTATGGTTGTGAGAGCTGGATCATAAGGAAAGCTGAACGGAAAAGAATAGATGCCTTTGAGATGTAGTGCTGGAGGAGAATTTTGAGAGTACCCTGGACAACAAAGAGAACAAATAGGTCAATCTTAAAAGAAATCAACCCCGACTGCTCCTTGGAAGGTCAGATATTGAAGATCAATCTAAAGTACTTTGGACATCAAATGAGAAGAGAGGATTCACTTGAGAAAACCTTGATGCTGGGAAAGGTTGAGGGCAAAAGAAGGGGGCGGCAGAGAATGAGATGACTAGATGGCATTGTCGATGCAATGGGCACGAAACTGGACTGGTTGAGGAGGATGGTGGAGGATAGGGGTGCCTGGCATGTGGTGGTCCTTGGTGTCACGAAGAGTGAGAATCAACTGTGTGACTGAACAACAACAAAATCATTTGGAATCACATTTGGAATATAATTACAGAATTTTCATGACTGGTAGACCTTCTTTATCAGTGACATGTGAAAATCTGAAGGACTTCCAGATGGGACGGGGCCTTATTTCTGGTTTAAAAGCCTGAATAGAGCTTTTGACTCTAGTTTTTTGATAGTTGGCAAAGTATAGGACAACTGGTATGACACAATAGTGTAGATTTCCTCATTCTACAAGACTCTTAAGTTCTAGTTTTGACATTTCTGCCCCCATTATTTATATTCGCATAAATACTGCCTTTCCTCAAATTGTCAGGTTGAGCTGTCAGTCATCTCCCCCTCCCCTATTTTCATATTTTTTCAGTCAGAACATGCTACCCGTGTGCTACCCACAAATCCTTGATTAACATCTGTTATGGGGAGGGGGGAGGGGGAGCTGTTGTTCTGGTTGAAAAGTGGCCTAAGTGAAGCTTCCCTTAAGAATTCCTAATAGCAGTTCCCTCAAGGTTTTTCAGTTTTACAGTCAAAAGCCTTCATGCTGCTATTGAATGCTGGAAACCAAGCTCGTAAGTGTTTGTGGGATTTCCAGTTCCCCACTTGGGAGTAAGCAATTGGACTAGTTCAGAACAGTGCTACGCTAACCAGCTGTTTGCCTGAGATTCAAGCCCCTGTAGGCTTGTCTGTAAAGTGCAGGCTTCTCTTTCATTTTTGAAAAAGATGATATGCACCTGGCTCATGGTAACCTTGTTAATTTAAATGTGCTTGCCTACAGCTGCCTCCAGAAGCTGTGTGTGTGCCGCTAGACCCAGATATTTAGTGAATGTTGCATTTAGTGGGACATATTAAAAGTTGTGACTATTTGATCTGGATATTACTTAGTACACAGGCAGTCCATAAATTCACCAGCCTTTAAGGTTGGATGAATCTGTTTCATTTTTGTATTACAAAAAAATTCCTCATGAAAATTCAGAAGCATTTTAAGGAGTATTTCTGTCTTCAAGGGGGTGGGGTGGGGAATGCTGCAGATTTTTCATGTACACTTTTTACACATTCTCAAAGAACCATCACAAAATTGGGAAAATATAAGTGAATGAATATTGATGGGCAGAGTATTAGGTGCAAAGTGCATGTACATATTCTGCATACATGTGAACAGACATAGGGGGCATTCAATAGCAGCATTTATGGCAGCATTTTGTGCATGCACAAGTGTATTTTGCTTCCACTTCCAGTGGCAGGAACCACATGACCAGCCTGCTCAACCACGAGACTGGCCCATGCCCCAAATATTTTAGGCACCCCTGGGTTGAAAAATTTCTTAGGTGATTTGACAAAGGGTGAGAGGGCATCAAAAGTTTACATGAAACAGGGAAACCCGAAACAAACAGGAATTCATCATTCATGTCATAGAAACTTTAATTTGGTAATTGTTGAAAGAACAGAAAATATATATATATAAGAGACTCTCTTTGGGGGTTTACTCTTTCTTTCAACTACAAAAGGCTGGATGTGTAAGGCCCCTTGGTGGCACTGTCCCCACCCCAGCTTTGACTGAAGCAGTTTTGGCAGTAAGAAAAAGGAGGAACAATGCTTCTGCCCCATAACCTTATGTTAAATAGCCTGAGATACTATGGCTGAAGTTAGCAACTTATGGCCCATGGGCCAAATCTGGCTCACAGTGCCAAATAATCCGGTCCCCGCCCTTGCTCTGATGCCGGAAGCCAATGCAGATGCATTTACAGCAGTGTTTACGGTGGGGGAAACCAGTCTGGACCCCTCAACTGTATGAGGGAATGTGACCTGGCCCCCAACTTTAAAAGGTTGCTGACGCCTGTACTATAGCATTGTTTTTCATGTGGCTGAATGAGGAAGCAGAGAAAAAGAAAACTGTATAATGCTAGTGAATCTAGACTAGTGCATCATTGACTTTGATTCAGTTGGACAACATGGGAATAATAGTACTGAACGTTAGCTTCTCTTATGATGCAGCATGACTCTGACTTGTGTAGTCATTGAGACACATTTCTGCACAGTGTTTATTCCAAACTGCCATGACAAAGTGCTTAATGCTTTATGTTGCATTTTGAAGTGCTTCTCCAAGAGAAGAGCACTATTGATGCAATTTTAATTCTGTATAACAAAATAAAAAACAAAATAATTGTGATGCCTTAAAGCAGCGGTTGGCAAATGTTTTAAGTCAGGGGCCAGGTCATACTCCCTCAGACAAATAATCCGGGGGATGGACTGATGCCCCCCTGCCATAAATGCTGCTGTAAATGCATCCATGGCTGCCATAAATGTGTCCATGGCTGCTGTAAATTCATCTGCGGCTGCTGTAAACACATCTGCAGCTGCTGTAAACACGTCCATGGCTGCTGTAAATGCATCTGTGGCTGATGCATCTGCAGCCACTTCCGGTGGCGGCGGCAACAGCAGTGGCAGCGGCGGTTGAAGCAAGAGTGGGGACCAGATTATTTGGTACCATGGGCCAGATTCGGCCCATTGGCCACATGTTGCCGACCCTTGCCTTAAAGGTGAACGGATTTATTTCCATCTGAGTTTCTGTAGATCATAACCCACTTCTTCATGTGAAGCATAAAGGCTACCTAACTCTTATGCTCTGTGTTTTTGAATAGATAGGTTATGGTCTCCAGAAGATCACACTGAAATACATCTTTTAGTCTTTATGGTGCCACAATATTTTAGGTTCAGTTGTTGCTCTTGGTGAGACAGAGTTATATATATACTGCACTGAAAACTCTTCTTTATGATAGTACAGAAGCAACATCCATTGAGTTACATGAGATCCACAGAGCATACGCATAAGTGTGTTCAGTTCTGTTAATCACATTTTGCTATTTAGAGCAACATTCTTCCAAAAGTACTGTCTACTTTGCATTATTTGTAAGCAGCGATGTCAGAGCAAAATGCTCTCTTTTGAACTGAAGAGTCAAGTGAAGTACTGGATTAAACTGAGGACAATGAAGAGAGCAGAAGGTTAAAATCATAGGTGGGTTTTCATATAAACTGGACCATTAGCTGTTCTTTGTGGCAGTTTATTCAACCAGTGGAAGAAGTCAAGCAACAGTGGCCTTTCATAACAAAACCTCCTGCAGCAGGGCAGCCTTGAGTTTTTACAACTATGTCTTTCTGTAGTACATAAATAAACAAGATATGTTAGCCTTGACAAAATGTGACCTATAGAATATACACAGGTTAGTTTTGATTTTTTTTGCTGCCAAAAAATACACTAGCTGCTAATCCCTTCCAATCTCATAGTTTTCTTTTAATATAGCTATCAACTCTCTCTCTCTCTGTGTGTGTATGTGTTAACAAAAGGTAAATCTCTGCCTTTAACTGTCATAACTGATGATGATCCCTGTGGCAGCAATCCAGTAGTGATTCTTTTACTTATAAAGGTGTCCCACAGCCATGAATTGTAAAATGAGGGATATGAAGTTTTTAAGTAGCTTAAACTAAATGTCACTGCCATCATCTACTTATGCATGTAACATTATGTGTACATGATTTTGATGATTGAGCTCCAGATAGGGATGAGAAGCTCATCTAGAAGGACAGCCAATGCCATCTCAGCTCCATGGCACAGCCAGAACACACCTGAAATGGATTGAGAATACCAGTATCCTCTAAGAAATCCTGCAACCATCACAACCATGTTAAACATCTTCTATGAACAGAATCAAAGCTGTCTATCTGTTTGTTGTGGGGGGTTTCTGGGTAAGAATGGGCTGCAATAAAGTCTTCTTAAATGTGGATGACATATGACCCTCCTAAAAGGACACATTAACTATGTGTGTATCCCATTCAGTAGTCACCTCCTTGGCCTCTTTGAGGAGCCTCAAAGGGCTTGGGTTAAAGTGAGGAGGTTGCGGCTTTGCACCATGCAAGTGCCATGTCCATGTCAACCGATGTCACAGAATGGAAGCGTGGCGCCAAAATGGCCGCCGCGCTCTTTGGGCCCCCCCCACCGGACGAAGCCATCCGGGTAGTTAGGGGCGTGGCCAGCAACCTAATAAAAGGGCTGGCCACGAGGCAGCCGTGCTGCCATTTTGGCGAAGCGACGGAGCGGAGAAGTTTTTTCCTCTTACCTCCGTCGCTCGTCTCCTTCCAGGGGAAGCCTTTTCGGGCAGCTTTTTTCTTTTCTTCGGCTCCCTAGCTACTCAGCTATGCCCTCTAAGAAGAAGGCAGCTGCGAACGTGGCTCGATCGGCGCGGAGGTGTCAGCCGGGTCGGAGGACCGCGACTGCGCCCGCCCAGCAGCCACCTTTAGCGGAGCCCACCGGGACCGGTGGGATGGGATCGGTGGGATGGGATCGGTGGCCCCTTGGCCCGCTGCACGGTGCGCGCAGGCTGCCCCGGACGGGGCCTCGGCCCTTGGCCCGCAAACGGCGACCACTGCCCCCGGCATGGTCCGTGCGGCTGGGCCCTCTTGCCCGGGCGCACAGTTCCCCATGGGGGGAGTGAGCCACGGGGGGTGGTTAGGTTCCCTGCCTTGGCAGGGCATGCCCACGGCTCCACAGGGGCCGAGCATGGGCTCTTGGCCTTATCTGGCCCCTGGGGCCCATGGATCTGGACAGGTACCCGTGACTTATGGGCCGGCTGCCCATTAGCCCCCTGTCGGGGCTGGGGCCTATGTTAACGTGGAGGCCCTTCTGGCCCGTGTAGCGGCCCTTGAGGCATCCTTGGTGAGGGCCAATCAAGCGGGGGCGTCTCTCGGATTCCAGGTTGACCCTTTGGCTGCCGAACAGCGGCTGCCGACGGGTAGGGTTGAGCTCCCTGAGGCGCGCGGGCCGGTGGCGGCCACTGCCTCGCAGCTCCCCACTCAACAGGTGCAGCAGTCTGGTGCTGGTCTGGCCCCGTCGACGAGCTCAGCTTCGATCGTGAGCTCCGACGCCACCAGCGGGCCAGAACCCCCGGTGGGGGCGGCCCGTGGGGGTGCATCGGGTGAGTATGCAGTTCAAGCTAGTGCACCCACACAACTGACTTCCCTGGGGGGGCTTTCCAGTGGCCATGGCCTCGCACGGGTGGCCCAGCGGTCCAATTGCCCCCGGCCCACCCGGCGACTTCATCCCTGACCCAGGGCCCGGGTTGGGGTGGCGCCCCCTATGTGGTAGGGAATGTGTTGGGGATCCCCGGGCTGGTGCAGGCCCCCTTTGCTTTGCCCGCAGTTCCCTCTGTGCCGGTGTCGGCATTGCCGACAGCAGGGTATTCCTTGCCCCTGGGGGACCATCTGGCCCAGTCCACCAAGGAAAAGATCGGAGGGGCGAGTACGTAGACATCTTCTCCCTTCTTAATAGGGAGCCAACCAAGGAAGAGAGGGAAGGGCTGGACGAGAAGGATAAGGAGCAGGCACGTCGTCGTAAGCCGCCACGCACGTGGGCAAATTGGTTGCCAGCGTACCTAATTTACATGGCCATTTACCTCAGAGCTAGGCCGGATTTGGCCATCCCTATGGTCCAGTATCTGGACAACATTTACTGGGCCATGGTTGACTTCCCGGGTCCGTCGTGGCTGGCTTACGACGAAGAATTCCGCATGAGGATTCCACTGCACCCAGAGATGAGGTGGGATGAGCCCTGCCAGAAGCTGTGGCTTCTGTATATGACCCCCACACGCCCGGCGCCTGGGGAGAGATACCATTGTGGACATGCGGTCCAACGTGCGGTCCCGGTGCAAGTTCCCCGCCAAGTGGTGGGGCAGGGGGTTCCAGCCCGCCTGCTGTGCTGGACCTTCTCGTCCAATGGTTCTTGCAACAGGAAAAATTGCAAGTACAAGCATGAGTGCCCCTCTTGTTCTGGCCCCCATGCTGCCTCCGCCTGTCCCAGGCCGGGAGGATTCAGGGGCAGGGGTAGGGGCAGACAAGGTGCAGGTAGGACTGCCGCAGAGGGAGCGGGTCCACCAAAAGGCCCCCTCCCCAATTAATGTTGACATGCTGGAGCGTTGGCTCGCATTGTACCCGAAGAGAGCAGATGCACTGTACCTCCTTCAGGGTTTTCAACTGGGGTTTCATATTCCTTTCACGGGGGATAGGTCACCGCAAGACGCATCCAACCTTTTGTCACTTAGAGGAAGAGAGGAGGTGGCTGCCGCCAGCATTAATAAGGAGATTGATGCGGGCAGGGTCGCTGGCCCTTTCCCCGTGCCCCCATTACCCAACCTTAAAGTGTCTCCTCTAGGACTAGTGCCCAAGAAGTCCCCGGGCGAGTTCCGCCTGATTCATCACTTGTCCTAACCAGCCGGTCACTCGGTCAATGGTGCTATCCCTGATGACCTTTGTTCGGTCAGGTATACATCCTTCGACCAGGCATTGCGCATGGTGCGCTCTTGTGGCCCGGGTGCACTATTGGCTAAGTGTGGCATTAAGTCGGCTTTTCGTCTCCTGCCGGTGCACCCGGGTGACTTTGAGTTGCTGGGTTTCAAATTCCGGGGTGAATATTATTTTGACAAAGCCATGCCATTCGGCTGTTCCATATCCTGCTCGGCTTTCGAGCGTTTCAGTACATTCCTGCAGTGGGCATTTGTCCGTAGGTCAGGGTCTCAGTCTGTAGCCCATTACTTGGATGACTTTTTGTTCGGGGGTGAACGGGGCTGGGACACGTGCACACGTCTCCTCATTACATTTCAGACGCTAATGGAGGAACTTGGTGTCCCTTTAGCTCCCGAAAAGACCGAAGGCCCGTCTAATAAGTTAGTATTCCTGGGGGTGGAGATTGACACGGTAGCGCAGGCGTCTAGGTTGCCGGGAGACAAGGTGTCAAGGATAGTGGCCCTTATATCGGACTTGCTGGCTAAGCGCAAGGCATCCCTTCGGGAACTGCAGGTGCTACATGGACAGCTTAATTTCGCTTGCAGGGTGGTCGCACCTGGCACGGCATTTGCTCGGCGCTTGTGTGACGCCATGGCAGGCTTATCCAGGCCGCATCATAGGGTGAGATTGACACGGGGCATCAGGGCAGATATGCACATATGGCTCCAGTTCCTGAGGGAGTTCAATGGGGTCTCATTTTGGAGGTCTGACCTCCTGGCTTCACCTCACTTTCAGATTCAGTCTGATGCCTCGGGATCCCTTGGTTATGGGATGTACTTCAATGGGAAATGGGCCTATGGTGGATGGCCACCAGCCTGGTCAGGCACGGGTCGCCTGAGGGATCTCACATATTTGGAATTTTTTCCCATACTGGGGGCTTTGATGCTATGGGGTGAGGAGTGGGCCAACTCTGTGGTGCATTTCTGGTGTGACAATGCGGCCGTTGTCCACATTGTCAACTCACAGACCTCTAAATCTCCCAGGGTCATGGACCTCGTGCGCCAGTTTGTATTGCGCAGCCTGCGCCTCAATGTACTGTTCAGGGCCAGGCATGTCCCGGGGGTGAATAATGATATTGCTGACGCTTTGTCCCGCCTGCAGATCTCCCGGTTCCGTGCCTTGGCCCCGGATGCGGAGGAATTTCCCTCGCCACTCCCGGAGGAGATATGGACCTTTGGCAAGGAGAGGTGAACCGGGCGATCGGCATGTCGCTGGCGCCACGCACGCGTAAGGCGTATCACCACGCGTTGGTTTCCTTTCAGACTTTCTGTACCCAATCTCGACTGCCAGATACCTGGCCGATCCCAGTGGCCCACCTCCTTCGTTTCATGGTTTACCTGCACGCCCAGGGCCTTGCACCCTGCACCATAGCATCTAGGCTATCAGCGCTGGCTTTCATGGCCAAGGTGGGAGGTCATGCGGACAGTACCGCTGATTTCCGTGTGAGACACGTTTTGGAAGGGTGGGTGCGGGAACGTGGGCGTAGCCTGGACGACCGCCACCCAATTTCCCCTGGGGTTCTTACCCAACTGGCATGGGGCTGGCATGACCTATGTTTCGATGGGTATGAGGCAGCCCTGTTTCATGTGGCTACAACGGTGGCCCTTTTGGAGCGCTCCGCATCAGCGAGCTTGTGATGCTGTCTAAGGCGGATGCAAGTCGTAGGGCACTGGAACTCGAAGATGTCTATGTTTCCAATGATTGGGCTCAGTTGAGGATATGCTCCTCTAAAACAGATCAGCACGGCGTAGGCAGTTGAGTAATACTGCTATGATGTTCCTTGGAAGACATCTGTCCGGTTGGTGCCCTACAGGAGTTTCTTGCACTGTGTGGCACGCACCATGGCCCGTTTTTCTGTCACCAGGGTGGGTCTCCCCTCACTAAATTTCAGTTCGGAAGGTGAATGGGAAAGCCCTAGCCAGTGGGGCCTCCCGGGGGCTTGTTTCGGCGTCCATTCCTGCAGGATGGGGGCGGTTTCTACTGCAGCTGCTTTTGGGTACTCTGGGGCTGAAATACGCCGCATGGGAAGGTGGGGATCACATTGTTTTCAGTTTTTGTGTTCACCCTCTTCAACCATGAGTACCAGTTTAGTCACTGCAATGTTTCTCACCCCCCCTTTTTTTTCCTTGACAGACCCTGGGTGTCGTTTTACACCGGTGACAGTATGGCTGGTGGGCCGTTGCCACGTGCACAGGGCAGCGCGTTACGCTGCACAGGGCAGCGCGTTACGCTGCACAGGGCAGCGCGTTATGCTGCGGCGACAGAGTGGGACCCCGACTGGGACTGGGTGCACCCGCACGTCTCAGGTGGTGTGGTAAGCGCGGCATGTTATGGCGGGAACTGTTGCCATTCCTTTTCTACATCAGGGATGCTGACTCGCCTGATGTCCTGGTTATTCACCTTGGGGGCAATGGTTTCGGACAGGTCACTGGCCTATCGCGGAAGCTTGCGATTTGCAGTCACCTGGCCTACTCACATTATGTGTGGCCTGCCACACCCCTCATTTGGTCGGACATGATACCGCAGTACGCTTACAGGGGAGCGTTTGGCCTCCAGGCGCTTGACCGGGCTCGTCGCTCCAGGGCTATTGCCCGGTTCCTTTTTGACAAGGGTTGGGGATGCGTCATTCGCCTCCCCACCATCAGTCTGCAAAATTATGAGCTTTATTCAGGGGATGGGGCCCATCTGTCACAGGGAGGTATGGACCTCTTGTTAGTAGACTGGCGAGCAGGCCTGTTGACCGAGCTGACGGTCTGGGGGGGGCGGTGAGCCTTTTGGGAAGCCTCCCCGTGTGGCGGGTAGCACTGGTAAGGTAAACATTTATGACCCACAGGTATCCGGCAGGTTCGCAATTGACTGGACAACACTAGATAGGCATAAGTTGTTTAAACGTTGTCCGGTCAATGACGAACCAGGCGAGGGGGTGATGGTTACAACTAGACAGCTGGCATCACCCCCTGATTTTACGGATACACGTCAGAGGGTGAGGTCATTAGTTAGATATTGACTATGGTCAACAATTTGTTTGTTGAATCAATAAATGTGGCCCAATGCCGTTATCCACTTTCATTTGTGTCTGAGTCCATTATTGGGGCGGTGCGCCTGCAATGAAATCAATCAAAAAGAACCAGACAAGAGAGTGCATTGGACATCGCTTTATGACTAACTGATCCATTAAAAGAGGTCCTATGGATGTCTTCAATCATGGATTGAAAGTACAGGTGTTAATATCAGGTTGAAATATATTTATGTCCCCTTGTGTAGCTGCTGTGAGGTCTTGGACCAATCTAAAGAACACCACAGGATGGCTAGTAGCTTCACTAGTGTGCTTAATAAAACAAGCCCTTTTGCAAGATCTCATCACCTTTGCAGGCGCACCCCCCCCCCCCAATGATGGACTCAGACACAAATGAAAGTGTATAACGGCATGGGCCACATTTATTGATTCAAGCCCTAGTCCGAATTATAAATTTCTATTGGTAAAACGACCAATCATAATTCTTAAGGCAAGCAGGCCGAAGTAACACTGGTAAGGTACCACCCAAAATTGCCAACGGCAATTGTTACAATGTATCTATTTGTATCAATTTGTTTGTTGACAACAAACAAATTGTTGACCGTAGTCAATATCTAACTAATGACCCCACCCTCTGACGTGTATCCGTAAAATCAGGGGGTGATTCCAGCTGTCTAGTGGTAACCATCACCCCCTCGCCTGGTTCGTCGTTGACCGGACAACGTTTAAACAACTTATGCCTATCTAGTGTTGTCCAGTCAATTGCGAACCTGCCGGATACCTGTGGGTCATAAATGTTTACCTTACCAGTGCTACCCGCCAATGTGACCAAAGTCAACAGTAGCACAGAACAACCCCTATATCAAACCATAGTAACAGTGTGGGATGGGCAAAAAAGCCAGGACTCAAGGGCCAATTGCGAGTCCCAGCCAAAAATTCCCACCCGGCCCCGAAGTGACCAAGAAATCACACTGTTAACTAGGGAGGGGGTGGAGGGGAAAAACTTCTCCGCTCTGTCGGTTCGCCAAAATGGCAGCACGGCTGCCTCGTGGCCAGCCCTTTTAAATGTGGCATGGGCCACATTTATTGATTCAAGCCCTAGTCCGAATTATAAATTTCTATTGGTAAAACGACCAATCATAATTCTTAAGGCAAGCAGGCCGAAGTAACACTGGTAAGGTACCACCCAAAATTGCCAACGGCAATTGTTACAATGTATCTATTTGTATCAATTTGTTTGTTGACAACAAACAAATTGTTGACCGTAGTCAATATCTAACTCATGACCCCACCCTCTGACGTGTATCCGTAAAATCAGGGGGTGATTCCAGCTGTCTAGTGGTAACCATCACCCCCTCGCCTGGTTCGTCGTTGACCGGACAACGTTTAAACAACTTATGCCTATCTAGTGTTGTCCAGTCAATTGCGAACCTGCCGGATACCTGTGGGTCATAAATGTTTACCTTACCAGTGCTACCCGCCACCCGGAGAGGCTTCAATAAAGGCTTGACGCCCCCCCCAAGACCGTCAGCTCGGTCGACAGGCCTGCTCGCCAATCCCCCAGCAGGAGGTCCATACCTCCTCGCGACAGATGGACCCCATCCAATGAATAAAGCCCGTAATTTTGCAAACTGATGGCGGGATGATGACTGACCCGCCCCCAGCCCTTGGTCGAAAGGAATCGGGCCACAGCCCTGTTCACCATGCGCCGAGCGCGGTCCAGGGCCTGGAGGTCAAAGCCTCCCCGATAAGCGTGCCGTGGGACCATATCTGACCAAACAAGGGTTG
The DNA here is from genome assembly GCA_035047345.1 of Bradypodion ventrale. Taxonomy (NCBI): domain Eukaryota; kingdom Metazoa; phylum Chordata; class Lepidosauria; order Squamata; family Chamaeleonidae; genus Bradypodion; species Bradypodion ventrale. The sequence continues at coordinate 283,494,998 of JAWDJE010000002.1, read as the reverse complement.
TGGCGGGCCATACGTAATGTAAGTAGGCGAGGTCCGCGCAAATCGCATGCTTCAGCGATAAGCCAGTGACCTGACCCAAGTCATTACCCCCAAGGTGTATAATCAGAATGTCGGGCGGGTCGGCACTCCTCGACGAAAAGAGGAATGGCAAAAGCTCCCGCCACAACATACCGGGCTTACCGTGCCACGTGAAATGTGCGTACGCACCCAGTCCCAGTCGGGGTCCCCAATCTGTCGCCGCAGCGTAACGCGCTGCCCTGTGCACGTAGCTATGGCCCACCAGCCATACTGTCACCGGTGTGATACGACACCCAGGGTCTGTCAAGGGAAAAAACAGGGAAGGAGAGATACATGGTGACTCAGAAGGTACTCACGGTGGGAGTGGGCGAACATAAAACTGGAAACATCGTGAGTCCCACCTCCCCATGCTGCGTATGTCAGCCCCGGAGTACCCATAAGCAGCCGCAGTAGAGGCCGCCCCAATTCTAAATGAATGGGTGCCGTAACGGGCCCCAGGGAGGCCGACTCTGGCCAGTGCCTTCCCTGTCACCTTCCAAAACTGAAATTTAGTGAGGGGAAACCCATCTTGGTGACAGAAAAACGGGCCATGGTGCGTGCCACGCAGTGCAAGGAACTCCTGTAGGGCACCAACCGGACAGATGTCTGCCAATGAACATCGTAGCAGTCTTACTCCACTGCCTACGCCATGCTGATCTGTTTTAGAGGAGCGTATCCTCAACTGAGCCCAATCATTGCAAACATAGACATCTTCGAGTTCCAGTGCCCTACGACTTGCATCCGCCTTAGACAGCATCACAAGCTCGCTGATGCGGAGCGCTCCAAAAAAGGCCACCGTTGTAGCCGCACGAAACAGGGCTGCCTCATACCTATCGAAACATAGGTCATGCCAGCCTCGTGCCAGTTGGGTAAGTACCCCAGGGGAAATTGGGTGACGGTCGTCCAGGCAACGCCCACGTTCCCGCACCCACCCCTCCAAAACATGTCTCACACGGAAATCAGCGGTACTGTCCGCATGACCTCCTACCTTGGCCATAAAAGCCAGCGCTGATAGCCTAGATGCTATGGTGCATGGTGCCAGGCCCTGGGCGTGCAGGTAAACCATAAAACGGAGGATGTGGGCCACTGAGATCGGCCAGGTATCTGGCAAGCAATATTGGGAACAAAAGGTCCGAAATGAAACCAACGCGTGGTGATACGCCTTACGCGTGCGTGGCGCCAGTGACATGCCTATCGCCCGGTTCACCTCTCCTTGCCAATGGTCCATATCTCCTGCGGTAGTGGCGAGGGAAATTCCTCCGCATCCGGAGCCAAGGCACGGAACCGGGAGATCTGCAGGCGGGACAAAGTGTCAGCAATATCATTATTCACCCCCGTGACATGCCTGGCTCTGAACAGTACATTGAGGCGCAGGCTGCGCAATACAAACTGGCGCACAAGATCCATGACCCTGGGAGATTTAGAGGTCTGTGAGTTGACAATGTGGACAACAGCCGCATTGTCACACCAGAAATGCACCACAGAGTTGGCCCACTCCTCACCCCATAGCATCAAGGCCCCCAGTATGGGAAAAATTCCAAATATGTGAGATCCCTCAGGCGACCCGTGCCTGACCAGGCTGGTGGCCATCCACCACATGCCCACTTCCCATTAAAGTACATCCCATAACCCAGGGATCCCGAGGCATCAGACTGAATTTGAAATTGGGGCGAAGCCAGGAGGTCAGACCTCCAAAATGATACCCCATTGAACTCCCTCAGGAACTGGAGCCATACGTGCAGATCTGCCCTGATGCCCCGTGTCAGTCTCATCCTATGATGGGGCCTAGATAAGCCTGCCATGGCGTCGCACAAGCGCCGAGCAAAGGCCCTGCCAGGTGCGACCACCCTGCAAGCGAAATTGAGGTGGCCATGTAGCACCTGCAATTCCCAAAGGGATGCCTTGCGCTTAGCCAGTAAGTCCGATATAAGGGCAACTATCCTTGCCACCTTGACTGCGGGCAACCTAGAAGCCTGCGCTACCGTGTCAATTTCCACCCCCAGGAATATTAACTTATTAGACGGGCCTTCGGTCTTTTCGGGCGCTAAAGGGACACCGAGTTCCTCCATTAGCGTCTGAAATGTATTGAGGAGACGTGTACACGTGTCCCAGCCCCGTTCACCCCCGAATAAAAAATCATCCAGGTAATGGGCTACAGACCGAGACCCTGACCTACGGACAAATGCCCACTGCAGGAAGGTACTGAAACGCTCGAAAGCCGAGCAGGATATGGAACAGCCGAATGGCATGGCTTTGTCAAAATAATATTCACCCCGAAATTTGAAACCCAGCAACTCAAAGTCACCCGGGTGCACGGGCAAGCGGCGAAACGCCGACTTAATGTCACACTTAGCCAACAGTGCACCCGGGCCACATGAGCGCACCATGCGCAATGCCTGGTCAAAGGATGTATACCTAACAGAACAAAGGTCATCAGGGCTAGCATCATTGACCGAGTGGCCGGCTGGGTAGGACAAATGGTGAATCAGGCGGAACTCGCCCGGGGACTTCTTGGGCACTAGTCCTAGGGGAGACACTTTAAGGTTGGGGAACGGGGGTGCGGGGAAAGGGCCGGCGACCCTGCCCGCAGCAATCTCCTTATTAATGCTGGCGGCAGCCACCTCCTCCCTTCCCCTAAGTGACAAAAGGTTAGGTGCATCCTGCGGTGACCTATCCCCCGTGAAAGGAATACGAAAACCCAGTTGAAAACCCTGAAGGAGGTACACAGCGTCTGCTCTCCTCGGGTACGATGTGAGCCAACGCTCCAGCATGTCGACATTAATTGGGGAGGGGGCCTTTTGGTGAACCCGCTCCTTCCATGGCAGTCTTGCCTGACCCTTGTCCGCCCCTACCCCTGCCCCTGTTTCCTCCCGGCCTGGGACAGGCGGAGGCAGCATGGGGGCCAGAACAAGAGGGGCACTCATGCTTGTACTTGCAATTTTTCCTGTTGCAAGAACCATTGGACAAGAAGGTCCAGCACAGCAGGCGGGCTGGAACCCCCTGCCCCGCCGCTTGGCGGGGTACCTGTATTGGGGCCGCTCGTTGGACCGCATGTCCACAATGGTATCTCTCCCCAGGCGCCGGGCGCGTGGGGGTCATATACAGAAGCCACAGCTTCTGGCAGGGCTCATCCCACCTCATCTCCGGGTGCAACGGAATTCTCATGCGGAACTCTTCGTCGTAAGCCAGCCATGACGGACCCGGGAAGTCAACCATAGCCCGGTAAATGTTGTCCAGATATTGGACCATGGGAATAGCCAAATCCGGCCTAGCCCTGAGGTAAACGGCCATGTAAATCAGGTACGCTGGCAGCCAATTTGCCCACGTGCGTGGCGGCTTACGACGACGTGCCTGCTCCTTATCCTTCTCGTCCAGCCCTTCCCTCTCTTCCTTGGTCGGCTCCCTATTTAGAAGTGAGAAGATATCTACGTACTCGCCCCTCCAAATCTTTTCCTTGGTAGACTGGGCCAAATGGTCCCCCAAGGGCAAGGAATACCCTGCCGTTGGCAAAGCCGACACCGGCACTGAGGGAACTACGGGCAAAGGAAAGTGAGCCTGAGCCAGCCCGGGGATCCCCAACACATTTCCCAGCACATTGGGGGCACCACCCCGCCCCAAGCCCAGTGTTATGGGCAAAGTCGCTGGGTGGGCCGGGGGCCATTGGGCCGTCGTGCCACCCGAGCGAGGCCAAGGCCATTGAACAGTCCCCCCAATGAAGTCAGTTGTGTGGGTGCATTAACTTGGACTGCATACTCACCCGCTGCACCCCCGGGGGCCGCCCCCACCGGGGGTTCCGGCCCGCTGGGGGCGTCGGAGCTCACGACCGAAGCTGAGCTCATCGACGGAGCCAAACCAGCACCAGACTGTTGCACCTGTGGGGTGGGGAGCCGCGAGGCAGTGGCCACGACTGGCCCACACGCCTCGGGCGGCTCAACCCGCCCCGTCGCCGGTCGTAGTTCGGCGGTCAAAGGGGGTGCCTGAAAACCTAGGGATACCCCCGTTTGGTTGGCCCTCGCCAAGGACGCTTCAATGGCCGCTACACGAGCAAGGAGGGCCTCCACGTCGACATAGGGCCCGGCCCCTACAGGGGGCAATTGGGGAAAAGGCCCATAATTCACCGGCACCTGTCCAGGTCCCTGAGCCCCAGGGGCCAAATAAGGCCAAGAGCCCATGCTCAGCCACTGGGAAGCCGTAGGAATGCCCTGTAAGGGCAGGGAACCCAACCACCCTCCGTGGCTCGCACCCCCCATAGGGAACTGCACACCCGGGCAAGACGGCCCTGCCACACGAACCATGGCAGGGGCCGTGGTCGTTTGCGGGCCAAGGGCCGAGGCCCCGTCCAGGGCCGCGGGTATGCTCCGCGCAGCAGGCCAAGGAGCTACCGATCCCATCCCATCGTTCCCGGTGGAGTCAGCTAGAGGTGGCTGCGGAACGGGCGCAGTCGCGGTCCTCCGACCCGGCTGACGCCTCCGCGCCGATCGAGCCACGTTCGCGGCTGCCTTCTTCTTCGAGGGCATGGCGAAAAGTAGCTAGGAAGCCTAAAACCAAAAGAGAAAGCTGCCCGAAAAAGGCTTCCCTCAAGAAGACACGAGCGACGGAGGTAAGGAGGAAAAACTTCTCCGCTCCGTCGGTTCGCCAAAATGGCAGCACGGCTGCCTCGTGGCCAGCCCTTTTATTAGGGTGCTGGCCACGCCCCTAACTACCCGGATGGTTTCGTCCAGTGGGGGGGGCCGCAAAGAGCGCGGCGGCCATTTTGGCGCCGCGCTTCCATTCTATACTCTAAGAAAACAACTATTTTTTGGTTTTGATCTTGTTTCTTTGTTTGTTTGTATGTAGGCATGCAAAGACTCTGATGTAATACTAAAAGCCGGTGAACTTTGTCAGGCCCTTTTCAGGCTGGCATTACATGGCAATCTAGGTGGATATCAGAAATATTATGGGACTTTAAAATTCCTCACTGACTCTTTTATGTCATATCAAGACAGCTGAAATTGATAAGAATGAGGAATTTAGCAAGTATTCTTTCCACCTTCAAGGCCAGTAAAGCAAAAGCCACCATGGTTCGTCTTCAGACCATTCAAAGATTAAAGTTCTAACAGAGAAGGTATCTGAATTTAAAGGCAGATTTTACTGACTATGCAGTGTATGCTGAAGTAACTTGGGAAAGGTTGAATCAGTCTCATTGATTCAGTGATGGTCAAGTATTTTCAAAATCCCAGGCAATTAGGCTATTACGGAGCAATTTTTAAGGACAAAGGGAGTCACAGATTAACCTTGGCTTTTGATATTGTGTGGAAAATAGAGTGAAACTTGTATTTAATTTTTTAAAGCAAAATATTTTTAAAACAATAATGAATGTTAGTTGAGAAGTTGGAGATAGCATGAACAGCATCTAAAACTCAATTCTTGTTCTCAGATGATAGCAGATCTGAAGACATCGTTTGACAGAGAGGGGAAAGGGACTGTAATTGATGGTCATTATGCCCCAAAATGAATTAATTCAGGTAATCTGTTACTTTGTAATGTATTCCAGATATATAACCATATTCCATTTCCACAATTAGCTAGTCATGTCTAACTCTGCATCACATCAGTTCAAATGGAGCAAATAGCTTGCCAGGCTAGACTGGCAAACAATAAAACACCACTGTAATATGGTTGAACATGAGATTGCCTGGGGAAATATGATGTGTTGTCTTTTTGATCTTTACCCCTTCAGATGAAATATTTATTGAGCTGCAGTATCATTGTTATGTAGGCAAATATGATTAGCCAAATGGTGTCCCTGTCATACTCTCACATTTAATATTCTGTGGCTGAAGAATTGTTATCACTCCAGATTGCTTTGGATTTTGAGACCCAGAAGTCACAGTCCAGTACCAACAGTGTCAAGGAACTATAGGGATTGCAGTAAAAATAAATATTTGAAACATCATTGGTTTCCTTCTCTTTTTGATTACTGATTCACCAGCACTATAACATGATGGAAATTATTTCAAGGGAAAAATGTGGGATTGCTTGATTATAGAATGAAAAACCAAATGTTCTGAACAAGTGTAAAAATGTTTGTAAAAATGAGTGGTAGGGGATTTCTTGCAGTCATATTCATTATACAAGCTAGCAATTTGCACAGCAAAAATAAAATTGTTTTTCCCACCTCCACATACAACACAAACAAGGCCACATTAATGAGTATTTCCTTCCAAATCCCCTCCTGTAATTGCTGCATATTTCTATCTCAACTTTCCCTAAATCCTCCAAAGCCTCATTCGGTTACCACGTATCAGATATTTACATACCTCTATAAACAACCAGACTTCTTTTATCTCATTAACCTTCCCTGGTGGCTCAGTTCCAAAGTTTTGTATGGAGTGAGGAATTGCTAAATAGTTTTGGTGGAAGGACAAACATAATCCAAAAGCAATCAAATATAAGTAATACCTCTTCTTGTAGCAAAGCCAAACTCTAGCACCTGCAGGATTAGCATTGTCAAAGTTCTATAAGTTCCAAGTGAATTTCATCTTCATTGGATAGATGACCCAACAACAAATGTAGAAGAATGACCTATCACATAAAAAGATGTTCATCAGTCTCCCGTATTATTTTACCTAGTTAGCTGGTGTGACACAAATGGTGCAAAGTTTAGAAATGAATTGCCTCAATTTATAAAACCATTGCAGACATTATCAGTAGCATACTGATTTCTTGGAATCAGTATGCAACTAATAATGTCTACAGTGGTTCCTTATACCAGGACAATTTGCTTCCAGATGTTACATCATTTGCATACAAGAAGACTCTGGCCAATATCTCATTGGAAAAAGGCCACTTGTTTCTGAGAAATATATATATAGATCAGGGGTTCTCAAGGTTCACCATGGGCCAGACTACTCACCCTCAGACAGCTGAGCAGGCTGGTTTCAATGGCAGTGGGTGCATTTGTGCATGCACAGGGGCATTTGCACATGGTCATGCATTGGTGTCTCCACTTCCGGAGTCATCTCTTTGGGCCAGATGGAATGGCATTGAGAGTTGGGTCAGGACCACAGGCCATAGGTTGTGAACCCCTGATATAGATTTTATATTTTAGAACATCAATAAAGACTAGTTACTGGATAATATGTAAGATTAAATCCCATTGCTGGTCCCAAGTAGAATAAATCCACTTAATCAGTAGTTCAGGGAAAACTCAACTGTTATTTCTGTTCATCTATTCAACAGTTATGTCCTAAATGAGACTAGCAATGGGATTCTTGTTACGGAAAAGAGTAGGAGAGATGCAAGCTTTTAGTATGAGTCAAAGACAAGATCTGTTGAGATTATCTGGTGGCACTAGCAGCAGGAAGCAGTGGAAGCATCAGCACACAGGACTAAATCACTTAGCAGTGACTATCTGCTATTTTAATTTTTCTCAGTGCCCTGGTGCAATGCAGCACCAAAGCTATACAACTACCAAGAGATTTTAAACACCAAGGGGTATATAATTGCCAAGAGATAATATAATCCCAAAGTAAAAGAAAAAATAATAACAATCCTTGTATGAGATAGCCATATGTTTTGAAGAGGATTATGGTACATCAATTCTTGTCATTTGCAGAGAAGCAGATTATTTCTGTTGCATTTGGCTTGTGTAGAAGTACCTTTGTTATTCACATTCCTAAAGCTGTTTGTGTTAATTCTTCTTACAGTAGATGTCTTAGGTTAGCTGCTATTATGTACAAGTCCATCGAGTCTGGGAAAATGCCCTTCAGGGTTCTAACTAAGTTTGCCTCCTGATGAATTCCCAGTATCATTATATTCTTGGACATCAAGTGAGCTGAGAAAGCAAGGAACAAAGAAAATAAGCTTTCAAATTAGGCACAGAGGGAAGCTGTCTTAATTACTTAATCATTATGTGCCATCAGTTTTGAGATATTTCCTGTTTGGGGGCATGGTGTGCTTCTCCACTGAGTGATGGAAAGAGAGAATGGAGTGATGAACTGGCAGTGCCTAAATGCATGCCTACCACCTTCATGTGAATGTATGCTGGCCTGCCTGAAGAAGTTATTTTGATCTTGAATTAAAGAATGTTATTTTTACATATAAGTAAGAAAAAAGTAAAGCAGATTGCCCAGTAGAGGCTCAGGAAGATGCTTAAAACCTGGCTCTGCCAACAAGTGTGGGGCACATTAGGCACTACATCTCAAGCCCGTTGGCTTGTTTAGCCTGCCTGTTGTGGGATTGAGCCCCTCTCTCTTGTTTTTTTTTTTTTTTGATAAGCCTGTTTTATTGTGGGTGGAGGGAGGGTTAGGGTAGTTTTTAATGATGATTATGTTAGTTTTTATGTGTTTTAAGTTTGCTTTTAGCTGGGGGTTTTATGTATGTTTTTATTGGTAATGGTTTTATCTTTCTTGTATTATACAGTCCGCTTCATACAACATCGGATTCATACAACATCACCTAATTCCTTGAAAAAAGTTGCCTCATACAAAGTCGTGCAACTTTGTATGAGGCATTGGGTTTATCCCATGTTGCATTGTGCCTGGGCAGTATAAAAGGCAGGACACATGTGTGCATTGCTCTTGTGGGTTTTACATGAGATGAAGACTGCTTCGGAGTGGATTTGAGCGCGATTTCGGATTTTTTTGAATTTTTTCGTCAGAATTTTTAGAAGCATTCCTGGGATTTTTGCAGCATTATTCAGGTTCTTGGACAATCAGGGTTGTTTGAAATGTTTTTGTAATGTATTTAGCCTTTAGACAATGATTTCTTAAAGTTCTGTCAGTTTCCTGTCTGTTTCCTTGACTTTTCCCTGAAGTCTGTGCTGTTACAGTACAATGTACCTCCATGGAAACAATGTTGTATGAGGCATCGCGGCAAGGATTTGGATGTTGTATGAGGCATCACGGCTAGGATTTTACATGCCTCATACAAAGTCCAAATCCGTATAAAGTCCAAACTTGTAGAACCAAGTTTGGACGTTGTATGAGGAATAATAATAATAATAATAATAATAATAATAATAATAATAATAATAATAATAATAATAATAATAATAATAATAATAATAATAATAATAATAATGCCCTTGAGGTTGTTCAGACCTGAATGCAGGGAAAGAGGGAGCAAAACCACTCCGTCCGTATTCTTCAGCCAAACAGAATAGTGACAGGATGACTTAAACCTACACCAGTTGAGAAGAGATACCCCCTTGTTGGTATTACTCCCCCTAAGATCAGGAGAGAAGTAGCAGCAGATGCTGAGATAACTAAGCAAGAGAATGACACCCTCTGAATGGATACATACCCATCAAGCACGGCTCCCAAAAATACAGGAAATTTCTGCACATGCGCGCACACGCCGAACCTATTTGCGCAAGTGCAGAACCCTTCTGCACATGTGCAGAGCATGTTTTTTGCATGCACAAATGGGTTCTGCGTATGCACGCATGGCAGTAACCCCTTTCCCTGTCATTCAAAATACAGGGCAGTGGCAGGAAAGGGGAGGAACGAGTACCAAAATATGAGATTTCCCGGCCAATCCAGGATACTTGACAGGTATGAATGGATATGAGCCTCAAGTCTACCAGCTCAGATCCAGGAAGAGCTTTATGACATTCTTAAGGGTACACAAGAGCAAAACCCAATTAGAAGATGGAGGGAAGAGCTTACTGGGAAAGGAACATCATTAAAGGTGGATATAGCTGAAGATATCAATCTCCCCTACACTACTTGGAGGTCCCTGAGGGTTGGAGTCCCTAAATGCAAGACCAACATGCTCAAATAGGGCCTACTGGCAGATAACAATGCACAGTGTGAATGTGGAGAGACACAGAGTCCGGCTCATCTACTGGCCTGCCGATTACTGTGAAAAACATGCAGTGATGAGGACTTGGGTTTGGGCAATGACAAAGTAAAGAAAGTGGCTTCACTTTGGGTTTGATCAGGACATGAAAGAAGAAGAAACCAAATAGAATCTAAACAGATCAAGTAGGTAATTACTTATATATGTAGTTAAGACGCAGAAGAATAGTACACAAAGAAATGCAGACAGGTTAAATGTGTCCAACCAGATGGAATGACTGTGTGGGAGCTACTCATGACTAACAGGCTGGGGAAATGTCTAAAGCAGGTGTGCCCAAACTATGGCCCAGGGACTGGATCCAGCCCCTGATTCCAATTCATCTGGCCTACAAAGCCCTCCTCACTCCTGGAAGTAGAAGTAAAACGCGCCCATACTGGCATGTTTTATTTCAGTTTCCAGGAGCGACAAGGGCTTCGTGGTCAGATGAATTGGCGTCAGGTGCCACATTCAGCCCCTGGGCCATAGTGACTGGCTCCCTGAACCACATGGTTGGCACATGGCCCAAAAAGTTTGGGCACCCTGGTCTAAAGAGAAGTGCAGACAATTTTCTTTCTATTAATAATCACGTGAGGCACTGAACAATTACATATACTGAAGGAAGCTTTTATGGACCACAAAATTTTATATTTGTCAATGTGTTTTATCTATGAATAGATAAGAGGGACTTCTAAGTCAAGATAAATTCAAGACATTCACAATGAGTCAGCAAATTATTATTTTTGTTTGTTTTGATGTGCAGTTCCAAGATGCTCACTGCATTTTCAGGGAGGAAACTAGCATGGTGATAAGTTGGCACTGATTTTGTTTCTGTTAACATGAGAACTTTTCAAAACCATGTTGTATCTAGTCCAAGAGTCTTTTAAGTTTCCCAGGGCAGCCCTTCAAAATTGTTATTGTTTCATCTCTTAACCGTCTGTAATCTATATTTGCTCTATAACCATTTATTTATTTATTTATTGGGTCAATGTACCATTGTGGACACCATAAGTCTCTATAAATTACTCAGTTATAAATCTAATGAAATAAATGAAATCTTTATTAACAAGAGAGACTGTCATTACAAAAGAAAACAATGATTTTGTGCAACCCTGATTTTGCCTGTTCTTTGTTCTATGCCCTTAAAATTCATAGTATCTGTCATTTTAATTACCATAATACTCGAGTATAAGCCAATCTGAATATAAGCCGTGATACCTAATTTTACCTGAGAAATCAGGAAAACTGATTGATTCGAGTATAAGACTAGTTTAGGAAATGCAGCATTAGGGAGTTTCAATAATCAAAATAAACCAGCCTCATATGACCTGCATTTTCTTTTTGGTCCAAGAATACCCATTCCAACAGGAGAAGAAGAGGAAAGCCTGGTAAATGCCATGGGTGCCGGGGCAGGGGGGGAGGATTTTTTGCCTGCTGTAGAAGTGATCAAGGCCAGCTCTTCAGCCACCCAGATCACTTCTACATGAAAACCTGTCACAGGCAGAAAAAAATTAGATCATGGCTGGAGCCATGATCCAGATCAAATCACTTCCTGACTAGGATGTTTATCTATGTTAAGTGGTAAGGAAGTGGTTAACATTCCAGAAAATAGAGCAGATGACTTGATGATTTTTGGTGCTGAATAAATTGGCTTACATTCGAGTATATATGGTATTTATTCCTTCAATGAGATGACATACCATATGAACTCTGAGCTTACCAAAATTCTAGAAAGGATTTTGGTACAGAGCCAATTGTAGTCCCAACTATAATTGATCCATTGGATTAAGTGAACTCTTTTAAATGTTGATCTACTAATAGGCAGTTGAGTCAATAAGTCTACTTTAGTTAAAAATAGCAAAGGTTTTCAGTCCTTGGTACTGTAAATACAGGAATATCAAAACCAGCAAGGATTCCAGTCTCCAGAAAGCTCCCCCTATTTCTCCTTATAATGATTTCAGTCAATTAAATCTACTTACTAATTCATTTCTATCATAGTGAGTATCTTAATATATTTATAAAAAACATTGCTTATGAGGGCTAAAAAAAACCAGAATCACGACTAGGGATTGCACTTAACTATTCAGTAATTTATGGAAGTGAAAAAGCCAAATCCCTTTATAATAAATCTGTGGAATTAATTTAGAATCAATCTAAAATGAACAAAATAGAGAGACAAATTAAAAAGCAATTTAATAGAGCAGTGCATTATTGCATCCTAAGGCAATAAATTCATCCAAAATATAGAAGTTTCTCAGAGCACAGGCAGCTAATGCTAGATGCACTGAAAATCCATTCACTACAACAAAAATGAGCACATGCAATGGATTTAAACAAAGGATGGCTTTCAGCTACCATTATCTTAGGAACTTTTCAGGGATGTCTTGACAAACTAGAGAGGGCTCAGAACATCTGGGCTAATACTGCAACATGAGGCTGGCAAACCTCTAAAGGAATGTGTAGTACACTTGTCTTCTGTGAACCATATTCAATTTGATTTTTCTCCAGTTGAGTGAATGATGGCATAACAGCTCTTTATGTTATTTTCATTATGCTGAATTGTGCACAGTTATATAAGGCCTTTTAGGGAGAGGAGCACTGAGTTCCAACAAAAGCAGTGCAAAGCTGGCAAGAATTTTCAGGATCTCAGAACATTTTATCAAGCACAATCATACAAAATATGAGGTAATGAAGAAGACAGGCTCAGAACTATGAACTTGTATATGAGCCAAAGTGTGTTTATCTGTGTGCTGTTATCTGCCATCAAGTTGAAACTCACTTATGGCAGCTCAAATAGGGCTTTCAAATGTATGTGAGATGTTTATGGAGTGGTTTTATCAGTTTCATTCTCCTGGTAGGTTTCTATGGGACGCAGTGGGCACAGAGCTGGGTGGGCTGAGGAGGATGGTGGAGGACAGAGGTGCCTGGAAGGCGATGGTCTATAGGGTCACAAAGGGTCGGAATCGACTGTGTGACTGAACAACAACAACAACAATTACCCACTGCTGTGCCATTTACTATCAAAAACTAATATAAAGTCTGCATACCTTAACATTAGTCTGTCATTCTATCCGCTACATAAGGTGTCATGGTTAGATTGGGACCTGTGTGTTTTTCAAGTCTGTAATGGAGATTGGTGTGTATGTGTACTGAAGGGGAGGAGTTATGGTACATTCCAGGGCAGGAATGATAGTCAAAACAAGCTAGCCTCATGGTTTGGAAGAAATGAAACTTAAATTGGACAGACACGTGATACTGTATAGCCATTGGCTGGATTCCTTTAGGGGAATGGCAAGAGGGTGGAAGTTGTTGAGGAGGTAAAAAACATAAGGAATGGGCAAGAGTCGCAGGACTTTCTCTTGGTCCAGTGCTCGATGGTGAGCAAATATGTAGGCTGGTAAGAGAGAGGGGGTGGGGTGGGCCGGGCCCTCAGGGCTACCACAATTAGATACACTTTCATTGTTTTAATGTGTTTTCTGAACTAAGATTGTTTCATTTGCTTAATTAATCTGTAACTTACTTTGCTACAATACATATACATTTAAAAGACAGGAAGATGCCTGGAGTGGTTTAATTTCCTATACCTTACTAGATTTAGATCAGGAGATGTGAGAAGGCAAGCTTAAAATCCTTGATTCAAGTGCTGTCCCACCTACATGTAGACTAAGGTTCTACTTGTGAATAATGGGATTGTTACACCATGGGTCAGTAAACTTGGCTCTCCAGATGTTCTTGGATTTCAATTCCCAGAAGCCCTGATCAGCAGGTGTACTAACTTGGGTTTCTGGTAATTCAAGTCCAAGAACACCTGGAGAGTCAGGTTTGCTGACCCCTACACTACACCACACTAGGCTCAGTGAAGAAAAATACAGTGGAACCTCGGCTTACTAATGGTTTGGTTAACATAATATTAAGTTTGTGAAAGGAAACCCAGAGAAAATAGTGGCTTGGTTGATGGAATTTTTTTTATTTTTTTGCAGAATGACGCTCATGTGGGATTTTCAGACAGCTCTGAATATCCTTCCAATGTTTTCCACAGCAGCAGGAGGATTTTTGGAGCATTTCCGCTCCATTTTTGGATTTTTTATTGCATTTTGGCACTGTCAGAAGCTTTTCCCGCAACCAGGAAGTGCTAAAGATTCCTCCTTCCCCTCAACAGCTGATAGTCAGGACTGAGCTGGCAATTACCAGAACTGGCCACTAGAAGGTGCTGTTGGAAATGTGCTGAATATGCTTTGAAAACCTTCCAGAGGTCAGAAAAAGGGGGAATATCTTTTATCTGTTCTAAAGTGCATTTTGGATTTCTTTTTGCTGTGTTTTCGCCACTTTAGAAAGAGTGTCGAACAGCTAAAAGACTTTTTTAAAACATTTTTTTGATCTCCAGAATAGAGTATTTGGTTTTCAATGCATTCCTATGGGAAACCACATTTTGGTTAAAGTAATTTCCACTGTAATTTCCATCTCAGAGAATGTATTAATTATGTTAACTGATGTACCACTGTACTTGAAAGTATTGGTTTTTAGCTTTCTAGAATGCACAACTTTGGTGTTCTGGAATCACGACGCTTGAAGCAGCTGTAGACTAGCTTAACACATCTTTATTGCATGGAGTACAGTACGAACACGAGGTAATGGTGGCAATACAACTCTTTTTATACAGTCACTATACATTTGAATCTGGTTACACGGTAGCCTATTGGCTACTGTAGGCATGACGTCATCCCCTTTCTTGTCCAGGTAATCTGTGGTGGGAAGGTTTCCAGCGGCTGTACACAATTGGGGAATTTGTACCATGTGAGTTGAATGCTCGCTACTCCATCTCTGGCAGTAGGCTAGCATTCCAATAGCAGCTGAATATAACGTATCTTTACAAATGGCTTAAGTATACATTCCCTGTGGAACTGGTTACATTTGACTTAAAGGCACAGTGTAGCAGTTACATTTCATATTGTCCTATACATAACATCCCTCCCCCCTAGGATAGCACGAAGTCCCTCAACCATTCTGGTTCCCCGCATGTGCGTTTGGGGCGTGCGGCTGCTAGGCTCGGCTCGGGGGCCCTTGTGCTTTTCTGCTCTCTTGGTTCTCGCCATGCAATAGGAGGGATGGACTCGTTAGCGGTTTGCCATGGTTGTGCCGTCCCTGACTGAGAATGTGGGGAACTGGGGTTTCGCATTTGCGCCGGCCCTGACTGGGGGGGGGGGGGCTGGCTGGAAACATGGGGTAGGGGTGAATTCTAATGTCGAGAAACCGGGGGCTCCTGGGACTAACGAAAAACCCTGCTCTTTGCTTGGACGGGTGGGGGACCACTCCGAAACCCCCCTCCCCCGGTTCCGAAAATCAAAGTTAAACTCTTCCTCCCCATCAAACTCAAACTCATACCTCTCTCCCAATGTATCTCTGGTGTCCACAGGATATGGGTTTGTATCAATCCCCTCCCCCTAGGTTGGGATCAACGATCCGCATTTGTACCCGAAGGGTACCCCATGTCTCCCCCTTGGGCTGTACGGGTGGGGGAGGACCCTAATGCTGAATCCTGTGGCAGGATGTCTGTGTCCTGCCTATTGGTAACCCTATGCCAGAGTTGATCGGCATGCCTTCTCCAGAGTAGACCAGTGCTGGTCTCTACACAGTACGAAACTTGCCCCGTTTGCTCAATGACTACTCCGGGGACCCAGGCTGGCCCTGTGGCCGCGTAATTCCTGCAATATACAGGTTCCCCAATTCCAAAACTTTTGGTATCACCTATCTCTATGTTCCTCCCTTTATCCTCCACCCTTGAGGGATCCAACCTAGTTAGAAGCGATGCTGGCTTTCTGTGCATAAGAAGCTCTGCAGGTGAGAGCCCCGACACGAGTGGCGTCACCCTATAGCACAGCAGGAACTGGCACAGCTGTAGGTTTAGGTCCCTGGGGCCCATGTGCCACAGCGCCTCTTTTGTGGTCCGCACCTGGCGTTCTATCTGGCCATTTGTTGCGGGGTGGAAAGGGGCAGAGGTGATGTGCCGAATGGCGTTTTTCTCAATGAATGTCTGGAATTCCGCAGATGTGAAGGTACTGGCATTGTCATTCACAAGCACGTCTGGTATCCTGAAACAACTAAACACCTTGCGCAATTGCTTTACGGTTGCGGCTGACGAGGTGTTGGACATTGGAATTACCTCCAAGCACTTGGAGTACGCATCTACTATTAGCAGGAAAAGGGTGCCCCTGAAGGGACCCGCAAAGTCTACGTGTATCTGGGACCATGGTCCTCTGGCTGTGTCCCATTCTCTGTGGGGAAGTTGGGACTCTTCTGGCCGAGAACTCTGGCAACTCTCGCAAGTGCCGACCATGTGCTCTATGTCAGCATCCATTTGGGGCCACCAGAAGTAGCTTCTGGCCAACGCTTTAGAGCGTACGATCCTGGGGTGGCTGATGTGCAGTAGCTTCAGCACTCTCGATCTCAGTGACTCGGGAATGACCACCCGCTGGCCCCATAGGAGACAGCCCCTTTCTGTGGAAAGCTCATCCCTTTTTCTCACATAAGCTGTGAATTCCTCCCTGGGGGAAGTCGTTGGCCACCCTTTCTGAACCCAGGAGCTCACTTGGGAAAGGGTCTTGTCCTTTGCCGTGGCTTTGGCGAGGTCTGCGGGAACTATCAGGGGTGAGTCGAGGGCTTTGATCAGAAGCACTTGATGATCTCACTCCACCTCGCACTTAGGGTCTCCTAACTGTGGCAGGGGCGACCTGGAAAGAGCATCTGCATGATTAATATCTTTCCCCGGGTGGTAGACCAGCGTGTGCTGATATGCATTGAGGAAGATAGCCCATCGGAGCATTCTGGGGGACAGAATCTGTGGCGTGGGCTTGCCTGTGGTGAAAATGCCTAGAAGGGGTTTGTGGTCGGTTACAACAGTAAACGGCCAACCATACAGGAAGTCATGGAATTTCTTTGTTCCAGCGACTATGGCATGAGCTTCCCTGTCCGTTTGCGCGTAGTTGTGCTCTGCCTGTGACAGGGATCTGGAGTAGAACACAACTGGGGCTTCTCGCCCATTGTCTAACATGTGGCACAGCACTGCCCCCACCCCTACTGTTGAGGCATTGCAGACTAGAACTATGGGCTTTCTGGGGTCGAAGTGGGTCAGGACGGCTTCTGAGGACAGAAGCTGCTTTAATTCTTTAAACGCCTTCTCCTGACTGTCTCCCCACCGCCAAACTGCATCCTTCTTAAGTAACTTATGCAGTGGCTCCACAACTGATGCCTTTCTTGGCAGGAAGGAATGATAGAAATTCAGGAGCCCAAGAAATGATTGCAACTCCGGTTTCGCGGTGGGGCAAGGGGCATTTTGGATAGCCGCAACCTTGGAGTCGGAGTGCTTTACTCCATCGGGGGTTATCTTAAACTCAAGGAACTCAACCTCCCTCGCTTGGAACACACTCTTGCTCTTCTTTAACCTCAACCCTGCTTTTTCAAAGATTGACAGAACCTTGTCTAACCTCTTAGCCAGTTCAGACACACTCCCCCCTGTGATCAGCATGTCATCAAAATATGGGAGGACCCCGGGGAGCCCCTTTAACAAACGTTCCACGAGGGACTGGAAGCAACCCCCCTCCTTCAGGACTACTAAGGGCAGCCTCTCCCTGTGGTGCTTGAATTTCACCTTGAATTCCCCCACCCCCAACACTGGGATCCCAACACTGGGATTCCTTGAACGTCCTACAACTGAGTCTTTAGGGCCTTGAGCCTGGGTCGCTCATTGGGGGGAATGCATAGGAACTCCCACTGGGATACTATGGAGTAGGAAGACCCCGAGTCTATTTCCATCCTAACTGGGACCCCCTGCAACTGTACCTCAACAAAATAATGGGGGTGTCCCAAGGACACGCTGTGGACAGCCGTGCTGCTGTCGCTACAGACCCGCCGGTACACGCGATGCACTTCTGGGTCGCTGTTGTCAGAGACTCTGCCGACACCGTCCAGTTTCCTCAGGGGATGCTCCGCTGGGCCCTTGTCCTCTCCTCGCCATCGTCTGCATACTTTGGCGATGTGGCCCCTCCATCTGCAGTTGTGGCACTTGGCCTTCCAGAACGGGCACTTGCTTCAGTTGTGGGACGCCCTGCAGCCATCACAATGGCAACTTTCCTTGCCACGCTTCTCAGTTGCTGCCTTCCATACCTTTCGGATGCCCTCATCCTCGCTGGCCTTTGAGGAGGAGGAGGAGGAGGAGGAGGAGGGGAATGCTGGGGATCGATGGTCCCACCAGGCCACCTGCATGGGAGTCAGTGCCTCGTTGGTTTGTGGGGCCCTTGCCTTGAACAGTTTGACTCCGGCCCTCGATGCTTCCACTGCTCGGGCTGCCCTCAGGATGGTGTTGAATATCACATGGTCCCGGTCCATCAGCCTTCTCTGGACCTCCTCGTCCCTGAGACCACACAGCAGCCGGTCCTGCAGGGACTCATCCAGGTCCGCCCACTTGCAAGGGACCGCAGCTGCTCAGAGGGCAGTGCCGTAGTCAGCCACTGACTCACCCGGGTACTGGTCCCTCCGGTGGAACGCGACTCTCGCCGGGAAAATGGACATCTGCGGCTGGAAATGGTTTCTGAGCACCGCCAGGATTTCTTTGAACAGCACCGTATCGATGTCTCTGGGCATCAGGATGGGCATGGCAAACTCCATTGTGGGTAGCCCAATCTGTGCGAGGAGATGCGAGCACATCTTTTCCTCATCCTGGATGTCGTCAACCGCCATTGCATGCCGGAACTGGCGCTCGTAGAGGCCCCATCTCTCCGGCTTCTTGAGGTCGAACTGAGGGATGTTTAGGCTGTCGGAAGCCATTATCCCATCCTCGTCGCCAATTTGGTGTTCTGGAATCATGACGCTTGAAGCAGCTGTAGACTAGCTTAACACATCTTTATTGCATGGAGTACAGTACGAACACAAGTTAATGGTGGCAATACAACTCTTTTTATACAGTCACTATACATTTGAATCTGGTTACACGGTAGCCTATTGGCTACTGTAGGCGTGACGTCATCCGGAGTCCTGCCTTTCTTGTCCAGGTAATCTGTGGCGGGAAGGTTTCCCACGGCTGTACGCAATTGGGGAATTTGTACCATGTGAGTTGAATGCTCGCTACTCCATCTCTGGCAGTAGGCTTGCATTCCAATAGCAGCTGAATACAATGTATCTTTACAAATGGCTGAAGTATACATTTCCTGTGGAACCGGTTACATTTGACTTAAAGGCACAGTGTAGCAGTTACATCCCATATTGTCCTATAAATGACAACAACCCAACAAACCAAGACTCCATTTCAGGTGTGAAGCACGCAAGTACAACTGAAAACAGGAGTTGCCAACTCTCACTTTGTCATGGGAGAACCTAAAGAGTTCTCCTTGCCTTGGGTTAATACATAGATTCAGACCGTTCTGAAATACATCAAAGCTATGGGTGGTGGAACTGTACATGAACATGCTACATCACCATCACTGTCAAGTTTTGCCCTGCCTTGTTTCTGGCTTGAAACGTCTCCAAAGGTTCCACTTTAGTCTCCTCAGATCACATTGGGTATATCCAGCAGTAGCTGGAGAAATTAGTCTGCAGCTGAAACCAACAATTGCCATAGTGACTCATTCAAGTAGGAAAGGGGGGAAATGCCACACAATCTTCTAATAAAGAGTTGGGTGGTCATTGTGAAGTTTGGAGAGGTATTTGAGGCAGCAGACGTATGCAAACATATACTAACCTCTGGACAGGACTGCTGGCTACTTAACAATCTTGTGCTTGCATAATGAATGCAGACTGAGCTGTTTTTTTAAAGACAGTAGTTTCCCTAATATCAGGGGTGAACAAACCTTTCAGGCGATGGGCAGGTCATGTGGTTGAGTGGGCTGGCTATGCCTTTTTGACAGCTGTGGGTGCTTTGCAGCAGCGTTTTGCACATGCATGGATACATTTAATTTCTGTTTCTGGGAGCAGCGAGGGCAGCATGGGCTGGATTATTAGGTGCCACAGGCTATAGTTTGGCCACCCCTGCCTTATATCTTCAATTGCTCCATAGTGCTGAAAAAAAGTCCTACAACATGAGATCATGCTAATTTCATTTGTATCACAACTGGATCTTGTATTTTGGTCTGCACTATTGGCTTTGGTCGATCTTAAAATAAATCAACTCTGACTGCTCCTTGGAAGGTCAAATATTGAAGATGAAGTTAAAGTACTTTGGACATCAAATGAGAAAAGAGGATCCACTTGAGAAAGCCTTGATGCTGGGAAAGGTGGAGGACAAAAGATGAAGGGGCAGCAGAGGATGAGATGGCTAGATGGTATTGTTGACACAATGGGCACAGAGCTGGGCAGGTTGAGGATGGTGGAGGATAGGGTGCCTGGCATGCAATGGTCCATGGGGTTGCAAAGGGTTGGACTAGACTATGCAACTAAACAACAACAAATTAGCTTTTTGTGCTATTCAACTCCCTCCAATTTCTTTGGAGAGTTCCAAGAGCCATGTTCAAAAGAGCCTGGAATTTTTTTCCTCTTTGTGAGCCTAGAATTTGCTCATATAGCATTTTTCATGTGTTAGCTCAAAATTATGCTATTCAACAAACACAACAGCCAGCAAATTTGTTCCTTAAAATATTCATTGAAGAGGATACAAATCACAAAAGAATGGGAAAACTCACCAAAGTGAAAATCATTTTTGTTCTGTACTTCTACCATTATTTATGAAATTGTTTTTATTGCACACTAACATCTGTAATAAGTCTGCATCAATACTGAGGGTGACTTGAAAATGATCAATTATTTTGACATTTTAAAATATAATATAATATACCAGTGATGTTTATTGTGTTTCTTGGAAACAGTCTAGTTAGGTATTTTATTCTTATTATTTGTTTTTAATTGCTTGTATCTGCTTATTTGTGTAATTTCTTTCTATTTATATTATGTTTATTTAATGTGTGAGTCACCCAGAGTGGTGCTTGCAAAGAAAGAAAGAAAGAAGTGGTATGAATGCATATACTGTATCTAGTTGATCTTTGGTTTACTCCTCCATCCCTACAATAACCATGGATTTCTAGAGTTTTACACTAGGACTGAATAGAACAGGGGTTACCAACTTACAACCTATGGGCCTAATCTGGCTCATGGGGCTCATTTATATGGCCCGCGATGGCCACCCTTGCACCTCCAGAATCTCCCACCACCACCAGAAATCACAATACGTCACTTACCATGGTGGTGGCAATGACAGCAATCACATCATTTTTGCAGGTTCTTGCATAGCCTCCGCTGCTTCCCAGGGTGGTGGAAGGTTTTTCAGAGCATGTTTGCTCCTTTTTGGGATTTTTTTCACTGCTTCTCCATTGTGTTTAGGCAGCCAAATTGCGGCAGTTGGGGACTTCTGGTGCCAATGGCAATGGGATAAGGACAATGGTGGCAGGTTTCAGGTGGAACTGAAGCCTCTAGTTTGCACCTGCATGTTATGTGATGTCATCTTTCTGAGACTTGTGTGACTACTTACGAATTAAGTCCTGCATCTGTGTTTGGGCAGGCCTATTTAGGAGCACTGCTGCCCACTTTGCATGTAGAAGGCCCTAGAAACATCGGAAGTCACACATTTTGTCCGGCAGGGAGCCACACCCTGCAGGTCACCCCTTATGTGGTTGAAAAATGAAGAACAAGCAAATGATAATGGTGATTGGCACCTGGAACATGAGGAGACTACTCGATCTTGACAACAATGACAGACCTGAGAGAAGAATAGCTCTTGTGACCCATGAGCTTGCTAGGCTGAACATTGATGTTGCTGCCTTGAGTGAAACCAGATTGTCTGGTGAAGGAAAAATCGTCGAGTCTGGCTCAGGATATACCATCTTTTGGAAGAGGAAAGAGAAAGAATGTTGCATACATGGTGTAGGTTTTGCTGTGAGGACAAAGTTAGTAAATGACCATCAACTCACTCCTACTGCAATTAGTGAAAGGCTTATGACTCTCCGTATGCTGTACGTCTCGCAGGAGATACTTCCATCACGCTCATCTCCGCCTATGCCCCCACTTTAGATGCTGAGGAAGGTGTTGAAAACCAGTTCTACAATCAGTTGAGATCTACCATCACTAAGGTACCAGCTAGGGACAAGCTTTTACTGCTTGGAGATTTCAATGCTAGAGTTGAAAGCATACCTGTCAACCTTCCCAGATTAGCCGGGATTTCCTCTTTTTCAGCATTGATTTGCGCCATTTCCTGCCCAGAGCTGCCAAAACCCCGGAATTTGGCAGTGGGGGGAAAGAGGTATTGTGCATCCCTTCTGCGCAAGTCGCCTTCTACGTATGCATAGAAGGCTTTTACGCTTGCGTAGAACCCTTTTACGCTTGCATAGAACCCTTCTACATATGCGTAGAAGGCTACGCATGCATAGAAGGGTTCTATGCAAGCGTAAAAGGGTTCTACGCAAGCGTAGAAGGTGATTTGCGCAGAACCATTCTGCACAGGTCCCAGATTGTCCGGAACCGTGGTTGACAGGTATGGTTGAAAGGGAGTATCAACTCTGGGGAAAGGAGATGGGTAAGCAAGGACTTGGTAACTGTAATTCCAATGGACTACTGCTTCTTGATTTATGTAAAGAACAGCAACTCTTCATCACCAGTACTCAGTTTCGACTACCCAACCCGCTCCAAGCACTGGCACATCCTTGACTACATCATCACTTGGCAGTGTGAGAAGAAAGATGTCCTCATCACCAGGACAGCTAGAAATGTCGATGGCTAAGGGACAGGAAACAGAGGGTAACAATAAATGGACACTTCTCCAAGTGGAGGGAAGTAAAGAGTGGGGTCCCCCAAGGTTCAGTACTGGGACCCCTGCTTTTCAACCTCTTCATAAATGATCTAGAGGTAGGAGTAAAAAGCAAGGTAGCCAAATTTGCTGACGATACTAAATTATACAGGGTAGTGAAAACTGTGAGAGATTGTGAGGAGCTCCAGAGGGATCTCTTGACACTGGGGGAGTGGGCAGAACAGTGGCAAATGAGCTTCAACACTAGTAAGTGCAGAGTGATGCATGTTGGGGCAAAAAAACCAATTACATTTATAAACTGATGGGGTCTGAACTCTCTGCGACAAACCAGGAAAGGGACCTTGGTGTCCTGGTGGACAGCTCAATGAAGGTGTCAACCCAGTGTGCCTCAGCTGTGAAAAAAGCAAACTCAATGCTAGGGATCATTAGGAAGGGTATAGAAAATAAGTCAGCAAGTGTCATTTTGCCTCTTTATAAATCTATGGTGAGGCCCCATCTGGAATACTGTGTACAGTTCTGGTCGACATACCTCCAGAAGGATATTATGGACTTGGAGAAAGTGCAGAGGAGGGCAACCAGAATGATTAGGGGACTGGAACAACTTCCTTACCATCTGAGGCTGCAACGGTTGGGCCTTTTCACTCTTGAACGACGGCGTCTAAGAGGTGACCTGATTGAAGTTTATAAAATCATGGACAAAGTAGATAAGGAAAAATGGTTTTCCCTATCACACAACACTAGAACTAGGGGACACTCCATGAAACTTTTGGGTACTAGTTCTCAAACAAATAAGAGAAAGTACTTTTTCACCCAGAGGATTACTGGTCTATGGAACTCCCTGCCAGAAGAAGTGGTGACAGCTGTCAGTCTTGACAGCTTTAAGAAAGGATTAGACAAATTCATGGAGGACAAGGGTATCAATGGCTATAATTATGGATACTTTAGGACAACCTCCGGGTTGAAGAGATAGGCAGGATATTTCTCAGTGCCATTTCCAGGGAATCCTAAGCAGGTGAAGGCATCTGCTGGGAATACCCTGAAGGAAATGGTAAGCCACTGTGTGAGACAGAATGCTGGACTGGATGGGCTGTGGCCTGTTCCAGCAAGGCTGTTCTTATGTTCTTATGACTGTTGGACATACCATAAGCTTTGATTTCTAGACTCAGGGTTTCTCTTCACTGTTTACCATTTACCATTTGCCTAACCTGCCCAAACAGAAGTTCAATATTTCTAAACTTTGCGATGAGTCCGTTGCTGTGTATTTTTAGAATAAGATCTCTGACTAACTGTTGAATAACCTGTGATGCTCTGTATAAGCTGAAACTCAGAAAGGCTCCCAGGACAGATAACATCCCTCTGGAGTTAATTCAGAAGGGAGGGTTGCCTCTAAAGACAAGGCTCTTCACACATATTCTCTTGATTTGGAAACTGGCAAAGTGCCTGATGACCATAAGAATGCCACCATTATCACCATCTTTAAGAAAGGTGATTGTAGTATTTGTAGCAACTACAGTAAAACTCCGATTTACATAAAAAGTCAATTCCATAGCTTTTTATCTAAATATGGGGGGGGGGGGGTGGCATTCCCATAGGGGTGCATTGAAAAATTTAAAAATGGTCCCAAACAGTCCAAAATAATCCAAAAAATAAAAAATGAACAGCACAAAGGGAATGTAAACTGGATGATTTCCCTACTTTTCCCATGCTTCTGCTGCTTCCTCCTGAGCAGTTTGTCTGGCCACCAGGGCAGCAGGAACCACCACCGACACTAGCACTGCAGTTGCTGTAGCAGTCCCCACTGCTTCTACGAGCACTGGGAGAGGGAGGGAGCATATCCACTCAGTTGCACTTTTCATCCAAGGTTTCTCCACAGCACACTTTGGTTGGGAACTTCATCCAACACACATTCCCAGCTAATGTGTGTGTGTGCATAAAACAGGACCATTAGGAAAGCTGAGTGCAAAAGATTAGATGCCTTTGAAATGTGGTGTTGGAGGAGAGTCCTGAGAGTCCCCTGGGCAGCGAGGAGAACAAATAGGACAATCTTAGAAGAAATCAACTCTGACTGCTCCTTAGAAGCTAAAATAGTAAAGATGACGCTAAAGGACTGTGGACATCAAATGAGAAAGGAGCACTCACTTTAGAAGGCCTTGATGCTGGGATAGGTGGAGGGCAAGAGAAGAAGGGGGCATCCAAAGATGAGATGGCTAGATGGTATTGTGGACACAATGGGCACAGAGCTGGGTGGGCTGAGGAGAATGGTGGAGGACAGAGGTGCCTGGAGGAAAATGATCCATGGGGTCACAAAGGGTCAGAATCAACTGTGCGACTGAACAACAACAACAAAACAGGACATGTTTCCCACAAAAAATCATTATGTAAAACTATTTTTGCACAACACAAAGAGTATGTAAATTGGGGTTTTACTTTATCATGGCACATCATTGCTATCCATCACTGGAAATATTTTTGCAAGAATCCTTCTCAGTCGTTTGCAAATTACCTCCAAAAGGGTCCTTCCAGAATCTCAATATGGTTTCTATATTTCCCGAGGCAACAACAGATGATTTTTTTTGTGTGCAAGACAACTTCAGGGAAAATGCAGAGAACAACAGAATCTGCTCTTTTTAGTATTTTATGACCTGGAAAAGGTTTTTGATTCTGTCCCAAGATATGCTATGTGGGCTGTGGTAAGATGCTTTGGTTGCCCTGAGCATTTTGTACAGGTAGATCTGGTCCAGGTGCTTCATGATGGCATGTCTGGGAGGGTTCTCCATCAAAACAGCATATCAGATGCCTTCCCAATCACCAATGGATTGAAGCAGGGTTGTGTGCTTGCTCCAACCCTTTTTGCCTTTACTTGGCTGCCATGCAGTATGAAACATCTAAATAACAACACACGCATAGAGATTAAATACCACTTTGACCGAGTACAATTTAATTTGGCTAGATTTCACTCCTGAAGACTAACCGGTGTTAATAGGGTAGTGGAAATGCAATATGCCAATGATACTGCATCACATGCTTTCAAACCTGAGGAGCTGCAATAGTCAATCATCTGTTTCAAGAATGCATGTGATCATTTTGGCCTCACCATAAATGCTCAGAAAACCAAGGTACTTGCACAACCTTTCCCAAGGACAGCCCTTCCAGAGTTCACTATTACAATCTCATACTCAATATTGGAACAAGCAGACCATTTTTCTTATCTTGGTAGCATCCTGTCTAAAAATTGCACCTGTGAACAGGATGTAGTGAAGAGAATCGATGCTGCCCATTGTGCCTTTGGTCATCTATCACACCAGGTCTTCATGAACAAAGATTTAACAGTTCATACAAAGCTCATAGTATACCAAGCTGTTGCTACCTCAATGTTATCATATGGCTGTGAAACATTGACCTTCTATTGCCAAGAAAACAAAAAGCTTGACTGCTTTCACCAACAGAAGCTAAGGTCCATCTTGAACCTCAAGTGGGACGACTATGTCACCAACATCACAGTTCTTGAGAAGGCACATGTAAATAGCATTGAAGCTTCCATCATAGGCCATTGTATTAAATGGATATGACATATCCACCGTATTGATGGTTCCAGGTTTCCTCGTCAAATTCTTAATGGGGAAACTTAGCTCTAGTACAAGAGCTCATGGAGCTCCTTTGAAGTGTTATAAGGATCAGCTGAAACAAACCATGAAGGTGTCAGGTATAAGCCCACTAACCTGGGAGACAGCAGCTGTAGATCACCCACTTTGGTGCCAAACCATCTCTGCTGCTACCGATCACTTTGATGGAGAACACAGCAGACATGAAGAGGCTAAGTGACAAGCATGAAAGCTTGTCACAAGCTTGTCACAAGCATGAAAGCTTGTCACAGAAGATCAGGTGGCGGTCGTGGCCAGGAGGGTTTTTGCTCAACTTCGAGTAATTTGCTAGTTGCGCCCGTTCCTAGACCAAGACTCCTTCCTTACTCATGGTCACTCATACACTGGTCACCTCCAGGCTAGATTATTGTAATGTGCTCTTCATGGGGCTGCCCTTGACAATCATTCAGAGGCTACAGCTGGTCCAGAATGCAGCTGCTCAGGTGGTGATGGGACGTGAACATTATTCCCGCACCTTGCCACTGCTCCCGGAGCTGCACTGGTTAGTGGTTTGTCTCTGGGTGCAATTCAAGGTGCTGGTTTTGACCTTTAAAGCCCTACATGGTAGTGGGCCAGGTTACCTAAGAGACTGCATTGCCCCAAGAATATCTGTCTGCCCAACCAGGGTGGACCAGAGGGGCTCTCTAATGGTACAATCAGCTAGAGGGGCCCGCCTCTTTAGCACACAAAGAAGGGCCTTCTCTGTGTCCGCACCAGCCCTCTGGAACCTCTTGCCAACAGAATTGAAGTTACAGACAGTATTGCTGCCCTTCAGGAAAGGTCTGAAAACCTGGATGGCAGGGCTGTGGGGCCCCAATGGGAATGTGGCCCCCACCCACTGACTTATAGCCTAATCCAGTTTAGTGATCCCTTCCCCTCCCTACTTTATTGATAGGGATGGGTGAATTTAACTAAGTGGTTTTATCTGTTTTATCTTTTGTATGTTTTTATGCTAGTTTTATTGAAATTGTATATTGTGTTTTTAGATTATGCTGTTGAACCGCCCTAAGCTGGGTTGTACCTGAGTGGGTGGTATAGAAATTCAAAAAATAAAATAAAATTAAATATGTCAAATTCAACTACACCCTCCACCATCTATTCAGTGTAATGTGTGTGGTCACATGTTTCATGCCAAGATCCATTTATTAAGTCACCAGAGACACATCCATCAACTGTGAAAATAACTTCCAGAAATGTATAGTCTGATACGAGTAGCAACCACCACTGCCGATGTTCAAAGATGCAATTACTTCATAGTAATGAAGCTTGGTGTATGAGGATATTAGCAAAGGCCCGTGTTGACAGTCTCATTACTTAGCATGTGAATTTGCCATTCCCATCGTAAGAGACTCAAGAGGTTAAATAAATATTTGGAGATTTAAAAAAGTGAAACGATTGTTGGAATGACACCAATGACAAGGTGACTCTTCTGATATGTGTTAGTTTCCTGTGTGTTAGATAAAAAGAAGATTGAATATTTATGGGTAGAATTCATTTTCCCTGGTGTTTTTTGTTCTAATAATATCTACCAGTTCCTCTGTTCTTGGTAAGGAAAAGTATGACAAGTTTTGTGTGATTCAGGTAATGGTCTAAGGACCCCAAATTTGTAAAATACAATCTTCTCATTCATCATTCACCAAATATATAAATCTTTGATCCAGTAAGAAATAGGAGAGGGCTAGAGTGTGAAACTACATATCCACCTTTTCTTGCTGCCTAGCTGTATTAATCAGAACTGACAAACAGTACACCAAGCATCCACCAAGCCTCAGAGAGGAGCGCAGTGATAAGCCATATAAAATATTCATTACTGGAACTTTAGATGAAGGTGATTCACAACATGAGCTCCCAAGCTTTGTCAGAAATTGTTCTGAGATTGAATGCATACTTAAAGGATTTATTAAACGAACATGGGGGGAGGGGTAAAAACTGCTCTACTGTGGTTACCATGATTGCCAAGGTTTTATAACTGTGTCTTTAATCTCCTTGCACTGCATCAGGGAAGTAATCCTGTCTCCTGATCTGTATACCAGAAGTTTCTCAGTCTTTCATGTTGTCATAAAGTGTAGTAGAATCATTTGTGAGCATTTACATTAAGACTCAAACCTTCAATGGTTTATGCTAATGTGAAATATTATGGACTTTTATCATTAAATACAGTATGGAAGAGGAAGAAGTCACTTACTGGAGGCTTCTGATCATGCGCACACAACACAGAACAATCAATTTGGGGATGTTAACAAATAACAGCACTTAACTTTTATAAGGCTAGCTAGTTGTTATTTTTCATAAGCTCTTGTGTATCTAAGTATACTTGTTGAGATGAATAGAGTGGCAGTGTCGCTGGAAGGAGTACAAAACTATTGTCAGTAGGTGCTATTTAATTGTCATATAAATAAGCCATATAAATATTTTTTTGCGAATAGTAGCCATGTTATTCTGTGTTTCATGCATATTAGAGAGTATGCAAAAAAAAAAAAGAAAGAAAATGTTGTGGCATTTTAAAGAATAACTTCTTTATTTTAATGTTAGGTTTCATGGATCAAGTCCACTTCATCAGGCCATGACAGCTAACGTTAAAATACAGCAGTTAGTCTTTGAAGTGCCACAATGGGTTTTTCATATATGCTTAGAGAAGTTTTTAATTAAGCTACATTTTATGTTGACTGTAAGACACCCTGAGTCGCTGTGACGAGTGGGCGGCAATACAAATCTAATAAATAAATAAATAAATAAATTTGCCTTTATAATGATTTTATTCAATTTTAAAAATATAAATAGAAAGAAAGAGCTGACTGTAAGATACAGCAATAGGCAGGACACATATATAAGCATTTTTGTTCTGGGGCTCTACAAAATGTGATTGAGAACACCCATGAGAAGCTTAGGGATGGTGCCATTCCTGTCAAGTTTCGGGAAATTCCTGTCAAATAAGGAAAATTTCCCATCCAAAATGGGAAACTGGACAGCTATGCTTATCCTGTGCTTACCTCCAGTCTAACTCCAGTCTAATTGCAGTCTAACTAATACGGGATGATGGCAGGAAAGAGTATAAAATACGGGGGTTTTACAGAAATTTCCCAAAACTTGACAGGTATGGAAGGTGCCCCCTGAACTGTTTGCATATTGGAGGAAGATGATAGCAGTGGAGGTACAGCTCCATCACACCATGCTTCTGTTCTCCTTCAAAAATTTGGAATACAGAGACAAGTACTTAGTACAGGCTTAGCTGGGCATTATTATTTACTGTCCAGTACTTACTGGGTGGTAAGTATTTTTGCTCATTTCCATTTCATAAGTGGGAATTTCTTAATGTACAAAGTATTGAACTTGGTAAAATAGAAGGGTTTGTATTTTATGGTTGTTCATAATATGGGTCATTTTGCTCAGCTAAGTTTCTATTTAATATGTTAATTTAGCCATTTATATTAATCATTTGATCTAGAAATAAAATGTGGGGGTGATCTAGCACTAATTCCATCCATTTAATCGTTTTTTAAAAGGAGGCCCAATGGCAAAATGAGCAGAGGAGGAACTCTGATTCCCAATTGTCATGGAGGCTGAAGACATCATGCCAGATGGACCGGCTGTGAAGGTGCACCATGTTTATATCCTCAAGGCTGTGGCAGTCCATTGCAGTCCCAGTGTTAAATCCTGCATGTCTCATTTCATGTGTGCCACAGGAGATGGCTCCGTGATCATAGCATGTGGGTAGCTTCATGGCAAGATGGGATCCACTTTAAACAAATTCATGCCAGTAGCATTTTTCCTGCTTCACAGGGGAAAAAATGAATTCTTTGGTACAAGTTGCAGCCAATGATGGCAAT
Source organism: Bradypodion ventrale (assembly GCA_035047345.1). NCBI lineage: Eukaryota > Metazoa > Chordata > Lepidosauria > Squamata > Chamaeleonidae > Bradypodion > Bradypodion ventrale. The sequence goes on along the minus strand of JAWDJE010000002.1, from coordinate 283,464,873 downwards.
GACAAAAAGGAGGGTGATCAGGTGAGACAAACAACCTGTGTGTTATCACAGTCCCAAATATCACATCTGAATGTTTATATCACAAAAACATCATCCCTGCTTACCAAGGATGTTAGGTGTAATGTTATCCTACCCAATGTACCTTGGGAACTTGCAAAGTACCTTGGGAATTTGCAAATACTAACTGCCCTTCCACATTACCCACCACTGTGACCTATATACAGAAGACAGGAACCTTGATCAGCCCATCAGTGCCCCAGTACAGAATAGACAATTTTTTTCAGTCTTAAATCATATTGTTGTTGTTATTGTTCAGTCGCACAGTCGATTCTGACCCTTTGCGACCCCATGGACCATTTTCCTCCAGGCACCTCTGTCCTCCACCATTCTCCTCAGCCCACCAAGCTCTGTGCCCATTGTGTCCACAATACCATCTATCCATCTCATCTTTGGACGCCCCCTTCTTCTCTTGCCCTCAACCTTTCCCAGCATCAAGGCCTTCTCAAGTGAGTCCTCCCTTCCCATTTGATGTCCAAAGTACTTTAGCTTCATCTTCACTATTTGTCCCTCCAATGAACAGTCAGGATTGATTTCTTCCAGTATTGACCTATTTGTTCTCTTTGCTGTCCAAGGGACTCTCAGGACTCTCCTCCAACACCACATCTCAAAGGCATCTATTCTTCTGCGCTCAGCCTTCCTAATGGTCCAGCTCTCACACCCATACATTACCACTGGGAATACCATTGCTTTGACTATGCGAATTTTTGTTTTCAAGGTGATGTCTCTGCTTTTCACTATGTTCCCCAGGTTTCTCATTGCTTGTCTCCCCATAATCAGTCGTCTTTTTATTGCATGGCTACAGTCGCCATCTGCAGTGATCTTAGATCCCAGGAAAGTAAAATCTGTCACTGCTTCTACTTCTTCCCCATCTATTTTCCAGGGACTGATTGGAACTGTTGCCATTATCTTGGTTTTCTTGATATTAAATCATATTAGTCTCACATAAAAAGTGGGTAGGGTTTGTGACTCAAAAAGGCAAAGACGGGGTGGGACCAGCCTTGAAAGAGTTCAAATCACTTTCTCCCTTGGCTGCATAGTAGGCACCTATTGGTGCTTGGAATGGGCTGATTCTCTTCTGATCTACAGGGGAGAGAAATGGTCTCCTGCCACACAGCTTTACACTTTGGCAGAGGCCACTCATGATCTTAAGTTTGTTGTAAAGTCCACTTAAGTGACTTTCTGATGGTCCTGGTAGGCCTTTCCTAAGTAAGGTAGGCCTTTTCCACTGTGGTGACTCAAGTGGTTAAGATGCTGAACTTGACAACTGTAAGGTCAGAGTTCAATTCCCGGGTACTGCATGACAGAGTGAGCTCCCGTCTCTGCCCCAGCTCCTGCCAACCTAGCAGTTTGACAGCAAGAAATTGAAAGCAGATAAGTAGCGACCACTTTGGTGGGAAGGTAAACAGTGTTCAGTGCACTCAAGCATTGAGGCATGCCTGCCACATGTCTATGGAAACATCTGCAGACATAGACAGCACTGGCTCTTTGGCTATAAACAGAGATGAGTACTGAACCCTAGAGTCTGATACGACTTGCTTTCGAGCAAGGGTGACCTTTACCTTTACCTTTCCACCTTTATCCAGTGCCACTATTGGAGGCAAGGAAGAGTTCAACCTGCAGGAGGCATGGAGAAGAGATTGGTTGGAAAAAGTGTCATACCAGTACCAGAATTTTCAATGTGTAACTGAAACAGCACTCAGTTTTGATCAATCTTGCAAGATATGGACTAGCCTTAATAGAATATGTACAGGGCATGGTAGATGTGCAGACTTTTTGCATAAATGGGGAAAATTACCATCACCAGCATGTGATATGAGTGCAGGGCACCACAACAGACTGTGCAACATATTATACAAAAATGTAGCCTTAGAGCATATGTGGACAATAGAGAAGATTTTTTTAAAGGCGACTCCTAGTGCAATCGAATATGTAAATTGTTTAGATGTTTGTTTATAAATTAATGTTTAGTTTTATATAGTTTATATATGTTTTCTTTGTTTTATTTATTTATTTCTTAAACTTATATCCCACTCACTTGCCATTTCTTGTTATATGTTGACTCAGTGTGTATAAATGCCATATGTTAAACAAATAAATCCTAAAAAAGCAAGATGTATGAGTCTGTGCTTATGTGTTTGTGGGTTGAAACCTCCAGATCTTGTCTGGGGGATTTTTTGAGAATTCTGAACTTTGGAGATAAAACAAAATGAAAACAAATGTTAAATGAAAACAAAATGTCCCTACTTGATACACATTTTAAAGATATAACTGGACAGTTTAAACAGTACTTTCTAGCATAACTGAAGCTGTTAGAAACCGTAAAAATAAATGCCGTTCTAGACTAATATTTGGATTAAATAATTTCAATGGTTATTCTATATTTTTCATAACACAAAGGAGTTTTTTCTGATTCATTATTCTCGCATGCCAAACATAAAAAAACAAGACATTTAAACTGGATTAAGATGTATAAAGGATAAAGAGGAATTAGCCCTTGCCTTGGAAATCCATAGCCTGTATCAAATTGTAACTTAAACTGTAGCAAGAGGTTGAGTATAAAAGCTAGATAGGAGTATTTGAGCAGCTCTACCACTGAAGGCAGTAGTAAAATTAGAATACTTTTATATGTTAATTATTTATTATTGTAAATTATGCATGTTCTAAAATCAAAGGGAAAAGTAACCTAAAATTTATTATTCATTCAGTATGAAGCTGTGTCTTTATGTAACTCTTTTCTTTACTACACACAGAATTCTGTTTAGACATTTAATATATCAACTAGTACTGCAAATGAAATGGAAAAGAAGAGGTTGCTTGCTTGACTTGACTCTTATTTTTATTTGCTTAAAAACAAACCTAACAAACCACTAAAAAGCAGGAGTTTAGCTCAGGCATCCATTCTAATTATCTGACACAATTGCAGACAAATGAAAACACTATAACACAAATTTTCCAGAGGAGGCTATGTGTTTTGCCATTATTCACCATGAAGAATTAAAGAGGTGAAATATAAGTGATGGGGTGAAAAAAGGCCATGACTTTATTAACTACTTAACTCACCTTCCTTGCAATGGGGCCTCCCAATAGGGCAGCACCTAAGCGAAGGTGCAAGGGTATCATCTCCCAGTGTATAAACCCCAAGATCCTACTCTAATGTACAACCCACTCCTAAGCAACCAAACATTGGGAAGCCTCCCCGGGTCTCTTTTGGATTAATGTCCAGTTGCTCAAATCTCCATCCCTCCCCCAGACTCTCACCACTGTTATCCAATCTTTCTGCACTACTCACCAATGTTGTGGCTTCCTGTTTAATCTGATACTGTCCACAGATTAGGCCATTTACCCTGTGATCAGCCAGCATGGAATAGGCAAAGCAAAGATTCCTGGGTCTAATGTGCTGGTCAGGGAACCCAGGCCAAAAATCTATATCCAGCCTCATAGAGACTGAGATTCCATATCTCACCATACCTGTCAAGTTTTGGAAAATTTCTGTCAAATAAGGGAAATTTTGCTGGCCAAAACAGGAAACTGGACAGCTATGCTTATCCTGTGCTGGCCTCCAGTCTAACTCCAGTGTAATTGCAGTATAACTAATACGGGGTGACGGCAGGAAAGAGTGTAAAATACGGGGGTTTGACAGAAATTTCCTGAAACTTGACAGGTAAGTCTCACAAACTAAATCTCTTCTCATACCTGTTCCTCTGCTTCTCACTTTGTTGAGACTATGAAAAGTCAGTCACACCAAGCTTCTCTTCTGAAACCTCCAAAACCATCTACATATCAATTCTTACTATCTACTTTTTCCTATTTCCTGCCTCTTCCTACTCTTCAATTGTTTGTCTGTACCTCATACTTCTGTTTCTTTTATTGTTTTGGTCCACTCAGGATATATCATTTGATGGCAGTATGTTTTTCAGGGATTTCCCCCCACATATTTAAGCTTTACATAAATTAGAATGAGCTAAATAGAAGTGGATTTTTTTTTGCAAATGGGAGTTTAACTCCATTGATATATTAAGGTAAAAAAATATGCTCTAGAAAACTATGTTGAACTGTATATATCCATTATATCAAGCACCGACACCATCACTGTTGTGGTGCCTCTGCATAGGACACAAAGGCTAGTCTTTATGCAATATCAATATCAATATCAATTACACTTATATACTGCTCCACAGCACTTAGAACATTCTCTGGCCAGTCTTGAAGTAAATTACATCCAACAAACTGGGTACTTAGTTTACTGTCCAAAGATGGAAGACTAAGTCAGCCTTATCTCAATGAGATACAACTCAGATTGTGATCCGAATTCTAGCTGTAATTCTGCAGCTTAAACACTGTGCCACAGGAATTAATAGACATAAATCTGGAAGGGAATTAATGGACATAAAACTGACATTGAGAGTAACAACACACTTAACCTGTTTCTTAACACTGCCAGGACACACTACAACTGCCCTGGAAGTTACTCTTGTAGGGGGGAAAAGTATAAAAAAAAGATTACATAGAAGGACATCTGAAATCAGATTCAACATAAATTCCAAAGCATCTCAAAATGAATAAATATTGACCATAGTTTCTTATATCACTAAATATACTACTAAACTGTTCTTCTTACAATATTCAGCATGGATCAGACTCTTCACCAGACCATTCAAAAGTGAGGGTAAGTAATACCTTTAATTACATAATTAAAATGTTTCTATGCTGTAAAAATGTATCATTACTTTTAAATATTTATACAAATGGCCTCCTTATGCCAGGAGTTACATCTTTGCTGATGACCTTGCCTTGAAAGTCCAGGAGAAAAAAATTGAGTCCCTTGAGCACCAGCTAACCTAAGAAGATGTTAGGAGCCTTGAAAGATCTTTCCTTATATAAAACAAAAAACAAAAAAACAGCTGAAACCACTTAAAAAGCATAGAATTAGAGAGGAAGTTCCATGTTAGCCAGGAAAGCAAGATTTTGGAACATTGCCCTGCCCCAAAGTAATTAGGCATCACTCTGGATCAAAGCCTGAACTACAAAAAAATGGTCTAAACATAAAACAGAGAAGTGGGAGGATGTGCGTGTGTGTGTGTGTGTGTGTGTGTGTGTGTGTGTGTGTGTGTGTGTGTGTGTGTGTGTGTGTGTGTGTGTGTGTGTGTGAAAGAGAGAGAGAGAAGGTGAGAGACAGAGAGAGTGTTTGAGACTGTGCGAGAGAGTGGGGGAGAGAGTAGTCAGAGTATGCCACTGCTGTGTGTGTGACTGTGTGTGTGCACGCGTGCTGAGGAGGAAGAGAGGGAAGAAGAGAGGGAGAAAGAGAGAGAGAAAGAAAGAGAGAGAGACAGAAAGAGAGAGAATGGATGTGTGTGAGAGAGAGGGTGTGTGGATGAAGGCCACACGGAGCTGCGACGCCAACTAGTAAGAGCACGGAGGCCTGAAAAAGGACACTCCAATGCTGGGAAATTTCACTGGGAGGTAGACAGCCCCCCCCCCACCAAACACCACCTGTGCGAAGCCAGGCACCCCTGCTAGTCACTCATATACAAAGGCAGGCACTAACATTGAAGGGAATTCATATCCATCTTGTATACATAAACCCCCACTATGTTTATACACACAGTTTTTAAAACTAACCAAGTTGGTGGCCATGATTACATCTTGTGGTAGTGAAATTAAGGACAATCAATCGAAGCAATAATTTCCTTTAGTACTCTGTTCAGAAATACTATTGAGTCCTACTGTTAATAAGTAAGATAATCTCTCTACCCAGACATTCTAATTAGGATTTCTCACACTTTTATGTCTTTTCAGCAATGATATATTGTTATCAAACCAAATATCACTTTTTTCTTTTATTTCTTCATATTTCCTCTATTACTTATGCACACACATCTATTTTGTTGATTTTTATATTTCTGTGAATATGTATAATTCCTGAACTTAATAATTTATGCAATACTGCTACACCCCTGCCATATCTTTAATTTTTGCAATTTATTGTTTTAATAACAGAAAAGTTAATTATACTGGTCATCAACATTTATGACAATGATAGACAAAAAGGAACCTTTGCAAGATAAGGCCATCCTGACTAATCAAGTCTGTTATTTCATCTAAAAGAGGAGATTACAGAGACAGACTGATATATTAAATTGTCTCGAGGTACACAACTAATCTTCTTCAGGAAAAAATAGATCTGTGATAAAATGACAATTATTAATGGGGGACAGTTAACTCTTCAGGTATAACTAGTTATCTTTAATTTTCCTTTTTAATTTGTAGTTATAAAGGACATGAAATATGAAATATGAATATTGCAGGATAAGCTGCAATATCTGTAGCTGGCATCACTTGCAGTATACTTCTCCTTGATACTTATCTCATGTGCAATATGTTATAGGATTTTTAAAAATAGTTTAATGCTTTGAAGTATTGACCCAAAAGTATTTTGATAGTAAGGAAAGGAATGTCTATAGTTTGTTTGTTGTGTAATATGTGGCCCTCTAGCTGTCTGTGGAACCAAAGATTAGTAATTTGGCTTCTCATATGCCATTTCTGGCAGAAAAACCAGTTTTTGTAGCCTTGGACAAGTGACATAGTCCCAGGGCAGCCCCCAAAGAAATGAATGTTAAAGCATATCTAATGTTATATACATAGAAAACCTGGGGAACCTTTGCCATAAAATAGAATTTATTTACTGTCACATAACTATCATTTTGTGGCCCTTTGCCTGTATGTAACAGTGCTTTCCAGGAGGAACATAAGGAAAAAGCTACTAGGCCCCCAATTTCATTAATTGCATCTTTAAAGATAATAAGATATATATTTCTGGACATTATCAAATTTAATACACTACAACTAACAGGTTGTTGTATGCTGCTGTATATATTGTATGTTATATGTTGTTATATTATACCACCTTCCAGGAAAAAATGTATATTCAGATACGAGCCGCTGCCACCACCGATACCACCTTTACAGAAGCTACATGCAAGTTGGCTTGGTGAGTGTTTGCATGCCCCTGAGCATCAAGGTAGGGCCTTATTTGTTGACTAGAAATAGACTAAAAGTTACAAATTTTCTCATGCAAAACAACAGGATTTCAGCCAGTAACTTCTAGATTTTTAAAATCCGAACTCATTCTGATCTATCTATCTATCTATCTATCTATCTATCTATCTATCTATCTATCTATCTATCTATCTATCTATCTATATCAAATAATAATTTACCCCATTTTTTAAAAAAATGTATTCCATTGGTGTTGTGTATTGAGATAATTATTAGTATTATTATAATTACTTATTATTGCTTGTTAAAATGGTGATTTGCGCCATTCTAGTTAAAGGTAATTTTGGCACACCTTCCCGGTTCAAGCCGGGCTCTTATGCAAATAGGTAATTCCTGATTGGTCACTATTTTGGATCCTAGCAGGGATTCATCATTGTTTAAATATAGCATTGCGGATTGGTTAATTAAGTTCTCCCAAAAAGGTTGCTAACTTGTAGCAGGGGGTAACGGCCGCTCGGACACTATATAAGCGCCTCTTGCAAATAGGGCATTGGCTCTTGGTTTGCATGCTCGCACGGCAGACTCTTGTGTGGATTGCCTCCAGTAGGCACAGGTGCAGAACTCATCATGGGTAGCATAATAGCGGAACGAGCACAGCCAACCTTTTGTATATTTAAGCTGTAGTATTGTTTCAAGAGTTGTGAATAAACCGTTGCATTGTTTTTTTGAATCACCACTCATGGAGTATGGATTCCGCGAGCACAATTGGCATAATGCGGCGGCTGGCAGAGGCCACTCCGGTCAAGAAGGCTCCTGGTCCGTGGGCTCTGCGGGCCCAGAAATTGGGGGAGCGGATTAATAGTAATAATCATAGGGTTCGTTCACCCACATTTGACCTGACCGGCGATTCTGCTGAGGGAAGCGAATCGCTAACCTCCGTTACGTATTAGGCAATTACTGACTCACAGATCAGCCCAAGCTCTAGTGCAAATAGTGGCCATATTTACCCTGGTGTAAGCCTCGAACAATGGATTTCACCTGTCAGTGTTTGCCCGAGTTAATTAACTTCCCCAAGAGAGATTCCCCATTAACCCGAGTAAATGGGTGATGTGATTTTCTGTCAGATGATGATTCTATCCCACATTGCCTTCTGATCTATATATGATGATGCTTCTTCCTCAATAAACCACTGATCTGATCTTCGCTCCACTTGCCTCGTGTCGTTACTTGATCAGTCTCCTCCGGGACCTCACGGCCGTCCAGCGGCCCCAATCCAACATCTGGTGACCCCGATACGTGATCTTACCCGAGAGTAAGCGATCTACGCGGTCCGGTTCTACGCTAGAACCGTGTCCGATCATCCCGGAGGACAGCGCGGCAGCCCGGTCGGTAAGCCAGCCGATCAGGAAGACGAACCCGCGACGAGGCATTTCAGAGAGGCATCCTACAGCTTGCTCCGGCTTTCGCGGCGGCTTGCAGCACAGAAAAACGCATTCCGATCAGGGTCAGCTGTGAACCCCTGACAGCACAGAGGCCACCGAGGGCCCGTGGCGGCAGGCCACGCTCCGAGCTCTACCCAGAGATTCGTCACGCAAAACCTATTGCCTGAACTACAGACGCGTCGACTCGTCCCGAGAAGGAGACTTCAGAGGACCCAGCAGGTAATATGGGGACTTGTCCTCAGCGGCAATGTCCGTCCGCTAGTCAAAGAATTCAGGAGGAGGAATTCAAAATCCTGGCCAGGGTATATCAGACACGCTTTCACAGTGGAGAACTAGCGCGGCTTTTGGTGTTCTTGAGGGAACACTGCCTGCTTTACCCAGAAGTAGGTACGTTATCCCTTCAGCTCTGGGATCAGATAGGAGACTGCATTCAGCAACCCCCCGAAAGCTCCAGAGGGCATAATTCGCACATGGAGTAAATGTAGGAAGCTTTTAGCAGAGGTAGATCCAGTCCGGGTAGAGGCTAAGGAACCCCCAGCGTCAGCAGAGCCATCGGCGCCCACGGCGCTCTATCCGTCACTTCAGTTTAAGCAGAGTAGTGTAGGGAGCTTTCCCTCGGTGACAGCTGCAGACGTCACCGGTGGAATGCATGGAATGGGGAGCGCAGGCGCTTCTCTTACAGCTACAGGTTCCCGAACTAAGAGTGCCCTTCAGCGCACAGTTGAGGAAGAGATCAAGAAGGGGGAATTGCCAGCAGAAGAGCTAGCTGAGCTTAGTCAGATTTGTCCAATTCGCTTGGAAATGGATGCCCTCACAGGGCAGCAGCAGGTAGTTCATTCACCAGTCCCGTATAAGCTCCTCATGGCTATACGGAAGGCCATTTCAGAGACAGGACTCCAGAGTCGGTTCACTAGGGGCACGCTTCAGCAAGTGTGCGAGAACACCATGTTCATCCCGCATGACTGGAAAGCCATCATGCGGATGATGCTCAACCCCAGCCAGTATCTGCTATGGGACAGCGAGTATCGCCTCGAGGCTCAGGCAAGGGCTGCCAGGATGGGAGGGGCAGTACTTCCTGACCAGTTATATGGCTCAGGTGCCTTCGAATCCATCGATGCGCAGACCAACTTGCCACTTGCCACCCTTCAGATGTCAGCTGAGGCGGCCTTCAGGGCTTTCCTCAAGGTCCCAGCAACTGGCAAAGTGGCCAAAAATTACACCGCAGTCAAACAGGGTGCCCAGGAGTCCTACATGGACTTTATCAATCGCTTAGAAGAAGCGATCAGTAGGCAGATCAATAATGAGCAAGCCCAACAAGAGCTCATGATGAAATTGGCCAAAGACAATGCCAATCTCGACTGCCGTAAGATCTTGCAGTCACTGGGTAATCGTCCCGACTTGACTCTCACAGACATGATTAGAGCTTGTGCCGACGTTGGCACGGACTCTTACAAAATGGGTCTGCTGGCAGCAGCGGTGCAAGGAGGTAGAAGACCTAAGAACAAAGGGGCATGTCACAATTGTGGCAAGGTCGGTCACTTCGCTAGGGAGTGCCGATCCAAGAGCGGCGGACAAAATTCCGGCCGTTCCAAGGCTCCAACCACCCCGTGTCCGAGGTGTAAAAAAGGCTTCCATTGGTCCAGATATTGTCCGAATTCGGGAAACCGGAACGCGGGCACGTCTCTGGCCCCGGTCCAAACAGAGGCTTCCCTTGCTCTGGGCGAGCCAGAGCTGGATTAGATTCCGATCACATTCCAGGCATTGTGAAGGCACAGGCCAGCCCCAAGGGTAGTACAGGGCTAGAACTGACTTGCCAGGCAGACGTTACATGCGACCTGCCAGGCACAGTCTATCTGGTGGATTCCCAGTACATGGGACCCCTGCCCAAGGGCTTCATAGGCTTAGTTTTGCCTCATAGTGTAGCAGGAGCACGCGGAATTCTTGTAATTCCGGGAGTCATTGACTCCAATTTTTCAGGTGTTCTCCAAGTTCAACTCTGGACGCACCTACCCCAGACCATTCACAAAGGAGACATACTAGCGCAACTGATTATGGTTCCTTGTTACTAGCCAGCAGATAGCCAGGGAAGGCTCAGGGACAGCTCAGAGTCCGGGTCAGAAGACCGCTCGAGCGCAAGTGAGGCAGTGCAAGGATACCAGGTCTTAGTGACAGTGGAGACCAACATAGAGTGGAAACAGCGACCAGTTATCGAGGTATTTTTGAATAAAAAATCATTCTCAGGGTTGCTAGATACCGGAGCTGACGTCAGCGTGGTCAGCCAAAGCCAGTGACCATGGGAGTGGGCCATTGAGCCTGTCTCCGATGTGTGGGGGGTAGGCGGCATCCAAGAAGCGTTTAGGAGCCGGGAGTGGGTGGAAGTCACGATCCCCAAGGCTGACGGCACAGCGGTCATTCGGCCGCACATTCTGGACGTGCACATCAACCTTTGGGGGCGAGACATTTTACAGCAATATGGTGCCACTCTTACCTTCGGGTAATGGCGTTGCCACTTAAATGGCTTACCAACACGCCAGTCTGGGTGGAACAATGGCCGGTAGTTGGGGAAAAATTAGTCGCCCTAAAGCAACTGGTTAAGGAACAGCTAGATGCAGGACATATAGAGCAGTCCACTAGTCCTTGGAATTCGCCCATTTTTGTCATCAAGAAAAAGTCGGAGAAGTGGCGACTCCTCCACGATCTCAGAGAGATCAATAAATGTATACAGCCAATGGGTCCGCTTCAATGCGGCATCCCAAATCCAAATATGATTCCCGAGGGTTGGGAGATCCTGGTCGTAGACCTAAAGGATTGCTTTTACATCATTCCCTTAGACCCCAGGGACTGGGAAAGGTTCGCCTTTACGGTGCCGGTTGTGAACCACAGTGAGCCCACGCAGCGTTACGCGTGGAAATTTTTGCCACAGGGGATGCTCAATTCGCCCACCCTGTGCCAGATTTATGTTCACAACGCACTGGCAAAGTTTCAAAACCTTCATCCCACAGCCTTAGTATGCCATTTCATGGATGATATCTTGGTCGCAGTGCCGCAACTCGGCAGCGAAATGTTTAAAGACCTCCAGGCCAGCCTGGGGGAGAAAGGGTTACTCATTGCCCCAGAGAAAGTGCAGAGAACCGAGCCCTTCTCATACTTGGGTCATCGGCTTCTCTGTTCTTTCGCAGCACCCGTTTTTCCCCAGATCAACTTAAAAGACTCAGTCACCTTGGTAGAATTGCAGCAAGTTGTAGGTAACATTAATTGGGCCAGACCGTATTTCAGATTGGATACAGATCTTTTGAAACCGCTCTTCTCGCTGCTAACATTAGGTAGGCAGCCGGCAGACCGGATACAGATTCCTCGAGAGGCACGCTTGGCTCTCGAGAAAGTCAACCAAATTCTCAGCCAAAGGTGGGTGGACAGGATTACTCAGGGGCCATATGCCCCGATCCTGAACTTGTACATAGTTCGGGCCGGATCCATGTTCACCGGAGCCCTAGGAGTGGACTCCGAGAAAGGGGCGAGTATCGTGGAATGGGTGTACTTGCCGAACACCTCTTCCCGAAACATCGTTCCTCCCCAAGAGTTGGTCTCCGCGGTGGTTTACCGCGGAAGGCTGAGAGCAAGGGACATTTCAGGGCACGACTTAGCAAAGATCGTGGTCCCGTTCACCAAGGAGCAAGTTCAGCAGCTGATGCAGCTCGGTGACTCGCTTCCAATTGCTTTGGAAGGATTCACTGGATGCTTGGCATACCACTTGCCAAAGGACCCCAGACTTGTCTCGCTTCAAACGCAGACAATCACCTTGTACGAATTGATCTCGCTGGTTCCACTTCAGGGGGCCAGAACAGTTTTTACTGATGGGGGTCGCACATATGGTGTCCTAACTTGGCAGGAGGGCCAGGCTTGGTGCACGCTGTTAACTCTTCCACAGAAGTCCGCACAGCGGGCAGAGTTGGCAGCGGTGAACCTTGCTTTGCGCACCTTCGCCACAGAGTGCCTCAACATCATTACTGACAGTCAGTATGTTAGGAATTTGCTTCACAGTCTACCGGGAGCATACATCACTCCCGCAATAGACAAAAATTTGCTGAGTTTGTTCCTCACAGCTCAATTTCACTTGCGAAACCGCACGGAAGCGCTCTATATTGCCCACATCCGAAGTCACCAGGACCTACCGGGTCCGATTTCCGCGGGCAATAGAAGAGCGGATGCGGCCGCAAAGGAAATTCAGCAACGGTCAGTTTTGGGTGTTTTCACTACTCCAATTCAGAGTCATGCATTCTTTCATCAGAATGCCAAAGCGCTCGCCAGGCAGTTTAACCTGCCACTTTCTCAAGCCCAAGGCATAGTTCGCTCTTGCCAGCATTGTGCAGGGGCACCGGGGGGGGGGCTCGTGGGGGGTCAACCCACGAGGAACAGAGGCTAACCAGGTGTGGCAAATGGACGTGCAGTTTGGCAGATGGCAGTACATGCACATTTGCATAGATACTTTCTCGCAATTCATTTGGGCGACAGTGCAAAAAGGGGAGACTGCTTCCCATGTGGAGCAGCACCTCCTAGCCTGCTTCGCGGCGATGGGCAAACCACGGCACGTGAAAATCAATAACGCCCCGTCCTACAGCTCTAGGCAGTTGGCTAACTTCATGGCCACCTGGGACATTAAGCATACCTTTGGCGTTCCTTACAACCCGCAGGGGCAAGCGATTGTGGAACGAGTCAATCGGACGCTCGAGTCCTACATTGACAAACAAACAGAAAGGGGGGAGCCACCAGCCCTCCCCAAGTCACAGGGTCAGGCACAGCATTGTCTGAACAAGGTGTTGTTCACGTACTATCACCTTAATGTTTTTTCGTTTTGCACACCGCAGGAGAAACACTTCCGCCGTTCGGAAGCTCTCCCGCGGCTGCTGGTCCGTTACCGAGTGCCACTGGACCCTTCCTGGAGGGGCCCGGCACCACTCGTAACCTGGGGAAGAGGGTATGCTGCAGTTATGTCTCCTACAGGTGTCATCTGGATTCCAGCTCGGTGCGTTAAGCCTCACTTGGAGCCACATGGCGTGGACCCAGACCGACCCGAGTCCAATCCCGGAGATGGAGGACCTCACCTTGACTGAGGGGACCCGGTGGGAGAGACAGTGGTCACAGATGACAGCGCCGAAGATCACCTGGGGGATGGTCAAGGCCCTTTGCCATGAGGCCCAGGATGCCATCCAACGCGAGGAGAGGGAGCCGACACCAGAGAACCTCGTGGCTGCAGTCTTTGCCCAAATTTCTGCCAACACCATGGCAGTCACCCTCATCCTGACCCTCTCCCTACTTGCGGGGGGAGGCGTTCAGGCAGCCTCACTGAAGGCCAACGATTTGATGCCAGGCGGAGACCTTTCCGCCCGGATGCACTACAACATATGGGAAAGGTTGGCGGGTCTCGTCAACCAGTCCAATTTTTGCCTAAAGCAGGACATCGGTTCTGCCTCAATTCTGAGCATCTGTCTCATCCCAGTGTGCCACACTCCAGACGTGCACACCAGGGATGGCGACTGGCTAGTGAAACGGATTTTTGGTCTGTAGCTCCCAACGAGTTCCTCAGCATATGCCCGCTGGGAAATGCGGCTGACTATGACTTTGCCGGCTGATGCAGCCACTCTCCACACTCCTCGGGTGGCGGTCAGCCCAAACTCTACTTGTGATCGAATGACCGGCTGCTCTACAGTCGGCCGAACTCGGCGCCGTTGCCTCGAAGTTGGCAGCGGCAACTGGACTTGTGATAACCCACAGACACTTGGTTCAATGTATGCTCATGTTACCCTACCTTCAGGTTGGTTCTTTACATGCAGTCAGTACACTTGGAACTACATTCCCACAAATGTATCAGATTCCATATGTTGTATCAGTCGCTTGACATTGTTACTCCCCACTAGGGATATGGTTGTCCCAAGCACATATGTTTCCTCATCCATACGGCGCACTTGTGCCACCCAGTTAGACAGCTCATGTGATAGCAACATTAGGGTTCTGAGTCCAGCTGAGTACGTCTCGTTGGCAGTCAGCATACTTGGCATGCCAGGCTTAGCCGTCAGCAACGCTCGGAGAATTGGTCAATTGGCTTGCGGGTTAGCAAAAGCCATTAACCATACCTCCTCGGCGATAGCGCTGCTCAACCAGGAGCAGGCAGAGCTTCACCATGCCATCCTTGACAATCGAGCAGCAATAGACTACCTTCTGTTGTTACATCATTTGGGTTGCGAATCTGTTCATGGCATGTGTTGCTTTAATCTCACAGACAACACACGCAAGGTGCAGAGCCAGCTCACGGACCTCCACACCCTAGTCAAGAACATCAAGGAGGGTTCTTCATGGGATTGGTGGAATTCGTTGTGGTCATGGCTCCCATGGGGGTGGCTCCAGACGACGCTCAAAGTGATTGTGGGGGTGATAATACTAGGCATAGCAGGATGTTGTTTCATGCAATGTATTCCCTCACTGTTATCGAGATGTCCCTCGTGGGGGGAACCCCGAAGCGTCGTTCCCGTACACCAGCTGATGCCCCTCTTGCGCAGGGTCGCCTGTCAGGTCCAAAATAACAGAGAAAGGGGAGATATGGATTCCGCGAGCACAATTGGCATAATGCGGCGGCTGGCAGAGGCCACTCCGGTCGAGAAGGCTCCTGGTCCGTGGGCTCTGCGGGCCCAGAAATTGGGGGAGTGGATTAATAGTAATAATCATAGGGTTCATTCACCCACATTTGACCTGACCGGCGATTCTGCTGAGGGAAGCGAATCGCTAACCTCCGTTACGTATTAGGCAATTACTGACTCACAGATCAGCCCAAGCTCTAGTGCAAATAGTGGCCATATTTACCCTGGTGTAAGCCTCGAACAATGGATTTCCCCTGTCAGTGTTTGCCTGAGTTAATTAACTTCCCCAAGAGAGATTCCCCATTAACCCGAGTAAATGGGTGATGTGATTTTCTGTCAGATGATGATTCTATCCCACATTGCCTTCTGATCTATATATGATGATGCTTTTTCCTCAATAAACCACTGATCTGATCTTCGCTCCACTTGCCTTGTGTCGTTATTTGATCAGTCTCCTCCGGGACCTCACGGCCGTCCAGTGGCCCCAATCCAACAATGGAGTGTTCATTTTAAACCTTAAGACACAATAATTGGATACATAAAAACATATAGAAAGGAGACAGGTTTTAATGTTGTTGTATATCTGATTTGTATATTTGGCAGTTCCACATCTGAATTATTCAAGAAGTTCATGTCTGTAGATCTGTGTTATTTCTACATTTTTGTTAGTAGGTTCTGATACCCCCCCCTTTTTTTTGTTCTCCCCTCTTGTATATCACTCAGTTTCTTTTAAGGTACGAACTGAACACCAGTTTTGAATAGCACAGTGTAGAAATATGCAACATATGTATATAGGGGGAAAAACTTCCTTCTGTGTATGGTTTTTTCCATTCTCCTTTCCCTGTGGAGTTTACCCCTAGGCTATAAAATCCATGATTAAATTATGGTTTAACTCAACTGCTCAAAGTAAGCAGGATAGGTTGCCTAGAGCATGCCTTCCTCTGCCTTGTAGCATAATGTCTCCCAATTCTGAGCCTTAGCAATGCTGAACACTAGAGTGAAATGAAAGTTTGGTACCAGTGAGAGAAACAGAGGTAAATATCTAGAAATGGTAGTGCTTAAAATATAGGCTCTTTACTACTCCATGAATTAGATATCATAGCTGTGTCTGCTGCTTTACGATAAACACAGGGGGGCCCCTACCCTTTCTTTTAAAGTGCATTTGATATTTTTCATTTTTTGAAACATTATATTTCTTCTGTAAAGTTGCAGATAAGTTCAGAATCCAACATTGTGAAAGATTTAATGGTGAATCTCTTTATGAATGATTCAAACTCCCTAGGCTGATCCAACGGAGTGCTACATTATGAAAACTGTATTGCCAAATTATGAATTTTCCAGTCAAACCCAAAATTCTCAGCTATCTGACTTTTGAACAGAGATCACTGCTCCTTTGTGTGCCCGCTCTCACATCCCTTCTTGTTCCCTCTCAGCAAAATCATGTCACTGCAATTCAAGGACATGCTTCAAAACAGACCAACTGCTATATTCTTTAGGTATTTCTCCTTTTCACCTCAGGCAGCGTATTTTCATCCTTTATATCTGCTGTCTTGTTGCCACAATAAGGGTACATAGTTGCAGTTTCTTGCCTTTGGGTTGATATGGTTCGCTTACTGGCCTTAACTGGGTGTTGATATTGTTAAGTGAATATTGTGCAAATTAGCACCTCTGCAAAAATTCTCTGAGCCCATGTAATTTCACAGTTTAAATTCATTCAACATAGCACCATCATGGCCACAAAAACAAAGCAGATTATGCTTCTGCCACCCTGATAATAAACACATCACATTGGAAATAATGATGTATTTATATGAACATTTTAATACTTGTGTCTGTTTGTATCTGTTGAGTTTTATGCTGTTAGCTGCCCTGAGAAGGAAAGTTTTTCCTAAAGGGGTAGGATATAAGTTTAATAAATAAATAAATTTTATAGCCCACCATTCTGGGACCCAAGATGGCTAACAACATACCATAATTTATAAAGGTGGGGTAGTGGGAAAGACAAAATAAAATACACCCAGGAGGTCATTCAAAGCTGAGGCAGCTTTCCCATTACTCCTGCAATACCTTTAAACATGACTGACAATTTGGTGGGCACCCCGAATTGACGTAGTGATAGCAAGTGGAAGTGATGTTGCCTAGACAACTAACAGTGGCCTAAAATTCCTTCTAATTCAGGTAGGTACAGGGCTGCTTTCCAACTGTTGTTGGACTACAGGTTCCAGTATTCCTCACCTTTCCTGGTTAGCTCTGAAGAAAGCTGGAGTATAAGAACAGCTGGAAGGCCACCCCTACTCTAAATTTTCCCACCGCTGGTATGTAAAATGCAGAGTTAAGTGTTTTGTTTCCTCTATGTAATGTAGTCATTTCTTTCTCTGGATTTTATCTTCTTAGCTAAGCAGATTTCTCCTTGGGCAAAGCTTCAGTTTGAATTTAGGCATTGAACAGCACTTGCTGACACCCTGTCTTCTTTAATACCCCACATCATCATGATATTGCTGGAGGGGAATTTAGTATGTTTTGAGAGCCAAAATGGCTAGCATGGAAAATTATGGTAAATTTCAAATGATACTAAAGAATTATCAAAAGTAACACTACCTGATTTTTCTTAGAGTTGTTTAAAGACAGTCTAGTCCAGTGTTTCCCAATTTTTGGGTTTTGGACTTTTTGGCATCTCAGAAGCCTAAATCAATTCCCCAAAGCACTAATCAGCCAATGTACTGATTTAGGCTTCTGGGAATTGAAGTCTCCTTGTGGGATGTGGGGCCTATGTTGGAAACCACTGGCCTAGCCCCACTCAGTCATTTATGCATTCATAGTCTTCATCTTCAATAAAATCTTCCATATATATTTTGCACAAAGTAGGTGCTGGCTGGATAGCTCAGTGGTTTGGAGTTCAATTCCCCACTATGCTTCCTGGGAGAAGAGCACCTGCACAAGAAGGAAATGGCAAAAACCTCAGGACTCCCTTCTTGCAAAGGGTCACCATGAGTCTGAATGTATTTGATGGCACACAATTATTATTATTAGGAGAAGACAAAGAGAAAAGCAAAAGTATTTGTGTCTACCCACAGGACAAGCATTCCTTCCAACAGTTAATTATGAAAATTTGTACTCGGATGTTACAACACATAGAAATCTTGTCAGAATACTGAAAAAAGTTATTATGTGATGGCCTTTCACAAAATACAGTTTAACAGAGCATAACAGCTGGTAGGCAAAAGGCTTAAGAGTGTAACAAGCAATTATATTATGAAATTTATTTTTCCTCTCACTTTTATTACCTAAATTTCTTTGAATGTTAATCTGATTCATTTAATAATGTGTCAGACCTGACACCTCTCTGTGGACGTGAAATGCCTAATGGTCATGGATGAGGGAATCCATCTATTTAATTTTTTTCTTTTGAATAGTTTTAAAAATTAATTTATCTGATTGTTCAGACTATTATATAAAATGTGTTGGATTTCTTTGTCTTTTTCTTTCTTTTTGCTACTAATAGTTCACCTTCTATTTCTTTCCTCTCACTTTTGGCTTGATAAGGTGTCTCTAATTCCTTTGCAGATAACAGATTAAAATAAAATGGATCATGGTGCCAGAAATAAAGTTTGCATTAACTCTCCAGAGGCCTGACATAGGCACTAGGATTCTAAGAGAAAAGTGGGCTATGAAATAGGGATAGAGTTAGAGATTTCATGTAGCAGTTTCCAATTGTCATTAATTGCCTTGACTAATTATTTTCAGACATTAAAAAAGCAGTTCCAAAACCTCACTTTCTCACTGCTGTTGAACTTCAGCTACCACACATCTCTGTCAGTATATCTGGGGGAGGAATCCAAGCTTAGGAATGCCATGGATTTATCATGTATCCTTTAGTATTCACTGCATTCCCAGGTTTGTAATATTATCTGTACATTTCTCAAGCACTGTATAAAATATTATATAGTTTAGTGTCTTGCACGGAAGACAAAGAAGGAGTCGCAGGAAGGACTAACACAGGTTTATTCATTGATGATCAGGATGAACATGTGGTAATGGCGGAGATACATCACATTATATACAGTAGCACAATACATTTGAATCTTGCTGCACGGTAGCTCATTGGCTGCTACCGGCGTGACGTCGTCCAGGTCACGCCTCTCTTCTGTAGTTGTTTGAAGGGGGCGGGAAAGTTCCCGCGGCTGTTGGTGATTTGGGGAATGTGAACCATGTGAGGTGAATGCTTGCAGCTGCCCTCTATGGGCAGCTTACTCGCATTCCTTTACAGCTGGGCTACATTGTAATTGTGGTCAGGTTACATTCATACATTTCAAGGCAACATCTCTTAAAGCAACATTGTACATACATAACATCCCTCCCCCCTAGGATGGGACGAAGTCCCTCAACCATTGTGGCTTGCCGCACGTGCGCCTGGGGCGTGCGGCCGCTTGACTTAACACAGGGGAGCCGGAGGCTCCTGATTCCGCGGAGTCCCGTCCTGCAACGGAAAGGGGGGACTCATTAGTGGCTCGGTGTGGAGTCTGCGGTAACCTTGCATTGGGGGACGGGAATGGAATGAACAATTGGGAAGTGAATCCCTGCCTACCGTTTGGGGAGTTTGGGGTCCCCCCCCCAGTACGAATCTCGGGACCGACGAAGAGGCACTCGTGGCCTCGCCACCCCCCGTTACCTGCCCGGGAGTTCTAGAGACTGTGGTGGGTGGACTTCCCCCTGTTGCCTGTCTTGGGGGTGTTTGTCTCCGGGGAGCTGGAGCTATGGTATATTCTAAAACAAAAGGGCTGGGGGGACTGGAAGTACCAGGGGCTGAACTGAAACCCCCCTTCTCGCTAGGACGGGTGGGGGACCACTCCGCAACACCCCCCTGGTACTGCAACTCATAATCGAATTCATCCCTCTCCTCCAAAGTATCCTCCTCTGTGGTTGAGAACCGAGGATATGCATTTGTATCTGCGGGTGCCGCCGTGTCTCCCCCTTGGGTAACGCGGGAGGGGGAGGACCCTAACGCTGATTCCCCCTCACTGGTGACTCGCCTTCTGAGTTGGTCGGCATGCCTTCTCCAGAGTAGACCTGAGCTAGTCTCGACCCTGTAGAATACCGGCCCCGTTTGCTCAACAATCGTCCCTGGTACCCACGCTGGCCCCGAGGCCGCGTAGTTCCTGCAGTGAACCGGGTCCCCTACCGAAAAACGTTTGGAGCTCTCTCCATCTATGTTTATATTTCTCCCTTCATCCTCCACCCTGGACGGATCCATCCGGTCAAAAAGTGTTACCGGACGCCTCCTCATGAGGAGTTTGGCTGGGGAAAAACCTGAAGCTAGGGGGGTTGTCCTGTAGCAGATGAGGAACTGACACAGATGCAGGTTCAACTCACTGGGACCCATGCGCCGCAGTGCGTCTTTCGTAGTGCGCACTTGGCGCTCTACCTGACCATTTGTGGTGGGGTGAAACGGGGCAGCGGTAATGTGCCTGATGGCGTTTCTCTCAATAAAAGTCTTGAACTCTGCAGACGTGAAGGTACTAGCGTTATCGCTAACAAGGACGTCTGGCAGGCCGAAACAGGCAAAAAGCTTGCGCAACTGTTTAATGGTTGCCGCAGAGGAAGTGCTGTTCATGGGGATTACCTCCAACCACTTGGAGTAGGAGTCGACTACCAGTAGAAACATGGACCCGCGGAAAGGGCCAGCGAAGTCGACATGAATCCGGGACCATGGCCCGCAGGCCGTATCCCATTCCCTATGGGGTAACCAGGACTCCTCGGGCCGAGAGCTCTGGCAGCTCTCGCACGTGCCCACTAAACGTTCTATATCCCCGTCTATCTGGGGCCACCAAAAGAAACTCCTGGCCAGAGCCTTGGAGCGCACGATCCCGGGGCGGCTGGTATGCAGTAGCCTCAGCACCTTGGCCCTTAGCTTCTCTGGGATAACTACCCGCTGGCCCCAGAGTAAGCAGCCCCTTTCCAGAGAAAGCTCTACTCTACGCCTGAAAAACGGCTTGAAATGTTCCTCAGGGGAGTAGTGGGCCACCCTTTCCTAACCCAGGAACTAACTAGGGCCAGTATTTTGTCAGCCGCCGTGGCCTTGGCGAGGTCGGCCGGGACGATGAGGGGTGAGTCGAGGGACTCGATTAGCAGGACTTGGTGTTCCTGCTCTACCTCGCATGTGGGGTCCCCTAAACTAGGGAGAGGGGATTGGGACAGGGCATCCGCATGGGAGATCTCCTTCCCTGGGCGATAGACCAGCTCGTACTGGTAGGCGTTGAGAAAAATGGCCCAACGCAGCATCCTGGGGGACAGAATTTGTGGGGTGGGTTTGCCAGTAGTGAAGATCCCCAGAAGCGGCTTGTGATCCGTCACTACCGTAAACTCGCGGCCGTATAGGAAATCGTGGAATTTCTTCGTTCCCGCGATTATGGCTAGGGCCTCCCTATCTGTTTGCGCGTAATTGCGCTCGGCCTTCGAGAGGGACCTTGAGTAGTATGCCACCGGGGCTTCCCTCCCGCTCTCCAACACATGGCACAGAACCGCCCCCACCCCCACTGGGGACGCATCACAGACTAAGACCACTGGTTTTTTCGGATCGAAGTGGGTCAGGACAGCATCCGAGGATAGGAGTGACTTAAGCTCCTTGAATGCTTTCTCCTGCCTGTCCCCCCACCGCCAAGCCGCATCCTTCTTAAGTAACGCATGCAGTGCCTCCGCAACCGATGCCTTCCGAGGCAGGAAGGAATGATAGAAATTTAGGAGCCCTAGAAATGACTGCAGCTCCGGTTTCGCGGTGGGGCGAGGGGCATCTCTCACGGCCGCAACCTTTGACTCAGAGGGTTTGATTCCGTCCGGGGTTACCTTAAACCCTAGAAACTCAACCTCCCTCGCAAAGAATACACACTTGTCCCTCCTCAATCGAAGTCCTGCCCTCTCGAACACTGAGAGGACCCCATCTAGCCTCTTTGCTAATTCTAATTCGCTCCCCACTGTTATCAACACGTTGTCGAAGTATGGGAGGACGCCTGGAAGCCCCTTTAACAGGCGTTCCACGAGGGACTGGAAAATTCCGGGGGCCGAATTCACGCCAAACTGAAGGCGCGTTGCCTTTAATGCCCCCTTGTGTGTCACGATCGTTTGCGCGGCAGCAGCAGCCGGGGTTACCGAGAGCTGCTGATAAGCCTGGGCCAGATCTAGCTTGGCGAAACACCTCCCCCCATGTAGCGTGGCCAGCAAATGGCTGACCACGGGTATGCATTTGGCCGAATGGCCTTATTTATCGTACATTTATAGTCCGCACAAATCCTGACCTCCCCGTTTGACTTGAGGGCTGTAACAATAGGCATTTCCCACTCCACCGAGTCAACTGGAACCAAAATCCCCTGCCCCACCAATTTGTCAAATTCCACCTCAATCTTGTCCTTGAGGGCGAAGGGCACTCTCCTTGGCTTGAGGCAGATGGGCCGGATTTCTGGGTCCAGCTCAAAGGAAATCGGGGGCCCCTTGTATTTCCCGAGCCCCTTCTTGAAAACGTCCGGGTGTGCATTGCACATGTCCCGCATTGGGTCAGACTCGATGGCGTTAATGCCGGACAGTTCGATCCCCAGGGGAGCAAACCACTGCGTTCCCAAAAGGCAGCACCTCCCCCCTTTGAGGACCACTAGAGGCAGTTTCTCGGAGTAGTTCTTGAACTTCACCTTGAAGTTCCCCACCCCCAGCACCAGGATCCCATTTCCCTGCACGTCCCGTAGGTGAGATCTCATGGCCCACAGTTTGGGCCGCTTCTCTGGGGGAATACGCATAAACTCTTTTTGGGACAGGATGGAATAAGATGACCCTGAGTCTATCTCCATCCTCACTGGGACCCCCTGCAACAGTACCTCTATGAAAAACCGCCGGTGCTCCAGGCCCATGCGGTTCACGCCTTCCTCGCTGTAGCTGGCTGAGACCTTCCTGGTGCCGGCCGCCTTTCGTTGGTGCGTCTGGGAATGGCTGGAACTGCCCTTGTCCTCAACTCACCCGCGCCTGCATACTCGGGCGATGTGTCCCTTTCGGCCGCAGTTGTGACACTCGGCCTTTCGGAACAGGCACCTCGTGCGGTCGTGGGACGCCCCACAACCGTCGCAGCGGCGGTCCTGCCATTCGCGGGTCTGCCGCTTCTCCCCTCGCTTCTTGATCCTCTGGACATCGTCGTCCTCGCTGGAGTAGGGGTCCGCTGTCGTGGACGACTCCTCGGACGACGTTGGTGTGCCGGTGGGCGTCTTGGGGGCCCGCAGGCTGTCTTCGCTGGTGTCCGCCGGGCCGCCTGTACTGGTGACTTGGCCCTCTCAGACGTGGCCCCTTGGGACTTGAACAGCCTGACGCTGCTCCTGGCCTCCTCGGCTGCTTGGGCCTCCTGCAGTACCTCGTTGAATGTGAGGCGGTGGTCGTTTGTCATCAGCCTCCTCTGAAGCTCCTCGTCCCTCAAACCACACAACATGCAGTCTCGGAGTGCCTGGTCCAGGTCATCCCACTGGCAGTGCACCGCTGCAAGCCTGAGGGCCGCCGCGTAGGCGGACACGGATTCGCCCGGTCGCTGGTCTCGCCTGTGGAACGCGACCCGGGCTGGGAAGATCGAGACGGGCGGCTGGAAATGCTCGCCCAGCCTCTCCAGGATACGGTCGATGGGAACCTCGTCCACCTTCCGGGGGGCCACCAGGGTCATCAGGATACGCAGCGTGGCCGGCCCCACCTGGGCCAGGAAGTGGGAGCGCATCTTCGCGTCGTCGTCGACGCCCCCGGCTTCCATCGCATGCCGAAACTGGCACTCGTAGAGCTCCCATTGATCGGGCTCGCTGACATCGAACTGGTACGGCTTGACCTTGGGATTCGCCATCGATCCCACCTTAGTTGCCAATTTAGTGTCTTGCACGGAAGACAAAGAAAGAGTCGCAGGAAGGACTAACACAGATTTATTCATTGATGATCAGGATGAACATGTGGTAATGGTGGAGATACATCACATTATATACAGTAGCACAATACATTTGAATCTTGCTGCACGGTAGCTCATTGGCTGCTACCGGCGTGACATCGTCCAGGTCACGCCTCTCTTCTGTAGTTGTTTGAAGGGGGCGGGAAAGTTCCCGCGGCTGTTGGTGATTTGGGGAATGTGAACCATGTGAGGTGAATGCTCGCAGCTGCCCTCTATGGGCAGCTTACTCGCGTTCCTTTACAGCTGGGCTACATTGTAATTGTGGTCAGGTTACATTCATACATTTCAAGGCAACATCTCTTAAAGCAACATTGTACATACATAACATATAGATAATACAAGTCACCACAGATACCTGAAACAGTGAAAAGCAGCAAGCCCCATCTTGCAGCACACATACCTGAGTTGTACCAGCAGGGGTGCTGCAAATGCCTGCATCGATTTTTCACATGCACTCAAGAAACGGATTCCCAGGAAACAAAATCATTTCCTCCTCAACATTGCATTGTAAATAGTGACCTTAAATGTGTTTGGGAAATACCTATATATTATGTAATTCAGGGAAATATAATTTAATATTTTAGACCCATGGATAACTGAAACCTTGGATATTGAGGGCCTGTACCTACAAAAATCATTGGGATGTGTGTGAATGTATTTGACCTGGGAACTTTTCAAAGTCATAAATTGGGAGGAGAACAGATTAAATCTTAAAAATTGAGGCCAGAACATGTCTGCAAACCACACCAATTCATATCCCATATCAAACATAAATAGATGGTGAAACAAACCTCTAGTGTCATGATTGGGCATGTTGAAGCAACATATTAGGATAACATTAAAGGAGATTAACAATACACAGTGGAAGTGTGGAACAGATACTGTGGCTTAGACTTGATAGACAGAGTACTAGAAGAATTATGGAAGGAAGTTTGGGGCATCATGCAGGAGGCAGCAAGCAAAACCATATCAAAAGAATAGAAGTGTAAGAAAGCAAAGTGGTTGTCTGAGGATATAATATAGTGGAGGAAAGAACGATTACAAAAGGCAAAGGTGAAGGAGAAAAATTCAATTAATTGAATATAATTTTTCAAAGAAAGGCAAGGAGACATAAGGAAACCTTCTTAAAGGAACAGTGTAAAGGAATAGAGGAAAATAACAGAAGGGGAAGGGCTAGAGATCTTTTTTTAAAAAATGATCATTTTAAATAAAAAATGACCGTGATAAAAGACAAAAATGGCAGGGATTTAGCTGATGCAGAAGAGATTAAGAAAAGATGGTGATAGTACACAGAGAAACTCTACAAAAAGGACCTCAACACCCTTGGTAATCACAGTGATGAGAACATTGAACTTGAGCCAGACACCCTAAAAAGCACTGCCAACAACAATGCTAGTGGAGATGATGGTATCCCAGTAAAATTATTCAAAACCCTAAAAGATGATGGTATTAAAGTATTGCATTCTATATGCCAGCAAATTTGGAAAACACAGCAATGGCCACAGGATTGGAAAAGGTCAGTATACATTCCAATCCAAATAAAGGGCAATGCCAAAGAATGTTCAAATTATCAAACAATTGTGCTCATCTCAAACAATAGCAAGGTCATGCTCAAGATAATACAGGATAGACTTCAGCAGCACATGGAGAGAGAATTACCAGAAGTGCAGGCCGGGTTCTGAAGAGGTAGGGGAACTAGAGACCAAATTGCCAACATACGTTGGATCATGGAAAAAACAAAGGAATACCAGAAACAAGTCTGTTACATTGACTACACCATAGCCTTTGACTGTGTGGACCACAATAAAATGTGGCAAGTAATTAAAGAGATGGGAATACCAGAACACCTTATAGGTCTCATGAGAAGTCTGAGTCATACCTGTCAAGTTTTGGATGTGGAAATAAGGGAAATTTCCCGGCAAATACAGGATACTTGACAGCTATGCTTATCCTGTGCTGCCCTCCAATGGTGGCAATAGGGCATTGCAGTCTAATTAATAAGGGATGGCGGCGGGAAATAGGGTAAAATAAGGGGTTTTCCTGGCCAATAAGGGATACTTGACAGCTATGGTCTGAGTCAAGAAGCAACAGTTAGGTCAGGATATAAAATGACGGAGTGGTTTGGAATAGGAAGACAAGGATGAATTTTGTCACCCTGCTTATTTAACTTATCAGAGCACATAATGTGCAATACAGGGCTGGATGAATCACAAGTTGGAATTAAAATTGCTGGGAGAAACATCAACAATTTGAGATATGCAGATGATACTACCCTAATGGCAGAAAGTGAGGAAGACCTAAAGAAGCTCCTGCTTATGTTGAAAGAAGAGAGTACAAAAGCTAGCTTGAGACTCAATATCAAGAAAACCAAGATAATGGCAACAGGCCCTATCAGTCCCTGGAAAATAGATGGGGAAGAAGTAGAAGCAGTGACAGACTTTACTTTCCTAGGAGCAAAGATAACTGCAGATGGTGATTGCAGCCATGAAATAAAGAAGCTAAAGTACTTTGGACATCAAATGAGTAGAGAGGATTCACTTGAAAAATCCTTGATGTTGGGAAAAGTCGAGGGCAAAAGAAGAAGAGGTGGCAGAGGATGAGATAGCTAGATGGTATTGTTGACATAATGGGCACAGAACTGGTCGGGTTGAAGAGGATGGTGGAGGATAGGGGTGCCTGGTGCTCATGGGGTCACAAAGGGGTGGACTTGACTATGCAACTGAACAACATAGCAATTGCTTCCCTTGAAGTGGACCGTCATTTCCTAGGGATTTCTTTTCCTGAAGTGAGTTTTCTGGTAAGTGAGCCATCTGTAAAGTGGGGGTTCACTGTACTTTAAAAGCAAATCATAGGAATAAATGCTTGTAAAATAGTAAGCTGCTTTTGCCTTGCATTATTGCAACATAGATACCCAAATGGTTTACACGGCAATTGAACTGCTACTGAGCTCCAATGGTATGGAACCTCTCTGAATCTAACCCATTGATATGATAACTTTGCCAACTGGGGAAAAATCTATACTTCTGAGTCACTGTGGGAGGTCTGACACAGGTCTCCCTGTGAGTAACATGCAGAGCAAACTTTATGGAATTTGACAGATTTAGCCATCCATTTTTTGAGATTGTCACAGCAATTTTATGCATGGAAATCAGCAACCTGATTTTTAAAAAGTTTGGATCAAAGTGGTTATCCTCACTGTGTAGTCACAATCATGTACCAAACAGGTAAAAAAAAAACCTTCAAGTATGGTTCTGCAACTCTCTACATACCATTTCCCATGCTTGTCTTGACATGAGTGTAAATGTAAATGTTCATGAGAACATAGCACAAAGGGAAACTTTTAGTATTTGAATAATAAAGCCCAAATTTTAACTTCGTCATTTAAGATCTTCCTAAAGAAATCCCTAAAGAGTTGGATACGACTGGATTTTGAGCAAGGGAGACCTTTATCTTTACGTTTAAATAAATCAAATTGTTGCCCTTGACAAGCTGGTCAATCTTGGATTTGGTATGCAAACAGAGGCATAATTAATATCAACAGTTCAATATATAAAGCTCCACTAAAACCTATGTTTTATTATGTGCAAGTATTATAGAGGCCAGAAGTTAATGGTGTCATTGTTACGAGAGATTGCATGTTAATAATTGTCTTAATCCAGCCTTAGCTCAGCAGATCTTTACAGATGATAAAAGTAATTCATAGTTTGCTGGAGGGTTGGCAATTTACTCCATATAATCCACTGTATAAGAAATTATGCACAAAGTGATAGACTACTGTAGAATTTAGCACAGCATCTTTGCTCTCCTGTTTTTTATTTAAAAAACAAAACAAAACAAAATGGATGCTCCACAACTTGGGGGCGGGGGAGAATGTACAGATGAGAGTAGGCTAAAACTTTCAGATTTCACATTTGTGTAAAGCAATAAAATGCTTTTTAAAATGCTAAACCCTGCCCAGGGACTATTCATCATTTTAGGCCTGCCTAAAATTCTGTAAATTATGAATCTGAAGAGATTACAACTGTCATCTTGTATCTTTCACTCTGGCGATAGATTCATATTTCAAGCCTCTGTTATCTTTGCATATACTTTGATGCTATATCGTCTTCCACCTACTAATCGTGATTGGGGAGGAAGATGAATCTCTCAGCATCCAATGTGTATTTTTCCTCTTATCTCAGCAGAACAGTTTGCAGTTTGTAGCTAAATTCTAAAACTGAACCCTCCTTTTGAAAATTCTACTGACAGGGACGTATATCTGCTACATTAAAAAAGTGTTCTGGGATTAAATTTCATATACAAATATATTGAAATATTCAGTGTGGTATAATGGACAATTTAATGGACTAGGAATCAAGAGATGTGGGTTCTAATCTCCACTCAGCCATTGAAGCTCACTGGGGGTGGGGGGAGTGGAATTGGTAAAACTTTTCCTTAAATATAATATTTCACTTTCCTTGAAAGCCCTATTAGGGTTTCTGTAAGTCAGTTATGGCCTGATAACACATAACAAACAAAAATGTATGTGCAAGAAACATTTATATATCTATGTTTTAAGTTTTTTTTTAAAGCACAACAGTTATGTGCAAGCTTATTTAGTAGGACTTGTTGTTTTGTGTCATCATCATCTCCTACTTATTGTGACCCTAAGAATGAGAGCTGCTCAAAATGCAAGCGCGGCGCCAAAATGGCCGCCGCGCTCTTTGCGGGCCCCCCCCACAGGACAGAGAATCCGGGTAGTTAGGGGCGTGGCCAGCTCCCTTATAAAAGGGGTGGCCACGAGGCAGCCAAGCTGCCATTTTACCTCAGCGACGGAGCGGAGAAGTCTTTTCCCCTGTGTCTCCGTCGCTCCTTAGCTTACCGGGAAGCCTTTTGGTAGCGGTTCTTCCTTTTCGGCTTCCCTTTGCTTCAGTAGATATGCCTTCGAAGAAGAAGGCAGCTTCAAGTGCAGCTCGCGCTGTTAGGAGGCGCAACCCAGGTCGGAGGACCGCGGGGCCGCCTCCTCAGCAGCCGCCCTCGCAGGCCCCGGTTGGGGCTGGCGGAATGGACGCGAGCGGTGGACACCGCTCCTGCACCTGCCCACCCTGTTGGGCCTGCTGCTCTTGGGTCGCAGCCTCCCCCTGGGCCCTCTAGCCTTGGGGGGTGGTGCGGCCCCCTGCCTTGGCAGGTTTCTCCACCGACCCTGCCGGGCTTCGGTGCTGGCCAATGGCCATATTCGGGTCCTGGGGTACAGGGACCTGTACCCACGCCTGGACCGGGCGGGCCGGCCGGCCCTTGGCCCCAGGTAGACGTGGCAGCCTTACTGGCCCGTATTGCGGCCCTGGAAGCGTCGTTGGCTCGGGCCAGTCAGGCGGGGGCCCCCTTTGGGGTCCCTTTTGCGGCGCTGTCGGCAGGAGGACAACAGCCGACAGGGAGGGTTGAGCTGCTGCAGGTGCGTGGCGCGGTTTCGGCCACTGCCTCGCAGCTCCCCAGTCAGCAGCCAGGTGCGGGTCAGGCCCCGGTGATGAGCTCTACGTCGGTCGTGAGCTCCGACGCCCCCAGTGGGCCGGAACCCCCGGTGGGGGCGGCCCGCGGGGGTGCAGCATGTGAGTATACGGTGCAAGCAAGTACATCCACACACATTCCCAATATGGGGGGGGGGCTTTTCAATGGCCTTGGCCTCGCGCGGGTGGTGCGGGGGCCACGCTGTCGGCACCCCACCCGGCGACGACGACTGCCACCCTGGGCACTGGGGTGGGTACTTGTTCTTACACTGCAGGGAATGTTCTGGGGGTGGCTGGGCTAGCTCAGGCCCCTTTTCCTATGGCTGCGGTGCCTTTTTCGGCTTTGCCGACGGCGGGGTATTCCTTGCCACTGGGTGATCACTTGGCACAGTCTACCAGAGAAAAGATATGGCGGGGGGAGTATGTAGATATCTTTTCACTCCTGAACAGAGAGCCCACCAAGGAAGAAAGGGAGGGACAGGATGAGAAGGACAAGGAGCAGGCACGTCGCCGTAAGCCGCCACGTACCTGGGCCAACTGGCTCCCCGCTTATTTAATACACATGGCAGTGTACTTGAGGGCGCGGCCGGATTTGGCTATTCCCATGGTCCAATATTTGGACAACATATATAGGGCAATGGTTGATTTCCCGGGTCCCTCGTGGTTGGCCTATGACGAGGAATTCCGTATGAGGATTCCCCTTCACCCCGAGATGAGATGGGATGAGCCGTGCCAGAGGCTTTGGCTTTTGTACATGACGCCCACACGCCCCGCCCCGGGAGACAGATACCATTGTGGACATGCGGTTCAGCGAGCAGCTCCAGCGCAGGTTACCCGCCAAGCGGCGGGGCAGGGGGTTCCAGCCCGCCTGCTGTGCTGGACTTTCTCATCCAATGGTTCCTGTAATAGGAAGAATTGCAAGTACAGGCATGAGTGTCCCACATGTGCGGGCCCCCACGCAGCCTCCGCCTGTCCCAGGCCTGGAGGGACAAGGGGCAGAGGGAGGGGCGGACAGTGGGCTGGCAAGACTGCCACGGATGGAACTGGTTCTCCAAAAGGCCCCCTCCCCAATTAATGTGGATATGCTGGAGCGTTGGCTCGCATCGTACCCGAAGGGGGAGGATGGGGAGTATCTCCTTCAGGGTTTCAAGCAGGGATTCCGTATCCCTTTCATGGGTGACAGGTCCCCTCAGGATGCCCCTAACCTTTTATCCCTCAGAGGGAGGGAGGACGTGGCTGCGGCCAGCATTAAAAAAGAGTTAGATGCGGGCAGGGTCGCTGGACCTTTCCCTGCACCCCCGTTTCCCAATCTTAAGGTGTCGCCACTGGGCTTGGTCCCCAAAAAGTCCCTAGGCGAGTTTCGCCTTATTCATCATTTGTCCTACCCAGCCGGCCGATCGGTCAATGATGCTATCCCTGATGACCTTTGTTCAGTCAGGTATACATCGTTCGACCATGCGCTGCGCATGGTGCACTCGTGTGGCCCGGGTGCCCTGCTGGCCAAGTGCGACATCAAGTCGGCTTTTCGCCTTTTGCCAGTGCATCCGGGCGACTTTGAGTTGCTGGGTTTCAAATTTAAGGGTGAATATTATTTTGATAAGGCCATGCCTTTTGGCTGTTCCATATCATGCTCGGCCTTCGAGCGTTTCAGTACCTTCCTAGAGTGGGCTTTCGTCCGCAGGTCAGGGTCTCGGTCTGTAGCCCATTACCTGGATGACTTTTTATTTGGGGGTGAACGGGGCTGGGACACGTGCACACGTCTCCTCAACACATTTCAGACGCTAATGGAGGAACTCGGTGTCCCTTTAGCGCCCGAAAAGACCGAGGGCCCATCTACCAAGCTAGTATTCCTGGGGGGTGGAGATTGACACAGTAGCGCAGGCTTCTAGGTTACCGGGCGATAAGGTGTCCAGAATAGTGGCCCTTATCTCAGATTTGCTGGCCAAACGCAAGGCATCACTGAGGGAACTGCAGGTGCTACATGGTCACCTCAATTTCGCTTGCAGGGTGGTCGCACCGGGCAGAGCTTTTGCCCGGCGCTTATGCGACGCCATGGCAGGGTTATCCAGGCCCCACCATAGAGTTAGGCTTACCCGGGGTATCAGGGCAGACATGTTCGTCTGGTTGCAATTCCTGAGGGAGTTCAATGGGGTCTCATTTTGGAGGTCTGACCTCCTGGCATCCCCCAATTTTCAGATCCAGTCTGATGCCTCAGGATCCCTGGGTTATGGGATGGACTTCAATGGGAAGTGGGCCTATGGTGGGTGGCCACCGGCCTGGGCAGGCACGGGTCGCCTGCGGGATCTCACATACCTGGAATTTTTTCCTATTCTGGGGGCTTTGATGCTATGGGGCGAGCAGTGGGCTAATTCGGTTGTGCATTTCTGGTGTGACAATGCTGCTGTTGTTCACATTGTCAATGCACAGACTTCCAAATCGCCCAGGGTCATGGAACTAGTGCGCCATTTTGTGTTGCGCTGCCTGCGCCTCAATGTCTTGTTCAGGGCCAGGCATGTTCCAGGGATTAATAATGATATTGCTGATGCTTTGTCCCGCCTGCAGATCTCCCGGTTCTGCGCCTTGGCCCCGGATGCGGAGGAATTTCCCTCGCCACTCCCGGACGAGATGTGGACTATTGGCAAGGAGAGGTGAACCGGGCGATTGGCCTGTCATTAGCGCCACGCACTCGTAAGGCGTATCAACAAGCGTTCAATTCTTACAGAGCATTTTCTGCTCAATTTCACCTGCCAGAGACCTGGCCTATCCCGGTGGACCATGTTCTGCGGTTCATGGTTCACCTGCATGCACAGGGCCTCGCACCTCGCACCATAGCATCCAAGCTCTCGGCGTTGGCTTTTATGGCCAAAGTGGGAGGTCATGAGGACAGCACCTCTGACTTCCGTGTGAGACATGTTTTGGAGGGGTGGGTGCGCGAGCGCGGGCGTTGCCCGGACGACCGGCACCCCATTTCCCCAGGGGTTCTTACCCAGTTGGCCCGGGGCTGGCCAGGCCTCTGTTTTGATCATTATGAGGCAGCCCTTTTCCATGCAGCCACAACGGTGGCATTTTTGGAGCGCTCCGCATCAGCGAACTTGTGATGCTGTCTAAGGCGGATGCAAGTTGTAGGGCACTGGAACTCGAAGATGTCTATGTTGCCAAAGACTGGGCCCAGTTGAGGATACGCTCCTCTAAAACAGATCAGCATGGCGTAGGCAGTGGTGTAAGACTGCTACGGTGTTCTTTGGCAGACATCTGTCCGGTTGGTGCCCTACAGGAATACCTGGCACTGCGTGGCATGCACCACGGCCTGTTTTTCTGTCACCAAGATGGGTCTCCCCTTACTAAATTTCAGTTTTGGAAGGTGACAGGCAGAGCCCTCACCAGGGTGGGTCTACCAGGTGCCCGTTATGGCACACATTCATTCCGTATTGGTGCAGCCTCTACAGCAGCTGCTTTTGGGTACTCTGGGGCTGACATACGTAGCATGGGGAGGTGGGGCTCGCAATGTTTTCAGTTTTATGTGTGCCCACTCCCGCCATGAGTACCAATCCAGTCACCTTACCGCCTTTTTTCTCAATTTTCTTACAGACCCTGGGTGTCGTATTACACCGGTGACAGTATGGCTGGTGGGCCACAGCTATGTGCACAGGGCAGCGCGTTATGCTGCGGCGACAGAGTGGGGACCCCGACTGGGACTGGGTGAACACGCCAGTCTCACATGGCATGGTAAGCCTGGGATGTTATGGCGGGAGCTGCGGCCTTTCCTTTTTTCTGGCCTGGGTGCTGACCCGCCTGACATTCTCATCATCCACCTGGGGGGCAATGATTTGGGCCAGGTCACCGGCTTATCGCTCAAGCATGCGATTTGCGAGGACCTCGCCTACTTGCATTATGTCTGGCCTGCCACAACCCTGGTTTGGTCGGACATTGTCCCGCGCCATTCTTATAGAGGGGGCGTTAACCTCCTGGCCCTTGACCGCGCTAGGCGCACGGTCAATAGGGCGGTGGCGCGGTTTCTTGCCGACAGGACTTGGGGACGGGTCAGTCATCACCCCGCTATTAGCCTACAAAATTATGACTTGTACGCAGGGGATGGGGTCCATCTGTCGCGAGGAGGTATGGACCTCCTGTTGGGTGATTGGCGAGCAGGCCTGTTGACCGAGCTGACGGTCTGGGGGGGGGGGCGTCAGGCCTTCTTTGAAGCCCCTCCGTGTGGCGGGTAGCACTGGTAAGGTAAACAGTATGACCCACAGGTATCCGGCAGGTTCGCAATTGACTGGACAACACTAGACAGGAATAAATTAGTTAAACGTTGTCCGGTCAACGATGAACCAGGCGACGGGGTGATGGCGATAGCTAACCAGCATGCATCACCCCGTGATTTCACGGATACGCGTCAGAGGGTGGGGTCATGAGTTAGATATTGACTACGGTCAACAATTTGTTTGTTGTCAACAAACAAATTGATACAAATTGATACATTGTAGCCAACCGCCGTTGGCAATTTTGGGGTGGTACCTTACCAGTGTTACGTCGGCCTGCTTGCCTTAAGAATTATGATTGGTCGTTTTACCAATACAAATTTATAATTCGGACTAGGGCATTGAATCAATAAATGTGGCCCGATGCTGTTATCCACTTTCAATGTTGTCTGTGTCCGTTATTGGGGGGGTGCGCCTGCAATACTCTGTCCTCAACAACCCTGCTCAACTCTTGCAAATACAAGCCTGTAGGTCCATGATGACGAACCTTGGCACTCCAGATGTTCTTGAACTTCAATTCTCAGGAGCCCTGATCAGCAGGAGTGCTGACTTGGGCTGCTGGTAATTGATGTCCAAGAACACCTGGAGTGCCAAGGTTAGCCATCACTGCTCTAGGTTCTCTTAGGACACATGCACACATATTAGAAATCTTTCTAAAGCTAGTGTAACTTGCTCAGTTTTGATCCTGGGAGAAAGGTTCAAGTGCCTTGGGCTTGTTAAGTAAGTGTGCCCAGGATTGCTACTTTAACTGCACTAATATGTATGTACTTTCTTGAGAGTATCAACCTTTGAATGCAGTGGGGCTCAATTCTTAGCAAATCTGCAAAGGACTGATTCATTTAACTATCCAGCTGACATGTGACCTTGCTCTATCATACAGTGTTGTTGCTTGGGGT
This sequence comes from Bradypodion ventrale, assembly GCA_035047345.1. Lineage (NCBI taxonomy): Eukaryota > Metazoa > Chordata > Lepidosauria > Squamata > Chamaeleonidae > Bradypodion > Bradypodion ventrale. The sequence continues at coordinate 283,430,149 of JAWDJE010000002.1, read as the reverse complement.
GCCATATAATCCTATTGGTGTCTATTTAGCCCACACACTGACCTAAGAATTCTCTCCCCAACAAATACAAAACAAAACTCTAGCCTTTGTAAAACTCATTATATGCAAAATGAGCAGTCAATATTTGGGAGGCACTTTTCAGCATCCATCCATTTGGTAAAGTGTGTTGTTTTTGCTCTCAATAGCTTTAGCCAAGACAATTCTGGTTTAATATTTAGAGATTGAGAAGTGTATATAAAATATCTCCTTGATTTTAGCCATCATCTAGGGCAGGGTTTGGCAATCTATTGCCTGTGGGCCAAATCCGGCCCATGGCATCAAATCATCCAGCCCCCACCCTAGCTCCAACCACCACTACCACCAGCACCAAAACAATTGTGGATGTGTTTATGGCAGCTGTGAATGTGTTTATGGCAGCATTTATGGTGGTGGTGGGGAAACCAGTCCGGCCCCCTCAACTGTCTGAGGAAGTGTGACCCAGCCCCTGACTTAAAAAGGTTGCTGACCCCTGATCTAGGGGGTTGGTGTCAATTAAGTGGATGGTTTTTTGGTACTGCATTGACTTATTTCTTCCATTTTTTGCTAGCGCTTCTAGAGGAGAAATGTAATTTTGCATGGTTCATTAAGAGGTATTTGGCGACCACTCATTTATACACTATGGCACCAGCATTTTCTGCACAGGGACAGAGCTTTTGTTCTTATTGTTTATGGGTGTGTATGAGCTCCTGTCTTTGTCCCAGCTCCTGCCAACCTAGCAGTTCGAAAGCAAGAAATTGCAAGTAGATAAATAGGGACCACTTTGGTGGGAAGGTAAACAGCATTCCATGTGCTCAGGTGTCTAGTCATGCCTGCCACATGACCATGGAAACGTCTGCAGAAGCAGACAGTGCTGGCTCTTCAGCTATGAAACAGATGAGCACTGAACCTTAGAGTCAGATACGACTGGCTTTCGAGCAAGGGTGACCTTTACCCTTACCCTTCTACTAAGTTAATTATGATCTTCGACTACAGTTGACAGTATACTATAAAAATGTAGGTGTGGCCATGGCATTAATCTTGGATGCTTTACATCTAGCCACTTTACTTCAAAACTTGTGTGCTCTCAGCTAGTAGTTATTAGGTAAAAAGTAAACAGTTGCCTTTTCTCTTCCATGGCTATCAAGCATTTTATAACAAGCCTAAATAGACATTATCTGCTCCATCAAAGGAGACAGTATCTATTGCAAGTAAATCAAGTAAAGCAACATGATATACAATAATAACAGCAGCAGTAGTAATAATAGGTTAATTGAGCATTCTTTTTTATGGTAGAGTTCCCTTTCCACTATATTTAGCATGGAGAAAGTTAAACGCAAGGACATCATTCAACTGCCCTTTTCATCAAATTATCCCCAACTGCATTTCCCAAATATGTTATCAAAATGGTAATTTTGTGCTTTTCCCCTCTGTAGATAGTCCAGTTTTTCATAAAAGTAGCATTATTGCTACAAATACATTGGGAGGAAACTATTTCAATTACTGAAAGGAATATGTAACTCCAAGTCTATTTATTTTAATTTATTCAACTGTCTCAATATATTTGTGCGGGGAACCTTTATAAAGTATGAATAAATTCACCTTGAAATAGTACCAATTGACTTTGGCTGGGCTAGACTGTGAGAAGGAATCAGAATCACTTTTTGAAATAAAGCTTGACAATGCTGATCACAACAAAGTGGCTACTCATTTATTAAACTGACAGCTCAGCAATTGTTTCAAGCAGAAGAGATGAAGTGGCCTGAGGTGTTAGCTATGGCTGGGGGTGATAGCCATGGCTGGGTGCCTTTCTGCAAGTCACATGTTCAGAGGTGGCATCTGATAGTGTGACATTTCCTAAGGCTCCAGCACCTGTCTCGATGTCAAGCAGCTGGCATGAGCCCTGTATCCCATTTGCAGTGTTCTTCCATAACTGACATGAGAGGATTGAGAATATATACAACCCCAGCCAGTTTCCCTTTGTGACTTGCATCCCAATCAATATTACATGAACAAAAAGGACGACAAAGAAAATGCGGAACAACACATAGTCCAGATTTGTCAACAAGATGCAATTCATGTTTAAAACTTAGAGAGTTACTGGATCAAAGCGTTGGAAGACATGAGAAATTGATTGAAATGATTTCAGAATGCATGGAAATGAAGAAGCTCAAAAGTGAACTAGAAATGCTTGTACAACTTCCCTTTCTCTGTCATCAGTGTCATCTTTGTGTTGCAGTTAGCTGATGACAGCAAGAGAAGGATGCAGTACAAGCCTTGGTTCAAATGAAGGTTTCAATTTAAAAAGAAGTGAAATTAACTTTTGGATGGCAACTATCAGAATCTTTCAACCAAAGTGATAATTCTGTATTTCAAGAGCTATGGTCCGGTATGCAATTTTTCAAAAGCTTTCAAGGGATGGGGAAATTGGAATGTTTTGATTTCTCCCATATTAAAATTTAGCACGCATCACATTATTTTATCATTCTTTTTTTTAAAAAATTGCATCATTTGACCTAGGCAAATACTATAGCTGTAAAAGTTTGCCTTGATTTGGCAGGTATGTCAACTAGCTTATATACAAATGTAAGAGGTGAGTAGTGTCTTAGAAAATAAGTGCTTAAGAAATCAATTAATTATGTGAAGTAAATATGATTTTAACATGTTGGCCCTTAACAGGATTTCCTAAGTTGTGATGGCCGAACAAATCAGCATTCTACAAGGCAATTCTAAAAATGGGAGCAATCCAATTTTTAAAATAATTTTAGTCCTCAGATCAGCACCAAATTTGGCACAGAAAAAGCAGACCGTCCGGTGTTGGTCTGTGCCAAATATGGGGAAGTTTGGGAAAACAGTTCTCAAGTTATAATTTTTTCAATGTAAAATTAGCATCAGTCAAGATGTTTTACAAGATACCTTCTTCTGCTCACTACCATTCATACGTGTCAAAAAACAGTCATGGCATTTGCTTTGTTTTTTGTGTGAGAAATCGTAACTACTACTACTACTACTACTACTACTACTACTACTACTACTACTACTACTAATAATAATAATAATAATAATAATAATAATAATAATAATAATAATAATAAAGAATCAGCTTCTGGGCTTTCTTCTTGCTTCATTTTTGTAAAAAGTAGTCAGCATATGAGGGTATCCTCTAAACCCCTGGTGACTTACCTTGGCCCTCCAGCTGTTCTTGGGCTTCAATTACCAGAGGCCATCCCATTTTCTAAAATTACATTTGCATCAAAATGTTGCTTCTTGTGTAATTCTGCTCAAAATTCCTACTCTTTCCCAAAGCTTGCCTGGGTAACCCATCTGAAGGTTTAGAGCAGGGATTCTCAACCTGTGGCCCACCATTTCATGTGGCTCTACACTGCCTCCCCTACATCAGGAAGTGCCATGTGGTGGAGGAAGGGCAAAATGGTTGTTTGGGCCCCAAAGCTGTCTGAGGGAGCGTGACCCGGCCCTCGGCTTAAAAAGTTTGAGAACTCCTAGTTTAGAGGCTGATTACAGCTAGTTGGATATGAGCCTACTCTGAATGAGGTAATTAACTTAACCATAGATGAGGAGACTGCAATATAATTGACCACACTGGCACCCATGTGATTGATGAAAGTGAATTCCCCCATTTGGTCTTCCCTTAGGGAGCCATTCAAGATGCAGAGACCAGCCTGCAAATTTATTTGAATAAAGAGCTTTCCTTGAATATTTATAACAGGGTCCTTAGAATGCCTTTCGTTTGTGGGAATTCTTCCAAGCTAAGATGTGTGTTTGTTGGAATGATTCCCAGTTTGGACCAGTAAGGACATTAAAGTCACCCATTTTAATTAAATGTGCTATGGGGAATTGGGTCTTCAAAATGAGCTAGTACTCTGATAGTTCCTCCCAAATATCAAAACATCTAGAATGCCTGGGTGGGATATACACATTTATGAAGACATTCAATGAAGTATTTAGCTTTATAGATGTTACCGTAGCCCAGGGATATAAGTTACTAATCAGTTGGCTTTTTACTTCAATTAAGTTACTATACCCACCTCAGAGGATAACCACTTCAATGTCACTCCTCTTCTCTAGAGGAATTTGCAGGGGCTAAAAAATTTTTATAATCATTTGGAAGGACATCCCCAGTGCACCATGTTTCCTGTACATTCGTAATGAGCTGTCTAATTTTTTTTTTTGTTGGCCCAACAAGAGGAAGTCCAAGGGAGATATTTCAATGAATTCCCTAAGGCTATTTGTTGTCAGAACAGAGCCACAATGATCTGTCTGCTTTATCTGGGTATCTTCAGTGATTTGATCAAGTGAAGGGTACAAGAACACTGCACCAGTTGAGCTGATAGTACTTGCTGAGCAACAGTTTCATCATGATAAACACCAGATCTGGTGGAGGGTGCAAAGTATATATCAACCATTATTATGCTCTGATTTATTTTATTTTATTTTATTGGTGGCTCAGACTGACAAATAGTAGGGACTGAGTTATTCAGAGCTGGATTCTGTTAAAAAGCTTTCAGTAATGCTTGAGCTTCCTGGGAAGCTTTCTAGGTTTGGTACATGAAGCTTTCCTGGAGAATTCTTTGTGAGATGAATAGTGGCTTGATTTGGAACATTTGTTTTTGCAGAATTCTGGGGTTTCCTTAGAAATTTTGTTTGAAGTGATGACTGACATAACATACATTATTGTATTTTCTTAGACATTGAATGCCTAGGCATTTTCTTCCTTTCAGTCAGAGGACTGAGAGTCTCAGTTGCAGTTCTTACTTTTAAACTTAATGCCCTCCTGAGGCTGGATAAAGAGCCGCATCAAGAATTCTATATGGACTTCGAAGATCAGCACAGCAGCACCACAGATTTGGCAAACTTCCACTTGGTAATACTGTATTCCTAATTGGCTTTGATCTGGCTACAATTGGCATACCTAGTAGGTAAAGAAAATTTGTTATCCAATTCTGAAGGGCTCTGGATTTGGATCTACACTCCTCAGTCCCCCTGGCCACAAAGAAAGCTCTTTAACTTCAAAGAGGGGCATCTGGGAAGGTAATGTGCAAATACCTGGCTTCCTGTTTTTGGGAATTGTAAAAAGATGCAATCTATTGTTTTTCTCCACAATCCATCTAAGATATACATCATGCCATGGATTTCTGGAACTTTCCTTTATAATTTCCCTACCCTGCCTGAACAAGTGATCTTAAATCATGAAAGCTGGCAATGTTTGATTTTTTTTATAAGTGATCCTATAAAGGTATTGCCTTCTTCCTGCATTTATTTTACTTGATATTTTGGTAGAGAAAACTAGAAGAACTGAGATTTCAAGGTCAGAATGAGTGGGTGTTCTTCTAGCACTGATTGCAGTCAGTGGGCAGATATTTTCATTAACAAACCCCCTCTTTGTTAATATACTAAAAAGTGATAAAAAACCTTTTCATTTTTTGTAACTGAGGGTATTGTTGATAGAATTTCAGTGTAACTCTTATCCTTAATGGTGAGCTTGGTAGTTTCTCAACTTTCTGAAGATCAACAACAAAATATCTGAGCTAAGTAGCTGACTCAGTGAGTATAAGACAGTTCGATTTGTCAATTGTCCTTGATTTATCTAGTTATTTCCAACATACAGCATTACATGGTTGGTCTGAAGATGATGGTATATTGCCCCAACTAGCCTGGCTCAGTAGCCATTAACCCTTTCTGGAGAATTAGCCTGCAAAGTTTGTTTCTTCTTATCAAGCAATGGAGATTTGCTTTGAATACAGCTCTTCAGAGCATTCAGTGAGGAGAGAGCATCTGTAATCTTCTGGGTGAGGACATCAAAAAGCATATCTTATTGGATCAAGTTTGCAAAAAGTAAAGGTAAGTTCCTGGGAAAATATTTTTAACAGTCTCAGCAGTAAGAATGGAATATTCTTATGTTATGACAAGTGGCAGTTCCCTTTGATGGCCCTGATTAGCACCTACTTTCTCAGTGGGCTTTCTAGCTGTAATATACAATGTCATTTGGGGGTTACAGAATCTATCTTTAATGGAGATTCACTATTGGAAGGAGAGTTTGCATCGGCTATATTTGAGTTTCAGCTTTGAATCCAAGAACCCCCTATCTATTTGAGCATGCAAGAGAAGAGGAATCACTCACAAAGTTATTTTGTGATACTAGATCATTGATCTGTAATAGCTTGACAGCTTTTAATGGATATGAGAGCTGGAACTTGAACTTGACCTTTTCCTTCCCCATGTCTTCCAAATGTAACTAGTTACTATATATTAAAACTAGCAGAGGTTGCCCGGCCTTGCCGGGCTGCTTTAAATTGTGTTGGAAGGTTAAATTGTGTTAATGTTTGTTAAAAATTGCTTAGTCTGTAATTTTTAAAATGTTTATTTATACAAATTTTTTTTGGCTTGGCTGGCTGTTTTATGTAACTGAATAATGCTTTAGTTTTTGGTTTTTAAAAAAATAGATGTACCGTAGGTAATAATGTTAATAATGTGAAAGTAAATGTTTTTTACATTCAATGTTTGTAAAATGTGTTTAGTTGTTTTGGGTTTTTATTTGAGTTAGAACTCAGCACAGGATTTTAATATTTTTTTTATTTTACTGACATATGTTTGTGATTTGTGTTAAATTGTGTTTTTGTGTAATTTTTTGACTTGTTATTATTGTGACCTTTTGTGTAAAATTATGATTTTGTGTTATTGTTTTGATTTGTTTTTACTGTTGTGGCCTTTTTTGGGGGGCTGTTGTGTGGTTTTGAATTGTTTTTACTATTGTGGCCAGCAGGTGGTGCTGGTAGGGGTTTTCTTGTATTTTGACTGTTTTTTCTCTCCTGGCCTCTGGGTGGAGCTTCTTCCAGTAAGTAGTCTCTTTCTTTATTCATTTCGTTTCCGGTCGTCATGCAGGTAGGACATGTGGTGGTGAGTTGCCTTGTTTTCTTTCTTTCTTTCTTTCTTTTTTTTGGGGGGGTGTTGGGTTTTGTATTTTTTGACTGTTTGTTTTGTTTTTGATTGTGTTTTTGTTTACTTTGTATTGTTTTTGGTGTTGTTTTTGTTTGTTTTTGTGTATTTTTGGATGTTTTTATTGTGTTTTAAGATTTTTTGATATTTATTTATTTATTTATTTTATAAATTTTGTTGTTGTTGTGGCTTGGGGGGGTTGGTTTATTTCCATGGGCCGGCCTGGCTGGCCGGACCGTGGGAATTCCAATGCCACTTTATGCGGTGTTGGGGGGGGTGTTATTTCCGTGGGCCGGCTTCGCTGGCCAGACCACGGGCATTGGAGAGGGGGGCTTTATTGTCTTATGGTGCTTTGATTGTGTGGAGTCGTGAAAGTAGATCGGGGTTTCCCCTTTAATATCAGTGGGTGGGGGTTGCGATCCCCCTCTCCACTGCCTCCCCTGGGGTTGGGAGGTTTGTGGGGACAAAAGGGATCTGTCCCCCCAACCCTTCTGGATCCAGGAGACCAGGGAGAGGGGCTCGATTCCCCCCTCCTAAAAAAACCTCGATTTTTAAAGAGAAGAAACCACTTGGTTTCTTCTCTTTAAAGACGGAGTTTTTTGGTGTGTGTGTGGATTCGATCCCCTTTCCCTGGTCTCCTGGGCCCAGAAGGGTTGGGGGGACAGATCCCTTTTGTCCCCACAAACCTCTCAACCCCAGGTGAGCCAGCGTAGAGGGGGATGGTCACCCCTCACTTACTGATATTAAAGGGGAAACTCCCATCATATTTTCCCTTTTAATATCAGGGGGTTGGGTTGGAATCGATCTCCTCTCTCGGGTCCCATTGGTCTGTGAGGGTTGGGGGGGACGAAAGGGGTATGTCCCCCCAACCCTTCTGGACCCAGGAGACCAGGGAGAGTGGATCGATTCCCCCCTCCTTAAAAAAACCTCCATTTTTAAAGAAAAGAAACCGCTTGGTTTCTTCTCTTTAAAGATGGAGTTTTTTGGGGGGGAATTGAACCCCTTTCCCTGGTCTCCTGGGTCCAGAAGGGTTGGGGGACATACCCCTTTTGTCCCCACAAACCTCCCAACCCTAGGGGAGCCAGCGGAGAGGGTGATCGCAACCGCCCACCTACTGATATTAAAGGGGAAACTCCAGTCGGGACCTTCAGGTGCCATTGGTGAGGGAAAGAAGGGCAGTTGGTGTTTGCGTGGCTGTGAGGCGGCGAGGTTTTTTTTTTCGGGTGCCGGCTTCCTCAACATTCTGCACGCTCATGTCATGCAGGACTCTGGGGCTTGTAATTATAGGTTTGTGTTTTGTGGTTGTGGTGCATTTTTTCCCCTGCGGCTCAATTTTGATTGGCCGCAGCATGTTTCTCAATGTTCTTTGTGGTCGTGCCTCTCAGCCTGATTGGCTGTGGCACGGCGCGGTGCATAGAACATTGGGAAATGAAGTTGTTTTCCTTTTTTCGTGTTTGTGGGGCTGTTGCCCCACTGCCATTTTTTTCAATCCTTTGTTGACCTGCGGACCCAGTTCGGCCGTGTGCACGAATGGTGGGTGCGGGTCATTAGGGCAAGGCTTAGGAACCTATAGCAAGTTCCAATGGTTAACACTTGGTTTTATAGGTTAAGATGAGTAAAGTTTCTAAAAATCTTACAGAGCAGCTGAATAAGCTGTATTTACATCACCATCTTGATTCCAAATTCACAACAGTTCTCTCTTAATACATTATAAAGTATTTATTTAAACAACCAATAATTAAAGCTATAGAATAAGGTAAAATGAAGACAGATAGTTTGGATGGTTTTAAAGTGGGATTAAAGTGGGATTATTCATAAAGAAAAACTATGGATATTGGTTGTTGTTATGAGGTGCCATCACATTGAGGCCAACTTACAGTGACTTTAATAGGGAAATATTTGAGGAGTGGTTTTACCAGTTCCACACCATCACTGAGCTTCCTTGGTTGAGGAGACTTTGAGCCCAGGCTTAGTCTGTTCTCTACACTATACTGTGTTTCTCGGATACTGGCTCTGATAGATATACATTCCACCTAGTACTGGAATTACTATGCATATATGTACCCGTTACTTGGGAACATGAGCAGGTTGTTGCTATTGTATAACATCCTGCTAGGCACCAGTGAGAATACTTTAGGAAATAGGATGCCGCAATAGAAAGCCTTGGATCTAATTCAACAAAAGTTTCTTCTTATTGCCTTATTTTAAAAGAAGGATGAATAGTGGTATAAATCCAGGCTAAAGCCCTGCTATCTACTGGTTGAGGAGACCCTACCACTTGAGGTCAAATTTTGCACACCAGCAATGAAATGTCATGGCCATCTTGATGTTATTGGAATGCATATTCTGTTGTCCTTTGTCACTGGTAATGCTGACCACAGTTGATAGCACTTGTGTGCAAAAAACATCTAGAGGAAATAGCTGCCCAGTATTGTCCTAAAATTAAAGATTTCTGTTTGCAAGAATCTGTGTCTTCTGAATCATTAGCCTTTATTTTTCCTGCCCTCATGCTGAACGAATATAGTCCAAAAGGTTTTGAAGAACCACTGATAAACTGTTGATTATCTTCATTTCTCCTTTTCTTATGGTGACAACAGGTTTCAATGCATTAAAATATCTGGAAAGGCATTTGTTTAGCAATCATATTTAAAATCTACCAAACAATTGCAAGTGTAAAGCAGCTAACACTTAAATTATGATTACAGCTTCCTTTCTGTAAAGGGCCTATTTAAATATAGAATATGGCGTTTTTACCACAAAAGCTAAGCAGTGACTTTGAAAGAAGTGTTTTGAGACCAGGATGACAGAAAAAAAACCAAGAACAAATAAGGTTTGAATTAGTAGGAAAATACAAGAAAGCAGCAGAATTTGGCTTGGCAATGGTGGAAAATTTCCAATTTAAGCTTTGAAAACTTAGTTCACCAGACATTAGGGCAATTATTCATGTGCCAATAGGTTGAAAATCTATATGTATGTATGCATGTATTCACAATTATTTCTATAACTAAGAACTTCTTTCTTACAGGATGGTATAAAGGTCTTCAAAGTAACCTTTACCCTTATTCTTTTATCTTTTAAAATGAGATTCGAAACACCTGAAAGGAGGGGGCAAATGTCTTGTGCCATAGAAGAAAGTATAACTGAGAACTTGACCTGCATACTTTTCAGACTATCTTGTTACTCCCAGAAGATAACAAACACTTTTTCCTTTTCTTATTCTGTCACATATATCTCTAATTCCCTTGCTCCGCCCTACTGAAGCTACTGATCTTTTGTCAGGTTTCATTTGGATGATTTTTTTTTTTTTACAGAACATATTGTCAGTTTTATACAACTCTCAAGAGTGCCCCCAATTTAGTTTAATTGTCTTTTCCCAGGTGTCTCAGATCGAGTGACATTTGTTCTTAGATGTCTTTCTCACTTTAAAAAAACTTTTAAAAAACCTTTATATTCTTTTTTTGCTGAGGCTGACATCCCAGTTATATGCACTAATGAACACCCTGACAGTAGCACCAACAATACTTGTGATTTTCTCTGAAAACTTTCTGCACCTAGTCATTGTACATCATTATTGGCATATCATCTGCTATAGGTAATGTTATTTTCCCCAGGCACCATTCCTGCTCTCCAGCTGTTAAGAGAGAAGGAGGTTACTGCAAGAAGGTTTCTGTTCTTTCTTGCACATGTTATTATGAAGAAACACATTGATCCTGTTATCACACCCAACTAGTCCAGTAGGATTTCACACTGAGTTTCATAGCTGGTCCAACAACAGATGACATCTATTCCTAGTCCACTCTGTGATAAAATAAAGGCCAAATTCTCAAGAGCTACTTATGTCTGGCTAAAGCATTGGTAGATACAGGCAATCTCCCACCTATGGTCTAATAGTGTTTTCTCATATTATCTAGGAACACAGAAATCTGTTTCTATACTGAATTAGAGCATAGGTTTTATCAGTTCTGAATGGCAGCATCTCTTCAAGATTTTTCAGGTAGAATTCTATACTCAAATTACATAGAGACCTTGGAGAACTGAACTTCATACCTCTTGCAGCCAAGGTATAAGCTTTATCACTGAATATAGCTTCTCCCTGCTACTTTCTGAGCAATAATGAGAAAGAGGTATTTGAAGCCAAGGAAGCTGTTGTATGGAACCTATGGCTGATCTGCAGCCTGGAGAGTTGTTGTACTCATATTCTGAGCAGAATCCAGCTGTGTGGGGAAAAATCTGCCCAGATGTTCAAACTGAGAAGAATTATATCTGACTCTGCTTTTTGCTTTGTCCTTTGCCTGTAACCTCGCCCACTGATGGAATGGCTCTCCCTCCAGACCCTCCAAAGTGGAATTAAGTCCTTCCTCACACCTTCCATGCAGCTTGGGCACACTACAGAGAACTGTTTCACCAGGCTTAGTCCCTATTCCCTTTGAAGCCACTGCTCTTCAACACACCACATATTGCTTTCTAAATTATTTTTGAAAATATTTAAAAGAATTGTTCTTTATTTAATTATCACATTTTTACCTGGACTTTCCCTGCAGAAAATAGCTCACAAGGATTGTGATTTTCATAAAATGTAAAAATAACCCTGAAATTGTTATAATCAAATAAAAGCAATCCTGCCATAAAAACTATTAAAATCAACTCAGTGCATAGTTTAAAAACAACACAGCCAGTTAAACATAATAGTGCCAAATGGAACTGGAAGGTGCTTTTAATGCAACCAAATCAAAAATTTCCTTGGTCCTGAAAAACTATGTGAGCTTCTTTGCTTTTGAGACTTTTTTTCATGATCTGGCAAAAATACCTGGAAAAGATAAATTATAAATATAACAGTCTCTGGTTTTATGCGGCTATCTTTATGTATTTCTTTATCTATTAAATGAGTATTATAAACACAAACTTCACACACAAAAATTCCATATATGCTAACAAACCTCAACAAGAGTGATATATAATAAAACTAGATGCTACAACTCATACATTCCAAGTTTTTTTCATTAGCCTCACCGCAAGAGCTGCTTGAAGCATTAAGGAAGAGTTCAAATGTCTCTTTGAAATCAAATGAGAATGCAGTCCAAGATATAATTATCAAGTAAAGTAGGACATCCAAAACATAAAGGAATCAGCTTCACATATACAGTTTCCAAAACCCTAAAATAAAATATAAATGAAAATTCAAATATATAACATCACTTTGTGAATTCTCCATTTCAGTGCGCTTTCTGCATGAACATATTGAAATTCAACTACCTAAACCAAGGTTGCAGGGATCTTATCCATGGGAAACAGCAGCTCCTTCTTCTTCAGTTTTCCCACTCTTCCAAACACAAATTTTGAATCATAACCAACCCCTTGGGCTAAGCCTAATAGTCCATAGGGGTTACATTAAACAAATAAACAAATGCTTCTGCAAATCTGAACTTATTTACTTGAGAGTAAGCTCCTCAGATTCCCTGTAGAAGCTATGGAAATGTATTCAAAGAATGAATGAAAAAAGAAAGGTCTTATACACATAATTTAGTGTGATTCATTCCCCCCACCCCCACCCCCACCAAACATGTCAGTGTGTCTCAGGGTGCAATTCAAGGTGCTGGTAATTACCTTTAAAGTCCTACATGCAGTGATGCACTGCAGCAGGTTGTCAGGTTCTGCAGAACCGGTAGCGGAAATCCCCCTAGGCCACACCCACTTGGTTGGCCACGCCCACCTCCATAGCCCATAGTACAGGATGTTTGGCCACACCCACAGATTTGGCCAGTCCACAGAGTAGGTAGTAAAAAAATTTGCAGTGCATCACTGCCTACATGATAGTGGGCCAGGATACTTAAGAAACCGCATCACCCCAAGGATATCTGCCCATCCCACTAGAGTGGACCAGAGGGGCTCTTTAAAAATACCAACTGCTAAAGAGACGAGTCACTAGAAAAAGAGCCTTTTCAGTATCATCTCCAGCCCTATGAAATGGGAAGGTGGAGAGGGAGCAACCCCCCCCCCCACCCACACACACACACACTGGCTTATTTAGAGGAGGATCACTCATGCTTTCAAAAGTTTTTAACTAGATTTTTAATTGGTGCAGGTGGGAGGTAGTTTTCCAGTGTTTTTAGGAATGTTAAGGGTTTGTATAGTTTAAACATTGGGGATTTTATGTACGCAGCCCAGAGTTGCATGTTGATTGGGGCGGCTATACAAATTGAATAAATAAATAAAATGTAGAATGATATGCTCATCTGTAAATGCTTTCTTATTTTCCTTCTCAGTTTCTTATAAGAAAAGATTTCGAAGTGACTTGAAAGTAATAATATTTATTTATTTATTTCAATTTTTTCCATTTGGAAATAATCACAAGGTGGTACACTTTTATACGGACATTTGTTCAACACAAAGTCCTCTTGTCTTTAATGAGCCTAGTTCAGTGATGGTGAATCTTTTAGAGACTGAGTGCTCAAACAGAGGGAAATGGAAGTGCCACATCTGGCATGCATGCCATAGGTTCACCACCACTGGCCTAGGCAAACGGATGTAGGGGACAATTAAAATATTAATAATCAAGGTACTGAAGGAAAATGTAATAAGTTTTCTTTTCCTCTCACAAGCTTCCTCTCAGCATAAACTCCTCCCTTGATTGTTCATTATTTGTTGGATTGTTTAAGCAGCATGCTTCCACCTATTTTAAATTAATAAATTGTTATTACACAAGTACTTTTCCAGTAAACTGCTTCCAAAGGAAACCAAGTGCCTATTATGAAGAAAATACATTCATGGCCAGAATCCTGTTAAGCCCATTAGTATAAAAAGAGGAGAAGGAGGGAGGGGGGGTTGACGGTGGGTCTTGGGGAGTCCAGAGGGAGAAGTGAGGGAATTGAGGGGCAGGAAAAGAAGCAGGAGCGAACTGGTGGAGAGACTTCACTTCTGCAACATCTGCCAAGTGTTTTTAGGGTTTGGAGTCTCCCCCACCCCCCCCAAAAAAAAGACCCATGGACGATGGAGGCCTCACCCTTTAATTGAGCCGAGCTGGACCTAAAACAGATTGCAGGAAGATTTTTGAGGAGGGATTCCCTGAGAATCTACTGAACCAGAGTCAAACCGATTTATGGTTTTCCAGGGGCAATGGTGCAGTGGCTCAAGTGGCTAAGAAGACGCTGACTGGGAGGTGGAAGGTCAGCAGTTCGATTCCCAAGTACTTCAGGACGGACTGAGCTCCCGTCTTTGTCCCAGCTCCTCCCAACCTAGCAGTTCGAAAGCAAGAAATTGCAAGTAGATAAACAGGGACCACTTAGGTGGGAAAGGTAAACAGTGTTCCGTGAACTCCGGTGTCCAGTAATGCCTGCCACATGACCACGGAAACGTCTGCAGAAGCAGACAGCGCTGGCTCTTCGGCTTTGAAACAGAGATGAGCACTGAACCATAGAGTTGGATACGACTGGCTTTCGAGCAAGGGAAACCTTTACATTTACCTAAATAGCATAACTTTTAGCAATCATTTGTCACCAGTTCAGAAGTCAGTGTTGGGTTTTCTCATCGCACAAGAGTTATGACTGGAAGAACCAGCATCAACTTCTCAACTGGTAGCAATTTCCACAGAAACTTATGCTGATGAAGTTATAGAGTATTTATGTAATAGGATTCCAGTCACTGAATATTGAGAAATGTAAAATGAAAGAAAAAAAACCACTGGTGCCAATGGGCAACTGGATCCAACAGGAACATTCTGAAGCTGCCTCCATCAGCACAACTAGCACTGCACAAAGACGTCATCAGAAGATCATTAAGCTCAATAATTCTGACATGCTTTATATCCAATTGGAACCCCTGTTATTTGGATCAGGGCTATTTCAAGCAATAATTTAACATACTGTAGCTCTTATTAAGCTCTTATCTGTAGCGCTTTGGAGCCAAACTTCAACTTATTTCTTGGGAAGTCTGTTTTGATACCAAAGTTATTGATTATAATACTTTTCCAATTTGTGACCTGATCAGGGCTAGGTTCACAAATTTGCCATGGCAATAGCAGTTACACTTATATACAGCTGCATAGCACTTAGAGCACTGTCTGGGTGAAACACAAGGTAATTCATATTTTGCCCCCACCATGCTGTGTGTGTATTCATTCACTGACCTCAGAAATATATATATAGATATATAAATATAACAGGATAACAAGGATAACAGATGGACCTGTCAGCTAACATACTGGACACCAATGGACCACAAAAGATCACTAAGTCAGACCCCGAAAATGGTGGGATGAGTTGATGGTAAAGCTAAGGATAGAACATTTTGGATTTCAGTTAATTTGCACTTACCAGTAAATAGATAGACAAAGACAAATCGATATTGGATATTGGATATAAATATATAACAAACAAATTAGAATATTTCTTCTTGTGATAATCTTTTAAAAGCAGGTTTGCATTATATTATAAAAATAATTAAATATAGAGTTTAATAACTTGTCTTGCTGGAGGGAGAGAAGGAGGACCGGACCCCAGCTGAGCCTTTTTGGGGTGGTTGAAGCTGCCCCTGCCTTCCCCTCCCGGGCCCCACCTGCCTGGTTGGGATAAAAGGCAGTGAGCGCTCCCACCCGCTTACCTGTGGCCTGCCATCACCAGGGGGAGAGAAGCAGGATGAGACCCCAGCTGAGCCTTATTGGGGTGGCTGAAGCTGCCCCTGCCTTCCTGTCCCGGGCCCAGCTGCCCGGGAGGGATAAAAGGTGGTGAGCGCTCTCACCCATTTACCTCCAGCCCACCATCGCCGGAGGGAGAGAAGGAGGACCAGACCCCAGCTGAGCCTCATCGGGAGTGTTTGCCCTTGGTGCCTGTCTTCAGTGAGAGCAAGGGCGGGGAGAGACTGGCCTCAGCTGTGGGGCGGCCCAGTGTGACTAAAAAAGACTGTGTTTCTGAGGCTACCAGACACTTATGCTCTCCTCCTCTGGTGTCCTGTGTTTCACCCCTGTGGGGGTGTAAAGAACTTTTAAAAGACTTTTTAAAAGGACTTTTACCACTGCTGCTGCTGACCCTTTTGTATCGTTATTATTGTATTATATTTTTTGTATTGTATTATTTTGCTTTGATATTGTATACTGGTTTTTGTTACATTGTTTTTGTGCTTTGTATATTGCTTTATTTTTTATCATCATTGTTAAGTTTTTTACTATGTTGTAGCCACCCTGAGTGTTGCTTGCATCAGTATGGCGGGGTATAAAGAAACTATTATTATTATTATTATTATTATTATTATTATTATTATTATTATTATTATTATTATTATTATTATTATTATTATTATTATTATTATTATTATTATTATTATTATTATTATTATTATTATTTTACACAAGCTAGTAACCCTTATCCAATTATCAATGGATGCAGTTTTGTATTGGTTATTAGGAAACCTGGGTTAAAATCCCACTTAGCCATGGAAACTCAGAGGTAGCCATCCATGTCTACAGGGTAGAATCCTATTACAGAATCCTAAAAGGGATTTTGTACCGAAACAAATTTTTGTATTCTTAGTGATTGTACATCAATATTTGTGTGCCAAAGTACTCCCCCTAGGGCTGTTGACAGTCTTAGTGTTTCATCCCAATATTTCTGGGTGGAATCATTGCCGCAGTGATGAGCCAACTATAGCTTCCCAACATTTTTTATTCATTATTAAGATAATATAGGAAAATTTGTTGCTGGACATGTAGGCTTGGGGATGTTTTGGTTGCCAGACAGTAAATATTGGCACTGAAAAAGTCAATAGAATTTCAGCCAGCTGGAACTTAATACATTAGACTACAAATTCCAGTTCATCTCTAGTTGAATTGTATTTGCGGAAAACTACCACTTCAACATCTGAAAACTACCAAGAAATGGTTATCCTTTACTGTTTTTGTTCAATAAACAGTATTTCTGCACTATACAAATGTCAATTGAAGCATTTAATATATCTTCCAAAAGACTCCTCAGTAAGGATGTAATACTTTTGCAAGGAGGGTAGCAGTAACTGGACAAAAGAAATGAGGAATGGAATAAGCGTTTTCTTTTTTAAAAGTTAGCTATAATCCCTATGCAAAAGTTTGCATTTTGCACACATTTCCCCATAGAATAAACTGTGTTTGTACACATTTTTGAAATCTATGCATTTCTAGAATGTATACATTTCTTTCTGTCTATTTTTTCACTAAAATATGTTACAGGCCCTAAACATCTCGTAGTATGAAGATAAATTCCTCTTCACTTCCAGTCCTAGGTAGTAGGAAACAGAGGTATTATATATACTGGTATATATAATTACAAATCCCATAATCATCTCAGTAGTATGACCAGTTACTATGCAATCCAAAAATAAGGTAATTTTTCAAGACTTGATATGGAATTGATATTTTCTAGGCAAGAACAAATAGAAGGGTTGTATCTTATACTATAAAATAATA
The DNA here is from genome assembly GCA_035047345.1 of Bradypodion ventrale. NCBI lineage: Eukaryota > Metazoa > Chordata > Lepidosauria > Squamata > Chamaeleonidae > Bradypodion > Bradypodion ventrale. The sequence continues at coordinate 283,412,751 of JAWDJE010000002.1, read as the reverse complement.
TTAGGACTAGGAAAATTGTGATGCCATTTTATTCCTCATATTTTATATGATTTTGACATTCACTTTTGTCTTTGTATATTTTTCTATCAACTATGAAACACTGCTGGTGTATGCCAGCTGTCTTTCTATTTAAAAACTAACATGCAAATGCCTGTTCCTATGTAAAAAAAAATGCCAAAATATGTCAAAATGTCACACATTTTTAAAATAGAGAGTATATAAGAAAACATGGATTATAAGAATGGCTTAATTACCCACTAATTATTCTCATTGCATTTCCCGAATATTTGGATTAGTAATGGCCATTTCATTTTTCTCTGACAGTCTCTTCACAAATATTTGTCCAAGCAAAGACCTGCTCGGTGTGCAAATGTTAGGATGTAAAGGAGAGATCGGCAATGTTTTCTCAGAGAAATAATGAAAACATATTTGATAAATTATTCATTTGTACCGTCTGTGCATGATAATCACTTGTAATGTAGCATTCTTGCAAAACCACACACTTTGCAAGTTGTCTATTGGAATATCACATACAAAGGTGAAAATATTGCATACAAAGGTGAAGGATGCAGTGATAACTGAGCAGTAACATTTCTGCAACATGGGAATAACAGCAACAGCATCCTCCTCCTCCTATTGAACAACAACTACAACAGAATATAAGAAAAACGATTCGAATACAATTTAAACTACTCCAAAAATTAACCACTGAATGGACAACACATGATAAATATTGATGGAAAACATGACAGCAACTTAATTTGGGCATAGACAAAAACTGGGGAACATGGGGAACATCAAGAAAGAAACTGAAGCTTTGATTCTTTCTGCACAAGAACAAGCACTCCTAACTCAAGTAAACTAAAATTCATGAGATTAGTGCAAACAGCAAATATCAACCCTTTCAAGAAAAAGACCACATTATGAATATTTTGTGATTACACAGACTACAAAGCAAGACATGAGAGAGTTGCAAAATTAACACACTGGTCACCAATATCTATCTATCTATCTATCTATCTATCTATCTATCTATCTATCTATCTATCTATATCTATATCTATATCTATCTATATCTCTCTCTCTATATATATATATCTATATCTCTATATGTGTGTGTGTGTGTGTGAAAAAGACCACGTTTAAATTTTGTGGGATTTTCAATTCTAACTTCCAGAAACCTTGAGTATAATACATAACAGAAGTATAACAAAAAAAATTAAATAATCTCAGGATAATTGACATAGCAATTGCAAGGGTTGCCTGAGGAAGAGAAAGAATTGGAAAAATTAATAAATTACAGTGGCCTAACAATAGAAACCATTGTTGCAGCCTATATTCATAGCTTTCTCATCTTTTACAGATGCAGTGGTCTCCAGATGAAATTTGTCAAGACTTTGACACTTTGATCACAATGATGTTGCCCAGTTCTATTACCAAAGAGAAAGCCCTATTTCAATGAAAATGGGAAAACAGACATTGCATCCTTATGTTATGCAGTTCTAATGTGCAATGTAGGTTGCATTTATATTACCTAAAGTGTTGTAACTCCCACCTTGACTGTATAAGCCCTTACTTAGAATGATTTCAGGTAGTAAGAAAGAAAAATAGAAACTAGAACTGTGGCTCAGGACACACACAAACACATTTGCTTCTCTTTCCTTACGTCTCCACATGAGCTATTCTCAGATTATTATTTTTTTTAAAAAAAATCTGCTTCATGTCTCTCCCCTTAGACTCCCAGTCAGCTGGTCTATTCTGGAATGGCTGTCACTTGTGGAAGGTGTGATTTCATACTGACAATGGTGATTCCTGCAGCAAAAATGAAATATAACAGCAGTATGGGCTAGGAAAATGACAAATCTTCCAATGGGGGAGAGGGCCCTATTAATGCTTAATAATAAGAATGAGATGATATCTTCCTTTTCTTCCTTCCTTCCTCTTCTTCTTGGGTTGATCACTTCCAGCAACTATGAAAACACAGTGTTTGATAGTGATGCTCACACTTTGCTCTCCTGATAATGGATATATTGGTCAAGTTAGATTTCAGATCAGATACTGTCCACAGATTATTGCTTGGAACATCCACACCTGGGGGTTATTTTAAAGATTATGACAAATCAATTAGCCATAACAAGTTGCTACAATTTTTCCACAGCTCATAATAATGATGACTTGCTGCTCATCCTCTATAGCAAATTATAAAATTATATGTTTATGTAGAAACTTTCCAAGCTCTTTACTAGGTTGTGCTTGCTTTTCCTTCTTTCTATATATGTAGGCTGGTGGTTTGCTGTAGCCACTGGTTTCAAGCAGGAGCCCAGAGAAGTGTCTTCCTGTGGTCTGTTGGCTGGTCCATATCTGCTTACTGGAACAGTCGATTCTGTTGGAAGTAACAGCTGATGAGCTAAAAGCTACAGTAAATTCGCAGCCTAAAATAGGGCCAGATAATGTAAATTTCTTCGGAACATCATATGAATCAAGGGTTCTTTCAGAGTGCTGAGAAACATTGTTCAACAAGCCAGTATAGATTTTCTATGGCTTGTAGCTTTGCTATGATGCGCAGTGATCAGATGCTTGTTCTTGACTAAGTACAAAGATGGAACTTCAGGCTGCTGCTCTGAATTATGCTATAACTCAAATCCAGTGGCAAATTGTCCTAATGGCCCATTCCTGCAGATATTTTTTGCTTTAGTATGCTGACAATTGGGTACTGCAGTGGCTCAAGTCGCTAAGATGCTGACTGGGAAGCGGAAGGTCAGCAGTTCGATTCCCGAGTACTGCAGGACGGAAATGAGCTCCCGTCTTCATCCTAGCTCCTGCCAACCTAGCAGTTCGAAAGCAAGAAATTGCAAGTAGATAAATAGGGACCACTTCGGTGGGAAGGTAACAGCGTTCCGTGCGCTCCGGTGTCTAGTCATGCCTGCCACATGACCACGGAAACGTCTGCAGAAGCAGACAGCGCTGGCTCTTCGGCTTAGAAACAGAGATGAGCACTGCACCCTAGAGTCGGATACGACTGGCTTTCGAGCAAGGGAAACCTTTACCTTTACTATATATGTTACTAAAATATCTGATATAAAGTTTTGCTCTCAATATTTGTATCAAACATTTGCCTCATATTCAAATATTAAATAGAGCTATCATATTTCATAACTAACAGTCGCAGAAATGAAATGCTGAATGTTCTGGCAGTAATACTCCACACCAGTTGACCAATAATCAAATAAATGGCAAATATATCTACATAATAATTCAGCAACTCAGGTTGCATTCACACAAGAGATGCACACTACAGCCCCTGTGGCTTACTACTTATCATGATCTGAGTTCATTCCCAACTGGTTCAAGGTTGTCTCAGCATTCCATCCTCCCAAGATTAGAAAAATGAGTAACTGGCTTGATGGGGACAAAATACTAATTAACTGTGAACCTTCCAGAGAATTCTGTAAGCAATGTAGGACAGCATATAAGTGTAGTGTAACTGTTATTGCTATATCTCACAGCCTCCTGATCTAAGTAAGAAACAGAGAAAGGAAAAACACACATCTCATTTCTCCTCCCAATGAAGTCTCTCCATATAGGGTTTTTTCCCTTTCAGAAAAATCTAATGGGAAACCATGACACATTGCTCATGTTTCATTATTCCTTGAAGAAACACCAATTTGCATAGAATTATTACAAATCTTGAACAAAAAATGGTGTCTTCCCTGAAAAGGAGTCCTTGGCAGTGGGCTGTACAGAATTTGGTAGTTTCTTGTTCAAAAGAAGAGATATGGGGTGGTGGACAAGAGAAACAAGTCTAGACATTTCAGTTTCATTGGAAAATGGGATAGCTAACAGGTGTATGAGGTGTCTCAGTGAGAGTCTTGTCATGGTGATATATATTTATATACTAGCATATTTGTGCCCGGCCTTGCCGGGCAGTTTTTATGTGTGTGTGTTTTGGTTAGGGGTGGTTTGGGTGGGGGTGGTTTGAATTTGTGGTTTTTGTCTTTATTTGATTTTTTAAAAATTGTATTTATATTTGTCATTTTGATTTTTTACATTTTTTTTTACTGTTTTTACTCTCCTGGACTCTAGGTGGGGCTGTTAATAGGATTACTGCAATTTTCCTTTCTTGTTCAGTTTAGTTCCGGATGCATGGAGGGAGGATGTGTTTGGTAAGTGCTCTTGATTGTTTATTCTGGTTGGGGTTTTTTTTGTGAAGCTAGCTGCTTCTCGATGGTTCTGATGGTTCTCTTCTCTGGGCCTCCTTTTTCCCCAGGCTTACCTAACGGGATCAACAGGCAACAATCCATAAGGGGTGGTGCTCTTCCTTGTGGATTGCTGGCTGCTGCTTTTCTATTACCTCCACGGCTGTTTCATGGTACTTCTTGAAATAGCGGTGTGGGTAGTAGAATGGCAGCAGCATCCAGTCATTCGCCAGGGAGTGTGCTTCCCCTGACGAATTGCTACCTGCTGTTTTTTCCCACCACAGCTCAACTTACCTTGAGGCTGGTGGTGGTCTCGCCGTGTCTTCGGCAGGATAGCGGGGAGGAAAGGGAGTCCTTCTTCTCCCTGTTGCTCCAGGAAAGAAGGCCGGTGGTTGTCTTGTCGTGGTTTTTTGCGGGTTTTTGTTTGCGAGGTTGTGAGGTGCTGCGTCCACCTGCGGCGGCCTTGCACTCCCATTGCATGAGGCATTTTTTATTTTATTTTTAGCACGCTGGCTTTTTCAGCATTCTGCATGCTCGCGCCCTTCAACCTGATTGGCTAAAGGGCTCACGGCATGTAGGATGCTGGGATTTGAAGTTTAGTTTAGTTTGTTTGCGTTTGTGTGGCGGTTTTTTCTGTGGCTCAGTTTCTATTGGGCGCGACGGCTTTCCCAATGTTCTATTTGCTCTCGCCTGTCAGCCTGATTGGCTGAGGGGCGGCATGGCAGAGGACATTGGAAATTGAAATTGTTTTGTTTTGTTTGCGTTAGTGGGCTGTTGCTCCACTGCTGACTGCGAGACCCTTGTGGCGCTGTGCAGGCCGGGTAAAGGCAAGTGCAGATGGCTCGGTACAGGACAGCATGGACGGGTGCAGGCGCCTTTGTTACATTCCAATGGTTAACATCCTTCCTTATAGGTAAAGATATCTATCTATCTATCTATCTATCTATCTATCTATCTATCTATCTATCTATCTATCTATCTATCTATCTATCTATCTATCTATCTATCTATCTATCTATCTATCTATCTGTTTGGGGTGGGCACTGAAGTTCCCATTGGGTGGTGAGTGCACCAAGACTGAATTGGCATAGGACTGGCTTTCGAGCAAGGGGACCTTTACCTTTTTTACATCTAGCTTGAGCCACACTGGGCTCATGATGCTTACAAGCATCATGCAAACACAAATAATCAAACCCTACCCACCAACAGTATAAAAACTCAGCATAATACAACCTAAACTTTAAAATATATGCAAGCAAAATGTATACAGGACGCAAGATATCACCAAAGGCTTCTTTGAAGAGTTCCACCTTCACCAATGTTAACAATGAGGGCAGCTGGTAAACTTCCACTGTCAATGAATTCCAGACCAATGAATTCCAGAAGGCCTGGTTTCTTTTGAGCCTGCCTCCTTCAAAGTGGGAAACTGCAGTCCCAAGGCCTGTGAAGATCTGGTGGCCCAATTAGAATTTAGCCAGGAAAGACACTCTGAAAGGTACTGAGATCCTAAGCTGTGTAGGCCTTTGCAAGGAAACATAACAAAATCCTCAAGTTTATGAATTGCTTCACTGATAGAGTCCAGTTCCCTGTGGATGGGTTCAATTTTAGATTGAAAGTATGCTGCAAATAGATTACTGAAGTTAATATCAGAGTGAAGCCTAGTCTCTTGTCCAGTGCTTCTGAGGTCAAGGACAACTCACCAGAGTTCTGCATGGCAGTTAAAAACCTAATATATCTGTCCATCAGTGTAAATCAGGGGTGCCCAAACCTTTTGGGCTGGAAGCCTGATCATGCCCCCAGAACAGCTGAGCAGGCCAGACCACGACTACAGAACAGGGCATATTTGTGCATGCACAGCCATTTTACTTCCAGGTTTGGCATGGACGCTTCTGCGCATGCACAAAAAGTGGCCATTTTACTTCCTGGTTTGGTGCGGATGCTTCTGTGCTTGCATGAAAGTGGCAATTTTACTTATTGATTTAGCACAGATGCTTCTGCACATGTGCAAAAGTGGTCATTTTACTTCTTGGTTTGACACAGACATTTCTGTGCATGCGTGGAAGTGGCCATTTTACCTCGCAGAAGCACCCATGCCAAACCAGGAGGTAAAATGGCCACTTTTTGCACATGTGCAGAAGCATTCATATTTACTTCCTGGTTTGGCAAGGATGTTGTGGGCCTGATGGAATGCCTTTGGGGGCCATATCCGGCCCATGGGACATAGTTTGGGCATGTTTGGTGTTTAGCTGCTTTTACAGCACCATTATAGTCATTGGACTTCATTTGAACTGCAGTTTAAATTAAAACCTGAGGGAGCTTTCCTCCATCTGCTCTTTAGCTTTCTCCCTTTTTGCTTCACTGCTTGTAACTTGAGACAGTAAAGTATTTGCGACAGAGAGGGTGCTTTGGTAGAGACATCAGAGTATTTCACCTGGCAACCCTAGCTTTGATACGAGAGCCAGCCAGATTAGTTGGAAACCCCCTCCTTCACTACCCTTTCAAAACCAATCAGATCCAAATCTCATTGGTTGTCAGAGAGAAGACTTCTCCAGAGATCCTCTATCACCCTCTGCCCTTCTCCAGGGCATGGAAATATAGGTTCCTACTTATCCACCATTTCTCCCCACATCTCCTCCTCTTCTTCTAAGAAAGGCAATATGTCCTATAGATCCAGCTCTTTTATCTCTGTTAAGATTTTCCCCAGTGTTGTGTATTCAGGCACATTTGCAAGTAGCGCGGGCAGTGCCTTTGCAAGAGGAAAATGGCAGTTTCCCGCCATCCAAATTAGGAACACAAAGTGGTGTGAAAACCCCTGCACAGGGCGTGCTTATTATGATTATCAAAGTCCTATGATTGGCCACACTTTTGGATCCTGTTCTTCATTGGTTAAATACATATATTCCCTGTTATGATTGGTTAGTTATGGTTATCCTGTGGGTTGCTACTTTGTATCAAGGAGCCACCCCCAGGAAGACACTATATAAGCCCCATGGGTAAACAATGGTGGGGCCAGACCAGATCTATACTTTCCTCTCCATACAAGTAGCCAGGAACGTGCTAGCCTGGGTCTCCTCCATTATGCTACGCTCCTATGCTAGCTAGTATATTGCCATGCTACGGCAAGAGTCAGGAGGGACTGATTCCATGGGACTGTATAGCCATCTCTGTGTCTGGAACACCTTGTAAGCTCATCTTGAATATATTGTTAATTAAAGACTTGTTGCTGTTTGGTTCATCGTTGTTTGGACCATTGCTTGCAAGCACTGGACATAACACCCAGGCAGCTCTTCATCAAGTAATTTCCATTTTGTCAAGAAGACTCATGTTCCCCCAGGTTCTCTTAGAACTACAGTGTTCTAGGACAGAAGGCCCAGCAGGGGCTTCGAGGTGAGCCCCTCACAATACCTCCTCACCTTAAAAAAATCCCAGGATAATGGAAGGAACTTCAGAACATTATTTCTTATGGCAGGGAGAACAATAAATAAATAAATAAATAAATAGAGTGCTAGCAGCTGAGGTGTTTATGTGCTCCTGAGAAGAAGGGGAAAACTGTGAACCAGCTGATAGATTCACATCCAGTAATAGTGGTATCTACTATGCTACTAGTTCTACCTTGACTTGACTCCTGCAGAATCTACCAAGAGGACCAGGAGCTAATAAATTATATCAAATACTTTGATAAAGTTGTGAGAACTATATGTAGAAACACAGTAGGTTATTTTATGTTTGTATCAATTCACCTTTGGAAGTTATGGTCATTTAAGTAAATTTATATTCAACTTGCCTTATCAACCTTGCAAATGGGTATAGGGATCAAACTAGAATTTATACTTAAAGTGGGTAATGCTGTTTGGACTATGTCTTGAGCCCAGCAAATCCTACCAAATGAAATGGGCTTAGGCATGGTTAATTCTGCATTGGGTACAGCACCATTAAGTGCATAGAACCTTTATACAAAATTTTTCTTCTCAAAATATAAGAACAACTTTACAACATGCAAAGTTTTATTTTACTTTTTTTTTGTTTCTCATCAAACAAGAGTGGGTGTAGAATTACTTGCTGTCCCAAAAGTGTATTCCACAATCTCTTCTGTAATCCCAGCACTGAATAATTGTCACATAACAAACAATTATGATTGCACAAATTGAATGCCTATTTGGATGGTAGCTAAAAAATAAGAAGAGTTCACTTTGTTTGTCATTTCAGGCCCTGAGCCACAAAAGAGGCTCAAGAAGGTGACCCACTGTAGGACAACTTTAAAAAGATGACACAAAATATTCAAACAGGCTAATATGAAGGTCTGGCTCTACTGTACAGTCTAAGATGCTTAGCAAATAAAATCACAAAATTGGTTGTCACTGAATGTTTGATATACCATATTTTTCGGACCATAAGACACACCCAGTTTTTAGAGCAGGAAAACAAGAAAAAAATATTCTTGCTTTGGGGCAAGATCTCTGAATATCTTTGGGGCAAGATCTCTGAAAACATAAGGGTACAGTACCCTCGGAGACCCAAGCCCCAAATCCGCTGGGCTGCTCTTTGCCTGGGAAGGTGTTTCAAAGGTGGAGACCCAACACTTGTGTCTCTGGAGGTAATGTACCCTTGCTTTTTCAAGACAAGCCTCGAAAAAGCAAGGGTACATTTGATGTTGGCAGATTGATACACAGCAGTCAGCAGTTACAAAGCTAAACACATCTTTATTTGGTGGTATGCAATCTGAACATGTGGTAATTAATGGCAGAGGTACAGCTCCTTTTATACAGCAACAATACATTTGAATAGCCCATTGGCCACCGCCTGCGTGACATCATTCTGAGTCATGCCCTTCTTCACCAGATGTAGTCGTGGCGGGAATATTACCACGGCTGACAGTAATTGGGGAATTTGTACCATGTACCATAGCTGCCCTCTATGGGTAGCTAGCTCGCATTCCATTACACTGAGAAACATTGTATTCATTACAAGGTTACATTCTTAGATTGGAGTGGTTACATTCATTCTTAAAGATAAAGTGTTTCCATACACAACACCCCTCCCCCCCTAGGATGGGATGAATTCCCTTAACCATTGTGGTTTTCCGCATGTGCGCTTGGGGCATACGGCAGCTTGGCCGAGCTCAGGGGAACTAGGGGTTCCACGTTCTGTGGATTCTCACCCTGCAAGGGGATAATGAGATTCGTTAGTGATCTGCTGTGGATTCGCTGTCCTCGATTGTTCTCGTTGAGGGGTAGGGTAAAATGCTAACCCTGAGAAACCGGGGGCACCTGGGACTAAACAAAAACCCCACTTTTCGCTTGGATGGGTGGGAGACCACTCCACAACCCCCCCTTTCAAAAATCAAAATTAAACTCCTCAACCACTTCATTATTCTCTTCCCTCCTGATGCTTCCCAAGGATATGGATTTGTATCATCCCCCTCCCCTCTTGGTGGGAGCCGAGGATATGCATTTGTACTCTGAGAGACCAAAGGATATGGATTTGTACTCAAGGAGTACTCTGTGTCTTCCCCTTGGGATAAGCGGGTGGGGGAGGACCCTAACGTTGACTCTCCTTGTTGGCCCTCCTCGCCTTGGCTGCTGGTGACCTGACACCTGAGTTGGTCGGCGTGTCTTCTCCACAGTAGACCCGTGCTGGTTTCTACCCTGTATGACACTGGTCCCGTTTGCTCAACTATCACCCCCGGAACCCATGTTGGTCCTGAGGTCGCATAATTCCTACAATGCACCGGTTGCCCTACTGCAAACTTTTGGTGCTCCCAATTTCTATATTCCTCCCCTAATCCTCCAACCTGGTTGGATCCAGAGTGTTGGATCCAAAGAGTGTTACGGGTTTCCTACGCATGAGGAGCTCAGCAGGTGAGAGCCCTGATGCCATGGGAGTTGCCCTGTAGCAGATTAGAAACTGGCACAGTTGGAGTTTCAAATCCCTGGGGCCCATTCACCGCAGCGTGTCTTTTGTTGTCCGCACCTGCCATTCTACCTGACCGTTCCTGGCGTGGTGGAAAGGAGCAGAGGTGATGTGCCGAATGGCATTCCTCTTGATGAATGCCTTGAATTCGGCAGACATGAAGGTACTGGCGTTATTGGAGACCAGCACATCGGGTAAACCGAAGCAACTAAACACCCTGCACAACTGCTTTATTGTTGCGGCTGATGAGGTGTTGGACATTGGAATGACCTCCAACCACTTGGAGTACGAATCTACTATCAACAGGAAAAGGGAGCCCCGGAACGGGCCAGCGAAGTCAATGTGCACTTGGGACCATGGGCCGCGAGCCATGTCCCATGCTCTGTGGGGAAGCCGGGACTCCTCGGGTCGAGATCTCTGGCAACTCTCACAAGTGCCCACCATGTGCTCTATATCAGCATCTATTTGGGGCCACCAGAAATAGCTTCTGGCCAGAGAGAGCATACGATCCCCGGGTGGCTGGTATGCAGTAGCTTGAGCACTTTCCCTCCATTTGAAAAATGCTTTGAACTCCTCCATGGGGGAAGTCATGGGCCACCCTTTCTTAACCCAGGAACTGACTAGGGACAGAGCTTTGTCCGCTGTGGGCGAGGTCTGCAGGTACTATGGGGGGTGAGTCAAGAGACTCGATCAGCAGGACCTGGTGTTCCTGTTCTACCTCGCATTCAGGGTCCCCCAACTGTGGGAGGGGGACCGGGAAAGTGCATCCACATGGGAGATCTCCTTCCCCAGGCGGTGGATCAGTGTGAACTGGTAGGCGTTGAGGAAGATGGTCCATTGTAGCATTCTAGGAGACAGAATCTGTGGTGTGGGCTTGCCCGTGATGAAAATCCCCAAGAGGGGCTTGTGGTCGGTCACAATGGTGAACTGTCGACTATACAGGAAATCGTGGAACTTCTTCATTCCCGTGATTATGGCTAGGGCTTCCCTATCTTTGTGCGTGTAATTGCGCTCTGCCTTTGAAAGTGACCTGGAGTAAAAGGCAACTGGGGCTTCCCGCCCATTTTCCAACATGTAGCACAGCACGGCCCCCACCCCCACTGGTGAGGCATCACAGACTAGGACTGCAGGTTTCCTCGGGTCGAAATGGGTCAGAACGGCATCTGACGACAGGAGCCTCTTGAGCTCTTTAAAAGCTTTCTCCTGTTTATCTCCCCACCACCAAACTGCATCTTTCTTCAGTAATTCATGCAGTGGCTCCGCAACAGATGCTTTCCTTGGCAAGAACGAATGGTAAAAATTTAGGAGCCCTAGAAATGACTGCAGCTCCAGTTTCGCAGTGGGGCGAGGGGCATTTTGAACAGCCACAACCTTTAACTCAGGGCCGAATTCACGCTGAACTGTAGGCGTGTTACCTTGAATGCACCCTTGTGCATGATGATGGTTTGTGCAGTGGCGGTAGCTGGAGTTACAGTGAGCTGCTGGTACGCCTGTGCCAAATCTAGCTTAGCGAAACATTTACTCCCATGTAAAGTGGCTAGTAAGTGGCTAACTACCGGCACCGGATGTGCATTGGGCCGAAAGGCCTTGTTGATCATACACTTATAATCAGCACAAATCCTAACCTCCACGTTAGATTTCAATGCTGTAACAATCGGAGTTTCCCACTCCATAGAATCAACTAGAACCAAAATCCCCTGACCCACCAATTTGTCCAATTCTGCCTCAATCTTGTCCTTGAGGGCGAAGGGGACTCTTCTTGGCTTGAGCCGTATGGGTCGGATTTCTGGGTCCAAGTCAAACGAAACTGGGGGGCCCCTATACTTCCCGAGCCCCTTTTTCGAAGACCGCCGGGTGTGCGTCGCACACATCTTGTGTTGGGTCAGTCTCGATGGTGTTTATGCTGGACAGTTCAATTCCCAGGGGGCAAACCACTGAGTCCCCAGGAGGCAACAAGACCCTTGTTTCAGAACTACTAGAGGCAGCTTCTATGTGAACCTTTTAAACTTCACCGTGAAGTTTCCCACCCCCAACACCAGGATTCCATAACCTTGTATGTCCCACAAGTTTGTCTTCAAGGCCCTCAGCTTGGGCCGCACATTAGGGGGAATGCACAGGAACTCCTTCTGTGAAAGGATGGAGTAGGATGACCCCGAGTCTATTTCCATCCTAACCAGGACCCCTCAACAAAAAAACGCTGGTGCTCCAGGGACACGCGGTTCACGGCTGGCGCGTCGGCGTCGGCCTTTCCGATCCCGGCCGCCTTCCGTCGAGGTCATTCTGCTGAGCCCTTTTCCTCTGTTCGCCGTCGCCTGCACACCTTGGCGATGTGGCCTTGCCGCCCACAGTTGTGGCACTCTGCTTTCCGAAAAGGGCACCTTCTCTGCTTGTGAGATGCTCCACAGCCATCACATCGGTGGCTCCCTTTCAAGCAAGTGTGAATCTCCGCTGACTTTTTCCACATGTTTTGGACATCGTCGTTTTCGCTGGAGCCCGAACCCGCGGTTGCGGAGGCCTCCGATGAGGATAACGGACTCTTTGGGGGCCGCGGTGTATGCCAGGCTGCCTTCACCACGATCGCTGGCCCTTTGAGAGCCGGGGGTCGTGCCTTAAACATCTTGACCCCGCTCCTCACTGCCTCGGCCACCTGAGCTTCCTTCATCACGTCTTGGAGCATCAGGTCGTGGCCTTGGGTCATTAGCTTTCTCTGGGTCTCCTCATCCCACAGACTGCAGAGTAGCCTTTCTCTGAGAGTTATCTCCAAAGTTTCCCAGTCGCACGGGCCTGCTGCCAGTCGCAGGGCCACCGCGTATTCAGCCACAGACTCTCCCAGTTGCTAGTCTCTTCTCAGGAACACTGCCCAGCCCAGAAAAATGGACACCATTGGCTGGAAATGTTCCTGCAGCGTCATCAGGATCTGTTTGAGTGGAACCATCTCCACCTTCCTTGGTGCCAGCAGGTTTACCAGGAGCTCTAGTGTGGGGAACTCCACGCTCGTGAGGAGATGCGACCGCTTATTTCCCTCGTCGGTGATGTTGGCAACGTCCATTGCATGCCGAAAATGCATCTTGAACAACCCCCATTTTTCGGGATGCTTGATGTCGAATAGAGGTACATGTACCTTCTGGGATGCCATATCCCACCTTCATCGCCAATTTGATGTTGGCAGATTGATACGCAGCAGTCAGCAGTTACAAAGCTAAACACATCTTTATTTGGTGGTATGCAATCTGAACATGTGGTAATGGCGGAGGTACAGCTCCTTTTATACAGCAACAATACATTTGAATATGGATGCACGGTAGCCCATTGGCCACTGCCTGCGTGACATCATTCTGAGTCACGCCCTTCTTCACCAGGTGTAGCTGAACGCTTGCAGCTGCCCTCTATGGGTAGCTAGCTCGCCTTCCATTACGCTGAAAAACATTGTATTCCTTACAAGGTTACATTCTTACATTGGAGTGGTTACATTCATTCTTAAAGATATAGTGTTTCCATACACAACACCACATTACCTCCAGAGATCTCTTCCCCAAACCCACAATGTTGGTCTCCACCTTTGAAGTGCCTTCCCTTCGAAGGCAAACCAGGCTCAGCCTGTGCGCACACCCTGCTCGGTTTTGAAGGGATATCCGGGGTATTACTGTATCCTTTTACAACAGCCTTGCTGGACAGCATACGGACTATAAGACACACCCTCATTTCCTCCCCACATTTGGAGGAAAATGTGTGTTTTATGGTCCAAAAAATACGGTATTCATAAATGCTATGAGATATTTTAGGTAACATCTCTGAGGCTATAATTTGAGATAAGAGCACAGTAATAACCAGAGTTAAGTTGTGTGTAGGTAGGGTTCCGCCCCTGAAGAGCATTTCTCCCATAAACAGTAAAGACAACTAATTAGAACCATGGATGTTTCTATACTTTACCATGGTTTAGAGATTAGAAATAAGGTCCTTCATATTAGGATAAAAATATCACAAACTAAATATGAATATGTAGATATTGTTTGCTTCTTTCTTAAAAGTTAAAGAAGTGTCCTTGTTGTTCTGCCTCTTTTCATCAGCACCTCATTTCTTTGCTTTCAGTAGCCATGGTAACCCTCAGTCATTGTCAGGACCTTGACACCGTTCAAAACTTCCTGTTAGCAGAGATCTTGCGAAGTAGTCTATTTGATATTTGGAAGTCAAGGATATTTGCATATGGAAACTAGATGTTTATGACCCAAGCAAACATATAAATAATCTTTCCCTACTTGATATTGTAATTAGGTTTTCTTTGACCACAAATTACATTTAATTTACCTAAGAGACCACGTCTCCCCAAGAGTTTAAACCCATCCAACCAAAGTGGACCGGAGGGGCTCCCTAATTGTGCCATCAGCTAGAGGGGCTCTCCTCTCTAGCACAAGGAGGAGAGCCTTCTCTGTGTCCACTCCTGCCCGCTGGAACCTCCTGCCGGTGGAACTACGACGTCAGATGGAATTGCTGCCCTTCAGGAAAGGGCTCAAAACCTGGCTGGCAGGACAAGTGTGTAGGGCCGACGGGGAGGTAGTTCCCACTTGTTAGCTATTCTAAATAAGTATATTGTCCCTCTTTTACTGATGGATGGGTGGGTGGTTTTTTTAATGGGATGGTCTTTTTAAATGATTTTTAATTTTTTAAAGGATGTTTTAATGTCATTTATGTTGTTGTGAGCCATCTGGAGTCACCCTAAGGCGAGAGGGCAGCATACAAATTTGAAAAAATCAATAATAAATAAATAAAATTAAAATTAAAATATGTGATAGTGTTGTCATTGTAATATGTATGTTTGGAGTTCACCTGTTATATAAAATCAGATTGTATAATGCAGTGATTTTGACAAGAACGATTCCCTACTAATTTATGGAAATACCACCTTACTTCCCAAGAAATCTCAGTCTTCTAGATATCTTCTGTTCCTAGACAGATCAGAAAAAGATTCCTTCCCAGGAAATGCAATATGTTTAATGGAATTTAACTGAATTTTCTAGATTAATACGATTAGAAGACTTGAACATAATCAGGTCAGAAGACATAATGTGAGCCATCAATTAGTTTAAAATCCTATCCAGACTAATTATTGAAGGCCAATGATAGTGATGGTATCAATCATCTTCTGATTTGGTCAGGGGGGGGATACAGATATTTATTGTGTTGACTTAATTGATGTTCTTGGTTATCTGAAGCTTTGGTACATCTATACTTTACACATTTGCGTAGTTCTTTGCAGGCGCACCCCCCAAAGAAAGACTCAGACACCGGTATATGGATAAAGGCATTGGGCCACTTTTATTGAATAATGCCCTAGTCCGAATTATAACTTTCAATTGGTACTCATCCAATTATAATTCTTAAGGCAAGCAGGCCGCAGTAACACTGGTAATGTTCCTCCCAAAATTGCCAATGGCAAATGGCTACAATGTATCCATTTGTATCAATTTGTTTGTTGACACAAATTGTTGACCGTAGTCAATAAACTATCTACTGACGTGTATCCGTCAAATCACGGGGTGATGCATGCTGAAAAGCTCCTGCCATCACCCCTTGCCTGGTTCGTCGTTGACCGGTCAATGTTATTACACCTGTACCTGTCTAAGTGTTGGCCAGGCAATTGCGAACCTGCCGGATACCTATGGGTCATAAATATTTACCTTACCAGTGCTACCCGCCACACGGGGAGGCTTCAATGAAGACTCACCCCCCACAGACCGTCAGCTCGGTCAACAGGCCTGCTTGCAAATCTTCCAAAAAGAGGTTCATACCTCTAGCCGACAGGTGGACCCCATCCCCTGCATAAAGATCATAATTTTGGAAACTAATGGTGGGGTGTCGGATGACCATCCCCAAACCCTTGTCTGCCAAGAACCGGGCAACAGCCCTGTTCACCGAGCGGCGAGCGCGGTCAAGGGCATGGAGGTCAATACCTCCCCTGTAAGCGTGACGCGGTATGATGTCCGACCATAGCAGCCTTGTGGACGGCCACACATAATGCAAATAAGCTAGGTCACTGCAAATCGTGAATTTTAAAGAAAGGCCAGTGACCTGGGCGAGGTCATTGCCCCCGAGGTGCAGTACAAGGACATCAGGCGGTTCAGCATCCCTGATGGAAAACAGGAATGGCAACAGTTCCCGCCATCTCATTCCACGCTTACCGTACCAACGTATGCATGCGGATGCACGCAGTCCAAGCTGGGGTCCCCACTCTGTCGCTGCAGCATACTGCGCTGCCCAGTGCACGTAACTGTGGCCCACCAGCCATACTGCCACCGGTGTGTGGGGACACACAGGGTCTGTAAGAGAAAAAAGAGAACAGTGACTTAACTGGTACTCATACCTGAAGAGGGCGAACATATAATGCAAAACGCATAGATCCCCATCTTCCCATACGGCATATATCAGCCTCAGAGTACCCAAATGCAGCCGCAGTGGATGCAGCACCTATCCTAAACGAATGCGTGCCGTAACGAGCCCCTGGGAGGCCAACACTGGATAGTGCCATACCGGTCACCTTCCAAAATTGAAATTTAGTAAGGGGAGACCCATCTTGGTGGCAGAAAAACGGGCCAGGGTGTGTGCCACACACTGCCAAGAACTCCTGTAGGGCACCAACCGGACAGATGTCTGCAATGGAACATCGTAGCAGTCTAACTCCACTGCCTACGCCGTGCTGATCAACTTTTGAGGACCGTATCCTCAACTGAGCCCACTCATTAGAAACATAGACATCGTCGAGTTCCAGTGCCCTACGAGCCGCATCCACCTTAGACAGTAGTACCAACTCACTGATGCGGAGCACTCCAAAGAAGGCCACCGTGATAGCCGCATGAAAAAGAGCCGCCTCATACCTGTCAAAACACAGGTTATGCCAGCCTCGTGCAAGGTGGGTAAGCACCCCTGGAGAAATTGGGTGGCGAGTGTCCGGGCGGCTTCCACGTTCCCGTGTCCACCCCTCCAAAACATGTCGTATGCGGAAATCATTCACGCAGTCAGCAAAACCCCTCACCTTGGCCATAAATACCAGTGCTGACAGCCTGGATGCTATAGTGCGGGGAGCGAGGCCCTGACTGTGTAGATAAACCATAAATTGTAAAACTTGTTCCACCGGAATAGGCCACACTTCAGGCAACTGAAGTTACATGCAAAAAGTTCTAAATTGAACGAAAACATGGTGATACGACTTACGTGTGCGGGGCGCCAAAGACATGCCGATCGCCCGGTTCACCTCTCCTTGCCAAATGTCCAAATCTCAGCCAGGAGTGGCAAGGGGAATTCCTCTGTGTCCGGAGCCAAGGCGCGGAACCGGGGGATCTGCAGGCGGGATAAAGCATCGGCAATATCATTATTAATACCTGGTACATGTCTGGCCCTAAAAAGCACATTCAGGCGCAGGCTGCGTAACACAAACTGGCGAACTAACGCCATCACCCTGGGTGATTTAGACGTCTGGGCATTAACAATGTGCACTACAGCAGCATTGTCGCACCAAAAATGGACCACTGAGTCGGCCCACTCCTTGCCCCATAGCATCAAAGCTCCCAGGATTGGAAAGAACTCAAGGAATGTAAGATCGCAGAGGCGATCCGTGCCCCGCCATGCTGGAGGCCATTGGCCATAAGCCCACCTCCGCTCAAAGTAAATCCCATATCCCAGGGAGCCGGAGGCATCCGACTGTACTTGGAACCTAGGGGAAACTAAAAGGTCGGATCTCCAAAAGGAGACCCCGTTGAATTCCCGCAGGAATGTGAGCCAAACCAAAAGGTCAGCCCTCATGCTCCTGGTCAGTCGGACCCTATGATGGCGCCTTGACAGGCCAGACATGGCGTCACATAGGCACCGAGCAAATGCTCTGCCAGGCGTGACCACCCTACAGGCAAAGTTAAGATGGCCATGTAGAACCTGAAGCTCACGAAGTGACACTTTACACTTGGCCAGCAAGGCCGAAACCATCGCAGAGATCCGGGTGACCTTATTGATGGGTAACCGGGATGCCTATGCGACCGTGTCAATTTCAACACCCAGAAATGTGAGCGTAGTTGATGGGCCCTCAGTCTTTTCGGGCGCTAAAGGGACACCCAGTTCCTGCATTAGCGTCTGAAATGTGGTGAGGAGACGCGTGCACGTGTCCAAACCCCGTTCACCCCCGAACAAAAAGTCATCAAGGTAATGGGCTACAGACCGAGACCCGGACCTGCGAACAAAGGCCCACTGAAGGAAAGTGCTAAAACGTTCGAATGCTGAACAGGAAATAGAGCAGCCAAAAGGCATGGTTTTATCTACGTAAAACTTCCCTTGGAATCTAAAACCCAATAGCTCAAAGTCCCCCGGGTGCACTGACAACAATCAGAATGCCGATTTAATGTCACATTTTGCCAGGAGGGCACCAGGACCACAAGAGCGCACCATCCGCAGGGCTTGGTCAAAAGACGTATACCTGACCGAACAAAGGTCATCAGGAATAGGATCATTGACAGAGTTACCCGCCGGGTACGATAAATGGTGTATTAAGCGAAATTCCCCCGGGGCCTTTTTGGGTACCAACCCCAGAGGGGAGACCTTCAGGTTGGGAAAGGTTGGTACAGAAAAGGGGCCTGCTACCCTCTTGGCCTCTACCTCTTTGGCAATACTCAGGGCAGCCACCTCCTCCCTACCCTTCAGGGACAGTAAATTGGGGGCATCTTGGGGTCCCCGCACTCCCTTGAATGGGATACGGAAGCCCCACTGGAAACCCTCCAGGAGGTCCCTCGCGTCCTCTCTCCTTGGGTAAGTTGAGAGCCATCGCTCCAACATATACACATTAACTGGGGAGGGGGCCTTTTGTCTGACTAGCTCCATCAGCAGGAGCTCTGCCCGCTCCCTGTCCACCTCTACCTCTGCCCCGTGACCCACCGGCCCGCGGGCACGCAGCGGCGGCGTGGGGGCCAGCGCAAGAGGGACACTCGTGTTTGTATCAGCACTGCCGCTTATTGCACACGCCATTAGCCGAGAAGCTCCAACACTGCAAGCGGGCTGGAACCCCCTGCCCCACCGGCTGGCGAGGAGCCTGTGTTGGAGCAGCTCGCTGCACGGCATAGCCACAATGGTACCTATCCCCAGGCGCCGGACGCGTGGGGGTCATGTACAAAAGCCACAATTTCTGGCAGGGCTCATCCCATCTCATCTCCGGGTGCAAGGGCACCCTCATTCTAAATTCCTCATCGTAAGCCAACCACGATGGGCCAGGAAAATCCACCATTGCCCTGTAAATATTGTCCAAATATTGGACCATAGGAATGGCCAGATCAGGCCGGGCCCTAAGGTACACCGCCATATAAATAAGATATGCGGGCAACCAGTTGGCCCAGGTGCGTGGTGGCTTACGACGGCGGGACAGCTCTTTGTCTCTGTCGTCCTGTCCCTCTCTCTCCTCCTTAGTGGGCTCACAATTCAATAGGGAGAATAGATCCACGTACTCCCCCCGCCAAATCTTTTCCCTTGTGACCTGAGACAAATGATCACCAAGGGGCAAGGAATAACCAGCCGTCGGCAAGGCTGTCACCAGCACATTAGGTACACGGGGCATACGCAGCGGAACCTGGACAGCCCCTGTGATGCCCGGCACTGCCCCGGGGGCGGAAACCCCCACCCCCAATGTTGTGCCAGTATGTAACCAAGGGGCACTGGGATAGGCTGGCAACTGATGCCCACTCGCCTCGACTTGACGAGGCCATAGCCACTGAACCTCACAACTGGAGGTAGACTGTGATGTGGGTGCATTAACTTGAACCTGATACTCACTAGGTGCACCCCCGTGAGCCGCCCCCATTGGGGGTTCCGGCCCACGGCGGGCATCAGAGCTCGCGACCAGAATCGAGCTCTGGGGCCACACCTGACCACTCCCCGGCTGTAGCTCTGGACGAACAGGGAGCTGCGAGACACCGGCAGGCACAGGCCGGAGCGTCTCAAGCAGCTCAACCCGGCTGGCCGCCTGGTGCAGTGTGGCAGCCGTCGAGGTAGCCAGTGGACACAAAGGGCCCCCAGCAGAGAGAGAAGGGCCCCTTCCCATGGGGTTGTGTGCAATCCCCAAGGATGCCTCAAGCACAGCTAAACGTGTTAGTAACGCATCCACTGCCACAGATCCCCCAGTATAAAGCGGGCCAGGTGGGCCGGACGGCCCACTAGGCATTTGACCAGGAACCCCAAAGTGAGAGCCTGGGCTAGAATAGGGCCATGCCCAAAACTCCGGCACATGAGGGGCCGGAGGGGGAACGAGCTGTGCACCCGCACCAAGCCCTCCCCCACTGTCCTGACCCATGGCCGGCAACTGCAGGCTGAGGGCCGAAGCCCCTGAAGGGCCGAAGCCCCTGAAGGGCCGAAGCCCCTGAAGGGCCAAGCACCAGCCTGCATCGCCCCACCGGTATCGGTGGGTAAAGCTGGGGTAGTGCCCTGCCACGGGGGCGCAGCCCTGGTCCTCCGACCTGGGGGCTGCCCCCCGCCCTGTGCAGGGCCCGCAAAAGTCCTCCCCTTTGGCCGCGGTTTCGTTGCCGGGGCCTTCCGTTTGGGAGGCATATCTGGTAGAAAGAGCAGGATCCCTTTCCAGGGATCAACCTAGCGCCAAAAAACACAGAGCAGCCAGCAAGCCAAAGGCTCTGTGCGAATCGTTCCTTCCCAGCCGGGAAGGACCAAGGGCTAAAGAGCCAAAGAGTCGGAGGAACAGCGACGGAGAAAACTTCTCCTCTCCGTCGCTATTTCTAAAATGGCAGCTCGGCTGCCTCGTGGCCACCTCTTTTATAGAGGGGTGGCCACGCCCCCTAACTCACCCGGATGTCTGAGTCCGGGGGGGGGGCCTGCAAAGAGCGCGGCGGCCATTTTGGCGCCGCGCTTTCAAAATACAGTAGTCAGGTACTCCCTCTAGTTTTCTGTATCAGCACAGGGACACATTACAATAGTTCAAAGGGGGGGAAATGCACCCACTATAGCAGAACACTAACAACAGTAAGACACTCTCCACTTGCATCTTTGCATTCTGAAAGAGCACAGTAATAGAATAAATAGCAGAGGTAGATCATTTTTCTCAAAATGATGTGTTTAGACAGCAACCCTCTGGCATGAACAATAAACATTGAATTAAAGAAGTAAGCTCCTTTATTTTTTGTCTGAAAACCAATGTTCAGTTGTAAACATGAGTATATAATAGCTGCTATTTGCAGCTTCCAGGATCCCTAAACCAAATTTTGTCATATGCAGCATGACTTTCTCTTTTGTACACTCAAAAGCTGGTTCACAACATTCTGTCTCTTTGCCATACTCTGACATGATAAGAGTGTGGAACCCAAGGAGAAGCTCCTGAGATATAAGAGCAGAACCACACAGACAGGACCAGATGTAAGTACCGTGTGTGTGTGTGTGTGTGTGTGTGTGTGTGTGTGTGTGTGTGTGTGTGTGTGTGTGTGTGTGTGTGTGTGTGTGTGTGTGTGTGTGTGGCAAGTTATAATCCTATGACAGGATTTGCCCAAGCATACCTGGATAGACATACATTTGAGTGTTAGTTTGAACAATCATGTAAATAAGTTGACAAAATTTCTACTCTGCTAACTACAACAGCCCTCTACAGAGTCATCTCAGAAATCTGTGTTTCTTCTTGGGTAGTCAAGAACAGAATATCCTGTTTTTTCTCTAATCAGATGTACCATGTTGATGGGAAGGACTCTTGAAGGCAGCAGGGAGTGAAGGAAAAATACATACAAGAAGGCAAAAAAAAAAATACGGCTAATCAGAGTTACTGTTCTGGAAACTGCTATTTTTTAAAAAAATAGTTCCATCTTTGGCTGGCAAAATGTAATTTTAAAGTACAACAGATTTGTTTTTATGACATATATGTCTAACACTCTTTATATGTGTTGGCCAATGAAGTAACCCATTTAGACTGCACCTGCTTTTGTAATTATGTCTGATCACTGAGCAGAATTAAGATGATATTTAAATTATATATATTATTTCTGACTTGATTTTGTCCTGGGGACTAGGGATGCAGATCTCTGTTTGCCTCATCTTCACAAACAAGGGTGAAGAGTTTCAACATTTTTTGACTCACTGTCCAGAGTGGTGAAAAATTTACACATGCTCTCAATAAGATTATCACACAGGTGAGAATGATTATTCTAAAAAAAAGTATCCTGCCAATTTGCCTACTCTTGCATATATTGAAAAAATAATTTTAATAACACTGTATATTAAATCAGCAAAAGTTAATAGCCTACCAACAATAACAACAGCAATTGTCTAGAGTACTGTGTCCAATTCTGGGCACCACACTTTAAGAAAGATGCAAACAAACTAGAGCAGGTACAGAGAAGGGCAACAATGATAATCGGAAGAATGGAAACCAAGCGATATGAGGAAAGACTGAAGGAATTGGAAATGTTTAGCCTTGAGAGAAGGAGACTTAGAGGGGATATGATCGCACTCTCCAAATACCTGAAAGATCATCATACAGAGGAAGAGCAGGATCTGTTCTTGATCATCCCAGAGTGCATGACATGTAATAACAGTCTCAAACTAAAGGAAGCTGAATCAGAGGCTGAATATCAGGTAAAACTTCTTAATGGTTAGCACAGCACCACAGTGGAACCAACTGCCTCAAAAGGTGGTGAGCACTCCAACACTGGAAGCATTCAAAACAAAATTGGACAACCATCTGTCAGATCTGATTTGCTTTGGACACGATAGCCTAAGAAGCCAACTTCCAACTTACTTATTCTATGATTCTATGTTGTATAACAACAACAATAAACATTCTGTGCCATCAAGTCAATGTTGATTTATGGTGACCCTTTTCTATGGTTTTCTAAGCAGGGAATACACAGAAATTATTTACTATTCCCATCTTCTGGAGGCACCCTGGGACCGAGCAGCTTGTCCATGACTACACAAGCTAAATCTTCTCTCAGGTGGCAGAGTGAGAAATTAAACTTCCAACTGCTGGCTCTGCAGCTAGATAGCTAAACCACTGAGCTATTCACCACACTAATAATACTTATGTACCATTGTGGGAATGCATCTGGTTCCTGTCTGGCTGTCTCCTACACATTTTGTAAACAAAGGCCTCTTTGTCTACATGAGAGACAACGCTGGATTTTGGGCATGCGTAGAATAGTGAGAAGAATTCTCCTTATTTCTCCTTATTTGGTTCTGACATTCTGATTGGTTGATGTGCCTTAAGTTTTTTCTGATATACTCTGTTTGAATAAAGAGACACCATTATTATCCTTTTGTTCAGCCAAAAACTGCAGTTGTGTGTGTGTGTGTTCTCTCTATCTCTGTTTCTTCCTTGCCTAATGAAGCTGGACTTCGTTAGCTTTTAACTCTTCCTCTGTTTATCTGGGGCTATAAACTGTTGCTTATGAGGCTGATTAGAGATCTTTACATGAATCGGATTCCTACAAGTGGTGCCCTGTCGCGAGGCGTTTGAATGAAATTCAAAGGAATGCTTTGAAGCAGCAATCAGCAATTAGCACCTCATTAGCACCTCATTGCGACCAGGGCAAGGTCTTCATTCACCTACGACCAGAAAGGTCCGACCAGAGGAAAGGTCAACTCAAGCGCTTGAAATTCATCCAAAGTCTACTTTGGGTCCCAAAAGGGTGAGTGAAAAACAATAATTATGGGGTGTGTGCTAGCCTCGCCAGAACAGGAGTTTTGTAAAGATATCTTATATCTTCTGCATAAGAATGGGAAACGAGCTGATAAGAAGGAAATACAGCAGCTGGTCCAAGTTGTAGGAAAAACCTGTCCTTCGTTTAAATATGATTGTCTGGACTTAAAAGAGTGGCAAAAGATTGGGAGAGAATTGCAGAAGCATGATGGGATTTCTGTATCAGTGCAATATAATTGGAATGAAGTCAGAAACTGTCTGCAAAGACTTACTCCAAGAAATATTTTGTTCTCCCAGCGGCTTGCTGGTCCCCTTCCACAGCTTTTGCCTCCAGCCAAGGGAGGGACTATGGCAACTGCCCCTCCATCATATGAGAAACAACAGCATGAGCCCCCTGATGGGGATGGGGGTGGAAAAGGAGATGGGACATTATATCCTGCCTTGCAGCAATCAAGCACTTTTAGCCCTACAAAAGACCTGTTCTCTGCTGCTTTAACTGCAGCTGTGCTGGATGTGGAATCTCCTGAGATATACCCAGTGATCAGGGGGGTTCCGGCTGTTGGCAATGCACCGGCAATCCCAGATAGATATGAAACCCTCCATTACAAATATCTGAAGGAACTGAAAGTCAGCATACGTGACTATGGGGTTAATGCACCTTTTACAAAAGCTCTGTTGGAAGCCATTGCTTCTCAAAAATTGATACCAGCTGATTGGAAACAGATGATCAAAGCACTCCTGCCTCCTGCAGAAGCTATGCTCTGCTTGCAGGAGTGGAGGGATGTGGCTTGGGAGGTACATCACACACACCCTGCACTCACGATGGATATGTTATGTGGGGAGGGAAATTTTGCCAACCCCACACAGCAGTTGGCACTCACTGATGCCCAGTTGGGAGATATTGCACAGATAGTCATGCATGCCTGGAGTAAGATTCCTTCCAAAGGGGATAGCTCAGTTGCTGGATTTGCAGCAATAAGGCAGGGCCCTAAAGAGAATTACACTGAGTTCATTAACAGACTCATGACTGCCCTCAGCCGCCAGGTGGAAAATGTCCTGGCACGGGAAATGCTCATGAAACAACTGGCTTTTGAAAATGCCAATGAGGATTGTAAGGGTGCTCTGACAGCTGTTTATGCTCGGCCAGGCACATCGATAGCAGACATGATGAAAGTTTGTCAAAATGTGGGGACTCACAGTTACAAGGCTCAACTTCTGGCAGCTGCAGTTCAGTTGCCCACAACTCAGGCTCAAAACAAACGTTGTTTTGGCTGTGGGAAAGAAGGGCATTTTAAAGCACAATGTCGCTCCTCTCAAAAGCCGGCAGCAAGCCCTTCAAGGAAATGTCCAATTTGTCAGAAAGGGTACCATTGGGCGATTCAGTGCCGCTCAAATCCTAATGCCAACCCCTCAGCTGCTCAGCACAAAGACTCTGACTCTTCTCCACAGCAGCAGGGAAATGGGAGTGCGGGCCTTGCTCGGGCCCAGGCAAAATAATAGGGCTACCAGAGGTCAGTGAGGAAGCAATAGCGGAGGTTTTGGAAGAGATGGAAGAAGATATGGACCTTGCCCAAGAAATGATTTCACGATATAGAAAAAACCATCCTCTAAAAGAAGGGCTATTATTGAGGTTATCCAAGGACTGTACTTTTACTGTGCCAGGGTGTGGGGAGGCTCTTCCCACACTGGTTGATGATGTTATTCCCCAGGGCATGGTGGGCATTGTTCTTCCTTGCCCAGACGCCTTGCCCGCTTCTGTACACATTGCAGCAGGGTCAGTTACATTGGGTCACCAAGAAATTGTCATCCCTGCATCAGCCACGCAACATCTCACCCTGCCTAAGGGACAACCTGTAGGACGTCTTCATCTGCTCCCACTAGGGACCACTGTAACTCCATCCCAGGAGGGGACTGTAACAGCAGCTATGGCGGTGATACAAATCACCGAGGATAGACCGACCCGCTCGCTGATTATGGGTGGACGTTCAGTGTCTGGACTAATCGATACAGGAGCCGATATTTCAGTGGTGGCAAAAAAAGATTGGCCAACTGGATAGGCCGTCCGCCCCTGTAGGGAAGTTTTTGGGGTGGGCGGGTACGAGCCAGCACAGCAGAGTGTTCATCCAATCGTCTTTGAGACCTCAGGGGGAACAAAAGTTTCTCTTCACCCCCTGATTATGGATATTCCTATTACTCTGTGGGGCCAGGATCTCATGGCTAAAACAGGGTGTACCTTGCAGACAAATTTTTGATACGGGCCTCCCCTGCAGCGCCGTTGCATGCACTTCCACTACAATGGAAAAACACCCCGCCAGTGTGGACGGATCAATGGCCGCTCTCAAGAGAAAAGCTCCAGGCGGCGGAGGCCCTTGTACAGGAGCAATTAAATCTGGGACATATTCAAACAACCACTAGTCCTTGGAACTCTCCAATTTTTGTGGTGAAAAAGAAGTCTGGTAAATGGAGATTGTTGCATGATTTGAGAAAAGTTAATGAGCACATCTTGCCAATGGGACCTCTACAATCTGGACTTCCTAATCCGAACATGGTCCCTGAAGATCATCAACTCATGGTTATAGATTTGAAGGACTGTTTTTATACAATCTTGCTAGCGCCACAAGATAGAGAAAAATTTGCATTTACATTGCCAGTATACAATAATGAACATCCTACTCAACGGTTTGAATGGTGTGTCTTGCCTATGGGTATGGCCAACTCGCCTACTCTATGCCAACATTTTGTGAACATGGCTTTGGAACCTTTCAGGCAACGTTATCCAGAGGTTAAAGTATATCATTACACAGATGACATTTTATTGCATGGTCCACAAGTCACGGAGAAACACCTGCAGGACCTAGCAGACATTTTGCAACAAGCGGGCTTGATCATAGCTCCTGAAAAAGTGCAGCGGATGTATCCATTCCAATATCTGGAACATAGGCTCTCAGCTACAGCTTCAACTCCGCTATTGCCAACAATAGCTATTCCAGAGCAGTTCACTCTTGTACAATTGCAACAATTGCTAGGGAACATAAATTGGGCTCGTCCCTTCTTGGACCTGAGTACTGAGGAACTGTCACCACTCTTTGCTGCTCTTTCTGGACACACTTCTCCAGCGGACATCATTCCCTGCACAACAGAGATGCGTACAGCTCTTCAACGCCTCAACGAAAAGCTGCATATCATCGCTGTGGATCGGGTGCCCTCAGGCACCATTGCGCTGGCATGCGCTCTTCTTCCCACACCGAGGCTGCCCACTGCGGTTTTGTTCGCGCCTGTCAATGCTCAGAAGGTGGCCATCGTGGAATGGCTACACTTGGCGCACACCCCTTCGAAAAACTGTTATCGCCTACCTGATGCAATTGCTGATCTTTTCCTCAAATGCCGTACTAGGGCAAAGCATTTGACTGGCTATGACGTTGACTTTGTTTGTTTTCCTTTTTTGTAGGATCAGCTAACTGCCTTGCTACAGCATTCTGAGGCATTTCAGGTGGCCATGGCGGACTTTGTGGGACAAGTTAAATTTAACCCCCCCAATGATAAGCGGTTTACCTTGCTGAATCTCACTTCTTACTCCCTGTCATCCCCGCTTTGCATGCAACCTATATTGCATGCCGTTACTCTTTTCTCGGATGGCTCCCCCTCCCGTGGAGTCCTTACATGGCAGGGTCCTACTGGGGAATGGGAGGTTGTTTTTACAGGACATCAAGCATCGGCCCAGCGGTCGGAACTGGCAGCGGTCATACTTGCTTTCTCTATATTTTCTGATGTGCCTTTTAACCTGATTGTGGATACTCAATATGTTTACCGCCTTTATTTTTAATTTAGCTCAAGCTTATTTGTCTCCATCGATGGATAGGGATCTTTTTGCTTTATTCCAACAGCTTCAAGGTTTTCTTTCCAACCATACGGTCCCATTCTTCATTGCCCACATACGCTCTCACACAAGGATCCCAGGTTATTTGACGGAGGGCAATGCACGAGCAGATTCTGCTCTCCGGGACTCTGCTGAGGTTTTTTCTCTCTTTGACAACCCCATTGACAGTCATGCAATGTTTCATCAATCTGCTAAGGTTTTGCATAAATGATTTTCCATTCCTATGTCACAGGCTAGAGACATTGTGTCATCCTGTGCTTCCTGTACGAAGTCTCCTATATTCCTGCCATTTGATGCTGCTAATCCTCGAGGAACAGAAGCTAATCAGCTATGGCAGATGGATGTCACGCAAGTACCTGCTTTGGCTCCGCTTTCTAAGTTACATGTGACTGTTGATACCTTCTCTGGATTTATATGGGCTACACCCTTACGGGGGGAAACATCCAGACATGTTATACAACATTGCATTCGTTCGTTTGCGGTAATGGGTAAACCTAAAAGCCTTAAGACAGACAATGGGCCATCATATGTTTCTTCTGCCTTTCAGGACTTTTGCCGTCAGTGGGACATTAAGCTAACCCATGGAATACCCTATAAATCGACTGGACAGGCGATTGTTGAGAGAGCCCACCTGACATTCAAAAATTTGTTACACAAGCAAGTGGGAGATAGAGGGCTTCCTGTGTCTGAAATACCTACAGCTGTTGCTAAAGTACTGTATACTCTTAATTTTCTTCTTGCTCCCCATAACAGGTCACACTCTCCAGTCGAATTGCATTTCAGGACCGAGGAGTGTCTTCCTAAGCCATTGGTCGTTTATCGGCAGCAACCGGATCCTGAGTGGAAGGGTCCTGTGCCTCTAATCACCTGTGGACGAGGATACGCAGCGGTTTTTACGACCTCAGGACCTGTGTGGATTCCTGCTCGAGCGATCCGCCCATGGAGAGAGAAGAAGGTTACTCAGCTCCAGGATGGTGGTTCACCAGTAGACTAAATTTGCTGACATTTGTTCTTTTCTTTCTTACTGTGCTTCCAGCTGTAAGAACAATGCCTCATGGGGGCAACCCCAACTTTTGGCTTCGTCATGCTAACTATATGTTTGAGGTTCATGGTAAGAATGCAACGTTATACTATGAGCATCCACTGGCAGTGTCTCAAATGGCCTTTCTTCCGGCATTGTTCAACACGCCTGAGTTGGTTATTGGACACTTGCAACATCTTGATAGGTCTACACTCTTCTCTAATCCCCCAGAACAATTTAACAACACCCGCTGGCGAAGCATGACATTCAAGAAATACACTAAAGGATTTTGTTTCTGCTGTCATAGTTCTGGAGTCTGGAATAGTAAATGGAAGCACTGGACTCAAGCAAAAAGGGTTTTGCGGAATGTAGGCAATTATACGGGTTGTGATGATTATTTTTGGTTATGGGGTAGTTATAACAGTTCTTATAAGCTTAATTATACCTTGTTTAACACTACTATTGAAGATATATATGATGTGTTTCCTATGTTTACTCCTGATTATTCTGCTATAGATAGTGGTTCAATTTGCAATGGATGGCAAATTAAGGATCCCAACATGTGGTTCTTTTTTAATGGAGTTGCCACGAATTTCCATCCAGGACAATATCAATGTGCAGCATTGGGTTATTTTACCTTACCCGTACAAGTGCAAATGCCGCTTCAGGCAGATGCACGGAGCCGGAGAGCTGTTGCCGGCCCGATGGGTTCTGGTTGCAATGATGAAGTGATAATCGATGTTCAGCTTTCTGATGGTAGCTCCTGGGGGAGAGCTATAGGGGGTGTTCTCACTGGAGCACTCACCTTGGGATCATACCCAGGTGTCATTTCCCAGGAGAATAGAAGGTCCATTTTGGGACTCACCTGTAGGCTGGAGAAATCAATCAATGCCACAGGGAGGGTCATACGGGATCTTCAAATGGAAATCACTGAGCTTCATCAAGACCAAATGCAGGACAGACTAGCCATAGATTACCTGTTAGCAAAATCCGGAGGATTTTGTAAACTGGTCGGGAACCAGGGATGTCGGGTAAAATTCCAGGATCTGAATAATACTATTGAGAAAGAACTTCAGAATTTACAGGAGAGCATTACTAACAATGTACGCACTGATGTTAATCTCTTTGATTGGATGACTTCTTGGTTGCCTGATTTGTCTGTCCTTAGACAAGTTTTCTTTTATGGGTTCATTATTATTATTTGCCTTATATCGTTGTGTTTTTGCATTTATTGTATTACTAATCTTATTTCTATGTGTAACACATGTCCACGGCATAGAAGGGAGACATCGAGTTTTGCACGACGGCAATTGTACTCAATGAGGTATCATCCTCCGGAACAAGGTGCCAGGAGTAAGGAGGGGTACGATGTCCAGGAGGACAGTGATGATGTATATGGAGGAGTAGTTATGGAGTATGATGACATGCAGGGGTATGATTAGCCGTCCCTCTCTCAAATTTAAATGAAAAAGGAGGACATGTGGGAATGCATCTGGTTCCTGTCTGGCTGTCTCCTACACATTTTGTAAACAAAGGCCTCTTTGTCTACATGAGAGACAACGCTGGATTTTGGGCATGCGTAGAATAATGAGAAGAATTCTCCTTATTTCTCCTTATTTGGTTCTGACATTCTGATTGGTTGATGTGCCTTAAGTTTTTTCTGATATACTCTGTTTGAATAAAGAGACGCCATTATTATCCTTTTGTTCAGCCAAAAACTGCAGTTGTGTGTGTGTGTGTTCTCTCTATCTCTGTTTCTTCCTTGCCTAATGAAGCTGGACTTCGTTAGCTTTTAACTCTTCCTCTGTTTATCTGGGGCTATAAACTGTTGCTTATGAGGCTGATTAGAGATCTTTACATGAATCGGATTCCTACATACCATCAAGCCAATTCCAAATTATAGTGACACTTTCCAGGGTTTCTAAGCAGAGAATACATAGAAGTGGTTCTCTACTTCCTTCTTCTGGGAGCATCCAAGGACTGTGCAGATTGGCATAAGCAGGCAAAGTAGGGAATCCAATGCACAACCTATAGCTCCACAACCAGATTCACAAACCACTGATCTAAAGTTGCACAATTAACAGAGCTGCATGAATTGTGTAAATTGCCACAAATTAGGATGTTTATTCCTTTATTTCATAATCTGAAGCACTAAATTTCATTTCATTTCATTTCATTTATTCGATTTATATCCCACCCTACTCGGCCCAGGGCCGACTCAAGGCGACTTACAACAAGTAAATCAAATACAGTATAACAAATGAAATACAGTATAACAATATAAAAACACACAAAATACAATAGCATACAATTGCAAATTACAAATTACAAAAATTACAAATCAGCATAAATTAATAACAATATAAAGTATAAATTAAAGATACAATGGCAATAACTATTAATCAATAGCAATAACAATTAATCCTCCAAAGCTTGCCATGCCACTACCTCCCACGGACGACCGGTCCACAGGGAGAGGCGAAACAGCGACAGTTGAAGGTAAATGGGTTGTTTGTATTTGTCTTAGCATTTGGTTAATTCATCTGTGCTTGCTTTGTGTGTGTTTTATTTCTCAATGGGATAGACACCAAAGATAATGCTCTACAATGGAAAAATTTAGAGTGTGTGTGGGGGGGACTATTTGTCTTGCTCGTGGCTGAAGGTAGATTTAGAAAAATATGAAATTATTTTCCCTCTCCTTCCTTGGAAAGCAGCATTAAAATGCTTACAACATGGGCACAGGTGAGGAATTCCTGACAAATATGCAAGAAACCTGCCAGACGTCAAACTTGGTATTGATCAGTAATGGAGGAAAACTAAGGAAGGTATTTCTTTTGCATTGCTTTGTTTGCACTTTTTGTGTGTGTGAGAGAGAGTTAGGGTAACAATTCTTTTTGCTTTGAAGATTTGTAACAGATTATTAAAAAAAATCTCTCATGTAGATAATAGATAAGCAAACAGCTGTTTCAAATTCTTCATAAAATATTCATCATTTAACTGGGCTTTCTCAGTATGATAATAATATAATGGCAGAAATCCAGCAGTAAGCCACAAGAGGAGGCCCACTGAATCAATATAATTTACAGTGGAAATGATTTACCAAATCCCCACTGATTCAGTGGCTCTATTCTAGTTTTGTCTTACTCCTGCATAGGAGTAAGATATCTGAAGAAATGTGGACCTTCACAGAAAATTACAAATTTGGTATGGAAGATAATAAGAGATTTAATACCAGTTTGAGTAACAGACAAGTGGGAGAAGGCTGAGAAAAATGTTTCTAAAATTTCTGCACACATTTCTTCAGTATAGTAATTTTGTGTCAGAAATTATTCTGGATTGAAATATTTTTTGCTGGAGAAACTCTGCTCAGGGGATGCCCAAATAAGGCTCCTTTCATGTCCATAACATCTTATCCCAACATAGTGGTCTCTGTTTATCTACTTACAACTTCTTGCTTTCAATCTGCTAGGTTGGCAGGAGCTGAGACAGAGACGGGCACTCAATCCATCATGTAGTACCCAGGTCTCGAACTGCTGACTTGCCAGCCTTCCAGCTTACAAGGTGAGATTCTTAACCACTGAGCCACCACAGTCCCTATTTCTTCAGTAAACTTCCGTGATGACATTTTACACATGTTTATTTTAAAGTTATATTTTATTATGTATTACATGTGGTATTGTTGTGGTATTGTTGTGAGCTGCCCTGAGTCACATTGTCAAGTGGGCGGCATACAAGTAATAATAATAATAATAATAATAATAATAATAATAATAATAATAATAATAATAATAATAATAATAATAATAATAATAATAATAATAATAATAATAATAATAATAATAATAATAATACAAGTGAGAAGCAGAAGGGAGTTTGGAGGAAAAGAAAAGTACATATTTGATTTGAAAAGTACATATGGAAGATTAGGAGTTGAGGAACTCTTTCGTTGCAAGATGTGCAACATATTTTATACAGAGCAATGCCAGTCCCTTATATCAATTATACAGAGAAGAGAAACATTTCAGAAAAATGAGCTGAGCAAAACAGGGTCCCATAAATATAGCACTACAGAAGCCTTCAGGAGGCTGCAGGCCTAGAAAGGTCAATCAAGTGACAATATTGACAGCCTATGTTCCATCCTTTGCCTCATTCAGGGAAATACTGCAGTCCTCCTCACAAACTATGCAAGTCTTGCCCTTCCTCATTTTTTTCTTGACATTTTGGCCTCAATCATTTGCCCTGTCAACTGTTTAAGCCACCTCAGCTGGGAGCCTCACTCAGAAGAGTCAACAGTTCAACTGTGCTATCAGCAGTGTGAGGAAGGTCAAGCCTAGAAGACAGCAAATGATTGCCAAACTTTTATTTTCTCCAATGCCTTAATCCTAGCTTTGTTGTCAACATGATTGTGTTTCGAACGGAGGGTTTAGGCAGAAATATAGACCACCTTGAAAAGAAAACCCTTCATCTACTGAAGCCCCTACCTTGTTTGCTGTCAGTTATTGTGCGACTAATTTGTTTATTCTGTTTAGGTTTACAAATAATCTTCATGGATCTTACACTCAAAATAATCTTAGCTGAAGTCCGTTAAAGGTTGAACAAATAGGCTGCATATGTCAGGGCCATGATCCAAAGAATCATGAAACAATGTTTTGCAGTCTCAATTCCCTCCTCTCTCAAACACATCCTGCAAAGCAAATTGCTTTGGAATCACAAGGAATCTCACAAGCAGTTTAGGATAAAGGATGGGACCACATAACTTTTCTAACAATTCCAGAGACTGCTAAATCCAATGTTTTGCTCTTCATTTTTATTATTTAAATGAAAACAAAAACAAAATAATCCTAATGACCAGAATCCAACTGGCAGTGTAAAGTTGTGCATGTGACTTTGTGTCAATTATGATGGCAGAATGATGCTAATTAACAAATCATTAGCTATATTCATAATCAAATACATGTTTGACTTTGTGAACAGATCCACACCCAAAAGCTCAACCAGCTCCTTCTTAATTAAGAAGCAATTTGCTGCTATGTCTTACATTATTTAACTTGTGCAAGCGGAAACTGCCCCTTGGATTCTTACCATTAAGAAGGTAATTTTCATTTAATTTATAAAAATAAATACAGGGTAATATGGAGGAACATTTTATACTGAAATATCACTAAACATAACTCACTGACCAGGAAAAATATTGCAAAATATTGCTAAAGAGCCATAGCCAGGCATAGCTCTGGGTAGGTTCTATGCAGAGTGTGGTTGTTGTTACTGCTGCTGTTGTTTGTTACTAACTACTAACACCTCCACCCAGAAAGTATATTTAATATTACCAGGAATCATCTGTGCATGGTGAGCAATACCAATATTTCTAAAGCAGCACATGTTTTATCTGCCAAAGCCTCATTGCCTCCCTTCGGCAGTACCTTTATTTTCAGTTTATCAAAGTGATTTTATAGTTGACACGAAAATTTAAAAAATAAGATTAAGATGGAACTAAAGAGTATAAATATTGTGAATGCAATGCAAACTGGTTTGTTTGAGTATTATTACAGTTTTGCTGTCTTTGTATGCAAGATAGCATTGCATGGGTTGGTTACTGGAGTGGAGGGAATCACTATTTAGTCTCATTGTGAATTCTTCTTACAAACATACAGAACTAAGGAATGTTTAAAAATATTTATGATTAGAGTAGCAAGAAGTTGAAGGGTTTGAGTCTGCATCAATTCAAAGAAGCAGTTCTTCTGGCAGCCTGGCTGAAATCATGTTGTATGGCATAGTAAGTAACAGTAGAATAGACCCATTTAATAACTGGGGATTTGGTGAGTCAAATTGTCAAGATTGCCAAATTGGATAATTGAGAAACACAAACACAAAAGACATCCCCATCCTCACCTGACACAGGAGGAAACTGTTTGATATTTATATAGTAAAGTATGATATGATTCAGATTTTTAGAAATGTAACCCTGCAAACATGAAACATGCAAGCAATGAATTGCTTGATAGTGGTTGCTTCAAGACAGACAGACATAACCTTGAAAATAGAGGGGAAAAACAAGAGTTTAAGTAGTAAAATAATGAATATCCATTAGGGGCCATCTGTAGGCTCTGCTATCTAATTAATAGCAGAGCCTACAGAAAACTCCATTAGGTCTACAAGACTAGCAGCTCCCATAGACAATGTATGGTGTTTGATATCAAATCAGAGTCAATGAGAAAAACATATCTGTCTGCTAAGGACAGAGGAAAGTAATTCCCTACAACATAAGTTCAGTTTTGTTATATTTTTAAGTATTGGTGCATACAGTTTTGCTCATAACTATAAGAATGTTAGAGGTCACATGCTTTTGGCTTCTTAAAAATCAACATTTTCAACAATTTGAAGTATATTTATGCTTATGGAATATAGAAGACATGTAGATGAATAAACATGGACTAAAAAATCACCTAAAGTCACTGTAAATCCAAAATTTGCTTATGATCTCTAAGAATGTTCCAACTGCTTGGGATTAAATTGTTATTCATCGTTACACTTGTCCAGTGCCTTCTTTGGACATACAGTGACTTTGGGTGGGTTTTTAGTCCATGTCTATCTCCCGCCCAGTCATTGTTCCCTTATGTAGATGAATAAAGCTTGAACTATTATACAAGCTTGTGTTGTCTGGATTCATTTTTATTTGTTTACTTCACCATTATTCACTGAAGAAGAATGGAAGACATACTAGCATTTTATGTGTGACCTAGGCACGAGCAAATAAATTACAGTAGATGAATTTTTATATGATTGTCATGATTATATGATTCACACTAGAATTTAATCCTTTAAGGGATATTAGATGTCAGCTGCAAAGGGGTTGTAATGTTCTCTGAGGATTTTGTTAAAGTGTCATATTTTTCCCAGTCTGACCCGGTTATCCTGCTATGGTAATAGAGTAGACTATACTGCCAGCGACTCAATGCTGAGTATCAGACGGTAGTTAACTAACCTGACAAACCTGAGGACTAGCGGCCTTGGTGAAGTCCACAGGGAAGGTTGATGGTCCCTAAATGGATTAACTCCAACTTGAATCCATCATGATGGAGGGCATCAGCTTCATCAATCCTGGCCTGGCCTGGGGCTGATGAGGACTTTGCGTGCTAAAAGGGCTCAGGACCCGAAAGTGACTCACGGAACTGGATCAGTGGTACGGGTTTCATGCTGTGATGTGAAAGGGAGATGAAAGGCCACTGCATTATATTTGCAGGACAGTTTTCATGGCTGATAGCCATGGTGATTGCCTATATTTGGATATGGCACAAGAAGAAGAATTTGAAATTATGGCACAACTCTTTTCTGTCTTCAGTAGGACAAAACTGGAAAGGTGTAATCTGGTCATAGTGATCATATCCCTTGTATTACAGTACCACCTGGATGTGGGGCTTCCTTTGGAAAGTGTTTAGAAGCTCCAACGGGTCCAAAATGTTGCAGCCAGACTGTTAACTAGGGCTGGATACAGTGATCACATATCCCTTCTGTTATAGCAACTCTACCTATAAACCTTAACAGCCTTGGTGGAAGCCACTGTATCTATTGAGCACATCTCCATTTATGAGCTTGTCTGAGTGTAGATATCTTCAGGTAGACCATTCTCTTTGTCCCTCACAGGTGTGTCTGGTAAGGACATGAGAAAAGGCCTTCTCTGTCAATGTTCCCAAAATGTGGAACCCCCTCCCATGGGAACCAGTGTGGCCCCATATTTTCTATACTTCTGCAAGCAGATGAAAACCTTTTCTGTTCAGACAGGCTTTGCCTGTGTGACTGGCAGTCAAAGAGGAGGTTATAAAAAGGGGTCTGCTTGTGTCTTGTTGTTTTTTGATGTATTTTAATATTATGAACTTGATATTTGTTGAATTATCTTTTAATATTGGAATATTGTTGTTAGCTTTTAAATTGTCTTTTTATATGAGGTAAACTGCCTTGGGTCCTTTATATGAGAAAGGCAGAATAAAAATATTTTGAATGAATGAACCACACCAGGTACCCAAGCAAGTATTAGACCAAACTAAAATAGAATTCTCTAAATGAATGGGATTTGTTAGTCATCTCTTATTTAAGTCCTGTTGATCTGAACAACTCTCCTTTACATAGAGCAGATTTTTAACTTAGCACCAGTATCCAGTTTTGATTCCATTTAATCCATTTTAGGAGGGAGAATTTTGTTTGAATTGTTTTTGTCAGGAAACCTACCTAATTTTTACTTCCTGAACTAGTATGACAAGTGAAACACTGTTTTCCTTCAAACTGTATACTTTTTCAAATTTTGTGATATTTTCTTAGATCAAATCTACCAGACAGAATAAGACAGAATAAAGAAATGTGATTTACCATTTTTTTAAAAATGCTGACTTCTATAACATTTTATAGTGCTACAACATAGCAAATGGATTTCTGCACAAACCAATTTCGGCTTAATTCTGATCATGTCTGAATTAGATCATTTTACTCCCTTGTGAAGTCAACTCACAGACATTCCCTCATTTTCTCTTTTTTTTCCTCCCCCTGACCTGTTGAATGTGGGAATTGTTGCTTCTGCAGCCTTGATTATGTTCTAGTTAGCCTCAGAAACACCATGCCAGAGTAAGATCTCTGGGAACTGTAAACTCTGCTGTGCTTTTCAAAATTAAACTACTGTATTACTACAGTAAAGAGATAAGGGTAGCTGCAGTATCAGAGACTTGCACTTTATCTATTCACAAATTTAAGTGAGCAATATATTAGGACCTCAGAAATATGAGGTGCTTCTAAATTAGGAGAAAACCCCATTTGGGTGAATTATGGGGCCTCTTAAGCAAAATATAGCTTATGGCCTCTGGGTGTTTTAAACCACTTGTGAGAAAACTGGCTGGTAGCTGAGTACCAATGAAGAGCTAAATTTAAATGTCAGACCACATTGTGCTCTGATGGGCAATTACAGTTAAATTTCCTGAACTGCAGAACTTACACAAACTCTGATTTTTGGCTGTAATTATAAAATCAAGTTAGAAATGTGCAGGGTACATTATCAGTCAATATGCACGGCGTGAATTTTTTGTTACATTTCTCATTCTCTTATGTGAACGGCTATCTCAAATTGTGGTGGAATTGCTAAATTTTGTAGGAGTTCTTGTGTCCAAAGTATGAAGGAGTTAATTAATTGTATGGGTTTATTTAGATTTTCTTTTGCACAAAACATCCCTGTGTACGTTTGATTCCCCAATCCTCCCCCATTTTTGAAGAGATGAAAACACATACGGGAAGTACAGAAGTGACTGATTAATTTTAAAAAACACATTGAATGCTTCTACTTTTAAAAATTCATGCACAAAACAGCAGCTACCAGTTTTGTGTGATCTCATAAATGTCAAAACTGTTGATAAAGCTAGCAGAGAAAAACTTACTGTTTTACAAACAAGGGGGAAAGATGTTATTCATTTATGTGCAAAAAAAAAACAAGTGAAAGTTTATATGGCTAATGTGATGACAAAAAGGGAATAAGGGAAAGCAAAATAAGAATACTGATAAAGCCAAATCATTTTAAGGAAAATTAGAAATAATATTCTGACTGTGAGGAAAAAAATAGAGCCTTCAAGATATACTACTCAAAAAGTATAGGCATGTGATCTAACTATTAGAGTGATTAGTATTAATAATGGCAATTCCAAGCAAGAAACAAATCATAGTTGCTTGATCTTTATTTTCACCAGATATTTTCTGAAAGAAAAGAAAATGTAAACCTTCTACTGTAAGAGTCAGGAATCATGAGACCATCTCTTATGAACATTAATAACCAGAGATGGCACCAAGCTGTCATCTCTCTCCTGATCTGTTGATAACTGTGATAAATCAAGTTAAGTACAATTGACACCATCTGTCACTGTGCAACAAAAGAAAAAGACTTTCAGCCAAGGAATTGGTTATTGATCTTTCTCTAAATGTGGATTAACTGATTGCTTTATAGAGACCACATTTTTTTTACTTTACAGTTGTGAATGAATGCTGTCTGCCCATACTAAACATCTGTTTCACATTTGAGTCTGCCTCACTTGCATCTTTAAGCATTTTTTCAATGTAGACAATGAAAGAGGGTCACATATCACAATATTATCATTGCTCTAAGTTAGCGATGGCTAACCTTGGCACTCCAGCTGCTCTGGAACTTCAATTCCCAGAAGCCCTGAGCAACAGGAGTGCTGACTTGGCTTCTGGTAATTGAAGTCCAAGAACACCTGGAGTGCCAAGGTTCACCACCAGAGCTCTAGGTCACTGGTTTCCCCTTTCAGACTAAGATGTTCTTGGTCTAAAACTCCCACACCTCTTCACCATTGGCTGTGCTAGACAGGATTTCTGTGAGCTGCAGTCCAAGAACAATGTGGGTCCTGAAGGCTGGAAGCCACTGCTCTAGGACCTACCAGATGAGTTTCATATTAGCTGATAATCTGTTGCACAGTTCCAAATGCACAACAGTGATGCTGTCATCCTCAGCAGCAAATTGATGTTGACTGAAGGTTTCCTTTCTGGATTTTTGAGTGCACACATATGTATTGCTTTGTATACAGTTTGTTTACACCCAGAAATCACATTTAAGAATCTGTGAATCTCCTTTAATCAGTGGTAAATTGAATCAACCAGCCAGACAAACAAACATCTAATCAGATTAATATAGGATAGTTCCTATTGATGGTTTTGTTTGTTTGTTTGTTTATTATTTAAATGACTGAAAACAAATAATTTTCCATTCTGTCAGTTTTGCCAAGACAGATAACTTTCGGTTTTATGTTCCATGCATTGTGCACATGTATGTTTTCCAACATGTTTGAATGTTTATAAGATCCATAGCTGTCAAGTATCCCGTATTGGCCGGGAAAACCCCTTTTTTTACCCTCTTCCCTGCCGTCATCCCATAATAATTAGACTGCAATGCCCTATTGCCACCATTGGAGGGCAGCAAAGGATAAGCATAGCTGTCAAGTATCCCGTATTTTCTGGGAAATTTCCCTTATTTCCAAATCCAAAACTTGACAGGTATGACAAGATCTATCATTTTTGTTTACAGCATTTTGGAGGGCAATGTACCTCATATGATGCCTGTCTCACAGAATGGGGATCCACAGAGAAATCAAACACAGAAGCTAATGGAGAACTGCTCAAGTAAAGCTGGGGAATCTACCCTCAAATCTAATGTAAAAGTTGCCAAGGATATATATATATATATGAAGAAAATGCTCTAATATTACATTTCCACTACTATATATGACTTGTACCTGGACGGGAAGTGTATATTTGTGAAGCTTTCTGTAAATAACAAAGCCCTGATATAAAAGTCATATCTTCCTAATCCTACAGGAGGTCAGCAGATGAAGCAGCCAAGAATTGACTGCCAACATTTGATGCTTTACAATGTAAAAGGGGTTAACTGAGGTCAACTCAAGGAAGCACATGGTGGACTTGAGGGTTGAAGAGATAACTATGTGGAATAGACACTGTGCAGACTGTGAGATAAACGTAAGGAGCAATCAATACAGCAAAGAAAAACCACAAGTGTTAAGAAATCATATAGGAGCAGCTATTTAAACTGGAAAGATCAATTATACCCCCACCCATTTCTACTTGTTATATTTGAGTCATATCTGCTCAAGCTTTCCCCCCTTCCTTCTAGTTATACAGTATATGCTTGGACAATGCATCAACCCCTTTTTATTCACTCATTTTCCTATTCTTAAAAGTACACAGCTGAATAAGGCACTACAAAGGCCCTCTTTTTTTGCTGTGAATTGCAGAGAAAGTAAATGTATTTAGGAGGGGAAAGGATAGGGCAGGCTTCATCCCAACCTCCCAAATATGTGAAAGACCAACCTTTCAATATGTGAAAGACATGTATATATAAGTAGCCTAGTCTGAAAAGTTGAAATGGAAGTGCATGTAATAAGGAAGACGTTTCTGGTGAAGATGCCATCACTAATACCCTTTTCCTCAACATTTTCCCCTCTCTTACAATTTATGCTTGAAAATGGTCAAAATGATGCTCTGTATTTCTTGTTAAGTCAGTCTCAGGTCCCATGTTGATGAACAAATGTAAGAAAATAAAGAAAGAAAAACATGTATATTAGCATGCGCCCTCTCCTGCTCTGTTTCACCAGTTTATTTTGCAGGAGGCATATAGAAAGCTGCGTAAATTTAACTCTTGGAAATGACTTACCACAAAACAGATTGACTCCACAAAGGAAGCCACAGCTGTTAGTTTACAAGACCTGTGCAGAGCTTACTTGGAAAGATAATATTGCTAGGAAAGAAGTTGGGGAGTTGGAAGAGAGAATGACCTACCACAAGATTCAATAAAGAAGGCAACTGCTGTTAGTTTGGAAAATGTGAAGAAATCATCTTTGGTTTACCATTTCCTTCTTCTGCCCAGTAGTAACAAAACTTTGCTAGAATGTCAC
Source organism: Bradypodion ventrale (assembly GCA_035047345.1). Lineage (NCBI taxonomy): Eukaryota > Metazoa > Chordata > Lepidosauria > Squamata > Chamaeleonidae > Bradypodion > Bradypodion ventrale. Next base: position 283,371,641 of record JAWDJE010000002.1, on the reverse strand, counting down.
TCCCATTTTCTATGAAAGACCCTCTAGTGTCAGTTTTCACTACTGTTGCTGCCAAATTATTGCCTTACATCTCCATTATCTTCATTGCAGCCATAATATTTTCCTACTAATGTCAACATTGTTGCTTAAAAGGGTGGATGCATCATAGTCTGATGTCTCAGCCTTGATCTTTCCACATTGAGTGACCCTACAAGTAGTTATACTTAGAGTCTAGCCTTCTGATGGTATTACTCCCAGCTTTTTAACACCCTCAAAACTCATCACTGCATTAACACAGTTTCTACTCAATCAGCTACTGGAGAAGAACAAAAGATGAGTGTGGTTTGTGCTGTTGCTAATAATGCAGGTAGTTTAAAACCAAAAAGATTCCTCGTGACTGACATGGACAGAGGTGAAAAGAAATCCTGGTGCTGGGTGACACATACATTTGAGAATGTGAGAATCAATATAAATTTGGAATTGTAATGCAAGAAATTGATAGATAAATCATTGAAATAATTGGTGTGAGTGAAACAAAGTGCAATGGTTTGGAGCATTTTCAGTCAGACAAATACGAAGGGTTAACTCAGGAAATGACAAACCCAGAAGAAAGTGATTGGCTCTAATCCTGAGGCAAGCTATAGCACAGGCACTAAGGGCCTATAATATGCAATCTGATGAATAATATAAACCAGACTTCCTGGACTTCACATAACCAGCTTCACTTGCTATAGAAGATGAAATTGAAAGCTTTATGCAAGCATCTAGGATGAAGCTGATTACACACCAAAACAAGACACATTGCTAATCAAGGGTAAGGGACTATGCAGAAAGCAAATCATTGTTCTCCTTTGAAAAGTTTCTACTGTACATGTTCCAGAGTTATAAAATGGCTGGTTCTGTGTTAAAAAAAGTAATGGTTTAACTTTTGAATCTTTCCACAACGGCAAGATGGCCTTACTGCAAATAAAAGGAGGATAATCAATATCCTTTTTAAGATTTAAAAAAAATAGATGTTTGAAATATATTTCTGCAGTTTCTGAATGTGCTGCAGGAAAAGGTCCCCTGTCTCTGAACAGGGGAGCGGGGAGGGAATCACTTCTAAAATTAACAATAGTATAACTATAAAACTATTCTAACGAACATCGTCACATTTCGCACAGAGCAAAATCAGATTGTCTGTGCCTATTGTGCCTAATTTGGTGCTAATCAGAAGCTTGTTTGTGGTTCCTCCATTTTAGAACTGCCTTATAGAATGTGCTTTCACTCTATCAGCATAAGATCATTGCTGCACTCCCATACAACAAGTGAGATGGAATCTGTTATTTCAGAAGCCCACATTATAGACAATGTGGTCTATGGGATGGGGCTATATAGGATTTAATAGCAGAGCTGATGTAACATTTCGTTATATTTATATGTGAATGTTCTTTCACTACCTGGGTTATAATAATCTCAGATGAATAAACAGCATGATATTTGCTTCACATATACTAAAGAGGAGTAAATTGTTCCAGGGATGTACCACCATTATACATTCTAAAAATGGTTTAAGAAATGAGGCATCTGTCTTACTCACTTTTTTTTTTTGTTGGGAAGATGGCCTTTATACTTTGTGAAAAAAATGAACTAAAGAACTAATAATAATAATAATAATAATAATAATAATAATAATAATAATAATAATAATAATAATAATAATAACAACAACAACAACAACAACAACAATAATAATAACAATAATAATAATAATAATAATAATAATAATAATAATAATAATAATAATAATAATAATAATAATAATAATAATAATAATAATAATAATAATATATTCATATTTTTCCTTGCACAAAATCATTTACTTATTTTGTCAATATTCATTTAAATTACCTCCATTCAAATAAAAATGGTGCATTCAAAGTCTGCTTTAGGTGACTGGAAAAACTGTAGTCTCTGAAAAAACAAACACAATGAAATATCTCTGTGGATATTTGCAGAATTGATTAGACCACTCCCTGTTAAGGTACCAGAACTCTACATTCTGTGTAATTTTAGTCTTCTTGTTATAATTTTTCCAGCTCTCATCAATTCTGTACAAGCTAATACACCTTAGTCAAAATTTATTGAAAACATTTTTGGCCAGTCCTGCATATGGCAATATCCAAAGCTCTTGAGTATATTTTCTCATGTCTGCCTTTTGATGAAGTCTGACAGCAAAATACTATGAAAATTTAATGTTTTGAATTTGGAAGGCTTGGCAATGTTTCTTTTTCAGTCTAATTGAAACTTATGGGATGGGAGAAAAGAAGAATGGTTTAGAAGTCCTGCTCTGACAGAAAAAGAGAAGTGTTATGTAGATGCTAGGAATGCATCTCACCCTCATGTTAGGTGGTAACTGAAGACATGAATCTGTCCTTTGTTTCATATGCTGCAGTCCTTTTGTCACCAATATGAGCTCAACACACAGAGAGAACTGAACATGTGTCCTTTAGAGGCATATAGTTAGAAGTAAAGTGACTGATGCTCAAAAAATAACGAGAACACTAGTGAAATTCCAGCTGTGCTGAAACCATTTTATTACATTTCTCCTCCACCCTCCATGTTATAGTTATTTTATGGCATATAATTTGCCATATGATTGTAGATAACAGTACCCTGAAGTCCGACCAGTTTAAAAGACTGCAGTTTGTCACCTTGGTATAGCTTTCCTATGGGTGGTTTTACTCAAATAAAAAGATTTCATTTCTGAACAAATTAAGGAAAGCCAAGAATCTTCGTTGTGCAGCAGCACCACACTGAGCAAATATGTTTTCCCATGAACAGTGTTAAAGATGTCTTCCAAAATGAAACATTTCAATCATAAAGAAACATTGCATTGAGGGGTGGGGAAAACAGTCAATAAAAGTCTCTGTTGTATCTTTTACTGCTGAGTTGTAGCACTGCAAATAAAGAGCAATACAAGTGCTAGAAATAATAAATAGAATATTTAAAGACATCACCCTGCAAGTCAAACACTCATAATTATAGTCCAATTTGGTCACATCACATTCCTGTCTTCTCCATTTAATTGGTTTTGTGGGGACAGGCAGTGATTGACATGCTACCAGAAAGATCAGCACAAAAGATCAGAAATCGTACATTGCTAGACAACAGCTACTAGAACCTCTCAGCCAGCATGGCCAGCAATAAGGGAGTTGTGCTACCAAACATCATGTTTCTGATTTAGGATATTTTTCCAGTCTCCAGATGAAAGGGACAGCATGTGCTTTCAAGAACTGCATTTAGAAAACAATGTCAAATATCATGTGGGTACAAGGACTACTTGAGCTGGAGTTTGATGTCACAGAGACACCTGGTCCAAACCTTGAAGCAAAATATTTAGAGGCAGCTTTAACTTCTGATGTTGCTGATAGAATTAAAGGCCAGGGTCCTCCTTCTTTTTACTTTGTGTCAAAGGAACATCACTGAAGTTGCCATGGCTAATTGAGGAGATGTCAGTCCAAACTGCTGGGTTACCAATCTGGCAAACAACTTTCACTTTGTCAGTTAGCTACTGGCAATTCTGCTTCCATGTGCGCTGAAAAGGAGACTCCAGAAAAGTGCTGTGCAACAATTGGCTCCCAAATGTTGCCTGCTGCCACACTTCCAGCAATATTCTCTCTACTTTATACTTTTACTGCTTGTGCTTTTTGCTCTTCTATCTCTTGTCCCTTTGATAAACTTTTGTGCCTTTTCCGCCACTGACGTGTTCATTGTCACCAGATTCAGAAAGAACTTGTCAGCTTTGACAAGATAGTGACCTCAGTCTGAGCCCTCCCTAGCGCCTTAGTAGTTAGAATCTCAAGGAGAGACCTTCTGTCTTTACTGTGGCTTCAGCTGTCACTTGCTTTCACCTTTGGCTCCAACAGCTCATTCTACTGTATTAGTTTTTATTTCTCCTTTGCTCCATTCAAATCATTTTCTGTCATCGTCATCTTCTTCCTTTTTTAGCCTATAAAAGGACTACATAGAATATTTTGTGGTTTTACTCCCTCCTGTAGTTGAACATTGCATTCTTAGTCTACTCCAAAGTCATCCTGGAATCAGATATCACTGATTTGTTTACCTGGCATCAGCTGTTAGCATCAGCTGATTTATTTATTTATTTATTTATCATTCACATTTGTAAATGCCGCCCACTCAGGCAGAACCCGACTCAGGGCGGCATTACAACAACTCCAAAAAATACATAAAAACATTATAAAAACTTATAAAACCCACCCAATAAAAAACCCACCCAATAAAAGAAAAATCCGACATCCACCCCCATTTAAAACCCATATCCCACTCACCCGTCCCACCTACCACACAGAGGGAAAGAGAGAGAGTCTTATAAAAGCCAGCCGGCGGGGGCCATAGTCCCGTTCGGGCCCCACACCTGCCCTGCCAGCCAGGTCTTTACTCCTTTCCTGAAGGGCAGCAATTCACTTTGAAGTCTTAGATCTGTTGGTAGGAGGTTCCAGAGGGTTGGTGCGGACACGGAGAAGGCCCTCCTTCGGGTGCTAGTCAAATGTGCACCCCTCGTTGATGGCACCACCAGAGAGCCTCTCCGGTCCGCTCTGGTTGGACGGGCAGTCACTCTTGGGACGATGCGGTCTCTAAGGTATCCTGGCCCCCTGCCATATAGGGCTTTAAAGGTCAAAACCAGCACCTTAAATTGCACCCGGAGACAAACTGGTAACCAGTGCAGCATCTAACTAACTGATAGCATCTAACTAACATAGATGACTGTAAGAGGCATTTGGAGTAGATGAGCCAGGGTCCTTGGTGGTCCTTATACTCTGTGGTCTCTGCTTTCTCCTATGTCTACTAAATCGCCCTGAGTTGGGTTGTACCTGAGTGGGCAGTATATAAGTGTGAAAAATAAAAATAAATAAATAAATAATCTTAGATAGTCTGTGGATTGTCCTATCAGTCTCACTTTTCTTCCTTTCCTGACTCTCTATGTTATTTTGAATGCAATGGTCATTGTAAAGGTTAGTTGTTCACTTTAACTGTTTCTACTGGTGTCTAATCACTTTCAGAGGAAATGGACAGTTTGGATCCATTTCAGTCAGGGTTATGGCACTGAAACCACACTGGTCGTATTGCATGATGACCTTCTCTGGGAAGCAGACAGGGGGGCTTCTTCCTTCCTTGTCCCCCATGGATCTCTTGGTGGTTTTCAATACTGACGACCACAGTATCAATATAGAGAGACTATTGGGGGTGGGGATTGGAGAGAGTGTTTCGCAGTGATTCCACTCCTTCCTCCATGGCCAGAGTCAAGAAATCCAACTCAGGGAGATTGCTTTGGCTCCATGAGTATTTCAATGTGGGGTGCCCCAGGGGTTGATCATCTTCCCAATGTTATTCAGCATCTACGTAAAGCTTCTAGGAAGGGTAATCTACAGATTTGGAGTTCAAAATGTTAATCACACACAAGTCCATCTCTCCTTTCCATCTTCTGCAATAAATACAATATGATATCTTGATTTAATTTAATTTAATTTTTCGACTTCTATGCCACCCACTCAGGCAAGCCCAACTCAGGACGGCTTACCAACAATCTAAAAAACACATACAATGAAACATAAAAATATAAAACAGTTAAAGCCATTACAAACCACCCACATTAAAAAGTCCACCCACCCCAGAGAAGAGAGTTGTGCATCTTATTATAGAAGCCAGCGGACTGGGGCCACATTGCCCTCAGGGCCCCAAACCTGCCCCACCAGCCAGGTTTTCAAGGGCAGCAACTCCGTCTGCAACCATAATTCTACTGGCAGGAGGTTCCAAAGGTCCGGTGCAGACATGGAGAAGGCCCTCTTTCTTGTGCCAGAGAGATGCGTCAGAGCCTCTCTGGTCCACTCTGGTTGGACAGAATGACATTCTTAGGGTGATGTGGTCTCTTAGATAACCTGGCCCACTACCATGTATGGCTTTAAAGGTCATAACCAGCACCTTGAATTGTACCCAGAGGCAAACTGGCAACCAGTGCAGCTCCCAAAGCAGTGGTGAGGCACGGGCATAATGTCTACACCCCATCGCCATCAGAGCTGCTGCATTTTGGAACAGTTGCAGCCTCCGAATGGTCATCAAGGACAGCCCCATGTAGAGTGCATTACATTAACCTAGTCTGGAGGTGAACAGAGCATGTGTGACCATGAGTAAAGAGTCCCGGTCCAGGAATGGGCACAACTGGCAAATTGCATGAAGTTGTGCAAAAGCCCTCCTGGCCAAGACCGCCACCTGCTCTTCGAGGAGCAGCCATGAGGACCCCCAAGTTGTGCACTGGATCTGTCTGCGGCAAAACAGCCCCATCCAGAACCAAAGATGGTTCTGGATGGTTGATGACTGTCTAGCCTGAATAATGGAATGAACATTCACAACATACCTGTCAACCCGCGGCTCCGGAAAAATGGGACCTGCGCAGATCACTTGTGCACAGGTCGCTTTCCATGCATGCGTGGAAGTGCTACGCTGCTTGCGCAGCCCCTACGCAAGCGGCGTAGCGCTTCTGCGCATGCGTGGAAGGGGCTGCGCAAGCAGCGTAGTGCTTCCACGCATGCATGGAAAGCATTTCCCCCCACTGCCAAATTATGGGGTTTTGGCAGCGCGGGGCGGGTTATGACATCAATCAACGTCAAATTACGGGGTGATCCCGGCCAAATTGGGATGGTTGACAGGTATGATTCACAGTATGATCCAGTCCACTTTTTCATAGTTGTCAGAATATGTGCTTACTATCAACATAGTCATTATTTCAGTCCTTGTTTCAACTACAGATCCTGAAGAAGACACAGACATCAAAGGATTTTACTCAAGTAGCAAGGGGCTGATGAGGACTTTGTGTGCCAAAAGGGCTCAGGACCAGAAAGTGACTCACAGAGCTGGATCGGTGGTACGGGTGTCATGCTGCAATGTGGAAGGCAGATGAAAGGCCACAGCATTATATTCACAGGACAGTCTTCATGGCTGACTGCCATAATGATTGCCAATATTCAGAATCAGATACAGCACAAAAAGAAGAAGCAGCAGCAAGGGGAGAATTTGACCACACATCCAATGGAATGGGCTATATCTGTGATGGCCAACCTTGGCACTCCAGGTGTTTTTGGACTTCAATTCCCAGAAGCCCTGATCAGTAGGAGTGCTAATTTCTGGTAATTGAAGTCCAAGAACACCTGGAGTGCCAAGGTTGGTCATCACTGGTCTGTAGTCACAGGAAACTGGAGTGTAAAAGAAGGAAACAGAGTAGAACAAAACATCCTCAGGGAACTTGCAGTCTAACATAGTCAGGAAGGAATGATAAATACTATTGCTGTAGAAAAAGAAAATAAAAGCCTCAAAGGATGACTGGGAAAACTCTTCAAATTGTTAACTATAGAAGAGAATCAAAAAGTGGCAGGAAAAGGGTTGGAGTCCTAAATGCAACTTTTCAGGCTCTTGCACATAGGCACAATGTTTAACATGGTTATAAATCAAGGCCAACATTCATACTGCGGTAATCTTAATTAACATATTCTATGTATAGATGTGAAAATTAGACAATTAAGAAAGCAATAAAAGGGGGTGTCAGTTGTTCAAAACGCAACACTAGAGTAGTTTTATTGTTATCATGGAACTTCAGAGAGAGACAAGTACCAGACCAGATAGTGCCCAAATTCCTCAATATCTCAACTGAGGCTATTGTACTTTGGATATACTGTACCATGTATTTACAAGACTCACTGGAAAAGAACATAGATCTGGGAAAAGTTGAAAATTGAACACAAGATGGACTGACTCAGCAAAGCTGTAACCTTTAATTTCCAGAACCTGAGCAGGGCTGTTCATGGCAGGACCTTTGAAGAACACTAATTTATACCATTGCCATTGTCAGAGGTGGTGTTACAGCATATAACAATAGCATGGTTCTACCTGTGCACAAAGTTCCAAAGCAAAAAAATCTTAGGTTCCAAAGCAAAAAATATTATACTAAGAACAACTATTTAAAACAATAAAATTACTGTCAGAAGTAAAATATAAAACATGCAATCAAAACAGGCATTTGCCCCTATGTGCTTCCAGCATTCCTCACCATTTCTTATGCCGTTTAGATGATGGAAATTGAATTATGCAATATCTGAAGAATCACATAGCATCCTCTCCTACAATAAAGGCACAGGAGAATTAAAGGCACCTAAATGATTATAGGGAAGACATCTGAGTAGAAGGCTCTAAGAGGGAGTTTCAGTGTTAATGCATCATCACAGAACTGTTCTTCTCTACAAATGCAGATACCATGTACATACAGGAAAAGGTCATTAACTGAAACATTTTCATATGTCTACATCATTTATCATTCTATATCAGGGGTTCTCTACCTACAGCCTGCCCATTGCACCATTCCATCCAGCCTGTACCCCTCGCTCCCATTGCTGCCTCTGCTGGCAATACCATCCTTTTCCCCTCCACCTGGCTTGGCATGTCCCTAACCTTAACGCTGCTCCATAGCAGGGCTTACAATATCTGCCCTGCTATGGATCAGTGTTAGGCACATGCCAAGCCATGAGAAGGGGAAAGGATGGAGGCAATGGCGGTGGAAGCATCAGATGCATGCAGCTACCTGCATCCTTCCCGGGGGCTGTTCAGGTCAAGTGTGGGCAAGGACAGGCAGAACCTCTCCTTCACCCACAGCAGGCTGCTAAGCAGGGAAGTGGCAGAAGCAGGGGGGAGGAGTGTTGGAAGGCTGGACTGGTGGTGGCTGGGAGGAACACCGGTACGGCCCACAAACAGTCTGAGGAGGTGTGAACCATCACCCAGCTTAAAAAGGTTGAGAACCCCTGTTTTATATCATGACCCATTCAATACCCTAGGACAGTGGTGGCACATTCTGTGCTTGGGTAATGGCACACATGCCAATGGAGAGGGCTGGGAGTGCCCCATTTGGCACATGTGCCATAGGTTCGCCATCACTGCCCTAGGATTTCCCATATAATTTTGAGAAAAACTAATAGCAGGTCCTTTATGAGAAAACTCAGGCTTCTTCTACAGCATTTTGGGTTTCAGAGGTCATAAAATCTAAACAACTTGGAAAGTAAGGAGAAGACCAACAGGTTGTCAGGGACAAAGTTATTACACAAGAATTTTATAAAGCATATCCACAAAATCAAAGCCAGAGTATTTCAACCAAAAATGCACCAGTCATCACCTGAAGAACTTTAATAGAGAAGTGGACTGTGCAAACTAATAGCATTTCTCCAAGTCCAGAAGCAATTGGTGCTCCTTAGAGATAAGGGGTTAAAAATAAATGTTGGTAGTATTCAGGACCTGTCGTCCAGTGTAAAAAGCAGCAGCCAATTATATGATTTGAAGAGGGAAGTAACTGGGGTAGGGTGGTTGTGTACTCTCTATCAGCTAATTCTACTTTGAAATGTGTCTCTTAAAAAAATGCCACCAGTGATCATTCAAAAAAGAATTCAGATTAACATTCAATTAAAATAAAATTGTTTGCCTCAAATCAATGTAGTCATTGAATTATCTGCTCCATCACTGAATACATTCCGTGTTATTCAGCCTATGCATCGTTCAGAAAATGAACTACCAAACATACACACACAAACCTAATCACTGCAGGTACAGGGAAGAAAAATGTAGCATGAAGCAGTGAAATTGGATTTAAAATGTCAATTTCCAATACAAAATTCTGTCAAAGCAAATGACAAATTTCTTGACTCGTAGCCAGATTTCAATTAATTATGCTTGCTACACAGTACAGATAGACCTTATTTGATGTTTCTTCAGTCAGTGAAAAAGTGGCGTTAATATCAGAAGCAGAAATATAAATACAATGGCTCAAAACAGCAAAGCCTGCCAGATGCAAAGCTCATAATAGAAACCCTAGGCAATTGTTACCCATCCCAGCCCTTCTGTACTAATTTAGACTTTTGCAAATTCCTTTGAGAAACACTGGTTGAAATTCGGAATAAAATATCAAGCCTGTTTTATTCCCAGTTACTTTAAAGCAGTTTTAGAAGTCAATGGATGGTCACAGTATGAATCTTTTTAAAAGGTATTTGAATTTCTTACGAGTCCTGCAAGAATCTTTTATAAATATTTCGCAAATAAGCAAAAGGGAACAACTCAATAGACTTGCCAAAACAAGACCAGGATCAAATTGTAGCCTTGCATGAATGGTCAATATCAAGAATTAGAATAAAGCTAGAAAAAATGATAAAACTTCTATAGTGCCAGAATATCATATGAATAACATTTCTGAAGAATTCTAAGTCCACATAAAGAAGAACTTTGCATTACTAAATCCACTTGACCATGAATCAGAAGAATTGTGGATTCAATCCAGATATATTATAATGGAAGAATACGGAAAGACTTTCCCTGTGGTCAAAGGAAAACCTAGATGTATGACTGTAGTAACACTAAACATTTCTTAACAACAGGTAAGATGCAAAAAGATGACCTAAATATACTCAGAATTCTGAATGAAACTTTTCAGCAATTGCCTCATAGAGCCAAACAATTATTACAATGATCAGTACACAGAAGTAGAAAAGAACAATAAGCGGGGGGAAACAAGAGGATCTTCCAGAAGATCTAAGAAATCAAAGGGAAATTCAAACCATAATTGGGGATACTGAATGAGCAACAGAGAAACATATTTTCTGAGGTGGATAAAAAAGAGATTGGAAACCATATACAGAAGACCTATAGACAGATGATAAAAGGATGTCAGATTCCTGCAATAAAGCACATGGAAATCTAGACCCTGAGGTCTCCTAGGTATTGGGGGAGGGGGAATAACCAGAAAGGATACTAATAGAACCGGTCCAACCTACAAAGACTGAACTTGTGATCATCCTAACAAATATATGCCTACAAATATGGAAAATAAAACAATGGCCCACAGACTGGAAATGTTTGACTTACATTTCAGTCCTCACGAAGGGAGATGCCATAGAATACATCAGATATAATGCCATTGAATTAATTTTTCATGTACAGATGTAGAACAACAGGGTCGGTGGGGTGAGAACAAAAATTCCACAGAAGATACGGGCAGTGTTCTTACTTCATAGACATGCATGAGATCTGTTGCTGCCATACTTTTTAATGGGTCAGAAAAACCTTAATAATGTTTGATTTATGCTTGGAAATTCATGATGAAGCTTGTGTGAAATTGTCTTGTTTGTGGAGTCTTCAATAACAATACCATCAGTTTCCACCAATATTTTAAAGGAATACATAGCATACCTCATTATTATCAAAATAGCCCGCTAAAGGACACTATACAGTAAACAGTGCAAGATGCACTCCATTTTTCCAGTGTTTTTAAGGGGGGGAGTGGGTCTTATACACCAGCAAATAGGGTATATACCTTCAATATATACCTAGGATAGGGATTCTCAACCTGCAGCCTAGTGGCCGGATGTGGCCCACCACCACCTCCACCACACCTGGAAGTGCCATGTGGTGGAGGAAGGGCAAAATGGCTGTCCTGAACCCAAAGCTGTCTGAGGGAGTGTGACCCGGCCCCTGGCTTTAAAAGGTTGAGAACTCCTGGCCTAGGATCTCCATGAGTCAGAATCAACTTAAAAACACGTAGCACAAATGTGTATAGGATTTCACCCTTATGCATGAGATTTTGTGTTGGAAGGTCAATTATTTTCTTTCTGAACTGTACTTTAATAGAGATATAGCTAGTTCAGTGTGTCTGTGAGTGTGTGAGAGAGAGAGAGAGAGAGAAGTATGAGCTGGCTATTGGTTCTGAAAAGTGTGTAAAGCTAATAATCAAGGTAACAGTTTCAAATCCTCAGTCCCTTCTGTGCCACAATAAAGCAAGATAGACATTGACTTTCAGCTTTAGGAGCTATGTTTGCAAGAGCTATTTAAACAAGTGCTGGGATCTACTGGAATGACCTGACCTTGGTGGATGCACTCTTTGAAATGAAAAGTGCAAAAATATTCTCTTTGCCAGAACTGTTGTCCTTGCCTTTGATAAGTCACTCAAATGGGAAGCAATTGCTATACTATCTTCCTAACGGCAGGGAAAACATAATTTATTTTCCATCTGCTGCACACACACCTGAGCGTCTAAACACTAAGAAGTTTTGGCAGGGAACCAGAATTCTCTCTCTCTCCCCCCCTGTAATATCTGGTTTAGATAAGTAACAAAAGGCACCCTGATAACAGAGAGTACATTTATGAATTCCTCTAATCTCTTTAAAGTTTTTTTCAATAGCTCTAAATTAAATCTCTTTCAATCTTATCCCCTTAGCCATCAGAAAATCCAGAGGGTATTTGGATCCAGACATCTATTGCACCAAAGATCTTTCATTACAGCACACAAACAAGGTACTTTTATTGAACAAGAGCCCAATTATTTGACCTAGCTTCAAGTTATATTCTACCCTTGCTTACTTTACCTTGACACAGGGCTGTTAATCTCCTCTGATGGGTATCAGTTCTGATACACAGAGATGATTCCTAGCTCCCTTCACACAGATCTTCTGATTAAATAAACCAAGATGCCCATCTTAACTTCCAAGGGCCAATGAATATCAATGAGAAAAGAGACTTGGGTGTTGGCTCTCTTTCATATGAGTCACATTTGGCAGTAAACACAAAACTAAATGAAGGAATTGAATTAGCAAACTGGTGGGAGAGGACTAATAATGAGCAATCACCCTTAAATCAAATTTGAACAACTTCGGTAATTTCTTGATGAGCATTGGTGGAAATCTTTCCTTGATCCATTTACTTAGACTTTGGTTGTTGTTGTTGTTGTTTTGTCCTTTTGGCTGGTATCTGGTCCCACAAATGGCCAGGATGCAAATGGGGAGGTTGTGAAGCCCAAGGGCTGTGACTCAAGGTGGACCAGAAGCAAATGCATAGACCAACAAGAGTAGAAAGTTAGGCCCACAATGTAAGGATAACAAAGCCCATTATTCCACTACCATAGGATTCATTACACCTGACAGAGACTTGCACCCATTCAAGAAGCCAGCATAAAACCTTTTGCTGCTTCAGAGTACATGAGGTCCTGCTCTAGGCTAGAGAACCCTATGACAGGTTTAAATCATAGGTTTAAACCAGCCAGATCAGGTAGAAAATAGCAAGTAGATTAGGTAGATTCGGGACTGCAGTGGCTAAGACACTGACTGGAAGGCAGGAGGTCAGCAGTTCGATTCCCAAGTACTGCAGGATGGAATGAGCTCGCATCTTTGTCCCTGCTCCTGGCAACCTAGCAGTTTGAAAGCAATAAATTGCAAGTAGATAAATAGGGACCACTTCGGTGGGAAGGTAAACAGCATTCTGTGTGCTCTGGTATCTAGTCATGCCTGCCACATGACCACAGAAATTTCTGCAGAAGCAGACATCGCTGGCTCTTCAGTATATGTTCATCATTCCTACTTCCGTTCTCACAGTTTCAGCTTATTTTGAGTTCCAATAGCAAAGGAATCTGCACCTGGCTTCCAGGCCATATTCCAATACTTTTTTCACCACCTCTCAGGAAAAAGGACCAAAAGTTGAAGTATAGGCAGAGATGAAAATGTGATAAAGAAACAGAGAAGAAAGTACATAATCACAGCCAGGCAGGGCAGACGAGAAGTTACAGGTTACAGTTACATTTTATAGTTACATTTAATAGTTACAGGTTACAGTTACATTTTAACTGATGTTTATTCTCGCGTAGCATACTAGTTGCTTTTTAAATTAAATTTAATTTTATGTAATCACATAGTTAAGTCCTATAAAGGCATATAAGTCAAGAATGCATTGCTCAATTATTTTCTTTTGAATAACTTTGTTATAGTTTGACTTCATAACTACATTTATTTACATCTAGTTGTTCAATTAACTATTGATTTAAGTTATAAATGCTTTGTGATGATGTTTTAATGTTCTTTCAAGATATATGCTTTGTTATTAATGTATCACACATATATTAATAATCATGTTTAGTAAAGTTACTTTTAAAAGGAACTTGTGTCATTATTGCCTCTCAAACAGTGTACAACAGGGTTTAAATGTACAAATAGTTGTGCAGATATGTTGGGTCATAATTTTTCTTGGGGAACTGAAACGTCTTTTGTTTTAGAGATAGAAGTCAGCTGTGTTACTTACATAGAGAGCTTTTAACCAATCCCAAGCTTTTCTAGCTTTGGCAAATCTCCAAACTTTCACAGACAGATGCTGAAAAGTTAGTGGTTTCTGTTTAAAGAGGTGAAGAGGAATGATATAGCCTCAAGTTCTATGCAGGGAAAATCAATATAATGCTTGCTTATGTTTTACACTTGCCTTTCTTGTTCTGCTATAACTGTAAGCTGCTGGCAGTTGTCTCTACCTGCCTAAGTCATCCTCAGAATAAGCTGTTCCTGAGCTGCAATTGGTTCAAAGCCTATTCCATGCCTGATTCAAAGTACTAATAGCAACATATAAGGCCCTTCATGGTTTGAATCATCATTACCTGGTGTAGAATCTCTCCTAGTTAAATAAAGTCAGAGCCACCCAGTCCTGCCAGGCATTTGTGTTTCAGGTTACCATCCTGAAGAAAATCCACATGATTGTAACAAGGAGTACAGTCCCATTTTGGACTTCATTACCTTGCCACATACATCAGCTTCCCTCCATGCCACCAAATTACTCAGATGTTGGTGAAAACCAAATTGTACAAAGAGGCGTGCAGTAATATTTTACCTCTCCCTTTTGGTTATTTTTCTGGGTTTTAAAATGATTTTATGGCCTGCTATAATGACCTTTGTTTATGCTAATTTGGTTTATGACTCATTATTTTATGGATGTAACTATTTTATTTGAATTAATTTTGTATGTTAACTGCCCAGAGTATCTTTAGCTAATAGTGGTAGCAGATGAATGAATTAATAGTCCATAGTCCATGATAACCTCAAAGGAATGTTTAATACTTTTTAGTTGATAAATTTGATTCATTTTAAAGTAACTGTTCCTGGATAGAGATGCCACTAACTGATTCTCAAAAGAATGAGGAAAATTCTCTAAAAATGGGGACACTGTCTTTTCCACAGTGCAGAAGAACAGCCAGGGGCTTTAAAGGTCTTCATCTGATCACTGACCCTTAACAGGGTTCCATTTTGTCTGTTACAAGCTGTAAAATATCTTTGGTGGCAATTGGTAAATCTTAACCTATAAAACCAAGGGTTAACCATTGGAACTTGCTATAGGTTCCTAAGCCTTGACCTAATGACCCGCACCCACCATTCGTGCACACGGCTGAACTGGGTCCGCAGGTCAACGAAGAATTGAGGAAACTGGCAGTGGGGCAAAAGCCCCACAAATGCAAAAAAAGGGAAACAACTTCATTTCCCAACGTTCTTTGCGCCGCACCACAGCCAATCAGGCTAAGAGGCGCGACCACAAAGAACATTGAGAAATGTGCCGTAGCCAATCAAAATCAAGCTGCAGGAAAAAAACGCACCACAACCACAAATCACAAACCCATAACTACAAGCCCCAGAGTCCTGCGCGACATGAGCGTGCAGAACACTGAGGAAGCCGGCGCCCAAAAAATTAAAAAAAAACCTCACAGCCACACAAACACCAACCGCCCTTCTTTCCCTCACCAACGGCGCCTGAAGGTCCCAATTGGAGTTTCCCCTTTAATATCAGTAAGTGGGGGGTGGCAATCCCCATCTCCGCTGGCTCACCTGGGTTTGGGAAGTTTGTGGGGACAAAAGGGGTATGTCCCCCCAACCCTTCTGGACTCAGTAGAACAGGGAGAGAGGATCAAATCCACCCCCCACCCCCACCCAAAAACCTCCATCTTTAAAGAGAAGAAGCCAAGCGGTTTCTTCTCTTTAAAAACAAAGGTTTTTTTTAGGAGGGGGGAATCGATCCACTCTCCCTGGTCTCCTGGGTGCAGAAGGGTTGGGGGGACATACCCCTTTTGTCCCCACAAATCTCCCAACCCCCAGGGAACCAGTGGAGAGGGGGATCGCAACCCCCCACCCACTGATATTAAAGGGAAAACCCCGATCTACTTTCACGACTCCACACAATCAAAGCACCATAACACAATAAAGCCCCCCTCCCCAATGCCCACAGTCTGGCCAGCGAAGCCGGCCCACGGAAATAAACCAACCCCCCCAAAGCCACAATAAATAATTTACCAAAAATACCTTGAAACACAATCAAAAACATCCAAAAATACAAAAAAAAACACCAACAAACAATACAAAGTAAACAAAAACACAATCAAAAACAAAACAAACAGTCAAAAATACAAAACCCAACCACCATCCCCACAAAATACAGAAAACAAGCCAACTCACCAATACATGTCCTACCTGCACGACGACCGGAAACGAAATAAAGAAAGAAAGAGACTACTTACCGGAAGAAGCTCCACCCAGAGGCCAGGAGAGAAAAAACAGTCAAAATACAAGAAGACCCCTACCAACACCACCTGCTGGCCACAATAGTAAAAACAATTCAAAAACACACAACAGCCCCAAACAAAATGCCACAACAGTAAAAACAAATAAAAACAATAACACAAAATCACAATTTTACACAAATGGTCACAATAATAACAAGTCAAAAAATTACACGAAAACACAATTTAACACAAATCACAAACATATGTCAATAAAATAAAATAAAAAAATTATTAAAATCCTGTGCTGAGTTCTAACTCAAATAAAAACCCAAAACAACTAAACACATTTTAAAAACATTGAATGTAAAAAACCTTTATTTTCACATTATTAAAATTATTACGTACGGTACAACTATTTTTTAAAAATCCAAAAACTAAAACATTATTCAGTTACATAAAACAGCCAGCCAAGCCAAAAAAACTGTATAAATAAACATTTTAAAAATTACAGACTAAACAATTTTTAACAAGCATTAACACAATTTAACCTTACAACACAATTTAAAACAGCCCGGCAACGCCAGGCAACCTCTGCTAGTCATCTATATTTCCATTTGAAATGAGAGCGTAGTGTAAAGCAAGACACTTTCAAGTTCTAATCAGTCAAAGAGAAAAGTGTTCACACAGAGCCATAAGGGAGGTTTTTGCTTTGCCTAGCAATAGGGACTGTATCATCCCTAGTACATCGACCTGTCCCACAAGAACAAACCGAGAGGGTACCCTTCAGGTGCCATATGTTGGGGAGGCTTGCCTCTCCAGCACAAGGAAAAGGGCCTTCTCGGTCATAGCCCCCACACTATGGAACCTCCTCCCAGTAGAACTACACCTCTAGACCCAGTTGCTACCATTTAGGAAAGAATTGAAGACGTGGTTGGCAAAATGAGTCTGGGGGCTGGGATTGTCAACAAGCTCCCCTTTTTGGCTCATCTGAGGTTTTCCCCCTCCTGGAATTAGTTTGTTTAAAAGGGTTTTTTTTGTTTTTAGATAATAGATGTCACAGCGGGGGTGGGTGGGTAATATTGTTATGTTTTTTATGTTGTTGTTGTTCAGTCGCACAGTCGACTCCGACCCTTTGCGACCCCATGGACCATTTTCCTCCAGGCGCCTCTGTCCTCTACCATCCCCCTCAGCCCTCCCAGCTCTGTGACCATTGTGTCTATAATACCATCTAGCCATCTCATCCTTGGCCTCCCCCTTCTTCTTTTGCACTCCACCTTTCCCAACATCAATGCCTTCTCAAGTGAATCCTCCCTTCTCATTTGATGTCCAAAGTATTTTAGCTTCATCTTTACTATTTGACCTTCCAATGAGCAGTCAGGGTTAATTTCTTCTAAGATTGACCTATTTGTTCTCTTCGCTGTCCAGGGGACTCTCAAAACCCTCCTCCAACACCACATTTCAAAGGCATCTATTCTTCTGCGTTCAGCCTTCCTAATTGTCCAGCTCTCACATCCATACATTACTACTGGGAAAACCATTGCTTTGACTATTCTAATTTTTGTTTGCAATGTAATGTCTCTGCTATTCACTATGTTCCCCGGGTTCCTCATCGCTTGTCTCCCAAGAATCAGTCGCCTTTTTATTTCATGGCTGCAATCCCCATCTGCAGTGATCTTTGATCCTAAGAAAGTAAAATCTGTCACTGCTTCTACTTCTTCCCCGTCTATTTTCCAGGAACTGATGGGGCCTGTTGCCATTATCTTGGTTTTCTTGACATTGAGTCTCAAGCCAGCTTTTGCACTCTCCTCCTTCAGCCCAATCAAGAGATTCTTTAGGTCTTCCTCACTTTCTGGCATTAGGGTGGCATCATCTGCATATCTCAGATTATTGATGTTTCTCCCAGCGATTTTAATCCCATATTGTGATTCCTCCATCCCTGCACTGCGCATTATGTGCTCTGTGTATAGGTTGAATAAGCATGGTGACAAAATGCAGCCTTGTCCTATTCCAAACCACTCTGTTATTCCATGTTCTGTCCTAACTGTTGCTTCTTGGTTCATGTACAGATTTCTCAGGAGGCATATGAGGTGCTCTGGTATTCCCATCTCTTTAATTACTTGCCACATCTTGTTGTGGTCCACACAGTCAAATGCCTTAGTGTAGTCAATAAAACAAAAGTAAACTTGTTTCTGGTATTCCTTTGTTTTCTCCATGATCCAGCGTATGTTGGCGATGTGGTCTCTAGTCCCCCTGCCTCTTCTGAAACCAGCCTGCACCTCTGGTAATTCTCTCTCCACATGCTGCTGAAGTCTGTCCTGTATTATCTTGAGCATCACCTTGCTGGCATGTGGGATGAGCACGATTGTTCGATAATTTGAACATTCTTTGGCATTGCCCTTTTTTGGGATTGGGACTTATACTGATCTTTTCCAATCCTGTGGCCACTGTTTTGTTTTCCAAATCTGCTGGCATATTGAATGCAGTAATTTGACGCCATCATCTTTTAGCGCTTTGAAAAATTCAACTGGGATACCATCATCTCCACTAGCTTTGTTGTTTGCAGTGCTCTTTAGGGCCTTTATGACTTCACTCTCCAGGATGTCTGGCTCAAGTTCAATTTCTTCATCATTGTGATTATCAGGAGTGTTGAGGTCCTTTTTGTAAAGTTCCTCTGTGTACTCTTTCCATCTTTTCTTAATTTCTTCTGCATCAGCTAGCTCCTTTCCGTCTTTGTCCCTTATCATGGTCATTTTTGCTTTAAATGTTCCCTTGATTTCCCCAATTTTTTTGAAAAGATCTCTGGTTCTGCCTCTTTTGTTGTTTTCCTCCATTTCTCTGCACTGTTCTTTTAGGTAGTTTTCCTTATCTCTCCTTGCTTTTATTTGAAATTCTGTGTTCAAATGGTTGTAGTTTTTCCTTTCTCCTTTGACTTTTGAGTTCCTTCTTTCCTCTGCTATTTTAAGAGCCTCATCAGACAACCACTTTGCTTTCTTACTCTTCTTTTCTTTTGGTATGGTTTTCTTTGCTGCTTCCTGCATGATGTCCCTCATCTCCGTCCATAATTCTTCCGGTACTCTGTCTACCGAGTCTAAGCCATTAAATCTGTTCATCACCTCCACCGTGTATTCTTTAGGGATGCTGTCTAGGTGATATCTTTCTGGTCTCCGTGTTTTCCCTATTTTCTTTAGTCTAAGCCTGAATTTTGCGATCAGTAGGTTGTGATCTGAGCCACAGTCTGCTCCAGGTCTTGTTTTTGCTGGCTGTATGGAGGTTCTCCATCTTTGGCTGCAGAGTATGTAGTCAATCTGGTTTCGGTGTTGGCCATCTGGTGATGTCCATGTGTAAAGTCGCCTCTTGTGTTGCTGCAAGAGAGTGTTTGCTATGACCAGTGCGTTCTCTTGGCAGAACTCTATCAATCTTTGCCCTGCTTCATTCTGTGTTCCAAGACCAAATTTGCCTGTTATTCCCTCCACTTTTTGATTTCCTACTTTGGCATTCCAGTCTCCTAATATAATTTGGACATCATTTCTTGGTGTCTGTTCTATGAGGTGTTGTAAGTCCTCATAGAACTGGTCCATTGTGGCTTCAGCTGCACCAGTGGTTGGTGCGTATATTTGGATCACAGTGACATTGAAAGGTTTGCCTTGAAATCTGACTGACATCATTCTGTCATTTTTGAGATTGTATCCCATTACTGCTTTTCTCACTCTTTTATTGACAATTATGGCTACTCCATTTCTTCTAAGGTTTTCTTGCCCGCAGTAGTAGATATGATGGTTTCCAGAGCTGAATTCGCCCATCCCTGTCCATTTGAGCTCACTGATGCCCAAGATGTCAATGCTTATTCTTTCCATCTTGTTTTTTACCACTTCCAGTTTTCCTTGATTCATAGACCTCACATTCCATGTCCCTATGCAGTATTGTTCCCTCAACACTGTATTTCCCCTCCTCCTTTCGTATTCCTCCCCCTTTTCAGATCTGCTGTGCTGAGCATCCCCTTGTTTTGCCTTTTGTTTTGGTCCATAGGGTTCTCTTGGCAAACTTTGTGGCGTGCCTTGCCGGTCTCTACACCAGTCTTTTCCCATCACACATGTTATCACAGTTTAAACAGTTTTAAAACAAAGTATTATCATGCACAATATCATAGTTTATCACATAGTATCAAAATAAAAGTTGAACTAATTAATGAAAGAGAAAGAAAGAAAGAAAGAAAAAGTCGACTATATCAAGTCTCTATGTAAGTCAGTTTCTTGTACAGTCACTATGTCAGTTGCCATAAGCCATCTATGTTTAGTCAACTATATTATTTCAGTTCGATTACTTATCCTTTGCATGCACACAGCAGCTCTTGCCTCTCTTCAGCCGCATGGAGTCGGTCAAAGGCGCCGGCTCGGACCTCGCTGTGATGGTGGTTGTGGATGGTATCTCCTGGGGGTGGTCGGGGGTCTCCAGAAGTGTCCTTCTCTCTGGCCCCAGGTCTTTGGATGGGGAGGGAGGGGCAGGATCCTTTTACTCACCTCCCCTGTGGGCCTCTCTGCATGGAATGAGTAGATCTGGGCCTTTATGATTCCTTTTTCTTCCTCTCTAGGCCCAGGTCTTTGGATGGGGAGGGAGGGACAGGATCCTTTTACTCACCTCCCCTGTGGGCCTCTCTGCATGGAGTGAGCAGTAGAGCTGGGCCTTGCTGATTCCTTTTTCTTCCTCTCTAGGCCCAGGTCTTTGGATGGGGAGGGAGGGGCAGGATCCTTTACTCACCTCCCCTGTGGGCCTCTCTGCATGGAATGAGCAGTAGAGCTGGGCCTTGCTGATTCCTTTTTCTTCCTCTCTAGGCCCAGGTCTTTGGATGGGGAGGGAGGGGCTGGATCCTTTACTCACCTCCCCTGTAGGCCTCTCTGCATGGAATGAGCAGTAGAGCTGGGCCTTGCTGATTCCTTTTTCTTCCTCTCTAGGCCCAGGTCTTTGGATGGGGAGGGAGGGGCTGGATCCTTTACTCACCTCCCCTGTGGGCCTCTCTGCATGGAATGAGCAGTAGAGCTGGGCCTTGCTGATTCCTTTTTCTTCCTCTCTAGGCCCAGGTCTTTGGATGGGGAGGGAGGGGCTGGATCCTTTACTCCCCTCCCCTGTGGGCCTCTCTGCATGGAATGAGCAGTAGAGCTGGGCCTTGCTGATTCCTTTTTCTTCCTCTCTAGGCCCAGGTCTTTGGATGGGGAGGGAGGGGCAGGATCCTTTACTCACCTCCCCTGTGGGCCTCTCTGCATGGAATGAGCAGTAGAGCTGGGCCTTGCTGATTCCTTTTTCTTCCTCTCTAGGCCCAGGTCTTTGGATGGGGAGGGAGGGGCAGGATCCTTTACTCACCTCCCCTGTGGGCCTCTCTGCATGGAATGAGCAGTAGAGCTGGGCCTTGCTGATTCCTTTTTCTTCCTCTCTAGGCCCAGGTCTTTGTTTTTTATGGTTTTTTTAAATTGTTTTACCTGTATGTTGGTCTTAGTGTACACCGCCCAGAGTCCTTTGGATAGGGTGGTATATAAATCTATTAAATTAAATTAAATTAAATTAATTAAATAATAACTCACTTTCCAATTTTTGTCCTTCATGTTTCAAACATTTGCCTCATATCTGTTTTCACATTTGTTTCCTGAAGGTCAGTTATGCTGTAAAGCTCTAACACTGTTTGTTTATAAGCGAGCCTCTTACAGATTCCTCCAGTAACTGCCTTCCTTCATGTTCCACGTGAAATGGTGTTTACCAAGGAAATATGAAATGGAAATAGACATAACTATTATTGATAATCTTCTGTTAAAAACAATTAAAGAAGAAAATATATATGTTCCTATACAAGTAAAATTCTTCCCAAATCCATAAGTTATACTGAACACATCAAACCAAAACCTAAAGCAATCTTATGTGTTTTTAAGGGTTTGGGAAAGGAGTTTTCCCATACTTTATTGGTTTGGGCATATTTTCCATTTCTACAAGGATGCTATATTTGTGGATCAGTAAATCCATGTATCTCTTGGTACCTATCCTGAATAATTATAACAAAGAACATAACTTGGCTGGACAATCAGTTTCTGATGGAGAAAGAGTCTTCACATCTGGGTAAAATGATGGATGGGAATTATTGTAAGATATGCAGTGTTCTCTTATTACTCAAAGAAGTAACACTATCTATCGTGCTGGACACTGTTGGGTAAATGAAGACAAGAGAGCAAGCTGCCAAGATTGTCTGATTCAACAAGTTGGAAGAATGAGCATTATTTTAGTAGAACAGCCAAGCCAGTTTCCTGACACAAGGACTGGGGAGTCCAGCAATTCTCCTCTTGCAGTATTAGTCTCAACAGAATTTGCAGATGTTAAGAGTTGCATAAAGCTGCGGTCTAATTGAATCCCAGTATGGTGTCTAAGAACACAAAAACATAAGAAGAGCCATGATGGATCAGAGCAAAAGTTTATCTAGTTCTCCATCCTGTTTGCACAGTA
Organism: Bradypodion ventrale; assembly: GCA_035047345.1. Lineage (NCBI taxonomy): Eukaryota > Metazoa > Chordata > Lepidosauria > Squamata > Chamaeleonidae > Bradypodion > Bradypodion ventrale. The sequence continues at coordinate 283,348,804 of JAWDJE010000002.1, read as the reverse complement.
GCCAACCTGTTACCTGTGGGAAACCTGGAAAAAGGCCAAGAGAACAAGTGTATACTCCATCACACATCCCCTGTAAATGATATATACAGTTTCCGTCACTGCACTCAATCAGAGTTCCTCAACACCCAAAATGGTAAAAGAGAAATCAAAGAAGAAGAACACTCAAGAGAAAACAAGACAGGTAGGAATTGAAGTCCAAAAACCAAAGGCTGGGAAACACTGGTTTAAGCAGTATTTCTCAACCTTAGGCCCCCAGGTGCTCTTGCACTTTTATTCTCAGAAGGCCAAGTCAGCACACTTGCTGATCAGGTCTCCTGGGAACTGAAGTCTAAGAACATCTGGGAACTCAAGGTTGAGAAACACTATATTGCGTTTTTCAGGTGACATAGTGGATAATTTTATTTCTCATAAGAACTGGCTAAAATTTAGAAAGAGCTTCATAAATTCAGCAGAAAGATCATGAAGCAACAACAGAAATGAGAATCACTAAGTAAGAAAAGAGAAAATGTGAGTTGTATCTATGTCTGTCTGTTAAACTGTTGAGTAGCTGGAGAGAGTCCTGGGCAATGAAGAATCATAGCAACCATGCAGAATACAGGACAGTATGAAGCAGTGATGGGCAGTCTTGGCCCTCCAGCTGTTCTTGAACTTCAATTCCCAGAAGCCCAAATTAGCACTCCTGCTGATCAGGGCCTCTGGGAATTGAAGTTCAAGAACAGCTGGAGGGCTAAGACTGCCCATCACTGGTATGAAGCCTTGAAGACTTAAAATTCCCCACTAAGTAAGAGCTTTGTCTGGGTGTGGAGGCTTGAATGGTCTAACTAGGCAGTGTTACCTATCTCTTGTCAATGATATTAGGCTGGGACTAAAACTCACCAAAGCATCCTCTGTTGGATCCAGTGAGCAAGGAGAAAGTGGAGGGCACATATGGTCTGCCTAGCCAGCGGGTGATGTGATATCCAAATGGCTGGGAGCCCTAGTGGCACCCTTTTGCCCTCAGCATACTCAGCCACATCTGCTTGATGAGTGGGGTCCAGGCACAGGCTTCAGACACAGTGGCTGGGCCTGTTCTCCATGTTGCTTAACTGTAGCGGTGCTTTGCGGGCCCCCCCCCCCCCCGCAAGCCAGTGTGCAGGGTGATGCCTCACTGCCCAAGTCGGGCAGTGTGGCTGGTGGGCAGCTAGGCTCCTCCTCCTTGTTTATGGGCTGAAGCAGGGCTCTTTCCCCTGTCTGTGCACAGTGTGCACTTTGTCATATTTTGTTGTGTGTTTGCACTGTCTGGTCCCATTGCTCCCAATTGACCGTCTGTGGAAAGGTTGTTTGGCATGAAGACAGTCCATGATGTGGGAAAGGTTGTACTAGAAGATGAGACATGTGTCTGGGTTTTTTAGAAGTGGTGAAAGAAGCCTCAAACCACAAATGGTATCTGATTGTCATAGCACACAACTTTCTTCACCTGTGTATCATGCATTCAGAATGCTTTATAGCTGTGATTTGTCACTGACAGGTAAACATAGGTTGGATTTGTAAATCTGACTACCAAGGCAGACAGCTCTGAAGAAACCTCAAGGAGGGAGAAGAAATTGGATAATCACAGGAAACACACACATTCCTGTTAACATCAATTTCAATGCTGTCAAACCAGCATTACTATATGAATGATATTAATGCTCATCTGCATGAATTGGAACTGAAGCAGTTCATCTTTGCCCAGACTTATCATCTGTGAAAGAGAACCAAATCAGAATGGACTTCTTCATTCATAATTAACATTAGAACTGATATGTTGTACATTTTCCTTTTGGATCCTGGAAGCTTTCTTCTACAAACATTTTATTTATATTCTGATACATGTTTTACCTATCAGGTCAGGGAGCAGTATCTACACCAACAGCACTTAATGCACCCAAGGTCTGAGTTTTCATTTTCCTTACCACTCACTCATTCTCCCAGGCATAGGAAGAGATTGATAGAAAGATTCTTTTTTTTTTCATTGTGACAGTTTCACACAGTAGTATAGTAGCAAAAGAAGGAAGGAAAGTGCAACAGAACTCCAGTGTTCAGTAGATCATCAAGTTCAGAACAGGCTAGTCATTTTTAAAAACTCTCTGATAAATTAAAACACAAAAGCCAATAGCTGACATTCTGTTCCCAGGGAAAATAAAGTTCCTAAAACTTTGACAGGAAGACCACCAAGAAACACGCACCTATATGAAATAGTTTTGATAACAAGGTGTTTAATCCTTATAATCATTTGTTGTTTGCACCCAGTGGGACTTCATACACATTGACATCCCAAAGAAGGTAACCGTGTAAAGAAAAGTGTTTAAAGAAATATATAAACTGTCAACATTCTTCTACATTCCTTAGAAATTTGTTCTGCACCAGAACGATTCTATTGCCAAGTTACATCCAACTTTACACAGAATGGACCAAAGGCTGATACACAGTGGATTGAGGTCAACACCTCTGAAGTACGTATCTTTGTGTACAACCTATCCAGCCACAGTTCATTGTTTTAAAAAGTATTCAGTGTTCTGAGCAACTTGTTAATACATAATTCATGGAACAGATAGCTGGAGGATCTGTAACCCTAGCTGTGGGTTGAATAATTCAATTTCTACAGTATGCTTAAGGGAGCATCTTCCCTTCCTTGCTCTGCCATTTATTTCTTCATGTGATAACTGAGGAAACTGAAGTGGAAAATTTGGCGAACTTTGGTTATTTTTCTTAGCTAACAGAGTATGAGGTTGAAAAACAACAATAGCAGCTGAGATAAATGTAGAGAGATCAGTTCATTCTCTACAGTCCTTGTATGCCACATACTGACTAGCATTTTGTATGGTAAAAAAAATCTCTAGAAGCATTTAAAGTACAAAAAAATTCTATCTTTACCTATTGTAGCAATCTATAGTTACATTCAGTAGAAAAATAGGGAAACTAAGTCTCCAGTATGTGGAGAGAACCTCACATGCTTGCTGCTTGGAGCATGGTCAGAGGAAGAAGAGAGGCTATCAATGCAAAAATGGAATCATGCAAAAAAAAAAAATAGGGAAGAGAAGCAGGGGAAAGAACCTTAACAAGAAAGTAAATGATTAAGCTGCAAAACAGCCTCCATTAATACCCAGTGTTAGCACATGCAAGATTGCAGTTATTTTAGCAGCAGGATTCCTGATCATGTGTTCATGATATGTAGACTCTGCACAAGAAGGCTGGGTACCTAGGAATCCTTCATGAAACCAATGATATCTCCTCTTCAGACTTCTGAGGTTGGTAAAATGAGTACCCAACATGCTTGGGGCAAAATGCTAATTAACTTGTGAACCATCCAGAGCAGGGGGCAGATCCTGCCTGTGGCACAATTACATCCGACCCACTCCCTCACTCACGCTGCTGCTGCTATCATCATCACAGTTGTCCTTTTTTCCTCGACCTGGCTTGGTGTTTCCCTAATGATGCTCCATAGCAGAGCAGATGTTGTAAGAAGGCTTACAACATCCGCCCTGCTACAGAGCAGTGTTCAGGACATGCCAAGCCAGGCGGAGAGGGGGAGGACAGTGGTGGTGGCAGCAGAAGTGGAAGTGGCAAATGCACGCAGTCATCCACGTCTTTCCCAGGGATAACTCTGGCTGAGCATGGGCAAGGACAGGCAGGACCCCTCCTTCATCCACGATAGGCTGGTAAGCAGAGAAGCGGTGATGGCGTGGGGGGAGTGTTTGCAGGCCAGACTGGTGGCATCGGGTAGTGTTGGTGGTGGCAGTGTGTGTGTGTGTGTGTGTGTGTGGGAGTGTTGGTGGGCTGGACTGGTATTCCCCCTGGTGGCAGCAGTGGGGGGGGACCATTCTGGACCACCAACAGTCTGAGGGGGTGTGATCGAGCCCCCAGATTAAAAGGTTGAAAACTCCTGATCCAGAGGGTGCACAAGCACTATGGGATGGTATATAAGTGTAATTGCTATTGATACTGATATTTTTAAAAAGGTTTTTTGGGGTGGGTGGTAATTTAGTTGTCATTTGAGATTTTGTTGCTGTAGTTTCTAAAACCTCTTCAGTGGCATTTTGAAACTCAGCAATGTCCTTTTGGCAGCACTCCTAGCAAAGACTTGTTTACCTTCATATTTTGATGAGTCAAACAAACATTTGAGAACAATTGTTTTCATCCCTTGTATGTTTTAGTAACATAACATATATTTTCTCACTGATATCATTGATGATATTTTGTTTCCTCAAGTGCCTATTACCATATCCAGTGGAACCTCACTTAACATAATTAATGCATTCTCTGGGGTGTTTCTTACAGCGAAAATTACTTTAACCAAATTTCCCATAGGAATGCATTAAAAACCAAAATACAATAACTGAAACACAGTTTCCCATAGAAATGCATTGAAAACCAATTAATCTTTTCAAAAAAAAAAACCGTAAACTGAGCCACTATTTTCTATGGATTTCCTTTTTTATGTGACTTTTATGTTAACCGAGTCATTTGTTAACTGAGGCTCCACTGTATTATTGCATTTATACCCTCCTTGCCACTTAAAAAAAAATAGTGTTGAAGATGGCTTCTAAACTTCTTGAAAAAATGAAAATGAAAACAGGTAATACAATATTTAAACAAAAATTTAAACCAAAGCCATTTTTAATGGAGGATGGAGAGCTATAAGAACAGAGGTAATGGGTTGGTGCCTCTTTCCATCTTTTTCATTGGCTATAGACAAGCCTTGTCCTGAGCATTCAGGTGAAAGGACTCAAATAGCTTTGGAAACATTCCAAATGTGCTACCAAAACGCTGTCCATTTTAGTAAAATATAGTGGAGGCAGGTGAATTTTAACGGTCTGGCTATTATCACAATTATTTGTGTAGCATCCCAACTAGAAGATAGGCAAGTCCTCAGCTGACTTGTAGAGTGAAAGACAGAGGTAGGAAATGAGAAAGTTAATACTTGTCTCTCTCTCTCTCTCTCTCTCTCTGGCTACCCCCCCCCCCCGGCTGATTTTGAAGTCTGTATTTTTTTCAAACTAATTGATCCTCACATAGAACATAAAGTTCATATCCATGATGAAGTTTTGCAAATCTCTTTGTTTTTATAGCTGTATACTGATCCTTATGACCACAGTGCTTTGCAGATCATTTCTAAATGCATTGGGATTGTTTGGTTCTCATCTTTCTCTTGCACTGGGAAGCATTGTTTTAAATCAGGGATTCTCAACCTGTAGCCCATGGGCTGGATGCAGCTTGTGGCACCATTTCATGTTGGCCCCCCACCGCCTCCACCACACTAGGAAGTGCCATGTGGTGTCCGTCCAGCATCTGAAGCTGTCCGAGGAAGTGGGACCCGGCCCTTGGCTTAAAAAGGCTGAGAACTCCTATTTTAAATGTACACAGACACATGCACATGTGCTACCTGAAGGGCCGTAGTCAGGGGGTGGCCAGGGTGGGTGTTGCCCACCCTAGGTTAGCAGTTTGCCCACCCTCAAATGCCTGGCTGCTTATATATATGACACACACACACACACACAAGGAAAGGAAGCCATCAAAAAGCACACACGTGCACAAACACAAAACACCTTTTCTGACCCTCTCTGGGTTTCTCTCCACCCCTCTTCTTTTTTTCTCTTTCTTTTCTATTTGTAGCCTTGATTGCTTTGTTTATAAGGAACAGGACTGGACTTCAAACAACACTAGCAGCTTAAGGCTAGCTACAGTGACTTAATCGTCTTCCCACAGGGACATTTAGTGCCAACTGAGACTGGCAAGCAGGCGTTTTGTATTTAAAATCACAGCACACAGAGGAAAGAAGATGTTTTTAAAAATGAAAAGTCTTTGTTTTGTTCTTTCTAAGATGTTTTCCCCTTTTTATATATTTTATTGCAGAGGAGAGACCCCCCCCCTCTGTTTAGATACTGGGTGAAAAAAGTAATGGACTCATAATGATTCCTGTCTCATTGTAAGAAGGCATCCTGCTTTTGTGTTTTTTTGTGCATTCTCCTTAAAGGGACAGTCAAACCTCCACCTCTTTTCACCATCCATCTCTACCACTCTCCTTAGGCACACACTTTCAGTAACACCTTAGACCAGAGCCATCATTTGCAGTTTTCACAAATGAGGCAAGCAGGACACTTTACACTCACTCTCCCCTAAGTCATAGATGGAAGCCTTTCCCATCTCCCCTTGAAAAAGGAATAAAATATGGTGCTCCCATTCTCAAATGAAATTATTATTATTATTATTATTATTATTATTATTATTATTATTATTATTATTATTATTATTATTATTATTATTATTATTATTATTATTATTATTATTAATTAAACTTATACCCTACCTGTACACATATAAGCAAAACAGACACAATAAGACAATAAAACAACCACCACCATTCAGAATCAAATCCAAGGACCACTAGCACAAGTGGCAAAGAATGATGTGAGGGTCTCCTATTTGGTCTTCAACAAGCTGCTAAAAGGCTTCTTCAAAATGAAAGGTTTTCAGTATCTTCTTAAAGGTAGCTAAAGAGTCAATCAAATGTAGCTCCCCGGGCAGTGTACCACAAAGGTGGAGCCACCACCAAGAAAGCCATCCAATGGGTAACAGACTTTCTAGTCAACATGGGAGTTGGTACTTGGAGTTGAGTTGTCAGAGAATAATGGGTGAAGCAGGCCTGATTTCTGAGAGGAAGACTCTCCACCAAGTAGGAAGGTGCCAAATGATTTAGGGCTTTGAAAGATAGCACAGCCACCTTGAACCTGACACAGAATAAAATGGGAAACCAATGTAATTCCGCCAAGACAGGGGAGTCATGTACAAATTTTCTCACCCCAGTAACCAGCCTGGAAGCTGCATTCTGCACCTGTTGAAGTATGGGGAGCCCCATGTAGAGAGCATTACAGTAATTGATACAAGAGATTACCAGTGAGATAACTAGTGTTATGAGGGACCTCCTTTTCCAAGTAAGGATGCAACTGTGCTATTTGGTAAAAATAGGAAAAAGTATCTTTACACACTGCTGCAATTTGTGCTTCCAGGATCAGAAGGCAAGCTAATATGACCCCCAAATTGCTTACTTGGTCCTTAGGGGACAAGACCATCTCATCTAGCATTGAGGTCAGGGCTCCTAGTTGGGCAGATGGGCCCACCAACACCTTCGTCTTACCCAGATTCAATCTCAATTTATTAGCTTTGGTCCATTCCAAAACCACAGTCAGGCAGTCATCTTGGCACTGGACCGTATCCCTTACAGATGATGTAAAGGAGAGGTAGAGTTGTGTGTCTTCTGCATATTGGTGACAGCATACTCCGAATCTCCAGATGACCCCTCCCAGTGGCTTCACACAGATATTAAATAGCATTGGGGAAATGGTCGATTCCTGAGGAACATTCCATTAGAGTGTCCACAAGCATCCCCCAAGTTGAACTCTCTGGGGACGATCACCGAGGAAGGAACAAAACCACTGTAAAACAGGGCCTCAGACCCCCTACTCTGACAATTGCCCCAGCAAGATACTGTTACCCCCATTTTTTCAGGGACACGCACCCCAATTTTATTCCTCTTTATTTCCCGTGCTTACTCTTTTTATCCCTTCAATAAAGTTATCTCATTCACTGTATTTTAGTTGCCACCCACTGCTAGGTTTCTGTCTTGCACCAAGCATTACTCTAACACACCCCCATTTACATACTTGCAGGCACATAACTGCAAGCCCTCCCCCCTTTTGCTGGTTTTCTCAGTCACCTTTTAGATATCTCAATTTCTTCCAGCTAGAAAGGAAATCTGACAAATGTAATGTTTATGCAACCACTAGGGGCAGACAACCGGCTCAGCTGTGCCCTCACATAACCCCTACTTCCATGAATGGAACTCTATATATGGTCAGGAACCTCACACAATTATTGCAAGGCTGTCAAAATAAAGCAGTATTTGCTCCATGGTGCAGCAAATATGATTATTTGGTGAAATTAATTTGATTAAAGAGGCCAGGGCCTTATTAAATGATATAAATTTGATATCTAACATTCTCTCTTCTATGTCTCAAAGCAGGAGTCAAAAGTAACACCCAAAGCCCTCCAAATACACAGGAAAACCTCAATTACCCTACCTATTGTTACCTCTCACCCTTGGAAGTTCAGAAATTCCATCTCAATCTCCTGCTTTCCTGTCACTTACTGTGCTTGCTATCACCTGCATACTTTGAGATAATGGGGGAAGCCTGCATATCCATTGATACTGAAATTCCTTTTGTAATTATCCTAGACAGTGCTTGGGATGAGACAGGATGAAGCAATTGCTGGGTGGAAATGAAATGTGCCTAGCCCTGCCATCCTTCCACACGCCTATTGGTCCACTCTTAACCTGGATTCAAAATCTGGATCCAAAAAGAGCTGCTCACTTAAGGGACTTTAATAGGCAAAAAGGTTGAGAATAGGGCTTTTCCCGGCACCCGGCCAGTGACGCTTAAACCCCTTTTCAATAAACCAATTTTAATTTTTGCCTAAATTAAACGCTTCCTCGTTCTTGGGAGAAGGGCTCCACCAGTGACTCGAACCGAAGTTGTAACTGTATCCAGTAGCCATTTTTCTGGTAACAATGCTGTGGCCAATTGTATCAAAAGCCGTTGAGAGGTCCACGAGTACCAGGATAGATGAAGCCCCCTGGTCAGCCTCCTGGAGCAAATCATCTTGCAGTGTGACTAGAGCAGTTTTAGTGCCATGGTGCGTCCTAAAGCCTGACTGGAATGGGACCAAGCAGTTGGATTCATTTAAGAACCCCTGCAGTTGGTCTGCCACAACCCTCTCGACAACATTACCCCAAAAGGGGGGATATTAGCTACAGGTCTATAGTTATTCAAGACATCTGTGGCCAAATTTGATAGGCATATACCTATCTCCTTTAGTCCAGAGTGCATAACACCCTCAGCTAAGGAGGTGTTAATGATATTTCTCAACCACACTCCTACTCTCTTAGTAGTAAAAGGTTAGTTTTGTTAAAGGAAAATACACAGGACTAGGAAGAATTACCATTTATTTTCTTAACACTCATCAGTTGATTGATCTCTAGATTTCATAATTTTGTATGTACACTGCCCAGAGTGGGAAATTTCCCAAATGGGTGGTATAAAATTGTAATAAATTAATAAATAAAAATGAAAAAAACTTTCAGAGTGCTCTATTCTGGTGTCTGAGGCAAAGCTGTGATTATTTTGCCCTACCTACAGCCATGGCTATTTTTGCCAGCATTGATACTCAGACCCTGACCCTTGAACTGAACAGGGCTAGGTAGTCCTCCTGCTGTAAAGGTCTTCCAGGGAAGCTCTTTCAAAGCCATGTGACAGAGATGAATGGACTCACACAAAAAACAGGTTGAGGTAGAACTTAAGTAGTTGGGGTCACCCTACTTTTTCATTTTTACACAGATGGAGTGATAAGGGGAGTTACAGAAGATTCGCGCTCTCTCGGCTATGAATGTACCCTAAAAAAATCAAAGAGAGATTGAAGATGATGATAACGTCAGATGACGATGATGGGCCTGGAACAAAATCTCTGTTAACTGGCTTCAACAGAAAGTTCACGACCCCAAGCCTAAATGCAGTATATGGGCAATTTATGTCTAGGAGTCAACAGTACATGGTGAGGGAGAAAGGTGATGCTTTCATTTCCATTTTGCAACTATTCAAAACCTCCCTCCCTGTAATTAGGCTTCAAAAACATCTTCCATGAAAGTCAATAGAAAACTTTTAAAAGTGTAATTGCTATGGGAAGTGGCATGTAGGTCATGTGACCTGTTTGGATGTGCTGGAACAAAGAATGGGGTCAATTCACCATCTGCTGCCCAAAGCTACAAAGCTAACTGATTTTACAGTCTAAACCCCATAATGAATAGAAAGAGTGAACTACTTGGCTCCTCTACTGATAGTGTTCCACACCCAAGGATGCAGCAATGAAGAAGACCTTATCTTGCATCCTTTACAAAAACAGGTACTTTGCACCAGACCAGAAATGGAATGGAACACATCCTCTCTTGGAACTTTATGTTTTCAACGCTTCCGAGGCACTTGAAAGAGAGAAATATGATGAGAAAATCACATATACTTTGGAAATTGGGTGGGAGACACAAATACACTCCATTTTCTGTGAAGGAATGTAGACAAATGCCTCATAACCCTGATATCAAACCAGAACAGAAAAATAATGTCATTGGAATGATGATAGATGCAGTGGGAACCCAACTGACATAATTTTTACATTCATATGTAAGTGATTATGATAGAATTAATCAAAAGAAGATTTATTTCTTTATTTATGCAATAAACATGCAGCACTTCTAAGGGTCTTACAGGTAGTGAAGAGAAGGCATAGGAGAGGAGATAGAAGAAACACTGATATTTGGCTCAAAGTTAGCCTTGCCTTTATACTCCCCCCCCCCAAAAAAAAAAGAGTTAAAATGTCATTTATTTCCTAAATAAAGTTCCTTTAAAAAATATTGATTGAAAACAAAACAACAATAAAAATGTAAGAAAAATCCATACAGTGTCAACTCTCTTATTATATTGTGCATTACATAGTTTTTGTTATTTTTCTCTGTCCCACTTTTTTTTAAAAAAAACTACAGTAAATAATAATACAAATTACAAATAAACTTGTGCAACCTCATCTGTGATAATGGGGGTATCTATACTATTCCATTAGTTACTATATAATAAATTCTTATTAACTCTTTACTTTCCAAAAAGACATCACTTTTGGGGGGTGGGGGGTGGGGTGTTTACTGTCCTTATTATCAACAAATACATATTCCACAAAAGGTCTCCATATTTCCCAGAAACAAATAATTTTTGTCAAACTTTTTCATGATACACACTGGTCTAGCATTATGCTAGGTTTTCTTTTGTTACTCTTTGGTAGCCTGCTGCAAAGGGGAGGTGATTTTATTTTTTGGCTTTTGGTTTTGTTTTGCATTTGAAATATTCTTGAGCATTTGAGAAAATGTTATCAAGTGACCTCCAGTCATGTGACATTTTCAATTTAAATCCTGTATGGAGGAGATTAAAGTACTGTACAGTATTTAGTTCAAGAACTTTATAACCTGGTCATCCAAGACAGCTTGAAAAGCCCAGCCAAAGGACAGAGGCAACAATTTGCCTCTAACTGCTCGATACTGGTAAAAATTCACATCAACTGCCAATAAGCATCATGCCTCAAACACTGTGTGCTTTTTGGAGAACATTTTACTGGATAAGATGGGTTGCTGTTTCCCATTCAACCCTCTACCACATATTAACAGGATTTCATATTCCCCTCTTTTCCCTTTGAAAGATGTTATGGCTGAAAGAAGCACATAATAGGTAGATTTTCTTCCATTACTGCACATCATGTTGTGAAATGCTTTCCTTCTAGCATTTGGGCAGAAGCACTTAAAGGCACAGGAAGCTCCATTTTTGCCATGGAAGCATACCTGTCAAGTTTTGGATTTGAAAATAAGGGAAATTTTGACCACACCCCTCTGTGGGTGTGGCCAAATCTGTGTGCGTGGCCAAATATAGCCATGTGACTTGCTGAGCTCTAGTCATGCCTGCCACATGGCCTTGAAAATGTCTGCAAACACAGACAGCACTGGCTCTTTGGCTGTAAATGGAGATGAGCACTGCACCCTAGAGTTGGATACAACTGGCAGATTTTACTTTCTTAGGATCAAAGATCTCTGCAGATGGTGATTGCAGCCATGAAATAAAAAGGCGACTGATGCTTGGGAAACAAGCTATGAGAAACCTGGGGAACATAGTTAAAAGTAGAGGCATTACCTTGCAAACAAAAAATTGCATAGTCAAAGCAATGGTATTCCCGGTGGTAATGTATGGGTGTGAGAGTTGGACCTTTAGGAAAGCTGAGCGCAGAAAAATAGATGCCTTTGAAATGTGGTGTTAGAAATAGGTCGATCCTAGAAGAAATCAATCCTGACTGCTCATTAAAGGTCAAATAGTAAAGATGACGCTAAAGTACTTTGGACATCAAATGAGAAGAGAGGATTCACTTGAGAAGGCCTTGATGCTGGGAAAGGTGGAGGACAAAAGAAGGGGGTGGCCAAAAATAAGATGGCTACATGGTATTGTAGATGCAATGGGCACAAAGCTGTGTGGGCCAAAGAACCCTTTTCCATCTTCTTGGGAGACTTTTGTTTTGTTTTCTTTCTTGTTTACTCAGTGGCTTAAGTGACTAAAATGCTGACTGGGAGCAAGGGATTAATCCCCCCCCCTCACGCTCATATAGTGATCAGGCAACACCCCCCCCCAATTAGTGTGGAGGAGCAAGGGATTAATTCCCCCCTCTCTCTCTCATATAGTGATCAGGCAACCCCCCCCAATAAGTGTGGAGGAGCAAGGGATTAATTCCCCCCCTCTCTCTCATATAGTGATCAGGCAACCCCCCCCCCCTGATTTGCCCCTGCATATATGAATTATATCGCTCACCCAGAGTAGACTCCTGCTCCCAGCAGCCAAAACGAAGCAGCCTCCATGACGACCATGTGGCAGGGAAGGAAAAGAGAAACTACAGAACCACCCCAACCCCCGCCACCACCTTCTCTCTCTCTCCTTCCACAAGTGAAAAGCCTGCTACACAGCGACCTGTGGTGGCCGGAAAAAAATACTGCAGCTTCGCCTGTGAGGACTCTGGTCAGGATATTTTTTTTAAAAATAAGGGAAAATATGGGGAAATTAATAAAACGGGGGGGGGGGGGGAAGGGGGTTAAAAATAAGAGGTTTTCCCAGGATAAACAGGATAGTTGACAGGTATGCATGGAAAATCTGTGGGTTTAGAGGTAGTTTGTCATCTAGTTTAGAAGATTAATTCAATTTAATCACCTGCAGTTGTATTAAATTCTCCATGGCAATGAATATTGATGTGGGTCATAATGGGAAAAGGACACTCTGCGCTGGTCCCAAAGCAATCCTTTCTTCTTTACCTGTATTTCATATTCAATGAAATGAAGCATAGTGCTTAAAGATGAAAAAGAACCTGTGGGTGCCATGGGAATTGAAATGGAGACATCAGAATGGATTGGAACTATCTCTACAGTCCTGCACCTGCCGATCCTGACATACACCCAAATCTGCAAATACGTCTGGAATCTAAGCCCTGTAAAATATTACTTGAGATATAGTCCTAGTGTTGTGTGGTGGGTAGCATGATAGAATAGAACTTGGGAAAATGGATTCAAATCCCTGCTCTGCCGTACAAACTCACTGGGGGAAGGAACATGTAAAACAACACCTTAAATGCATTGCTTATTTTGAAAGCCCTTTTTAAAATTGCTCTTAGTTGGTTTCCTATTTGACAGCACATTACAACAAAAGTCATAGAAAGCAACTTCTCCCCTCTGTTTTTTAAACCCTGAGAGCGTACATAAAAAAAATGAGGAGGAATCTCTGATTACTATAGTTATTATTTGTTTAATTTATAGTCCTCCTTTCAACTGCACAAATTGTACTTGAGGCGAGCCTTGGGATCTTTATTTTTGTTTTCTTAGATATACCTGCAAAAAACCATTTCAGATTTAGAAAATGTCTGAATAATCACACTATTGAAGACAATTTATTACTGAAGGATACATAGCATGTACATGTGATTCAGCATTGGAAGTGTGTAATCTTGGGAGCATATTTTTCTGCTCTTTAACACGCTCATTTTAAATATGCAAGAATTTTGTTATATGGAGGGTCATTCAAGAATGTAAGCCCTCAGCAGACATCTGAAGAGGCATAGCCCTGATATCTCAAGGCAAAATGATGGCTTCTTGTCAGGGGTCCAGGAAAGGTTACCAAGCTTCTTTGCTTAACATTATTCTGAACATAATTATATGGTAAGTAAGACTTTTTTCATGGAGAAGGAGGACAATAATGTATGAAGTGTTGGAAGCAAAATAAGGCTCAGAATTGATGAGGGAACACATAATTGGATTCTGTTTCAGTGTCAGAGTTAACAAGATGCAGCCATAGGCATTTTTTAACTATATACATTAAATGCAAGTCAAATTCAAAAATTTATTAGCATTGATACTACTAAGCGAAAGATGAGAAGCTATCCAACCTTATCCACAGCCCTGCATTTTTGAGTCATGTGTCCATTCTCCAGGGACTCCAGTAGTCTTGAGTTATAAAAATAATGACAGGGTGGGATTTTTGGCTGTTTAGAAGTCATAAGGCCTTTAAGAATTACTTCCTCTACCCCTATGAAAAAACAAGACACCCAGACTGTTTAAAAACGTCTGAGCAATCATAGAGGAGGATGAGAAGCTTGTTGAAGTCTCACTGTGATACAATATTATTCTAAATTTATGTGTGCACATCCAATCTGGCCAGGTTACTCTGCTATGGTAATTGAGTATACCATACTGCCAGCAACTAAATGCCAAGTGTCAGGCAGCAGTTAACTAACCTGAGGACTAACAGCCTTGGGTGTCAGTCCACAGGGAAGGGTGATGGTCCCCAAGTGGATGAAATCCCATTTGAATCCATCTTGATGGAGCGCAGCAGCTAGCTAGCTTGCTTGCTTGCTTGCTTGCTTGCTTGCTTGCTTGCTTATTTATTTATTTATTTATTGATTGATTGATTGATTGATTGATTGATTGATTGATCAAATTTCTAAGCTGCCCAATCAGGCGAACATGACTCAGGGCGGCTCACAACAAGATTAAAACATACATATTAAAAACAATTAAAAACCCCAACATACCCACCCACCTATTAAAACTAACCACATTAAAACTGCTTGCATTAAAAAGATGGGGGGCTCCATTTTATAAGCCAACAGGTGGGGGCCACTCTTCCATCTGAGCCCCACACCTGCCCCGCCAACCAGGTTTTTAATTCTCTTTTGAAAGTCAGCAGCTCCATTTGCTCCCACAACTCTACTGGCAGGAGGTTCCACAAGGCCGGTGCAGACACGGAAAAGGTCCTCCTTCATGTGCCAGAGAGGCGAGCCCCTCTGGCAGATGAAACAATTATAGAGCCCCTCTGGCCTGCTCTGGTTGGATGGACAGACATTCTTGGGATGATGCGGTCTCTTAGGTATCCTAGCCCACTACCATGTAGGGCTTTAAAGGTCAAAACCAGCACCTTGAATTGCCCTCGGAGACAAATTGGCAACCAGTGCAGCTCCCGAAGCAATGGTGAGGCACGAGCATAATGCCCGCACCCCATCACCACCCAGGCTGCTGCATTCTGCACCAGCTGTAGCCTCCGAATGGTCATCAAGGGCAGTCCCATGTAGAGTGCATTGCAATAATCTAGCCTGGAGGTCACCAGAGCATGTGTGACCATGAGCAGGGAGTCCCGGTCCAGGAGTGAACACAACTGACGGATGATGCGCAGCTGTGCAAAAGCCCTCCTGGCCACGGCTGCCACCTGATCTACAAGTAGCAGTCCTGAATCCAGGAGGACCCCTAAGTTGCGTACCGGGTCTGTCTGGGGCAAAGCAGCCCCATCCAAGACCAAAGTTGGCAGCTGCCTGGATAACGCGGGGGCCCCTATCCATAGCCACTCAGTCTTGGAGGGATTCAATTGTAGCCCATTGTCTCCCATCCAGACCCCGACAGCTTCCAGACATCTTGATAGGACATTGACCGCATCACTGGGGTCCCCACGGGCTGAGATGTACAGCTGGGTATCATCAGCACACTGATGATACCTCACCCCATGGGAACGGATAATCTCACCCAGCGGCTTCATGTAGATGTTGAATAGGAGAGGAGAGAGCACCGAGCCCTGAGGCACCCCATAACGCAGGGGCCTAGGGCTGGACCTCTCACTCTTCAACCACACTGACTGGGTCCGGCCCTCCAGAAATGAGGAAAACCAGGATAACACAGTACCCTGGATCCCCAATCCTTTGAGCCATTCCAGAAGGATACCATGGTCGACAGTATCGAAGGCCGCTGAGAGGTCAAAAAGAGCCAGGATGGATGGGTGACCCCTGTCCCGCTCCCACAAGAGATCATCAACCAGTGTGACCAATGCAGTCTCTGTACCATATCCAGGCCTGAAACCTGATTGAAAGGGATCCAGATAATCTGCTTCATCCAGGACCCCCTGCAGCTGTCGCGCCACCACTTTCTCCAATACTTTCCCCAAAAAGCTTCCTCAGTACTAGCCTGGGGCTGATGAGGACTTTGCCTGGCAGAAGAGCTCAGGACCATAAAGTGACTTGCAGAACCCAAACAGTGGTACGGGTGTCATGTGTGAAGGTAGATGAAAGGCTACTGCTTTATACTCTCAGGACAGTCTTAATGGCTGATCACCATGATGATCGCCAATATTCAGATTTGGATATGGCAGAAGATGTGTGCACATGCACATTTGTGTGTGTGTGCATGTGTGTGTGAGACATTTCAGCCAACAACTCATGAGCCGCCTTGGGTAGCTTAGGCGCGGAAGGCAGCTATACAAATCTAATAATGAATAAATAAATAAAATGGCACAAAATGTATTGTCAAGTTAATGCTGGTGTGACATCAATGGCCTAACTTTTGGTGGTGAATTGCCTTAAGATAGGACATTATCTGTTACATACTGAACTGTGTGACTCACAGTCTATGGTGATTTGCCTGCAAAATTAATTTCATTTGTGTGGTTACACAAGAGGAAGCTGGCCAGATAATTGGCATTCCTGGGTTGTTGTTGTGTGTTGTTGTTGTTGTTTTTTTTGGGGGGTCCTAGGCATTATAAATAACAACACTGTCTTGTGACACCTTAAAGCAGGGTTGACAACGTATGGCCCACAGGCCAGATCTGGCCCATGATGCCAAATAATCCAGCCCCTGCCCTCACTCCTGCTGCGACCGCTGTAATGATTGTCAGACCCTCATTCCTCAAAAAATCTTGAGTCTGATATCATACCAGCCTGGAAGCTTTTAAACCACGAAGTCTGGCCTGGATTTTTCTTACCACCAGACAAGCCCTGGGAGATTCAATCATTCAGTCCTGGCCTGCCTTGAAAAATTACAGCCTGTCCTCTTTACAGGGTTAGCTACTATCCAGTGTGTCAGTCTAATCCTGGTAGTGCAACAAAAAAACCTCCCTTTACAGGTGTTAATGAACACAATGGCTGAGGTTTTTTAAGGTTTAATTTCAATAACACTGAGATATTTATAAAATCAATAGTCAGGTTTCAAAATTGTGACAAACAAAAGGCAGCTTCAATTAATACTAATAAACACTTCAGAATACTACAGGCAAGACAGACTATCAATTTCCCAACAAAATATTAACCCTGCCTTACTACTCTAGAGGAACCCTCCTACCCCTATTTAGCTGAATTATCCCTGGACACCAGCAATCTCAAAGCACTGCTTGTCTTCTAATTTTACCTCAGCTCTCTCTCTTATTTTTCCTCAGCTCTCCTTTTTATCTCCATTCCTCTCAGGGTTCTAGCACCTTCCACATCAATCATTCACTCTCAACCAATCCAGCATGCAAATCAGCTCATCTTAACATTCTATCTCTACCCACTGCTATTAATATTCCCCAGCCTTGTCTTCACTTTTACCAATGCTACTTTCTATTCATTCATACTCACACTCTGCACATGCTCTCATTCTTTTCTCTACTCTAATTACATTATTATTATTATTATTATTATTATTATTATTATTATTATTATTATTATTATTATTATTATTATTATTATTATTATTATTATTAAATTTCTATACCACCCACTCGACCAAAGCCAACTCAGGGCGATTCACAATCATGGATAAAAACAGATAAAAACAGAGTTAAGAATCCACCCCTAAAAAAGGGGTGCAGGAACTGAAGGAACCATGGGGGAAGGCATGCTCCCCTATACCAACCACCAAACGGAAGCCACCCCTCCACCTGCACCCCAAACGTGGCCCACCAGCCAGGTTATTAGTTCTTTCCTAAAGGGCAGCAACTCTGTCTGGAGGCGCAGTTCTTCTGGCAGGAGGTTCCAAAGGGCCGGTGCAGAAAAACAAAAGGCAGCTTCAATTAATACTAATAAACACTTCAGAATACTACAGGCAAGACAGACTATCAATTTCCCCACAAAATTAATTCCTTACAGCAGCAGCCAGTGGAATTGCCTGCGGACTCATTTAAGGCCATCATAAATGTGTTTATGACAGCCACAGACTCATTTATGGCAGCTTTAAATGGGGGGAGGGGGTTTTGACCAGTCTGCCCCCTCAACTGTCCGAGGGAGTGTGATCTGGCTCCCAACTTAAAAAGGTTGGTAACCCCTGCCTTAAATACTAACAGTTATAATTGTCAAAAGCTGTGGTGGACTCCAGCCCAATTGTTCAAATGTTAATCGTATTTATTAGTCTTTAATATGCCACAAGACTCTGTTTTTTAAAATGGTGTTTGCCACAGTAGACTAGGAATGTGATGAATGATCAATGGATGCTCAATAAGTTCCTCATTTTTATCAAACTATGATGTCTTGATTCCACAAGACATTTCAGTGGGAAATTTCAAAGCCATGAGAGATTTCTCAGTTGCAGCTGAAAAGGAGGCAAGGGAATTTACTTTTTCCATTACACTCTTCCTAATTTGTGAAACAAATGTCTACTTCCTGTTGACATGCATACACACAGCATACCCAGAAGACTAGTTGTTAAGAAACAGGCAAACAGCTCCTCCCTGGTTAAATTTTTTTAAATGTCCCCAATTGCACCATTCCTCTTCCATTTCAACTATTTCCATGCTCAGACATTACCTAATTTGCACTTGTAAGGTCTACATTAGAACCCCTGAACAATTTGTGTTTTGAAAAAATTAACACAGTTCCAGGACTTTGATCTTCTCCACACACTAAGAGAACATCCACTTATAAAAAGAAATGTATGCATTTGAAACATTCTTCGTAAACATTCTTCATTCACTGGGGAAATGCATACAAAGCCACAAGTCCTGTCTTCAGACAAATGTGCAAAATTAATGAGAACTCCCTCTCTCCCTCCCTCTCTCTCTCACACACACACACACACATGTTTGCTAAACATTATGAAAATGTTATTACACTATTCAGATTGAGTTTGTCTTTTCTACTTTCACCATTCCCTTGCACCCTTTCTTCTCTTTAATTTTTTTGAAAAATGCAAGCGCGGCGCCAAAATGGCCGCCGCGCCCTTTGCGGGCCCCCCCCCACAGGACAGAGAATCCGGGTAGTTAGGGGCGTGGCCAGCTCCCTTATAAAAGGGGTGGCCACGAGGCAGCCGAGCTGCCATTTTACCTCAGCGACGGAGCGGAGAAGTCTTTTCCCCTGTGTCTCCGTCGCTCTTGAGCCTACCGGGAAGCCTTTTGGGTAGCGATTCTGCCTTGCCGGCTTCCCTTTGCTTCGGTGGAAATGCCTTCGAAGAAGAAGGCAGCTCCGAGTGCAGCTCGCGCGGTTAGGAGGCGCAACCCAGGTCGGAGGACCGCGGTGCTGCCTCCTCAGCTGCCGCCTTTGCTCGCCCCTGCCGGGGCCGGCGGAATGGGGTCTATTGCCCCTTCGCCCGGAGTGGGCAACCAGAGTGCGGGCGCGGAAGGGGTTCCGGCCCGCGGCCCGCGAGCGGTGGACACCGCTCCTCCACCTGCTTTCGGGTCCTGGGTACAGCGGCCTGTACCCACGCATGGACCAGGCGGGCCAGCCGGCCCTTCGCCCCAGGTTAACGTGGAAGTCAGGCGGGGGCCCCCCCTCCTTTGGGGTTCCTTTTGAGGCGCTGTCTTCAGGAGGACAACAGCCGACGGGGAGGGTTGAGCTGCTGCAGGCGCGTGGCGCGGTTTCGGCCACTGCCTCGCAGCTCCCCAGCCAGCGGCCAGGTGCAGGTTCTCCGGGGATGAGCTCTACGTTGGTCGTGAGCTCCGACGCCCCCAGTGGGCCGGAACCCCCGGTGGGGGCGGCCCGCGGGGGTGCAGCATGTGAGTATACGGTGTAAGCGAGTACATCCACACACATTCCCAATATGGGGGGGGGGCTTTCCAATCGCTTTGGCCTCGCGCGGGTGGTGCGGCGGTGCACCCGCTGACGCCTCACCCGGCGATGACAGCTAACACCCAGGGCCCCGTGGTGGGGGGTGTTCCCTACCCTTAGGGGAATGTTTTGGGTGGCCGGGTTGGTCCAAGCCCCTATTCCTTACCGATGAGTGACCACTTGGCACAGGCTGCCAGAGAGTAAATTTGGCGGGGGGAGTACGTGGATATCTTCTCATTCCTAAACAGTGTGCCCACCAAGGAGAGAGGGAGGGGCAGAATGAGAAGGATAGTGGCAGGCACGTTGTCGCAAGCCACCAAGTATGTGGGCCAAATGGTTGCCGGCCTGCATCGTATGCATGGCGGTGTACCTTAGGGCATGGCCGGATTTGGCAATTCCGATGGTCCAGTATTTGGACAACGCCTACCGGGCGATGATTTACTTTCCGGGCCCAGCGTGGTTGGCTTGTGACGAGGGATGCCGTAGGCGGATTTCCCCGCACCCCGAGATTAGGCAGGATGAGCCAGGCCAGAGGCTGTGGCTTTTGTACGTGACGCCCACGCGCCCTGCACCCGGGGAGATATACCATTGTGGGCATGCGGTTCAGCGGGCGGCCCCAGCACAGGTCACCTGCCAGGGGGCGGGGCGGGGGGTTCCAGCCCGCCGGCTGTGCTGGACTTTTTGTCCAATGGCTCCTCTAAGGGGAAGACTTGCAAATACAGACAGGAGTGTCCCACCTGTGTTGGGCCCCATGCGGCCTCTGCCTGTCCCAGGCCTAGAAGGATGCGGGGCAGAGGGTGGGGCAGACAGGGGGCTTGCAAGACTGCCGCAGATGGATCTAGTTCACTGAAGGCCTCCCTCCCCATTTAAGGTGGACATGTTGGAGCGTTGGCTCACATGGTGCCTGAAGGGTGAGGATGCGGGTATCCTTCAGGGTTCTAGACAGGGGTTCCGGATCCCTTTCATGGGTAATAGGTCCCCTCAGGATGCCCCCGATCTTTTATCCCTTAAGGGGAGGGAGGAGGTGGCTGCTGCCAGCTTTGACGAAAGGGTCTATGCGGGCAGGGTCGTTGGCATTGTCCCGCACCCCCGTCCTGGGGAGCATATTGTTCAATGATGCCATGCCTTTTGGCTATTCCTTTGGGGCTCGGTATTCGAGCGTTTCACCATTTTCCTAGATTGCGCTTTTATCCGCAGGTCAGGGTCCCGGTCTGTAGCCCATTCCCTGGATGGTTTTATTCGGGGCTGAACGGGGCTGGGACACGTACCCACGTCTCCTCATCACATTTCAGACGCTAATGGAGGAACTTGGTGTCCCTTTAGCGCCCGAAAAGACCGAGGGCCCATCTCCACAGCTAGTATTCCTGGGGTGGAAAGTAACACGATAGCGCAGGATTCTAGGTTGCAGCAGGATAAGGTGTCAAGGCTAGTGGCCCTTGTCTCGGTCTTGCTGGCCGGGCGCATGGCATCACTGAGGTAACTTCTGGTGCTACATGGTCACCCCAGTTTCGCTGGCAGGGTCGTCGCACCGGGCAGGGCATTTGCTCTGCGCTTGTGCGATGCCATGGCGGGATTATCCAGGCCCCATCACAGGCTCAGATTTACCCAGGGTATCGGGGCAGACGTGCTTGTCTGGCCATAGATCCAGAGGTAGTTCAACGGGGTCTCATTTTGGGGTCTGATTTCCTGGCTCCCCCTTGCTTTCAGATGCGGTCCGATGCCTCATGATTCCTGGGTTTCTGGGATGTACTTCAATTGGAAGTGGGCCTATGGTGGGTGGCCACCATCCTGGGCAGGCAAAGGGTTGCCTGCATGGTCTCACGTATCTGGAATGTTTCCCTATCCTGGGTGCTTTGATGCTATGGGGCAAGAGGTGGGCCAACTCGGTTGTGCAACTTGGGCATGGCAACGCGGCTGTTCCGCATCGTCACTGCACAGGATTCCAAATCGCCCGGGGTTATGGAGCTAGTTAGTTGGTTTGTGTTATGCAACCTGTGCCTCAACGTTCCCTTCAGGGCCAGGCATGTCCCAAGGGTTGATAATGATATTGCTGCTGCTTTGTCCCGCCTGCAGATCTCCCGGTTCCGTGCCTCGGCCCCCGGATGCGGAGGAATTTCCCTCGCCACTCCCGGATGTGAGATGGACCGTTGGCAAGGAGAGGTGAACCGGGCGATTGGCCTGTCACTAGCGCCATGCATGAGTAAGGCGTATCACCACGCATTTAGTTCCTTTAGAGTATTATGTACCCGATTCTGACTGCCAGGAACCTGGCCTTTTCCAGTAGCCCATGTTCTGCGGTTCACGATTTACCTGTATCCCCAGGGCCTTGCACCACGCACCATAGCATCTCAGCTGTCGGGTTGGCTTTTATGGCCAAGGTGGGAGGTCGTGTGGACAGCACCAATGACTTCCGGGTGAGACATGTTGGGAGGGGTGGGTGCGCGTGCCCGGGCGTTTCCCGGGCGACCGCCACCCCATTTACCCAGGGGGTTTTTGACCCAGTTGGCCCGGGGCTGGCCTGGCCTCTGTTTTGATAGATGAGGCAGCCCACTTCATGCGGCTACAACGGTGGCCTTTTTGGAGTCCTCCGCGTCGGCGAGCTTGAGATGCTGAGTAAGGCGGATGCAAGAGTTTCCTAGGGTTTTTACCCAAGTGGCCCGGGGCTGGCCTGGCCTCAGTTTTAAGAAATGAGGCAGCCCACTTTATGCGGCTACAACGGTGGCCTTTTTGGAGCCCTCCGCGTCGGCGAGCTTGAGATGCTGAGTAAGGCGGATGCAAGATTTTCCCAGGGTTTTTACCCAATTGGCCCGGGGCTGGCCTGGCCTCTGTTTTGGAAATGAGGCAGCCCACTTCATGCGGCTACAACGGTGGCCTTTTTGGAGCGCTCCGCGACAGCGAGCTTGAGATGCTGTATAAGGCGGATGCAAGTGTAGGGCACTGGAACTCGAGGATGTCTATATTGCCAAAGACTGGGCCCAGTTGAGGATACGCTCCTCTAAGACGGATCAGCATGGCGTAGGCAGTGGTGTAAGACTGCTACGGTGTTCTTTGGCAGACATCTGTCCGGTTGGTGCCCTACAGGAATTCCTGGCACTGCGTGGCAGGCACCACGGCCCGTTTTTCTGTCACCAAGATGGGTCTCCCCTTACTAAATTTCAGTTTTGGAAGGTGACAGCCAGAGCCCTCACCAGGGTGGGCCTACCAGGTGCCCGTTATGGCACACATTCATTCCGTATTGGTGCAGCCGCTACAGCAGCTGCTTTTGGGTACTCTGGGGCTGACATACGCAGCATGGGGAGGTGGGGCTCGCAATGTTTTCAGTTTTATGTGCGCCCACTCCTGCCATGAGTACCAATCCAGTCACCTTACCGCCTTTTTTCTCAATTTTCTTGCAGACCCTGGGTGTCGTATTACACCGGTGACAGTATGGCTGGTGGGCCACAGCTATGTGCACAGGGCAGCGCGTTACGCTGCGGCGACAGAGTGGACCCCGACTGGGACTGGGTGAACACGCCAGTCTCGCGTGGCATGGTAAGCCTGGGATGTTATGGCGGGGGCTGCGGCCTTTCCCTTTTCTGGCCTGAGTGCTGACCCGCCTGACATTCTCATCATCTACCTTGGGGGCAATGATTTGTGCCAGGTCACCGGCTTATCGCTCAAGCATGCGATTTGCGAGGACCTCGCCTACTTGCATTATGTCTGGCCTGCCACAACCCTAGTTTGGTGGACATTATCCCGCGCCTTTCTATAGAGGGGGCGTTCACCTCCTGGCCCTTGACCGCGCTAGGCGCACGGTCAACGGGGCGGTGGCGCGGTTTCTTGCTGACAGGGCTTGGGGACGGGTCAGTCATCACCCCGATATCAGTCTACAAAATTATGACTTGTACGCAGGGGATGGGGTCCATCTGTCGCGAGGAGGTATGGACCTCCTGTTAGGTGATTGGCGAGCAGGCCTGTTGACCGAGCTGACGGTCTGGGGGGGGGGCGTCAGGTCTTCTTTGAAGCCCCTCCGTGTGGCGGGTAGCACTGGTAAGGTAAACAGTATGACCCACAAGTATCCGGCAGGTTCGCAATTGACTGGACAACACTAGACAGGAATAAATTAGTTAAACGTTGTCCGGTCAACGACGAATCAGGCGATGGGGTGATGACGATTGCTAACCAGCATGCATCACCCCTGTGATTTCACGGATACGCGTCAGAGGGTGGGGTCATGAGTTAGTTATTGACTACGGTCAACAATTTGTTTGTTGTCAACAAACAAATTGATACAAATTGATACATTGTAACCAATTGCCGTTGGCAATTTTGGGGTGGTACCTTACCAGTGTTACTTCGGCCTGCTTGCCTTAGGAATTATGATTGGTCGTTTTACCAATACAAATTTATAATTCGGACTAGGGCATTGAATCAATAAATGTGGCCCTATGCTGTTATCCACTTTCAATGTTGTCTGTGTCCGTTATTGGGGGGGTGCGCCTGCAATGCAAGCGCGGCGCCAAAATGGCCGCCGCGCCCTTTGCGGGCGCCCCCCCACAGGACAGAGAATCCGGGTAGTTAGGGGCGTGGCCAGCTCCCTTATAAAAGGGGTGGCCACGAGGCAGCCGAGCTGCCATTTTACCTCAGCGACGGAGCGGAGAAGTCTTTTCCCCTCCACCCCCTCCCTAGTTAACAGTGTGATATTTTGGTCGCTTCGGGGCCGGGTGGGAATTTTTGGCTGGGACCCATATTGGCTTCCGGGTCCTGGCTTTTTTGCCCATCCCACACTGTTGCTATGGTTTGATATAGGGGTCTTTCTGTGTTCCTAATGTTGACTTTGGTCACATTGGCGGGTAGCACTGGTAAGGTAAACAGTATGACCCACAAGTATCCGGCAGGTTCGCAATTGACTGGACAACACTAGACAGGAATAAATTAGTTAAACGTTGTCCGGTCAACGACGAATCAGGCGATGGGGTGATGACGATTGCTAACCAGCATGCATCACCCCTGTGATTTCACGGATACGCGTCAGAGGGTGGGGTCATGAGTTAGTTATTGACTACGGTCAACAATTTGTTTGTTGTCAACAAACAAATTGATACAAATTGATACATTGTAACCAATTGCCGTTGGCAATTTTGGGGTGGTACCTTACCAGTGTTACTTCGGCCTGCTTGCCTTAGGAATTATGATTGGTCGTTTTACCAATACAAATTTATAATTCGGACTAGGGCATTGAATCAATAAATGTGGCCCTATGCTGTTATCCACTTTCAATGTTGTCTGTGTCCGTTATTGGGGGGGTGCGCCTGCAAAGGACCCACTGTTTGCTAGGATTCTGGCCACAGTGTTAAGGTCTACCATATTCCTCAAAGGGATGGTGCGGTGTGTCTCCATGTTTGTGTCCACCCTCCCCCTGTGTTTTATCTGTTTTCTTTGATTTTGTTTTTTGTGTGTTTATTTTTCATTTTTTGCCAGACAACTAGAAAAGGACTTCAAATGGAGTGAGTAGGAATGTCTCTTAAATGGAACAGGGCAAGCTAGTCCCACCTAGAGGCTTTTTATTTGGGTGAAGAGGATTTCAGAGACTCTCTGAACAAGTCCAATATTTTACTTAATTTTTTATTCTCTTTTGGAGTGAAGCAACATATCAGCAGCTGCAAACACATTGGCCAGAATCTAGAGTTAGGGTGTACAAAGTGTGGGCTTTAGGCTGCATACCGTCCTGGAACACTTTTGTGGCACCTGCAAGAGAAGCAAAAGCTCCTTCATTAAACTGCCCTCCCCATACATACATGTTTGTCTGTAGATTTGTTTTGTTTTAAAAAAACTAATCACTATTTCTGTTCCTGAAGCCCTAAAGCAGCATCTGGGGAGGAGACCCAGGGAGGATCCTCTACCTGTTCAGGCAACTTTAGCTTTCATTCTTCTGGAGAAATGGAAGAAAAGGAGAATTTATGGATCTGCTACAATCAATCAACAGTGTTGTGAGCAAAAATATGATCCCCAAAACTGCCCACCTTTAAGACAAAGGATGTCATCTGTAGAGAGAACTGTCCCCTCCCTATGCAGCAGACTTCATTGCTGTTGGTGAAAAAGGGGGCATCCTTGATGATTCCTTCTCTCCCCTGGCATTGGTGAAAATCTGCTCCGAAGAACATATGAAAGAAGGTGAGTTAGCCTCCATGTGTGCAACAAAAGTAAAGCCAATAGGAGACAAATTGCGAATCTATCCCTTCCTACTGCTTGAGGTTTGCAAGGAGAACCTGACTCTCTGAATGCTGAGTGCCAGGTGGGGAGGAACCAATACACTAATCTGGTTAAAGACTGGGAAACTCATATTTAGGGCCGACGCATGGAAATGAATACAAATAAAATCAGTAGTAAGGTATGTCTTATACAATTACGGCATATGCGTTTTCTTTGCAGAAGTATCTTGGCATAAATTTTTATCCCCTTCACTCTCCAGAGTTTTGTGTCCATGTGTGTTTTGCAAAAGAAAGAAGAAAATCAAATGCCAGGCCACATCTGCCAATGTTTAAAGGATTGTACCATAGTACACAGTTTGCCAAAGCTCACCTTCTGCAGGGCTTGGAGTGAATATTTATTTATTTTTATTTATTTATTGTCAAATTTCTATACCGCCCACTCAGCCAAAGCCGACTCCAGGCGGTTCACAACAATGGGTAAAAACAGATAAAAACAAATAAAAACAGATAAAAACCAGCAATAAGAACCCACCCCTAAAAAGAGAGGGGTGCAGGAACTGAAGAAACCGTGGGGCAGGCATCCTCCCCTATATTAACCACCCAACGGAAGCCACCCCTCCACCTGCACCCCAAACTTGGCCCGCCAGCCAGGTTTTTAGTTCTTTTCTAAAGGGCAACAACTCCGTCTGGAGACGCAGTTCCACAGGCAGGAGGTTCCAAAGGGCCGGTGCGGACACAGAGAAGGCTCTCCTCCTTGTGCCAGAGAGGCGTGCCCCCCTGGCCGATGGCACAATTAGAGAGCCCCTCCGGTCCGCTCTGGTTGGACGGACAGACGTCCTTAGGGCGATGCGGTCTCTAAGGTAACCTGGCCCACTACCATATAGGGCTTTAAAGGTCAAAACCAGCACCTTGAATTGCACCCGGAGACAAACTGGTAACCAGTGCAGCTCCCGCAGCAGTGGTGAGGCATGGGCATAACGTCCACACCCCATCACCACCCGGGCCGCCGCATTCTGGACCAGCTGCAGCCTCCGAATGGTCATCAAGGGCAGCCCCATGTAGAGCGCATTACAGTAGTCTAGTCTGGAGGTAACCAGAGCATGAGTGACCATGAGCAAAGAGTCCCGGTCCAGGAGCGGGCGCAACTGGCGAATCACCCGAAGTTGGGCGAAGGCCCTCCTGGCCACAGCCGCCACCTGTTCTTCTAGCAGCAGCCGCGAATCCAGGAGGACCCCCAAGTTGCGCACCGGGTCGGTCTGGGGCAAAATAGCCCCATCCAAAACCAAAGATGGTAGCTCCCGGGATAACGCAGGACCCCCTATCCATAGCCACTCAGTCTTGCTAGGATTCAGATTCTTGCTAGGATGCAGATTGTATCTGCATGCACATTTGTATAAGTGCACCTGCAAGAAGAACTGCCAGTAGAACTGCATCTCCAGATGGAGTTGTAGCCCTTTAGAAAACAACTAAAAACCTGGCTGGTGGGCCAAGTTTGGGGTGCAGGTGGAGGGGTGGCTTCCGTTGGGTGGTTCGTATAGAGGAGTATGCCTTCCCCCATGGTTCCTCGGTACCTGCACCCCTTTTTAGCAGTGGGTTCTTAACTCTGTTTTTATCTGTTTTATTCATGTTGTGAACTGCCCTGAGTCGGCCATGGTCGAGTGGGCGGTATAGAAATCTAACAATAAATAAATATAAAAAATATAAAAAGTGCAATGTATCACTCAAGATTCACTCATTTGCTGTGACATAGTTAGTGTCTATATAAACTTCACACAGAGGCTGCTGGTGATTATCCACTCTCATTGAATCACAACTCTTATGGAAAATAGAGACAAAATTGGACATTTCCCCAAGAGGTTCTGTACTTGGCTTGAATATTTTCTATTTTGAAGATGTCAAAAGTAATATGCAATGCAATTATAACTTGAAGATGTTGGCATGCATAATAATTAAAGAACAATATGTAGGAATTGTTGGTCCTAGTTTCTAAAAAAAAGGGGGGAAGAGAAAAGAAAAAAGGAGATGAATTTATAGTGAGAGAAGGAAACATGTTACTAAATTATCATGATTCAATACAGCCCTTAAACTAAGGTTTATTTGATTTTGAATATCAGAGCGTTTTTAACCCTGAGGCGGGTTCTGCCTGAGTGGGCGGCATATATAAATATGACTATTAAATTAAATTAAATTTAATTTAATAGACAGATTAAAATATCTTTATTTTTTTATATTTTAATAAATATAGTTCATGTTTTATACCATAATAACTGTGTCCTGCCTCTTTCTTTGACTGGTTCAGTAGTCATTATATTTCTACAAATTATATTGCTGCAAAATCTAATTCCTTCAAATATCATTTCATGGAAGGGCATAATAATCTCCCATTTGTCCTCATCACAAAGCAACTCTAATAATTGTGTTTTATAATTAGGTCACCATTGCTCGAAAGCCAGTCATATCTGACTTGAGGGTTCAGTGCTCATCTCTGTTTATAGCCAAACATGGTCATGTGGCAAGCATGACTAGACACCGGAGTGCACAGAATGCTGTTTACCTTCCCACCAATTTATTTATTTATTTATTTATTTAAATTCAAATTTTTATGCCGCCCAATCAGGTAAACCCGACTCTGGGCGGCTCACAACAAGTTAAAACATACATAAAAAACAATTGAACCATTAAAAACCCAACATACCCACCCACTTATCCCATTCATCTTTAAAAGACTACCCACGTTAAAACTGCCTGCATTGGTAATTAAAAGAAATGGGGGCTTATTTAATAAGCCAACAGGCAGGGACCAGCATACTGATGATACCTCACCCCATGGGAACGGATAACCTTACCCAACGGCTTAATGTATATGTTAAATAGGAGAGGAGAGAGCCCTGAGCCCTGAGGCACCCCACTCTGTAGGGGCCTAGCGCTGGACCTGTCACTCTCCAACCACACCGACTGGGTACGGCCCTCCAGAAATGAGGAAAACCAGGACAACACAGTGCCCTGGATCCCCAAACATTTGAGCCATTCCAGAAGGATACCGTGGTCAACAGTATCAAAAGCCGCTGAGAGATCCAGAAGAGCCAGGACAGATGGATGACCCCCGTCCCGCTCCTGCAAGAGATCATCGACCAGTGCAACCAATGCCGTCTCTGTACCATATCCAGCCCTGAAACCCAATTGAAAGGGGTCCAGATAATCCGCTTCATCCAGGACCCCCTGCAACTGCAGCATCACCACCTTCTCCAATACCTTCCCTAAGAAAGGGAGGTTGGAGACTGGCCTATAATTAGCTAGAACTGCTGGGTCGAGAGATTGTTTCTTCAGGAGGGGGTGCACCAAATCATGTTTTAATGGTGCAGGAAACACCCCCTCCTGTAGTGAAGCATTTATTATAGCCCCGACCCAGCCTCCTGTCACTCCCTTGGAGGCTTTTACCAACCAAGTGGGACAGGGATCCAAAGGGCAGGAGGTGGTGCGAACAGCAGCAAGAAGCCTGTCCACTTCCTCAGGGACAACTGGATCGAACCGATCCCAGATAACACTGCCAGACTGAGCTCTGGTCCCGTCCCGACTCTCCCCATCCACGCCGGGATTAAATCCCAAGCGAATCTGAGCGATTTTCTCCACAAGATAGTCTGCAAAAACCTCAGCCGAACCCTGCCAACCGGGCACCGGCCCCTCCATACCAAGGAGAGACTTGTTAACCCAGAACAGAGCAGCTGGGCGATTATCTGCCGAGGCAATGAGGGCGGTGAAGTATTGTTGCTTCATCACCCCCATTGCCACCAAGTAGGTCTTAATAGCAGCCCTAGCCAGTGTCCAAAGTGGTACCTATTTATCTACTTGCAATTTCTTGCTTTCAACTTCTAAGTTGCCTGGAGCTGGGACAGAGATGGGGGCTCACTCTGTCGTACAGCACTCATGTTTCGAACTGTTGACCTACCAACTTTCCAGTTCTCAAATTCAGTATCTTAACTATTAAGCAACCAGAGTCCCTGTTTTATGATTACAAGTATCCAAAACCATCAGATTGAAACATATGTATAGTGGCTATAATAAGACTTTCAAGGTAAGTAAGGCGTGGTTCTACCAGTTCCACAACACAAGTGAGTTTCCATTGACCAAGTGGGGATTTGAACCCAGATCTCCTGAGACCTAATCTATCACTCTATCCATTACACCACACTGAGTATCTCATATATACCTATAGAGATGTGATAATCCACTCCTCTCTTGTTATCCATTGTTTAATCGCATCCTACCCACTCTGATCTGTTTTCATGTTTGTTTGCAAAATTTATTTGTATACAGAATTTCTGGATATTTTCCCATCATAATGCATCACAAGCATTAAAAATGGATTTCCAAGGAGCAATATCTTCTGCTGCTAGTTTCAAAATGTGCAGAATAGGGATTTCCATATAAACACAGGAATCTAATGAATTTCCTTTCATTTTATCTCAGTTAGAATGCTAACCATTACACTTTCAAGCATAATTAAATAAAACATTTAAAATTCAAGCCATCGGGTGTCTTATTTGAGTAACTCATATTCAGTCATTCCAGAAAATATAGAGTCTGTGGTACAGATTATTAATTTGGTTAACCTATCAAGTTAGATTTTGCACAAATGAAAAACATTTGTCAAAAATTACACAACCAATTTCAAACTTTATTTTTGCAGTTTTCAGAAGGAATCTCTTTTCAAATCAAGAAGGTCTCCTCAAAAAGAAATGGGACAATTATTTAAATTAAAAAAGTAGCCATAGTCTCACTAAACTGAAAGCCCACCAAAATTTCGCTGCATATATTAAGTGATTAGCCACCCCTCTCACAGTTCCCAACCAGATGAACACCTTGTGAAAAGATAAATGCCTAGCAGAAAAACTGTCATGTAGTGATATTTACTTCAAATGATATTATCCTATATTTTATAGCATTCTTCAACAGGCAGACTTGTAGTGCCTAAGGGCATGGCATCCTGAGTTGCAGTCCTGTCAAAACTTGTAAAATAAGAAAGGTCACACAGGGTCAACTAGTTGGAAAGACCTCAAAGCAATATTTAAATTATTCAAAGAGCAGGAGGTTATCAGTAGGTGGTATTTTTCATCTGTGTTAAGAACAATGATGTAAAATGCATGAGACAACACTGAAGACTACTCTTTATTTTCCCTCAGGCCTTTTCTCGACCACAGATGAATGCCAAATGTTGAATGTGTTGTGGATGAGACTAATTATGCCTTTAAAAAAAGCAAACTAGCCAAATCTCACACAGGCACACATGCCTTATTTGGACACTTTAATCTCTGGAGCCTTTACCAGAAGACCAAAGGTTTGCTCCAAAAGTAAGTTATTCATGAGTTGCTGTCTAATATATATTCCTTCTGTCTAACTGTATGGATATTCAGTTAATCTAAACATGGAATTGACTATTTCTGTTCAGACTGTGAAAGAATCTATTTCCTATAACAGAAGGTTTGTATTGGCTGAATCTATGGATCCATCTTCTCAAATGTGACTCTCTTTGGAGATGTAAAGTTCAGGAAACAGGTAAGACACAAGGAATCAGGGTCCCAACAGAAGCTTATGAATAAACATAGCAGGAGATCAGCTAAATGTGACTGAAAGGTCTGACATCCACTGAACACAATCCCTTTTGTCTCATCTCACTATATATGAAGAAGGGAAAGGGGCTCTCCACATGAGCAACAAAATTCCTAACAAGCCTGAAAATAGTTGTCAAGAAGAGTCAAGGGTCAGAGAGACACAAATTACTCAGCCACACTACCCTGTTTGCTCTGGTGTAGGTGCCGGCAGGAGGGCCAATGTGCCAATGGCTGGGGAAATCTTTCTACCCAAGCAACCTCCAACAGTCTAGTCTGACTTGACCCATCAAATAATACCAAAAATTCAACAATAATGGAGGTGGAAGGGACCTATGAGGCATCGAGTCCAACCCCCTGCTCAAAGCAGCAATCCAAATCAAAGCGGATCTAGCAGATGATTGTCCAATTCTTTCTTGAGTGCCTTGACATTGGAGAGCTCATTACATTCTAAGGCACCATTTCATGTGGCCCCACCCCACACCAGGAAGTGCCATGTGGTGGAAGAAAGGCAAAATGGCCATCTAGCAAGATGTGGTCTAACTAGAGCCAAATAAAGGGAGTCTAGTATCTCATGTTTTTTGAGACTTTATTTCTTTTAATGCAGTCTGAAACACCATTGACCTTTTTTACAGCCCCATCACTCTGTTGAATCATACGTAGCCTGTGATCTACAACAATATCTATACCTATAAATCTGACCGTTAACCGTTGGATTGTGACAAAGGCTCCTGCACCCGGCCATACTAGCCCATACTGAGCCTCCTGCACTCACCCGAACCCAGTCCAGAGGTTACTGCAGGGTTGAGAAATGTGCCAGTGGGGCACGAGCCCCATGAATGCAAACAAAGAAAAAGGACTTCAATTCCAAATATTCTTTGCACTACACTGCACCAGAGCCAATCAGGCTGAGAGGCGCAAGCAAAAAGAATGTTGGGAAACGCGTCACGGCCAATTGAAATTGAGCCGCATTAAAAAAACGGCCACACGAACACAAACCTCAAACTTAAAACTACAAGTCCCAGCGTCCTGCGCGCCGTAAGCATGCAGAACGCTGAGAAAGCCAGTGCGCAAAAAATATAAACTTACAAAAAGCAATGGGAGCACAATGGGAACCATGCCACCCACCCGCCCCGCCCCCGTGTCCCCCCAGTCTTTGTACCCCACCCCACTTAACTTCATCCCCCTGGCCCCCTGCTGCAAGCGAACCAATTCTCAGGGAAGCAAAGGCAGCGAACAAGGCTCCGGTCACTGCCTTTACTTCCCGAGGAAGTGTTTTGCTTTCAGGGGGGAGGTACTGGTGCATTTGCCCCCCCTGAAAGCTAACCAATTCCCCAGGAAGTAAAGGCAGTGAACGAGGCTCTGGTCGCTGCCTTTACTTCCCAAGGAAGTGTTTTGCTTTCAACGGGGAGTGAATGCACCAGTACCTCCCCCCCTTGAATGTGAACCAATTCCCAGGGAAGCAAAGGCAGTGAACGAAGCTCCGGTCGCTGCCTTTACTTCCCGAGGAAGTGTTTCACTTTCAAGGGGGGAAGGTACTGGTGCATTTGCCCCCCCCGAAAGCAAACCAATTCTCAGGGAAGCAAAGGCAGCGAACAAGGCTCAGGTCGCTGCCTTTACTTCCCGAGGAAGTGTTTCACTTTCAACAGGGTGCGAATGCACCAGTACCTTCCCCCCCTCCCCCATTGAAAGCGAACCAATTCCCAGGGAAGCAAAGGCAGCGAATGGGGCTCTGGTCGCTGCCTTCGCCTCCTGGAGGGACTCACCCAGGCACAGCCTCCGACCTCAACTGCAGCCTCCTCTCTCTCACACTCACTCACACACACACATACACACACACCTACTGGGCTGCACATTTCAAACTTGCCCAGTGTGTATGTGCATGCACACCAAAACTACCCCTAACCACCAACATACACAATAAACAAGGCAAAGTAACCAACAAAAACAAACACCAAAACTATTAAAAATAATAAAACAAAAATAAATCAATAATTTAAAAAACCATTAATAAACAAAAAGAAATAAACCACAAAATACACAAACAAAAAGATCCACAATTACACAAAACCACATACAAAACACCTAACTACAACACAAAACCCCCCACAAATTACACAAACAACAACTAATTACAAAAATAAACAATGAAATAAAACAAATTAAACACAACCAGAAACAATCAAACCAATTAAACCAACCTAAACCTATATCAAAACAAAAAAGAACAAACAGAAACATCTCCTAGCCCACCCCCACAAAAGCAAAACAAAGAAAAACCCCAGAAGAAAGAAAACCAGACAACTCACGAGCACGTCCTCCCTCCACGACGACTGGAACAGAAATGAAGAAACAAAGAGACTACTTACCGGAAGAAGCCCCACCCAGAGGCCAGGAGAGAAAAAACAGTGAAAGTAAAACAGAACCCCTAGCAGCCCCACCTGCAGGGCAGAATAGTAAAAACAACTCAAAAAGACTCAACAGCCCCACCTAGAGGCCACAAGAGTAAAAACAAGTCAAAAACATAACAATAAATCACAATTTTACACAAATCACAAACATATGTAAAAATAAATAAATAAAAAGATTTCTAAAATCTTGTGCTGAGTTTTAACTCAAATAAAAACCCAAAACATCTAAACACAGTTTAAAAACATTGATTGCAAAAAAAATGTACTTTCACATTTTTAAAATTATTGCCTACGGTACAACTATTAAGCCCCCCCAAAAAACAACAACAACAACAACAACACACAACATTATTTGGCTAAATATATATAGTGACAAAATTGTACAGTTGCATGGAGTCACCACAATGGCCTGTTTCTTCTTTGCCATACTCCCAGAAATCAAACGTTTATGATTCAGGGCCACCATACAACCTCTTTTTTTTTAATGTAGGGGGAGTTGATGTTTATTTTTTTGGTCTTTTTGTCTCAGTTTTTCAAATGAAAAAGGCCTTCCTAGACATCCTGTCAAAAACAGCAAGGTATGCTACCTTTGAAATTCTCTGAATTCTTCCCTTCCCCAATGACTGGCCCTTCCATTCACGAATGGCTGGATAAAGCTGGACACGAACTTGGAATTTAACATTTGCTGATTTTTAAAAAAATCTAGAAGAACACTAATGAGAAAAGCTGACAAGCATTATTATTTTTTGCTGAGAATTATATTTGGTTTTGTTAAAGGTTCTTTTGACATTTTTACTCATTAAAGGTTCAGAAACATCCACCAGACAACTGTGTGTTTGTATTTCTACAGCACAGTCACCGGGGGGGGGGGGGGGGTGAGGGTGGGCGGCATATGGGGCATAGGAATAATTATCTGAAATAGCTTATATTCAGTAAGATTTGTGATATATTCTTTTAGAATTCCTTAAGGGGAAAGCACTTTAGTATTCTTGTTAGACAAGGGGTAGAAACCTTTTGCAGTGAGGGGACAGCTGGGAAAATAAAGATGCAGCTGTAATGGGAAGAAGCAGAAATGATTGCTTTGAGCAATTTCATGGGAGTGAGAGAACTGTCTTAGGTCAGTCAAAGGAAAGAGTGTATGAGTTTGGCACAACCAATACTATGACAGCTGGATGGTTGGCCAAGGGCAGTACTTTCTGCTCAACTTTCAGTCAGGCAACAGACAGCATCTATTCAGGCACTACTGAGATGAAGGGGTTTGCAAACACATACTGGAGAACTTTGCTCAATCTACCACTTCCCCTGGAGCTGAAACCCAAAAAAAGAGTCATAACATTGACTCTCTGATTTAGCTCGTCCTTCAGCTATGCATGTATCTCAACTTCTTCATATTCCACATGAACAGTAACACACTCCACATTAAAAAAAATTGAAATATGGATATCTACTCCTATCCTTTAGCAATATACTCCAGGCACTGGAATTATAATGACACTGGAGGATCGGTCTTAGGTTGTAGGCTAACTGTGCAATCCTGTTTGTCTCACACAGGCAAGCACACACAAAATAGATGCCCTTATCCTCTTTGAACATGGTGACACCAGCTCCTTGAAGTTAAATGGAAACTGCATCCAAGTTGTCAAACAAATCCAACACAGCCAATAAAATCATAGGTCCTTGGATACTGGAATAAACACAAGATGAATGAAGTGTCTAAAATAAAGTATTCACCTGCCACTACACTAACACATTAGCCACAAAAATTAAGGTGTTTAAGAAAAATGCAAAGCCAAAGATTTCAAAGGCAAACATATTTATCATTCCCCTTGTATTATTCTACTAAATATTGTTTTGAAGGATCCCAAGTGACTCTGTATAAAAGACAAAAGGGATGTCTGAAAGCAGTTCACTAAACAAGGAAAATAACAGAATAACTACGGTAGTTCCAAAACACATCCTAAACCAGATTATGTTAGAGATGACCAGAGAGAACAATCATTTTAACTCAAATTCTTTTTCAATTGTCTTTCTGCAACACTGAGGGAGTTTGGGAATTTCAATAAAATCTCTGTTTTCCTTCCATTGTTTTTATAGAAATTAGTATGCAGTATTCAGCATACAAACTGTTCATGCTTGTTACTTTTCATTTTCTTTGAAATAATAGGTTCAAATTCTTCCTTCTGGAAAAGAGGTTGTAAACAGGTATGCCAAGCTCAATTAGAGATGGTTATGCCAAGTTCATAATATAAACACATATCAAAGGTTTAACCTTTTACCTTCAGCATCTCACCACAGTACTGAAAGTGCTTCTTTTGCTTCTCATGAAAACAGTCCCAGCTCTTCCCAATTGAGGATGCTACTTTCCCTGGTTAAGTTTTTTCTCTTCTCTCTACAACAAGAAGGTGGAATCCCCCTAATAGAAAAGGGGAAAAAGTTGCTTTGTGATCTGAAAGGGCTAGAGAGATTTAAATCTGAATTTGCCCACATAATATTGTAGAAGAGGAGCAAATCCCAATGAACTTGGTGGTGTAGTCACATGTCCAGTCAACTTGTAGCAGAGTCCCCATGTGTCCAAACAATCTTCTAAATCCAGTGTTACTTTGGCTCCACTACAGTTTTCTCCATGGGTCAGAACCCTTAGGGAGAAAATGTCAGCACCTGACTTGTGTCTTATGCAATGACATTAGTGTATTCTGGAAACCCTGACACCCTGAAATACATGTTGTTGTTTTTTCTTACAATATTTATTTGCCACATGACTAGATGCCAAAGTGCATGGAATTTTGTTATCATTCTCGCGGAAGCAGTACAGTACCTATTTATCTACTTGTGATTTCTTCTTTTGGATTGGTAGTTGACAGGAGCTGGGACAAATGACATCACACAGCACTTGGGTCTCAAACTGCTGACCTGCTGACCCTCTGGTTACCATGCTCAGCATCTTAACCACTAAGCCACTGAGTCCCCAGTTTTTAGTCTACCAAGGCATAAATAAATATACAGTAAAATCCTGACTTACATATACCTTGAGTTACATAAAAATTGACTTACACAATTTTTTTGTGCTAAAACCATGTCCTGATTTGCACGATTTCCTATTGGTTTGCTTCGAGTTACATAAAGATTATTTTTTGTGGGTTTGCTTCAATTTACATAAAGATTTCATTTTTCCTATGGGTTTGCTTCGAGTTACATAAAAAAACAATTTAAGCTAAAGCCTACTGAACGAACATTTTTTGTAAGTAGGGGTTTTACTGTAACTGTACACTAATGTTTTGTTCCCAGATTAATTGCAAAGGCATATATGTGCACATGTACCAATTCACAAATACTCCTTTCGTGTTCTACACTGGGAGAGGCAGATGAAGCTGCTGACTTGTAAAGTTCCAAACAAAAGAAAGCATGGTACATGAGAAACAGGAACTGCACATTTTACCAAATAGACACTCAGGCAGGGTCATCCAAAATTTTAGTTCCAAGAAGCAGTCTAGAGGGTCAAAGATCTTGGTAGTCTAAGAAAGGGATTCAGGCACACAGGAAGAAGGCAAAAATTGTTAATCAAGTTGCTTCCAACTGCTTGCATAGGCCACTGAAGGTTATTTTGTAATTATGCTGCTGTAGCTCTGCAGAGTACACAGTACAAAGCTGCAGGGTTCAATCACTGAATCTCACAGGGAGAAATGGCCCATTCATGAAGAGACTCTTTTGCAGCTATGCACTTCACCTTAGGGTTCAAGCTGGACTTTTGTCTTCAGCCTTCTTTTCTTCTGAGAACAGAGAAGTTATGAGAACATAACAACAGCCTTGCTGGAACAGGTCACAGCCCATCGAGTCCAGCATTCTGTCACACACAGTGGCTCACCATTTCTTTCAGGGTATTCCCAAGCAGATGCCTTCACCTGCTTATGATTCCCTGGAAATGGCATTGAGAGATATCCTGCCTATCTCTCCAACCCGGAGGTTGTCCTTAGGTGTCCATAATTATAGCCATTGATACCCTTGTCCTCCATGAACTTGTCTAATCCTTTCTTAAAGCTGTCAAGACTGACAGCTGTCACCACTTCTTCTGGCAGGGAGTTCCATAGACCAGTGATCCTCTGGGTGAAAAAGTAGTTTCTCTTATTTGTTTGAGAACTAGCACCCAAAAGTTTCATGGAGTGTCCCCTAGTTCTAGTGTTGTGCGATAGGGAAAACAGTTTTTCCTTATCTACTTTGTCCACACCGTGCATGATTTTATAAACTTCAATCAGGTCATCTCTTAGACGCCGTCGTTCAAGAGTGAAAAGGCCCAACCATTGCAGCCTCAGATGGTAAGGAAGGTGTTCCAGCCCCCTAATCATTCTGGCTGCCCTCCTCTGCACTTTTTCCAGCTCATTAATATCCTTCTGGAGGTATGGCGACCAGAACTGTATGCAGTATTCCAGATGGGGCCTCACCATAGATTTATAAAGAGGCAAAATGACACTTGCTGACTTATTTTCTATACCCTTCCTAATGATCTTTAGCATTGAGTTTGCTTTTTTCACTGCTGAGGCATACTGGGTTGACACCTTCATTGAGGGGTCCACCAGGTCACCAAGGTCCCTTTCCTGGTTTGTCGCTGAGACTTCAGACCCCATCAGTTTATAAATGAAATTGGGGTTTTTTGCCCCAATGTGCATCACTCTGCACTTACTAATGTTGAAGCTCATTTGCCACTGTTTTGCCCACTCCCCCAGTGTCAAGAGATCCCTCTGGAGCTCCTCACAATCTCTCACAGTTTTCAATGCCCTGTATAATTTAGTGTCGTCAGAAAATTTGGCTACCTTGCTATTTACTCCTACTTCTAGATCATTTATGAAGAGGTTGAAAAGCAGGGGCCCCAGTACTGAACCTTGGGGGACTCCACTCTTTACTTCCCTCCACTTGGAGAAGTGTCCATTTAGTGCTACCCTCTGTTTCCTGACCCTTAGCTAGTTGCTGATCCAGGACAAGACCTGTCCCTTTATTCCATGACTGGTAACTTTATTCAAGAGCCTTTGGTGTGGGACCTTGTCAAAAGCCTTCTGAAAGTCCAGATAAACAATGTCAACTGGATCCCCCTTATCCACATGCTTGTTGACACTCTCAAAAAATTCCAACAGATTAGTGAGGCATGATTTGCCCTTGCAAAAGCCATGTTGGCTCTCCTTTAGCAGCATCTTCTCTCCTATGTGCCTATTAATTCTATCTTTTAGGTTGGTTTCCAACACTTTACCAGGGACACATGTCAAACTGACAGGTCGGTAATTTCCTGAATCACCCCTGGATCCTTTTTTGAAAATTAGTGTTACATTCGCTACCTTCCAGTCATCAGGCACAAACCCTTTTTGCATCCTCCTCACTACTCAAGTACACACTTTCCCGAACCAGATGCTGCCCAGCTCCTGTCAGCTTTCTCCCAGTTATCAGATTAAAAGCTACTCTGCAGCATTTTTGATGTTGAGTGCCAGCAATCTGGTCCCATCATGGTTCAAGTGCAACCCATCCCTCCTGAACAGATTTGGCTTGTCCCAAAATGTTCTCCAGTTTCTGACAAATCTGAAGCCCTCCTCTCGACACCACCGCCTGTCATTGGATCATTGTTATCACACGTCTTCCTCTCCCACCCCCATCATCCTTTGACTCACAATTCTAAGTCCCTGGGGGCCCAGGATCTGTAAGCTCAGGTTTCTACTCCTGTGAGGATTCCACATCTCTGAGGGGAAGAAGGTTATCCATCTCATCAATGTTTGGAGTCTCCACTTCCTCAGACTGCTGGAGAAGTCTTCTGCAACTCTTCAGTAATTGGCAATATTCCAGGAAATATGCTGATGGGAACCAGTTAAGAGAATCTCACAAAGGTAGAACTACTGTGAAAGTAAAATATTCTTGCTATCAAACTGTGCTTCAGAATGAATGAATATGCAGTGGATTGCCCAGAAAAAATGGCAATGTTCTTAAATATGTCAGCTGTGTCAAAATACAGTGCTGTTATAACAGAACTGCAAATATAGACCTAAAGTCTGCTTTTCATAGAATTTTACAACCATTATAATAGCTAGCAAAATTAACCTTCTTTTACACATGGAGCTCATCTTCTGAGGGGCATTAAAACAATATTTGATGAGACAGGAGGCGAGTGACAGCACTAGGTAGCAATGGGTCTCTCAGACCAGAAGAAACTGGCAGGCATTCTCGCATCTTCTGGTGTTCAATCCTTCCCAAATACCATTTTCTCTGAATGCAGTTTGATAGTTTTACTAGTTTTCAAAGTATAGCCAGAAAAAAACCAATATTCCCTGAACAGACTCCAATAAAATCTTTGCCAGGAATGAAGCAAGGCAAATGTTTACACAGCAAATCCTGACAGCATTCCTATAGGCACTTAATGAATATAAGTATTCACTTCCAAGATGCTGATCCAGCAGCTCTTATAGATTGTTTTATACAGTTGTACTTCATTTGACCTGTATGGAGTATGGCTTAGCTGCCACTGAAGTTAATGTACTAATAATACAACTAAGAGTGTTGTCCAAATAGCTCAGCTGCTAATTTCCCATGAATTACAATGTTGTCCAAAAGTTGAACTGTAGGTCAATTTCCACTGAACTTTTGCAGAGCCTTTTGTCAAAGCCAAAGGAGATAGTGCATTATCATTCAATCTTAGCTTCCTAATAACACTTTGTTGAGAGAGACCTCCATGCCAGAGTTATTTGGTGGTTTGTCCTTCAAAGAAGTGGTTATAAAAGTGATTATTCTTCAGAACTATTGATGCTGCATCATACTCAGGTGTTAGCACACTGTTGCTACCAAATTATCTCATTTTATTTTACTTAGGTGTTGAAATCTATACTAGTTTTAGATAAACTATAGAGATTGGCAATAGTAATTTCATTGATCCCTATATTTGCCAATGCAACATTACAAATCCTACACATGCAGCAGAATGTGCTGTCAAAAGGACTGTTGATCCAATGACAGGCATTCAGCCTTTTTCTGAATCTGCAGCAATACCTTTGACAAATTAGGCTTACACTTAGAGGTCACATCTGCATCTGCTGTTGCTCTTACAGTAGA
Organism: Bradypodion ventrale; assembly: GCA_035047345.1. Classification (NCBI taxonomy): domain Eukaryota; kingdom Metazoa; phylum Chordata; class Lepidosauria; order Squamata; family Chamaeleonidae; genus Bradypodion; species Bradypodion ventrale. The sequence continues at coordinate 283,307,551 of JAWDJE010000002.1, read as the reverse complement.
TGTTCACATAACAGAATTGATGACTATAAATATCTACACAAGTCTCTACCTAGTTCATTTCAATTCTGACATTTTTCAGTCTAATTCATTCTGTGTAATTCCTACATCCTTCCAAAATTTTACACATGGAAAAATTGCATGTGTATATTTTGTAAACAACTTTCCTTGACATACATATTTTATATTAATTTTGTATCTAGCTTCCACTTTAATAACAAAAAGTTTTACTCAGGAAGGGAAGCTTCTCCTAAAGATGCCAAATGATTCTGAGTTTTCCTACAATATATGTCTTTTTCACATGTCCCTAAATCCCTAGATTAGCTCAGTAAATCAGGTCTCTGGCTGTGGAGCTAGAGGTTAAGGAGTTCAATTTCCCACTATACATCCCAGAAGAGCCAGCATGAGTAGGCTTGGGCAAGCTGTAGAATGCCAGGATGCTCCCAGAAGAAGGGACTGGTAAACCACTTCTGAGTAATCTTGGAACTAAAAAATCCTGAAAAGAATTATTTTAAATCCAAACCGATCTGATAATAATTATTAATCTACTCTCCCTTGTACAATTTTCTTCAATGCAGGTAATATTGTACACAGTTTTTGAGTTATGAACATTTGCAAACTACAGAACCTAGAAGGTTGTTATATTCTAATGCTCATATTAGTCAAGGGTGTTTTTTTAAAATTACAAACCAATCACAAATCTTCATTCTTTCTAGTTCTGAGCAGGAATGCTCTCATCTGCCTTAAGCTGCTGCCATAACTTTGCACATTTCTGGAGAAGGCACTTCTAAACATGGTCACACAAGCCTTAGCTACATCAAAAGCTGGATTATGATAATGAATTCTGCATGGTGTCGCCATCAAAGACTGCTCAGAAACTGCAGCTGACTCATAAACAAGTATCCAATCTATAACCATTTAGATAGCGGTATGTTGATAATGGTAAATTTGCTTCAAATGCCCAAGGTGTCAGGCTTTCCAAGTTCACAGAGGCCAGAAACAGTGGTTCCTTTGCATAGCATTTTCCCAGTACTGTATTCTATTTTAGAAAGTTCTTTTCTGCTATAGCAATTATTTCAGCACTCTTATCTAAAACTCAGTTGCATGCCTGGTTGAAGTCAAGATACATAATTCATTTGATTTGCAAAGAACGGGAAATCATTGAGTGATGAATATCATTCGAGATAATATACAATAATGTACCTGAAACTTCATAATGGGCAAAAATCCAACTACTGCAGTAAATATTCATTAATTAGTTTTGAAGTAGCTGAGTTAAAGGAAACTACAGGCTTGGTTTACATGGCACCTGTAATCAATTACCATTTTATAGCTCAATAAAAAGAAGCACAACAAAGTGGAAAGAATCAGACTTCACAAATAAGCACAGAAAAGCCCATGTGAAAGTCAGACATCAAATTTGCTTTTTATTATCAGTTTCTAAATCTACAGAGGAAGCTGCTGCAAAAGCATAAAATCTTTCTTCCAGGTTTCTTTTAGGTATTAATCTCAGAAAGTACTGCAGTCCCCTTTGGCTAAAGTAAGCTCATCATAGGCACTGAATCAGATCCCCCAGACTATTATATACTGAAATTGAATATATTTAATTTAAAAGTTGATTTAATTTATCAAATCCCTACCACAGACTAGTCACTTTAGTTCACAGAAATCCATGAGTCCAATGTTAATCTAATTACTAGGTTTGACGACAATCAATTGCTGGGAAGGGGAACAATATTTGCAATAGAAGAGAAAAACCTTTCAGAGATGTTAAGAAAAAAAATGCAAAAAATGTAGAAATAAATTGTACTCATTCATGCAATCATATCCCCACCATACCTGTCAACCGCAGCTCTGGTGAATCTGGGACCTGCGCAGACCAGGTCTGCACAGGACGCGTTGTACGCATGCGTGTGGAGGGCTACGCCACTTGCGTAGCCTTTTACGCAAGTGGTGTAGCCTTCTGTGCACGCGTGGAAGGGAGCTACGGAAGTGTAGAGCCCTTCCACGCATGCGTGCAACATGACCTGCGCAGGTCACATTGTACGCATGCGCATGGAGGGCTATGCCACTTGCGTAGCCTTCTACACAGGTGGCCTAGCCTTCTGCGCATGTGTGGAAGGGAGCTACGGAAGTGTAGAGCCCTTCCACGCATGCATGTAATGTGACCTGCACAGATGGGCTGTGCAGTGCCTCCTTTCTCCCGCTGCCAAATTACGGGGTTTTGGCAGCACGGGTCGGGAAATGGTGCAAATCTGCACCGAATTACAGGGTAATCCCGGCCAAATTGGGATGGTTGACAAGTATGATCCCCACCCAAAAAACAAAACCTATTTGTTTCCTCATGTTTAAAGGGAATGATAAAATCAAGGGCTATTTGACTACAGTGATACCTCATACAACGTCCAAACTTGGTTCCACAAGTTTGGACTTTATATGCATTTGGACTTTGTATCAGGCATGCAAAATCCTAGCCGCGATGCCTTGTACAACGTTGTTTCCATAGAGATACATTGTACTGCAACAGCACAGACTTCAGGGCAAAGTCAAGGAAACAGACAGGAAACTGACAGAACTTTAAGAAATCATTGTCTAAAGGCTAAATACATTACAAAAACATGTCAAACAATCCTGATTGTCCAAGAACCTGAAGAATGCTGCAAAAATCCCAGGAATGCTTCTAAAAATTCTGATGAAAAAAATCAAAAAAATCCAAAATAGTGCTCAAAACCGCTCCTAAACACTCTTCGCCTTGTGCAAAACCCACAAGAGCAATGCATGCATGTGTCCTGCCTTTTATACTGCCCAGGCACAATGCAACCTGGGAAAAACCCCAATGCCTCATACAAAGTCGCAGCGACTTTGTAGGAGGCAATTTTTTTCAAGGAATTAGGTGATGTTGTATGAATTCGATATTGTACGAAACGGACTTTGTATGAGGTATTACTGTATTTCAAAGAATATATCCAACCTATGCAATATAAACAAAAAGGTTCACAGGAATGGTTGAGAACACCCTTAAACCTCTTTTATAAATTTTATACTACCTTATGGAGAACCAAAGTACCCCAATCTGGACAATTCACAATATTAAAATGCAATAGAACAATAAAACCAAAAAATGATCCCAATGATAAAAAAGATGGGCCCAGGCCTGAGACTAATTAGATACCCTGGGGAACGATATTGCTAAAAGGCTTCCCTAAATAAATTAGTTTTCAAATTTTAAAAAATAAACCTCTGAAGAATTAGCTTGCCCCACATGATGTTTTTGTTAAAGGACTCCAAACTGTCCCTAATAATGGATCAAGCCATCCCAGGGTGGTCACTTCTTGACATTGGCAAATTAATCATTTCCCTGCTTGGAAAAAGGAATGAGTGAAAATCTGTTTAAAACTGTCAGTGGTATGATGTTTCAGTTACATTTTTTAAAAAAAATCTTTAATTTCCCTTGTTGTTGTAGCAGATTAAGAATATTTAAGAAGGGAATGTCATATGCCAAATGAGCACACTAGCTATGATTGCAGCTAATGTTTCTTTAGGGTTATATCTGTATGGAACATGAACCAATTTCAGAGAGATCCAGTCAGAGACCAGGGCACATCATTCCTTAGCTCCTACTGTTCAAAAAAAGAAAAAGAAAGAAGAACTTGTTGCTTAGCCAACTGCTAGATTGATTTTCATTTCCGTTTGTTAATAATAAATTAATTGGCTCCAGTTCAATTTTCTGTGGCTAATGCCTTAAAGTTGATCACTAATTGGGTTTTTTAAGTAGGAAACTGAATTAAAGGTTATTGGCTCTCTACTCCAAATAAAAAAAAGATATTTTACATGGTGAGTAAAATACACTGACAAAAAAACTTAACTTGTACCATTATCATTATCCTCACCTTCCATTTTTAGAAATAAAGATGAATACCGAACAGATGTAATATCTAGATAAATGGGTTTTATTCTACTTGTCAAAGACATGTGAAACAGAGGAAAGCAATGTGGTATTTATGTTACGCAACAACATTGTATTATGTATAAATTGTGAAGGAGCAGACTGAAAAAGACACATATTTATCAGGGAAATATTCCTTACATTTTTAAGTCTGTGGCAGGTGTTTTTATTTTATAATGAAGTATATCTGACATTCAATTTGAGAGGAATGTTGGAAGTGGAAGCCGTGTTAGTCTGTGCAATGATAGCTGAGAGTAAATAAAACAGAACAGCAAAAAAAGACAAAAAATGTTGTGGCACCTTAAAAACTAATTCTTGTATTTAACTGTCAGCATTTGTATGATGAAGTGGACTTTATTTATTTATTTATTTACTAAATTTATATCTCACCTCACTCGACATAACGTGCAACTCAAGGTGGCATAAATATATATATACTATACAGTGCAGTTACAATACAGTTATAAATAGAAAGAAATTACCAAAAAAAATTACAGAGTTCACAACTTACAAAATTTACAAAATTGATCCAAGAAAGCTCACAGTTAAATACAGGAGTTAGTCTTTAAGGTGCCACAACGTTTTTTTTATCTTTTTTTTTTTTTGCTGTTCTGTTTTATTTTCTTTCAGATTTCAGAGGAGAAATTCTCCATTTTTGCCATCAAGCAAAATGAAAGAAAAACTCCTTGTACTGAATAAAATTATTTCCAGAACACAAATCATGTGAGGAAGGCTATTTTTCAATCGTTTTGTATCCTTGTAGATCAATAAACACAAATTCCTATATTTTGTTTGGAAGTAAGAGTTCAAAAGAACTGAACGTCAAAGCAAAAGACATTTGAAACGGCTGAGCATCAATAGTTTTCATGCCAAAATGCTTTGCAATCAAGTGTCTCCACAGCATGTAATAGAAAATCCTAGTTATCACAATGCACAAAAAACAAGATTTGGAACTATGTTCAAAGATATAATAACTTGTAAGGGAATTGATGCAGCAAATGGCTGAGACAAAGAATGCCAATGCAGAGGAGAAGCCCTCCACCCAGTGGTGGGATTCAGCAGGTTCGCCCCAGTACGCTAGAACCGGTAGCAGAAATTCTGGCTGGGTCCGCCCATCCAAGTTTTGAAATAAAGTAGCCCTAATTCAGGTGCAACGCAGGGCTTTCCCCCTGGCCACACCCACCATACCACACCCACAGAGTAGACAGTAAAAAAATTGAATCCCACCACTGGCTCCACCTGACAGCAAAAGGGATTTATTTATTTATTTATTTTTCTGATTTATATTATCACCCAACTCCGAAGATTCTGGGCGGCTCACAGAAAATAAAAACAATAGGGATGGTTTTGAGCGGCTCCTGTACCTATCCCCTCAGGTGAGGTGGCTAGAAACCAAGATCTAAATCTAGTGCATCCTTTCCCCAAAGGAAGTGCCTCCAGGAATTACCCAATCTTTGATGATTGGTCTTCTTTGGCTCTAAAAAACTCTTCATCAGAGCCTGAAAGGACTCTGGAGTCCTGTCCTGTCCTGTCTCTACAGGAGAAGGATTTGCTGAAGAGGAAACATTTCTATGTGTAATATACAGTAAAAACCTGACTTACAAATGCCTCGACTCAAGTTACATAAAATTTGTCTTACATAATCATTTTGTGCTAAAACTCTATCCTGATTTACACAATTTCCTATGGGTTTGCTTTGAGTTACATAAAGATTATTTTCCCTATGGGTTTGCTTTGAGTTATGTAAAAATTCATTTCCCTATGGGTTTGCTTCAATTTACATTAAAAACATTTTTCCTATGGGTTTGCTTCGAGTTATGTAAGAAAAATAATTTTTCCTATGGGTTTGCTTCAAGTTACTGTACATAAAAAAACAATTTAAGCAAAAGCCTATGGAACGGACTTTTTTTGTAAGTAGGGGTTTTACTGTATCTCCAAATAATGGAGGATCTTGAAATATCAGGGATTTCAATCTTGTGCAAAGGCTCCCTCGTAGACTGCCATCGCTTCAGATGGTCATTCTATGTCTTTAAGTGTAGGCAGATCTCTCCATTTTGGTTCATTTCCAGAATATATGATCACTCAAAACAAAGTAAAGTGGAGCATGTGGCTTTAAATTTCCATTCCACTTTGTTTCCCAATATCATTAAGTAACTTAGAAAGACAGTTTAGCCACTTCACATTATTGGGAAACTAAACACTCTTCTGTGGAGGAGAGAGGAAGGAAGGAAACTTGTGATCTTTCCTTTTTTTAAAAAAAAAAATCACTTAGGAAAACATTGGTGTGCCATACCAGCTTTTTTTTAATTTAAAAAAGAAAACACCTTCAGGAATGAAGAGGAAAGAAGAGGGGCCAAATAAAATTTTAAAGCCATTTCATGAGAGTCTCAGTGAAGCAAATAACTCTCAATTTTTTCTATTTAAAAGTATGAGGTTTTGAACGAAAATATGTTGGTCTGCTCTAGTTGTGCACAGTACGTTGCAATTTCAGGGTTCTGATGAAATGTGCAGCATAATTATTTTGCAACTAAATTGTAATGTTACAATTAAAAGTGGCTAAAATAATTTGCAATTTCTCCCAAGGGAAATAGTGGTAATTCAGACACCTAGCCCTGCCATCACAACTGACTGTTCCATCCCCTAAACCAGCGGTTCTCAACCTTTCTGTGCCATGGGCTGTACCACACCCCCAGACAGCTGAGCGGACCAGTCATGAGGTTCCTTCCACCATAAATGCTGCTGTAAAATGCATCCACAGCTGTCATAAATGCATTTGCAACAGCCACGGGTACATTTATGGCAGAGTTTACGGCAGGCGCGGATGCATTTATGCATGTGTGGGCACATTTCACGGCTGTCATAAACACGTTTACATCTGCATCCACTTACGGTAGTGGTGAGGCTAGTGGCGGGCCACATGAAATGGTGCCATTGGCCAGGGCCAGCCCATAGGCCATAGGTTGGCCACCCCTGCCCTAAATTTTATTAGCTGTCTGTGAAACTAGCAGATAAGGTTAAGTTTTATGTAGTTAACTTAAGAGTGTAAAGCTAAGTGATAGAGGTAACAAGAACAACATCCTTATATAGACCGTTAAAGAAAGCAGTGTAGAGTTTAGAACATCCTTAACCTTCTCTAATATTGTGTAGTACTTTCAAATCAGAGGCATAGCTCAATAATCATAAGGATCTAAATGTAATTTGGTGTTCTATATCCCAATGAGCTTTTCATTCCCAGTACTGCTGCACTCTTAATAGTTCACTTTTTTGAAATGAAGAGCTGTTAAATCCCATCTAGCACAGTTTGTACTTCTGTTATAGTAATGTGGAGGTGGGAGGGCATCATTTTATGCCTCCCTGTAAACCAACAAATCATTTCTCTGCCACACACACACACAGACACAGACATACCTTCTCATATGATTTGTCACCTTCTTTCTGCAGACACTTGTAGTTCTCTCTCCCATTTGGGTTGCTTTGGCAAGAGCCATTGTAACACCCTGAAGGAAGCCTTATTTCTTGTGTCAATCAAAAAAAATAAATATGGTGACAATGTCTATGTAGAACTGCACACATGATTGCATTGTAGCTGTCCACCACAGTTTCAGGACCTACTGTACGGTTTAGCTAAATTAACAAGCAGAATTAGTCCTGTCAAAACTGTGGCTTATATAAACAATGCTTGATTTTCTTACTCTAACCCTCTTTTTTCATTATTTCCACTGTTCTTGACATAAAATGTCATTTTCTGTATTCCAGGAAACACAACAGGATAGATGTTCATTGTATGGTACTTGATGGTAAAGGACATGTAAACCTCAATCCCAGTGAAGTTTGGCCTGGAGTTCAGGAGAGGCCATTATTGCTTGTGAAATATTCTTTAAGAGCTTTACTATGTGATATTTAAAATCTTTATATAAATGACCTTGATAAAATGAATAAATTGAGCAAGAGTATCACCCAGTGGACAAAAAACAGAAGGAATGAATTAGTTTCAGATCCCATTACATGTTATTTTTTGAAAACAAAACACATTAAGCTTTTACTACTACAGTGCAATCATAGAAAGGATTATACCTGTATTATTTATTCCTCAGCACCCTCCTTTCATCCCTCTTTCTCAGAATAATTCTAACATTCACAAATTAATTGATTCTGCTGTCTTCATTAGGACTTACATACATTATTGTAATGCCCAGTTTCACTCTTCTTTTCTATTGAGATGTAAGTACTTGTACACTGTTTGTGTATAAAGACTATCGAGACTTGTCTCTTTTAAATGCACCTTTCTTGATATGTTGCAATAATGATTAGCAACCACTTTCTCCCAATATTTCTCCTTAGGATGAGGCTAAGAGAATCCCAAAATGTCTCCACATGGTCTAATATTCTGCATAAAAGCCATTTAAAAAACAAATCCTTCCCTCACAGGTTTGCAAGCTGAGAGTCATAATAAAAAACAGAAGGCTGTTTCTATAGAATCTGCAGTTCTTGTAAATAACTATACACCATATTTGGAAGATATAGAATCAACTGCAGCTCATGGGAGGGGGAATAACTGCATGCATAGCATCCTTAGCTCATCATTTGGCATCTTCAGGTTAGTTTGGGAAAGGCTTCTATTCCAAATCTGGGGAATGCTCTGAGGACTCGCTGCACCAATGATCCTAATTTTATATTTTGTACCCCATGTGATATTTTAATAGTGAAATCCTAAGCATGTCTGCTCAGAAGAAAGCCCCACTAAATTCCATGAGAATGACTCTCAGATATCAGGGTTGTGCACTGTTGGGTTGGATTACAACAACGTGAATCAGGTGTTTGTGCATTTCCAAGGTGACAATGGAAAGGAGGGGGGAAATCCCAAAGATGTTAATAGGGTAGAATTTCACCCTTATGGTCTCCTTATGTTAAACCTAGTATGTACATGTCACAATTGGAAATATGGAATTAAAAAGACATAATAAGGAAGATGAAGATGCTCGTTAGCTCCTGGATTAACTCCCCTTGCCTGTACTGCGGAAAAAGTCAATAATTGAAACATAGTTTTGTGGCTACAATGCTAGTAATTTCAGGTCCAGGAAACAAAAATGATATAGATGAAGCAGCTTCCTTATATTTTCCTTCTAAGAAAGACAACAATGTCCATTGCTGGCTTGAAGTTGCTTATTCACTCACGTCCTGTTGAAATTCACTTGGTGCTTTTTCTGGTGGCTGGCGGGTGGGGGGGAGAGAGAGAGTGAGAGAGAGAGAGACTTTTGTAGGGGTAGTGTCAGCAGAAAACTGGAAATAGGCATATGCAGTCATGAACCCAGATATAATCGATTCAAATCTCAGCACAGGATAGGTTGGCCCCCACCTGTAGACCTCTTTTTTGAGTTTTGAGTAGATCAGGATCAGTTAGTGCACATCCTTAAATTGCAGTATTTGTCCTGGACATGAGGTTTAAAGGTCAAAAAATGTGGCTATATGAGGAAAGATTAAACATATTTTACCTCAAGGCATGTATAAAATCAGAAAGCATAGAGAGGAGAGAGGCAGGGAGTTGGTGTAATTCAGTTTAAAAACAGCAGGTATAACAGGTGAAGCCCTTACCAAAAGGACTCTACCTCTAAAGCAGAGGCAGGCAAACAACAACAGAAAATAAAGAAATGGGAGGTAAGCAAGAGAGAGAGATGTTTTTACTTTAACAGCATGTATTTTAGCTTAGCTATAGCAAAACAAAGCAACCAGGGGATCCAAAGATTTCCTGGAAAGAGGTGAATGTGAAGAGAATGTTTAAATAAATTATGGAGATAGTAGTGAGAGACAGCTTTGCAGGCGCACCCACCCAAATAAAGACTCAGACACCGGTATTGGATTAAAGGCATTGGGCCACTTTTATTGAATAATGCCCTAGTCCGAATTATAACTTTCAATTGGTGTATCATCCAATTGTAATTCTTTAAGGCAAGCAGGCCGCAGTAGCACTGGTAAAGTTCCACCCAAAATGCCAATGGCAATTGGCTATTGTGTATCAATTTGTATCAATTTGTTTGTTGTCACAAACAAATTGTTGACCGAAGTCAATATACTATCTATTGACCCCACCCTCTGACGTGTATCCATTCAAATATCAAGGTGATGCAGGCTGTGAAGCTCCTAGCATCACCCCGTTCATGGTTCACCCTTGACTGGCCAATCCTGTTTCCCCTGTACCTATCTACGTGTTGGCCAGTCAATTGCGAACCTGCCGGATACCTATGGGTCATAAATTTTTACCTTACCAGTGCTACCCGCCACACGGGGAGGCGTCGATGATGACTCACCGCCCCCCCTGACCAACAGCTCGGTCACCAGGCCCGCTTGCACGCCCTCCAGAAAGAGGTGCATACCTCTGGCCGACAGGTGGACCCCATTCCTGAATACAGGCTAAAATTCTGCAACCCTATTCCCGGGTGTTGAATGGCTGTCTCCAAGCCATTCTCAACAAGGAACCGGGCAACAGCCCTGTTCACTGACCGCCGGGCATTGAGATCCATGCCTCCTCTATAATGATGTCTGACCATAGCAACTGTGTGTACGGCCATAAATGATGTAGAAATGCCAGGTCACTGCACACCGACATTTTTAAGGAAAGGCCAGTGATCTGTGCGAGATCATTGCCGCTGAGGTGTAGAATCAAAAAAACATCTGGTGGTCCAGCATCCCTGATGGACATCAGGAATGGCAACAGTTCCCGCCACCTCATGCCGCGCACACCATACCACCGCATACGTGCGGATGCACGCAGCCCGAGATGGGGTCCCCACTCCGACGATGCAGCATACTGTGCCGCCCAGTGCACATAACTGTAGCCCACCAGCCACACTGCCACCAGTGTGCATGGACACACAGGGTCGGACAGATTCAGCAAACGTGCATCGTAGCAGTCTCACACCACTGCCTTTTCCATGCTGATCGGCAAATGTGCATCATAGCAGTCTCACACCACTGACTTTTCCATGCTGATCGGCAAACGTGCATCATAGCAGTCTCACACCACTGCCTTTTCCATGCTGATCGGCAAACGTGCATCGTAGCAGTCTCACACCACTGCCTTTTCCATGCTGATCGGCAAATGTGCATCGTAGCAGTCTCACACCACTGCCTTTTCTATGCTGATTGGCAAACGTGCATCGTAGCAGTCTCACACCACTGCTTTTTCCATGCTGATCGGCCTTTGAGGGATGAATCATCAACTGAGCCCACCCCTGGTTGATAGATACATCTTCCATTTCCAGTGCCCTACGAGACACGTCCCCCTTAGACAATGAAAGCGCGGTGCCAAAATGGCCGCCGTGCTCTTTGCGGCCCCCCCCACCCGGACTCAGACATCCGGGTGAGTTAGGGGGTGTGGCCACCCCTCTATAAAAGGGGTGGCCACGAGGCAGCCGAGCTGCCATTTTAAAATAGCGACGGAGAGGAGAAGTTTTCTCTGTCGCTGTTCCTTCGGTTCTTCGGCTCTTTAGCCCTTGGCTTTCCCGGCTGGGAAGGAAGGAGTTGCACAGAGCCTTTGGCTTGCTTGCTCTGTGTTTTTTGGCGTTGATCCCTGGACAGGGATCCTGCTATTTCTACCGATATGCCTCCCAAATGGAAGGCCCCGGCGATGAAACCTCGGCCAACGGGGAGGACTTTCCCTGGCCTTGTGAAACGCGGGGGGCAGCCCTCAGGTCGGAGGACCAGGGCTGTGCCCACGCGGCTGGGCACTACCTCCACCGATACCGGTGGGGCGATGCAGGCTGCTTGGCCCTCGGCTGGCCAGCCTTCAACCGGCCCTTCTGGGGCTTCGGCCCTCGGCCCGCAGTTGCCAGCCATGGGTCCGGTCAGCGGGGGGGCGGTGCTGGTGCACAGCACGTTCCCCCTCCGGCCCCTCATGGGCCAGAGTTTTGGGCATGGCCCTATTCGGGCCCAGGCTCTCATTTTGGGGTTCCTGGTCAAATGCCTGGTGGGCCGTCCAGCCCACCCGGCCCACTTTATACTGGGGGATCTGTGGCAGTGGATGCATTGCTAACGCTTTTAGCTGTGCTTGAGGCATCCTTGGGGATTGCACACAACCCCATGTCAGGGGGCCCTTCACTCTCTGCCGGGGGCCCTTCGTGTTCACCGGCTACCTCGACGGCCGCCACATTGCAACAAGCCGCCAGCCGGGTTGAGCTGCTTGAGACGCTCCGGCCTGCGCCTGCCGGTGTCTTGCAGCTCCCTGTTCATCCAGCAGGAGAGTGGTCAGGTGTGGCCCCAGAGCTCGATTCCGGTCGCGAGCTCCGACGCCCGCCATGGGCCGGAACCCCCAGTGGGGGCGGCTCACGGGGGTGCACCTAGTGAGTATCAGGTTCAAGTTAATGCACCCACATCACAGCCCACTTCCAATGGTGGGGTTCAGTGGCCATGGCCTCGTCAAGTCGAGGCGAGTGGGCATCAGTTGCCAGCCTATCCCAGTGCCCCTTGGTTCCATACTGGTACAGCGTTGGGGGTGGGGGTTTCCGCCCCCGGGGCACTGCCGGGCATTGCAGGGACTGTCCAGGTTCCGCTGCGTATGCCCCGGGTACCTAATGTGCCGGTGACAGCCTTGCCGACGGCTGGTTATTCGTTGCCCCATGGTGATCATTTGTCCCAGGTCACGAGGGAAAAGATTTGGTGGGGGGAGTACGTGGATATATTCTCCCTATTGAACCGTGAGCCCACTAAGGAGGAGAAAGAGGGACAGGATGACAGAGACAAAGAGCTGTCCCGCCGTCGTAAGCCACCACGCACCTGGGCCAACTGGTTGCCCGCGTATCTTATTTATATGGCGGTGTACCTTAGGGCCCGGCCTGACCTGGCCATTCCTATGGTCCAATATTTGGACAATATTTACAGGGCAATGGTGGATTTTCCTGGCCCATCGTGGTTGGCATACGATGAGGAATTTAGAATGAGGGTGCCTTTGCACCCGGAGATGAGATGGGATGAGCCCTGTCAGAAATTGTGTCTATTGTACATGACCCCCACGCGTCCTGCGCCTTGGGATAGGTACCATTGTGGTCATGCCGTTCAGCGAGCTGCTCCAACGCAGGCTTCCCGCCAGCTGGCGGGGCAGGGGGTTCCAGCCCGCTTGCTGTGTTGGAGCTTCTCGGCTAGCGGTGTGTGCAATAAGCGGCAGTGCCGATACAAACATGAGTGTCCCTCTTGCGCTGGCCCCCACACCACCGCCGCGTGCCCGCGGGCTGGTGGGTCACGGGGCAGAGGTAGAGGTGGACAGGGAGCGGGCAGAGCTTCTGCTGATGGAGCTAGTCAGACAAAAGGCCCCCTCCCCAGTTAATGTGTATATGTTGGAGCGATGGCTCTGCATGTGCTCTTAAGCAGAGCTGCTGCTAAGGAGAGACAAACAAAGGAAGTGAGCACTGGTAAGTTTTGCAGTTGGAGTAGAGCTGCTTTAGAGGCCTCCACTAATTTAAATTGATAATTTAAACTGCTGAGAGCCACCTCTGTTCAAACAGAGGAAGCAGTTTGAAGCTTCCAGAAGCAGCGGGGCAGAGCCACACCAGGCCCTTCCCTGAACTGTGACTCATAGGGGCGGAGCCACACTAGCCTTTAAAAGCTCTAAGCTCTTTCAGGGTCAGCCCTTTTGACTCTGCATGTGCTCTTAAGCAGAGCTGCTGCTAAGGAGAGACAAACAAAGGAAGTGAGCACTGGTAAGTTTTGCAGTTGGAGTAGACCTGCTTTAGAGGCCTCCACTAATTTAAATTGATAATTTAAACTGCTGAGAGCCACCTCTGTTCAAACAGAGGAAGCAGTTTGAAGCTTCCAGAAGCAGCGGGGCAGAGCCACACCAGGCCCTTCCCTGAACTGTGACTCATAGGGGCGGAGCCACACTAGCCTTTAAAAGCTCTAAGCTCTTTCAGGGTCAGCCCTTTTGACTCTGCATGTGCTCTTAAGCAGAGCTGCTGCTAAGGAGAGACAAACAAAGGAAGTGAGCACTGGTAAGTTTTGCAGTTGGAGTAGAGCTGCTTTAGAGGCCTCCACTAATTTAAATTGATAATTTAAACTGCTGAGAGCCACCTCTGTTCAAACAGAGGAAGCAGTTTGAAGCTTCCAGAAGCAGCGGGGCAGAGCCACACCAGGCCCTTCCCTGAACTGTGACTCATAGGGGCGGAGCCACACTAGCCTTTAAAAGCTCTAAGCTCTTTCAGGGTCAGCCCTTTTGACTCTGCATGTGCTCTTAAGCAGAGCTGCTGCTAAGGAGAGACAAACAAAGGAAGTGAGCACTGGTAAGTTTTGCAGTTGGAGTAGAGCTGCTTTAGAGGCCTCCACTAATTTAAATTGATAATTTAAACTGCTGAGAGCCACCTCTGTTCAAACAGAGGAAGCAGTTTGAAGCTTCCAGAAGCAGGGGGGCAGAGCCACACCAGGCCCTTCCCTGAACTGTGACTCATAGGGGCGGAGCCACACTAGCCTTTAAAAGCTCTAAGCTCTTTCAGGGTCAGCCCTTTTGACTCTGCATGTGCTCTTAAGCAGAGCTGCTGCTAAGGAGAGACAAACAAAGGAAGTGAGCACTGGTAAGTTTTGCAGTTGGAGTAGAGCTGCTTTAGAGGCCCGCGCGCCTAACGGCGCGCGAGATTGCAAACTGGTAACAAAGGAAGAATATAGTCTTACTAGGTAGAAAGGTAGTAAACGTGTACATTTTTTAGGCCCGGAATACTGCACTTGTTAAAATGGATTCTGAGGGAACAGTTGTAGTTACCTGCAATACTTGTGCCATGTTTGTGTTCTTACCAAAGCATATGGAGAACTACACTTGCAGCAAGTGCAAGCTGGTTGCACTACTAGAAGAGAAGGTCCAGCAGCTAGAGGCCCGCATATCTAACCATCAACAAATTAAGGAGCTTGAGCTGTTCTTGGACAGAGCGGAACAGACTATGCTGGACAAAGTAGAGACAGGGCACAGTTCTGAGGGAGAAGGCCCTTCACTAACTCAGGAGGGAGATGTTTGGAGGAATGTGACTCATAGGAGGAAAAGAGTAGGGGATCACTCTGAGAGTCTGAAATTACAGAATAAATTTGAGGCTCTTTCCCTCATCACACTTGATGAGGAACACACAGAGGAACAACTGGTTCCACCTGATGATCTCTCCTTCATCACACTTGATGAGATCCAGGAAGATAAACAACAGGAACAAACTGAGTTTCTCTCCCTTAATATGGTTGATGAGGTGCATGTAGATGAACAGATTGCAGGAGAGAGGCTCCTTGTACTAGGCGATTCAATAATTAGAAATACAGAGGAATGGATTTGTGATGCACATGATAACCGTATGGTGACTTGCCTGCCAGGTGCAAAAGTTGCAGACATCACAAGAAATCTAGATAGATTGTTAGAGAGAACTGGGAACGAGCCAGTTGTCATGGTACACGTTGGTACCAATGATGTTGGGAAGGCCAAGCGGTCTGTCCTGGAAGCCAAATTCAGATTGTTAGGAAGAAGATTGAAGTCCCGGACTTCCAAGGTAGCATTTTCAGAAGTGCTGCCTGTCCCTCGCGCAGGACCTACCAGGCAGGCAGAGCTCAGAAGCCTCAATGCGTGGATGAGGCGGTGGTGTCGAGAGGAGGGCTTCAGATTTGTCAGGAACTGGAGAACATTTTGGGACAAGCCAAATCTGTTCAGGAGGGATGGGTTGCATTTGAACCATGATGGGACCAGATTGCTGGCACTCAACATCAAAAAGGCTGCAGAGCAGCTTTTAAACTGATAACTGGGGGAAAGCCGACAGGAGCTGGGCAGCATCCGGTTCGGAAAAGTGTGTACTTGAGTAGTGAGGAGGATGCAAAATTTACTGAGCAGAACAAGGAGCTAGTCACTAGCATTCTAGCAGAAGGATGCAAGAGGCAGTCTAACAATGCAACTGGACACAAAAGACTGTGTCAGAAAAGCATATATAAATGCTTGTATACAAATGCCAGAAGCCTCCGTAACAAAATAGGGGAGCTGGAATACTTAGCAATAGATAAGAATATTGATATTATTGGTATCACTGAAACCTGGTGGACGGATGATAACCAATGGGATACAGTTATCCCAGGCTACAAACTGTACAGGAAGGATAGGAAGGGGCAAATGGGAGGTGGTGTGGCCTTGTATGTCAAAGAAGTGATAAAATCGTATGAATTGGAATATCTAGGTGATTTGGAGTCACCATTAGAAGCTCTGTGGGTAAGAGTACCAGGCCACAAGGATGGTCTAACAGTAGGCATATACTATCGGCCTCCGACCCAAACTCTTGAGGGAGACTGGCAGTTGGAGAATGTTGTAAAGGAGGCATCCAAGAAGGGAAGCCTGGTTATAATGGGGGACTTCAATTACCCTCACATAGACTGGGTGAACTGTTGTTCAGCACATGATAAAGAGATAAAGTTCCTAGATATGCTAAATGATTGTTCCCTGGGACAGATGGTTGAAGACCCAACTAGAGGTACAAAAATCCTTGACTTGATCCTGAGTAATACTCAGGATCTGGTGCAAGATGTTAATGTGACTGATCCAATAGGGAACAGTGACCACAACTCAATTATGTTTAACTTGATCATAGACCGCAAGTCACTGATAAAATCTAACACAGAGACCTTAAATTTTCAAAAAGGAAATTTCCCAAAGTTGAGGAAACTAGTAAAAAAGAAGCTGAAAGGGAAAATTGAGAGAGTCCAAACACTCCAAGAGGCATGGAGGCTGTTTACAAAAACAATAACAGAGGCTCAATTGGAATGCATACCCAAAAGGAAAAAGGGCACTGCCAGGTCCAAGAGGACTCCAATGTGGCTTACAGGAGCTGTTCGGGAAGTGATCAAGAGCAAGAAAAGCTCATTTAGAAGATGGAAGGCTTGTCCAAATGAGGACAGCAGGCAGAAACATAAATTCTGGCAGAACAAATGCAAGGCAACAATCAGGAAAGCAAAGCAAGACTTTGAGGAGCGTATAGCTAAAAATACTCAGAGAAATAACAAAGACTTCTTTAAGTACATTAGAAGTAAGAACCCAACTAGGAAGGCCATTGGACCATTAGATGACAATGGAAGGCAAGGGGTTATTAAAGAGGAAACAGAGATTGCAGAGAGACTCAATGAATTCTTTGCTTCAGTATTCACTGAGGAAGACAGAGGCCACATGCCCAAAACAGAGCCTATCTTCGTAGGGACGGAAACCGAAGAATTAAGCCAGATAGAAATAACCAGGGAGGAGGTCCTTGCATGTCTTGTTAAACTAAACACTAACAAATCACCAGGACCAGATGGCATCCATCCACGAGTTCTCAGGGAACTTAAAGATGAAATTGCTGATCTCCTAGCCAAAATATATAATCTTTCCCTCAAATCAGGCTTTGTGCCTGATGACTGGAAGGTAGCGAATGTAACACCAATTTTCAAAAAAGGATCCAGGGGTGATCCAGGGAATTACCGACCTGTCAGTTTGACATGTGTCCCAGGTAAAGTGATGGAAACCATCCTAAAAGATAGAATTAATAGGCACATAGAAGAGAAGGCGCTGCTAAAGGAGAGCCAACATGGCTTTTGCAAGGGCAAATCATGCCTCACTAATCTGTTGGAATTTTTTGAGAGTGTCAACAAGCATGTGGATAAGGGGGATCCAGTTGACATTGTTTATTTGGACTTTCAGAAGGCTTTTGACAAGGTCCCACACCAAAGGCTCTTGAATAAACTTACCAGTCATGGAATAAAGGGACAGGTCTTGTCCTGGATCAGCAACTGGCTAAGGGACAGGAAACAGAGGGTAGCACTAAATGGACACTTCTCCAAGTGGAGGGAAGTAAAGAGTGGGGTCCCCCAAGGTTCAGTACTGGGACCCCTGCTTTTCAACCTCTTCATAAATGATCTAGAGGTAGGAGTAAAAAGCAAGGTAGCCAAATTTGCTGACGACACTAAATTATACAGGGTAGTGAAAACTGTGAGAGATTGTGAGGAGCTCCAGAGGGATCTCTCGACACTGGGGGAGTGGGCAAAACAGTGGCAAATGAGTTTCAACATTAGTAAGTGCAGAGTGATGCATGTTGGGGCAAAGAACCCCAATTACATTTATAAACTGATGGGGTCTGAACTCTCTGCGACAAACCAGGAAAGGGACCTTGGTGTCCTGGTGGACAACTCAATGAAGGTGTCAACCCAGTGTGCCTCAGCAGTGAAAAAAGCAAACTCAATGCTAGGGATCATTAGGAAGGGTATAGAAAATAAGTCAGCAAGTGTCATTTTGCCTCTTTATAAATCTATGGTGAGGCCCCACCTGGAATACTGTGTACAGTTCTGGTCGCCATACCTCCAGAAGGATATTATGGAGCTGGAAAAAGTGCAGAGGAGGGCAACCAGAATGATTAGGGGACTGGAACACCTTCCTTACCATCTGAGGCTGCAACGGTTGGGCCTCTTCACTCTTGAACGACGACGTCTAAGAGGTGACCTGATTGAAGTTTATAAAATCATGCACGGTGTGGACAAAGTAGATAAGGAAAAACTGTTTTCCCTATCGCATAACACTAGAACTAGGGGACACTCCATGAAACTTTTGGGTACTAGTTCTCAAACAAATAAGAGAAAGTACTTTTTCACCCAGAGGATTACTGGTCTATGGAACTCCCTGCCAGAAGAAGTGGTGACAGCTGTCAGTCTTGACAGCTTTAAGAAAGGATTAGACAAGTTCATGGAGGACAAGAGTATCAATGGCTATAATTATGGATACTTAAGGACAACCTCCGGGTTGGAGAGATAGGCAGGATATCTCTCAATATCATTTCCAGGGAATCCTCTGCTTGGGAATACCCTGAAGGAAATGGTGAGCCACTGTGTGAGACAGAATGCTGGACTGGATGGGCTGTGGCCTGTTCCAGCAAGGCTGTTCTTAACTTATCCAAGGAGAGAGGACGCGAGGTACCTCCTCGAGGGTTTTCAGTGGGGCTTCCGAATCCCATTTAAAGGAGTGCAGGGACCCCAAGATGCACCCAATTTACTGTCCCTGAAGGGTAGAGAAGAGGTCGCTGCCCTGAGTATTGCTAAGGAGGTTGAGGCCAAGAGGGTGGCAGGCCCCTTTTCTGTACCACCCTTTCCCAACCTGAAGGTCTCCCCTCTGGGGTTAGTACCCAAAAAGGCCCCAGGGGAATTTCGTTTAATCCACCATTTATCGTACCCAGCGGGTTATTCTGTCAATGATGCTATCCCTGATGACCTTTGTTCGGTCAGGTATACGTCCTTTGACCAAGCCCTGCGAATGGTGCGCTCTTGTGGTCCCGGTGCCCTCCTGGCAAAATGCGACATTAAATCGGCATTCCGATTGTTGCCAGTGCACCCGGAGGACTTTGAGCTATTGGGTTTTAGATTCCAAGGGAAGTTTTATGTGGATAAGGCCATGCCTTTTGGCTGCTCTATATCCTGTTCAGCATTTGAACTTTTTAGCACTTTCCTTCAGTGGGCCTTTGTTCGCAGGTCCGGGTCTCGGTCTGTAGCCCATTACCTCGACGACTTTTTGTTTGGGGGTGAACGGGGCTTGGACACGTGCACGCGTCTCCTCACCACATTTCAGACGCTAATGCAGGAACTGGGTGTCCCTTTAGCGCCCGAAAAGACCGAGGGCCCATCAACCACCCTCACATTTCTGGGTATTGAAATTGACACGGTCGCACAGGCATCCCGGTTACCCATCGATAAGGTCACCCGGATCTCCGCGATGGTTTTGGCCTTGCTGGCCAAACGTAAAGTGTCACTTCGTGAGCTTCAGGTGCTACATGGCCATCTTAACTTTGCCTGCAGGGTGGTCACGCCTGGCAGGGCATTTGCTCGGCGCATATGCGACGCCATGTCTGGCCTGTCAAGGCGCCATCATAGGGTCCGACTGACATGGGGCATGCGGGCTGACCTTTTGGTTTGGCTCACATTCCTGCGGGATTTCAACGGGGTCTCCTTTTGGAGATCCGACCTTTTAGTTTCCCCTAGGTTTCAAGTACAGTCGGATGCCTCCGGCTCCCTGGGATATGGGATTTACTTCCAGGGGAGGTGGGCTTATGGCCAATGGCCTCCAGCATGGCGGGGCACGGATCGCCTCCGTGATCTTACATTCCTTGAGTTTTTTCCAATCCTGGGAGCTTTGATGCTATGGGGCGAGGAGTGGGCCGACTCTGTGGTCCACTTTTGGTGTGACAATGCTGTGGTAGTGCACATTGTCAATGCTCATACGTCTAAATCACCCAGGGTGATGGCTTTAGTTCGCCAATTCGTGTTACGTAGCCTACGCCTCAATGTGCTTTTTAGGGCCAGACATGTACCAGGCATTAATAATGATATTGCCGATGCTTTATCCCGCCTGCAGATCCCCCGGTTCCGCGACTTGGCTCCGGACGCAGAGGAATTCCCCTCGCCACTCCCGGCCGAGATTTGGACATTTCGCAAGGAGAGGTGAACCGGGCGATCGGCATGTCCTTGGCACCCCGCACGCATAAGGCGTATCATCATGCTTTCGTTCAATTTATAAATTTTTGTGTGCAACTTCAGTTGCCCGAGGTGTGGCCCATTCCAGTGGAACAAGTTTTACAATTCATGTTTTATTTACACAGTCAGGGCCTCGCTCCCCGCACTATAGCATCCAGGCTGTCAGCACTGGCATTTATTGCCAAGGTGAGGGGTTTTGCTGAAAGCATGAACGATTTCTGCATACGGCATGTTTTGGAGGGGTGGACGCGGGAACGTGGCCGCCGCCCGGACACTCGTCACCCAATTTCCCCAGGGGTGCTTACTCACCTTGCACGAGGCTGGCATAACCTATGTTTTGACAGGTATGAGGCAGCTCTTTTTCATGCAGCTACTACGGTGGCCTTCTTTGGAGCGCTCCGCATCAGTGAGTTGGTGCTACTGTCTAAGGCGGATGCGACTCGTAGGGCACTGGAACTCAACGATGTTTATGTTTCTATGAGTGGGCTCAGTTGAGGATAGGGTCCTCAAAAGTTTATCAGCGCGCCGTAGGCAGTGGAGTCAGACTGCTACGATGTTCCATTGCAGACATCTGTCCGTTTGGTGCCCTACAGGAGTTCTTGGCAGTGCGTGGCACGCACCCTGGCCCGTTTTTCTGTCACCAGGATGGATCTCCCCTTACTAAATTTCAATTTTGGAAGGTGACCAGTATGGCACTATCCAGTGTTGGCCTCCCAGGGGCTCGTTACGGCACCCATTCGTTTAGAATAGGTGCTGCTTCAACTGCAGCTGCATTTGGGTACTCTTAGGCTGATATACGCCGTATGGGAAGATGGGGATCTATGCGTTTTGCATTATATGTTCGCCCTCTTCAGGCATGAGTACCAGTTAAGTCACCGTTCTCTTTTTTCTCTTACAGACCCTGTGTGTCCCCGCACACCGGTGGCAGTATGGCTGGTGGGCCACAGTTACGTGCACTGGGCAGCGCAGTATGCTGCGGCGACAGAGTGGGGACCCCAGCTTGGACTGCGTGCAGCCGCATGCATACGTTGGTACGGTAAGCGTGGAATGAGATGGTGGGAACTGTTGCCATTCCTTTTCTCCATCAGGGATGCTGAACCGCCTGATGTCCTTGTACTGCACCTCGGGGGCAATAACCTAGGCCAGGTCACTGGCCTTTCTTTAAAATTCATGATTTGCAGTGACCTAGCTTATTTGCATTATGTGTGGCTGGCCACAAGGCTGCAATAGTTGGACATCATACCACGTCACACTTACAGGGGAGGTATTGACCTCTGTGCCCTTGACCGCGCTCGTCGCTCGGTGAACAGGGCAGTTGCCCGGTTCGTGGCAGACAAGGGTTTGGGGATGGTCATCCGACACCCCACCATTAGTTTACAAAATTATGATCTGTATGCACGGGATGGGGTCCACCTGTCGGCTAGAGGTATGAACCTCTTTTTGGAAGATTTGCAAGCAGGCCTGTTGACCGAGCTGACGGTCTGGGGGGGGGGGTGAGTCTTCATTGAAGCCTCCCTGTGTGGCGGGTAGCACTGGTAAGGTAAAGATTTATGACCCATAGGTATCTGGCAGGTTCGCAATTGACTGGCCAACACTTAGACAGGTACAGGTGTAATAATGTTGACCGGTCAACGATGAACCAGGCAAGGGGTGATGGCAGGAGCTTTTCAGCATGCAGCACCCCGTGATTTGACGGATACACGTCAGAGGGTGGGGTCAGTAGATAGTTTATTGACTACGGTCAACAATTTGTTTGTGTTAACAAACAAATTGATACAAATGGATACATTGTAGCCAATTGCCATTGGCAATTTTGGGAGGAACCTTACCAGTGTTACTGCGGCCTGCTTGCCTTAAGAATTATAATTGGATGAGTACAAATTTAAAGTTATAATTCGGACTAGGGCATTATTCAATAAAAGTGGCCCAATGACTTTATCCATATACCGGTGTCTGAGTATTTCTTTGGGGGGTGCGCCTGCAATGAAAGTGCGGCACCAAAATGGCCACCGTGCTCTTTGCGGGGCCCCCCCACCTGGACTCAGACATCCGGGTGAGTTAGGGGGTGTGGCCACCCCTCTATAAAAGGGGTGGCCACGAGGCAGCCGAGCTGCCATTTTAAAATAGCGACGGAGAGGAGAAGTTTTCCCTCCACCCCCTCCCTAGTGAACAGTGTGATATTTTGGTCGCTTCGGGGCCGGGTGGGAATTTTTGGCTGGAACCCACAATTGGCCCTTGGGTTCTGGCTTTTTTGCCCATCCCATTAACAAACAAATTGATACAAATGGATACATTGTAGCCAATTGCCATTAGCAATTTTGGGAGGAACCTTACCAGTGTTACTGCGGCCTGCTTGCCTTAAGAATTATAATTGGATGAGTACCAATTGAAAGTTATAATTCGGACTAGGGCATTATTCAATAAAAGTGGCCCAATGCCTTTATCCATATGCCGGTGTCTGAGTATTTCTTTGGGGGGTGCGCCTGCAAAGGGACCAGCTCACTGATTCTCAGAGCTCCAAAGAAAGCTACGGTGATAGCTGCATGAAAAAGAGACTCCTCATACCTATCATAACACAGTCTATGCCAACCTCGAGCAAGGTGGGACAGAAGACACAGTGAAACAGGGTGACGTGTGTCTGGGCGGCGGCTGCATTCACGTGTCCACCCTTCCAAGACATGGCATATACAGAAGTCACCCATGCAGTCAGTAAAGCCCCGTGCCTTAGCCATGAATTCTAAGGCTGAAAGCCTAGTGGCGATGGTGCGTGGGGCCAATCCCCGACCATAAAGTTGCACCATGTACTGTAAAACCTGGTCGACTGGTATCGGCCACATTTCAGGCAACTGCCTCTCCCTGCAAAAGGTCCTAAATTGAAGGAGCATGTGCTGATATGCCTTACGCGTGCGAGGTGCCAAAGACATGCCGATCGCCCGGTTCACCTCTCCTCGCCAAAAGTCCACATCTCGGCCGGGAGCGGAGAGGGAAGTGCCTCTGCATCTGAAACCAAGGCATGGAACTGGGAGATCTGCAGGTGGGATAAAGCATCAGCAATATCGCTATTGATGCCTGGCACATGTCTGGCCCTGAAGAGCACATTAAGGCACAAGGACCTAAGAACAAATTGGCAAACTAAGGCCATGACTCTGGGGGACTTAGATGTTTGGGCGTTGACAATGTGCACCACAGCAGCATTGTCACACCAAAAGTGAACCACAGAATTAGCCCACATGTCCCCCCAGAGCATAAGGGCACCCAAAATCGGAAAAAACTCCAGGAATGTAAGATCGCGCCAGCGATCCGTGCCCTGCCATTCCTGGGGCCGTTGACCATAGGCCCACCTTCCTTCAAAATAAATCCCATACCCGAGGGAGCCAGAGGCATCCGACTGTACTTGGAACTGAGGGCTGACCATTCGCTCGGATCTCCAAAAGGAGACGCCATTAAATTCCTGTAGGAAAGTGAGCCAAACCGACAGGTCTGCTCGTAAACCCCTAGTCAGCCGGCCCCTGTGGTGTCATTAGAAAGGCCCACCATAGCGTCACAAAGACACCTGGCAAAGGCTCTACCTGGTGTTACCACCCTGCAGGCGAAGTTGAGGTGGCCGTGAAGCACCTGCAACTCCCGGAGAGACACCTTACGCTCAGCAAGCATTGCCAAAATCGCATCAGAGATCCAAGTCACCTTTTCCATAGGTAATCTGGATGTCTGGGCGACGGTGTTGATGTCAATACCCAGAAAGGTAAGGGTGGTGGCTGGGCCCTCTGTCTTTTCAGGTGCTAGGGGGACAGTTCCCCCCTGAGCACCTGAATCGTGGTGAGCAGGCGTCCACACGTGCCCGAGTCGTGTCCACCCTCAAACAAAAAATCGTCGAGGTAGTGGGCTACAGACCGGGACCCTGACCTACGAACGAAAGCCCAATGGAGGAAGGTGCTAAATCGGTCGAAGGCCGAGCACAAAATGGAACAGCCAAAAGGCATGGCCTTGTCCACATAAAACTTGCCCTGGAAACAAAAACCTAACAGCTCAAAGTCGTCCAGGTGCACCGGCAACAATCGGAATGGCAATTTGATATCACACTTTTCCATGAGCGCCCCGGGACCACATGAGCGTACTATCTGTAAGGCCTGGTCAAAGGACGTATACCGAACAGAGCAAAAGTCATCCGGCATAGCGTCATTGACCAAGGAACCCGCAGGATAAGAAAGGTGGTGAATTGGACGGAATTCACCTGGGGATTTCTTAGGAACTAAACCCAGAGGGGATACCTTTAAGTTAGGATATGGGGGGTCGTTAAATGGCCCCGCCACCCTCTGCTCCCTAAACTCTTTGGCTATCTTCTCCGCAGTAATGTCCTCATTACTCCTGAGAGACAGTAGTTTCGGAGCATCCTGAGGCCCGTGAACACCCCTGAATGGGATGCGGAAGCCAAACTTAAAACCGTCAAGCAGGTAGATCGCATCATCCTGTCTAGGATAGGCCTGCAGCCAACATTCAAGCACCGTGAAATTAATTGGGGAGGGGGCCTTTTGTATGGGTAGCAGCGTCAGAGGGAGCTCTGGCCGCCCCCTGGAATCCCCTTCCCCTGCCCCGTGACCCACCGGCCCGCGGGCACGCGGAGGTGGTGTGAGGGCCGGAACAAGAAGGGCACTCGTGCCTAAATTTACACTGGCACCTGGTGCACACTCTGTTGGCAGAGAAACCCCAACACAGCAGGCGGGCTGGAACCCCCTGCCCCGCCGGCTGGCGGGGAGCCTGTGTAGCAGCCCGCTGTACGACATGGCCACAGTGGTATCGGTCACCTGGTGCTGGCCGCATTGGGGGCATACACAGTAGCCACAACTGCTGGCAGGGCTCGTCCAACCACATATCAGGGAAAGGGCCGCCCTCATCCTAAATTCTTCATCATAGGCCAACCATGACAGGCCAGAAAAATCGACAACGGCCCGGTAAATATTGTCCAGGTACTGGACCATTGGGATGGCCAAATCAGGACAGGCCCTGAGATATACTGCCATGTATATCAAATAGGCCGGTAACCAATTGGCCCAAGTGCGAGGCGGCTTACGACGATGGGACAATTCCTTTCCCTGTCGTCCTGCCCCTCCCTCTCCTCCTTAGTGGGTTCACGGTTAAGGAGGGTGAAAATGTCAATATATTCCCCCCGCCATATCTTCTCCCTAGTAGCCTGGGATAAATGGTCACCCAGGGGTAGGGAGTAACCGGCCGTCGGCGGGGCCGCCATTGGCACGGAGTGAAGTGGGGAAACATATAACAGGCCCTGTCGCACCCCAGAGAAGTTAGCCAGAACAGTTGGGGCGGACAACCCTGTAAGAACCTGGGGGTAATTAGGAGCCCAGGAGGTAACAGGGTAGTGTGCAGTAAACTGCCCTCCCACAGTAGCCTGTTGCGGCCATGGCCACTGGACCCCTACAGTGTTGTGAGTCAGTGACATTGGTGTGCTG
This sequence comes from Bradypodion ventrale, assembly GCA_035047345.1. Classification (NCBI taxonomy): domain Eukaryota; kingdom Metazoa; phylum Chordata; class Lepidosauria; order Squamata; family Chamaeleonidae; genus Bradypodion; species Bradypodion ventrale. Next base: position 283,281,667 of record JAWDJE010000002.1, on the reverse strand, counting down.
ACTTGACCAGGATACTCACTCTGTGCACCCCCATGGGCCGCCCCCACCGGGGGTTCCAGGCCGTGGCAGGCATCGGAGCTCGCAATGGTCATTGAGCTCTGAGCCTCCGTGCGTCCATGCCAAGCAGGACCGGTCCCCGGTGGAATGCCCTGCTGGGATGGCCGGATGGGGAGCTGTGAAGCACCAGCCTGCACTGGCCGGATGGCCTCCAGCAGCTCAACCCTGTTGATGGCCCGCTGGGCGGCAGTGGCAGGCATGTGGGCCGCAGCTGAGGAGCTACCGAACCCACCCTCCATTGGTGGTGGTGCAATTCCCATGGATGCCTTGAGTGCCATTATGTGGGTAAGGAGAGCATCCACGGTGTCAGACCCACCAGAATAAGGTGGGCTGGGTGGGCCGAATGGCCCACCAGGCAATTGGTGAGCGGGCAGAGGGGGAAAGTCATGTGGCAATCCCTGGCCAGAATAGGGCCAGGCCCAATAATCCCGCCCAAATGGGCCGCTATGCCCCATGCCGGGCAAACTGTCAATAGGGGTGGAAACCCCAGGGGAGCAGGCCCGCACAGCCCCCACCCCAGTCCTGCGACTGGGGGGCAGGTAAGCAGGGGCCTGGTCACCCACATTGGTGGCAGTGGGTAAGGTAACGCTGCAAACCCCCCGTGGGGCGCCCGCCCAAGCCCTCCGGCCTGATGGCGGACCAAAAGAGTACCAACAGTGTCAAAGCGAACTTCTCTGCTCTGTCGCTGTTCTTAAAATGGCAGCGAAGCTGCCTCGTGGCCACCCCTTTTATAAAGGGATGGCCATGCCCCCTAACTACCCCGGATGTCTTCGTCCAGGATGGGTGGGGGCCCGCAAAGAGCGTGGCAGCCATTTTGGCACCGCACTTGCATTTGTGAGTGTTTCCTAGCACCAGGAGCAGCAAATAAATAACTAAACCACTGCATCAAGAAGGAAGACCTTTGGGCAGTTGAGACAGGAGGGATCACGGGAATAAAGGTAACAGGAAAGGATGTGTTTGCATATGAACAACACAAAACCAAGAGTCAAGGGTTGAGTTGGATCTTATGTGGCAAGGGAACTGATCACAACATTGTCCAGCACCAAAATGCCTCAGTGTGACGCTTGACAGGACACTCTCTTTTAAGCAGCACTGCTTGACTACCAAAGCCAAAGTTAGTACAAGGAGCAACATCATCAAGTATTGTATTTCTATTGAATTAAATGGGACAATTTAAAGACATGATTAACAGTAGAATATTGGATTTGTCTGCTCTGAAGAAGTCCCAGTGTTTTCAAGTGAGTTTACTTCCATCTGAATGGAAAAGTAAATTTACATGGCATTATACAAACCTTAATTTCTCCTAGTAAATTCAACAATGTTTTTAAAGTGCTTAAAAGAAGGTGCCATCTTGCACACTCTTACTTCATTGAAAATACTAAGTGCAACTGGATTTTTCTTTTGAATAGTTAACACAGTATGCTATAGCAGTTTGAGCAAAGGTCTCATGAGACCTATGTTCAAATCCCTGCTCAGCCATGAAAGATCAAGCAAAATGGGCCTAGTAACACTACTCCCTAAATATCTCATTTATCTCAAAAGCCCTATTAAGTTCACTGAAGGCAATTCTGACTTGATGGCACATAATGCACAGATAACACATACAATTGTTATATAACTGTGACTGGGTTATGCCTATGAGAGAGTAAATAAAACAAAAGAAAAAAAGGTTGTGGCACTTTAAAGACTATCTGCTGTATTTTAATGTTTGATTTAGTCCACTTTGCCAGACTGGATCCATGAAAGCTAACATTAAAATACAGCAGTTAGTCTTTAAAGTGTCACAAAGTTTTTGTCTTTTTCTTTATTCTCTGATGTGCTTGAAACACAGACTAACATGGCTACCATTTCAAAAATTTCAACTATGATGGCTTATACCTGCATCTCTGTGGAAGAAGAAGACTTAGATCCATATCTTAGAGGTTTTTAAGTTTATACTGATGTACTAAACCTGCTTAATTTATTTAAAGATGAGTACACAAGAAGAAAATAAAGAGTATAAATGTAACATATTCTGGTTATTCATGCCTTCATTGCAATCAACTGTAAATAATTTAAACAATTTAAATATATATTTTTCATTATAGCTCACAAAGCTCCTTAGTGATACAGTGGAACAAATATACATTAAGTATTAAGTATTAAAATTCAATTCTTCAAAGATTATATTTTACTATCTCCAGGCAGGCCCACTATTATCATGTTTCAAACAAGTTACTTTATCACACTGTCCACAGAGCCAGTATAATCCAACACTAGTAAATTGAGAATTATTTTTACTGAGGGTTTTGATTTGTTTTATCATGTGAACTGTCCTAAGACACTGTAAATAAAATCCAACACAACAATGTCTGTCTGCTCAGTTCCTCACCTGCCCATATTGGGGGAAACAACAATACAAAAAAAGGAATTGGGAGGCATAGATAAGCAAAAGATTGATGTGGTTTCCATTTGTGTTTCCCTGAATAGAAAAATCCTGCACAGAACTTGAAACTTAGAGCACGTCAGACAGAGCATATAGCCCACTTGTTGGCACTTTCAGGAGTTGTTCCTTTTTATGTTGTGATTTCTTCCCCCCTTTATTTCTAGCCATAATGTAAGTTAGGCAGGATACCTGAATCGGGCTATACACTGGGTCCATACCAAAACAGGGCTACATACTGGGTATGGGTCCAAGATCTGGTGGGTTCACTTTTAATGCAGATTTATCAAATGCAGAATTCCTGGCAATATACATGAACGAGGACAGTTATACACATTATTCACAACACTCCAACATTGGTAGTGTGGTTGGTTTTAAAAAAATGTTTACAATGGCTATAAAAGTAGAAAGCATACACAACCAAGTGTATATTAAGATACTGTAAATTCAAATGAATGCCATGTCTGTATTAAGAGAAATAGAAATTCAAAAGGCATACATTTTTTAAAGAATCCAAAACTGATGCAGAAAGTGGACAAAGCAAGAAATATAGAAAAGTGATAAACTATGCAGAATTAAACATGTAAAATGTACCCTTCCCTTTATATCCACTTGTGTTTGGCAAACATTCTGAGCATATGGAGATCACTCCTGCGGAACTCTTGTCCATGACTATTGTTGAACCAAAAGGGCAAAAAAATCTACATTTCTTTACCATCCAATTCAGTCTGATAAACAAAATCCTGCCATCTTTATTTATAAATTTTGTTAAAGAAGGAGAAAAGTACAGAATAATTCTTGGCCTTGAGTTGCAGACTTTTTGCTCTCACTTCAATTGTGATGTGGCTAAAGTATCACATGTGAATGCCCTGCTGCTTGTTGCTCTGTAATCCTCTGGCAGGTTGCAGGCTACCTACCTTCCCATGCTTCAGATTCAGGGAAGATGATGTGAAATGTCTCTCTGCAGGCTCCTCCCCCCCCCCCCAGATCAGGATATGTGGGCAACTGGTGAGGCTACAGAGTAGAGTATCAAGAAGATGTGTAGCAGATACAAAGAAAGGAAACCCCACAGCACCTTTTGCCACCTTGTATCCCAAGGACATTCTAAAACCACCTTGAGAATGAGGCAGAAAATATAATCATTTATGTGTGAGATATTGAATAGTAGTATCCATGGTCTCTCCAGTACTCAGTAGAGGATCAGAACAAAAACTGTTTCCATATTGGGACCAATTTTTAAAAATCCTACATGCCTAAGCTCTTCCCCCTAGAAACTACCACAACAGTGGAGATTACTCGACTTGCAAATGCTTGGCTTCTGAATCTATTGCTTTGCTCATAGTTCTTTCCTTCTAAGACAGGGGAGCCCAAACTATGGCCCATGGTCAGATCCGGTCCCCAACCCCAATTCAGCCAGCCCACAAAGCCCTCGTTGCTCCCAGAAGTTGAAGTAAAACGTGCCAGTACTTGTGAAAGGCTGGTCCTGGAGAAGAAAATAGTGGTGTCAGAGTCCTGGGAGTGGGTGACTGGCAAGTAACACAAACACGGGGACCCAGGACAATCAGGAAATAGGCTAAATGATAACCATATCACAGACCAGAGTCCAAGTCCAAAATACAGGGCATAGTTCAAGCAAGCTGGAGGTCAGGTGACTGAGAGAGAAGTTGAGGCAGAGTACCTTCAGAAGCTGGAGCCATGGGCCAGTCACATGGTTCAGTGGCCTGGCCACAATGGCCTATGGGCCAGATCCGGCCCCCACCGCCAATTCATCCAGCCCACGAAGCCATATGGGCACATTTTACTTATGCTTCCAGGAGCAATGAGGGCTTTGTGGGTAGGATGAATTGGCATTAGGGCCCAGATCTGGCCCATAGGCCTTAGTGACCAGCCCACTGAACCAAGTGGCCAGCCTGCAGCCTGAAAAGTTTGGGCACCCCTGTTCTAAGATCTCCTGCTTTGCTCCTGATTCCCTCTTCCTGTCCCTTTCCTGGTTCCTGTGGACTGTTTCTCTGGATCCTCACTCCTTGAAGCTTATCCTTGCTCTGCTCCAGCTCCTGAAGACACTCTGCCTCAACTTCTCTCTCAGTCACCTGACCTCCAGCTTGCTTGAACTATGACCTGCATTTTGGACTCTGGTCTATAATGTGGTTACCATTTGGCCTATTGCCTGATTGGCCTGGGTCCTTGTGTTACTTGCCAGTCACCCGCTTCCAGGAATCTGACACCACTATTTTCTTCTCCAGGACCATCCTTTCACAAGTACTGCTTCCGGCTACTGATTTTCCCTATTTTTATCTTCATATGCATGGCTGGATAGCTCACTGACTTAGGAATCTGGCTTCAGAATCAAAGGTTGGGAATTCAATTCCCCAGAGTGCCTCCAAGAAGAAGAATCAACCTCTGTAGTCATGGGCAAACTACACAGTCTCAGAGCACACCTAGAAGAAGAGAACAGTAATTGCAGGCGCACCCCCCAAAGAAAGACTCAGACACCGGTATATGGATAAAGGCATTGGGCCACATTTATTGAATCATTGCCCTAGTCCGAATTATAAATTTCAATTGGTACTCAACCAATTATAATTCTTAAGGCAAGCAGGCCGCAGTAACACTGGTAAGGTTCCTCCCAAAATTGCCAATGGCAATTGGCAACAATGTATCCATTTGTATCAATTTGTTTGTTACTACAAACAAATTGTTGGCCGTAGTCAATAAACTATCTACTGACCCCACCCTCTGACATGTATCCGTCAAATCACGGGATGATGCATGCTGAAGAGCTCCTGACATCAACCCATTGCCTGGTTCGTCGTTGACCGGTCAACGTTATTAAACTTGTACCTGTCTAAGTGTTGGCCAGTCAATTGCGAACCTGCCGGATACCTATTGGTCATAAATATTTAACTTATCAGTGCTACCCGCCCATGTGACCAAAGTCAAGAGCAAAACCCCTGTATCAAACCTCAGCAACAGTGTGGGATGGGCAAAAAAGCCAGAACCAAGAGGCCAATTGTAGGTTCAAGCCAAAAATTCCCACCAGGCCCCGCAGCGACCAAAATATCACACTGTTCACTAGGGAGGGGGTGGAGGGAAAAACTTCTCCTCTCCGTCGCTTCTTCTAAAATGGCAGCTCGTATGCCTCGTGGCCACCCCTTTTATAGAGGGGTGGCCACGCCCCCTAACTCACCAAGATGTCTGCGTCCGGGTGGGGGGGCCCGCAAAGAGCGCGGCGGCCATTTTGGCGCCACGCTTTCATTGCAGGCGCACCCCCCAAAGAAAGACTCAGACACCGGTATATGGATAAAGGCATTGGGCCACATTTATTGAATCATGCCCTAGTCCGAATTATAAATTTCAATTGGTACTCAACCAATTATAATTCTTCAGGCTAGCAGGCCGCAGTAACACTGGTAAGGTTCCTCCCAAAATTGCCAACGACAATTGGCTACAATGTATCCATTTGTATCAATTTGTTTGTTAACACAAACAAATTGTTGACCGTAGTCAATAAACTATCTACTGACCCCACCCTCCGACGTGTATCCGTCAAATCACGGGGTGATGCATGCTGAAGAGCTCCTGCCATCAACCCATTGCCTGGTTCGTCGTTGACCGGTCAACATTATTAAACTTGTACCTGTCTAAGTGTTGGCCAGTCAATTGCGAACCTGCTGGATACCTATGGGTCATAAATATTTAACTTACCAGTGCTACCCACCACACGGGGAGGCTTCAATAACGACTCACCGCCCCCGCCCCCCCAGACCGTCAGCTTGGTCAACAGGCCTGCTTGCAAATCTTCCAAAAAGAGGTTCATACCTCTAGCCGACAGATGGACCCCATCCCCTGTATAAAGATCATAATTTTGTAAACTAATGGTGGGGTGTCGGATGACCCGCCCCAAACCCTTGTCTGCAAAGAACCGGGCCACTGCCCTGTTCACCGAGCGGCGAGCACGGTCAAGAGCATGGAGGTTAATACCCCCTCTGTAAGCGTGACGCGGTATGATGTCCGACCATAGCAGCGTTGTGGAAGGCCACACATAATGCAAATAAGCTAGGTCGCTGCAAATCGCATATTTTAAAGAAAGGCCAGTGACCTGGCCTAGGTCATTGCCCCCGAGGTGCAGCACCAGGACATCAGGCGGTTCAGCATCCCTGATGGAGAAAAGGAATGGCAACAGTTCCCGCCATAACATTCCATGCTTACCATACCACCTGATACATGCGGAGGCACGCAGTCCAAGCTGGGGTCCCCACTCTGTCGCCACAGCGTACTGCGCTGCCCAGTGCACATAGCTATGGCCCACCAGCCATACTGCCACCAGTGGGCGGGGACACACAGGGTCTGTAAGAGAAAAAGAGAACAGTGACTTAACTGGTACTCATGCCTGAAGAGGGCGAACATATAATGCAAAACACTTAGATCCCCATCTCCCCATATGGCGTATATCAGCCTCAGAGTACCCAAAAGCAACCGCAGTAGAAGCAGCCCCTATTCTAAAAGAATGGGTGCCGTAACGAGCCCCGGGGAGGCCAACACTGGACAGTGCCTTACCGGTCACCTTCCAAAATTGAAATTTAGTCAGGGGAGACCCATCCTGGTGGCAGAAAAATGGGCCAGGGTGCGTGCCACGCACTGCAAGGAACTCCTGTAGGGCACCAACCAGACAGATGTCTGCAATGGAACATCATAGCAGTCTAACACCACTGCCTATGCCGTGCTGATCAACTTTTGAGGACTGTATCCTCAACTGAGCCCACTCATTAGAGACATAGACATCTTCGAGTTCCAGTGCCCTACGAGCCGCATCCGCCTTAGACAGTAGTACCAACTCACTGATGCGGAGCACTCCAAAGAAGGCCACCGTGGTAGCCGCATGAAAAGGAGCTGCCTCATACCTGTCAAAACATAGGTTAGGCCAGCCTTGTGCAAGGTGTGTAAGCACCCCTGGGGAAATTGGGTGGCGAGTATCCAGGCGGCGTCCACGTTCCCGTGTCCACCCCTCCAAAACATGTCGTATACGAAAATCAGTCATGTTGTCAGCAAAACCCCTCACCTTGGCCATGAATGCCAGTGCTGACAGCCTGGATGCTATGGTGCGGGGAGCTAGGCCCAGACTGTGTAGGTAAACCATAAATTGAAGAACATGTTCAACCGGAATGGGCCAGACTTCAGGCAACCGGAGTTGCACACAAAATTGTTTAAATTGATTAAATGCGTGTTGATACGCCTTACGCGTGCGGGGCGCGAGTGACATGCTGATCGCCCGGTTCACCTCTCCTTGCCAAATGTCCAAATCTCGTCCGGGAGTTGCGAAGGGAATTCCTCCGCGTCCGGAGCCAAGGCGCGGAACCGGGGGATCTGCAGGCAGGATAAAGCATCAGCAATATCATTATTAATGCCTGGTACATGTCTGGCCCTAAAGAGCACATTGAGGCGCAAGCTGCGTAACACAAACTGGCGAACCACCCCCATGGCCCTGGGTGATTTAGATGTCTGAGAATTGACAATGTGGACCACTGCAGCATGGTCACACCAAAAATGGACTACTGAATTGGCCCACTCCTCACCCCATAGCATCAAAGCTCCCAGTATCGGGAAGAACTAGAGGAATGTGAGATCGCGTAGACGATCCGTGCCCCGCAATGCTGAAGGCCATTGGCCGTAGGCCCACCTCCCCTCAAAATAAATCCCGTATCCGAGGCATCCGACTGAACCTGAAACCTAGGGGAGACCAAGAGGTCAGACCTCCAAAATGATACCCCATTGAATTCCTGCAGGAACGTAAGCCAAACCAACAGGTCAGCCCTCATGCCCCTGGTCAGTTGGACCCTGTGGTGGCGCCTCGATAGCCCAATCATGGCGTCACACAGGCGTCGAGCAAAAGCTCTGCCAGGCGTGACCACCCTGCAGGCAAAATTAAGATGACCATGTAGAACTTGGAGCTCACGAAGGGACACCTTACGTTTGGCCAGCAAGGCCAACACCATCGCAGAGATCCGTGTGACCTTGTCCATAGGTAACCTGGATGTCTGCGCGACCGTGTCAATTTCAATACCTAGAAATGTGAGCGTAGTTGATCGGCCCTCGGTCTTTTCGGGCGCTAAAGGGACACCAAGTTCCTGCATTAGCGTCTGAAATGTAGTGAGGAGACGCGTGCACGTGTCCAAGCCCCGTTCACCCCCGAACAAAAAATCATTGAGGTAATGGGCTACAGACCGGGACCCAGACCTGCGAACAAAGGCCCACTGGAGAAAAGTGCTAAAGCATTCAAATGCTGAACAGGAAATAGAGCAGCCAAAAGGCATGGCTTTATCTACATAAAATTTCCCTTGAAATTTAAAACCCAATAACTCAAAGTCACCCGGGTGCACTGGCAACAACCGGAATGCCGATTTAATGTCACATTTTGCCAGAAGTGCACCTGGGCCACAAGCGCGCACCATGCGCAGGGCCTGGTCAAATGACGTATACCTGACTGAACAAAGGTCAGCAGGAATGGCGTCATTGACCGAATGACCCGCCGGGTATGATAAATGGTGAATTAGACGAAATTCACCAGGGACCTTTTTGGGAACCAAACCTAAAGGGGAAACCTTAAGATTGGGAAAGGGAGGCCTAGAAAAGGGGCCAGCTACCGTCCCTGCATTTACCTCCTTGGAAATACTTAGGGCGGCCACCTCCTCCCTACCCTTCAGGGAAAGCAAATTAGGAGCATCTTGGGGTCCCCGCACCCCCTTGAATGGGATACGAAAACTGTACTGGAAACCTTCGAGTAGGTACCTCGCCTCGTCTCTCCTCGGGTAAGTCAAGAGCCACCGCTCTAACATAAATATGTTAACTGGGGAGGGGGCCTTTTGACTGACCAGCTCCTTCAGCGGCAGTTCTGCCCGCTCCCTGTCCACCTCTACCTCTGCCCCGTGACCCACCGGCTCGCGGACACGCAGCGGCGGCGTGGGGGCCAGCGCAAGAGGGACACTTGTGTTTGTATCGGCACTGTTTTCTATTGCATACACCATTGGCCGAGAAACTCCAACACAGCAAGCGGGCTGGAACCCCCTGCCCCGCCACTTGGCGGGGAGCCTGCGTTGGAGTAGGTCGCTGGACGGCATGGCCGCAATGGTACCTCTCCCCAGGCGCCGGGCGCGTGGGGGTCATGTATAAAAGCCACAACTTCTGGCATGGCTCATCCCATCTCATCTCCGGGTGTAAGGGCACCCTCATTCTGAATTCCTCATCGTAAGCCAACCACGATGGGCCAGGAAAATCCACCATCGCCCTGTAAATATTGTCCAAATATTGGACCATAGGGATGGCCAAATCGGGCCGGGCCCTGAGGTACACCACCATATAAATGAGATATGCGGGTAACCAGTTGGCCCAAGTGCGAGGTGGCTTGCGACGACGAGACAGCTCTTTGTCTCTGTCGTCCTGCCCCTCCTTCTCTTCCTTGGTGGGCTCACGGTTCAATAGGGAGAAAATATCAACATATTCCCCCCGCCAAATCTTTTCCCTCGTGGCCTGGGACAAATGATCCCCGAGGGGCAAGGAATACCCTGCTGTCGGCAATGCCGACACTGGCACTGTATTCACCCGGAGCATTGGCAGCAGTGCCTGTACAGTGCCTGCGATACCCGGTACAGTCCTGGGGGCGGAAACCCCCCCACCCAATGTTGTGCCAGTATTGGACCCATTGGCACCAGGGTAAGATGGGAACTGATACCCACTCGCCTCGACAGAACGAGGCCATGTCCACTGAAAACTAACACCTGAAGTGGACTGTGGTGTGGGGACATTAGCTTGAACCTGATACTCACTGGGTGCACCCCCGTGAGCCGCCCCCACTGGGGGTTCCAGCCCACGGCGGGCGTCGGAGCTCGCGACCGCAAACGAGCTCTGGCGCCACATCTGGCCACTCCCCGGCTGGAGTTCAGGACGAACGGGGAGCTGCGAGATCACAGCCGGCACAGGCCGGAGCGTCTCCAGCAGCTCAACCCTACTGGCCGCCTGCTGCAGAGTGGCGGCTGTCGAGGTGGAAGGTGGGCAAAAAGGAGCCCCAGTCGGCAGTGCAGTCCCCCCTCCCGAGGGGTTGTTAATGACCCCCAAGGATGCTTCCAGCATGGCTAAACGTGCCAGCAATGCATCCACAGTCGCAGAACCCCCGGTATAAGGCGGGCAAGGTGGGCCACACGGCCCACTTGGTGGTACACTGGGGGCCCCCATCTAGGCGCCAGGTCCTGAATAGGGCCATGCCCAAAACTCCGGCCCATGAGGGGCCGGAGGCAAGCCCTGCTGGGTGACCGGACCAGGCCCTCCCCCATTGTCTGGACCCATGGCCGGCAATAGCGGGCCGGGGGCCGAAGCCCCTGCAGGGCCATCCTGAGGCTGGAGAGCCGAGGGCCATGCCCTAATCTGCCCCATCCCACCGGTAACGGTGGGTGCCACCGATGTGGGGGCCTGTTGCGGGGGCGCAGTCGCGGTCCTCCGACCGGATTGCTGCCCCCTAGTAAGCACAGATCCAGGCAAGTGCCTCCCTCTTGGCCGCGGCTTGGTCGCCGGGGCCTTCCTTTTGGGAGGCATAGCTGGAGAAGACGATCCCTTTCCGGGGATCAGAAGCGCTGAAATGGCTGGACAGCCGAAGACTGGGCTGAAGAGCCGAAGAGAAATGAAGAGCGACGGAGAAAACTTCTCCTCTCCATCGCTTCTTCTAAAATGGCAGCTCGTCTGCCTCGTGGCCACCCCTTTTATAGAGGGGTGGCCACGCCCCCTAACTCACCCAGATGTCTGCGTCTGGGTGGGGGGGCCCCGCAAAGAGCGCGGCGGCCATTTTGGCGCCGCGCTTTCAATGTCTTATGTGTATTCTCTGCCTGGAAAGGGTTGCAATAAGTTAGAATTGATTTGACAGCATGTAGTTGTTATATTACTCTATGCATAATGCCAACTCAATCACCTTCTCTTCTACATCAAACGGTTACATTTACAACTATACAAAACCAAGCATTTAGCATTTGTTAGTATAACAAATCATCCTGTTGAACAAAAGATGTCAGAACACATCATAACTTGGTAACAGGAGAGTCATATTACTAGAAACAAAAATAAAATATTGTAATGGCCATGTAATTGTGAGTGAGCTCTCATGCTCAAGTGGCCAAGTAAAATCAAGGAGCTTCTGAGCATTGTCCATAGACTACAAGCCAAAGGTGTGAAATTAATACACACAACCAGGAAGCTTTTAGTATCCAACTCTACAGTTCAGTGCTCATCTCTGTTTCATAGCCAAAGAGCCAGCTACAGGATGCTGTAAGAACTAGCTATTGATGCTGACAAAAAGAGCAGAGATGGGAAGTCTGCAAAGGCAAGACAAGGCAAAACAACATTGGAGGAAATATATTAATTAGAAGTATACAGAAGGACTTAGAGTACATTCCAGTAACCAAACTCAGTGTACCTATAGACTTGACAGTTCATGAATCTAAGAAGATCTTCATCAGTAGTCCCCACAGAGAGAGAGAGAGAGGAAGTGGAAACAGGAGAAGGAACAGCATAAATCAGACAGTTCTCTTATGGCTAACGTAACATGCAAAATATTGTGTTTGAAGAACCATATGGGCAGGCAGAAGGCTTTCTACAGATTCTACAGACTGCATGGGAGAGCCAAGGAGGTGGGAAAGTTTGCAGAACAACTTCAGTGACCAAGAGGGTCTGAAAACTGTAAATTAATCAATCATACAACATCCTTTAATACTCTATAAAATTTCTTGTGTCAGAGGAAATGGTGCCAAGGAAATTTAACATTTTAAATGAACAATGCATCAGTATAGCGGCTTGTTCCAATATAGCTCCCACAGTGGGTCCTGTGTAGTCTCTCATCATCACATTGAATTTAACATTGTGATGCTTGCCTAAGCTTTCATTGGCTTATATCATTAATAAATTATGTGCTATGTTAAATAGCACCACCACCAGCAGAAGGGACCATTTAGGGAATCCAGAACTGATTGTAAGTAGAGGCTTGTGTCGTGATCTTAGGTTGACAGCTTAATTCTTTCAAGCAGCTAGTACTGACAAGGCCTCACTTGTTGTTTGTTGTTCAGTCACTCAGTCGATTCCGACCCTTTGTGACCCCATGGACCATTTTCCTCCAGGCACCTCTATCCTCCACCATTCTCCTCAGCCCACCAAGCTCTGTGCCCATTGTGTCCACAATACCATCTATCCATCTCATCTTTGGACGCCCCCTTCTTCTCTTTCCCTCCACCTTTCCCAGCATCAAGTCCTTCTCAAGTGAGTCCTCCCTTCTCATTTGATGTCCAAAGTACTTTAGCTTCATCTTCACTATTTGTCCCTCCAATGAACAGTCAGGGTTGATTTCTTCCAGTATTGACCTATTTGTTCTCTTTGCTGTCCAAGGGACTCTCAGGACTTTAATTACTTGCCACGTTTTGTTATTGTCCACACAGTCAAAAGCCTTGGTGTAGTCAATAAAACAAAAGTAGACTTGTTTCTGGTATTCTTTTGTTTTCTCCATGATCCAACGTATGTTGGCAATGTGGTCTCTAGTCCCCCTGCCTCTTCTGAAACCGGCCTGCACCTCTGGTAGTTCTCTCTCCAGATGTTGTTGAAGTCTATCCTGTATTATCTTGAGCATCACCTTGCTGGCATATGGGATGAGCGTAATTGTGCAGTAATTTGAGCATTCTTTGGCATTGCCTTTTTTGGGGATTGGAATGTACACTAATCTTTTCCAATCCTGTGGCCACTGTTTTGTTTTCCAAATTTGCTGGCATATTGAATGCAGTAGTTTGATTCCATCATCTTTTAGGGCTTTGAAAAATTCAATTGGGATACCATCATTTCCACTAGCTTTATTGTTTGCAGTGCTTTTTAGGGCCTTTCTGACTTCACTCTCCAGAATGTCTGGTTCAAGTTCAAATTTCTCATTATTGTTATTATCAGGAGTGTTGAGGTCCTTTTTGTAGAATTCCTCTGTGTACTCTTGCCATCTTTTTTTTAATCTCTTCTGCTTCAGCTAACGCTTTTCCATCTTAATCCCTTATCATGGTCATTTTTGCTTTAAATGTTCCCTTGATTTCCCCAATTTTTTTGAAAAGATCTCTAGTCTTGCCTCTTTTGTTGTTTTCCTCCATTTCTTTGCACTGTTCGTTCAGGTATTTTTCCTTATCTCTCCTTGCTTTTCTTTGAAATTCTGTATTCAGGTGGTTGTATTTCTTCCTTTCTCCTTGGACTTTTGCATTCCTTCTTTCCTCTGCTATTTTAAGAGCCTCATCAGACAACCACTTTGCTTTCTTACACTTCTTTTCTTTTGGTATGGTTTCTCTTGCTGCCTCCTGCATGATGTTCCGCGTCTCTGTCCATAATTCTTCTGGTACTCTGCCTATCAGGTACAGGACATTAAATCTGTTCATGACCTCCACCGTGTATTCTTTAGGGATGTTGTGTTGGTCATATCTGTCTGGTCTAATTGTTTTCCCCATTTTCTTTAGTCTGATCTGAGCCACAGTCCTCCAGGTCTTGTTTTTGCTGACTGAATGGAGGTTCTCCATCTTTGACTGCAGAGTATGTAATCAATCTGATTTCGATGCTGGCCATCTGGTGATGTCCATGTGTAAAGTCACCTCTTGTGTTGCTGGAAGAGGGTGTTTGCTATGACTAGTGCATTCTCTTGGCAGAACTCTATCAATCTTTGCCCTGCTTCATTCTGTGTTCCAAGACCAAACTTGCCTGTTATTCCATTTACTTTTTGATTTCCTACTTTGGCATTCCAATCTCCTAAAATAATGTGGACATCATTTCTTGGTGTCTGTTCTATGAGGTGTTGTAGGTCCTCATAGAACTGGTCAACTGTGGCTTCATCTGCACTAGTGGTTGGTGCATAGACTTGGATTACAGTGATATTGAAAGGTTTGCCTTGGACTCTGACTGACATCATTCTATCATTTTTGATGTTGTATCCCATTACTGCTTTCCTCACTCTTTTGTTGACAATTATGGCTACTCCATTTTTTGCCCACAGTAGTAGATATGATGGTTTCCAGAGCTGAATTCACCCATCCCTGTCCATTTTAAGTCACTGATGCCCAGGATGTCAATGCTTATTCTTTCCATCTCATTTTTAACTACTTCCAGTTTTCTTTGATTCATAGACCTCACATTCCATGTCCCTATGCAGTATTGTTCCCTGAAACACTGTATTTCTCCTCCCCCTTTCGTATTCCTCCCCCTTTTCAGATCTGCTGTGCTGAGCATCCCCTTGTTTTGCCTTTTGTTTTGGTCCATAGGGTTCTCTTGGCAAACTTTGTGATGTGCCTTGCTGGTCTCTACGCCAGTCTTTGCAGGCGCACCCCCCCAATAACGGACTCAGACAACATTGAAAGTGGATAACAGCATAGGGCCACATTTATTGATTCAATGCCCTAATCCGAATTATAAATTTGTATTGGTAAAACGACCAATCATAATTCTTAAGGCAAGCAGGCCGAAGTAACACTGGTAAGGTACCACCCCAAATTGCCAACGGCAATTGGTTACAATGTATCAATTTGTATCAATTTGTTTGTTGACAACAAACAAATTGTTGACCGTAGTCAATATCTAACACATGACCCCACCCTCTGACTCGTATCCGTAAAATCACGGGGTGATGCATGCTGGCTAGCTATCGCCATCACCCCGTCGCCTGGTTCGTCGTTGACCGGACAACGTTTAACTAATTTGTTCCTGTCTAGTGTTGTCCAGTCAATTGCGAACCTGCCGGATACCTGTGGGTCATACTGTTTACCTTACCAGTGCTACCCGCCACACGGAGGGGCTTCAAAGAAGACCTGACGCCCCCCCCCCAGACCGTCAGCTCGGTCAACAGGCCTGCTCGCCAATCACCCAACAGGAGGTCCATACCTCCTCGCGACAGATGGACCCCATCCCCTGCATACAAGTCATAATTTCGTAGGCTAATAGCGGGGTGACGACTGACCCGTCCCCAAGCCTTGTCGGCAAGGAACCGCGCCACCGCCCCGTTGACCGCGCGCCTAGCGCGGTCAAGGGCCAGGAGGTCAATGCCCCCTCTGTAAGAATGGCGCGGGATCATGTCCGACCAAACCAGGGTTGTGGCAGGCCAGACGTAGTGCAAGTAAGCAAGGTCTCTGCAAATCGCATGCTTGAGCGATAAGCCGGTGACCTGACCCAAATCATTGCCCCCAAGGTGTATGATGAGAATGTCAGGCGGGTCAGCACTCCTGCTTGAAAACAGGAAAGGCAGCAGCTCCCGCCACAACATCCCAGGCTTACCATGCCATGTGAGACTGGCGTGTTCACCCAGTCCCAGTCGGGGTCCCCACTCTGTCGCCGCAGCGTAACGCGCTGCCCTGTGCACATAGCTGTGGCCCACCAGCCATACTGTCACCGGTGTAACACGACACCCAGGGTCTGTAAGAAAAATTAAGGAAAAAAGGAAGGTAAGGTGATTGGATTGGTACTCATGGTGGAAGTGGGCGCATATAAAACTGAAAACATTGCGAGCCCCACCTCCCCATGCTGCGTATGTCAGCCCCGGAGTACCCAAAAGCAGCTGCTGTAGAGGCTGCCCCAATACGAAATGAATGTGTGCCATAACGGGCACCTGGTAGGCCCACCCTGGCGAGGGCTCTGCCTGTCACCTTCCAAAACTGAAATTTAGTAAGGGGAGACCCATCTTGGTGACAGAAAAACGGGCCATGGTGCATGCCACGCAGTGCCAGGAACTCATGTAGGGCACCAACCGGACAGATGTCTGCCGAAGAACACCGTAGCAGTCTTACACCACTGCCTACGCCATGCTGATGTGACTTGGAGGAACGTATCCTCAACTGGGCCCAGTCTTTGGCAACATAGACATCCTCGAGTTCCAGTGCCCTACAACTTGCATCCGCCTTAGACAGCATCACAAGTTCGCTGATGCGGAGCGCTCCAAAAAATGCCACCGTTGTGGCTGCATGAAAAAGGGCTGCCTCATAATGATCAAAACAGAGGCTTGGCCAGCCCCGGGCCAACTGGGTAAGAACCCCTGGGGAAATAGGGTACCGATCGTCCGGGCAACGCCCGCGCTCGCGCACCCACCCCTCCAAAACATGTCTCACACGGAAGTCAGAGGTGCTGTCCACATGACCCCCTACTTTGGCCATAAAAGCCAGCGCCGAGAGCTTGGATGCTATGGTGCGAGGTGCGAGGCCGAGAGCATGCAGGTGGACCATGAACCGCAGAACATGGTCAACCGGGATAGGCCAGGTCTCTGGCAGGTGAAATTGAGCAGCAAATGCCCTGTAAGAATTAAATGCTTGTTGATACGCCTTACGCGTGCGTGGCGCTAGTGACAGGCCAATCGCCCGGTTCACCTCTCCTTGCCAATGGTCCATATCTCGTCCGGGAGTGGCGAGGGAAATTCCTCCGCATCCGGGGCCAAGGCACGGAACCGGGAGATCTGCAGGCGGGACAAAGCGTCAGCAATATCATTATTAATCCCTGGGACATGCCTGGCTCTGAACAAAACGTTGAGGCGCAGGCAGCGCAGCACAAAATGGCGCACTAGGTCCATAACCCTGGGCGATTTGGAAGTCTGTGCATTAACAATGTGGACAACAGCAGCGTTGTCACACCAGAAATGCACGACCGAGTTGGCCCATCCCTCGCCCCATAGCATCAAAGCCCCTAGTATAGGAAAAAAATCAAGGTATGTGAGATCACGCAGGCGATCAGTGCCTGCCCAGGCCGGTGGCCACCCACCATAGGCCCACTTCCCATTGAAGTACATCCCATAACCCAGGGATCCTGAGGCATCAGACTGGATCTGAAAATTGGGGGATGCCAGGAGGTCAGACCTCCAAAATGAGACCCCATTAAACTCCCTCAGGAACTGTAACCAGACAAACATGTCTGCCCTGATACCCCGGGTAAGTCTAACTCTGTGGTGAGGCCTGGTTAACCCTGCCATGGCGTCGCATAAGCGTCGAGCAAAAGCCCTGCCCGGAGCGACCACCCTGCAAGCGAAATTCAGGTGACCATGTAGCACCTGCAGTTCCCTCAGTGATGCTTTGCGCTTGGCCATCAACTCCGAGATAAGGGCCACTATCCTGGACACCTTATCCTCCGGTAACCTAGAAGCCTGCGCTAACGTGTCAATCTCCACCCCCAGGAATACTAGCTTGGTAGATGGGCCCTCGGTCTTTTCGGGCGCTAAAGGGACACCGAGTTCCTCCATTAGCGTCTGAAATGTGTTGAGGAGACGTGTGCACGTGTCCCAGCCCCGTTCACCCCCGAATAAAAAGTCATCCAGGTAATGGGCTACAGACCGGGACCCTGACCTGCGGACGAAAGCCCACTCTAAGAAGGTACTAAAACGCTCAAAGGCCGAGCATGATATGGAACAGCCAAAAGGCATGGCCTTATCAAAATAATATTCGCCCCGAAATTTGAAACCCAGCAACTCAAAGTCACCCGGATGCACCGGCAGGAGGCGAAAGGCCGACTTAATGTCGCACTTGGCCACCAGGGCACCCGGGCCACACGAGCGCACCATGCGCAGCGCGTGGTCAAAAGACGTATACCTGACTGAACAAAGGTCATCAGGGATAGCATCATTGCCCGACCGGCCGGCTGGGTAGGATAAATGATGAATAAGGCGAAACTCGCCTTGAGACTTTTTGGGAACCAAGCCTAGGGGCGACACCTTAAGGTTGGGAAACGGGGGTGAAGGGAAAGGGCCAGCGACCCTGCCCGCATCTAACTCCTTCCTAATACTGGCAGCAGCCACCTCCTCCCTCCCCTTGAGGGACAAAAGATTGGGGGCATCTTGAGGGGACCTATCACCCATGAAAGGGATGCGGAACCCGTACTTAAAGCCTTGAAGGAGATACTCCCCATCCTCTCCCTTCGGGTACACTGTGAGCCAACGCTCCAACATGTCCACCTTAATTGGGGAGGGGGCCTTTCGGTGAACCAGCTCCATCTGTGGCAGCCTTGCCAGCCCACTGTCCGCCCCTTCCTCTGCCCCGTGTCCCCCCAGGCCTGGGACAGGCGGAGGCTGCGTGGGGGCCCGAACAGGTGGGACACTCATGCCTGTATTTGCAATTCTTCTTATTGCAGGAACCATTGGACGAGAAAGCCCAGCACAGCAGGCGGGCTGGAACCCCCTGCCCCGCCACTTGGTGGGTAACCTGTGCTGGGACAGCTCGCTGGACCGCATGTCCGCAATGGTATCTGTCCCCTGGCGCGGGGCGCGTGGGCGTCATGTACAGAAGCCAAAGCCTCTGGCACGGCTCGTCCCACCTCATCTCCGGGTGGAGGGGAATCCGCATACGGAATTCCTCGTCATAAGCAAGCCACGAAGGGCCCGGGAAATCAACCATTGCCCTGTATATGTTGTCCAAATATTGGACCATCGGAATAGCCAACTCCGGCCGCGCCCTCAGATACACTGCCATGTAAATTAAATAAGCCGGCAGCCAGTTGGCCCAGGTACGTGGCGGCTTACGACGACGCGCCTGCTCCTTATCCTTCTCATCCTGTCCCTCCCTTTCCTCCTTGGTGGGCTCTCTGTTCAGGAGTGAGAAGATATCTACATACTCCCCCCGCCAAATCTTTTCTTTGGTGGCCTGTGCCAAGTGGTCACCCAGTGGTAAGGAGTACCCCGCAGTTGGTAAGGCCGAAAAAGGCACCACAGACACCGGGAAAGGGGCCTGAGCTAACCCAGCCACCCCCAGTACATTCCCCGCAGCGTGAGAAAAACTACCCACCCCGGTGCCCTGGGTGGCAGTTACCGTCGCCGAGTGGAGTGCCGGCTGCTGTGCCACCGCACCACCCGAGCGAGGCCATGGCCATTGAAAAGCTCCCCCCATAGAAGCAATGTGTGTAGGTGTACTGGTTTGGACCGCATACTCACATGCTGCACCCCCGTGGGCCGCCCCCACCGGGGGTTCTGGCCCACTGGGGGCGTCGGAGCTCACGACCGATGTAGAGCTCGTCATCGGGGCCTGACCTGCACTCGTCTGCTGGCTGGGGAGCTGCGGGGCAGTGGCCGAAGCCACGCCACCCGCCTGAGGCAGCTCAACCCTGCCCGCCGCCTGTTGTCCTCCTGCCGACGGCGCCGCAAAAGGGACGCCAAAGGGAGCCCCAGCCTGGCTGGCCCAAGCTAAAGACGCTTCGAGGGCCGCAAGGCGGGCCAGTAAGGCCTGCACGTCGATCTGGGGCCAAGGGCCGGCCGGCCCGCCAAGTCCAGGCGCGGGTACAGGTCCCTGTACCCCAGGACCCGAATAGGGCCATTGCCCAACACCGAAGCCCGGTAGGGTCGGTGCAGGAACCTGCCAAGGTAGGGGACCACACCACCTGCCCAGGTTAGAAGGCCCAGGAGGAAGAGAGGCAGGCCCAACAGGATGGGCAGAGAGAGTAGCGGTGTCCACCGCTCGCGGGCCGCGGGCCGGAGCCCCTGCCGCGCCCGCATTCCGATCCCCCGCGTCCGGCCAAGGGGCGATGGACCCCATTCCGCCGGGCCCAGCGGGGGCCTGGACAGGCGGCTGCTGGGGAGGCGCAACCGTGGTCCTCCGACCCGGGTTGCGCCTCCTCACAGCTCGAGCCGCACTCGAAGCTGCCTTCTTCTTCGAAGGCATCTCAACCGCAGGAGAGGGAAGCCGAAAAGAAGATTCGCAGCCAAATGGCTTCCCGCAAAGTAAGGAGCGACGGAGACACAGGGGGAAAAACTTCTCCGCTCCGTCGCTTTAGCTAAAATGGCAGCGCGGCTGCCTCGTGGCCACCCATTTTATAAGGGAGCTGGCCACGCCCTAAACTACCCGGATTCTTCGTCCTGTGGGGGGGGCCCGCAAAGAGCGCGGCGGCCATTTTGGCGCCGCGCTTGCATTTTCCATCACACATGTTATCACAGTTTAAACAGTTTTAAAACAAAGTATTATCACGCACAATATCACAGTTTATCACATAGTATCAAAGTAAAAGTTGAACTAATTAAAGAAAGGGAAAGAAAGGAAGAAAAAGTCCACTATATCAAGTCTCTATGTAAGTCAGTTTCTTGTACAGTCACTATGTCAGTTGCCATAAGCCATCTATGTTTAGTCAACTATATTATTTCAGTTCGATTACTTATCCTTTGCATGCATGCAGCAGCTATTGCCTCCCTTCAGCCGCATGGAGTTGGTCAAAGGCACCGGCTCGGGCCTCACTGTGATGGTGGTTGTGGATGGTATCTCCTGGGGGTGTTCGGGGGTCTCCTGAGGTGTCCTTCTCTCTGGCCCCAGGTCTTTGGATGGGGAGGGAGGGGCAAGATCCTTTACTCACCTCCACCCTAGGCCTCTCTGGATGGCAAATGAGCAGTAGAGCTGGGCCTTCCTGAAGCCTCACTACACAGTTATAATTCTCTTATCTCTCAGATTCATATCTCAAATTCCTTAGGTTGGAGGAAGATTGGAGGAACACTCCTCAAGCTAGTAAATTTCCAGACTTCTAGAAGATGCTCAAGCCAGGAGATTTTCTATGAAGTAATGCTTAAGGGAGGGAGAAGCTATTCCTTTTTCGTATAAAAGAAACAACTTTAGAGACCCCAAATTGGTTTTCTAATTTGAGGCAACCCGCTTCATTAGCTGAACTCATATTCTCTGGGGGAATAAAACATCCAGGGCAATTCCAAAGGCTTACCCAGCCTTACGAGCTCTGTTATTTCTTTTCTTGTCTTTTCTGTCTTTATACAGGTACAATGCTATGCTATGCTTTAATGAAATTGCATATTGGAAAATAAAGCTCTTTCTGAGTTTTACTATCTCCTGAGTTGAAGTCTATTTATCAGGCATATCCAGGCAATGTCACTATCTGCTTAAATATGCTACCAAGCCCCCAAACCAATCGCAGACTCCCTATGTTGGAAGTGTGTATGGTGACTCAGGGTTCAGGAAGGAGAGGTGACAAGAGGCTGTTGAAGGAGTGTGCAGAGTAAATGGATAAAAGAACAGCCTATCGATCACAACCAGCCTCTCAAACCCATGGCAAGGGTCGACCATCGTTGACAGCCTGTCCTACCCATGAAATGTGCTCCTGATTCAAAGGGGATAAGACTGCACATTTATTTGTAAGTAAAGGAGACAGAGAGCTTAAACTGTATGCTGTACTTTGTAGTTAATTGTCCATTGCTCAGGCCTCAGTGAACAAAGCAAAACCATTATTCAAACTTGCTTATTGAAAAGAAGGGATATGGATATGCTATATTGAGGTTTGTAGGATTAATATCCCAATAAGAGAAGGCTGCTCATAGATTACACCCTGAATTTCCCTCCCCTGTATATTTTGAGGTAGAGCTGATATGAAAACACACAACATTCAAAACATCACTAAATTTTGTTGGGTTGTTGAATAAGACTTAAGACCTTTTCCAGAAGAGCATGGAAAAAAGCTAGGCAGAGCGTTTGGACTGATGGTGTGCACATGATGGAAAATCTATGGACAAAGTATGTGAAAAATATGTCCATGGAAAAAATAGATCATCTGAGACCACATTCCACTGAATGTCATGGTGCTTGATTTTGAACAGAGATGTTCCGAAATTGCAATGTCACATTTCTTCACAAAGTTGAAGAAATTGGGTGATTAGATGATATCTCTGCTTATCCAAGTTTCACTGGATTGGTCTAATCACAAAAATTAATATGCAGTACAAGAAGCTTTCATAGATCACAGCTGCTGGAAAAAAAAGAAAAATTCCCACACAAGTCTACTAAGAAAGGATTCAATTTGTTACTCCTGCCAAAACAGAGTGAGATGGGGGAGAGGCAGCTGTTTTCAGAGTCTGTCTCCCATCTGTTTTTTTCAGCCATGTATATCTCATTTACCAAGACCAGCTAAGAAATTCTTTAGTAAGAACTTCATAATGAAAAGCAATGGGTGTTAAACATAGTAGACCAAGATTTCATCCCCACTTTTCCCCCCAGGTACCATACTTAGCAAGGATTTAAATGGAGACCAAAAATTGCTTTGTAACTTCCCATGTTAAACCCAACTAGTTTAAAATGAGGGTTGGGTATGCAAAGCAAGGGCCCAAATTCTGACTACCAGAGGCAGCAAGGATGTATTTTGAAATGTATACCTAATTTCACCTCTCCTCAGGATGTTTAGGATTTTAAAAGCCCTTGGCAGGGAGAAAGTGGAAGCGACCAGCTTGGCATTTTTTGTTTTTTGTTCTGTTTTGACTCTAAACAACCAAACAGTGTAAATGTTTCTTCCTTCCAAAGGGTAACTGCTTGTTTATGCTGTCTCTGTAGGTGTTGTTCTTCTACTTCTACTGCTACTGTTAGTTTAGTCTAGTCTGTTTCAATGGGCTCAAAATGTTGTTAGTTTCAGAAAGCAAGTAACTGAGTACCCTCTTGTAACCATCATTTGCTTCCTGCTTTTGCAACCAAGGGGAATTGAACTGCTGTATTTTTATTTTTTTGCCATTGACCTGTCAACTTTGTTTGAACACAAGCCTAAGTAAACATTGTTTGTCCTGCTGCTAAAACTGTGCCTGAGCATTTGTACTTTAGGAACTAAGAAGAAAGAAAAATGGTGCTGAGTAGGGTTTGCATTTCATAACATTAGCCTTCTTCTTTGGGTCATGCTAGGTGCACCACTCTGCAAAGATTATCTAAAACACATCTGTCCCCTCTGTGGACCTCAGTGGATGAAGTATCAAGTAGAGAGCATGAATTTCATTCTACTGAGCTGTTATGATTCTTCCATCTTGTGCCAGCAGCTCAGACAATCATTATTTCTTTAGATTTTCCCTTTCCTCAATTCAAATTACTGACCATCTTTTAAATTCTTCTGAATGGGGCATAAAGCAGGGATTCCCAAACTACAGCTTGTAGGCTGGATCTAGCCTGCAGTGCCTAATAATCTGACCTACTGCACCCTCGGAAACAGAAATAAAACACACACACACATGCACAAAATGCCACCATAAATGCACCTGTGGCTGTTTTAAACACTCTTATGACAACCATGGGTGCATTTACAGCAGTGTTTTGCACATGTGTGGGTGTGTTTTAGCTTGGCCAGCACTGGCATAAAGGATCCATTGTGGTGTTGCTGTGCTCTAGGGCTGAACAGAAGTACCTTACTCCAATCAATAGCTTCTCCATAATAATATAAATACTCCGCTTAAGTTTATTATTGCACATTTCTCCAAGGACAGAACACATGCCAAATTAACAACACTAAATTGCTCTTTATAAAAGTCACCATATTCAAGAACCAGAATGGGATTATGATTATGAAGTAGAATTTTTGATATCATATACTCGACTATGAATATAGAAGCAGACAGCTGAACAGAAGGAGTTGTGTATGTAACTGTATCACTTTAAGAATGTATGAATGTAACCTGACAATGATCACAATGTAACCCAGCTGTTAAAGGAACGCGAGCTAGCTACCCATAGAGGGCAGCTGCGAGCATTCAGCTCACATGGTTCAAATTCCCCCAATCACCGGCAGCCGCGGGAACCTTCCCGTGCAAGGAACACCTGGAGAAGGGCGTGACTCAGAATGACATCATGCAGGTAGCAGCCAATACTCTACCGTGTAACCCTTTTCAAATGTATTGTTGCAGTATAAAAGGAGCTGTACCTCCGCCATTACCACATGTTCATCCTGACCATCATGCAATAAAGCTGTGTTTTAGCCCTCACTGCAGCTCCTTCTTTGTCTTCCATGCAAGACACTAAATTGGCGACGAAGGTGGGATCCATGGCATATCCCAAGATCAAGCCTCACCAGTTCAACATCAGCGATCCTGAGCAATGGAAGCTGTACGAGTGCCAGTTTCGGCATGCAATAGATGCTGCAGGCATCGACAACGAGGGGAAGGTGCGGTTGCACTTCCTAGTTCAGGTGGGGCCGGCCATGCTACACATCCTGATGAACGTGCTGGCTCCCCGAAAGCAACACTGAGGAAACACTTCCAGCTGCCCGTCTCCATTTTTCCGGCCCAGGTCATGTTCCACAGGCAGGACCAGCGCCCGGGAGAATCCGTGTCTGCCTACGCGGTGGCCCTCAGGCTGGCGGCCGTCCACTGCCAATGGGAGGACCTGGACATAGCCCTTTGAGACTGTATGCTGTGCGGCCTAAGGGATGAGGAGGTCCAGAGGAAGTTGATGGCCTGCGACCATCGCCTCACGTTCAACGAGGTACTGCTGGAGGCCCAAGCAGCCGAGGCGGCGATGAGCGGCGTCAGAGTCTTCAAGTCCCAGGGGGCTGCACCTGAGAGGGCCAAGTCGCCCATGCAAATGGCCTGGCGGACTTCGGCACAAGCGGCCTGGTGGGGCCCCCGGCCACCAACAGGCACCCCAGCAACCTCCAAGGAGTCATCCATGACTGCGGACTCCTGTTCCAGTGAGGATGACGACATGCAGAGAGTCAAGAGGCACGGATAAAAGCGCCAAGCCAGCGAGAGAGGAATCCACCGTTGCGATGGTTGCGGGGCATC
This sequence comes from Bradypodion ventrale, assembly GCA_035047345.1. NCBI lineage: Eukaryota > Metazoa > Chordata > Lepidosauria > Squamata > Chamaeleonidae > Bradypodion > Bradypodion ventrale. Next base: position 283,256,672 of record JAWDJE010000002.1, on the reverse strand, counting down.
TCATGACCGGACGAGGTGCCCATTCCGGAAGGCCGAGTGTCACAACTGCGGGCAGAAAGGCCAAATCGCCAGGGTCTGCAGGTGCGGGCGAATGGAGGACAAAGGCTCATCAAGACACCCTCAAGCACCCCAACACAAGGCGGCTGGCATCGGAAAGGTCTCAGCCAACGACGATGCGGTGACCGTGAACCGCGTGGGCCTGGAGCACCGGCGCTTCTTCGTAGAGGTACTGTTACAAGGGGTCCCGGTTAGGATGGAAATAGACTTGGGGTCGTCCTACTCCATCCTGTCCCAGAAGGAGTTCCTGCGCATTCCCCAAAATGCGCGCCCCAAGTTGCGGGCCATGAAATCGAACTTATGGGATGTGCAGGGTTATAGGATCCCGGTGTTGGGGGTGGGAAATTTCACGGTGAAGTTCAAAAGGTTCACGGAAAAGCTGCCCCTAGTAGTTCTCAAGGAGGGGACCTGTTGCCTTTTGGGAACCCAGTGGTTTGCTCCCCTGGGAATTGAACTGTCTGGCATAAACGCCATAGAGACTGACCCAATTCGGGACATGTGCGATGTGCACCCTGCAGTTTTCAAGAAGGGGCCCCCCGGTCTCTTTTGAGTTGGACCCAGAAATCTGGCCCATACGTCTCAAGCCAAGAAGAGTCCCCTTCACCCTCAAGGACAAGATTGAGGCGGAATTGGACAAATTGGTGGGGCAGGGGATTTTAGTTCCAGTTGATTCTGCACAGTGGGAAACTCCGATTGTTACAGCTTTAAAATCCAATGGGGAGGTCAGGATTTGCGCTGACTACAAATGTACAATCAGCAAGGCCATTCGACCAAATGCATACCCGGTGCCCGTAGTTAGCCACTTACTGGCCACTTTACATGGGGGGAGGTGTTTCGCCAAGCTAAACCTGGCACAGGCATACCAGCAGCTCACGGTGACCCCAGCTGCTGCCGCTGTGCAAACCATCATCATGCATAAGGGAGCATTCAAGGTAACGTGCCTACAGTTCGGTGTAAATTTGGCCCACGGGATCTTCCAGTCCCTTGTGGAATGCCTTTTAAAGGGGCTTCCAGGCGTGCTCCCATATTTTGATGATGTTTTGATAACAGCAGGGAGCAAATCGGAATTAGCAAAAAGACAAGACAAGGTCCTATCTGTATTCGAGAGAGCAGGACTGAGGTTGAGAAGGGACAAATGTGTGTTTTTTGCGAGGGAGGTTGAGTTTCTTGGGTTCAAAATAACCCCTGAGGGCATCAAGTCATCCGAATCCAAGGTTGCGTCTGTGCAAAATGCCCCTCGCCCCACTGCGAAACCGGAGCTGCAGTCATTCCTAGGGCTCCTGAATTTTTACCATTCCTTCTTGCCAAGGAAGGCATCCGTTGCAGAGCCACTGCATGGGCTACTTAAGAAAGATTCAGTTTGGCGGTGGGGAGATAGGCAGGAGAAAGCATTCAAAGAGCTCAAGGCGCTCTTGTCCTCAGATGCCGTCCTGACCCATTTCGACCCGAGGAAACTGGTAGTTTTGTGATGCATTACCAGTGGGGGTGGGGGCGGTGCTGTGCCACGTGTTAGAGAACGGGCGGGAAGCCCCGGTTGCCTTCTATTCCAGGTCACTTTCAAAGGCGGAGCGCAACTACCCGCAAACAGATAGAGAGGTCCTGGCCATAATCACGGGAACAGAGAAGTTCCACGATTTCCTGTACGGCCGCGAGTTCACAATTGTGACCGATCATAAGCCCATTTTGGGAATCTTTACTACAGGCAAGCCCACCCCACAAATCCTGTCCCCCAGAATGCTGCGTTGGGCAATTTTCCTCAACGCCTACCAGTACGAACTGGTCCACCGCCCAGGGAAGGAGATCTCCCAAGCTGATGTGCTGTCCCGATCTCCCCTCCCTAGTTTAGGAGACCCCAAATGCGAGGTAGAGCAGGACCACCAAGTCCTGCTGACCGAGTCTCTCGACTCACCCCCCATAGTTCCTGCAGACCTCGCCAAAGCCACGGCGGCCAACAAAATCCTGTCCCAAGTCAGTTCCTGGGTGAGAAAAGGGTGGCTCACAACTCCCCCCAAGGAGGAATTCAAATCATTTTTCAGGTGCAGAGTAGAGCTTTCCCTTGAAAGGGGCTGCCTCCTCTGGGGCCAGCGGGTGGTCATCCCAGAGAGGTTACGAGCAAAGGTGCTGAGGCTACTGCATACCAGCCACCCGGGAATAGTGTGTTCCAAAGCACTGGCCAGGAGCTACTTCTGGTGGCCCCAGATAGACGCGGATATAGAGCACTTGGTGGGCACATGCGAGAGCTGCCAAAGCTCTCAGCCTGAGGAGTCCCAGCTGCCCCACAGGGAATGGGACACGGCCCGCGGGCCATGGTCCCGAGTACACATTGACTTCGCGGGTCCATGTTTCTGCTGATAGTCGATTCATATTCCAAATGGCTGGAAGTCATTCCCATGTCCAACACCTCATCTGCCGCAACCATTAAACAATTGTGCAAGGTGTTCAGTTGTTTCGGCCTGCCAAACATCCTTGTGAGCGATAACGCAAGTACTTTCACATCTGCGGAATTCAAGGCATTCATCGAGAGGAATGCCATCCAGCACATTACCTCTGCCCCGTTTCATCCCACCACAAACGGTCAGGTAGAGCGCCAAGTGCGCACTATGAAAGACGCACTGCGGTGCATGGGTCCCGGTGAATTGAATCTCCAGCTGTGTCAATTCCTCATTTGTTATAGGGCAACTCCCCTAGCTTCAGGACTTTTGCCGGCTGAGCTCCTCATGCAGAGGAACCCGGTAACACTTTTTGATCGGTTGGATCCGACCAGGGTGGAGGATGAGGGGAGAAATATAGAGATAGATAACTCCAAAAGCTTTGTGGTAGGGGAACCCGGTTCACTGCAGGAATTACGCAACCTCGGGACCAATGTGGGTTCCAGCAACAGTCGTTGAGCAAATGGGGTCAGTGTCTTACAGGGTTGAAACTAGCACAGGTCTGCTGTGGAGAAGGCACACTGACCAGCTCAGAAGGCGAGTTACCAGTGAAAGAGAGTCAGCGTTAGGGTTCTCCCCCACCCATTTAGCCCAAGGGGAAGACACGGGGATGTCCCCAGGTACAAATGCATACCCTGGATTCTCAAACGAGGAGGAGCATACTTTGAAAGAGTGGGATGAGTTTGATTTTATGTTGCCATACCAGGGGGATGTCGCGGAGTGGTCCCCCACCCGTCCGAGCGAGAAGAGGGGATTTAGTTCAGCCCCTGGTATTCCCAGTCCTCCCAGTCCTTTTGTTCTAGAGTTTACCCCATCACCAAGGCCCCCAATCCAGGCAGCAGGGGGAAGTTTGTTCTCTCCATCCCCAAGACCACCGAGTCAGGTAGCACAAGTACGCCAGTTGCAGGCACAAGAAACTGGGGCGAGACAACAAGGGTCTCCTCATCGGACCCAAGATTCGTGCTGGGGGGGGGTCGCCAGGCGCCACGAGTGACAGGCAGGGGTTCACATCCCAGTTACATGTTCCGTTCCCCTCTCCAAACACAAGGTTGCCACAGAGTCCCCATCAGACGACTAATGAGTCCCCCCTTTCCGTTGCAGGATGAGAGTCTGTGGAACTTGGAGCCCCTAGTTCCCCTGAGCTCAGCCAAGTAGTCGTATGCCCCAAGCGCACATGCGGGAAGCCACAATGGTTGAGGGACTTCGTCCCATCCTAGGGGGGAGGAGTGTTGTGTATGTAACTGTATCACTTTAAGAATGTATGAATGTAACCTGACAATGATCACAATATAACCCAGCTGTTAAAGGAACACGAGCTAGCTACCCATAGAGGGCAGCTGCGAGCGTTCAGCTCACATGGTTCAAATTCCCCCAATCACTAGCAGCCGCGGGAACCTTCCCGTGCAAGGAACACCTGGAGAAGGGCGTGACTCAGAATGACATCATGCAGGTAGCAGCCAATACTTTACCGTGTAACCCTTTTCAAATGTATTGTTGCAGTATAAAAGGAGCTGTACTTCCGCCATTACCACATGTTCATCCTGACCATCATGCAATAAAGCTGTGTTTTTTCCCTCACTGCGGCTCCTTCTTTGTCTTCCGTGCAAGACACTAAAGAAGGACAGCATAAAATCCTTGTTCAGACCAACTGAAAAGGGAATCAGAGTCAAAATTCAGTAGCCCACAGTCAAGGAGATAAGTGCAAGAAGGAAGGAAAATAGAACAGAAATGTAAGGAAAGCCACCATGCTGGCAGTAGAGAGGATAACAGCATGGAGTACAGTACATTGCTGAGGGGCTGTATTTCAGTGGCTGAGCACATTATTTCTATGTAAAACATCCCTGGCATCCACAGGTAGGGATTTAAAATTCCTGCCAGAAATTCTTGAAACCCACCTTGATTATTCTAAGGTAAAAATATCACCATGATTTGGTATTAGGCAATGTCTAATGTTGTAGACTGTTATTTGAGGATGTTTTTGGACCTGGTCTAGGATATTTTATTCTTTAAAAGGTAAAGGTTTCCCTTGCTTGAAAGCCAGTCGTATCCGACTCTAGGGTGCAGTGCTCATCTCTGTTTCTAAGCCGAAGAGCCAGCGCTGTCTGCTTCTGCAGACGTTTCCGTGGCCATGTGGCAGGCATGACTAGACACCGGAGTGCACGGAACGCTGTTACCTTCCCACCGAAGTGGTCCCTATTTATCTACTTGCAATTTCTTGCTTTCGAACTGCTAGGTTGATCAGAAATCAGCTAGAGAGTCAGGTGCAAAGAACAGCCTGGACTAACCAAACAAACCTTATAAGGGAAAAATAAGTCCCAGTGGCTCATACCGAAAAGCAAATGGCTCAGCAGAGCCAGGACTGACAGAAGATTGATCTGTTCTTTCTGTATGATTTCTAGCACTTCAGCCACCTTATCTGACTTTACAACAGTTGTTTGACTGAATAAGGCATATGTTCCATTTTGTATGAAATCAAATGATGTTGTTGTTTTGCAGCTTTGACTCTCTGGGATCAACAAGGCACTACATAACTAACCCCAAAATGTGCAGGGCATTAATTGGCATATGCATTGTTACTGTTTTGTAAGCATTTGTGAACTGTTCCATGATGAGAACACATTGCTGTACTCTGTCAGCATTCAGGTTTGCCCTTTACATTCCCTTTTATTTGCAATTGATAGCTTTGCTTCACTTGCTTCACTGCACAGATTCTACCCATCTGAAGAAGAGCAGAGGGAAAGTTAGAAGCTGTGCATTTAACTAGAAATGGGTGAGAAGTTGGATTTTTCTGCAGTCTTTTCATTGTGAAGAGATCAGCCTTCTCAATTTGCTAAATATAGTAAATATTATACAAAATAGATAGTTTCTTGTATAATTACATAACAAGTCAAAATAAGAAATCATCAACACTATTTCAAAGTACTGTACATCTGATCAGATGGGCACAAGGCTTGAATCACAACCACAATATTCAGTCCTCAAATCTAAAAACATCAGTACGAAGTGTTATATGGTCATTAGGGTATGACTGGATTCTGACTTGTAGAATGAAGTACAAGAACAAAATAATTATTAATGAGTTCTCACTTCTGTTTTGGAGAGTGTATCTCAATCACGTTGCTTGCAAGTTGCGCACAGCTAAAAATTAAAGGAACAACTCTTTGCTTAACAGCAATCTGCCACTACTGTGACATCATTCCTGCTTCTCAGGTGGAGCTATGCAACAGGATGATGTTCATTGCCAGTCTCTACCCTATTCAGGCTTACCTGGAATCTTGAAACTCACTGGTCAAAATCCTGTTACTTAGCATAGCAAATTACTCCAGAATAGGCCCATTGAATTAGTGAGGTTTTAGAACATTGGTGCTAAAACATTTTTTTGTGGGCCGGTCCTGCCCCCAAAACACAGCTGCGGGGGCTGGAGGCAGGCTGCTCCCACTGCTTACAGTTTTGACATCAGCAGCGGTGGCAGCAGTGGCAGCGGTGGCAGTGGTGGCAGTGGTGGCGCTTTGTCCTGGCTGCTCTGAGCAGCCTCTTGCTTGGTCCCATCCCCTCTTCAGCCTTTGCCAAAGCCGATCGCCATGTTAGGAAAATCGTCGGAGCCTTCTCTGTTTCAAAATCCACAGTACTGGAAGGGTAAACCTGACACTCTGCAGTGACATCATCCCAGGTGTGCCAGAGGGTTCTCCTAGGACCACAGATTTTGAAACAGATGAGGCTCTGAAGATTTTCCTAACATGGTGATCAGCTTTGGCAAAGGCTGCAGAGGGGATGGGACCAAGCAAGAGGCTGCTCGGAGCAGCCAGGACAAAGCACGATTGGCGCCGATGCCACTGCTGCTGACGTCAGTCTCCGGTTAGCCCGGGTACTCACCGTGGGCCACCTTAATGATATGCAGGGGCCTAATTGAGCCTGTGGGCCATAGTTTGGGTGCCCCTGTTTTAGAAAGTCAACTCTTTCATACAAGTGTAGAAGAAAGGTGATCATTTAAAAAGGAAAAAAATAAAAATGGGAGCAAAGAATAACTAGATGGAGAAGACAGCTGAGTTAGGGGCCTAATTCTCAATTGTATGATCTTTGCAGTCCTTCACACTGGAGATTTATGTCTGTAAGATCTTTTCCAGTATTTGTGTATGTTTAATGTTCACAACATGTGCTGCACTACTTTAAGCTTTTCCTGTTCCTCAGTATAACAAATTCCAGTTCCGTGTGGTCATTCTACCCACTATATCCAACTTGTTGACCAGTTCTTCACAATGCTGAGACCATATCCAAGATCCCTTAGTTGCTTCTTTTACCTTCTAGAAGATGAAGTCATCAACAAAATGAGTGAAGGTTTGGTAGATCTTACATTCTTGGTAAATATGGACTTCCCAGAACTGCTCACAAATGTACATATTCTTTATATTTAATTCTACTTTTCCTTCTTTCCTCTTTAGTCAATTCCTTTTAAATACATTATGCCCTTCAATTACTTCATCTGAGTATTGCCTATCACCTTTAGAGGTTTCAGAATGGCTGTGGATTAAAATCATGTTTGCTTTCCTCATCTTTATTTTTCCCCATGTTTGATATAATGTACATTATTTGCCTTATTTCCCCTAAGTTTCTGCACTGTTATATACAGACTTTTGTAACCAAACATCATTTCTATCAGCTGCTGCCTTAATTTCTTTCCACATGTATTGGCACCTTCCTAAACTATCTTCCCAGTTTCTAATCCAATAAAGTGAGCTTCTAGGAACTTTCAGAAAATGACAAAGCCAATTATTATTATTATTATTATTATTATTATTATTATTATTATTATTATTTTGGGGGGAAATCCCTTTTCAATCTGGTATCAGAAAGTGTATGCCACTATAAAACATGTTCTATTTTCCCAACCTATACATCCACTAACATGCTTTGTGGCATGATATATCTACTATGAAGAAGACCTTTTTCGTAGGCCGCCACTCTTCTCTTTCTTTTTGTAAGACCAGAAGGACTATGAGTGATTTGCCAGCTATAATCATAATCAATAGCAGCAGTTTAATTTAGAAAAACAGATACCATATTCAAAAAGCACATTTTCATAGTTCAATTCTGCAAATTTATTTGCCCTGTGTAATTAATTTATCTAGCCCAGTTAATACATCCATGGTGATCAATAAAAATGGGGAAAGAAGAGGCTAACATTTTTTGTTTGTTTGTGGAGACTAAATTATCTTCTCTATTTATGAGCAAACATATATCCACAAATTAATGCAATAAAAATAAATCTGAATAAATAAATCAAAACTACCTTAAAGTCTAGTCAGTTTCAAATTGTAATTGCTTTGTATTACTCCTGGAAATTGTATTTTGAAAGCAGAAAATGCAAATGAGCCAAGGTCTGTGCTTTCACTGGGTTAACAACTACCTCAGCCTCCCAGGAAGTATCAACCAACCCTGGTGATTGGTTTGCTTCAAAAGGTCACAACATATTTTAATTCATAGCCAACTGTGTCTGAATGCATTTCAAAAAAGTTTTATACTTTAGCCAGTTTTACACCTTTTCATATTAAAGTCATTGGTGCACTTATACATTCTTAAAGATTCTATTAAAACAGATTTGCACAAAGTAGTTCAAATCTCATTTGAGGGGGCCATACTGGTGGTCCCCCGACCATTTACGGCTGCCTTAAAATGTGTCTGTGGTTGTTGTAAACATGTTTATGACAGCCGTAAATGAGTCTATGGCTGATTCCAGTGGATGAGGAGGCTGATTCTGGTGGCTGGAGTGACAACAGGGGCTGGATTATTTCGTGCCCCAGGCTGGATCCAGCATGTGAAGTGATGTAGGTGAGTTTGAGTTGCTCTGTCTTCTTTCTTTATTTGTGTAAGAGGCACCACAAGCAAATAATAACATACAAAACTAAAATTAACATGTCTGAAACAAACAGGAATTAGATGACATCTGCCCAATATCAGGCCACATCAACAGCATTTCCTCCTCAGTGCACATTAAGGGGCATTGTGTGCCTTGTATCATATGGGCAATAGTATGTTCTCCGCATCCACACAGGCTGTTGTCTACAGGGAAACCCCACTTTCTCAGATTATCCCTTGCTCTTCCTACCCCTGCATGCAGTCTGTTTAGAGCATTCCACACAGGTGGTAGAGAGTCATGTGGGTCTACCCAGTTCCTCAGTTATATACTCCTTTAATGTTGTTCCTTGTACAGTGAGCTCATTCCTCCATCTTCTAATTTGGTTTTGCTCTTGCATACCCTCAAGAATGTTTGTTCTTGCAATAAAGGTCTTCCTGGATCTGAGCCTGCAGACTCATATCCATTCAAAGGATATCAAGGGTCCTTCTCTTGCTTAGTTCTTTCAGTGTCCACTGCTACTTATCGCCTTATCTTAGGTGGAATGGTACTAACAAGACAGTATAGTTTCTCAACAGTTGTAGGTTTAAGACATCCTGTCACTATATGCATGGATTCATTCACAGCATTGCCACCTTTTTTTTGTGTGTGTGTGGATGTGCTCCATAATAGAGCAGCATAATCTGCTGTGGAAATCCTCAGGGTCAAAGCTGATGTATGCAGAATGGATGGTTGAGTTCTCCATTTATAGTTTGTGAGTTTTCTGATGATGTTCCTTGTACTAACTTTGGCTTTAGTATTCAGGAAGTGCTGCTTAAAAGAGAGCATCCTGTCAAGTGTCACACAAAGGTATTTTGGTGCTGGACAATGCTGTAATCAGGTCCTTGCCAAGTAACATCCAACTCAACCATTGCCTCTTGGTTTTGAAGGTGGAAAACACTCACTTGAGTCTTGCTTGGATTAGGCTTCAAAAGGTTGACATAATATTGTCCTAATTCTTCAAGTGCTCCAGTAAATTTTTCAACTACCTCATCAAAGCTTGATCCTTGAACGGCCATTGCTGTGTCATCTGCATAGATGAACAATTATGTATTTTCAGGAACTGGTTGATCATTTGTATATATATTATACAGTGTTGGACTAACAAGTTAAAATATGTGGACACTTTTGACCTGATCCTTTTGCTTAGTACTACCTGCCACTAGAGTGTGGTGTCCATGAGAACTTTTAGGAAATGGAATTCAGCCCTGAGGCTGAGAAAGTTACTCCAGCATTAACAGATATCCCTAGTCCTGTCCTATGATTCAGCACTCAGCAGAAAAATCCCTTGATATGGATGGAGTAGGTAACCAAAATGGAAACTTAAAAGACAAGCTGTCTGTCACTTTCCACTGTCCAACAGCAGTGTCTTATTATAGAGAGGATTTTTAAATTAATCCCAAACTAATAGATTCATGCAAGTATGCTTGTGTTGATGAATTAGGCGTTCTACCTCTATTCTTAAGAACATAAGAACAGCCTTGCTGGAACAGGCCACAGCCCATCCAGTCCAGCATTCTGTCTCACACAGTGGCTCACCATTTCCTTCAGGGTATTCCCAAGAAGATGCCTTCACCTGCTTAGGATTCCCTGGAAATGGCATTGAGAGATATCCTGCCTATCTCTCCAACCCGGAGGTTGTCCTTAGGTAGCCATAATTATAGCCATTGATACACTTGTCCTCCATGAACTTGTCTAATCCTTTCTTAAAACTGTCAAGACTGTCAGCTGTCACCACTTCTTCTGGCAGGGAGTTCCATAGACCAGTAATCCTCTGGGTGAAAAAGTACTTTCTCTTATTTGTTTGAGAACTAGTACCCAAAAGTTTCATGGAGTGTCCCCTAGTTCTAGTGTTGTGCGATAGGGAAAACAGTTTTTCCTTATCTACTTTGTCCACACCGTGCATGATTTTATAAACTTCAATCAGGTCACCTCTTAGACGCCGTCGTTCAAGAGTGAAAAGGCCCAACCGTTGCAACCTCAGATGGTAAGGAAGGTGTTCCAGTCCCCTAATCATTCTGGTTGCCCTCCTCTGTACTTTCTCCAACTCCATAATATCCTTCTGGAGGTATGGCGACCAGAACTGTACACAATATTCCAGATGGGGCCTCACCATAGATTTATAAAGAGGCAAAATGACACTTGCTGAGTTATTTTCTATACCCTTCCTAATGATCCCTAACATTGAGTTTGCTTTTTTCACTGCTGAGGCACACTGGGTTGACATCTTCATTGAGCTGTCCACCAGGACACCAAGGGATCTTCTTTGCCTTTTAAGAACCAAACACCCAAATGTCTCCATACTGGAAGTCACTGTACTTCTTGACATTGGCTAGTGCTGACAAGAAAGAAAATTCTATCAGTTCATTTTTTGGGGGTGGGGTGGGGGTGAAATCTGAATGTCCAGGTTTCTTCATATTCAGGATGAAAATTGCAACATATCTTGAATAAAGTTTACCAAATTTTAATATGGAAGAAAAAAAGACAGCCAGATTTATTTTTAAAAATCCTATGTCTGATAGTAATGTCCACATTTTTTCAGGTGAAACATAAAGTAGGCCGAATTTGCCTGCCTTACCACTACCTCATAGCCTCCAGCCATATTTTTATAGTGTAAGCTATCACAGTCATGATACAATTGGTTACTATTTTCTGCAACACATAGTTGACTAATGATATCTTTTGAGAGCACCTTATTGCATGGGTCATTACCTGCATGGGAAGCTGAGCCAATGTTGCTGAAATCACAGTGAACTCAGTCTGATTAGAAAAGTACCTAACTATAACTTTGTTTCTTTCATTTTCATGACAAGTGACAAGTGGCATGCACATGTGCATTCCCCCTGCAGCCTTACAATGGGCCCATATCATTGTATAAATAATCAACATAAGATGCCACCATAGAAACCTTACCTAAATCCCCAAGCTCCATTCAAACCTCAAAAATATGCAAATCAGTTTTCTGAACTAGAGTGAAGATTGATCCTCCTGTGGATTTGTAAAAAGGCGGTTGAAGTTTATCTGCTGTAAATTATGTTTTCCTTCCTAAAGAAGATGCTAAAGCTTCTTATAGATGTCACATGTGCAGGATCCAAAAGAGAACCTTAAAACAACTCTTTGGAAATGTTATTGTCACTGCAAGACCTCAAATCAGGCTTCTGTTGCCATAGGGAAGTGCTTCCTGAGGTTTAAGAGAAATAAATACCGACACAGAGATAGCTTTCTCTAAGATTAACCAAGACAGATGCCAACAAATTATGGTACATGGACAATAGATTCTAAGGTAATCTGTAAATAAAACATGTACATATTTAATATTCTGTGCTAATGCTCAGAATTAATTCAGAGGCTGCCAGGTCTACCAGGAAGGTTCAATTAACATTTCTGGGAGTTGTTTTTATCAGATGAAATGATTTATTCTCAGGTGATCATCAAGGAAAGGCATCGAAGTCTGAATGATTTTGGATTTGCATTTGTCAACAGCCTCAAAGAGCATCCCTTATAATCTCTCTCTCTCTTCCTCTCAACACACACACAAACAACTTCTCTTTCAGAAAAAAAAGACAATTTAGAATGAAAGCCTGACTGCTAATTGTGGTGATGCTTTGTGTCTTTGAGACAGATTTTTGTCTGTTTAATGAGATTGTTGTGGATACTAGAATGGGTCACATTAGTGTGGCTGGATGCATTCTTTTTAAATTTTGTTATCCTTGAAATGTACAGTTAGGTTGAAATAGAATCTGATGAAGGGAAAAAACAAGTTATGTCTTTCTAGGTAGTTCCCCATACATAAGTCAGACCTGTACCCTTCTCACCTGCAGGGAATAGCTTTGGAAAATAAATATGCCCAATGGCTCATAAGAAATCATGATAAACCTGAAATAATGGTACAAATAACAAATAATAATGGTACCACTCAGCCTGTGGCAAATTACGACTTTTAAAGGTATAGTGGGAATCCAGATTTTATGACAACACTAAAATGAGTGGTGGAAAACACCATAAACTTTGTTGCTGTTTCATAAAAGAGTATCTCATATATAAGGAACAGGATAGGAAAGTACAGTTAGTATGGATGGAACTAACTTCAGTAAAGATTATATAAATTTTTCTTCTCTGTACCTCTTTGGTATTTCTCACCATCATGATGCATGCACATCCAATATGGCATTTAAATGAAGCATCAGCCTCTGTAGGAGACATACCTCATAGTTTAAATATTAATATTGCCCTAGTACTGTAAAATATCATCCAGCATATAAACATATTGCAATTTAAAAACAAGGACACAAATCAGGCAAATTTAAACACTGTTGAGTTCTGTGTTTAAAAAGGGATTGAAATTAATGTAGGTTGTGTGCATTTCTTTCCCACCAAATTCGCAAGCATCTTTGCAAACATGAGGGAAAGGTCTTCAGTATTTCATCTATATCATTCATAAAAATGTTGAACAGCGCAGGACCTAAGGCACAGCTTTGTGGCTCTCCACTTGAGACCTCCCTCCAGGCTAATATGCAGTGTTAATGAACACTCGCTGTGAATGACAGCTCAGCCATTAATTTTTAATCACCAAATATGATAGCACTTAATGAAATACAAACCATATTTTACTGCCTTGTCATGTCCTGCAATATCACATAGGAGAAAACAAGTAAATCTACAAGAACAATCTTTGGATAAGGTAGTCTTTATTTGGATGAGAAATCAGTTCACATATCTCACGGAAAATGAGTAGATTTTTCCTGGTTTTTTAATTTAAAAATCACATTAAATGCAAAAGAATTGAATAAAAAACAACAATGGGAACAGGATGAGATATCCTTGCATTGTGCATAAAATTACTTACTTAGTTTCCACAAATGAGGAACCATTTATACTGTAATACTTACTGTGGAGCATAAGTATTTCCACAACCACTACACAGGTAATTTCTGCAGCTCATTGATTGCTTAGGAAGGACATTCATGGCTGAGGAGAGCCAAACAAAGGAAGTGAGCACTGGTAAGTTTTGCAGTTGGAGTAGAGCTGCTTTAGAGGCCTCTACTAATTTAAATTGATAATTGAAACTGCTGAGAGCCACCTCTGTTCAAACAGAGGAAGCAGTTTGAAGCTTCCAGAAGCAGGGGGGCAGGGCCACACCAGGCCCTTCCCTGAACTGTGACTCATAGGGGCGGAGCCACACTAGCCTTTAAAAGCTCTGAGCTCTTTCAGGGTCAGCCATTTTGACTCTGCATGTGCTCTTAAGCAGAGCTGCTGCTGAGGAGAGCCAAACAAAGGAAGTGAGCACTGGTAAGTTTTGCAGTTGGAGTAGAGCTGCTTTAGAGGCCTCTACTAATTTAAATTGATAATTGAAACTGCTGAGAGCCACCTCTGTTCAAACAGAGGAAGCAGTTTAAAGCTTCCAGAAGCAGGGGGGCAGGGCCACACCAGGCCCTTCCCTGAACTGTGACTCATAGGGGCGGAGCCACACTAGCCTTTAAAAGCTCTGAGCTCTTTCAGGGTCAGCCATTTTGACTCTGCATGTGCTCTTAAGCAGAGCTGCTGCTGAGGAGAGCCAAACAAAGGAAGTGAGCACTGGTAAGTTTTGCAGTTGGAGTAGAGCTGCTTTAGAGGCCTCTACTAATTTAAATTGATAATTGAAACTGCTGAGAGCCACCTCTGTTCAAACAGAGGAAGCAGTTTGAAGCTTCCAGAAGCAGGGGGGCAGGGCCACACCAGGCCCTTCCCTGAACTGTGACTCATAGGGGCGGAGCCACACTAGCCTTTAAAAGCTCTGAGCTCTTTCAGGGTCAGCCATTTTGACTCTGCATGTGCTCTTAAGCAGAGCTGCTGCTGAGGAGAGCCAAACAAAGGAAGTGAGCACTGGTAAGTTTTGCAGTTGGAGTAGAGCTGCTTTAGAGGCCTGCGCGCCTAACGGCACGTGAGATTACAAACTAGGGAAAAAAATTTATAGTCTTACTAGGTAGAAAGGTAGTAAACGTGTACATTTTTGAGGCCCAGAATACTGCACTTGTTAAAATGGATTCTGAGGGAACAGCTGTAGTTACCTGCAATTCTTGTGCCATGTTTGTGTTCTTGCCAAAGCATATGGAGAACTACACTTGCAGCAAGTGCAAGCTGGTTGCACTACTAGAAGAGAAGGTCCAGCAGCTAGAGGCCCGCATATCTAACCACCAACAAATTAAGGAACTTGAGCTGTTCTTGGACAGAGCGGAGCAGACTATGCTGGACAAAGAAGTGACAGGGCACAGTTCTGAGGGAGAAGGCCCTTCACTAACTCAGGAGGGAGATGGTTGGAGGAATGTGACTCAAAGGAGGAGAAGAGTAGGGGATCACTCTGAGAGTCTGAAATTACAGAATAAATTTGAGGCTCTTTCCCTTATCACACCTGATGAGGAACACACAGAGGAACAACTGGTTCCACCTGATGATCTCTCCTTCATCACACTTGATGAGATCCAGGAAGATGAACAACAGGAACAAACTGAGGTTCTCTCCCTTAATATGGTTGATGAGGTGCATGTAGATGAACAGATTGCAGGAGAGAGGCTCCTTGTACTAGGCGATTCAATAATTAGAAATACAGAGAAATGGATTTGTGATGCACATGATAACCGTATGGTGACTTGCCTGCCAGGTGCAAAAGTTGCAGACATCACAAGAAATCTAGATAGATTGTTAGAGAGAACTGGGAACGAGCCAGTTGTCATGGTACACGTTGGTACTAATGATGTTGGGAAGGCCAAGAGGTCTGTCCTGGAAGCCAAATTTAGGTTGTTAGGAAGAAGATTGAAGTCCCGGACTTCCAAGGTAGCATTTTCAGAAGTGCTGCCTGTCCCTCGCGCAGGACCTACCAGGCAGGCAGAGCTCAGAAGCCTCAATGCGTGGATGAGGCGGTGGTGTCGAGAGGAGGGCTTCAGATTTGTCAGGAACTGGAGAACATTTTGGGACAAGCCAAATCTGTTCAGGAGGGATGGGTTGCATTTAAACCATGATGGGACCAGATTGCTGGCACTCAACATCAAAAAGGCTGCAGAGCAGCTTTTAAACTGATAACTGGGGGAAAGCCGACAGGAGCTGGGCAGCATCCGGTTCGGGAAAGTGTGTACTTGAGTAGTGAAGAGGATGCAAAAATTACTGAGCAGAGCAAGGAGCTAGTCACCAGCACTCTAGCAGAAGGATGCAAGAGGCAGTCTAACAATGCAACTAGACTCAAAAGACTGTATCAGGAAAGCATATATAAATGCTTGTATACAAATGCCAGAAGCCTCCGGAACAAAATAGGGGAGCTGGAATACTTAGCAATAGATAAAAATATTGATATTATTGGTATCACTGAAACCTGGTGGACGGATGATAACCAATGGGATACAGTTATCCCAGGCTACAAACTGTACAGGAAGGATAGGAAGGGGCAAACAGGAGGTGGTGTAGCCTTGTATGTCAAAGAAGTGATAAAATCGTATGAATTGGAATATCTAGGTGATTTGGAGTCACCATTAGAAGCTCTGTGGGTAAGAGTACCAGGCCACAAGGATGGTCTAACAGTAGGCATATACTATCGGCCTCCGACCCAAACTCTTGAGGGAGACTGGCAGTTGGAGAATGTTGTAAAGGAGGCATCCAGGAAGGGAAGCCTGGTTATAATGGGGGACTTCAATTACCCTCACATAGACTGGGTGAACTGTTGTTCAGCACATGATAAAGAGATAAAGTTCCTAGATATGCTCAATGATTGTTCCCTGGGACAGATGGTTGAAGACCCAACTAGAGGTTCAAGAATCCTTGACTTGATTCTGAGTAATACTCAGGATCTGGTGCAAGATGTTAATGTGACTGATCCAATAGGGAACAGTGACCACAACTCAATTATGTTTAACTTGATCATAGACCGCAAGTCACTGATAAAATCTAACACAGAGACCTTAAATTTTCAAAAAGGAAATTTCCCAAAGATGAGGAAACTAGTAAAAAAGAAACTGAAAGGGAAAATTGAGAGAGTCCAAACACTCCAAGAGGCATGGAGGCTGTTTACAAAAACAATAACAGAGGCTCAATTGGAATGCATACCCAAAAGGAAAAAGGGCACTGCCAGGTCCAAGAGGACTCCGATGTGGCTTACAGGAGCTGTTCGGGAAGTGATCAAGAGCAAGAAAAGCTCATTTAGAAGATGGAAGGCTTGTCCAAATGAGGACAGCAGGCAGAAACATAAATTCTGGCAGAACAAATGCAAGGCAACAATCAGGAAAGCAAAGCAAGACTTTGAGGAGCGTATAGCTAGAAATACTCAGAGAAATAACAAAGACTTCTTTAAGTACATTAGAAGTAAGAACCCAACTAGGAAGGCCATTGGACCATTAGATGACAATGGAAGGCAAGGGGTTATTAAAGAGGAAACAGAGATTGCAGAGAGACTCAATGAATTCTTTGCTTCAGTATTCACTGAAGAAGACAGAGACCACATGCCCAAAACAGAGCCTATCTTCGTAGGGAGGGAAACCGAAGAATTAAGCAAGATAGAAATAACCAGGGAGGAGGTCCTTGCATGTCTTGTTAAGCTAAACACTAACAAATCCCCAGGACCAGATGGCATCCATCCACGAGTTCTCAGGGAACTTAAAGATGAAATTGCTGATATCCTAGCCAAAATATATAATCTTTCCCTCAAATCAGGCTTTGTGCCTGATGACTGGAAGGTAGCGAATGTAACACCAATTTTCAAAAAAGGATCCAGGGGTGATCCAGGAAATTACCGGCCTGTCAGTTTGACATGTGTCCCAGGTAAAGTGATGGAAACCATCCTAAAAGATAGAATTAATAGTTACATAGAAGAGAAGGCGCTGCTAAAGGAGAGCCAACATGGCTTTTGCAAGGGCAAATCATGCCTCACTAATCTGTTGGAATTTTTTGAGAGTGTCAACAAGCATGTGGATAAGGGGGATCCAGTTGACATTGTTTATCTGGACTTTCAGAAGGCTTTTGACAAGGTCCCACACCAAAGGCTCTTGAATAAACTTACCAGTCATGGAATAAAGGGACAGGTCTTGTCCTGGATCAGCAACTGGCTAAGGGACAGGAAACAGAGGGTAGCACTAAATGGACACTTCTCCAAGTGGAGGGAAGTAAAGAGTGGGGTCCCCCAAGGTTCAGTACTGGGACCCCTGCTTTTCAACCTCTTCATAAATGATCTAGAGGTAGGAGTAAAAAGCAAGGTAGCCAAATTTGCTGACGACACTAAATTATACAGGGTAGTGAAAACTGTGAGAGATTGTGAAGAGCTCCAGAGGGATCTCTTGACACTGGGGGAGTGGGCAAAACAGTGGCAAATGAGCTTCAACATCAGTAAGTGCAGAGTGATGCATGTTGGGGCAAAAAACCCCAATTACATTTATAAACTGATGGGGTCTGAACTCTCTGCGACAAACCAGGAAAGGGACCTTGGTGTCCTGGTGGACAGCTCAATGAAGGTGTCAACCCAGTGTGCCTCAGCAGTGAAAAAAGCAAACTCAATGTTAGGGATCATTAGGAAGGGTATAGAAAATAAGTCAGCAAGTGTCATTTTGCCTCTTTATAAATCTATGGTGAGGCCCCATCTGGAATATTGTGTACAGTTCTGGTCGCCATACCTCCAGAAGGATATTATGGAGTTGGAGAAAGTACAGAGGAGGGCAACCAGAATGATTAGGGGACTGGAACACCTTCCTTACCATCTGAGGCTGCAACGTTTGGGCCTTTTCACTCTTGAACAACGGCGTCTAAGAGGTGACCTGATTGAAGTTTATAAAATCATGCACGGTGTGGACAAGGTAGATAAGGAAAAACTGTTTTCCCTATCGCACAACACTAGAACTAGGGGACACTCCATGAAACTTTTGGGTACTAGTTCTCAAACAAATAAGAGAAAGTACTTTTTCACCCAGAGGATTACTGGTCTATGGAACTCCCTGCCAGAAGAAGTGGTGACAGCTGTCAGTCTTCACAGCTTTAAGAAAGGATTAGACAAGTTCATGGAGGACAAGGCTATCAATGGCTATAATTATGACTACCTAAGGACAACCTCCGGGTTGGAGAGATAGGCAGGATATCTCTCAATGCCATTTCCAGGGAATCCTAAGCAGGTGAAGGCATCTCCTTGGGAATACCCTGAAGGAAATGGTGAGCCACTGTGTGAGACAGAATGCTGGACTGGATGGGCTGTGGCCTGTTCCAGCAAGGCTGTTCTTATGTTCTTATGTTCTTATGTTCTTATGTTCTTATGGCAAGAAAAACCTCTCTGCCTGAGTCTCAAATAGTGCAGTGCAAACACTAGTTTGTACATGGAGACTTAGATTTTCAACTGCCTCTAAGAGAAAATTGTTACATATTACTGAATACATATGGAGAAAAGTGTCAGTGTGTTGTGATCCAGCCCTCCTCCAACTCCTAAGAGGACCTGGATCAGGAGGCACTCCCTATGCTCAGCCCAGTTCTACCTGCACTTGAGCCTGAGGATCTCAGCCTCCACATGGCCCAAGTCTGTTTTCCCCAGCAGCTGACCTGTCAGATCTGACAGTGATCAGCCCTCAGTCAGGGAGAGGTCCAGGAAACAGCGACACCTGAAATGCATGCAGGCTAGAGCGAAGCGCCAAAGAGGGCTCCCAGCTGATACTGATTAGCTGGGAGGCTTATAAGCAAGCTTCTTGAAGCCTACCAGAGTTGGTACAACTCTTGTGTGAAGACTGACATCCTGCTTGACTCCAGACTGCCTAGAACCTGACCTGCCTGCCATGACCATGATTTCTCTGCTAACCATGAAAACTACTTGGATTAGACTACTGACTTGGACTACTGGTAAACAGACCTTGGCTTGCCTTTTTGGACTTTGATATCTGGACTATCCTTGAACAAGACTCTCTGTGTAGTGCCACCATGCGGTGACTATCCTGCCCAGGTGGGTCAGCAGACAGTGTTATAATTCATAGAATCATGTGGCTCATAAGTCCCTATTTGTCCTCTCCATGGGCACATGCCCTGATCCTCTGCCTAGCAGTCCAATGGGAGTGCTTCCTCCCTCCCCCAGAAGAGCCCTACTCTCTTTGTGGCCAGGTAGGGACTTACAGGCCACCCTGTAGAATAATGGAGTTGGAAGGTGCCTATGAGACCATCTTCCTGCTCAATGGAATAATCCAATCAAAACAGATCTGATAAAGGTTTGTCCAGTTCTAAATCCTGGAATATATCAAATGGATAGATTCAGAACACTTGAGGTACCATAATGTTGGATAACCATTATTCCAGAGAAAGGTTTTGCCAATGTATTCAGATATTAGAGAAGAGGGAAAGGCCTTCTCAGGGGCCATCTTAACTTTCTTAGGTGGTGTGCCAGCCATGTTCTTATGCAAAGAATGACACAAAAGGAATAAAGTAGATACTATTTAGGAAAGCAGCCTGAATTTGAATACTCAGATCTGGATGGACAATTTGCTTGCAAGCCCAAAAAATCATTTGATTTCTAAAAGCAAATAAAAAAGAAAGGAAACAAATAAACATGAAAAACGAAAAACTGTTCCACTGTTTCCTCATCATGATTAACAATAAAGGTGCTTTTACTAGGTCAGCACGAAGCAGGCACTGACAGAGCAGTCTTCTGTTTGCCTTTTGAACATTGCACTCCACAGATGCTACTAATGAATATTGGCTGCCTGGCATAGAATTTCTACACAAGTGTTTCTTGCCACAGACACCATTTTAGCCACTTTATCACACAGAATCATTTCAGCTGATAAGCCCTGATTCTCTTAAGCAGGTTTCTAAAGTCGAAAATACATCCTTGGCTTAATTTGGCTGGCTTGTATTTATTTTTACAAGATCATATATATTCACAGCCTGAAAGGATGACTATTTTTGTGTATTTATTGATCCATGCTAGTTACTCAGATCCATGACAACATCTGCAATATATTATTTAAAATATCACCATATAATATTTTAACATTTAACATTTTGCATGCTGGTTGAAAAGCTCAATGAGTTTTAGCTTTGGTCAGTAATTCAGTTCTCCCACTGTGCCTTCTGCAGGAGAAGAGCAACCTGTTTAGCCTTGAGCAAGCTGGACAGTCTTGAGGTGCTACCAGTAGAAGGGAATGGTAACCATAGGATGGCATCTACTTTACAGCACATAATTATTATTTTATATAAATGTATATTCTTCTCTATATTGGAATAATGCAACAAAATTTTCATTTGATCTACTTTGTGACTTAATCTTTGTAAACTTGTCCATCATGACTTATAAAAGCTGCTAGTAAAATTGTCAAGCCTCTTTGCAGGAAGGTTATTTTCCAACCTCTTCTGAAAGAGATGATTAATTGTCCCATCCTTAAAAAGCCTAATTTAGTGGCTGTTGATTTTAACAACTACCTTCTGGTTGCAAATTTACCATTTCTAGGCAAGCTAAGTGGAAAACATAGTTGCAGACCAGTTGAGATCATTCCTATAGAGGCCTGAATGCCTTGATATACTCCAGTCTGGCTTCAGTCCTTGACGTGATACTGACGTGATACTGAGACAGCATTAGTCGTGCTGCTAGATGTCTTTCTGAGGAAGTCTGACCAATTCCTCATTGTTGGTTTTCTTGGATCTCTTGTTGGCCTAGGATACTGTTGACCACTCTCAATCTGATATATCTCATAGGAGCATTAGGAGGCTGAAAAGAGATGATCCATATAATTTGCCTTCAGTATGTTGGGGAAATTCAGGATGTAAACGTAGTACATAACAATTATTTGGTAGTGATGGTTCGATCCCAATGGGATCAAGGTTGACTCAGCCTTCAGTAAAATGAGTATCCAGCTTGTTGGAGGCAAATTATAGTTTGCAGATTACCTTGTAAACTGCCCAGATGAGGTTATTGCAATGGGACTGTACATAAGCAGCTGCATTTGCATCTGAATTTCTCCTTCATGTATCCAAATATAATTCAATCATTTTTGACAAAGCATTATGCCTGCACAGCTACTAACATGCATAAAATTAATCAGGTGCTGTCTTATTACAGGCCTATGCATATCCACTTCTTTGGATCTGATACCAGCACAATCCAGGGAGACTCAGAAGGCTTTTTGTTTTAGTTGCCAGTGTCAGTCATACTTAAAGAATTCTTGTTTGTTTAACAAAGTCAAGAACAAATTGCAGCAAAAAGGGAAGTATTCTTTCTTGTACCCTCCCTTCAACACAGCAAGAATGCTGCTAATTAGAAGACCACAGACCTGAGGCTTTTGCCTTGGGATTATCTATAACTCCATACATAATGTTCCACTTCCAGCAGACAGAATGGTTGCTTACAATTGCTGCCTGGGGAAGATTATTGCATATAATAAAAGGAAGACACAAACAAAGATGAAATAAATCACCAGGAAATCATTATGCCAGCTTCATATATCTCTGTGTATTTTATGTGAGAAAATGCGTCTATGTTCTTTTATTGTATTGTGAAGTATTAAACACATACTTCACATACAGTAAGAGACAAATACATTTGTTGAATAATGTGATTCAGAGATTCAATTATATTGTGACTAGTCAATCAAGGGGTTCATCATGGTATAGAACAGGGGTTCCCAACCTTTTCGAGCCAGGGGCCAAGTCACACTCTCTGTCAGCTTTGAGGCCATATGGCCATTTGCCTTGCCTGCATAATGGGGGACGTCATTTTGTCCCAACAGCTTCAAAGGGGCAACAATTTTGTTTCTCGAATGCCCTTGGAGGGGTTGGAGGGCCACATGAAATGGTGCCACAAGCTGGATATGGCCCATGGGCCTTAGGTTGAGATCCCCTGGTATAGAAGATCTCTGTCATCTCTACTCAGAATAAGATGTGGAATCTATGAACTGAACTTCAATGTGGGCATACATGCATTTACACTGTTGGCAGTGTAAACTGTTGGAAAATCTCTGTATAGTGGTGCAGCTTGTATCTCCTAAAGGATTAAGGCTGAATGATTTGAAATGCAAGTGCACCTTAGTTCCCCCTTTGGTTTTTATTAGTTCCTAAAGTGCAAATGCTCAGGCACAGTTTTAGCAGAAGGGAAAATAATGTTTCCTTACAAGGCTTGTTTTCAGGTAGATGGAAAAATTATATAATACAGTAGTTAACTTCATTTTAGTTGCAATAAAAGACAGGAGCTATAATCTCTGAAATAAATGATTTTTATAAAATAGTATTGAAGTTACTGGCTTTCTGAGAATAAGAATTTTTAATCAGAAAGACAACTAGAAATTGTCAAACAGACAGAATAAACTAGCAATAGTAGTGGAAGAACAACATGCAGTTTAGAGTGAAAGGCAGTTGCCTTTTTGGAAGAAATAGACATTTAGTATAATGGGATAGACTGCCAAACTCACAACATAAAAAACTGCAGTGTCAACAGATACAGTCAGGAGAGTTATACAGTATAGCACAGGTGTTTCATGAACTAGCCCTTCCTAGAGCTGCTATTCTGCTTCCTCAGTATATCCTAGATCCCATCTTATTTTTTAGATAAGAGCTTTTCAGTTGTTTAAATTTTGGAAATATGCAGAGGATTGCATATGCAGAGAGTGCATTTGCCAGCACAGTTTCCCAGATAGACCAGGGGATTCTGCAATGGGGATCCAACAGCATTCAAGGGACAATAGCAATGAAGTGCCACACAATTGAGAACGTTGTCTTCCTGAGTGAACAATTCTGTATACCACAATCATGTCAGCATAACTATATTTCCACTATCTTCCCAATCACACATGGTGAACACGAGTGGACAGGTGGGTTGAAGCACTTGTTTTGCTCTCCATGTTTACAGGCTTGAACCCACAACAAAGCTGCAAATTAATGAAAATAATGGTTGATTTTATATCATGTGTGTATATTTATATTTAATGCAGCTATGATGCAAGTTAATTATAACTGCATGATGTTTACTCAATTCTGCTTTAAGGTACAATACAATACAATTTTAATTTATACCCCGCCTTTCTCGGCTCAGGCTGACTCAAGGCGGCAAACAATATATTAATACAGTAATACAAAGGTAAATCAATACAAAAATAAGTACAATAATAACATAACATAATATAATCAATATAAATATAAAGTACAGTATCAGTAAAGTACAGTATCTGTAAAGAATTACAGTACAGTATCAGTAAAGAATTACAGTTAAAATGCAACAATGGCAGCATGGAATGACGGGGTGGGGTAGAGAGGAGATGCGGCGCTCGGCAAGGCATGGCGCTTGGCATCTTCCTCCTCCTCTTCGGCAGCCCAAAGTGCCAGGGTCCTTTTATTCCCCCCCCCCCAGCAATGGAATGGCTGGGGGTGGGGAAAAGAGGAGACGCGCGCTCAGCATCTTCCTCCTCCTCTTCGGCTGCCAAACAGCCCAAAGACCCATGGTCCTTTTATCCCCCCCCCAGCGATGGAATGGCTGGGGGTGGGGTAGAGTGGTGACGCGGCGCTCGGTGTCTTCCTCCTCCTCTTTGGCTAGCAATAGGTAACCATGTCCAGGGTTTTTGAGGTGTAAGGTGCTCCAAAGTGGTTTGCTATTCTATTATTCTGGGGGAGTTTTGGGATTGTACACAGGCTGATTCTTCTCCCAGATGGTACGTGTGCACGGAGCCCCCATGCTCATGTTCACGCTTTGCCTGCCCCCTCCCAGGGAGATGGACAACTGGCGTGCTTGCACACTGGCAACAGGGCATGGCCACACCCTATAGAGGGGGTTGCAGCCATGAGGAAAGCTTATTTCACTTTCCCTTCTTGAATTGGCTGCCTCGCCTGCTGCCTACCGGCTCCAATTCAAGGCCCTCTCTTCATTCCAGGCTGAAATGCCTCATTCCAGGGATGACACACCGTGCATCGTCCCCTCCCGGCTCCAAAAGTCTTCAAGACTGCAGGACATCTCCTCTGTTCCTGCCATCCCTTCTTCGTGCTCCTGTGCCTCTCCCCCATCTACGAGGGCCCTCGCTGCCATGCCCCCTAAGCGCAACAGTGCACCAGCCACTCTGCACCCCAGTGCACCTCATTGGAGGGCCCCTCTGTCCCTTTCCTCCACTCCAGCATTGGGGGGGGGTGTCCTGGCCCTAGACCTGTGGGCATTGGCTGCCCGGATCGCGGCCCTTGAGAGATCCGCTGGCGTGGCATTGCCCACTCCACCTCACACCTCTGTGAGGAGGGCTCCTGCACGTGCCCAGTCACACGGCACCGACGATGGGCCCCAGGCATTGGCCTCCCTCCATCAGCGCTTCGACCACCTAGAGGCACTCCAGGCTGCAGCAGTCCAGGGGTCCAGCACCCAGGTTGCCCCTCAGGAGCACCCTGGCAGCCCCTCAGGAGCACCCTGGCAATGCGCCCTCTGGCCCACCCATGAATGCAGGACAACAGTGTCGGCACCATGTCGGCCTGAGCCGTCCAACGCGGTGTGACCACATGCTGGCACTCTAACCTGATTTACCCTTGATTAATTTTCTGCTAGCCACCCCAGGTCTCATCAGTTAGGGGAATGGTGGAGCTTTCAAAATGCCCAGTGCACTGGCCTTGCTTTGGTAGCTTCTGGGCTGGCTTGTAGTAGATTAACTTGGCTCCCCTGCTTCTCTTTATTAGCTGGGTAAAGGGTGGCTCTATAAATGAAGTCAGTTTCCTTTGACTCCTGTAAGTAAACACCGTCTTCCCTATCACCTTGCTGCACTGGGAAGAATAGAAGGTGAATGAGTATGTCCTTCTGAGATACTTGGGTGCCAAGTTGTGGCCTTGTGCCTTCTTTGAAGTTTTCCCCTTCACTTTGTCCCCTTTCTCTTAAAGGGCAAAGGCTGGCCCAGCTACCATTCTTCCTTAGGACTTCTGGTTTCCAAGTCTTTGGAAATTAAAGGAATAGTCTCTTTGTTTAGAGCTTGTTAAATTTCTTATCTCACCTTCCACTCTCAATTTCCTATTTGCTTTGAAGAAACACATGCTTCATTAACATAGGATCTCTTTATTAGCAAAAGAGCTATTTTCTACAAAAAAGGCATTTGAACAACATTTAAAAACTTGCTTCTTAAAATCCTGTCTCTATCCTCTGAGCATTCAATGAGTGCAAGAAAGAAACATAATAAATTCGGCTTTCATAGCTACCTGTTTTTTCTGGCTAATTGGCTTCTTGGATTGGGCCTGATGCCCCCCCCCCATGAAGTTTCCGTTGGCATCACATCAAATAAGGCATCTTGATGAGACTTCTCCTCATTGGAGCTGTGAGCTTCTCAGCTTTCTCCTCTCCCCAGCTAGCCATGGGCTGTCAGCTGCTTGTGTATTTTATAAGATTCTGAGCCACAGTTAGGAGGGGGGAAGAGAGAAGCAATGTATATGTGACCTCATCCACTAGATGGGAGGGGGAGTTCAATGTACACTTGCCTTAGGGCATCCATGCATTGAGATTTATTTATTTATTTATTTATTTCGATTTCTATACCATAGAAATTCAGTAGTTCAGTTCCTAAGGTGGCCATGTCCTTTGGCGATCAGTCACTCTCCTTGGGTGACCACCTTCTCCTGGCCATGCAGGATAAAATCTGGTGGAGAGAGTACGTTGATATCTTCAGCCTTCTTAACTGTGTGACTACATCCAGCCCGCCATGTGATGGGATGAACGCTGGCACCAGTTCATGACCCCCTCACGCCCTACTAGCGGGGACAGGAACGACTGTGGGAACCTTGTCCAGCAGTCTCCCTCAGCACAACCCCCCTGACCGATGGCGGGGCAGGTGGTTCAGCAATGCCTGCAATGCTGGGAGTTTGTGTCAACTGGTCACTGCAGTCGTAAGCCCTGTAGATTTAAACATGAATGCACCATATGCTCGGGCTCACACCCCACTACGGCCTGTTACAAGGCCAGGCCTGGATGGTCCCGCACGCGGGAGTCCGGTGCACTCAAGCACCCCCAATGCCATGGCCTCCAGGAAAGGGCCCTAGCCCAATTCAGCTTACGGTCCTCTTGCAATGGCTCCAAGCCTACCCCAATGCTGTGGATGCCACTTACTTGCGTGACATCTTCGCAGGAGGTTTTTCATTCCAGTGGAGGGTGAGCACCTTCCGCAGGATGCGCCCAACCTCAAGTCAGTCAGGGGTATGGAGCATGTGGTGCAGAAACAGATTGCCAAGGATGTCTCATTGGACTGCGTGGCCGGCCCCTACTACTTACCCCCGTACAAGAACTCAGGACAAGGTTGACCGCACGGCACCCAAGGTACGGTCAGTCCTAGCTGCCAGCACAGTTTCCCTTCGTGAGTTGCAAGAGCTGCATGGGCTACTTAACTTTGTCTGTAAAGTGGTTGCACTGGGCCGTCCCTTTGCCCACCGCTTGTGAAATACAATGTCCGGCCTTTCGCAGCCTTTCCATAAAACCAGGGTCACTGCTGGCATCAGGGCTGACCTCACTGTCTGGCTGGACTTTCTATCTGCCTACAATGTGGTCTCCTTTTAGCATGCTGATCTGTCCCCCTTTACGTTCACTCTGATGCCTTGGGCTCCCATGGGTATGATATATTCTGGCAGAACCAATGGTCCTGTGGTCCATGGCTCAATGGCTTGTACGACCTGGGTCTACTCCGTCACCTCACCTTCCTAGAATTCTTTCCTATTTTGGGGGGGCAGTCAGACTCTGGGGTTCCAATTGGGCCAATTCCGTAGTCACCTTTTGGTGTGACAACTCGGCAGCAGTCCAGATTATCAATACTCTCATGTCACAATTACCAAGGGTCATGCGCCTAATACACACCTTTGTCCTGCTTACCCTCCACCTTAATATAGTGTTCCATGCTCACCACATCTCAAGCGTTGATAACAGTATCACTGATGCTTTGTCTCACTTCCAGATGGTGAGATTCCACGCTCTAGCTCCAGATTCACATGACCAGCCACTCAATCTTCTGGCAGACCTTTGGATTCTTGGTGAGGGGAAGTAGATAGGGCTATACGTCTCTCCCCAGCCCTGCACACTTGTTGCGCTTATGATGCCACCTATTCCCAGTTTGCACAGTTTGCCCGATGGGCCAGCCAAACTGCTGCCTTCCCCATCTCGACCCCGACAGCTCTGCAGTGCATGGACCACCTCCATCGGCTTGGCTTGGCCCCCCACACAATCCATGGCCACCTTTCTGCCCTCTCTTTCGAGACCAAAGCCGCCAGTTTCCCCAACAGCCTCAGTGACTTTAGGATCTGCAAGCTCCTCGATGGCTGGGTGAGGGAACGAGCTCGCCCCTGGGATAACCACCAACCAATTTCAGTGGCTGTGCTGCACCGCCTGGCGGCTACATGGCCCGGGCTGTATTCCAGCCAATCTGAATCTGCCATGTTCCATGCTGCTGCATCTCTGGCGTTCTTCAGCACACTCCGGTTCAGTGAACTGGTTGTGGCCACTGGCAGTGACCTGTCAGGCAAGGCCTTGCTATTCAACGATGTCATGCTCGAACCTGAGCAAGCCCTGCTGCGTATTCGCAGTTCCAAGGCTGACTAATTAGGAAAGGGTTGTACCGTCATGCTCCGTCATTGCACCCTGTCTGACATCTGCCCTGTGGTGGCACTCTCCCGATATCTCACAGCCCGGGGACCTTCTCCTGGTCCATTGTTCCATCACCAGGATGGTTCTCCACTCACCAGGTATCAGTTCTGGAAGGTGACTGGCTCAGCTCTGGTGGCAGTTGGTGTGCCAGGTGCTAGGTATGGCACCCATTCCTTTCGCATTGGTGCAGCCTCCACTGTGGCTGCACTTGGTTATGGCCCTGATGATATTAAACGCATGGGCAGTGGGCATCTGAGCGGTACCGTACATGCATCTGCAACCTTTTAGATTGAGGCTGCTTGCCTAACTATTTTTCTTTTGCAGGGCACTTGCCATTGACTGGACATCTCCAAGTGTGGATAGTAGGCCACAGCTTTGTTTTTTGGCTCATTCGGTGTGCTATGGCTACTCCGTGTGGAGTACAACTTGGTCTCCAGGATCAAGCTCGACTTACCTGGATGGGTAACCATGGTATGCAGTGGGCCCAGCTGTTGCCGTTTCTCACCGAGGCTCTACACCGCCCTCCCCCAGATATCATAGTGGTCCACCTTGGGAGTAATGACTTGGGGGTCATGACCGGCCTGGACCTCTCCATGGCAGGATGCAGTGATGTCATGGTGATTCAGCAATGGTGGCCTCTGTCTCGCATTATGTGGTTCTGCATTATACCATGGTCCAGGTTACGTATGCCCTGCAATCCCAGGCACTTGGATCATGCCTGATGGGGGGTCAATACGGCTGTTGCTCCCTTCCTGAATAATTTCTGACACTGAATTATTATTATTATATTGTTTAAAAAGAATCTAGTGTCATATTAAGACTAATAGATAAAAGCGTTGTTTTTTTTAAAAAAACAACAACAACACAGCAATCCCATTTAAAACCCTTCTTAAACATGAAGTCACATGCAACAAAAACATGCTTGGGAGGAAAAGTCTTTGTCTCCTTGCAGAAGGACAGCAAAGATGTCGCCTGTCTTCTGTGGGATGGAGTTGCTGAGTCTGGGAGCAGTGAGAAAGAAAGCCTTCTCTACCAAACAGACCTGTGAGAATGGTGAGACTGAGACAAAAGCCTCCCCTGATGAACTTAAACTCTAGGCAGGCTCATAAAGGGATATAAAGTCTTTGAGGTAGCTTAGACCCAAACCATTTAGGACCATGATGGTGAACCTTGGCACTCCAGATGTTCTTGGACTTCAATTCCCCGAAGCCTAAGCACCCTGTGAATCCACACGAATGGGTTTACTGCAAATCATCAGGCCCACACTGCCCTCGTCACTCCCGGTACTGGAAGTAAAACGTGCCTGTACGGGTGCATTTTACTTCCGCTTCCGGGAGCGACAAGGGCAGCGCTGGCCGGATGAATCGCAGTAAACCCTTTTGTGTGGATTCACAGGGTGCTTGGGCTTCTGGGAATTGAAGTC
This sequence comes from Bradypodion ventrale, assembly GCA_035047345.1. NCBI lineage: Eukaryota > Metazoa > Chordata > Lepidosauria > Squamata > Chamaeleonidae > Bradypodion > Bradypodion ventrale. Next base: position 283,227,327 of record JAWDJE010000002.1, on the reverse strand, counting down.
CAAGAACATCTGGAGTGCCAAGGTTTGCCATTATGGATTTAGGACTTTATTGGTTAAAACTAATGCTTTGAATTATGCCCAGAAATTGGCTGCAACCAGCGGTGCTGCTGTGATTACAGCATATAATTTTAAATACATCACAAAACAATACATCTCAGGATTGGGTAGAATATAATCATGGCAGTTAAATTAGTACCAAACTGCTGAAATTCTGTAGTGAAGATATTTCCTAAATCTAGTCCAAACAATCCCACAGAGTTCTATAAGTAATGCCTTGTTGTTGTTTTTCATATATGTGGAAGTTGGTGTAAATGTAAGATGTGCAGCCCCTATATTTAGATTACCAAATAATATTTCTGAAGGTGAAGTGAAAAGATATGGGTTTTGTTATATTGGAATGTGATAGTGAAAATGCCATGATGTTGCCAAGCTGCTGAATAAGAAATAGTGTGAGTAAACAATAGCAACATGTAGTCAAATGTGTTAGCTGGCTAGGCTAGGCCAGAGCAATATAGCTAGATATGCTTTTCTTGTTTTATTCTGGGGAAAGGGCAAGTAAAAATTTTCCTTTTTCCTATTTTGTACCTGATGCTGAGCTTTTCTATTTTTTTCCATCTAAATAAACATGATAAAACTGAAGATGTGAGCTTCATAAATAAACATGATTAAACTGAATTAACATGATTAAACTGAAGATGTGAACTTCATAGTGCTTAAGCTGCTGGGAGAATTTCAGTTCCTGTATTTCATTATTGGCAATGCTACGTTTAAGCTTATTCACACTGCATGTCCTACCTGATCTGGCTAGTTTGTAAGCATAAACAGTCAGTGATTGAAACCTATCATAGATTTCTCTACCCTGGAGCAAGACCACAGGTACTCTGAAGCAACACAAAGGTATATGTGGGCTTCTGGAAGGGGTACAGGTCTCTGGAAGGTGAAACAAGCCCTATGATAGTGGGATAACTTGGGTGTGTTATCCTTACACCTTCCAGTATGATCTCCAACTCATTAATTACAAATTATTAGATGAAATGCAGTAAAACAGCTCTATCATTTACTCAATATGCAAACAAGAATGCTTTAGGAATCAATAAACCCATTGCTACTGTGATGTGAAGTTCATCTGTTACTGGTAATCTGTTACTGGTAATCTGTTACTGGTAATCAGAATCATTCTGTTTCTGTAGTTGGAAACCAATTTGAGTTTGCTTTTGAGAAACTATGCAGAAAGGATCAGTGGGAAATTCAGGAAAACCAAAGATTGCACAATTCTGCATTTCTAGAAGGTGCCTTAGCTGTTTCTTTCAAGTTTGGCATTAGGAAGAACTGCTGTGATGGAGTCACTGATGCTCTATTGTTTATCATATAATTTCAGACAAACGAAAAGCTTCCCAAGAGCTTCTCTTCTAATATAGTCATTCATTCAACTTTTGTACATCTTTCTTTAATGATTGAAGGAAGGGGGATCAAAAGGCATTTCTTTCTCAAATAAAAAATAAGTATTGGAAATATTTTAATGTTGATTCCATGCTCTGTTCAGTGCTCCTGGCATTTTAGAAGTTCTTTGAAACTGGGTTGCATGCTTTGTTTTCTACACAAGTGACACTATCCAAAGGATGACAAATTACTGATAAGGGACTTCATTTACTAACTGTTTCTCCTACAATATGTGAGGAACCTTGGATCCATTTATGCGGTAATATATTTGGAAAAAATCAAGAATGAAGACTTTAGTAAAGAATATCTTGTGAACTTAAGGTAAAGGTTTCCCTTGCTCGAAAGCCAGTCATATCCGACTCTAGGATGCAGTGCTCATCTCTGTTTCAAAGCCGAAGAGCCAGCGCTGTCTGCTACTGTAGACATTTCCGTGGTCATGTGGCAGGCATGACTAGACACCGAAGCGCACGGAGCACTGTTTCCTTCCCACCAAAGTGGTCCTTATTTATCTACTTACAATATCTTGCTTTTGAACTGCTAGGTTGGCAGGAGCTGGGACAAAGACGGGAGCTCATTCCATCCTGCAGTACTCGGGAATCGAACTGCTGACCTTCCGCCTCCCAGTCAGCATCTTAGGCACTTGAGCCACTGCAGTCCCTTAATTGAACTTAAGTGAACTTAAATGAAGGGAAAAGATTTTGTTCAGTTGTGCTCTCTTCCCTGGAGACAAACTTGTGCTTCAGTCTATTAACAATAACCAATTTATGTTAAAATATAAACAGTAACACAGGAAGTATACTATAAATATGCATAATCATTTAGAAAATATTGAGGTGTGTGGAAGGCCCCTCCCTCAACCACTCTGCAGCTGAATAAATGACATGCAGAGAGGCAAACAAAATAAAACATGACTGTGAATGGAAGGGGGCCCAGTTATAACCTGAGTAGACTATGGAGTGCCATATCTGTACGACTTATCCTCCCAAAGCTCATGCAACAATCATGCTGCCACAGTCAGTGAAACATTCAATCCTAATAGTGTATAACATTTCAGTAAAGCTTACTAAGCTCAGCTCAGAGAGAGGAAAAGAGAAAAAGAACATTCTACAGAGCAAAAGAGGGCAAAATGAACAATGGCAAAGATTTTTCTCTTCTCACAGCTCTGTGAAATGACTGCAAGAGCAGCTGTAAGTGTGATATGTATATGTCACAATGACCTCAGTCTGTGTTCTTCCTAGCACCTCAGTGACTGGGGTTCCAAGCAGTAGTCTTGTACTTTACACTGAGTTTCAGCTCTCATTTGCCTTCTCCTTTGATGCTACCAGCTTCAACTACTGTTATTACATTTGATTTTCTCTTTTCTCCATTCAAATTGTTGACCAACATTTAAATCTTGAACATGATAAAAAAAAACATCCATTGTGATGCTGCTGTGCCTTGGAGGTGAAGAGTCAGCTTTTTGGCAGCACAAGGCTGCTCAACATCATGGTAGTGTTTAATGCTGCCTATTATCATGAATGAGTGGACAGGTTAGTGGGCTTATTGCTTTATACTCATATTTTGTATTTCTGCTTCATGTATTTGAATTCTTTCATCCCTGATGGACTGACATGGCTTCTCTTTTCCTCAAAATTATTTAAATCATTGTGAGCCTCCTTCAAAGACACATGACTGAAAGGAGGGATATATCCATGGCTGTGAAAAAGCACAACATAACTTACACGAGTGCTGACTTGGGCTTCTGGTAATTGAAGTTCAAGAACACCTGGAGTGACAAGGTTCACCAACATGGAACCTAGACTGTTAACAATACACACCTAGTGTAAATTAGCATAAATCAGGATGAAAACAATGACAGCAATCTAGCATTATCATTCAAAAAGATTTCTCATTTACCCGTTGCTGTTTCTCACCGAAATGTAGTGTCAACACATATGTCTCTCTCCAAATAAAACTCACCTGCACACTTAAGTCTTCAATACCAGAAAATATATAGGTGACCTTCCCTCCACTCTTGCTTTCACCTGGTTGGGGATGTCCTCATTGGGTTGCCTAGTGGGTTGACTATTAATTACCCAAGGGCAGGCCGGCCACAGGTCTTACAAGGTAATGATCAACACAACACACAACTCTTTCAGCTGTTCAGCACTCCAATGGCACCACATAGCACTAATTTCAGTTTAGTGGCAACTATACAGAACTAAGCTTTGGGCTAGATGTTGAAGGCACAGTTACGTTTAACCTTCTGGTCATTTTACTTTTGCCTCTGCTCCTTTGGTCACATCTGAACCTCCCAATAGTCACACAGCATTACTCAATTACTCTTTCCTGAGTCAGCATCCATGTTAAACTTCATAGACAGGCGTAAATGGGTGGACACCATTTGTTTCAAATGGTATTGGGATTATGGAAGTGACAGCTTCCCTGGAATTAAAAACTACCATCATGCTATCATAGGCGTAGATTTGTTTTGGCCAACAAAACACTGCACTGTGCAAGCACAAGAAAGGTTAAAGAGGAATTTCTTCTATCCCTATGGCCCCAAGGTAGGGATAAGATCATATTGTTCATTACCTCAGCTACATCACTGAATTCGTCGCCATTTTGTATGCATTCAGATAGAGTTTGGGGGCTGAGTAGAAATAGGTTTTTAAGCATGTGTTGTGCATAAAACATTGAATAAATATTCAGCAAAGCAAACAAAACAGGTTTCAAGGAGTGTAGCAATTTTACACTCTCTGGTTTCTAATAAATTTTTACAGCAATCCTAAACTGCATTAGCAAGTTCCAGTTTATTGTCAAGCTTCCACACAACATCGCTCAATGACATGTCAAATCTTTGCCGCAGCAGCTGAACTCCTAAAGCTGCCCTCATTGGCAGGGAATTTGTCAGATTAAATTGCTGCCTCTTGTTGAGTGAAAATATACAACCTGATATCTCTCTGCCAATGATGACACAAACAGTTGCCTCACTTTCGACAGATTATGAATTTTCTAGTGAGTGCCGCACTTTAAACAAACAGTGTTACAGAGCTCATGGCAAGCAAGGAAATATAATTTACAGACATCTTCAGGTATCTGCTTCATCATAGAGTCCTAATACTCTTGCTCTCCTTTGCCTATTTGACATTCTGTTTGGTTTCTAGGGAAGTAGATTGTAAAGAATTGCCACTGTTAGCTACTTTTTCTCTTCTCTCTCTCTCTCTCTCTTTTTGCTGTTATGCTTTGTACTTGGTTCCCCATCTGCCTATTAAGTATTTTCAACATTTCCTCCTCCAAATTACTGTGCTTTCTTGCAGTTACTAGCAATAATAAGCAAGATTCTAATGGCAGAAACTTGTGTGACTAAGAAAATATTATTCAGAACAGAGCACTACAGATGTTATACCAGATTGCAGGCGCACCCCCCCCAATAACGGACACAGACAACATTGAAAGTGGATAACAGCATAGGGCCACATTTATTGATTCAATGCCCTAGTCCGAATTATAAATTTGTATTGGTAAAACGACCAATCATAATTCCTAAGGCAAGCAGGCCGAAGTAACACTGGTAAGGTACCACCCCAAAATTGCCAACGGCAATTGGTTACAATGTATCAATTTGTATCAATTTGTTTGTTGACAACAAACCAATTGTTGACCGTAGTCAATAACTAACTCATGACCCCACCCTCTGACGCGTATCCGTGAAATCACAGGGGTGATGCATGCTGGTTAGCAATCGTCATCACCCCATCGCCTGGTTCGTCGTTGACCGGACAACGTTTAACTAATTTATTCCTGTCTAGTGTTGTCCAGTCAATTGCGAACCTGTCGGATACTTGTGGGTCATACTGTTTACCTTACCAGTGCTACCCGCCAATGTGACCAAAGTCAACATCAGGAACACAGAAAGACCCCTATATCAAACCATAGCAACAGTGTGGGATGGGCAAAAAAGCCAGGACCCGGAAGCCAATATGGGTCCCAGCCAAAAATTCCCACCCGGCCCCGAAGCGACCAAAATATCACACTGTTAACTAGGGAGGGGGTGGAGGGGAAAAGACTTCTCCGCTCCGTCGCTGAGGTAAAATGGCAGCTCGGCTGCCTCGTGGCCACCCCTTTTATAAGGGAGCTGGCCACGCCCCTAACTACCCGGATTCTCTGTCCTGTGGGGGGGGGGGCCCGCAAAGGGCGCGGCGGCCATTTTGGCGCCGCGCTTGCATTGCAGGCGCACCCCCCCAATAACGGACACAGACAACATTGAAAGTGGATAACAGCATAGGGCCACATTTATTGATTCAATGCCCTAGTCCGAATTATAAATTTGTATTGGTAAAACGACCAATCATAATTCCTAAGGCAAGCAGGCCGAAGTAACACTGGTAAGGTACCACCCCAAAATTGCCAACGGCAATTGGTTACAATGTATCAATTTGTATCAATTTGTTTGTTGACAACAAACCAATTGTTGACCGTAGTCAATAACTAACTCATGACCCCACCCTCTGACGTGTATCCGTGAAATCACAGGGGTGATGCATGCTGGTTAGCAATCGTCATCACCCCATCGCCTGGTTCGTCGTTGACCGGACAACGTTTAACTAATTTATTCCTGTCTAGTGTTGTCCAGTCAATTGCGAACCTGCCGGATACTTGTGGGTCATACTGTTTACCTTACCAGTGCTACCCGCCACACGGAGGGGCTTCAAAGAAGACCTGACGCCCCCCCCCAGACCGTCAGCTCGGTCAACAGGCCTGCTCGCCAATCACCCAACAGGAGGTCCATACCTCCTCGCGACAGATGGGCCCCATCCCCTGCGTACAAGTCATAATTTTGTAGGCTAATATCGGGGTGATGACTGACCCGTCCCCAAGCCCTGTCGGCAAGAAACCGCGCCACCGCCCTATTGACCGCGCGCCTAGCGCGGTCAAGGGCCAGGAGGTTAACGCCCCCTCTATAAGAATGGCGCGGGACAATGTCCGACCAAACCAGGGTTGTGGCAGGCCAGACATAATGCAAGTAGGCGAGTTCCTCGCAAATCGCATGCTTGAGCGATAAGCCGGTGACCTGGCCCAGATCATTGCCCCCCAGGTGGATGATGAGAATGTCAGGCGGGTCAGCACCCAGGCCAGAAAAAAGGAAAGGCCGCAGCTCCCGCCATAACATCCCAGGCTTACCATGCCATGCGAGACTGGCGTGTTCACCCAGTCCCAGTCGGGGTCCCCACTCTGTCGCCGCAGCGTAACGCGCTGCCCTGTGCACATAGCTGTGGCCCACCAGCCATACTGTCACCGGTGTAATACGACACCCAGGGTCTGTAAGAAAATTGAGAAAAAAGGCGGTAAGGTGACTGGATTGGTACTCATGGCGGGAGTGGGCGCACATAAAACTGAAAACATTGCGAGCCCCACCTCCCCATGCTGCGTATGTCAGCCCCAGAGTACCCAAAAGCAGCTGCTGTAGAGGCTGCACCAATACGGAATGAATGTGTGCCATAACGGGCACCTGGTAGGCCCACCCTGGTGAGGGCTCTGGCTGTCACCTTCCAAAACTGAAATTTAGTAAGGGGAGACCCATCTTGGTGACAGAAAAACGGGCCGTGGTGCATGCCACGCAGTGCCAGGAATTCCTGTAGGGCACCAACCGGACAGATGTCTGCCAAAGAACACCGTAGCAGTCTTACACCACTGCCTACGCCATGCTGATCTGTTTTAGAGGAACGTATCCTCAACTGCGCCCAGTCTTTGGCAACATAGACATCTTCGAGTTCCAGTGCCCTACCACTTGCATCCGCCTTAGACAGCATCACGAGTTCGCTGACGCGGAGCGCTCCAAAAAATGCCACCGTTGTGGCTGCATGAAAAAGGGCTGCCTCATAATGATCAAAACAGAGGCCTGGCCAGCCCCGGGCCAACTGGGTAAGAACCCCTGGGGAAATAGGGTGCCGGTCGTCCGGGCAACGCCCGCGCTCGCGCACCCACCCCTCCAAAACATGTCTCACATGGAAGTCAGAGGTGGTATCCACATGACCTCCCACTTTGGCCATAAAAGCCAACGCCGAGAGCTTGGATGCTATGGTGCGAGGTGCGAGGCCCTGTGCATGCAGGTGAACCATGAACCGCAGAACATGGTCCACCGGGATAGGCCAGGTTTCTGGCAGGTGACATTGAGCAGAAAATGCCCTGTAAGAATTGAATGCTTGTTGGTACGCCTTACGCGTGCGTGGCGCTAGTGACAGGCCAATCGCCCGGTTCACCTCTCCTTGCCAATAGTCCACATCTCGTCCGGGAGTGGCGAGGGAAATTCCTCCGCATCCGGGGCCAAGGCGCGGAACCGGGAGATCTGCAGGCGGGACAAAGCGTCAGCAATATCATTATTAATCCCTGGGACATGCCTGGCCCTGAACAAGACGTTGAGGCGCAGGCAGCGCAGCACAAAATGGCGCACTAGTTCCATAACCCTGGACGATTTGGAAGTCTGTGCATTGACAATGTGGACAACAGCAGCATTGTCACACCAGAAATGCACCACCGAATTAGCCCACTGTTCGCCCCATAGCATCAAAGCCCCCAGAATAGGGAAAAATTCAAGGTATGTGAGATCCCGCAGGCGACCTGTGCCTGCCCATGCCGGTGGCCACCCACCATAGGCCCACTTCCCATTGAAGTACATCCCATAACCCAGGGATCCTGAGGCATCAGACTGGATCTGGAAATTGGGGGATGCCAGGAGGTCAGACCTCCAAAATGAGACCCCATTGAACTCCCTCAGGAATTGCAACCAGACAAACATGTCTGCCCTGATACCCCGGGTAAGCCTGACTCTGTGGTGGGGCCTAGATAACCCTGCCATGGCATCGCATAAGCGCCGGGCAAAAGCCCTGCCCGGTGCGACCACCCTGCAAGCAAAATTGAGGTGACCATGTAGCACCTGCAGTTCCCTCAGGGATGCCTTACGCTTGGCCAGCAATTCCGAGATAAGGGCTACTATCCTGGACACCTTATCGCCCGGCAACCTAGAAGCCTGCGCTACTGTGTCAATCTCCACCCCCAGGAATACTAGCTTGGTAGATGGGCCCTCGGTCTTTTCGGGCGCTAAAGGGACACCAAGTTCCTCCATTAGCGTCTGAAATGTGTTGAGGAGACGTGTGCACGTGTCCCAGCCCCGTTCACCCCCGAATAAAAAATCATCCAGGTAATGGGCTACAGACCGGGACCCTGACCTGCGGACGAAAGCCCACTCAAGGAAGGTACTAAAACGCTCGAAGGCCGAGCATGATATGGAGCAGCCAAAAGGCATGGCCTTATCAAAATAATATTCACCCTTAAATTTGAAACCCAACAACTCAAAGTCGCCCGGATGCACTGGCAAGAGGCGAAAAGCCGACTTAATGTCACACTTGGCCAGCAGGGCACCCGGGCCACACGAGCGTACCATGCGCAGCGCATGGTCAAACGATGTATACCTGACTGAACAAAGGTCATCAGGAATAGCATCATTGACCGATCGGCCGGCTGGGTAGGACAAATGATGAATAAGGCGAAACTCACCTAGGGACTTTTTGGGGACCAAACCCAATGGCGACACCTTAAGATTGGGAAACGGGGGTGCAGGGAAAGGTCCAGCGACCCTGCCCGCATCTAACTCCTTTCTAATGCTGGCCGCAGCCACCTCCTCCCTTCCTCTGAGGGATAAAAGGTTGGGAGCATCCTGAGGGGACCTATCCCCCATAAAAGGGATACGGAATCCCTGCTTAAAACCCTGAAGGAGATACTCCCCGTCCTCCCCCTTCGGGTACGATGCGAGCCAACGCTCCAGCATGTCCACATTAATTGGGGAGGGGGCCTTTTGGAGAACCGGCTCCATCCGTGGCAGTCTTGCCGGCCCACTGTCCACCCCTCCCTCTGCCTCGTGCCCCCCCAGGCCTGGGACAGGCAGAGGCTGCGTGGGGGCCCGAACATGTGGGACACTCATGCTTATACTTGCAATTCTTTCTATTGCAGGAACCATTGGACGAGAAAGTCCAGCACAGCAGGCGGGCTGGAACCCCCTGCCCCGCCGCCTGACGGGTAACCTGCGCTGGAGCCGCTCGCTGGACCGCATGTCCGCAATGGTATCTATCTCCTGGGGCAGGGCGTGTGGGCGTCATATACAAAAGCCAAAGCCTCTGGCACGGCTCATCCCATCTCATCTCGGGGGGGAGGGGAATCCTCATACGGAATTCCTCATCATAGGCTAGCCATGAGGGGCCCGGGAAATCAACCATCGCCCTGTATATGTTGTCCAAATATTGGACCATGGGAATAGCTAAATCCGGCCGCGCCCTCAAATACACCGCCATGTATATTAAATAAGCGGGGAGCCAGTTGGCCCAGGTACGCGGCGGCTTACGGCGGCGTGCCTGCTCCTTGTCCTTCTCATCCTGTCCCTCCCTTTCCTCCTTGGTGGGCTCTCTGTTCAGGAGTGAGAAGATATCTACGTATTCCCCCCGCCATATCTTTTCTCTGGTAGTCTGTGCCAAGTGATCACCCAATGGCAAGGAATACCCCGCCGTCGGCAAAGCCGAAAAAGGCACAGCCGGCCTAGGAAAAGGGGCCTGAGCTAACCCAGCCACCCCCAGAACATTCCCCGCAGTGTAAGAACAAGTACCCACCCCAGTGCCCAAGGTGGCAGTCGTCGTCGCCGGGTGGGTTGCCGACAGCGTGGCCCCCGCACCACCCGCGCGAGGCCAAGGCCATTGAAAGGCCCCCCCTATATTGGGAATGTGTGTTGATGTACTCGCTTGCACCGTATGCTCACATGCTGCACCCCCGCGGGCCGCCCCCACCGGGGGTTCCGGCCCACTGGGGGCGTCGGAGCTCACGACCGACGTAGAGCTCATCACCGGGGCTTGACCCGCACCTGGCTGCTGGCTGGGGAGCTGCGAGGCAGTGGCCGAAACCGCGCCACGCGCCTGCAGCAGCTCGACCCTCCCTGCCGGCTGTTGTCCTCCTGCCGACAGCGCCTCGAAAGGGACCCCGAAGGGGGCGCCCGCCTGACTGGCCCGAGCCAACGACGCTTCCAGGGCCGCGATGCGGGCCAGTAAGGCGTCCACGTTGACCAGGGGCAAAGGGCCGGCCGGCCCGCCTGGTCCAGGCGTGGGTACAGGTCCCTGTACCCCAGGACCCGAATATGGCCATTGGCCAGCACCGAAGCCCGGCAGGGTCGGTGGAGAAACCTGCCAAGGCAGGGGGCCGCACCACCCCCCAAGGCTAGAGGGCCCCGGGAGAGGCTGCGACCCAAGAGGAGTAGGCCCAACAGGGTGGGCAGGTGCAGGAGCGGTGTCCACCGCTCGCGGGCCGCGGGCCGCAACCCCTTCCGCGCCCGCATTCTGGTTGCCCACTCCGGGCCAAGGGGCAATAGCCCCCATTCCGCCGGCCCCGGCAGGGGCCGGCAAAGGCGGCTGCTGAGGAGGCGGCACCGCGGTCCTCCGACCTGGGTTGCGCCTCCTAACCGCGCGAGCTGCACTCGAAGCTGCCTTCTTCTTCGAAGGCATCTCCACCGAAGCAAAGGGAAGCCAGCAAGGCAGAATCGCTACCAAAAAGGCTTCCCGGTAGGCTCAAGAGCGACGGAGACACAGGGGAAAAGACTTCTCCGCTCCGTCGCTGAGGTAAAATGGCAGCTCGGCTGCCTCGTGGCCACCCCTTTTATAAGGGAGCTGGCCACGCCCCTAACTACCCGGATTCTCTGTCCTGTGGGGGGGGGGGGCCGCAAAGGGCGCGGCGGCCATTTTGGCGCCGCGCTTGCATTATTAGTGACTATAATAGAAGTTTATTTTGCATAATACTCTTTTAAAGACAAAGAACTGCAAACTGTTTTATATAGTGATGAATTAAACACTGGCATGAATCTGTAACAGCAGAATATTAGAAGCTGAATCTGTTGTATCTCTGGTTTTGATTTGTGTAGCTTATTCTGCACATCCCAGAATACTGGATCAGTTTTAGACTGTAGTCCATAGCTAAGAATTGACCTCAATACATTTTGTGTGCTTTCTGCTCTCTAACCTCTCTCAAAGAAACTTAAGTAGGCATTCAAAAAATGCAGAACTTGGCATGTAAAGTTTATACATTAATTGTTTAAAGCTGCACATTTGACACTGACATATGAAGTTCTGTTTTTAAAACAGTGCTATCAGCATTTAAAATAGCATTATAAGCACATTAGCATAAATGTTATGTTAATGCATTTTCTGCAGAAGATTTATATCACACATACTCCACCTCCATAAAAGAGAAAACATATTGCTTTAGAAATTAGGTTAACAGCACAGTGGAACCTTGAGAGGATAAATGTTATTACACTATAACACCCAGAAACCTTGGCTAACAATCTATGTGTTTTTCTTGGCATCTGAATAGCTATTGCCTAACACAGGGGGCAGCAAACTTGGCTCTCCAGATGTGCTTGGACTTCAATTCCTTGAAGCCCTGATCAGCAGGTGTACTGACTTGGGCCTCTGATAATTGAAGTCCAAGAACACCTGGAGAGCCATGTTTGCTGACCCCTGGTCTAGCAGGACCTCCAGGATGGAAAAATACTAATTTATAAGGATCTAATTACTTACTCCAGTGAGTACCTATATACCTTCTCTCCCTGCTGCTTCACAATGAGACCTGGACCCACCCCCCTGTATTTGAGGTTGCTGTCTGAACTTGCAAACATAGACTTCTTCTCCTGGGTTAGCTCCATCAGTAATCTAGGTAAAAAGCCAGTGCTCCTTTTTATACTGGCTGGCACTATATATTGGCATAAGTCTTGTAACTGAGATATTTTTAAAGGTTTGTAAATCAAATAAAAGGATTAAACATTTTAAGTTCATAGGTAAAAGTAAACTTTAGGAATAATGTTGAAGTTGTCAGGATGTTTATCATAAAACCATAAGCCTTGATTTCCTTATAATTTTAAAGCACCTTCAGTTTCAAAGATGATAGACAGATAGAGGCTTGCTTTGACAAAAGGTCAACAGTTTTCCCATAAAATCACCCTCACTTAGCTTTAACTGACAGTATTTTTAAATAATTTTAAAATAGACACCTTTTGCCCAAACTTCATAAAATTTGGCACAGAGAATTTAGCTGCCTTCAAGTGATAAGAAACCTGTTGGCTAGGAGGACCATGACGTGAAATCCAAGGGATCTGACAGATGATGCTTTGGTGAATTTCTCAAGTCCATTTGCATGTGCAGAATATCATTGCAGAGAAGTCTACCAATGTGTGGACTCATTGCTGAATAATGACTCCAAGGCAAGTGGTGTTACAAAAAGTTACATTTTTGCTAACGTACAAAAAATTAAGTATAAGCTCTCATATAAAGCACTTTTTAAAATGTCTTAACAGAATATAGCTTGAAACACATAAAAGTAAAGCATTAAGTAGTCACATCATAGAGAAAAAAGTCTCATCCCATCTGCTGAGTGTCCTTCCTCTAAAAGGGTTTTGGCATTATGCTCTGGGTTCCTCTTATTTGCTCATTTAGGATTGTTTATTTCAGACCTATATTTATATCTATGTGTGCTTTTTTCCTTAACAAAATATTTACTCAGAGTTAATCTTGAGTGTTTTTATGTGAGTTATTGGCAACTATTTCCAGGTGAATTAAGCTGCAGCCTACAGTATATTTTGTTCTGACTATCAATAACTACCTGTGGGGGGGAATAGATCCAATTAATTTTTGGACCTGTTAATGACATGTTCAGATAATTTCAGTTTCTAAGAATTTATTCCACTTTATAGAAATTTCAGTATCTCATATACTTATTTCAATTAATAGCATTCAGCTGCCACATGTTTATAAACATTTTTGAAGCTTCTTTCTTATATTGACTAGAGCAATCAGTTAAAGAAACACAAGTGGCATTTTAAATGGGACTCAACTTTGCCCTCTGTAATCCCCTCTTAACTCCCTTTGTATACATACAAAGCATTTTCAAAGTCTGGTACATCCAACAGTAACTGCCAACTGTTTAATTTTCTGGAATAGTAGCGATGTTAGTCTGTGTTTCAGGCATATCGGAGAATAAACAAAACAAAAACAAAATGTTGTAGCACTTTAAAGACTTACTGTTGTATTGTGGATTAAGTGGACTTGATCCATGAAAGCTCACATTGAAATATAGTAGTTAGTCTTTAAAGTGTTACAGCATTTTTTTGGTTTATTCTCTGATATGCCAACTGTTTGAGTTACCAGTGACTTAATAGGTGCACATCCAAATGTCCTGAAGGAGAAGCATGTGTTGCCCTCCTTCCATACCAGAATTAAAGCTAAAGTGCCACTAAGGGGGGGGGGGAGCAGTATTTGTCCTTCCAAGGAGCAGTCAGGGTTGATTTCCTTTAGGGTTGACTGATCTGATCTCCTTGCAGTCCAGGGGACTCTCAAGAGTCTTCTCCACCACCACAGATCAAAGGTGTCTATTCTCCTGCACTCAGCCTTCCTTATGGTTAGATACCACCCATAAGTGGTATGTCTGAGTGAACTAACAATGCTGCAAATTATTACAAAAAGGGATGACATCAGGGAAGTTAAAATAGTAATGGGAATTTACCGAGTTTCAGATTAAAACTGTAGAAAACTGATAAGGAATAAAAAATTTCAATGCAGCTAAAATGTTTGTCAGTGCAATAGACCACAATGCACACTGGCTGAAATCCAGTCGTATCAGTAAATTACTGTCAGAGAAGATCCACTGAATCAATAGACATTTTGGAGGATGTGACTGTTATTGCTTCATTTCAGACACTATGTAGAAACAATGGCAAACAGCTGCCAACAAAAAAATAATTAAACAGTCTCTCTTTCATTCATTATTTGTTAGGAAAGGTGGTTGGCAGTCTGTTGCTATTGAAAAAAATGGATATGATTTTTCCCTTTAAAAATCACAAAATAATATTACGTTATTAAAACCTAATCAACACTGAATTACCATAAATATGGGCATATAAGCCATATGCTCCACATCTGCTCATAACAATATATAAAGAGATTTTCCTCTGTAGGATTTGCAAATTAATATGCATTGAGATGTCTTCAATGCACATGACATTGCTATTTGTAGCAGGGAGATAAGACAATGATCAAATTATTGCTTTCACACTGCATGTCATCTTTGGCCACTTACATAGGTGAGTCATAATTGCATCAAACTGTACTAATATTAGAAACTCCATGCTGAACACTTTGAAATGTTTTTCTATAGGTATGAAACAACATTAACAATGCATATTGAAACAGTGTTAGCAAAAAAAATTATTTCAGTGTTCAACACATTCAGAGTTATGGACCATGTTGTCTCTAACATCAAATACAGATTGAAAAAGCATGTTCCCCTAAAAAAAAAGTCTTTATCAGTGTGGCAAAGCACAGTAAGGCAAACCATAGTACCCAGGTCAAGTAACTTTTGTTATGTTTTGTCCAGTGTTCATCTGCAAAATTTGCAATCCTATCATCAGCCACATGGCCACATAAATGTCTGCAGAAGCAGACAGCGTTGACTCTTCAGCTATGAAACAGAGATGAGCACTGAACCCTAGTGTTGGATACAACTAGCTTTCATGCAAGGGTGACCTTTACCTTTACCATCAGCTTTGCAACCATTCCCTTCAAGATTTAAGTATGTTAAGAGTGGTTATTACATAAATGAAAGAAGTGCACTGCTCTCAGTTCAATGTGAAAAACTAGAGTGCAATATGGGGTACTTGTAAAGTGTCAGTGGGATAGAGAAAGTGCTGTTTGCTTGTAAAAAGAGTATGGTCGCAATAGGTCCTCTGTATCTAGAAGTGGGCAAATTCATTTCATTTTTTTGTCTTAAAAAAACTAAACCCAGTTTACTGTAAAGACACCTTGGATTTGTACTCAAATATTGTAAAGTATTTCTACATATTACCTGAAGAGTGGGGGAAACATGCAATTAGGAAAAATATAGGGAGCTGATCTGGAATGAGGATTGAAACTCAGCATCATCCACTACAGTACAGTCTCTGGTGTACATGTAATGTTCCCACCCTTCTCTTGCTTGCTTCCTTCCCCACCTCAGAAAGCCATGGCCAGCTTCTTTCTCTATTTGTGTCAGATGCACCACCAGCATACAAAGCTAAAATCAACACATCTAAAACAAAATAGATTTAAAAGGGCTAGATGGCGAGCTCCTGCCCTTCCATGAATCCATACTGTCTTAATCTGGCCAGCCAATTCTGGACCCTCAGAAATGAAAGCTGCTGCCTTTAATTTGTAAACTTCAAAATACCTAAGTATATTTTGCCATTTTGGAGAACCTCAGAATGATATGAGTGCCACTTCAGGCTTCATCACATTTCATATCCATTTAATAATGGATAAATAACTCTGATTTGCTTTGTTTGTCAAATAAATTCCAAATTGAAGCATATTTTAATTTCTTTTGTCTTGCTCTTGATAAAAGATTTCCACAGAGATGTTGTTATGTATGTTACTGTTTATAGGAGTGGAATGTATCTTTTCTCATGTATCTATTCTTATGCAAATAAGTGAATCGAAACAACCTCTGGTCTGATCTGGAGGAGGCACGCGGATCAATTGAGACCCAGAATACTGGACCCACAGGACGAATACAGACACTCAATGTTAGGGTTGGCCCCCACCCATTTAAACCCAGGGGGCAGAGGTAATAGTCAGCAGCAAGCTAACTTAGACCCAGAGGTGTGTTCTAGGGACCGATTTCAAGGGGAATTTGTGGAATGCTACCCTACTCCGGCCATGTGTATCCCTACACTGTCCCAGCCTAGCACTCTGGATTCCTTTATTGATGATGACCAATTTTGTTTGGAGTCGCCCTCCACTATTAATACACACAGGAGGGGCCCTGAGTTGTCTTATTCATCCACAGAATTAGATTTTGGTTTTGCGCAATCCCCTGCTCCTCCATCTGACAAACGGGGCTTTAATTTGGGTTTACAATCCTCCCCCTCTAGTCAATCCCTCACTCCAGTCAGGTCACCCATCCTATGAGCCCCTGAGCCAGCTCAGCCAAGCGTCCAACCCTGAAGGGAAACTAGACCGCCATCCTGGTTAAAGGATTTTGTTTTTACCTGGGGAAAAGAATGTTATGTATGTTACTGTTTATAGGAGCAGAATGTATCTTTTCTCATGTATCTATTCTTATGCAAATAAGTGGATCGAAAAATGTGCACACTCTGTTAGCCAATGGGCTTGTTGTATTATTGTTACTGTTACTGTTTATAGTGTCTATAAATCCGAGTTTTGCCCCATCCAAACAGTGTTCAAACCCCACTAATAAAGAGCTCAATTTCACTACTTCATTCATCTGCTTCTTCATTCCTTGAACACTAAAGATGTACAATCCCTCATCAAGATTATCATCGTGTTGAAATAGCCTAAATTAATAGGAAGAAGGGATTTAATTTAGCAAATCCCCTTCCCTTTCCAATTGTTAATTTCAGCCACTGGAGGTAGAAGTTGAAATTGTGCTTATATCCAGTGGTCAGGTTCCCTATGGATAACTTCTTGGGCATTGAGTGAATTTAAGCTCAGTTTAGACCTGTGGTATGTTCCAGCATGGATTCTTCAGTGACATTTTTACTTTAGTGACATCTATAACAAGACTATGATTGCCACACACCCTACTCATCCAATCATCTTTCCACTCAACATGGCAAAATGTTAAACTGAAAATGTGCCATCCCACAGTTGTAGACCAACTATTATGAAGTCATAGAGATGTTTGCCATGGAGACCATGATGTTCTGAGCCAGCCTTGGCACGTACAATGAAAACCCCAGGAATACCCAATTAGTTCACACTTTATTTTGTTAAATAAGGCTTTGCTCAGCTTGGAAAACCCTGGTGGCACCAATTGCTGGATACACCTCCTAACCATACCTGTCAAGTTTCGGGAAATTTCTGTCAAACCCCCGTATTTTACATTATTTCCCGCTGTCATCCCGTATTAGTTAGACTGCAATTAGACTGGAGTTAGACTAGAGACCAGCACAGGATAAGCATAGCTGTCCAGTTTCCTGTTTTGGCTGGGAAATTTCCCTTATTTGACAGAAATTTCCCAAAACTTGACAGGTATGCTCCTAACCAACCTTCCATGTTATTTATGTTTCTTTGGTAAGGAAAGGGTAACTGTGCAGTTATTACCCAGCAATGGTTCATTCTTTAAGGAGCAGATCAACTATAGGTCAAATTATTAACTACACAGGCTTATTTGGGAAGTTAAACATACTTCGGGACTTACTTCAGTTTAATTCCTGAGACTTCAGGAATTAAACTTCAAAGAAGGTAGCATATTTATCACCTTGGCTTTTAAATGTTTCTTTTCATGGCTGTGTATATTTTGCTTTTACATGCCAAATTCTTTGATATTAGCTACCTTGTGTATCTAAGAAATGAGATAAAAAAGTAGGCTAAACCCTTTAGACTAAATTTTAAAAAATAATCAGAAATAACTACCTTTGCTGCTGTTGTACTCAAAATATTACTTCACCAATGATTTAGTTTCTTGGTCATGCTGGCTTTGCCATGTTGTTTATGCCCCTGTTTTACAAGGGAGTTGATATGATCACAGCAGGCAGTATCTCATTCTCAGATTCACTCTGAAAGAGCTGACCAAAACTTCCCTTAAAATACAAATTCTCATTTCATTGCACTTCCAGAATACAGAACATATTATACAGAAATAAGATAGAAATTACTAAGACACAAATAACAAATAAAGCAGAAAGAGCTATGGACAGGTATAATGAACTGCTTATTTTACCCAACCTTGCTTCTACTAGTAGTATCTGACCTCCCATCATTTGTGCTCACTCTGAAGCAGCAGTCATATTTCCACAACTACCCAACCCACTCAGACCCCACCCTATTCAAACAGCAAGATAACTGAGATATGTTTAGAAATACACACTTACTATTGACAAGGCCACTCAGATGACTTTACACTTGGAAGTCCCCTACTGATAGCCCAAATAATATTATCAGAAACCAAATAGACTTAGCTCTTATACACAGAAGGTTTCATAACAACATCTTGTCAACAAAAACCTATCCTGGAGCAGATATTTCACCAAACCATAACCCGTTACTATGTCATCTCCACCTAAAATTGTGTAAAATCATAACTAGAATGTAGAACAGCAGCGAAAGAAACAGAGAGGAGTTAGACAAAATGAGAAAACATCAAGGGGAAAGATGTGTATAAGAGAAATGGGTGATAATAAAAGAAATAACCCAGAAGCTTAGACAGAAACACCTTTATAGACAAAAGTCAATCCATGGGAATAAGGAATGGGTGACAGATGAAATACTCCATTTTAAGGAAATAAGAAGGATCTATAAGAATCAGGACAAGGAAAATATATATCTACAGAGGGTGATTAGGTGCAAAATAAGAGCTGCAAAGGAAGCTTATATAGCTGACAGATATGCTGAGAGAGAGGAATATCAAAATAAGCATTTTTTCCAACATACATAAAAAGATCAAAGAAGATATTAGCATTACACAACAGAAGACACATGCATTGTTAAAGGACATGGACAGGAATCTCACATTGGAAATAAGAGATAAGGTCAATGTAAGGAAATAATAGATATGAGAGATGCTTAGTGATGAAAGAGGCAAACAGCATGCCATAAATGGTAATACTGGGCCACCAATACTGGAGAGTGAAGTTGTAAGTGTAAGGGTTGTCAAAAGAGCCAGTTCCTTTTCATGAAGGGTCAGGTCATATTTCATATTACCATCACATATTTCAGTAAACAAGCTTCACATAAAAGCTTGTCTACACCATTAACATCACATTTCAATAATGCAGCCTCACAATAAAGGCTTTGGTCTGTCAGCTAGGCCTTGTGTCACAGTTATAATTCAGCTGGCATATTAACTGGGAGTTACCTTCTTCCAAAGAGAGGGGGCAGCTCATGCCTGCTTAGGAGAGGCATGTGAATATTAGAAAATGTGCCTGAACAAATGCACCTTTCTCATGGTAAGAGGAAGGCAAATGACACATTGACGTAACAAGCTGGCCTGTTTCCCAGGCTACTTTCTCATCAGAATTGAATAAAAAACCCAAGTTTTGGTGGTTCGAGATCCTTCTTAGGGAGAAGGGCAAAGCACATGTTAGTCTGAGCTAGAATAGGGGCAGGAGGCCCCAAGCTTTGAAACGTATATTTACTTATTAGAAAAGGTCTGTTTTACTTCATTTTGTGCTTAAATTATATTTTTCTAAATAAATCTTAAAAAGACTCTAAGCATTGCGTCTTTCAAGGCAAACTCCAGCCACAGCTTTTCCTGAGTCACAACCTTACAGATAAGGTATCTTAGCAACTGAGGGAACTGGCAGCCTGCAAGGAAGAAGTGAGGGGGAGAAGTATTTACCTCTCAACCTCCACTCTTTGTGTGTGTGTGAGAGAGGCATCTACTCCATCTCCATGCCAGATGCAGAAGAGCCTTTTTCCCAGAGAAGAAAAATGTTCATACCAGGGAAGCTCTCTCAGGGTGAGATTGAGGCAGACCAGAGCTGGTCAAACAAGAGGGTTTCTCAAAGCCTCGAGGTCCCTACTTGTTCCCCGAGGGGTGGACCCCAGTAACAATCATTACAGTAAGAGCTTTGCAAAGATCCAAAGATAGGAGAGCAGGAGGGCCAGATGACATCCCACTAAAAGTTTTGAACCTTCTGTCCGAAGTTAACATCAAATAATTGATGGTCTTTTTAACACCATTTGTGACACAGGCATCCTTTTGAGTGATTGGTTGCTATCAATCTTTGTTACATTGCCAAAGAAACAAAACACGAAGTCCTGTGAGAAGTACAGAATGATTATCTTCATGAGTCATACTCTTAAGTTCTTTTTAAAAATAACCCATAGTAGAATTTATAAGAAATATGATGAAAACACAGGTGAGACATAATTTGGTTTCTGGAATTCTATGTGTACCACTGTTTATGATGCAGGCCCTTATACAAAGATGTAGATACATGAAATATGATGTGCATGCATGTTTTATAGATTATGCAAAAGCCTTTGACAGATGCCAGCATGAGAAGATGAACACAGCACTGAAGAAAATAGGTGTAGATAAAGATATCAGAATAATCACCAACCTTTATTGGAATCAGACAGCTCAAGTCAGAGTTGAAGGACAGTTGACAGAGCAGGTTCAAATTCTCAGAGGTGTGTGACAAGGCTATGTGTTGTCCCTGACACTGTTTAATATATATTTGGAGAATATTTTTTCAGAAGTACTATCAGATTTAAACATTGACATTAAAATTAATGGGAAATACTTGAGTAATATCTGATATGCTGATGACAGTATTATTGGCCACAAACCTTGCAGATCTTCAGTTGCTACTGGATCAAGTTAGAGCTTCAAGTACAGAATATGGTTTGGATCTCACCAGGAAGAAGACTAAATATCTTGTTAGAAAAAACAAACACCAACCCAAGCTAATGGCAGGAACACAAGAAATCAAAAGAGTGGATAAAATTGTCTATTTGGGGAGTACAGTTGTATGTACTCTTCGTTATGCAGTTTGTTATTCATTATGCGGACCAAATGGGTGATACCCTGCATAACGGGGGGAAATGTTCATTACATGGGGTTTACTTTAAGTAGGATTAACAAAAAACCCATATAACAAAAAAAAGTTGTTATGTGGGGTATTGTGATTGCCGCATGAACACTTTGTTGTACGGATTTTTCATTATACGAAGTGTTCGTTAGGTGGAGTACCACTGTATGTTAAATGAAAAGTGGGACCCCGAGTTAGAGATTAAAATATGAATAGAAAAAGCAAGATCCACCTTCATAAAAATATGACATTTGTTATGCAGTACAGATCTAACTCTTGCTAGAAAGATTCATATAGTGAGATATTACATATTCCCAGTATTGTTGTATGGAGTCAAAGCTTGGAAATTGACTAAAGCATTTGAAAAGAGAATTGACGCTGCTAAGGATATAATGGATTAACCATTTGACTAATGTAGAAGTGTTGCGCTGGATGGATAAAGAACAAGAACAGCTTAAGTCCATTAAACAAAGAAAGATTCAATACCTTGGGCATATCATGAGGAACAACATCAAATATAGAATACTTCAACTCACTATACAAGGGAAAATCTGTGGGAAGAGAAGCCCTGGATGTAGACGGACTTCTCAGCTAAAGAACCTGAAAGAATGGTGTACAATGTCCATGAAAGAACTGTTCAGAGGAGTTAACAACAGGAAGACTATTGTCATGATGATAGCCAGTATCCGAAAGGTATACAGTACAGTACTTGAAGCAGAAGATTGATGAGGCTATCATGATCCTGGTATACTAATGCAGTGCCTATGCTGCAATTCTTTCTGTGCATGTGTATGCATTAAACAAACTGTTTAGAAGTTCAGTTAAAATGTGTAGTATGTTAGGATAAGATAAGATAGAGTGTTAATAAAGTAGTTATAAGTTTACCTTGCCTTAGAGTTAGAAGATAGAATTGTGTGTACAGTATTTAGTTCATTTGCTTAGGAGTAAAGTAAAATGTTTAGTTTAGTTGATAGAAATATTAATCACTTAGTTAGAAGGTTAGGGGCTGCAGTGGCTCAAGTGGCTAAGACACTGACTGGGATGTGGAAGGTCAGCATTTCGATTCCCGAGTACTGCAGGATGGAATGAGCTCCTGTCTTTGTCCCATCTCCTGCCAACCTAGCAGTTTGAAAGCAAAAAATTGCAAGTAGATAAATAGGGACTGATTCGGTGGGAAGGTAACAGCATTCCGTGTGCTCCGGTGTCTAGTCATGCCTGCCACATGACCACGGAAACATCTGCAGAAGCAGACAGCGCTGGCTCTTCGTCTTTGAAACAGAGTTGAGCACTGCACCCTAGAGTTGGATATAACTGGCTTTCGAGCAAGGGAAACCTTTACCTTTACTTTAGTTATAAAGTTGAGAAACCAGCCTGTGCTTGTGCATTCCTTTCTGTCTGTGTATTCTCATGCTTTGCATTTCTGAGAGATAAAGTAACCAGCAGGTGTTTTTCCACCAGAAATTACCCTTTCTCAACCTTTTCCCTTTCTGGCCCATGACCTGATACATCACAGAGGCAGAGGGTAAAGGAGCAGAGGTAAAGTTCTTTTATTATGTGTGGTTGGGTTTTTTAATGGGGTTTTTACTGGGGTTATGTGTTTTTAGGGAGTTTTAGCTGTTGGGGGGGTGGGGGTTATATTGTAAGCCACCCAGAGTCTTTGTGAGTGGGGGTGGCTATAAAAATATGAACTATAAATAAATAAATAAAGGGAAAGGGATTATGGGACCCCACCTGTGAGGGACCAGGTGCTTTTCCATTACCTAATAAATTCCTAAGGGAAGGGGGACACCCGAGAGACCCATTCCTAGGGGTAGGGAAGCCCTCTTTTCCCTTTAAAAGGGGCACCTTTTGAGCCCAAAAAGGCTGTTCCATTGGCTGAACCGAGATCCTGAAAGGGAGAAATTGACAGGAAGAGCCCTGTTGGGGCTAGGACTATTGGACATTGATTTCCCTGCATGGATGCTGATGGACTATTGGAAATGCCTTGCCTGGATTTTGCCATTTTATGGACATTTCTACACTTTGCCATTTCATGGGCATTTCCATACTTTGAAAATATTTCATGGACTGATGGACATTGAACTTTGATGATACCTTGCCATTTCATGGACTGATGGACTGTTGGGTTCTTTGAATATTTCCAGGGACTTTAGGGGGTTCTTTTGCTCCACAGGTTTAAGGACATTTAAATAAATTTATGGGCATTTCATGGACATTTCTGCCCTTGGAAAAATCTCTATGGACTGTTTTTCCTTTACAGGTCTAAAGCTTTGCCTTATGGATTTATAACTTGAAAAAATAAAGTTCTGTTTTGGGACTTTAACTTCTTGGCATCTACTTGGGCACAGCACTGGCACTTTGCTCTCTGCTTCTACCACACACTGCTACTGCTACATCCATGCTACTATTGAAATGAAACAATCACACTCCCTGTGACTTGGTGAGATAATAACCCTGGGTCGTTGGGAGAGGCAGCAGAGGCTCTAAAGGAGAGGGAGTTGCGGTGGACTACAACACACTCAGCACTCTGCCACAACCAGTGCCTCACAAGACCCTGTGATGGTTGTTACAGAGGCAGCCATGGATTTATTCCTAATGAGATCTAACACTTTAAATGAATCCTGACTGCATGGATGAAAAGGAACTAATTTTACTGGGAAGTTGAGCTTTTACTCACCTTCTCTTTCAGTATCATAAACTCAGGTTTATCGCATTACCTTCTCTTTCTCCTTTTCTCCATTCAAATGATTTAAACTATGTGAATACTGAATTGGATATCATTAATACATTGTGATGCTACTCTGTCTTGAGGGTAAAAAGCAGCTCTTCACTCCACCATCCCAAAACTCAAATGCTTGATGTGTTTCAGTTTTCTACATTTGTCCAGAGACAGTGCTTGGCCTATTGTTTAGGCATGTGGCTCACTCTCAGATAGCTTCTGCACTTTCCCTCCATTTTGGCAATGCCTTGCCTGGACAAACCTCTGCACTCACATGAGTTACAACCCCACCACCACATATATTATTTTGTGTAATCTTTACAATCTCATAATCTTCTCCAGAGCTTTCAGGTTCTTTTCTTTTTCTTTCTTTCTTGTGTGTGTATATCTTCTTCTTTCATGTTCCAATCAAACCCTGGACTGCCAAAATGAAACTACTTTCTTGGTTTTGTTGTTGACCAGACTTAAGTCCTCATTGGAGCAGGTTCTGGGCAGTAATACTTGGTTTTCATACACTAAATTGGCGACGAGGATGGGATAATGGATCCCCAAGGAGCAGCCAGGGCACAGAGCGGGTTCAACATCACCAAACCGCAAGACTGGGAGCTGTTTGAGATGGACTTCCATGCGGCGCTGGTGGAGCTCAAAGTCAAGGAAGACGATGAGGAGACGAAGAGGGCCATCCTCACCAGAATGCTCGGGATGGACACCAAGCGGACGCTGGTGGGCATCATCACCCCGAAGAAGGTGAGCGAATTTAAGGCGGACGACATCATGAAGCTGCTACGGGAGCGCTTCCGACCCGCGAGGGCGATGTTTCCCGCTCGGAGCGCGTTTTGGAGGCGAGTCCAAGCGCCGGACGAGTCGGTTGAGGCATTCGTGGCCGCCATGAGGGCAGCCGCCGTCCCCTGTAAATGGGGCAATATCCAAGAAATGGCCCTCAGGGACGGCGTGCTGTGCGGCTTGAAAGACAAGGAGGTGCAGCGCAGTTTGATGAACAAGGAGCCGCCACCCACGCTGGCAGAGGTCGTTGAGGCCGCAGAAGCCGCAGAGTCCACGAATGCCGGAGTGGACGAGATGCACCAGTGGCGTGAGTGGCGTCCCAGAGCCGGCAAAGCGGAAAAACCGGTGCACGCGACTCGACGGGCCTCAAAATCGTCCTCGGAAGGCAGCGACGGCGAAAGTAATTTATCTTGAGATCTGCTCAACACATTCCCTTTTAGCGGTTAATTATCATCAGCGGACTGAACTGTACATATTTGGAAAATGAATACTTGTACAGCAGTTGTTTTTTAATCTTATTCATGATGGCAAGTATACCATTTCTATCAGTGGCACTTAGAGTTGGGAAGAACACATTTGTTTGAGGGGAGGGGGATCTAGAGACTTATAGATTGCACTATAAAACTGTTCTACACAAGAGGGAGCACCCCAGTATACCCACAGAACATTTATGTCCACTTCACATAATGATTCACCTGTTTAAGAACAGCAAATAATATAATTTCATAATTACAACCAATAATACTGACCATTGGTATGTGAACTCCAGGCAAAAAAGCTAAATCAGTTATTAGGGAAAACCTCTTGCCCCTTTCAGTCCAAAGGCACTTTTATGGTTCTAGGGAACAAATAACAAAAAAAAAATAAACTCATTAGCTAACTGCCGAAGAATGAAGGTCAACACACTGAGAGAAATTTCATGCTTACATGTCAGTTGGAACATTTGTTCTTCATTAATTCTTTAAACCTAACCAGGGATATAATCTCATAGCATTTTAATATGCTGTTCTCTGTAAGAAATCTCTCTCCAGGTGTTCTTTTCTTTGTACTGTACTCTGCTAAAGAGGCCATATTCAGAGACTCTTCGCTCTTTATCATTGGGCACTGGTAATGTTTTGGGATTGTTACATGCTTGGATGTAATGTGGACAAGAACAGTAGGGACTTTCAAGATAAAACCATTACCAATAAAAACATTACATAAAGACCTCAGGTAAAAGCAAAATTAAAACACATAAAAACTAACACCATCATCATTAAAAGCTACCCTAACCCTCCCTCCACCCACAGTAAAACAGGCTTATCAGAGAACAAGAGGCTATTTTTTTTAAAAAAAATACTATAATTTAAAATATTGTTTGAATAACTTCAGAATACTCATCATGGTAGAGATTTTTTTTAAAGTGTTTACTTGGTAGTTAACACAATATGTTATTTCCCTGCACTCACCAATAGAAATGCAAGATCCTGTGTATGTAAATCATAACTGGAAAATATTACTTTAGGAGACTCTACTTGTCAAGTCAGCATTGACTATTATATATTACTCAGCTTTATTCTAGTACTATGTTCCTCATGCATTCAGTGGAATCAGCTATCACATAATACTCATAAATTTAATCTTTTCTACACAGGGAACATTCAAAATGTGCGTCTAATGAGCTAGATAAACTGAAGAGTGTTCATGTACTATGTATAGCAAAAACGTGAAGGATATAGCAATATCAATTACACTTACATACCACCCCATGGTGCTTACAGCACTCTCTGTGCTGTTCACAATGTAATTAACAATTTACCCCCAAAATGCAGGTGGGGTGTTTATTATACTGACCTCAGAAAGATGGAAGGCTGAGTCAACCTTGAGCACATCGGGATCTAATTCACGTGAGCAGGTTTGGCTGCAGTACTATAATTTAACCACTGTGCCATGAGGACTCATCTACACTACATAGAGTAAACCAGCAAAATTAGCAAGGAAGCTTTAATAGATGGCGTTGATGGTTGCAACGGCAATGACAATAACAACAACAAGAACTTATTATTTTATAAATTGCAGTTTTGACTGCTCACTAAAGTAACTAACATTCATCTTTTCTTTTCTTAGAAGAAGGTCTCGACCATGCATCTTCAACTGTATATGACAGGACATTCCCCTTCTCTTATTGAGAATACTGTAGGTCAATGGCTCCATGGCAACTGGGCTCATCTACTTTGAAATCTGAGAAAGCAATAAGAGTATCATTCATATATCACTATGAAAATCAATGGGTCACACACACAGTCTTCTCAAACATGCTGTTCAAGCTGTCAACTTACTTTTTTTCTTGTTTTGCACTTCAAGTTTAGTTTACAGCTAAACAGTGACAAGAAAATGCAGTGTATATTCTGAGATATATTTGAACAGAAGAAGAATCTATCCTTTCAGAAGTCTATGAGTAGAACTAAAGACTACAATTAGCATGTAACTGGAAATGGTGCTCTCTCAAGAGATGAAAGGCATGCTGTTTGCCATATTTGATAGATATTGTTACATGTCATTAAGTTGCCTCCAATTTTTAGTGACTCTGAATGATAGATCTCCAAAGTGTCTTGTTCTCAACAACCTTGCTTTACCCTTATAAAGTTTGTGGTTCTCACACAGAGTCAATCCATCTCATGTTTAGACTTCCTCTTTTCCCACTGCCTTCCACCTTTTCCAGCATTATTGTCCTTTCCAGAGAATCTTGCATTTTCATGATGTGCCCAAAGAAGGACAGTTTCATCATTTTGCATCTAGATATTGTTCAGGCTTCACTCTTGTTTGTCTTTATGTGACTTGATTTTTTTATTTTTTAATTACATTTATACCCCACCCATCTGGGATATTTTCCCACTCTAGGTGGCTTACAGCACAATACCCACACATTAAAAAAAAAATACTCCAGAATATCCACAATTGTTTTCCCCAGCCCCATATTTCAAACAAATCAATATTTATACACAGAGGTTAATGGCCAATCTACCTTATATCACACTTATACAAACTGTTTGAATGAATGATCCAGCCCAGGGTTCTGCACAAGCTTGGCTCTCCAAATGTTTTTGGACTTCAATCACCAGAAGCCAAAGTCATCACTCCTGCTGATTAGGGCTTCTGGGAAATGAAGTCCAAGAACATCTGGAGAGCCAAGTTTGCAGACCTCTGATCTAGTCCTTAAAATCGAACCTTTCCAAATTCCATAACAGGCAGGCTTTAGACCTGCCAAGAACTGTATGGGTGAAATGTAGATCTAACTCAGCATATAGAAGATGGTTTTCAAACACATAACAAAACTGGAGCAGTCATTGTCAAACTTACAGCAGCATAAGATATTTTCCACCATCAATTACAGTTCTACCTCCTTACTAAAAAGCACAGATGAACAGAAATGGCCACAGTTCTACTTCAAAACCAAAGATAATCATCTGAATTTCAAGGAAGGCACTGCTTCTGGAAAAATCAAAAGAAGGGTCTCCCACACAGTAGCATCCTGGCACTATTGCTTTTTTTATTTATAAAAATGATCAACCAATGTCCCTATAGGACAGGAGGTCATCTAATCTGATGATCTTGTCTTGAAAGTCCAGGGGAGAAGCATTGAGTCCATCAAGCACCACCTAACCTCTGTCTTAGTTTATCTTTCCTTGTGGTATAGAAACAACCAGCTGAAACCAAACTCTTTAAAAGCACAGATCTGTGCCTTCCACTTAAAATGCAAGGAATCATAGAGGCAGCTGCATATTGTCTGGGAAGGGGTTTTGAAACACTGCCATACCCCAATACATCTGGGTGTTACTCTGGATAACATATTATATATATCTATATATATCTATATATCTATATCTATATATCTATATCTATATCTATATCTATATCTATATCTATATCTATATCTATATCTATATCTATCTATCTATCTATCTATCTATCTATATATATATATATATATATATATATATATATATATATATATATATATATAAATTTTAAATTCTGCAACACTCTGGTATGAATAAATACAGATAATCTGCAAATTGTTTGTGATTGGTTTTCAGGGCTTCTGCATAGAATTCCTTTGAGATCAGGTTTCTCAAAAATGAAAGATGGTTTCAATGATGTCTCTCCCATATGCTTTCAGCTCTGTTGATGAACTTTCTTCAACATCTGCTCCTATGCTCAGATGGGACTAGGAAGCTCTGCCTTTTGTTTTAATTAAAGTTCAAGAGGCATGATGCCTGATGAAAAATCAGTAAAAGATCTAGACCACCCATTAACAATAATGGAATTGCTTGCTTTGAAATGGTTCGATTTATTCAGGACTCAGTAATGTGTCTTACCAGGCCGATGTAATTCAAGGAAGATGTATGATTATGCCTAACATAATTGCAACAGACTTCTGAAGACATCTTCCAACTTGAGCAGTTATGAAAAGTTATGGATAACTAACAAGCGAATGATTTCCTTCCCAAAGCAGCAATCATTATAATGACCAAGATGAGTATTTTCTTTCCAACCCTGGCTACAAGAGCACTGCCATCAAAGTACAACAAATGCATGTTCTCCTTCAGAAACAAAGTACAGGCGGAAATTCCTTTCCAGAGTCAAGAAAAATTAGCAAGTACCTGTAAATAGAAAAGAAATTATGCTCCCCATAAAATACTGAAAATCCACTCTCCAATAATGAGGCTTAATATGACAAAAAAGAGCCCTTTGATCAGCCTGTAATGGTCTGAAATTAAAAGGTTTCCCTTGCTCGAAAGCCAGTCATATCCGACTCTATGGTTCAGTGCTCATCTCTGTTTCTAAGCCGAAGAGCCAGCGCTGTCTGCTTCTGCAGACATTTCCGTGGTCATGTGGCAGGCATGACTAGACACCAGAGCGCACGGAATGCTGTTACCTTCCCACCGAAGTGGTCCCTATTTATCTACTTGCAATTTCTTGCTTTCGAACTGCTAGGTTGGCAGGAGCTGGGATGAAGACAGGAGCTCATTTCCGTCCATATATATATTTCATATTTAGCTGAAAGACAGCTCTCACTAAACTCATATATTGCCAGACCTTGGAAATTCAGTTTAAGATGCAATTAATTACAGTTGTGTGGTGAGGAAAGCAGTTATTGTTATTGCTGCAGTTTTTAAGCAATAACTCTTTAATCTTGAAGTTGTTCAGTTGTAATTGCCATTATTATTTAGAAGCCACATTTTAAAACATCAAAATGCTATGAGCTGTTAGACAGTGGTATGAAGCACACTGATGTACTGAAGTTATACATCGTATAATTTGAAAAAATAATTGAAACAGGTGAGGTTACACCATAAAATGTGTAAATGCATCTCTGATTGTATCACAACTATAATGTAACATATTTATACCCTATTAGCTCAAATCCAGAAATATAAACATATGTCATATAAAGCTGATAATGTCATTAGCCAAGGCTATTTTTGGGAAATTAAGATTGTGATTCTCACCTGCTTTCACTGGTTCCAAGGTTCCCTTGGGATCATTGTGGGGAAGACTTTGGGAGTCCATGGGGTAGGTGGAAGTCTTTAATGCCTCAAAATCTATTGAGTCCGGCACTTAAAAAGTATTCTGACCAGCAGGATTGGGTCAAACACAAGTGATACATTATCAGCTCAGGAAAAACCGGACAGGGGGGCTTGTACAAGGTGGCCAGCTTATATACAGTGAGAATGGCAGCTTCACAGGTGGATACATTTGGGCAGGCTTCCACAGAAGCAGGAAGTTTGTACTGACGAATCAGCTATTTTGACAGTAGTTTGAAATTGGCACCTTTGCAAAAGATGCCCTATTCTGCTGAAATAGGGGTGAAAGAATTAAGATATTAAGATAATATTAATTCTGTTTTAAAAGTAAAAAATATTTTCTCAGTTCTCTGTAGAGTTGAAACAGATCAGATTGACCTGCCACGTAGAATCTGATGACGGGGCTAAGTAAATAGAATCCTTTTTACATCCACAAGCTCAGCACAGTTTGTACAGCTGACAGGGAACCGTAAATAATATTTGTGTGACATGTTCCTTATATGACATGTTCTAAACAACAAACACTGAATGTTCTAACCTGAACTTAATGAAATATCAGAAGATTAATTAATAATTTTGGCTTTACCCATAGTGATGTAATGTGTAGAAATTTCCACATTTTTATGCTATAAAAGGATGGCTCTGAAAATGTATATTCATTCAGGGAATATTAGCTTGGTAAAGCTTTCCTGAATCTGTTAATATTAATATTAATATTAATAAAACTCCTAAGTCTGTCTTTGCATGTGGAATGCGATTTTGTCTAGTTCAGTATTCCATTACATTTTTGGTGAACTCCGCCCGGGACTGACTTGACAAATAGCAGGTGCCATTGTCACTCTAGACGGCTGTTCTTGATGGGATAAAACGACGCCTCTCCAGGGATAACCTAAAATGCCAGCATAATAGACCTTTGATCTACTCTAGGAAATCAGTGAAGAGGTGACGATTAACTATCAGAAGAAACAGACTAGTCAAGGATCCGGAAGGCTAAGACAGATGGAGAACTCTAGAAGGTGGATTTTCAAAAGCCTGCAGGCAAGTATAAAATTGTATGAAAATTGTATAAAACTGTATGAAACTGTATGAAACTGTAGAAGTATACTTATGTGTGCCCACTCATTTGAGGAGTGGAAGTGGAGCCTGATCACCTTCAAGGGGACGGGACGGTGATTCCTAAGTCCTTAATGAACCACGGGCGGTAACCCAGTGTTCCTGAAAAAATTAGGGCGGTGAACCTGATTTTTGCATGTGTAAAATTTATATTGTGTGGGTGGTTAAACCATTGTGGTTCCTGACAGTGACCCTTGATTTTCGGGCGTCCCAGGCCAGTGGTAGTGCTTAGTTTAAAATGGGTGGTGGTAGTAGCGTTCCAAGAACGCCACTACGGTGTTTCCTTGAGAACTTTGAGATATTTACACCAGAGATACATGAACCCCCTTTAACAAAATTTGAGTTAAGAAAGTTTTGTGAATATGAATGGCCCAGTTTCCAAGTAGGGTGGCCTCCAGAAGGCTCCTTAGATTTGGGTCTTATAAATAGAGTGTTTCAAAGAATAACACAGAATAAACAATGGGATCAGTATCCCTATATGTCTGTATGGCAGGCAACAGTTGCAGAGAAACCATGGCCACCTTGGCTATGGAAATGCCAGGCTGAATGTGTAAAGGCATATTTAATGAAAGAAAAGAAATCCAAAGATAAGAAATCTAAATTAGGTAGGAAAGTAGTCAGAACACCCAATACCCCAGAAATAGAATGGCAGACAGAAGAAAGATTGAAAATTTTAAACAGAAATGAAAAAGATGAAATTCTGTTTCAAAGACCTCCACTTTATGTCATGCCAAAATCAGTGCCACAAGATGGCCAAGTCCCACATATTTATCCAGACCTTGCATTAGCAAATGCAGGAAGCAGTCACTCTGCAGGAAGATTTCAGACCCCAGACAGAAGTGAGGCTTCCCCAACCACAGAGAAACTAAGAAAAGCAACTTAGATCTTGAAAGATGTAATTGAACAGGGAGAAGGAAAATTCCAGAGGTACAGCCAATCTTCTCCCTATAACAATGAAGCTGGAAGGGTGCCACCTTCGAACACCCAAATGGCACACATCATGCCAATGATGAAAAAAAGAAAAGAGATAGTGGCCCCATTGAGGGAAATGATAACCAGCCATATGAGGGAAGATGATGAACAAGTAAATCAGTCAATCTTCCAATATGTACCATTTACCACAACAGACTTATTAAACTGGAAACAGCATTATGGACCTTTTAGTAATAAATACACCCCTTAATATGGAAGATAAGCAAAAATTGAAATTGGCAAAAGACAAGATCCTTCATAGAAATTTCCCAGAAGCAAATCAGACTGAAGTGCATATGGCGGCAGCTGCTGAACAAAACCCAAATTGGGATCCTAATGATTCAACACACAGGACAAGTCTTCAACAGTACAGATATTTGATTTTGGAAAGCTTAAAGGAAGCAGCAAAAGGTCCTGTCAATTTTAGCAAACCTGCTAATATAATTCAAGAGAAAGAAGAATCCCCTGAAAGTTTCTTAGCCAGGTTAATTGAGGCTTATAAAGTGAACACAGGGATTAATATGGAAGATCCTGAAAACCGCCAGATGTTGAATGAAAGATTCATTACACAGAGTGCACCAGATATAAAGAAAAAGTTACAAAAACTGGAAGGAGCACTCGGGAAAAACACTTGTGAGCTGGTTGAGGTGCCAAAGAAAGTTTATTTTAATAGGGATAAAGAACAAGAGAAGAAGGAGAAAATGAGAGAATATAAAAGAGCTGAGATGATCACCCTTGCTTTGAGAAGAGGCAACAATCAGTAGTGCTTACTACAAGCAGGAGGAATGAGATGATTGAAGAAACCAGAGGAATTTGGGAAATCCCAGAAAACAAACAAACAAACAAACAGCTGAGCACTTGATAGCTAACCCCAAGACTTTGAATCCCTAGTCGGCCCCCAAGCTACAAGGCCACTAGGTTTGTCTCAACTTTTTCAGGCAGTATGTGAAAGTACACAGAAAATAAAAGTGTAAATGTCACAGGCCAGTTGCCTAACACTAGAGGAATTTGAAGGCCTGCACAAGAAGTTTATTTTTTCTGCAGACGTACAGGTACATACTGGCCTTGCCTCCAGATGATTTGGAAAACAAAGGACATTTATGGGTTAGTAATATCAACAGCTGCCCAAGATGCCTAGACCCCTTGCAATTAAGCAGAAAACAACAGACTCACAGTTGGCAAAAAGGGAACAGAAGAAGCAAAGCGAAAAACAGCTATGTTTAAACAGCCAAACAAACACAGGAGTTGTATTTGATTAAATAATTTGAGGACTTGAAAATACAAAACATCTGAAGTACACGGAATAAACTGAAAAGCCAGTAAGAAACACTTACAAAAACAGGGAGGCTTAGGGAAATCATCCTCGTTCATTTAATCCACAGTTAGGAAGAGGTTGAGAAAGCAAGTGGGATTGTTGAAAGCATTGCAGAAAAGGAAATCAAAGTCCAGGTTTTTTTTTTTTTTAGCCAATGGCAATGTATGATATGAGAACTCCCCTCTGTAAAAAGTATCCGATTTCCCCATTTGAATTTCTGTCCTAAACATATACAGATGGCCAGATCTGGCCCGCTAGAAGAAAATTATTAACTTAGTCACTGCAGTAGAAATCAATAATGTGAATCAGTGCAGGAGGCTTGCCCTCCCCATCTCCACGGCAACACATGCTCTTAGCCAGGAGATCGATAGTTAAACATTGATAAAATGGATTATTGCAAAACCTAAAAAAAACTATATTCTGTTGAAAGTATCTTTTCTCTTCCAGTTTAAGACCCTGGAAAGATTGGAATGCATAGATTTTGCTTAAATAATCAATGCAAGAGAGAAGATGGAAGCTTGGCTAGGACCCAAACTGGAGGCGGTCTTTTCAATGCCCAGCTGAAGCTTGAGGAATCGGCAATCAACATGATAGAAATGTTTATTTATTGCAAGAATGTGAAAAGTTATTAAACTTTAATAATTTTCAAGAAATCAGGAGGTAATGAAATAGGGGTAAAAGAATTAAGATATTAAGATAATATTAATTCTGTTTTAAAAGTAAAAAAAATATTTTCTCAGTTCTCTGTAGAGTTGAAACAGATCAGATTGACCTGCCACGTAGAATCTGATGACGGGGCTAAGTAAATAGAATCCTTTTTACGTCCACAAGCTCAGCACAGTTTGTACAGGTGACAGGGAACCGTAAATAATATTTGTGTGATATGTTCCTTATATGACATGTTCTAAACAACAAACACTGAATGTTCTAACCTGAACTTAATGAAATGTCAGAAGATTAATTAATAATTTTGGCTTTACCCATAGTGATGTAATGTGTAGAAATTTCCACATTTTTATGCTATAAAAGGATGGCTCTGAAAATGTATATTCATTCAGGGAATATTAGCTTGGTAAAGCTTTCCTGAATCTGTTAATATTAATATTAATATTAATAAAACTCCTAAATCTGTCTTTGCGTGTGGAATGCGATTTTGTCTAGTTCAGAATTCCATAACACTGCTGTAGACTTTATGGCGCTCATAGCAGTTTTAATAAATAACGCTTGGACACAACGAAATCCCTACTAAAGTTCCTAGCTGCAGTGATTTTAGGGCATTAAAAACTACCCTCCACCTGCAGCTCTCAAAGTATTCCTCAAGACAAAAGAGATCTCCAGAGACATTCAGAACCTGAGTTTGGGATGGAGAGTTGAAAACTTTGAATTCCCTAAAAATGGTCATGTTTCATTGCATCATCCTTGAGAAGCATAATTTTGCTCAAAAGAATTTCAGCCCTTATTGCAAAAAAAAAAAAAAAAGGGGGGGGGATGCTGATAAGTGGCATGTTATGTTATGTTTAACTAGACATTCCAGTGTCAGAGCAGGAGTTACATCTTGAAGGGAATGCATTATGCTTGTTCAACAAGGCAGTTGGCAGTTTTTAAATATATGTCAAACCATCAAGGTCTCCAAATGTAATCAGCAATTGGAGCATATTTGTTAAAAGAGCACTTGGAAGTGTGCAAGGCCCTGCTTGATTTGATAATTGTGTGAACAGGCATACACCTGAATTCCATCTGCCTCATTTTTCAGCATCTACTACTATACAGTTCCCTCAGAAGCAATGCAATCATACAGGGAGCAAATTTGGTTTATCAGGCAGCAAAGTTTCCAAAAACTAAATCCCTTTCTTTTTTCTATGAAGTATTGTGAAAGCAAAGATGTTTCCATTTACTTGGGGGACAGAGTAGTTCCCAGATGGAAGTTGACTGTCCAGGAGTGGCCTAAACCCTCACACTTTCATGAAGTAGCAAAACAAATGATGGGCAACACATTTGGAGGGATAGATGCACCAAATTCTTGTTCTCCACCATTTGAGAAACCTCCCTCATTTCCTTTCCTGACAAAACCAGCCTTACTTCTCAGCAGTATCACTACTCAATGAGTAACAGGACTTTTCAGCTCCACAAATCCCACACCCAATTTCTTTTTTTCTACCTGAGAATAACATACAAATAAAGAAAATAACTTATTTTCATAACTGCCACTGTGACTATGCCATACCTGTCAAGTTTTGGATTTGGAAATAAGGGAAATTTCCTGGCAAATACAGGATACTTGACAGCTATGCTTATCCTGTGCTGCCCTCCAATGGTGGCAATAGGGCATTGCAGTCTAATTAATAAGGGATGACGGCGGGAACGAGGGTAAAATAAGGGGTTTTCCCGGCCAGTAAGGGATACTTGACAGCTATGGACTATGCTGATAGTGCCTTCTCTTTTAAAATCATTAAGTGAAGAAGGAAAAAAGCACAGCAGGTCTTCTTTGGCTGGGGATTTGACCAGACTTGATGTTTCCTTGTAGAGAGGGGAACAGTTGAAAAGGGAAACAAAGCCACTTCAAGCTTGCTTCTGATTCTTAATTTAATTTAATTTAATTTAATATTTCAACTTGTTTACCGCCCACTCAGGCAAACCTGACTCAGGGCGGCTCACATAATTTAAAAACCCCACATAAAAACAGATTAAAACCCCCACCCACATTTAAATAAAAAATCCCACCCACCCCGAGAGGCAGAAAGAAGGTACATACAGTTCATGATAAGAGCTAACGAGCAAGAGTCACATTGCCTTCAGGGCTCCACACCTGCCCCATCAGCCAAGTCTTAAGTCCTTTCCTGAAGGGCAGCAGCTCTGTCTGCAGATGTAGTTCTACTGGTAGGAGGTTCCAAAGGGCTGGAGCAAACACGGAAAAGGCCCTTTTTCTTGTGCCAGAGAGGTGGGCCCCCTAGCTGATGGAACAATTAGGGAGCCCCTCCGGTCTGCTCTGGTTGGACGGACCGATGTCCTCAGGGCGATGCGGTCTATTAGGTATCTGGGCCCACTACCATAAGGTCATAACCAGCACCTTGAATTGCACTCGGAGGCAAACTGGTAACCAGTGCAGCTCCCAGAGCAGGGGTGAGGCATGGGCATAATGTCCGCACCTCATCACTACATGGGCTGCTGCATTCTGGACCAGCTGCAGCCTCCGAAACACTTTAAAGTGTTACAGACCATTAAATGAATTGCTCAGCCTAAGCTATTTTAGACAAGTAGCCTTGAACCTGCCCATCTGACTAGGACTGAGGACAATTTCTCTTGAATGGTAACAACCTGGTCAATGGTGGAGATGACAGGGGCACCAGTTCATTAGCATTTGAAAAGTCAGACATTTTTCATTCCTTCATGATAATAAAGGAGGAGGCAGTTGTGTTCATTTCTCCCCTGGTGAATGTGAAAAATGTACACATTCTAATTGATTTTTTGTAAAGTTTCCTTATCCTTGCCCTTCAGTTTATTCCCATGGCTCCTCCACCTCATTTTACTCACCAGTTTATATACTTCTGAAATATCAAGGCACAAGGCTACTAATTCCCTGCATTTAGTTTTTAATCAAAGTTACGTCTGAGTACCCTCAGTATTGATGGCTTTAGTGGTTGCTTCCAGCATCAAGAAATAAAACTCAGTGCAAAGAATGAAGATTAATACATTTCATAATAACCTACTCCTTAATATAAAGAAAACAATGGAGCTTGTGGTGGACTTTAGGAGGCATAAAAGTGATGTCCAGCCACTTTTGATTGATGGAATCTGTGTGGAGAGGGTAACAACGTTTAGATTTCTGGCCATTGAGTTACAGGAGGATCTGTCCTGGAGTGTCAACACAAGGGGGCTTGTGAAGAAGGCACAGCAGAGATTGTATTTTTTGAGAACTTTAAGGAAAAACCATCTTCCACAAAAGCTGCTGCTTGCCTTCTATCATTGCACCATTGAGAGTGTGGTTACTTATGGTCTATGCGTGTGGTACGGAAGTTGTACCTATCGGGATAGGACAGTGTTGCATAGAATTATTAAAACAGTGGAGAGTATCATTGGTTGTTCACTCTCCACCTTAGAACAAATTTACACCATTAGGTGCCATAGAAAAGCATTAGATATTTCAGGAGACCCATCGCATCCTGGTCATTGCTTCTTTGAGCTTCTGCCATCGGGATGGAGATATAGAACAATGAAGGCGAGAACAAGCCATCTCAAGAACAGTTTCTTCTCTAGAGCAATCTTGGCCTTAAATGGAAACTCTGGACTCTGAAGTCATCTTATTTTATTTGTTATATTGTACTTTATTGTACTGTTTTAATTAGTATTTTGCAACTGTTTTAAATTATGTGGAGTGCCAAATCTGAGTTGACATAGTAACCAAGAAATTTTGTTGCTCCTGCAAGGGGACAGTGACAATAAAGATTTATTCTATTATTCTATTCTTTTTCTGCTAAAGCCAATTTCAATTATAAAGAAATTAGGATTCCTGCTCAGAACCATTTTGGTTAAAAGCCAGCTTTGTAAATACTACTAAGGCCATCCTCTACCCAGCACAGCACAGCTCATTCTAAGGAAGCCAGTCACACCAGCAGGGAGAGCCAATAGGATCTTACCATCTGGCTGAGATGGAGAAGTCAGCCAATTTAGGGTGGCTCCTCCCTAAACTTGGTCTCTTTTGAAGTACAAAAGGGCCCTCCCTACCACCCATCGAGTTCAGTCTGAGACTAACTGGTCACTTTAGGGCCAGATAGGAATTTTTACCTCATCACCAAATTGGCTTGGCTGATGGTAGTGTTTTTTGCCTATCCCATACTGGTTGCTTGTTGGGATTGGCGGATTACACTGGTTCACACTGGTGGGAAGTGTGGGTTTTTTGGGGGTGTGGGCTCTTGTTTTGTTGAGTTCCCAATGAAATTGAGAGGTGTTTCACATGCACAGCACCTGAGTTACATGGATCCTGACATTCAGTAGCCAGGATGGTGTTGTACAGATGGCAGCATGAAGAGGTCACATAGTTTATTACGGTTTCATGTCACTCTGGGTTACCTTAATTTTGTCAGCCAATAATGAGCTAGTAGACAAGTTGGTAATGGGACTTTGAGACCTGCCTCAGTTTTTTCTTTACTGATTCTCATATTGTTTATCTTGTATTTCAGGTTTATGTTGGCTATAATTATTTGGCTGTACTTGCTATCAATGCCTGATTATCAGCAAAAACTAATTTTTTGATATTTTTTCCACTCATGGACTTAGGTTTTATTTTATTTTTTGCTTATGTGTTCTAGGTAGGTGTTAAACAACTATGTTGATAGTACACATCTCTGCCCCACTCCACATGTTACTGTGAAGGATTCAGATATTCCTTGATTTGTTCTAATTAGACTTCTGCAGTTGCTACATAAGCTTTTACACAATCTAGTAAACTGTTCAATTTCTCCATAATAGGTCAATGTTTGCCATAGCAATTTCCTGTCCACTCTATCAAATGCCTTCTCTTGATCTACAAATGTGACTGAGAGAGTCTTCTTGTGTTCTATATTTTTCTCTGTTAAT
This sequence comes from Bradypodion ventrale, assembly GCA_035047345.1. NCBI lineage: Eukaryota > Metazoa > Chordata > Lepidosauria > Squamata > Chamaeleonidae > Bradypodion > Bradypodion ventrale. Next base: position 283,188,247 of record JAWDJE010000002.1, on the reverse strand, counting down.
TGTTTAAGCATATAACCTGCATCTGTATAGCTTCTGTTTTTCCCCTGTAGCCCATCTGTTCTTCTGCTAATTGTGCATGGCTTAAGAGTGAGAGGGCTCAGTAATGTGAACATTATCATTTACTCCCTTTGTTTTTCCACAATGTTATTATTACTGATTGTTGCATATCAGTGGGTGTAGTAACTTGTGTCCATGCTGCATTGAAGATGCTTTCCTCTGTTGCTTGGATTATTTCTGTTGGTAATCTATCTATTCCTGGTACTTTGTGTTTAGTTGACTGTTTAATGCAGGGGTTCCCAACGTTTCCCCGCCAGGGCCAGTTCCCGCCACCATGCTCAGCTGTGGCGGCTGGAGGTGTGGCTGCACCTACTACTTTTTGTCATCATCATCATCATCATCATCATCATCGGTGGCAGTGGCGGGAATCACACCATTTTAGCAGGTTCTTGGACAGGCTCTGCCGCTTCCCAAGGTGGAGAGACAACAAAAATATACAAGACTACAAAACAATAGCACTAGAATCAGAAATATAAACTGAAGAAGTAGCAAAAGCTATTAAACCAGGGGTGGCCAACCTATGGCCTGTGAGCCTAATTTGGCCCATGCATATCATTAATATGGCCCATGGTGGCCATCTGGGGACCTCTAGACCCAGTTTGGGATTTTTCTGATGTTTCTTGACTGTGCTTCAGCAGCTATAGTGAAACTTCCTGGTTCTACACTGAGATTGCAGGCACTGACGTAAGCTCCACCTGGCACTGGAAGTCATCACAGTCACACTATAGCTGCCAAAGCACAGCTGAGAAGTGTCAGAAAATCCCAAACTGAAATGCCCCAAAAAGGCTCCCGACGCCCTGGGAGGCAGTGGAGCCTGTCCAAAAATCCAGAAAATATCACAATTCCAGCCACCGCCGCTGCCATGGTAATTGATATAATGCAACTTCCAGTAGCGAGGGCGGGTGGGGGTGGGTGGGTCTAGAGGTCCCCAGATGGCCACCATGGGCCATATTAATGATATGCATGGGCCAAATTAGGCTCACAGGCCATAGGTTGGCCACCCCTGGTTTAATAGCTTTTGCTACTTCTTCAGTTTATATTTCTGATTCTAGTGCTATTGTTTTGTAGTCTTGTATATTTTCGTTGTCTCTCCACCTTTCTATAACTTCTGGGGGATCGAAAAGTGGTTTTCTATTCTTGTGATTAACTATTTCAATGGGGTTGTAATTCTCTTCTATTTTCTGTGTACAGTTTTCTGTGGAGCTGTTCTCTCATTATTTGCTAATGAATCATGCTTCCCAGGATTCTTGCTTTGTATTTTTGTTTATCCTGTAGGTATCTCTATGTTACAATATTTAGATTATATAATCTCCTTCTCACTTTGATTTTATCCAACATTTATATAACTCTTTTTTTCAGCTTTACTGCTTCTTTAACCTGTGTGTTTGACCATCTTACCCCACAATTCCTTTTTCTGCATAATTCTAGTACTATGTTCCTCATGCATTCAATGCAATGTTAAACAGGGTGCTAAATTACTTCTTGGTTTTTTCTTTTAACACCATTTCTTGCTGTTAATTTCACAATTTTATGATTGGTGTCACACAGTGCATCGAGTATTCTAATAATTTTTTTAACTCTTGTTCATTTGTAATCATTCTGACTTGGCCATTAGAGTAATGCTTTGGAGCACTGACATGCTTTTGATAATGCAAGCGCGGCGCCAAAATGGCCGCCGTGCTCTTTGCGGGGTCCCCCCACCTGGATTCATACATCCAGGTCAGTTAGGGGGCGTGGCCATCCCTCTATAAAAGGGGTGGCCACGAGGCAGCCTCGCTGCCATTTTAAAAGAGAAGCGACGGAGCGGAGAAGTTCGCTCCGACGCTTCTCCCCGGATCGCTAGCCTTTTGCTTAAGCTTTGATCGGAGGATATCTCTCCTCCAATCAGTGCCGGCTCTATGGCACCCAAGCGTAAGTCATGGCAGCCCCTGGGCCGTGACTTATGGGGAGGGCTCAGCCCAACCCCTTGATTCAACCACCGGGCCGGAGGGCTTGGGCGGCCGCCCAACAGGGGGGTGGTGGGGTGATTATCCCCACTGCCACCAATGAGGGTGAACAAACCTTGGCCTGCCTGCCCAGTCAGAAGACTCGGGCGGGGGCTGTGTGGGCCTGCTCCCCTGGAGTATCTACCCCTCTCTCCCTCTCGAACTCTTGCTCATAGCAGCCCATTTGGGTGCGGCATGGGATCGTGCCCCACCATTCCACCGGCCCCCCAGGGGCCGGATTATTGGGCATGGCCCTATTCTGGCCAGGGATTGCCACGGTTTTATCCCTCTGCCCGCTCATCAATTCCCCGGCAGGCTGTCCGGGCCACCTTATTCTGGTGGGTTTTGACATTGTGGATGCCCACCTTGCCCGCATATCAGCACTCGAGGCATCTATGGAAATTGCTCTACCACCTTCGGATGGTTGGCTTGCCAGCTCTTCGGATCCGGCCCACATGCCGGCCATGGCCACGCAGCGGGCCGCCAACTGGGTTGAGCTGCTGGAGGCCATCAGGCCAGCGCAGACTGGCACCTTGCAGCTCCCCATCCGGCCATTACAGCAGGACACTCCACTGGGGAATGGTCCTGCTTGGCATGGACGCACGGAGACACAGAGCTCAATGGACATCGCGAGCTCTGACGCCCACCATGGGCCGGAACCCCCAGTGGGAGCAGCCCGTGGGGGTGCACCGAGTGAGTATCCTGGTCAAATCAGCACACCTGTGACACTAGCTCATAACACTGGGGGGGTACAGTGGCCATGGCCACAACAGGCCAATTACACCCAGGTTCTTACAGGGGTGACCACCCCAATGCTTCCCCTTAAGCTCTCGGGGGTCCGATAGGGCCTATTATGTGTTTTCCCACTCCAATCCATGCCAACGGCGGCCCTGCCAATGGCTGGTTATTCCCTACCCCTGGGTGACTATTTATCCTGGGCTATTAGTGAGAAGATATGGCGTGGGGAATATATTCACATTTCCACCCCTCCTGCAATGTGAACCCACTGAGGAGGAGATGGAGGGGCAGGACGTCAGGGACAAGGAGTTGTCCCGTCGCCGTAAGCTGCCTCGCAATGGGGCCAATTGGTTACCGGCCTATTTGGTATCCATGGCAGGATATATAAGGGCCTGTCCTGATTTGGCCATCCCAATGGTCCAGTACTTGGACAATATTTACCGGGCCGTGATTGATTTCCCTGGCCCGTCATGGTTGGCCTTTGACGAAGAACTTAGGATGAGGGCGGCCCTTCACCCTGAGATGCGGAGCGACGAGCCCTGCTAGCAGTTGTGGCTAATATATATGACTCCTACGCGGCCAGCGCCTATGCTCCATACGAAGAGTCTATTTTCAGGCAACTACCTCCGTGGCTTTCTTTGGGGCTCTCAGATTAAGTGAGCTTGTACCACTTTCAACAGGGGACATGTTCTGCAGGGCACTGGAACTGGAAGATGTGTCGCTTGACCAGGAGTGGGCTCTGGGGAGGATTCGCTCCTCAAGGGCTGGTCAGCGGGGAAAGGGTAGTAGCATGGTGCTGTCATATGTCCGGTTGGTCCCCCACATGTGTTTGTGGCAGCGCGTGGTTCACGCCCTGTCCTGTCATTCTGCTACCAAGATAGGTCTCCCCTTACTGAATTACAATTGGTACCCATTCATTCCGGATAGGCGCTGCATCAACTGCGGCTGCATTTGGGTACTCGGAGCCTGGCATACGTTGCATGGGCAGGTGGGGATTTGCGCCTTTTTTCTCCATCTGTTCGTCCCCTCACTGCATGAGTGCCTTGTTCTGTCCTCAATTCTCTCTCCTTATCTTACAGACCCTGTGTGTTTCCGCACACTGGTGGCAGTGTGGCTTGTGGGCCACAATTTATGTGCACTGGGCAGCACAGTGTGCGGCTTCGTCAGAATGGGGACCCCATCTCGGGCTACGTGTAACTGCACGTATGCAGTGGTATAGTGTGCACGGCATATAGGAGGTGGGAACTGTTGCCATTCCTGATGTCCATTGGGGATGCTGGACCGCCAGATGTTTTAATTCTGCACCTCGGAGGCGATGATCTTGCACAGATCGCTAACCTGGACTTAAAGACTTCCGAGTGCAGTGACCTGGAGTTTCTTTACCATTTATGGCCGTACACACGGTTGCTATGGTCATACATTGTCATACATCGTGCCGAGGCACTATTATAGGGGAGGCATGGACCCCCGCGGTTCGACCGCTGTTGCCTGGTTCCTTATCCAGAATGGCTTGGGGGACAGCCGTTCGTCATCCGGGGATAGGGTTACAGGAATTTAGCCTGTATTCTGGAGATGGGGTTCACCTGTCAGCAAGAGGATGGATCTCTTTTGAATTACATACAAGAGGGCCTGGTGACCGAATTGTCAGTCAAGGGGGGCAGATCTCTGATGCAATTTTGGCAATGTTCGCCAAGTGTAAGGTGCCTCCCCGGGAGTTGCAGGTGATTCACGGCCACCTCAACTTCGCCAGGCATCTGGGTGACACTATGGTGGGTCTTTATAAACAACACCGCAGGGTACGGCTGACTAGGGGTTTACGAGCAGACCTGGCGGTTTGGTTCACATTCCTGCAGGACTTTAATGCCATCTCCTTTTGGAGATTTGAGCTTATGGTCAGCCCCAGTTCCAAGTACAGTCGGATGCCTCCAGCTCCCTGGGGTATGGGGTTTATTTTGAAGGACAGTGTGCCTATAGTCAATGGCCCCAGGGATGGCAGGGCACAGATCGCTTACGCGATCTTACGTTCCTGGAGTTTTTCAATTTTGGGTCCCCTTTATGCTCTGGGGGGAAAGGTGGGCTAATTCTGTGGTTCACTTTTGGTGTGACAATGCTGCGGTGGTGCACATTGTCAATGCCCAAATGTCTAACCCCCCCGGAGTCATGGCCTTAGTTCGCCAATTGTTCTTAGGTCCATGCGCTTTAATGTGCTCCTAGGGCCAGACATGTGCCAGGCATTAATAACGATATTACCGATGCTCTATCCCGCCTGCAGATCTCCCGGTTCCGTGCCTTGGCTCCAGATGCAGAGGAACTTCCCTCTCCACTCCCGGCTGAGATATGGACATTTAGCGAGGAGAGGTGAACCGGGCAATCGGCATGTCTTTGGCACCTCGCATGTGTAAGGCGTATCAGCATACACTCCTTCACTTTAGGGCCTTTTGTAGGCAAAGGCAGTTGCCTGAAATGTGGCCGATACCGGTCGACCAGGTTTTACAGTATATGGTGCACCTTCTTGATCAGGGGTTGGCCCCACGCACCATCGCCACCAGGCTTTACGCCTTGGCATTCATGGCCAAGGCACGGGGCTTTACTAACTGTGTGAGTGACTTCCGCATACGCCATGTATTGGAAGGGTGGACACGTGGACGTGGCCGCCACTCGGACACACGTCGCCCTGTTTTACCAGGTATTCTGACCCACCTTGCACGAGGTTGGCATAGACTGTGTTACAGTAGGTATGAGGAGTCTCTTTTTCATGCAGCTACCACCGTAGCTTTCTCAGGAGCTCTGCGAATCAGCGACCTGGTCCCATGGTCAAAGGGGGACGTGTCTCGTAGGGCACTGGAACTCGACGATGTGTCTATCAACCAGGAGTGGGCTCAGTTGAGGATTTGTTCCTCAAAGGCCAATCAGCATGGAGTAGGCAGTGGTGTTAGACTGCTACGATGTACATTTGCTGACATCTGTCCGGTTGGTGCCCTACATGCAATTTTGGCAGTGCCTGGCTGCTCACCCTGGCCCGTTGTTCTGCCACCAGGATGGGTCTCCCCTTACCAAATTTCAGTTCTGGAGGGTGACCGGTACCGCACTTCACAGTGTGGGGCCTCGTTATGGCACCCATTCATTCAGGATAGGCGCCGCATTGACTGCGCCTGCGTTTTGGTACTCTGAGGCTGATATATGTTGGATGGGCAGGAGGGGGTCCGCGCGTTTTTTCCATAAATGTACGTCCCCTCACTGTATGAGTACCTAGTTATGTCCTTAATTCCTTTTCCCTCTTTTAAAGACCCTGTGTGTCTACGCACACCGGTGGCGGTGGGGCTGTTGGGCCGCAGCTATGTACACTGGGCGGCACAGTATGCTGCATCGTCGGAGTGGGGACCCCATCTCGGGCTGCGTGCATCCGCACGTATGCGGTGGTATGGTATGCGTGGCATGAGATGGCGGGAACTGTTGCCATTCCTGATGTCCAGCAGGGATACTGGACTGCCTGATGTTCTGAATCTGCACCTCAGTGGCAATGATCTCGCAAGGATCACTGCCCTTTCCTTAAAATGTCGAGGTGCTGTGACCTGGCGTTTTTACATCATTTATGGCCGTACACACGGTTGCTATGGTCTGACATTGTGCCAAGACACTGTTTTAGAGGAGACATGGATCTCTGTGGTTTGGACCGTGCCCGGTGGTCAGTGAACAGGGCTGTTGCCTGGTTTCTTGTTGAGAATGGCTTGGGGACAGCCATTCGACACCCGGGGATAGGGTTGCAGGATTTTAGCCTGTCTGCAGGAGATGGGGTCTACCTGTCGGCCAGAGGTATGAACCTCTTTCTGGAGGACGTGCAACCAGGCCTGGCGACCGAGCTTATGGTCTGGGGGAGGCCATGAGTTATCATGGACGCCTCCCCAAGTGGTGGGTAGCACTGGTAAGGTAAAGATTTATGATCCATAGGTATCCGGTAGGTTCGCAATTGACTGGCCAACACATAGATAGGTACAGGGGAAACAGGATTGATACATGTAGCCAATAGCCATTGGCATTTTGGGTGGAACCTTACCAGTGCTACTGCGGCCTGCTTGCCTTAAAGAATTACAATTGGATAATACACCAATTGAAAGTTATAATTCGGACTAGGGCATTATTCAATAAAAGTGGCCCAATGCCTTTAATCCAATACCGGTGTATGAGTCTTTATTGGGTGTGTGCGCCTGCAAAGTATACCAAGGGCCTGTCTGCAGGACCTTTACAGTAAACAGCTTAAAGTTATTTTATACTTTTGTACTATGATGGCAGAGGCCTCAGATGTATCTCTAGTTGCAGATTGCAAGTATGTACTCTCAGCCTTAGAATCTCCCCTGTCTTTTACAAACACAAACATTTTCCTTGCATCAGAATATCACCTTCATTAGCTCCACATTTTCCTTGGATTTAAAAGGTGTCAACTCTTTAAAAAGGAAACAAACTTAGAAATATCAATTCTTATCTCAAAATTGTTTTCAATGGAAAGCTAAGTCCAGTTATATGTGTTATTTTACTCAAGAGTATGCCTTTCTATTTTTCTCAGTTTATCAGGTCACAGATTGTATTGTTCATATATACACATCCCATTTCCAGTAACTGTTCCACACCATTGCTTAGAGTATAGCTGAGTGAAGGATCTGTGAAAAGCCCTTCATTACAGCTCTGTCACAGTCAGAGTTTAGCATTGATCCAGAGGCATCTGCCTTCCTGGTGATACCAAGTCAATACATTTCCATCCTCCACTTTTTGTGTGCTTTAATTTAAAGCTTGCAAACATTGCTGCTGGCACACAGCAAAGAAATACATATTTTTACCACTTGATAATATTCTTTGGGGATCCAGTTAATACAGGTATTCTCTCTCCCCTCTTTCTCTCTTGCTTTCTCTCTGCTGGGAAGAGAAAAATCTGCAGACTAATCTCCCTTACTCTTGCTTGCTAGATTAATTTCACTTGCTTAAAAATAGCAACAAAGATTGCTACACACGCTCTATTTCCTATAATTTAGATAGCTGTGATTACAAGCAATGCACCAGTCTCTGAGACGCATGAATATTTTACTATTTACAGCATCTGGCTTTTGCAACACATTTCTCCCTAATTTATATCACATGAACTGGCTTCATCTCTCATAAATGACAACGATGTATGAGCTGTCTTGTTCAACAATGAAAAGGTGCCTGTGTTGTTCCATATCAGCAAGCAAGAAGTGGCAAAGTTGCATTGTGATTAGATGCTGCCACTGTCAAAGTTGCTTGCAGCCCTACATTTCCTCATGCCAGAATCTTTTACCCTCAAGTGAACAATATTGGTGGATGATATTAGTAGAATAGTGACTGTTTGAGCAAAAGGGCATAGCACTAACTTAAAACCTCTGGGTCTAAAACATACTTCAATATAGTGCAAACAGCTCTGTTCTTTTGATATTAACCTTGATCGGACAGATGTCTTTCATAGGCACTACAGTATATATATTCAGTGCCAAAAACCAATCCTTCTTAAAATTAATAAATTCTGCATCAAAGAAAGTGGAATTATGTGACTGATATAAATTATGCAAATAAAACATTAGCTTATTTTTATTTTGCATTATCTTTCTTCTCCTGCTGTTCATCATGGTGTGTGGGGAGAGTAGTGCAAAAAACATTAAATTTTCCTCCCTAATTATTTGCCCTGATCATCTGACGTTTCATTCATTCATTCATTCCTTTAATTTGACTATTTGAAGTCTTCTCTCTTTCAGAAACATACCCAGAAGGCCTTTGCGTTCTCTGTCATCCCAGTTTTCAGTTTTGAACAGAGCTTGGCAGCAATGTGTTAGGAAATAATATGTTACTTGTAATTCATTTCTCTGCCTGTAAATGAACAAACTTATATTGCTGTTCCTATGTACTGTCACATCGCCTCCAATTTATGGTGACCCCATCAAGGAGTTATGTTCAAAACATTCTGTCTTCCACAACCCTGCTCAGCTCTTGTAAACTCAAGGCTGTGGCTTTCTAATGACAGATGCATGTCATTATTATTTTTTTAAAAAAATACTAACTTGTTCTCCCTCCCCCTTAATTATAATGAGATTTGCCAACTATAGTCATTAGGTTGGTGATGTAGCCTAAAAGCAAGAAGAGAAGAAAATGTAAAGCAAGGAAATCAAAGAAGACAGAGAAAGTAAGGAGGAAGAGATGCCACAGAGTTGGCACTTGTTAGCTCTTTCAGTTCTGTCACCTTCCTCTCTTCCTTTCTACCTGGCCCCTATTGTGATTGTGCTAAAGAGATGAATGTGTGTGAGAGAGGCTGCTGTGCCATTTGAGTCAAAAGCCTCGCAAGGCAGCAAAGGCAGGGAGGGAAGGAAAGACTGAGACTGCTGTCCAAAGGAGTTGGAATCAGGCACTGTATCACTGCTCTTGTTTCAGCCCTTAGTCACAAAGCAATACCACAAAAATGCTAACAATACCAAAAAAAGAAATCAGCACAGCAATACACTCAGGGTTTAGAAGAAATCTAAGTGTGCCAAGAGTGAGGATACAATGAATATTCATCAATTTTCTCATCCTCAACAACAACAGAAAAAGTATGACTCAACACAGTGAGACACTCTGTCAAAAAAATTGTCAGCCACAGCAAGATTTTTTTCACTCCTGCACATGTGAAAAGCCAGCACTTTCTTCATCACCAGCAGAGTCTGATACTGCTGCCCAGTGACAGAGTAAGCAGGAATGGTATTACTGCTGCTGGGTTGTTGTTGTTTGTGCATATAGAATAAAATTAATTTTGACGCATTAACAACATCCAGTGAGTCACAAATTAATGTTGCAGCTGCAGTGGCTCAAGTCGCTAAGACGCTGACTGGGAAGCGGAAGGTCAGCAGTTCGATTCCCAAGTACTGCAGGATGGAAATGAGCTCCCGTCTTCATCCCAGCTCCTGCCAACCTAGCAGTTCGAAAGCAAGAAATTGCAAGTAGATAAATAGGGACCACTTCGGTGGGAAGGTAACAGCGTTCCATGCGCTCCGGTGTCTAGTCATGCCTGCCACATGACCACGGAAACGTCTGCAGAAGCAGACAGCACTGGCTCTTCAGCTTAGAAACAGAGATGAGCACTGCACCCTAGAGTCGGATACAACTGGCTTTCGAGCAAGGGAAACCTTTACCTAGCATTCACAATAAAGAGCTGTTCAATACTGCAGTTAAAGTGTCAAGCACCAAATTATGTTCTTGAGAAATATTCCTGGCCCAGGCTTAGAAGAGAATGCTTTCAGTTTGGGAATGAACCCAGGAGGAAGAACTGGGGGCTGCATCATCTCCACAGAATAGTCCCAAGCTTAACTCAATTGCTTTTTATACTTCCCTGTTACAAGAGGTTTGAATGATATTGACTGAATCCTATTAACTAGTGTAAGCCAAATCATTTCCTTTGTTTATCAGGGTGGAACACATTTGTTTATCAGGAAGGAATGTAACCAAAAATTACAAGTTGGCCCCTGTTGCTATGTTGGCCCTTTGGGACAAATAAGTGGGTTTCAGGTTGCAGTTTGGGCACTCGGTCTCTAAATGGTTCACCATCACTGTTCTAAGCAATAGAATTTGGGCCATTGTTTGTTGCAGGTACCTTATGTAGTGCTGTTATGCAGATGAAAGATGCCCCTCTAGCCATACCTAATGACCCCTCTAATCAAATATGGCTCTCATATCATCAGACCGGCATATACCTGCCTTCAAATACAAAATAAATAAATAAATAAAGCTAATTTCTAGCAAGACCTTGCCTTGTTTCTTTATTTGCATGGATTTAGGGAAGACATACAGTATAGCAAAGAATGCACATCTCACTAGAAATCTGTTCATACAGCAAGACTGTACATGGTTATGCAGATGCAGATGTTAAATCAATAGGTCTTACTCCTGGATAAATTTATAGATATGCCCATCTTAACTTAATCATCACAACTGAATAATATGTACTATGGACACCAGCAGTCAGCTTATCCTCCAAATTCCCAGGTTGTACTCACTGCCTCTTTATGCACAAACACAATGTGAACACAACAACTGAGCAGGAAGCAGAGTACTAGAAAAGATGAGAGTCCTCAGTCTGGGAAAAGTGCTCATATGTGGGAGAAGCAGGAAGAAAAATTGAACCTCTCTGTTACTATCCATTGCAGAGCTGAGTGATTATGGCAAAGCCTTTCCTTCAACTAACATCACGTTATTTTTAACCTGTCCACAGAAAAGTTCTAATTATTCTCTGGATGTAAAGCATTTCTCCTGTTACGGTCATAAGTTAGGCAAAGGCAGGTTGACAATCATAGCAAGGTGTGACTGGGAAGAAAAGAGTGTGGAAAGAAATCTTTGACTCCAGTCTACTGACTGCACAGTTCTTTGATCTAATTATTATAGTCACTGCAGGCAGAGAGGTCCACATTTCCACTTGGGGCCTTTGAATCAACAGTTCTACATGCCAAGTGCCAATGACAATGACCCTTGTGAAATCCCATATATTTGCATAACAAGGTGCTACCTTATATTATCTCAGTTTGGCAGATAATAATGTGGTTGAAAATTTTCATCTGTGCATATTTTTACAGGACTCCTGGCCCAAAAATTGACATTGTATTGAAAACAGACAACATTTTGAATCTCCCAGTAAATAATGAAATAAACTGAGAAAGAGAAAAAGGAAGTGAATAACTGGCACTAACAAAAGGCATATGGTTAGGGTAGATGTGGAATTGATGTATTTTCTGAAGCAGACTGCTGGTTAAACTAGATTGAGTCTCATATGTTGTTGTTGTTGTTGTTGTTTTAAAAAAAAAGCTGCTTAGCTTTTCAGCACAGTACGTCACAACTAGATCAGGGGTTAACCAACAAGTCATTTATTACAGCTCAGTTCAGACTGGGGAAAACAGGGACGAGGTAGCAACTTATATACAGACAGAACGGCAGTTACAATGATACATTTGCCCAGGCTTTTCCTAACATGGGAAACCTGTGTAAACCAATCAGGGTACATTGAAAACATGTGAATAAGGCTCCTTACAGAAAAAGGGTGTGCGACCACAGCAAAGATGTAATGGTGAATGCAACTTAAAGCAATATGCGTTAATATATGTTTGGACACAACAGTCTGTCTGTCTGTCATACTGTATTTGGTCCAGTGTCAGAAGATTGCTAAATTCCAAGAATCTATTCAAAAGTAGCCATTACAGCATGATGAATCACAATGATATTCTCTATCCTTTGAAAAGATAAGGCTCCAGCACAGGGCTGAAGTTGTCAAGTGTCTCATCCAGGTGATTTGTGGAATATGCTCAAAATACAATTTATAGATAACTCCCGATTCTGTGCAGAACACGCATCCTTTCCTTTTGTGAAGTGATATTGGGTACCAAACCCTGTAACATGACAACGGTTACATTTAAAGTGGGATTTCAAAAGTATGGGTAATGCAGAATCATTATAATGCTTCTGTCTTTGCAATGTTGTCCCCTGCAATTCATTCATTCATTCATTCATTCAGTCAGTCAGTCAGTCAATTTATATTCCATCCCATAGCTGTCTGGGGGGAAAAAATATGCCAAGCCCCTGGGTCAGTTTTTTAATGAATTGTTGTCATCGTTCTTTTGGTCCTACTGATGGTAGCAGTTTCATCAGCAGAAGAAGCACCCTGATGGATTCCACCCTTGGATTAAAGCAAGTGGGAGAAGAGTGTCCTACAGGAGAGAGAAAATTAAATACATGCTGAAAATAATACCACAATTATGAAAGCAGTTATGAAGGATTTGATCAATATAGAAAAAGAATGACAGATTCAAATAACATTATATGGGTGGCGAAGAGGTTTTCTGCATTGCTCCAGAGGGTCAGCCTATAACCATGATGGCAAACCTTGACACTCAAGGTGTTCTTGGACTTCAATTCCCAGAAGCCCAAGTACATGCAGTAAACCCATTTGTGTCAATTCACAGAGACGTGGACTTCTGGAAATTGAAGTCCAAGAACACCTAGAGTGCCAAGTTTCACCATCACTGGCCTATAAGAAGGAGAACAATAATGTGGGAAAGATTGCAGATGCATTAAATAGAGCTGAAGAATATGTATGTGCTCCCAAAGTTCAATGGTGCATAAATATAGTTCCAAGGAAGAGATAAAATGTGCCTTTTTATGGATATGTGCTCAAAACTGAGAGTGGTGCTGAACTATTTATAGCATTAAAATGGATCTAATATAAATAGTTCAAAGTATTTTCTGGTAAATCACTTGAATATTATTTCAGGCTCTCAGATCTCAATTTTAGAGATGGGTATGACTCTTCATAAAAATGCAACTGCTTTATGGCCTTCATTTATATGATCTAATACTATTCATCAGAGAAATCTTTATTTTAAGATTAACAAACATAAAATCTCAAATACTGCAGCACTATAACTTTTAAGCATTTTAGGTATCCAGTGTCTTAATCATGACCATATTTAGTTTGAAATATGCACCACAGTCATCAGCTTCACTCCACTTCCAAGAAATCGCTCAGACTCATTTGTTCTGCTATAGTAATAAATAACTGAATTTCCTGTGATCCTTCAAGGTAGGCAAACCAAACTCAGAAAATGTGCTTAGCTGCTCCCTTTATGACATTCTGCATGAATGGCTAAAGACAGCTGTTTCTTACAGGCCTTTGGTCTGTAGTGGTGTGGTGGTGAGAGAATAGTTCTTTCTGACTACTATTCCCATGAACCTCATCATTGGCTAAGGTTCTGGCAGTTGTAGGATGACTACATTGCTGATACCTGGACTAAAACATTGTGAGCCAAGAGAATCTGGCATGTGTTACTATCAGGACTCTTTCAGCCTGTCTTATGTGACCCTCAAGTCACTGCTACTGATGACATAACCAGCCTTACACAGCATAACTAATGGCAATGGGATTTCAGCCAAATTCACAAAGTGTTAATTGTAGCAATTGATGCTGCATTAGAAATAGAACTGCTCCATCACTTACAGACAATTTCTCTATTTTAAAAAGATGAAAAATATGGAGGGGGAATCAATGATTAAATACTCCCACCTATGTGTGGGGAAAAGAACTGATAGTGAATAATTCACAGGGGACTGTTCATTAGAAAACTGTTCTTACTACTCACTAATCAATAAGAATGAGACCAATAATGAGGAAATACTTTCCTTCCCAAACACAGGTCACTACAACTTAGGTCTGAAAAATATGTATCAAAAATGGTTGAGCCTTTGCTTTGCATGCAGCAGGTCTTTGTTGCGTTTGACTTGATATACACCGAGTGTTTCCTAGGCAGAAGTCGACAGTTAGGAAATAATGAAAGTAAAAATATAAAAATGTGTGGATAAAAATAATAATTCAACAGCAAAGTGCTAGCATGGAAGCAGTCTGGGCTCCATCCAGTCTTAGCCCTATTGGACATATGTTAAATCAGTAGGACTCCTGTTTGTCATAATTCACTTGCAACACATTACTGTAACTACATTGGGTCTATCTTAAAATTAATGAAGATCAGAGTCAATCCACCAAATCTGGCTCCAGAAAAGAGCAGAATTATTTAGCAGTACCAGCATACTAAGAATAGTTTATTATTCAATTCCCCTGTGTAATCATTCATATTATTGATTAATCCATACAATGTTTTCCCATATGTTTGCATACGATGGGCCCAAAAAGGATTATGAACTATTTTATATCTCATACGTTACATAATATACAAATTTATTGCTTTTTATAGAAGCAGCTGGCATTTTAATGGTTATATACTCCATTATGCACACATTGTTTAATCTTACATCATTCTGATCAATGAACAAGCAACATACGTTACCAGGAGAGTTATGAATAAAGAACAACATTTCAATCTATGCAAAATCTTTTAAATAAAATAGGAGATCACAGTTACAGTATGTATGTGTATATTGTTGGTTCCTGCCCATTTCATGAATAGCGATTTTATTAATGCGATTGACTCGCTTCAACAGGTGACATTTTTATCCCCTCAGGCTGCCCATTATCCAAATGATGGGCCATCTGGAAGGGGATTCTGTTCACTGGAAAATGTGACAGGGCTGATGGTTTTTTAACTGCTAGTCAGCTATGATTGCTAGTAAGCACTGGAAATTAGCATTGATCCCCAAAATGGAAGAGGCTGGAGAATACTTAAGACGAGGCTTGCAGAAACACCTTCCCAACAGATGTGCCAGCTAATTAATAGCTGTCATTGGTAACCTTTCTTCATGATTTGTAAATGAATACCGATTCTGCTCTCTAAAACAAACATGCATACATCTGGGAAAGCAATTTGTAAAGGCCTACTACCATAGCATATGTGAAATTCAAAATAAGGTGGGATGCAGTCCTTTTTGGCTCTTTGCAGATTATCATTAGCATCAAATATAATCAAAATCCACAACAATTATGATAATAATAATGTGGCATGAAGTGAATTCTGACTTATGATGACCCTTCTCATAGTTTTGTAGGTGGAGCATAGTATTTCTTCTAGGGACTTTCTGGGACTGTGCACTTTGCTAAGGACTACACAGGCTGGCTCTTCTCTCAAAAGTCACAAAGGGAAATTGAACTTTCAACCTCTGACTCCACAACCAGAGATCCAAATCAGGGGTTCCTAACCTTTTAGGCCGCAGGCCTGACCACACACCCCAGACAGCTGAGCGAGCTGGACCACTCCCCTGTGTTTACGACAGCTGTGGCTGCATCTACGACTGATATAACCACATTTGTGCATGCACGGGTGCATTTTATGGCTGCTGTAAATGTGTCTGCTTCCACTTCTAGGTGTGGTGGTGGCAGCAGTTGTGGTGGTGGTGACAATGGGCTGGATGGAATGGCATCACAGGCCAGGTCTAGCCCATGGGCTAGTTGGAAAACCCTGATCTAAATCATTGAGCCATTCAACCACCCACAATTAGATACATCAACCAATGAGCCATTCAACCACCCACAATTATGATACATCAACCAATGTGAATAGCTGTACATGTAGATTTGACAAAACTAATTCAAGATAATTGGATTTTGACCATAGACTCATTTCTCACTGCAGAGAAAAATCTGAACTATCTCTTTGCTGTACCCACACCCCAAAAATGACACGGACACAGAATTTTGGATTATAATTGGGCCACATTTATTTAAATTCAAACAAGGCCTACCTTAACAATGGTTAAGGATCAGACGGGCTGCAATAGCACTGGTAAGGGGCAAATCCAATTAGAGTTCTGATTAACTGACTCTCACAACTTGCTACTGCGGTACAACGTGAGAGCCTATGCCAACAACCGGCTTCAGCGGAAGCGTGTTGTTGACCTACTCTGTGTGTTGCCTAACTAAGTAAGCTGGCTGGCCATACCACTTTGGCTAACCTTGTCCTCCCTATGGCCAACCAACTGTATCTAGCCTGTTAAATGTTAATGCTGTTGCCCCTAACCAGTGCTGTCTGCCAGAAGTGACCAAATCTGGCACCAAAGAAAAAAACCCGTAAGTCACCCCTCGGCGACAGTGTGGAGTGAGCGGAAAAAAACAAAAACCAGGAGCCAATCAGGTTCAAGGCCAAAAATTCCCACTCGGCCCCGAAGCGACCAAGAATCACACTGTGACCTAAGGGAGTGGGTGGTGGGAAAACGCAATGGGGCCCAGCCAAATTGTTGAAGAGAGGGGCTGTTGGCTTGGCCACCCCTTATAAAGGGGAAGCCACCCATGCCCCCTCTCCCATGCTGTACCCGTGCCTCAGGGGCGGGGCCAGCAAAGCACGTGGCGGCCATTTTACCACCGCGCATACCTTCTCCCTTGAAAATTGCTTTAAGTATAGTCCTAAGTCACAACAATCCTGTAAGATTGTTTCCAGTGCTGAAAATCCAGTCGTGTCTGACTCTAGGGGTTGGTGCTCATCTCTGCCAGCACTGTCTGTATCTGCAGACATTTCCCTTGTCATGTGGCAAGTATGATTAGATGTTGAAGCAGACAGAATGCTGTTATCTTTCCCACCGAAATGGCACCTATTTATCTACTTGCAATTTCTTGCTTTCAAAAGTCTTGGTTTGCAGGAGCTAGGATATATGAAGGCTCTCACTCCATTGCACTGCACTCAATTCAAACTGGTGATCCACTGACCTTCTGATTGTCAAGCTCAGCATTTTAACCACTAAGCCACCAACCTTAGTTGTTAGTTGGAGCCACTACCTTTCTAGGTGGTACACTAGGTGGTGAATAGTCTCAGTTCATCTTTTTCTTACATGCTGATGGAGGGAATATGGAGAGAAACAGCCGATCCCAGCCCAATGGCCTGCAAAATATAAATGTCATCTGATTTCAGACTAATTTTTCACATTTCTACAAAGACAGTGCAATCCCCACTAGAATCCATTATGATCATCAGTGTGTCTTGTATACACAAAATAACATGGTTGTTTGTTTGTACAATTTCTTCTGCAGGCAGCCCTATGGTTTTAATATCTTTGCAACCATTAGTCAGTGAGACCCAAACATTCAAACATCATTATTTTATTTTAGAATATGTTTTATCTGTGTTCTTGTAACATATGAAAGTACATTTATTTCCTAAGCACTATGACTGCAGTGGCTCAAGTGGCTAAGACACTGACTGGGAGGTGGAAGGTCAGCAGTTCGATTCCCAAGTACTGCAGGATGGAATGAGCTCCCCTCTTTGTCCCAACTTCTACCAACCTAGCAGTTTGAAAGCAAGAAATTCCAACTAGATAAATAGGGACCACTTCAGTGGGAAGGTAATAGCATTCTGTGCACTCTGGTGTCTAGTCATGCCTGCCACATGACCATGGAAACGTCTGCAGAAGCAGACAGCGCTGGCTCATCGGCTTTGAAACAGAGCTGAGCACTGAACCCTAGAGTCGGATATGACTGGCTTTTGAGCAAGGATGACCTTTACCTTATCCTATAACAACCATCCTAAGTGAATTTAGGGAAACAAAGAAAGGAAGCTGAGAACAAGTTTGAATAATCATTGTTTAATTATACTTTAAAGCAGGTGGGAAAGTGGAGTAGTAATGTTGTCCATAAACAAAGTTTTGTCAGCTTTGGTAATTCCCACTGGGAATATAGCAAATCATGTGTTTTGAATTAAAAATCCATTTTATTTCAGGATTAACAATTTAGCTAACCATTTGGCTAATCCTGTTTGTCACAGCTTTATTTTTAAGAACAAAATGTTCACTGTAAGGTAAATGGGATTAATTTTTCTGAGAATCCAGTTAGAAAAAATACCATAGAGTTTCCAGGCACATATGTCAACAGATATTTCAGACTATGAGTCCATTTTATGACTTGAATATTTTTGTTTATTATGTGGGAAAGAAGCAAAGTGTGGGAGGTTGAAGACAACATATGAGAACTACGCATCCATAAGTAAGCCTAACACTTTAGCATGAATTTAAGGGTAGAGCAGTCTGTTGGAGGAGAGTTTTGAGAGTCCCCTGTACAGTGAGGAGAACAAACAGGTCAATCTTAGAAGAAATCAACCCGGACTGCTCCTTAGAAGGTCAAATAGTAAAGATGAGGCTAAAGTACTTTGGACATCAAATGAGAAGAGAGGATTCACTTGCGAAAGCCTTGATGCTGGGAAAGGTGGTGGGCAAGGGAAGAAGGGGTGACAGAAAATAAAAAGGCTAGATGGTATTGTTCACACAGTGGGCACAGAGCTGGGCGGGTTGAGGAGGATGGTGGAGGACAGAGGTGCCTGGTGTGCGATAGTCCATGGGGTCGACGGTACGACTGAACAACAACAAAAGCCTGACTATTTGTTTTGTTTAGCTCAAAATGCATGGCTGTCATGGCATAATGTCAAAGTCTGGGCATGATCCGAGCTGGAACAGTTCCAAGAAGAAGGTTCTCTGGACTTCCTTCAACTGTTACCACTCCCCACAATTCTTCACAGCCCTGGGTTCTCCGAAACATTTTTTTCCAAGGAGGATAGTTTCTTCATACTATTCAATTACAACTTAACGAGCCAAGAGAGTCCTTCAGTTTTAGGAATGTGGTGCTCAATTAAATGTCTGGATTCGTCAGTACCTTGGGAAGGAATTTGTCCCTATATATACACCCCAATTTAAACCACAGAAATGAAAAAAGTTTTTGTTCATTACTTTTCAGTAAGTCATTTCTGGACTTGTGACAGCCAACACAGTCTTTCTGTCTTTTTTTCTCCTGCTTTAGAATTAGAAAAACTCTGGTGCTTGAGTTTGGCATTTTTCAACAAAATCTGATGTCTGAGCTTGACATTTATTAATATATAAAAGACTGAGAAACAAAGGTTTCTTTTGCAACCTCAAAGATGCTGCCACATTCTCTCCTCAGTCTACACATAAAAACACTTTGCTAGCTTCACAGTCCGCTTAGTTTATTTCACTGTTGTCCTCCAGAAAGCTTCTTTAAGCCAAATCTCAGCTACAGCATGGAGCAAACATGTTTTCTACATGTCCCTAGGGTTATGAATGACATTGGGTCCTGTTCTAAACCAGCATGTAACATCAGGCTTCCAAACATTCATGCCTTACGTATTTTTTTCCATAGGGTTTCATGGATTATTAATGTCAGGGCTGCGACATCCAAAGAATTGAGAAGGGTTTAGTTCTAGTGGTAACCAAGCAGAGACTTCTGTCTAGGGGGACATTAATATCAAGAACTTCAGCCTCACAGCCATTTTGAATACCACTATAATACTTCTGCTATCTTCTTGGGAGATCTGCTTTTCTCTTACACAAAGCTGCAATGGTGATGCAGAAATCATGTCTGCATAGAGAAATTGAAAGTCAGGTTACATTCAGCAAAAATTCAAGGTTAATAAGGGGACAATGAACTTATTTGTTTCTATATAGTAAGTACTTAAATTATTGGTGCTTGTGATAATGATTATGATTGTGAAGGACATTATGTTTGATGGCTATATATAAAAGGAATGGATGTGCTCTTGGTAGATGCCATTTACCTTAATACTTAGCTGGACTTTGTTAATAGAGGAATTTTGCACAGCTTGGAAGATTGTATTAATTGAGTAAGACCCCACTTGTATTAATTGAGTAAGACCCCAATCAAAGAACTTTCCCGACACTTCCTATCATTTTTAAATTCTGAATGGCTGTTCACCACAAATTTTCTCTGTCTGAAGATCAGTAGACTCCACGTGCATACTGATTAACCCGGAGTGCACCGATTTTGTTTCATGTGAATTACACACAGTAATTTCATTAGCTAATTAGCTACTTAGTCTTTGTCTTGGTGATGACTGCTCATTTGCAAACATCAAGGAGGGGCAAGACAGGGTGTGCTACCAAGTATTCTGAAGCATCTGAAGCACAAACGGTCATAAACCCAAGCTCATTGCTGACTGATTCCAAAGTATGTGGAAAGGAAGTACATTTACAGCCATGCATACATTGGCAAAATGAACAGTCAATTGAACTTTAAGCTGTTTAGGCCCAACAGCATGACTGAACATAGGTAAAGATAAAGGTTACCCTTGCTCAAAAGCCATTCGTATTTGACTCTAGGGTTCAGTGTCATAGCTTAGTAGTTACTATACCGAGCTTGGAGACTAGAAGCTAGAGGTTCGATACCCAAGTGCTACACGATGGATCTTGGGGGCATGAAAGGAGCCTCTTTCGGGCATCCCCTGAACAGAGTTTCTCCAGCAAAAATCCTTTCAACCCAGAGTAATTTCTGACATGAAATGTATTTATTAGTGTTCATCTCTGTTTATAGCCAAAGAGCCAGTGCTGCCTGCATTTTGCAGATGTGTTCTTGGACATGTGGTAGGCATGATTAGAAACAGAATTTTATTTACCTTCCCACCAAAATGGCACCTATTTATCTACTTGCAATTTCTTGCTTTTGAAATGCTAGGTTGGCAGGAGCTGGGACAGAGACGGGAGCTCACTTCATCAAGCAGTACCTGGGTCTCAAACTGCTGACCTACTAACCTTCCAGTTGTCAAGTTCAGCCTCTTAACCACTAAGCCACTGCAGTCCAACGTGAGTGAATATGGGCTTATTGAAACAATCTCCTTTTGGCTTTAATGGAATACCTTGCCTTGTGGTTCTCACAATGACAAAGTCATTTTGTGATTTTTGAAGACTCAAATTTGAGGTTAAAAAGTGCAAGACATTTTATTTTTTCCCAAGATGTTTTCAGTGCACATATTTGCAATAATCAATTTGTCATCAACTAACCAGTAGAAATAATTTCAAAATAATGGAAGTGTCACAGAACAGCAGAATATTTTCACTAAAGGAACAAAAGCATAAGTGACAGTATTCTTGCAACTGCCTCTTGTTTTTGTAGTTTCCCAAGGTAAATTTTGCCATGAGTGGAGATATATCTGTACATTAGCATTTTTTTGCCCAGCCCTGCCAGGCAGGTATAACACAAACACACACACATACAACACAACCACATACAAACAAACATACAAACACACACACAATACACAGAGAGAGGGGGAGAGAGGGGGGAGAGAGGGGGGAGAGAATGAGAGAGAGAGGGGGGGGGAGAGAAAGAGAGAGAGAGAGAGGTGAGAGAAAGAGAGACAGGTGTGGAGGCTGCGCCCGGGTGAGTAGGGAGGGAATGGGGAGCCGGAAGTGTTTATTCTCCCTGACAGATCACTGGCAGATCACTGGCTGCTGCCTTTGTATTACCCCCACCGCTGTTTTGAGAGCTGACACGAAACAGCGGTGGGGGTAATAGAAAGGCAGCAGCCAGCGATCCACCAGGGAGAGTGCCTCCCCTTATGGATGGCTGGCTGGCGCCTTTGTATTTCTCCATTAACTGTTTCGAAGGTGGCTTCATGTCAGCCTTCGTGTCAGCCTTCGTGTCAGCCTTTGAATGGTGTGAGGAGTTTTTCAAATTTTGTGCGCACCAGCTTTCCCGGCCTTCTTCCCGCTCGCATCCTTCAGCCTGATTGGCTGAGGGGTGGTGCAGCGCAGAGGATGCTGGGATGTGTAGGTTTTTTTGTTCGTGTTTGTGGGGTGTTTGCCCAACTCTCTGTTTTGGGACACTTGCGGTGATGTTTTTGGGGTCTTAAGGTAAGTGTGGGCGGCTTGGTACAGGATGGTTGGGCCGGGTGGGCGCTAATGCCGGACACTCACTATCCATCCACCTTCTTATAGGTATAGATATTCTGTAGCCTCTTTTTCTTCCATAGGTCCCCACATGAAATGAACCAGAAAAAATATATTCTATGTAACCAAATTTCATAAGGTAGCACATAGGTCATATATGGCTAGACTCTTACCTTTCATTGCAAAAAGACAGGATACTCTACGTTAGCTTGTTTGAAGAATACAGAAATAGGTTGAGAGTATGATAAAGGCAAGAAAACTCAATAATGGACACATACTGTGTTAGTTGGTTGTGTAATGAGGAGGGGGAAAGGAAATATTGTGAAAGGCACAGCTTTCAAAACTTTCCACCAAATGAAATGAAGGACTATAACACCACAAGACACAAGGCAGTTTGATTTGCA
Organism: Bradypodion ventrale; assembly: GCA_035047345.1. Lineage (NCBI taxonomy): Eukaryota > Metazoa > Chordata > Lepidosauria > Squamata > Chamaeleonidae > Bradypodion > Bradypodion ventrale. Next base: position 283,165,926 of record JAWDJE010000002.1, on the reverse strand, counting down.
CAGTTTTTAAATGTTTAAATGATTTTTTTTAAAAAAAATGTTAACGTTTTAAATTTTACTTCAGGATAAAGCAGTAGGAAAACCATTGCTTTAACTATGTGGACATTTGTTGGCAGGGTGATTTCTCTGCTTTTTATTATGCTGCCTCAGTTCTTTTGCTTTGATCTGGTATGAGAAATATTAGCTGGAAAAACAGGCTTCCTGATGGCCAGGGTACACCCAATTGTGGTTCAAATATGTAAACGGTATCCACAATCTTCAAGGATGTTCTTTCTGCATATCCTGGCATGATACTTAACAGGATGCTTTTTTTTAAAGCAGCATTGTCTGCATACCAAAACTAAAGTATGAGGAACGATATCATCAAGGAGTTGACAAACTATACATGAGAAGCGCATAGCCATCCATGCTGCGTAAATCATCTTTGGCCCTGAGCATCTTGCACCAGAGTATGAAACACAAGTGCAAACACAAAAACTAGTTTGCACCACTGTTAATGAAACAATGTGTGTAGTGACTGGATGTCTCACAACTACACAAGTCAATAAAATATATCCTCTTGTTGGTACCAGTCCACCTAGGATAAGGAGAGAAGTGGACACTGAGAGAACTAAGCAAGAAAAAGACCATCAGCATCCTCTGAATGGATATGTGCCTCAAGTCCATCAGATCTAGGAAGACCTTAATGACCCTTGAGGGTAAGCAAAAGCAAATTAGACGATGGAGGAAGGCGCTCACTGAACAAAGAATAACATTAAAGGAGGATATGGCTGAGGAACTCGACCTCCCCTTTGTCACATGAAAGACCCTGAATGGGCTGAGGGTTTTATTGCCTAAATGTAAGACCAACATGTTCAAGTAGGTGTGCTGGTGAACAGCAATATGCTGTGTGAATGTGAAGAAAAACAGAAACTGGCTCATTTGCTAGTCTTCCGACTACTACCTGAAACATATACCAATGAGGATTTAAGTTTGGCAAATGACAAAGCCAAGAAAGTGGCTTCATTTTGGCAGTCCAATGTTTGATTTGGACATGAAAGAAGAAGAATTATGCTGCCTAGGTCTGCCATAGCCTGCCTCTCAAGAGCTCTTTTTCATTTCATGGCTGAAGTCACTGTCTGCAGTGATTTTGGATCCCAAGAAAGTAATGCCTGTCACTGCTTCTATTTCCCCTTTCTATTTGCCAGGGAGTTAAGGGGCCGGACATCATGATCTTGAAGTTGTTGTATTTTTTATGTTGAGTTCAAGCCAAATTTTGCATTTTCCTACTAATGCATAATAAAGGCCAACATAAGACCAACTGATACATAATAAAAAATATAACATCAAAGGAATATTCAGAATGAATCTAATCAAGTAGTGCCTTAATATTGGAGGAACTAGAGTAATCTATAAGAAAATGTAGGAATGGCAAAGTGGTGGGACCTGATGATATCTGGATTGAGCAAATTAAGTACTTTGGACTAAATACAAAGGAATGGATCATTTACTCTTCAGTGACCAAAAATATGCTCTACTGAAACCAGGCAAAAATAATTAGATTCCCAAAAGCTACCAGGCAATCTCCTTATATGCAACTTGTGCAAAGTGTTTGAATGAAAGGTAGCCCCTAAAACTGAACCTTTTTGAATTCCAGAACAGATAGATTTTAGCCTTGCAAGAGCTATATGGCTCAAATTTTAAATCTAGCCCAGCATATAGAAGATGGTTTTGAAATAAAACAAAATTGGAGCAGCAATTGTTGACCTTACAGCAGCATAAGGTACTATCCACCATCAATTGTTGCCTGAAAACTCAACCACCTTACTAAAAAGCACAGATGAAGAGAAATGGTCACAGTTCTACTTCAAAACCAAAGATAATCAGTTTGAATTTCAAGGGAGGCACAGTCTCTAGAGAAATCAAAAGAGATGTCTCCCACACAGTAGCATCTTGGCACTGTTGCTTTTTTTAACTTACAAAAATGATCAACCAATGTCCCTAAAACCATGAGTTCATCTAATCTGATGCTCTTTTCTTGGATGTCCAGAGGGAAAGCTTTGAGTCCATTAAGTACCACCTAACCTCTGCCTTAGAAGACCTTTCCTAGTAGTATAAAAACAACCAGCTGAAACCAAGTTCTTTAAATGTACACCTTTGTGCTTTCCATTTAAGGAACAGAGAAGCAAGTAGAAAATCCATGTTAACTGGGAAAGCGAGATTTTGGAATGCAGCCCTAGCCCAAAGTATTTGGGTGTTATCCTGGAACAAACCCTGACCTACAAAGGTAAGGTAAAGGTAAAAGGTTTCCCTTGCTCGAAAGCCAGTTGTATCTGACTCTAGGGTTCAGTGCTCATCTCTGTTTCAAAGCCAAAGAGCCAACGCTGTCTGCTTCTGCAGACATTTTCGTGGTCGTGTGGCAGGCATGACTAGACACCAGAGTTTATGGAACACTGTTACCTTACCACCGAAATGATCCCTATTTATCTTCTTGTAATTTCTTGCTTTCAAACTGCTGGGTTGGCAGGAGCTGGGACAAAGACGGGAACTCATTCCATCCTGCAGTACTCGGGAATCAAACTGCTGACCTTCCGCCTCCCAGTCAGTGTCTTAGCCACTTGAGCCACTGCAGTCCTCTGACCTACAAAAACCTTGTCTAAACACCAAACAGAAAGCTTTCACCAGAAATGACATACTTAGGAAATTGGCTGGTTCAGAATCAGGTACACACCAACAAACATTAAGAATAGTTTTCTCCCTGAGCTACTCCACAGCAGAATATGCTAATGCCTTATGGTATAATTCAGTATATGCCGAGCAAGTGGATGTAGCTCTCAATTAATCATGCAGGATTTTTATTGACTTCCATAAACCTACCCCCACTATTATTTGGCTCCCAAAGTACATCCCTCCTGAAACATGTTGAAAGGTGCTAAGAAATAATGAATGAAATTATGTAATACAGCACCAAACCCATCCACTTAAGGGACACTAACCCCCTAGGGGTCAGCAAACATGGCTCTCTAGATGTTCTTTGACTTCAATTCCCAGAAGCCCTGATCAACAGGTTACTGACTTGAGCTTCTGGTAATTGAAGTCCAAGAAGAACTGGAGAGCCATGTTTGCTGACCTCTGCCCTAGATGATGGCCCTTTACACCTCTCAAGCTCTAAATCAGGGGCACCTAAACTACAGCTTGTGTGCCCAATTAAGCCTGTGCATATCATTAAAGTGGACTGCGGTGACTACCCGGGCTCACCATGGACTGCCCCTCTACCTGCCCCACCACCTGACGTCAGCAGCGGTGGCGGCAGCAGCCATCATGCTTTGTCCCAGCTGCTCTGAGCAGCCTCTGGCTTGGCCCCATCCCCTCTGCAGCCTTTGCCAAAGCCAATCACCGCATCAGGGAAATTTTCGGAACCTCCTCTGTTTAAAAATCTGCAGCACTAAGAGAGCCCCCTGCACACCCGGGATGACATCACCACAGTGCGTCATATTTACCCTTCCAGGTCCACAAATTTTGAAACACAGGAAGCTCCAAAAATTTCCCCAACATGGTGATAGGCTTTGGCAAAGGCTGCAGAGGGCATGGGACCAAGCCAGAGGCTGCTCGGAACAGCTGGGACAAAGTGTGATCACTGCCATCACCACCACCACCACTGCTGACATCAAAACTCCAGCCCCTGCATCTGTGTGTCGGGGTGGAACCAGGCCATGAACCAAAAGTTTGGGCACCACTGCTCTAAATATTTTACCAGAAGAAGCTAGGGTAACATTATGAAGCTATGGATGGATGTCAAAATGTTTCCCACCAGGACAATGTTGGATCTGGGCTGCGAAGCGGGTTGCGCAAGCTGGATCGGAACCGCAAAGCGGCTGTTGGGTCCCGGAGGAGACTGGTCAAGCAATGAGACACAAGGCAAGATGGAGCGAAGACCAGTGATTTAATGAAGACCAATCATCAGTATTTATCATGTTTTAGGCTGCATGTAAAAGCATTGCAATACTGCAGGTTTCACACATAATGTTTACACAAGTTAATTGGGGAAGTCTACAGGAGAAGTTAATTAACTAACTTAATTAACGGCAGAGAAAATACATTGTTCCGTGTTATCCGGGGTAAACAAGTGGCTAGTATTGGCTCTAGGGCTTAAGGTAATCCGCAGACGCGAGATTACCTATTACGTGCCTAGCGAGTTAGTCATTAGCTCTCTATTGTTCGAGCTGCTTGTCAGATCAGCTATTGATGAATTAAACTCTATCTAATATTCCGCTCCCCCAATTTCTGTCCCCTCAGGAACCCCTGGTAACGATGTGATCACCCTTTACCGGGGTTCTGTCAGGGCCAGTTATGCCAATTGTTTGCGCAGATCCCACAGGACAAGGTTCTAGCTGGACCATCTGGAAGTCAATTAACAGATTTTGAAATGAAGTAGGAAAATCAAAGGAGAATCCAGTAAAATGGAGCTACTTGACTAAAGGACATATTTTCAAATGAAATCAGCAATTTTTTTGGCATCAAATGTATGCCCTGTTAGATGTAGAAAGCAAGAACTAGTAAATAGTCAAAATTTTGCTATTGAAGTAGCCAGCTTCTGGTCACAGGCAGTGAAATTATTTTAACATTTTAATTTGTTTGAATTTGATATTCCATATGTGTTCATAATTTTAAATTGTTCAGTGCTCTAATAAATTCAAAGAAAAAATTTGTTTTATTTTTAAAAAAAATACTGCTGTGAAGAACAGAATAGTCATATTATTCTAAAATGATGGCAGCATGATCTACTAGAATCCTGCAGCTTTAAGATAAGGCCTTGAGAAAGCAACACTGCAAAACTACTTTACCATGCAACTGTGTGTGATTGAGCAATTTTGTGTTTTTTACTGATTTTTTAAAAAAGCTGATTATTTTCTGCGAGGAAACAGATGTATAGGATGTATTTTCTCTCTGTGTGTGTATGTGTCTGTGTGTCTATGTTTAGTAAAATTCCTCTGTTCAGAATGAAAACACTGTGTTACCATTTGAAATTACTTTGAAGTGAAACAGGGCTGGCACACAGAAAATGGACCTCCTGAAGTTCTCTGTTATGATTGGAATAGTCAGTGGGAAATGGGAAACTTGCTTTAAATGACACTGTAACACAAAATATTCAAAATGATTTGTGTTTCACTCTTGCAGTACTGCTCATATCACCAGATTGATATCAAATATTCATTTGAACAATGGCTCACTATAGATGTAATTATACAGGATCATCTACTAAATCTCACTAGGTAGGACTGCAACATTCCTCCCATTACTGTGCTTTACTGACATACAAATCTATTAAGCACAACAATTTCATATTCAGGTCTGGACAGAAGATGGTCTGTGTGGATATCAAGGAAAATTGATGAACTTGTTGAAAAACAGCCCTGCCAATTATTAACTCGTGGGGAAAAGGGAACCAGGTTTTGAGATTTTTCCCTTGCTTGATGTCTGTTTGTGAATGGCAGTGAGCACAAGAGGGTATTCTGTCAACCATCTTGACTGGTGTCATTTGTGTTGTCAGCATTCAGACATCCTTTTGTTAGGCGAAGTGTGGCATCCTTTTCCCTGCTGGAAACATGGGCATGATATTGTGCAACAATATCAGGACATTCCTTAGCATTTTGAATTGCAACTAGAGAAGCACATTATCCCACATTCATAAACTGGAGGTTTTTGAAGACCTGAATTTCCTGGCTTTTTAAAATGGGGGTTTAAGTATACGTACACTACACACAAATTACAACTGCAACTTTCTTAATGTAGGATCATCCAATGGTACAATATCACAGATCAGCACATTATCTGCAGTATGGTTGCCAGGAGAAAGCAGAACCAAGAACAGCTGGTATGTGGCTGAAGTCCCTCTGTGCCAAAATGTTTTGAAGGGCTGTTCTGGACTTAATGAAAGCAAAAGTGTGAGTGAGTGCAACACATACAACAAAGAAACATACATAACACTTTAACTAATATTAAAGAGGAAGATCTAACATGAGAAAACTCATCTCAATAAAACAAGCCACAGCTGTTACTTAGCAAAACCTGAGTAGAAGTTACTGAAAAAGACTATAATGCTAGAAAGAGGGTGGGGGCAGTAGGAATAGAGAATGACCTAACATGAAATGCTGTTGATTTTCAAGATCTGAGCAGAGGATATTTTTGGAGATAATTAAATCATAACTGATGCTGAAGCTCAAGTACTTTGGCCACCAAATGAGAAGAGAGGACTCACTGCAGAAGGCCCTGATGCTAGGAAAGATCGAAGGCAAAAGGAGAAGGGGTGTCAGAAGATGAGATGGCTAGACAGCATTGTTGAAGCAGTGGCGGTAGATTTGGGTGGACTACGGACAATGGCAGATGACAGAGGAGCCTGGCAGGCTGTGGTCCATGGGGTCACAAAGGGTCAGACTGTGCAACAACAACAACCAAAATTCATAATTACAACACATCGGAAGTGATTTGTTGACACATGACATCTTTGTAGTTTTTTAAAAAACAATTACCAAACAATTGTACTGTATAGTGATAAAGCAAGTAGAATGGTTAAGATTGTGACAAGATATAGGCACCAAAGCTCTGCTGAAAAACCATCCCCAGCCACAAAACAAACAAACAAACCCAGTAATTTCATAACTTAAGCATGTGAACCTTTAAATATCTGTACTCTTCATTTTCAAAAAGAAAATAAATTACAATCAGATCTCTTTGAACACAAATCCTGTTTGATCAAAAAAAAAAATCAAAAAGTTAGCTGTTAATTAGGTCCTGATTGTCTGGAACTAAAATTCAGATTTCTCCATTTTAAAATTTATGTTAGGAGTCTGGTCTCTGAAATCCTGAGTGAATATTTACTGGAAGAACTGAGGTATGGGACAAACGCAACTGCTCTGTACTTTTGTAAATTGTTTGTTAATTCCCTAAAGATACATAGAAAAACGTCCCTCCTCTGGAGTAGAGATACTTCATTACTTTCTTTAAAGTGTGCCCTTTTTAACTCTTTAAGACATAACATCTGTCTTTTGACTCTGGTTCTATGACCTTTCATTGCCCTAGTGATCTGCAAGTATCTCCCTTCGAATCCAAGAAGCTGCAACCATGTATCTGATTGACAAAACTCTTGCTGGGAAACTTGTGTTGCTCATGCGTATTAAGAAATCATAGCATCTGGCATTCAAAAGGTCATTTTTTTGAGAACTAATATTACAGCTACAACAGCCTGGATTCTTTTCAAATTTAAAAAAAGGGAGTGGGGTCAACCATTCCCTTTCAAGATAACCATGATTTTTTTTTTCCAACATCTGAGCTATAATAAATCTAGGGGTGTTAATAGATTCCTATTTCTGAAGGGGAAAACTTTGTTTGTTTGTTATTCACCCATGTGGGATACTCTCCCACTCTGAGACTATCAACAACAACAAAATAACACACATGCATGTGTGTGCACACAATAGCAGTATAAAATTAAATGTAAACAATAAATCAAACCAGATAAATTATAGATAATTTTTTTTAAAAAAAATACCATAACTTGAAAACTGTTAGCCCAAACCACCCCACATTAGGCACCTAGTAAATACAGATGATCTGCCAAACCTGTGCTAAATTTGCTGCTAATCTGACAGCCATTTTAAATATTATACATGGGGGGTGGGCCTCCCCCAATTTTAGAATTGCTTTATAGAATGGAAATCATCACAAAGCCTAATTCAGGTTCACACACACACACACCTTTTGCTTGTTTTAAAGAATATAAAAAGGTGAATCCTATACATGTCTATTGAAAAGAAACATTGAATGACACTTACTCACAGGTCTGTGTATATAGGATTGCCAACCAAATTGAGCTACTTGTCTTACTGGAACAATGGCTACCTTCCTAATGATGGAAGGTAGCCAATGGGGAACGAGCAAGCACTGCTCTGCAAATTAATGCACTAGTCATTAGAGAGCCAATAAATGTCCTCTGCAATATTGTAAATAGAATATAGCCACATAACCACTTAATGTGGTCTTGCAAGGAATAAGGAGCTTCTTCTAACAGAAAGTGGTAATCTGTGGTGTGAAACAGAGGCACAGGTGCATCACTTTTCATCTCACAAGCAACAGCACCTCCAGCTCTTTTCTCTCTTTTTAAAGCAATAGACCAAGAAATAAAGGTTTGATGACTCAAGCGTGGAATTGGCAAAAGCAGAATAAAGAAATGCAGATGCAAATTGGTTCCTGTGAAACCACACATTCAGTTTGAAACTCAAAACTTGAAGAATTCATCATAATCCCAGAAACTTTTTCTCTCTATCTCTCTTTCTGTGTGTGTGTTTAAGGGGGAACCTGCTAAGTTTTATACCTTGATGACAGGACATTGCATTAATTTCTCAACCCCAGGGATGCAAATAAATTACTAGTAGTGTATATGGAGCTATGAATGAAATTGCTTCTGCAGAGACATACACATTTGCATGCATGAGATCTGTAAGGAATAAAAGAAGTGGCCAGGGCTTGAATAACAATGGCTTCAGGCAAACATTTTTTTAAAAAACAACCTAGTTGGCTATATATTGAATTCTTGATCAACATGCTGTATAAAAGTAGAAATGTTCTTGAAAATGTCATCTAAGGTATTAAGGAAATTCAAAACTTTAGTTGTATCATCAGACTAAATAAGTTTCCTCTGTTAACATCTGTTTTGCCTAATATCAAATGTGGCTTATTTTGAGGGAAAGGGATATTTAGGCTTGCAAATTTATGTTAATTAGAACAGGTACCATAGGAGAAGTAATGTTGTAAGGGATTGCAGAATAGATGGCCTCCTACTGCAGCAGCAGAGGTACAATTATTTCCCCAGCCAGATACCTGAAACTGAAAATCAAAGTAAACTTGCTGCAAAATAAATGTTAATTGCTGAATAACATTTAATGCAATGAAATGGCTTCTGCCATCACATTACAGTCCCAACCACCCCACTGGGCCATCTCTTAATGTATCACTCCTTCATTGGCAATTCTTCAACTCTTTCCTCAGAAACATCTCTGTGTGTTTTTAAGACCCATTCCTCTAGGGGTCTTTCCTCTGTGTTTTCCACATCAAATTTATGAAGCTTGGATTCAGCTGATCTCTCTGTGTTCAATTCCATCAAGCAAGAGGCATGAGATAAAGTTGATTACAATCAAATATGTGTGTGTGTTGGCTAGCAGAAAGAAGCAGTGCTTTAAAATCTGTCTTTAGAAAACAGGATGTGTAGGATCAGAGCTAGAGATGAACTCATAAAAGAGGAAGCCAAGCTAGGCATTACACTAAAAGGACAGAACAAGAACTTGGGGAGCACAAACAATTAACAGAACTAAAACAAGGAAACTATTCCAAAGAACAGAATATGCTAGGGGAACATTCTGAGAATGTTAAAAGCATCATATAAACACTGTAGGAACCTGGGTAAATTCCTGCCTATTCTCTAGTCAAAGGGAAAACATGCCACTGATAGCTCAGAACATTAAGCTAAACTGATAGAAACTGAAAGGAAGCTAAGGTAACCAATAGCCTGTGGTTAATACTCATTCAGGGTTCCGAAGTCAATTACAGTGTGGGGTTGTCAGGAATCCCAGTTACTCTGATTGTATGTATATCCAGCTAAGTGTATTCAATATTAATTATATATTCCTCTTCCGCTTCATTCTATCAGATTATCATTATGCCAGCAGTGTCACTAACCACCTATAATTCTGTTGCTATCCACCCTCATCCCACTCAGGCAGTGGTTACATTTCTTTTCAGCATGACCAGAGGGGGAGGTAGTCTATAGTACAGAGATGGTAAAGTGTCTGAGAAAAAGAAATGATTCTTTTGACTGGGTAACTGAAAAGAAGGAAATGGGAATTGTTTCAGATCTTGCTTTAGGCATATTGCTGTCTGAGCTAAAAAAACAAGATGACCCTGGGACCTACCTCCAGTTCCATGCACAGAAGCAAAATGAACTGGCAGTCAGATGTTATTTCTAGCAAGGGGTCATTGTCCACTTGGACAACCATAGAGAATGAAAGCGTGGCGCCAAAATGGCCGCCGCGCTCTTTGCGGGGGCCCCCCACCCGGACTCAGACATCCGGGTGAGTTAGGGGGCGCGGCCACCCCTCTATAAAAGGGGTGGCCACGAGGCAGCCGAGCTGCCATTTTGGAAAAGCGACGGAGCGGAGAAGTTTTCTCCGTCGCTCTTTGTCTCTTTCAGAGAGCCGCGCTCGGTTGCAGAGCTTTAGCGGGATCTTTGCTTATCAATCTTCGGCTTTCCAGCCATCGGGTTCTGATCCCTAGAAGGGGATCGTGTTTTCGTTATGCCTCCTAAGAAGAAGGCTATGGCGACTCAGGCTCGCACAAACAGGAGGCAGCAGTCGGGTCGGAGGACCGCGACTGCACCCCTGCAACAGGACTCCTTACCGGAGGGACCCACTGGGACCGGTGGGATGGGGCAGCTTAGGCCATGGCCCGCGGCTCTCCAGCCTCAGACTGGCCCTACAGGGGCTTCGGCCCCCGGCATGCAATTGCCGGCCATGGGCTTTGAGCATGGGGGAGGGCCTGGTGCGGTTACACAGCAGGGCTTACCCCTGGTCCCTCATGGGCCGGAGTTTTGGGCATGGCCCTATTTGGGGCCTGGATCTCAAGTCGGGGGCCCTGGACCATTGCCCAGTGGGCCGTCCGGCCCGCCTGGCCCCCTTTATGCAGGGGGATCTGCGACGGTGGATGCATTAATGGCCCGCGTAGCGGCGCTAGAGGCATCCCTAGGGATCACCACTAACCCCAGGGGGGGCTTCATTGCCATCTGGGGCCCCCTTTTGCCAGCCTGCTACCACGATAGCCGCCACTCTCCAGCAGGTGGCCAGTCGGGTTGAGTAGCTTGAGGCGTGCAGGCCTGTGCCCGCCGCGGTCTCGCAGCTCCCCGTACATCAGGAACTGCAGACAGGTAGTGGTCGGATGTGTCCTCAGAGCTCGATTTCGGTCGCGAGCTCCGACGCCCGCCGTGGGCCGGAACCCCCAGTGGGGGCGGCTCACGGGGGTGCACCCAGTGAGTATCAGGTTCAAGCTAATGTCCCCACATCACACTCCACTTCCAGGGATAGGTTTCAGTGGCCATGGCCTCGTAATGTCGGGGCGGGGGTGGGCATCAGTTCCCAGCTTACCCGGGTGCAGCTTGGTCCCATACTGGCATAACATTGGGCGGGGGGGTTTCCGCCCCGGGGAGGCACCGGGTGTCGCAGGGACAGTCCAGGCTCCTCTCCTGATACCCCGTGTTAATACTGTGCCGGTGTCGGCATTGCCGACGGCCGGGTATTCCTTGCCCCTCGGGGATCATTTGGCCCAGGCCACAAGGGAAAAGATTTGGCGGGGGGAGTACGTCGATATTTTCTCCATATTGAACAGGGAACCCACCAAGGAGGAGAAAGAGGGGCAGGACGAGAAGGATAAAGAGCTGTCTCGCCGTCGCAAGCCACCACGCACCTGGGCCAATTGGTTACCCGCATATCTCATCTATATGGCGGTGTATCTCAGGGCTCGGCCTGACCTGGCCATTCCTATGGTCCAATATTTGGACAATATTTACAGGGCAATGGTGGATTTTCCTGGCCCATCATGGTTGGCTTACGATGAGGAATTTAGAATGAGAGTGCCCTTACACCCGGAGATGAGGTGGGATGTGCCATGTCAAAAACTGTGGCTTTTATACATGACCCCCACGCGCCCGGCGCCTGGGGAGAGGTACCATTGTGGCCATGCGGTCCAGCGAGCTGCTCCAACACAGGCTCCCCGCCAGCTGGCAGGGCAGGGGGTTCCAGCCTGCTTGCTGTGTTGGAGTTTCTCGGCCAATGGTGTATGCAATAGAAAACAGTGCCGATACAAACATGAGTGTCCCTCTTGCGCTGGCCCCCACGCTGCCGCTGCGTGTCCGCGAGCAGGTGGGTCACAGGGAAGAGGTAGAGGTGGACAAGGAGCGGGCAGACCTGCCGCTGATGGAGCTGGTCACTCAAAAGGCCCCCTCCCCGGTTAACGTAGCTATGTTGGAACGGTGGCTCTCAACTTACCCGAGGAGAGAGGATGCTAGGTATCTCCTTGAGGGTTTCCAGCGGGGCTTTCACATCCCATTCAAAGGGGAGCGGTGCCCCCAAGATGCCTCTAATTTACTTTCCCTGAAGGGTAGGGAGGAGGTGGCCGCCCTAAGTATTGCTAAGGAGGTTAATGCAGGTAGGGTTGCTGGCCCCTTTCCTATGCCACCCTTTCCCAATCTGAAGGTTTGGTGCCCAAAAAGACCCCTGGGGAGTTTCGTTTAATTCACCATTTGTCATACCCGGCGGGCCATTCGGTCAATGATGCCATTCCTGATGACCTTTGTTCGGTCAGGTATACATCATTTGACCAGGCCCTGTGCATGGTGCGCTCTTGTGGCCCGGGTGTACTTCTGGCAAAATGTGACATTAAGTCGGCATTCCGTTTGTTGCCAGTGCACCCGGGTGACTTTGAGTTATTGGGTTTTAAATTCCAAGGAAAATTTTATGTTGATAAAGCCATGCCTTTTGGCTGCTCTATTTCCTGTTCAGCATTTGAACGTTTTAGCACTTTCCTTCAGTGGGCCTTTGTTCGCAGGTCTGGGTCCCGGTCTGTAGCCCACTACCTCGATGATTTCTTGTTCGGGGGTGAACGGGGCTGGGACACTTGTACGCGTCTCCTCAATACATTTCAGACCCTAATGCATGAACTCGGTGTCCCTTTAGCGCCCGAAAAGACCGAGGGCCCATCAACTAAGCTCACATTTCTGGGTATCAAAATTGACACGGTCTTGCAGTCATCCAGGTTACCCATGGATAAGGTTTCCCGGATCACTGCGTTGATTTTGGCCTTACTGGCCAAAGGTGTCACTTCATGAGCTCCAGGTTCTCCATGGTCACCTTAACTTCGCTTGCAGGGTGGTCGCGCCTGGCAGAGCTTTTGCTCGACACTTATGCGATGCCATGACCGGCCTATCCAGGCGCTATCATAGGGTCTGACTGAACAAGGGCATGAGGGCTGACATGTTGGTTTGGCTTAAGTTCCTGAGGGACTTCAATGGGGTGTCATTTTGGAGATCTGACCTTTTGGTTTCCCCTAGGTTCCAGGTTCAGTTGGATGCCTCGGGGTCCCTGGGATATGGGATTTACTTTGAGGGGAGGTGGGCCTACGGCCGATGGCCTCCAGCACTGGTATGGTAAGCATGGAATGTTATGGCGGGAACTGTTGCCATTCCTTTTCTCCATCAGGGATGCTGAACCGCCTGATGTCCTGGTGCTGCACCTCGGGGGCAATGACTTGGGCCAGGTCACTGGCCTTTCTTTAAAACATACGATCTGCAGTGACCTAGCTTATTTGCATTATGTGTGGCCTGCCACAACGCTGCTATGGTCGGACATCATACCGCGTCACTCTTACAGGGGGGGGTATCAACCTCCAGGCCCTTGACCGCGCTCGTCGCTCGGTAAACAGGGCAGTGGCCCGGTTCTTTGCTGACAAGGGTTTGGGGTGGGTCATCCGACACACCACCATTAGTCTCCAAAATTATGATCTTTACACAGGGGATGGGGTCCATCTGTCGCCCAGAGGTATGAACCTCTTTTTGGAAGATTTGCAAGCAGGCCTGTTGACCGAGCTGACGGTCTGGGGGGGGGGGGGGGCGGTGAGTCTTTATTAAGCCTCCCCGTGTGGCGGGTAGCACTGGTAAGGTAAATATTTATGACCCACAGGTATCCAGCAGGTTCGCAATTGACTGGCCAACACTAGATAGGTACAAGTTTGTTAACGTTGACCGGTCAACGACGAACCAGGCAATGGGGTGATGGCAGGATCTATTCAGCATGCATCACCCCGTGATTTGACGGATACACGTCAGAGGGTGGGGTCAGTAGATAGTTTATTGACTACGGTCAACAATTTGTTTGTTGTAAACAAACAAATTGATACAAATGGATACATTGTAGCCAATTGCCATTGGCAATTTTGGGAGGAACCTTACCAGTGTTACTGCGGCCTGCTTGCCTTAAGAATTATAATTGGCTGAGTACCAATTGAAATTTATAATTCGGACTAGGGCATGAATCAATAAATGTGGCCCAATGCCGTTATCCACATATACCGGTGTCTGAGTCTTTTTTGGCGGGTGCGCCTGCAATGAAAGCGCGGCGCCAAAATGGCCGCCGCGCTCTTTGCGGGCCCCCCCAACCCGGACTCAGACATCCGGGTGAGTTAGGGGGCGTGGCCACCCCTCTATAAAAGGGGTGGCCACGAGGCAGCCGAGCTGCCATTTTGGAAAAGCGACGGAGCGGAGAAGTTTTTCCCTCCACCCCCTCCCTAGTGAACAGTGTGATATTTTGGTCGCTTCGGGGCCGGGTGGGAATTTTTGGCTGGAACCTACAATTGGCCTCCTGGTTCTGGCTTTTTTGCCCATCCCACACTGTTGCTATGGTTTGATACAGGGGCTTTGCTATTGACTTTGGTCACATGGGCGGGTAGCACTGGTAAGGTAAATATTTATGACCCACAGGTATCCGGCAGGTTCGCAATTGACTGGCCAACACTAGATAGGTACAAGTTTGTTAACGTTGACCGGTCAACGACGAACCAGGCAATGGGGTGATGGCAGGAGCTATTCAGCATGCATCACCACGTGATTTTACGGATACACGTCAGAGGGTGGGGTCAGTAGATAGTTTATTGACTACGGTCAACAATTTGTTTGTTGTAAACAAACAAATTGATACAAATGGATACATTGTAGCCAATTGCCATTGGCAATTTTGGGAGGAACCTTACCAGTGTTACTGCGGCCTGCTTGCCTTAAGAATTATAATTGGCTGAGTACCAATTGAAATTTATAATTCGGACTAGGGCATGAATCAATAAATGTGGCCCAATGCCGTTATCCACATATACCGGTGTCTGAGTCTTTTTTGGGGGGTGCGCCTGCAATGTGGAGCAGACTAAATGGCACCTACAACTTTTCCTTCAACTATTTGCAATCTTCAGCACCTGCCTCTTGAGGCCATTTATTTTCTCTGTCTAATGGCAGAAAGCAGCATAGAACCCTGGCAGAAGGGAGGCCCATGAAGCAGCCCATAAGACAAGCTTAGTAAGGAATATATTCTTTATGTCTCCTGAAAGAAAAGAGTTGCAAGCAAGGGTTGAAGAAAGCCAAAGGAAAATAGAGGTAGAGGAATCAAAATGTTGACGGTAGAAATAAGATGGCAGAAAGCGATATGGGTATTAAAATGATATAAAGGGATCAAAACTATTCTTCCACTTCATTACTTCCTCTTTTACCCCTTCAGATGTCCAGGGAATAAAAGCTACTGAAATTAATAAAGGCAGCTCAGGCCAACTCATGGTCACATATCCTACACTTAGTTTTCCTTTTCAGAAAATTCCCATGCCTGATCCCTAATTTTTTGGGAGGAAAACCATTTAAAGGCGTCTTGATTTTGGTGAAGACTTGTCAAGCAATGAGTCTCTGTTCATTGCCCAATGTTTATGATAATTTCACTGATGTGACAAAATGCTGGTGACACGAACACTGCCCACTGAGCATTTTCTCAGATAGATGCATATAGTGAAATACTTTATTCAGTGTACGTTGAAATGCTTCAAATGGATATGCTTCTCCTATATCTCCCTTATTCTTATCTCTGAAACATATAGTTCAGGAGCGTATTTTAATATTCCATTCATACCATCGTACCATATAATTGTACTTAGCAGAAAGTCCCTTTGAAGTTTCATTTTATTTGAACAGAGAGGTTTAAGCACATACTTATTGAACTCATCCACATCAAGGAGCTGTGCTGCACAATCTTAGGCATGTGTACTTAGAAATATGTCCCACTGTATTTTCTGGGACGTACTCCTTAGCAAGTTTATTTAGGGCCACAGCCTTAAGAGTGACTGAATTTGGCATGATTGCATTCATTTTTGCATTTTAACATTCCTACAGCTATGTATATTGTATGCATTACGTTTTCTGATTCTATTAGCTAAGATCCCATTCACACTGGATTTTATCCAACCATGGCTTTCACTTTACTGAAAAGAGTTTTTTCGAGGTTGGGTACTTTGTTGTCGATTATTTGCTCTACTTACTTTATGTCTTTTACCTACCTGTAGAGCAGGGATGGCAAACCTTGGTACTCCAGGTGTTTTTGGACTTCAATTACCAGAAGCCCAAGTCAGCATCTTGCTGATCAGGGCTTCTGGGAGTTAAAGTTCAAGAACAGCTGGAGTGCCAAGGGTCACCAACACTGTCCTAGAGCATACCCAAATCTGCTCTGGAAGTAAGTTGGAGGGCTAAGTTAGAAGAATCTTTGAAAACTGGATGCTGTGTGTTCCATGAGCCGAGCTGATTTTCGCTAACACTACAGTAGGAGTACACACTATATGTACCTCAACAAGCAATTTTAGTGGTATCACACACCCTCCAAAATCATGCCTTTAGATGAGAAATCTTGAATAGAAATTTAAAACTCTATACGATTCTTTGTCTCTGGTTTCTTGACAGAGTTTTTCCCATGTCAGATCTCTGAAATTTGCACTAAAAGTATCAAGTGTCTTTTGCTATTTTGAGAAGCAAAGCACAGATACACACACTACAAGTAACAGCAGACTGGATGACTGTCAGCAAAGACTTAAGAAACTCACCTAGTGCTTCAAATATTATAAATATATTTGGGGAATATATATTTTTAATCCCAGAAAAGTAAGAACTAGAAACACAAACTTTCAGATACAGGTTACTGATGTCACAGGTTAAATAACTGGCTGCATTTTTCAGTTCCACCAGAGTCTCAATTTCACAGATTGATAATGAGGCTTTAATAGTGCCTAATCACAGACATTTCCTTTACTGCTGTAGAGCATGGCAGAAAAATGTCAGCTAGAGGATTCTTTTCCTCCAACTACCAAGAAAGAAGCTACAAATGTTTGTTTTTTAAAATGTGTTTATTCTGAAAGAAATGGTGGCAGCTAGAAATGTATACACTTGCACAGATGCAACTGATTCCTCAACTTAAATACCTCAGATCATTGTATCTCAAAATTGGTTTCCTCAGAGCCACACTGAATGCCACTGATAATCAGCTTTAGTGACCTCTGAACTTAGGTATTTGTTGGTTTCTCCTATTGATTATGCTGTATAAAATGAATGATTTCCATTTAGAATATAAATGTGATTATGGAATTGGTTTTCTCCCACTTATATATAAATAACTTCATTTTCATGTTGGTGAAAGAAAGTACAGTAATACCTCGGATAACACTAAAACTTGGTTCCACAAGACTTAGCATTATCCGATTTTTAGCGTTATCCAAAGCATGCATTTGATAACGTTTAAAAAGGTCCGGTTCCCTTTCCAAGCCTTGAAACAGCAAGGGCATCCACACACCCACCCTGCTCACCTTGGAAGGGAAGGGATGGGCAGTACTACCCACCCCCTCCCCTTCCAAGGTGAGTTGGGTGTATGTGTGGGCTTAGCCCAGCTCACATTGGAAGGGGAGGGGCAGTGCTGCACACTCCCTCCCCTTACAAGGTGATTGGGTGCCTCCCCATTCCCAAGCAAGCCGGGTTTTGGACCCTCCAAGTCCCGGCTTGCATGGGAAGGAGGAGGCGACCCACTCGTCTGCCTCCCTCATTCCCAAGCAAGCCAGGAATTGGGAAGGAGGGAGGCAGGCAAGCGGGTGGCCCCCCTCATTCCCAAGCAAGATGGGCTTTGGACTGAGTCCCGGCTTGCTTGGGAATGAGGGAGGGAGGCAAGTGGGTCACCCCCTCCTTCCCAAGCAAGCTGGGCAGCCCCACCCATGGCCCCTTCTGCAAGGGAACGGGCCATGTACCTGGCTGCTTCCTGTCTCGGAGGGCTGGAGGCGCTTGGCTACTTCCCTTCCTGGAGGGCCAGCGGGTGTCTCTGCACTCACCTGGCCACTTCCCTTCCTGGAGGGCCGGCAACATGATGCATAGATAATGCTAAAATAATGTTATCGGATGCAAAAAAAATTCTCATCGTTATCTGATTTTAGTGTTATCCGATTCATTCGTTATCCGAGGTATTACTGTACTGGGGAAAGCAAGTACTGTATTGTGATGGAGCTAGGGAAATAACATCAGCATAAAGAAGAACATTGGGGTAGGGGGGCGTGGCTAAGATGCTGAGGGCTTAGCATACCAACTCAGGAGCTCGTGCACCAAAATGGGTAATTAAATGAGTTAATAATTGCAAAACAATATTAAAAGAGGTATAGAAGCTCTTTAAAACTTATTTGAAGAAAGCTTGCAACTTCTGTTCCTGAGGTTGGAGTTCGTAAAGTAGATTCAGTCGGAAGGGTGCACGGCGAAAGCCGCGGCTTTCTCCAGCTGGCCTGAGGAGGACGGGACCAACAAAGGAATGGAACGACGACTAAACAACTTCTTGAAACAATAATTCCGGTGCTGCAGCTGGCTGTCGCTGGGGTGAGCAGACCGAGGAGCTTGGCGAGTGAGGCTTACGAACGAAAGTAAGTGAGGAAGAGAGAGTGAAAGATTGAGAGGAGGGGGCAATGGCGGTGGCTTGGATTGAAATCAAAACTTAAGCTGTGGGGGAAGATTGGAAAGAAGCAATGGAGAAAGGTTTCTGGAAAGGTTTCTGGAAATAAAGAAGAAAGAGAGAAGATTTAAAGTGGAAGGGAGGAAAAAAAAGATTTGAAAAGGATTTTTTGGCCTGTGGGTTTAGAGAGGAAAGGAGGACCGTTTCCCCACAAAACTGAAGCCATGAATGGAATTTAATGGTGGCACTTTCTTGTTCTCTCTGTGGAATGTTGAAATGAGCCTGAGATACAACCCACTGCAGCTGGAATATAAACACTACAGATATTTAGATGGGAATATAAATTTGGAATTGGCTTGAAATATCAGGAGCATTGTTGCTTGACATAACTTTTGTATGTGGAGCTTTTATACAAAAATATTTTGTACTGGAGTTGCAAACTGGGGTTTTGTTTTTTTGTTTTTCTCTTTGGAAAAGTTAATCCTCTTGGAGCACCTTATTTTTGGATAAGTAGTTACAATGTACCTCCTCTGTCTTCCCCTCTTTTTTCTTTTTTCTGGAAAATACAAGATCTTGTACTTGGTGGATACAATTTTACTCTTTTTGTTCTCCTTATATCCAAGAAACTGAACCCAGTGAATACAATTTTATTCTGTTGTTTCAGGCAAGAGATTTTTTCTTTTGTGCATTTTGATTAATTTTTGGGATTACAATTGGATTACAAATATAATTCAGTCTACAAACCAGTTTGGATTTTGGGTTCACAGGGGTTCTTTAAAGCACCCAAGGCTGCAACTTGGTGGATTGGTTTTTGAATCCGGAGTTTTTGGTCTTTCTGGCCTTTGGATATAAGCCATTTGGAATATCAGCTGCATTTGGATATATTGGAAAGATGTCTTGGAGGGCCGAAGTCCTGGACCAGTATCAAGGAGAGAGGCCAAGAAGAGCTAAAATGGTCACAGCCTTGAAACTTTTATGTGATATAACCATGGATAAGATTGCAAGGGGAAAGAAGGAGGAGGAACAGGTGGTGAAAACCAAGAAGAAGGATAAACCAGCAGCAGCAGAGATACCATCAATGGCATCAGCAGCAGCAGCATCCCCGGAACCAACAGCATTTGATCAGTCTCAAATAATGGCTGAATTTGGAAAAATTGTTTCAGAAATTTGAAAGCATGGACAAGGCAAGGGCAAAGGATAGAAGTGAGATTTTGGGAAGATAAGATGAATTGGGTGCAATGTTTCATGACTTATTTAAAGTGGATCTGAGCATCCAAAAATTAGAAGGAAATGTTAAAATTATGCAAGGTGAAATGAAGGGAATGGAAGGAAAAATAAAAGAGGTTAAGAAGGAAGTGAGGGAGACCAAGAAGAAAATGGATGAGCATGAAAAAAGGATTGATGCGATGGAGGAATTGATGAGAAAGCAAAATATTGTAATTCGCCATATGATGAGAGAACGCCAGACAGCTTAAGGGATAGAATAGTTGATTGGCTAAATAGTCTTAAAATGGGGAAAGATTTTGTTAATGAGGACATTGTAAGTGCCTACAGAGTGGGGCCAAGGAAGGGGAAAGCTGTCCTAAGAAATGTGTTGGTTAAATTTGCAAATTGGGGGGATAAGTTGAGGATAATGTTTTTTTTAAAACAAGCTGGTTCTGGCGCTCTTAAAATTGATGGGAGTGATGTGGAGGTTTACAATGATATTTCAATTAATGAACGTGGTTGGAGATATAAGATGAAACCAGTTACAAACTTGCTGGTAAAGAAAGGAATAAAATATAATTGATGATTTCCGCAACAATTAAGATTCTTTTTATGACAAAAAATGCAGGTGATTGATGAAGATATCGATGCATTGGAGCTTTTGACCTTAATTGATTTGGTTAAGGTGTCTTCAAATGAATGGTTGGAACTAAGAAAAGACTTGTTGAATTCCAGAGCTATAAGAAGGGAATATAACGATGTGGATGAGGGTGGTGCTGCAGGAGGAGAACAACCAGGTACAGCTGAGGAGGAGCTGTCATTGTCAGTGTTGGATGAAGGTGGAGAAAAATTCCATTGAGATAAATTAGGCAATTTAGAAACGTGTGAGGTACACTAGAGTAGTAAGTATTATGTACATCTTCCATGTTCCCCCCTCCCCCTTTGGAGGACAAAGGGGATCTTTTTGTGAAGAAAGTGGGGAGGGCAAAAATGAATGTTTTTTGTTTCTTTTATTATTATTATTATTATTATTATTATTATTATTATTATTATTATTATTATTATTATTATTATTATTATTTTGTTGTTGTTCTGATTATTGTAGGGTACAGTGATACCTCATACAATGTCCAAACTTGGTTCCACAAGTTTGGACTTTATATGGATTTGGACTTTGTATGAGGCATGCAAAATCCTAGCTGTGATGCCTCATACAACATCCAAATCCTTGCCGTGATGCCTCATACAACATCGTTTCCATAGAGATACATTGTACTGTAACAGCACAGACTTCAGGGTAAAGTTCAAGGAAACAGACAGGTAACTGACAGAACTTTAAGAAATCATTGTCTAAAGGCTAAAAACATTACAAAAACTTGTCAAACAACCCTGATTGTCCAAGAACCTGAAGAATGCTGCAAAAATCCCAGGAATGCTTCTAAAAATTCTGATGAAAAAATTCAAAAAAATCCAAAATCGCACTCAAAACCACTCCTAACCACTCTTTGCCTCATGCAAAACCCACAAGAGCAATGCACGCATGTGTCCTGCCTTTTATACTGCCCAGGCACAATGCAACCTAGGAAAACTCTAATGCCTCATACAAAGTTGCATGACTTTGTATGAGGCAACTTTTTTCAAGGAATTAGGCAATGTTGTATGAATCCAATGTTGTATGAAGCAGACTTTGTATGAGGTATTACTGTATTAGGTAGCACGTCCATTGGAGGACTTGGATGTGGTGGAAATAGTGGAAATTTAGTGAATTATGAGAGCATTTAAAGTGTTAACCTGGAATGTAAAAGGTACAGGTTCTCCGATAAAGAGGAGGAGATTAGAATCAGCTCTGAGGAAAGATAAACCGGACATATTTTTTTTACAGGAAACCCACCAAAAATCTCAAGATACAAATTAATTTTTTCTAGGATGGATGCAACACTATGAGAAATCATATGGTACATCAAAAGCCAGAGGAGTCGCAATCTTGATTTCAACTAGATTGGGGTTTGAGATAACAAAGTCTATTGTGGATCCAGAAGGTAGATATTTGATTGTAAAAGGGAAAATAGATGATGACGAGTTAACCTTGGTGAATATATATGCCCCGAAAGAACATCAATATGAATTTTTAGAAAAAATGCGTAAAATTTTAGAAAAAGAACAAACAACTAGGATGGTTGTGGCTGGAGATTTTAATTTAGTAAGATCGAGCTTGGATTGTACAAATATGCAAAGATGTGGAAAAGGAATTAAAGGAAGGATTTTGGATAATTGGATGCTAGCATTAGGCTTGATAGATTCATAGAGAAAACTTAAGAGGTCAGAAAGGGCATATTCCTATTTTTCAAGTGTTCATAATTCACACTCCAGAATAGACTATATATTTGTAACCAAAAATATGGTCAAAAATATGGAGGAGATGGAAATTGGGATTTTTATTGAGTCTGACCATGCTAAAGTCGTTTTGGATTTAAGAATACAGAGTGAAAGTGGAATGAGAAGAGGCTGGAGATATGATGTTAACTTATTTAAGGACCAAAAGATTAAGGCTCAAATTTTAGAGTATTGGAATGAAATTTGGCAATTGAATGATAATGAGGAAGTAAAATTTAATATGGTCTGGGATGCCATGAAGTCGGTTTTTAGAGGGGAATGTATAAAAATGGCAAGTAATAGATATAAAAAGTATAAGTTAGCACAGGGTAAAATTGAAGAGGAGATAAAGCAGTTACAGGAGGAGCATGCAAAGACAAAAGACAACAAGGTATTCGTAAAATTACAAAGATTGAAAACTGAAATGGTAGGTAAAGACATAGAAAAGGTTAAGAGAGACTTGGTGTATTTAAAAAGAGAATATTTTGAATACAGTAATAAAAACTCAAAATTATTAGCAAAAGCAGCGAAAGATAAGAGAGAAAAAAGGGAAATTGGAGTTTTGATTGATAAACAAGGGATAGGATGTAATAAGATTAAGGATAAATGCAGGATGGTGAAGGAATTTTATCAAGCTTTATATACAAGAAAAGAAATCGATGAGGATAAGCTCAAAAAGCAATTCGAGAAGCAAATAATTGGGGGAATAAAACAAGAACATAAAAATAGAATGGAAGACCAAGTGTCTGAAAAGGAAGTAAGAGAGGTAATTATTGGTTTGAAGTTGGGAAAAGCTCCAGGAGAAGATGGATTCCCTGCTGACTTTTATAAGGAATTTAAGGATATAGTGGCACCTAAGCTGGTAAAGTTATATAACTATACTAGCAGGGGTTGCCCGGCGTTGCCGGGCTTTTAAAAATATTGTTTATTTTTTAGAAAGGAAAAATGAGTCTCTGTAAAATGTAATATGTTGTTTATTTTTTACATGGTTTTTTTTGCAAAAAAAATTTGCGATGTTTTTTTGTAATTGTAATTGTTTTGTCAGGGGCTTGTAGTTATGGGTTTGTGCTTTGTGTTTGTGCTGCGTTTTTTTAAAATGGTTTACTTTTGATTGGCCGCGGCGTGTTTCTGAACGTTCCTTGCGCCGCGCTGTGCGAGAGCCTCTCAGCCTGATTGGCTCTGGCGCGGCGCGGCACAAGGAATGTTGGGAAGTGAAGTTGTTTCCCTTTTTTTGCATTTGTGGGGCTGTTGCCCCACTGCTGGTTTTCTCAATCCTTCATTGACCTGCAGACCCAGATCGGCCATGTGCACGAAGGGTGAGTGCAGGCAAGTAGGGCGAGGCATAGCAACCTATAGCCAGTTCCAACGGTTAACCCTTAGTTTTATAGGTTAAGATATTGGATGGAGGACAAATTCCGACTTCATGGTATAGGACCATAATAGTACTGTTGCCAAAACCTGGAAAGAACTTAGAAAAAGTGGAATCTTATAGACCAATCTCATTGATAAATCAAGATGCCAAGATCTTTACAGCAATATTGGCTAATAGTTTAAATAATTTTATGGGCAATTACATAAATACAGACCAGGTGGGTTTTTTGAAAGGATGACATATGGCGGATTTAACTAGAAGAGTAGTAGATTTAATAGATACTGTGAGACAAACAAAAGTAAAAGCGGGATTAATATCTTTGGATATATTTAAGGCATTTGACTCCTTACAATGGATTTCAATTAAGGAAATAATTAAAGTGTATGGATTCTGGGATAAATTTAGAAAGGTAATAGACCAATTATATCAGCAAGGAATAGCGATTATAAGAGTTAATGATGAGGCTACCGAAGAGATAAAATTAGAGGCAGGCACGAGGCAGGGTTGTCCCTTATCCCCAATTTTATTTATTATGGCAATGGAAATACTAGTGAAAGCTATAAGAGAAGATGGAAAAATAGAGGGGATTATGGATAATAAAATAAGTATCTATGCTGATGATACTATGATAATTGTTAAACATCCAGAGAGGGTAATGGATAGAATTAGAGTGCAATTAAAGGACTTTGAGGACATCACGGGTTTGAAGATAAATTGGGATAAATCAGAAATTATGCTATGTAATATGGGAGAGGAGGATCAGAAGAAAATAAAGGGAATGGTTAATATTCAAATTAATATTCAAATTAAAGATAAATTGAAATATTTGGGAATAGTAATATCTAATAGATTGGAAGAACTTAAAAGCTTGAACTATGACAGCTTGAAAATTGAAATTAAAAATAGAATACAAGCTTTTCAACAAATGAAGCTGTCATGGTTCGGGAGAATTGTGCTTACTAAAATGATGTTGTTACCTAGAGTCAATTTTTTATTTGACGCATTACGAATATATTTGAAAAATCAGGAAATCAGGGAGTTTCAAAAATGGATTAATAACTTTTGCAATGGCGGAAAGAGGGGCAGAATATCTTTTAAAAATATAGTACTTGCCTCAGAAGGAAGGGGGATTGGGTATGCCAAATTTGGTGGCCTACTATAGAGCATTTCGAATTAAGAATGTTGTAAAGATCTTGGCAAGGGAAAAGGCAATTTGGGAGGAAATCGAGATGAAGGAATATAGACATATAGGTAAATTAGTTTTTTTAGGAGCCAATATTGGAAAGGTAGTAACTAAAAATGTTATGATGAAATGTCTAATGAATGTATGGAAGAAAGTAAAGAAGGATCTGGCTCCAAACATTCTTCCGATTGTAGAAGTGTTAGACATGGTGGGTTTTCTGATTAAGATTGACAATGTAGTAAAAGAAATTTTGGACAAGAATGAAATTTGTCTGTTGAAAGATTGGCTACGGGCTTGTAGTGATGATGTTGTTAGGATAAATTTGTTTGAACAACTGAAATTGAATTGGTTTCAGACAATGAGGGTTAATAAATGGAATAGTAAATATATGAGAGAATTTGACTTGGAAAGGAAAAAGACGGAATTTGAGGAGCTGGTTTTAAAAATTAGAAAGGGAGATAAAAATATTAAAGGCTTGGTTAGCAAATTACATACATTATTGAATAAGGAGGGTGACCCGCAGGAGGATTTGAAATTGACATAGGAGGAAGATTTAAAAGTAAAGATTGATAAAGATACTTGGAAAAATAAATGGAAAAATAGAATAATGAGAACTATGTGAGTTAGAATAAAGGAGCACAATTATAAAATGTTATGGAGGTGGTATTTGACCCCAGTGAGGTTACATCAAATTGATAACACAAAAGATAGAATGTGTTGGAGATATAAAGACATAATAGGGACATATGAATACATGTGGTGGAGTTGTAATGTGGTAAAAGATTTTTGGAAAAGAATTGAAAAAGAGATGGGTGAAATAATGGGTAAAAGAATCAAACTGGGGCCGAGTACCACCATGTTAATGAATGTGGAAGCTATTTGTGCAAATAAGGATGAAAGAGAATTATTAGAAATAATGCTTACAACGGGTAGACAATGTATTGCTAGAAATTGAAAAAATGATGTAAATATACAGACTGAAGAATGGTATAAAGAAATGTGGACTTTAGCATTGAATGACAAATTAACTTGGGAGATAAAAGTAAAAAGGGGAAATTTGAAAGAGAATAGATTTTTTAAGATATGGAAGCCATTTGTGGATCATTCTTTTATGGGAGGTGAAAGAAACAGACCTGTACCAGATCAAAGTAGTTTCTGGTGGCAACACAATGTGCCACTCTGAGTCCCCAGGGCATTGTACATAAACATGGGGTGTTATTAGTTGTTGTTGTTTTTTGTGGCTTCCTATCCAGAATATTAGGGAAGTGATTAAAGGGTGCTAGCGTGAAGGAGTTAATTCATTTAAAATTATAATGATAGTTGAAAAAATGTATTAGGATAGGTTGTGTTGAGTTTTGATTATTCTGTATTTTAGTTATGTTAATATAGGTTCTATTTTCTTGTATTGGTTTATGTATTGTTTGATTATAAAAATTAATAAAATATATTTTAAAAAGAACATTGGGATAGGGAATTAGTGAGACAAAGCACTGAGGTAGATAAGGTAGAACCAACTTGGTTATAATGTATATAGAGGAATCCAAGTGTATTCAGCAGTTCCTATTTAAAATAGCAGATTGCATGAAATATAATACCTTTGAACCAAACCTTTCTCCAAACTCAATTATTACACTGTGCTTATCCTCTTCATCTTTACTGCCAAGGAGATGAATGTTTTTATTTCTTATCCTTGCCTGTGAGGACAAGTCAAGAGAAGACCTGCACTCACAGCCATAAGATAAGGTGGCATATCTGATGAGCAGGTGAATAATGCTCATTTACTTCCTTCAGTCTTTTAGAGGCCCACCCCAAAGGTTGGGAGTAATTAGTTGAGCACACTAGGTCAGGGATTCACAACCTAAGGCTTACGGGCCTAATCTGGCCTGTGGTGCCAATTAATCTGATTTGTGGTGAGGATCCTGGAGCAGCAGCCATCGTCGCAGCCACCGGAAGCACTGGAAGTGGTGAAAATGCCACGAAAATGTGGCAGAAACTGTGGCAAAAAATGTTGCAAAAATCTGGCAAAGATGCCACAAAAACACTAAGTATTTCCTTACTGTTTGTTTATCAATCTCAAACTGCAAAGAAACTGATCTGTGCACTGCACGCGTCTTTGCTCCTGTATTCTTTCTTTCTCATCCATTAGGTTCGTATTGGTCTACCATGACAGGCATAAATTGTAGTGCTGGAAGAGATGTGCCAATAAGCTAAGTGACCAAAAGCTCTAATTCTGACCTGTTCACTCAAAGCCTATGTGTAATCACAATGTTCAAAGATAGGAAATCCGTTTGAGGCTTGAATATGTAGTAATATAATATAATGTTTTATTCTGGTAGTTAATATATTTAGAATCTTCCAGTAGAGCAATACAACAAGTCCAATACATTGTGAAAGTCAACCGGTATGCAGACTCTTTCAGGAGAATTTCCCTTCATCAGACAACTTGACTTGCTAACTTTCCAATATCTGAAAATATATACAATATATATATATATAAATTAATTCTGAACTGGAATATTGCTACTGAGCTAAGTATAAAAAAGAAACCCACCTGGATATATAACATTTAGTTTTCAAAGGGTATCTTGTTTTCATGTTGCATCCTAACCTCTTTTCATTTATTCATTTTGGGCTGTGGATGTTACTGACTCAAAATATTACTCCCCTTATAAATCCTGCTGATAGGAAACCAGGTGTGCATAATCTAGCATTCCCCTCCCATGCCTCCTAATTGACTAAATATATTTATACATTTTTATATTTTTATACATTTTATATTCCAGGGCTACAAATTGACATAATTGTGTAAAGGGGGACAAAAATATATATCTACAGAAGTACATTACACCACAATGCTTGAACTCTTAACAATCTCAAAATTGTATTGGCCAGGATAATGCTGGCCATGTAAGTAATTAGTAACAGCTGTGGGAAGAGGTCTCATGCTTGTGGAATCCCCACTGTTTTATAGTCTTTGTAAAAGCCCTGAGTAAACAGTTTGAAGCATCAAAATAGAGGTGCCATTGGAGGATCTGCCCATTCTCAAATGCCATAAAGCCAAGAAATGCAATTCAATTCTAATAATTTAAACACACTAGTATAATCTAGTAAACTAAGTTAAGAAAAAGAAAAATGCATATGTTAATCTTCTTATTTTTCTGCCTTATCGAAATCCAAATATTGGTGATCCTCATGGCAATCAGCCATGATGACTGTCCTGAGAATATAATGCAGTAGCCTTCCATCTGCCTTCCACATCACAGCATTACACCTGTACCACTGATCCAGTTCTGTGAGTCACTTTCTGGTCCTGGGCCCTGACAGAACCTGCTGCAGTGCATCACTGGTTGTTAGGTTAGTTACTGTAACTGCTGCATGACACTCAGTGCTGAGTCGCTAGCAGTATGTTCTACTCTATTACCATAGCAGGGTAACCTGGCCAGACTGAGATATGTTAATCTAGAGCAGGCAATTCTGTCCCTTTTGATTTGCTGCTATGCAAAATGGAATGCTGAGTTGCTGCAGGGGAGCAGATGGTCCATAGTGAGCATTCCTTGATGTCAAAGCTATGGCTGTTTCCCTTAGTATCACTGTGGTTGGAGCATTCAGGGAAGATCTTAGACTTTATTAATAGATTCATCTACCACTCTCCTTTTCCTTTAGTGTCAGTGGCTCAATCTATTGATATGATGACATACTTCAGATATCTCTCCTTTCCACATTGCAAATCACTAAGAAACTTTAACCCCTGAATACCCTGAAGGATCTATAGGTGTGTTCCTTTGTCCTGGGAGTGCTGCCAGAGGCCTTTTCTCAACTCCTGAAAATGTAAAAATGGACGAGTCCAGTCTCTGATCCAATATTGAAAGCAAATGGTTGCCATAAAAACACCTTTGTGTGTTTCTGTTGTATTTTTCAGGAAATATATGCAGCCTCTGGGACTATATAATATTTGTGCCAGTCTGGTCTGCAGCTGAATTGAAGCTAGCTAAATTATTTCCACGTAGTTTGCATGTTTTTTAAAATTTTAATGGGAAGCTACAAGGCTAATATTTCTTAATAAGAATCCCAACCTGCTGTTGTGAAACATATTAATCACACCATTAATTTTAGTGACTGGAATAATGGGAACACTGTAATTATGCATAGAAAGATACTATGGAGTAATAATATAGTAATTGTCACTGTATATTATATAGGAAAACCAGTCTTAGATTAATAGTTTTGGAATACATACCACCACACATGGTTTTTATTCTTGTAAATCTCATTGTTGCGTCTCTCAAGGAAGTGTATTTTATTCCTGTGGCAACAACAGTTGTGAGTTTTCTTTATTCATTTTAAAAGAGGTATTCACTAGAAATACATTAAGAGGAAATACAGAGATTCTAAACTTAATTCTGTTCAAGGATGAATTGACTATTGCAGAATAGCTTCAAAGACTTTAGAAGAAGGCTTTCAAATATGACATCCAGCAGTACTCAGTAAAGAAGAGATGCTTAGGTGGTGATCAGATTCAAATGAACAGCTATGTTAATTGCCCTGGAAATTTTCAGGGCAAAACCTAGTGCAGCAGTCCCCAATCTTTTTGCACCACTGGCCAGTCATGTCTCCCTCACACAGGTGAGCAGGCCGGAGGGTCTTTCCACCACTTCAAGTTGCTGTGGCAGCAGCAGGTGCAGGCCCAGCACGATCGTGGCTGTTTTTGCCACTTCCACTGCTTCCTGTGGTGGCGGGAGTGAGGGCGATGAATTTTCACTGTGTCTCCAGCTTTGTCTCAACTATATTTGACTGTATGCATTGTATGCATAGTATGAATTATTTTGTATTCTGTATTGCTATGTTTTTTATCATGGTTTAATCTATGCTGTATTTATGTATTGCTTTGCTGATATTGTTTTGCTTTTATTACATTGTATATTTGCTTTGTTTGTTAGCCACCTTGAGTCACCCATTGGGTAGAGTAAGGTGGGGTATAAATAAAACTTGACTTGACTTAACTTGACTTAAAGCTGGGGGATGGCTCACACTCCCTCAGACAGCTTTATGGGACAGGAGGCCATTTTGCCCTTCCTATACCATGTGGCGGAGGCAGTGGAGGGCCACATGAAATGGTGCTGTGGGCCGAATCTGGGCTGCAGGCCACAGGTTGAGAATCCCTGCTCTAAAAGTTTCTCTCACAGATGGAAATCTCCATTTTGAATGAGGCTAAGGTCCAGGGTATAAATTCTGCCCGGACACCCATTGTCTCTCCCAGCTCTTGCCAACCTAGCATTTCAAAAACAAGAATTTGCAAGTAGATAAATAGGTATCACTTTTGAGGAAAAGGTAACAGCCTTCCGTGCACTCCAGCATCTAGTTATGCCTGCCACATGACCATGGAAACATCTAGAGATACAAACAGCACTGGCTCTTTAGCTGTAAACAGAGATGAGTGCCAAAACTTAGAGTTGGACATGGCTGGCTTTCGAGCAAGGGAGACCTTTACCTTTACCTAAGGCATCTAGGTGGTGATTACTATATAACACAACCTTTTCCATGGAGAATGGGACACAATCCTAGGACTCTTAATTTGTCTTTTGATCCTGTGTAAACAAAGCCCCTGTTAATGTTGTGTGATTCTTTCCTTTTAAAAAAAATGTGTGAGAGTGCGAGTGCGAGTGCGAGTGCGAGTGCGTGTGTGTGTGTGTGTGTGTGTGTGTGTGTGAGAGAGAGAGAGAGAGAGAGAGAGAGAGAGAGAGATGATCACAAAGCTTAATACAAGCCTGTCTTTCCAATTCCACTTTCCCTGAACATCATTCCAGAACATCTGGAAGATGAAAAAGGAAGGAAGAGGATATTAGCCTGTGTTATTCTGAATGGTCCATATGGCTTTCCTCAGCTGACTGGTGTTTCATTTGCCATCCTTAATTAAGAAATGTCTTCAGATTCAGTATACTGTCATTTGCAATACCAACATCATTATTGTTCAAATCCCTGTCCTAAGTACTTTACATCATCTGCTGTAATCAGTTATATTATGGATAAAGAAACAAGCTGGGCTTCCAATGCAGAAAGTAGACAGTAAGAGTATGATTCCAGGCAGAGAGATCAAAAGCAAAAAGCATACTCTTAAAACACTGTAAAAACACTGTTATCAGAGGTTCCCTACATGGCAACAGTACCCCTTCCTCACCTTCTGTTCCCAATCATGTTTAAGCTCATAGAAGTGGCTGGCTCCCTTCTATTCTGGAATTCAGGGAAACAGATACAGGTGTTCATTCACTCTCAGGGGAAAAAATTCCACCCAATGGCTTCACATTCTGGCTGGAGGGCCAGAATGGAGTGGGCATCGCTGCATGTTCCCCTATTGTCTCAGATGCATTCCTCCCTTGTCCTGACCCTTCCTCTTTCCTTCCTTCCTGTCATCTGTCCACCTAATGTAGCCTCCCTGATGAGGGAAGAGAGCAACAGTCTGAAACAGAGAGAGAGAATACATGGGCAGAGCAGGCAGGGGGGAGGGCTGGAGTCCGTACAGGGAAAGGATTTGCAGCCAGAGTGCTCACCAGCAAAGACAGAAAAAATAGAAGGAAATTTGAGCACAGGGAGTGATGCAAGGCCCTCACTCTTTCCTGCTCACAACAGCTCATCAGTTGAGAACACATTCCAAGTTGTGGAAGAGGAGGGGGGCCAGAGAAGCCTGGAAGAATTGAGTGAGGCAGTGAACAGAGGGAAAGTCCTGGTCCTGGGCATGGCCTCTGCTCTTTCAGAGGCAAAACAGTGTGTGTTGCTAACTCAAAAAAGCATTCTTGAGATCATTTCTCTGCCGGCCTTAGGCCAATCAGTTCAAATTTCTGAGCAGACAGAAGCAGGCTCCATTGAGAATTGCTTTCCAGAGAAGCAGTCTGCATTCAGAGCAATTCCCTTTGTTGGGCCAGTCAGTTATCTCATTTCTGTTTTGATGGAAGTGGAGAAAGGGGGGAGTTGCTTCCAGCAGCATGACATAATCACTTGCTCAGATGTTTAACCATGCAGCACCTCCTGGCGGCTTGCCATTGATGAATTCATGCAGTTCATTTATAAGGTTCCTGCTTTAAAACAGGCACCTGTGGGTTTGCCCAGAGTTCCTAATTTAACTTCTAATGGCTTTTGTTTATTACAGCATTTCTTTGCAGGCGCACCCCCCAATAAAGGACTCAGACACTGGTAAAAGTGGATAACGGCATTGGGCCACATTTATTGATTCATGCCCTAGTCCGAATTATAAATTTCTATTGGTATTCAACCAATTATAATTCTTAAGGCAAGCAGGCCGAAGTAACACTGGTAAGGTTCCACCCAAAATTGCCAACGGCAATTGGTTACAAAGTATCCATTTGTATCAATTTGTTTGTTGACAACAAGCAAATTGTTGACCGTAGTCAATAATCTAACTACTGACCCCACCCTCTGACGCGTATCCGTAAAATAACGGGGTGATGCCTGCTGCCCAGCTCGTGCCATCACCCCATTGCCTGGTTCGTCGTTGACCGGACAACGTTAACCAACTTGTGCCTGTCTAGTGTTGTCCAGTCAATTGCGAACCTGCCGGATACCTGTGGGTCATAAATGTTTACCTTACCAGTGCTACCCGCCCATGTGACCAGAGTCAACATCAGAGCTAGAAACCCCTATGTCAAACCATAGCAACAGTGTGGGATGGGCAAAAAATTCAGGA
The DNA here is from genome assembly GCA_035047345.1 of Bradypodion ventrale. Taxonomy (NCBI): domain Eukaryota; kingdom Metazoa; phylum Chordata; class Lepidosauria; order Squamata; family Chamaeleonidae; genus Bradypodion; species Bradypodion ventrale. Next base: position 283,133,524 of record JAWDJE010000002.1, on the reverse strand, counting down.
CCCGAAGCCAATTGTAGGTCCCAGCCAAAAATTCCCACCCGGCCCCGAAGTGACCAAAATATCACACTGTTACTAGGGAGGGGGTGGAGGGGAAAAACTTCTCCTCTCCGTCGCTTCGCAAAATGGCAGCGCGGCTGCCTCGTGGCCACCCCTTTTAAAGGATGCTGGCCACGCCCCCTAACTACCCGGATGTCCAAGTGCGGTGGGGGGGCCCCGCAAAGAGCGCAGCGGCCATTTTGGCGCCGCGCTTGCATTGCAGGCGCACCCCCCAATAAAGGACTCAGACACTGGTAAAAGTGGATAACGGCATTGGGCCACATTTATTGATTCATGCCCTAGTCCGAATTATAAATTTCTATTGGTATTCAACCAATTATAATTCTTAAGGCAAGCAGGCCGAAGTAACACTGGCAAGGTTCCACCCAAAATTGCCAACGGCAATTGGTTACAATGTATCCATTTGTATCAATTTGTTTGTTGACAACAAACAAATTGTTGACCGTAGTCAATAATCTAACTACTGACCCCACCCTCTGACGCGTATCCGTAAAATAACGGGGTGATGCCTGCTGCCCAGCTCGTGCCATCACCCCATTGCCTGGTTCGTCGTTGACCGGACAACGTTAACCAACTTGTGCCTGTCTAGTGTTGTCCAGTCAATTGCGAACCTGCCGGATACCTGTGGGTCATAAATGTTTACCTTACCAGTGCTACCCGCCACACAGGGAGGCTTCAATAAAGGCTCACCGCCCCCCCCCCCCAGACCGTCAGCTCAGTCAACAGGCCTGCTCGCCAATCTCCTAACAAGAGGTCCATACCTCCCGGCGACAGATGGACCCCATCCCCTGTGTAAAGCTCATAATTTTGGAGACTGATGGTGGGGTGTCGTATGACGCACCCCCAACCCTTGTACATAAGGAAACGGGCAATAGCCCTGTTCACCAAGCGCCGAGCCCGATCAAGGGCTTGGAGGTTAAACCCTCCCCTGTAAGCGTGCCGCGGTATCATGTCCGACCAAAGTAGGGTTGTGGCGGGCCACACATAATGCAAGTAGGCCAGGTCACCGCAAATCGCATGCTTCAGCGATAGGCCCGTGACCTGTCCCAAATCATTACCCCCGAGGTGTATAATCAGGACATCAGGCGGGTCAGCATCCCTGATGGAGAAAAGGAATGACAACAGTTCCCGCCATAACCTTCCGCGCTTACCGTACCACCTGAGACTTGCAGATGCACCCAGTCCCAGTCGGGGTCCCCACTCTGTTGCCGCAGCAAACTGCGCTGCCCTGTGCACATAGCTGTGGCCCACCAGCCATACTGTCACCGGTGTAAGACGACACCCAGGGTCTGTCAAGGAAAAAAGGAAACAGGGCAGTGACTTAACTGGTACTCACTGTTGAAGAGGGCGAACATACAACTGAAAACATCGTGATCCCCACCGTCCCATGTTGCATATTTCAGCCCCAGAGTACCCAAACGCCGCTGCGGTGGAAGCCGCTCCTATCCTAAATGAATGGGTGTCGTAACGAGCCCCAGGGAGGCCCACACTGGCTAGTGCCTTACCGGTCACCTTCCAAAATTGAAATTTAGTAAGGGGAGACCCATCTTGGTGACAGAAAAACGGGCCAGGGTGCGTACCACGTAGTGCAAGGAACTCCTGTACGGCACCAACCGGACAGATGTCAGCCATGGAACATCGTAGCAGTCTTACACCACTGCCTACACTGTGCTGATCAACCTTAGAGGAGTGTATCCTCAGCTGAGCCCAATCATTGGAAACATAGACATCTTCGAGTTCTAGTGCCCTACGACTCGCATCCGCCTTAGACAGTAGCACCAGCTCACTGATGCGGAGCGCCCCAAAAAAGGCCACCGTAGTAGCCGCGTGAAACAGGGTTGCCTCATACCTGTCGAAACACAGGTCATGCCAACCCCGTGCAAGGTGGGTAAGTACCCCTGGAGAAATAGGGTGGCGGTCGTCTGGGCTGCGCCCATGTTCCCGCACCCACCCTTCCAAAACATGTCGTATGCGAAAATCATTTGTGCTGTCAGCAAAACCACCCACCTTGGCCATGAATGCCAGCGCTGACAGCCTGGATGCTATGGTGCGGGGGGCTAAGCCATGGGCATGTAAGTAAACCATAAATTGGAGGACGTGAGCCACTGGGATGGGCCAACTTTCAGGCAGCCGTGATTGGGCACAAAAGGCCCTGAATGAACTAAATGCATGGTTATACGCCTTACGCGTGCGGGGGGCGAGCGACATGCTGATCGCCCGGTTCACCTCTCCTTGCCAAGCGTCCATATCTCATCCGGGAGTGGCGAGGGAAATTCCTCTGCGTCCGGGGCCAAGGCGCGGAACCGGGGGATCTGCAGGCGGGACAAAGCGTCAGCAATATCGTTATTAATACCTGGAACATGTCTGGCCCTAAAAAGCACATTGAGGCGTAGGCTGCACAACACAAACTGGCGAACCAGTTCCATGACCCTGGGAGATTTTGACGTCTGTGAATTGACAATGTGGACAACTGCCGCATTGTCACACCAGAAATGGACGACCGAATTGGCCCACTCCTCGCCCCATAGCATCAAAGCTCCCAGAATGGGGAAAAATTCCAGATACGTGAGATCGCGCAAGCGATCCGTGCCCCACCAGGCTGGCGGCCATCTGCCCTAGGCCCACTTCCCTTCGAAGTAAATCCCATAACCCAGGGACCCTGATGCATCCGACTGAACCTGAAAACGAGGGGAAACCAAAAGATCGGACCTCCAAAAGGACACCCCGTTGAATTCCCTCAGGAACTGGAGCCAGATGAGCATATCAGCCCTCATGCCCCTGTTCAGTCGGACCCTGTGGTGGGGTCTGGCCAAGCCAGTCATGGCGTCGCACAAGTGTCGAGCAAATGCTCTGCCAGGTGCAATGACCCTGCAAGCGAAATTGAGGTGACCATGTAACACCTGGAGCTCCCGAAGGGACACCTTGCATTTTGCCAGCAAGTCCAAAATGAGTGCAACGATCCGGGAAACCTTATCAACAGGTAACCTGGATGCTTGCACAACCATGTCAATCTCAACCCCCAGGAATGTGAGCTTGGTTGAAGGGCCCTCGGTCTTTTCGGGTGCTAAAGGGACACCGAGTTCCTTCATTAGCGTCTGAAATGTATTTAGGAGACGCGTGCACGTGTCCCAGCCCCGTTCACCCCCGAATAAGAAATCGTCGAGGTAGTGGGCTACAGACCGGGACCCTGACCTGCGAACAAATGCCCATTGCAGGAAGGTGCTAAAGCGCTCAAATGCTGAGCATGAAATTGAGCAGCCAAAAGGCATGGCTTTATCGAAATAAAATTCACCCCGGAACTTGAAACCCAGCAGCTCAAAGTCGCCCGGGTGCACTGGCAGAAGACGGAACGCCGACTTGATGTCGCACTTAGCCAGTAGTGCACCCGGGCCACATGAGCGCACCATGCGCAGTGCCTGGTCAAAAGATGTATACCTGACCGAACAAAGGTCGTCAGGGATAGCATCATTGACCGAACGGCCGGCCGGGTAAGACAAGTGGTGTATCAAACGGAACTCCCCCGGTGACTTCTTGGGCACTAACCCCAACGGGGAAACCTTGAGATTGGGAATTGGTGGAACAGGGAAAGGGCCAGCGACCCTGCCAGCAGCAACTTCCTTAGCAATGCTCATGGCAGCCACCTCCTCCCTTCCCCTGAGTGATAACAGGTTGGGTGCATCTTGAGGGGACCTGACCCCTGTGAAAGGAATGTGAAACCCCTGCTGGAAACCCTCAAGCAGGTAAGCTGCGTCTGCCCTCCTCGGGTACATCGTGAGCCAACGCTCCAACATGTCCACATTAATTGGGGAGGGGGCCTTTTGCTTGACCAGCTCCCTCCGCGGCAGTTCTGCCCGCTCCCTGTCCACCTCTACCTCTGCCCCGCAGTCCGCCTGCCCTAGGACACGCAGAGGGGCATGGGGGCCAGCACAAGAGGGACACTCATGCCTGTATCAGCACTGCTTCCTGTTGCACGCACCATTGGCCGAGAAGCTCCAACACAGCAGGCGGGCTGGAACCCCCTGCCCCGCCACCTGGCGGGGTGCCTGAGCTGGAGCAGCTCGCTGGACTGCATGTCCACAATGGTACCTCTCCCCTGGCGCCAGGCGTGTGGGGGTCATGTACAGAAGCCACAGCTTCTGGCAGGGCTCATCCCACCTCATCTCCGAGTGTAGGGGCACTCTCATACGGAATTCCTCATCGTAAGCCAACCACGACGGGCCGGGGAAATCAACCATCACCCGATATATGTTGTCCAAATACTGGACCATCGGAATTGCCAGGTCAGGCCGGGCCCTGAGGTACACCGCTATGTATATAAGGTACGCGGGTAACCAGTTGGCCCACGTGCGTGGCGGCTTACGTCGACGAGACTGCTCCTTGTCCTTCTCGTCCTGCCCCTCCCTCTCCTCTTTGGTGGGTTCTCTATTCAAGAGGGAGAAAATGTCCACATACTCCCCCCGCCAGATCTTTTCCTTGGTGGCCTGAGCCAGGTGATCCCCGAGGGGCAATGAATAACCTGCTGTCGGCAAGGCCGACACCGGAACATTGACAGTGCTGGGCACCATGAAAGGAGCCTGCACCAGCCCCGCCACCCCCAGTAAGTTCCCTGGAGGACAGGGTACCCCGCCCCAAGAGGGGCCTTGGAGTGTTGGAGCCATTCCCTGATGGGCCGGCGGCGGCTGACCCGCCGTCCCAGCCAGGCGAGGCCACGGCCACTGTAAAGCTCCCCCCATTGTGGGTTGTGGTGTGTGTGCACTAGCTTGGACCGTATACACACAAGTTGCACCCCCATGGGCCGCCCCCACTGGGGGTTCCGGCCCACTGCGGGCGTCGGAGCTCGCGACCGCAACCGAGCTCGTAGATGGGGCCTGACCACTAACTGCTTGCGGCATCTGCTGGGTGGGGAGCTGCGAGGCCGCGGCCGGCGCCGACCTACTTGCCTCAGGCAGCTCAACTCTTTCGGCTGCCTGCCAAGGACCGGCAGGTGCTGAGTTGACCTGTAAACCAAAAGGTGCCCCGGATGGATTAACTACCCCTAATGATGCCTCGAGGGCCGCTACGCGGGCCAGCAGGGCATCCACGTTTACATAGCCCCCAACGCTGATGGGGGGCAAAGGGCCGACCGGCCCACCGGCTACTGCCGCCGGGCCAGGTCTCTGGACCCCGGGGCCCGCATATGGCCATGCCCCAACCTCCGGCCCCGGAGGGGCTGGGGGCATGCCCTGCCAGGGAAGGGAACCCAGCCAACCCCCTTGGTTAAAGCCCACCGCTGGAAGCTGCATGCCAAGGCCCGAAAGCCCAGCCTGGCTATGCGCCAGGCCCGGGCTGGTGGCCGCTAATTGCGGGCCGGGGGCCGCATCCCCTGCAGGGCTGGTCTGAGGCTGCCCAGCCTCAGGCCAGGGAGCAATCGACCCCATCCCGCCGGTCCCGGTGGGCGCCCCCGGAAAGGGGGCCTGCTGAGGGGGCGCAGTCGCGGTCCTCCGACCCGGCTGGCGCCTCCTGGAAGTGCGAACCGCGTTCGCCATCGCCTTCTTTTTGGAAGGCATTGCCGCAAATCATTGGGAAGCCGAAGAAAAAAGCGAAGAAGAAACCGCTGCCCGAAAAAGGCTTCCCAGCTAAAGGAGAGAGCGACGGAGCAATTGGGGAAAAACTTCTCCTCTCCGTCGCTTTGCAAAATGGCAGCGCGGCTGCCTCGTGGCCACCCCTTTTAAAGGTTGCTGGCCATGCCCCCTAACTACCCGGATGTCCAAGTCCGGTGGGGGGGCCCCCGCAAAGAGCGCGGCGGCCATTTTGGTGCCGCGCTTGCATTCTTCCAGCTAACAAGTTTCATTTTTCATAATGCATTTGTTTCTAATTCTTCCCAGCATCAAGGCTTCCTCCAGCAAATCTTCCCTTCTCATTTGATATTGATAACCATGGCTAATGATTTCTACAGCATCTAAGCTTTCTCAAGTGCATCCTCTCTGCTCATTTTGAAGCATCTCAGCTTCATCTTTGTTGTTGCTTTTTTTAGGATTTGTTTTCTTTGATGTTTAAGGGTACACTCTAAGTTCTCCTCCAGCATCACATTTCAGAAACACCCATTCTTCCAAACTCAGTTGATGCCATTGTTTTGACTTTAGCAATTGTTTGCAATATAATGTCTCTACTTATAGCTTGTCTCTCAAACATTAATCACCTTTTCATTTCATGACTACAGAGATTAGATCTCAAGAAAATCTGTCACTGTACTGCTTCCTCCACATCCCTTTACTGGGACTGATAGGGTCTACTGCCCTTACCTTCTTTTGTTCTCCTTCTTTATCTATTTTCCAGGGCCTGACTAGGCCTGCTGCCATTATTTTGGTTTTCTTGTTTTTGAATTTCCAGCCAGCTTTTGCACTCAAGCAAGAGATTTTTTGGGGGTCTTTTCCACTGTCTGTGATCAGGGAAATGTTGTGCATTAATGCAGCCTTGACTGGCTTCTATTCCTATTCCAAACCACTCTGGGATTTCTCATGAGGCATACAAGGTGTTCTGTCATTCTCTTCCCTTTATAAGGAACTTGGTTTCTGACATTTTTCTGTTTTTTCCATGATCCCATGTGTGTTCATGTTCTCTAGCCCACCTGCCTCCTTTCCCAAGACAGGATTTCATTCTCAATATTCAGTTAGCTTTGAATATGCCACTTCTTTTTGCAGGAATAGATCTCATTCTATCTCTGGATTCTTTGCACTTTATGGAGAATCCTCCATAGTTCCACAGGGCAGACAGTTGTGCCCTTTCTCATATGACAATTAAAAAGAAGGGGGATAGATCCACCCTCAGTCCATTGTGCATTTTTCAGCATGGCATCAAGCCCACACCTTCCAGCCAGGGTGCCATGGCCACATAGGCCATCACCCGGCCGGGGGTGGGGCACCAGGCCAAGATCCTCTGGGCAGGGCCTCCCCTCACCCTCCAAGGGAGGGGGAGAAGGACTTTTTGTGCTTTCTCCACATATCTGCAGCTGTGAATCCAGATCCAGCCCACTGATCTCCTCGGAGCATGCCAGGACCGCCATAGGCCGAGCAGTTACCCAGATGCAAGCACCAAGGCCTTCACTGGCCAGCAAGCCACCTGAGGTGCAGTACAAAGTTTTTACATAGCAGCTTGGTCCATTTTCACATATTGTCCAACCTTTTCACCTGTGTTTTATGCATCTTCCACTTGCAATTTCACCAGCCATGCGGACCTTTTAGTACCTTGGCCAGTGGCCAACTTATAGCCTGGACACACTTTGACATTGTCATACCCGCCCCACCTGCCCAGGACTTTGGTGTGGGGGCTAACTTATGAACTGTACCAACGCCTACCAGCCACTGTTGCTTCCAGCAAGACAAGGACATTGTCATACTCCAGATGTCTTGGTCCTCATCTCTACAAATCCACATCTACAAGCCCAGTTTCATCTACTAACTATAGTCTAGTATAATGCATAAGTTTGCCACAACATATTAATTCTGCCAAAGTTGTCACCATGAATATTTTATTGCAATTGTTTTTGCTTCCCTATCGTATGGTACAATTCTTCCATCGAAGACTTACTTTGCACCAAGTGTTATGATATTTACCTTGTGTATTACTCATATTCACTGTAATCAATTTTTGCTTTCTATGTTATTTCATTTGTACACACCATTTTCCCATTGGAAACCTGCCATGCATATGATGCCATTTTCTGTGTATACTATTCATACTGCCTTTTATGTTATACAGCTCCATTTTTCCCATTGGGAAGTTTCATATAATGCTACTCATATTCATTTTATTATGTTTGCATAATTAATTGTTTTAGCTTTCACAAAGGTCATCACCATGAACAGACCTGAGGTGGAACTGTTCTACCCTCATCATCTTCATGCCATTGGGCTTATATTCAGTTATAATCTGATTGTCTTTGCTTTTGCTTTTCACCCATGGGAAGGTACATGGAATTACATTCTAGCCAACTGCAATGCTGCCTTGGCAGGCAGTCATATGGTCACTAACCCTCACCATTCAACCAACCAAGCCAGCCCTAGCTCTTGGCAAAGGGCCACACTCTGGAATGAGACATGCAGGCATGATATCTCTTCTGCCAGAGGTGGAGCTCATAGCCGCCTCCCTTGTGGACATACATGGGATATTGATTCCCAAACCTGTGCCTGAGTCAAGGCGATACATCATACTCCACAGTCATAAAGGCCCTCAGTGAAAGTCCAGCAAGCAGCTCAGGACAATGGGGTGCCACTAGTTATTTTCTGTTGTTGCATTACCACGATGGTGAAAAAGTCACAAATATGTATTGTTCTGATTTGTTTGACTCTAGCACGATTATATTGAATAGCTTCACACTTTACATGATATAGCTGACTCTAGTTAACTAGATGTCTTTTCTGCTTGAAATCCTTGCTTGATATTGACTCCCGGGTTGGGATGGTTCAGACCATATTTCTATATGCAATTGCTTTGCTATCCTAGGTATTTTTGGATCCTGCCCTGATTACCGCTTGTTGCCCCCATTTCGATTACCCTGGTGTAAGCCCATTTAGCATTGGGCGCTTGCCCACACCCGCTAGCACAGGTTCTTTATTTAATAAGGAAAGATGGGATGTTGGGATGTTAGGTTCTTTTCACTCTCTTTCTAAAAGTCTGTTGCTTAAGCATGCTGGGCCAAACATAGACCTGGCTGTAGAGCAGATAGATGAGTCATCTCCCCTAAAATAGATGGTCACCTAACATCCTGTTTTTCACCAAGTCTGATCACGGCCAGCCATTAGATCATCTCCTCATAATCACTGTTTTGTAAACTCACATGACTGCTTGCACCAACCAGCACCTTCTCCACCCCATTTCCTGCCTTGTTATTGTGCAGTTAATAAAAAAAGCTGGGAGGGCTGTTTTCAGAGATCTCTCTCCAGCCCCAGGAAAAGTCAACTCTGTGTCTGTCTGTGTCTGTTTGTTTGCTTGTGCATGCATGACTGTGATCTTTCTCTGTGTGAATCCATTGGGGAGGCTGGCGTGAAGGCCTCCCCCATTACAACACTGATGCTTCCATTTTGGCTGGTGCAACCATGTAGAAGATCTCTGTGCCTACTGTAAAGCTTCCACAGTAAGCAGAAAGGGGTTCTTTCATAAAGATATTGTAAGATTATTTTTCTATTTGCCCCATTCCCCAGATGCTCTGGTGTCCTAACTTTGAATTTGCCAAGGAAAGAATTAAAATATGACTGTGTTTAAAACAAATCATGTGCAGCCCTCCACATACTGCACGTGAAATAACATAACTATTTTAGAATCATCTGTTTTTCCACAATTGAATTTTAATGCTTACATAGACATGGAATAGAATTAAAGTAGATTTAATATATTTTTCCACCAAAAATGATTATAAGCTAGCATCTGCTGACAAGCTGCCCATAGAGACCTACTTGAAGAATGGCTGCACTTAAAACAAGCAATGTGAGTGAAAAAGACTCTAGACTGCTATTGGAATGTTGTTCTATCTCAGGTTGGACAGACAATTCTCTCTGTACAACAGGCTGTACATTACAGTCTCAGGATGGTTTTAGTATTCCTTAAGTATATTTCAAACATGTTAGGTAGTAATGTTGCTTTTAATTCTTTCTGAATATTTGTGCAAGCATTTCAGAAGGATTTGGAAACCACAAGAAAACTAGGTACCAATCAAGTTTTATAACCAAAGCCAAATATTGGCACCTGTAATTCTGGCCATGGCTGCTCCTCAGTTATTAAAAGGCCGCTACAGCAGTGGGTGGCAGGACTTCACCGCCACTGCCCTTGGACTTTGCCTTCAGTCAGGGCAGAGAGGCCACTACAGCTGTGGGTGGCAGGACCCTTCCACTGCTGGCACCCCTAGGCCCCGCCCCTGGCCGGGCTTGAAAAGGCCACTATGGCAGCGGGTGGCAGGACTTCGCCGCTGCTGCCCCTGGACTTTGCCTGTGGCTGGGGCAGAAAGGCCACTATAGTATTGTATTGTTGTATTGTATGGTTGTATATTATTATTATTATATGCTGTTCTTGTAGGTTGAGTATTGTATACAACAGCTGAGAGGCACAGCCAGCTAGCCATAAGAACGCTGCCGCTGATGCCGCCACCACAGGACTCTTCCCTCAGCTGGTCTGGCCTGAGGGAATGAAGAACAGCTGAGCAGTGCGGCCAGGAGGCCATAAGAATGCCAATGCCAACGCCACCACCACCATATAGATCTTCAGGCAGCTTTGGGAGAAGCTGCCAAAGCTGTCTAAAGGGCTTTGGATTTTCTCCTCCAGAGCAGACTGGCTAGAGGAAGCGAAGCAGAAAATGCTGAGGTGGTGTTTCCCTTTAAGGGATGGGCTTTGAGCAGCAGTGCGCACCCTTTCGTCCCAGTAAATTCTCTCCCCACCATGGGCTTGTAAACCATTGGTTGTGCTGAAATATTATTTTGTGTAATATTGCTTAATTTTCACACACAAATCTTCTCATTGCATTCTTTTAACGTAGCAAGGCACTTTAATTGTAATTACTTATTCAAAAAAGTGCCAATTTCTTGCTCATAATTCTGAGATGCTAAAACATCCTCTTTTTTTGTTAAATATGATGGTTAAGATTGAAAAGAAAGTTTCAAATGGTGCAGCCCTTCAAAAACAGTGAGCTTAAATCCAATAGGCAATATCCATACAGTCTTCCTTCCAAATAGATATTTCGGAGTCAAGCTGTTGCCTTCGTGTACATTTTCCTGTCTCCACTTTTCCTGCTTGCTCTTGTGCTCTGCATCTGCCCAAAGCCATCAGATAAAAATGCAGTATGTCTCTTGTTGAAGGATGATCAACAATCAGAAAATCAATAGTGTAAAGGTGATTGTGGGTATAGTTTTCTATTTCTTTGGGGCTCTTTGCTACTAGACACGAGGAAACACAGGTGAATGGAAAAGGAGGTAGCAGCTCTAATGCCACAGATTTACAGAGATGAATGTATATGGTTCAGGTGAAAGACAAGTTTCATTTTTTTCCTTATCATGCTTTCTGACCTCTGAGTAGCTTAGTCTTCAGCTGCTTCACTATGTCAGGTGGAAATGATAACCATACCGCATGCAGGGGCAGGTATATAGAAAACTGCTGGAAGAATAATCTCTATTCTAGGGACTGACAGATAGCAGCAAATCTATTCTGACTGCCAACATCTTTAAGAGGCTTTGCTTCGTTGGCTCCAGAGTTCTAAACATGCTCAGCTGTGCCAGCTGCTATCTTAAATGTTGCCTTATCCTAATCTGTTCTCTTTTTATATAAGAAGCAAGAATGGCATATACTATTCTCTGTTAATACATGTCACTTCTGCTGCTGAAAATCTTTCCTGAAAACAGTTGCTCAGCAGAATTCATACAGAAGGAAGGAAGGAATAAGCAAAATGGTTTCATGACTACTATTTAAAAAATATTTCAAATGATCTTAATTTTAGTTGTATCTTAATCATTGAAATGAATTTTATTGTACTTTAATCTAATGTTGTTTTAAATAGTTCTGTAGACTATTGGTCACAAGCCAAGTAAAGTAAGTCAATAAATAGATAAAACAAACTATGGCTGTGAAACATGGACCCTCTACCACCAAGACATCAAAAAGCTTGAGTGCTTTCACCAACAGAAGCTCAGGTCCATCTCAAACATCAAGTGGGATGACTATGCCACCAACATTGTAGTTCTTGAGAAAGTGAATCATAGGTCATCATCTTAGATGGATAGGGCATGTCCGTCATGTGGATGGTTCCAGGCTTCCACGCCAAATACTTTACAGGGAACTTAGCTCTAGTACAAGACCTCATGGAGCTCCTCTGAAGCACTATAAGGACCAGCTGAAACAAACCATGAAGATGGAAGGGAAAAACTCACAAACTTGGGAGACAATGGCTGAAGATTGCCTTCTTTGGCATTGTACCATCTCTGCTGCTACCGATCACTTCGAAGGGGAATGTCGCAGACATGAAGAAGCTAAACGACAAGCACAGAAGCTTCGTCAAACCCAACCATGTTCTCCACCATCTATTCAGAATACTGTGTGTGGTCACATGTTCCATGCCAGGATCGGTTTGTGGAGGCATCAGAGACACATTCACCAACTGAGAAAATGACATCCAGGAAAAATGTGTGCTTGGATACAAGTAGCAGCTGACGAGGAGGAGGAAGAGGTGATAAAACAAAATAAATGATAGTGTTGGATCTGGTGGTGCTCTTTCTCAACAGTAAGTAATAAACAAGCTTTAGAAATTGAACAAGATGTTACCTCCTAGGAAGAAGTCTTTTCTACTAATGACAAAGCCAAGAAAATGGCTTCATTTTGGAAGCCTAGGATTTGATTGGGACATGAAAGAAAAAAAGAAAGATATCTAGGTTCAACAGAAAAGCAATGAAACAAGTCCAAAAGATTCAATTTTGCACATGCCATAAAACAGTCTAAGAAATAATTACTCTGATTTAATAGATTTGATTCTCTGTGCTGTTATATTGTTTTAACTGTCATAAGCTGCCCAGAGTGGTGCTTAACACTAATTGTTGACAGGATATAAATTAAACAAATAAACAAGCAAGCAATTGGGATACAAGCATGAATGAACTTTCTGGTCTTTCCTCAAAACTCCCTGTGATGCACTTCAGTGCTGTGTTATTATGACAGAAGCTGATTATAAATATATGTAGTTCTTTATACTACTATTTGGCTACATATGCTTCATCACTATTGGGTTAATGACAGGGTATAATTGATTTTTAAAATAAGTTCCTAATAATGTTTTCAGTGCAGGGGGATCTCTGCAGCAAAAGTGGGCCTACCTTTTTCAGGGATGCTTTCTCTGCATTCTGTAGTATAGTCTATCAGTTACAGCAGGGATTCTCAACCTGCGGCCCACAGGCTGGCCTATAGTACCATTTCATGTGGCCCTTCACTGCCTGCACCACACCAGGAAGTGTCATGTGGTGGAGGAAGGGCAAAATGGCCATCTGGCCCCTCAAGCTGTCTGAGGGAGTGTGACCCAGCCCCAGGCTTAACTCCTGAATTATGGGGTGAATGAGACAAAAGTAAAGGACTAAATAAAACTCTCACAAAGAGGCAGCACAATTTTCCTTCCTTCTTCTGGATTTCTTGGATGAATTTATTTCAATCTATACATCACTCAATAAGAAACTGATACAATTCTTTGGACCACAGGTCCCAGAATCTCTAGCTAGCCATTGGGAAAAGTCACATTTATATGCAATCTAGTTGATTTTGATTTATGGTGATCTCTGCCAGGGTTCTCTAGGTACAGACTAATCAGACATGACTTACCATTCCCTTCTTGTAGAGTAGTGATGGTGAACCTTGGCACTCCAGGTGTCCTTGAACTTCAATTCCCAGAAGCCCTGATCAGCAAGAGTGCTGATTTAGGCTTATGGTAATTGAAGTTCAAGAACACATGGAGTGCCAAGGTTCACCATCATGGTTATAGAGTGTGGGTCATGGTGTTTTAGTGGTTAAGATACTGAGCTTGACAACCCAAAGGTTGGCAGGTCGAGGCCCAAGTGCTGTGTGATGTAGTGAGAGCCCATTGTCTATCCCAGCTCCTGCTAACCTAACAGCTTGATAGCAAGCAGTTGCAAGTAGATAAATAGGTACTGCTATGGCAGGAAAGGTGAAATCATTCCATGTGCTTTGGCATCTAACCATGCCTGCCACATGACTACAGTAATGTCTGCAGACACTGACAGTTGGACACGACTGGCTTTCGAGCAAGGGAAACCTTTACCTTACCTCATCTTATAGCTCTTTGAATTAAATGAATTTACCTAAGTGTTGACCCACCATCCAGAATTTGAACAAATTGGTTTATCTTGTTTCCGCCTATCAACTGCATTTTGGCAATTGTGATTTGATAATATTGTCTTTTTGAACTTGTATCTGTATTTTTCTCTTAGCTAAACTTTTTATGAATCACCTTGAGTCCTAGAGTTAGGGAAAATCTGGATATAGGTGCAGTAAATAAAAACTAAATTAAAATATGTAATTAGAAGGTCCAAACCACAAAATCTAGGCATTGTAGCTGAAAATTGGTGGTATTGATCTGACAAAAGTTTAAAAATGTACAATGGGAGAATTTTTAAAAGTATTCCAAATTATACATGCTGATAATATGAAATCAGCAAAAAAGAAGGTTCTCCCCACCCTCAAAACCAGAAGCCCCATCCACCACTCTCTAGTATGTAGTTTCAAGGAGAATATGCAACTTTAAGCTTAAAATGGCCAGGCACATCTAAGTAGCCATTCAGGTAGGTAACCAAGTTTTTGTTTGTGCTTTCTGATGTGCCTGAAGTACCTTGGGAGTTATCCACACTTAGCCATGGCAACTTTGTCAATTAGATTTTGGCTAGAATTTGAACAATACTGCAGATAAACTGACTAAATGTATTGTTACTGGAAGAATAACTGATAGTACAATATGCATACATTTATTTATTTTAAGTTGCAGTTGTTTTATTCTACTTAGATCTTCTTTATTTGTAACTTTCTTTGTACTATATTTTTGTCAGTATTTTCAGAGTAATATGTGTAGAATTAGACAAATTTTTGGAGTATAAATTATCTGTAGTTATGTTACAGGTCATGATGGCTATATATTACCTTGATTATCAGAGACAGTTAAAGCTTCTGATTCCTATTACTGTGGAACATGAGTGGAAGAGTGCTATAGCACTTATGTCACAACTATGAAGAACTTAGATGGCTACTGTGAAAAAATGCTAGATTAGATCAGCCTGTGATTTGTTCCCACACAATTCTTCTTACATTCTTCATGGCTTTTTCAACTAAAACTTACTGAACACTGTTTTTCTATAGCTTCCACCTTCTTTACATGCCTTGCTGTCTGGCCCAAAGAAGAATATGTTTGTTCATGTGATATGTGAAGTTCAGTCATATTTTTGAAAGCCACAATCATGTCTTACACTAATTTCCCTTCTCCAAAGTAAATTTATGAACTCATTTAACAGTTCTTTCAAAGTATCCACCAACCTGTTTGCCCACCTTCGAAAACAGGTTTTCAAACTTGTTAGGGACATTAAAACCTGGTACTTAAAAATGTTCACATAGCCCAGAAATAATCTGTTAGCTGCCTCTCTGTATCAGCATTTTGTCCTACTAACTAGGCCATTCGCAACCCCTGGCCCGTGGGCCTAATCCAGCCCAAGCATCTCATTAATCCAGCCACCTGACCACCTCTAGGACCACCTCCACCTGCCCCCACTGCTGGAAGTCGCAATACATTACTTACCATAGCGGCGGCAGCAGTGATCACACATTTCTTCAGGGGTTTTGGACAGCCATGGTGCTAGGAGACTTCCATTGGCGCACAGCACTGATGTCACTGCCTGGTTTCCCAGTGCTGAACCAGGAAGTATCCAAGTGCAATTGGTTAGTTTCTGGGACCAAGTGGGGAAGCAGTGGAAAACTTTCAAAAAGAACCGCTCGTGCTCAGAAAAGCCTCCTGCCACCCTAGGAAGTGGTGGAGGCTGTCCAAAACTCCTGAAGAAATGTGCGATAGCCGCTGCACATGCCGCCAATTACAACGAAACCTAAGTCCAGGGAGTAAACATGCCTCCGGCTCCTGGTGGGAAGTGTCGGGGGGGGGGGAATCAGGCCCCTAGCAGGAAAATATTTTGAACACCTGTACTAACTGATTCAATCTTCTGCTGAATCCAGCACTTCCAAGCCAAGAATCAATAAGAGCTCATGAAATATTATTAAAAGTCCTGACTGATGCTTCTACTCTTGACTTTTTAGTTTGATTAATAGAAAATAATCTCTCTGTCTGGCTCTCTGGTTCCTATGATTTAGTTAATTAACTGGTAAAAGCAACACAAATAATTTTCATAGTTGTGTACTTATTTTAAGAATTATATGAAAATTAATCCCTTATTAGATGATTAGTTTTTCAAAGATCAGCTAATGAACAAAAATAGTCTTCTGTTGTCATTTTAATGTATTTTTAATCATCAGCTAAATAAGAAAGAAGTGGCTTTTAAAATAATTAAGACTACACATCAAGTCTCCATAGGATATCAATAATAAAGGGGTTAATGATGCATCCAGTCATCATGAAAGAATGTTAACATGCTTTAAAGAACTAAAACCAACTTCATGGATCTAGACTCTTCAGCATCAGACTTAACTTTCTTCCAACATTTACTCATCTGACAGAGCTAGCAGAACAAGTGAAAGGCAATACTTCAGAATGGCAATTTTCCACTTAAAGATAGCCAGATATTTAAATTAAGCCCTGACAAGAGAAATGGAAGATAGCAACTGCACAGAACATGATTCATCTTACTGTCTCAGATGTAGCTTGGCACTGTTTTGTATCATATTATTAGAGCAGAATTTGGCAACATTAAAAATCTAATTTAGGATATTGTTTACACAACCATTTGCCACCTCTAAACTTCAGTCTCTGATATATATATATTTAAACCAAGAGACTTAATTAGAGGTAATCCTTGCTGAAAATTAAAGAAAAATGGCTAATCGCCAGGTCTGCTCTTCCCTCTATTCCTTAGAAAAATAAAGGCATGCAGATTATGGGAGATTTTTCTGGTTCAAACAAGTTCCAGAGGATGTCCTATCCATTCTTCCAATGTAATATGGGAAATTAATCTCTCATGATTCTCAGATGATGCTAGTAAAAGCTCACCTGGCTTCAGTTTACAAGAATATGAACTACTCCTTCCATAAAAGTGGTGAATTCCTCTCCAGTTTGAATTAAAGGTTATCCATTGCAATAAAAAAGAAAACACACTAGAAAGAAAGACACCAATGACTCTTGGGAAACATAGTTTAGTTTATAATTGTTTAAATTATGAAAATTAATTCCTGATCCATTGTGAAATGGGTTTGGGGTGCTGCTGTTGGATCTACTCCATCCTGCTGACTTATATGACCATCTCACAATTTTGTTATGAGGATTTTAGATTTTTAGATTCGAGATTTTGTGATTTTAAGACTTTTAGATTTCAGAGATTTTAGAGTTTTTATGATGTTTTATCTATATGTAGGGGGTTGTTGGAGTGTGTTATGTTGGGGGTGTTTCTTGTGTTGTAAGCCGCCCGGAGTTGCCTCAGCAAGGGGGTGGCTAAACAAGTCTAAATAAATAAATAAAGCTACATCCTTTAGTTTGCGAGAGGTAGGCAGGACTGCTGCTGATAGGACTTTTTGAAGGTTACTCATTTATAGAGTTACCATAAATGAGATTTGGCTTGCTGGCACTAAACAAGAACCAACTTTTTGATTAAATGGAGTTTGGTTTGGTTCAGCAAAGTTTCCTAAGAACTTGAAAAGTAAAGTTCAAGATGTTTTCTCCACATTACTCATTATAGTTTTTGAATAGTAATTGTTATTTGTTAACACCATGAAAGTTATTTCATTTCCTTTCATTGCTTTTGAAATGTAATGTTGCAAGATCTTTGATATGGTTCAGAAAGAAGAACTCATTACAGGTTACTTTGTTACTTGTGAAACTCTGAGTTTTTATGCTGTGAAGTCGATGATTAAGGGCTATGAGAAGAGGTTGTTTAGCCCTTTAATCACTGGCAATATGTTCAACATAGCTGTTCTACATCTTCTGAAAAATGTTACTTTAAAGGTAAAGAGCAGCAATTACAGTTCCCCATCTCTCCACAAACAAAGATTTCTAATAAAGGAAGAATTGAATGGGAATGGGAATATGAATGTATCCTTCTCAGCTTTCACTTGAACATCTTAAGACATAAACAGAAGATGAAGAGATAGAAAAGCACAAAAAGGATTCTTTGTGTGGTCTCTTGGCCCTGAGGGAAGTATTGTGAACTTTGATACATCTCAAGCATTATGGCTGTCCCATTATGGAAACTTGGGCAGAGTGAAGTACCATTTTTGACATTCTGATTAGAATACACATTTTATGTATATTTTAAATGGATAACCCCCTTCCCTTTACATGGAAAGAATTGTGATCCTCATCTGAAGTTGGCTGCTTTATATCACATGTGCAACTAGTTGTTTGTAATATTTTATGAGTTTGTGTAGAGCTTGTGGCCTGACAATCGGTAGAAGCTAACATTCTCTGCTGTACAGTATTTCAAATCCTTTCCTTTCTATGGCAGCTTACTCTGTAGTGTAATGCTGCTAGAAATGTTTACCTAATTGCTCACATTTATTATTCTTGGTTTTATCCCATTACCCCTAATTAACACTCTTTTGTACCAAGGTAAATAATTATCCACTCTCAGTATTTACTTCAATTATTTTAAGGCAGTTAAATCAATCCCCCCAAGCCATCTAATCAGTAGTATTGGTCTCCCTATACTCCCTTCCATTTATCTATGTCTTGCCATCCAAGTGTCCCAAACTAAATACATTACTTCAGGATTTCTGAGAAAAGGGCAGCCATCTCCCAGTGATGGGGTGCCTGCATAGCTTCAAGCGGGTGGTTGTTGTTTTTTTAACAAACTATTACAATACTTTATTTTACACCTGTTCCAAAACGTTATGCATTAAAAAGTATGTTTTTCATTGTACTAACATCTATAAAAAGTGTACACTAGAATGGCATTTAACTCCCTGTGTTCAATTGTGGAACAACCAAAGGTAAGTAATACTGAGATTAATAATAATAATATGTTTATATATACTTAGCATCAGTATATGTGACACATCACAGTATAAAAGGAATAAATTACAAATTTTATTGTTAAACTGGACAAGGCAGACAACAGACAGAGGGTTAGTAAATATAAAGGTAAAAATAAGTTTGAGCAACAGACGTGTAACTGCTTGAGTGTCATTCCACTAGGGATTCAAATTAAATGTATCCTTTTATATCACTTTTCTTTATTTTAAAACATAAACATGACAATACAAAACAAAAACATAACATTACATAACATAATCCAACTCCACCCTACACCCTCACCCGTCCCTTCCCCCCTTCCCCTCACCTTCCCAGTGCTATACAAGTTAGAATTTGCTTACATGTTACAATTTAATAACTGCTTTTAACTTTCCCAGAATCTATATGTTTCTGGGCTTGGCTTTACATCCTCTTCATTTGTCATTGCATACATCACAAAGGGCTTCCATATTTCCCAAAATTCATTACATGTTGTTATCCTCTTCTTTACCTTCAACTCCATTGTTAGTTTGTCATTCAGGGCCAATTGCCAAGGCTCCTTCTACCATCTCTCCTTAGTTATCACAAACTTATTATTCCATTCACTTACAATTAATTGCCTTGTCACTGACAACAATGTTATCAACAGTTCTTTCTTATTCCTGTCCATGCCAATCTTGTCTACTTCCACCAACAATGCTATTTTCGCATTTAGATTTATTGTAATCCCCAAGATATTTTGCAATTCCTTTTCTGTTTGTTTCCAAAAATTAGTGGTATATTCACATCCCCACCACATATGCAAATATGTTCCTATTTCTTCACTACACCTCCAACAACTGTTTGACACAATTTTTTTTCATTTGGTGTATGCAAACAGAGGTCATATACAGTACCACTTCCACAGGATTTTATGATTATGTTCTTTTTCCTTAATAGTTAGTAACTTCATAATTCTTAGATTCCATTTCTTTTTCCACGTGTTCTTCTTGATTTCAATTTCTAATTTGTTCTCCCATGTTTTCCTTAATATTTGCTGCACATCATTTTCTTTGTTTAATTCCTTGTATAATTTATCAACAATACTTATATTTCAAATTAGATTTCTCCTTAATTTATATGTTAGCTCCTCAAATAAAGTTAATGATCTTCCCAATCATGCTTGGGTTCTAATTTTTTTATCCCATTTTTTCCATTTGAACTCTTTGAAACCAATTCAACCCCAACCTTGCATATATTTCATTTCTATCCCAATGATCTTCGCATTTTACAATCCATTCTTTTAATAGAAGTATTTTATTCTGCATTTAAAATTGCCCCATTTCTTTAAAATTCCTGAATGGGAAGTCTGTCCTGTCCAAAAGTTTTATTATTGGAGACTTATCTGGGGCCATCTTAACCCTCAAAACTTTCCAGAAGTTGTGTAAATCCCTCAGCGTTTTATTTTCTATTTTAATCTTATACTCTTGCTTACTCAAAAACAGACCACCTCCCAATTTCTTAAATTCTATCCAGTCTGGTTCTTCACTCTCTGTATCTTCCTGTGTTAAATTTGTTGATTATTCTTTTCAATTGAAAGGCCTTATAATAATTTCTTTTGCTAGGATTCCCCAAGTCCCCTTCCTTTTTCTGCAAGTACCATAGGGATTTCATGACCCTTGGATCCTTCCCCAAGTCCCCTTCCTTTTTCTGCAAGTACCATAGGGATTTCATGACCCTTGGATCCTTCCCCCATTACAGAACTTACTTAATATTTTTTGCCAACTGATTAAATATTTCTCTTTTACTTTTACGGGCAGATTTCCCAATAAAAAAAATATTTTCAGTACTATTTTCATCTTGCACAAATTTATTCTTCCAAACCACGAAAGTTTCAGTTTATTCAGCTGTTCAATTTTTTTGTTAACTTCATCCTTTAGCTTATTGAAATTTAGTCGTTGAATATAATTGAGCTTATCTGATATGTAAATGCCTAAGTATTCCAAGTTATTTTTGGTTTTAATTTGATAAATTTCATTTATCTTCTCTTTTTCCTTTTCGTTACAATTACATGTAATTACCTCTGTTTTCCCCCAGTTAATTCTTAGCCCCGTATTGTTTCCAAATTCGTTCAGATTATGCTGAACTTTTAAAATGCAGTTTTTTGGATACTTTAACACCTGTAGGGTGTCATCCACCTATATACTGACTTTCTTATTTCCCAATCACTCCTGATTGCTGTTGCAAGAGATTTCATTGTCAATATAAAAAGAGACAAGGACAGAGGACATCCCTGTCTTGTCCCAGCCCTTATTTTCACTGTTTCAGTATATGACTCATTCAGTTATATTACCATTTGAGTTTCTTTGTACAATTGGTCAATTATATGTTGAAATTTTATCCCAAATCCTAATTTATTTACTATTTCTTTTATTGTTTTCCATTGAATTGAATCGAAGGCTTTGTATATATCGAGGGATAAAAAACATATTTTTTTTTCTTTTTTCTTTGTGGCTAACTCTATGATGTTTATTAATCTTGTTATTAACTTCTCAATTTGTCTCCCTTTTACAAACCATGCCTGGTCTTCATGTATATGGTGTTGCATAAACCTATTCAGTCTGTTCACCATAATGGCAGTGAATATCTTTGCATCCTGGTTAAGGAGCGCTATTGGTCTGTATGACTCTATTTTTTATTTTTCCTTACCTGGTTTTGGGAGCAAATTAAATGTTTCATCATGAGATTTGTTTTTTTTTTAAAAAAAACACAGGTGAACTGACTTAATTTCTTAGAGAAGAGGGTGTTCACTAATAAAATCCCAGTGTGGAATAAGGCATAGGTAAAGATGGGTACAGATTATCCTTGTTTCCATCAACTTTCCAAAAATTCTCAAATTTCTTGATAAATTAGCTGAGTTTATTTCAAGGTCAAGCCAAGGTATTGTTGCAGAAAAAGAGGGGGAAATAACATCATTATATAAATTAATATGCTGATTTTTTCTAACAGGCAAATGAAGGACAATCAGCAAAAATCCTTTCAACCCAGAGTAATCTTTGACATGAAAGTATTATTATTATCAGAAAGGAAGAAACTAGAATAAAAATGACACTGAATGGGTTTGGGCACTGCTTCAGTGAGCCAAGATTTATCAGTCTAAGATTAAACCTTTAGCTTTGACCCTCTTCTTCTCTCCTACTGTTCCTTCTGGGTACAGAAATCCTGACATGTTTATCAACCTCTTCCCATGACTTCCAAGCCAGAAAACAGTGGTTTCAGTACTTCTTAAGAAATAGAATATCACTTTGGGATCATATCTCTGTGTCTTGCCAGGCTATCTAGAGTGGGCTACAATGCCCATTTGTTGTTAATTTTAAAGTATCAGGGAGATATTACAATTATAGCAACTCGATACTATGGCTTTTGGGACCCTGCAGATCTTGTCTTTGATAAAAGGTTGTGTAAATTCAGAGTCACATTGTCCCCCATGTGCACATTGGGCCTTAACTTTATATTTTTGCAGTAACAATATGCTCATGTGTATTCAAGAGACTTCAAAAGTGCAATCCAAAAATGGAGAGTTTGAGAGGTCCTTTTATGTCTTTGATGTACAAAGCAAATCAGACAGAATTCATCAGAGATTAGCAATGACAGGGGGTGGGCAAATCTTCCTGTGATCAAAGCATTTGGATTCAGCGACATTTGCAAAGATACTAATGATTCCTCTGCAAAGGTTTCAGCAGTCGTATAAACAGGATAGATGTAGGAAATCCTTAGATGGATGATACCATTAACTGCAGTAAATGTTAACAAAATAATAGTCAGAATGGTGGTTCATTTGTTAAGGAAATGTTGAATACATTCATTTACATCACCCCAAACAGATTAGATAAAAGCTTTCTTTGTCCCAAGAATATTCTTTAAAAATGAAGAATTACCCAGTGAAAACAGTGATGTGTATGTCTATCATGCTCTGGATTTACAATGCATCATTATCTGATTCATAGATATCTGGCATTATTACAGATTGATCAATTGTTTCAACTGATGCAGAACATCTCATAGTGACATAATGTGCCTAAGAACTCCTGTGGTAATAATGTTAAGTGCTTTCATTTGCTATAATGAGTCAAGTGACAGTGATTATTACTTATCTGGGCCTGAAGCATAAGTGTTCAGTAACTGTTGGCACTAAGTAATTGTTATCTGTTCAATGATCCGGGGGTTAAAGGGATGTTCTTTCACTAGTTTTCATTTGCATTGTGAAGGGGATTTCTGCTAGACACTTATATAATTTGTAGATAGCGGTTATGCTATAGTAAGATTTTAAAACAACCAATCAAGAGGCCCATGATGATAATATTCTCATTTAACTGGTGGTCACCATATGACAGATGTGGTTTACCTCAATTTGCAGTGTGTCTGGCTCATCAGAGTGGGGATCAAAATCTTTGCTCATGTTTTTATTACATGTGGGGACAAGCAACTGCAAAAATATTATACTTGTTGTGCAGCAAAGCAAAAAAAAAGAGTGTTGTACAAGGCAACTCTAAAAGTGGGGAAATCCCAGATTTAAAAAATTTAACTTTGAAACTGGACTTCGGATCAGCATCAAACTTGACACAATGTTGACAATACCAATGACAGGAGTCAAGATGGTCTACATTTACATGGAGAATAGTGTCAGTCACATAGTATCACTCTTATAAATATAGGAAGCAAGGGAAAATCCCAGAAGCTGACTCTTTGTTTCATTAGTTAACCACTCTTCATTCAAGCACACAGCAATTGTCATAGCTGTTTGACAAATGTGAATTTCACAGAGCACAACAGGGTATGTTGTAGACCATCTTGACTGCCATCATTGGTGATATCAATATACAAGCTGCCCTTTTCTATATAATGCAAGCGCGGCGCCAAAATGGCCGTCGTGCACTTTGCGCCCCCCCCCCATCGGACGAAGGCATCCGGGTAGTTAGGGGGCGTGGCCAGCACCCTTATATAAGGGGCGGCCACGAGGCAGCCGAGCTGCCATTTTGCGAAGCGACGGAGCGGAAAAGTTTTTTCCTCTTACCTCCGTCGCTCTTGCCCTTCGGGAAGCCTCTTTGGCGCAGCTTTTCTTTACTCAGGCTTCCTAGCAGATACCGGCTATGCCTTCCAAGAAGAAGGCAGCTGCGAACGTGGCCTGCTCTGCGCGGAGGCGCCAGCCGGGTCGGAGGACCGCGACTGCGCCTCCTCAGCAGCCTCCTCTGCCAGAGCCCACCGGGACCGGTGGGATGGGGTCGATAGCCTCTTGGCCCGAGGCGGGGCGTTTGCATACCGGCCCGGCAGGGCCCGCGGCCCCCGGCCCGCAAGCAACGGCCACTGCCCCTGGCATGGTCCATGCTTCGGGGCCTTCCTCGCTTGGTCTGCAGCTTATTGCGGGGGGTTTCAGCCATGGGGGGTGGTTGGGTTCCCTACCCTGGCAGGGCATGCCCCCGGCTCCTCAAGGGCCGGGCCTGGGCTCTTGGCCGTATTCGGCCTCCGGGATCCAGGGACCTGGACTGGCACCCGTAACTTGTGGGCCAGTCGGCCCTTTGCCCCCTCTTGGTACCGGTGGCTATGTTAATGTGGAGGCCCTTCTGGCCCGTGTAGTGGCCCTCGAGGCATCGCTGGCGAGGGTCAACCGCCCGGGGGTGCCTTTAGGGTTGCAGGTTGATCCTTCATCTGCCGGGCAGCGGCAGGCGACGGAACGGGTCGAGCTGCCTGAGGCACGTGGGCCGGCGGCGGCCACTGCCTCGCAGCTCCCCACACAACAGGTGCGGCAGACTGGCGCTGATCTGGCCCCATCGACGAGCTCAGTTTCGGTCGTGAGCTCCGACGCCCCCGGCAGGCCGGAACCCCCGGTGGGGGCGGCCCGCGGGGGTGCATCAGGTGAGTATGCGGTTCAAGCTAGTGCACCCACACACCTGACTTCGTTGGGGGGAGCATTTCAGTGGCCGTGGCCTCGCACGGGTGGCGCGACGGTTCAGCCGCCACCGGCCCACCCGGCGACTTCACCTCTGACCCAGGGCCCAGTTTTGGGTGGTGCCTCCTACTCAGTTGGGAACGTGTTGGGGGTGTCCGGGTTGGTACAGGCTCCTTTTACATTACCCGCAGTTCCCACCGTGCCGATGTCGGTGTTGCCGATGGCGGGGTATTCCTTGCCCCTAGGGGACCATCTGGCCCAGTCTACCAAGGAGAAGATCTGACGGGGCGAGTATGTGGACATCTTCTCCCTTCTTAACAGAGAGCCCACCAAGGAGGAGAGGGAGGGGCAGGATGAGAAGGATAAGGAACAGGCACGACGTCGTAAGCCACCACGCACGTGGGCTAACTGGTTGCCAGCGTACCTCATATACATGGCGGTTTACCTCCGGGCCAGGCCGGATCTGGCCATCCCGATGGTCCAGTATTTGGACAACATTTACCGGGCGATGGTTGACTTCCCGGGCCTGTCGTGGCTGGCTTACGATGAGGAATTCCGTATGCGGATTCCCCTGCA
The DNA here is from genome assembly GCA_035047345.1 of Bradypodion ventrale. Taxonomy (NCBI): domain Eukaryota; kingdom Metazoa; phylum Chordata; class Lepidosauria; order Squamata; family Chamaeleonidae; genus Bradypodion; species Bradypodion ventrale. The sequence goes on along the minus strand of JAWDJE010000002.1, from coordinate 283,108,298 downwards.
CCCTGAGATGAGGTGGGATGAGCCCTGCCAGAGGCTGTGGCTTCTGTACATGACCCCCACGCGCCCAGCGCCTGGGGAGAGATACCATTGTGGACATGCTGTCCAACGAGCGGCCCCAGTGCAGGCACCCCGCCAGGTGGCGGGGCAGGGGGTTCCAGCCCGCCTGCTGTGCTGGACCTTTTCGTCCAATGGTTCCTGCAACAGGAAAAATTGCAAGTACAGGCATGAGTGTCCCTCTTGTTCTGGCCCCATGCTGCTTCCGCCTGTCCCAGGCCTGGTTGAATGTGGGGCAGGGGTAGGGGCGGACAAGGGGCCGGCAGGACTGCCGCTGAGGGAACAGGTCCACAGAAAGGCCCCCTCCCCAATTAATGTAGATATGCTAGAGCGTTGGCTCGCATTGTACCCGAGGAGGGCAGACGCAGCTTACCTGCTGCAAGGTTTTCAACTGGGGTTTCGTATCCCTTTTACGGGGGATAGGTCCCCCCAAGACGCACCCAATCTTTTGTCACTTAGGGGACGGGAGGAGGTGGCTGCTGCCAGCATTACTAAGGAGGTCGATGCGGGCAGGGTCGCTGGCCCTTTCCCTGCGCCCCCGTTTCCTAACCTTAAGGTCTCCCCATTGGGCTTGGTGCCCAAGAAGTCGCCGGGCGAGTTTCGCCTGATCCATCACTTGTCCTATCCAGCCGGCCGATCGGTCAATGATGCTATCCCTGATGACCTTTGTTCGGTCAGGTATACATCTTTTGACCAGGCGCTGCGCATGGTGCGCTCATGTGGCCCGGGTGCGCTGTTGGCTAAATGCGACATTAAGTCGGCGTTTCGTCTCCTGCCGGTGCACCCGGGTGATTTTGAGTTGCTGGGTTTCAAGTTCCGGGGTGAATATTATTTTGATAAGGCCATGCCTTTTGGCTGTTCCATCTCATGCTCGGCCTTCGAGCGTTTCAGTACCTTTCTACAGTGGGCTTTTGTCCGCAGGTCAGGGTCTCGGTCTGTAGCCCATTACCTGGATGATTTTTTATTCGGGGGTGAACGGGGCTGGGACATGTGCACACGTCTCCTCAACACATTTCAGACGCTAATGGAGGAACTTGGTGTCCCTTTAGCGCCCGAAAAGACCGAAGGCCCATCTACCAAGCTAGTATTCCTGGGGGTGGAGATCAACATGGTAGCGCAGGCGTCTAGGTTGCCGGGGGAAAAGGTGGCAAGGATAGTGGCCCTCATCTCAGACTTGCTGGCCAAACGCAAGGCATCCCTGCGGGAACTGCAGGTGCTACATGGTCACCTTAATTTCGCTTGCCGGGTGGTCGCACCTGGCAGGGCATTTGCTCGGTGCTTGTGCGACGCAATGACAGGCTTATCCAGGCCCCACCATAGGGTGAGACTGACACGGGGCATCAGGGCAGATATGTTTATATGGCTCCAATTCCTGAGGGAGTTCAATGGGGTCTCATTTTGGAGGTCTGACCTCCTGGCTTCACCTTGTTTCCAGATACAGTCTGATGCCTCCGGATCCCTGGGTTATGGGATGTAGTTCAATGGGAAGTGGGCCTATGGTGGGTGGCCACCAGCCTGGTCGGGCACGGACCGCCTGAGAGATCTCATGTATCTGGAGTTTTTCCCCATTCTGGGGGCTTTGATGCTATGGGGTGAGGAGTGGGCCAACTCGGTGGTGCATTTCTGGTGTGACAATGCGGCCGTTGTCCACATTGTCAACTCACAGACGTCTAAATCACCCAGGGTTATGGACCTGGTGCGCCAGTTTGTATTGCGCAGCCTGCACCTCAATGTACTGTTCAGGGCCAGGCACGTCCCAGGGGTCAATAACGATATTGCTGACACTTTGTCCCGCCTGCAGATCTCCCGGTTCCGCTCCTTGGCCCCGGATGCGGAGGAATTTCCCTCGCGACTCCCGGAGGAGATATGGCCCCTTGGCAAAGAGAGGTGAACCGGGCGATCGGCATGTCGCTGGCGCCACGCACGCGTAAGGCGTATTACCACGCATTCATTTCCTTTCAGGCATTCTGTGCCCAATTCCGGCTGCCAGATACCTGGCCAATCCCGGTGTCCCACATCCTCTGTTTCATGGTTTACCTGCATGCCCAGGGCCTAGCACCCCGCACCATAGCATCCAGGCTGTCAGCGCTGGCTTTTATGGCCAAAGTAGGAGGTCATGTGGATGGTACCGCTGATTTCCGTGTGAGACACGTTTTGGAGGGGTGGGTGCGGGAACGTGGGCGTTGCCCGGACGACCGCCATCCGATTTCCCCGGGGGTACTTACCCAACTGGCAGGGGGCTGGCATGACCTATGTTTTGATAGGTATGAGGCAGCCCTCTTTCATGCGGCTACAACGGTGGCCTTTTTCGGAGCGCTCCGCATCAGCGAGCTTGTGATGCTGTCTAAGGCGGATGCAAGTCGTAGGGCACTGGAACTCGAAGATGTCTATGTTTGCAATGATTGGGCTCAGTTGAGGATACGCTCCTCTAAAACAGATCAGCATGGCGTAGGCAGTGGAGTAAGACTGCTACGATGTTCCTTGGCAGACATCTGTCCGGTTGGTGCCCTACAGGAGTTCCTTGCACTGCGTGGCACGCACCATGGCCCGTTTTTCTGTCACAAGGATGGGTCTCCCCTCACTAAATTTCAATTTTGGAAGGTGACTGGGAAAGCACTCGCCGGGGTGGGCCTCCCTGGGGCCCGTTACGGCACCCATTCATTCAGGATAGGGGCGGCTTCTACTGCTGCTGCTTATGGGTACTCCGGGGCTGACATACGCAGCATGGGGAGGTGGGGCTCGCAGAGTTTTCAGTTTTATGTTCGCCCTCTTCCACCGTGAGTACCGGTTGAGTCACCGAACCTTTTCTCCTACCCTTGTTTTTTCCCTTGACAGACCCTGGGTGTCGTATTACACCGGTGACAGTATGGCTGGTGGGCCATAGCTACATGCACAGGGCAGCGCGTTACGCTGCGGCGACAGAGTGGGGACCCCGACTGTGACTGGGTGCATACGCAAGTCTCACATGGTATGGTAAGCCCGGTATGTTGTGGCGGGAACTGTTGCCATTCCTCTTCTCGGGGAGGAATGCTGACCCGCCTGACATTCTGATTATACACCTTGGGGGCAATGATTTGGGACAGGTCACCGGCCTATCGCTGAAGCATGCGATTTGCGGTGACCTCGCCTACCTACATTATGTATGGCTCGCCACAACCATTGTTTGGTCAGATATGGTCCCGCGGCACGCTTATAGGGGAGGCCTCAACCTCCAGGCCCTGGACCGCGCTAGGCGCATGGTGAACAGGGCTGTGGCCCGGTTCCTTGTGGGCAGGGGTTGGGGGCGGGTCAGTTGTCACCCCGCCATTAGCCTCCAAAATTATGGACTTTATGCAGGGGATGGGGTCCATCTGTCGCGAGGAGGTATGGACCTCCTGTTGGGTGATTGGCGAGCAGGCCTGTTGACCGAGCTGACGGTCTGGGGGGGCGTCGAGCCTTCATTGAAGCCTCTCCGTGTGGTGGGTAGCACTGGTAAGGTAAACATTTATGACCCACAGGTATCCGGCAGGTTCGCAATTGACTGGACAACACTAGACAGGCATAAGTTGGTTAAACGTTGTCCGGTCAACGACGAACCAGGCGACGGGTTGATGGCGACAGCTAGACAGCATGCATCACCTTGTGAATTTACGGATACGCGTCAGAGGGTGGGGTCATTAGTTAGATATTGACTACGGTCAACAATTTGTTTGTTGTCAACAAACAAATTGATACAAATAGATACATTGTAACAATTGCCGTTGGCAATTTTGGGTGGTACCTTACCAGTGTTACTTCGGCCTGCTTGCCTTAAGAATTATGATTGGTCAATTAGCAATAGAAATTTATAATTCGGACTAGGGCATGAATCAATAAATATGGCCCAATGCCGTTATCCACTTTCATCAGTGTCTGAGTCCTTTATTGGGGGGTGTGCCTGCAAAGCCTGGCATCCTTTTTTTCCTGCTGGTGACACCAGCATGATATTGTTTAGCAATATTGAGCAATTACCTGGCATTTTGAATTGTGGGTACAGAAGAACAATATCCCACATTCATAAACTGAAGAGTCTTTTGAAAAACTAAATTCTTCTTATCCTCTGAGAGGGTGACATGCTTTATGGATCTATGGAAAAGAATGAGAACTTTCTATTTCATTTTATTTACAAAGGAGGAAAACAAAGCAATTTGTGCAAAATGTCAGTGGCCACTGCTTTGTTTGTTTGTTAAGAATCAGAAACACCAGAGGTTGTGTTTGTGCCTTAAGAAAATCAACCAGTCATTATTGTGCTTGATGTTTGTGGATGCTAAAGAAAGGGCACTGTTTCGGGAACCTTGCAAGGCTTCAGAATTCCATTTCAAAGTGTCCTGTCAAGTCAAAACAGGACTTGCAAACTGATGGAAATAAAACATTCAATGAACATTCTTTATATCTTTGGTCTGCAGGCTTGAGGGCTTTGCCACCTCACCCTTTAAGAGGAATGTGTTTCCATGACTGGCAAAACTGGGGGCATAATTTTTTTCTTTGTTGTTGGGTTCTTCTAGCCTGCAGGCAGGTGAACTAGGAGTGAAGGATGTCTTGGACAGATTCTTACCTAGAAAAGACATGAACACTCTCGAGGATGCTGTTTCTTAGAAATAATCTTGAAAGGCTGAAAGTTTGTTGCAAATCATGTGCATCAATGAGGATGCTATCATAAGTGGCCAATCAGTGTGATCTATGGCTTCTTTGGGGGAGTCTGAGTGGTGGTGGTGCTTGTGATATTATCAAATTGTGTATAAGGTCACATGAAATTAATTTAATCACTATTAGAATCATACTCAGAGAGTTCTTATTAATGGCTCCTTCTCAAGCTGGGAGGAAGTAATAAGTGGAATACCTCAAGGTTTGGTCCTGGGCCCTATGCTCTTCAAAAATGTTCTTAAATGACTTGAATGAGGAAGTGCAAGGAAATCTTATCAAAATTTCAGATGCCAGAAAACTAGATGGAGTAGCTAATACCTTGGAAGACAAGCACAGTTTTAAAAAAGATCTTAAAACCAACAGAATCAAATTTAACAGGGATAAGTGCAAAGTTTTACACCTAGGGAACAAAAACCAGATGCACAGTTACAAGATGTGGGATACTTGGCTTAGTAATACTACAAGCAAGAAGGATCTTGGAATGTATGTAGATCACAGGCTAAGTATGAGTCAACAGTGTGATGTGGCTTCTACAAAAGGCCAACTTTGTTTTAGGTTGCATTAACAGAAGTATAGTCTACAAAACCCATGAGGTACTAGTCCCCCCTCTATTCAGCACTTGTTAGACCACATCTAGAGTTCAGTGTCCAATTCTGGGCACCGCTCTTTAAGAAAGATGCAAACAAATAGAAGCAGTACATAGAAGAGCAACAAGGATGATCAGAGGCCTGGAAGCCAAGTCATATGAGGAAAGACTGAAGAAACTGGCCATGTGTAGCTTGGAGACTGAGAGGGTATATGACAGCACTCGTCAAATACCTAAAAGATAATCATAAAGAGGAAGAGAAGGATTTGTTCTCTATCATCCCAGTGTGTAGGATGTGCAATAACAGGCTAAAACTACAGCAAAGCAAAGCAACCACATCATCCCGTAGCACAGTGCACTCTTTGGGCAGTTCACAAGTTAATTAGAATTTTGCCCCCAACATGCTGGGTACTCATTTTACTAATCTTGGGAAGATGGAAGGCTGAGTCAACCTTGATCCATGGTCATGATTGAACTCACAACCTCTTGGTTGCAGTACAGCAGTTTAACCACTGTGCCACCAGGAACCGAAATATAGATTGGATATTAGGAAGAATATCTTAATGGTTAGAGCAGTATGACAGTGGAACCAACTGCCTCAAGAGGTGGTGAGCACTCCAAAACTGGAATATTCAGGAGAGAATTTGATAACCATCCATCAGAGCTGCTTTGATTCAGATTCCTGCCTTGATCAGGGGATTAGACCCAATGGCCTAAAAGACTTTTTCCAACTCAGTTATTCTAATCATCATTTTTTCCTATTTCATTGCTTATCCATTCACCACTGTGCTGCACAATAGAATTTGAGCCAATATTTTATATGCTATACTAATTGGGCAGGATTACCCTCACAAATGTTTGTAGTTTTTAGAGCAAAATATGTGATTGATTGATTAAATCCAAAACTTAATATTATGTGGAACTGGGGAACATCAGATTTCCTTTGCTTTTGAAAAACTTCAGTGATTCTCCCTTGAGCTCTTGTGTAAAGCAAAAGCAATTGAAGGACATATTGTGTATCTTCCCATCCAAAGATACCAGTTGAAGTGGATGAAAATCCAGCTTCTTGGTTAAGAGAAGAGTGAATTTGTGGAAATATAATGTGTGCCCCCCCTTTACTCTCAAAATCTGTCTCACCTCCTACAAATAGCTTCTGGTTGGATAGTCCCCAAATGCTAGATAGGTAAAAAGGTAAGTGGAGGTAGTATGCTAATTGATGTACATCAATTGAGTTATTGTATTTTACTGTTTCATCTGTCCACCTTGGCAACAAGGGGAAATTGCTCAACAGAGGATCATATCTATACCTATAAAGAAGGGATGTGGCCATGCATGTGCAGAATGCATTTCCACACCTGTCCAGCCTATCCCGTAATGTGCCGTGCACCTTTTGTCCCTGACATCATCACTGCAAGGGTCTGAAAAACAAGAGTGGGTCCAGCGCCCCACAAATGCCAACAAACGAAAACTCCAAGTCTTAGTGTCCTCCGTGGCACACCACAGCCAATCAGGCAGGACGGCCCAAGTGCAGAGGAAGCAAGACGCCAGCACACGAATGTTCAAACCAATGGCCGCATTGTGTGTGCGCTACAGCTGAGGGCCCTCCCTGCAGATGGGGAAATGCAAAGGCGCCAGGCAGGGATTCACCAGGGAAGACACCTCCCCTGACGGATACCTGCCTCTCACCCTTGCCATTCCCCCTCCACTGTTTCGAGCCAGCCCTTGAAACATCAGAAAGGAAAGTGCACAGGTGGCAACCAGCAATCCACCAGGGAGAGTGCCTTCTCTGACGGATACCTGCCTCTTGCTATGCCATACCCCCTCTGCTGTTTTGAGAACAGCCCTCAAAAGAGCAGAGGGGAAAATGCAAAGGCGCCAGGCAAGGATCTGCCAGGGAAGGTACCTCCCCTGATGGATACCTGCCTCGCCGGCAGGAAAGAAAGAATGGATTATGTCGGCCTCCCACCTTCCCTGCCTCCCCCCGGGCACTGGCAGGGAAGGGGGAATGGATCGCATCCACCTCCCCACCCTTCCCTGCCTCTCCCCACCTGGGCAAAGAAAGGGAAGGGGGAACAGATCATGTCTGCATCGGAGAGGGAAGGTGAGGTGCAGGCTACTTTCCGCCCAGGGACATGCCTCCCCAGATGAAGAGCAGCCTGCCAGCTCCCCTCCTCCCCTCACTGTGTCAAGAGCAGCTCTTGAAATAGCAATGGGGAAAAGGGAAGCTGACTATCAGGCCACTCTTCGTCTGGGAATGCACATCCATGGACAAAGAGCGCCCTGCCAGCTCCCCTCTTCCCCATTGCTATGTCAAGAGCAGCTCTCGAAACAACGATGGGAAAAGGGAAGCTGACAGTCAGGCCACTCTTCATCTGGAAATGCGCGTCCCCAGATGAAGAGCGGCTTGCCAGTTCCTCTCTTCCCCTCGCTGTGTCGATAATCAATAACCCCCCGGCAAGGCCGGGCAATCAGCTAGTACATTATATGAAGAAGGTTCCATTTTCAACCTTCAACATCTCCAGGTAGGGCTCCTGCCAGTCAGTTCCAACAATCCTGAACATGATGGACTAATAGCCTGACTCAGTGTAAGTCAACTTCCTGTAAAATGGATTTAGGAAGAGAAAAAGTAGGGAAAGGATGGAGATTTTGTAGCCAACAAACTGTGTGTGGTACTGTTTTGTTACTTATCCTTATACAAAGATCTTTGTTTTACTTGAACTGCTGTTATTTTTATTTAGATCTGGAAAATAGGGAAAGCCTTGAGCGCAGGGAAAGTGTGATCCATTATTCTGTGTTCCACATTTACTCTTCTTTCTCCATTCTGTGTGTTGAGTTCTAAAAATTATAAAGAAAGGCTGATGAAAAAATTGTCCTTTTGGGTTCCCAGCATTTTTGCCCTTCCTAACTAGCATATCTAAATGGAGGAAAGAATAGACAAGAATAAATGAAGATCAGGAGCACATGATGTTGTTCATTGTTATTAAGCTTTACATAAATACTTAACACAGATGGGTTAAAATTCATAATACTCATTTAAATCCTATTTCAATTTGTGGGTATTCAAAGACATATTTTTATGATTTGATACAGAACAGCCTGCAACTCTGTTAAAATGAAGTGTTTGGATTTAATCAAGCATTGATTTAGATCCTGCTACTTTGGCTGTGGATCATGGCTTTTTCCAATCAGAATCAATTCCATGTGACAACTCTGTTTAACTACTTTGGGTGAAGTGGAACAGATTTGCTTGCTGTCAATATACAAAGAGTTCTGCCAAGATTTCCAATGGAGGGGGAAAATTGAAAATTATAAAATCAAGTTGGTGGAAATTGGGAAAGGTAGAGTTATAGGAGCATAATATTTGTCTTCCATTATTTACTTTGGCTCTCACTATATACAGCTTATTTTTAAGAAATTACACAGTTCTAGAAAATGGCATCAACTTGAAAGCCTTACAAAAGAAGCTAGTGATTGTTGGAAGGAAAACAATCCCATTTCCCTGGCTTCATAATATAATAAAATAAAACCCTCTTTTGTTTGCATGTCAAATCTTTCACTCAGACAGAATGTAATCATTTCTGTGTGTGGTGTTGGCAAAACAACCATTCATATTTCTGGGCAGTGTTTGATCATCATTTTAAGGGGAAAATTAGAAACTGTGCTTTTTGCTGCTTATATAGCTTAACAACATGATTGAATTGGCCTCTACTTTTCCTTTTATATAAACCGTAACTGGCAAGCAACAATATAGTCCAATACTCTGAAATTGTCCTGAATTATTCCAGTTCTGAATTTGTGCATTAAAAGATGCTTCTTTAATGTTACTATGGCATATGGAATTTTAACTTTGACTAATTCATAAAAGCATATTTTGGAGTATTAATTAGCTTTCAGGACTAGTGTTTCATCGATCCATTGATATATGGCAAAGGTTTATCATTGCTTTCCATTACACAGTCCTACCAACAGTTAGATGGAGTGTCACTGCTGTTGTCTCTGAAAGCGGATCTTCTAGGTTTATTTTTTAATGGCATTGTAAACTTGAAAATGTGTGGGTTACCAGCTTAAAGTTGTATTTTTATCTATGATCAATTTCAAGAGATCCAAACTGGGAATCTTACCATAAGGTACAACCAATGGATTATCCCTAATTTTGAGACACATGGAAGGGACTGTGATTTAGAAAACAGCACAAGAGTGTAATGGTGAACAATTTGCACTTCATCTCAACTCCTCTTTTGTTGTTGTTGTTCAGTCGCACAGTCGATTCTGACACTTTGTGACCCTATGGACCATTGTCCTCCAGGCACCTCTGTCCTCCATCATCATCCTCAACCTGCCCAGCTCTGTGCCCATTGTGTCTACAATACCATCTAGCCATCTCATCTTTGGCTGCCCCCTTCTTCTTTTGCCCTCCACCTTTCCCAGCATCAAGGCTTTCTCAAGTGAATCCTCCTCTCTTCTCATTTGATCATACCTGTCAACCTTCCCGATTTGTCCGGGATTACCCCGTAAATTGACGTCGACTGACGTCATAACCCGGCCCTCGCTGCCAAAACCCCATAATTTGGCAGTGGGGGAAACGCTTTCCGCGCATGCGCGGAAGGGTTTTACCCCTTCCACGCATGCGCGGAAGCGCTACGTCACTTGCATAAGGGCCGCACAAGTGGCGTAGTGCTTCTGCGCATGCGTGGAAGGGGAAAAACCTTTCCACACATGCGTGGAACGTGACCTGCGCACAAGCGATGTGCGCAGGTCCCGTTTTTCTGGAGCCACAGGTTGACAGGTATGCATTTGATGTTCAAAGTACTTCATCTTCATCTTTACTATTTGACCTTCTAAGGAGCAGTCAGGGTTGATTTCTTCTAAGATTGACCAATTTGTTCTCCTCACTGTCCAGGAGACTCTCAAAACTCTCCTCCAACACCACACTTCAAGGGCATCTATTCTGCGCTCAGCTTTCCTAATGGTCCAGCTCTCACAGCCATACATTACCCCTGGGAAAACCATTGCTTTGACTATATGAATTTTTGTTTGCAATGTGATGTCTCTACTTTTCACTATGTTTCCCAGGTTTCTGTTCCCTTCCACCCAATTCTTCTTCCAGATGTGAAACTGCCAAAATGAAACCACCTTTGGGGAGTTCATTCTGCAGTTTCTTTCACCTGGCACAGTGTGAAAAATCGGTCTGCCCAATTGTAGTTCAAAAAATACTGCAATCTTTGAGGAGTCTCTTTTTGTGTACCCCTTCCACCCAATAATTTGTGTTAACCAGTATGAAAAAGTAGAAGAACCTTATTGGGAATCATCCTGTGTTACATCTAGTTTCTAGCCCTAAACTGAGAACATCATCCAAACTGTTTCAACAAAAGTCAATCCAGACTGACTAGTGATTTGCTTTAATTTAAATCAAAAATCATTCTATCATATATGATGTGCAATTTCATTCATTCAAACCACCTAATAGCTATTTGCCTGTATCTATCATTTAAATCTGTCTAATCACTTAGTTGAATTCCCATTTCCTTGTTTCCGTATGAAATGTCACTGTCCGTTAGAAATTTAATTCCATTGCTTATCATCTAAGGGAAATAGGGACTTTCAATCTGGCTTCTTCAATCACAAGGGACAGCATGTCGTATGTTAGTGTCTTGTGAAATGATCTTTGATGTTCTTAGTTCAGGAAAGCTCTTCTTTCAGAAAGATTCATTTTATCCCTCTGTATAACAAGCCATCACTGGCCATTCCAACTTTTTACTCCTAGGCCAATCCACAACTCAAATAAGTTCAATTATTTAGTTCCAGGATATTGGGGGAAGTGATTTTTTTTTTTAAAAATATTAACTTGTTACTTAGATGTAAACACTACTTATTTAAATGTAAGCACTGAAATCCTGTGAAATGTTGGATATCCCAATGTAAGGACTTAAAGGATCCAAATTTAGGCTCCCCTTTCAGATTCCCAGCTGGCTGGACAGTTCAGTGAGTAAAGTATCTGGGAACAGAGCAGGAGGTTGGGAGTTCAATTCCCCACTATGTCTCTTGAGAGAAAAGCTAGCCTGTGTAGCCATGGGCAAGCTGCACTGTCCCATTCCCCCAAAGAAGGGAAGGGTAAACCACCTTTTGAAACTCTGAAAAAGGTCACCAGAAATCAGAATATCAAAGAGTAAACAAAACAGCAAAAAGAAGAAGAAGAAATGTTGTGGCACCTTAAAGACTAACTCCTGTATTAAAGCAAAGCAATCACACTGCAAGCGCGGCGCCAAAATGGCCGCCGCGCCCTTTGCGGGCCCCCCCCACAGGACAGAGAATCCGGGTAGTTAGGGGCGTGGCCAGCTCCCTTATAAAAGGGGTGGCCATGAGGCAGCCGTGCTGCCATTTTGCCTCAGCGACGGAGCGGAGAAGTTTTTTCCCCTGCGTCTCCGTCGCTCGTTAGCTTACCGGGAAGCTTTTTGGTGGCGATTCTGCCTGGCTGGCTTCCCTTTTTTGCTTCAGGAGAGATGCCTTCGAAAAAGAAGGCAGCTTCGAGTTCAGCTCGGGCTGTTAGGAGGCGCAACCCAGGTCGGAGGACCGTGGTGCCGCCTCCTCAGCAGCCACCTTTGCCACCCCCGGCCGGGGCTGGTGGAATGGGGTCTATTGCCCCTTGGCCCGATCAGAGTGCGGGCGCGGAGGGCGCTCCGGCCCGCGGCCCGCGAGCGGTGGACACCGCTCCTCCTCCTGCCCACTCCGTCGGGCCTATTTCTTTTGGGCCGCAGCCTCTCCCGGGGCCCTCTAGCCTTGGGGGGTGGCCCGGCTCCCTGCCTTGGCAGGTTTCTTCACCAGCCCTACCGGGCTTTGGCGCTGGCCAATGGCCATATATGGGCCCTGGGGCGCAGGGACCTGTCCCCATGCCAGGATCAGGCGGGCCGGCCGGCCCTTTGCCCATGGTCAACGTGGACACCTTACTGGCCCGCATTGCGGCCCTGGAGGCGTCTTTGGCCCGGGCCAGTCAGGCAGGCGCCCCCTTCGGGGTACCTTTTGAGGCGCTGTCGGCAGCAGGACAACAGCCGGCGGGGAGGGTTGAGCTGCTGCAGGCGGGTGGCGCGGCTCCGGCCACTGCCTCGCAGCTCCCCAGCCAGCAACCTGGTGCGGGTCAAGCCCCGGTGATGAGCTCTACATCGGTCGTGAGCTCCGACGCCCCCAGTGGGCCGGAACCCCCGGTGGGGGCGGCCCGCGGGGGTGCAGCATGTGAGTATACGGTGCAAGCAAGTACATCTACACACATTCCCAACATAGGGGGGGCCTTTCAGTGGCCTTGGCCTCGCGCGGGTGGTGCGGGGGCCACACTGCTGGCGACCCACCCGGCGACAACGACTGCCACCATGCCCACTGGGGTGGGCCTCGGTCCTTATACTGCTGGGAATGTCCTGGGGGTGGCAGGGTTAGCTCAGGCCCCTTTTAATAGGCCGGCTGTCCCCTTTTCGGCTTTGCCAACGGCAGGGTATTCCTTGCCATTGGGTGATCACTTGGCACAGGCTACCAGAGAAAAGATATGGCGAGGGGAGTACATAGATATCTTCTCACTCCTGAACAGAGAGCCCACCAAGGAGGAAAGGGAGGGTCAGGATGAGAAGGATAAGGAGCAGGCACGCCGCCGTAAGCCGCCGCGTACCTGGGCCAACTGGCTCCCCGCTTATTTAATATATATGGCGGTGTATCTTAGGGCGCGGCCGGATTTAGCTATTCCCATGGTCCAATATTTGGACAACATATATAGGGCGATGGTAGATTTTCCGGGCCCCTCATGGCTAGCATATGATGAGGAATTCCGTATGAGGATTCCCCTCCACCCCGAGATGAGATGGGACGAGCCGTGCCAGAGACTGTGGCTCTTGTATATGACACCCACACGCCCTGCCCCGGGGGATAGATACCATTGTGGACATGCGGTCCAGCGAGCGGCTCCAGCGCAGGTTACCCGCCAACCGGCGGGGCAGGGGGTTCCAGCCCGCCTGCTGTGCTGGACTTTCTCGTCAAATGGTTCCTGCAATCGAAAGAACTGCAGGTATAAGCATGAGTGTCCCACATGTTCTGGCCCCCACGCAGCCTCTGCTTGTCCCAAGCCTGGGGGGGCGCGAGGCAGAGGGAGGGGTGGACAGTGGGCTGGCAAGGCTGCCGCGGATGGAGCTAGTTCTCCAAAAGGCCCCCTCCCCAATTAAGGTGGACATGCTGGAGCGCTGGCTCGCATCGTACCCGAAGGGGGAGGACGGGGAGTATCTCCTTCAAGGTTTTAAGCAGGGATTTCGTATCCCTTTTATGGGTGATAGGTCCCCTCAGGATGCTCCCAACCTTTTATCCCTCAGAGGAAGGGAGGAGGTGGCTGCGGCCAGCATTAAAAAGGAGTTAGACGCGGGCAGGGTCGCTGGACCTTTCCCCGCACCCCCGTTTCCCAATCTTAAGGTCTCGCCATTGGGTTTGGTTCCCAAAAAGTCCCTAGGGGAGTTTCGCCTTATTCATCATTTGTCCTACCCAGCTGGCCGATCGGTCAACGATGCTATACCTGATGACCTTTGTTCGGTCAGGTATACATCGTTTGACCATGCGCTGCGCATGGTGCGCTCGTGTGGCCCGGGTGCCTGGCTGGCCAAGTGCGACATTAAGTCAGCTTTTCGCCTCTTGCCGGTGCACCCGGGCGACTTTGAATTGCTGGGTTTTAAATTTAAAGGGGAATATTATTTTGATAAGGCCATGCCTTTTGGCTGCTCCATATCATGCTCGGCTTTCGAGCGTTTTAGTACCTTCCTAGAGTGGGCTTTCGTCCGCAGGTCAGGGTCCCGGTCTGTAGCCCATTACCTGGATGATTTTCTATTCGGGGGTGAACGGGGCTGGGACACGTGCGCACGTCTCCTCAATACATTTCAGACGCTAATGCAGGAACTTGGTGTCCCTTTAGCGCCCGAAAAGACCGAGGGCCCATCGACCAAGTTAGTATTCCTGGGGGTTGAGATTGACACAGTAGTGCAGGCTTCTAGGTTGCCGGGTGATAAGGTGTCCAGGATAGTGACCCTTATCTCTGAATTGCTGGCCAAGCGTAAGGCATCCCTGAGGGAACTGCAGGTGCTACATGGGCACCTTAATTTTGCTTGCAGGGTGGTCGCACCGGGCAGGGCTTTTGCCCGGCGCTTATGCGACGCCATGGCAGGGTTATCCAGGCCCCACCACAGAGTCAGGCTTACCCGGGGTATCAGGGCAGACATGTTCGTCTGGTTGCAATTCCTGAGGGAGTTTAACGGGGTCTCATTTTGGAGGTCTGACCTCCTGGCATCCCCCAATTTCCAGATCCAGTCTGATGCCTCAGGATCCCTGGGTTATGGGATGTACTTCAATGGGCAGTGGGCCTATGGTGGGTGGCCACCGGCATGGGCAGGCACAGGTCGCCTGCGGGATCTCACATACCTGGAATTTTTTCCCATTCTGGGGGCTTTGATGCTATGGGGCGAACAGTGGGCTAATTCAGTGGTGCATTTCTGGTGCGACAATGCTGCCGTTGTACACATTGTCAATGCACAGACTTCTAAATCGCCCAGGGTTATGGATCTAGTGCGCCATTTTGTACTGCGCTGCCTGCGCCTCAACTTCTTGTTCAGGGCCAGGCATGTCCCAGGGGTTAATAACGATATTGCTGACGCTTTGTCCCGCCTGCAGATCTCCCGGTTCCGCGCCTTGGCCCCGGATGCGGAGGAATTTCCCTCGCCACTCCCGGACGAGATGTGGACTATTGGCAAGGAGAGGTGAACCGGGCGATTGGCCTGTCACTAGCGCCACGCACGCGTAAGGCGTATCAACAAGCATTCAATTCGTACAGGGTTTTTGCTACTCAATTTCACTTGCCAGAGACCTGGCCTATCCCGGTGGACCATGTTCTGCGGTTCATGGTTCACCTGCATGCACAGGGCCTCGCACCTCGCACCATAGCATCCAAGCTCTCGGCGTTGGCTTTTATGGCCAAAGTAGGGGGTCATGTGGATACCACCTCTGACTTCCGTGTGAGACACGTTTTGGAGGGGTGGGTGCGCGAGCGCGGGCGTTGCCCGGACGACCGGCACCCTATTTCCCCATGGGTTCTTACCCAGTTGGCCCGGGGCTGGCCAGGCCTCTGTTTTGATCATTATGAGGCAGCCCTCTTTCATGCAGCCACAACGGTGGCATTTTTTGGAGCGCTCCGCGTCAGCGAACTCGTGATGCTGTCTAAGGCGGATGCAAGTGGTAGGGCACTGGAACTCGAAGATGTCTATGTTGCCAAAGACTGGGCCCAGTTGAGGATCCGCTCCTCTAAAACAGATCAGCATGGCGTAGGCAGTGGAGTAAGACTGCTACGGTGTTCTTTGGCAGACATCTGTCCGGTTGGTGCCCTACAGGAGTACCTGGCACTGCGTGGCATGCACCACGGCCCGTTTTTCTG
Source organism: Bradypodion ventrale (assembly GCA_035047345.1). Classification (NCBI taxonomy): domain Eukaryota; kingdom Metazoa; phylum Chordata; class Lepidosauria; order Squamata; family Chamaeleonidae; genus Bradypodion; species Bradypodion ventrale. The sequence continues at coordinate 283,092,555 of JAWDJE010000002.1, read as the reverse complement.
TCACCAAGATGGGTCTCCCCTTACTAAATTTCAGTTTTGGAAGGTGACAGCCAGAGCCCTCACCAGGGTGGGCCTACCAGGTGCCCGTTATGGCACACATTCGTTCCGTATTGGTGCAGCCTCTACAGCAGCTGCTTTTGGGTACTCTGGGGCTGACATACGCAGCATGGGGAGGTGGGGCTCACAATGTTTTCAGTTTTATGTGCGCCCACTCCCGCCATGAGTACCAATCCAGTCACCTTACCTCCCTTTTTCTCAATTTTCTTACAGACCCTGGGTGTCGTATTACACCGGTGACAGTATGGCTGGTGGGCCACAGCTATGTGCACAGGGCAGCGCGTAACGCTGCGGCGACAGAGTGGGGACCCCGACTGGGACTGGGTGACCACGCCAGTCTCGCATGGCATGGTAAGCCAGGGATGTTATGGCGGGAGCTGCGGCCTTTCCTTTTTTCTGGCCTGGGGGCTGACCCGCCTGACATTCTAATCATCCACCTGGGGGGCAATGATTTGGGCCAGGTCACCGGCTTATCGCTCAAGCATGCGATTTGCGAGGAACTCGCCTACTTGCATTATGTCTGGCCTGCCACAACCCTGGTTTGGTCGGACATTGCTCCGCGCCATTCTTACAGAGGGGGCGTTAACCTCCTGGCTCTTGACCGCGCTAGGCGCGCGGTCAATAAGGCAGTGGCGCGGTTTCTTGCCACCAGGGCTTGGGGACGGGTTAGTCATCACCCCGATATTAGTCTACAAAATTATGACCTGTATGCAGGGGATGGGGTCCATCTGTCGCGAGGAGGTATGGACCTCCTGTTGGGTGACTGGCGAGCAGGCCTGTTGACCGAGCTGACGGTCTGGGGGGGGGCGTCAGGTCTTCTGTGAAGCCCCTCCGTGTGGCGGGTAGCACTGGTAAGGTAAACAGTATGACCCACAAGTATCCGGCAGGTTCGCAATTGACTGGACAACACTAGACAGGAATAAATTAGTTAAACGTTGTCCGGTCAACGATGAATCAGGCGATGGGGTGATGACGATTGCTAACCAGCATGCATCACCCCTGTGATTTCACGGATACGCGTCAGAGGGTGGGGTCATGAGTTAGTTATTGACTACGGTCAACAATTTGTTTGTTGTTAACAAACAAATTGATACAAATTGATACATTGTAACCAATTGCCGTTGGCAATTTTGGGGTGGTACCTTACCAGTGTTACTTCGGCCTGCTTGCCTTAGGAATTATGATTGGTCGTTTTACCAATACAAATTTATAATTCGGACTAGGGCATTGAATCAATAAATGTGGCCCTTTGCTGTTATCCACTTCCAATGTTGTCTGTGTCCGTTATTGGGGGGGTGCGCCTGCAATGCAAGCGCGGCGCCAAAATGGCCGCCGCGCCCTTTGCGGCCCCCCCCCACAGGACAGAGAATCCGGGTAGTTAGGGGCGTGGCCAGCTCCCTTATAAAAGGGGTGGCCATGAGGCAGCCGTGCTGCCATTTTGCCTCAGCGACGGAGCGGAGAAGTTTTTTCCCCTCCACCCCCTCCCTAGTTAACAGTGTGATATTATGGTCGCTTCGGGGCCGGGTGGGAATTTTTGGTTGGGACCCATATTGGCTCCGGGTCCTGGCTTTTTTGCCCATCCCACACTGTTGCTATGGTTTGATATAGGGGTCTTTCTGCGTTCCTACTGTCGACTTTGGTCACATGGGCGGGTAGCACTGGTAAGGTAAACAGTATGACCCACAAGTATCCGGCAGGTTCGCAATTGACTGGACAACACTAGACAGGAATAAATTAGTTAAACGTTGTCCGGTCAACGATGAATCAGGCGATGGGGTGATGACGATTGCTAACCAGCATGCATCACCCCTGTGATTTCACGGATACGCGTCAGAGGGTGGGGTCATGAGTTAGTTATTGACTACGGTCAACAATTTGTTTGTTGTTAACAAACAAATTGATACAAATTGATACATTGTAACCAATTGCCGTTGGCAATTTTGGGGTGGTACCTTACCAGTGTTACTTCGGCCTGCTTGCCTTAGGAATTATGATTGGTCGTTTTACCAATACAAATTTATAATTCGGACTAGGGCATTGAATCAATAAATGTGGCCCTTTGCTGTTATCCACTTCCAATGTTGTCTGTGTCCGTTATTGGGGGGGTGCGCCTGCAATTACATACTGCCCCATAGCACATAGTGCACTCTCTGGACAGTTCATAAGTTAATTAGCTTTTTGCCCCAACATGCTGGGTACTCATTTTACCAAACTCCAAAGGATGGAAGGCTGAGTTGTTCCGCCTCCTACTGGGAAACACCTAATCTAGTTCTCTTTAGTTGTTGAAACTCTGTCACTGGAAAAGAAGGAGGAGTGGGAAAAGTAACTCTGATGAGTGGCAGTGGGGAGCTAGCAGTGTTTTGGGTTCTGGTGTCAAGGAATAGTTTTGCCTCACCCATGTCATGAAAGTTAACTAGTAAAAAGGGACCATAGAAGGGAACTTTTTTTAGCTTATGTGTGGGGAACAAGAAGTGTGCTGTGGCTAAGCCAGAGAAGTGTGAGGTGAGGTCTTCTTGCTCTTCCTGAGTGTTGTGGTCCTAAGCTTTTACATATTTTATTGATTCATCTGGGTAGCTCAATAACAAATCCTTATTTTGGCTAGCAACCAAGGGATTGAAGAGGTAGCAGCCAGGCATAATGTGGTTGTAGTCTCCCACATTGCCCATGCAGGTGTGCATAACAGATATTACTTCAGAGGTTTGAACATGGTATGGAGAAAGGTACAGTGGTGAAGGACAACATGCTGTCTATCCTAGGGCATATCTTTCCACAACCACAGACTGTTTATGAAAGGCTGGAGTTCTACAAGACATTATTCAGAATTGTTTTTATGCCAGAAAGCCGAAGCAACTTGTTTTTAGAGGATCAGGGAGTGGGGAGTGGCAAGCCATTTTGCTGGGTCCATTGGGGGAAAGGGATTGAGCAGGTTAATGCACAGAAGTTTGGCACAGTAAAGAGCATCTGCAGAAAGAATGAAGAACAGCCACAGGCAGAGCACCATTTGGAGTTAAAGGGATTGACCTGATTTGGCCTTTGGGTCTAGGACTAACATGTGGGAAAATTCATAGAGGGTGGAATTTGTCTAATTCATCTAAGGCACCTGTCCCCTTTGAACCCTGGGGTCTGACAATAAGGAGGATCTGACAATGTCTTCATTCACATGGGGTTAGGGTTGAGAGTGACCTCCAATGATCTTGCTATCTCTGTTTTCAACTTGTGTGTCATTGTCCTCTTCACAAAACAAGGAAAACAAGAGGGACAAGAGACAAACTGTTACGGTAGAAAATCAACCGCAAAAGACATCCCCATGCTTAGGTGCGGCATGGCCAAAAAAGATGGGAAATCACTCCCCTATATAACATGTATTCTGTGTGTGTGTGTGTTTGGCAGACAGGCAGGCAGGCAGGCAGGCAGAGGCTCATTCATACCGGAAGATTAGAAAAGGAAAAAACATGCAGGCAGACAAAAGTCATACTGGTACGTTTATGGACAGATGAGTCTATTTGTTCATTCACTAGAAATGAGGAAGCCAGATGCAGATGTTGGGATACCTATAACTACTTTATTAAACTTTTCCCATATGATTGGAAGTCAGATTATTCATAGTGTTTGTCCAGACTACTTTTTGATCAGTACTTTGCTTACAAGTCACATCTGTTAGCTTGTCCTCAGATTGCCTTCTCTAATCTCTAGTCACCTTCTTCCGGGTCCCTTCTACTCCCAATTCTCAGGATTTAGAACAGAATCACATGATATCTATATATATATATCCTCACTGTGCTTAGAGCCCATAACCTGAAGGTATATCTACAGAACTCCCTTTGTACCCAGACCCAGTTGTCAGTTAAAGTGGAAGTGGCAGGATGGATTTAATTGAGATTGGAATATAGGATCCTGAACACACTCAAATCTCAACCTGATCACAAATCAGTTTTATTTAATGAATATATATGGTCTACATCATATTTTGTGTAGTTCTGTAAACTCCTATTCCAATTTCTCCCGTTTTACCACTCTAGTTCTTTCCTGTTTGAGATTCAACATATTTTACGATAGTGGTTCAGCGTCTATTACGGCTCTGAAAAATAAATAAAGGAAGGGCAATTCTAGGTTTTTCAAAGAACATTTTGCTTCATTCCCAGATTTTAATGCATGTCAAGGATAAAACAGAAACACAAAATTTGGACTAGATCCTCTAGAATAGCCATCTAGTATGAGCAGTGGAACCTGAGCAAAGTATTCCCAGAACTGGATTAGAAACATACCTCCCAAAAAGTCAACTTAACATAGACCATCTTTAATTCTGGTAAAAAAACTAATTTACTTCAAAGGCTATTAATGTTGTTGGCATTAAGATTATTGTTGGCAGGGCTAGCCAGCACTTTATTCAAAGGATTCCTATGGTTTTGTTAGTCTGCTGCATTGGACTTGCTCTTAGCTGGAAGCTTCAGTTATCAACCAGGCTAATCAACCTTCCTTGAAGTAATGGCTAATAAATTACTGAAACATCAGTTTCCTTACTTTGTTGATCTCTTTTGAAATGTAGCTGAATCTTTTTGATTTAACATCTGGATCATTTGAAGTGTCAAGAAATGATTCATTTCCCTGAAGAGTGCTGTTGACAGGGAGAGTGAATGAACTTTACTCAGCCTTGATGGGTCACATTTCAAAATGGTATCCCAGATGTGCAGTGATGGTTGGCACATGTGCCCCATTTGCCAAGCATCCTGGTTTTGATGATATTTTTGTTTAGTTGCCAGGAAGATGTTCCAATTTGATTTTAGTCCAGCAGACATCCTGAGAAGACAACTAATAATCGTCATGGACATTGAAGAATACAGAATAGAATTGATAAGTACAAGAAAAAAGAACATTAAATGTGCATTTTTAAAATAGGAAATGAAAGATATGACAAAATAAAAACTGGCATGGGCAGCTCATACCCATGGGCTGTACTCCTACCTCTGTGATACATCAACAATCCTGACTTCTACATTATCAAATTGTAGGGGTGTAAGGAAGAAAGAGGCAGAGAAAGACCAGGCCCCAACTGCCCAGAAGCCATCCAGAGACCTTGGTGGGAGGTGAGTGAAGAATCGGCCCCTCCCTTTCACCCCATCCTAAAACCTGGGTGCAAGGAAGAAAGAGGCAGAGAAAAACCAGGCCCCAACTGCCCAGAAACCATCCAGAGACCTTGGTGGGAGGTGAGTGAAGAATCGGCCCCTCCCTCCCACCCCATCCTAAAACCTGGGTGCAAGGAAGAAAGAGGCAGAGAAAGACCAGGCCCCAACTGCCCAGAAGCCATCCAGAGACCTTGGTGGGAGGTGAGTGAAGAAGCGGCCCCTCCCTCCCACCCCATCCTAAAACCTGGGTGCAAGGAAGAAAGAGGCAGAGAAAGACCAGGCCCCAACTGCCCAGTCACCATCCAGAGGCCTTGGAGGGAGAAGGTCACCATCCACCACTGCAGCCAGAGGCAGAGGAAGAGGAACAGATGAGACACAGGGAAAACATCCACTGCCCGCCACTGCGATGCCCCTGGAGCAAGGGACCCAGAGACAACAACCCCACCTGGGGAGTGAGGACACAAGGATAAGTAGCTGATGTGAAAAATGTAGCTGAATTAATATAGCGACTGACATAGAGACTTCATACTGACTTAATATAGCAATTAACATAGAGACTGTGTTTTAGAGTGTGATAATTATGCATGATAATATGTTGTGTAAACTGTTTTAAACTTTTAAAACTGTGATATGATGTATGATGCGAGGAAAAAAATGGCGTAGAAACCGGCAAACCACGCCACAAAGCTTGCCAAGAGAACCCTATGGACCAAAACAAAAGACAAAACAAAAGGGCAGGCTAGGTGATACAGGATGCTTAACACCTCAGAGGGGAGAAAGGGGAGGGACAGGAAAGGGGGAGGGGAAATGCAATGTTGTAAGGAGCAATACTGTATAGGGACATGGAATGTGAGATCAATGAACCAAGGTAAACTGGAAGTGGTAAAAAATGAGATGGAAAGAATAAGCATTGACATCTTGGGCATCAGTGAGCTCAAATGGACAGGGATGGGCGAATTCAGCTCTGGAAACCATCACATCTACTACTGTGGACAAGAAAACCTTAGAAGACATGGAGTAGCCATAATTGTCAATAAAAGAGTGAGAAGAGCAGTAATGGGATACAACCTCAAAAATGACAGAATGATGTCAGTAAGAATTCAGGGCAAACCCTTCAATGTTACTGTGATCCAAATATACGCACCAACCACGGGTGCAGATGAAGCCACAGTGGACCAGTTCTATGAGGACTTACAACACCTCATAGAACAAACACCAAAAAATGATGTTCAAATTATTCTAGGAGACTGGAATGCCAAAGTAGGCAATCAAAAAGTGGAGGGAATAACAGGCAGGTTCGGTCTTGGAACACAGAATGAAGCAGGGCAAAGATTGATAGAGTTCTGCCAAGAGAACGCACTGGTCATAGCAAACACCCTCTTCCAGCAACACAAGAGGCGACTTTACACATGGACATCACCAGATGGCCAACACCGAAACCAGATTGACTACATACTCTGCAGCCAAAGATGGAGAACCTCCATACAGTCAGCAAAAACAAGACCTGGAGCAGATTGTGGCTCAGATCACAACCTACTGATTGCAAAATTCAGGCTTAGACTAAAGAAAATAGGGAAAACAAAGAGACCAGACAGATATCACCTAGACAGCATCCCTAAAGAATACACGGTGGAGGTGATGAACAGATTCAATGGCTTAGACTCAATAGATAGAGTGCCAGAAGAATTATGGACAGAGATGAGGGACATCATGCAGGAAGCAGCAAAGAAAACCATACCAAAAGAAAAGAAGAGTAAGAAAGCAAAGTGGTTGTCTGATGAGGCTCTTAAAATAGCAGAGGAAAGAAGGAACGCAAAAGTCAAAGGAGAAAGGAAAAAATACAATCATTTGAACACAGAATTTCAAAGAAAAGCAAGGAGAGATAAGGAAAACTATCTAAAAGAACAGTGCAAAGAAATGGAAGAAAACAACAAAAGAGGCAGAACCAGAGATCTTTTCAAAAAAATCCGGGAAATCAAGGGAACATTTAAAGCAAAAATGAACATGATAAGGGACAAAGACGGAAAGGAGCTAGCTGATGCAGAAGAGATTAAGAAAAGATGGAAAGAGTACACAGAGGAACTCTACAAAAAGGAACTCAACACTCCTGATAGTCACAATGATGAAGAAATTGAACCTGAGCCAGACATCCTGGAGTGTGAAGTCAGAAAGGCCCTAAAGAGCACTGCAAACAACAAAGCTAGTGGAGATGATGGTATCCCAGTTGAATTTTTCAAAGCTCTAAAAGATGATGGCATCAAATTACTGCATTCAATATGCCAGCAGATTTGGAAAACAAAACAGTGGCCACAGGACTGGAAAAGATCAGTATATGTTCCAATCCCAAAAAAGGGCAATGCCAAAGAATGTTCAAATTATCGAACAATTGCGCTCATCCCACACGCCAGCAAGGTGATGCTCAAGATAATACAGGATAGACTTCAGCAGCATGTGGAAAGAGAATTACCAGAGGTGCAGGCTGGTTTCAGAAGAGGCAGGGGGACTAGAGACCACATTGCCAACATACGTTGGATCATGGAGAAAACAAAGGAATACCAGAAACAAGTTTATTTTTGCTTTATTGACTACACTAAGGCATTTGATTGTGTGGATCACAACAAGATGTGGCAAGTGATTAAAGAGATGGGAATACCAGAGCACCTCATATGCCTCCTGAGAAATCTGTACATGAACCAAGAAGCAACAGTTAGGACAGAACACGGAATGACAGAGCGGTTTGGAATAGGAAAAGGAGTAAGGCAAGGCTGCATTCTGTCACCCTGCTTATTCAACTTATACACAGAGCACATAATGCGCAATGCAGGGATGGAGGAATCACAATATGGGATCAAAATTGCTGGGAGAAACATCAACAATCTGAGATATGCAGACGACACCACCCTAATGGCAGAAAGTGAGGAAGACCTAAAGAATCTCCTGATCGGTTTGAAGGAAGAGAGTGCAAAAGCTGGCTTGAGACTCAATATCAAGAAAACCAAGATAATGGCAACAGGCCCGATCAGTTCCTGGAAAATAGACGGGGAAGAAGTAGAAGCAGTGACAGATTTTACGTTCTTAGGATCTAAGATCACTGCAGATGGAGATTGCAGCCATGAAATAAAGAGGCGGCTGATTCTAGGGAGACAAGCCATGAGAAACCTGGGGAACATAGTGAAAAGCAGAGACATCACCTTGAAAACAAAAATTAGAATAGTCGAAGCAATGGTATTCCCAGTGGTAATGTACGGATGTGAGAGCTGGACAATTAGGAAAGCTGAACGCAGAAGAATAGATGCCTTTGAAATGTGGTGTTGGAGGAGAGTTTTGAGGGTACCTTGGACAGCGAGGAGAACAAATAGGTCAATCTTAGAAGAAATCAACACTGACTGCTCATTGGAAGGTCAAATAGTAAAGATGAGGCTAAAGTACTTTGGGCATCAAATGAGAAGGGAGGATTCACTTGAGAAGGCCGTGATGTTGGGAAAGGTGGAGGGCAAAAGAAGAAGGGGGAGGCCAAGGATGAGATGGATAGATGGTATTGTAGACACAATGGGCACAGAGCTGGGAGGACTGAGGGGGATGGTGGAGGACAGAGGCGCCTGGAGAACGATGGTCCATAGGGTCGCAAAGGGTCGGAATCGACTGTGCGACTGAACAACAACAAAAAAGCAGCTTTCTATTCATCCCATCTCATCTGGAAGGGGAAAATACACTCTGCTCTGTTGTTTCATCAGTCCCTGTAGTGTGGGAGGATGTCTTGGAGTCTCCCTGCTCCATTCAGAAATACCATATCTTGTACCATATTTTGCTGGATCTATAAGTTTGGCAAATGCTGTGGCAATTTACTTGCAGTGGATTCTGGGGGTGGATGAGTTCAAAAGGTTCCCTTCAAGTCTGTGAAGTTGCTCAACCTACATTTAGATATATACTAGCAGAGGTTGCCCAGCGTTGCCGGGATGTTATAAACTGTGATCAGCTTTTTTGGGTTTTTTTTTTTTGTGGATTACAAAAAAGAACAAAGAATGATATAATTGTTTCAAATTGTTTTATTTAACCAAATAATGTTTTAGTTTGTGGTTTTTTTTTGTTATACTTGTACCATAGGTAATATTTTTTAAAATGTGAAAGTACATGTTTTTTACATTCAATGTTTTTAAACTGTGTTTAGATGTTTTGGGTTTTTATTTCAGTTAAAACTCAACACAGGATGTTATAAATCTTTTTATTTTATTTTTTGACATATGTTTGTGATTTGTGTAAACTTTTGATTTATTGTTATGTTTTTGACTTGTTTTTACTCTTGTGGTCTCTAGGTGGGGCTGTTGTGTCTTTTTGAGTTGTTTTTACTATTCTGTCTGGAAGACTCAAAAGGGCAATATCAAAGGTGAAAAATCTTTACCAAGTTAACGTGGTGTATTAAAAGTAGAAAAAAGCAACCAAGAACTGCATAGTTACAAAATTACAATGAGAGCTTAGTTGAATACAATACAATATTAATGATGAAAAGCTATCTTGAATAGGTACCATGGAACAAAGTCTATAAGTGTATCATATATCGGAATCAACAAGCATAATATGTGTGGTACACATCGAATAATCCATACTAATCACAGTAATAGTCCTGATTCATACAATATGGAAAATCTGACAGGTGAGTAAAATGGCCATGCCGTGGTTGCTGGAGAACCCATGCGGACCAAGATTCTATACAGTTCATGTGGTGTGATGCAGAAAGTCAGAGTCAATATCCATCCGGTATTATTTGGATATTTCGAGTTCTTCTTCAAGAATCTGCAAAGGTATGGATTACATGTAAAACATAGAAAACGCCCATAGAAAAGACACTAAGATACAATATGCGAGAGTTATAAGCATCTTAACATCAACATTCATGTTATAAACAAGTACCTGAAAAATAAGAACGTGCTCGAAAACAACCTCTCTTGGAAAACTCGTCTTGGGTTGGAGCGTTAAAAGGGCCAATATTGCAAGGGTTATTTAAAGACTAACTGGGGCACATGTGTGGTAAATCGGAAATGTCTAAAAGACTATTTAAAGAGAAATATACATGAGAATACCTCTAGGATCAAAACTTACAGAGGAATTAAAGGAAAGCAGTATAGTCTAAGTCAGTATTTATTCCATGGGGAATGTTGTTGTTGTTGTTCAGTCACACAGTCAATTCCGACCCTTTGCGACCCTATGGACCATTGATCTCCAGGCACCCCTGTCCTCCACCATCCTCCTCAGCCCGCTCAGCTCAGTGCCCGCTGCGTCCACAATGTCATCCAGCCATCTCATCCTTGGCCGTCCCCTTTTTCTTTTGCCCTCCACCTTTCCCAGCATCAAGGCTTTCTCAAGTGAATCCTCTCTTCTCATTTGGTGTCCAAAGTACTTCAGCTTCATTTATTTTTATTTATTTTTATTTATTGTTAAATTTCTATACCGCCCACTCAGCGAAAGCTGACTCCGGGCGGTTCACACAGTGGGTGAAAACAGATAAAAACAAATAAAAACAGATTAAAAACCAGCAATAAGAACCCACCCCTAAAAAGAGAGGGGTGCAGGAACCAAAGAAACTGTGGGGCAGGCATCCTCCCCTATATTAACCACCCAACAAAAGCCACCCTCCATCTGCACCCCAAACTTGGCCCACCAGCCAGGTTTTTAGTTCTTTTCTAAAGGGCAACAACTCCGTCTGGAGACGCAGTCCCACAGGCAGGAGGTTCCAAAGGGCCAGTGCAGACACAGAGAAGGCTCTCCTCCTTGTGCCAGAGAGGCAAGCCCCCCTGACCAATGGCACTATTAGAGAACCCCTCCGGTCCGCTCTGGTTGGACGGACAGACGTCCTTAGGGTGATGCGGTCTCTAAGGTAACCTGGCCAACTACCATATAGGGCTTTAAAGGTCAAAACCAGCACCTTGAATTGCACCTGGAGGCAAACGGGTAACCAGTGCAGCTCCCGAAGCAGTGGTGAGGCATGGGCATAACGTCCACACCCCATCACCACCTGGGCCGCTGCATTCTGGACCAGCTGCAGCCTCCGAATGGTCATCAAGGGCAGCCCCATGTAGTAAATTCCACCCTCGAATACCATTTGGAGTTAAAGGAATTGACCTGCTTTGGCTTTTGGGTCTAGGACTAACATGTGGGAAAATACATAGAGGGTGGAATTTACTATTTGACCTTCTAAGGAGCAGGTAGGACTGATTTCTTTCAAGATTGACTTATTTGTTCTCCTCGCTGTCCAGGGTACTCTCAAAACTCTCCTCCAACACCACATTGCAAAGGCATCTATTCTTCTGCACTCAGCCTTCCTAATGATCCAGCTCTCACATCCATACATTACCACCTGGAATACCATTGCTTTGACTATACGGATTTTTGTTTGCAAGATGATGTCTCTACTTTTCACTATGTTCCCCAGGTTTCTCATGGCTTGTCTCCCTAGAATCAGTCGCCTCTTTATTTCATGGCTGCAGTCACCATCTGCAGTGATCCTAGATCCCAAGAAAGTAAAATCCATCACTGCTTCTACTTCTTCCCCGTCTACTTTCCAGGTGATGATAGGGCCTCTTGCCATTATCTTGGTTTTCTTGATGTTAAATCTCAGGCCAGCTTTTGCACTCTCTTCTTTCAACCTAATCAGTAGCTTCTTTAAATCTTCCTCACTTTCTGCAATTAGGGTGGTATCGTCTGCACATCTCAAATTGTTGATGTTTCTCCCAGCAATTTTTATCCCATATTGTGATTCTGGGAAATAAGTGTGGAGAAATGATGTATATAGAACGCTTCTCTTTGAAGAAGGAAGTGTTCAATGTTAGTAATCTGATGTTTCTGTGGAAGATAAGACTCCAGGACCACTAGTCTCATGTCACTGAAGGTATGTTTTTGTTCGAGAAAATGGGAAACCATTGGCGCTTGAACGATCATATTTCTTATGCGGGATGTTTTTTGTGTGTATTTTGTGGTTTATTTTTTTGTTTATTAATGGTTTTTTTAATTATTGATTTATTTTTGTTTTATTATTTTTTATTAATTTTGGTGTTTGTTTTGGGTGTTTACTTTTGTAGAACAGGCTGCCTGTCAGATCCTCTTTTCCCCATTGCTGCTTTGAATTTTAGTTTTGATGCAGCAATGGGGGAAAGGAGGAGGAGGCAGTCAGCCCGTTCTTCTCCCGGGAAGGTTTGTTAGGTAGGTCGAGGGAGAAGGAGGAGGCAGAGAAGAGCTTTCTCTGCCTAACGATGGTTCTCTCCTCTCTGTCTCCTTTTTCTCCTGGTTTACCTAACCGGGAATGGGCAGGCAGCAATCCATAAGGGGTGGGGATCTTCCTTGTGGATTGCTGGCTGCTGCTTTTGTATTCGGAAGTACAAAGGCATCTGCCAGTCATCCGCCAGGGAGGGTGCTTCCCCTGACAAACTACTGCCTGTTTTTGGGGTTTTTTCTACCCCGGCTCAACTTTACTTGAGTCTGGCGGTGGTCTCACCATGTCTTTGGCAGGGTAGCGTGGAGGAGAGGGAGTCCCTCTTCTCCCCGTTGCCCCGGGAAAGAAGGACGGCGGGTGTTTTGTGGTGGCTTTTTGTGGCTTTTTGTTTTGCATGGCTGTGAGGCACTGAGAATGCATGCTGGGGACTTGTGCTCCCATTGCGTTTTGTAATTTTATTTTTCATGCACCTTCTTTCTCAGCATTCTGCACGCTCATGGCACGCAGGATGCTGGGACTTGTAATTTTGCGTTTGTGGTTTGCTTTTGTGCGGTGGTTTTTTTCCTGCGGCTTGATTTCAATTGGCTGTGCTGCGTTTTCCAACGTTCTTTTTGCTCACACCTCTCAGCCTGATTGGCTGTGGCATGCCGCAGAGAACATTGGGAATTGAAGTTGTTTCCCTTTGTTCACGTTTGTGGTGCTCTTGCCCCACTGGCGCGTTTCTCAACCCTTCAGTAACCTCCGTACCGGGTTTGGGCGAGTGCAGGAGGCTCGGTACGGGATAGTGTGGATGGGTGTGGGAGCCTTTGTTACATTCCAACAGTTAACCTTTGGATTTATAGGTATAGATTTCAGTCTGAAATATCCTTAGGTCAATGTTGTTAGATTTAAGCATAATTAATGTCAGTGATTTAACACGTCAACAATTTGTTCTTCTTCAGTTGCACAGTCAGTTCCAACCCTTTGTGACCCCATGGACCATCACATGCCAGGCACCTCAGTCCTTCACTATCCCTCTCAACTCTCCTAACTCTGTGCCCATTGCATCAACAATACCATCTAGCTATCTCATTTTCTGCCGCCCCCTTCTCCTTTTGCCCTCAGCTTTTCCCAGCATCAAGGCTTTCTCAAGTGAATCCTCTCTTCTCATTTGATGTTCAAAGTTCTTTAGCTTCATATTTACTATTTGACATTCTAAGGAGCAGCCAGAGTTGATTTCTTCTAAGATCGACCTGTTTGTTCTCCTCGCTGACCAGGGGACTCTCAAAACTCTCCTCCAACACCACATCTCAAAGGCATCTGTTCTTCTGCACTTAGCTTTCCTAATGGTCCAGCTCTCACAACCATACATTACCACCAGGAATACCATTGCTTTGACTATGTGAATTTTTGTTTGCAAAATTTAACTATGTTCCACCGGCCGGGGATAGGATGCAGCTTTGGTCACTGTCACCACCCTCCTGCCTGGAGGGTTGAAAAAACACCGTGGCCACTGGGCTTGAGGACCTCACAGCTCTCCCCCCTTCTCGCTTCACCAACACCCGGGGATAGGATGCAGCTGTGGCTGCCATCACCACCCTCCTGGCCTCGCCTGGCCGGAGGGTTGAAAAGATGCCGCGGCTACTGGGTGCTCTTATATTTTGCATTTTTATTATATTGTATGCTATTGACTCCATTGACTGTAGTACTTGCTATTGTCTGTTTTTGTACGCTGTTATATTTTCATTGTATTATTGAAGGTTTTTGTGGTGTATGTAAGCCGCCATGAGTCACAGGATAGATTGGGTGCCATACAAATACAATAAATGAAATGAAATTAATGAATGAAATACACTTTTTATAAAATAATCATCATAGCATTATTCTCTTTTCAGATCAGTGAGCATTAATATTATTTATTTCTCTTACTTGCTACCTATTTATTTCTTGAAAAACTCATAAAATGTTCATTATTAAATATTTTGTTGCATGCCATGCTGGCTATTACATATACAAATCACAGCAGGCAACATTACAAACTTTTTTTAAAAAATCACTCTTGTTTCAATTTGCATTCTCTCTAACCAACTTGAACAGTCAGAAATCAACAATTCATTTTTATTGCAGCCTGGAGGGTTTTCCACTTGCCTAGTAAAAATAGAATGGCTAAAATGTAGGCCAGTTTAATTTATCCAAACAGCATTGGAAAATTCATATATGGTGTGGGTTGGTGGACCTAGGGTGCCACTGAAGATTTGTGGCTTACTAAGGTGTTGGAGTATCTGATGTGTTCTCAATATGCTTGCAGCAGGGGAGCACCTAGATTGTATTCTGTGTTCATTTTCTTCAGTTGACATTGGTGAGAAACAATATTTTGTTTTCCGATTAAACCACTTTCTTGTCTTTGCCATTGGCCAAACTTAAGTCCTCATCAGTGCATGTTACTGGCATTAATTAGCAGACCAATAAATGAGCCAGATTCTGTATATTGTCACATTCACACAGTGTGTTGTTGTCTGCCAGCAGCCCCAACTTGATCATGTTGGTTTTACATCTAGGCACTCCAACCCGCAGCCTATTCAGAGTCTTCCAAATGACATAGGGGAGGTTGAGTTAATCAACTATATCATTCTTCAATATTGTCCCATGTCCAGTAAGCTCTTTCCTCCATCTTCTAATTTAGCTCTACTCTTGTACACCCTCAAGAATGTTTGTTCTTGCTATAAAGCTCTTTCTGGATCTGAGCCAGATAACCTGAGGCCCATATCCATTCAGAGGATGTTGAGGGTCATTCTCTTGCTTAGTTCTCTCAGTGCCCACTGCTACTTCTCTCCTTATTTTAGGTGGAATAATACCAACAAGAGAGTATTTTTTTCTCAACTGGTGTAAGTTTGAGGTATCTTGTCACTATACACAGCTTCATTAACAGTGATGTCACTTTTTTTTTTTTTGCACGTGTGAATGGCTCCATAAAGGTAAAGGTAAAGGTTTCCCGTGCTCGAAAGCCAGTCGTATCCGACTCTAGGGTGCAGTGCTCATCTCTGTTTCTAAGCCGAAGAGCCTGCGCTGTCTGCTTCTGCAGACGTTTCCATGGTCATGTGGCAGGCATGACTAAACACCAGAGCGCACGGAATGGTGTTACCTTCCCACCGAAGTGGTCCCTATTTATCTACTTGCTATTTCTTGCTTTCGAACTGCTAGGTTGGCAGGAGCTGGGGACGAAGACGGGAGCTCATTTCCGTCTTGCAGTACTCGGGATGGCTCCATACTGGAGCAGAATACTCTGCTGCGGAGACGCTCAGAGCCAAAGCTGATTACTAAGTGTGGATCGTTGAGTTCTGCATTTATAGTTTGCATATTCCCTGATGATGTTGTTCCTTGTACTTTGGCTTTAGTATTCTGGCAGTCCTGCTTAAAATAGAGTGTTCTCTCAAGTGCCACACTGATGTATTATGTTGCTTTTTAGATGAGGGAAGTGGACTAAACTTCATTAAGTTCCTCTCCTCATCCTCAAATAACCCCAGACACCTGACCCCAGTCCCCACCAGAAGAAACATTGTGGATATGCCTTTAGACTCATAAGGAACCTAAATCACGGGACCTTAGAATGGCAGAGAGGGAACCAGCCTTGCTACTTATTTTACAGCAATTTGGTCCTATGAATGTAGATAATATACACATATTGTTTGCCTTGGATCCATTAGAGCTGCCCACAATTGATTCTTGGGAGACAAGCTATGAGAAACCTGGGGAACATAGTTAAAAGTAGAGACATCTCGCTGCAAACAAGTCCGCATAGTCAAAGCAATGGTATTCCCAGTGGTAATGTATGGTTGTGAGAACTGGAAAGGCTGAGTGCAGAAGAATAGCCTTTGAGATGTGGTGTTGGAGGAGAGTTTTGAGGGTCCCCTTGACAGCGAGGAGAACAAATAGGTCAATATTAGAAGAGATAAGCCCTGGCTACTCCTGTTATGTATGTACAATGTTGCTTTAAGAGATGTTGCCTTGAAATGCATGAATGTAACCTGACTACAATTACAATGTAGCCCAGCTGTAAAGGAACGCGAGTTAGCTGTCCATAGGGGGCAGCTGCGAGCGTTCACCTCACATGGTTCACATTCCCCAAATCACCAACAGCCGCGGGAACTTTCCCGCCTCCTCAAAGAACTACAGAAGAGAGGCGTGACCCGGACGATGTCACGCCGGTAGCAGCCAATGAGCTACCGTGCAGCAGGATTCAAATGTATTGTGTGACTGTATATAATGTGAGATATGTCCACCATTACCACATGTTCATACTGACCATCAATGAATAAACCTGTGTTAGTCCTTCCTGCGACTCCTTCTTTGTCTTCCGTGCAAGACACTAAATTGGCTACGAAGGTGGGATCGATGGCGAATCCCAAGGTCAAGCCGTACCAGTTCGATGTCAGCGAGCCCGAACAATGGGAGCTCTACAAGTGCCAGTTTCGGCATGCAATGGAAGCCACAGGCATCGACGACAATGCGAAAATGCGCTCCCACTTCCTGGCTCAGGTGGGGCCGGCCACGCTGCGGATCCTGATGACCCTGGTGGCCCCCCGGAAGGTGGATGAGGTGCCCATCGACCGTATCCTGGAGAGGCTGCGCGAGCACTTCCAGCTGCCCGTCTCGATCTTCCCGGCCCGGGTCGCGTTCCACAGGCGAGACCAGCGACCGGGCGAATCCGTGTCCGCCTACGCGGCGGCCCTCAGGCTTGCAGCGGTGCATTGCCAGTGGGACGACCTGGACCAGGCCCTCCGTGACTGCATGCTGTGTGGTTTGAGGGACGAGGAGCTTCAGAGGAGGCTCATGACCCGCGACCATCGCCTCACGTTCAACGAGGTACTGCAGGAGGCCCAGGCAGCCGAGGAGGCCAGGAGCGGCGTCCGGCTATTCAAGTCTCGAGGGGCCACGTCCGAGAGGGCCAAGTCACCAGTACAGGCGGCCCGGCGGACACCAGCGAAGACGGCCTGGCGGGCCCCCAAGCCGCCTGCCGCCGCACCAACGTCGTCCGAGGAGTCGTCCACGACAGCGGACCCCTACTCCAGCGAGGACGACGACGTCCAGAGGATCAGGAAGCGAGGTGAGAAGCGGCAGACACGTGAACGGCAGGACCGCCGCTGCGACGGTTGTGGGGCGGCCCACGACCGCACGAGGTGCCCGTTCCGAAAGGCCGAGTGCCACAACTGCGGCCGAAAGGGACACATCGCCCGAGTATGCAGGCGCGGGCGAGTCGAGGACAAGGGCAGTTCCAGCCATCCCCAGACGCACCAACGAAAGGCGGCCGGCACCAGGAAGGTCTCTGCCGGCTACAGCGAGGAAGGCGTGAACCGCGTGGGCCTGGAGCACCGGCGGTTTTTCATAGAGGTACTGTTGCAGGGGGTCCCAGTGAGGATGGAGATAGACTCGGGGTCATCTTATTCCATCCTGTCCCAAAAAGAGTATATGCGCATTCCCCCAGAGAAGCGGCCCAAACTGTGGGCCATGAGATCCAATCTACGGGATGTACAGGGAAATGGGATCCCGGTGTTGGGGGTGGGGAACTTCAAGGTGAAGTTCAAGAACTACTCCGAGAAACTGCCCCTAGTGGTCCTCAAAGGGGGGAGGTGCTGCCTTTTGGGAACGCAGTGGTTTGCTCCCCTAGGGATCAAACTGTCCGGCATTAACGCCATTGAGACTGACCCAATGCGGGACGTGTGCAACGCACACCCGGACGTTTTCAAGAAGGGGCTCGGGAAATACAAGGGCCCCCCGGTTTCCTTTGAGCTGGACCCAGAAATCCGGCCCATCCGCCTCAAGCCAAGGAGAGTGTCCTTCGCACTCAAGGACAAGATTGAGGCGGAACTGGACAAATTGGTGGGGCAGGGGATTTTGGTTCCAGTTGATTCGGCGGAGTGGGAAACGCCAATTGTTACAGCCCTCAAGTCAAATGGGGAGGTCAGGATTTGTGCGGACTATAAATGTACGATAAATAAGGCCATTCGGCCAAATGCATACCCAGTGCCCGTGGTCAGCCATTTGCTGGCCACGTTACATGGGGGGAGGTGTTTCGCCAAGCTAGATCTGGCCCAGGCGTACCAGCAGCTCTCTGTAACCCCGGCTGCTGCCGCCGCGCAAACGATCGTAACGCACAAGGGGGCGTTTAAGGTAACGCGCCTTCAGTTTTGCATGAATTCGGCCCCCGGAATTTTCCAGTCCCTCGTGGAACGCCTTTTAAAGGGGCTTCCAGGCGTCCTCCCCTACTTCGACGATGTGTTGATAACAGCGGGGAGCGAATTAGAGCTAGCAAAGAGGCTAGATGGGGTTCTCTCAGTGTTCGAGAGGGCAGGACTTCGATTGAGGAGGGACAAGTGCGTATTCTTTGCAAGGGAGGTAGAGTTTCTAGGGTTTAAGGTAACCCCGGACGGAATCAAACCCTCCGAGTCCAAGGTAGCGGCTGTGAGAGACGCCCCTCGCCCCACCGCGAAACCGGAGCTGCAGTCATTCCTAGGGCTCCTAAATTTCTATCACTCCTTCCTGCCTCGGAAGGCATCGGTCGCGGAGCCACTGCACGCGTTTCTTAAGAAGGATGCGGTTTGGTGGTGGGGGGACAAGCAGGAGAGAGCATTCAAAGAGCTTAAGTCACTCCTGTCTTCGGATGCTGTCCTGACCCACTTCGATCCGAAAAAAACCAGTGGTGCTAGTCTGTGATGCGTCCCCGGTGGGGGTGGGGGCGGTCCTGTGCCACGTGTTGGAGAGTGGGAGGGAAGCCCCGGTGGCATACTACTCAAGGTCCCTCTCGAAGGCCGAGCGCAATTACGCGCAAACAGATAGGGAGGCCCTAGCCATAATCGCGGGAACAAAGAAGTTCCACGATTTCCTATACGGCCGCGAGTTTACGGTAGTGACGGATCACAAGCCGCTTCTGGGGATCTTCACTACCGGCAAACCAACCCCGCAAATTCTAGCCCCCAGGATGCTGCGTTGGGCAATTTTTCTCAACGCCTACCAATATGAGCTGGTCTATCGCCCAGGGAAGGAGATCTCCCATGCGGACGCTCTGTCCCGATCCCCTCTCCCTAGCTTAGGGGACCCCACATGCGAGGTAGAGCAGGAACACCAAGTCCTGCTGATTGAGTCTCTCGACTCACCCCCAATTGTGCCGGCCGACCTCGCCAAGGCCACGGCGGCCGACAAGATCCTGGCCCAAGTTAGTTCCTGGGTTAGAAAAGGGTGGCCCACCTCTCCCCCCGAGGAACATTTCAAGCCGTTTTTAAGGCGCAGAGTAGAGCTTTCTCTGGAAAGGGGCTGCTTGCTCTGGGGCCAGCGGGTGGTTATCCCAGAGAAGCTGAGGGCCAAGGTGCTGAGGCTACTGCACACCAGCCACCCCGGGATCATGCGCTCCAAGGCTCTGGCCAGGAGTTTCTTTTGGTGGCCCCAGATAGACGGAGACATAGAGCGTTTAGTGGGCACGTGTGAGAGCTGCCAGAGCTCTCGGCCCGAGGAGTCCCGGTTACCCCATAGGGAATGGGATACAGCCCGCGGGCCATGGTCCCGGATTCATGTCGACTTCGCTGGCCCTTTCCGCGGGTCCATGTTTCTACTGGTAGTCGACTCCTACTCCAAGTGGTTGGAGGTAATTCCCATGAACAGCACTTCCTCTGCCGCAACCATTAAACAGTTGCGCAAGCTTTTTGCCTGCTTCGGCCTGCCAGACGTCCTTGTGAGCGATAACGCTAGTACCTTCACGTCGGCAGAGTTTAAGACATTTATGGAGAGGAACGCCATCAGGCACATAACCGCCGCCCCATTTCACCCCGCCACAAACGGTCAGGTAGAGCGCCAAATGCGCACTACGAAAGACGCACTGCGGCGCATGGGTCCCGGTGAGTTGAACCTGCATCTGTGCCAGTTCCTCATCTGCTACAGGACAACCCCCTTAGCGTCAGGTTTTTCCCCAGCCGAACTCCTCATGATGAGGGGTCCGGTAACACTTTTTGACCGGATGGATCCGTCCAGGGTGGAGGATGAAGGGAGAAATATAAGCATAGGGGGAGAGAGCTCTAAAAGTTTTTCGGTAGGGGACCCCGTTCACTGCAGGAACTACGCGGCCTCGGGGCCAGCGTGGGTACCAGGGACAATCGTTGAGCAAACGGAGCCGGTATCCTACAGGGTCGAGACTAGTTCAGGTCTACTATGGAGAAGGCACGCCGACCAACTCAGAAGGCGAGTCACCGGTGAGGGGGAATCAGCGTTAGGGTCCTCCCCCACCCGCATTACCCAAGGGGGAGACACAGAGGAGGATACTTTGAAAGAGAGGGATCAGTTTGACGATGATTATGAGTTGCAGTACCAGGGGGGTGTAGCGGAGTGGTCCCCCACCCGTCCTAGCGAGAAGAGGGGTTTCAGTTCAGCCCCTGGTACTTCCAGTCCCCCTAGCCCTTTTGTTTTAGAGTATACCATAGCTCCTGCTCCCCGGAGACCAACACCCCCAAGATAGGCAACAGGGGCGAGTCCGCCCACCACAGTCTCTAGAACGCTCGGACAGGCAGCGGGGGGTGGCAAGGCCACGAGGGCCTCTTCGTCGGTCCCGAGATTCGTACTGGGGGGGTCCCCAAACTCCTCAAACGGGAGGCAGGGATTCACTTCCCAACTATTCATTCCATTCCCGTCCCCCAATGCAAGGTTACCACAGACGCCACACCGAGCCACTAATGAGTCCCCCCTTTCCATTGCAGGGCAGGACTCCGCGGAACCAGGAGCCGCCGGCTCCCCTGTGTTAAGTCAAGCGGCCGCACGCCCAAGGCGCACGTGCGGCAAGCCACAATGGTTGAGGGACTTGCTCCCATCCTAGGGGGGAGGGATGTTATGTATGTACAATGTTGCTTTAAGAGATGTTGCCTTGAAATGCATGAATGTAACCTGACCACAATTACAATGTAGCCCAGCTGTAAAGGAACGCGAGTTAGCTGTCCATAGGGGGCAGCTGCGAGCGTTCACCTCACATGGTTCACATTCCCCAAATCACCAACAGCCGCGGGAACTTTCCCGCCTCCTCAAAGAACTACAGAAGAGAGGCGTGACCCGGACAATGTCACGCCGGTAGCAGCCAATGAGCTACCGTGCAGCAGGATTCAAATGTATTGTGTGACTGTATATAATGTGAGATATCTCCACCATTACCACATGTTCATACTGACCATCAATGAATAAACCTGTGTTAGTCCTTCCTGCGACTCCTTCTTTGTCTTCCGTGCAAGACACTAAAACTCCTTAGAAGGATAAATAACAAAGATGAAGATGAAGTACTTTGGACATCAAATGAGAAGGGAGGAATCTCTTGAGAAGGCCTTGATGCTGGGAAAGGTGGAGGGCAAAAGAAGAAGGGGACGGTCAAGGATGAGATGGCTAGATAGCATCGTGGATGCAATAGGCACAGGGCTGGGCGGAATGAGGAGGATGGTAGAGGATAGAGGTGCCTGGAGGGCAATGGTGTATGGGGTCGCAAAGAGTCAGAATCGACTATGCGACTGAACAACAACTGTTATGGTCTGTCATTTTATTTACTAATAATATTCACTGGTGCTCCATTTTATCTTTTAGTCTTCTACCTTTTGAAGGCTTCTTAATCCTTCTCAGTGTTCTGAATCAGCTGAACAATGGTAATAACAGAGAGAAAATGGTGGCTTTCTAAACTTCTAACACTGAAGTAAACAAGCTTCAATCATTCTGGTCATATTAATTTTGGAATACAGTAATGTGGTTTTATGAAAGCATATTAACATAAACTATGAAGATTCAATTCACATTCTCCTCTCCCAAACTTGGAACTATTTTTGTTTTGTTGTTAAGTTGCACAGTCGAGTTTGACCCTTTGCAACCCCATGGGCACACCAGGCTATTCTGTCATCTGCCATCATCTGTAGTTTACCCAGATTTAGACCCACTGTGTCAACGATGCCATCTAGCCTTCCTTATGGTCCAACTCTTACAGCCATACATTACTACTGGGAAGACCATTGCTTTACCTATGCAGACTTTTGTTGGCAGGTTGATGTTTCTAGTTTTTATTGTGCTGTCTAGGTTTGTCATAGCTTGCCTCCCAAGAAGCAAGTGTCTATTTATTTCATGGCTGCAGTCACCATCTGCAGTTATCTTAGATCCCAAGAAGGTAAACTGTTTTATATAATTTTAATTTGCATTTTAATTGCTCATATTTTCCAGACAATTGTGGAATTTACACTGGCATAGGGTGAGCACAGGGGTTAATCCAGAGCAATCATCTCCCATTAAAGTCACTGCTCCAATTCCTCATGTGCTTCCTCAATGAGTGCAAGTTATGTGGCTTCACCTATGACCTGAAATCGAAATGGTGACTCTTTAATTAGTGGCAGTCACTAATTAATGAGTCCTTGCTTGGATTCCAGGTCACATGAAATTAGGAATCACAGCACACTATTCAATGATCCACTATCCACTATCTATCTCTGCAGTGATGTCAATTCCTCAACACTGGTGTAAGTTAACACAGCAGTATTTTATTTTATGCATATTTTTTCATCATGGAAAAACATAGTAGAGCATTAAATGAAAATAGATGCCTTCATTTTTTGTGTATATCAAACCTAATGCAACTTGCAATCTGCAAGAAGAGCATTGAGAATACACACAAACACATGAACCTCCAATTGTGTGTTTTGCAAGAGCCTTCTACCTTCCCCCTATTCTCTTAACAAACATCTGCTTTCTGGCAGCTCCGGAAGACAATGCTTAAGGAGACTCATGAGTGTGACAAAAAGTTGGCAAAATTGATTGGTATTTCAGGTTCAGTGGTCTCCAGTGAGTATTCCTGAGTTTCTCTGTCTGATTTTGATGAAGTGCTTTTATTTGTCTGCCTACTGAGAGAATATGGGCAAATTTGCAGCAGAGAAGCATGGCTTCTGTTTAGCTTTATCAGGCACTATTTAGTGATGTTGTAATTTATTTTTCAGGAGAATGAAATTTCTCATGAGAGTTGGAGGCTAACACAGTTATAAAACAGCTGGCGACTGTTCAGATTCTTGTCCATAGACAGCTGTTTCTCCATTTCAGAGGAAAGAGAGGGACCCTTCTCTCACACACAGGAAAAAAGCACACAGCAGCAACTCACCTTGGTTTTAAAATTCCATTTTGCCATGCTTCCTGTTTGACTTAGTCTACTACATCTTTTTAAGAGAAAAGTGCTTGGCAGGATACAAGTTAATAAGAAAATTGCTTATGCTGTCAATGCCAAGGAATTTTGCTGATGTACTCCACTTAAAATAGTTAAAATAAATTTCATATTTCCAGGACAGAGTGTGATATGGGTGAGATCTTCTCCTCCTATGTTAACAGAACAGACCCTGAACACTGCGAGTATTAGAATTGCTGGACACAGATTCTCTGAAGGGCCATTAGACCACTTTTTTTATCCCCAGTACAGAGAGAACTAAGTAAGATAATGACCCTTGACACCCTCTGAATGGATATGGGTATAAAATCTACCAGCCCAGATCCAAGAAGAGTTTTATGGCAAGAATAAATATTCTTGAGGGTACATGAGAGCAAAACCAAATTAAAAGATGTAGGAAGAAGCTCACTGGACAAGGAACAATATTAAAGGAGGATATAGTGGAAAAACTCAACCTCCCCTACATCACTTGGAAGTCTCTGAATAGATTGAGGGTCGGAGTGCCTAAATGTAAGACCAACATGCTCAAGCTGGGCCTGTTGGCAGACAACAACATACTGTGTGGATGTGGAGAGATACAAAACCCAGTTCATTTACTGGTCTGCCGATTACTGCCAGAAACTTGTACCGATGAGGATTTCAGTTTGGCTAATGACAAAGCCAAGAAAGTGTCTTCATTTTGGCAGTCCAGGGTGTGATTGGGGAACAAAAGAAGAAGACCTCCAGTACAAAGTGCATAAGTAGAGTGCTTGGCTTGGCTTTTCCCATAGGGGGACATTTCTACTGAGTGCACA
This sequence comes from Bradypodion ventrale, assembly GCA_035047345.1. Taxonomy (NCBI): domain Eukaryota; kingdom Metazoa; phylum Chordata; class Lepidosauria; order Squamata; family Chamaeleonidae; genus Bradypodion; species Bradypodion ventrale. The sequence goes on along the minus strand of JAWDJE010000002.1, from coordinate 283,068,189 downwards.
TGATTGTAGTGTTTGTTGATGTAGTTTTGTACTCATTTTTCTCTTGAATTATAGTGATTGGTGAGCTGTTTAAAAGCATCAAGCGTAAAGATCAGACATTGCTGCTTCAGTCATGATAACTTCTATTGAAAGGTGAACCTGAGTACAGTTGTAGAAGAAATCAAAATTCATTAGGGCATCTCCACTTTTAAACCTGGCTTATTCTTTCCACCCTCCCTATATCCATATTTGTTTGATTTGAATTCCAGGGAAGCACAATATGGCAAATAGAGTCAAAAGAAAAAACTGTGATGGATAAGTAGAATAGTTACGGTTCAGTAGTACATGCCTTGGTTTGCTAGAGAAACAAAACTGAAATGAGAGGGGGGGAATGAAAACTATTTCTTCAGCATTAATCACACAAGATAATTCTGCTTACAGACTTTATTAATATCAAAGAGTTATATGATTTAAAATTATGGACATATAAGAAATATAGATACAAATCAAGCAAATTGAAATGATGAAATGATTAGCAATAGCAGTAGCAATTACACTTATATACTGCCCCATAGGACACTCTCTGGGTAGTTCACAAGTTAATTAGATTTCTCCCCAACATGCTGGATTCTCGTATTTAGGCTATTTTTAAAAAAAAAAAAATCAGAAATGGGCTAGTTCAATCTCAGTCATTTACTAGATTTTCTTTTGTACATCTAGTAATGCATAATTGACACACATATAGATGCTGCATTGGTTATATTTTCTCATTCACAGAAAATTTGTCCTATATCTAAGTAGCCTGTTTTCACTTGATTAGTCTATGATCTTCCTACTTCACTTTGAAATCAATTAAATGACTTCCAATGGGTCAGCCAGAATCTTGTCCTGATGCCAGACACTCTTTAGCATTCATCTATTCAGCAAGGTATGTGTTTTTGCTCTCCACAGATTTGTTCCCCTCTGTATATGTTGTGTTCTAAAGCATGTGCCTTTAAACAATATAACCTTTTCCATGTGTAACATTGTAACCTCAGCTGCATCTCTGTAACCCTAATAGGACACGAGCTAGTGACCACTAGATGGCAATAGCGAGCGTCCAAGCTCATTGGTCCAAGACTCACCTAAGAGCAACAGCGCGGGAAGATTCCCGCCATCACCTTCACCTGGACAAGAAGGGCGTGACCTGAAATGACGTCACGCGGACAGTAGCCAATAGACTGTCAAGGAGCCACATTCAAATGTATAGCCACTGTATATATTGAGCTGTTCGTCCGCCATTACCACATGTTCCCTCTGACCAGCATGTAATAAAGTTGTGTTAAGCCAGCTCTTCGGCTGCCCTGGTGTCTTTGGTCCAATACACTAAAGTATATCCGGCCACTATGTGGCCTGAAGAGAGGAAGGACTTTATCCTCCTCTGTCCAGGAAGAGGTGGGATTCAGCCTGCCCTACCTCCAGCCAGGCCTCTTGGCAATAGGTCTGTGCATGGGTAGCATTGGCAACCTGTCTGAGCTTGCTGGAGCCCTTGGCCTCATAGAACTTGGCTTCACTTTGCGGTGTGTTATACAAGATGTTTGCAGTTTTGGACAGGTTTTAACCCATCCCCAGATAGAATTTTTGTTTGTTGTTTTGTTGAGAGATTTACTGAGTGGTGCAGCTTCCATTTCATGATGCTGACATCACAGCCCACCTTTGGGCTGAGGTTGTGATTGTTTCTCAAACTGTTGCAATTCAATTTCAGTTAAGTCTAAGGGTTTTGGTTCATTTGGCATAATTACAAGCCTTTTAAGTGAATTTGGCTCTGATGAAGGCTGGCTCTTTTGTTCCAATTCTGGTCAGTGACCAATAGAGCATTAAATAAATTGGGTTTAAAGGGTAGAAATTTTGACTCATTCATTTCACATAGGGGCAGCATCAACTGCTTTGGGTTTGAAGGGGGGGAGACATAGCTCACATAGGTCATTGACACTCTGCCTGTTATAAGTGTTATGTTAGACCTTTGGTTCACTTTCTTTAAATCTGTCTTACAGAGGTAACATCTACCAGAAGGAGCCACACTTTCCTCTGTGGAGACAATAACATGTTCTGGTTGGCCAGAAGAGCCACCTAGGTTACCAACTGGGTTTGCGTGGCCAGGCTATATTGGATTAGAAATCCCAGAGAGGGTTAAGTGGGTTGATCTTCTGCCTACTCTCTTAGGGATGCCAGTGTGTTTCCCTATGACATTTTGATGGTTCATTTAGGCCAGGGGTTCACAACCTACTGCCCGCAGGCTGGATCCAGCACCCGGGCTGAATTCATGTGGCCTCTGGGCTTATTTGCCACTGATGTTGGAAGTGCCCTGACATCACCAGAAGTGCCAAAAACAAAATGCTTGCAAATGTTCCTCCCTCATCCCCTCTTCCAAGGAAAGTGGAGGAGATGGGGGAAATGCCCAGAAATGTGGTGCAAATGCATGTGTCGCCACTGTCGCCAGGAAGAACCATGTGACCAGCCCCTCAGCTGACTGAGGGTGTGTGGTCAGGACCCTGGCAGGAAAAGGTTGAGAACCCCTGACTTAGGCAGAAAAGATATTGGTCTTTTGAAAGACAAGGCCCTTATTGTGCACATGATAAGGGATCTCATGTTGCTGAAGAAGCAGTTGCCCGAATTAGTCATTATTTGGTCAGTCATATTGCCAAGCTGTGTCTGATTCATGAAACTTAGACTGTTGAGGAGTGAACAGAGACTATATCTGGATCACCTGACCATCCAGTTTGGCCATCGAGATTTATTCTGTGGGAATGGGGTCCATCTGTCATATGCAGAGCTGACATATTTTTGAGAGACCTACAGAGGGGTATTCTAACTGTTCTTGGAGACAGTTAGGGAGAGATGAGCCAAGGATGAACTGGCCCTCTGTAGTGGCAGGTAGTGCTGGATTAAGGTTGTAGGAGTGAGTTGCTTAGGATGTCATTGGAGGAGGTGCCTGGCATGATTCGGGTGAATCAGTTGGGCATGCAGTGAACACCATAAGACAGATCTGTGGTATGTCCACAACCATTCATGTGAATAGAGTTGGAAACATCCACAGGGATACCTCTCTGACTCAGCCAGCCTGGGCAGTAGCTGTTAAGTTACAGCACTGCACAAAGGCAAGGTTCTCCTGCTCTGGTACCAAGTATGCACTGCCAGGCCTCTCCACAGGTCAGGGATTTCAATAAATTTTAATAAATGTGGCCTAGGGGTCAGGGGTAAAAGCCTAGTTTTTTCTGCTTTAATGTTTAGAGTTTTAGAGGTGTGCAGAAAATGTTTCTTCCATTTTAGAAATTGTCAGTGTGTTTGTGTTGGTGTCCATGAAGTGGATAGGTTTGCTTCCATATTACCTCATTTCCTTTTATTTGATATCTTCTCTAGAACAGCAAAGCCAGTCAAGTAATAGATTTTTTTCCTGTGGGTCTACCTTTCAGGCACCCAGTAATAATCCTGCATGATTCTTAGAGCTACATTCACTTGGTTGGCATTTGCTGATTTATATCATATTACACTAGCATATTCTGCTGTGGAGTAACACAGGGATACAGCTATTCTTATTTGCGGATTTCTAGCCTAAACTGAACCAGCCAGTATCCAACCTAGCAGTTTGAAAGCAAGAAATTGCAAGTAGATAAATAGGGACCACTTTGGTGGGAAGGTAACAGCGTTCCGTGCGCTCCGGTGTCTAATCATGCATGCCACATGACCACGGAAACATCTGCAGAAGCAGACAGCGCTGGCTCTTCGGCTTGGAAACAGAGATAAGCACTGCATCCTAGAGTCAGATACAACTGGTTTTCAAGCAAGGGAAACCTTTATATAGACAATGTTTTTGTAGGTCAAGATTTGATCTAGTGTACTCCTCATATACGTTGTGGTAAGGCAATGCCTTCTTCGCTAACTCAGAATTTCCTCTCTGCTTCTCTGTTCTTTAACGAGAAGGAGCAGACCTGTGTTTTTAAAGAGTTTGGTTTCAGCTGGCTGTTTTTATAATATAAAAGCATCTCCTTGAAATGATTACATCTTGTTACCAATAAAATTTATTTATTTGTCTTCACTGCAGATATAAGAAAGGTGCCAATTACTACTGATATAGAGCAGCATCCACCTACTTAAATTTTACAGAAAATTTAAATGAACAGCACATACTACAGAAATATTGATGCTCTCCAAGCAACGGTATGATTGTTGAAATAAAATTCATGGCCAACTACTTTTCAAAGGAAGTGTTGTGACCTAACTATACGCTCTAGGAAATTACATTGGTCCTATGATATAAAACCATAATATCAACTGAAGTGGCAGGATATTATCTTTGTTGACTCTCAAAAGCACCCTGATAGCAAATAAAATTAATCATGTATTCTGCAAGAATGATATGTCCTACTTGTCAAAGTCAGGACAAATCATTCTTTTGAGTATTCAATTGGGTCTTCTATCTTTTACTGTTTTTATTGCCTTTTTCTTACTGTTTTACACTTCTAATATTGAATGTTATGTATACTCCTGGATGCAAGGCATGGTGAAAATTGCCATATGGTGTTCTGCAAATATGTTCAAGAAAGAAACACATATATGAATTTATTAAGTGTGTTTCTCTTTCTTCTAATCCTACCCCCACCCCAAACCCCCGTGGAAATCCACAATACGCATGTCGCCAAAAATGCATATAAGACTATAGTATGAGGAGAAATGATTAACAAGATTGGTAAGCAGGAGATTAAGCAATCTAGTTCCTCAGTCATCTGTGAAACAGTTTACCTCCAAATATAATATCACAGGAGGAGGTATGTAAAAGGAATAAGATTAAAAGACCTTGGACCCACCAGCTCTTAATAAATTATTCTGTCTTTTGACATGTGCTTGGGACATGTACTTTTCCCTTCATAATAAAGTGTTGGTCTTCTTATATTGTAGTCAGCTGTCCTCTTTGATTAGCATATTGGGATGTGAAGCATGCTATACCTACTGAATGGTTTTGCAGAAATTTGTTTATTATTGTAACAACTCAAGGGAGTCGTATGAATTACGGGGAAACATTTACACTGGAACAAATTACAGTTTTCTGGAAAACTAATTGTTACACTGACAGCTCTTATACTCCTGTAATTGAGCCATCCTAATTACACACACTGCATTATTTAAAGAATGGCATTGTTTATTTACAATATTCTTTGCTTATTTACAGTTGCATATTTGAACAAGGAGCAAGGAGTTCTTCATACAATGAAACCAAAAGAGATGGTTATCTCCTCACAAACATAACATTAAATCATTAGAGAATTTATATTCAAACAGAGAAAGAGAAAAGAAAGAAATTTCTCAGCAGGCAAGACAATTGTTTCTAAGTTTGTGTGTAGAATTAGTGAAGCATTATTGCTGGTGCAAATGGTAAACCTCACTTTGATTATAGAAAATAATATTTTCTATATATATGTGTGTATTTACGATTTCTCTGTAAGTCATAAAGGATTTTGCTTTTGTCTAATAGTGCTTTCTCTGCAAATTGTATAGCTGTGCAAAAAGTAGTTGCTGACTTGGATGGACTTTCAGAAAGTGGAAGCATGAAGGATTATTTGCATTTCATAATCAATCATCTATTCCTTCTGTGTTTACTGTTGGGAGACCATCCCCCAAGACTGAAAGACAATGTTTTTCACAGAAATATTTTGTGAAAAATATATGCCGTGCCAGAAAGAAAAAAAAGCCCTCACTTCCTCTTTTGCATGATGGAGATAAGAACTTCCACAGGGATCATTGATTGCTTGACAGTTTGTCCAATGTGTCAAAATAACTTGCCTCGACTGAAAACTACAAATTCAGCAAAAGTTTTGTCATATCTGTATTCTCTTAGTATCTTTGATTACAGCTCTGAAACCAAAACTTAGAGTAAATAAAAATGGGTTTTTGTTTGAAAGGACTGTCACCTCCATTCAGTTTTGGGACTAAAGAAAAAATTCTGAAACTCCATAGTATCAATTTATTGTGAAGTCCAGCCATTCCTCTTTTAATGCATTGACAAAAAAGCAATAACAGAAGCCTAACATTGTCTCACTTGATGCAGTGAGGGTGGACTATGGAGGATGGCAGATGACAACGGAGCCTGGCATGCTGTGGTCCAAGGGGTCACAAAGGGTAGGACTTGACTGTGTGACTGAAAAACAACAAAAATTGCTGCATGTTTGTGGGATATTCAAACAATGAATAGGCAACAGAACAGAAAGCAATCTGACTGGAAAGTTTTTGCTGATAACTGATTGCTCATGTTAGGAAGCTGAAATGGATACTGTTACCATTAAATTGCCATTTAATGTTGTTATTGCTATTTAATGGTGATGGTGATGGTGGTGATGGTGATGGTGATGGTGATGATGATGATGATGATGATGATGATGATGATGATGATGATGATGATGATGATGATGATTATTATTATTATTATTATTATTATTATTATTATTATTATTATTATTATTATTATTATTATTATTATTATTATTATTATTATTATTATTATTATTATTATTATTATTTCATGCTTGAAATTATTCTAGGTTTTTAGTGTATGAGAACCAAGACACAGGACACAGCCTCGGGCTGGGTTAACTCAGGTTTATTGCATGGTGGACAGAGGGAACATGAGGTAATGGCGGATCAATAGCTCTTTATATACAGTAGTAACACATTTGAACGTGGTTCCATGATAGCCCATTGGCTACTGTCTGCGTGACGTCATTGCTGGTCACGCCCTTCTTGTCCAGGTGTAGGTGGTGGCGGGAAAACTTCCCGCGCTGTTGCCTTTGATGAGTTTGGACCAAGAGAGCTTGGACGCTCGCTGCTGCCAGCTGGTGGTCATTAGCTCGCGTCCGATTACAGGGTTTATGTGATACAGCTGAAGGTTACATTGTTACCCGTTGGCAAGGTTACATTGGTTAAGATACATTGTTATCCATGTAGAAGATTACACCATTAGAACACAACACTCCTCCCCCCTAGGATGAGACGAAGTCTCGAACTCAACACTCCCCCCCCCTAGGATGAGACGAAGTCTCTCAGCCAAGATGGCTTATTTCGAACACGCTGGGGTCTCGATGCGGGCTGCCTTTCCCCGGGTTTGCTACCTTCTCTTTGTCCCCTGTTTTCCTGTCCTGTAATTGGAGAGGGAGACTCGTTAGTGACTTGCCGCGGCTCCGCGGCGTTGTTGGGAGGTGTGTGCTTTATTAGGGAAGAACCGGGGGCACTGGGGGCTAACGAAAAACCCCTCTTCTCGCTTGGATGGGTGGGGGAACACTCCCGAAAACCCCCCCGGCTCGCAAAATCAAAATCAGAATTAAATTCGGGGGCAGCGGTCGCGAACTCCTCTCCCCCTTCCCCGGCCCCTGATAGAGCTGGCGTATCAAAAGGGTATGAGTCGGGGCCGCTGCTTTCCCCCCTTGTTTGGGACTGTTGTCCGTTGCTGTCTCCCCCTTGGGCTAAACGGGTGGGGGAGAACCCTAACGCTGAATCCTGTTGCTGAGCCCCACTGACCGGCCCCCCACTCACTCGGTGCCTAAGTTGGTCCGCGTGCCTCCTCCAGAGGAGACCGGTGCTCGTCTCGACCCGGTACGACACTGGCCCCGTCTGTTCCACAACCGTCCCTGGTACCCAGGCTGGACCTGCGCTGGCGTAGTTCCTGCAGTGCACAGGATCGCCGACGGCGAAACCTTTCGAGACTGCCAACCCTATGTTTTTTCCTTTGTCCTCGACTCTCGTCGGGTCTAGCCTGGACAGGATCGTGGTCAGTTTTCGCCGCATCAGCAGCTCTGCCGGCGAGTAACCTGACGCTAGGGGGGTCACCCTATACGCTAATAAAAACTGACATACTTGGTGATTTAGGTCCCCTGGGCCCATGCGCCGCAGCGCATCCTTTGTTGTACGCACCAGCCGTTCCACTTGGCCATTCGTGGCCGGGTGAAACGGCGCGGATGTGACATGCCGAATGGCGTTTGCCTCCATGAATGCCCTGAACTCAGCGGAGGTGAAACAACTAGCGTTATCGCTGACCAAAGTGTCGGGTAGACCGAACGTGGAAAAGACTCTCCTTAGCTGGCTAATTGTAGTGGCGGAGGACGTGCTCTTTACTGGGATAACCTCCAGCCACTTGGAGAACGCATCCACCACCAGGAGAAACATGGTTCCTCGGAACGGGCCAGCGAAGTCTACGTGCACCCTGGACCATGGCCCCCTTGCTGCGTCCCATTCCCTATGCGGAAGACGGGCCGCCTCCGGTCGGGAGCCCTGGCATGCCTCACAAGTGCCGACCATGTGCTCAATGTCCGCGTCCAGCTGTGGCCACCAGAAGTAACTCCGGGCCAGCGCCTTGGAACGGACGATGCCCGGGTGGCTGACGTGCAGCAGTTCGAGTACCCTCGATCGCAGGGACGTAGGAACCACCACCCGTTGACCCCACAAGAGGCACCCCCTCTCTAGGGACAACTCTATTTTTTTCCGAAAAAATGGGTCGAATTCCGTACCTGGGGATGACGCCGGCCACCCCTTCTGTAGCCATGAACTAACTTTCTCCAGCGTTCTATCCTTGCCTGTCGCCCTAGCAATGTCGGCCGGTACTATTGGGGGTGAGTCTAACACCTCTATTAACAAAACCTGGTGATCTCTCTCCGCCCTTTCCTTTTGGACGCCCGACAAGGGCAAAGGAGACCTCGAGAGTGCGTCTGCATGGCTGATCTCCTTCCCGGGCCGGTATTCCAACTCATGTTGGTATGCGTTGAGAAAGATAGCCCACCGCAGCATTCTTGGGGACAGGATCTGTGGCGTGGGCTTATTTGCAGTGAAAATTCCTAACAGGGGCTTGTGGTCAGTCACGATTTTGAACGGCCGACCATACAGAAAATCGTGAAATTTTTTGGTTCCCGCTACTATCGCTAATGCCTCCCTGTCGGTCTGTGCGTAATTACGCTCTGCTTGGGACAGGGACCTTGAATAAAACGCTATCGGGGCCTCCCTTCCGTCGTCCAACACGTGGCAAAGCACCGCCCCCACCCCCACCGGGGATGCGTCGCAGACTAAAACCACTGGCCGTTTGGGGTCGAAATGCGTCAGGATTGCCTCAGATGTTAGGAGCTGCTTCAACTCTTTAAACGCCCTCTCTTGCTCGTCACCCCACATCCATGTTTCCTCCTTTTTTAGCAACCGATGGAGCGGCTCGGCCACGGACGCCTTCCGTGGAAGGAAGGTATGGTAAAAATTGAGGAGCCCCAGAAATGATTGTAGCTCGGTTTTGGATGTGGGGCGAGGGGCGTTCTTGATGGCGGCTACTTTGGCTTTGGACGGCTTAATACCCTCTGGCGTGATCCGAAACCCTAAAAACTCAACCTCAGTCTCGAAAAAGACGCATTTGTCTTTTCTCAGTCGCAGCCCCGCTTTCTCGAACACAGTCAGTACTTTATCCAATCTCTTTGCCAGTTCAGCCTCACTCCCCCCTGTTATCAACACTTCATCAAAATAAGGCAACACCCCCTCCAGCCCCTTCAGGAGGCGTTCCACAAGCGACTGAAAAAGGCCGGGTGCCGAGTTCACGCCGAACTGTAAACGCGACACCTGGAACGCCCCTTTGTGTGTGACTATCGTTTGTGCCGCGGCCGTGGCGGGAGTTACAGGGAGTTGCTGATAGGCTTGTGCCAAATCGAGTTTAGCGAAACACTTTCCCCCATTCAGCCTGGCCAGAAGGTGGCTGACCACCGGCACCGGGTATGCATTAGGGCGGATCGCCTTATTAATTGTACACTTATAATCAGCGCAAATACGCACCTCCCCGTTAGCCTTCAGAGCGGTCACAATTGGAGTTTCCCACTCCGCGGAATCAACAGGAATAAGAATCCCCTGGCCCACCAGTTTGTCCAGTTCCGCCATTATTTTGTCCTTTAATGCGAATGGCACCCTGCGCGGTTTGAGTCTTATCGGGCGGACCTCTGGGTCTAGGTCGAAGGCTACAGGGGGTCCCTTGAACTTTCCCAGTCCTTTTTCGAAAACGGCGGGATGCGCGTCGCACACCGCTTGTATTGGATCCACCCCCACTGTATGCACTCCCCCTATGAACAACCCTAGGGGCTGAAACCACTGCGTCCCTAGGAGGCTACAACTTCCCTCCTTAAGGACAACTAGGGGCAGTTCCGCAGAATGTCTCTTAAAACTGACCCGAAATTTCCCGACCCCCAACACCGGAATGCTGTTCCCCTGTACGTCTCGCAACGTGGACCTCAGCGTTTTAAGCTTGGGCCGCACGTGGGGGTCGATTTTCAAGAACTCTTTCTGGGGAATTATAGAGTAGGAGGACCCCGAGTCAATTTCCATCCTGATAGGGGCCCCTTGTACTAGTACCTCAACGAAGTAATGGGACTGTCCCGTGGACACGCTGAGCACGGGGGCATCGTCCTCGCTGTCGTCCGAGATGCGGCCCACGCCGTCCTGCTTCCTCGTGGTCTGGGCGCCATCTTTGGACCTCGCTGGACGGTCCGGTCTGGTCGAACAGTCTTGTGACTGCCTCCGGCCCTCCTTCCGCTTTCTGCATGCCTTGGCGATGTGCCCCCGACGACCGCAGGTGTAACACTCAGCTTTTCTGAATGGGCACCTCGCGCGCTCATGGGCTGCTCCGCAACCATCGCAGCGGCGCCCTCCTTTTCGGACCTTCTGGACCTCCTCGCCGTCGCTGCCTTCTGTGGACGACTTCGAGGCTCGTCGGGTTGCGTGCACCGACTGCCCGGACCTTCCGTGCACCGAATTTTCCGCTTTTCCGGCTCTAGGACGCCACTCCCGCCACTGGTGCATTTCGTCCACTCCAGCATTCGTGGCTTCCGCGGCTTCCGCGGCCTCTACAACTTCTGCCAGCGTGGGTGGTGGCTCCTTGTTCATCAAGCTGCGCTGCACCTCCTTGTCCTTCAGGCCACACAGAACTCCGTCCCTGAGGGCCATCTCTAGGTTGTCCCATCTGCAGGGGACGGCGGCTATTCTCATGGCTGTTACGAATGCCTCAACCGACTCGTCCGGCGCTTGAACTCGCCTCCAAAACGCGCTCCGAGCGGGAAACATTGCCCTCGAGGGTCGGAAACGCTCACGCAGCAGCTTCATAATGTCCTCGGCTTTGAAATCGCTCACCTTCTTCGGTGCAATGATGCCCACCAGCGTTCGCTTGGTTTCTATCCCAAGCATTCTGGTGAGGATGGCCCTCTTCCTCTCCTCGTCGTCTTCTTTGACTTTGAGTTCCACCAGTGCCGCCTGGAAGTCCATCTCAAAAAGCTCCCAGTCTTGCGGTTTGGTGATGTTGAACCCGCTCTGTGCCCTGGCTCCTTGGGGATCCATTATCCCACCTTCGTCGCCAATTTAGTGTATGAGAACCAAGACACAGGACACAGCCTCGGGCTGGGTTAACTCAGGTTTATTGCATGGTGGACAGAGGGAACATGAGGTAATGGCGGATCAATAGCTCTTTATATACAGTAGTAACACATTTGAACGTGGTTCCATGATAGCCCATTGGCTACTGTCTGCGTGACGTCATTGCTGGTCACGCCCTTCTTGTCCAGGTGTAGGTGGTGGCGGGAAAACTTCCCGCGCTGTTGCCTTTGATGAGTTTGGACCAAGAGAGCTTGGACGCTCGCTGCTGCCAGCTGGTGGTCATTAGCTCGCGTCCGATTACAGGGTTTATGTGATACAGCTGAAGGTTACATTGTTACCCGTTGGCAAGGTTACATTGGTTAAGATACATTGTTATCCATGTAGAAGATTACACCATTAGAACACAACAAGGTTGAAAGGATTTTTGCCGGAGAAACTCTGCTCAGTGGATGCCTGAATGAGGCTCCTTTCATGTCCCTAAGAGCTGGGACAGAGACGGGCACTCAATCCGTCATGAATTACCCAGGTCTCTAACTGCCGACTTGCCAGCCTTCTAGCTAACAAGGTGAGCTTCTTAATCACTGAGCCATCGCAGCCCCCATGTCTGTACTAAAAAGGTGCACTAAAGCATTATTCAGTTGTCAGATTGGGGGGAATGGTGTATTAGGAAAAATGCATAAAAGATGTGTATGCATTTTGTGAAACTAACAAGCACACATTTGCTGTGCTGGTACAACACTGAGAAACACAACAAAAATTGAAGCTGATCAATTTTCACTTCTCTGCTATGGCCAAGTCAGTTGCAAATTTCCCTAAGGAGCCTTCTGTCCTGGAGTCTGTAAAAACTCACAGATTTATCCAAACTGAACCATATCATTTTAACAGATATTTTACCAGTGGCTTTTGTACACGTCGCATGGAGAATAAAACTGATACATGTTGGTGGAGATGAATGCATCTCTAGTTCTAAAACAGAACTATAGAATATTGAAATGGAAAATGATCACAGGAAAAAAATTGTGATAGCTTAATCTGAGTGCACAGTAGGAAATACACAGTTGCTATACTGTTCCCTAGGATCTTATTCTTTGATCCATGAAAGGATAATAAATCTGACTTGTCATTCGATTTCAGTCAAGATTCCTTTCTCAGGGTGGTCTCATCAAGTCCAGAAGTGTTCAGTAAAACAATAAATGTGTTTGATCTTTCTCTTTTCAGTTATTTTTATGATTTATTCCTATAAAGCAAAGAGGACTTGATGAAAGGTCGAGGTTAAGCAAATGCATGCATGTACAGACCTCCTGCAATGATAAGTGTTTGTACGTTTTTTGATCGCTCACAATGTGTGTTACAAGACGTAACACGTTTTGCTAAAGTGGCTTTGACAGTAAATAAGAAGTGCCCTTTCTTCCTATTCTTTGTAAACATCAGAGGTTTTATCCACCCTTTGTGCTCCTTTTTGTACTGTCACCGTTAGGACTACCTCATTATTTTCTCTCTCACCTCATCACTCAGAAGGAAAAGTTCTTTTAACAATACTGTCCCTGAATGTTCTCTGCAAATGAGCAGAATTTTTAAAAAGCCCATTGCACCTTTACATGGACAAGGATGCAGCCAAAAGGAGGAAAAAGATAAGTTTCTTCTCCCCTCTTCCTCACCCCTAGTTCCTGACTGTATTTTGTCTCTTCTATTCCATTCCTATCATGATTCATCAAGATACCTATGGGTGTCAGGTCTTGTTTCCTTCATAGCCAACAGCCTTCGCTGTTGTAAAAAAAACAACAACAACAACCAGAAATGGGCAAAAAAACCTGGAGATGATTCTGCTGTATCACCCTGGAGGAATGAAACTAAAGCCATTGAACACCCTAATGTGGCCATGGTCAAATCACTTAGGCACAGACCAAATCAATGGAGCCACTGATCAACTGATTTTAGCTTTAAAATAAATATAAAATAAGTGAACATGAATGTTGAAATATTTTTGAATGGCAGTTTGGTGCTTTCCTGTTTTCAGTGTGCCAAGATGCCCCACATTCCTCAAAAGTCAACGTGCGAATTAAGAAAATAAATAGCAATTAATAGACTTAGAAATCACATGACAGTATTCTTCTTAATAACAGCAACAAGCTCCAGACTTGCTTCCTGTTTTTAAATGCTTCCTGAGAGTGGTTGTCCTTTGGAAGGTGATCTCTACAGAGATGGAAGGGCAACAAGTTGACCATTCCTGGAAAGCACTGAGGTAGCTTCCTCTTTAGTACATTAACCACAGGAAGAATGGCCCAAGCTGCATCATGAAGATTTAGAGTGAGGCCCTTCTCCAGGTGAATGAACTATAGTGGTATTTCAAGGTGTCTGAAGAAGACACCATTATTTGGATTCAAATCTAGACTTTTGTAGCAGGCTACATCTTTCTGGTTGGCACCACCTCCTAGAGACAGATGTGACTGGCCTTCACATATGGTAGATCTTTATCTTTAATCTAATACCTAGATGAGGTTTCTATGGGGGACATGAAAGGAGCCTCCCTGAAGATTGCAATTTCAGTGATCAGGTGTCCTCTGGGCAATGGAGATTTCTCACCGGCTAATCCTTTCAACCAAGAAGCACCAGAAGTAGAAATGACTACAAAGAGACATTTTAACCAATGGCCCTTCTCAGGGCCCAAACGGACAGTGATATAGACAAAACAATGAAGGAATATCCTCAGTTAAATAAAGCTAGCTTCAGGAACTCTGCAATAAAAATAAATGTGACCTACTATGTGTGCAAGAAACACACAGGGATGAAAACCAATGTCACCCTAAGGTTCCTGGAATGTGACTAATTGCCAAATGCTGCCATCGGCAATATAGTAGCACAGTGCTTGCCAGAACAGATCTCCAGATTCTGTCTATAGCAGTGACAGAAATGAATAATGTTGAAATAATAACAAATGAGCTCAGTGACTGCACAGTGGCATCCAGTGATGGGATTCAAAATTTTGCACTACCTACTCTGTGGGCATGCCAGGTGGCCATGTGACCTGGGTGGGCATGGCCATGTGGCCATGTGACTGGGTGGGCATTTTAAAACAAAAAAAATTCAACAGCAACAATTAAATGTTTGAAGTGGTAGCCATGTTAGTCTGCAAGCATATCTGAGAGCAAACATCCTTCCCAGGTTGGTCAAATGAGGACCCAGCATGTTTGGGGCAAAATGCTAATTAACTTATGAACTGCTCAGATAATACACTAAGTGCTATGGGATGGTAAGAGGAGCCAGGGATCCAGCTCTTTGGGGCAGGGACCACTGGCTCGCCTGCTGGCTCATCCCTCAACCCACCCACGTCAGGAATCAGAGCCAAGCCTACCCTTGCGCCAGCCCTCCTTTCACCCCGGAGGTCACCACCTGGCTCCCCGGGCTCCTTGCTGCCACTCTGCCTAATGCATGACAAAGGAGGAGCAGAGTCTGCCCCGTTCCCTCTGTGCACTGGGTGAAGAGGAGGAGGAGGAGGAGGAAAGGGAGGGGGAGAGAGGCTTGGAGTCACTGTGTCCTTCCATACCACACCCCTTTTCACTAGCAGCCAAGGATTTACAATGCTGGCATAGCTTTTTGCCATAGAGCAATGAAAATAGAAGAGGCTAGGTCCAGGTGGCCGGAGTGGGGTGAGAGGAGGAGGAGGTGGGCGGGGTGGGGTGGGAAGATGGGTGGGGTCAGCCAGTTCTATTACCAGTTTACCCAAACTGGTCTGAACCATCTGAATTTTTATGGGTAGTGGTTTATAAACAGATGTCACCAGTGTTGGGACATCTGTCTATAAACCACTACCCATAAAAATTTCCTTTCCTATCAACTATCACTTATCAATGATAGCAAATTACCAGCATCTTTTAACAGTGGCAGATGGAGGAGATGTTACAACCCTGATCTCATTTTCTTAAGTAAGAATGTAACACATCAATGCTTAAACTATCAGGTAGTAGGGGAACCAATACCAAATACCCAACACCACCCCATTCTATGTGAGATTATAGCCACTGTATGACCACAAGTTGTGACATACCAAAGAAGGTACAACTTTAAAAAGACTGATTGGCCCAAGTTTTCAGTGGCCTTGGATGGAAGACTGGTAGATATTGATCCAGAACCCACATCATGCACTAAGTTTATTGATGCTGTCCAGAAATAATCTAGAGAATCTATCCCTCATGGATGTAGGACTTCCTACAGCCAAGGTCTAACATATAAAACTGTTAACTTTGTGAATGAACATTTTACCCTTTTTGATGCAAATCCACTCACTGAAGATACCATTAAAGCCAGCCAACAGGTAGTGTCCACTATTTCAGAGCACAAAAAGGAGAAATGGATAAAGCTCATAGAAGAAATCAACACAGGTAGTAGCAGTCAAAAAGCATGGTGACTGCTTAATCGTCTTAATAATGATGTAACCAAATGACCGATACATGCCAGTGTCTCAGCTAACCAAATTGCCCACCAGCTATTACTTAATGGGAAACCAGATTCCAGCCCATGGAAAACCAAACAGAGGACTAGAAAGAATGAGGAATGGGAGACAAGAAATCTGACTATCCCCTTTACCGTAAGAGAACTGGAAGATGCAATAGGCAGGTGTAGGAATGGTAAAGCCGCTGGCATGGATGAGATTCAGGTTGAGCAGATCAAACATTTTGGACCAATAATGAAAAAAAAATGGCTATTTAGCCTGTATAATAACAGCTTGAATGTAGTCCTGATACCAAAGATATGGAGGAAGGCTTGGTTGATAGCTATACTTAAAATTGGCAAGTCACAAGAAGATCCAAAAAGATATAGGCCCATATCTCTTCTTAGTCATCTATATAATATATATGACTATTTAATCCTGAACCGACTGTCTGCAATAGTACAACCCTGGCTTATACCAATCAAGCCAGTTTCAGATCTGGCAAAGATTGTACAATACAAATTCTTAACATAACACAGTGCGTAGAAGATGGTTTTCAACTGAAAGAAATCACGGGTGTAGTGTTTATAGATCTCACTACAATTATGACACAGTCAACCACACAGCTTTGCTGAAGACCATCTCCCACATCACAAATGACCAAACATTCTCAGAAGCCACTAGGACCTTTCATTACACCAACGACCCGGCAATTGCCACACAGTGTGTAACATTTGAGGCTGTTGAGAAAAAAAACTGAGTGAGGCTTTGAATTTAATGGCTAAATACTATAGCGATAACCAACTGAAGCCAAACTGCATAAAAACTCAACTCTGTGCTTTTCATTTGAAAAACTGTGAGGCATCAAGAAGCCTGCAGGTGACTTGGAACGGCACCAGGCTCAAACATTGTGCCATCCCAAAATACCTGAGACTTACCTTAGATTGAACTCTCACTTTCAAGACCCACTGCCTTAATACTAAACAGGTTTTTGCCAAGACCAATATTCTGAGGAAAATAACAGGCACAAGATTGGGTGCCCAACCACACATATTAGGAACCTCTGTGCTAGCTATGTTACTCTATAGAAGAGTATGCTAGTCCAGTGCGGTACAGATCAAAACATGCAAAACAGGTGGCTGTGGCCTTTAACGAAACAGCAAGATTGGTCTCAGAATGTTTAAAACCAACTCCAACACAAAAAGTATATTACTAGTCCAGTGTGGTACAGATCAAAATTGTACATCTCAGCCCATGGTGATCCCAGTGATGCAGTTGAGGTCCTATCTAGGTGTCTGGGGGTTTTAAGGGTCTGGATGGGGGACAACGGGCTACAACTGAATCCTGGCAAGACTGAGTGGCTGTGGGTTAGGGACCCCGTGCTATCCCGGGAGTTACCACCTTTGGTACTGGATGGAGCTCTTTTGTCTTAGACAGACCTGTAGCATAATTTGGGGGTCCTTCTGGACTCATGACTCCTGCTTGATGAGCAGGTGGCAGTCATGGGCTTTTGCAAAACTTCGCGTTATCCGCCAATTATGTCTGCTCCTGGTCCGGGACTCCTTGCTCATGGTCGCACATGCTCTGGTCACCTCCAGACTAGAATACTGTGATGCACTCTATATGGGACTGCCCTTGATGACCATTCGGAGGCTGCAACTGGTGCAGAATGTGGCTGCCCACATAGTGATGGGGTGTGGACGTTATGCCCATGCCTCAACCCTGTTGCAGGAGCTGCACTGGCTGCCAGTGTACCTCCTGGTGCAATTACCTTTAAAGCCCTACATGGTAGTGGACCAGGGTACTTAAGAGACTATGTCACCCCATGGACATCTGCCCGCCCCACCAGAGCAGACTGGAGGGGCTCCCTAATGGTCCCATCAGCCAGAGAGGCTCGTCTCTCTGGCACTAGAAGGAAAGCCTTCTCGGTATCTGCCCCAGCCCTGTGGAACCTCTTGCAGACTGAGCTGCACCTCCAGGCAGAGCTATTGCCATTTAGAAAAGGGCTAAAAACCTGGCTGGCAAAGCATGTGTGGGGTGCTGCCGGTGAGGCAGCCCCATCCTGCTGGCTTGGTTTAAACCATCTGGGTCACTTAGTGTTTTTAGTTAGTTTTAACTGTTGTATTGTCAGGAGGGTATTTTAAGGGTTTTTAATGGTTTTTAAGCTTAAGGTTTTTTGTGATTTTATAACTATGCAACATTTTATGCTTGAATCTTGTAATGTTTATTGTGAGCCACCCAGAGTTGCTCCAGCAATCTGAGAAAGTGAGGTTTCCCTGTAGATGACAGCCTGTGTGAATGGGGAGAAGTACAAATTAACTCCCATATGATACAATGCACACAATGCCCCTCAACATGCACTTAGGAGGATCTTATGTTGGTACGAGAAAATGCTGTTAATGTGGCCAATACTGCGCAGATGTCATCTAGTCCTTTTTAATTCTAGTTTGGTTTTTAGATGTATTAATTTTAGCTTTATATGCTATTACGGTATATGCTGGTGGTGCCTCTAACATGA
This sequence comes from Bradypodion ventrale, assembly GCA_035047345.1. Taxonomy (NCBI): domain Eukaryota; kingdom Metazoa; phylum Chordata; class Lepidosauria; order Squamata; family Chamaeleonidae; genus Bradypodion; species Bradypodion ventrale. The sequence goes on along the minus strand of JAWDJE010000002.1, from coordinate 283,049,854 downwards.
ATAAAGAAAAGAGGTTTCTATTCCTTTACTAGTTTGTAGAAGACTCCACAGTCTTAGGGTGTCCACAGATTAAGGAAATGGTAAACCAATTGGGATCATTTCCTGGCATTTTCCATTTGATGATACAAAATTACAATATTCCACATTCATAAACTGGACGGTTTTTTTATGGATTGAACAGGAAGATACATAGTGATATTGCATGTTCTGTGTAAACTACAGAATGGCATCACTTTTCCAGTATTATTAGATATGCATTTTTAGATATATACTTTTGGTGCCCTGTAGAAAATGAAACTGTGCAAAGAGTTCAATGGAAATAATTTTCTTGTTCAATTTTCTCTTTCAAAAATTATGAAGTGCTAGACCGAGTTGGAGATGTCACAGAGTAATACCTCACTGCAATGCGTTATAAAAAGTAGTAATTCAATGCAAGCTGTAATCACTACATTCTACACCAAGATTAACACTCATAGGCATGATATAAAATAGATTTATCTCTATGTATAGCGTGTCTTTCAACTGCTTGCCAAGGTGAAACTTTTAATGAATGCCTCACCCTTGCTCAGCAGCACATTAACTACTATTGGCACAGAGTATGCTTGGCCAATAAGAATAATTTTGCAGGGCTTTCTGCTTTTTTTGACCTGACAGAATTGTAACACCTTATATAGATTTTATCATCTACATGAATTGTTAGAATTTTAAATTGTCTTAGGCGCAAGGCAGAAATAAAGTTTTTATATTCCAAGTTATACAAAATCCAAAGCAAGCCAAAAATTATAATGATGCCTCCTTCTCAAAGGCCTATTTGTTTACATAATTTCAGTAATGAAATGAATGTATCTTATCCCCTCTGTGCAAGTTGGTCCCTGCACATTATCTTGATGTAGACTTTTTAAAAAGTTGGCCAGCAATCAGTACAATGGGATACACTGCTGAGTACAATTCCTAGTTAATAAAGTGCCATTTGTACCCCTCACCATACATCAGCCTACATAACTGTTACGTGATGCAGGATGAAAATTTAATGGGATATGTCATTTTGTGCCCATCCAGCCACAACTTCCCAGAAGCAGATGGCAACCAACTTTCTCATTCTACAGGAAACAATGGATCTTACAGGCATAGTATTTTTAAACTAGGTAAGAGTTTTACACTGGTACAGGGTGTAAAGATTCCATGTGGGGAGACATCACTTTTATGTTATTTACCTGTTAGTTAAGTAGGATTTTGCTTAGAAATGCTAGCACTGCTTTTATTTTCTTTCTATGAGTTATGTCACTTAGCCTAACTGTAGCCATTTTAGAAAGCACACTCCACCATTTTCCTAAGACAACGGGAAATCACCTCTTGTTCTTTTCTCAAGGCCAAGGTCTGGGAAGCGACCCAAGAGGTGGACTTCTCTCACGAGAAGAGATCAGATCTATGATAGTGAGCCATCTGCTATCTTTGATCTATGCATGAACTGTCACTTTGACAAGTCAATTAGCACTTTTCCAGGACAGTTTCTCATGAACAAAGGTATAAAAACCTACCCAATTGCTAAGTAAAGGATAACTTAAAAGTTCACTTTTTAAATGCTACGAGGACCCGTATTGCTTGTCATCTTGATGGGCCTCGAGCCGTACCATCTTGTGTGGGGCGGCAAAGACCGCCATTGCTTACTTTAGGCAATTGGTAGCTTATGGCTTTCATTTCTTTCTTAGAGCAAGTAAACTCTTAGTTTAGTTAGAATTAGTTTTTCTTCATATTCTGCATTTTCTGCACTTTTGCTATTTTTCCAATAAACTGACAAAACGGACTTTGTTTGTCAAGCTTACTAATTTTTGCTCCTGCTACCACAGGAGCAAAGTGAGGAGGGAGAACTTTAACAATAAGCCTTTATTGTAAGAAGGACTGGGTCTATTTTTACCAACTCCATGGGGCCTGTTATCCTGGAGAAGAAACCTTGCTCTGCAACACAGGACCAGAAAGTTGCTGCTACAAAGGTAACACCACCTGGCTGGTGAAGGTCACCAAGGAGGTGACAGGTAGCTGGGTCAGAGCTATAATAAATTCATCTTTGTGGGAGGAAGTGTTTCCAGCACCTCTGAAACATTATTTGGTGAGCCCCTCCTGAAAAAAAAATTCTCTTGACCCAGCGGTACCATCTATCGATAGACCAGTCTCCAACCTCACCTTTTTAGGGAAGGTCTTGGAGTAGGCAGTAGTGCATCAGTTGCAGGGCGTCCTGGATGAAGCGGATTATCTGGACCCCTTCCAGTCTAGATTCAGGCCTGGGTATGATACCGAGATGGCATTGGTCGCACTAATGGATGATCTCCGGCGGGAGCAGGATGGCAGGCATCCATCTGTCCTTGTTCTCCTTGACCTCTCAGCAGCTTTCAATACCATTGACCATGGTATCCTTCTGGGATGGCTCAAGGGGTTGGGGATCCAGGGCACAGTGTTGTCCTGGTTCTCCTCATTCCTGAAGGGCCGGACCCAGTCAGTGTGGTTGGCGAGTTTGAGGACCAGCCCTAGGCCGCTCCAATATGGGGTGCCTCAGGGCTTGGTCCTCTCACCTCTCCTATTTAACATCTACATGAAGCCGCTGGGTGAGATTTTAATTTAATTTCAATTTCAATTTCAATTTATACCCTGCCCTACTCAGTGATTACCCGACTCAGGGTGGCATTACAACATCAATACAAATCTAACAGTACAGAAAATAAATCCTAGCCCAACAAAATAACATATACAATCAAATCATCAATAATATAGTTAAATAAATAGCATAGGGTACACTAGTGGTAAGAATAATAATACAATAAAAATAGCTAACATAATCAATTCAAAAAACAACATATCAATAAAAAACAAAAGAAGTATAGTAATCCTATGGTCATAGAGCCTGGGTTTGGCATGGATGTCAGATGATTAAGGGTATTTTTACTGTATTTCATTGTAGAATTGTAGTTATTTTGTGGGGAAATGCTGATCTTTTTATGTGTAATTATACTATATGATATTAGGTACTGCATTGTATTCATGATGTTCTGTATTGTATATTGTTCATTATTGCTTATTTATTGTTATTTTTTTTGTTATGCTTGTAAGCCACTCTGAGTGGTGTGTGCACTAGAAGAGTGGGATATAAATAAACTGATGATGATGATGATGATGAATTCCATGGTGCTTCTCCCCAAGCAAATAAATAGCCTTCCAGCCTCAAATGTTTTCCTTGCCTTCGTTCCCCACATCCCCACGTCCATCACTTGCCTGTCCTAAAGAGAAATGTGGCTAAGAACAATTAACTACCAAAAGGAAAGAAGTTAAAAATAATGATGCAGACAAAAGGAGCAGGAGAGTCAAGGTGGAGCCTGAAAGTCCTATTGCTGGGATGCCTCTGTGGATGAAATTATGGAGTACAGGAAGCTGATCACAGTGAGGTTCTGGCAGTATACAAGCATTACTGAATCTAAGTGGAATAAAGCTGCTGAATTATTTATTTATTTATTCTTATATTTTTATGCCGCACACTCGGGGAAACCTGACTCAGGGTGGCGCACAACGGTAAAAACAGATAAAATACAGTAAAATATAACAAAACAGATTAAAACCCACCCTCCCACTCCCACCCCACATAAAAGACTAAAATGGGAATAGGGAATGGAGGAATATCGCAGTACACAACACAAAAAGGAGGGACAGTTGAGCTCTAGTTGGAAATAAGCCAACAGGCTGGGGCCATATTCCCATTAGGGCCCCACACCTGCCCTGCCAGCCAGGTTTTCACTCCTTTCCTGAAAGGCAGCAATTCTGTCTGCAACCTCAATTCTGTTGGCAGGAGGTTCCAGAGGGTTGGTGCGGACACGGAGAAGGCCCTCCTCCACGTGCCAGAGAGGCAAGCCTCTCTAGCTCAAGGTACCACCAAGGATCCCCTCCGGTCCAATCTGGTTGGATGGGCAGACACTCTTGGGATGATGCGTTCTCTCAGGTATCCTGGCCCACTGCCATATAGGGCTTTAAAGGTCAAAACCAGCAACTTGAATTGCACCTGGAGGCAAATTGGTAACCAGTGCAACTCCTGGAGTAGTGGGGAGGCATGGGCATAATGTCCACACCCCATCACCACCCGGGCAGCTGCATTCTGAACCAGCTGTAGCCTCCAAATAGTCATCAAGGGCAGCCCCATATAAAGTGCATTACAGTAATCTAGCCTGGAGGTGACCAGAGCATGAGTGACCATGAGCAAGGAGTCCCAATCCAGGAGCGGGTGCAACTGGCGAATCACTCAAAGTTGAGCAAAAGCCCTCCTTGCCATGGCTGCCACCTGTTCTTCCAGCAGCAGCTGCGAGGCCAGGAGGACCCCCAAGTTGCGCACCGGGTCTGTCTGGGACAAAACTGCCCCATCCAAGACCAAAGAAGGTAACTCACTGGATAACCCTGGACCCCCAACTCATAGCCACTCGGTCTTGCTAGGGTTCAGCTGAAGCCCATTGTCCCCTATCCAGACTCCAACAGCCTCCAGGCATCTGGACAGGACTTTGACCGCATCACTGAGATCACCACGGGCCGAGACGTACACCTGAGTGTCATCCACGTACTGATGGTACAGATCACTCTATAAAGGTGGAGCCAAAGTTGTTATTGTTGTTGTTGTTGTTGTTGTTGTTAATAATAATAATAATAATAATAATAATAATAATAATAATAATAATAATAATAATAATAATAATAATAATAATAATAATAATAATAATAAGGTTTAAGGTTTCAGAAAGAAGAAAGGTTTCAAGGTTGCATTGTAAATAAGAATCTTGAGTAAATATGGACTCTGACAAAGTACTACTGTCCCAAGGATCTTGTAAGGAAAGCCACCAGAAGTAGCATAAAATCATTGTAATCGTGCATGACAATTAAACACCTAATGTTTATATTTATTTATTTATTTATTTATTTATTTATTTATTTATTTATTTATTTATTTATTTATTTATTTATTTATTTATTTATTTATTTATGGATTTCTATACCGCCCACTCGACCAAGGCCTCTCATTACAAAATATCATATTTAAAGTTACTTGTGACAAATTTATTTCACCGAATTGACAGATTTAGAAGAAGCATCTGAACGAGATCCATTCCATTATGAGGATCATTTGCCAGTTGTTTCTGCAATCTTTATGGAATACTAATAGTAACTAATAGTAACATGATGCTCCCTGATGTCAATGGAAGGGCATACAGTGTTATAAATTCCTATCCCCTGCCTAGCAATACTTGTAAGACAAACAACAATGTCCTTGAATATTTGTTCTCTTTACATCTTTAGGTCTTTTCACAATTTACATACTGTATATTAATTTTTGGTCACTGCCTGAGACTACACAAAAAGCATCATTGCTAATGGATGAGTCTTTAATGACTTGTTTAGTTTTTAATGAACCAGTATTTCATACCCTATAGCACAGCTGGCACTAAATAAGGCAGAATTGTGAGAGATTAGGTTGAACAAGGGAAGAAATGTGTTTTCTGGTTCTTACAGTGGTTCTTCAAGGTCAGATTTCTTTATTAGAATGTAAAATAGGACCTGATTAGAAATATAAGACTGAGCGACCTGTAGCTGCCTTGGGACTGAATTTATTTAATCATGAGAAGGTAGATAAGGATTTATTGTAAGAGTTTGGTAGTTTAGTTAAGATTTATTACTTTAAAATTACAAAAACACATTGATATCTCCTCCCCCAAGCATTAAAACTGCTGAAATAAAGAAGAGTTGGGGTAACTAATAGTTTAATTTTTGTCTTGTAGGATTATACTCACAGTAGATTTCTGCACTCAAAATTCTTTAGTCTGAGATTTATAATCCTATGTGTACATTAGAGGTCTTCACAGTACTAAGGCAATATTCACTTTCTGGTCTGATCTTCACGTCAGATCCAGCCTTGTATCTTAATTGTTTCTATAGTTATGGATCAAGACAAAAGATGAAACCAGCCAGGATTAGCCACTGAGTCTTTATCCCGTCCCCATTCAGTGGAGCAATTTCCTGGGCAATATTTTCAGATGGTTGTTGAATTTCCACCAAGTTTCTTGCATTTTTGACATTTTAGAGCCAGTAATGGAGCCCTTATCTTATTCTTTTCCTTCTACACATTTAATGATAATAGAAGCTAGGAGGTATGACACGTGCAACGACAATGGGAAAACATAAGCACTTAAGGCATCCAAGGCCATCCCATCCCACAAGACTTTCTTTTTCTGTAGCACCCAGGAATAATGGGCTTTGTGGAAGATTTTTGTGATTTCAAGGAGATCCTTGAGGCACTGCCATTTCCCCCATCAAACTCTAAATATTGGGTAAAAATCAGAAGAACCTGTGTTACGAAATAGAATTTGCTTGCTTCCCAATCAATGCATTTAACAGGCTTGCTGACTGGGAAAGAAATGTTCCCCAATTAAGCTTACCAATTAGTAAGAGTTATGGCAGCAGATAGGAAGTTTTTGTCAGAAGACAGGAAAGATAAGATGACTCTGGACTCATCCATGTCCTTGAATGATAAGTTAACCAGCACCTGGGATGCCTAATGAGCAGGGAGAAATCCCCTGGCAAGTTATGAAAAGGATAAGATAGGTAATGGGTTTAGCGAGACCCTGATGAATCAGGTAAAAACTCTGCTTTAAAAACTTCTGTTCTGCTTCACTTGACAGAAGTTTCTAGAAAGCAGGCCTTTGCTTATAAATTTCTGCTCTAAAGTTTCTGCTCTGTTTCAGCCTGGCTGAAGTTTGCAGACAGCAATACTTTGTTTGCATATTTCTGTTCAGATAAACCTTCACTGTCTCTGCTAGACAGGAATGCTTCATCTCTGCCAAGTAGCATTGCTTATCTATAGTTTTGAAGAAGCCTGCCAAGAAAGGTTTGTGTATCTTTTCACCTACATGTTAGGCAAAACCCATGTTCCGCCTCTTAGGGAACATAAGAACATATAAGAACAGCCTTGCTGGAACAGGCCACAACCCATCCAGTCCAGCATTCTGTCTCACACAGTGGCTCACCATTTGCTTCAGGGTATTATTCCCAAGCAGATGCCTTCACCTGTTTAGGATTCCCTGGAAATGGCATTGAGAGATATCCTGCCTATCTCTCCAACCCGGAGGTTGTCCTTAGGTGTCCATAATTATAGCCATTGATACCTTGTCCTCCATGAACTTGTCTAATCCTTTCTTAAAGCTGTCAAGACTGACAGCTGTCACCACTTCTTCTGGCAGGGAGTTCCATAGACCAGTGATCCTCTGGGTGAAAAAGTACTTTCTCTTATTTGTTTGAGAACTAGCACCCAAAAGTTTCATGGAGTGTCCCCTAGTTCTAGTGTTGTGCGATAGGGAAAACAGTTTTTCCTTATCTCCTTGTTCACACCATGCATGATTTTATAAACTTCAATCAGGTCATCTCTTAGACGCCGTCGTTCAAGAGTGAAGAGGCCCAACCGTTGCAACCTCAGATGGTAAGGAAGATGTTCCAGTCCCCTGATCATTCTGGTTCCCCTCTTTTGCACTTTTTCCAGCTCCATAATGTCCTTCTGGAGGTATGGCGACCAGAACTGTACACAATATTCCAGATGGGGCCTCACCATAGATTTATAAAGAGGCAAAATGACACTTGCTGACTTATTTTCTATACCCTTCCTAATGATCCCTAGCATTGAGGTTTTTTTTCTCACTGCTGAGGCACAGTTGGTTGACACCTTCATTGAGCTGTCCACCAGGACACCAAGGTCCCTTTTCTGGTTTGTCGCAGAGAGTTCAGACCCCATCAGTTTATAAATGTAATTGGGGCTTTTTTGCCCCAACGTGCATCACTCTGCACTTACTAGTGTTGAAGCTCAATTGCCAACTGTTTTGCCCACTCCCCCAGTGTCAAGAGATCCCTCTGGAGCTCCTCACAATCTCTCAGTTTTCACTACCCTGCATAATTTAGTGTCATCAGCACATTTTTGTCTCTCATACAATACACTCTGTACATAATAGCTTTTCTCAGACTAGTCAGCAAGATTTCTTTCTAATCTTTCTCACAGTAGTCAGCAAGATTCATTTCTCACAGGTGGGGGCTAGATCCTCTCACAGGTTGCTGATTCAGCGATGAACAGTCCTTTGGAAATCCCCTAAGTTAGCACCACCCATGAAAGGGTATATAATATCTCTTATTACCACTATGAAGTGAGCAAGCTAGGGCGAGGTTATCTTGAGACCCCTAGGTTTCAATATGCCTCACTTCCCAACCTAAGGGGCAAGCTTAGCTAGACTCCCCATGTTTAGCTATTGCCTCAAACTCCTTACCAACAGGGAGCATTGTCCTGCGAAGGGCAATGCCGGAGAGGGGAAAAAGAACTTCAAATAATTTCTTTTCTTTGTGTGTGTATGTCTTTTGTTCTTTGTCTGTTCCAGATGAATTTCTGAAATAAATCTTTGCTGCTGTCTAGTCTGAGTGGAACTCAGTCATTTAAAGGCTAATCGAAGAACAATAAGACTCACTGCCATCCATGTTACAAAATAAAAGGAAATAGCATATTCCCAGAGAGAGAGAAGGGGGGGGGGGAATTGGTTGTTCCGCTCCGGGACTGGTTCAGGCTTTGTGAGGTTCAGTAGCCATTGCTGCATGGGAATGTGCATATCAGAAACTAATAAATCAGCAGCCTACTGAACTAACCTACAAGAAGAGACCACTTTGCCTGGTACTAGTAATCAGAGGTCTGCGACAATGGGGACACTTTTCTGTGTTCTCAGCTAATAACTACTGGTAACGCGCGTATATAACCCACAAATGCAAGGATGTTATACTAATTATCTAAATTCAGGTGGCCATTCTTTAGGTTTAGAGATATCAATACAGCTCTCGAGAGAGGGGCAAAGAGCTAAGGGGACTGAGACAACACCTTAGCTAAGAGTATAAAAGAAGATGAATTTAGCCCTCAGACATCAAAAGTGCTAGAGTTGTCCCTGTTACCTACCCAAAGCTCCCATGTAGCTAAAGAAGGGGCAGAAGGGATTCCATGCTTTGTATGCATTGCTTGCTTATGTTCTTGCTTTTGTTTCCTATTTGGTTTCATTTATGTTCAACTTTGAAAACTGTCAAATAAAGCTTTGTTTCTTCAACCACTAAGTGCTTATTGTCTCTGAGAACCTAAGACCATCAGTCTTTGCTTGTGTTGGCCTCCTTGGCAAGACATTTTCCAAAGCAAATGAAGCAAGTAACTTAGTTTGACATCCTACTTCAGTGTTTTAATTTTTTGCCTCATTTGTCTTAGCAAATCTTTATGGCCTCCCTCTGATCAGTGTAAAGATGCCAGGAGGGGGCCCTTTGCTGCACCCTTACCCAAGAGGGAGTCAGACTACCGCAGCAGCCAACTAGAGCTCCCCATGTTGGAAAGAAAGGGGCCGGAGGCACCAGCCCTTTTTAGACTGGTTCTGCCCTGGCTGCTCCAATGGTAAGGAGGGCATCAAGTGCTTGGATGAGTGGGCGAGGAAGCTAGGCCTGTGTCATGTCCTTATAAGCAATAGTCCAGTCAACGATGAACAGAACAACAGGCATTTATTTAACAGTCTTCCAGGATACACTTACAAGGCACTCTGGACATGAGATGGCTATACGAATCCCCATGTAATTAGTCCCTCTGGATTCTGCTGTAGAAGAAGCAATGTCTAAGCTACACCCTTTGAGTGATAGTGTTTAGAGGAGACCCAGGCTTAGCACATTACTGGCTACCTGTGCATGTGGTGAAGTATAGATCTGATCCGGCCCCACCCTTGTTTACCCATGGGGCTTATATAGTGTTTCCTTGATACAAAGTAGCGACCCGCCGGACAAGCATAACAAACCAATGGTGGCTCCTTGTTACAAAGTAGCGACCTGCCGGACAAGCATAACCAACCAATCATAACAAGATATATATGTATTAACCAATGGGGAACAGGATCCAAAACTGTAACGAATCACAGGACTTTGATTAGCATAATGAGCATGCTCAGAGAGGGAGATTTCACACCACTTCAGCTCCTAATTTGGATGGCAGGAAACCGCCATTTTCTCTTTGCAAAGGCGTTGCTTGAGCAACCTGCAATTCTGCCTTAATACACAACAGACTGCCACTCACATGCACTCTGTAGCACTCAGAGGAACATTGGCACATCAGTGGAGCCACATGATTCATGTTGCGGGGGGAGTTTATTATTTGGCTCTGTGCAATGTGGCAGGTGGATTGGGCTGAGCAGGCCTGCTGAACCTTCAGGCCTGCTCACCTTCTTTGCTTTAGGGACCAGGGGTAAGACCTGCCATTTCGCCTTCCTAGCAGACAAAAATTCCCCCCGATGAAGAAGAGCAACATATATCATGACTCCATCTCCCTTTCTGCCCTTTCGGTTCTTTCTGAATATGTTGGACCTAGAAAGAGTGCTAGATAACTTTGTCATAAGAATTGTAAGTAGAAGACATAGTGTACCTCATACAATTTATTTTAGGACAGTGGTGCTGCCTTCATTACATTTGAGGGGAAATGGAATATGAAATAAACCAAAAAGTAAATTAATCCAAAAAGGCTGTTCTCCTTTGTGCTACTTTTCCATGGTTTCTAAATAAATAATATGATTACCTAAGCTAAGATCAAGGAAGTTCTTGCACACACTTGATAGCTGGTCTCAATATGAGATAGACTATAAAATACTTCTCCAGCCAACCTCGGGTGTGGAAAATTACATTTAATGAGTTCCTATTATATTTCATATATTTAAAAATTAGAACATGGAATATTTTTTAAAATGTATTTTTAAAACTAGAAACACATCCACAGCAGAAAGAATTAATTCAGTAGTAGATGAGCTTGCAAGATGAAAGTTTTCAAGACATTTTTCATTTTAACAGATTCTACAATATTGCCAAGGCACCAGATTATCACATTACCCTTGTTTCTGTCATCTCCCAGCTACAGAGCACACATAAAGTGTTCATCATCTAGGATCACATAAAGTGTTCATCATCCTAACAGTGGGCAATTCTGCACAAGGGAGGTTTCTGTTGGAATTAGTGTATGGATACTTACTTAATGCTTTTTAAAAAGTCAGGAAATTCATTTAAAAAACCCCTATGGTTTATGTATGTGAGAAAATGTGCTTCTTTATCCATGATTTAAAATGCAAGGAAAAGGCCCAATATTGTTGCACAATATTGTTTTCCCTATCGCACAACACTAGAACTAGGGGACACTCCATGAAACTTTTGGGTACTAGTTCTCAAACAAATAAGAGAAAGTACTTTTTCACCCAGAGGATTACTGGTCTATGGAACTCCCTGCCAGAAGAAGTGGTGACAGCTGTCAGTCTTGACAGCTTTAAGAAAGGATTAGACAAGTTCATGGAGGACAAGTGTATCAATGGCTATAATTATGGCTACCTAAGGACAACCTCCGGGTTGGAGAGATAGGCAGGATATCTCTCAATGCCATTTCCAGGGAATCCTAAGCAGGTGAAGGCATCTCCTTGGGAATACCCTGAAGGAAATGGTGAGCCACTGTGTGAGACAGAATGCTGGACTGGATGGGCTGTGGCCTGTTCCAGCAAGGCTGTTCTTATGTTCTTATGTTCTTAATATCATTCCTGTGTTGTCAGTAGGAAAAATGGTTGCCAGGCTTTGCATAATAATAATAATAATTTTGTGTCAGAAATTATTCTGGGTTGAAAGGATTTTTGCTGGAGAAACTCTGCTCAGGGGACACCTGAATGAGGCTCCTTTCATGTCCCCAAAAGCCTGGACAGAGATGGGTGCTCAATCCATCATGGAGTACCCAGGTCTCAAACTGCCAACTTGTTGTCCTTCCAGCTAAAAAGGTGAGCTTCTTAACCACTGCAGCACCATTTTACATAGTAAAGGGCAGCCTGAATATCGACAACACCAATAGCAGTAGTCAATATAGGATTTATAGTATCAAGAAAATGGGCATAATAGAGGGAGTTAGCAAAGATTGTCTCTGGAACCCCATTTGGCATTCTTTGCTCTATCCATGAGTAGCAGCAACTGAGATACTGCAATAATTTTCAGTTTCAATCACTTCCATTCACATAGAAACACCAAGCAAGGGAAAATCTCATAAACTGACTCCTTTTTTTCGTCAGGTTGCCACTCCTCGCACAAACAATAAACAAGTGTATTGAATGGTTTTGACAGGTGTGAATGGTAGTAAGCACAAAAGGGTATCCAAATCGTTACTGCTGCCATTGGTGCTGTCAGCATTCAGTCTGCCCTTTGTTATATAAAGCCTGGCATTCTTTTCCAAGCTGGCAACATAGGCATTTCCTGGCATTTTGAATTGTGGGTTCAGAAGCAAAATATCTCACATACATAAACTGAAGTTTTATTTTTTATTTTTTTATTAATTTTTATTAGTTCATTTTCAAGAAAAAAAACATTAGAAACATACAAATCATATAACAAAACAAGAATACATAAACCTCATAGAAAATATCCACATAAATGATAGTTGAACTATTATCCGTTATAGTATACATACTGTTAAATATCCACTTTGAGGATTAATACAACTATAACTTTCATAAAAGCTTTCAATAATACAATTGTTTATCAACAACTATCAAGCTCCAAATTTTCAATTTACAAATCACCCAGTGTATATTTACATTGCCCTGGAGAGTTTGGTCTCTATATTATCTCCAAAAACTACTTTGGGATGGTACAGGTCTAAAACATTCCATACCCGTAAGGGAGTGATCAACAAAAGGCTTCCAAATATTCCAAAAACTATTTTCCTTCAATTTATCCCTTTTTACTTTTATCTCTCATGTCAATTTATCATTCAATGCTAGATTCCACATTTCTTTATACCATTCTCCCGTCTGTATAATTATATCATTTTTCCAATTTCTAGCAATGCATTGTCTACCCATAGTTAACATTATTTCTAATAACTCTTTTTCCTCCTTATTTAAACACATACCTTCCACATCTGTTAGCATAATGGTACCTGATGCCAGCTTAATTTTCTTACCCATTATTTCCCCTATCTCTCTTTCTATTCTTCTCCAAAAATCATTTATCATTTTACAACTCCACCACATGTGCTCATAAGTTCCAACAGTGTCTTTACCTCTCCAACATAAATTATCCCTTTTATTGTCAATCTGATGTAGCCTCAGTGGTGTCAGGTACCATTGCCACAACATTTTGTAGTTATGTTCCTTAATTCTTACTGACATAGTTCTCATTATCCTCTTTTTCCACTTATTTCTCCATTCATCGTTTCCTAATTTTATATTCAAATCCTGTTCCCACTTCAGTTTCAAATCTTCCTGTGGATCACTGCCCTTATTTATTAAAGCATAGAGTTTGCTTACTAGACCCTTAATGCTTTTATCTCCTTTTCGAATTTTCAAAACCAGTTCCTCGAATTCAGTCTTTTCTCTATCTGTACATAATTCTCTTCTATATTTTTTATTCCAGTTGTCAACCTTCATTATCTGAAACCAATCCAATTTCAACTGTTCAAACAGTTTTTTCTTCTTAATTTCATCTCCACAAATCCTTAACCATTCTTTCACCAAAGAAACTTCATTTTTATCCAATATTTCCTTTATTTTTTTATCTATTTTTATCGGAAAACACGCCATATCTGTTAATTCCAAAATTGGAGAGACATCTGGGACCAAATCCTTCTTTAATCTTTTCCATACCTTCATGAGTCCCCTCATCATAATATTGCTTGTGCCTATTGTTTTAGCCTTAGCTCGCAAAAAAATCACTTTACCAATATTCCTATAATCTTTCATCTCCAATTCCTCCCAAATTACTTTTCCTCTTGGCAAGATCTTCACAACATTCTTAATTTGAAATGCTCGATAATACGCTAACAGATTTGGCATTCCCAAACCCCCTTCTTTCTGAGGCAGATACCAAAGTTTCTTTGGCAGTCTAGATTTTTTACCTCCATTGCAAAAGTTATTAAACATCTTTTGAAACTCATTAATTTCCTTTTCCTTCAATTGGATTGCAAGTGCATCAAATAGGAAGTTAATCCTCGGCAACAACATCATTTTGCAAATTGCAATCCTCCCAAACCATGACAACTTCAACTTCTGAAGACTTTGTATTCTAATCTTAAATTCTGCTTTCAAACTGTCATAGTTCAATCTTTTAAGTTCTTCCAATTTATTTGAAACAATTATCACCAAATATTTCAGCTTATCTTTAATTTGTATAAAAGATGACCCCGCCATCTTTTCCTTCTCCTCTTCCCCCATATTACACAACATCATTTCCGATTTATCCCAATTTATCATCAATCCTGTTATATCCTCAAAATCCTCTATTTGCACTTTAATCCTATCCATTTTCCCCTCTGGGTGTTTCACCATTAGCAGCGTATCATCTGCATACATACTCACTTTATTACCCTTTATCCCTTCTATACTTAAATCCTCCCTTATATTTTTTGCCAAAATTTCCATTGCCATAATAAACAAGATAGGGGACAAAGGACAACCCTGCCTAGTGCCTGCCTCAAGCTTTACCTCATCTGTAACCTCTTCATTTACTCTAATCCTGGCAATCTCTTTTTGATATAATAAATCAATTACCCTTCTAAATCTATCCCCGAATCCATAACTTTCAACTATTTCCTTAATTGAAGACCATTGTAACAAATCAAATGCCTTAAAAATATCCAAAGATATTAACCCCACCTTTTCCTTCGTTTGATTAACATTATCAATTAAGTCTAACACCCTCCTGGTCAAATCGGCCATATGCCTTCCTTTTAAAAAACCTACTTGATCGACATTTATATATTCTCCCATAAATTTATTTAGCCGATTAGCCAATATTGCTGTGAAAATCTTGGCATCCTGGTTTATAAGAGAAATTGGTCTATATGATTCCACTTTTTCCAAATTCTTTCCCATTTTTGGCAGCAGAACAATTGTGGTCCTATACCATGAAGTTGGAATTTGTCCACCATCTAGGATATAATTATATAGCTTTACCAACTTTGGTACCACAACATCTTTAAATTCCTTATAAAACTCTGTCGATAGTCCATCGTCTCCCAGGGCTTTCCCCAGCTTCAAATCACTAATTACCTCTTTTACCTCTTTTACCTCTTTCTCAGAGACCTGTTCTTCCATTTTATCATTTTATCCTGCTTTATTCCAAAACTGAAGTTTTTTTTAAAAAAAATTTTTTTTTGCATTTTCTTACGTCTGGCAGACCAGAAACAAGAAGGCGGTAACATCCACTTAGATTTTATACTAGGTACATCCTCTTTTTTTCCCCCTGAACTGGGATAGACTATGGTCAGTTTCAAATATGTGTTATCTGAACAAGCCAGTGCAAAAGCATGAATATGCCTGGTACAAGAAGATGACAGTTTCTCCTCAGTTGAAAATTGAAATGAGGCTGCCCTGTACTATTGATTTTGGAGCATGGCATTATCAGTATGTCAGGGGGCAAGCACAGAAAGCTGTTGAGGGTCTGAATTGGTATTTAAAATTGGCATTGTGGTTAGTACAGATCAACAAGTTAAAGCTCAGTCTAGACAAGATAAGGATGCTTCTGGTCAGGAGAAAAACTGACCTTGAAGTAAGGTTGTATTTTCCTTGAAAAACCAGATTTGGGACTGCTGCTGATTTTACCAGTACATCTGGATGACAGTATGGCTTCAAATGGCTTCTTTCAAGGTACTGTCATACCGTTCTGAACTCAGCCAATCTTTTCCACTTTTAGAACCAAAGAAAGATTAACCCTGGTGAAAATGGGAAAATACAAAGCAACACCAGAAGTTTTGAACTAGAGCTTGGAAAGAATTCTGTCTGAAATCTTGGAGTGCTGCTGTCAATCAGAACTAACATACTAGGGTAGATACACAGTGTAAGACAGCCTCCAATATTCTCATGATTTTATTTTCCTACAAAAGAGGCACAACTTCTTATTTATATCTTTATATATATTTCATATATCTTATGCCATCCTGTCTGATTATTAATTAGAAGAATTGACTTTCATGTTTCCATCTTGGGAGAAGACACTGTTGTGGCATCAACCAATATGCCTTTCATGGTGGCTTCTTCCTGCAGTATAAAGAATCATCTCTTTGGATTTATTACTCTTTAGTAAATTTATATTTATTTCAGCGAGGTTAACCTGCTGGAGTGATCTCTGGCTTTGTTTAATTTGTAATAATGACACCAACTTTAAAAAAAACCTTCTATGTTTTATGTTTTTGTGATTTGAAGTTGCTGCCAGCTACCTGGAGAAGTAGCTATCATCATAGTGAGGAGAATCCTGTTAAATACCAGCTAATGCCTTGCTGAAGCAGTTCCGCTCAATCTCAGTTATACAATTAAGACTGTGGAGAATGCCTGTTCAAGTTACCAGTACTTCCTCTTGCTAAAGGAACAACTAGAAACCTTCGTGCAGAAGCACTTAAACATACTTATGCAACAGGATAATGTTGCAGCCCAAATGTTGTGAGATCAATCTTGACAGGGTTCAAAGTTGACTCAGCCTTCCCAGCATACCTGCATAGCTGTCAAGTATCCCTTATTGGCCAGGAAAACCCCTTATTTTACCCTCTTTCCCACTGTCATCCCTTATTAATTAGACTGCAATGCCCTACTGCCACCATTGGAGGGCAGCACAGGATAAGATAGCTATCAAGTATCCCTTATTTGCCGGGAAATTTCCCTTGTTTCCAATTCCAAAACTTGACAGGTATGGCATACCTGTCAAGTTTCAGGAAATTTCTGTCAACCCCCCATATTTTACACTCTTTCCTGCTGTCATCCCATATTAGTCAGACTGCAATTAGACTGGAGTTAGACTGGAGGCCAGCACAGGATAAACATAGATGTCCAGTTTCCCGTTTTAGATGGAAAATTTCCCTTATTTGACAGGAATTTCCCGAAACTTGACAGGTATGCTTCCCAGGTCAGTAAAATGATACCCAGCAAGTCTGGGGCAAAATGCTAATTACCTATAAACTGCACAAAGAGTACACTATACACTATGGGGTGGTATATAAGTGAGATTGCTATTGCTATACTCTGTATCTTGAATATACTGGCCAGAATCCTATTATGTGCCTAGCCAGTGAAAGGGATATGGCACAACTTGCAATGGCAAATTAATGAGTCCTTGCATGGCTTCCTGACTGAACATTAAGACTTGTGCACAAGCCAATTTGCCACTGCAAGTTGTAACTTTTCCTTTATACCATTGCAACTATGTCACAGAATTGGGGCAATTGACTGACGTTTTCTGAAAGGAACAACTGTGGCACAGGTTTTGTGGGTGATTCATGGGACAAGTCTAATAGGTATGTAGATCCTTCCGACAGTTTCAGTTGTCATTTGTAAGTCAAGTGGTTTTGTGTTTTGTGACTGGAAAGGTGGTTGTTTTGCATCGAATTTGGAGCTTACCAACCAATCTATGTGCCGACAGTACAGACCCCCTTATTTTTTTTCTTTAAGCAATTTCTGCTTCTTCTGCTAACCATTTATATCAATATTGCTTGAAGCATGCAAGTACACAATATAATCTCCAGCCTGCCTTCTTCTCTTGCCCTTCTAAGAGATGCACTGACCTCTTCTCCCCTCATTTTTGTCACATGCTTATTATAGCCAGAAGCACAAGAGTTTTAGAGAGAAGAATCACAACTGAATGCAGCAGCAGATAGAATCTTTTGTGTCAGAAAAGCAAATGATGACATTAATAGAAGAAGCTATAGAGTACAAAATGAACTTGACCTTGGGGTTGGTGTGTATTTTTTTTCTGCAGCAAAATATTTTGATACTTTTTATTAGTCTTGCATTCTGAGTTCTCTGAGATCAATTCCCCACAAGCTTCTGCAAAAATTGTATAGGCATAATTGACCAGAGAAAACCAATCATGGGAAATGCAACCAGTACAACAAAGGAAAACATAAGAAATCATGCTAACCTTTAGGAAAAACATTTCCTTTCATATCAGTAATCTTTTAAAAATAAAGAGGTAGAAAATAATCTACATAGATATGCTTTAAAACAGCAATAAAACCATACCACAGCTTAATTTTGAGGGCCAGAAAAGCTACATAGCAAGATATTTCCTAGTGTT
Organism: Bradypodion ventrale; assembly: GCA_035047345.1. NCBI lineage: Eukaryota > Metazoa > Chordata > Lepidosauria > Squamata > Chamaeleonidae > Bradypodion > Bradypodion ventrale. Next base: position 283,031,713 of record JAWDJE010000002.1, on the reverse strand, counting down.
TAACTACAAAAATGAGTGATTATGGGTATTAAACAGTCTTTTGTCTATATCTTTAACAGCACTGTAACTTTGCAGTGGCATTCGTAAACAGAAGGTTTTACTATAAAGCCCTTTCCAGTATAAGCTGCTTTTTGCTGTGATTGGTCATTGGAAGGTTAGTATGGGATTGATTTGTAAGTTTGTTTCTTCAGGCTCTGATCTCTTAGAATGTCACAATACAGAAAATAAAATCAGGTTATTTCCAGGGAAGACCCATTTTATTTATATTTTATATGTTGCTCAATTTTCAGTGGTGTGGTGATGACACTCTCATTCCTAGAGCATTATCCTATCTTTGCTCAACTATACTTGGTTATAGAATATCATTATATTTTTCTCTCAAATAATTTTTCAAGCTCTGGGGAGGAGGGAACTTCCAAGTTTCATTTAGTAAAGAATTAAAGTCAAGGCAGCTGATGGTTTCCCTTCTTTTTTTTAAAAAAAAAACTTTCCCGCTCCCAAAACAACAACAAAAAAAACATGTTATCATGTCCAACATAAGATTCTAGTTGCCTTCGTCTTCAGTCTGGTGTTATTCCTTTGTAATTTGAGACAGAATACTCTAATCAGTGTGATATATTATGGAAGCGAGGGAAAGGTAGTTGTCCTAATAGTTATGTTCTCATAACTATGGCCATTGATGGACCAATTATACAATTCAGCTCAAAAGTTCCACTCCTTGGTTTTGCCAATAATTCTTTCCTATCTTAGGTTTTCTGCAAGTATATTTGGGTATGATACTATTTGTATAGTACTGTATGTGCTTTTGTTGTATTTGGTGTCCTAATGCTTTTAAGACCTAGATACAAGGCAAGTGCTTTAGATCCATGGGTGGTTAAATTCACATCCAAACTATGCTCTAAATGTCTAGGGTAAAATAAACAAGGAACATATATCCTTTTTAGATGTATCTATGTGCAGATGTATGAAACACTATAATGTTGCATTAATAAATAGATAAGCAACTGACCATATCATATAACTGCAGAGTTAGAGTCTTTGACTTAAACCCAACATGCTTACCAACTGTTTTTACTGGCCAGGAAATTTTTATTTTTACACATATTTTTGCAGTAATATTTGAATAGGGTTTTTCTTCCATAAATGTTAAGGAGTAAATGTTATTGTGGGCCAATAATAAAATCAACATTTAATTACACATCTGAGTATCTTTTTCCAAAAAGAAAGGTTGTGGCTATTCTATCTCAGGAATTAACCCACTATCAAGTGAGTTTATTAATTTGTTTAATTAAAGCTGTTAATCTTGAAATGGCTTTCAGATTTCTGAAATAAAACCAACCAAATATTCAAATTAAATCAGCATTTTCTCCTTCAACATACATAATTAATTTTTACTAAACTCTAAAGGCAAACTGCATAGAAATTTGTCCATATGACAACTGCAAATGGCTTGTCAGCTTATATCTTCTTTAACACTGTAAAACATGCTAGTTGTGCTAACAGGCCAGTGGAAAGCAATAAATATTAACATATCTCCAGCTGCACTTCAGGGCAAACAGATCATTGTAAAGCTTTTATTTTAGTGCAAGTGATCAGATAGCCTCTATGACTATCAGCAGCTGGTCGACAGTGAAATCTCTCCTTCTGCAATAAACCCATCAAAGGCTGTTTCCCTCTCCTCTTCTCTTTAGCAAGTGAAATATTACTTAGCTTTATTGCATTGAAGAAACACAGTACAGTATTGGTTCTCTGCAATGTCATCCATTCTTAGTTTTTGTTGTTGTTTTCCTAGAGATGCTACAGAACGTATGAGGTACCTTTTATGAACTGTGTAAAAGTAATTTTTAGGCTTCTTCCCAAGCAACAAACTTTTCTTAAGAACATGAGAGGAAATGGTCCAGTAAGGCAGAAGAATCACTGGATTCATGGCACACTCTAAGGTTAGTCCTATGACTTTGAACCAAGGATAAAAGTCTGTATGGGCCATTGAAGCTGGTTTTCCCCTGAACTAACCTGGTAAGCCAGATGATGTCCCTCATGGACCAGTCAAAATGACAATAAAATCCAATTTAAATTACTACAGTAGAGTCCTTCCATCCATTCCTATTCTTAGGCATTCACTTTCTAAATTTTGGTTTGCAAAAACCTCAGACTGATACAGTTTGCACAGATAAAAAAAGACACATTTCTAACTTTTGTATAAAATAGACAATAGGCAATATAAAAGAAGTGTGAAATAGATTTTTTTTTATTCTGCAAAAACATGTGAATGCTGTCACCTGAAAACTCTAAAAGGGATCAGTTCTTCAGTTTCTTTAATCTATATCTATAAATCAAAGAAGTACGTTAGTATGTCCTCTATGCACATGGTCGACCAGCGCCCCACCCCCTACCAGCTTCCCTGGACCTACCTTATGTACCCCTCCTTAAAAAGAGGGGGGTCTGGAAGCCTGGAGTGGGTCGTAAGCCCCACCAGAGAGAACTGCAAAAAACGCCCACATCACAACTGGGCGACAACAATAAAGGGAGGGTGTGCTTGCGCACATCAGCGCACGAGCGTCACCACCAAGCGACTGACCGCTGATGCAAGGCGACCGGAGACAATTGCCATACCTAACAGGGGACACAATGCTGCCAGAGGTGGCCGCTGCACCCCTCCACAAGCTGACGCACGCCCAGCCACCACCGCACTGATGCCCAAAGCAGCCTCCACCTCGCCTTGGCCCCACCATCCGAGCAAGCCTCCACCTCGCCATGACCAGGGATGCAAGGCCACCGGAGGTGGCCGCCATGCCCCATGCCACCCAGTCTCACCCTCACCACCTAAAGACATGCCCGGGCGAGGCAGTGCCATAGGTGCATTCTCAGCTCTGCCGCCCGAGGAAACCTCTGCCTTTCCTCAGCCTGTCAACTCTGCCTCGCTGTTCTGACACTGGCCTCGAAATAGTGAGGGGGGATGCAAAGGCCGCAGGCAGTTATCTGCAAGGGAAGACACCTTCCCCTGCGGGTAACTGCCTTTCCCCCTTGCAACTCCCCCTCGTTGTTCCGACACTGGCCAAGAAACAGCGAGGGAGAATGCAAAGGCGATAGGCAGTTATCCACAAGGGAAGACATATTCCCTTGAGGATAACTGCCTGTCCCCCTTGCAACATCCCATTGCTGTTCAGACACTAGCCTCAAAACAGCGAGGCAGAGAGGAAAGCTGACAGGCTGCTTTCTGCCCGATAACGTGCCTCCCTGCATAGATAGCAGCCTGATAGCTTCCCTCTCCACCTTGCTGTTTCAAAGCTGACTTTGAAACAGTGAGGCGGAGAGGGAAGGTGCCAGGCAGGCTGCTTTCCACCCGGGGACATGCCTCCCCACATGGATAGCAGCCTGTCAGTTTCCCTCTCTACCTCGCTGTTTTGAAGCCAGCTTTGAAACAGCCAGGCAGAGAGGGAAGGTGACAGGCAGGCTGCACGGCCACCACACATCCCCAGGGCGAAGCCTGGGCAGGAATGCTAGTCTAGCAATAAAACAGCCAAAGAGGTTTTGAAGAAAAAAAAGAGATTTTATCAACAAAATCAATTATAACATAACATATGCATATGTGGTGCTTGAATCCAAGCAGATTCAAGAACCTCAATTAATGATTCAACCATAGTTTTATACTTGTCACACATGTTCCTGGCCCAGGTGAGGCCGAAGGGTGAAGGTATTTTATGTTTTTATGTTGGCATTACATATATTCAGAATGTACAGAAATGCATAGTCATACAATTCAACTTCGCTTAAATAAATGACACAGGACTTTTGTACAACTGTCTTTTTCCATGCTACAGAGCAGCATAAATAATTGAAATGGTTATGCAAGCTTTGTTGTGATCTTTAACTGCATACTTATTTTGTTAAGGGAAAAGGGTTTAATAATTTTAGCTCACTTTGTTCACAATGCAGCAAAAGGAATAGTTTGAAATTTTCTTTACAATGTTACAGGAGGGAATATGACAGTACTATTTAATGTTAAAACATGCATGCCCATAGAAAGATTTAATACACCTTAATATTTTCTACTTTAATCCCATAATTATTTCTGGGGGACTTCAACATACATTTGGGAACACAACTGATTGGAACAGGTCTGGTGTTTATTTATTTATTAAATTTACATACTGCCTTCCTGACCAAAAGGGTACCCAGGGTGGTGAACATAAAAGCATGAGAATACATGCAAAATAAGATATTTAATATGAGAATTAAATATAGAAATTACCAGTACAACAAAAAAACAGCAGACAAAATCAATATCACAGATGTATATATGATTTCTGAAAAGTTTGGCCTTCTTGGAGGGAGGGAGCCAGGTGAATTCTTGAGGGGAGGGGGTGTGGCATCATGGCAGATTGAGAGGCAAGTTTTCGGTTTGTTCCAAAAGGCGAGTTAAATAAGGTGGGAAAAAAGTATGTTCCAAGGTTGTAAAAAGGTATGAAAATACCATTAGGAGTTCGAAGAAAGTATTCTTGACGAACTTATTTATTTTTGAAATATTTTCCTCCGAGCTTTGAAGAAATAACTATGGTTTAAGATAAGCCACGGAACACAGTGGTGGAGGTTCCGCAACGAACTTATTGAAACGCCGAGGCTCCGAGGAGGAGTCTCGCTAGATTCGGAGCGTGTTAAGGTTGGAAGGAGCTTCTTCTTGGTTTGTGTTTACGTGGCTTTTGGAGTTCGTTGGATTTAGCTGAACCTTCTTTCCATACCTGTTACCAGCTTTCTCGAATATTTACTCTTGGATTATTGGACTTTCCCAGTTCCCTTTTGAGGAAGGAAGACTTGTGGGGAAAAACAGCGAAATACAATATACGGAAGGAGGAGGAAGTCCGAGGCTTACAGGGTCCTATGTAAGGAAAGAGTGAGGAAAGAGTGAAGAAATATATAAAAGATTGCTATAAAGAGACTTTTCTCTTTCCGACTGAGGTTAACGGAGATTGATATAAATCACTGAGCCCAGCGAGTTGCACCGGTGGCTGTGGGTGGTGATACTGCTCCGCAATGGTTTTTTTGGGAAACACTGAGTGGGTGATCAGCGAGATTAGAGACATACGGCTGTTGGGAGAAAGTAACTTCTTGTTCAGAATTAAAAGATAAGGATCTTGGCTCCAAGACTCTTGTAAGACAGCTCTTCCCCTTTAATTTTGTCAATGGGTTCTGCAGATTTCCGTGGGTGAAATCAACTTGGTATTTCTCGGGGTTGAATATGCCAGGAAGCAGAACGAATACTGCTGTGAGGAAGCAAGAGTCGGAGCTATTTGTGGACACAAGAGTTATAAGCCACAGAAAGTTGGGAAATAAAGGTTCTGGAGTGAAGCATGGAAAGTAAGAAGAAAGAAGATAGAAGGAAGAAAGAGGAAGTTTCTTTTTTTTCTTGAAGATTGAGAGGTTAGCTTGGGAGGCAGGAAGGAGACGCAGGACTTGGTAGCCTTTCCTTTTTCTCTCTCCTCTCTCCCATTGCAATTTATAAGGAGAGACTCTTCTTCTTGCTGATGGTGGTTACAAAATATCTCTCCTGGGACACAACTATACTAAGGAGTTAAAGAGGACATTCCTCCCATGGTGGTGTAGTTTGCGACCAGTGGTTTGGTACTGCAGAAAAAAATATTTAAAACATTTAAACTCTAACATATTTCAAGTTCTTTAGTGATTGATAGAACAAATTATTTGAAAGATTCCAAAATTCTGGAATGTTAAAGGTGATAAATGGTCGTTGAAGTTATATTTTAATGAAAGTTTAAAATTTATAATTGTAGCTTAGACAAGATTTTGTTTTGGAGGTAGCAGTACATAAAAGGATATTAGACACAATATAAAAGATTGTAAATTTCTGGATCCTTGATACATTGGGATACAGGTATAAATTTCCCCTATTTGTGTTTTGTGTACCTTTGTTTAAGTAAGGGTGGAGGGGATAAGAAATTTGGAATTATATTTAAGCTATATTATTTGTCTTTAGAGTCGTAGAATCTGGGGAAAACTTTTTATCAGTGGTTTTCCCTCCTTATGTCAGGCTTTTTCTTTTTTCCTCATTCATTAAGTCTTAAGCCTTGATTATAACTATATTCCTGAATATTATAAAATTAGATCTAATAGGATTAATCATTAATGAGTAAAAAATTGGATAATGAGAAACGTGAAGTGAACTGGGCTGGGATAGGGTGGTTAGAGGAAGAAGATCAGAGGGGAAGGAGAAAGTCAATATAGGAAGAATTTAAAGAGATTCTGGAATTGGAATTTTTGAGGAAAGAAGTAGAGGAGAGAAAGTTGAGACTTAAGATACAAAAGGAAACAGAGGATAAAGAAGGATTAGAAGTGCAAGAAGGAGAGAATAGACAAGAACTGTTTGAAGTAGAAGGGAAAGTAATACAGATGGCTACGAAAAAGAAAAGAATGGATAAAGGGAAAGCTAAAGGTGTGGAGGAAGAGGTATTTAGCGATAGGGGTCCAAGTCTGGACTTAATTGATCTAAAGGGTAATATGGAAGCAAGGTTTGATAAACTCGAAGAGGAGTTACTGGCTAGGCTCCAGACATTGGAAGATCAACGAATAAAAGATAATCAAAGATTTCAAAAAGAAGTTAAAGAAAGTATTACCCAAGTATTTTAAAACACAAAAAAAGAATGCTCTGGTTTATTAAAGGAAATTGTGGAATTGAAAGAGGGGGTTAATGCAATTGGGAAGGAGGTATGGGAGATGAAGCATGAATTAAAAGAGGTAAAGGATCAAGTTCAAACTAAAGAAAGTGGACAAAAACAATATGACAGAAGGTTAGAAAGGTTGGAAAATCAGGCTAGAAAGAATAATGTGATAATTAGGAATGTCCCAGAAAAAAACCCAGACAACCTGAGGCAAAGGATTGTTGAATGGATTAGCGGGCTTAAATTGGGAGATGAGACAGGATCAGAAGGAATTGATATATAGATTAGGCCCAAAAAGAGAGCGGATAAAATCAAGGAATGTTTTAGTAAAATTTAATAACCTGGGTCTTAAATTAAGATTATTGAAATATGCTAATTCATTGGGTTCAGAAACATTAGAAATGGAAGGTGTTAAAATAGAGATCCTTAAAGATATTTCTTTGGAATATCGTAATTGGCGACTACAAATAAAGCCGATTACAAAAAAATTATGGGAGAAGGATATACAATATAGATGAAGACAATATAAGCAATTAACTTTTGTAGCCGAGGGAAAACTTTTTGGATTAAGGACGATTCAGATGGTTTGAATGAATTAGTATTGTCGAAGCTTTTGGAAAAAGGTTCGGATGAGTGGAAGCAATTAAGGGATATTTTGATGAATGCAGGTGCAACTTCTGCGGGGGTAGAAACAAACGAAGGAGAAGCTGCAGGAGAGGAGGGTGAATAAGAAGAATAAAGAGATTAAAGTGTTATATGAAATGAATAAAAATTATGTAAGGAACAAATAATGGATTTGCGTCATAAGTTTGATTCACCGCCCACAACCCCCTCCCCCTCTTTGTTCTCAAAGGCTACTTTTTAGAGAAGTGGGGAGGTTAGAAAAACAATTCCTTTTTTCTTTCTGTTAGTATATACTTTATGCTTTTGGAGGTGGGAAAGGTTTTTTTGAATGTTATATTAATGGTTTTTTCTCTTTTTCTGTTGGTTATTTGCACTGTTTTGCTGTCAGGGAAATAGTAAAGAAGATATTTATTTTAAGTCATATAGATGTCGAAAAAAATTAAGAATTATTTCATGGAACGTAAAAGGTTTAGGGAATCAAATTAAGAGGAAGAGAGTAGAAGGGATTTTGAAAAAAGAGAAAGTGGATATCATATTTCTTCAGGAGATGCATCAAAGGTTTGAAAATAAGAACAATTTATATGTAAGGGGTACTGATATATATGAAAAAATGTTTAGGTTTCATTGCATCTAAGTTAGATTTTGTAATGTTAAAAAGTGTGAAGGACAAGGAGGGTAGATTTCTATTAATTAAGGGGAAAATTGGGATTGAGGAATATACTTTGGTAAATATGTATGTACCCAATAAAGATCAGGGACTTTTTTGGACAAAGTTTTACCAATTATAAAGAAGGAAAGATCTAACAATCTGATAATAGGGGGTGACTTCAACTTAATAAGATCAATATCTGATGTCTCAAAACTTTCTAGATATAGACAGGGACAACAAAACATATTAGACAGGTGGATGGAGAAACTCGGGGTTAAAGATGCTTGGAGAATTGTAAAGGGAGAAGAAAAAGCATTTACATTTTACTTTGCAATGTTTAAGTTGTATTCCAGAATTTATTATTTTTTAGTTTCGGAAAATTTATTGCAAAATTTAGAAGATTTTAAAATAGGAACATTTAAGTTATCTGACCACACAATGATTAATTTAGATGTAAAACTTGGCAAAGACACAACCTCAGATAATATATGGAGACTAGATGCCAAACTTCTTAATAATAATAATATAAAGAAAAGATTGATGGACAATTGGCAGGAAAAATGGGAAACTAACGATACAGGAGAAGTTGCTCCTCCTATTTTATGGGATGCTATAAAGGCAGTTTTGAGAGGTGAGTGTATACAAGAAAAGATTATTAATGGCAGAGAAAGGAATAAAAAGGTACTCAAAATGGAGAAAGAATTAAAAGAACTTGAAAGGAGACATGCCACAACAAACAACGAAGAGATATGGAATGATCTACTAGCGTTAAAAAAAGGAGGTAATGAGTTTAGAAATAGATAAGGTAAGGAAAGACCTGTCATAACTACAAAGATACAATTTTGAATTTAATAATAAAAATATGAAGAATTTGGCAACATTGACAAAACACAAAAAGACCAAGAGACAGATTGAGGTGTTGAAGGATAGGAACGGTATAAGGCAATATAAAATATTAGATAAACTACAGATAGCAGAAGATTTTTATGCAGAATTATATAAAGAAAAGCCAGTGGACAAATCAAAATTAGGATCATATTTAGATAAGAATCAAAGTATCCAATCGAGGAAAGAACATATAGATGTTATGGAGAAGGAAATAGAGGAAAAGGAAATTGCAGATGTAATAAAAAATTTAAAAAACGACAAAGCCCCGGGAGAAGATGGTTTCCCATCAGAAATATATAAGGAATGTCAGGATGTATTTATCCCTAAATTAAAAAGTTTATATAATTTTATTCTAGAAGGAGGTTATGTTCCTAAATCTTGGAGCAGATCGATTACAACATTAATTCCAAAGCCAGATAAAGATAGAGAAAGGAGTGATGCATATCATCCTATTTCTCTTCTACACCAGGATGCAAAAATATTTACTTCTTTAATAAATAATCATCTGAATAAATTTATCAATTTATATATAGGAGAAGACCAAGTTGGTTTTATTAAGGATAGACAGATGGAAAAGTTGATTAGTAGGTTAATTAATATTATTGATAGGTTAAAAATACAGAAACATAAAATTTGTATATTAGCTTTAGACATATATAAAGCCTTTGATTCCATTCAATGGTCAACCACTAAGGCAATTTGTAATAAATTACAATTTGGTCCTAAATTCAAACATATAATAGGACAACTATATAAGGAAGCAATGTCGATTAAAGAGAAAGAGCATAATTCGAAATTATTATGGAGATAGTATCTTACTCCGGTTAAACTCCACTTAATGTATAGTAGTATATCAGATTTATGTTGGAGATGTAATAAAGTTAAAGAGATATATATACACACGTGGTGGGCATGTGAAAGAATAAGGCAATTTTGGAAAATTATAGAGGAAGAATTAAATAAGATACTTGGAGTAACAATTGTGTTAGTTCCAAAGTTGGCAATACTAGGGGAAACGGATCAGTTAAACTTGGAAGAAGGTAAAAATGAACTATTGTTAACTCTACTGTTGGTTGCAAGACAAGTGATCGCCAAAGAGTGGAAAAAAGGGGGAAATATTAATAAGAAGAGATGGTATGCTGAAGTGGGGCAATTGGCACTCAATGAAAAACTAACTATGCCAATACGACAAAGAAAAGGTTTACCAATTAAAATACCTTTTTGGGAAATAGGGAAAAGTTTTGTTGATTATGCCCTAATAGGTAAAAAAGGGGTGCAACCTGCCCAAGATACGCTTCTTTTTTGGGAAAGGGATTCATAATATATTGAATGTATTGAATCAAGAGTTTTTGCTGAAGTCCCCGACGGAAACACACACCCCCTTTTTGTGTTAGTTGTAATGTGTATTATAATTGTATTTAGTGTAATGAGTTGTTGTTTCTTTTTCTGTAAAAAAATAAAATAAAATAAATAAATAAAAAGAATTCTTGAGGGGAAAATATTGTAGGCCCCAATGGGAAGGCCGGGTCCCTTGTGGTCGACTGTTCTTATACAGGTCTTCACCCAAGGGTTTCAGGTGGACCTCATTAGAGCTTCAGCTGTTACAACACTAATTAGTGCTACTTTCCTAGCAACTGGAGCCCTGAAGCTACCTCAGAGCCTGACACTATGGCCTTTGATACAGTTAACTATGGTATCCTCCTGGGATGGCCATAGAATTTGGGACCTAGGGTCTCTATCCTTCAGTTGTTCCAGTCCTTTCTTGGGGGCCAATTCTAGATGGTACAGCTTGAGGTGGCATTGTCTACCCCCTTGGATCTCCATTATGGAGTCCTTCAGAGATCAGCCATTTCCCCAATGCTTTTCAAAATCTATATTAAGTTGCAGACAGAAGACCCATGGAGATTTAAAGTTTGTTGTCTTCATTACACAGATGTCACACAGATGTATCTTTTCTTTTCTTCATCTGCAGGTGATGCTGAGGGCCAATACATTGAAATTGACTCCATACAAGACAAAGGATCTAATGCTGAAAGAATGATCAGACCAGTTAGAGCAGTGTTTCCCAACTTTTGGTTTCTGGCTTTCAATTCCCAGAAGCCTAAGTTAATTCCCCAAAACATTGATCAGCCAATGTACTGAATCAGGCTTCTGGGAATTGAAGTCCCTCTGTGGGGTGTGGGCCCCACATTGGGAACCACGGAGTTAGAGGATTATACTTATGTCCTCAACAGTGCTACACTTCCCCTGGGGGAGCAGATTCGCAGTTTGAGTATACAGTTGGATTCAGTGCTATCTATGGAGGCACACATATTTGCTGTGGCAAAGGGTGTCTTCTATCAACCACAGTTCATTGTCCAACTGCACCCCACCTGGAGAGTAACATGCCTAAAAACCAGTGGTTCATGCTCTTGTAATCTCTAAAATAGACTGCTGCAATGCTCACTAAATAGGGCTGTTCTTGAAGTCAGTATAGAATCTTCAGTAGGTCCAAAATATGCTGGGCAGGCTGATTACTGGTAGCAAAAGATATAAACACATATCCCTAATCTTGGCACATCTTACTGGCACAATATGTTAGTTTCCATACTGAGAAATACAAATTCATAACTTTATGGAATAAAATAATACTTCCTCATGTAGTGGATATCAAAAAAGCTTCATAATCAAAAGGTTTAAAAGTTTATAATAATTAATAAATGTCTGCTATCAAAGCAGTTCTGACTCATGGTGACCCATTTCAGGGTTTTCTGGGTAGAGAATACACAGAGGCTGTTTACCTTTACCTTTTTCTGGGGGTTACTTGTGCATCTCATGCATCTTGTCCAAGGCCACAAAAGATCGTTTCCCCACACCCCCACTGGAAGCCAATTGGGAATTAAACTCCCAATATATGCCTCCATAGCCAGATAACTCACATAGCTATCCAGCCACCTAAATCTCATTAGTGTAACTCTGAATTAAACATCTGTCTAAAGTGCAGAAGACCCAGCATGTATACCAATAATCTATATGTTCATTCAAATGAAGGCTGGAATCCAGTGATTTACTTCCTCTATATTACAGAATTTCCACTGGAAATATAGAATTCCCTCTGTCCCTTTCGACCCCTTATGCACCATAAAAATCTTCTTTGGAGGGCTGTGTGACCCAGAGGTGTTACCGTGATATAATGCTACAGCATAAGGTGGTGGGGAAAGAAGTCTATATCTTGCTGGCACTAGATACCCAACTATAAATCTTGGCTATAAATTCTTCAGAATTTCTGGTCAAATAAGTGCCTCTAGGAGTTTAGAACTGATTTGCTAAATAAAATGTTATTTCTTTATCACTACTAGTTAAGATGACTCTTCTTATTAAGTCTGAAATGAAAGTCTCTGAAAATGTGAAGAAGAAAAAACAATCTGTGGCACACACCACTTACAACCTTTAAAATTGAACTGGATTGTATTTTGTTGGCTGTTTACTGCATTCAGACCATTCAAGATGGCCTATGTCTCTTTACTCTGTAACTTGTTGGATTGGGGACGCGAAGCGGCTGTTGGGTAACGGAGGAGACTGGTCAAACAATGAGACACGAGACAAGATGGAGCGAAGACCAGTGATTTATTGAGGAAAAATCATCAGCATATATAGAAAGCGAGGCTGCGTGTGATGGAATTGTCATCTGACAAGAATCACATCTCATGTTTACACGGGTTAATTGGGAATCTCTCCCGGGGAAGTTAATTAACTAAATTAAACACTGACAGGGGAACTCCATTGTTCCATGCTTATCCTGGGGTAAACATGGCCACTGTTGGTTTTAGGGCTGTAGATAATCCGTAGGTGCGATATTATCTGTTATCTGACTTATGAGTCAGCCATCCAATTTCCTCTTGCTCGAGCTGTTTGCCAGGTCAGCTGTGGGTGAATTAAACTATGGCTATTAATCCGCTCCCCAATTTCTGTCCCCTCGGAACCAAGTCTCGAAGGAGCAATCTCCCAAGTAATGGTTCTGTCAGGGACAGTATGTCAATTGCGTGCACGGAACCCGCAGTAACTCTTAAACAATTCAAGATCTTCCTTTTGGCCTCATGATGATATTCAACATTCTTTGTCTGAGGTCGTTAGCCTTGATAATGTAATAAGACAATTGTTGTTTGTAGTCCAGTATTAAAATATGTGCCCTTGAAAGAGGGTATAAAAAAAAAGGGAAAGAAAACTAAAAATCATGGTCCGGCTCCGGTCCTATTGGTGATATCATATTTCTCCTTTACTATAATTTAATGAGTCCTCCATTTGCTATTATAAAGTAAATATTTCCTTTGAGCCCAATTAGCATAGCTGAAAGAAGAGGCAAAACAAGACTCTGTTCAGCATGCATTTGTGTAATAGAAAATCAGTTATTTCATTCTGGCTTTAATAACTGGAGCTTGATTAGAGGCAAAGAAAGAGTCTTTGAAAAGCGGGAGAGAGGAAAGAGAATGAAGGAGGAGGCCTGCCAAATTAGTTCTATAAGAATTCTCAACCTGTCTGCTCTCTTGAGTTTCCATTCAAATGCTAATTGAATCTTTTTGTAAACAGAATGGGTAATCATCGAACACAAGACAGACACAGCAAACTACACTTTATCCAAACCAACAGACTAATTTTACTGATAAGTCTGAAAAAGAAAAGTTCCTGGTGCTTTGGTATTTTTTTTAAAAAAAAATTGGCAATCTTATCATTAATCAAATAAAATTAAAAAGAAAAACAGAAGGCGTTATTTGAAACAATGGAACCAGTCATGTTATAATTAGATAAGTGGATCTATATTCACAGCTATAAACATTAAAGTGGACCATAAGGCTTGATAAAGAGGAGGTTTGAATTCTTAAAAATTAATTACATGGCATTATTCTTATCAGTTCACATGATGTATTAATTATACAATTAATAATATGATGAAAAGGATTTCTTGCAACATTAATTTGCATGGAGGCATTTGTTTTTATATCCAGAATTGTCCTTCAGGCATTCCTATAATCTTCTTATAATGCAAAGTCAGGACCTTAAACTAGTTAGTGGGAATACTGAGAAGCGTGTCTTTTTTAAAAAATCTGTGTGCAATTAGATATTACAAAAACTATACCAGGGTTGTAGATTCTTCATGTAATTGGGATCTAAGGTAATAATACTCAAATGTTTATTCATTAAAAAAAACACTAATATAGTGTGAGGCTAAGTAATAGAGATGCTTCCTGTCCTCCATTTCATTGCATATTGCTTAAATACATAATCTACTTAGCCACATGATTATCACATACTATTTGGTATGAGTTGCGAAATCCCAAGGAAAGTTTAGCTTTTTACGAGAAATATTACCAGGGACTTGGTTTCATTAGGCAATCCATTTAACTTAGTGGTGGATAACGTATTAAATGTTGTAATAGTTATCTTCCCACCAGTGTCTGAAATTAGTGGGAAATTACTCCCTTGATTATCTGAACCAAATTCTCCTGAATCTTAGTAGAACACTGTATCTGCTACCTCTTACTGACTCATACTAATTGATTTGTAGTAAACTATTAAAAGAATGAAATAATGCATATTACAAACATGGTCATGTTAAGTCAAAAGTTTCAAAATGCCTAATTCAAGAAAGAGGAGTGTTTTCAGCTTCTATAAAATTGACTAAAATGTACCTATATATTAGAGGTCCTATAAAAATTTTCACTGAAGTACAAGTCAAAACAATATTTGAGAGGGTCCTCCTGAGATAAAATACAATGGGAAAATAGAAAGAGAAGCCAAAGGTGTTTTTGAGAATAATAGTAAATTATCTTATGTGTTTATGGACTTGTCTCAGTGTATTAATAGTATAATCACTCTGAACCTTGTGTGATCAATATACCATTTTCCCTCACGATATTCATACTGATGAACATTGTTCAACCAATGTATAAAAATGCCGTACATATTTTTAAAATGTTCTTGGGAAAATGTGTGCATTGTAAATAAGCCAAAACATTGCTAAAAGCAACATATGGTTTAGTTCAGTACTCTCCCATTAGATCCAGATGTCTTAGAATCTTTGATAATAGTCCATTATCAAATGAACTTCTGGACATTGCTTGTTAATGGGCTGAATGTATTCAAGTAACATAATACACTCAAAATGTGCACATTTGGAGAAAAAAATCCCCAAACAGAGATTGCTGCCATTACACCAGAAAGTATACATATACTGTACTGAGGAAACCCAATATAGGCCAGCTTCCAATGTGGTAAAGCATAAAAATACATATATTTGTATAGCTGTATACCTGAATGTGAGACAATTGTCAGCAGAGTGCACCAACAACAAAATGTAATGGAGATCTGGAAATTCTTTCTTGGACACAAAATTTTGAAGGTTTCTGGCACATGTGAAATTAAATGTGCTTGTTTACATGAACTCACTAGAGCAGGGGTACCCAAACTATGGCCTGTGGGCCCCATTAGGCCCCTGCATATCATTAATGTGGCCCGCGGGAGCACCCATGCTCTCCGCGGACCACTCCCCCACCCACCCCCACTGCCTGACGTCAGCAGTGGTGGTGGCAGCAGCAATGATCATGCTTTGTCCTGGCTGCTCCGAGCAGCCTCTTGCTTGGTCCCATTCCCTCTGCAGCCTTTGCCAAAGCCGATCGCCGCATCGAGGAAATTTTCAGAACCTCCTGTGTTTCAAAATTTGTGGTGTTAGGAGAACCCCCTGGTGCACCCGGGATGATGTCACCACAGTGCACCAGGTTTACCCTTCTAGCACCGTGGATTTTGAAACACAGGAGGCTCCGAAAATTTCCCCGACATGGCGATTTGCTTTGGCAAAGGCTGCAGAGGGGTTGAGACCAAGCAAGAGGCTGCTCGGAGCAGCCAGGATAAAACATGGTCACCGCCGTTGCTGATGTCAAAACTGTTAGTAGCGGGAGCAGCCCACCTCTGGCCCCCACAGCTGTGTGTCGGGGGTAGGAACGGCCCATGGAAAAAAAGTTTTAGCACCACCTCATTAGAGTACTGGTCATTGGTGGATTCAGCTGCAGGCAGATTTGTGACCTCACCTTTAATAATAATAATAATAATAATAATAATAATAATAATAATAATAATAATAATAATAATAATAATAATAATAATAATAATAATAATAATAATAATAATAATAATAATAATAACTGCCTCTGCCTCTTGACAGAGTAGAACAGGGGTGCCCAAACCTTTTGGGCTGTGGGCCAGTCACAAGGTTCAGCAGGCCGGTCATATGGTTCCTCCCACTGGAAGCAGAAGCAAAACGTGCCTTGCAATCTGTTTTGCAACAGGATGAGATAGATTTTAAACTGCCACTTCCTCGTCTTAAACCAGGGGTGCCCAGATTACTGCCAACAGGCCATATCCAGCCCCCAATGCCAATTCATCCAGCCCTGCTGCCCTCGTTGCTCCCAGAAGCGGAAATAAAATGTGCCCATACTACTGCTTCCAGGAGTGACGAGGGCGGTGGGGGCTGGATGAATTGGCATCAGGGGCTGGATCCAACCCATGGGCCACAGTTTGGCCACCCATGGGGTAGCAGAAACATTTAATTTGCCAGTATCATAAAAAAGATATATTTTTAACTCCTTACCAATATGGTAAATTGATGAGGAAAGACATTTTGACAGCTGCAAGCTCACTTTTATTGCTTTCCAACAATCACACATGCTGTGTGTGTGTGTGTGTGTGTGTGTGCGCGTGCCCATCTGATTATACTCTCAAGGAATGTAAAATTTAGCAGGTGGCTTTCATGCACCCACAGATCAGAACAATCTGAGTTAACATTTTTGATGGAAAGTAGTTTTGTATACAATGACTGAATTCCAATGCTTTGTTATAGAAAATGCATAACCATTTATTATTCCTAACCAGAAATTAACAGATCACTCTTTAATCCCAGTAAGGGATTTTTGTCCATTTATTCTCCACAAGACTAGCAGAATGTTATCTTGCCTTGCCATCATCTCAAGTGATAGATAGTGAACCAAGATTATAGATTTAGATACACTTAAGACAAATCTGTCTTCTTGTGAGTTTCCTAAATCAGGAACTTGTCAACCTTATGTTAAACCATGCAGCTGACAACTTTTTTTTACCTTTAACAGCCATGTAAACATAGAATGCATTGCTTACAACACCTGCCCTGCTACAGAGCAGTGTTAGGGACATGCCAAGCCAGGCGGTGGGGACAAGGGTGGTGGAGGAAGCAGAGGAGACAGACGCATGTGGCTGTCCACATTTTTCCTGGGTGCCACTCTGGCCTAGCAAGGGCAAGGACAGCCAGGACCCCCTCCTTCATCCACGGCAGGCTGGTAAGCAGGGAAGTGGCAATGGTGGTGGAGGTGTGGGGGGAATGTTTACAGGCTAGATTGGTGGTGTGTGGGGAGAGTGTGGACAGTGGCAGCGGCAGTGAGTGGGTGGGGAGTGGTGGCAGTGGTAACATGGGGGGAAGTGTTGGTGGGCTGGACTGGTGTTCCCCCCACCCCTGCCAAAGGCTTGGGGGCTCGGGGGTGGTCCTGGTGGTGGTGGCAGTGGGATAGCTCCGCCCTCCCCCCACCGCTTTTGGCAGTGGTGGCAGGGGGGCACCAGTCCAGCCCAGCAACAGTCTGAGAGGGCGTGATCCAGCCCCCAGCTTAAAAAGTTTGAGAACCCCTGGACTAGACACTTCAGTGGTAGTGACCTGCAAAGGGTGTACAATGTTTGTTTTCATTCCTGAGAACACAGTGTACACAAGCAGTAAGTGCAAGTTGTTAGAATAAATAGTGAGAGGACTAGAGTAGTTAGTGTCCATGCTTGAAGCTATAGGAGAGGATCAAGAGTACATAGACAGAATTATCATGCAGCAGCAACCAAAGGAGGCACTAGAGGTGAAAGAATAGGAAAACAAAGAAGAGGGGAGAATGCTAAGGAGAGAAAAGATTCACAGGTAGGAGCAAAAGGAGAGAGAAGAGATTCACAGGTAGGAGCAAAAAAAAGGAGATGATACTTTTCCTGAGTGAAACTGTAAAACTGCTTTCAAATTTATGAAGAGTCTGGCAGAGAGCATGGAGAGGAAGATATACAGGAAGTCCTGTGAGTAGATATGAGAGGCCAGCTCAGACAATCAGAGCCAACAAATCCACACCCTACAAACAGAAGAGAAGTTGTAACAGGAGATTCCCCACTGTGTGGAATTGAAGCTCTAATACAGGTATGCCTGGAAGATCAGTGGAACTGCTAGATATGTTATCTCCCTGTAGGACAGATTAGGCATGTGAAAGAAGGATTGCCATGACTCCTAAAGCCCATGGTCGCATAACCCTTTCTTTTTATCTCTTTCAAGATGACACAGCAAAGAGGAACTATGAAGAAATCACATTAGACTTTGAAGCCCTGGGAAGGAACTCACAAACTCATCCATCTTGCCCATACTTAGAGAAATAAAAAGGGAAAGGAAAATACTCAGGGCGAACAACTGGCTACAAAAGTAATACAGACATGTGTTATTTGGACTGGGGCAATTGCTTTGCTTCCTGGAAGGTGTATTCCACCTCACAAAAATTGTGGGAAATGTGTTTGGGCACAGCATGAAGAACTTCATCAGAAGGACTTAAAAACTTGAATTGAAAGTGGAAAGGTGACTCCATTATTATCTGATGCTCCAGAGCTCAAGCCATTTGTTTTCAAAGATCACTAATTATTGCAGCAGAGCTTCAGAGGAATCTGGCAATCAGGAAGTGTAATCTAGAAAAGTAATTTTTTCAAGTTGTACTGCAGTGGCTCAAGTCGCTAAGACGCTGACTGGGAAGCGGAAGGTCAGCAGTTCGATTCCCGAGTACTGCAGGACGGAAATGAGCTACCGTCTTCATCCCAGCTCCTGCCAACCTAGCAGTTCGAAAGCAAGAAATTGCAAGTAGATAAATAGGGACCACTTCGGTGGGAAAGTAACAGCGTTCCGTGTCTAGTCATGCCTGCCACATGACCACGGAAACGTCTGCAGAAGCAGACAGCGCTGGCTCTTCGGCTTAGAAACAGAGATGAGCACTGCACCCTAGAGTCGGATACGACTAGCTTTCGAGCAAGGGAAACCTTTACCTTTACTACATGCATTAAAAAATAATCAAATGAAGAATGTTCTCAATCATTCCAAACTTTAGCACATTCTGTTGGATCTGGGTGTGCCTTCCATCTCCTTCGTATAAATTATTCTAACACTTTTAACGTTGTACTTGTTTGCTTTCTCTGTTACAAAAGAAGTGGGATTTGTTTCAAGCAGACCTGATTAAGTTTCCATTGATTTTTCAGATAGGATTAAAAACAAGCCAGATATTAACCTTGAGGTAAAACATCTGCCATCGTGTTTAGAGTCTTAGAAAGTACTATCATACTAAAAACGGCATCTGTGCTTAAAACAGAGGGCTTGGGATTTAAGTTTTATGGCTCAAAGGAATTCATAAAATACACCAAGTACCTCATTAACTATTGTGATTCTGCTGTCTTTCCCATATTGAGAGATCACATTCAGAAGGATTGGAGAGAAATAAGATCAATTTTGTCTAATCCTTGATTTATGTACTAAAGATATAGTGGTAAAAATAATCTTTCTTAGCCACATTAGTAGCACACCTTTAGGATATGAATTGCCCCAAGTTAAGAAATCATGGTAGAACATCAAACAACAGATTGAGTCCACAGTGATTTCTTAATTTAAGGCAATTTGCCTCCAAACGTGGTGTGTCACTTATGCCATTTGTTCCAATTGCTCTTGGGAGGAGTGGCGAGGAGCAGCAGCTGCGTGGTGGGCCTGGCCATAAAACTGCCACTGCCACCACCAGACACCTCGCTGCCACCGGACGCCCTCGGCCGGCCTCGGCCTGGAGGCAAGAGCATCAAGAAGCAGCAGCTGCATGGCAGACCTGGCCATAAAACCACTGCCACCACCACTGGATGCCCCACCGCCAATGGACGCCCTTGGCCAGCCCGGCCAGGAGGGAGCAGCAGCAAGGTGCAGCAGCTGCGTGGCGGGCCTGGCCATAAAACTGTGACTGCTGCTATTGGATTTCCCACCGCCACTGGATACCCTTGGCCAGGCTTGGCCTGAAGGGAGGAGCAGCAGCTGCATGGTAGGTCTGGCAATAAAACCACCACCACCACTGGATGTTTCTTGTGACTGTGGTTAGGATGTATACATTTTTTATTTATTTCTTTTTGAAATGTTTTTGAAATGTTTTTCTGATTTGATGCTTTGTACTTGTGATTGTAATTATTTTGCTCTTTATTAGCCGCCCAGAGTCACTTTGTGAGTCGGGCGGCATACAAGTCGAATAATAAATAAATAAATAGGCAAGAAAGGTTTGTTTCTTAGATTGTCATGTAGGAGAGTCAAGATATTAAGCTTCCTGATAATGAGTTAGAAAATTTATCTATTTGAGAATCTTCTTCTTCTTCTTCTTCTTCTTGTGCCATATCTGAATCCGAATATTGGTGATCCTCATTGCAAACAGCCATGATGACTGTCCTGGAAATATAATGCAATGGTCTTTCATCTGTCTTCCACATTGCAGTGCGACACCCATACCACTGATCTAGTTCTGTGAGTCACTTTCTGGTGCTGAGCTCTTTTAGTATGCAAAATCCTCATCAGCGTCATCCTGTCTGGCCAGGTTATCCTGCTATGGTAATAGAGTAGACCATACTGCCAGCGACTCAACACTGAGTATCAGGCGGCAGTTAACTAACCTGACCACTCTAAGCACTAAAGGCCTTGAATGCCAAAGTCCACAGGGAAGGGTGATGGTCTCCAAGTGATGGAGGGCAGCAGCTTCATCACTACTGGCCTGGGGCTGATTTGTGAATAAATAAATAAATAAATATTGCAATATCTCCCACTTTGAGTAGCAGACTTCTCAGACCTCAGGGGAAAGCATGGAACCTGAGTCTGTTTCAACCAGAAGCACCAAATCTGTAACTTTAAATTTTCTGCAGGAAATATTTTTGTTTGTCCTTGAGGTACAGCTTTTCTTCTTTCACAGCAGAAAACTGATGAAGCTCTGTTTGTCTATCTCACTTTGATGTTTCAGCAGCATAAAACCTCTCTGTTTAGAAATGATGTAGCTTTGGTTGCTGGGGATGAACAAGAATGGAATAGCTTTCCAGAAATCCCATGAACAAGGAATAAAGGTAGTTATCTGCCAAGCCACTGTTAGAAATGGGATGTTGAAACAGATGGAAATTTGATTTGGCTCAGTAGGGCTCTTACAATATTGGGGAAAGCAGAGAAGCTCTTTCAGCCCTGCAGCATATTATGGCCCATTCACAATCTAGTGCTCCACTGTCATAGTTCATAGACTGCAGCCCATGATAATTTCTATTCTTATTTGGTATTTCAGGTCTGCATAATGTTTGTCTCATCAAGTCAAATACATCTTGATAAACTTGGAAGCCTCTTCACAATTCACTATCATATAGCAAAATTTAGAAAACATGTAACAAGCCCTGGTAGAGTGAATAGACTGCATTCTGCTCTGTAGGTCACAGGATATACAGCCCTTGGCCCCTAGAGTCTGTACCATGTCTCTTCAATGTCATATTATGAAAACTTATCAGAAGATTAGTTTATTTTCTTCTGAATACATCTTTTTTCAGTAGTTCTTTTTTATTTGAATGACAGCAAATGAAATTTTGAAACTTGTTGCTTCAGATTTCTTAGACTTCAACTTTCCTTCTTTTTATAAAATCTCTTAGAGCACTCATCACTAGTTGTTGTTTTCCCCCTGTTCTTCTAGGGGGTCTGACTAAAAAATAGAAAACTGACCTTTTTAAAAAATCACATCCAGGTATCTTCAAAAATAGTTAATAAATTTTACTCCCCGTGCACAAAATAATTCAATTTTTAGCCATTGTCTGGCAAAAAGAATGTTATGTCCTCATTACCCTCTAGGTAATGTTAATTCCAAACTCTGTTCTGGAAAATCTGTTACACCGTTAAACAGAGAGTTGATACATACCTTGAGATAACTCTATACAAAGCACCTTTGTAAATAAACTAGATTTTTAAAAAAAAGATTTTAAAAGGTTGCCTTTATAAATGCTTTCAGCTTCCCCTGATGGCATGTTTAATAATAAAGCTGCCACTACAATAATTATATATTCTGGAGCCTTTTGAATTAGAAAAAGAGACTAATAAAACAGAAACAAAAACAGAGCTTCCTCTTGATGAAAATTACAGCTAGAATGTTACAGGGGGGAAAAGAGAAAGGAAAATCCCCTTGAGATTGCAATTGACCTAAATGAGTCATATACAGTACATGCAGGAAGAATTTTGAGTGTCCCTTTGAGAAAAGATGAGGTATAACTGCTGAGAAAAATAGTACTTTTTCATATACAGTAATTCTGTTGTAGATCACCTTGAACGTCCATGGACAAAAGGATGATAAATTAGTTTAACTGATCGTAGGCTTGGTTAAAAGACACAGTTCCAGGAAAAGAGCTATATCTGGTCTTTGAATCCCACGATTTGTTGTTTTTTTTTGGGGGGGGGGGCGGGTTCAGACAAAGCTTGCATTAAATCAATTCTGAGATTTTTTTTTGACTGTATGAAAATTCCAATGTACTGAATATTAGCAACCAGTTTGGCACTGTGGTAAGAATTTTAGTCATTTTAAAAATATTTCCAGGACCCTCTAAGAACAAAATGTCTCCCTCTCTTACCAAAAAAAGGGCCAGTTTATAGGAAGTGTACATTCCCACCCTTATACAAGTGGCTGAAACTGGTCAACATTGCTGACAACTCCTCAGGTGATAATGTCATAGAATGTTTTGATCCTTGAGGGCTTAGATGTCCTATTCTAGTATGCAAGGTTTAATTAAAAAAAAACAACCATTAGATTAAACCAACATTTGGACAATCATGATGATGGTCTGCTGGAATATTTCTTGGCTCAAAATCCAACTACTCACAATCTATTTCACCACAGCACACAAGACAGAAAAGGACAGCCAAAGAGAAGGGTTTGCTTTTGGTTTTAGTTGATAACAATATCTTCAGTAAGCTAACAAATGAGACATAATGTCAAGCTTGACTAAGTCACAGTTGCAATGCCATTCCATCATGGTTTCTTCCCATCAAGTAGTAATCTTTACACAATGCCTTTAAATATGGAGATTCCATGAAGATTCTATGACTAATGGCCATCCATATTTTGTCTAATCTATTTTAAAGTTATTCTAGCTAATATAAACATGAAGAGATCCCTGCTAGATCTATTTTTATATTTTTTTTTTATTTTTTTACATTTATATCCCACCCATCTGGGATATTTTCCCACTCTGGCCATTTTACAACATCTTAAAAAATATTTATAATAAAATTAAACAAATTGAATGAATTATAAATATCAACAAGAAGAAAAATGATAACCCCTCAATTAAAAAAGATCAAGCTAAAAAACTATCTACAGTAGTCCAGCATATTTCTATACCTAATGGCAAACCAGATTTCTTCAGTAAACCCAAAGGTAGGGCATAAAGACAATGTGCCTGTCACGTTGCTGTTTCCTTGTAACTAGGATTCATTCAGCAGCATGTGAATGGCATCAATAGATTATTGCCCGTGAGTATGTCTAAAATCTCCCCAACCCTCAAAGAAAATCCGTGAATGTGGGTAACATATTCATATGAATAGCACTGTCTGCACATTAGGCCACAAATAATTTCTTGATCAAGGGAAGAATTAAGTGAAATACCTGAAGACTCTGGTAAAATGGCTGGTACCTGTATGTGTGTTTGGCTCAGGGAAGTAAAGTAGCAACCATTTTACTTAGTCTTCTGCTTAGCTGTCAAATAGAGATCAATCTCCAGATAATGGATCTCCCTTTAAACTTAATTCATGTACCAACTATAAGACAACTGAATTTCTCCCTCTTTGTTCTCTCCTGGGAAATGGTCCATGGATTATGTGTCTTGTTTGCATAGCACAAAGCAGATTATTTTAAGGGTTGGTATTTATTTATTTATTTAAATAAATTACTATCCTGCTTCCCTCACTCGAGAGTGACCTGAAGCGGCTCACAAACATAATTAAAAATAACAATAAAAACAATTTAACAGAGCCCATTAAAAAACAATTTAAAACCACCTAAAAAACCCTCCCCTCCCTACACAAAAAAACAAAAAAATATCAGGACAAGCCAGTATATTCTAAATAAACCAGCGGGACTGAGAAGTTGGTGCATCCATGCCCTATGCCCAGTGGAATAGCCAAGTTTTCAGTTGTTTTCTAAAGGGGAGCAGCTCCGCCTGGAGGCGTAGTTCGAGTGGCAAGAGGTTCCAAAGGGCTGGGGCTGACACGGAGAAGGCCCTCCTCCTGGTCCCAGCAAGATGGGCTTCTTTTGCTGCAGGGACCATAACCAACCCCCTCTGGTCTGCCCTCGTAGGACAGGTATGACACCTTGGGGTGATGCGGTCTCTTAGGTATCCTGGCCCATTGCCATGAAGGGCTTTAAAGGTCAAAACCAACACCTTGAATTGCACCCGGAGGCATACTGTCAACCAGTGCAGTTCCCGAAGCAGCGGTGAGGCACGGGCATAACGGCCACACCCCATCACCACCTGAGCAGCTGCATTCTGGACCAGCTGTAGCCTCCAAATGGACATCAAGGGCAGCTCCATGTAGAGCGCATTTCAATAATCCAATCTGGAGGTGACCAGAGCATGAGTGACTATGAGCAAGGAGTCCTGGTCCAGGAGCGGGTGTAATTGGTAGATGACATGAAGCTGTGCAAAGGCCCTCCTGGCCACGGCTGCCACCTGCTCTTCGATCAGTAGCCGCGAGTCCAGTTGGACCCCCAAATTATGCACCGGGTCTGTCTGAGGGAACACTGCCCCATCCAGAACCAAAGATGGGACCCCGAACCCACAACCACTCAGTCTTGCCAGGATTCAGCTGAAGCCTGTTATCCCCCATCCAGACCCTAACAGCCTCCAGACACCTGGTTAGGACTTTGACTGCAGCATCCGGGTCCCCACGGGTATCATCTGCATATTGATGATACCTCACCCCGTGGGAACGAATGATCTCACCCAGCAGTTTCATGTAGATATTAAACAGTAGAGGCAAGAGCCCTGAGCCCTGAGGCACCCCACATGGGAGCAACCTAGGGCTGGACAGCCCGCTCTCTAGAGACACCGACTGAGTCCGGCCCATCAGAAATGAGGAGAACCATAACAACACAGTGCCCTGGGCCACCAATCCTCGGAGCTGGCCCAAAAGGATACTGTGGTCAATGGTATCGAAAGCCACTGAGAGGTCCAGAAGATCAAGGACGAGGGGTTGCCTTCATCCCGCTCCCGCCAGAGATCATCCAAGAGTGTGAACAATGCAGTCTCAGTACCATAACCGGGCCTGAATCCTGACTGAAACAGCTGAACCCCCTGGAGCTGCCGCGCCACTGCTTGGTAATGTCTAACATGCTAGTTTTAAGGAGCTTTTTTTTTTGCTTCAGGAAATATGGGCATAGCTGTTTTCCAGGTTGTGTTGTTGTTATTATCCTCTTCTCTGTTTCTATAAATGATAGCTACCCTGCATACATATTATCCAGAACTGCATGGGCTTTTCAAATTTTAATCTCAGTTTAACGGAAGAAAATCTGTGGAAACATAAAATGAAAGTATACAGTAGTAAAAGTCAGAAAGTCCTGCTCAAAATATTCTAACTTCTAAAACTAAAGGTGTTGCACAGCAGATGTCAAGAATTGTCATTCAGAAGTTTTGCTGTCATGGATGTATAAATTGTCCAGATTTAGTTCAGTGGAAGGTGTTGTGAAGTGAACATAGGCCAAGAGTTCAGACCGGCTTTTGACAGGGCTATATCAAAAGAGACTACAACGTGTTCATAGTTCTGCAACAGTTAGCACACTCCTGACATGTCCTCATGCAGTATTAACAAGATTCTAAGTGTGTATTTATTTCTATTGGGCCAGGTCCCAAGGGCAGCAAGAAAAACAGAAGAAATGAGGCAAAATAAGAGAGGCCAAAAGTGGAAAGACCCAGAAAAGTTGAGCAAGAGAGACACGCACTGAAAGAAGGCACAGTGTCAGAGGAAAATTATGGGAAAGCTGAGAGAAGCACCATTTTGAAATGTTTCCTATTTTTTATTTATTTTAGAGATGTTGGAGGTAAAGAATATTCAGTTCTTCAAAATACCTCCAATGTATGAATTGTAGGATATTGTGCTTCTGTATTCAGGCTTCAGAACACCTGGAAATGGCCTGATATTGCTGCACAAGACCATAGCCATGCTGCCATCAGGAAAAAGGATGTTAAATAGCAAAGGGAAACCTGAATGTAGATAATGTCAGTGGCAACAGACAAGATGGACTACAGGATACCCTCTTGTGTTGCCCATCATTCTCAAAGAAAATTAAAAAGTGGAAATACCAAAAAGCTACGGTATATACTTGAGTATATATATAGTTGAGTTTTTTAGCCCCAAAAATGAGGTCAAAAAAGATGACTCGACTTATACACGGGTCAACAACCACAAGAGTCCAAAACTGTGCTGGATTCAGTGCAGTTTGGCTTCAGGAGATTGGAAAGAAAAACATATGTTCAGCAGGACATTACCACAGGTGGCCACAAGAGAGCACAAATCGTGATTTCCCATTTAAATGCATTGGAAATCAATTTCTTGTATTCTAAAGCCTTTCTGTTTGTATGTTCCCAATGCATTTCAGTGGGAAAACAAACCTGTACATAAAAAGAAAGGGTTTCACTTACTTTTCTTGCCTTTGCTCCATGTGGTCAAAATGGAGGGGGAAGCCATGCTTCCTGGTTGTGGGGAGAGCAAGAGGCTAGGCTAGAGCATTGCTTCCTGCCTCAGTGCAATTGGCCTGCCCACCCATTTCCCCTGCAGTGCCACCACTGGTTGGTGGTGCAAATACAGTTTTTAAAAAAGAAGTAACTACCGTAAACACTCAAAAACATGTCCACATAAATGTTTAAATTAATTCATTTTACTGTATTTTCATTTTTAATTATTGAAACTCACTAGCAGCTGCTGCATTTTCCACCCTCCGACTTATACTCAGGTCAATCTATTTTCCTAGTATTAGAGGTCCAAATTAGGTACCTCAACTTATATTTGGATCAACTTACACTCGAGTATATATGGTAACTCCTTGTTTAATCAGTTAACCACTCTTCAACCAAACACAAAACAATTGCCGTACCTGTTTTGTACTTGATGAAATGGTGAAGCAAAGGTGTGAGTAAGTGCAACACATACAATGGAGAAACATAATACCTTTTAATCTTTCAGGTCAACTAAAGTCATGCCCAGTCCCTAAAATGCACACTAGAAAAATTATGCTCAAACTTCTAAATCTTTTGTTTGATTTAGGCAACCTGATGAAGAAAAGTTTTATTTGACCGGAAGCGTTGTAAACATGTTTTCAAAAACTGTTCCCTCACCTTCTGGGGAAAAAAGGAGAGCTCAGAGTTAGCAAAGACTGTCAGTATAGTTCAATTTGGCATGCCTTGTTTCACTTGTGAAATAAAATCTATGTAACTGGAATACATTAAAGAACAAAAAGAACTAAAGTAAATAAAATTACATGACTACTTCTCCAAATTGCTGAAGGCAGCATATATCACAACATGTGGAGAGATCTCCCATTTACAAAGGTAGAGGAAAGGTTATCTATTAGTCTTCATAAGAGAGATCTCCAATTCACTACTAATGGTTTTTCTTAGGAGCAAGAAGAAAAATGCTACTCCCAAGTGATCAATTGGCACAAGCATGATTCCATCTCTGTTGAAAAGAGTGTTCCTTTCATCCCTGCCTCATATTGCATTCCTCACGCTACAGATCACATTCAAACCCTCACCTTCAATACCTATCTAAACTTCACCCACCACCACCCCATTAGATACTGCTCCAACAATTAGGTTGCAGTATAGTCTATTCAAGAGACTCCTGGACATTATCAGGAGGTTGTGTGGCCAATGTGTCATCACTTTGCTCATTGTCTCTGCCACCCCAATGACCAGGTGAAGGATTTAGGGTTTTTTAAAAAATTAAATGCAAATTAGAGAGTAGTTTGGAGAATACAAATATAGTTCCAAGCTATTTGTTGTAATTTCTTTCTTAAGAGTCCATGCATGAATCTCCATTGCCAGAGTTCATTTGCTTTCATAGCTTGGCAATATATTTACATTACAATATATTACATTTGTATACCACCCATCCACCGGCTCTGGGTGATGTACAACTTTAGGCCTTAGTTAGACTAACCCTTTCCTACTTGCTATATTCTTGCATTCATATTTGAGAAAGATCACCCTCAAATATGGAATTATTAATTCTAATATGTTAAAATGATAAGGACAAAGTCCAGAACTATGTGATAATAAGGCAGTGGAGATTAGAGGAAAATAAGGAGAAAGGGAGAAAATTTCAAAAGAAATGAAGGGATTTTAAAGTGAAAAACCAGTCAGAAGAGATAACAAGAAAAAGCAGTGTTCCCTCCAGGGAAAGCAAGAAGTATAATAATAATAATAATTTTGTGTCAGAAATTATTCTGGGTTGAGAGGATTTTTGCTGGAGAAACTCCACTCAGACGACACCCAAATGAAACTCCTTTCATGTCCCCAAGAACTTTTCCCCACCAAAGTGGTCCCTATTTATCTACTTGCAATTACTTGCTTTCAATCTGCTAAATTGGTGGGAGCTGGGACAGAGACGGGTGCTCAATCCGTCATGCAGTATCCTAGTCTCGAACTGCCAACTTGACAGCCTTCCAGCTAACAAGGTGAGCTTCTTATCCACTGAGCCATCACAGCCCCAATAGTCTGGTTGAATTTCTGCCTTCTTAAAGCAGAGGGAGATAAGACTTTAGGAACTGTTAAACAGTTCCTGGCCCTTTAAGAACAAAAGGTCACCACAAACCAAGCCCCTGTTGTGCAGAAAGTAATGGCATGTAAATTCTTGTTAGCTATTTTTTTTCCTGACAAGTTTGTACTAAGCATTCTCAGTTATGAAATGACAACTTTCCCTGTTTGAAAGAGCCATTATAGGTTTAAAGCACTTAATCAAATGGTGCCACATTTGGCACAGAGCAGCATCAGATTATTTACTCCTATTCTGCTATACTTGGTTCTAATTCAAAGCTCTTTTGAAACCTTTTTTTGTTATTGTTTTGGGTGTCCCAATTTTTAGAATTGTCTTGTGGAATGTTGGTTTGCTTTGCCACATGTAGTATGCCTGCATGCCTAGATTGGACATTACTCTTCCCAATGCATTCAGTCGCTAACACACACGGCTTGAGAACCAACACGGGCGTTAATGGGAGAGAAATTGGAAAATCGGGCTTACGGTAGATTAATTGGCATAATTCATAAAGGACTTGGCTGGAGGTTTTGGGGAGCAAAGGCAAAAGGCAAAAGTTAAAAGTTGCTGACTCCAGGGTAGAATTCGCCCTTCCATTTCTGGCCATGGATAAGGCTGGGTTAAGTAACTCACTGAGTCATCAGCTAAGGAAGCTAGCTTCACCGGAGACCAGATGGTCTCCAAGATAGGAGAGAACAATGGGTGTCGCCTGACCTCTGTTTACTGTGGGTTGTCCTTTAACCTCCTGGCTCATGTCAGGAACCAAGTGTTATCTTGACCAACAGAAATGGCATGGAAAGCCTTCTGTTACTGATTGATGTCAAACTTTGGCACTCAAACTCCTGGAGGAGAGTATTAAATGCACCACCCGGTTTAGACTGGGACTGGACTTTCACCACACACTCGTCTCACGTGCCAGTCATTCCGAACCTCTGTGGGCCATTCACGCACCAAGCAGCCCTCTCCACGGCCCATTGCAACAGCCACACAATAACATCACTGCACGTGACTAACAGTACAACCAAAAGGAGATAATGCTATCTGTGCACATACTATTCCAAGAGAAATGGGGACTATTCAATCACTACACATATTGTTGTTCTCTAGTGAACCTTTTTAAAGAAGAAGCCAGTTCTGTGAAAGAAATAATGACCTCTCTTTAACCTGTTTCTTTAAAAAGCCTACAGTATAAGTTGATTCCACATAATTTATTTCAACCACTCCAGGTTTTTCTCTAGCTCAGTCTACAAGGGCAAAAAAAATTTGCCATTTATCCCATGATTTGCATGGCATTTGGCACAGAAGAATTCATATTAAATAAAACCTGGTGAGTACATGGCATAAAGCTTGATGCACAGAAGTCTCTTGTGAAATGGTTCCTTTTCACCAGGGATGTCTTTTTTTTGTTGTTCAGTTGGAAGAAGTCATTTAAATTTATTCCAATTGGGTTGGCATTGTTTTTGTCAACATTCATAATGATTGCATGATCCAATGCAAAGAGGCAGTTGTGGGGTTGTCAGTTCCCCTTCTCTCCAAACTGCTTCAAAGAAAGATGGTATTTGGGTGAAAAAATTTCCTAGCTGAATTAACTGAGTAACACTCCTCATTCTCCTTCCTTCTGTAACTCTACCCTTGACCATGGTTTCTAACTGCTTTCCAATTTCACTGTCTCTTTCATGATAAGTACTTCCAAAATTTCTGAAAGTTTCACAACATATGATGACCACTACTGAGGAGGCTGCCCGCGGCCAGGAGCAGCTGTGAGACCACCCCAGCCGGGGGTGAGGACGACCAGGCAGGCGGCGGGAAAAGTCACCATCCACCACCGCCGCCAGAGGCAGAGGAAGAGGAACAGCTGACCCACAGGGGAAAACATCCACTGCTCACCACTGCGATGTCCCTGGAGCAAGGGGCCCAGAGACAACAACCCCACCTGGGGAGTGAGGACACAAGGACAAGTAGCTGATGTGAAAAATTAACATAGAGACTGTTTTAGAGTGTGATAATTATGCATGATAATATGTTGTTTAAACTGTTTTAAACTTTTAAAACTGTGATATGATGTATGATGCGAGAAAAAAAATGGCGTAGAAACCGGCAAACCACACCACAAAGCTTGCCAAGAGAACCCTATTGACCAAAACAAAAGGCAAAACAAAGGAGCAGGCTAGGTGATACAGGATGCTTAACACCACAGAGTGGAGGAAGGGGAGGGACAGGAAGGAGGGAGGAGGAATGCAATGTTGTAAGGAGCAATACTGCATAGGGACATGGAATGTGAGATCAATGAACCAAGGTAAACTAGAAGTGGTAAAAAATGAGATGGAAAGAATAAGCATTGACATATTGGGAATCAGTGAACTAAAATGGACAGGGATGGGCAAATTCAGCTCTGGAAACCATCACATCTACTACTGTGGACAAGAAAACCTTAGAAGACATGGAGTAGCCATAATTGTCAATAAAAGAGTGAGAAGAGCAGTAATGGGATACAACCTCAAAAATGACAGAATGATGTCAGTAAGATTTCAGGGCAAACCCTTCAATGTTACTGTGATCCAAATATACGCACCAACCATGGGTGCAGATGAAGCCACAGTGGACCAGTTCTATGAGTACTTACAACACCTCATAGAACAAACACCAAGAAATGATGTCCAAATTATTTTAGGAGACTGGAATGCCAAAGTAGGCAATCAAAAAGTGGAGGGAATAACAGGCAAGTTCGGTCTTGGAACACAGAATGAAGCAGGGCAAAGATTGATAGAGTTCTGCCAAGAGAACGCACTGGTCATAGCAAACACCCTCTTCCAGCAACACAAGAGGCGACTTTACACATGGACATCACCAGATGGCCAACACCGAAACCAGATTGACTACATACTCTGCAGTCAAAGATGGAGAACCTCCATACAGTCAGCAAAAACAAGACCTGGAGCAGACTGTGGCTCAGATCACAACCTACTGATTGCAAAATTCAGGCTTAGACTAAAGAAAATAGGGAAAACAAAGAGACCAGACAGATATCACCTAGACAGCATCCCTAAAGAATACACGGTGGAGGTGATGAACAGATTCAATGGCTTAGACTCAATAGATAGAGTGCCAGAAGAATTATGGACAGAGATGAGGGACATCATGCAGGAAGCAGCAAAGAAAACCATACCAAAAGAAAAGAAGAGTAAGAAAGCAAAGTGGTTGTCTGATGAGGCTCTTAAAATAGCAGAGGAAAGAAGGAACGCAAAAGTCAAAGGAGAAAGGAAAAAATACAATCTTTTGAACACAGAATTTCAAAGGAAAGCAAGGAGAGATAAGGAAAACTACCTAAAAGAACAGTGCAAAGAAATGGAGGAAAACAACAAAAGAGGCAGAACCAGAGACCTTTTCAAAAAAATCCAGGAAATCAAGGGAACATTTAAAGCAAAAATGAACATGATACGGGACAAAGACGGAAAGGAGCTAGCTGATGCAGAAGAAATTAAGAAAAGATGGAAAGAGTACACAGAGGAACTCTACAAAAAGGAACTCAACACTCCTGACAATCACAATGATGAAGAATTTGAACCTGAGCCAGACATCCTGGAGAGTGAAGTCAGAAAGGCCCTAAAGAGC
Organism: Bradypodion ventrale; assembly: GCA_035047345.1. NCBI lineage: Eukaryota > Metazoa > Chordata > Lepidosauria > Squamata > Chamaeleonidae > Bradypodion > Bradypodion ventrale. The sequence goes on along the minus strand of JAWDJE010000002.1, from coordinate 282,999,375 downwards.
ACTGCAAACAACAAAGCTAGTGGAGATGATGGTATCCCAGTTGAATTTTTCAAAGCTCTAAAAGATGATGGCATCAAATTACTGCATTCAATATGCCAGCAGATTTGGAAAACAAAACAGTGGCCACAGGACTGGAAAAGATCAGTGTATGTTCCAATCCCAAAAAAGGGCAATGCCAAAGAATGCTCAAATTATCGAACAATTGCGCTCATCCCACACGCCAGCAAGGTGATGCTCAAGATAATACAGGATAGACTTCAGCAGCATGTGGAAAGAGAATTACCAGAGGTGCAGGCTGGTTTCAGAAGAGACAGGGGGACTAGAGACCACATTGCCAACATACGTTGGATCATGGAGAAAACAAAGGAATACCAGAAACAAGTTTACTTTTGCTTTATTGACTACACTAAGGCATTTGATTGTGTGGATCACAACAAGATGTGGCAAGTGATTAAAACGGTGGGAATACCAGAGCATCTCATATGCCTCCTGAGAAATCTGTACATGAACCAAGAAGCAACAGTTAGGACAGAACACAGAATGACAGAGTGGTTTGGAATAGGAAAAGAAGTAAGACAAGGCTGCATTTTGTCACCCTGCTTATTCAACTTATACACAGAGCACATAATGCGCAATGCAGGGATGGAGGAATCACAATATGGGATCAAAATTGCTGGGAGAAACATCAACAATCTGAGATATGCAGACGACACCACCTTAATGGCAGAAAGTGAGGAAGACCTAAAGAATCTCTTGATCGGTTTGAAGGAAGAGAGTGCAAAAGCTGGCTTGAGACTCAATATCAAGAAAACCAAGATAATGGCAACAGGCCCGATCAGTTCCTGGAAAATAGATGGGGAAGAAGTAGAAGCAGTGACTGATTTTACATTCTTAGGATCTAAGATCACTGCAGATGGGGATTGCAGCCATGAAATAAAAAGGCGACTGATTCTTGGGAGACAAGCCATGAGAAACCTGGGGAACATAGTGAAAAGCAGAGACATCACCTTGAAAACAAAAATTAGAATAGTCAAAGCAATGGTATTCCCAGTGGTAATGTACGGATGTGAGAGCTGGACAATTAGGAAAGCTGAACGCAGAAGAATAGATGCCTTTGAAATGTGGTGTTGGAGGAGAGTTTTGAGGGTACCCTGGACAGCGAGGAGAACAAATAGGTCAATCTTAGAAGAAATCAACACTGACTGCTCATTGGAAGGTCAAATAGTAAAGATGAGGCTAAAGTACTTTGGGCATCAAATGAGAAGGGAGGATTCACTTGAGAAGGCCGTGATGTTGGGAAAGGTGGAGGGCAAAAGAAGAAGGGGGAGGCCAAGGATGAGATGGATAGATGGTATTGTAGACACAATGGGCACAGAACTGGGAGGACTGAGGGGGATGGTGGAGGACAGAGGCGCCTGGAGAACGATGGTCCATAGGGTCGCAAAGGGTCGGAATCGACTGTGCGACTGAACAACAACAAAACTGACCATTTCCAAATTAAAAATTGGTTGCCTATTGAATCACCCTCTGGAAGAGCATGAGCACCATACACCTGGGTAGGCAAACACTACTTCTAATCATATGTACTGGAAGTTCAGTTCACCGGCTGTTAATTATCACCAACATTATTGTTTTTCTTTGGCTCACCTGTCTGCTAGCATCTGCTTAATCTTATCCCCATTTGAATGAAAAAGAAAAGTGACAGAACAGATGGATCTGTTTATTGATGATACCCTACTCCAAATCCTTGAATGCTTTCACTCAACAATTAAAAATTGATGAGAAGCAATACTCTCATGAGTTCCCAATATGATGGCAATGGTGACTGTATTGATAGGAAACACCAGCACCTAATCATAGGAAACTGTGCTGTGCTCTAAATGAGTAACTAAATGTGGTGGTTTTAAATGGTATATATAGCCTGTGTATATATTTGTAATGGATTAAATGGTGTGTGCCTGGGGTTGATTGACTGTTGTATGGGGGAATGTGTGCCACAGTCAAGAAGTATGAAAGAATGATTATGAATGGAACTGTGTGCTGATTAATCTTGTACGTTTTTGACTGGAGAGGTTCTGACTTGTATATAAGTGTGTATGTATGTGTCTGTGAGAGAGTTATTTATTCAGAGTAAGAGTTATGTGCTAGTTAAGAGCAGTAGATTACCTAATGCTGTCTGATACAGCTGATAATTAGAGCTGAATGTGGTCCTTTTTAAAGAAGAAGCTGTGAATAATAATGTGGTAATTTTGGTGTTTGTGTCAAAGGAGGTATCTATTTAAGGAACAGGAAGTGTGAAAAATAATACAGAAGAAAAGTTAAGGTTTATGATTATATATTGCATAAAATGACAGCCTGGAACATTGTTTTTGTACTTTAGTTTAATCTTTTCACTGAGCCTTTTATTTGTGTATGCGTGTGTGTTTAATAACATTTCCTAATTTGCAACCCCTGAATATGATTTTTATAGATAGCAGTTACAAGGCATTTTATCCACATACTAGCTTTTTTTGCCTGGCACTGCCGGGCAGGTTTTTGTGTGTGTGTGTGTGTGTGTTGGTGGTTAGGGTGGTTTTGGGGGCACACACACACACACACACACACACACACACACACTGAAGCTGTGCGGGGAGAGGAGGGGCTCCCCTTCCTCCCCCCGAAGCCTTTGTGAGGCCACACACACACACACACACACACACACACATGCCCAGCAGGGCTGGTGCCGGCCTTCGTCACTGGGGCCATGGAGAGAAGAGGGGCTCCCCCTCCTCTCTGTAACCTCACCGAAGCCACAGCAAGGCTGGCCTTCATTGCTGGGGCCTGAATGCGTCGGTGGTTTTTCCCCCCTACGCACTGCGCTTTCCTGGCCTCCTCCGCACTCATGTCCCTCCGCCTGATTGGCTGAGGGGTTGCGCAGCACGGAGGATTCTGGAAAATGTAGGGTTTTTTGTTTGTGTTTATGGGGCAGGTGCCCCACTCTCGGCATCCAGACCCTTGTGGTGATGCTCACAGGGTCTTAAGGTAAGTGTGGCAGCTCGGTACAGGATGGTTGGGCCAGGTGTGGCCATGCATGCTGGACACATACCATGCAACCCCCTTCTTATAGCTAAAGATATGACTGGTTAGTGCCATGGGACATGATTTGCATAATGTCAACAAAATAACAGTATGAAATGAGCCCTTAGCTAGGATAAAGCAGTGGTGTAAAAGGAATCACTGACCCTTTGCCTGAATTGGTAATAGAGATAATGCAAGATATTATCCAATTTTAAGTGGAACCCCTTATCATAGGAATTTAGGGTGGTTGTCATTTGAGATGTGGTTTCGGTGGATGAAAGAGGTAGGCAGGCAGGATGAGAATCGGAACAGTAAGGCTAGATGAGGAAGAGGAATATGTCTGGGAGGGGAAAGCAAGGGAACGAGGCAGAGAGAGAATCTATCCATCAGCAGTTCAATTTCTGAGTACTGAATGACAGAGTGAGCTCCCATCTCTGTCCCAGCTCCTGCCAAGCTAGGAGTTTGAAAGCAAAAAATTGCAAGTAGATAAATAGGTGGGAAGGTAAACAGCATTCCGTGCACTCCAGTATCTAGTCATGCCTGCCACATGTCCACAGAAACGTCTGCAAAATGCAGATAGCGCTGACTCTTTGGCTAAAAACAGAGATGGGCACTGAACCCTAGAGTCAGATACAACTGGCTTTCAAGCAAGGGCAACCTTTATCTTTACCTGATCTGTTGTAGTCACAGAAGTCCATGTGAAATCGTTTCCTTGTTGTGTAGATAGTTTCTGGGTAGAAACTATCTGAGAGACCACATCACACATAATGACATCCCTCAGTTTTAAGGACCTCAGCAGATTTTTGTTCAATTTCACTGCCCACTCAAACATCTTTGATACAGACACAAGGAAGGGACTTTCCAGTGACTTCTTTTGGGCTATGGAACTAATTTTCATATGATATCAATCTGGTCCTTTTCCAGCTGTCCTTTCACCAGCAGGCAAAAGATTTGAAGTATACTTTTAATAATTATGTTACTGTTCAGAAAAGGACTTTAGAGGGAGGAAATCTCCTTTTTATAACTTTTAAATCATGTTTCTTGCATTTTAAAAAAAATGATTTTATTTAGTATCATTTAATAATGAGGTGTACATTTTATTATTTTTAAACAGTGTAATTCATCCCATGTTTTTTCTTACAATACTGTACTTGTGTTTTTAAATCCTTGAAAACCACCTTGGGTCCCTTTACTGTGAAAAGGTTGGGGCAGGATTTTAATATATATATATTTTTAAAATAGAAATAGGTAAAAATTATTTGTAACCTCAGTTTTCAAAAAGCACAACCTCAAGGCATCCTCTACCAAAATCTCAGTCATCGTTAGTTCTTTACTTTTGTTTGTCACTCTGCAAGTTACATTTCTCTTAGCTATTTTTCATGTCATTCACTAATATCCTTTTATCTGACGGTGTATCTCTGAAATTTCATTTTTTTTAAAAAAAAAACACATACGTAGCAATTTAACACCATACTCATACTGTATGATCTGTCCGTATGGCTCTCAGGGGATAGAGATTGATCTTTGTTGTTCAGTAAACACTGCCATGGGAATTCAGGAGTGTAATGACTTATCCAAAATGCCTGGCTTCTTGTCTCTAAGAAGTATTATTTCTAATAGTAGTTTGGAAACAAGGATAGGCAGATACCTGAGGGACACTTGACAAGTGCTATGGACATTTCAAAGGGGGAAAAAATTACCCAGGAGCTACATGCACAAGTCATTCTTCTCTTATCTTGACAGATGGGGAGAACTTGGGTCACTTGACTGATTGACCGAGCGCCATACTTTTCCCCAGAGAGCACAAAGCTATCTAATATGAGAAACCGGCAATGATACTATATGAGAAATGGCTGAAACAAATGTATGGCCAAAAAAAAAGCCACAAAAACATCAAACTTCTTTCTAAAGGCAAAACTCCTTTTCAGATTTCATGATCAATCATACATTAGCAATTATAAAAACTTTGGATGTGTTTAATTTGTGTAGGGCAATTAAGTGAGGAAAACATAAAATGCAGGACAGAAAATTGTGAAGAAATTCCCACAATATAGCTTTTGTTATAATTATTGCATTCTGTAGCTCTCAATTTTGCTTTATAGGGTTGTCTGTGACTTTCAGTGATATAGTTCTTCTTCATAGAAGACTACTTCTAATGTTTGCTTTATGTCTTCTTCTTTATTGCCTAAAACTGTTGCTTTGCACACTGTAATGTACCTTTGTGAGCTTCATTTGTGAGGTATTTTTGTTAGTTGGGATTATAATTTGAATTGTATTATTGCTATAGTTTACTGTGACTTTGATATTTTTGTATGTTTGTTGCATTTCTCTCCCTCCCCTTTCCCCCTCCCCCTACTTATGATTTTCTTTGTACTGATTTAATTGTGTTGTAAACCTCTTTCACTTGTCAGTAGACAAGTAAAGCGGTATAAAAGCACACTAAATTAATAAATAAATAAATAAATAAATAAAATCCCACAGTATTTGCAACAACTAGAGCAAGAATGATAAATTGGGACTATACTGTCCTGCACATACAGTAAAACCTCTACTTACAAAAAAGTCCATTCTGTAGGCTTTTGCTTAATCGGTTTTTTATGTAACTCGAAGCAAACCCATAGGAAAAATTATTTTTATGTAACTCGAAGCAAACCAATAGGGAAAATGAATTTTTTATGTAAATTGAAGCAAACTGATAGGAAATCGTGTAAATAGGGACATGGTTTTAGCACAAAATAATTATGTAAGTCGAATTTTATGTAACTCGAGGCATATGTAAGTGAAGGTTTTACTATATAATGTAAATATAGAACAGATCAGAAAATATAGTATTGTTGGAGAAATTGTATGAGGAAAGAGGAAGATCTAACATGAGATAGGTTGACTCAATAGAGGAAACTACAGTTGTTAGTTTACAAGACCTTGTAAAAATTATTTGAAAAGTTAATATTACTAATAAGGAGGGGGATTAGAAAGAGAGAACCAACTAATATGAGGTACTATGGGTTTGCAAGATCCAAGCAGAGCTGTTAAAGATGGGATATTTTAGCGGTCATGAATTTATATAGTCGCCATACATCAGGAATGGCTAGGAAGGAGTTACAAAGTATGAATCTTCATATGAATGACAGCTAATTAGATCCTGACTGGCAGGGTCAAAAGTTCAGATTCTCTGAGAGCTCACTGAACCTGCAACAATGTACCTATACATCAGAATATTTGTGCTAGTAAGTATTCCATTGTTGGGTTACAACATTGTTGCAATATTCCATGCAGTTTATAACAGTCATTTTATTTTATTGAATTGTTGGATGTCTATGGTATTTTTTCAGACACATTGTGTTAATCTTTGCCAGGAACAAAAAAATATTTCAAAACTCACAGAAAGCCTCTAGGAGAGACAAACAGCAATGTCAAAAAAAAAGTTAAAGCCAAGCAAGTATTTGGATTGATCCCCTCCAGTTCAGCTTGGAACACATGATTCTCTCCTTGTAAGGCAGTGTAGTTGTAGAGAGAAATGTGGCAGGTTTTTAAAAACAAAAACAAAGCAATTGCTGCTAACTAAGGGGGAAAAACTTTCAATATGTCCAGTCAGGACAAAAGAAAACAGCCAATAATCATCCTAGGTTTCTAAAGTCATTAAACACAGGTTGGCTAGACTAGTATCACTGACAATTATAAAGTCTTTTAGGTCAGGTGTCATCTTTTTTGTGAATACTGTAACTGATTGCTATTTATTTACTTATGCACCAGATTCTTGATCTCAGTTTGCCTCTGGCATAACCATCAAGAAAAGTTTTTCTCCCCACAACTCTTCTCAGTAAAAAACAAATAAAACAACAATAACAACAAAAATCACTAATTATGAGCTTGGAAATGTTAAAGTGATGTTAGTTCATTTGGAATCCATTTATCAGTTCATAATAAGTAGAAAATAGAGGAAGAATACAAATTAGCCCATGAGTCTGTATTAATTTAAGACTTACAAACATGGCTACTAACAATCTTATATTCCCACAGCTGTTGTCCAAAAGAGATCACATTTTGGCCTTGAAATATATGTCATATTATAAATCTTTCACAGGTGATCAAACTGAATTACAGGTACTCAGAAATAAAGTCGTACATTCTTATGTTTCCCACTGGTCTCTCTCTCTCTCTCTCTTTTAGTAATTTTTATTAGAATTTTTCAACAAATACAAATACACAATAATACATAATAAAAATACTAATAATAAAAAATACACTAAAATACTAAATAAACAAAAGAAAACAGTCAATAAACAAAAAAAGATACACCCTATCCTAATACATTTTTCATCTATCATTATATTTCAAATGCATTAATGCCACCCTTAAAAAAAATTCACTTAAATATGACTCAGTAAGTATTGTTACCCTTAACTCAAAGATGTCCTTTTTAATATTACTTGATTATGAGTACTACTGAGTCATACGCATTTTTATTCAATTCATAACCAATTCGGATAGGAAACAATAACAAAAACATTAATACACACACCCCGTGTTTATTTACATTGCCCAGGAGAGCTCAGAGTGATTCATTATTTTATCTCCAAAAACTACTTTGTTCCGGTACAGGTCTGTTACTTTCAACACCCATAAGTGAGTGATCCACAAAAGGTTTCCATATTTTCCAAAATCTGTTCTCTCTCAAACTACCCTTATTTTCTTTTATCTCCCATGTTAGTTTATCATTCAATGCTAAATTCCACATTTCTTTACACCACTCCTCTGTCTGTATGCGTATGTCATTTTTCCAATTTCTAGCAATACATTGTCTCCCCGTCGTAAGCATTATTCCACTGGTCTCTTTAACTGCCAATTTATCTGTTATAGAGAGCTGCTGAAATGTCATTGACCGAAATCTTAATTTTAGATTTAAAAAATCACATTTAAATACTCTTCAAAATATTGACAGAATATTAGAGGCTTTGCTTTTTTGAGGCTTTTGCTTGTTCAAGTTCAGTCAACATGAAGTGGATTAAGCATCTCATATGTCATCTAGCATTTTCTTTATATAATGCTGTATTTGTTTTGATATATAATGCTGCAATCACTAGAACATGATAACACACACACACATATATATATGCTACTTCTGAAAACCCACTGGGCTCATACAGACTAGAAGGAGGCTTTTGATCTAACTGATCAAAAGGCTACTTCTGACATCCCTTCAAGATGCCCCCTTTTGACCTTATTTCCAACAGAAACCATGATAGAAAAAAACCTCTGCTGCTTTCCAGGAAAGATTTCCTCAGATGGGACTCCCTCTCTACCTGCAGAGGACAATATCTGAAGTATGCCCTGCCCTTTGGAAGGACATCTAGAAGGACACAGGGATATTTCAATAATGTTGGAAGAGGTTTTACATCACAAGGAATAAATTTCAGAACAGCTTTATTGTTAATGTATTATATACATTTGCCAGAAAACTATGTCTAACTACAATACTGTACAAAGCTCTTTGGCCACACCAGATGGTTTGGGGAAAATTCAATGAGTGACTTGGTTGGGGTGTAACTCAGCCCCAGAACCACCTAGACACATCAGAATTGGAGAGGGTCTTCTGTTGATTCTCCTCTCAACCCTCTCCAAGATTGGTGAAGTTTTAAGCTTTGTTGACATTATAATGTCTAAGTCATGGCCCTCCAAATTGCTCCTTGAATTTTCCCCAAATGAGCTAGTGGTGGTTGAAATATCTGAAGCTTTATCCAGAAGCCTGCAAAAAAAAATTAAACCCAGACAGTCTAAATTTCAAATTGGAAAAAGCTCATATACTTTATTGGAAATGTAAAGGAAAGTATTTTCAGCATATGCATTTACAAACTAAGCCAGCTTATTCTGTCTCTTTTTCTCCTGCTAATCAAACACAGTTGGACTGAATTAAGTAATATCACAAAACTCAGCCAAGGTTTTTTCATGGATAGGATAGTTTCTCCCATCCATAATTTTGAATTCCATCATCCATAAATTTGAACTGCAAACAAACAAACAAACAAACATATAGACAAACTCTCAGAAACCAATGTTCTAAACTAAACTGTGCTTTTCTTGGGCTGTGGCTTTTAGGAAAAATAACCTCATACTGTAGGTACATTTATGCAGAATATATATCTATGTGTATTAAAATTCAGAAATTGTAATGGGCTTTATAGAAGAAAATTACTGTGGAGGTGTTAGTTATTTGGTTACATTTTTCTGATGGTATAATTAATTTGCTATCTTCTGAGAAAATTTCATGTTATAATGAAAGAATAGTTCTTAAGAATGATTAGGATAAGTATGTACTTTTGGATGTCGAGGGGATGAATCAACCAAACAATAATAATAATAATAATAATAATAATAATAATAATAACAACACTGAAAGTCACAGGAGATTTCTGGCTGGCTGTCACAGAAATCAGTACCTCTTTCTCCCTTCCGCATAGAAAAACATGGAAAATAAAATTGTTATCAGAAAGTTTCACATTTTTAGTTCTGTCAATATCCAAAGTAACAGTCAGTGTAGGGGTATATGGAAAGGGCAACTAAAAAAAGCAGACACTTAGTTGTTTGCTTCAATGTTAATAATTATATGTCATCAAGTCAATTTTGAGTTATGGCAACCCTTTTAAGCTTTTATAGGTATTGAGTAATGAGGAGTAGTTTACCCATTTCCTTCTTCTGAAGGCATCCAAGAACTTCTTCAGCTTATCCAAAGCCACACAGACTGGCTCTTCCCTCCAGGAGGCACAATGGGAATCGAACCCAATCCTCTGGCCCCTCAGCCAGATACCCAGCTATTGTAACTTCTAGCCAGATATAGTTTTGTGCAATGGCTGCTAACTATCCATAAAAATAAATTGCTTTGCAACAATGAAAATAGAATGCCAACCTAAATTATTGTGGTAATTGTAGTTGTTTCATGCCAGAAACCTAAACTTTACCATTTCTCCATCTCTAACATACGGTTTCAGTAGCTACATAATTTGCATAAATATGCCTACAAACCCTTTGATCTATTCTTGTTGTTTTTAATTACTAAAACCCTCCAAGTGAAAATGACAGGGAAGCTGGGCTGCAGAGTTTGTGTCGCACTTACAAAGCCTTTACCAATACATTCCTCTGCTACAGGCAGAAAGATGATAGAATCATTTTCTGAAATCTGGGCATATTTTAAATTATTACAGGATTAGGTCTTCACTAGCCTTGATCCTTCCCTGATAAGGAAAGATGGTTTTCCTGGAGGCAAGTTAATGTGCCTTCACAGAAAAAGGAAACCCTGAAGAAATCGTTTACAGTCTGAACACATTTGAGCAAATCAATTGATTTTTACTTGTTACACATTTAAAACTCTCATTCTCTTTGCTTTTTAAGTTTCAGCAACTAAAATCTTTGTTATCTTCTCAGGTAAAATTTGGTTCCAATATAAAGTGGACTGAGACTTGTGTGTCTGTGTGTGTGTGTGTGTGTGTGTGTGTGTGTGTGTGAGAGAGAGAGAGAGAGAGAGAGAGAGAGATGGTCACAAAGCTTAATACAAGCCTGTCTTTCCAATTCCACTTTCCCTGAACATCATTCCAGAACATCTGGAAGAGGAAAAGGAAGGAAGAGGATATTAGCCTGTGTTATTCTGAATGGTCCATATGGCTCTAGGTACACTCCCTATCCCTCCACTCCTCAGCTGACTGGTGTTTCATTTGCCATCCTTAATTAAGAAATGTCTTCAGATTTAGTACACTGTCATTTGCAATACCAACATCATTATTGTTCAAATCCCTGTCCTAAGTACTTTACATAATCTGCCGTAATCAGTCACATTATGGATAAAGAAACAAGCTGGGCTTCCAATACAGAAAGTAGACATTTTATCCCATGAACGCATCAGCTCACAATGAAAACATTCTCCTTGTTGGTGTTTTATCTAGGAGGAGGAATCACATGAAGTAGTATGGGCAAAAATCTTAAGGATCAAAATCAGATTTTCTCCAAAAGACCTAGTTTTGAGATTGCATGGATCTTCTAAATATTTAGAAAATGAAAGGATATATAAAGGATATATATAAAGTAAAGGATGGTTTTTTTCAAAGTCAGAAGTCAGGATGGACATCACTGGAGCCCCATTCCAGAAGGAGCTCCATGGCCAAAGCCAGACACTTCTTGTCGTCTTCCTTTCTGCTGTTGCCTGACACACCATGGAATTAGCGAGCAAAAAGAGCAGTAATTGCCTCACATCATCACACCTTTCTTCAGTAGTAAATGAACAAACAGCAATAAGGAGGGAGAAATTAACATTGTGCATGCAATAATTCTGAACAGAATACTAGCCTTAGAAAATACACCAAATCCATACTCTGAATCATACCTGGCAACCATCCCGAATTGGCTGGGATTACCCCGTAATTTGGCACCGATTTGCACCATTTCGTGACCCGCGCTGCCAAAACCCCGTAATTTTGCAGCGGGGGAAAGGAGGCACTGCGCAGCCCATCTGCGCAGGTCGCATTGCACGCATGCGTGGAAGGGCTCTACACTTCCGTAACTCCCTTCCACGCCTGTGCAGAAGGCTACGCCGCTTGCGTAGAAGGCTACACAAGTGGTGTAGCCCTCCATGCGCATGCGTACAATGCGACCTGCGCAGACCCAGTCTGCGCAGGTCCCGAATTCACCGGAGCCGCGGTTGACAGGTATGCTCCGAATGCACAATCCATTGTTCTCAGAAAACATTTGTACTGACTGTGAGTGGAATTCAGTGAAAATGTTCCCAAAAAGTACAGCTCAGGGTGGTGATGTCTGCCTCTTGTGACCTCAGTCATGGAGTCCTGCAGGAATTAACAGTCAATATCTATATCAGGGGTACCCAAACTATAGCCCATATGGACATGTTTTGCTTCTGCTTCTAGGAGTGACAAAGGTGGCGCAGGCTGGATGAATTAGCATAGGGGTCTGGATCTGGCCTGCAGGCCGTAGTTTGACCACCCCTGCTTTAAGCAGAGAAAATGGCAGCTTAAAATCTATCTCATCCTGTTGCAAAACAGATTGCAAGGTGTGTTTTACTTCTGTTTCTGGTGGAAGGACCTATGTGGCTGGCCTGTTGAACCACATGACCAGCCCATTGAACCATGTGACTGGCCTGTGGCCTGAAAAGTTTTGGCAACCCTAATCTATGTGAAGCCAATGGGAGAAGTCATTTAGAGTTTAGGGGTTTGTGGCTATCAATATGCTAATGGCACACAGCTCTATCTCTCTTTTTCTTCATCAGCAGGTGATGCAATACATGCCTTGAAGTGCTGTCCAGTAATGAAAATGGACTGGACAAGGGCTAATAAACTGAAATTGAATCCAGATAAAACAGATATAGCAATAGCGGTTACACTTACAGTATATTATACTGACGAAGACATCCTTTTGTTAGGATTTCATCTCACTAGTCAAAGGCAGATCTTCCTGGTCTTCATAGGGTCAAGTGTTTGGGTGTACTCTTGCACTCATTTCTCTCTGTGGAAGTGCAAATATCTGCTATAGACAAGAGTGTCTTCTATCAATTTTTGTTGATATCCCAGCTGCATCCTTACCTGGAGAAGAAATGCTGAACAACAGTGGTTCGTGCTTTGGTAATCTATAAAATAGACTAATGCAATTCTGTCTATTTATGGCTGTCTTTGAAGCTAGTACGGAAACTTCAGCAAGTCAAAGATGTAGCAAACAGACTGGTCCCATGGTCCAGAAAATATGAACAAATACCTCCAGTTTTAGCATGTCTTTGTTGGCAACCTGTATGGCTTAAGTGGTTAAGGTGCTGAACTTGTTGACTGGAAGATCGGAGTTCTATTCCCGGGTACTGCATGATGGAGTTAGTGCCTGTCTCTGTCCCAGCTCCTGCCAGCCTAGCAGTTTGAAAGCAAGAAATTGCAAGTACATAAATAGGGATCACTTCAGTGAGAATGTAAACAGCATTCCATGCCTGCCACATGTCCATGGAAACATTTGCAGATGCAGAAAGCACTAGCTCTTTATCTGTAAACAAAGATGAGTACTGAACTCTAGAGTCAGATGTGACTGGCTTTTGAGCAAGGGCGACCTTTACCTTTACTTTACCCATTTATAGGTTATTACTTATAAAGATCTAAATGTTTTAGGACCTCAATATCTGTTGAAACATTTCTCCTACAAAATAATTGCCCATCCAACCTGCTTGTACCAGTCCACGCTGTTAAAAACACTAATATGTAAGGAATCCAAAAATGTTAGCACCCTAAATCAGGTTTTTTTGGTTGTGGCCCCACAGCTCTGGAATATACTTCAAGCAGATGTTCACCAAGAACCCAGTTGTTAAGAGGTTAGTGGAAACAGAATTGTTTAAAGCTGACTTTTATTTGTGTGTGTTAGCTGATGTCCAACTGTATTTTTAATTATTATTTTTTCATCAAAAATAAATATGGCTATTTCAGTGGTTTACTGATTTTTCATGTTTTCTGTTTGATATGTTTCTTGTACTATACTATTTCTGTACTGTATTTTTTTCTTGTTACTGTATTAGTATGTTGTAAATGCCCAGAGAATGTGCACACTATTGGATGTTATATAATTTAAAATAAAAAATTAATTAATGTAATATTTTGACATAAACTGTCCCATAGTTAATAAATAAATTAACTGCTTTACTCCTCAACTATCATAACAATCTCTCCTGACACACATCCCACATGCAATTATAAGTCAATATCATGCAAGAAAGTTCAAACCTCAAACAAAATGCACACAAAATGCAGAATTACCATACTTGGACTCAACAACTCTTAGTCAGAAAGGGAAAAAAAGTCAGTTGTGAACTCATTCTACCCACTGAATCAGTTGTTGAATGTTAACGAAACTCTTAGGAAAATCTATTGACTGGAGGGTTTTTTCTAGTTGGAGCTATTTAACTGGGTTTAGGCCTACATATTTAACACAGAATGTTGTTTGGCAGATCAAAGCTTAGGACAAACTTGAGATATAACTTTGTCCCAATACAAACTTGGGAGCTCTATTTATTTCAGTGAGGCAGGACTGAAACCTTAACATTCTTTTAGCTCAATGACTTGCTGGGATATCAGCTACTAACATGAAAACAAAAATAAAGAAGCAGCATCAGAGATTCAAGGTTACAAACTACTGAGCTCCATTTTGACTTGTGTGCACTAGACACTCTCTTTATTATCTTTTACATGCACAGCAAAATCCTAATTATCCTCATGAGCTTTTAATGGCATTTGAACATGCTTATGTTTCTTTGCTTTTTCCTTTCCGACAAGTCATCCTGGTTGATTCTATTTTTGTTTTTTAACCTCCTGTTTTTGTGGTTCTCTCTGTTTTGTTTTCCTTTTCTGTTTGTTTTTGTTGAGGTATCAACTCTAAGCTGGGATATAAATACTGTATACAATATAAAATAAAAATATCATCAAGCATTCAGATTGCATAATTTTTGCTAGAAATATATTGATATCCATGGTTTTTCTTTTCTGCTAACAGAAATGAAGACTATGCATTGAAAATCCATAGGACTAAATTCCTTAGTAATAAACATTTATCTAGATTTCTGGCATTTGCTTGATGATTTCTTTATATACTGTACTAACATCCTCACTAATTTACCTTGGCAATGTTTCCACAATGCAACTTTATTACCATTCAGTGAAAACAATCCCAAAGGAAAGGGATAATATAAAAAAGCTGAGCGCTTCAAGGTTCTGACACAGATGTCAACAAGGTTAATATTGCCACTGAACTACATGAGGCATGCAGGGCTCTTGTCCTATGTCAATAGAAATGACATTTTTTATCCTTCTCATGGTGTCACTTAAGCTTCCCTTCAAAAGAAAAGAAAAATAGCTGCATCCTCAAAGAAATCAGGTAGGCTAGGGAAGGTACTATATGTTTCATAGCAGTAAACAACAGAGATGGTCAGAAGATAGATTGTAGTCCTTTGGACCACTTGTTTTGGTACCTGCTGATGGCTAGGGTAGATACACCTTTTGTGGTCTCACAGCAAAGAAAGTATATGTTTTAAACCAAAGATGCATGCATGACTAATGGTCACTTGAAGCAGATGATTTTATTTACATCATAGTATACATAGTAATTCACCCTTACTGTGCTAGCATAAAGGATATCGTGAATCATCTGGATGAAATTCAAGATTTTCTTTTTAAATTAGAATTTGCAAAAACAGGGGTGTTTTAAAAAAACACCACTGAGAAACACATAATGCCAGTGGAGCAAAAATCCTCACTTCTACACAAGTGGGAGCTCATACTTACAGAGAAGGGAGGAGGCATCAGCCTGATCATGGACTGTTTCCATCAACTACAGAACTAGCTGGGAACTCCCAGAACTCCAAGGGGGCTAACCAGTGTCTTTCGAAGCTGATGGTAAGTAGACTTCATGGCTAATGCACTACAGTATCAGGAAAATGGAATGGAAAACAGACTGGGGAGAACAGTTTACTCAAGAAAGTGTTAGACAACTCCTTGCACAACTTAGAAAATGTGCAACTGCTTGGAATCATAGAATACAGTGGTACCTCGCTTAAAGAGCATAATGTGTTTGACGGGATTGCTGTTTAAGTGAGTTTGCTCTTTAAGTGAAACACCATTGTAAGTGACTAATTGTGATTTCTGGTGGGGGGGGATTGCAAACCCTGATTTAGTTGTTAAGCGAGTTTTTGGTTGTTTTTAGTTGTTAAGCGAGGCAACCATTCAGAGAAAATTCTGCTCTTTAAGCAAGTTTGTCTCTAAATGAGGTTTACTGTAGTTGAGTTGGAATGGGGCCCTCCTCAGTGCAGAAATCCAAATCAAAACAGATCTCAAGATGGTTGTCCAATATTCTCTTGAACACTTATTTATTTATTATTTATACTTAGATCCCACTCCTCTAGGGGGAAAAAATCATCCCTACTCAGGGCAGCTAACATCATAAAAGCAATCATACACATCCAGCATTGGAGCACTCACGATCTCCCGAGGTAATTGGTCCCATTGTTGTACTGCAGTAATAGTTAAAAAGTTGGTTTTTTTCCTGACATTCAGCCTGTTTTCCTGTGACTTGAGCCCATTGTTATGTGCATATCTGTCAAGTCTCCCATTTTGGCCAGGGAAACTACCGTATTTTACCCCTCTTTCCTGCCGTCCTCCTGTATTAGAATTTTCCTGTACATTGTCCATATTCCCTCTCCACCCTGCCACGCCCCCTCCTCTTTTCCCCACAATCCAGGTGCATCCAAGAGCCTAGAAGAAGAGGAGGAGGAGGAAGAAGAAGAGCCACCAGAGCCAGGGAGGTGGGGCCGTGTTGGGCTCCCCTGGGTGGAGGAGGAAGTGCCCCCCAGGTGCTCCCCTTAGCACCACTGCTGCCCCTCATGGGGAGCAATGCAGCATGCCAGCCCCAACAGGCCAGCCTCAGCTGCAATGGAAGAGACATCTCTATTTCAAATGTCTTTCCTCATTCTGCTACAGCATTTCATAATATGGTGATTTTTATGGAACTGTTTTTTACACTCATATCACTTAATTGTCTACCGTATTAGCCTTGTGTACCTCAATTTCATTTTTTAAAAATCTGTGTTTAAGACAAGACCACCGAAATATCCTCTTTATGTTGAATGCAAATATACTTGAAGCCGATGGGCTCTCTGTCTCTTCCCTCTCCTGGGAAAGAGTACCTCTCTATGGTAGGCAGTGATGGCTAGAGAGGCAGCAGCAGGGGAAGCCTTGGGCTGGAATTAAAGTTAAAAATGCTCCATGGATGGAGGCTCTGTGACCTGTTTAAAGACACAAGTCTCCTCACGGTGTCCAAGAATTATCACACTTTTTGGAACTTGAGCAAGGAAGGCAAACAGATGTTTCTTGGGTAGAAAACCCTCTCCTTCTGGGTAAGTCCCTCACCCCCCCTTGGTAGTCTTTAAGGTGCCACAACTTTTTTCTTTTTGTTTTGTTTACTTTATGATGTGCTTTCCCCCCCCCCCTCTCTGTATGTGGTGTTTAAGATGTCACAACATTTTTGTCTTTTTGTTTTGTTTATTCTGATATGCTTGAAACACAGACTAACAGTAACACAGCTACCATTTCAAAAGATTTATTCTGTGCAAACATAGCAGAGAGTAAAGAAAACAAAAAGACAAAAACATTGTGGCACCTTAAAGACAAACTGTTGTATTTTAATGTGAGCTTTTGTGGATCAAGTCCACTGACTGTTTGGCTATAAACAGAGATGCGCTCTGAACCCTAATGTTGGATATGACTGGTTTCCAAGCAAGGCCAACTTTTACCTTTACCTAACAACAGAAGATCCCTGATTGGTATTAAAAATTGCTGTGAGGTTTTGCCTCTGTTTAGTTGCAAGCAGTTAACAAAGGTCTCCCTTGCTCAAAACCCAGTTGTATTAGACTCTAGGGTGCAGTGCTCATCTCCATTTACAGCCAAAGAGCCAGTGCTGTCTGTTTGCAGACATTTTCATGGCCATGTGGCAGGCATGACTAGATAGCCCACTCAGTCACATGGCCACCCCAGCAAGTCAGATAGCCACTCCCAGCAAGTCACATGCCAACCAATTTGTCCACACCCACCGATTTGGCCTCACCCACCAATTTGGCCATGCCCACAGTATGGTGGGATGGCTCGCGGTGGGTGTCGAAAAATTTCTCTTATTTTCAAATCCAAAACTTGACAGGTTTGGTTATGTGTCCTGCACTCTGGGATGACAAAGACAACAACTCCTTCCTGTTTCCTATTTGATCCATCCAAACCCCCTTTCTCTGCTTTCAAAGTTTAGCATTCTCCTTTATGTATCTGGATCTCCTTGTTCTCATGCATGTGATTAGACAAACTGACAGATGACTTTTGTTACTTTGGTTCTATCCTCAGGCATCCACCTACAGTATCTGCACCTTCCTCAAGTAACTGCACTTTCCCTCATCTTCTATGTCGCCTTTGTCTGGAACTGGGGCCATTCAATGTGATACTTTCAAGGCTCTCCCCATTAAATTCACCTTCATACCCAATTTTTTCTTCACAATCATTCATCCAATTATATTACCCATTTACAATCATGAATACTCATCATCTTAAGTGCTTAGAGTAAACCATTTGTGATAAATGGGATCAGTTAGTAATGGCTAACTCAAGTCTTAATGATTTCAGTGGATCTGTTCTATGCATGGCTACACAGGGATCCTACTAATATTTATTTCACACCATCTTTCTTCCCTCACTCTGTTGAACTCCCTCTTGCTGAACAGCATGAACCCCGGAGGGCAAGGACTAATATTGAATTATGCCACTCAAATGGATGCACTTCTAACCATTACAAAATACAAATGACATAATTGTACGTGCTACTGAATGAGGAATGTGACATACTAGGTGGATTTGGATATATGAGTGTGATCATACACTGTGAAATAAAAATTTAAAACTACATGAAGCAAGAAAAGTCAAAACTCTGTGATTATTCCATGTATGTTTTTTGGCATTGTGACTCATTCATCAAAATGTTCTATTAAGAAGATTTAATGCAGCTTTTTGGTTTAATACTTTTTTTAAAAATCCACCCCCTGCAATATCAAAATTGCGCAATGTCATTTCAAGTTCAACCCATTCCATAAACACAAAGTGAGGTGTAATTCACTTACAGAGCTCCATGTTTCCTTTGTCACAGATGGTAAGTGCACAGATTTCTCCCTCAAGGAAAGAAACCCTTTTTATAAAATAATTGCATATTCTGCTTCTTTTCTTCCCATTCATGGTTGCTCTTGTGTTATTATTATATACTGTACTGTCAAACTAGCAATTAGCATGCATCTTCCACAAGGCAAAAATTCATTTTCAGGCTTCCTACAAATCCTGGAAAATGTACAGAACAAACAGTGTATGGGCTACAAAGGAAACAATAATTAAGAAAGTAAAAAATATCTAAAACTCTGCAATCAGTTTTATCAAAAAGTTGTTATACAGCCCTTCATCTACCATCTGAGTAGTATTTATCTTTTGTACAACTTGGCTGTAAATTGTATGAACAATCTGAGCACACAAATGCTCTGGTTTGTCTGCTCATGGCAAATGAGAAAACATTTCTCAACTTCCTATATAAGGACATGATTTTGTTTGTTTGTTTTCTTGCTTACTTGTTGTCATCTCAGAAGCAATGTTTCATATATATTGTCATGGGATCAGCACCAGATCTGTCATTGCCCTCAATAATGTCAGAGCTTTCCAACACACATAAAAAGTTGGTGGCAAAAAAACACTTGCATGGGTGATTGATGGAAGATGGAAGGTCCTTCTTATGCTAAGATGTCAAGACCAGAGATGGAAAATAACAGACTTGCTGGCAAGTGCAGCAGATAGTACCTTTCCTTTTAAGTTGCTCCCAGTGCTTGCTCTGATGTAGAGGTTGCTCAGACAATTGTCTTAATGATTTCAATTGTCTGAGCAGGGTCTTGGAAACACAAGATACAGTGCTTGCTGGCACACTGAATCATATCCCCCCCCCCCCCCGGCATGCTGGCTAAGATAAAAGGGCAGTGGACAGGGAGGGAGGGGTCACTGTGTATTGGGGGAGGGGGGGCATCATGACATCAGCTCCTGCCAACCTAGCTGTTTGAAAGCAAGATCTTGGGGACATGAAAGGAGTCTCCTCACCATTTCCTGGGGTGCCTTCCACTGCGTGCATCTTGCCTCCTCCCTGAGCTGGCAGCAACCATCACCTCTGCCTTCATCCCCACCAGAAAGTGGTACTGGTGATTTGAAAGCAAGACTGCAAGTAGTGCCCTGCTTCACACTTAGTACATTCTCTGGGTGGTTCACAGTGTAATTAGCATTTTGCCCCAACATACTGGGTACTCATTTTACTGTACTCAGAAGAATAGAGGCTGAATCATCCTCTATCCCTGGCAAGTTCTAACTCACAACATTCTGGTTACACTACAGCAGTTTAACAACTGCACCCATAGGGCACCACTTGTCTCTCTCCACCCCACACCCCACCCCTCTGTAGAAGTTCAGTTTAAAATAGGATTCAGTACATACAGGCTGAGATGACACAGTTCATATGACAAACTTAGGCTTCCAGCTGCTTCTCCTACAATAGGGATCCTACTGCCTGGGGAGATGATAATTAGGAGTGTCCTATGTCCAGGAGCAGGGATGAGAATTGTATGAACTACAGACTGCATACCAATCCCCAGGCATCTGAACGCCTCTTTCCCAAAGGAAAAGAAAATCAAATGTTTCATTAAAATCTTTTTTTAAAAAACTAGAACATTTAAAAAACACAATAACAATAATTGCATGATGTCAAGTAAATTATGATCTATGGTGACCCTTTTCCAGGTTTTTCTAGGCAAAGAATAAATAGAAGTGGTTTAACAGGCCCTTTTTTCTGGGGGCACCCTGGAACTGTTTAACTTCTCTGTGTCTACATAGGGTAGCTCAAATGGAACTGAAAGAACTGAATTCCCAACCTCTTGCTCCCTGGCCAAATATATAAACCATAGAACTATGCAGCCAGCAAAAGAAACACAAGCTCTATCTAAAATGGGGCATTCCAATATCAAAACCATTTTTAAAAAGACAAGTTTTTTTTAAAAAAACCAGAAGTTTTGCTCTAGATATATTATATTTTGAGGAACTAGGGATGTTCTCAGTGGGTTCTGGGGTTCAGAAAAAATGGTTATTGAATTCTTCGAACTGGCCCATCTTGTTTTAGTACTTCACATCTTTTCTGTACTTGTAGATATTTTCCAGCAATAAATAACCCCATTCTGCCTCATTGCAGAACTATCACTATTAATGCTGAGATGAAACAAAGTGCTAAATTCCTAAAGCATTCTAGCCATGCCACCACCTCTTTTAAAGAAGATACCTGAATGGGACTAAATTTGCAGCAAACACAATGCGGAGCAGTGCCACAAGTCAATACATCTTCCCCCAAGACATAGTAACAAATACTAAGAACCTGTTTGAGAACAGCTGGAGTTATAAACAGAGAGTGATAAAATAATAATAATATACCAATGGTGCTTGCGTGATTATGATTAGAGGCTGTAGTTACAGGTGAGAAATAAGGTTGAACTGTCTGAGCAAACATGAAGTACAGTCAGTAAACAACTGCTCAGCCACTAAATCACTATTGTTCCCATTGCATTTTTGCTTAGAAACATATAATAAACCTATCAAAAAGTCACTTACTTTTAGAAACTCAAGATATGGCAAAGAATCTACTTGATAATACAGTGTTTCCAGGGAACTCCCAAGGAGAGGAAATTTTATTAGACTTCATTTAAGGGTTTTATGTTTCAGCCATTCCTTACACAAGGCACAGGTAACAGCAGTTTCTGGACATAATTCTAGGCAAATACAATATCTCATTTAACTACACTGATGGTCACTGTGATGTGATACTTGACCCAACAATGCCCTGAATAGAGTTAACCTCAAAAACATCATAAACCTGGCTGCTAGCCAGAGAGCCAGAGAAGTATTCACTTTGAACTTGGGAAAAGCAGAAAATTCCAATATTTTTGTCATATATGGCTCTATCATTGTTGTGGTTAGCATATTTATAAGCATATTTATATTTATAATCTGTGATGTAATGAATAAAACCATAAGAAAATATAAGAACATAAGAACAGCCTTGCTGGAACAGGCCACAGCCCATCCAGTCCAGCATTCTGTCTCACACAGTGGCTCACCATTTGCTTCAGGGTATTATTCCAGGGTATTAACAAAGGAATACCAGAAACAAGCTTACTTCTGCTTCATTGAATACACCAAGGCCTTTGATTGTGTGGACCACAACAAAATGTGGCACGTAATTAAAGAGATGGGAATACCAGAACACCTCATATGTCTCATGAGAAATCTGTACATGAGTCAAGAAGCAACAGTTAGGACAGAGTATGGAATGTCGGAGTGGTTTGGAATAGGAAAAGGAGTAAGACAAGGCTGCATTCTGTCACCCTGCTTATTCAACTTTATACACAAAGCACATAATGCACAATGCAGGGAAGGAGGAATCACAATATGGGATCAAAATTGCTGGGAGAAACATCAACAATTTGAGATATGCAGATGATACCACCCTAATGGCAGAAAGTGAAGAAGACCTAAAGAAGCTCCTGATTAGGTTGAAAGAAGAGAGTGCAAAAGCTGGCCTGAGACTTAATATCAAGAAAACCAAGATAATGGCAACAGGCCATATCAGTCCCTGGAAAATACATGGGGAAAAAATAGAAGCAGTAACAGATTTTACGTTCTTAGGATCCAAGATCTCTGCAGATGGAGATTGCAGCCATGAAATAAAAAGATGACTGATTCTTGGAAGACAAGCTATGAAAAACCTGGGGAACATAGTGAAAAGTAGAGACATCTCACTGCAAACAAAGGTCCGCATAGTCAAAGCAATGGTATTTCCAGTGGTAATGTATGGCTGTGAGAGCTGGACCATTAGAAAGGCTGAGCGAAGAAAAATAGATGCCTTTGAGATGTGGTGCTGGAGGAGAGTTTTGAGAGTCCCCTGGTCAGCGAGGAGAACAAATAGGTCAATAATAGAAGATTAGCCCTGAGTGCTCCTTAGAAGGACAAATAACAAAGATGAAGTTGAAGTTTTTTGGACATCAAATGAGAAGAGAGGATTCACTTGAGAAGGCCTTGATGCTGGGGAAGGTGGAGGGCAAAAGAAGAAGGGGACGGCCAAAGATGAGATGGCTTGATGGTATTGTAGACACAATGGGCACGGGGCTGTGTGGACTAAGGAGGATGGAGGAGGATAGGGGTGCCTGGAGAGTGATGGTTCATGGGGTCGCAAAGAGTTGGAATCGACTGTGCGACTGAACAACAAAATTATTCCCAAGCAGATGCCTTCACCTGTTTAGGATTCCCTGGAAATGGCATTGAGAGATATCCTGCCTATCTTTCCAACCCGGAGGCTGTCCTTAGGTATTCATAATTATAGCCATTGATACCCTTGTCCTCCATGAACTTGTCTAATCTTTTCTTGAAGCTGTCAAGACTGACAGCTGTCACCACTTCTTCTGGCAGGGAGTTCCATAGACCAGTGATCCTCTGGGTGAAAAAGTACTTTCTCTTATTTGTTTGAGAACTAGTACCCAAAAGTTTCATGGAGTGCCCCCTAGTTCTAGTGTTATGCAATAGGGAAAACAGTTTTTCCTTATCTGCTTTGTCCACACCGTGCATGATTTTATAAACCTCATCTTTTAATAGCTGGCCTTTCTGAGTAATATTGGAAGCATCTTAAGTGGCATGTGATTTATAGTTGAATCAACAAACATTATAAATAAAAAAATAGTCCCTAACCAATGCCTAGATGAGATGTCACTTAGAAATCATACCTTGACATTTCACCAAGAGCTGGCCTTTCTGAGTAATATTGGAAGCATCTTAAGTGGCATGTGATTTATAGTTGAATCAACAAACATTATAAATAAAAAAATAGTCCCTAACCAATGCCTAGATGAGATGTCACTTAGAAATCATACCTTGACATTTCACCAAGAGCTTGTTGGAGGAAGAACCAGGTAGAATAAGTTATAAGTAAATAGATACTACAACCTTGATTTGGCCTGACTGAGCTCACTTCCACACAACTGTTTCAATTTACAACTGATTAAGAGTAGTCTCACCAGGCTTCTTACTATTTTCATTATTCTTCATAACAAAATCAGATGCCTTGCCTCTGTGGAGGTATATGAATCTCTCCAGATATATAAAATAAATGAGTCCAATTTCTTGTACTAAATATGCTCGAAAGAACAATCCTCCCCAGATAACCATACAAGCCAATAATGAAAAGTTACAACTTGGGACAAATAGGAAATACATTTTCTAGCTCATCTAGTGTTTCTCGGGTCAATAATCTCCTCAGTGGTTTTATTGCATTTGTTTGTTTTTCTTTCTCCTTCTCATGCTCTTCAAGGTTTTTGAAAAAAGGAAATTGTCTCCATTCTTAGATATCAATGTCCTCCTGTTTTCACTGCATTAATTCAATTAATGTAATTGTAAAAGAAACAGAACTTGGATTCTTGCAATCCACTTGGTCAAACACATTTACATTTTTGCTTAATGTATTGTGTAAGTTCAACTCTGAGAAAAGCACATTTTGAAGATTGCCTTTTAAGAGTTATTGAAGTAAAAGGGCTATCACCCAACATTGGTGTTCACAATAACATGTGACTAAGGTAACCTTTAACTGATTGTCCATATAGATCAGTGATGGCTAACCTGGACACTCCAGATGTTCAATTCCCAGAAGCCCAAGTCAGCACTGATCAGGGCTTCTGGGAATTGAAGTTCAAGAACATGTGGAGTGCAAAGATTTGCCAACACTGATATAGATTAACTAGAAGGAAAGGTAAATAAAAGCACATAGTCTACCAGCTCAAGAGGTTGTAATAGCACTAACATTCATCTATAATGTTTAGTCTAGAGCAGTGTTTCCCAACCTTTGGTTTTTGGGCTTCAATTCTCAGAAGGCTAAGTCAATTCCCAAAAGCACTGATAAGTCAATGTACTTATGTACTTGCCCTAGGGCAAGAGGGCGGGATACAAATCCAAATAAATAAATAAATACTGACTTAGGCTTCTGGAAATTACAGTCCCCCTGTGGGTCTTGGGCCCCACATTGGGAACCACTGGTCTAGAGTCATTTGGAAGCAAAATTTACCATGTCTTCTTAGAAACCCATTCTCTTGAGGATAATATGTAGCAGCAAAGTTCCAGGTGCCAGTTAAAGAAACAATATTGGCCATGTTTTGGATTCCACTCATGTATGTGCTCGTTTGGGCAGCAATTTTATTGAACCCAGATGGACCTGTTGAGAAAACATGAGTACAGTACTGATTGCAACATCCAATTCTTCATTCACTGGCTCTATTAAAGGTATTACAATGCCCTGGAGCAATAGAATACTGCCATATTGTTCTAAATGCACTCAAGAACATTATCATCACCATGATAGAACATTAAGTGATCCAATTGTTGCCTCAGCCAGTTCACTGCTCAGAATGGAGAGCAACTCCTTTGTTATAGGACTAAAATATCTAATATATGTCTCAAAAACTTTGGATATGAAAAATCTAATGCAGATGTAGATGTAAGCCTTCAATTTCTAAGAAATCATGCATACCTGCCACACGTGGAAGGGAGCACTGTATTCATGTTCTTTTCATTTCCATGCTGACATTAATCCTCATGACAAAGATGAAGCTGGAGGTCTTTCCAAATGACAACCTTCACGGAAACCAGTTTTCTTAGGATTCCCAATGTTTCTAATGGCCATTGGACAAAGATTTTGTCTCTACCACAGACACATATAATTTAGTTTCTTTTCTGAAAGCTCTATAGCAGACATGAAGGAAGTCAGTTTGCATCCAGTTCAAGGAGTTTCCTTTTATGAAGTAAGCAGGAGCATTTAGCATTGCTAGTCTCCCAACACTGGGAGGATGAGGTAGCAATATTTTAAAGGTTGGTCCCATCATATCACTGTTCTCCTTTTAGGTTGTGCTTTGAGTGGTAGTGGTGAGCTCCAGGTTTAAAGATTTATGTCATGGTCAGATTGACCCTGATAAGGTATAAAATCCCTATGCCCAAATGTTCAGACACAGCAAATTCCCTCCCCATACCTAATGAAATCTCCGATTCTAGATTCTTGTCCAAAATTCAAAACCCCCAATAAAATTTATATTCCAGCAGATATGAATAAACTATTAATTAAACATAAATTAATTATAGGTCTATACCCTTTCACAGTGATTTATGGAGAGGCAGTAAAGATGACAGAGTTTCCTTTTTCCATTTATTTAACTACATTTTATATGAATAACTACACATATATATGGTGTATCAATACAAGAATAACAAAGACTGGATCTTGGATGAATAATAAGACATCATCAGAAAAGCATTTGTTGCTTAAATCAATAATAAACTGAACAATCAGATGAGGTTAAAAGTAAGTATGGATAATGAATTATTTTAAGGTTAGATTATAGCATAATAAACAGCTGTATTCAAAATAACCGACTGCATATCAATGAATAATACAAACATAAACTTCATATATTTTAGTAAGAATATATGATACTGTATTATAAAGCAATTATTAACTTTATAAAATGTGTATGAGTAATTTTAAACTTCTATGGTCATTGAACAACTTAATTGAGCAGTAAGAATATATGAATTTATAACATCAAGGCAAATATGATCTTTAATAACAAACAGAAGAACTGCATAACAACTTCATCAGTGTACCTGTGTTGCCTGAATATGAAGCAATCAGGACACAGTTATGAAAATACAGTTCAGTAAGATATTATTATACTGTTACTGCTCAGCCTACTAGGCAATACTCTTTTCAGTCACAAGAGTTGCTTTGTAAAGGTTAATGGTCTTGTTTAACTCCCTGCCAGCAGCTGAGATAAATGGCCTGGCAATGAAAATCTTTATGTCAACAAACAGGAAAATAGTAAATCTTTCTGCCAGCTGCATTGAGAGAGAAAATACTTTTCTTTTAGGCTGATACCTTCTGAGAGATTTCTCGGCATAGCATCTGGAATAAGGCAATTTTTACTCAGGAATCAAAGCCATGGTTAAACAGATGTTTAACATCTGAACTTTAAATACTTTAGCAGAAAAAATTAAAACTTATTTCAAATACAGTGGTACCTTGCTTAAAGAGCATAATGAGTCCCATGAAATTGCTCTTTAAGCGAGTTGCTCTTTAAGCAAAACACCACCGCCATGGTAAGTGATCAATCATGATTTCTGGCGGGGGGGGGGGGGATTGGGAACCCTGATTTTGTTGTTAAGTTAGTTTTTAGTTGTTCTACAAGGCAACCATTTGGAGAAAATACTGCTCCTTAAGCGAGTTAGTCTCTAAGCAAGATGCTCTTTATGCGAGGTTTTACAGTAATAATAATAAATAAAACATAGAGGAATATACAAGGCAAAATACAACAGGTTTTTTGAAAGGCATAGTTGCCTATTTTGTTTATCAGGCTGATATGATATCAAACCATTAAACAACCTCCCTTTCACAGAGTTGTTGGGATGATGTTTCGGGCAGCATCTTTGGCAGGTGGAGGCTACTAGCCTTATATAGACTAGAAGAGGGATTAGTGATATCAGAACACACCTCCTTTTGGCTGTGTGGGGGACCTGTAAGCAAATATTCGCCTACAGTTTAATGCAGGGATTTCCAATCTTTTTTATGCTGCAGGCCTGACCATGCCCCCAGAAGTGGGCACATTTATGGCTGTCATAAATGCACCAACTTCCGTGGTTATTACAGCCGTGGGTGCATATACGCTTGCATTGATGCGTTTTACAGCTGACGTGAACGTGTCCACTTCCACTTCTGGGCCACATAAAATGGCATCGTGGGCCAGGGCTAGCCCACGGGCTGTAAGTTGAGAACTCCTGGTTTAATGATCTTTGTGAGCAAGAAAAAGGGAGAACTAGCCCAACACCTTTCATGTCAACTATATAAGGAACAAGCATTTTTTTGCCTGGCCCTGCTGGGCAGGTACAAATTTTGTTGGTGACTGGGGTGGTTTTGGGGTGTGTGTGCACACACAGACAGGGGGGAGAGGGGGAAGAGAAAAAGAGAAGAGAGAGGGGAAGAGAGAGGGGGGAAGAGGGAGGGGGAAGAGGGAGAGAGAGAGAGGGGTGATGAGAGAGAGTGGGGAAGAGAGAGAGGAGAGGGGGGAGAGAGAAAGGGGGAAAGAGAGTGAGGGTGAAAGAGAGAGGGGGAAAGAGAGAGAGAGAAAGGGGGAAAGAGAGAGGGGAGAAAGAGAGAGAGGAGGGGAGAGAGAAAGGGGGAGAAAGTGAGAGGGGGAAAGAGAGAGAGAGGGGATTCCTTCTCTCCGGGAGGTGAAGGTGCAGCCTTCAACTTCCGGAGAGAGGGGAATCACTTCTCTCTTGGTTGGCTGGGGATGAACATTTCATCCCCAGCCAACCAAGAGAGAAGCTAACCCCCTCCGTGGAAGGGGATTCCTTTTCTCCGGTAGGTGAAGGTGTGGCATTTGTTTTCTGGAGAGAGGGGAATAGCTTCTCTCTTGGTTGGCTGGGGATGAAAGTTTTGTCCCCAGCCAACCAAGAGAGAAGCTAACCCCCTTTGTGAAAGGGATTCCTTCTCTCTGGGAGGCGAATGCGTGGCCTTCATCTCCCATTTCCCCGTGGCCCTGGAGGCTGGGGCTGGCCTTGCCATTGCTTCAGGGGGGAGGGGCAGTCTCTTCTATCCCCACGTGGCTTCGGCGAGGAAGTGGGGAGAGCCCTTGCCGGCAGTTTTTTTAGCGTGCGATGCTTTCCTGCCCTCCTCCGCACTCACTCCCTTCAGCCTCATTGGCTAAGGGGCGGCACTGCGCAGAGGACGCTGGGCATTGTAGGGTTTTTTTGGTCGCTTTTGTAGGCCGGTTGCCCCACTCGTGGCTGGGCAGACCCTTGCGGCGATGCTCCAAGGGTGGTCAGGTTAGTGTAGGCGGCTCGGTATGGGATAGTAGGGACGGGTGCGGGCATGCATGCCGGACACGAACAGTTAACGGGCCTCCTTATAGGTAAAGAAGCTAGGACCTGATGCCATTTTAAACCTTATTTTGAGCCTAAATTCTTGCTTATTTTCAAAAATGGATCCTATCACGACACTCCCCTCTTTATTTCTTCCTCAAAAGCATATTTCCTTTCTGCCAAACTGAATAATAAAGGTTGAAGGAAGAACAATCTCATTGTATTTTTCTACCAAAAATGATAGCATGGACACCAGACTCAGCATCCATCACAGTGGAGGAAAATGATAACATGGACACCAGACTCAGCATCCATCACAGTGGATGAGGTATGCGTAGTTTGGTTTAGTTACATGTACAAATCAGCATACAGAAATTGTGTATAAATTTGCACTCTTCTATTGATGTGATTTGCAATCACACTTCTATACCACCCCATAGCACTTAGTGCACTCTCTGGGAAGTTCACAAGTTAATTCGTATTTTACCCCAACATGCTGGGTACTCAATTTACTGACCTTGGCAGGATGGAAGGCTGAGTCAACCTTGAGCCATGGTCAAGATAGAACTCACAACCTTTTGGTTGCAGTACAGCAGTTTAACCACTGTGCCACTCCAGGGCCCCTAATTAGGAATTAATGTGGTTTATAAAGTTGACTCAATGATGCCAGTCATGAAGTCTCCAATCTTTCTCCCATAATATGAGCACAGCTTTAGAACCTCAGTGTGTTAGTACATTGTTATTCAACTTTAATATGACATGTATATACAGTCAAACCCAGTGATGCACTGCAAAAAAATTTTTTTACCTACTCTGTGGGCTGGCCAAATCTGTGCATGGGGCCAAATCTGTGGGCATGGCCAAACATCCAGCATTATGGGCTGTGGAGGTGGTCATGGCCAACCAAGTGGGCATGGCCTGGGGGAATTTCCACTACCGGTTCTGCAGAACCTGACAGAACCTGCTGCAGTGCATCACTGGTCAAACCTTGAGAAATGAAATTAATTCTTTCCTAGGGGGGTTTTGTAGCTCTCGAAGCAGTGGTTAGGCGTGAACATAATGCCCACACCCCATCACCACCCGAGCAGCCGCATTCTGGATTAACTGCAGCCTCCGGATGGTCAAGGGCAGCCCCATGTAGAGCGCATTGCAATAATCTAGTCTAGAGGTGACCAGAGCATGAGTGACCATGAGTAAGGAGTCCCGGTCTAGGAGCAGGCGCAACTGGCGAATCACCCGAAGTTGGGCGAAAGCCCTCCTGGCCACGGCCGCTACCTGATCTTCAAGCAGCAGTCGTGAGTCCAGGAGGACCCCCAAGTTGTGCACTGGATCTATCTGGGGCAGACTAGCCCCATCCAAAACCAACGATGGTGGTTCCTGAGATAACACTGGGCATCCATAGCCACTCATTCTTGCTAGGGTTTAGTTGTAATCTGTTGTCCCCCATCCAGACCCCAACAGCCGCCAAGCACTCAGACAGGACTTTGACAGCATCACTGGGATCACCACGAGACGAGATGTACACTTGGGTATCATCCGCGTACCGATGGTACCACGCCCCGTGGGAATGGATGATCTCACCCGGCAGTTTCATGTAGATATTAAATAGGAGAGGATACAGCTCTGAGCCCTGTGGCACCCCATATTGGAGTGACCAAGGGCTGGAATCTCATTTTCCAACCACACTGACTGGGTACGGCCCTTCAGGAATGAGAAAAACCAGGACAACACAGTGCCCTGGATCCCCAGTCCTCGGAGCTGTTCCAGAAGGATACCGTGGTCGATGGTATTGAAAGCTGGTCAAGGAGAGCAAGGATGGTAGGATGGCCTCTATCCCTTTCTCACCAGAGATCATCCATCAGTGCGACCAATGCCATCTCTGTACCATGTCCGGGCCTGAACCCTGACTGAAAGAGGTCCAGATAATCCGCTTCATCCAGGAACCCCTGCAACTGCCGTGCCACCTCCTTCTCCAATACCTTCCCCAAAAAGGGAAGGTTGGAGACCGGCCAATAATTAGCTGGAATTGCTGAGTCGAGAGCAGGGTTTTTTTTAGGAGGGGGCACACCAAAGCATTTGCAGGGAATACCCCCCCCTGTAAAGATGAATTAATTATCGCCCCGACCAAGCCACCTGTCACTGCCTTAGATGCTTTCATCAGGCTGGCAGAACAGGGATCTAAAGGGCAGGTAGTAGCATGAACAGCTGCAAGGAGCCTGTCCACTTCATCAAGGACAACTGGATCAAATCGTTCCCAGATGACATGGCAAGACTGTGATCCGATCCCCTCCTGATTCTCCCCATCTATGCCAGGGTTCAGTCCCGAGCAAATCTGAGTTATTTTATCCATCAGGTAATCAGCGAAAACCTCAGCTGAACCCTGCCAACCAGGCACTGGCCCCCCTCTACCGAGAAGAGACCTGGTCACCCGGAACAGGGTGGCTGGATAATTATCTGCAGAAGCAATAAGGGTGGTGAAATATTGCTGCTTCACCACCCTTATTGCCACCAGGTAGGCCCTAATAGCAGTTCTAACCAGTGTCCAGTCAGACTCAGTCCAAGTCACCCATTTGAGCTCCCGCAGTTCTTCAGTGAACCACAGGGATGACCTAGCTCCACGGGCTCAGAAAGGCAGTAGTGGCGCGATTTCACCCAAGGCTGCCATTGTCTTCCTGTTCCACAGGTCAACCAGCGCCTCAGGTGAATCGCTTAACTGATCCAGAGGAAAATCCCCCAGTTCCTGCTGGAATCCATCAGGATCCATTAGTCGCCGGGGGTGGGCTAGCTTAACAGGCCCTGCCTCCCTACGGTGAAATGTCGCCCCCAGAAAGTCTAGCAGACCTGTCAAGTATCCTGTTTTTCCCAGGAAACCCCCTTATTTTTACCTTTTCCCTCCCGTTTTATTAATTTTCCCATAATCTCCCATATTAATTTTTTAAAAAATCCTGATCAGAGTTCTCACAGGCGAAGCTGCATTCTTTTACTTCTGCCACCAGAGGGTGGTGTGGCTTTTCGGTGAGGCTTTTCATAGGGTCAGTTCATTTCTGCTCCTCTGAGTCCTCCGGAAGTGTCTGTAGCCAGTCGGAGCAGCCATGAGATGGGTGAAAAAGAAGTCCATTGCCTTTCTGGGTACTGAGGATAAGTGGACTGAGGGAGGGCTGAGGCAACAGGCTGTAGCCAGAGTGGGGTCAGGGATCGTGTGTGAGAGAGACTTCACCCACCCTGAGTTAAACAGTTTGCCCAGCCTGCATCGTGCTCACCCCCACCCCCACCCCCTACAAGGGGGAAGGAAAAGGAAGATTGGCGAGGCAGAAAGTGCTTTTGCTCTCCTGCCTTTCTCCACCATCACCTCCTCCCTCTGCTACAACTCTCCCCCCCCCCCCCCCCCAGAGAGAGAGACTGACTGACTGACTTATTTCTTGTTGTTCAGGTGTCCAAAGATGGTTGCATCTGCCTGGTAGAATGCTTTAACACCAGGGATTACTCAGCCTTTAATAGCTAAGAAGTGCCAGTCTGGCCAATGTTTGTTTTTTGCTTATTTAGGTTTGAAAGGTTATTGTTTAAGTAAAGGATTGGGGGTTATTGCTTTTAAACACACTGATTTTGCTTACTGCCCTATTTTCCTTGCATAATGTAATAAAAAATTTTTTAAAAGGGGTCAAGACAAATTAATGGAAGATAGCAATTTTATTTATATGCCAACCTAGCAGTTCAAAAGCAAGAAATTGCAAGTCGTGAAATAGGAACCACTTTTCTAGGAAAAGATCTTGGGGACATAAAAGGAGCCTCATTCGGGCATCCCCATCAAGCAAAAATATTTTCAACCCAGAATAATTTCTGTCACAAAATTATTATTATCTATTTCATGCATTTCTAAATCACCACCCCTCTTGATGGCTGCAAAAGGAAACTTATTGTAGAATGACACAATAGAATACTATGATTTTAAACAGAATAGAGAAATATGTGCCTTGCAATGTAATTGACAAACCTTAGAAAAAGACAGAGCCACATTAAAGAACAGCCTGGCTGTTCTTTAGCTTCATCTTTACTATTTGACCTTCTAAGGAGCAGTCAGGACTGATTTCTTTTAAAATTGACTTATTTGTTCTCGCTGTCCAGGGTACTCTCGAAATTCTCCTCCAACACCACATTTCAAAGGCATCTATTCTTCTGCACTCAGCTTTCCTAATGATCCAGCTCTCACAACCATACATTACCACTCGGAATACCATTGCTTTGACTATGTGAATTTTTGTTTGCAAGATGATGTTGCTACTTTTAACTATGATATGTTCCCCAGGTTTTTCATAGCTTGTCTCCCAAGCATCAGTCGCCTTTTTATTTCATGCCTGCAATCGCCATCTGCAATGATCTTTGATCCTAAGAAAGTAAAATCTGCCAGTTGTAGCCGACTCTAGGGTGCAGGGCTCATCTCTATTTACAGCCAGAGCCAACGCTGTCTGTATTTGCAGATGTTTTCATGGCCATGTGGCAGGCATGACTAGACTAGAGCCCAGCAAGTCACATGGTCAAAATTTGGCCATGCCCACAGAGGGGTATGGCCAAAAATCCCTTATTTTCAAATCCAGAACTTGACAGGTATGAGTCTAGAGTCACCAGAAAGTGATCTGACCATGGCACAGGTGTTGTGTCTAATTTCTGTAATATTAGATCACTCAGCCACTGCTCTGATAAAAAAGCTAGATCTGGCATGTGGCCACTGCCCCTGGTTTGGCCTTGAATTACCTGAGTCAGGCCCTTGGCTGTCATGGAAGCCATGAACTTCTGTGTGACCTCAGAGCCAGTCCCCAGCAAAGGAAAATTGAAGTCCCCCAGGACCATCAGCCTAGGGAACTCCAACGCCAACACTGAGATGGCCTTGAGGAGCTCAGGCAGGGAATTCCTTACCCTGCAAGGGGGCAGGTACAGGAGTAAGACTCCCAACTGACCCTTAAAGCCCAACCGCAGGAGCAGGGCCTCACAACCCGGAACTTGTGGAGCAGCAACCCTAGCAAATCCCAGAAACTCCCTGGCTACAATGGCGATGCCACCACCCTTCCCCTCCTCCGTAGGCTGGTGCCAAATGCCAAACCCGGCTGGACATATTTCTGACAGAGGTACACCATCTTCCGGTCTCAGCCAGGTTTCAGTGATGCATGCCAGGTCAGCCCTCGGAACTGGGAGCCATCTCCTGTGACGGCACACATGAAATGAGACATGCAGGATTCAACACTGGAACTGCAATGGACTGCTGCAGCCTTGAGGATATTGACAAGGTGCACCTTCAGAACCAGTCTATCTGCAATGGTCTCTTTCGCCTCCATGACCGTTGGAAATCAGAGTCCCTCCTCCGCTCATTTTACCATTGGGCCCAAGATCTAGTAGTATGGCAATAGTAAAAGTAAAGGCCACCCTTGCTCGAAAGCCAGTCATATCTGACTCTAGGGTTCAGTGCTGTTTATAGCCAAAGAGCCAGTGCTGTCTGTGTCTGCAGATGTATCTGTGGGCATGTGGCAGGCATGACTAGACACTGGAGTGGACTAAAAAGCTACAACTCCATTTTTCCCCCTTTTAGAATCACTTGACTCATCTTATGAAACAGAAGCGCTTGCAGGGCATATTTAGCCATATGTAAGTGCCTGCTTATATTGTAATTAAGCCATTTTGTGAATACAAAACTCATCACTTTATTAAGCAGGGATACTAATGTGATTGAGAAGATTTAGAAAGCCTCACCTTCAGTATATAAAATTCAGGTTCTGAGAGAATAGATGGAGTTTCTTACAGTTGAGTATTGCAGTTAAGTAGAAGAGATTATCATAGTACTTGAATATTCTTTAATGTCACTTCATCATCATTGTTATACATGCCATCCCAGTAAAACAGAACACACTAGAAAATAATGAAGGATTTAATTATTTATGCTGGGTACTAGAAGAAGAAGAAAACCGCAAGGTTCGTTGATTGATTTGAGGAATAATCTTATACAGTGCAGTGATAGAGTTAATTTGAAGAGTTTTATGGATACTCAGAAGACAGAGCCAAATGACTTCATCAAGATTGTTAGTTACCTCTCCATCTGCTTTACAGAGAACATTTTGGCAAGCTCTTATCTTCTTGCTTCCAGCCAGTTAGAGCTCTGTTTTAAACCTCAAAATCCAAGTAACATTGTACTTCCATTTTAATAGACATAACGAACTTTTCCCGCGCTCACCCCGTAGCCACTCCACCGCTCGGGGGATTGAGCCCACCTGCGCCCGCCGCCGCCGCCGCCCCCTCCGAGCCACGCCTGGCCGGAGGGGTGAAAAGCCGCCGCCGCCGCCGCAGAGAGGGAGGCCCGCGCTCACCCCGTAGCCACTCCACCGCTCGGGGGATCGAGCCCACCTGCGCCCGCCGCCGCCGCCGCCCCCTCCGAGCCACGCCTGGCCAGAGGAGTGGAAAGCCGCCGCCGCCGCCGCAGAGAGGGAGGCCCGCGCTCACCCCGTAGCCACTCCACCGCTCGGGGGATCGAGCCCACCTGCGCCCGCCGCCGCCGCCGCCCCCTCCGAGCCACGCCTGGCCGGAGGGGTGAAAAGCCGCCGCCGCCGCCGCAGAGAGGGAGGCCCGCGCTCACCCCGTAGCCACTCCACCGCTCGGGGGATCGAGCCCACCTGCGCCCGCCGCCGCCGCCGCCCCCTCCGAGCCACGCCTGGCCGGAGGGGTGAAAAGCCGCCGCCGCCGCCGCAGAGAGGGAGGCCGCGCTCACCCCGTAGCCACTCCACCGCTCGGGGGATCGAGCCCACCTGCGCCCGCCGCCGCCGCCGCCCCCTCCGAGCCACGCCTGGCCGGAGGGGTGAAAAGCCGCCGCCGCCGCAGAGAGGGAGGCCCGCGCTCACCCCGTAGCCACTCCACCGCTCGGGGGATTGAGCCCACCTGCGCCCGCCGCCGCCGCCGCCCCCTCCGAGCCACGCCTGGCCGGAGGGGTGAAAAGCCGCCGCCGCCGCCGCAGAGAGGGAGGCCCGCGCTCACCCCGTAGCCACTCCACCGCTCGGGGGACTCGTTCTAGGACTGACAGCAGTGTATTGAGTATATTAATTGTGTATTTGCCTTTTGTATTGCATTGCCTAATTGTGCCTAATTCTGTGTATTGCCTTTTGCTCTGTTTTATTGTATCTATACATGTTGTAAGCCGCTTTGAGTGGCACCTGTGTCAGGAAAGCGGGATATAAAATAAACTTCTAATCTAATCTAATTTAATCTTGGTGTTACATGTGAATACAAACCTGATGAGTTATAGATTAAAAAAAACCTGGATGGCTTTTAAAGATGACAACATATTATTAAAATGAAAGATTGGGGGGATTAAATGCATAATGAAGATAAGCTGCTTGGGTTTGGTAGATATAGGCCAGCAATTCATAATGAATAATTTATCTGGCATACTTTGCTTCTTCTTCTGCTCCTGTACTATATCAAGGAGAGCATAATGATCTTCTTTCATTTTCACTCCAAAATATCAGTAACATTTTGCCAATTTAGGGAGGAAAGCATAGCATTTAGCACTCAGAGTTGCTGTCTACTGCTCAAATCAAAGGGTTCTTCTGCTATTAAAAACTTTAGGCAAGGAAAATGATAATGGGCAGTTTACTTTTCTGGTCTTCCCATCTTGATTTCATGACCTCCTCCCCATGCAACTTCTCCAAAAAAAAAAAGTATGCAGTCGATCACATTAAATCAGATTAAATTTTCTTCCTAACCATGCTTTCCCCTAGCACCACATCTCTTGTGGGCTCTAACAGAGACAAGCAGGCTAACTAGATATAATTACTTATAAATGATGCTTTAACATTCTCAGCTGATCTCTCCTTCTTCCCTATTTCTGTCTCTTGCTCCATCATTTTGACTCACCTCATTTCCATGTTAAGATGTTGTCAGATATTCCTAATTGTTTTCTTTTTAGAGATGAGTTGGCATAAGATACATTTGCCCAAACCAACTTGAGAGAGAGTGTCTAAAATGCTGATCAAACCCTACTGCCTAAGAAACAGATGAACCGCCACCATAGATTCTTCTGGTTAGAGTGGGTATTTTTTATTTTAGAAGGCATTAGACTTTCTGTTACAGAAAGCAGCAGTTGAAACAAATTTGATTAAAACAATTGTACAATATTTTTCTTTGTTAAACATATCCAATTTAAGTCTCAAAGGTCTATTCATGCATTATGGTTTGTGTTCTGAATCTAGTTCAAAGAAGCTGTCTAGCCACTCCCCATTCCACCATTGCTTTTAGTGTTGAGTCTGAAGAAGAATGGATTATTTCCTCTTCATTAGTGGGAATGAGGGAGGCATGATAGTATTTCCCCTGTAAGCAATTCAGAATATTGGGTAATGTAATGCTAGAACAGAATTTGTGGTTATGGATCAAACTTGGCAGTAGGTTTAACATATTTTAGAAGAGTTGCTCTCTCAAGTGGCAAAATGTGTCTATCATAACACAAGACTTGCTTTATCTTCATATCTTGCATTTTATGTGCCTTGTTTTGCAATTGCTTATTAGAAGGTAAACACAGACTTCATTTGCAAATCTGATTAGTGAGTCATGTATCTCTGAGGAAATTCCATACTAAGAGGGTAGATAGGTGAATCTGAAGGTGTATGCAATCTTCTTAATATCTAGCTTGACTTTCCTTGAGACCTCTGCTTGCTACAAGGAAGGAGAAAGATGAAAAACCCAATATTGGATGTGTTTCTGGAACACAGCTTGCAGAAACTTGTCCCTCTCCCCCCAGCAGCTATTTAAATGGAGCTCAAATACTGTTTAGAGAAAGTCTAATGTGTTTTTCTCAACACTGTCAATATAAGTCATACTATACAGGCTCCATAAAAAAGATTAATTGTCCTCAGGAAATGACAAAGTCAGGAGAAATGTTAAAGATTCTGCATGGGGCTTATATATTTTACAAATGTAATTAACCACCAAAGAAATCTCTCGCCAATTCCACAGACACAAGCAGAAAGACGATGCTTTGGAGTCACATCAAATTCCTGATGGTAGTTTAACTATTGAACCATCAGTAAGCTTCATACCTTGGGGATACTTCAAATGTTCCTTCAAGAATAAGGCGAAGTGGAGGTCATATTTAGCACTTCTAAGAACTGTCTGAGATCTTGACCTTACTGGACCCAAACTGACAGACTAACTATAATTCATGCTGCTGGGACATCATATTAAACTGAATCTGGGGACGTGGCCAGTATGATAATGCCTGAACTCTGTGAATATTTATTTAAATCTTAAAATCTTCCATGAGAGCCATTTCCTTCTACATTTTTTGAGAGATTTGGCTGAAAAAAATGAGGGGTTTGCTGTCCTGTATCGTACTGATGACCTGTTAATCAGTCTAGTACAGTGATGGTGAACCTTGGCACTTCAGGTGTTCTTGGACTTCAATTCCCAGAAGCCCAAGTTATCACTTCTTCTGATCAGAGCTTATGGCAATTGAAGTTCAAGAACAGCTGGAGTGCCAAGGTTCACCATCACTGAGTTTGGGTCTATTGGGCAGCAGGCACAAGGGAGCTGAAAAGGAGACAACTACATAGCATAGCTATCCAGTGGTTGGTTAAGCTTCCTGCATTGCACAGCTGTGTTGTAAAATTGCCATTTCATGTTGAGGATGGGTGGGGTCAAAACTGCATCTTTACCCTCCAGTTAATAGTCACTGGGATTGACAAAGCCTCAGGAGCAAAATTGGAAGTAAAAGGAGTTTTAATGACAGTTGGTTAGAAGAAAAGATGTGTGTCGGGGGGGAGATTCAGAGGTGAAGCAAAATGTATTAGGCAAGCCATAAGTAGGTCAGCTGGCAGAGAAAAGAGAAGGGGAGAGAGATTAGGAAATGAATTAGTTGACAGAAAGAAATGTGTATACTAAGAATGAATGATATGAAATGTGGTGTCAAATTCATATTAATTTATTAAACATTTTGGCCAGTATCCTTTTGTGGAGCTCAACAGAGAATGATGTCACAAGTAGTAGCAGATGACCATTGATGAAAGATTTCCTTCTTTGATGTCAGAGTCCATGCTACTTTGTCTCCTTGTCTGTGAGTCATATACTGTACACCCTAAAATTGAAAAAGAAACTATCTAATTAGAAGAAATCTGCTGCTACTAGTGACATAATTCCCACAGAATCAATAGAACTCT
The DNA here is from genome assembly GCA_035047345.1 of Bradypodion ventrale. NCBI lineage: Eukaryota > Metazoa > Chordata > Lepidosauria > Squamata > Chamaeleonidae > Bradypodion > Bradypodion ventrale. The sequence goes on along the minus strand of JAWDJE010000002.1, from coordinate 282,960,569 downwards.
ACAAGAAGATACCAGCAAGAGATTTAAGGATGAAGAAAAGGGAAATCTTATGGGGAAATTAATCTGTTGTGATATGATTGAATGTATTCACCCCAGAAATCAACCTGGACCCACTATAACCTTTGTAGCAGGGTTAAGGGCAGCCCCACATAGAGAGCATTACAGTAGTTAAGATTTGAGATTACAAATGCATGGAACACAATCCCAATTTATCTCTTTGAAATTTTAACCTAGTCAATAGACCGTGGAGGCTTTGCTGAGGGATGATAGTATTCCTGTGAATTCAATTCAATTATTCGACTTGTATGCCGCCCCACTCGCAATGCGACTCTGGGCGGCTAACAAAGAAGCAAAATATCACAGTTACAGTAAATACAATTATAATGTCACATTTACAAAATACCACAATTACAATATCACAATCACAATTATAAAGTAATTACCAAAACATTTCAAAAGCAAAACTCAGAAATACATTACAAACGCAGCCCGAACCACTCTGTCCATTACCCCCCAGGCCGGGCAGGCCGATGGGAAGAGTCCAGTGATAGTGGTGGGAGGCGGTGGCGTTTTTGAGCCCTACTGAGCCACGCAGCTGTTCTCTCCCCTCCAGGCCAGCCCAGTCGAGGGGAGTCTGGTGGTGGTGGAGGGAGTTATCAGCATTTTAAGCCCTGCTGAGCCACACAGCTGTTCTCTTCTCTCCAGGCCGGGCCAGCCAAGGGGAGTCCAGTGGTGGTGGAGGGTTGCATCGGCGTCTTAAGCGATGCTGCACTGCACTGCTGCTCTCCCCCCTCCAGGCCAGCCTGGCCGAGGGGAGTCCGGTGGTGGGGGAGGGCATCGTTGGCATTTTAAGCCCTGTCAAGCCATGCAGCTATTCTCTCCCCTCCAGGCAAACCCACCCTCATCCCTCAGTTATACCCTGATGGTGTATCTCATATCCAGGTGGGCATATTATGGACAATGCCACGTGTCCGAACTTAACTACCTAGGTCACCGTATTATATACTAGGTTGACATGTTCTTCTACTACTGAGTCACAGATTACCTGTCACTTATTTTACCGACCTGTCATTTAACAGCAGCAGGAACATATGAGAGGGCAGTCTGAGCACATTACCTTGTATATAATCCTATAAATGCTTTTGCTGGGTTTTGCAGTTAATCATGGGGTAAAGCTGTAACATGGATGCTCAGCTTCAGTTAGATAGGTTTTATTTATTTCTGTGACTGAGATCTAAAGCTGTTCCTAATTTTCTTCTGTAAGCCTGAATTTTTGTGTGAAATCTGTAACCTGTGGATTTCCCTCTCAACTTTCTACATAAAGATAAGAAAAAGGAGTGTTTGTTCTTCTTCACTACCACAGAACAGTGCTGGCTAAGGCCATTATCTGCTCAACCTGGCTTCAAAGCAGTGAAGTCAGTATAATTAAATCCTGGACGCTTAGCTCAGGAGGGGTATCGTTCATAAGAACATAAGAACAGCCTTGCTGGAACAGGCCACAGCCCATCCAGTCCAGCATTCTGTCTCACACAGTGGCTCACCATTTCCTTCAGGGTATTCCCAAGGAGATGCCTTCACCTGCTTAGGATTCCCTAGAAATGGCATTGAGAGATATCCTGCCTATCTCTCCAACCTGGAGGTTGTCCTTAGGTAGCCATAATTATAGCCATTGATACACTTGTCCTCCATGAACTTGTCTAATCCTTTCTTAAAGCTGTCAAGACTGACAGCTGTCACCACTTCTTCTGGCAGGGAGTTCCATAGACCAGTAATCCTCTGGGTGAAAAAGTACTTTCTCTTATTTGTTTGAGAACTAGTACCCAAAAGTTTCATCGAGTGTCCCCTAGTTCTAGCGTTATGCGATAGGGAAAACAGTTTTTCCTTATCTACTTTGTCCACACCGTGCATGATTTTATAAACTTCAATCAGGTCACCTCTTAGACGTCGTCGTTCAAGAGTCAAAAGGCCCAACCGTTGCAGCCTCAGATGGTAAGGAAGGTGTTCCAGTCCCCTAATCATTCTGGTTGCCCTCCTCTGTACTTTCTCCAACTCCATAATATCCTTCTGGAGGTATGGCGACCAGAACTGTACACAATATTCCAGATGGGGCCTCACCATAGATTTATAAAGAGGCAAAATGACACTTGCTGACTTATTTTCTATACCCTTCCTAATGATCCCTAACATTGAGTTTGCTTTTTTCACTGCTGAGGCACACTGGGTTGACATCTTCATTGAGCTGTCCACCAGGACACCAAGGTCCCTTTCCTGGTTTGTCGCAGAGAGTTCAGACCCCATCAGTTTATAAATGTAACTGGGGTTTTTTGCCCCAACATGCATCACTCTGCACTTACTGATGTTGAAGCTCATTTGCCACTGTTTTGCCCACTCCCCCAGTGTCAAGAGATCCCTCTGGAGCTCTTCACAATCTCTCACAGTTTTCACTACCCTGTATAATTTAGTGTTGTCAGCAAATTTGGCTACCTTGCTTTTTACTCCTACCTCTAGATCATTTATGAAGAGGTTGAAAAGCAGGGGTCCCAGTACTGAACCTTGGGGGACCCCACTCTTTACTTCCCTCCACTTGGAGAAGTGTCCATTTAGTGCTACCCTCTGTTTCCTGTCCCTTAGCCAGTTGCTGATCCAGGACAAGACCTGTCCCTTTATTCCATGACTGGTAAGTTTATTCAAGAGCCTTTGGTGTGGGACCTTGTCAAAAGCCTTCTGAAAGTCCAGATAAACAATGTCAACTGGATCCCCCTTATCCACATGCTTGTTGACACTCTCAAAAAATTCCAACAGATTAGTGAGGCATGATTTGCCCTTGTAAAAGCCATGTTGGCTCTCCTTTAGCAGCGCCTTCTCTTCTATGTACCTATTAATTCTATCTTTTAGGATGGTTTCCATCACTTTACCTGGGACACATGTCAAACTGACAGGTCGGTAATTTCCTGGATCACCCCTGGATCCTTTTTTGAAAATTGGTGTTACATTCGCTACCTTCCAGTCATCAGGCACAAAGCCTGATTTGAGGGAAATATTATATATTTTGGCTAGGAGATCAGCAATTTCGTCTTTAAGTTCCCTGAGAACTCGTGGATGGATGCCATCTGGTCCTGGTGATTTGTTAGTGTTTAGCTTAACAAGACATGCAAGGACCTCCTCCCTGGTTATTTCTATCTTGCTTAATTCTTCGGTTTCCCTCCCTACGAAGATAGGCTCTGTTTTGGGCATGTGGTCTCTGTCTTGTTCAGTGAATACTGAAGCAAAGAATTCGTTGAGTCTCTCTGCAATCTCTGTTTCCTCTTTAATAACCCCTTGCCTTCCATTGTCATCTAATGGTCCAATGGCCTTCCTAGTTGAGTTCTTACTTCTAATGTACTTAAAGAAGTCTTTGTTATTTCTCTGAGTATTTTTAGCTATACGCTCCTCAAAGTCTTGCTTTGCTTTCCTGATTGTTGCCTTGCATTTGTTCTGCCAGAATTTATGTTTCTGCCTGCTGTCCTCATTCGGACAAGCCTTCCATCTTCTAAATGAGCTTTTCTTGCTCTTGATCACTTCCCGAACAGCTCCTGTAAGCCACATCGGAGTCCTCTTGGACCTGGCAGTGCCCTTTTTCCTTTTGGGTATGCATTCCAATTGGGCCTCTGTTATTGTTTTTGTAAACAACCTCCATGCCTCTTGGAGTGTTTGGACTCTCTCAATTTTCCCTTTCAGTTTCTTTTTTACTAGTTTCCTCATCTTTGGGAAATTTCCTTTTTGAAAATTTAAGGTCTCTGTTTTAGATTTTATCAGTGACTTGCGGTCTATGATCAAGTTAAACATAATTGAGTTGTGGTCACTGTTCCCTATTGGATCAGTCACATTAACATCTTGCACCAGATCCTGAGTATTACTCAGGATCAAGTCAAGGATTCTTGTACCTCTAGTTGGGTCTTCAACCATCTGTCCCAGGGAACAATCATTTAGCATATCTAGGAACTTTATCTCTTTATCATGTGCTGAACAACAGTTTACCCAGTCTATGTGAGGGTAATTGAAGTCCCCCATTATAACCAGGCTTCCCTTCATGGATGCCTCCTTTACAACATTCTCCAACTGCCAGTCTCCCTCAAGAGTTTGGGTCGGAGGCCGATAGTATATGCCTACTGTTAGACCATCCTTGTGGCCTGGTACTCTTACCCACAGAGCTTCTAATGGTGACTCTAAATCACCTAGATATTCCAATTCATACGATTTTATCACTTCTTTGACATACAAGGCTATACCACCTCCTGTTTGCCCCTTCCTATCCTTCCTGTACAGTTTGTAGCCTGGGATAACTGTATCCCATTGGTTATCATCCGTCCACCAGGTTTCAGTGATACCAATAATATCAATATTCTTATCTATTGCTAAGTATTCCAGCTCCCCTATTTTGTTCCGGAGGCTTCTGGCATTTGTATACAAGCATTTATATATGCTTTCCTGATACAGTCTTTTGAATCCAGTTGCATTGTTAGACTGCTTCTTGCATCCTTCTGCTAGAGTGCTGGTGACTAGCTCCGCGCTCTGCTCAGTCATTTTTGCATCCTCCTCACTACTCAAGTACACACTTTCCCGAACCGCATGCTGCCCAGCTCCTGTCGGCTTTCCCCCAGTTATCAGTTTAAAAGCTGCTCTGCAGCCTTTTTGATGTTGAGTGCCAGCAATCTGGTCCCATCATGGTTTAAATGCAACCCATCCCTCCTGAACAGATTTGGCTTGTCCCAAAATGTTCTCCAGTTCCTGACAAATCTGAAGCCCTCCTCTCGACACCACCGCCTCATCCACGCATTGAGGCTTCTGAGCTCTGCCTGCCTGGTAGGTCCTGCGCGAGGGACAGGCAGCACTTCTGAAAATGCTACCTTGGAAGTCCGGGACTTCAATCTTCTTCCTAACAACCTAAATTTGGCTTCCAGGACAGACCGCTTGGCCTTCCCAACATCATTGATACCAACGTGTACCATGACAACTGGCTCGTTCCCAGTTCTCTCTAACAATCTATCTAGATTTCTTGTGATGTCTGCAACTTTTGCACCTGGCAGGCAAGTCACCATACGGTTATCATGTGCATCACAAATCCATTTCTCTGTATTTCTAATTATTGAATCGCCTAGTACAAGGAGCCTCTCTCCTGCAATCTGTTCATCTACATGCACCTCATCAACCATATTAAGGGAGAGAACCTCAGTTTATTCCTGTTGTTCATCTTCCTGAATCTCATCAAGTATGATGAAGGAGAGATCATCAGGTTGAACCAGTTGTTCCTCTGTGTGTTCCTCATCAGGTGTGATAAGGGAAAGAGCCTCAAATTTATTCTGTAATTTCAGACTCTCAGAGTGATCCCCTACTCTCCTCCTCCTTTGAGTCACATTCCTCCAACCATCTCCCTCCTGAGTTAGTGAAGGGCCTTCTCCTTCAGAACTGTGCACTGTCTCTTCTTTGTCCAGCATAGTCTGCTCCGCTCTGTCCAAGAACAGCTCAAGCTCCTTAATTTGTTGGTGGTTAGATATGTGGGCCTCTAGCTGCTGGACCTTCTCTTCTAGTAGTGCAACCAGCTTGCACTTGCTGCAAGTGTAGTTCTCCATATGCTTTGGCAAGAACACAAACATGACACAAGTATTGCAGGTAACTACAGCTGTTCCCTCAGAATCCATTTTAACCAGTGCAGTATTCTGGGCCTCAAAAATGTACACGTTTACTACCTTTCTACCTAGTAAGACTATATTCTTCTTTTTGTTACTAGTTTGTAAACTCGCGCGCCGTTAGGCGGGCGGGCCTCTAAAGCAGCTCTACTCCAACTGCAAAACTTACCAGTGCTCACTTCCTTTGTTTGGCTCTCCTCAGCAGCAGCTCTGCTTAAGAGCACATGCAGAGTCAAAAGGGCTGACCCTGAAAGAGCTCAGAGCTTTTAAAGGCTAGTGTGGCTCCGCCCCTATGAGTCACAGTTCAGGAAAGGGCCTGGTGTGGCTCTGCCCCCCTGCTTCTGGAAGCTTCAAACTGCTTCCTCTGTTTGAACAGAGGTGGCTCTCAGCAGTTTAAATTATCAATTTAAATTAGTAGAGGCCTCTAAAGCAGCTCTACTCCAACTGCAAAACTTACCAGTGCTCACTTCCTTTGTTTGGCTCTCCTCAGCAGCAGCTCTGCTTAAGAGCACATGCAGAGTCAAAAGGGCTGACCCTGAAAGAGCTTAGAGCTTTTAAAGGCTAGTGTGGCTCCGCCCCTATGAGTCACAGTTCAGGAAAGGGCCTGGTGTGGCTCTGCCCCCCTGCTTCTGGAAGCTTCAAACTGCTTCCTCTGTTTGAACAGAGGTGGCTCTCAGCAGTTTAAATTATCAATTTAAATTAGTAGAGGCCTCTAAAGCAGCTCTACTCCAACTGCAAAACTTACCAGTGCTCACTTCCTTTGTTTGGCTCTCCTCAGCAGCAGCTCTGCTTAAGAGCACATGCAGAGTCAAAAGGGCTGACCATGAAAGAGCTCAGAGAGTTCAGGTGCTTTCATCTTGCCCACCCTCTAAGGAGGCCTGGGGGAGCGCGCTGGAATCTTGCAATCCATGCTTAAAAGTCAGTCATATCTGACTCTAGGGTTCAGTGCTCATCTCCATTTATAGCCAAAGAGCCAGTGGTGCCTGCGTCTGCAGACATTTCAATGGACATGTGGCATGCACAACTAGACATCAGAGTGGTACCTATTTATCTACTTGCAATGTCTTGCTTTCAAACTGCTAGGTTGGCAGGAACTGGGACAGAGATGGGAGCTCACACCATTGTGCAGCACTCAGGTCTTGAACTGCTGACCTGCCAACCTTCCAGTCATCAAATTCAGTGTCTTAACCACTAAGCCACTACAGTCTATTGACCTGTTAGAAGCCTGCCAAAGAAAGTAAAAATGAAAGTGAAATTGAATGTTTTTGAGGGATAAATGAGGCTTCTACAAGGCTTGTCTGCTTCTCTATATGCCCACATTTACTTAACTGCTTTGCCTCTCTGTAAGGATAAAGACAGAATATAAATAAATTGTTGTTTCATATGTGAACTCTGCATAATCAAGCTGTGTGTTTATTTGTGTTACTTTTGAGAAATTTACTCTCATATAACAGATAGGAATTGCTTTGTTTTCTGATTTTCCTCCTTTTCCTTCTTTCATTTAATCAAAACCTATAAAATCCAGTCCATTGATTAGCTGCATACCTGTCAACCACCCCATTTTACCTGGGGAAACCCCTTATTTTTACCCCTCTTCCCACCCCCTCACGTTTAATTGATTTCCCCGTATTTTCCCTTTTTTAAAAAAAGAAATAAGCTGCAGTATTTTTTTCTGGCCACAGGAGGTCGCTGTGTGGCTTTTCACATGTGGAAGGGGGGAAGAGAGAAGGTGGGTGGGGCCTTCTGTAGTTAGTTTCTCTTTCATTTTCCTGCCAAGATGGCGCCTCGTTTCATGCTGGGACTAGGGACGGGAGTCTACTCTAGAGGTGAGCAATATTTCATATATGCAGGGGCAAATCAGCTCTTGGTCTGGGGGCAGAGACTTCTCTCTCACTCTCATGCGTTATTGAGCTGTTTGCCCTGCCTTCCGTTTCTGTTCTAGAGTTAACTTGCGAGGGAGGGGAGTGCTTGCTCACTATATGCTAAAGGTAAAGGTTTCCCTTGCTCAAAAGACAGTCGTTTCTGGAGTGCCAAGGTTAGCCATCACAGCTTTGTGCACATTGCATCTACAATACTATATGAGAGAGAGGGTGTGTGTGTGTTTCGTTTCTGTTCTAGAGTTAACTTGGGAGGGGGGGAGTGCTTGCTCACTATATGCTAAAGGTAAAGGTTTCCCTTGCTCGAAAGACAGTCGTTTCTAGAGTGCAAGGTTCGCCATCATAGTCAGAGATTCCTACACTATATGAGAGAGAGAGAGGGTGTGTGTTCCATTTCTGTTCTAGAGTTAACTTGGGAGGGGTGTGTGTGTTTGTGCTTACACAGTTGTGTAAGGCGATCTGAGTTAGGTAAAGGGTTGCCCTTGCTCAAAAGCCAGTCGTATCCAACTCTAGGGTTCAGTGCTCATCTCTGTTTCAAAGCCGAAGAGCCAGCATTGTCTGCGTCTGCAGACATTTCAGTGGTCATGTGGCAGGCATGACTAGACACCAGAGCGCACGGAACGCTATTATCTTCCCACCAAAGTGGTCCCTATTTATCTACTTGCTTTCGAACTGCTAGGATGGCAGGAGCTGGGACAAAGACGGAAGCTCATTCTGTCCTGCAGTACTCGGGAATCGAACTGCTGACCTTCTGCCTCCCAGTCAGCATCTTAGTCACTTAAGCCACTGAGCAAACAAGAAAGAAAACAAAACAAAAGTCCCCCAAGAAAATGGGGGAAGGGTTATTTGGCCCGCACAGCTTTGTGCCCATTGCATCTAAAATACCATCTAGCCATCTTATTTTTGACCACCCCCTTCTTTTATCCTCCACCTTCCCCAGCATCAAGACTTTCTCAAGTGAATCTTCTCTTCTCATTTGATGTCCAACGTACTTTAGCGTCTTTTTTACTATTTGACCTTTTAGGAGCAGTCAGGGTTGATTTCTTCTAGGATCGACCTATTTCTAACACTACATTTCAAAGGCATCTATTTTTCTGCACTCAGCTTTCCTAATGGTCCAGCTCTCACACCCATACATTACCACCGGGAATACCATTGCTTTGACTATACAATTTTTTGTTTGCAAGGTGATGCCTCTACTTTTCACTATGTTCCCCCAGTTTCTCATAGCTTGTTTCCCAAGCATCAGATCTTTGATCTTAAGAAAGTAAAATCTGCCAGTCGTTTCCAACTCTAGGGTGCAGTGCTCATCTCCATTTACAGCCAAAGAGCCAGTGCTGTCTGTGTTTGCAGACATTTTTATGTCCATGTGGCAGGCATGACTAGAGCTCAGCAAGTCACATGGCTATATTTGGCCACGCCCATGGATTTGGTCACACCCACAGAGGGGTGTGGCCAAAATTTCCCTTATTTTCAAATCCAAAAGTTGACAGGTATGATTAGCTGGATTTTTCATTAAGGGAATTTCTGATACTAAATGAGGTGTCCTTGCTTTGCTAAACTACCTGGATTTATTTTAGTTTAATTCCCTGGAGACATCACCAGAATAAGCTTAAATGTTTAGGGATGGAAAGAAAATTATCCCCACCAGGCTTGATACACCTTCACCTCCATGTCTTCCCTGAGAATCCCCAAATTAGGGGAATAGTGGGACAAACTGGCTGTCAGAGGAGCATGAGAGGAGTAACATCACATGGACTAGTACTCAAGAGCTGCTTTGGGTTTAAATTTGTGTTTAACCATAGAAAATAACTGAGGGAATATGTCTTGTCAAGAGCAAAGGGGAGAGATGCCAATGAAAGGAGAGAGAGAAAAGCTACAAAGCTATTAATAAGGAAAATGAAAAGTCATAGTGTAGCAGATATAAAACATAACAGTGGAAGACAGAGGTGCCCAAACAACATCCCGCGGGCTGGATCCAGCCTGCAGAGCCAATTTATTTGGTCCATGTCACCCTCCCTGCTCCAGGATGCGGAAGTAAAATGTGCATGTGTGTGCGCATAATGTGCCCGTGCAAGTTCATGACACTGCCGTAAATGACCTGCAGCTGTCATAAATGCATTTATTACAGCTGTGGGTCATTTATGGCAGTATTATATGCATACATGGGTGCGTTATGCACAAGTGTATGCACATTTTACTTCCGCTTTCTGTGAGAGGAACCACATGACCGGCCTGTGCCTCAAAAAGTTTGGGCACCCCTGTTGTAAGAGAATGATTCTAGTAAAAAGCCTAACTTTAATGCAAAAAGGCAGAGCAAAGCCACCAAGAACCCCTGCAAAAAGTGGGAATGTGTTCTGTCTGCTCAAACCTCTGCATACCTTGTGGTGTTCACAGCCATCTGGACTTCACAGCACCTTCCAGACTGGCCTGACCAAAGCTCAAAAATGGTCTGAAATCCTGGCCTTTGATATCCCTAAGATAGTTAGTAAAGGTATCAATGGCTATAATTATGGATACCTAAGGACAACCTCCGGGTTGGAGAGATAGACAGGATATTTCTCAATGCCATTTCCAGGGAATCCTAAGCAGGCGAAGGCATCTCCTTGGGAATAATACCCTGAAGCAAATGGTGAGCCACTGTGTGAGACAGAATGCTGGACTGGATGAGCTGTGGCCTGTTCCAGCAAGGCTGTTCTTATGTTCTTATTGTTCTTAGGTAAAGGTTTCTCTTGCTCGAAAGCCAGTTGTATCCGAATCTAGGGTTCAGTGCTCATCTCTGTTTCAAAGCTGAAGAGCCAGTGCTGTCTGCTTCTGCAGATGTCTCCGTGTGGTCATGTGGCAGGCATGACTAGACACCGGAGCACACAGAACGTTGTTTACCTTCCACCAAAGTGGTCCCTATTTATCTACTTGCAATTTCTTGCTTTTGAACTGCTAGGTTGGCAGAAGCTGGGACAAAGATGGAAGCTCACTAGCACCAACTCAAATCAAAATATATTCTTTAACTAGCAAACTGATTGAAGAGTAATTATCTAATTGGGATATTGTTAAGAAAAACCCTCATTAATTGGCAAAATAATAAGACCTGTGTCCTCAGGGGACTTGGCTAAAAACTAAATAAAATAACACCTTCAGTTCCAAAGTCAGGTATCCAGAGTTGTTTAGCCTTTGGCCAGCACAACTGTGAGAAATGTTGGCCTTTCCCATGCCAGTTCAATGGTCAGGTTAATTGAAGAGAAGTAAAACTGAAAAATAGCACTGTTATACAGAGAGCTAGCTTCTCCTCAGTCTCAGAAAGGTTTTTGTAAAGATGGAACCATCTACATATGAGCCTACAGATATGTGCAAGCAAGCTGGGCATACAGGAAAATAGGGATATACCATCCTACATCTTCTCACCTCAGTCACCTTAAAGACTAACTCCTGTATTAAATCAAAGCAATCACACTTACTGTATATATACCACCCCAATCTCAACACATCAACAATACAGTACAATAAAATACTGTATAACAATAAAATATAGCAATGCAATGGAATAGAATATCATACAGTAAAATATAACAATAAAATGTAACAATACAATAGAGTATCATACAGTGGCAGCAACATAATTGCAGGACAGTAGTTTATCCACTGCGCCACCAAGCACTAAACCCTACCAGATTGAAAGAGGAAGAAGGAAGAATTGCAAGTAATAAAAACATTGGACAGCTGCCAAATATCTGTCTCAGTGTTTATCTTATATAAAAATGGATGGTTTTAGTTTGCCAAATTAATTTGTTTATAAAGATCCCCCCCCCCCATCCTCACCAGGTTCTCAACACACCAGTAGCAAACCTATATTCTATTAATTTTGCAATTCTCTCTCAGGGAATCATTGCTTAAAAATTGGTATATGCTGTTGTGATATGTTGTTACACAACAGACAATCCCAACATATACAATTCCATGAAACTATGCCTCATCACATTTTTCCCTGAGGAATGAATATTAAAAGTAAAAAAAACATAAAGGAAGTTATCTCAAGACTGAAGTACTATTACAAAATCTAAACTCAAATAAAATGCAGCCTACTCAAAGTTTATGCAAGTTTTTTAGATCTTAATTTCACAGTCATTAGCATCTCCCAATACATCTTGCTATTTTCTATGTTTGCACTAGAAAAAGTTATTACCAGTGGTATAAGAGAGTTGCGAGAGATGGTTGTTCAGCCCTATTAATAATATAAAATCAGCCTAAACTACAAAGTAATTTTATTGACTCATGGGACATTAAACATGCTTTATTTAAAGCCTTCATGTTTTATTTCTTGAAGTTCTCTTTTGAAATCAGTTTTTATGGCCTGCTTTAGAATATTTCAATGTAAGATATGCATTTTTCCAGCTAAGTAGACACCACCTTCAAACTACTGAATGTTTCCAAGATTGAAAATAGGGGGAAGCCAATTTAACTGACCTAAAACTTTTGTTTGCTCACACTGAGCATAGTTCATAACCTTTTATATTTCACAGTTAAGGTGATTCATTATATTAGATCAGAGGTTGGATTCCGAGTTCCCATCAACTTCTTGCTACCCTAGTTCATGGAGAATAATAATAATAGAAATAATAACATTGGCAATAGCCTTTAGCTGTACCATCTGTTGGGGAGGCTCACCTCTCCAGCACAAGGAAAAGGGCCTTCTCGGTCATAGCCTCTACCCTATGGAACCTTCTCCCAGTAGAACTACGCCTTCTGGCCCAGTTGCTACCATTTAGGAAAGAATTGAAGACATGGTTGGCAAAATGTGTCTGGGAGCCGGGATTGTCAACAAGCTCCCCTTTTTGGTTCATCTGAGGCTGCCCCCTCCTGTAATTAATTTTTTAATGTTAAGGATTTGTAGATTTTATATTTGTTTTTAGATAGTAAATGGCATAGTGGAGGGTAATATTGCTATGTTTTTAAGGGGTTTAAATTGTTTATATTGGTCTTAACTTGTGTACACTGCCCAGAGTCCATTGGATAGGGTGGTATATAAATTTACTGAATTAAATTAAATTAAATTAAACAACAATAGCATGATGTCAAGTAAATTCTGACTTACAGCAATCCTCTCCAGGAGTTTCTAGGTAGAGAATACTTAGAAGTGGTTTCCCATTTCCTTCACCTGTTACTGTATAGTTTGCCCATGACTACATATGGCCACTTTTCACCCCGAAAGCACAGTGGGTAATCAAACTCCTAGCCTTTGACTATACCTAAACCACTTAAGTATGAAGGGAACAAGTTCCTTATTGCAGTATTGATGAAATAGTGGATTGGAATGTATTCAGTCTTTTTTAGCACTTTGTATCTTTGCATATACACAGAACACATGAAAAATAAAGCAGTCTGCTTTTTGGTTGGAGAAGGAAGTGATGACTAGGACTCCACAATTAAGACAGTATCATTAATGGTTGTATCCACAGCACTGTCTGTTCCAGCTTTGTGAAATGATTTTTCAGCTGTTGAGACTTGAAGAAGTAGACAAGTTTCTTGCTCAAATCAGGAGAATATTTTTTTTATTATCAATATTTTAATGTGTAAATTATTATTTCTATTGGAGAGGCAATACCAGTTTAAATCCTGGGGGTCATAAATGCATTTTTGAAATGTGGAATGGTTCCAAATTCTTTAAAAGAAACCATTATTTGTTTACTTTTGAATAGGATTAACCTGGTCCAAACTTTCACAACTTTCAGACTATTACTTCCTGGGTACTTCTTAGTTCAACTAGCCAGGTAGGATCAAGCTATCATAACACTAGTTTCTGTAAACTGGCTCCTATCTCAACAACCATTTTGGATTCCTGAATTTGGAATATGCCTTTGGAACCTCTTCATAGATTGTGGTGGATACTAACCTGGCTTTGACTTTTTCACTGGTTGACTGTTTCCTATACTGTAATTTGACTTGCAGCTTCCCTAGCTGGGAACCACAATTGTCTTGCTAGTACAGAAATGGACAAATATTTATATTTGAGAGGACACCAAGATATCTTGAATCTTGCTAAAAAATGGAAGTTAATCCTTTGAATAGAAGTAATTTGAAAGACAAGGTCCCATGCTGAACAGTACTGTGCTTGTTTAAAAGCATTTAAATTGAGTTAGGGAAATGTTATCTCAAATATCCTAATTACTGTATTTTCTGGCGTATAAGACTACTTTTTAACCCCAAAAAATCTGTGCCAAAGTCGGGGGTCGTCTTATAGGACAGGTACTTAACTGCAGCTTGTTTCCCCTTGCTTCATATGTCCGGCGCATATGGTGGAGGGTGCCGCAGCCGAGTCCCTGCTCTGTGTGGGGAGTATGAAGCAAGGGGAAGCAAGCTGCACACATCTTCCTGTACCTCGAGGAGGAGACCGTGAGCGTGGATTGACTCTCCACCAGAACCTGCCCATTCGACTCGGAGGGCTGCGCGTCTTCGGGTTGAGTGTGGGTTAATTTTTATTTGGTGTGCATTGGAAGAGAGGTAGTCTTATACGGCAAGTATATTCCAAACTCTATATTTTAACTGGAAAGGTTGGGGGTCGTGTTATACGCCCAGTCATCTTATACGCCGGAAAATATGGTACCACCTCTTTGCTTGGTTTCTTCATGTTTTCTAAGGATGAACAAACCTCTAAATTTCACTTTCTCCTGAATTTCAATGGGCTCAAGACAGCAATTTCTTTCCACTGAATTAATGAAGAAATTGGCACATTCTGGTAAATTCTTAATTTTAAAAAATGAACTGAATAGAATTCTCAATCAAATATACTGACAGCTACCACATTTTGTGGAGAAGACTCTGTTGTGCCTTCTTTTTTACCATCAAGCTCAGCACAAGTACTATTCAAAATGAAAGCGTTCAAAGCCAGTTTTTCAAGAGTAAAGCACTCAGGATCGTAAATATAGCCCAGTTAAGCTGAGAGTTTTCACTTTCTTTCACATTAATTTTCCCTCCATTGTATTTATGAATAACTTGCAATTTTGGGGAAGTTCTTGTTGGAAGATTAAGCAAACAAAATCTAGTCAAAATAGGGGTCTTTGGAATGGTTGTGGTATCTCTTTAATGTAATGATCACAGCTCCCAAAATCTTCCCCAGAATGAAACTGATCCCTAGGCCTCTCCAGAATCTGAGGTTAGGAAGGAATAGGAAATGTTTAATTCCACCAAAATGGCCACCAATTGTGATGTCATCTAAGTCAGGGGTCCCCAACCACTGGGACATGTATTGTCCTGAACTGAGCCATGGGTGCTGGGAGACCTGATGGCAGCCTTCTGCCCTCAATGTGCTCCACCTGGTCTGCTCGGCAAACTGAGCCAGAACATGGGCTTCAGACACAGCGGAAGCGGGTGGCCAGGGCCCTTCTACACATTGCTTAACTACTGTGGGGCTCTGCCTCCCCCACCTGAGTGCAGTGTGCAGTGTGATACTCTACAGCCCAAGTCAAACACTGTGGCTGGTAGTCAGCTGGGCCCCTCCTACTTGTTTTTGAGATCCAGTGGGGCTCCTCCCCCCACCTGTGTGCAGTGAGGTATCACACTGCCCATATTCAAGCTGTGAATGGTAGACAGGATACATTAAATAAAAGAGATTTCAGCAAAACAAAAATATATGCTGTGCTCCATGAGTATATGTTGAGAATATTTTAGTAAATGAGCACTTTATTTGTTGTCTCCAGCAGCCTTCCTCAGACATCTCATTTCTGTGGCGACCAACTTTTGTTTATGTTTTGCTGTAAGTGTCCATGTTTGTCATTGGTACCATAAGGTGGGAATGAACATGCTTTGAATGAGGTGTTTCTTTGTGTTGTTTGGTACTGCCTTGTGTTGTACAAGCAGAGTTAACTGTCCCAGTGTTTGGTTTGCCCAATTACCCTGTGTGTTAATCAAAAGTAGCCCTGGAATTTCATCCAGTGGGATTTCCTCTCATCTAGTTCTAGGTCAAAGATTCTCCCCCCCCCCCTTTTTTTTTGAAAATGGGAAATATTGATTTGTGGCAAATAATTTTTTTCCCAAAGATTCATAACATTTTGGTTAAAAATTTGAATCAGTGCAAATTTATGATGATTATCTACATTAATGTTGATAGAACAGTAATGTTATATCATTAATTTACATTAATATACATTAATACTCATTAATGTTGATATAGCAGTAATGTTGATATAACAGTATGTGAAAAGCATTTACCTTAGTGACAAAGCAGCCAAAGGTTGTGGGAATATTTCATCCTTTACTATACAAGTAACTTTGTCTTCGCTAAGAGAGCAGTCCATCCAATTCTCCATTTTGTAAGGGAATATGTAAGGCAGTTACTTATTCCATTGGATTTTTTTTCCTTAGCAGGAGGTACAGACAGCTTGAGAGACTGCAAAGTGATGGAAAGATGTTCAATAGAATGAAAGCACGGCGCCAAAATGGCCGCCGTGCTCTTTGCGGGGGCCCCCACCCGGACTCAGACATCCGGGTGAGTTAGGGGGCGTGGCCACCCCTCTATAAAAGGGGTGGCCACGAGGCAGCCGAGCTGCCATTTTAAAAGAGCGACGGACAGGAGAAGTTTTCTCCGTCGCTGTTTGTTCTTTCCCCCTCCTTCCCGGCTGAGAAGGGAGGTTTTGCACGGAGCCTCTGGCTTGCTGGCTCCTCTGTGCCTTTTTGCGCTCTTCGATCCCTGGAAAGGGATCCTGCTCCTTTCGATATGCCTCCCAAATGGAGGTCCTCGGCGACGAAGCCACGGCCCACGGGGAGGACTTTTGGCCCTGCGTAACGTGGGGGCCAGCCCTCGGGTCGGAGGACCAGGGCTGCGCCCACGCAACAGGGCTCTACCCCCACCGATACCGGTGGGGCGATGCAGGCTGCTCGGCCCTCGGCCGGTCAGCCTTCGTCCGGCCCTTCTGGGGCTTCAGCCCTCGGCCCGCAGTTACCGGCCATGGGCTCGGGCAGCGGGGCTGGGCCCGGTGCTGGTTCACAGCACGTTCCACCTCCGGCCCCTCATGGGCCGGAGTTTTGGGCATGGCCCTATTCAGGCCCAGGCTCTCATACCGGGGTTACTGGTCCAATGCCCGGTGGGCCGTCCGGCCCACCCGGCCCACTTTATACTGGGGGATCTGTGGCAGTTGATGCATTGCTAACGCGTTTAGCTGTGCTTGAGGCATCCTTAGGGATGGCACACAACCCCGTGCCTGGTGGCCCTTCATTTGCTGCGGGGGGCCCTTTGGGTCCTCCGGCTACCTCAATGGCCGCCACACTGCAGCAAGCGGCCAGCCAGGTTGAGCTGCTGGAGACGCTCCGGCTTACCCCGGCCGGTGTCTCGCAGCTCCCTGTTCGGCCAGACCCACAGCAGGAGAGTGGTCAGGTGCGGCCCCAGAGCTCGATTCCAGTCGCGAGCTCCGACGCCAGCCGTGGGCCGGAACCCCCTGTGGGGGCGGCTCACGGGGGTGCAACTAGTTAATGCACCCACATCACAGTCCATTCCAATGGTGGGATTCAGTGGCCATGGCCTCGTCAGGTTGAGGCGAGTGGGCATCAGTTGCCATCCTATCCCGGTGCCCCTTGGTTCCATACTGGTGCAACGTTGGGGGTGGGGGTTTCTGCCCCCGGGCCAGTGCCGGGCATCGCAGGGACTGTCCAGGTCCCGCTGCATATGCCCCGGGTACCTAATGTGCCGGTGACGGCTTTGCCGACGGCTGGTTATTCGTTGCCCCTTGGTGATCATTTGTCCCAGGTAACGAGGGACAAGATTTGGCAGGGGGAGTACGTGGATATATTCTCCCTATTGAACCGTGAGCCCACTAAGGAGGAGAGAGAGGGACAGGATGACAAAGACAAAGAGCTGTCCCGCCGTCGTAAGCCACCACGCACCTGGGCCAACTGGTTGCCCGCATATCTTATTTATATGGCGGTGTATCTCAGGGCCCGGCCAGACCTGACCATTCCTATGGTCCAATATTTGGACAATATTTACAGGGCAATGGTGGATTTCCCTGGCCCATCGTGGTTGGCTTACGATGAGTAATTCAGAATGAGGGTGCCCTTGCACCCGGAGATGAGATGGGATGAGCCCTGTCAGAAATTATGGCTATTGTACATGACCCCCACGCGTCCGGCGCCTGGGGATAGGTACCATTGTGGCCATACCGTTCAGCGAGCTGCTCCAACGCAGGCTTCCCGCCAGCTGGCAGGGCAGGGGGTTCCAGCCCGCTTGCTGTGTTGGAGCTTCTCGGGCAGCGGTGTGTGCAATAAGCGGCAGTGCCGATACAAACATGAGTGTCCCTCTTGCGCTGGCCCCCACGCCGCCGCCGCGTGTCCGCGGGCCGGCGGGTCATGGGGCAGAGGTAGAGATGGACAGGGAGCGGGCAGAGCTGCTGCTGAGGGAGCTAGCCAGGCAAAAGGCCCCCTCCCCAGTTAATGTGTATATGTTGGAGCGATGGCTCTCAACTTATCCACGGAAAGAGGATGCGAAGTTCCTCCTTGAGGGTTTCCAGTGGGGCTTCCGAATCCCATTCAAAGGAGTGCGGGGACCCCAAGATGCAGCCAATTTACTGTCCCTGAAGGGTAGAGAAGAGGTGGCTGCCCTGAGTATCACTAAGGAGGTTGGGGCCAAGAGGGTGGCAGGCCCCTTTTCTGTGCCACCCTTTCCCAACCTGAAGTTCTCCCCTCTGGGGTTGGTACCCAAGAAGGCCCTGGGGGAATTTCGTTTAATTCACCATTTATCGTATCCGGCCGGTTATTCTGTCAATGATGCTATCCCTGATGACCTTTGTTGGGTCAGGTATACGTCCTTTGATCAAGCCCTGCGAATGGTGTGCTCTTGTGGTCCTGTTTCCCTCTTGGCGAAATGCGACATCAAATCGGCATTCCTATTGTTGCCAGTGCACCCTGAGGACTTTGAGCTATTGGGTTTTAGATTCCAAGGGAAGTTCTATGTAGACAAGGCCATGCCTTTTGGCTGCTCTATATCCTGTTCAGCATTTGAACGTTTTAGCACCTTCCTTCAGTGGGCCTTTGTTCACAGGTCCGGGTCTCGGTCTGTAGCCCATTACCTCGATGACTTTTTGTTCGGGGGTGAACGGGGCTTGGACACGTGCACGCGTCTCCTCACCACATTTCAGATGCTAATGCAGGATCTGGGTGTCCCTTTAGCGCCCGAAAAGACCGAGGGCCCATCCACTACCCTCACATTTCTGGGTATCGAAATTGACACGGTCGCACAGGCATCCCGGTTACCCATTGACAAGGTCACCCGGATCTCTGCGATGATTTTGGCCTTGCTGGCCAAACGTAAGGTGTCACTTAGGGAGCTTCAGGTACTGCATGGCCATCTTAACTTTGCCTGCAGAGTGGTTACGCCTGGCAGGGCATTTGCTCAGCGCCTGTGCGATGCCATGTCTGGCCTGACAAGGCGCCATTATAGGGTCCGACTAACCAGGGGCATGCGGGCTGACCTTTTGGTTTGGCTCTCATTCCTACGGGACTTCAACGGGGTATCCTTTTGGAGGTCCGACCTTTTAGTTTCACCTAGGTTTCAAGTCCAGTCGGATGCCTCCGGCTCCCTGGGATATGGGATTTACTTTGAGGGGAGGTGGGCTTATGGCCAATGGCCTCCAGCATGGCGGGGCATGGATCGCCTCCGCGATCTTACATTCCTTGAGTTTTTTTCCAATCCTGGGAGCTTTGATGCTATGGGGCAAGGAGTGGGCCGACTCTGTGGTCCATTTTTGGTGTGACAATGCTGCAGTAGTGCACATTGTCAATGCTCAGACCTCTAAATCACCCAGGGTGATGGCTTTAGTTCGCCAATTCGTGTTACGTAGCCTACGCCTCAACGTGCTTTTCAGGGCCAGACATGTACCAGGCATTGATAATGATATTGCTGATGCTTTATCCCGCCTGCAGATCCCCCGGTTCCGCGCCTTGGCTCCGGACGCAGAGGAATTCCCCTCGCCACTTCCGGCCGAGATTTGGACATTTGGCAAGGAGAGGTGAACCAGGCGATTGGCATGTCTTTGGCGCCCCGCACGCGTAAGGCGTATCATCATGCTTTCGTTCAATTTAATAGCTTTCGTGTGCAACTTCAGTTGCCATAGGTGTGGCCCATTCCAGTGGAACAGATTTTACAATTCATGGTTTATTTACACAGTCAGGGCCTCGCTCCCTGCACTATAGCATCAAGGCTGTCAGCATTGGCATTTATTGCCAAGGTGGGGGGTTTTGCTGACAGCATGAACGATTTTCGCATACAGCATGTTTTGGAGGGGTGGACACTGGAACGTGACCGCCGCCCGGACACTCGTCACCCAATTTCCCCAGGAGTGCTCACATACCTTGCACGAGGCTGGCCTAACCTATGTTTTGACAGGTATGAGGCAGCTCTTTTTCATGCGGCTACCACGGTGGCCTTCTTTGGAGCGCTCCGCATCAGTGAGTGGGTGCCAGAGTTGGTACCACCTGTGTAAGGCGGATGTGTCTCGTAGGGCACTGGAACTCGACGATGTCTCTGTCACACATGAGTGGGCTCAAGTGGGGATACGGTCCTCACAGGTTGTTCAGCACGGCGTAGGCAGTGGAGTCAGACTGCTACGAAGTTTTATTGGAGACATCTGTCTGGTTGGTGCCCTACATGAATTTTCGACAGTGCCTGCTGCGCGCCCCAGCCTGTTTTTCTGCCACCAGGATAGGTCTACCCTTGCCGAAGTAATGTTACTGAGGGTGACCGGTGCCGCGCTTCACGGTGTGGGGGCCCATTTTGGCACCCATTTATTTAGGACAGGCGTCGCGTTGATCGCGGCTACGTTTGGAGTACTCGGAGGCAGACATGCGTGTACGCGCAACTTCTTATATGTACGTGCCCTCACTGTACGAGTACCTAGTTATGTCCTTAACCTCTTCTCCTCTTTTACAGATCCTGTGTGTCTCTACATACCGGTGGCAGTGGGGCTGGTGGGCCGCAGCTATGTACACTGGGCAGCAGTATATGCTGCGGCGACAGAGAGTGGACCCCGACTTGGGCTGTGTGCATCCGCACGTATGCGATGGTATGGTATGCGCGGCACAAGGGGGCGGGAACTGTTGTCATTCCTGATGTCCGTCGGGGATGCTGGACCGCCCGATGTTCTTAATAAGCACCTCGGCGGCAACAATCTTATATGGATCGCTGCTGTTACTAAGCTGTCGAGGGGCTGCGACCTGGCGTTTTATATCACGTATGGCTTACACACGGTCGCTATGGTCTAACATCGTGCCGAGACACCAATTTAGGGGAGACGTGGATCTCCGTGGTTCGGACTGTTCCGGCAGTCAGTGGACAGGGCTGTTGCTCAGTCCCTTGCTGAGCATGGCTGGGAGACAGCCATTGGACACCTGAGGATAGGCTTACAAAAAGTTTGCCGGTAGCCAGGGGAAGGGGTCCACCTGTCGGCTGGAGGTATGTACCTCGTCTGGGTGTGGTGCAAGCAGGCCTGGTGACCGAGCTCACGGTCTTGGGGGGGTGCGGTGAGTCATCATGGACGCCTCCCCGTGTGGCGGGTAGCACTGGTAAGGTAAAGATTTATGACCCATAGGTATCCGGCAGGTTCGCAATTGACTGGCCAACACTTAGACAGGTACAGGTGTAATAACGTTGACCGGTCAACGACGAACCAGGCAAGGGGTGGTGGCAGGAGCTTTTCAGCATGCATCACCCCGTGATTTGATGGATACACGTCAGAGGGTGGGGTCAGTAGATAGTTTATTGACTACGGTCAACAATTTGTTTGTGTCAACAAACAAATTGATACAAATGGATACATTGTAGCCAATTGCCGTTGGCAATTTTGGGAGGAACCTTACCAGTGTTACTGCGGCCTGCTTGCCTTAAGAATTATAATTGGATGAGTACCAATTGAAAGTTATAATTCGGACTAGGGCATTATTCAATAAAAGTGGCCCAATGCCTTTATCCATATACCGGTGTCTGAGACTTTCTTTGGGGAGTGCGCCTGCAAAGAGAGTTGTTCAAGACAGATGGAAAGCAGCCAAGCAGGACTTATTACCAGTTCTCTGCTCACAAGATTGGCTTCTCTTAACCTCATGTTTCTTTCTGTCATGAGAATGAAAATTTTGGTAAATTATTCAGAAATAAACAGAGATTAATCCAACCTGCTTCATTTGGATTAACCAAATGAAATGATTACAGTTCTTTCCAAAATGGAGGGGACTTTTCTATTTTTCTGATGTACAGGTGTCAGATAAACAGCCTCTCAAATAGACAAAAATATGCAAACATATTGACTTGGCATGGATTCAAACAATCTCACTGAACCAACCTATCAATTTTTTATTTCTCCATCATTTAAATGTCCTGCTGTTTTCATCCTGGATTGCAAGTAATCTGTGACTTTGGGTTAATGAATTGGGATGGAGGGAGGAATATCATACACTTTGGAATACTGTACTGAAAAACATATGCATACTTGGTTCTGAAAAATAGAAATTTCCCTCTGAATATTTTGCAAATTTTGATTGACCTTAATTGGGCATTCAAGATGAGATATTTAAGGAGTCATTTTATGAGATCCATTCCTCCAGTGTGCTTCTGTGGCTGAGCATGGATTCAAACACAGGCCTTCTGCAACCTAGCTCATTACTCTGTCACACTGGATATATTGGAGGAAGATGAAATACCTGTCTAACCAATGCAATCCTGTGATGCATTGGTTAAACTACAGTACCAAAAACTCTGCTCATGAGTGGAGTTCAATTCTGATGGGATCAAGGTTGGCCCAGCCTTCCATCCATTCAAGATTGGCAAAATGAGTACCCAGCATTTTTGGGGCAAAACTGCTAATTACTCTGTGAACTGCCCAGAGAGTCATCTAAGTGCTATGGGGCACTATATATGTACAATTAGGTCCAGAAATACTTGAATAAAGCTAGGTTTTGGCATGTTGCATTTGCGCACACGCGCGCACACACATGCACACACGCGCACGCGCACACACACACACAGAGTATAGATGAAAGGAAACACTCAAGATGTGACCAAAGTTAGGACTTTCAGCTTCCATTACCAATGATCCACCAAATGTGTATGTATATGTATGCATCCATGTATGTGCAAACCAATGTCTATGCTTCCTCAATGGTTAATGTTCCACTTTTGTCACCCCCTTAGATTAAAGCTGACAGTCCTGACTTCAGCCATATGCCAAAAAAAGTTATCCTTGTTCCAATATTTCTGGACCTGAATGTAATTGTTATTGCTATTGCTAATCCTCATTTCACATAGATAACAGCAGGATTTTATGAGATCAGTACTGTTGCTTCTTTTCCCATAAACAACCACTAAAACGATTCTCAGCTTGTTTACGATTTTATTTAAATTCAAGCATAAGATTTGGTTTAGCCTATTGTGCTCCACAATGCCTGAGATCCATACATGTTGTTCTTAACCACTATATCCATGTGGAGTTTTGGGATTCACAATGAGAAATAATAATAATAATAATAATAATAATAATAATAATAATAATAATAATAATAATAATAATAATAATAATAATAATAATAATAATAATAATAATAATAATAATAATAATAACAACAACAACAACAACAACAACAACAACAACAATAATAATAACAATTATTATTATTATTATTATTATTATTATTATTATTATTATTATTATTATTATTATTATTATTATTATTATTATTGGGGGAGGGAACACATATCAAGCAAGAAGTAAATGCACATGGAGTTTGATTCCATGCAACTGCCGCTTTCACTCACAGAGGAAAGGAGGCATGGCAGAATCAATACAGTGATCAATGATAATTGCACCTTAGGGCTGCAGTGGCTCAGTGGTTAAGAAGCTCACTTTGTCAGCTGGAAGATCAGCAAGTCGGCATTTTGAGACCCAGGTACTGCATGATGGATTGAGTGCCTGTCTCTGTCCCAGCTCCTGCCAAACTAGCAGATCAAAAGCAAAAAATTACAAGTAGATAAATAGGACCACTTTGGTGGGGGAAAGGTCTTGGGGACATGAAAGGAGCCTCATTCAATTGTCCTCTGAGCGGAGTTTCTCCAGCAAAAATCCTTTCAAACCAGAATAATTTCTGACATGAAATTATTATTATTGCATCTTTATTCTTGGCATTGTCTACATATAACATATGTTCTTTGCAATGTCTTTGGAATGTTAGGATTATATTTTTAAAAGATATATTTAAAAGATTTAGCCAGAGCAAACAGTCTGAAAATAACATTTGGCAGTTACTTCCCATTTTTGTTGTTTCTTTTAATGAAGGAAGAAGGAAAAACATATTCCTTTCTGTGTCCCTCCCTCCCCCCAAAAAAAACTTGTGGCCACTGGGTGCCACTATTTTGCTTCAAAGAAAAACAGCTGAAACAACAATTTTTGCAATTAATAAATTTTGGTTGTTAAGGTTAGTATCTCACAGTCGTATTGCATTCAGAAATGTATTCTGCAATCAGTAAGTTTTTGAAACTCAACAGGCTGCATAATATGTTTAGCTTTTATATATAGCATATTACATTTGCATATGCAAATTTAATAGCATGCAACATTACTAATCCACATTTTGGCACAGATTTTATTTCCAGCACAAGACTCATTGAGCTTGTAATTGAAAAGCAATTATAGTGGTACCTCATACAACAATTTTAATCCGTTCCATGGGGCTCATTGTTGTACGAAACAATTGCTATACGATACATGCATCACATAGCGATTTTCCCTATGGGATGCATCATACAATGATTATTATTTTTTGCTAAGTGGTTTTTCCCATTGAAAAATTGCTGTATGATTTTTTTCCATAGGGAAAATTGTTATGCGGGATGCCATTTCCCACCAAAACCTAATTATTATGTGATTTCATTGCTATACAGGGTGATTATTGTATGAGTTTCCACTGTAGTTTCCAAACTCCAATCTGTCTGAGCAAGGCTTTCTCAAGATATTTTGATGCCTGAGGCAAAGCAGCAAATGGTGCCTTCCACTGCAAGTGCTCTAGGAAAGTTAAGTTGTTTTGGCACTCAAGGAAGAAAAAAATACCACAAATACAATCATCTACCCTAGCAACAGAAATTTTAAAAAATTAATTAAATATTAAAAAAATCTATGAAACCTACAATCAACTCCTCAAGCCGTTTACTTCATTCAGCCTAATGGCAAGTCCAAAAATCCTATTGAACTTCACTCAAATGTATACCTGCTTTGACACACAATTCTTGTTCAACACCTAAATCTGAATCTCTATGTACAGTGGAACCCCGGATAACGACAAAACTTGGTTCCCCAAGTCGTGACATTAACCGGATTTTGTTGTTATCTGGGCAGCCCCTGGAAAATGACAAAAAAAAAAAAAAACAACCAGCTTCCTATGGAGATTACCCAGATAACGCCATTTTCATTGAAACGCTGCTAGATGACAAAACAGTGGGGGAAAACCCTTTGTCAGCTGCAGTTTTTGTCTTCCAGCAGCGTTTGTGCAGGTGGAGGGGGTGGGGGCGTCCCTGGAGCCTAACAGAGGTGGTGCTGCAAGCCAAAACCCTGGGGAAAACTCCATCAGCTAGAGGTTTTTCTTTGCAGCACTGCCTGGAGGGGTCTTGGGGTGTCAGACACAGCATGGATAGGGTCCCTTGAACCTCCCAGAGGGGGCAGAGAAGCCGAAATGGGTGAAAAAAATTCCATCACCACGAAAAAATTTTCACCCATTTCAGCTTCTCCACTGCCTCTGCCCCCTCTGGGAGGCTTAAGGGACCCTATCCGCACTGTTTCCGACACCCCACAACCCTTCCAGGCGGTGCCAAAAGGAAAAACCTCCAGCTGATGAAGGAGTTTTCTCCAGGGTTTTGGCTTGCAGCATCACCTGGGGGGGCACAGGGTGTTGGAAACAGCATGGATAGGGTCCCTTGAGCCTCCCAGAGGGGGCAGAGGCAGCGGAGAAGCCAAAATGGGTGAAAAAAATCCATGGTGATGGAATTTTTTTCACCCATTTTGGCTTCTCCACCATCGCGGGTGCCTCTGTTAGGCTCCAGGGAGGCGATCTGGGCTGGTTCTGCCCTCCCCCAATCTCCCCCAGTGCTGCTCCAAGCCAAAAACTGCAGCCGACAATGGAGTTTCCCCCAGTTTTTTGGCTTGGAGCAGCGGGGGGGGGAGACTTGGGGGAGGTCAGAAACAGCCCAGGTCACCTCCCCAGAGCCTAACAGAGGGCTGCCTCTGCTCACCCCCACCAAAAAGATGACATGGTCTCCTATCTGTTCACGCTGGTTGGAGATGAAAAAATCGCCATCTTCGGGTCCCTGTGTCCGGCTCTCAGCCTACCCAGGACTAGTCTTAGTCTTTAAAACAATGGCCACTGGTCTCTCTTTTAAAAAGAAAATGATCCCTGAATACTTCTTAGCCTACTACAGAGTCATTACTACTGGAAACAAAAAAATCAGCCATGTAATCAGCAAACATAGAAGAAGCGGGCGATACCTTTTTTTAATCATTCAGGCATGCAAATGTAGGGAAATCATCAATGAAAGTCCAAATGTTCATGGTATGGTGGTCTGCTACGTTCTGTTCTTAAAAATAAATGTGAAGCAACAGTACATTTTATATCCATCCCCCATTTTACTACTGGAGTAAGGTGGAAAATAACAGTAATGGTGACAAATCCATTGCATAGTTCAAAATTATTGGTATAACTGCATCTAGAGCAGTGGTTCCCAACCTGTTTTTGGCCATGCCCCACCTAAGCAACTCTAAAATCCTGATCCTCCATGATATGTTGTTGTTGTTGCTGCTGCTGCTGCTGTTATAAAAGTGGACTCCTATTCACATGGAGGAAGTCTAAAAGGCCATTCACTGTTAATAACTCATTCTTGAATTGTCCCCCTAAAATCAAATTGCCCCCCACCCCACCCCCATGGGACACGTGCCCCACGTTGGGAACCATGCATCTAGAGTATAATAATAATTGTGTGTTTTCAATCAGTTCTGACTTATGGCAACCCATTTCAGGATTTTTTAGGTAGAAGATACAGTACTTGGAAATTGTTTACTATTCCCTATTTTTGGAGGTGCCCTGTCTCAGATTGCCCAAAGCCAGACAGGTTGGCCCTCCTGGAATGCACAAGGGTGAACTGAACTCCCAACATAGTATAGTGTGCCTATAAATTAGAAGTTAGGGAAGGATGAGTGTGGAACTTTTGGATATACATATGTCTCTTATACAGCAAAGTGGCAGTCATTTCACTTTTGTTAATATGTGGCCAGGCTTATGCTTCATCCTGGCAGCATGGTTTTAGCTGGGAGATTAGAAAATCAAAATAAATGATTAGTGATCTGCACAGTTTTACCACCATTGGTAAATGTTGCATTTTACAAACTTAGACTGCACAGAATCATGGTCATGGTTTTCAAGTATTTCCCCCCTTTTCACCTTTACACCTTTGGTGTAAGAGAAGCTTGTGGAACAGTGATTATGTCACAGACATGAGGAAATTGCCAGTAATTAAAGATTTCCCCCTGCTTTCTTGTGGCAAGATGGAAATCTTTAGTTACTGAAAATATCTTCCTGCCAGTAACATTATCCAGCTGTGGCAATATCAGTAATTATATGCTTCCTCCTTCCATTCCACAATGTTCACATGGTAAAATGGTTCCTTGTAAGTCAACAAGCCACAACAGAGAAGGGTGAGGTCTCTAATTACCAAAATCCTTTCCCAGTCAGTGCTGTCATCACACTTCCATAGGTGTAACTTACACAAGAGGGTTTCGGCCATAAACATTCTTTTTTTAATTATGAGAATGCTCATACAAAGGTGGTGGATTACAATTAAAAATTAAATTAAAAAAACCACGAATCTATCATTCATCTGAGTGTTACAAATGTGTTACAGGGTGAAAGGCTTTAATAAAGCAATTATGAAATAACTAATGAAATGTTGCACATAACACCTTAGACTTCTGCAGAATTATAGAAAACTCTGTCTTGCACTGATGGAAAGTAAGATGGAGAATAAGACAAAAAAAGAAACATGTAATGCAAAAGGGACTGCAGTGGCTCAAATGGTTAAAATGCTGAACTTGACAACTGGAAGGTCGGAGTTTGATTCCTGAGTGCTGCACGATGGAGTGAGCTCTGATCCCTGACCCAACTCCTGCCAACCTAGCAGTTCAAAAGCAATAAACTGCAAGTAGATAAATAGGTACTACTACAGTGAGAATGTAAACAGTGTTCTGTTCACTCAGGTGTTGAAGCATGACTGCAAACACAGACAGCACTGGCTCTTTGGCTATAAAAAGAGATAAGCACTGAACTCTAGAGTCAGATACGACTGGCTTTCGAGCAAGAGCAACCTTTACCTTTACCTAATGCAAAAGTTAGGAATCAGAAGCAGTGGGATTGTTTGACATTTGGGACACTATCAAGTTACATTAGCTCCTGTTTGGGACTCATCAATCTCAGTTCCATTAAAAACACTCCAGAGAGGCACCAGTCAATTAACAACTTCAGGGGCATACTGAGCCCAATCATATGTCACAAGGTGTCATGGGAAAAAGGAAGATTATGCCTATTGCATGGTGATTTTTCTTTTGTCAATCTCTAAACAGATCAAAAACCATTGTAGTTGGGATGAGCAATGTCTTCGGAGAAAAATTGGAAAAACAAAGTCAGGAATATTTCCAGAAAATGTCATGGGAGGAGGCTATTGACAGTTGAGTCACCAATGAAGCGCCAGAACTCTGCTGGGCACTCCAACAGCTGAGACCCAAAAGAATGTTCAGAGGGTGTTTGACAAAATATACATAAATTGGCATGCAAGACAGCCATTTCAGATTTAGTCAGCATGCTATGACAAAGCTGTTTTTAGGCTAGCAGCAGCATTTTGCAAACTACAATGGTTTGCCTATTTGGAGAGAATTTCTTGGAATTCCGTAGCATACAAGATGTATGTGAAAAGAAGGACAAAGAGCACGAGGGAGTCCCAGAAGAAGGGGAAGAAACAACATAAAAGAAATATTAAAATAACACCAAATAATACATGTGGAGGCCGCTGGAAGTGCCAGAACAAGAATCTGGTATCTCCCTTGACACCCAAAGAAGTAAAACAGGAAGTGAAGAAGAAGAAGAAGAAGAATAATTCTGGAATGTTCCTCTTTTTTAATGTATTAATTGGCTAATACTTTTGAATCACATTGTGTCTTACCTGTACACATTTCTAGACACTACTGTACTTATTGTGAGAATCAGGCATTATTTCCATCTCTACATACTCAGTCAAATACAGCTGCTGCCTTGCTTAAGAGTGATCTGGCCAAGCCCTGTTTTCTTGGTGCAAGAAGTTACTTTGGAAGCATCTCTCCCACACACATGAACAAGGACATGACTGTCTGAAAGGTAATTACATAGAACCTTTTCAGATCCACCATATTCTACTGAACAGTGTCCCTCACATCCAAAGTTAACAGTTCTTTGTTTCTCCCATTTACAGGTTTTGTCTTATTTTTTTAACACTGATCAGGAGACCTGCAGGTGCCCTCATAAATCTGAAAACAAATCAATTCAGGTCATCTTCAAAGAAGCCTGGAGTTGGTTGATTCTGACCTCTATGACACATGTTTGGACAAGAATTAGGTTGGGAGATACTCATTCACACCTGGATGAATGTGCTATCTTCAGATGTCCAGACAACAGAGATACAGTATAGTAAATGTTTAGAGCTGCACTTGTCTAGTATCAAGTACAAAGACAATTTCCAAAAGACATCTTATTTCTACTGTTTTGGGAATGTGGTACATTCTGATCCTGCAAACCATACTAAGCAAATTGAATCAATTCAGAAGCCCTATTTTTCATGAAGTGGTGGTATAGTAGCTCTTGTTGAACTGTTTAAATGTTTCAGAAAACAGTACATGCATCAAGTGTAAATATATTGCTATAGTACTTAATCAACATATAGGACAGAGCTAATTATTCCACAGCATGGCTTTGCTTGCTTGGATGCCTGTGAAAGGTGCTAATAATTCATAAATTGTATGTCTTTAACAATTTCTTCCAGTTGTGGATGTACAAATAACAAAGTTCTGCAGCAATCCATCTTGCCTGAGGCACTTGTTCAGAGTGCCTCCGAACGCTTGGGAGAATAATAGGTTGTCAGAGGTCAGCTGATGTTGACATGCATGCTCTTGCCTGAAACCATAGTTATGAGAAATGACTAATGGCTATGAAAAGTTCCATGGGAGTTAGTCAGCTTGATGGTCTCCAAAATGAAAGGGCTAGGGTTCAAGAAAATGTCTACTCTGGAAATCATGACTAATTATACTAGGCTGCCTGAGAAAGACATTCTCAAAGATACAATCTCATATAAAGGTGCTTCTCTATATTGAGATTTTTGGGTAAATAATTCTAATTAATGAAAACCTTACATAATAATGAGCTCCAGAAGACCCTATCCTGACTTTAATCTCCTAGGAGTGTCAAATCTGAAAACTGAATGGTTACATGATCCATAGTTGTGAGAAGCTTTGCTGCCTAGATCTTTCTCTGGCAGATTGACCAGGTTTTCTTTGTTTTGAGGAGGGGGAGAACACAGTGTTGCCCAGTTACAGCTATTTAAACCTAGATTTCTACAGTTTTTCTTACTTCAATTTCAGAAGAACAGTGTAGAGGCACAGATCTAAAGGAACCATAACTCTATGGTTAAAAAGTAACTGAGAGAAGAAACTCTCCTATGTTAGCTGACAACAACAAAAAAACCTAGTTTCCTTTCCCATGAACAAGGACATTAAGAGTTTTTATGGAGTCGAGATTTGCATAGGCTGGATTAAATAGTTTAGGTTTTGTTGAAAAATACTGGATGTTCAAATCCTTCTTCCTCAGTCACTGTATGTTCCATCTCTCTTACTCAACTCTATCCTATTGTCCTTTCTGTGAAAGATGCCAAACTGAGCAGAAATTCTAGATGCCTTTAATTAGGCTTTAATTATTTTTACCTCCTAGTTTAGGCTTCACTTCTAAAATTTTGAAGCTTTACTGCCTATGCAAATTTCTACAATTTGTGCCATTTTCATACACACATCCCCTTCACAGATAAATACATAAAAGAAAGGAGGAAAGAATTTGCCCCTTTGCCCACCCATTTGAATATTTCCAGTTCTTACTTTAAACACCAGCAATTCTGAGATTTGAAGGCTTCTTAAGATAATAGAAACATTATAGAACACACATACAGGAGAGACACATTTCAAGATGTTGTAAAATGATATTTATTGTTTTAAAACTTTGGCACATTTTGGTCTGTCCATAAGACCTTCTTCAGAGAGATTGATAAGAACATCTCCAGATCTTCCTGTTAGGAGCCTCTAAACCAACTTACTGGTGACTCACCTGATTGATTTCAGTACTCCTAACAGAAAGTTCCGCACAATGTTCTTCTTAACCCACCTGAAGAAGGCTTTAAATCAGGCCAGCTGAAACAAACTAGGCCTTTTTGGAATTATTGGTCTTATATGTGGTATGTTAATTGGGCAATATCTATGCTCATGAGTGACCTGTGGTGATAACAGGAAAAGTTCACCTCTCTCTACAGTGAGAGGACAAGTTTCTCCTTGGCTTGGACATGAGATTGATGGAGTTTACATTATTTTCATAAGAATCCCCTCCATCCCCACCCACCCCCACCCCGAATGAATGCATGAATTATAGAGAATCTTCACTTTCTAGAATGCCCCAGTGTATAGGCTGCTTTTTCACACAAATGAAAAATGGCAAATGACAGATCCCTTTATAAAGAACAACAATCACCAAGTATTTTTCCCAAATCTGTCAAAAATAATAACATTATCAATGGTTGCCTCAACAAAAGAAACCTGCCTCTATTTGACTATCATTGCCTACAAATTTACCAAATTCTGACAAAAGGAAAAAGTTAAAACCATCTGTTGATTTCTCATTGTGCACCTGCCTTAGAAAAAGTGTCCAAATGAGGTGAAGCTGGGATGCTTGTGTTCTGGCCTGCTTCAGCTCTTTAAGTTGTTCTGTCCATCTTTTGACCTTATAACACAAATTGCAAGGGGCTGCCATGGCTCAGTGGTTAAGAAGATCACCTTGTTAGCTGGAAGGCCAGTAAGTCGGCAGTTCGAAACCTGGGTACTGCATGACAGATTGAGCACCCATCTATCCCAATTCTTGGGGACAGGAAAGGAGCCTCATTTAGGCATTCCCTGAGCAGAGTTTCTCCTGCAAAATCCTTTCAACCCAGAATAATTTCTGACATGAGATTTTTATTATTATTACATGAATTGGGGTGGGTGGGAAACAGCTTACAAGTGCAGAAATAACTGGGGATTGGTTATTATGTAAGAAAACAAACAATAATATTTGGGAAGAAATTATTGAGTTTGTAAATGTTTTAGACATCTTTCTTTCTCCTTGATCTTTAGTTGGAGACATCCAAGGTATTTCACAACTCAATCCAGCAATCCCTTCTATAGAATGGTACAATTATAAAAACATTTTTATGAATTAACAGCTAGAATGGAATACGAGTGCACCAATAAGGAGGATTTTGAAGTTATTTATATAGCATGTAGGCCACACTGGTAATTTTCTCTGCTTTCTTTGTATTTCATTTTTAAGCATGATTGTCAAATTTTGGTTTGGCTTAATGGCTCTGCTTTTTTGCCAGAGATCCTCTTTCTTGCTTCGGTTGCATATATCAAACAAATAGAGAAGGATATAAATCTATATTCATTACATATTAATTAACTTAAATGGGGGCATCTGTCTTGTTTGGTGCACCATCTGCATTTCTTTTTGAAAGGTCATCATAGAGGTCATGGGGAAAAGCATTGTTTCATTTCATGTGGGCTATTTTTACATACAATATTCATTTGTACCATCATTCATATACACATTTGTACTATTTAATATGCTCCTATAATCTAATAATGACTCAGCCCAATGGAGAAGTTGAGGCCCCTAGAAAAGGCCTTAGCAAATCTCACTAGTATCCTGTCACAAGGTTTTTAGAACACCTGGAGTCTAAAGTCATCTTCCAGGACTTACAAACAACGTATAGGAAGTATCTGCTCTACCCATACTTATAATGGAGGGAGGAAAAACGGCAAGGGTGTATAGAATAAGGAGAGGAGAGAGAAAATACACCCAGAATAGAAAAAATATATATGAAAATATATAACAAGTAAAAAGAATTTTAATATATGTATATATAAAACGAGTATCAAACGTAAACAAGCCCACCAGAAAGTAAACTAGTGAAAAAACAGCGACATATACATAACAGGATCAAATACCATACAAACTAGGCACACACCAGGGAAAAGTCCAAAAGCCAAAGCCAAAAGTACATGTAACAACTATAAGAAAATAGTTCTAAATATATGACATACTAAATATATGATATCCTAAAGGTATAACATGTCATGGCAGTGGAGCCTAGTAATGAAGTCCGTATCCGAGTCGTTTCAAAAATAGTATATATCTAGAGGGAAAGTTCCAAAGTACGATGTAGAAGTCCATATCAGGGGCGTGGCTAAGATGGCCGCCGAGTAACAGTAAAATGAGTACCCAGCATATTGGGGGCAAAATGCTAATTACCTTATGAACCGCCCAGAGAGTGTACTAAAGTGCTATGGGGTCGTATATAAGTGCGATTGCTATGCTAAAGAAAGGGAGAAGAAGCTAGATAATGGATCTTCATGCACAAAAAATGGAAATGTGAACCATTCCAATAGCAGATGCCATCTAAATGGGATTGCCGTTTATTGAAATTGTGCACTGGTTGACTGTGTAAAGATCACTACAGGCTGTGTCAATAGTTTTACTTGAATGTAAAGAAGACAAAGTACATATCTAAATACACTATGGAACAATCTGCAACCAGAATAGGAAAGGTTGTTTTACGTCATATATTTTGCCCTCATTTAACCTCAATCCAATTAAAATTCATTTAATATACCGTTGTGTTATATATTTCACCCTTATCCTATATATGTCTATTTGAAGGTTAAAAAAACATGTTCTTAAGTTGTATGTGAGGACTGAAAACAGATCAATGTGAAAGCAAGTTGTTCAGTTACCAACAAAAACATCTGCAATTGAGTCACATCTTATTGGATGTTGAGTAAAATGTGCCATTCATCAAACATAGAACTCCTACAGTAAATAATACACCTTGTCTGATTCAAAGGAGTCTTGTTACTAAACCAAAATAAACAGGAAAGTCTTTTCAAGAATATGAAGGTCCTAATCACATGAGATTTTATGGACTATCTAGCCCAGGGGTGGGGATCTTTTTCCTATTGGAAGACCACATTAGATTAGCTGTAATCAAATAAGGCCGCATTCAAGAAACTTTAATTAGATATACAAAAAATGTAATTTTTTTTAAAAATCCAACTACTATGTATTTAGTAATTTCAAAAAACTCAAAACCACAGCCATACTTAAGAACCTAGAATGTCACATGTGGCCTTATGGCTGAAGGTTCCTTACCCTTGATAATTCTAACTCATTTCATCAGTCACATGAACTGTTTTCTAGAAGTTTAATTTCAGTACTGTATTGCTAATTTGTAATTTGTAATTTTCTCTGACTTCACTGTTTATAATCCTACCTCTAATCTCATGTTTACTCTCTGTGTCCAATTTGCAGATCTCTAAGAGAATTTACAAGGTTCATGTTTATGTAATTGTCAGTCACACACAATGCAAAGAAGGATAACTATATAGATTAATGATAGACTTTTAGGAAGTAGACACACTGGATGGGTGTGAACATGGATCAGTGTGAGGATGCCATAATAGGATTGCTCTGAGTTTCCTTTAGAAATGGAAAAGGTGTTAGAGATATCTTGTACAAACTGACTCCCTCCCAAAGTGTTTGGTGTCTCAGTCTCACTCTGGAGGTGAGAAGTCTTCCAAAGAACTTGGGATCAACACCTGTTTAAGTAAAAGTAAATGTCACCCTTGCTTGAAAGCCAGTTGTATCCAACTCTAGGGTTCAGTGCTCATCTCTGTTTATAGCCAAAGAGCCAGCGCTGTCTGCATCTGCAGACATTTCCATGGACATGTGGCAGGCAGGCCTCAACACCGGAATGCATGGAATGCTGTTTACCTTCCCACTGAAGAGGTACCTATTTATCTACTTGCAATTTCTGGCTTTAAAACTGCTTGGTTGGTGGGAGCTGGGACAGAGATGGGAGCTCATTCTGTCGTGCAGTACTTGGGAATCAAACTCCAACCTTTCAGTCATTGAGTTCAGCATCTTAACAATTTGCTAACATGATGCTAAATTACTGATACCCAACACACATAATTACTTGCTCAATGGAGACATCAATAACTGTAATGGCAACTTGGCTACTGAGAGCTAATTAGAAATGCAAAAGCTATTGAACTGTAATGAGTAACATCTAGTTGTTTTCAAAAGTTACTTTTAAAGGACATTTTAACAAAACAACATGTTTTAGTATTATGTCTTATCAATCTTATCAATCCTAAATAGCTAGGGACAATATTCTTTAGTACAGTATATGTATTTTTGTGTTTTACATGCAAGGGACAGACAATATTAAATGTAATTGTCAGTCACACAAAATGTAAAAGAAGGATAACTAGAAGGAACCATTTTTCCCATCCTGTTGATAACACAATATGTCAGTAGCATGCACCACCACTAATTATTGCAGAACTGGAGCAGTGACCATGGGGAGGTCAACTTGGAAAGTGGGAGAAATAATGAGTGAAGTTAACAAGTTCTTTTTAAAATGGGATGCTGTGACAACATCTTTATCAATATATTCCGTCTTGACCATAAATAATACATTGGATAAATTTCTTCTACACACCTGAAATTCTGGTGCATGTCCTGCATATGATAAAGTGGATTATTAGTCCACAGAGGTTTATGCAACAAGATTCTTTATTAGATTTTTTGCAACAGACTAACATGACTACTTTTTTATTTACAACAAATTAGAAGGCTAAGTCTACATATGAGTATAACGCTCTACAACTGTAATTCCATGCAAACTCCCTTGTGCAAGAAGTCATCAGAGAAAGCAACAAAACTAATTAAACTAAAAAGGCTTAAGCTTGTGTATGCAGATATTATATTCCTCTTTGTGCAACCTCCCAAAATGTTGAACCAACTGTGCCGGTCCCAGCTCAGCAGGTTTTGGTTTTTAAATATTGAGTAAGCTCAGGTTTACTGGTTTTGTGAATTCTGATATTGTGTGCCCTTGTGCAGTGTTTTCATGTTTTTGTTACACACCCCTGTGGAAAGTTTTGAAAAAGTGGGTCAAGTACTTAATAAATAGATTAAATAAACATGCCTACTATAATCAATGACAACCTTTTGGTCATAACTGCTTTGACAGGCTTACTATTTTTCTGTCTTTAGCTATTTGAGTACCTTCAGTATTCTAAATAGCTGCCTAATCTTTATCACATTTGGCCCCTGAATCTAAAAATGATTGTAAATTCTACCAGTGTTGAAAACTGGTAGCAGATTAAAGACAGAATAAACCTGTAGAGGGTGCACCAAACACTAAACCCTTAGAATTTATGAGTTTACCTTCCCCCATAGAATGAATATATGAGATGTCACATCTCATGTATCATGCCTTCTATCAGTGTTATTCCTCTCCTTAATCATATTTTATGAGCACATTTACATATGCCTTTTCCTATGCATTTGTTGAAAAATATACCTGACTGTTTATGGTTTTGAAATAACTTACAGTTTATGGCTTAATCAATAGGCCCATCCCTTCTCTATTGCAAGCTGTTAAAAAGCACGCAACAACATGTTTATTACTGACCTACAGTTTCTCATTATTGCTCTGCCTTTGTCAATATCCACATTGATTGTAATTGCTGTTTTGGACAGCTCAGATTGATTGGAGCATAAAGAAGCAAGAATTGTACAATTATGTCAAGAAGAGGATACAACTCAACAGCAAGAGCAGATGTGCTGACGCAAGCAAACGTGTCTTTTCCCATTAGACTAAACAAATGACAGCTCTACCTGTCTTTTAGAAAGAATGGGAGAATTTGTGTAGTATGGAAGATCAAAGACCACAGGCAACAATTTGACATCACCTTAAATGAACTTTCTTAAAAAGATGATCATACATTAAGACAGTGTGAGATAATGTCAGTGTGTGTCATATCCCCTTTCTTTCATGATTGGCTCCTGCAAGTTTTTTTTGTTTTTTGTTTTTTTTGCCTGCAGATGGAGAGAAGCATCTTTTTCCTATATTCTGAGCAAATACTGTAGATAACACCACAACAATAGATTGACTCCCCAAACTCACACTCTCCACTATGGAGCTCAAGAACTAGAGTGATAACATATGGACAGGCTGAATTTTGAACTTTTCTGCTTCTCTCCAACTTAGATTCAGTAGAGAAATTTACTTATGGGCCACTTGCTTTGATGTAGAGTAGCAAAAATCACTGCTCAGGGCAGGATGTAAGGGAGTTTGGATCAAGAAGGACTGCATACATCAAAGATTGTATCTTCTTTTTAAAAAATTTGGTAATATCATACCTTGATGTATGTTGACTCTTTTGCCTAATGACCCAGCTAAATAGAATCTCCAGTTTGGCTGGAGACAGAGATTCCCATATAATCTATACCGACACAAGGACCATACTGTATGTTTCAACTGAAAAGGCAATGAAGAATGAGTTTGTCAAATTTTTACAAGCCCTGTGTTGACAGAGGTGAGAATAGGCAATTGATTTTTCTTCTTCAGAGGTGAAACCTGATTAACACCAAACCTGAAGCTAAGTCTTTAAGGTTGCAGACTCCCCTTTTAAACTTAATTAACTATAGCTTCATGACTATATCATCTGGTCCTGATGAATTTTGATTCCCCCCCTCCCCTGCTTTTCTGTTCACTTTCTGAAGTTTTGCTACACCCAATATGATGGAAAATTCTGAAAGATTGAAACCATATGGCCTGGTAAATGTGTTATCGGACTCTGCTTTTTGATTGGAAGTCATGGGGATTTAAGATAATATAAAATTATTTTTATTTCTTAAGTCCATTAATAGTTCATGGATTTGAAACAGTCAATTGGCACAATGGAAGTTTTCTACGCCTGTGCTTATTTATCACTGAAATCAATCAGTTTTAAAAGTATTTATATGTATATCCTCTTTGATTAAGTCATGCCACAAACAAGTCAGTTATGTACTAAAATGTGGGTCTTTGCTGGAAAGAAAACTATTTGCCTGGCTATGCTGCATATTTTTTAGCATTTTCCAAAATGGCCCTTGTTATCCTTTTATTCTTAAGACTTCTTCTAACTAAAGTTAACTGAACCCATAAATGCTTTCATAAAAACCCCACCAGTCTTGTTATAATACAGATACATTAATTAAATTCAATCAGACTATTAACACTTACATAATGTTTACAATTAATTGATTGGTTTTACTGAGAATCAAGCAGTTAGATTCACTTCTCACTGTTTTGTTATAAAAGCAATTTGTATGACAATTTCATCTGATTTGCTATGGTATTATTCTACTTAATCAAGTTTCAGATCCTGCCTTTGGCTACTTAAGATCTGCAAGTAACCACATGACGCTGTTGACAGAGAGCATATATTTCTTATTTTCCATAATGAATTAGGTTTCATGCAGAAATAAGATTAGATTGTTCCACAAGTACAAGTAGTACTTATATGTACATAGTAATAGTACATTATATGTATTATTTTTTTACAACTCTCTGATGATTGCTTTTGGTGAAATGTATCATGACATGGAGCAGAAGTGTATTGCAAGGCAAATACACTTCTACGTTAATAGAGTATTGTACCCCATTACTGGGGTATGCCCAACTGTGGTTCAAAAATACCACAGTCTTCAAGGAGGCTTTTTCTGTGTACCCCATAATTCAGCTAAGGAAAAAGAAACATAACAATCACTTTTCAGTTACCATATTTTTTGGACCATTAGACACACTTCCCCTCTAAAAAAAAGTGGGGGGGGGATGATAAGATCAGCTAGAAAGGCATACAATTGAAAATGTTTATAGAGTCATCAAATAATCAAATTGAATGGTGTTGTTTTTTTTTAAAAAAAAAACCTTTGACTGATTGCTAAATGCTGAGTGGCCAGACTTGCCTCAGTTCAAAGGTGCAACATTTAGATCCAAAGGCCATTCATTGGGACCTGGACTCCCATGTTAGTGCAGTGAATCAGCAGATGTCTAATGCACCATCTTCTCTGATGTTAATTTCAGACTATTACATCAGCTATTGTCATCAGGGCACTTGCAGTCTGGAAAGTGTCCACTTTTCCTCTTGACCCTTGCCCATTCTGGCTGGTAAAATTAACCAGTGAAATAATTGCAGAATGGGTCGTGTACATTGATAATTCCTCTCTGTTTGCCTCCTTATTTGACGGAGACAATTGTGTGGCCACCAACCATGGTATACTAGACAAATTGTCAGAGCTTCATATTTGGGGTGAGGCTTCATTCCTCTGGGTTTTTAAGAGAATGTTAAGAATTATCAGTTCAGAAAGGCATTTGCTGAATTTTTCCCTTAGAAAGAAAAGGGCTTAAAATAGAGTATTGTTTGGGTTCTGTTGGGCTTTAACCTAGTCATTACTATCTGAGTCTGCGAAGCACTATTGTCAACATGGGATTCAGTTTTTATAATTGTTCAATATGTTTTGACTGTTATTATGCTATACTAGCATATTTTGCCCGGCGGTGCCGGGCTTTGTAAAATTGTGTTGGATAGTAAAGGGTTTCATTTTGTTTTTCTTGAACCAATGGTGCTGGGCTGTTTTAAATGGTGTTGAAAGGTTTTGTGATTTTGTGGCTTCGAGGCACTGCATCCGCCTGCGGCGGACTTGTGCTCCCAGTGCATGTTTAATTTTTATTTTTTGCGTGCCGGCTTCCTCAGTGCCGGGCTCTTTTAATTGGTTTTGGAAGGTTTCTGTTTTATGTTTATGCAAATTTTATTTTAATTTAATTTATTTAATGTAAATTAATTTTTTAATTTTAAATTTAATTTTGTTTTTCTAAATCTTTATTTTTACGCATTTTTATTTTTGTTTTGGTTTTTTGGTTTTTTTGAGTGAAAAGTGATTTCTGGTTTTTTTGGTATTTTTTGAGATTAGTGTGAATATTTTTTAATGTTTTGATAACTTGTTTGATTAATTTGGGAATTAATCTTATTAGTTTCAATATTTTTGAATGTTTTTTCTCTTGTGGCCTCTGGGTGGGGGTGGTGAGCTTTTCTTCCTCTCTACAATTTTTCTCTTCTGTCCTCTGGGTGTCGCTTCCGGTAAGTATTTTCTTCATTTTCTCAGTTGAGTTCCAGTCGTCATGGAGTGAAGACGTCTCTTGATAATCTCCCTGGTTTTTTGGTTTGTTTGGGGGGGGTGTTGGGGTTTTTTTGGGGGGGTCTTTGTGACGTTTTTATGGTTACTTTTTGGATGTTTTTGTGTTTCTTTTTGACTGTTTTTGTGACTGTTTGTGAATGTTTTTGTGTGTACTTTTTTTTTGGGGGGGGTCTTTTTTTTCACGGGTCAGGCTCGATTCCTGGCCCATGGAAAGAAAAGTGCGGGGTGGTGGTGGTTTTTTTTTCCACAGGCTATGCTCGAAGCCTGGCCCGTGCAAAGGAAAGGGCATGGGGGGTGGGTTCTCTTTTTTCATGGGCCAGGCTCGATCCCTGGCCCGTTGAAAATAAGGGCAGAGGCAGGGTTTTTTATTTTATTTTTCATGCACCGGCTGCCTCAGCATCCTGCGCGCTAAGGCATGCAGGACACTGGGGCTTGTAGTTTTGCCTGCGCGTGTTTGGTTACTGCAACGGGTTTTTTCCTGTTGCTTTTTTTTATTGGCCACGGCACATTTCCGAATGTTCCTTTTGCCACGCCTGCCACCCGACTGAAAATTTCAACCCGAGAGTTACCTGCGAACCCCATTCGGGCAAGTGCACGGAGGCTCGGACAGGGCTAGTGGGGCCTGGTGCAACATCCTTTGTCACATTCCAACGGTTAACGCACCATTTTATAGGTATAGATCTGTTGCATAATGTTATGTATAATATTATGCTCATTCTACTGTTCACTGCTTCTAATAGTGCTTTGACACTAAATCTGATGGTATATCTGGCAAAACTAGTTTTCCAACTTGGCTGCAGAACACACCATAGATGGTACAGTTATAAAAAAATCTAGAATTTCACTATACTGCGCAGAAATGGCTGGTTATTTCATTTAAAAATCCAAGCATTAGAAGACTATAAGAACATTCAGATGATCTATAGATGAAATTTTGCTCACATTAAACTATTTATTAATCTAAATTTTAAATGAATGAGTAGTTTAATGCAAGCAAATGTATGGTTTAATGCACACAAAACATCTATACATCATCTGACTGTGGAGCCAGAGATTGGGAGTTCAGTTCCTCATTGTACATCCCAGGAAAACCAGTCTATGTAGACTTGGACAAGCTGCACATTCCCAGGATGTCCCCAAATGAAGGGAATAGTAAACAACTTCTGTGTATTCTCTGTCTAGAAAACAATGGAAAGGGTTGCCATAAGTCAGAATTGACTTGATGGCACAAAATTATTATTATATACTCTCTCTTGAAGGGCTAATCCACTTTCTCCTAGATGAGATGAGCATTCAAATATCATCACAAGGTTACAGAGAGATCAGAGTAGCTTGTTTACAAATCACAGGTCACACCATCAAGGCAATATTAGATAGTTGATTGTAGGGGCGTGCAGGCTACCCTAAAAGGGTGCTGGACAGAGAGTGATTAGGGTGTCTAACCCTTAAAAATTATATATGTTCCCACTCGCCATCTAATTTCAATTCCCCTCTGGGGATTTGAACCAACAACCTCCTGCTTACAAGGCAAAATTGCAACCTCTAATACACAGTGGCTCCACTATCAACATAACTGCTTTTGGTAATCTTAACCAGAGAGGATATCATTGCTTTAAAAAATCAGGTTTAAAGAGAAATCCTTAATGGATAAGTGGTTAGCATTTTTGACTATGCCCAAAATGGCATAGTTTGATTCCTGCTTAGGACTTAATTTTTATATATTAAATAAAATAATAAATAATAATAATACTGTTCCATGTTACATCCTTTCTTCAAACAAAGTGTCTCTCCTGAGGCAGAATTTGATTCCCATTTAGGGCTTCTACAGGCCAGATTTTAAAAGCAATGATATCCTCTCTGGTTAACATACAATTCTCTGTTATAAGATTGCCAAAAGCAGTTCCATTGGTTGTGGAGCCACTGTGGCTTAGAGGCTGAAATTTTGCTTTGTAAGCAAGAGGTTGTGGTTCGATTCCCCAGGGAGGATGGTGGGAATATGTCAGGGCCATAGCCAGGATTCTAGATGTGGGTGGGAACATTTTTAAAGGGTGGGCAACTATATATATTGGATAATATAAAATAGAACCCCATGGTTTCACACACACACACACACACACACACACACACACACACACACACACACACACACACACATCCCAACACAAAACACATAACACCCCCACTTCCTCCCCTGTGTTGGTGGAGAGGCTTGAAACTCATCTTGGGCAGAGGAAGGAGGCAGATTTACCCAAAGGTTTTGGATAATATAAAATGGAACCCCATGTTTTCGCCCCTCTCCCCCCCACACACACACACACACACCAACACAACACAACACAGGGACTTCCCTCAGCAACCTCTTTCCTTTAGGGGTGTGGCTGGGTGCTGGGGAGACACCTGAGGTCCTCAAAATGATGAGGGGGTGAAACCCTTCCCTCAGTACCTTTTCACTCCAAAGAGAGACACAGGCATGGATCAACCCAATTTTTTGGGAGGTCGGCAGCTGATCTGAGGCTGCTGCTACACCAGCGCTTCGCTGCTCAGTAGAGACACAAGGCTGCTTGCAAATGGTGCCAAAGGCACCCATTTTTTTCAACCCAACAAGAGCAAGCCTGTGCCTTGCTTTGAAAAAATCCCTGGGTGCCTCGTTTAGGTGGGCAGGCGGGCTGGTTAGCTCAGGGTGGGCAGCACCCACCCTCCCACCCTGGCTATGGCCCTGGAAAATGTATAATGGCCAGAGACAAGGTGGGAGGAAGGCGCCTATCCTGCCAGTGTCACCACCCCGCCCCTGCTTCCCTTTGAGTTAAGCCCTGTGGTTAAGGGAAATAATAATAATAATAAATTCCGCCCACAGAGGCAGAGTTTGCTGGGGTGGTGTGGGATATTGCCTGATTGCCAAATACCCCAGTATGCTGCTGGTTGATTGGTTTCACAAAATCTTCATGGAGGGAGTATTCAGACATGTAAACATACTGTACTTATCAACGCTGTAAGATCAATGTACAAGTTGCCAATAACAACGCCTCCATTGCCTCTCCCAAAGTGTAGAATGAGATAGCTGCCTTTAAGGGACTGAGTAAGCCTTTTGGCTTTGTGACCTGATGACTTTGATAGATTTTTTTTCTGCCTGAAAAGGAGGTTAGTAGAAATTGGTGAGGTATGGATAGGTAATTACATGCATTTAGCCCTTGAGGTCTTCTGCATAACAAATGAACTTGATAACAATTCAAAGTTCCTCCTCATGTCATCTGAAAAACTGCATAATCCTCTATCCTTTTAGGATATTGGACTGTGGCTGAAATTTTTGTTTAAAT
Organism: Bradypodion ventrale; assembly: GCA_035047345.1. NCBI lineage: Eukaryota > Metazoa > Chordata > Lepidosauria > Squamata > Chamaeleonidae > Bradypodion > Bradypodion ventrale. The sequence continues at coordinate 282,917,306 of JAWDJE010000002.1, read as the reverse complement.
AGACATCATGGCAAAATAGCAGCTATTTACTCCCTCAACATTTTACAGTTTGAACTTCTTCCTGTGGACAATCAATCTATTATATATTACAAACTTTATTCCTGTGAAACTGTGCATTTATGGGTGAGGAGAGGGGCTAATGGGAGAGGTGATTATTATTCATACCTCAGTTCATTCTTAATCAAAGCCTAGAATTTTACAAGGAGTGGAAAATTGACAGTGGCTTCTGCAGCAGAGCCCTGAACAATTATGACTTGATTTATAAGAAGCCACTTAGCTACGCATTTAAATATAGTCATCTACAAGATTTGGGGAAGGTTTCAGATAATCAAAATGCCACAGATTTAGCACGTTTAATTTTGTACCCCATCTACTGTGAGCTTGAACTCTGATTGTAATTACAGTTTCATCCTCTCCTCGATGACATTATTTTATCAGAGTATGCCACTGTATCAGGAGTTACAGCTTGATATGAGAGGAAATTGCTTGCCATGGGTAGCAGTGAACAAACCATAATAGACATCACATGGAAGCAACTGGGAGGGGGTTAGACATGGAAGAGATTCAGGCCCCAGGCATAGGTTATAAATCTACTTAGAATTTTCATATGCTAATGTATAAATATGTTTGTAGGCAAATAGAGGAAGAAGTCTGAGAATTCAGCTGTTTTTCAGAGAAAGCAGAACTTGTCAATTTGTTTCTTATCGACATAACTTTGAGTAAAAAAGATTCAGAAATTCAGGAAGGCATGGCTCTGCAGGGCTGCAAGGAGCCCAATCAGCTTTCAGGAATGGGAGAAACTATGTCAGGATGAAGGTGAGAAAGGACTATACCATTCTAGGTGCCACTGTGCTTGAGACAACCATCTCATGCTTGCTGATGGTGAGGCTGGCCTGTGGATATCTCCTATTATTAACAATGGTTATTCCATTCTGATTTGCTCGGTAGACATGAAATCCACATGCAAAACTTGGATTTCACTGGATTTTGAACATTAATGTTATGAAAAAACAACCAAAACACGTAAGGTATGGTAATTGTATCTTTTTAGTTCTGCATTCAATTAAAATGTGTCTCAAGACTGGAGCCAATTGTCAATAGCGGTCTATCACATTTTTTATTGATATTCACCAATATAAATAACATTATTTCTTTCAATATTGTAAGAATTAAAATGTTAGAAGGAGAAGCAATTAGCAAAACTGTGACATCTTCTATGTATAACACAAACATGATGACTCTTATGCTCTCAAGGATCTGATTCAAGAGGTAAAATTGAGACGTTCTGGTACCTTCAATGGAAGCAAAATCTACACTGCAACATTACTTTCCATTTTTAAAAAGTGCAACCCCTTTTTTCTTTTGTTTGTTGTGCTTCAGTAAAATTCTGGATAAATATATTGCCATAGATGCCAAAGACTAAAGTCAAGTTGTCAGGAAAAGCTTCCATATGATGATGTGTTTTGTCAAAGATACACCTTTGAATGTTCAACTGCACTAACAGACAGAGTAATTTTGGTGGCAGTTTTAATGGGTTTTTTATTGGTTTTTAAAATGTGATTAGGTTTATTTTTTGTGAGCCTCCCAGAGTATTTGGAGTTGGGCGGCATTGTAAATCAGAAAAATAAATAAACTACCTGGGATGTATGTGCTGCAGGCATATAAAATCTACATAGCATAGTCAGTTAATCTTTGTTATACTAGAAATAGTTGAATAGCATAATTTTCAGCCTGCAAGAATAAATTAATGCCTAAAATATAACTTATGCATATAGTATTGGCAGCAGGTGTCATGGAAATCTCCTAAGAGAACCATCACTCCCCAATCTAGTAATGTTCCTTTCATTTCCCCCATATCAGTTGGTGTAGCCTGAGAAGTGATTTTGGGGTCTAATTACTGGTACTGAGGGACAAATTTCTCTGACCTCCAAATGCAGCCATGATTTGGAGGCCCAGCCACTTGAGGAACAGTTGATTACCCTTCTCACTTATATTGGAAATATGAAATAACACTTCCTTAGAAAGCTGTAGAACCCTATCACTGTGAATGGGCAAGACAAGGAAAACTTTCTTTAAGCAGAGCTTGCTAATGAGCAACTGTAATTTAAAAAAGGAGAGAGATTTGTGGCAGTGTTTAGACTGACAGGTTCATTTTTGAATATGCTTTTGTGGATTGCAGTCCTTTGCTCAATCCCACATACACCCGTTTATCTTCAAAACACAACCCTTGAAACATTGTTAGATGTGTGCTCAAACACCTGTACATTCGACTTTGTTATAAAGGCTTGATAATGAAGGACAAATATGAGCATACAATTTATTGTTAAAATTTATTAGGTTTAAATAATACAATATGTTATAATATACTGCAGATAATATATTATAGGTTGAGGTGACCTCAGTCTAGCTAAAGCTAATTATGACTGAGGAGTTGTCCTGGCGATGCATGTTTTCAACTCCTTCCCCCACACCACCCCCTCTTGGTAACCTATAGGACCCATGAGTGCAGTGGCTTAGTGGTTATGATGCTGAATTTGACGACTGGAAGGTTGGCAGGTTGGCAGCTTGAGACCTGAATGCTGTATGAAAGAGTGAACTCCTGTCTCTGTACCAGCTCCTGCCAACCTAGCAATCTGAAAGCAAGAAATTGCACGTAGATAAATAGGTACTGCTATGGCAGAAAAGGTAACAGCATTCTGTATGCCTCAGCACCAACCAGCAGTTTGAAAGCAAGAAATTGCAAGTAGATAAATAGGAACTGCTTTGGTGGGAAGGTAACAATGTTCCATGCGCTCCAGCATCTAGTCATGCTTGCCACATGACCATGGAAGCATCTCCAGATACAGACAGCGCTTGCTCTTTGGCTATAAACAGAGATGAGCACTGTACCCTAGAGTCGGATACGACTGGCTTTCGAGGAAGGGTGATCTTTCCCTTTCCCTCAGGGTCCTCAAATCTTCTCCCATACATAGCTCCTAATGAACAGACAGCAACCATGGCGGCAGAAGAAGTATATTGTTTTCTGTGCAGGAGTACTTGTTTCCCTATTTGCTCTGCAGGGCATCCCAGGGGTCTCCCTCTGTAGCATTTTCCTAGCATTACAGCCCACCTTTCATAAGAGTTCTCTCCTCCCAAACTGCTGTTAGACTGAAAACTAACCTTGACTTCTTCTGGGTCATGGTTAATGTATTTTAATCTTGTCCACTAGTTTGTACAAAAATAGGTGGCTCTCTGGACCACTTTATAACTCTTGCCAGCATCTATCTAATTGGCAAAAGTAAATGCAATAGTCCGTGGATGCCCAGTACAATTTAGCTGAAATTTCTGCACTTCTTCCCAACAGGAGTAATTTCTACTCTAGACCTGACAAGGATTTGAGATGCAAGAAATTACTCTCACTTTTGATCTTGACATAAAAAATGCATAGATGATTGTGTCGAAATCAGTGATGTGAAGGAGCTTTAACTTGACAGGTATGCCTCAAGAATCAGAGGTCCAATGCTGGTGTACTTTCTCTTTTGTGCTCAAACACCTGTACATTTGACTTTATTATAAAAGCTTGATAATGAAGGCTGTTGCACACCTGCTATTTTACTGATAGAGTGCTGAAGAACTTTAAAGATTTTCAAGGATTTCAACGACTCTTAGTGAATTGATTGAGGTACACTGAAAGAGCCTCCTCAAAAATTGTGGTATTTTTGAGCACAATTGGGCAAACCCCAGGCAACCTAATTGTGCTGGCTAGCCTTTCTCACACTAGGTCAGGCAAAAGGAACTATGGATTGAAATCAGGGGCCATTCATCACTTACGTGATCCATGTTTTGGTAAAAATTGACACCACCACCCCATGTAATCCGGGCGTAATTTTCACTTCAACCCCCACCCCCTTTAAAATTACGTAATCCAGAGCTTTTGTATCGAAACTCTAATTTTTAGAGCTTTTCACTATTGGTGCCTAATGCAGAATGTATCAGTGAGGATTCTCGATGCATCACACCCTTTGTGAAGATATTTTTTTTGCAGGGAGGAATGAGGATGTCAGGTAAATTCCAATAGTGTTCTTCTACTATCTTCTTTATAAGGATTAACATTTTACTGATAGTTTGAACATTAATGACGCAATGAAACGGTCAAGTGAACCTTGTCTCATGAGAATTTTAACTCACTTAGTCATAAAAATTAAGAGTAATGTTAACTAAAATGCAGCTTTCTCAAGTCTTAAAGTATTTATTGCTTCCAATTAATATTTTTAAAAAATAATGTAAGAATAAAAATATAAAGGAAACAGTGTCAAGAAAGTCAACACAATATTGAAACATTAATTTTGAAGGAAATATTTTACAGTATAATCATCTAATAAAATAAAAACTTTCTATGGACCAGGTATTATTTATTTCTCTTCTGTCCAAAGGCATGCACTCCAATCAGGAATATTCTTGATTAAATGGATCAGTGGAGTGTCATCATCAGAGTCGTCGTTATTTCCTGCCGGGGGTACATCAAGATCTTCCCAAATCAGATCAAAATTCCTAGAGATAATTTTTAAACCTAAAAATGTGTCATGTTTCAAAACCACAACAGCTCCAAATAGATTACGTAATCTTTGCCCCCCCCCTTAAAGGATCACATAATTGTTGAATGGCCCCTCACCAAAGGTGGCTTTATTCTGGCAGTTTAACATCTTACCTAGACACAGAAGAAAGAACTGAACTGATCTGAAATTTCTGAAGGTGCCTATGAATTGTTAGAGGAGGGGGATTTTGTAAAGATTTAGTCCAAAATTGTACTGAGTCATTTGTCGTTGTTATGTACTGCAAATTGGGACTGCCTTACAGTGACTCTAATGGGTCTTTTGAGGAAAGTGAGATATTTGAGGAGTGGATTTGCCAGTTCCATCATCCTCAGCAAGTTTCCATAGCTGAGCAGGGATTCAAATCCAAACTTCATGAGTCCTAGTCTGCCACCCTATCCACTGCACCCTAATGAGTGCCCCGACTTTGTCCCAGATTATGTTTTATTTTATGACATATAAAAGCTTCCTCATTTCATGGAAAGTTTACAACTGAAGCTGGAGGAAAAAAATATTTAATTGCATTAATTATATTAAATAACTATTCACTAATAGAAAAAAAACATTAGAAAAAAGCATCAATGGATTATCAATATACAGATGATACATAGTGAACCCATCTTCAGTATATCTATGCATCCTTAATGTGTCCTGGTGGAGAAAAAAAAGCAATTGAAAAGAATCTCATGCAAATGGTTTTACTTTTTACAAATTTACTTATGTAATTATAAGTGTGTTGAACAGGTTGCCAGAATTCTACTCTAAACATACCATTTTTCTGATTTCACAAGTTTCTTCCTCTTTTGTGTCCTGATCAAATCCTGGACTGCCAAGGTTTAGACTGCCAAAGTTTGATCAGGACACAAAAGAAGAAGCAGCAGCTTGTGAAATCAGACAGGCTAATTTTGCAAGCTAATAAGTGTAGAGCAGGGGTTCTCAACCTTTTTGAGCAGTGGCCGAGACCACGCCCCCTCAAACAGCTGAGTGGTTCAGACTGGCATTTTCCCCACAGTAAATGCTGCCATAAAATGAGTCTGTGGCTAGTATAAATGTGTTTACCATGACTATAGTAAATGCGTTTACACAGCCGTAAATGAGTCCATGGCCGTTTCCAGTGGCAGGAGTAGCAGGGGCAGTTGGAGCGAGGTCAGGGGCTTGATTATTTGATGCCAAGGGATGGATCTGGCCCATGGGCCATAGGTTGTGAACCCCTGGTGTTTCTGATTAGTACTTGGATGGAATGCCATCTGGGAATACCAAGCATTTCAAGGCAGGGCTGAGACTGAATCATGAATGAAGTCCTAGAAAGCTATTGCTAGTTCAGAGTTGACAATGTTTAGCTAAAACACTGTGGACAACCTGAGGCCAATGTGATGCATGCAGCCCTCTAGGACACTGTTTTCCCACCATACCATCACTGAGACTCCTCATAACACCTCAACAGCATGAAAGCAAAATAACACAAAACAAACACACACACCTCTTCTACCTTACAGGACATGGGAGGCAATGATCTCACGGGGACTTTTTCAAAAACCCATCCTTTTATTAAACAATGAATAGGGTGGACAATTTGAGGAGTGAATGCAGACTTCTAATGTACAAGGATGGGCATGTATAGTAAAAAACTTCAGATGGTTATCCCGTGCCCCAAAGCTAGAGAGACTAATTGTCTCAGACTTTGTGTAAAGTGGTTTCTCTTCTCCTATGACTGAGCAGTATGCCAGCATAATGCTTGTTCATCAGAGGTCAGGATGTCTGCAATCCCTTGAAATTTCAACTCATTGTAAGGCATCTCTGTAAAACCAAATGACAATGGAACATGCCACCTCAATCCATACTACTACTACTACTACTACTACTACTACTACTACTACTACTACTACTACTACTACTACTACTACTACTTTTTCTTCGAGTGTCAAGGGAGATACAAGGTTCTTGTTCTGACACTTCTACTATCCTCTATTTCTCCACTTTCCTCTGGGTCTTCCCTTAAAATCTAATTCCTGATTTTATTCCTTCTAGTTACTCCAGCAGCCTTCCTCAGACATTGTCTACAATTTTCATTTATGTTTTGTTGTAAGTGTCTATGTTTGGCACTAATAACATAAGGTAAGAATGAATATGCTTTGTATGAGGTGTTTCTTTGCACTGGCCAATATTGCCTTGTGTTATAAGAGCAGAGTTAACTGTCCCAATATTTGGTTTGCCTTGCTGCACCATACATTAATACTGTTGTCTATTTTGTTATCTTCAGTAAATGTTCCTAGATATTTGAACTTTGCCACTTATTTATACTTGTCCCCTCTATTATGATATTCATAGTACAGCCCACTAAATTCTGCTTCTCGTCAAAAGTGAAATGGGCAGCGGCTATCACAGAAGCATAGAATAATAAAGTGCCCAATGTACTTTTCCACTAAATGGCATCATTCCAGAAATGAGTGAGCACTGCTTTTAAAGCCATTGTGTAATTTTCAGGTGATTGTGCATACGCACCTTTCCTTCTTTATGATGTGACATTGTTATTTACTTTACTCTTTTCCTCATCATGCTCTGACAGTAGCTTTAGGAGAGGAAGTGCACTCATACAAATTACAGTTTTAGTTTCTCTCTGAGATAATTTCAGACCTGACCATTCGGAGTCTACCTTTCCCTAAAGCAGAATTTCCAGGTTTGGTGTGGAACATGTCCAATTCATTCAGCTGGGCTGCTAGAGAAGGGAGTGCAACAAGGGAATAAATTAGCAGGAAAAGAGGCAGAATTTCTAGCTTTTGCACATCTCTAAAATATCAGTAAATATTGTCCTGAAGTTCCAGGAAAATGATGTGCTTGAAATAATACCCATGGAGGAGACTGACCCATACATTATTTAAGATATCCTGCATCCACTTTGACGAGCTCCAAACAAGCAGATTTAAAGGGGATTTTGAAACATTACCATCTTCCCAAAAATAACAGTTTTATTATTTTTTTAAAAAGGGAAAAGTCACAAATGTGTCACTGCAGCTTTGACGGTTATTGGACAATATAAATCTGAGGAACTAGCCAGGGATGCAACTGTAGAAAGAAAAATCTTTTCCTAAGAGGAACAGCAAAGCTTAGAGTCGCTTTTGGCTCCTGAGTAATGTGTAAGGCTGAAGGAAGAAGGCTCATATGAACTAGTGTATGTAAGCTGTGAAGCTTAGGCTTTCGAACTGGAGCTGTGCTAGAGAATCAACCTGTACTGAAACTCCAGAGATTTAATGTGTATGCTTTCCATCATCCCTCTTGCAAGTCAGGGATTCATTAAGCTTCCATGCACCTTTGCCTACTTCCTTGTCAAATGCCCTTTGCTTTATTTTCACTTCTGAGTTACAGGGAAATAGTAAGCTCAGGCAGCTTCTTAAACAGCATTAGCTGAATATAAAAGTATATTTCATATGATTAGGAATGTCCTGATTATTTGCCAGGCTTGTTTCCTACCTGATTGGAGAGTACAGAACAAAAGTTATTCTGTATACTCCCATTAAGTGAAAATTTTATCTGATTTATTTCTGTAAAAGGGTGGATTACAGTAGCTGGACACGTAGGCTAGTCAGAAAGTAGAGCCATAGACAGTGTTGAGTCTGCATAAAAATATACAGGAAAAAATATTTCATTCAAATTAAAGGAAATACATTTCAAGGGGAACTGTTATTCACTTCTTTTCTTTCCAGTGAAAGTCAAAACCTGCCTCGAAAATGCCAATTGCTGAGTACCTGGCGAGAGCTCAGAATGACCTCATCAGATGCTATATATTCCTCTCCATCCAACCAAGCAGTCATTTGGCTTCAAGGCATGTCAAATTGAGGGATGTATATTATTTACTAGACTGTCCATATTCTATAAACTTCTTCCTTTCTTCCTTTCAGGTAACAAATAACACTGAGCCTTAGATTTGAGTGCATGCATGGATGTGGAAAAGATTATTTATTCTACTGTGTGGGGTTTGATTGGACAGTTCAAAGCAGTGCTAGAGTTTATCATTCTCTACCTCTTCATGATCTTTATAGGGCTTTTTAATTGGGTTATGTTTATTCTACTTTTTATTGTTTTAAACTGCCGAGAGTGGAGAAATTTTGTTCTCCAGAGGAGCGGAATACAAACAAACAAATAATGCCTACTGCTGACTGATATGGGGTGGATTCATAGAAAAGTGGGGGCTATGCAAAATTTAGGTTCCCAGAATTTGGGGAAGAAAGAAGAAAGGTAATAAGAGCATTGTCTACACCCTGAAGGGCCACCACATCCCTAAAATTGACAGCAATGTATTTTGCCCTCAACTGCCTCAGACCAAAACTCCTTGCTTTTGTCTTGTACAATTTCCCCCAAAATACCCACACTAACTTTAAAACAATGTATTTAAGCCAGGCCAGCATGAAACCATCTCAGGGTGGGTTGGTCCCAATCTGTAGAGAAAATATTTGGCTACATATTTGTTGTGTTCTAAAGCCTGTGCCTTTAAACAATGTACCTATTCATGTGTATCCAATATAACCTTTCCATGTGTAACATTGTAACCTTCAGCTGTATCACTGTAACCCTAATAGGACGCGAGCTAGTGACCACCAGATGGCAATAGCAAGCGTCCAAGCTCATTGGTCCAGACTCACCTAAGAACAACAGCGCGGGAAGATTCGCGCCATCACCTTCACCTGGACAAGAAGGGCGTGACCTGCAATGACGTCACGCGGACAGTAGCCAATAGACTGTCAAGGAGCCACATTCAAATGTATAGCCACTGTATATATTGAGCTGTTCGTCCGCCATTACCACATGTTCCCTCTGACCAGCATGCAATAAAGTTGTGTTAAGCCAGCTCTTCGGCTGCTCTGGTGTCTTGGTTCCCATACACTAAATTGGCGACGAAGGTGGGATATGGCTTCCCACGGGACCAAGACATACGCCGGTTTCGACATCAACAAACCGGAAGATTGGGAACTCTTCGAAATGGATTTCCAAGGTGCACTGGTGGAGTCCGAGGTCACCGACGAGGAAAAAAAGAGAGCCATCCTCACCAGAATGCTCGGGCACGCCGGCAAGAGGGTGCTAGTCGACCTCATCGCGCCGAAGAAGGTGGGCAAGCTGAAGGCTAAAGATCTCCTGAAGGCGATGCGCAACCACTTCCAGCCCTCGGTGTCGATGTTCCCAGCCCGGGACGCTTTCTGGAGGCGAGTCCAAGCGCCGGGTGAGTCGGTTGCTGCTTTTGCAGCGGCCCTGCGACTGGCCGCCGGCCCATGCAAATGGGATAACCTGGAGACCATGCTCAGGGACCGCATGCTGTGTGGCCTGCGGGACGAGGAGGTTCAGCGAAAGCTGATGAATCAGGAGCCGCCCCCGACACTGCACGAGGTCGTGAAGGCAGCGCAGGCCGCGGAAGCCACGAGGGCCGGAGTGAAAGAGCTCCAGGGCCGGCTCCCACAGGCCGACCAAGCGGCGGGCTCAGTGCACGCGGCCCGGCGAGCATCGAAGTCTTCCGCTGAGAGCAGCGACGAGGAAGACGTCCGGAAGGTCCGAAAAGGGGGCCGGCGTTGCGATGGCTGTGGAGCGGCCCACGACCGCGCGAAGTGCCCGTTCAGAAAGGCCGAGTGCCACAACTGCGGCCGCCGCGGGCACATTGCCAAAGTCTGCAGACGACGGCGTGGGGACCGGAAGAGCTCGCCAGACCGTTCGGCGAAACCGGACCGCTCAACGAGGCCAAAGGATGGCGCCCGGCCCACGAGGAAGCAGGACGGCATGGGCCGCATCTCCGACGAAAGCGACGCCGCCGCCCCAGTTTTCAGCGTGTCCATGGGACACCCCCGTTACTTTGTTGAGGTACTGGTGCAAGGGATCCCTGTTAGGATGGAAATTGACTCGGGCTCCTCATATTCAATTATTTCCCAGAGGGAGTTCTTGAGAATTGCCCCCCGTGTACGGCCCAAGCTCAAAGCGTTAAGGTCCATGCTCTGGGACGTGCAAGGGAACAGTATTCCGGTGCTGGGGGTGGGAAAATTCCAGGTCCAATATAAACAGCACGCCGCAGAGCTTTCCCTAGTCGTCCTTAAAGGGGGAAATTGCAGCCTCCTCGGGACTCAATGGTTCCAACCCCTGGGTTTGTTCATTGGGGGAGTGCACGCCGTTGGGACTGACCCGATACAGAGGGTGTGCGATGCGCACCCCGGAGTCTTCAAAAAGGGACTGGGGAAATTCAAGGGACCCCCAGTAGCGTTCGACCTGGACCCGGAGGTCCGCCCAATAAGACTCAAACCGCGCAGAGTGCCTTTTGCACTAAAGGACAAAATAGAGGCGGAACTGGACAAATTGGTGGGCCAGGGGAATCTTGTTCCTGTTGATTCTGCGGAGTGGGAAACTCCAATTGTCACAGCGTTGAAGGCCAATGGGGAGGTTCACATTTGCGCCGACTATAAGTGCACCATTAATAAGGCAATTCGCCCTAATGCGTATCCGGTGCCGGTGGTCAGCCATCTGCTAGCCAGATTACATGGGGGAAAGTGTTTTGCTAAGCTCGACCTGGCGCAAGCCTATCAGCAACTATTGGTAACCCCTGCTGCAGCTGCTGCACAAACCATAGTCACGCATAAGGGGGCGTTCCAGGTGACGCGCCTACAATTCAGCGTGAACTCGGCGCCTGGAATTTTCCAGTCGCTCGTGGAATGCCTCCTAAAAGGGCTGGACGGGGTTTTGCCATATTTTGATGACGTGTTGATAACGGGGGGGAGCGAGGTCGAGTTGGCCGAAAGGCTGGACAAGGTTCTGGCGGCATTCGAACAAGCGGGGTTGAGGTTGCGAAAAGACAAATGCGTCTTCTTCGCGAGTGAGGTTGAATTCTTGGGATTCCGAGTAACACCTGAGGGGATCAAACCGTCCAAATCCAAGGTGGCTGCCATTAAGAAAGCCCCTCGCCCCACCTCCAAGTCCGAGTTACAGTCATTCCTAGGACTTATAAATTTCTACCACTCATTTCTTCCCCGGAAGGCGGCAGTGGCTGAACCGCTTCATAAGTTGCTAAAAAAGGACGCGGCATGGAAGTGGGGCGACGACCAGGAGAGGGCATTCACTGAACTGAAACAACTCCTGGCGTCTGACGCCATTCTGACCCATTTCGACCCCAAACGGCCGGTGGTGCTGATCTGTGATGCATCCCCGGTGGGGGTGGGGGCGGTGTTATGCCACGTGCTGGAAAACGGGAGGGAGGCCCCAATAGCGTTTTACTCCAGGTCCCTGTCCCAAGCGGAGAGGAATTATGCCCAGACAGACAGGGAAGCGCTAGCGATAATTGCGGGGACCAAAAAATTTCACGACTTTCTGTATGGCCGCCCCTTCACCATCGTGACTGACCACAAGCCCCTACTAGGCATTTTTACCGCAGATAAGCCCACACCACAGATCCTGTCCCCGAGGATGCTTAGGTGGGCCATTTTTCTCAACGCCTACCAGCACGCGTTGGTGTACCGGCCCGGGAAAGAGATCAGCCATGCGGACGCCCTGTCGAGGTCCCCCCTTCCCCAGGAGCACGACCACGTGGGCGGGGTGGGCGAGACCGCCAGGTGCTCATGATTGAGGTTTTGGATAGTCCCCCCATTCTGCCCGCCGACATCGCCAAAGTGACAGGCAGGGACAGAACGTTGGCAGCGGTTAGTTCCTGGGTACAGAAAGGGTGGCCAGCGTCTTCCCCAGCGGAGGAGTTCGCCCCATTTTTCAGGAAAAGGCTCGTACTGTCCCTAGAGAGGGGGTGTCTCTTGTGGGGGCAGCGGGTAGTGATCCCTACATCCCTTCGGCCGCGGGTGCTTAAACTGCTGCACGTCAGCCACCCTGGAATTGTGCGCTCCAAAGCGCTGGCCCAGAGTTACTTCTGGTGGCCCCAGTTAGACGCCGACATCGAGCACATGGTCGGCACTTGCGAGAGTTGCCAATGCTCCAGGCCAGAGGAGGCCTGCCTTCCCCACAGGGAGTGGGACGCAGCTAAAGGGCCGTGGTCCCGGGTGCACATAGATGTTGCGGGCCTGTTCCGAGGAACCCTTTTTCTCCTTGTTGTGGACGCCTTCTCCAAGTGGTTGGAGGTCATCCCAGTCACAAGCACCTCCTCGGCCACGACCATTAAGCATTTGCGGAAGCTCTTTTGCACGTTCGGCATACCCAACACCCTAATTAGCGACAACGCTAGTTGTTTCACGTCCTCCGAGTTCAGGGCATTCACGGAGATTAACGCCGTCCGGCACATCACCTCCGCCCCCTTCCACCCGGCCACCAATGGCCAAGTGGAGCGCCTCGTACGCACCACAAAGGATGTGCTACGGCGCATGGGCCCCGGGGATCTCAACCTGCAAGTGTGTCAGTTTCTGCTAAGGTACAGGGTGACCCCGTTAGCGTCAGGCTACTCCCCCGCGGAGCTTTTAATGCGCAGGAAACTGACCACCATACTTACTAGGTTAGACCCCATGAGAGTTGAGGACAGGGGGAGGAACATCGGGTTGGAAGCCACCAAGAGTTTCAGCGTGGGTGCTCCGGTGCATTGCAGGAATTACGCCAGCACGGGGCCAGCCTGGGTACCGGGGGTGGTCGTGGAACAGACCGGTCCCGTATCGTACCACGTGGAAACCAACACAGGTCTCCTTTGGCGACGGCACGCGGACCAGCTCTGAAGCCGGGTCCCGGGAAGTCAGGGCGCCGACAGCACCAACACAAATTCAGCGTTAGGGTTCTCCCCCACCCGTTTAGCCAAAGGGGGAGGAGAGGGGGATCGAGAGCCCCCACCAAGGGGGGAGGAGAAGGAATTTGTCCTCATAGATATCCCGCGGGATCCCCCAGCAGAGTTTAATTTTGAGTTACCGAGCCGGGGGGGTTTTCGGAGTGGTCCCCCACCCATCCAAGCGAGAAGAGGGGTTTTACGTTAGCCCCTAGTGCCCCCGGTTTGCCCTCAATGGAGTTTGTCCCTTCCCCGAAAGCTGCAAAACCGCAGCAAGCCACTAACAAGTCTCCCTCTCCCATTACAGGACAAGGGACCAGGGAACAAGGAAGCGGTAGCGCCCCCCGGGTGGGCCAACCCACACCACAGCCCAAACGCGAGTGCAATAAACCATCTTGGTTAAGAGACTTCGTCTCATCCTAGGGGGGAGGGGTGTTGTGTTCTAAAGCCTGTGCCTTTAAACAATGTACCTATCCATGTGTATCCAATATAACCTTTCCATGTGTAACATTGTAACCTTCAGCTGTATCACTGTAACCCTAATAGGACGCGAGCTAGTGACCACCAGATGGCAATAGCGAGCGTCCAAGCTCATTGGTCCAGACTCACCTAAGAACAACAGCGCGGGAAGATTCCCGCCATCACCTTCACCTGGACAAGAAGGGCGTGACCCGCAATGACGTCACGTGGACAGTAGCCAATAGACTGTCAAGGAGCCACATTCAAATGTATAGCCACTGTATATATTGAGCTGTTCGTCCGCCATTACCACATGTTCCCTCTGACCAGCATGCAATAAAGTTGTGTTAAGCCAGCTCTTCGGCTGCTCTGGTGTCTTGGTTCCCATACACTAAAATATTCAACTGAATGGTGCTGTCACTCTTTTAATTCTAACTGATAATTTAGATTGAATGTCAAAGCATATCTTTGCTATCTACTATCTTGCTACATTTTAAGATTCTGCGTAAAAATGTCCCAAAGTTATATTCATTTGTGTGTCCCTATTTGAGCAAATGAAGATATTTCAGATACTCAGAAATCCAATATCACAGTGAAACCCAGTCTAGGTGACACCAAGGTGAAACCCAGGGAGAAAAAGAGAGTGGTCAGATGAGACCCCATTTGAGGGTGCCAAATTGACATCCAAGTTAATGATCATTCCTGTTTCTTGATCTTTACCCTCATGGATAATACAGTATTTAACAAAGAATCAAAGCAAAGAAATAACAGGTAAAAACATAAACCATAAGACAAAGGCAGATTTACAGGTATTTTAAAATTCTGCCCTGGCACAAACTTTTTTTTTTTAAAGGAGAAATCTTTGCCTACCCTTTCCCCTCTGGAAAGGAGCCTTGTATTTCAAAGAGTAAAAGTTGATATAGCAGATTTTTTTTCTTGGGCAAGTAAGTCTGAGAGTTCTGAATACAGCAGCCAATCAGAACAGAAACATTAGAATCACCAAAGCAGATAATTGGAACATCCTCTGAACCATTACAGGAGAAAAGCACAAAGTGATTGTGAAAATCTATGCTCTCTGAATGGTCAGTAATGGCCATCAGTCAATCAATGAATGGCAATTTACATGCTGCCATTTAGATAATTTTGCATCATGTAATGATGACACAAATCAGAAGCCTTCAATCAAGCCAAAGAGCTGGAAAGAAAAAGCAGAAGTAACATCTAGATTGGGTCTATTAGTAATTGCAGTGATTGGTACGACTTCAATAAGATCTCTCAAACATAAATTTCATGCAACTAGATATTTAGGACTCATCTTTTAGGACTCATCTTTTAGGACTCATCTATTTAAACCTTTACAAAAACCTAAGTAATTTTTATCCTTTGCAATTTACAGGAGGAAAATTTTAGATGGATTCATCGACATGTACTTGGGATAATTCTTTATAAAGTATCATTACAAAACAACATATTTATTTATATTTAAATTTCTATCCTGTCTACCTAATGAAAATTCATTACACTGGGCGACAAGTATAATAGTAAAAAACAATAAAACCACCTACAATAAAGCCAATATGAATAAAACAATATAAATATACGTCAATATTAAGATGGCAGGACAAACATGTTTTTGCCTCTCCCTGGGGGAAGGGATATCAACAAATGCTTCTTTGAAAAAACAAAGCTGGGAGAGAGGGAACCTTGCATTTCTCCTGTGGCAATGAGTTCCACAGGGTAGACACCACAACTGAGAAAGTTCAGTTTCTAGTCATTGTCTTTTTTATCTGTCTGAGATCAGGCAGATACATTTGGACAGATAGTTACTTTTGAGGACATGTGCTCTGACAGGTAGCGAGGTCCCAAACCATATAGGGCTTTCTACACCAGTATTAAAACCTCAAATCTTATATTGAAAAACACAGGTATTCAGTGTAGACGACCCATGATCGAATTTTTGACCTGTCACAATTAATCTGGCCACCACATTTTAGACCCATTGAAACTTCTGTATCAGCTTCATAGGCAGTCCCATGTAGAGGGTATTATGGTGATCAAACCATGAGACTATCAGTGCATGGACTAGTTCAGTTTAATGTTGATTGACTTATATTGTCATCTTTCATTGATAGGATCCTAAAGCAGTCGTCCCCTACCTGCAGCCCACAGTCTCTATGTGGCCCCAAGCTCTTTCTGTGTGTCACTGCAGCCTGCTTGTTCATTGCTATCACCTTCAAGGCATTTCCCCTCAGGCCCACATTGTTCTTCTTGCCTCTAGTCTAGGGGCACCATCTACTGCTGTTTTTCCTATCCCTTTCTTAGAAAAAAAGACACTAGCAACCTTGTTTCTCTGGTTTCCTTGGTTCCCCCCCCCCCCAGCCCCCCGGTCTTATCCTCTGGGTACTTTGCTAGTTCGAAGGTTTTCATTGACATCTGCATATTTACTTTTGATCTAAATCAGAAGGTTAATAATTTTGTTATGTTTTGATACAATATGTGGCTCTTTTTAAGCATTGGACACTCTAATGTGGTCACCATGTATCAGAAGGTTGAGAACAATTGCCATAAAGGATAAGCCATCCAAGTTTCACCTCTTTTTGTCAAGCGAGTCCTTCCCAGTTTATGTTTGCCCCAAGTTAAATTGAATATTTTTGGGGAATGTTAGTTAGCAGAGGATGAGGTAGAAAAGCAACACCAACACAGGGAAAATGTGGAGAGATTAACCAAGTCTCATCACTGCCCCCCTCCCCGTGCTTAGATTCTCCCATGTAAATAAAATCATTCTACAGGGTGGTCTTGAAGTTCCTTTTGAATCTTTCTCTAAATTTGCCACTTATTGTATCCAGGGTGTCACCAGTATTTTGCACTCATGTACCCACTAAGGGACTGCAGTGGCTCAAGTGGCTAAGATGCTGACTGGAAGGTGGGAGGTCAGCAGTTCGACTCCCGAGTACTGAAGGTACTGTCCCAGCTCCCGCCAACCTAGCAGTTCAAAAGCAATAAATTGCAAATAGATAAATAGGGACCACTTCAGTGGGCAGGAACAGAGTTCCATGTGCTCCTATGTCTAGTCATGCCTGCTACATGACCATGGAAACATCTGCAGAAGTAGACAGCTTTGAAACAGAAATGAACAGTTGGATATGACTGGCTTTCGAGTAAGGGAAACCTTTACCTACCCACATGCTTGTGACAATACGCCCTTCATGTAAATGGGCTTAAATTGGCCATATTTCTCTGGAAAAAAATAATATGAATATACGTCAATAATAAAAATAATAAAAATAATAATATATATGGCCAGGTAGGGACTTACGGGCCACCTTGTAGAATTATTTAAAGTAAAAAAAGTTATCATTACTTATAGGTACCACTTTTGGTTACAGAGAAAAAAAGGGTGGTGGTGGTGGAATCTCCAGTGCATTGAAGAACATTTATGTTTGTTGCTTGACTGAGGGTTGAAGAAACAAAGACTATCAACAAAACAGTGGAACCAAAAGTAAACAAGGAGAGGTGATGGGGACTTGTTTCAAATGCCAAAGGCAGGAAAAGAACTTTACCAATCAAGTTAATGTAAAAAAAAAGTCACATTATTATTATTATTATTATTATTATTATTATTATTATTATTATTATTATTATTATTATTATTATTATTATTGTTGTTGTTGTTGTTGTTATTATTGTTATTATTATTGTTGTTGTTGTTGTTGTTATTATTATTATTATTATTATTATTATTATCATTATTATTATTATTATTACTAATAATAATAATAATAATAATAATAATAATAATAATAATAATAATAATAATAATAATAATAATAATAATAATAATAATAATAATAATAATGTAAAAGCCCCTCCAACTGATCTCAAGTGTTAGTACATACAAGAATGTTTGCTATATGCAGTGCACTGTGAGAGTTGCTGGAAACCCTATTCCTTTATGCTAGGTTCTTCATAAAAGCCTAAAAGAGAACTGAGAGTAGACATGACTCCCTCAATTCCAAGTAATTTTTTTTCCATTTTACTCAAGTTTTTTCCTGATGCCTTAAAGATAAACTACACAATTCTTCCATTGTCATTATATAATATTTCTTCATGAACCATACAACAATATATTTATTTATTTTTCTGCAGAAGAGACAATTTGTGTACTACTGCCACTGCTTCTTTTTCTTTGCAGGGAACCTGCAGCACAATCCTTATGCATGTCTACTCTGAGGAAAGATCCACATTAGTCAATGGATTTTATTCCTTTAAATGCATCTTTTCTGTACAGACTTACATAGAATTATAGAATAACTGAGTTGGAAGGGGCCTTTTAGCCCATCGAGTCCAACCCCCTGCTCAGTGCAGGAATCCAAATCAAAACAGATAAGACAGATAGTTGTCCAATTCTCTGTTGAATGTTTCCAGTGCTCACCATCACCTCAGACAGAGCCCTGACAACATGGCTTTTAGGAAGCCCACTTATCCTCACCCAGCCAGTCATTGCCATCCTTCTCTCTGTGCAGCTGAAGAGGGAGGAGAAAAGAAAGTCAGTGGGCAGAGGCAACAGATTAGGCAATAATTCATTCTGGATGGCATCGTGGTTCCTGTGCCATGTCTGAGGCAGAGAAAAGGTTAAGTGACAGAATGAGATCTCCTGTTGCTTCCCAAGTATTTACTTTCCCTTCTGGGTAGCACAGCAGGAAGGTTTGAGCAGAATGGTCACCACTAATGTTCCCAGAGTGTAGAGGTGGCTGCTCATACAAACAGTAGTTGCCTCATCCGCTTGGGCATTCACCTCTCACTTGGGCATTCACCTCTCACTTGGGCATTCACCTCTAATTTTTCCTTTGTTACACACTTGTTCATCAAGGCCAAAGATCGGAAAAGTAATTTTTGACACTGCAACCTCCAACATTTCCTGGCTAGCATTTGAGATGGTCACAGTCCAAGTCAAGTGAGGATTCTGTGATTACACTTAGTGCACCTACTTCCTCTTCACTGCACAGCATGACCCATGGGTGGTCATTTGTGAGAGGACAAACAATCAGAGGTTATTACTGCTTCTCAGGGTTGTAGCCACAACTAGGTGTGAGACACACACACATATGTGTGTGTTGAGGACTGGATTCTGGGAGATCTTGTCCTTAAAAAGATTCTTTCTTCATCAAAATAAGGATTGAATTTTTCCTCCCATCTTTTGCATGAGATTGAGGATTTATCTTTAGTGTTCATCTTAGATAAGCATCAGGTTTTATATGCAAATCAATATATGGTACTCTGCTGATCAATACTCAACCCTGCTATGATAGTTTGATTGCATATATAAGTTTATTCTGAATTATGCATCTTCACATCCTCTATAATTGTATATTTAGTGAATGTGTTGCCCTTTTAAACTTTTAAAGTAGATGTCATAAAAAAATTCACATCAGTTTTCAATGCCTATAAATGTCTTGGATGTCTTCATAACTCTTTCAAACAAAATTTTCCCCTAGTGCCTGCCTTTGAAATATATAAGATGCAGATAGGCAGCCCATTTCCCAAGTCCTGTTCCTTCCAGAATACAAGGCTTGTATTGAAATGACAGAATGAATGAATAGACTTGTATTTCAGATTATTCAATGGAAAACTGGTAATCAAAACAGCAGCCAGAATGTATCCCCATGTCAGCTAGCTGTCCTGCAGAACACATCTAGGCTGATGGGGAGGGAGGATCCATCTCTTGTAATAATTTCAGGGATGGGAGAAATGGGAGATGCAGAGTCTTCAGCAACAAATAAAATAGGGAGATCTTGTCCCCAAACCTTGAGCCCTCTAAATTATAATGGTTTATATCATCACCCAAATTGTTGTTCACTGTTATTGGGTAGCAGTGCTGCTGGCATTCAGTTATATTTCTTATACTTTCTTGTAGATTTCTCATTACATTTTTTTTTAAAAAATGAAATATTCATGTTCTTTTAAAAACTGGAGTTTTAACATCCCTCCTTTTATCTTCTACACTGTAATTTTTTCACTTTTTATTCAACTGCATACTACTAAATGTCAGGCTATCATAAAAAGATGGCAATACAATAATTTATCTTACCACATATAAACAGAACAAGAACAACAAACAAAAGACTAAACCATGCCAAAAGCAGCACCAACATTTAAAATATGGGCATGAGTGAAAATGATTTTGCTTGGCTCTAAAAGTCCATCCTTGAGAATAATATTTTAATAACAAGTTGTTGCTGAAGCTGCTGCTGCTGTTGTCATCACCCTCATCATTGTTCCTCCTCCTCCTTGGGTATTAAGGGACATGCAAGGTTCTGGCACTTCTAGCATCCTTCACTGGTGTTATTTGGTGTTCTTGTAATATTTCTTTGTATGAGGTGTT
Source organism: Bradypodion ventrale (assembly GCA_035047345.1). Classification (NCBI taxonomy): domain Eukaryota; kingdom Metazoa; phylum Chordata; class Lepidosauria; order Squamata; family Chamaeleonidae; genus Bradypodion; species Bradypodion ventrale. Next base: position 282,897,181 of record JAWDJE010000002.1, on the reverse strand, counting down.
TCTCTGTATTGATTGATATTGCCCTGTGTTGTAAGAGCAGAGCTACCTGTCCCAATATCTGGTTTGCTTTACTGCACAATACGTTAATCTCTTCATCCATTTTCCCATTTTCAGTAAATATTGTTCCCAGGTATTTGAACTCTGCCACTCATTTTATACTTGTTCTCTCTATCTTAATCTTTAGAGTATGTACCACTGGCTAGAAGGACCCGTCTCTCTAGCACAAGGAAGGAGGGCCTTCTCCGTGTCCACTCCAGCCCTATGGAACCTCCTGCCAACGGAGTTACGGCTGCAGATGGAATTGCTGCTCTTTAGGAAAAATCTGAAAACCTGGCTGGCGGGGTAAATGTGGGGGGTTGATGGAAATGTGACTCCCATCTGCTGGCTTGTCTAAAAAGATTCCCCCCTCTCCTTAGGGGTCGTGGTGGGTGGTTTTTTTTAATGCTGACAATGTTTTAAATGTGTTATTGGGGTTTTTTTGTACAAGTTTTTAGGTTTTATAGCTTCTATTTGTTAGCCGCCCAGAGTCGCTATGGCGAGGGGGTGGCACTATAAATATGACTAACTAATAATAACAATAATGTTGTTTCTTTCCATTTGCCTCTCAAAGTCCAACCCTGCGTCCATATCGTGCAAGGTACTAACAGGTCCAATTAAGGGATTGCTAGGACTGGACAAAGTATGGAATGGCCTTGCACCACAGGACCACTACAGTGGCCATGAAGGCCATCCTGGATTACCCCGAAAAGACCTGGCCAAAGGGACTCTGGTGAAGTTGCAATAGGACCAGCAAACCAGTAACAGATAACCCATTGCTAAAAAAAATCTACAAAAGAGATATAAATGGACTGAATGGACTGAACAAACTGTAAATGACCCTGGCAAAGTTAAAGGACCAAATGCTAGAACAACAAAATACAAATACCAAGGTACCATGGCAAAAAAATAAGTAATCTCTTCTTCACTGATCTCTATTCCTCCATGGATGAAGCAGCTGTTATTTGAAATCATAGGTAAATTATCTTAAAGTAGGGGTAGCTTGAAATGGAATAGGTGTTCCATACGCAGGGTATTCAAAGTATCAAAGCTTTGAATTGGACTCAGAAATGAGAAACTGGTATGAAGAGAGCAAAAACAACAAAAAACCAGAACAGAACAGAACGAAATAAAGCGAGCAAACAAACAAAAAGAAAAACTCAGAGCCTTGTTGGATTCTGGTAGCAGTATTATGCACTAACCCAGATGTTTGAAATGTCTTCAAAGGAGCCTTGTGTCCCAAACATTAGCTCTGAAATGGGCAAGTTTCAGTATTACAAGAGGTCAACTGCCCATGCACAGAACTTTTCACAACCTCTAAAAATGAGGAGGGAAAGGACATTCACATTTTTTGTGGGTTTGCAGGGGTTGAGTGTAAACCTGTTGTGTCCAAGTATTATTTCTTGTTATTCCTAACAGATGCTATTGGCACCGTAGTCTGCGTTGGAATAGTGCGCCTTTTGCAAAGGCGCCAATTTCAAACTACTGTCGAAGATAGCTGATTCGTCAGTATGAACTTTCCCGCTTCTCCAGAAGCCCACCGAAATGTATCCACTTCTGTAACTGCCATTCTCTCTGTATATAAGCAGACAACCTTGTACAAAAAAAAGAAAAAAGAAAAAGCTTATCTATATAGTTTTTAGAGTTTTTAGAGTTTTAGAGCTTTTTAGGGGTTAAATGTGTATATGTGGGGTGGGAGTATGTTGATAATTTTGTATAGTTGTATTTTGTTTAGGTTTTGTTGGGTTGATAAGTGTTTTTTTGCCCCAATCTCGTTGTTCTGTGCAGGACAATGACAATAAAGATTTATCTTAAGAGGTCTCTCATAGTCTCCAGTCTGATTTCTGAGCTGATAATAAATCACTTGTGTTTGACCCAATCCTGCTGGTCAGAATACTTCTTAAGCGCCAGACTCAACAAAACCACACTTTTGTTTCCTTTTGGTGAGATTGCTTCAGGAGGCCAGAGTAGTTTTTTAAAAAAAGGTCCTGTAGGGCAGGGGTGCACAACCTATGGCATGCAGGCCGGCCCCAGCCCCCAAAGCCATCCCATCCTGCCCATCACCACCTCTGCCACACACAGAAGTGTAAGCAGCCACATTTACATCAGCTGTAAAACACTCACATGCATGTGCAAACGTGCCCACAGCTGTCGTAATTGCGGAAGTGGGAACATTTACAACAGCCATAAATGTGCCCACTTCTGCTTCCAAGGGTAAGTGGGTGGGTGGGTGGGTTGTCCAGCCCACTCAGCTGTCTGGGAGTGTGGTCAGGCTCATGACGAAAAAAGGTTGACCATCCCTGCTGTAGGGGCATAAGTGACCAATGGGCTACCTTTGCATTAGAGCTACAGGACATCACAACATTGCACTGTTGACTCATGCTTAGCCTATAGTCTACTAAAGCCTCCAGATAAAGATTGGTGTCTGCAAAAGGTCCAAGGGACATTTTATGGAAGTTAATGGCATTTTATGGACTATAAGACATAGACAAACAAGTGGGTAAATGTGTTTTTGCTACTTGAAAACATGGTTTACTTTTTTAAAAAATACATTTTTTACTGAAAAAGCTAGTTCAGCTCTCTAGTGAATGATTTTTTAAAAAAAATATGTGGGGCCCCTCAAAAAATAGCAATATGGTCCCTCATGACCCTGACTTTCTGAGCAATTCTTTTCCAAAACAATTTAAATTTGGGATGGAAGTATAGGGGTCAGAGGTAGCAAGGAGCTGTAGAAATACCCTCCTAAGACACCATTTGCACAATATAGGCTGAATAGTGCCAACCCTGTCCTAGACCTTTTAACACTGGTACCACTGCCAAGCCTGCTGTCATCCATCCTATATTTGTGCAACTATCTTTTCCTGTCAAAATGCAGATCTTCTCATTTTTAACTGTTGACACTCATTTTATTTGTTTTGATCAAGTTTTCCAGTCTGCTAAATTCCTCTTGAACCCTGACCCTGCCTTCTGAAGTATTAACTACTACTTCCCATTGGTACCATTGCAAATTTGATGTGCCTCTCTTTGAATTTGTTATACAAGTTATTTATAAAAAATTTGAACACTGGGCTCAGGTGGAACATTTGAAATTGCTTCAGTGCCCTTGGATAAAGGTCATCTTACTTTAGAGACTTAAATTCATTTAAAATAGCTAGGCTTTCTTGCATCACTTCTTTACTTATCTAAGGTGGCACCCCACTCAATGCCTCCTTCATTCTATTTGCACTAGGCTGAGATGACTGTTTTCTTAGTTCCTGTCCGAAATAGCCAATACAGTACCTTCCTTTGTATAACAATTTACATTGGCCCTAGGATCTTAGAACTATAAATTTCTGGTCATCTTTCCCACTGTGATACGAAGCTCTGTCATCTCCAAACAGTTCCCTCCACAATTCAATTAGCAGCTATTTAAATATTCTTGATCTCTACTTAATCATGGTTCTTAGGGATATTGCTGCCCTCAATCGGATTTTTCCCCCCATGCATTAATATTTTCCTCAAATAAGAACACTAATCAAGTCACACATACCATATTCATATCATACAGCACAGCAGTATTTTGATATTGATGAAACGATAAAGAGTGATAAAATACATTAATTAAACATAGTGAGTTTAGTGAATGTAGAAAGGTATTTTTTGTAACTGTCAGCTCTCTGCCCTAAGATATTACTCACCAACTACTCACAGCATAAAACAATCTCAACTCATTTATTATATGCCAGTGGTACTTGAGAGGCCAATGGAAAACTAACATATATATCTTCTTTTCATAAACACAATGCATTATTATTGTATGATACACTTTGTGGAAGTAAAGCTGGCTTATGCTCTCCCAAGGCTTTTGGAGAATTTAATATTTATGAATTTGAATACAAACTGACTTGATCTGCAACTCCCCAAACAGTGTGAGAATCAGAAGACAGCTATCTGCTAGATTTCACATAACTCCAAATGTTACAATGCATAACAAAAGTCATATGTAATTTCACAATAAATACAAATAATTCTAGGTAAAGGTAAAGGTTTCCCTTGCTCGAAAGCCAGTCGTATCCGACTCTAGGGTGCAGTGCTCATCTCTGTTTCTAAGCCGAAGAGCCAGCGCTGTCTGCTTCTGCAGACGTTTCCATGGTCATGTGGCAGGCATGACTAGACACCGGAGCGCACGGAACGCTGTTACCTTCCCACCGAAGTGGTCCCTATTTATCTACTTGCAATTTCTTGCTTTCGAACTGCTAGGTTGGCAGGAGCTAGGATGAAGACGGGAGCTCATTTCCGTCCTGCAGTACTCGGGAATCGAACTGCTGACCTTCCGCTTCCCAGTCAGCGTCTTAAATAAATTTGCACTGTCAGCAGTTGGCATATTCCCCAGACACAACAGATGCACTGGGGGAAATGCCCACTTTTACCAATGAAATGCAAGGTGCAATCAGTAAAGATAATGAGACACTTGTGCAGAATCTTTCACAATGAACAACTGTACCTGCTGCCCATTAAACCAGTGTCTGGGATATTGGGGTCCTTTTGGTTTGCATTTCAGGATTCACAACATTTTGTACATTAGTTAACAAGGGCTTTGTCTCTGTGTCACACATTATTTCAATTCAATAATTTGAAACTGTTCAACTATAGGAGAGAACACCATAACCTCACATCATTCCATCGCCATTTTCATCACCCTCTAGTCTAAGCCATGGAATGTGAAGAATCTGAAGAAGGAGATCTCTCCTTGCCCTGAAGTGTCTCCAAGTGGGTTGGGAAGTCCTCACTCTTACAAGAAACTCCCACGGACAGCAAAGGATCTGCTTGCTCATCTGCTTCCCCATGTGAGTGAGGTGGTGGTCACAGAAGTGATGAAAGAGGAAGGCAGGGCTGGAATGAGCATTTGCCTTGGTTTTAAACAACTGGATATTGGTTTTATGACATCACACTAGACCCAAAATTCCTTCCCCCCCCCCCGCCCACTCAGAGTCAGTTGAGTGGCAGCAGTAGCAGAATAAATGAGGGTAAGCTTCTTCTGTGTAGTCTTTCACCTGCCATATTACAAAGGACATGATTGTCCAAGAGGAATATAATTCTACCAAAGGCCGAAGCCATAACAGTAAGACTAATGAAAGAACTATTTCCCAAAGTAACAGAAGTCAATGTTATGCTAACACACACATGAAGGATGAAGAATACAGAGACTTATTTCCTTTTTGTTTTCTCCCATTGACAAAACATAGCTGTGACCTGGAAAGTGAGATTTTAATGGAAGGAGAAAGGAAAGTGTGGATTTGGAAGATAGGTGAATAGAAGGATCAGCCAGAGGTTCTTCTATGTTTATATAGCTTTCTGGACTGAAAGAGTGTTCATGTAGACATCATGATCTCCAGAGGTAACTGTAAATGTTCCTTGGCAAGAAAATGTAATTTCAACACAGGAAAACAGTTGCAGTTGAATCAATAAGAATTCCAGGAAGTATAAATTGTTTTAAAAATAGTGGAAAGAAAGAAAGAAAAAAGAAAGAAAGAAAGAAAGTTACATTGGCCCTAGTAATTTTGAAAACTATTTTTTTCCTATGGGGAAAATGTATGATAATCTAGATTGTCAATTTTTCTCTCTATAGGAAACAAGTAATTTCCTGAGATATCATCAAAGTCTTGTGGCTGCAGCACTACTAATTTGATATCTGAAGAGGAAGGATGAGGACAAAAAGGAAGAATGCAATGTTTACAATGGTAGTCTTCCTTTGTTTCAGGTTAGGCTTCAGTGGTACACAGATTGAGAACTTCCAGAGGTGCAGGCTAGGTACCGAAGAGGTATAGGAACTAGAGACCAAATTGCCAACATGTGCTGAATCATGGAGACAACAAAGGAGTACCATAAAGAAGTCTACTTCAGTTTCATTGACTACACCAAGGCCTTTGATTATGTGGACCACATAACTGTGGCAAGTAATTAAAGAGATGGGAATACCAGACCACCTCATCTATTTAATGAGAAATATTTACATGAGTCAAGAAGCAACAGTTAGGACAGGATACAGAACAACTGATTGGCTTAGAATAGGAAAAGGAGTACAACAAGGTTGCATATTGTCACCCTGCTTATTTAACTTATATGCAGAGTACATCCTCCAGCAGGGCTGGATGAATCACAAATGGGAATTAAAATTGCTGGGAGAAACATCAACAACCTGAGATATGCAGATGATACTACCCTAATGGCAGAAATTAAAGAAGACCTAAAGAACCTCTTGATTAGGGTGAAAGAAGAGAGTGCAAAAGCTGGCCTAAGAATCAACACCAAAACAACAACAACAAGATAATGACAACCGGTCCTTCTCAGGGCAGGATTTGTGCCCTGGTTTTAGCCTCATCCAAGATACAAATTTCTATGCATGGGAGAACCTTTAGAACATACCAGAGGAATTGGAATGTGTAAACATGCTGGCCTCATGGGTTGGAAGAGATGGAGCATAATGTGTGATGGACATGTTATACTGTGTGATCATTGGCTGGATTCCTTTAGGGGAATGTCAAGGGGGTAGACAGTGTGTGAAGAGATAAAACCCAGAAGGGTTTTGAGCTAAAGGTGAACTGCAAACATGTAGTTGCTTATGCCAATAGGGGGCCCTTGGGCTTCGTCAATTAGAAAAGCTTTCCTTATTTTGATGTGCTTTCTGAACTTTTGATACACTTTCTTCTGTAACTTACTCTGATTGCAATATACATACTTTTAAAATACCTGAAGATGCCTGGAATGTTCACTTGGGTATTTGCTACCTTATCTACACTAATCTTGAATCCTAGGTTGCTTAGCTGGAGGGCAGTAGCTCAGAAGGAGGAAGCAACCACTGGTGGGCAAGAAGACCTACTCATGAGTAAAGTCATTTCCTGACTGCCCTATCACTTCCTGGCAAATAGAAGAGTAAGGAATGGAAGCAGTGACAGACTTCACCTTCTTAGGATCCAAGGTCACTGCAGATGGTGAAATAAAAAGACGATTAATTCTTGGGAGGCAAGCTATGAGAAACCTAAGCTACATAATAAAAAGTAGAGACATCACCCTCCCAACAAAAGTCTGCATAGTCAATGCAATAGTATTCCCAGTAGTAATGTATGGTTGCAAGAGCTGAACCGTAAGGAACGTTGAGGGCAGAAGAATAGACACCTTTGAAATATGGTGCTGGAGGAGAATTTTGAGTGTACCCTGGACAGCAAGGAGATCAAACAAGTCAATCCTGAAGGAAAACAACTCTGACTGCTCCTTGGAAGGACAAATATTGAAGATGAATTACTTTGGACACCAAATGAGAAGAGAGGACTCACTAAAGAAGGCCTTGATGTTGGGAAGGATCAAAGGCAAAAGGAGAAGGGGCGGTAGAGGATGAGGTATCTACATAGCATTGATCTATGCAATAGGCATAGAGTTGAGCAGGCTGTAGAGGATGGCAGAAGATAGGTGAGCCTGGCATGCAGTGGTCCATGAGGGTCACAAAGGGTCGGAGTCAACTATGTGACTGAACAACAACAACGACAAAGTTCATCATGCTCATTGCCATTTTAAAGTATTTTCCCTCTCTGTTTCCTGTTGATGCCTCAAGAAGACAATTGGGACTGCCTCCTGGTGGCTGAAAAATAAAAATAAAACAGAGCACCTCCAGCTCTGCAGAGTGTTGCTTTCGCTCCGCAGTCCTGCCCTCAGAATCCTGCAATATGCATTGAATGTTTGCATTTTCTCATCCATAGGAATGGGGGCTTCGCAGAGTAGCAGAAGTTCACAAATATGACCATTGACCCAAAAAAGTTTAAGTTCAGAGTATCATCCGGGCTTCCAGCTTTTCGTCTTGGTTTTAGAAATTTGAGGATGTGGACTGCGGGAAGGATTTTTAAATTTTTCGAATTTTAACAATTTAATATTTTTTAAAAAATTTATCCTATTGTTTTGTAGAGTTTTTATCTGTGGTGTTTTTATGTGTGTAAGCTGTCCTCAGTCGCCTCAGTGAGAGGGTGGCAGTAAAAATGTGATTAAATAAATAAATAACCAAAGGTACAGTATGCCCTTCATTCAGACATAGAATGGGTAAGGGGGGTCTGGGCCCATCCCTAATAGATATGTTATTCTATCACTTGTACCAGTCACTTGAGCATTTCTGTACTCAACAACTGTTTATGATATATTTCAATGTTGCACTTCAGATTCCAGTTTAGAGTGGCACCAGCCGTGTCCCAAGGTACATGGGCTTTTGTTGCTACTCGGGTTTCTCATCTTCAGTTTTCTTAGCTCCAGCATGTTGGCTTTAGTTTAGCAAACAACTTTGCTGGAAATTGCTTTTTGTGCACTACATGTTTTCCTAAGTGATATTTCCCCAGAGCTGGCAGATTGCTTTATCGTAGCAGATGTGCATGTTTTTAGAAAATCACTACCATAAGGAATAGCATAATTACATTTACTGCTGTTTGTCAGTGAACTAAATATCAAATAGAAGGGATGTTGCTACGTGTAAGCCCTACCAAGTTGCCCAGGGTCCCACTTGAACTTCCTTATATAATTCATTTTCAGTTTTCCAGTTTCAACCAGTATGACTTGCAAAGAAAACTCTGCCTCCATTATAAGGCCCCACACCAATGCATTTTTTTTTTAAAAAAAATGCAGTTTGTACTTAGTATTGTGAGAACAAGTGTAGAGGCAAGGTATTTGCTAGTCTGGGCTAAAGAGTTGGAGAGGAATCTATCTGCTATGGTATCAGCTTGCGCACTACCGTTTTCCTTCTGATTGGCCTGATTAGCTGTCCGGAGGGCATGGTCAAGCCCACAACCTGAAAATGTTGAGAACCCCTGTTGTGTATGAATTATTTCACACTGTATTGTATTGTGTTTAAAATAACCGTAAAATAACCAATGAGCATCTTCTTCACGGTTTGCGCCAGTTTCCAGTGAGAAGCGCGAAAGTATATGTGTTCTGAATCACCCCATCTCTCCCCAGCCTATCAGGATGTACTCCGCCAAAATGTATCTAGTTTGAATGTTATTTAAGGCGCAGTTGCGCCCGTTATCCATGTTTGGAACCCTGAAATAAAGTTGTGTTAGCCCTTAATGCCTCATCCTTCCCAAACATCAAAACCCCTGAAGTAGAACATCTTTGATAGGGAAATAAATGGATGCTCTACAGCAGAGGTAGTCAAACTACAGCTTGTGGGCCAGATCTGATCCATGGTGCCAAATCATCTGGCCCATGCCACCTGTGCCACTCCTGGAAGTGGAAGTAAAACACACCCACACATGTGCATAGCACTGCCATAAATGCACCCACTGCTGTCATAAATGTGTTTATGACAGCCACGGAATTTTACATCTGGAGGAATCACTTGAAAGGTCGGCTCAACCACGTGACTGCCCCTTGGCACGAAAAGTTTGGCCACCCCTGCTCTACAGCTCAGATGGATACAAAAGGGTGACTTACAACTGAGCATGACCACCACAACAGAGACTCAACAGGGTGCTTAAATAGCTGAATCTATCCATTACAACACCCATATCTGCTGTTGCTGTTCTTATGTGCTGTTCAGTTCAAACAGACTTACATTATTTTGATCCTAAGAGGGCTTTCCAGGTAAATTAAATATTTGAAGTGTGGTTTTATTGGTTCCCCACAGCCAGTGCATTTCCATGACTAAGCGGGGATTTGATTTCTAGTCTGTCATCCTATAGCAGTGGTGGTGAACCTTGGCACTCCGGCTTTTCATGGACTTCAATTCCCAGAAGCCCAAGTATGCACAATAAACCCATTCATGTGGATTCACAGAGACTTGGGCTTCTGGGAATTTAAGTCCAAGAACAGCTGGAGTGCCAAGGTGCACCACCACTTTCCCATAGCAATACTCTTACAGCAAGCCATTTCTGTGATACATAACAAAGAAGAAATATTGTGAATGGACAAATTTTCTTGAAACCACATGAAATAATTTGAAGATTTTTTTAAAATACTTGAGTGTTTTTGTTACTTACGTGTAACTGCAAGAAATGTGTTATGAGTACTACTCCCCACCCCACTTCTCAATTTAGCCAGAGGTCAGCTGCCCTGTTGTGTTTTGTTGTTCAGTCGCACAGTTGATTCTGACCCTTTGCGACCCCATGGACCATTTTCTTCCAGGCACCTCTGTCCTTCACCATTCTCCTCAGCTCACCAAGCTCTGTGCCCATTGTGTCCACAATACCATCTATCCATCTCATCTTTGGACACCCCCTTCTTCTCTTGCCCTCCACCTTTCCCAGCATCAAGGCTTTCTCAAGTGAGTCCTCCCTTCTCATTTGATGTCCAAAGTACTTTATCTTTATCTTCACTATTTGTCCCACCAATGAACAGTCAGGGTTGATTTCTTCCAGTATTGACCTATTTGTTCTCTTTGCTGTCCAAGGGACTCTCAGGACTCTCCTCCAACACCACATTTCAAAGGCATTTATTCTTCTGCGTTCAGCCTACCTAATGGTCCAGCTCTCACACCCATGCATTACCACTGGGAATACCATTGCTTTGACTATGCGAATTTTTGTTTTCAAAGGTGATGGGGTTTCTGAGGTTTTCTAAGGTGATGTCTCTGCTTTTCACTATATTCCCCAGGTTTCTCATAGCTTGTCTCCCCATAATCAGTTGTCTTTTTATTTCATGGCTACAGTCACCATATGCAGTGATCTTAGATCCTAGAAAAGTAAAATCTGTCACTGCTTCTACTTCTTCCCCATCTATTTTCCAGGGACTGATGGGACCTGTTGCCATTATCTTGGTTTTCTAGATATTAAGTCTCAAGCCAGCTTTTGCACTCTCCTCCTTCAATCCAATGGTTCTTTAGGTCTTCCTCATTTTCTGCCATTAGGGTGGTATCATCTGCATATCACAAATTGTTGGTGTTTCTCCCAGAAATTTTGATCCCATATTTTGATTCCTCCATCCCTGCATTGTGCATTATGTGCTCTGTGTATAGATTGAATAAGAAGGGTGATAAAATGCAGCCTTGTCTTACTCCTTTTCCTATTCCAAACCACTCTGTCATTCCGTGTTCTGTCCTAACTGTTGCTTCTTGATTCATGTACAGATTTCTCAGGAGGCATATGAGGTGTTCTGGTATTCCCATCTCTTTAATTACTTGCCTGAATTTTGCGATCAGTAGGTAGTGATCTGAGCCACAGTCTGCTCCAGGTCTTGTTTTTGCTGACTGAATGGAGGTTCTCCATCTTTGACTGCAGAGTATGTAATAAATCTGGTTTCGATGCTGCCCATCTGGTGATGTCTGTGTGTAAAGTCGTCTCTTGTGTTGCTGGAAGAGGGTGTTTGCTATGACTAGTGCACTCTCTTGGCAGAACTCTCAATCTTTGCCCTGCTTCATTCTGTGTTCCAAGACCAAACTTGCCTGTTATTCCATTTACTTTTTGATTTCCTACTTTGGCATTCCAATCTCCTAAGATAATGTGGACATCATTTCTTGGTGTCTGTTTTATGAGGTGTTGTAGGTCATCATAGAACTGGTCAACTGTGGCTTCATCTGCACTAGTGGTTGATGCATAGACTTGGATTACAGTGATATTGAAAGGTTTGCCTTGGATTCTGACTGACATCATTCTGTCATTTTTGAGGTTGTATCCCATTACTGCTTTTCTCACTCTTTTGTTGACAATTATGGCTACTCCATTTTTCCTGAGGTTTTCTTGCCCACAGTAGTAGATATGATGGTTTCCAGAGCTGAATTCGCCCATCCCTGTCCATTTTAACTCACTGATACCCAGGATGTCAATGCTTATTCTTTCCATCTTATTTTTAACCACTTCCAGTTTTCCTTGATTCATAGACCTCACATTCCATGTCCCTATGCAGTATTGTTCCCTGCAATACTGTATTTCTCCTCCCCCTTTCATGTCCCTCCCCCTTTTCAGATCTGCTGTGCTGAGCATCCCCTTGTTTTGCCTTTTGTTTTGGTCCATAGGGTTCGTTTGGCAAACTGGAGACCCGAGTGATGCAGTCGAAGTCCTGACCAGGTGTCTGGAGGCTGCTTGGGTTAGATGGGAGACAACGGGCTTCAGTTGAATCCTGGCAAGACGGAGTGGTTTTGGATGCGGGGTCCCGTGTTATCCTGGGAGTTACCATCTTTGGTTGTGGCTGGGATATCTTCGCCATAGTCAGATCTGGTGCGAAATTTGGGGGTCCTCCTGGACTCGCAGCTACTGCTCGAAGAGCAGGTGGCAGCCGTGGTTAGGAGGGCCTTTGCACAGCTTTGTGTCATTTACCAACTGCGCCCACTCCTGGACCAGGACTCTTTGCTCATGGTCACTAACGCTCTGGTCACCTGCAGATTGGATTATTGTAATGCGCTCTACATGGGGCTGCCCTTGGGGACCATTCGGAGGCTTTAGCTGGTCCAGAATGCGGCTGCCCGGGTTGTGATGGGGTGCAGGCACTATGCTCGCACCTCACAACTTCTCCGGGAGCTGCACTGGTTGCCGGTGTGCCTCCGGGTGCAATTCAAGGTGCTGGTTTTGACCTTTAAAGCCCTTCATGGCATTGGACTAGGCTACTTAAGAGACCGCGTTGCCACACGGAATTTAGCCCATCCTACTAGGGCAAACAGGAGGGGCTTACTGGTGGTCCCATCAGTGAAAGAAGTACGTCTTATTGGGGCCAGGAAAAGAGCTTTTTCCGTGTCTGCCCCAGCCATGTGGAACCTCTTACCACCTGAGTTGCGTCTCCAGACGGAACTGCTCCCCTTTAGAAAGTTGCTGAAGACATGGCTCTTTCAGCAGGTTTGGGGCATGCTTGACTCTACCAGTGAAGCCCGGTGGCTGATTTAGCATATGTGAGGGGCTGCCCCTCGGCTTGGTTATTCTGTTTTAACGTGGGTAGGGTGGAGGTGGGTTGTTTTTTAATGATTTGTTTGTGTTTTTAATGCTGGTTTTAATTGGGGTTGTTAGGTTTGTTTTAGCTATTGTTGCTGAATTGTTTTTATTGTAATTTTTATTATGTTGTTAGCTACCCTGAGTGGTGTACCCACCAGGAAGGCGGGATATAAAAGTGCAAAAATAAATAAACAAATAAATAATAAACTTTGTGGCATGCCTTGCCGGTCTGTACCCCAGCCTCTTCCCATCACACATGTTATCACAGTTTAAACAGTTTTAAAACAAAGTATTATCATGCACAATATCACAGTTTATCACATAGTATCAAAGTAAAAGTTGAACTAATTAATGAAAGAAAAAGAAAGAAAGAAAGAAAAAGTCCACTATATCAAGTCTCTATGTAAGTCAGTTTCTTGTACAGTCACTATGTCAGTTGCTATAAGTCATCTATGTTTAGTCAACTATATTATTTCAATTCGATTACTTATCCTTTGCATGCATGCAACAGCTCTCACCTCCCTTCGGCCGCATGGATTTGGTCAAAGGCACCAACCACTCGGGCCTCGCTGTGATGGTGGTTGCGGATGGTATCTCCTGGGGGTGGTTGGGGGTCTCCAGAGGTGTCTGCGGTTCGCTGCAGCGACAGCGCGGCCCTTCTTCTTTGCCCTCCGGGGCGTTGCTACTCCAGGAGGACTCCCCAGGGCCTCTGGATGGCAACTGGGCAGCTGAGGCCTGTTTCTTTCTCCTGATGCCTTTTCTTTCTCTCTGGCCCCAGGTTTTTGGATGGGGTGGGATGGGCAGGATCCTTTACTCACCTCCCTCTAGGCCTTTCTGGATGGCAAATGGGCAGCAGAGCTGAATCCTGTGTCTTTCTCCTGATGACTTTTCCTTCTCTCTGGCCCCAGGTTTTTGGATGGGGTGGGAGGGGCAGGATTTTAATTTTAATTTAATTTAATTGTCAAATTTATATACCGCCCACTCGGCCAAAGCCGACTCAGGGTGGTTCACAATGACAATTTAAAAACATGTTAAAAACAGTTAAAACTACCCATCCCCTAAAACAAGGGGTGCAGGATCCAAAGGCACCATGGGGAGGAGTTCTTCTACACCAGCCACCCAATGGAGGTTACCCTTCCACCTGCACCCCACACTTGACCCGCCAGCCAGGTTTTAAGTTCTTTTCTGAAAGGCAGCAATTCCGTCCGGAGATGTAGCTCTGGTGGCAGGAGGTTCCAGAGGGCCGGCACAGACACGGAGAAGGCTCTCCTCCTTGTGCCAGAGAGGCGAGCCCCTCTGGCAGATGGAACGATTAGAGAGCCCTTCTGGTCTGCTCTGGTTGGACATCCTCTGGGCGATGCGGTCTCTTAGGTAACCCGGCCCACTACCATATGGGGCTTTAAAGGTCAAAACCAGCACCTTGAATTGCACCCGGAGACAAACTGGCAACCAGTGCAGCTCCTGGAGCAGTGGCCAAGCATGGGCATAATGCCCACGCCCCATCACCACCCGGGCTGCTGCATTCTGGACTAGCTGTAGCCTCCGAATGGTCATCAAGGGCAGCCCCATGTAGAGCGCATTGCAATAATCTAGTCTGGAGGTGACCAGAGCATGAGTGACCAGAGCAAGGAATCCCGGTCCAGGAGTGGGCGCAACTGGCGAATCACCTGAAGCTGGGTGAAAGCCCTCCTGGTCACAGCCGCCACCTGTTCTTCTAGCAGTAGCCGTGAATCCAGGAGGATGGGGCAAAATAGCCCCATCCAGAACCAAAGATGGTAGCTCCCAGGATAATGCAGGCTCCCTTATCCATAGCCACTCAGTCTTGCTGGGATTCAGTTGTAACCCGTTAGCCCCCATCCAGACCCCAACAGCTTCTAGACACCTGGAAAGGACTTTGATGGCATCACTGGGGTCTCCATGGGCCGAGATGTACAACTGAGTGTCATCCGCGTACTGATGGTACTGCACCCCATGGGAACAAATGATCTCACCCAGTGGCTTCATGTAGATGTTAAATAGGAGAGGAGAGAGCACCAAGCCCTGAGGCACCCCCCCCCCCATTTGAGGGGCCTAGGACTGGACCTCTCACTCTCCAACCACACTGACTGGGTCCGACCCCTCAGAAATGAGGAAAACCAGGACCACACATTGCCCTGGATCCCCAATCCTCGGAACCATGGTCAACAGTATCGAAAGCCGCTGAGAGGTCAAGAAGAGCAAGGACGGATGGATGACCACCATCCCGCTCCCGCCAGAGATCATCCATCAGTGCGACCAATGCCGTCTCAGTACCATATCCAGGCCTGAATCCTGACTGAAAGGGGTCCAGATAATCCGCTTCATCCAGTACCCCCTGCAGCCGATGCGCCACTGCCTTCTCCAATACCTTCCCTAAAAAGGGGAGATTGGAGACAGGCCGATAGTTGGTTAGGACAGCTGGGTCGAGGGAAGTTTTCTTCAGGAGGGGGCACACCAAGGCATGTTTTAAAGGTGCAGGAAACACCCCCTCATGCAATGATGCATTGATCATAGCCCCAACCCAGCCACCTGTCACCGCCTTGGAAGCTTTCACCAACCAGGTGGGACAGGGGTCCAATGGGCAGGTAGTGGCGCACACAGCTGCAAGGAGCCTGTTCACTTCATCATCAGCAACTGGATCAAACTGGTCCCAGATGGGATGGCAAAACTGTGCTGCAGCTCCTTCCGGACTCTCCCCATCCATGCCAGGATTAAACCCCGAGCGAATCCAATTGATTTTCTCCACCAGATGGTCAGCAAAGTCCTCAGCCGACCCCTGCCAACCAGTTACCGGGGGGGCCTCTACCAAGGAGAGACCTGTAACCTGGAACAGGGTGGCTGGGCGATTATCAGCGGAGACAATAAGGGTGGTGAAGTATTGCTGCCTCACCACCCCCATCGCCACTAGGTAGGCCCTAATAGCGGCTCTAGCTAGTATCCAATCAGAGTCACTCTGGGGTCTTCACCCAGCAGTGCTCTAGGCGTCTCTTTGCCCGTTTGAGCTCCCACAGTTCTTCTGTGAACCACGGGGATGACCTAGCTCCATGAGCTCTGAGAGGCCGTAGTGGTGCGATTTCATCCAAGGCCGCTGTTGTCATCCTGTTCCACAGGACAACCAGTGCCTTGGGCGAATCGTGTTGCCGATCCAGAGGAAAATCCCCCAGTTTCCCCTGGAATCCAACAGGATCCATCAGTTGCCGGGGGCGGGCCATTCTAATAGGCCCTGCCTCCCTACGATGAAGCGTCGCACCCAGGAAGAGCCACCAAATAATGATCTGACCATGGCGCAGGTGTTATGTCTAATTTCTGTAGTCTCAGATCACTCCACCACCGCTCTGACAAAAAGATTAAATCTGGTGTGTGGCCACTGCCCCTGGTCGGGCCCTGAATTACCTGAATCAGATCCATAGCTGCCATGGAAGCCATGAACTCCTGAGCCACCTCGGAGCCAGTCCCCAGCGAAGGCAAATTGAAGTCCCCAGAAACATCAGTCTAGCGAACTCCAATGCCAATACTGAGATGGCCTTAAGGAGCTCAGGCAGGGAGTCCCTTACCCTGCAAGGGGGCAGGTACAGGAGTAAGACTCCCAACTGACCCTTAGAGCCCAGACACAGAAGCAGGATCCTTCACTTACCTCCCCCTGGGCCTCTTGTTTGGCAAATGGGCAGCAGAGCTAAGGTCTGTGTCTTTCTCCTGATGCCTTTTCCTTCTCTCTGGCCCCAGGTTTTTGGATGGGGTGGGAGGGGCAGGATCCTTCACTCACCTCCCCCTGGGCCTCTCTGGATGGCAAATGGGTAGCAGAGCTAAGTCCTGTGTCTTTCTCCTGATGCCTTAGTAAAAATAAATGATTGCTATAGTTTCTTAAGAGATCTCCCCACCCACCCTAATTGTGCTTATTGCAATTAATATTTTAGCACATAAGGGTACCTCTGATGTGGTTGCTGATTAATATAGAGGCCAAAGTGTAGGGAAATTAGATTGACTCGGTAATAAACCTGATGTACCATATCACAGCCAGATGCAAGGAGATTGCATAATTCAACATTTACTTGTGTAATTTTTATGATAAGCAAATAATTAATTCTAAGAAAACATTATCTATTCCATATTGATCTAATCACAATATAGCAAAACTAATCCAACACTTCAGCTGTCCCTATCAGTTTCACATTAAGAATGTTTTTTTAAAAGCCTCAAGTTCTTTCTATCCAATTCTTGAGGAAATTCTAAATTTGGGTAAGCTATGATCAACCACTGACACTGGCCAAATCATTTTATTATATTAACAACACAGCTGCGTCTGGCACTATTGTTTCTTCAGAAGAATCTGTATAAACCAGCTCCTGGAAGGTAAATAGATGAGTTCAGTCATTGTCCTGGTATATACTGGAAAATGTTTCACTATCTTAGAAATGAGGACCTTGCACTGGCAAAACATACATGAAATTTCATGAGGAAGTGGTGGTTTTCGATACCACCTGTTGAGATCTCTAGTTAGAAAGGAGCATTTTTTTGCAACATCTCTGAAAAATTTAAATAACAGTTACAGAAATTTGCAATCCACCCGGATTATACAACAAGGCAAAATTAGGCATGTTTTATTTGTTGACCCCTCAGATGCAGCAAATTTTCAGTAATTGAAAACTTCATACTCAAGTCCTGCAGCCAGCTATGGCTTTCTTATACTGAAAGAATTCCATGAGACCTTTGGGAAGGAAATCTGGAATGTTGCATTAAAAACAACAATATTGCAACTGATGTTATCAGCTGCATTATGTGGTGCAATTTACACAACAGGATTTCAGTCATTGTCACTACATACAATGGGGAATCATTAACTGATCCCTGTCGGCGGGATGGTCAGGAGCGAGGAGGACTCGGGCGGCATCGCGAGTGGCCCCACCAGCATCACCACCATTGCCGCCAACCCTGCCGGCCCCGCTGCTGCCTCAGAGGCTTTGGGGCAAGAGGGGCATGGGCCAGGACTTTCCACAGCTGGGAGGGTCGGATGCCTTAAGACCTGGCGCCAGCCTTGCCAATGCCTCTGCCCCTGCACCCCTCTCGGCAGGACAGCCAGGAGTGAGGAGGACTCAGCCAGCGGTGCGAGCAGCCACGCCAGCATCATTACCATTGCTGCCAACCTCGCCGGCCCTGTCGCTGCCTCAGAGGCTTCGGGGCAAGAGGGGCGGGGGCCAGGACTTTCCACAGCTGGGCGGGACGAACGCCTTAAGAGCTAGTGTTGGCCCCGCCAACGCCTCCACCCCTGCACCCCTCTCGGCAGGATGGCCTGTTTGTTGCTGGTTGCATTTTGCTGGTTGCATTTTTGTATTTAATATTGTATTCTTCTGATTTGTAATTAGTAATTTGTATATGTAATTTTTTGCATTTGTGATATTGTATTTTTGTATATTGTATATTGTTTTCTATGTTGTAAGCCACCCTGAGTGGTGCTTGCACCAGGAGGGTGGGATATAAATAAAGCTCCTATCCTTGCTCCTATCCTATAAGAACAGCAACAGCAGATATGGGTGTTGTAATGGAACAATCGAACTTTCAAAATAAACCCGTTAGGTTCATAATAGGCAACTTTAATAGTCACAACAACTTGTTGGGCTATGAAGACAACGAGGAAATTGGAGAAGCTTTTGTAGAATGGACAGAATCTTATCAACTATATCACTCATCCATGATAGTAAATTACCAGCATCCTTTAACAGTGGCAGATGGAGGAGAGATTATAACCTGGACCTCATTTTTGTCAGTGAGTTGCTGTTTGACCACAAGTTGTGAAATGCTGAAGATGGTACAACTTTAAAAAGGCTGACTGGCCTACATTTTCAGTGGCCCTTGATGGAATAGTGGTAGATATTGATCCAGATCCCACCTCATACAATAAGTTTATTGACTCTGTCCAGAAATGCTCTAGGGAACTTAACATTTAATGCAATTTCCCATATTTCTTTATACCATTCTTCTATTTTCAATAAATAATCATTCTTCCAGTTTCTTGCAATACATTGTCTAGCTGTTGTCAATATTATAGATAACAATTCTTTTATACTCTTGTCTATATTCATATTATCTACCTTGGTCAGTAGAGAAGCACCTGACTCCAGTTTAAAGCTCATACCCAAAATTTCCCTTTCTATTTTTACCCAAAAATCCTTAAGCACATTCCAACTCCACCACATGTGTTCACACTGTTCATATGTCCCCAGTGTGGTCCCCACTGTGGTCTTACATCTCCAACACATTTTCATTTTAGTATTGTCCATCTGATGTAGCTGAACGGGAGTCAGGTACCACCTCCACAAACATTTATAATTACAGTATGCTCTTTAACTCTAAAATACATAGTTCTCATAATCCTTCTCTTCCATTTATTCTTCCAATTTATTTCCAGAATTTTAATATCCAGATCATTTCCCCATATTTCCCAGAGAATATTTATTTGTACATGTTAAGAATATAGCTAGAATCATCTTCATCAAACATAGACTGCAATGCTTCATCTAAGGTATATTATGTTTTGTGGTTTAGAATTGTGCATACATTGGTTGGAATGGTGCAAGAAGGTATAGTATGAAACCCCAGTGATGAAACCTCCCCTCCAACTCATGCAATGGAACATAATGGGGTGACTACTCCTGCGACGGGGGCTATGAGGGTCATGGAGAACTCACTTGCTTTCATCACTGTAACTTTTGTTTTGAGGCAGCTTTAGCCGGAGGGATTGCTCCGCCCCCAGCGGTTTGACTTTTGCCGCTCTGCTAGGCTGTGAGCTGGCAGTAACAGAACTATTTTCTATCCCCAGTCTTGTCCTCCCCCCCTGTTGGAACTCTAAGACTGTGTTGTGAGGGGTTATTGTATTATGATTTTGTTTTTGCTTATTGATATGCTGATTTTGTTTTGTGAACTTTCAAACATATTTATGCATTGTTTCATTTTGTTATTTTTATATTGTAATTTTGATGCTATACTGTATTTTTGTTTTGTTGATTTTTGAACGTGTTGTGAACTGCTTTGAGTTTGTCATTGACAAAGGAAAGCAGTATATAAGTTCAAATATAATAATTAGCATTTTGACTGCTATTTTTTGCCTGAGAAATAAAAAATAACAGTTAGACACTTCCCAGTCTCTCAGAGTTTTCTACATGCATCAGTGACATACTGTACTTTGTTGTTGTTCAGCCGCACAGTCGATTCTGACCCTTTGCAACCCTATGGACCATTGCCTTCCAGGCACCTCTGTCCACCACCATCCTCCTCAGTCCACCCAACTCTGTGCCCATTGTGTCTACAATATCATCTAGCCATCTCATCTTTGGCCGCCCCTTCTTCTTTTGCCCTCCACCTTTCCCAGCATTTTATTTTGCTGACCCGCTGTACAATTTCAAATAGTTTTCCTTGGATCTCCATGTTCAGGTGCCAGTGCTGAATGAAAAGTCAAATAACACCAGGATCCTTTATTTGGAAATAAACGCGTCCTGCTCTGTTTACAAGTGCAACTTGTTAGGTCTCTGTAAATGCATTTCTTGTTTCATCAAAAAATGTAAGAACTCTAGTTTACGATGTGTTGAAAAGTGATATTCTGTTCAAGCAATTTTATGTGCGAGAAGCTGGGGAAAGTAGACATACATCAGGCAAATCAAATAGGATGTAGGCTGCATGAAAGGTTCTGCCTTCTCCCACTGGGGAGATACCATGTTTATGGCTTTCCATCTCTATGCCGCTTTCATTATTTCCTGCGGCATCAGCAGGGAACACTCTTGTCACGATGCAATCTTGGTCTACAAATTAGCACAAATGGAATTGGATTCTTTGCAACCAATGAGCCCATGGAAATAGTTCATATCCTCAACTTTAAAAAAGAGATGTACTCTATGACAGTGACGTGTGGAGAAGAATGAACATATTTATCTGTCTGTAATGAAAAAAGTGCAGCATTTCCACCTTCATAACTATTTAAAATAATGCTTAGCAAGTAGGAACAGGAGTCAATGGCTTGGTCTGTTTCCATTTGGTGTCACTTCCATTTATGTTGATTCATCGTTTCACTCATTCCTGCTGCTGGAACTTTATCTGTGAACTTTTATTTTTAAAATTCACATAAAATGTTGTACTTGAGTATGTATAATTTAGATGTGCACTTCAACACTTTCCATCACAAAATTAGATTTCTTAACTCCCCCCCCCCCCGCTGAATAAGCATTTCCTACTTTTTTTCAAGCTGAGAGCTGAACTGTACAATTTAAAGTTCAAAATCTGAAGGCTATCTCTGTTCCAGTCTTCACCTCAGGTGTCTATCTGGCTCCTTTGTGGTAAAATAAAGACAAAAAAGGTGCAGATGCACAGTAGGGTGAGGCTGAAGATCATATCCATCAAGCATGGCTCCGCAAAATACTGGAAATTACTGTGCATGCATGGATGCGTATGCTCAGTAACCCGTTTGCGCATGCGCACCATGGCTGTGTATGCACAGTAGCCTGTTTGCACATCCACACCATGACCATGCATACACCGTAAGCCCTTTCCCCGCCATTCAGATATGGGACAGCGGCGGGAAAGGGGAGGAACGAGTGCTGAAAAATGGGAAATCCTGGCCAATACGGGATACTTGACAGGTATGTTGTAGATTATGGCCTAACTCCGGTTGCTAGTCCTAACTAAAGTAGGCCCACTGAACCAAAGCAATTGGCTTGTTTGTTAACTCAGAATTCATTCGTTGATTCAGTGGATCTATTCTAGTGTGGGGGGAGGAGATTGGATTGAGGTCTAGAGTTTTCTCTTTCTTTTGCTTTCAAGTCCACTTGTAAGCAACCTTTGTACAAAAGTTACACAGACCTCAAGAGAAAGGACATAGATTGCACATAATGTGAATTTTTAAAAGGTACCAAAAAGACTCTCTTCCTTCTTCCAAATCTTGAACACATTTTTATAGACCCATAAAATATACATTTTATGAAAGCATTAGTGTTAGTCATAATGGTGTAGAGTTGTGCCTCCCTGGGGACAGCTTCACTTTTACTGTATTAAATATATAGCCTCTCAGTTTTAACACCAAGTAGTAATTATAGGATGAATTAGGAGTTAAACAGTGTGAGCAAGTTAATATTCAGACCTGCTTAAATGAAAAGAGAAGATGAATTTCTTGAACAGTAGGAGTGTTGGCTCAGCCTTAGTAATCATATATTGCATACTTTTTAAAAATGGGAAATAATGAATTTTATTCTTTATTAACTGTAAAATGTTTGTCTTACCATTCAAGTGCTTTTGTAGAGGGTAACCTACTAAAATTGGGACATGGTGATCAGATTTCTAGAGCTCAGGAGAACATTATTTCCTCATTCCACTCCCAACACTTGAGAACCCTTCATATTTATAAGGTGGTCATCAAACAAGTACCATAAAGTAAGTAGGACTGTACTTCCTGACCTGCCACGGCATGGTGCTCAGCTCTACAACATTTGTGTTGACATAGCAGAATTGTCATCTAAGTGCCCACATTGTTGTGTAAGCAGTTGCTCTTACACAGTACTTCATACAAAAGAGACACCTATGTGATGGGGAGTCTTAAGTGTTTGGCAGCCTACATGCAAGTAACTGATTCATGCATTCATGGCTTTTTGACTGCAGTTGAATCTGCGGATATATGAATGCTCATTGCAGTTCACCACACATATCATATGGAGAGGAGAAAGACATTGGCTGAAATCATGTTGCTTAGCTTAGTAAGTCACTCTCAAGGAGATTTATTCAATCAGTGCGGATTTGGTAAGTCAACTCTCTGTAAATTCCATTGATTCATATGGGCTTAGTCTGTGATTGATTGATTGAATTAATCTGCTGTCCATCTGGGTGGTTTCTGCACTCTGGGAAGTTCACAACATTAAAATAGCAATACAATACAATACAATGTACATTACAATCATAACTACCCCTGCAATGGCAAGATATGGAAGCATAGTAAATCCCAACCATTTGAAATTAAGCCTATCCTAGAATGACATACTACACTAAGCAGCAGAATTTCCGCTATCGTGTTTGCTAGCAAATTTTGGCTGGTTCCACCTCCCTTGGAGCTGCCCCAGCTCTAGATGCTTACACCTCTCTATAATAAAAAATGCAGTATGAAAATATGATGGCACCTGTGCTATGTTTTTATCTATCTTGTTTAATTGTGTGTGTGTGTGTGTGTGTGTGTGTGTGTGTGTGTGTGTGTGTGTGTGTGTGTGTGTGTGTGAAGAGGGGAGACAGAATATTCTCAAGGATAGGTTTTGTTTCCCAGTTATTTTTTTAAATGTTCTACTACTTAGGAGGCAACATAAAGAGCCAAAAGAATTCTCCCCTTGGCTCAGGATTCTGATGAGGGGAGAGTGTTTCTGTTGCTTGAGGGGGAGCTATAAAATGCCTTACAGTTGTTTCATATGTCTTTCCCCTTTTGCTATTAGTCTGATGTCAGAGTGGCATCTTTCAATGGTCAGTTAATGCAGACAGTGAATTCTGTAAAGTGAATTAATATTGATATCCATTATTGGTAATGGAGTTACTGAATATCTGATAGTCATATTTACATTGCTGAAACATTAAATGAATTGCAATTGGTAAGAAATAATATAGTTATTGGTATACTTACTGTATTTGTTGTTGTTGTCATTTGTTATCTGTTTGTTCACTGTCCAGAGTGGGATACCACCCAAATAGGTGGTATAAAAATACAATAAATAAATAAATATTTGTTGTTGTTGTTTTAAAAACATGAGCTGTTGTGTAAAATATGGTATACAAATAAATTGAACAAAACTCAGATGTCTAGATGTCAAGCGCCATCATTTTTTCTGGGAGCAGGATTTCAAATGCAATCCTGCTACCAGTCATCATAAGATGCTCCCATGATGCCCACAAATTACATAGGAAGGAAGCCATAGAATCTACACATAATAAACGAAGTATTACAAGGACTGGAGCAGATCATCTGTTCCTATCTTCCATATTTCCAAGCAGTGTGTCTTCTCTTCCTCTCTCTGCTTTCTTGGTGTCAATCAGGACTAGGCAGCTAGATGTGAAGAACACAATGACTCCATCCGTTGATATGTTCAAAACATGAAAGTACAATCTTTCTGCAACCACTGGCAATGGGATAGAGAATTATATTATATGTGAAGGTTGGCAGATAGCTGTTGGGCTGCAGAGTAAGCCGACTCTCTCCACCAGCAACCAGTACCTGCTATTTGAGGCATCTGCCAACTCACTGAATGGCAGGGCCAGATTTGGTGGAAATAATGATCAATTTCCACTCGTGTAAGGTCAGCAGTTCGATTCCTGAGTACTGCAGGATGGAATGAGCTCCTGTCTTTGTTCCAGCTTCTGTCAACCTAGCAATTCGAAAGCAAGAAATTGCAAGTAGATAAATAAGGACCACTTCAGTGGAAAGGAAACAGCATTCTGTGTGCTCCGGTGTCTAGTCATGCCTGCCACATGACCACGGAAACGTCTGCAGAAGCAGACAGCGCTTGCTCTTCGGCTTTGAAACAGAGATGAGCACTGAACCCTAGAGTTGGATACTACTGGCTTTTGAGCAAGGGAAACCTTTACCTTTGCTACCTTATACAGTGGTACCACGCATTATGAATGCCTCATACAATGTAATATTCGCATTACGACTGGAAATCTATGGAAAATAACGCCTCACAATAATATTTTTTTCAGAATATGAAGCAAGTTTCCCCAGGATGCATTGCACCTGGTAGGTTTATAGTGGCGGCTGGGGGTGGCACTGCAGGTGTCACCTCAATCATGTCCCTGCTAATGCTCCATAGCAGGGTAAATGTTGTAAGGCTTACAACATCCACTCTGTTACAGAGCACTGGCAAGGACACTCCTCTTTGTTCACCCAGCCATTCCGACAGCAGCTCCTTACAAGGAGCTGCTGCCGGAGGGGCTGGCTGAGCAAGGAGGGGCTGGCTAAGCAAGGAGGTCTGACACAACAACATGTCAAAAAGGAAAGAAAGTGCGCAAAAGCAGGGCCGGGCTGAGAGCAAACAAGAGAGCAAAAGGCAGAGATGGCACAGGTCAGGGTGTCCTGCCTCTTTGACCTCCCCTCCCACTGCAGGGCTATGATGGCCGGTGGGAGATGTTCACCTACACGGTGAGCAGGCTGAGCAGCAAGTGGCCACCATCAGCTAATAATGAGGGATGGGGCAAGGGCAGTGCTGGAGGCAGTGCAATGCATGGTGGCAGGGCAAAGCCAGAACCCAAGAAGGGGCAGCCCTTTCCATGGTGTGAGGGGATATGTGTGATTGAGAGAGTCTTTGCTGGAAGGCGTGACAGCGCCCCCTCCCCCTTACCTCTAGCTTAAGATTTGGCTTTGGCTCGTGGCACCTCTTTCTGTTTTTCCCACCACTCCTCAGTGTCCCCTGAGTGGAGTCTCTCCAGCAAAAATCCTTTCAACCCAGAAAGTACCTATGTGTGCTTCTGACATGATTTTAAAAAAAAAACACCACTCCTCAGTGCCCTCCTAGAGCTGTGCCTTCAAGGGTGGCAGAGTGGGCAGGGGAAAAGAAAAAATAGCAAAAAAATAATGCCATAGCGTTTCGCTTTATGGATTTCTCGTCAAACAAAAAATCCTGGAGAACACAATTTAATTTAATTTAATAGATTTATATACTGCCCTATCCAAAGGATTCTCGGCGGTGTACACTAAGACCAATATGCAGGTAAAACAATTTAAAAAACCATAAAAACATAACAATATTACACACACACACACACACACGCCGTAAAGCAAGGTACCACTGTAAGCAGATTGAGGAAATTGTTGTGGTCACGATTAGGAAGAGATGTAAAGATTTCTCCTTGTCTTTCATGGATAGGTCAGTGGTAAAATAGGTGTCTGCATACTGACATGGTACTAAAGTAGACTGTGAAAAGTACAATAAAACAGAAGGTAACAAAATTACTCAATCCACCCAGCCCCCCCCCCCAAAAAAAAAACCCCCAGCCAACAATAAAATAAATCAGAGCATCTTCTCAGATGCCTCTTTTAAAAGCAAAGTTTTTAACAGTCCTTTTAAATGAGCTCAGTAAACTGGCCCAAGTGCGCCTCTCTAGGCAGAGTGTCCCATAGAGAGCATTTTATAGAACAAGCTGTTTGACCTACATGGCAAAACAGATGGCATTTTAAGTTAGTGTTTTTAAAAAGCACTCTGCATCTTGATTCAGAGATCTACTGGCAGTCAAACATTCACACAGATTTCAGGCATGAAAATCTGGACAAGCCAGACTATTCACTTAAGTGTATTCACTTGATTGATAACAGGCAATTCTATGTATGTGTGAATAATGGTTGTGAGAATGGAAATCCGGTTGTTAACATAAATGCTGTGTCTAGGAAACGATTCAGCCAGATTGAAATGCAGCCACATGTGTGTGAACAACAGATTCTAATGGTGATTCCTGGAGAGTTGGAAATTCAATCCTGAGTAGCAGTCTTTTTTTTCTTTTTAATTAAAGTACAGAAGTTTAAAAAAAAAACCACCACCACCACAAAAAAGCAACAACAACCCTGAACAAAAATACATATAGCACAATATAACTTTTCACGTGCATCCACCCCCAGGGAGTTGTAAATCTTCACCATTGAATATTCTTGATATAATTAAATTTTTATATTTGCCCGCTTGTTCCAAAAAGATAACACATCTTGAATACATCTGAAAAGCAGTTTAATGGGTGTTTTGACAAAGAAAAACAACACAGAGGTTTCCAGCATTTTAACCGCCAAACATGTGGCTTAATTTTTTATGTCCAAAATATATGTCCTCCAATAGAACACACTGTATACATACATCCCCATTCACTTTGGTGTACTTAGTTAGCTTTAAATAAATACCATTTAACTACACAGAAAGAGTCTCCTCAAAGACTGATTTTTTAAAACCACAAACAGTTGTACCTTGGTACCAGCAACCTTGTGTTGCCAGCTAATCTTTCTCACACTAGGTCAAGCAAAAGGAACTGCAGAGTGAACTCATCAAAGGTAAAGGTAAAGGTTTCCCTTGCTCGAAAGCCAGTCGTATCCTACTCTAGGGTGCAGTGCTCATCTCTGTTTCAAAGCCGAAGAGCCAGTGCTTTCTACTGCTGCAGACGTTTCCGTGGTCATGTGGCAGGCATGATTAGACACCGAAGCGCACAGAACGCTGTTACCTTCCCACCGAAGTTGTCCATATTTATCTACTTGCAATTTCTTGCTTTCGAACTGCTAGGTTGGCAGAAGCTGGGACAAAGACGGGAGTTCATTCCGTCCTGCAGGACTTGGGAATCGAACAGCTGACCTTCCGCCTCCCAGTCAGCGTCTTAGCCACTTGAGCCACTGCAGTCCTTTAACTCATCAAAAGGTGCCTTCATTTTGGCAGTTTCGCCTCTGGCCTAGACACAGAAGAAGAAGAATAACATTTATCAATTAGAAGTAGATTAGTCCATATGGCTGACAAATCCAGTTCATCAGGACCATTATAAAGGCAATCAGGTTGCCATATGATTTCTGTACCATTGTATGTACTAGGATAATGCCTTCTGGATATTTACTTTCTAATGACTACCATTTTTACATCCATTGCAAAATGTGAGGTCTTTCTGTCACTTTGGATTTACATAATAGAGGGCAGTAACCTCTTTTTCCCCTCTTGTCCTTCTAGGGTGGTTATTTTCCCTCCATCCTAAATCTTGTACCCTAATGCTACCCCAAGAAACAAAGACAAAAGCAGAAGGGGACTGTTAGCCTTGAGAAAGAAGCTGACAGAAGTCTGACTAGCACATAAATGGATGTGTGTGGCGTATTCCACTCAGCGCGCACCATGAATACTGAACATTAGTACGGCATGCCCTCTTGAAATCTACTTTGAATTTGCTACTTTATCAACCTCTGAGAGATAACGAAAACAATAAATACACAGGACACACAGGCATCCTGCAGGGGCCAAATCTAGAGATGCTAAGTGGCAAGGCCATAAATATATTCATTCCACTTGTATTTATAGATGAGAGCTGTAATCTTTTGATCAAGGCAGGGGAGTAAGCACTTCATCATATGCTGACACTTCCTGCACCTGCCAACAAATTAATGTTGGCCTCCTTGGCTGAAAGTTAATTCTGGATAGATGTGCTGCTATAAACCAGACAGGATAAGTGAGCCTTAGTGAAAGATCCCCATGCAAACCAGGCCAGCTATTGTGATTGCTCTTTCTGGCTTTTTAAACTGTTGGACTGGAGGTAGTTTATTATACTGCTATACAAAGATGTTTTGAAAGTGGAAAGGACAAGACTAAATCCATTCTCATAGGTCATTAGATAATTGTCTGGGCAACTCCGTGGATGTGGTATTGCTCTGGCTATCCAAGTCTGCTTCCTTAGACATGTCTGCATAGCACTGAGCTTAGACTTGTTGGCATAGGAATGAGCTCCCGTCTTTGTCCCAGCTTCTGCCAACCTAGCAGTTTGAAAGCAAGATATTGCAAGTAGATAAATAGGGACCACTTCGGTGGTTAGGTAACAGCATTCCGTGCACTCCAGTGTCTAGTCATGCCTGCCACATGATCACGGAAACATCTGCAGCAGCAAACAGCGCTGGCTCTTCAGCTTTGAAACAGAGATGAGCACTGCACCCTAGAGTTGGATACGACTGGCTTTCGAGCAAGGAAAACCTTTACCTTTATTATTTAAAAGCTACCACTTTGACTCAAAATAGCAGTTTTCAGAAAGTGCCCATGTTAAGGCTGTGCAAACATGTCTGAGGAAGTAGACTTGATCCACAGAAAATGAAACTCTTTAAGGTGCCACAATGTCGTCGTCATCATCATCATCATCTTCTTCTTCTTCTTGTTTGACACATCTTCTCAAAGCAAACACTGAAACAGGGATGCAGTTAAGCCAACTCCTACTTAGAAAGGGAAAAAAAATTAACCATTGAAAGTGACTGAGGGTCACAAAAGGAGCTTCACCTAATCCCAGAACTATGTATATAAGATGTTTATAGGCTGGTCTTCAGGACTTAATCAGTTTGTTCATATGATGTTTGGTTTGCAAACTTGAAAGACTGCCTCAGTCATTTCTCCCTAGCATCAGCTGTAATTATGGGTTATCTTTTTTGGGACATGCCTCACCTAAGAATCTCTAAAATCCTGCATGACATATAATTCTTATTATTAAAAAAAGTGAACTCCTATTCATGTGGAGGAAGCCTAAAAGGCCATTAATTTGGTCTAAACATTCTTGAATTACTCCCATTAAAAATTGAATCCCCCCCCCCCCTGTGGGGAGTGTGCCCCACATTGAGAACTACAGCTTTAGATAGAGGGAATGTAGAAGACCTTTCTTATAGCTGAAGATTCTTAGCATAAAACAATCATTTTCTCTGCCCAACATACTCTTTGCCAAGCTGTATACTTCTTGAACATATATAATTATGTTTTGACATTGAAACTGTTAGAATTTTCATAACCCATACATTTTTATTTCATTCTCTCTCTCTCTCATGCTAGTTCCCTAGATCATTAAATTACAACAAGGCAGAATACTTTCTATGTTTAGCAAATAGTTTTTTAATTGGTAATTATTAATTATTACAACAATAAGTTATTTTAAAAGCTAAGAATTTTAAAATATCAAAATATATAAGTAAAATAATGAATGAATATTAACATTAAAGAAATAAGTCTGTCACACTGAAACCGGTACTGAAAACAGCAGGAACACAACCTGATACAGAACAGAAGGAGTTTAAACTTAACAGTAAGGTTTCTGAACAGGAACTAGTAAAAGAACAAGATGTTGTTGTTTTTTCTTCAGAGTCCAGTTTCTTGCAAAAAACAACAACAACAACAACTTCCGCTCGATTGAGTGACCAGGTATGGCTATATTTTGAGAAAGGTCAAGAAAATATGATGCCCATCATAATGCTGAGTAACACCATCTCAAGTTAAACATCCTTTGCAATATCTTTTCAATTCTTCTGACACTGAAGGACCCACAAAACAAAAGCTGTGAGCAAAGTATTTGCACTCTGAGCCCGATAAGGCAACTGTTTGCTGGTTTGTGATAGCAGGCGTAATTGAGATATACACCCAAACTTCAATGGAGCACACATCCTTGTGATGCTGTTATCTGCCCTTAGCACCTTGCCTTCAAACAGCTTACATTTTTAAAGATGTCTGTTTAATTGTCCATTATCTTCCACATTCTTGCACAACTAATTATGCATACACATTCCCATTTTGTGGATGATGACAGCAGGATCATTCCAATCATAATTTGATGTTCAGCCCTGTTCACGCTGCTGGCCACCTTTTTGGATTTTTGCCCACAGACATCACCTTTTCTACTATCTTCTTTCCCTTTCTATTCATGCCAGCAACACAGACTCTACATTTCATACTGAGGCTTTACTTAATTTCACTTTCCTCAAAGACAACAAATTTATTACCTCTTTTCCTCCAGTGGCACCTGATATCAATAAGGAAGGGGATACTTCAATTGATAAGGATGCCTCCACATTTGGACAATAGGTGTTTTACGATATGATATGATAAAACTTTATTGTCATTGTCCTGCACAGAACAATGAGATTTTCCATATGCTGTTGAGCAAACAATTCTTCTTCTTACATGTCTAGACTATAGACGTGAAACTGCCAAAATGAAGGCACCTTTTGGTGAATTAATTCTGTAGTTCCTTTTGCCTGACCTAGTATGAGAAAGATTAGCTGGCTACACAAGGTTGCTGTTATCAGGATACACTCAGTTGTGGTTCAAAACTACCACAATCTTTGAGAAGGCTCTTTCTGTGTACCTCGGCAAACAATTATATGACACTATGAGGATTGCTAATGCTAAGGGAATGACATGAAATCCAGTAGTCTTGTATTGAACAATGAACTCCTAATTTGAATTGGAAGAGTAGTGGAAGAAGCAGTCCATTTAAATGTATTAGTACATGTGTAAGAGAGAAAAGAAAAAATGCTGTGCTCCCATCTGTCATCTGCTGAGGGTCAACCTAAGCATTATATTAAACAAGTCTCACAAAACTCCCTGAAAGTTGACTCCACTGTAAGTGTTCCCCCTCAAGTGGGGAGCCTGAATCTTCTCCTCCTCAGCTACAATCCTACTGCACTAGGATATAAAGAATACTAGCTAAATTCAAGACAAGCCACTTCAAGGAGGAACGTTAAAACTGCACAAAACCTCTCATCTCCTTCACAAGAAGGAAACACAGAGGGCTGTTTTTTCCCCAAAAAAATTCCACAGTTTGTGCAAATTGATGGGTGGTTCAAGAAAATGCATGCCATCTCTTAAGAACAGAAGAACAGCCTTGCTGGAACAGGCCACAGCCCATCCAGTCCAGCATTCTGTCCCACACAGTGGCTCACCATTTCCTTCAGGGTATTCCCAAGGAGATGCCTTCACCTGCTTAGGATTCCCTGGAAATGGCATTGAGAGATATCCTGGCTATCTCTCCAACCCGGAGGTTCTCCTCTTCCTTGCCATTCATCTTTAAAAGTCCATGCAACAGAACAGCAGATGTGGCATTGTTCTGCTACTGCACAATTTGCACATAAAGAATTACAGAAAATAGTAGATCCAAACAAGAGAAGGAGAAAATTACTTATGGATAAACTGATCAGACAAAATTGGAATGCCTTCCAAGAGTTTGCAA
Organism: Bradypodion ventrale; assembly: GCA_035047345.1. Classification (NCBI taxonomy): domain Eukaryota; kingdom Metazoa; phylum Chordata; class Lepidosauria; order Squamata; family Chamaeleonidae; genus Bradypodion; species Bradypodion ventrale. The sequence goes on along the minus strand of JAWDJE010000002.1, from coordinate 282,865,550 downwards.
GGTCTCCTGCACTCTTCTTGGAAATTAAATTATATCACCCAATTTGACCTACCACTTTATTTCAAGATACTGTATTGACCATTCCAAAGCTTAGGGGGTCATATATGCTAGCAGGGGTACCCAGCGTTGCCCGGGGGTTGGACCATGCTGGTGCAATGCGATTCCCCCCCCCCTTCCCTGTGCTGCAGACTCACCTGTTGGTGTTCTTCATGTGGCACTTTGTGTTGACTGGCATGTGGTTGTCTGGGGAAGTGCTGGGAGGGGTATGTAATGTGGAGTGCCACATGGTAGGTGGGGCGATGCCTGTGGCCCTGGGGTGGATATGCACACATGTGTGGCATAGAGTGTGTGGAGGCATGAGCTGTTTGCAGGCGGGGTGGCAAGTGTGTTGATGTAGGCTTAGGGTAGTGCCCCCTGCGGGGGGTGGGCCATGGGGTAGACTGTGTGTCATGTTTAGTTGTCCTGGTGGGTGATGGATTGTGGTCCGTGGTGCCTGTGTGGGCCCCCATCTGTTGTGTGGGCCATGGGGAGAGTACAATGGGATGCATAATGGGGCAGGTGTCTGGGGTGTGTGATGTGGGGCACGATGGTGTTTGTGTGAATGTGGGGTGTGAGAGCATATGTATGGTGGTCAGCATGTGTGCATGAGCATGGTGGATGTGCCTGGTGGGGTGGTTGGGTAAGTGGAAGGAAGGAAGGATGAGTCGATGATAGAAGGACAGAAGGAAGAGTAGATGATAGAAGGGAGGGAGGAAGAGTAGATGAGAGAAGGAAGGAAGGAAGGAAGAGTAAATGATGGATGGAAGGAAGAGTAAATGATAGATGGATGGAAGGAAGGAAGGAAGGAAGAAAAGAAGGAGGGGGCTCTGGAGGAAGCGGATTATCTGGACCCCTTTCAATCAGGATTCAGGCCCGGACATGGTACAGAGACGGCATTGGTCACGCTGGTGGATAATCTCAGGCGAGAGCAGGATGGCAGTCATCCAACCATTCTTGCTCTCCTTGACCTCTCAGCGGCTTTCGATACCGTCGACCACGGTATCCTTCTGGAACAGCTCAAAGGATTGGGGATCCAGGGCACAGTATTGTCCTGGTTTTCCTCATTTCTGCAGGGCCGTGCCCAGTCGGTGTGGTTGGAGAGGGAGAAATCCAGTCTTAGGCCCCTTAAATATGGGGTGCCGCAGGGCTCAGTGCTCTCTCCTCTCCTATTTAACATCTACATGAAGCCGCTGGGCGACATCATCTGTTCCCATGGGGCACGGTACCATCAGTACCCAGATGACTCCCAGGTGTACATCTTGGCCCGTGGGGATCCCAGTGATGCGGTCAAAGTCCTGTCCAAATACCTGGAGGCCGTTGGGGTCTGGATGGGGGGCAACGGGCTTCAGCTGAACCCTAGCAAGACTGAGTGGCTATGTTTTGGGGTCTGGGGTTATCCAGAGAGTTACCATCTCTGGTCTTGGATGGGGCAGTTCTGTCCCAGACAGACCCGGTGCACAACCTGGGGGTCCTCTTGGACTCACGGCTGCTGCTGGCCAGGAGGGCTTTTGCTCAACTTAGAGTAATTCGCCAGTTGTGCCTGCTCCTGGACCGGGACTCCTTGCTCATGGTCACTCATGCTCTGGTCACCTCCAGATTAGATTACTGCAATGCACTCTACATGGGGCTGCCCTTGACAACAATTTGGAGGCTACAGCTGGTGCAGAATGTGGCTGCCCGGGTGGTGATGGGGTGTGGGCGCTATGCCCGTGCCTCCCCACTACTCTGGGAGCTGCACTGGTTACCAGTTTGCCTCTGGGTGCAATTTAAGGTGCTGGTTTTGACCTTTAAAGCCCTATATGGCAGTGGGCCAGGTTACCTGAGAGACCGCATCGTCCCAAGAATGTCTGCCCGTCCAACCAGAGTGGACCGGAGGGGCTCCCTAGTTGTGCCTTCAGCTAGAGGGGCTCACCTCTCTAGCACATGGAGGAGGGCCTTCTCCATATCCGCTCCAGCCCTATGGAACCTCCTGCCAACAGAATTGAGGCTACAGACAGAATTGCTGCCTTTCAGGAAAGGTTTGAAGACCTGGCTGGCAGGGCAGGTGTGGGGCCCTAATGGGAATACAGCCCTGGCCTACTGGCTCATCCCCAACTAGTCCAGTTGTGCTCTCCTCTGTGGCTTTGCATTCCCCCCCCCCCTTCTTAGCTTTAAGTTTGGTTTTAAATGGGGTGGGTGTAATGAGGGTGCATGGAGGGGAGGATAATGGTGTTTTTAACATGTTTTTATATATTTTAACTGTTGTACGCCACCCTGAGTCGTTTTTTTTTTACCTGAGTGGGCGGCATAAAAATTGAAATAAATAGATAAAATAAATAAAGGACGGAAAAGTAAATGATAGATGGAAGGAAGGAAGAGTAAATGATGGATGGATGGAGGGAGGGAGGGAGGGAAGGAAGGAAACCAGAAAGGGGCAGGGCTGCTGGGCAGGGCCCCGGGTGGTGTGTTGCCCATGCTCCTGTGGGCCCATGCACCTTGGTGACCTGGCATGGCCCCCTCCCCAACCTGGTTTGCCCTGCGGCCCCAAGCCCCATGGTCACCCCTGTTGGGCTGCATGGGTGCCTCGTGCAGTTTACTCTGGAGGCGCCCGTGGCCTCCCTGGCAAATGCTGGGGGCTGATGGCCCCAACTGTTCCCGCTCGCAGCCCTCAACACACACGGCCTTCGTGGGAGTGTTGGTGTTCCTGGGCCATACCTGTCAACCATCCCGATTTGGCCAGGAAAACCCCGTAATTTGACATCGATTGACGTCATAAACCGCCCCGTGCTGCCAAAACCCCGTAATTTGGCAGCGTGGGAAACCACTTTCTGCGCATGCGCGGAAACACTACGCCACTTGCACAGCCCCTACGCAAGCGGCGTAGCGCTTTCACGCATGCGTGGAAGGGGTAAAACCCTTCCGCGCATGCGTGGAAAGTGACCTGCACACAAGCGATGTGCGCAGGTCCCGTTTTTCCAGAGCTGTGGGTTGACAGGTATGTCCTGGGCGTCACTGTCCATGGTCCCTCCCAGCATGGGTGCAATTCCCCCCTCCTGGTGCGGCCCCTCCCCTGCTGGCTGGGGTGTGCTCAACCTGCGCACTTGTCACACACACATGGTGTCCCGCGGGCCCCCACCTTCTGTCCCCGACTGGCAGCGCCCCCCCACACACCCCTTGCACCCACCTTTGCGGCACGGTCCTCCTCCCCGGTGTCCGCAGTGGCGTCTGGGCATGCAGGTCTCCCACAGGCCACCAGCACATGTGAAAGCGCCCGCTCAGCCCTGGCAGCAGCTGGGGCTCTTCCTCTGCATCCGTGGCAGTGTCTGGGTATGTGGGTGTGCGGGTTCTCCCAGAGGCTGGCAGGCACACATGGCTGCGCCTGCCCGGCCCCAGCAATGATTGGTGGCATTGCTGGACTGCTGGGCCCACAAGGGACCCAAAGGCAGGCCTAGCACATGGCAGAGTCCCCGCATGCTGCCCCGCTTGGTGCTTCTCTTGACAGGCTTCCTGTGACTTCCTGTGCATGCCACAGTCGGGAGGCTGGCATTCCACATGTGCGCCCAGTGATGGAATGGCTGGTGCGCCCCGTGGAATGGTGCCTCAAACCCAGATATCCAGGTTGAGGCAGAGGATCAGGTTGGGGCATGTGCAGTCCAGTCCTGCCACGCATGCCCAGTCATCCCCGCCTCTGTTTTCTGGCACAGGACTTCCAGCCGGGTGGGTTCCCCCCGGCGTGCCCCCTTTTCTGGGTGAAGGCCCATGGCAGGTGCTGCCAGTACCCTGCGCAGGCCCAGCAAAGTGCCCCAGGTAGGCGGGGAGTGTGTTTCTGGGGTGGGGGGCAAGGTGTTGTGGCTTTGCAGTCTCAATGCGATGACAACTTGTTTTTAGGTATAAAGACTTGCTATAAAATGCTGTGAATGGCTTAGATAATGGTATGGTTTCTTGAGATACCTTCAGACCAATGGTGCTGTGATTATCTTCTGTTAGACCTTGATACACTAGCCCATACTTTTTTTAATTTCCTGAAACATTTAATAGCAAGAAAAAAAATTCTCAAAAAATGGCTAATATTTTCAACCTTCTTTGACACTTCAAGATTAAAATTACTCCTGAGTAGCATTTGCAAAAATTGTGCAGTAAATGTGGCAAATTTTTGTTTTGGGGTTTTAAAATTTGAACCTTGAATGGTGTATGACTATTAAACCTAAGTAAACTTGAAACTTGAACTTGAAACTTGCACAAAAAGAATTACAGTATTGTCAATGTCATAAGATTGTTGTTGCTGAGAATATTGAAAAATGTCTTACCTTCTTTGAAGAGTAAATAACCTGATGAATGAGAATTTATATCCCTACCAACATAGTGCAGAATACTACCACCACAACCACGACCACAACCACGACGACCATGACCACTACCACCACCACCACCACCACTACTACTACTACTACTACAAGTGTTCATTGGTTGTTTAATGGTACACTTTGATTATACTATTTCATTTTATGCATATCTGCAGGTACAAGACATGCTAACACATTCCTTGTGAAATAAGGTGTTATAGAGCTGTTCTAGTAGTAAATTGATTTGGCAACTGAGCAAGCATTGAAGAAGGGGCTCCAATGTGACTGGTGTGAGATTACAAATGTGGGGATACCATCTGCTTTTTTGGTCGATATTAAATGTCAAACAAATTGCAACTGATTAGCTTTGAGCTGATCCATAGCCTGTACATCTTGGTTCATAGCTGAACAATCAGATCTACAAGTATTTATATAAGTCTGAAACATGAAACTTATCAAAAAGTATGAAAAACCCCACATAACTGGAGGAAATAAAGAGTGAAGACATGGGCTAAACATTCAATGGCATCAACTTCTGGTGGACCTTCAATGTACAGGTAAAGCTTCCACCATTTCTTCCTGCCAATCAGGAGCCATGGAAATTAAGTAGCCTAGGCCATGTTCCTCATGTTCCTAATGCTACCACACTGAAATCCTGCACAATAGTTTGACTTTCACACACAGGCATTCATTCAGTTGAGTTGAAATTGGCAGTTGCCCTTAAAAAGAGAGAGAATTTGAATTTCCAATACACTATCCTCACAAAATGACCACTAGTCACATGGGCAAAGGAACTGCATCCCAGTAATGGCTGGAGTTTCCAGTAGAGCCTGGGATTTTCATTGGTACTTGAGCTATCAATCTCGTCCTGCTTCAAACTTCCTTTGAGCTGGCAAGTTTATTTAAACTCCGATGCACTGAGAAAATATTTGTGGCTTTGGAGAGCCTCAATTTGATCCAACTTCAGGTTCCATTGCTTTGCTTTAGAAATGGACAAATACATTGATTTGTTTCAGATTCTGAATAAAAAGCACTCACCTGTTAAAGTTTGCAGTGATTAGGCTATACTTTCAGTAGCAAAAGTAAAAAAAAAACCAAAAACCATTGGTATGATACTAGTTAATGATGTCAACAACCTACACAGAACATCCCTGCTGAGTCAACACTGTGATAGCTTTATGGTGCTGTCACAACTAATTTAGAAACATATATCTTTAAAGGAAACCAGGTTTATACAGAACTTACATTTAGATGTATGTATGTTGAGAGCACAAACTGACACATGTGGATTTAAAAGCTTTTTGTGTGGATTTTTTTAAAATAAAAAAGAAAACCTGTATTGAAACAGGAGGGAACAAGCTCATTAGCAACACATTCAAAATAAGTGTGGAGCTGAAAAGGACTGATTGATCTAGACATACTTTTCACAGCTATATCTGCCACTAAAATTTTGACCTATAATAAAATAGTGGAGTTTTCATTAGCTAAACCTGTTTGATTTTTTTTTAAAAAAGTCAAATCTAGAGCACAGCAGTGTCATGTTTATTATGAAGTGCAAATTTGCAAAACAGAGTTTGAGTCTCAGTTTTTACAACTTTCCTAAGGCATAGCTTTCAAAAATATTAATCAAGAATTAACACTGTCCTTGGCTTGGGCAACTAGAGATTAAACATCTTCATTTAAACATTATGTGATTTAGACCTTCTAGTACACATAGGAAATAAATAAGCACGGTTGATTATTATTATTTAATGTAAAAAGCTTGTTGTTGTTCAGTTGCATAGTCACGTCTGACCGTTTGTGACCCCATGGACCATTTCACACCAGGCACTTCTATCCTTCATCATTCTCCTCAACCCACTCAGTTCTGTGTCCATTGTGTCAACAATACCATCTAGCCATCTCATTCTCCGCCGCCCCCGTCTTCTTTTGCCCTCGACCTTTTGCCATCAAGGGTTTCTCAAGTGAATCCTCTCTTCTCATTTAATGTCCAAAGTACTTTAGCTTCATCTTCAATATTTGACCTTCCAAGGAGCAGTTGGGGTTGATTTCTTTTAAGATTGACCTATTCATTCTCCTTGCTGTCCAAGGTACTCTCAAAATTCTCCTCCACACCACATTTCAAAGGCATCTATTCTTCTGTGCTCCGCTTTCCTAATGGTCCAGCTCTCACAACCGTACATTACTACTGGGAATACCACTGCTTTTACTATATACAGACTTTTGCTTGCAAGGTGATGTCTCTACTTTTAACTATGTTCCCCAGATTTCTCAAAGCTTGTTTCCCAAGAATCAGTCACCTTTTTATTTCATGGCTGCAATCACCATCTGCAGTGATCTTAGATCGTAAGAAAGTAAAATCTGTCACTGCTTCTACTTCTTCACCATCAATTTTGCAGGGAGTGATAGGGCCTGTTGCCATTATCTTGGTTTTCTTGATGTTGAGTCTCAAACCAGCTTTTGCTTACCAAATTGCAGCATGAGAGTATCAAATCCTTCTTCTTAACCTCACCTCACCTGTCCAGCATAGCAGACAATAAATACAATATACAATACAATATATGAGTACAGTAATACAATATTAAATAACATACAATACTGAGAGTCAAAAATACAATACAAAATTCAATATACAAAATTCAGTATACAGATTCACGAACAGCACCACATCACAATGCTATACTGCAATATCACAAGCAACAAGTTACAGAGTTACATAATACTGTCACAATATCAGTTACAATAACAAAATATCAATTCAACAGGAGAAATGTAAACATCCTCAAAATTACCTATCAATTTAAGTTACAATAAGAAGCAATTAATATCAACAAAAAAGATGTATGCATCTTGACCATAACATGAAGATGGCAGAGTATCCATGGTGGTGGCGGCAGTTTTGAAGCCAAGCTTCCGACGCAGGTACTGGTGGTCACTGGTCTGCTGCTCCACCCTCAAGGCCACAGCTGGACAAGGCCACCTGGTGGTGGCAGAGCATCTATGGCGGTGGTGGCAGTTTTGTAGTCGAGCTCCCGCCCTCTGAAGCCAAACCAGCCGAGGGGATGCTTGCCAGCCATGATTTCGGTCCTTTTGAAGGGTTGGCTGCCAGCACTTCCCTCATTTCAAAGAGATTTCTCTTTTATGTCATGCTCAGGACTCTAATGCGTTGAATTTATAGCAAAACTGGGGGGTAATGAGCTTGGCCAGTGAAAGACGACAAACATTTTATTGAAAGAGGTTTGTAGGGAGAACCATCAAGTTTTGCCAAGCCAAGTGGTGAATTGTGATTAGCGTAAACTATGACTCCAGTAACTTTCATTGTTACAATAGCATCCTGGTCGTAAACACATTAATTGAAAATAAATCTCATCATTTCCAAGAGACTTTCTTCCAGTTAATATGTTTATGATCAGGCTGCAAGCCATAAAAGGCTTGATTTGTTTGCTATGTTTTTTTTGCCAACGAGCTTAGTGCATTGAGCATTTAATGTTGTAAAACCGTGTGTCTTTGTGAGCATCATGATGTCAGGTTATTGTTTTCCAGAAGGCAAGCTAAGATTTAGCAAAATTGATCTCAAGTGTTCAAATTCCATCTGTCACTGGAACTGTGGTCACTGTCAGGCAAGAATGTACTTCAACAAGTCAGTGTTTGTTTATGGGATTTGTAAATTATCCTAAAATTAGGAGATATAAATTTCACCAAAAGGATGGTAACAAATGCAAACAACTGTAGAAAGTTAGTTTCAATACCTTTTCTCTCAAGAGGATTATATATATATCCAATGCTATTTCTATTTTTAAAGCTAGAACATAGATCATATATGATTGATATAGTCAGGAACCCATTGCCAACACTTTTATCTGCAAAGCTTTTGGGTTCCAAGGAATAATGAACTGTCACTGTTTTTCTATGCCAGCCTCAAAAAGTTTCACCACCACCTCCTCCTCCTCCACCACCACCACCACCACCACCTTGTGGATGGTCAAGGGAGATTCAAGTTTCTTGCACTTGCACTTCTAGCAGCTGTCACTGGCATTATTCAATGTTCTTGTAATATGTCATTGATGTTATATCTCCTCTTTCTTCCAGGTCTGTCTTATGTTTTTTTGCCCTTGTTCTCTCTTTGTATATGCCTTGTACAGTATGGAATTCTAAGACATTCTCTCTAAATGAGCAAACCAATTTATTTGTTTATTTTATCCCAATTCTTTCCCTTATAATCTCATGCCTGATTTTATCCCTTCTAGTCACTCCACAAGCCTTGATCAGGCATCTCGTATAGATGTTGACCAACTTTTGTCTATGTTTTGCTGTAAGTTTCCATGTTTGTCACTGGTAACACAAGGTGGAAATTAATATACTTAGTATGAGGTATTTCTTTTTTGCTGGTCGGTACTGCCCTTTGTTTTAAGAGAGGACCTAATTGGAGAGTTGCAATCATTAAAAGAGGAGTTCTCAACCTTTTTAAGCCGGGGGCTGGGTCAGTCTCCCTCAAACAGCTTCAGGGGCCAGACGGCCATTTTGCCCTTCCTCCAACACATGACACTTCTGGGTGTGGTGGAGGCAGTGTGGGGGGGCACATGAAATGGCACCACGGGCAGCATCTGGCCTGCAGGCCACAGGTTAAGAATCCCTGCATCCCTTACCACCATGTTAAGTCCTTAAGTACAGTGAGGTAAGATATGGGCTGAAATATCAAGAGACAATTTCTGATGCTGTTAGTAGAAGGATTTTCTGATCAGATAATGTTCAACCCATATCCGTCAAGCGCGGCCCCACAAAATACGGGAAATTGCTGTGCATGCGTGGACGCGTATGCTCAGTAACCCATTTGTGCATGTGCACCATGGCTGTGCATGTGCAGTAACCCATTTGTGCATGCGCACCGTGTCTATGCATGTGCAGTAACCAGTTTGCACATGCGCATGGTGGCTGCACATGCACAGTAAATCCTTTCCCTGCCATTCAAATATGGGATGGCGGCATAAAAGGGGAGGAACAAACACAGAAAAATGGGAAATCCTGGCCAATACAGGGTACTTGACATGGTTCAACCTGTCTGCTGAAAGAGGGAGTTTGTAGTTAGGATCTATTATTGTACCTGGAATCCCAAGTTGCCTCCATAGTGAAGGATGCTTTTTACTAGCTATAGCTGGTGACCCAGTTGCTGGATAACCCAACATTTCAGTTGTATAAGTTTGGGTAACAACTGGGTTAAATTATTTGAATACACTAAATAAATTCTATATCTCACATGTGGCTTCCATAGAGAGGCATGCACTTTGATTTCTAAACTTATACCAGCTTGTCACTGAAGGTTATGCTACTGGCTTTATGCCATACCAGCAGAAATGACAACTATTCTTTATTTTCTCATAGATATAAAGAAATCATTTTACTCTTTTAGTTACCCAAAAAATCTTAATACTGTAAGACTCTTGCCTATACTATGGACCATACTCAATTTCTTTCATCTCAAAATCCAAAACAGAGTATGATCTAGTATGTGATATTTCTCCTCTTTTCTAAAAATGTGTCAGATGTTACAGTTACATTGTAAAAGAAGGGTGTGTATCTCTCATCAAATTATGGCTATAATGCAATATGCCTTTGAAAAGGAGTTAATTAGAAACAACTAGTTATCTCTAATTAGTTGCTTCTAATCTTGATGTGTATGTGTGTATATCTAGCACAGAATATAGCCAAAATGTATTATTCTTAATTGGTTGAAGTGTACATGAGGACAAAATAATTTTTTAAATATAATTTTCAGCATGTAGAATGATATGATAATCCCATTAAAATAATAATTACCCTCTAATTCTGCCTGGTACTAAATCAAAACTCTTAATTATAGACACAAAAATCTGCTGTGTTTAATGTTTACACAAAACATTACTTCAGCAGTTGTCAGTTAAATTATAATGCCCCAGCACTCACTGAGTTTCTTCTGAATTCCTGGAATGTACCAAGATTTTTTTTTAAAAAAAAACATTAATTGTTAAGTATAAACCATGGCATGAGATGGAAATCTGACAGTTGATGCACTGAAGAAGCACAATGATCATTTCCAGCTTTTTAAATCCAGAATTTCTATTTCAAACAAATGAAGCAAAACCAATCTGTATCAGAAAGGCAGTAAGGTAACAAAAGAGGTCAAAGGCTACCCAAGTAAGCATTGATGCCTATGCAGCTCAGACAGCAAACAATGTGGGATTCAGTGAACTTACAGTTTTCTAGAACACAGCCTTAACATGGTCAAGCAAACCATCCTTGAGTGGGATCCCAAAGCAGTAAGGAGCTGTAACATACTCTGATTGATGTCAGCATTATGAATGCTATTTTTGTTAATATAGTTATTTCTATATATTCTATTCCCTTCTTGGATGCACATCTTTATACAATGATGGGTTTTCTGTGTCTCTGGTAAACTGATAGCCAAGACAGAATGGTCAAAGATGAATTATCAGACTGAGATGTATCCACCCTCTTCAGAAATTAAAAATCACCTCAGCAGAAGAGAATTGACAATTCCAGTGGTGTTGGGGTTGAAAAAATCCTAGAAGGGTAGATATTGGGGCAGGAACAGTAGCAGTAGACAGCAATGGTGAAGCACATCTACACAATGGAAAAAACAATGTTAAACTGCTTCTGAATATCTGTACCTTAAGCACTCTGTAAAGTTGCTCTTTTGTGGGATCACGTCACTACTGACTTGTAGCAACTCTATGAATTAATGTTCACCCCTGAGGCAGAGCAACACCATGACAGATCTTTTATATATCATTTGGCATTTGTAGAATGACAACCAGTTAGTTAGTTTGAGGAAAGAGGAAACAGGAAGTAATCCGGCACTGCGGCAGACAGATTGTGCTAGTGCCAGAGAAGATGGCAAGGGACAGCTTGAAAGCTCAAGATCTCCCCCTCAGACAGCCTAACTACTGAGGTTCTGGTGGCAGGAGACTCAGATCAAATTCACTGCACAGTACATATCTTACAGCTAATCTGCCAGCCCTTTTGCAGAGCTATAAGTCAAAGAGAAAACCTTGCATTACTGCTGAAATACCCTTTTTGCCTTCTGGAATAGTCTTCTTTTTCTTTGTCCTCCCACTCAGTTTAGTTTACAGCAGCATTGATACGCATTGCACTTTTATGGCTGACCCTATGTGTGACTTTGAAAGGATGGCTGTTGTATGGGCTTTGAGTGACAGATCCCACAAATAGGCACCACATAGCCACTTCTGATCATGTTTTTCCAGTCAGCGGGAATATTTTTAAGTAAAGATGCAGAAACAGAGATAATAATGTCACAGATGCAGGGTCCATCAGTGTTGGGATGTTCTTCTACAAGGCAGGCCAGACACCATCTCTTTGCCCTTTATTGTATAAAGACAGTGGGGGTGGGGGAGGTTTTGGCAAGCACCTCCTTCAAACCATCAACACCAGTTCCCCATCTCCCATGATCATCACATATATACCAGACAAACACACACAAACATCTAGCAAAACAATGAGTAAAATATAATAGTATTAACATTGAAAATGCGTCAAATGGTGTGAATTTAGCTTGTCAAATTTCCCACAGAGAATGACCCACAAATGTACTATAGCTATCAAGAACGTCAAGTCTCTCATACCCAATAACAGAATATTAACTAGAAATGTGTTAGGGGGCAAGACTTCCATGGTTACTGTTAGTCATGAACATATTTATGTGACTTTACAGGTCATTACTAGCAGGGGTAATAGAACAATTTTGAAGCTTCCCTCCCCCAAAGATTTTTATTTTTCACACTTGCACAGCTTATAACCACAAAAGCAATTGTGCTAGCAAACACTATGTTTCTTTCACAAAATTCATGGCTCCATGTCACTCCAGGTATTATGATGATGGGTGGAGGCAGCCACCCCAAAAATGATGGCTACAAACTTGCCTACTATTTCTAGGCAAGTATGAAAAAGAACATCTCAGTGTTATTTTTTTTAAAGAAAAATATCTTCTGAGAAATTTTGGTTGCCATCCAAAGTTCAACTCCTCCCTCAGGCTTCTGTATGCACAGTTTTGGAAGAGTCATTGTAGATATAGTTAGTCTCTTCTGCAAATAAAATGCCTTCTTTGTAAGCCTTCTACATGGGAGTGTAGCAGTGCATCCTGCTCAGGAACAATATGAAGCTAAAATGTCTCATAGTTTCTTCTCTCCAAAGTGTTGTGTCCCCATCAAAGACATTTCCATTTTAATGCTTTGATTTCAGGGCTCTTTAGAAAGCATTTTAACTATATGTTTGAGCTTACCACAATATTGCAGCGTGCAATGTAGTGATTTATTTTTTCCTAGTACTCTGAGAGCAGCTTTCACTTCACTTTCTAGAACTGCAATTTTTTTTTCCTCATAGGAAGTCTATAATCCTTTTATCTCTGCTGTATAATTATTCAATATACTGGCATCAGCTCCTCTTAGTTTTCTACTGCTTCCCTATTGGTCATTTAGCAGTCCTAAACAAGGTTAGGGATACTGAAAGTGGGGAGGGTGTTCTGCTGAGTCTCCTCTCAACTCTCTCCAAGTTTGGTGAAGTATGGAGTTAGGGTGTCCAATTTATGTCCCACTCAAAAAACACTCAGTGAATTTTCCATGAACCAATTGGTGGTGGCCTAAGATCTTTGCACAGTACTGTATGGTTCCTTTTCATTCGTACACATTTGTACTTTTAAATTTTGTACTAAATCCATCAAGCAAATCCTTTTTGCATGACTCTACTTCATAAGCTTTCACACTCTTACAACAAGCAATACAACAGGCAGTACTGTGCCTACTACAGGATAACTACTTAAAGTTTTAATTCTCCTCCTGATAGTTTGGTATTTTTTAATGTTGCCAGTATGTGCTACCAAGGTTTTCCTGTAAAAGACCAACCATACCACCCCAGGGGATTTTCTTTAGTATTCAGCTTTCAGTATGCAGCTTCATTTTTCAGAGTTTAAGCCATAAAATTGGTTATGATTTCCCATCGCAAATCACTTTCCTCAACTTTTTACCAGACATTAAAATTTAATATGTGATACATTTGATATTCTGCTAGGATACACATTTTCTCCACTAATTATTTTGCTGGCAACATCTGTGTTCAGCAAATTGGAGTTCACTGAATAGGGTTACACTGTATTAATAAGCCTAAAATCTCTTAGTCCTGATGTTTAATTCATTGTTTCTATGAGTGTGTTTCCAGGAGAAGATTTAATTTGTACATATTAAGCATCCCAACCATGTAGCACCATGCTCCAGATATATTTCATTACCTCTAATCCCTAACAATAACTTTCAGGTAAACATACTCAACCTTTCATCCTTTTGTTCATTTGAAAAGAGTAAAAAAAAGTCACAGAATTCATTAAAGAGGGGCAATAACAGTTCAGTTTTACATACAATAGCAGTTCATTTTGCATGGACACCAAATTACCCTTTTAATTCAGTCAGTCCCATTGGCAGTTTTTACCATTCTATCTCCAATCCTGTATGCACTTACCTGGAGGTAAGACTAATTGAAATGAGTGATGCTTACTTTTGAGGAGACTCATATATGATTACAAAGGCGTTGGAATAAGGAAAAATGTCTCTGTAGCATCTGCTCTTACAATATCTGTTAACAGCAGTAACATTATGAGCTCTTATGTCTGTCTCAAAGGATGTACTATATTTTAATGCAATTCATTTTTCTTACTCAGTTTCTATACACCGTGCAGGTGGCAAATGAAATGAAATCTAATAAGGAATGTTACTAATGAGGAAATGAGCTTTTTTCCAGAAATACAGTTTGTCACTGAAGCACAACACTTTTGGGAGAGAAAAGCATTAATCATCTATTTATTTAAAGCACTCAGCATTTTAAGGATAAGTGTATCAGGGTCTGATTATAGGATTATCCCAGCCTGTTTTAGTTAATCTGTTCTTAATGAGCAAATCTTAGACACTCTGGCATACTCTGTAATGGTAATTTTCTTCCCATTCACAATTTCTCATGAAGAACCAATACTGTAATTCTTAGATGAGTGGTGAAATATCCTACAAGAGCCATAAAAATCAAATTAAATAGCAATACTGTAGTTCCACTAGCAGTGTATGATAGAGTGCTGAGATTCACAAGGAGAAATGGAGTCCACCATGAACTTTTGATATGCATGCTGACTGGAATGGAAGACCTTATAACAACTGTGTCTCCTAGTGAAAGTAATGGAACTGGATGCATTCGTCATTCCTTTCAGTGCCAAGAGCTGAACATCTTGAATGTTAAGGGAATCAGGATTCCAATCGGGGTTTTATCGAGTGAAGGTCACATGTGCTTGTTCTGTTTGCTGCATCCTTTGAAAGAACCTTGCCTAAACAGGTTTTATTAATGCTGTGCCATCGCCACAAAGCAACTTCCCAATTTCTCCCCTTCTGAGTGATAGGATTTTTTCTTTATTTTCATTTACCCCACGTCACCAGCCTCTATTGCAAAGGGGAGGCTCATCTGATGTCGCCACAATCCCCACCTGCACCTCTGCCTCTGCTTCACAACCTTTCTGGCACAGCCTCCATTGCTGCGGCTCTGCTCCTGACATAAAGGGCTGCCCTGGTGGAGCGGACAACCAAAGATGCTGCCCTGGCCGTGTGGGCGGCCAAAGATGCCGCTCCAGCTGTTTGGGTGGACGAGGATGCGGCCATCGATCGCTGACCCCGGACCCCCATCAACTGTTTAGGAGGGAGTTTGCCGCTGACCCAGACCCCAACAATAGTCTGGTGGGAAGGACGATGACTATTTCATTTAGTTTGTTTTTCCTGTTGTCTATTGTTATTGTTTTACTGTTATTTGTTGCACTAATTTGCAAGCTGCCCTGAGTCGCCACCCACTTGCCAGTGGCTATAAATGTGAATTATATATATATAATTTTATACCTGCCAAAATGAAGCCACCTTTGGGTGAATTCATTCTGTAGTTCCTTCCACCTGTCCTAGTGTGAGAAAGATTAACCGGCAACACAAGGTTGCCGCTACTACGGTATGCCCGGTTGTGGTTGAAAAATACTACAATCTTCAAGGAGGCTCTTTCTGTGTACCCCATTATATTTTACTGTTAATGTGTTACAACTGTTCTTTGCCATGACAGCTGACCGTTGAAATGTCATAGCACTATAACAGGAAGGCACTGGAGAAAAAACATTTTAAGCCTGGGGAAAATTCTACTAACTTTACACAGCATGAGGCACAATACACAATAAGTACTGACTAATTCATGCACACAGAAAAATTCAGAAGTTTGGGGATTGGTACAAAATCAATGACACCCATCAGGTGTATTAAAATAAACTGTGTTTCAGCAAGATAAGGTGCTCCCCAAGTGTGCATTGTGTATTCCTCAATATTTTAACCAATTCAGAACCTGACAAAACTAACGCAAATAATAATAATTTCATGTCAGAAATTATTCTGGGTTGAAAAGATTTTTGCAGAAGAAACTTTGCTCAGGAAACGCCCAAATGAGGCTTCTTTCATGTCCCCCAGAGCTGGGACAGAGATGGGCAATCAATCTGCCATGCAGCACCCAGGTCTTGAACTGCCGATGTGCCAGCCTTCCAGCTAACAAGGCGAGCTTCTTAACCACTGCACCAACGCAGCCCCTTACTAACACAAATATAGAACTTTTTTCAAATCACAAAACACACTATGAGTAAGATTTTCATAAGCTTTTTTTACTGTAAGCAAGTATAACAACTTTCCAAAAATTGTGGACTCCTTAGTATATGTGATAGGTCTTGAGATTATTATTATTTTTAATTTGTAGGAATTCAATTAAAGAACCAATAATGCATACAGTTTCTGTATGTTGCTATGGCTAACTGGAGCGAGTTGATGAGCTGGTGGAGCATATTAAGTGCATGGCACATCATGCTATTGAGATGCATATGTGAACATTGTCAATTAGCTTTGGCAGACTGTGCAAACCTTATGCAAATGCCAATAGGATTCTGGCTAGAGAATAAAGCAAAGTGATTTGTCTCCACTAAATCCTTTGTCCTTCAAAGTCTAGATTTGAATCTATGGGAATCTGTCATGGCCCCGCACCAGAGGAGCTCAACTGCTGGGTAGAGATCCTTCTTACTTCAGATTCCTCTTACTTCAGGCCTTGGAGTAGAATCATCGTCACCAGTCCGGGGTCAATCTTGTCAGGGTTACCAGGAAACGTAGTCAGGGTCGGTCAGAGGTCTAGAGTCCAGTACTTCAAGTCAGGAAGCTAAGAGCACGGTGTCGGGTTCACAAGGTTGACAAGTTGGTCCGACAAAGGGCCTGCTGGTACGCTTCTCTTCCTTTAAGAAGAGCTGAGGGTCTATTCAGGAGGTATGCCCAGGCCCTCCTCCTCCTCAGCTGAATCTGATGCCTCAGTTCATTCCTGTAATGAGTAGGTGTGCCAGCCTGCTCCCGAGTAGTCTGCCTGCTAGCACCCGACCCATCTGTCCAGTTCCAGCCCTCCGGCCCGGCTTTGCCCTGCTGGGCCGGCTCTGGGGTGACAGCTGGCTGTGGTGCCAGTGCCAGATCCATCTCTTCCAACTCGGCCTCCTGATCTGAACCAGGTGCAGCCTGGGGAACTGGCAAGGGGTCCTTCTTGGCCTCAGAGTCCAAGCAGGCAGCCGGGGCGGCTGGATGTCCTCCTCCTCCTCGCATCCAGGACCCCAGGCCACAACAGCATCTAAATATTTTTGTGGATTCTGAAACAGAATGTTTGCTGTCTTTTTCTTTTTCACAGGCTTCTCATTTTGCACTGTTTTATTGTGGATTGGAGCAACTTCCTTCTTTCCATTCTGAAAGTAGTCATATTGGTTGAATTTAGCCGGTGAAATGGGGGAAAGATCATTTACTTTGCTTTCAAGATTTTCACCACAAAATATCTGCATTAGTTTGGTAGAAAGAATCACCCACCTCTAATTAAAGGCATCTACCTTCATCTAAGATATGCAACATGGTGAAGTGGATAGAGTAACAGATTAGGACTTGGGAAGCCTAAGGAGTAAAACTACTCCTTAAATGTCTCATTTTACTTGAAAGCCTGATTACGGTCACTATAAAGTCAGTTCTGACTTGATTTCTAACAACAAATTGTCATCTATATTCTAATTGAGGTGCTTGAATATATTGACTTCTGTGAACAAGTTTTCAATATCAAAATAGAAGACAAGTGTAGCACAAGAGAAAGAATGTAAATGAGAGTGAGAAAGAGAGAAAAAGGATGTTCTGATATAACCACAGCCTTAGGTATATGTACTGTACACCACTTGTCTGTTCTCCATCGCATTACGAACACTAAGGCCAGAAAGAGGCAGCAGAAAAGCCCCATACCTAGAAATGAGAGTTCCTTAATTTAAAAAAGGCCTTTGAGAACAACAGAAAGGACTCTTCTCATCTCTGTGCCTGTGCAAATTAATTTGCTTTGTTTGGTGGCTGATCTTCAGAATTTAAGCATGGGATTACTTTGAATTCCACAAACATGTAAAGTCTGTCATTTCTTTCTAACATTAACATGTTTTCTGCTGTAGTCACCAGCAACCTCTAACATCTGTTGCAGCTTCATTCTGATTCTCTACCTCTACCAAGCATGGCAAGATATGAACGCTATATACTAAGAAAATGTCAGGGTCCAGGAGCAGTAGACAGGAGCAGTAGACAGTGGTGGGATTCAAAATATTTTACTACCTACTCTGTGGGCATGGTATGGTGGGCATGGGCAGATCTGTGGGCATGGTATGGTGGGCATTGGCAGAGGGAAAGCCCTGCATTGCACCCAAATTAGGACTACTTTATTTAAAAACTTGGACGGGCGGGGCCAGCCAGAATTTCTGCCACTGGTTCTGGAGAACTGGGGTGTACCTGCTGAATCCCACCACTAGCAGTATACCAATGTTTTTATTGCCCCAAAGGCAGAAGATCTTGAGCAATACATACGTTGGGCCTTTACTTGTAAGGATCAAGATGCATCTTCTTATAGCAAGGGTGGAGATGATTTCTCTAGGCTCAAGAGTCAGATTAGACACAAACACCCTATCAGAACTGGACTGCAGCACCACCAAATTTTCTACCAGAATCCAGTCATGAGACATTCCAAGCCAAATTCCAGCATGACAAGAAATCACATTTCTCTTTCACAACAAATCATGGGAGGGAGTTGTGTTTTAGTCCCCAGTCACTGAACCATGAACTGCTACTGATCCACAGGCTGTCCTGAACCAGGCCATGAGGATGGGTGGTGCTGGGAACCCCAATGGGATCCCTCTCCCCTCAACATGCTCTGTCAGGTCTTCCCAGTGAATGGAGCCAAAGCACGTGCTTTAGACATAGCCGATAGGCAGGTGGCTGAGCCCCTCCTCCATGTTGCTTAACTATGGTGGGGCTCTGTCCCTGCCTTTGTGCAGTGTGATAACTCACTGACAAGTCAAATGGTGTGGCTGGCAGGTGGCTGGGCCCCTCTTCCTTATTTAGCATAAAACCGGTACATGGTACAAAAAAGGTTGGTGACCCGTATTTCAGGGCATGAGATCACTTCCAGGAGACTTCAAGAGTGTAACTGTACTTTAAAATGGGTCATGTGCTCTCAATATAGTTTGTTTCCAAAGGGGAAATGCATCTTTTCCATGCTGCTTTGCTGCATTTGCCCAAGGTGACATGAAGGTCAAGGATGTCTGTGCAAAAGAGGCAAGAGATGTTTGCTCCCCACCTAGTCCAAGTCCCATATTTATTTTAACATGTAGGGGCACACAAAACATCTTCTAGTGATAAATGTTGTCTCTGTAAATATTTTTATATAAATAGAAATAAATGTAGAGACTATCCATTTGCCAAAGATCTTGAGCAGTTTGGGGAAAACATCAGGGGCTGAAGATGTTTCACTGACACTGGACAAAAATGGCTCTATTATTTTTTTACAATGGCTTTAAGGTGGATTTTTTTTAAAAGATTCAGGACAGTTCATGACTGTGTGGTGAAATTGTCCCCACAAGTGTCTCCCAAATATTGATTTATTCTCCAGAGGGATCATGACATTCTAAACAAAAATGAACGAACAGAACCATTTCCCTTTGAAATACTGCCAACCTCAGCATAATTTCATGTAACACAGTGAAGAACAAAAATGTTCCAGAGCTCCTTGGAAAGCAATGAAAACAGGTGAAGCAAGCAGATCTGTACAACTGGCAAGGAAGGCAAATTCCAGCACTGTTTGAGAACAACCTGCCTTGTTTTGCTTCTTGTAGTTCAATCCCTATTAAGGTACAGCAGAAGAAACAGCTTATATTTAATTTGTTTGTTCTTGGTTTATTGCTGTCTAGAGACTCCTGCAGCCATGCAGCTGGAAGAGAGGGGAAGTATTTCCTGATTTCCAGTAATCAGAAGGTTTGGCAATTGAGCGATGCATGGGTATCTAAGATTTGCTGGCAATGGGGGCTGGACCAGAGGCCTTAAAAGCCTGTCCTTCCTGCCAACCTCAGTTTCCTTGGACTGCTGCTTTCAAATAGATTTCATTGGATCACCACATGGTCAATCAGCCTAGCAGGTGCTTAGGATCAAGGCTGCAGACTCTTGGGTGGCTTCCATACAACTACCTCATTAGAGTTACTCATTAGAGGGGGCAGGGAGAAGAGGCAATGAGAGGCAACTTTGGCCTTCTTCCAGGCCGCAACAGCAACTGAGTCACCATTTGTGCCTGGTGTGGCTGGCTTTCTGATGAGAGAGGGAGGGCTCCCATGCCCACAATGGTGGATGAGTGGGGTAGAGTTGTGGCTCAAATTGAGGCCAGCATAGGCTATCTCCTACCCCAATAAGCCCCATGGACTGCCTGATGGTACACCCATCCTTTATTTCCCCAAATCAGTTCATCAACACATTAAGAGGTTGCAGCACCCTAGTTAGCTGGAGTCCCTGAATTTCATCCAGGCTTAGAAGGCTTAGCAGCAGGAAAGTCCACAGATATCTTGGTGACTGCAAAATCTAATCCCGGATGCAGGGGTGTGCTGGGCACCTTGGGAGGGCGGTGGACAGGAAGTGATGGGGGTGCCTATTGGGGAGTTGGGGGAAGAAATCCCATACATTCCCATTACCTCTGCCTGTCTCTTGGGGGGGGGGGGCAGTCACTGGGGTGCGCCGGGATAAGTCCTGTATCCCTGTGGGGCAGCACACCACTGCCCGGATGGACATCATGACTTGAGAAAATCCAAAGTAATTTCAGAAGTAGTGATAGACAAGGAAAGGAATAGCACCACATGGCTTTCCCTTCTGCCCAGGTATCTAGCAGCCTGCTCTGTGGTGTGGCCCATTCCTACCTTTGGAGCCTTCTTGGTGAATGAATCTTGCCATTTACTTAGTCATTTTGTCATATTAGGAGCAATATTAAGAGCATATTGCAAGTGTCCTGAGTGCATACTGAGGTAACATCTGGTTGTACTAAACTACTCTCCTTGATACTGGCTGGGGGGGGGGGGGGGGATTGGTAGTCTTTGGAGTGGATCTGTTTACTGGCAGGAAGTGAGGAAGAGTCTCTCCTGGGGTAGCCAGCTCAAGGAACTGTGTTCTTACTAGTCTTACAAGTTACATATGCACCAGGATATATATGTGAGTGTGGTGGGTGCTGATTGTGAAGCAGAGAGAAAACTAGCCTTCTTGTGTTGCTCAGGCTAGCATAGATCCTTAAAAGTTTTTAGGGAAGCCCAGTAGCAAGAAACCAGTTCTGCTCCAGCTTCTTCTTGCCAGAGGGGCTGCTAGATTTTGATATTTTTGCCCAGCTTGAATGCATTGGAATGGGATGGAGAAGCAAGTCAGACTCTGCATTAAAATTGCAAGATACTCAGTGCAATCCCAGACCTTTCACCTTTATGTTCTCAGTTGTCAAAGGCCTGCCTGCATGAAAAGGTCCTAGCGAAGGCTTCACTGAGGCCACAGTGAATATCACTTACTAGAATAATTTATTTTGATTTTTCAGAGGCCAAGATCCAAAGAGCCCAATTAGGAGAATATACACTGAGAGATATAGAAAGGGCATGTGTGAGTACATTTCTGGGCATATCACTTCAAATGTATGTTATTCCATCTTCCAGGGAGGTTGTATGATAGATAACTACAAAGAAGAGCTGCTGCCAGAAAAAGCTGGTGTTAGGGGAGTTGTGCAAGTTGATCTTGCTATTCCACTGGAACCTTAATTATGAAAAACCCAATGAAATGCTACTTAAAGTTGCCAAATATCTTATTCAGTTTCAGTTTGTTCTGCGTATTCATTTATTCCTTCTGTCCTGTTCCATTTACACTCTGCTTTTTATTCAAGGAGTTCAGAGCAGCCGGGTATGTTTACATATTTAACACATTTATGTCCGTTCTTCTTCCATTGTACAACTTAAGGTGTCATAGCTCCAGCATTATTGCAGGCACAGAATATGTGACACATTGTTGGGGAAGTAGCGTCATGTAATTTCAGAGCAGTTTATTGTGTTATCTTGACACTGACTTCATGAGATACCATTGCATAGTAGACAGGCCGAGAGGTATGCAAGAGAAGTCTGTGAATACTGCATGGGAGATGGCATCTACCTGTCTAATATTTATGTGCATGGAGTTCCAACTGTTGAAGTTGCTGTAGGTTGCTGACAAAAGGCTGGTTATGCACAGTTGGAAGCCAGTGTGGCTTCACCGACTCCCTGTGGCAGCTTTCACAGTAGAAGTTATGTGTACATAACTATTAGACAGGTTATTGACCCTAACCTTGAGCACTGCAGGGTGCACATGCATCTGAGTTACAGAGTCCATCTATGAATATCCTTCCCACAGAATCCATGGAGATCCAGTGCAACCACACCACACAGACACTTCCACTTTTTCCCCATCAACTTTGATTGACTGACCAGGACTGCTGTGATCTGCCTAAGGAGCTTGATTGGCCAAGGGAGGATTTTAACACAAATTTCCTCAGTTTAAGTGAGCACTATAGTCTAGTCCCTGTCTTGCAGTAGATCACAAGCCTCAAGTGAAGAGGTTATCCTGTTGGTTGGGGAGATGAGAAGGCCATTCTACCTTACCGACAAGTTTCTAGTAGTAAATGACTGCTTTGTTTCTTTAGCACACTGTCACATCTTGTATACTTTTAATAAATTTGATCAAGCTCCTTAAAATATCCTCCAACATGGGAGAACGTGGAACGACTATTATGATCAGCAGGAGAACCAACTGGACAAGTACAATTATGAATAGAATTAAAGACTTGGGATCTATCTCTGATGTGGCATCTAGATGGTCTTCTTGAAATAGATTCAGAGTACTGATTCTACAATGCCTAAATCTTATAATTATTATATAATACCTATTGCTTTGGGAGATCCCCATGTGAACCAAGACTCTGGAAAATCAGGGCCCTGGTTTACATGGAGATCACTGAAAAATAGCAGAGTACATAGAGAGAACATCTCTGCTTGTTGCTTGGTCAGAGGAAGAAGAAAAGGCTTTCAATAAAACAATTGAAGCAAGAACAAGCAAGAGGGGAAAGTGAAGGTTTGTTTCAAATGCCAGAGCTAGGAAAAGAACCAGGCCTTCCCGTAAGGCTATTTTAATCTCACAGATCACATTCTTTCAGGCTCTGTTAATCGCTATGGGATCACAACCATGCCTCCAAACCAATCTGGAAAGCATAGTGGACCACACCATTCACATGCTTGCCCACCAGCATTTCACAGTACAAATAGTATTCAGAATCTTGAGGCAGTGCCATATTTAAGATCTATGTGCCCCTAGGCTGAACTTGTGGCACGGGCCCTACCGGGGAAAGTATTTTTTAAAAAAATTAACCTACAAAAACCGCATTTTCAGCAATTATCCAATTAAAAACTGAAAAATACACATTAAAGTTTATTATTAAATTATAGAACATTTACGTACAACATTCCTATACAGTATTTAGAATTTTTATACCATTTAAAAATTGACGTAGAATCATGTGGTGCAGGGCCCCCTTTGTGGTGTGGGCCCATAGGCTGCAGCCTAGGTAGCCTATGTTTAAATCCGGCTCTGTCTGGAGGATCAAATACTTGCCTAAGTTATTACCTCACAAATGACCACCAATATGTCAGAATGTTCATACACATTGGAATGCCACACCAAGCAGAACCACTCATCCCACAGCATGCCTTGCTTGCCCATCCACTCAAGCAAGGGCAATGTTCCAGGAAGGGGGGTGCAACTCCAAGAAGGTTAAGTCCTTGGTTAATCCTTGGTCATGCTAACCCTGAGGTCATGTCTCTGAGCACAAAGGACCCTTAAAGTAAACGATAAACCAAAGAAACCTGCTGCATTGCAATGCACCTAAATGTTTGGCTCCACAATTAATTCTGAACTCCAAAATGACACACTGTTGTAGGACTGTAATGACAGGTGCTATGTGGTCAGATTAGCCCTCATGGAAGCTATCATCCTAAATCTATGGTGGAGTTTATGAAAATCTCTCATAGACTCACTTAACTGCCTTAGAACAGCCCACTCTAGCGCTACAATTCTGCAGGAGAAATTAAGGTGACCAACCATCTCCTTCATCTCATACAGGGAAACCTTATGAGCACTCAGCAATACCTGAATCCCAGCAACTTAACCTAGGCATCCTACATAATTGATGCACTGTCAATCTCTATGCCCAGAAACGTGAAGACCTCTGATAGACCTTCCATTTTTTTCTTCTGCCAACAGGACACCCAGCTCCCTGGCTAATTCCTGAAACCCTTCTAACAAATGATGACAGTCACTTGAACCCTGTTTCCCAATAAAACAAGATAATGTATGGCACTAGACAAACCCTTGTTTTGCTTCAGGGCTCACTCCAAAAATTACTGAAGTGCTCAAAAGCGATGCAAGAAATAGAGCAACCCATAGGCAGGGCTCTATACATGTAAAATAGGGCATCAAAGGAAAAGCCCAGCAACTCAAAATCCTGTAGGTGTCCAGGCAGCAAACAAAAAGCAAACTTAATGTCACACTTAGCCATCTGCGCCCCCACACCACAGGGCCAGATCATTTGAATAGAATCATCCATTGATGTGTACCTCACTATGCATAACTCGTGCAGTATGGCATCATTAAGAGACAAGCCATTGGAATATGAGAGATGGCACTCCTCCCTGGTGCTTTCTTGGGACCAAGACCCAAGGCTACTAACTGAGGGAGAAAGAAAGGGATCCAAGGCCCTGCCCTCCTTAACCTCCTTAGCAATTTTGGCTCTAATGATGTTCTCCATACCCACAGCAGACTTCAAATTTTGCCAGCTCTCATGTCTGAACTCACATTGCTTTCTACTGCAAACTCTCTATGCTGCAAAATTACCAGCAAATAAACTGGGTTGAACTGACCACCCTGTGGGGGCATGGGGGATCACAGCAGCAACATGCTAAATCTCATTATACAAAACCCAATCCTTCTCCAGGAAATCAACATATATAATAACCAAGTATGGAAAAGGGGGATTGTCCAATGGAGGTAGGCCCATACCTGCATACATGATATAAGCCAGGAGCCAGTTAAGACCAAATCTTGGGCAGGAGCTTATGACACACTGACACCTTTTCTTTTTTGTCCTCCTTGTCCTTATGCTTCTTATCTGAATCCCTATTAAGAAGGATAAAAGTATAATCTCCCTTCCCAACCTTATTTTTGGTAGCTGGCAACAAATGGTCACCCAACAGCATCGCCTGGTCTCTAAAGGGGAAAGACCACCCATGGAACGGAATTATAACAGGTGGACACCCCAGGGGAATACCTAAATCATGTCTGGGATGCTTTAGGTATGCCCACTGGAAATGTTCACTGCGGATAAGGTGCACGCCATGTAATAGAGCCATGATGTACTGCATCATACCCTTGGCCTGAAGAGAGGGAGCCTACCATGTCCAAAAAGGCACAGCAGTGACACTCACCAGAGGATCAGCCCTTGTACTCACCCCACCCCACCCCGAGCCATGTTATGTGTCCTTAAACACTTACCTGGCCCAGCTCCTCCAGCTGTCAGCTTGGATGGACCGGCTGAGCTCGAAGCCTATCTGGTCAAGAGCAGGTGGAATGCTCATCACCAAAAATCTTGTAGGGTCAGATGTTCCAGTCATAGCCACCGTAGAATGGTCAGCAGGGGGCATTTTACAAAGCCACATGCCCAGGTTAATTGTGCTGCACCTGCCTGTCAGACTCTAAATTTGATGTGTGAGATGTTAAAGCTCCAGCCTACTGACTCATCTGAACCACCCTTTGCCTCCTTGTATCCTTACTTGAGCACCTAGATGGGGGAAGGGGCAGGCAATGGCTCCTGAAGCTGCCTTCCACTATCTCTCTCCCATGCCTGAAAACACACAATATCATTAAATCTGGTACATCCTCATTATCCAATGAGGAAATAACTGGCATAACATCCTGGGAGCCCTATGTTTGGCCCATTGTGGGGCACAAATCTGTATAGCCATCTCTCTGCCTGGAACACCTTGCAAGCTCATCTTGAATATACAGTACTGTTAATTAAAGACTTGTTGCTGTTTGGTTCATCGATGTCTGGACTATTGTTTGCAAGCTCCGGACATAACACCCAGGCACTCACAAGAACCAAGCTACATTGAGTATAGCAAGCCAGTCACGCACGTCTTGGCTCTATCTGCATCTTGCAGTCCTTTGGTAGTTGGTGTCATTTCCATAGGCACCAAAATGATAAATCCACTATGGTTTGGATGATTACATTTTCATTCCATTCTCCTCAATAAATTGGACTGGGAACATATCTCAGTCCCTCAGAGAAACCTTGAGGTCCTAGTGTTTATCCTGCATAAGATTTGAAACTTCGTTGTACTCTTTTCTTCACTCGCGGCCTAGGGCTTTGTTTTCCATTTAGCTCTCTGGACTTTATTCGTTGCTGGATTTGTCCTCTAATTAGTACATGAATAAATAATGCCTTGCAACACCAGGCATCTGTCCAAAGACCAAGAGGCAGACATTTAACTATCCATTAAAGCTCATCTATCCTTAGCTCAATGACAAATATTGCTGCCATAAAAATCCAGGCTACTTGTCATATTGGTGTAAAGACAGGGAACGTCGCTCAGTGAACTTGCTGGCCAGTGCATTGGCCAGAGCATTGATTGATGCTGTTTCCGCACAGATAAATATGCTGGCATCACGGAAAGCAGCCCATTAAGTTGCGAGAGGGCAGGAGATCCCTGTTAGGCCAGATCGCTCCCACTTACAGCAACTAATACAGCTCATTAGCTTTTAAATAAGACCACACATACACACACCAAATCCCACAATAAACCATAGAGTCCTGAAACAAGCCAGTGCAATGAAGGCTGCATTTCACGTACCGTTATGTCAAACCAGGAGTTCTCAACCTTTTAAAGTTGAGGTCATGCTCCCTCAGGCAGCTTTGGGGAACAGACAGCCATTTTGTCCTTCCTCCAACACATGGCACTTCCTGGTGTGGTGGAGGTGGTGGGGAGCCACATGAAATGGTGCCACAGGCTGCATCCTGCCTATGGGCCACATATTGAGAATCCCTGTGTTAAACTGTTCTCATTTTTCTCATGGTAGAATCTCACATGCCAGAAATATTGTTTTTCTTCTGAGGTTACTTGTTCTACAAGAGACTAGATTTTAATTATGATGAATCTGACATCTGTGATAAATTACTCTTCCAACTGGTTATCTCTTGTCTTGATTTGGTTATTCTAGCATGCATTAATTCTGTCTATCTTTGAAGGGGAGTAAGCATGGTTGATTCTTTTTGTCAGTGTCACCTAAAAACTAAGGATGGACATAATCAATGAAGGCTCTTATACTGTACTTGTTACAGAATTGATATTTATGTTGCCTCTCCACAGAGACTTATAATTTCATTCCATTCATTTTGTTGCCATTAACTTTTTTTCCTGCAGGAAGTAATCTCCTCTGAATAATATATGAAAATGTTGTGGGTTTTTTTAAATTGAGAAAATGGAAATGAAGCAGAATGATAGCCATTAGTAACCTACAACAAAATACATTGTACCCATAGAAAATTTATGTGATAATACATTAGAAAAATTGGTATGCACATATGAACCTGCTGCCCAGAAGTTACACTAGCATTTCTCTTGCAGGGACTTGGGGAATACAGGGGTACACCTATGCCTCAAACACTTATTTCATTGTTTCACCCTCTCATGGAAAACTGCATTCAATGAACGTAGCTAAGGCCTCTACATAAATGCAGTTAATCAATATGACAATGTGGCCTCTTCTTAGTTCCAAAAGAGACAGAGAGTCCTGTGGTCCTTACAAAGTACAAATTCAAGAGTAGGTGATACCTTTAATGACCACTAAAATATATCAAATATTCTGCAAGCTTTGGTTGTCTGAAGTCCATTTTATCAGGCCAATGTACTGATGTTTTGTGGACAGTGCAGAAAAATTGTATAAATGAGAGTCCCCAAAATATGGCAAATGGTTGTGCCGGGCTTATTTCACAGGATTAGGGGAAAACATGCTGTATTGGAGGTGTAGCTTTCAAATAAAACCTAAGGTAGCTATTGATTGGATATCAAACCCCAGCTCCTCAAACAAAATCACATTAGGTAAATATCCTTATGCTGTCCTTCATGTAACCTTCTTTGAAACTGTCAGTTTCTGTTTGACTGAACAACAGAGCAGCACAAAAAACCAGAGTTCTCCATTAGGACTAATAAACCTGTATAGTTTCAGAACTATTTATTTATTATACTTAATTCCATATACATATGGAAATGAAGATAGCCACTGTTCCCCGGAGGTAGAGTTTTTAATGATTAAATGTAGACCTTTTTATCTCCCCCGGGAATTTACAGCAGCAGTATTAATGGTGGTGTATGTGGTACCATCTGCAAATGCACGCATGGCCATGGATATTTTCTATGGAAACATCAATATTAAACTGAGCAAATACCCAGAGGCTGTGCTGATCATCACAGGAGACTTCAATCATACAGACTTGAAGGCAGTATTCCCAAAATTTCATCAGCACATTAAATGTGCAACTAGGGGAGGGGGAGAATACTCTTGATAAGGTGTATATAAACATTAAACGGGTATATGAGGTTAAGCCCTTGGCACACCTTTGCAGGTCAGATCATGTGTCCCTGCTTTTGACACCAGCATACACACCCCTTAGAAAACAAGCCCCGATACAAACACGGACTGTTACTGTGTGGCCTGAGGGAGCCTCTCAACAGCTGCAGGACTGTTTCCAGGAGACCGATTGGAATGTGTTTGACCATCAAGATCTGGAGACCTACACATCAATGGTCCTGGATTATATTAGATTCTGCACAGCCAACGTCCCCTGGGAAAAGCATGTAAAGATGTATTCGAACAGGAAGCCCTGGATGACGAGTGAAGTTCGGAGACTGTTAAAGGCCAGAAACTTTGCTTTTAGAACTGTAGACTGGGTATTGTATAGTATAGAAAGAAAATTGTTCTTATAATTAGATGATTCTGGACGTCCTATCAGACAAAAAAAAAATCCCAATAGTAGTGTTATATGTATAAAGGGAAGGTTTCTGAAGAATGAACAGGGAGAGCTCCACTATCTTTGGGGATTTAACCTCTTGTTGCTTTTCACATGTAGGAGAGCACATGTCTATACTGTACCTGACTTTCTACAAACTTTTTAATGCCTGAATAGGTGAGTATTCTAGAAGGAAGTTTCAAACACTAAACACTTTATTTTGCATGTATGTGTTTTAAACAAACTGTTGGAAAAATCATAAATGCTTCACGCCCAAAACAGGTCATCATTGTTAGTTACAGAGATTATAGGCTATGCAGTCTATCTCTCTCAGTTGCATCTAGGATTTTCTAAATTTTGGCTGCTAATAACAAAGAAGGACACAAAACTTCATTTGAAAGCAACTTAGCATTGTTATTTGTAGGCTTAATTGAGGAATCCTGTTATAGCACCTACTTGGCTAGTAAGATAATCCTTACTGGGTCTTGTGTGATAGACTTAATTTGGCAGCTGTATATCAATTCAGTATTATAATATTTGTTCACTATGACTTTAACATTCAGAAAATTATCCTGACTTAATTAACTACAAAGTCTGGCTACATCAAAGAACCCCAGGTGTAATTCCTGTTTACAGAGAGCAAAGACATCTTCACCATCCCAATACAATTAACTTCCATATGTACCTGATCACAAATGCAGCAACATGTTTCTAGAGATAAACCTGTAGTGACAGAGCAATACCTTGGATTATACTTCCCTGTTTTAATGTTCTATATTTCTGTTCTGCATGAGTCCCTTAATTGACTGTTAATCATGTATTGGTTTATAGTACACATTTCATTCCTCCTTACTTAGAGAGTGATTGATATGTGCAACAGACAGTAGTATTATTCTGTCAGGTGAAGGTGGAAATCATTTTAGGCCCAAATATTATATGTTATGAGAACAACTGTTACACTAGTGCTTTTAAAGCTACTTGCTATGAAGTTCATGGAATTAGAAAACAAACTTCTGAGTACCTATAATCCATCTATTTTATTTTATTGGCTAATATCATAGCTTACTTTTGCTACAATGAGGTAAGGTGATATGAATATCTTCTTTCTGTTCTATCTATTTGTACTTTTTTTATCACCCAACCAGCACATAAATAGGTGAGACACATTAGATGGGTTTCAAACAAGGACCACAATTTTATTTATTAAAGGTAGAACATAAAAAAGGGGTGAGAGCAAGTAGACCATCCTGGCCCTTCTCCAGCCCAGACTGGGAAAGTCCCTAACCCCTGGGCTGGGCTGCATGTCACCAAACTTGTCTTGGCCAACTCATTTCTGGAGGCATTTCCAGGCCCCTCTCTACCATGGTTTACATAAATCAAGGGTTGATGTATCCCCAAGGCTGCCTCAGAAGGCCACCAGCTCCTCCATAGGGTAGGACAAGTGATGAATGAGCTGAGTTTATTGTTAGAATTCAAAATTCTATGCCGCCCAATCAGGCGAACCCGACTCAGGGCGTCTCACAACAGAATTAAAACATACATATTAAGAACAATTAAAACCCCAACATATCCACCCACGTATTAAAAACTAACCACATTAAAACTGCCTGCATTAAAAAGATGGAGAGGCTTCATTTTATAAGCCAACAGGCGGGGGCCACTTTTCCATCCGGGCCCCACACCTCTCCTGCCAGCCAGGTTTTTAATTCTTTTCTGAAAGGCAGCAGCTCTGTCTGCACCCACAACTCTACTGGCAGGAGGTTCCACAAGGCCGGTGCGGACACGGAAAAGGCCCTCCTTTGTGTGCCTGAGAGTCGAGCCCCTCTGGCAGATGGAAAAATTAGAGAGCCCCTCCGGTCCACTCTGGTTGGACAGACAGACACTCTTGGGACAATGCGGTCTCTTAGGTATCCTGGCCCACTACCATGTAGGGCTTTAAAGGTCAAAACCAGCACCCTGAATTGCACCCGGAGACAAACTGATAACCAGTGCAGCTCCCGAAGCAATTGTGAGGTGTGAGCATAACGCCCACACCCCATGACCACCCAGGCTGCCGCATTCTGCACCAGCTGTAGCCTCTGAATGATCATCAAGGGCAGCCCCATGTAGAGCGCATTGCAATAATCTAGCCTGGAGGTCACCAGAGCATGCGTGACCCCGTCCAGGAGCGAACGCAACTGACAGATGACGCGAAGCTGTGTGAAAGCCCTCCAAGCATTAGAGTTCTTCTAATGCTGCTTTGGGCATAATTCTTAATTGGGACACCCTCCAACAAGGTATTGGGGAGGGAGTTTGAAGGCCTCACCACCCGACCAGTGGCTTCCTCTTCATCAGGTTTTTCTGGAAAATATTTGCTCCTAAACCTTTAAATGATCTTCTTTTCCCTCATCCCTCAAGGATATGTCATGGCACCCAGCAGGCATGTCCTGCCCTATGGGCATATCTGTTCCTATCCACATACATGCTGGCAAACCTGGGAAACAGGGAGGATCAGTCCCACCACAAGGTCAAGTGCCTTGATAATGGTATGGACGAAAACAAACAAGCTGAAACAGAACCTTGACAAGATATAGGTTCTGATGTTGGAAGGATCATCTGCTTGTCTAGGTGGCCTGGTCCCCTAGGGATGTGGTTCGCATTCTGGGGGTACTTTAAATCTGACCCTGAGCTTTGACTCACAATTTTTGGCAATCTGTAAGGCTGCCTTTTTTTCAACTCCATCAAAATGCCCAGCTGTGTCCCTAATTGGACAGATGTTCCCTTACAACTCTAGTGTATTCATTGGTAATCTCACATATTGCAAGCGCGGCGCCAAAATGGCCGCCGCGCTCTTTGCGGGCCCCCCCCCCACAGGACAGAGAATCCGGGTAGTTAGGGGCGTGGCCAGCTCCCTTATAAAAGGGGCGGCCACGAGGCAGCCGAGCTGCCATTTTACCTCAGCGACGGAGCGGAGAAGTCTTTTCCCCTGTGTCTCCGTCGCTCCTTAGCTTACCGGGAAGCCTTTTGGTAGCGATTCTTCCTTTTCGGCTTCCCTTTGCTTCAGTAGAGATGCCTTCGAAGAAGAAGGCAGCTTCGAGTGCGGCTCGCGCTGTTAGGAGGCGCAACCCAGGTCGGAGGACCGCGGTGCCGCCTCCTCAGCAACCGCCTTCGCAGGCCCCGGCCGGGGCTGGCGGAATGGGGTCTATTGCCCCTTGGCCCGGAGTGGGCGAACAGAATACGGGCGCGGAAGGGGTTCCGGCCCGCGGCCCGCGAGCGGTGGACACCGCTCCTGCACCTGCCCACCCTGTTGGGCCTGCTGATCTTGGGTCGCAGCCTCCCCCTGGGCCCTCTAGCCTTGGGGGGTGGTGCGGCCCCCTGCCTTGGCAGGTTTCTCCACCGACCCTGCCGGGCTTCGGTGCTGGCCAATGGCCATATTCGGGTCCTGGGGTACAGGGACCTGTACCCACGCCTGGACCGGGCGGGCCGGCCGGCCCTTGGCCCCAGGTCGACGTGGCAGCCTTACTGGCCCGTATTGCGGCCCTGGAAGCGTCGTTGGCTCGGGCCAGTCAGGCGGGGGCCCCCTTTGGGGTCCCTTTTGCGGCGCTGTCGGCAGGAGGACAACAGCCGACAGGGAGGGTTGAGCTGCTGCAGGCGCGTGGCGCGGTTTCGGCCACTGCCTCGCAGCTCCCCAGTCAGCAGCCAGGTGCGGGTCAGGCCCCGGTGATGAGCTCTACGTCGGTCATGAGCTCCGACGCCCCCAGTGGGCCGGAACCCCCGGTGGGGGCGGCCCACGGGGGTGCAGCACGTGAGTATACGGTGCAAGCGAGTACATCCACACACATTCCCAATATGGGGGGGGGGCTTTTCAATGGCCTTGGCCTCGCGCGGGTGGTGCGGGGGCCACGCTGTCGGCACCCCACCCGGCGACGACGACTGCCACCCTGGGCACTGGGGTGGGTACTTGTTCTTACACTGCGGGGAATGTTCTGGGGGTGGCTGGGCTAGCTCAGGCCCCTTTTCCTATGGCTGCGGTGCCTTTTTCGGCTTTGCCGACGGCGGGGTATTCCTTGCCACTGGGTGATCACTTGGCACAGACTACCAGAGAAAAGATATGGCGGGGGGAGTATGTCGATATCTTCTCACTCCTGAACAGAGAGCCCACCAAGGAGGAAAGGGAGGGACAGGATGAGAAGGACAAGGAGCAGGCACGTCGCCGTAAGCCGCCACGTACCTGGGCCAACTGGCTCCCTGCTTATTTAATATACATGGCGGTGTACTTGAGGGCGCGGCCGGATTTGGCTATTCCCATGGTCCAATATTTGGACAACATATATAGGGCGATGGTGGATTTCCCAGGCCCCTCGTGGTTAGCCTATGACGAGGAATTCCGTATGAGGATTCCCCTCCACCCCGAGATGAGATGGGACGAGCCGTGCCAGAGGCTTTGGCTTTTGTACATGACGCCCACACGCCCCGCCCCGGGGGACAGATACCATTGTGGACATGCGGTCCAGCGAGCAGCTCCGGCCCAGGTTACCCGCAAAGCGGCGGGGCAGGGGGTTCCAGCCCGCCTGCTGTGCTGGACTTTCTCGTCCAATGGTTCCTGTAATAGGAAGAATTGCAAGTACAGGCATGAGTGTCCCACATGTTCGGGCCCCCACGCAGCCTCCGCCTGTCCCAGGCCTGGAGGGACACGGGGCAGAGGGAGGGGCGGACAGTGGGCTGGCAAGACTGCCACGGATGGAGCTGGTTCTCCAAAAGGCCCCCTCCCCAATTAATGTGGACATGCTGGAGCGTTGGCTCGCATCGTACCCGAAGGGGGAGGATGGGGAGTATCTCCTTCAGGGTTTTAGGCAGGGATTCCGTATCCCTTTCATGGGTGATAGGTCCCCTCAGGATGCCCCCAACCTTTTATCCCTCAGAGGGAGGGAGGACGTGGCTGCGGCCAGCATTAAAAAGGAGTTAGATGCGGGCAGGGTCGCTGGACCTTTCCCTGCACCCCCGTTTCCCAATCTTAAGGTGTCGCCACTGGGCTTGGTCCCCAAAAAGTCCCTAGGCGAGTTTCGCCTTATTCATCATTTGTCCTACCCAGCCGGCCGATCGGTCAATGATGCTATCCCTGATGACCTTTGTTCAGTCAGGTATACATCGTTTGACCAGGCGCTGCGCATGGTGCGCTCTTGTGGCCCGGGTGCCCTGCTGGCCAAGTGCGACATTAAGTCGGCTTTTCGCCTTTTGCCAGTGCATCCGGGCGACTTTGAGTTGCTGGGTTTCAAATTTAAGGGTGAATATTATTTTGATAAGGCCATGCCTTTTGGTTGTTCCATATCATGTTCGGCCTTCGAACGTTTTAGTATCTTCCTAGAGTGGGCCTTCGTCCGCAGGTCAGGGTCCCGGTCTGTAGCCCATTACCTGGATGACTTTTTATTCGGGGGTGAACGGGGCTGGGACACGTGCACACGTCTCCTCAACACATTTCAGACGCTAATGGAGGAACTCGGTGTCCCTTTAGCGCCCGAAAAGACCGAGGGCCCATCTACCAAGCTAGTATTCCTGGGGGTGGAGATTGACACAGTAGCGCAGGCTTCTAGGTTGCCGGGCGATAAGGTGTCCAGGATAGTGGCCCTTATCTCGGATTTGCTGGCCAAGCGCAAGGCATCACTGAGGGAACTGCAGGTGCTACATGGTCACCTCAATTTCGCTTGCAGGGTGGTCGCACCGGGCAGAGCTTTTGCCCGGCGCTTATGCGACGCCATGGCAGGGTTATCCAGGCCCCACCATAGAGTTAGGCTTACCCGGGGTATCAGGGCAGACATGTTTGTCTGGTTGCAATTCCTGAGGGAGTTCAATGGGGTCTCATTTTGGAGGTCTGACCTCCTGGCATCCCCCAATTTTCAGATCCAGTCTGATGCCTCAGGATCCCTGGGTTATGGGATGTACTTCAATGGGAAGTGGGCCTATGGTGGGTGGCCACCGGCCTGGGCAGGCACGGGTCGCCTGCGGGATCTCACATACCTGGAATTTTTCCCTATTCTGGGGGCTTTGATGCTATGGGGCGAGCAGTGGGCTAATTCGGTTGTGCATTTCTGGTGTGACAATGCTGCTGTTGTCCACATTGTCAATGCACAGACTTCCAAATCGCCCAGGGTCATGGAACTAGTGCGCCATTTTGTGTTGCGCTGCCTGCGCCTCAATGTCTTGTTCAGGGCCAGGCATGTTCCAGGGATTAATAATGATATTGCTGACGCTTTGTCCCGCCTGCAGATCTCCCGGTTCCGCGCCTTGGCCCCGGATGCGGAGGAATTTCCCTCGCCACTCCCGGACGAGATGTGGACTATTGGCAAGGAGAGGTGAACCGGGCGATTGGCCTGTCACTAGCGCCACGCACGCGTAAGGCGTATCAACAAGCATTCAATTCTTACAGAGCATTTTCTGCTCAATTTCACCTGCCAGAGACCTGGCCTATCCCGGTGGACCATGTTCTGCGGTTCATGGTTCACCTGCATGCACAGGGCCTCGCACCTCGCACCATAGCATCCAAGCTCTCGGCGTTGGCTTTTATGGCCAAAGTGGGAGGTCATGTGGACATCACCTCTGACTTCCGTGTGAGACATGTTTTGGAGGGGTGGGTGCGCGAGCGCGGGCGTTGCCCGGACGACCAGCACCCTATTTCCCCAGGGGTTCTTACCCAGTTGGCCCGGGGCTGGCCAGGCCTCTGTTTTGATCATTATGAGGCAGCCCTTTTCCATGCAGCCACAACGGTGGCATTTTTTGGAGCGCTCCGCATCAGCGAACTTGTGATGCTGTCTAAGGCGGATGCAAGTTGTAGGGCACTGGAACTCGAAGATGTCTATGTCGCCAAAGACTGGGCTCAGTTGAGGATACGCTCCTCTAAAACAGATCAGCATGGCGTAGGCAGTGGTGTAAGACTGCTACGGTGTTCTTTGGCAGACATCTGTCCGGTTGGTGCCCTACAGGAGTACCTGGCACTGCGTGGCATGCACCACGGCCCGTTTTTCTGTCACCAAGATGGGTCTCCCCTTACTAAATTTCAGTTTTGGAAGGTGACAGGCAGAGCCCTCACCAGGGTGGGCCTACCAGGTGCCCGTTATGGCACACATTCATTCCGTATTGGTGCAGCCTCTACAGCAGCTGCTTTTGGGTACTCTGGGGCTGACATACGTAGCATGGGGAGGTGGGGCTCGCAATGTTTTCAGTTTTATGTGCGCCCACTCCCGCCATGAGTACCAATCCAGTCACCTTACCGCCTTTTTTCTCAATTTTCTTACAGACCCTGGGTGTCGTATTACACCGGTGACAGTATGGCTGGTGGGCCACAGCTATGTGCACAGGGCAGCGCGTTACGCTGCGGCGACAGAGTGGGGACCCCGACTGGGACTGGGTGAACACGCCAGTCTCACATGGCATGGTAAGCCTGGGATGTTATGGCGGGAGCTGCGGCCTTTCCTTTTTTCTGGCCTGGGTGCTGACCCGCCTGACATTCTCATCATCCACATGGGGGGCAATGATTTGGGCCAGGTTACCGGCTTATCGCTCAAGCATGCGATTTGCGAGGACCTCGCCTACTTGCATTATGTCTGGCCTGCCACAACCCTGGTTTGGTCGGACATTGTCCCGCGACATTCTTATAGAGGAGGCGTTAACCTCCTGGCCCTTGACCGCGCTAGGCGCACGGTCAATAGGGCGGTGGCGCGGTTTCTTGCTGACAGGGCTTGGGGACGGGTCAGTCATCACCCCGCTATTAGCCTACAAAATTATGACTTGTACGCAGGGGATGGGGTCCATCTGTCGCGAGGAGGTATGGACCTCCTGTTGGGTGATTGGCGAGCAGGCCTGTTGACCGAGCTGACGGTCTGGGGGGGGGGCGTCAGGCCTTCTTTGAAGCCCCTCCGTGTGGCGGGTAGCACTGGTAAGGTAAACAGTATGACCCACAGGTATCCGGCAGGTTCGCAATTGACTGGACAACACTAGACAGGAATAAATTAGTTAAACGTTGTCCGGTCAACGATGAACCAGGCGACGGGGTGATGACGATAGCTAACCAGCATGCATCACCCCGTGATTTCACGGATACGCGTCAGAGGGTGGGGTCATGAGTTAGATATTGACTACGGTCAACAATTTGTTTGTTGTCAACAAACAAATTGATACAAATTGATACATTGTAACCAACTGCCGTTGGCAATTTTGGGGTGGTACCTTACCAGTGTTACTTCGGCCTGCTTGCCTTAAGAATTATGATTGGTCGTTTTACCAATACAAATTTATAATTCGGACTAGGGCATTGAATCAATAAATGTGGCCCGATGCTGTTATCCACTTTCAATGTTGTCTGTGTCCGTTATTGGGGGGTGCGCCTGAAATGACTACTTGTAATGCTCTCTACATGGGGCTGCCCTTTTCCCTGATAAGGAGACTTCTGTGGGTACAAATCACAGCAACCAGGCTGATGAGGTTATCTCCCCAGCCTTGGCAGATTCACACTGGTTTTCCATTCCTTCCCGTGTTGGGCAGAAGGTTTTGTCTTTAACCTACAAAGATCTATATGATTTAGCACCCTGCTATCTGTCAGAGCATCTCTCTCATAGAACAACTTCCCTTATCACTCATTCCTCACAGTCAGCATAGCTCCAGGTGCTCACATCGAGAATGGTGAAGAAGGTTGTGACAAGGAGAAGGGATTTCTTGGTGATGCATCCCATAGGGAAAAATCGCTATACGATGCATGTATCGTATAGCAATTGTTTTGTACAACAACGAGCCCCATGGAACAGATTAAAATCGTTGTATGAAGTACCACTGTGTCTGAAAACTCAGAGTAACACCAGCCAATGGAAATCAAGCCATGATGAAGAGGAAACTAGCTCCTTTCTCTTCATAAGGCAAATAGACCTTCCCATCTTCATTATTCTCATGAGCCCACCAGCAGTAAATCTGCAGCAGTAGATGGAGTGCATCAAAGAAAAAGTTACTTTTTAAAAGCCCTTAGTGTGCCATCAAGGTTCACCAATTGAAAGCTTTCAGCTATGAATATATTGGGGATTATAATAACAGACTATGGTGACTTAGTGGTTGAGATGCTAAACTTTACTACTGGAAGGTCAACAGGTCATCAGTTCGAGACCCAAGTACTGCACAATGGAATGAGCTCCCGTTTCTGTCCTAGCTCCTGTCAGCCTGCTAGCAGTTCGAAACAAATTGCAAGTAGATAAATAGGTACCATTTTGGTGGGAAATGAGCTCGCGTGTCTAGTCATGCCTGCCACATGACCATGGAAACATCTGTACATACAGACAGTGCTGGCTCTTTGGCTCTCATTGGAGATGAGCACCATACCCTAGAGTCGGATATGACTGGCTTTTGAGCAAGAGTGACCTTTACCTTTATAACAACCGAAAAGATCTTGCAGACCACTTTTACTAGAGACTGATGAGTTCCCTGTTAGTTGGGCTTTAGAGCCCAGCGAAATCCTGAGGGATATCTCTACCCTTCTACGAATGTTGCTGCTGCCTGGAGGTAAGTTCTGACCAAGAAGGAAGTTTGAAATGGTTTGGCCAAAATGCAAGTGAGCCTTGGCTTCATCAGGAAATAAACCTAGCAATTTCTCTGCTCTGATGAATACAGAGGCTGGAGAATGAACAGAAGGGCCAGCAGTGCATTGAATAATTGGGCAACCATTAATTAACCTAACCCCAGGAAAAGCCAACAGTTTCAGGTAGAGAAGGTTGGCCAGGCTACTTGCAGAGCCTGGATGAATTAAATCACTTCTTAATTCCATGTGAGTTTGGGCAGCTACAATATCAGGTATTAGATGGGAAATGTGGGAATGATGGCAGCTATGGCAATCAGTGTAAGCACAGAAACATAACTGGTAATGGGAAATCATCACAGGTTAATGCCTCCTAGAGATCATTCAAGCACACAGCACTGTTAAGGTGCTGCAACCAGAGTAACAAAAAATAATAATAATGAGAGCAGCTGTCACAAAAATATTTGGCTTATTCGGATCAGGTAATGTTTATCAAGGGACTACAGTGGCTCAAGTGGCTAAGACGCTGACTGGTCAGCAGGTCAGCAGTTCAATACTCGAATACTGCAGGATGGAATGAGCTCCCGTCTTTCTCCCAGCTCCTGCCAACCTAGCAGTTTGAACGCAAGAAACTGCAAGTAGATAAACAGGAACCAATTTGGTGGGAAGGTAAACATGACCACAGAAACGTCTGCAGAAGCAGTCAGCACTGGCTCTTCGGCTTTGAAACAGAGATGAGCACTGAACCCAAGAGTCAGTTATGACTGGCTTTTGCGCAAGGGTGACCTTTACCTTATAATGTTTATCAACTACTGTATAGGCAAATTCCATGGACATTAATATCATACCCACACAACACCATCCCATATTCCCCAATTCAGTGTCAGGTGGTAACATCAGTTTTACAGCTGCCCTAGAGCTGCTCTGAGTTTGTCTCCACATTGAAATTGAATTCACAGCCACCACTGCCCAAACTCCTGCTAAAGATCAGGGAAAACCTTTATGGATAGCAATAGGACTTCTGTATACTGCCCCATAGGACTTAGTGCGCTCTCTGGGTGGTTCACAAGAAATTATCATTTTGCCCCCAACATGCTGGGTAGTCATTTTACTGACCTTGGAAGAACTCAGAGTTGTTTAAAACATCCAAATTTCATAATGCCGGGGTTTAATGCTAAGATAGAGAAAGCAGCACACACACCCCTCAAAAGGAGACGTATGCAGTGAATGGATTTAAAACATGGCTACTTTATTGAAACCAATAAACAGCACTGGGGGCAAAGTAGTGCGGGTGCAAACCAATAGATGGAACAAATTAGCCATGGGAGAAAATTGGTCAGTGGTGCCTACACAAACTGCCGGAGATGGTAAAGGCTTACCTATAAGCAGAACCAAATAAAGGTTAATCTTGGAGCCATCAGACACACCCCTAGGTAATGCCTTTCCAGCCCCTGGGAAAAAAACCAGCCCATACCCACTGGCAAACAGGAATAGAAGACCCCCTGCACTAACCACCAAAGTGACCGATAATGCCTCCAAAAACACTCAACCAAGAACAGCAGTATGAGGTGGGCGGGGAAAAAAAACAGACACCAGGGCTAATGAGGTGTTGGGGCAAAAATTCTCACCCAGCCTCAAAGCATCCAAGGAATCACACTGCTGCCAGGGAGAGAGGGAGAAGTTTCTCCTGCAAGAAATAGAGAGGGTGAGGCAGGGACGAACCACCCCTTATATACGGGTGTAGGCTCCTCCCTGCCCGACTGGTGTGAAAGTAAGGCATGCTCCTGTCTCCTGGGGAGGGCCCAGGCAAAGAGCGCGCCACCCACAATTGCAGGAGGTGCATCTGCATTGCCCATGACCCCCCAAAAAGGAGACTACGCAGTGAATGGATTTAAAACATGGCCACTTTACTGAATCCAATAAACTGTGCTGGGGACAAAGTAGTGCGGGTGCAAACCAATAGACGGAACAAATTAGCCGTGGGAGAAAATTGGTCAATGGGCCAAAGGACACAGTGGTGTCTACACTAACTGCCAGAGATCGTAAAGGCTTACCTATAAGTCAAACCAATTAAAGGTTAATCCTGGAGCCGTTGGGCACACCCCTAGGTAATGCCTTTCCAGCCACTGGGAAAAATCCCAGTCCATACCAACTGGCAAATAGGAATAGAAGACCACCTGCACTAAGCACCACACGGAGGGAGAAAAATTACCTCCGACCCACCCCAGCACGACCTATCGGACTGGGGACCCCAGTGCAGACAAAGAGAGAAGTGCCCCCCTAGGAGCAGACAACGCAATTAAGAATGCCACACAGCAGGAAACAACCGAACACCACTGTTGGCACTGCTCCCTTCCACGCCGTCCCATGTGGTGTGACCATGTATTGGCACTCTAAACTGATTTACCCTTGATTAATTTTCTGCTAGCCACCCCGGGTCTCATCAGTTAGGGGAACGGTGGAACTTTCAAAATGCCTAGTGCATTGGTCTTGCCCTGGTAGCTTCTGCCTTGGCATGTAGTAGATTATTGGGTGAGAGAAGTGGCTCCCCTGCTTTCTCTGTTATAGCTGGGTAAAGGGTGGCCCTATAAATGAAGTCAGTTTCCTTTGACTCCTGTAAGTAAATGCCGCCTTTCCTATCACCTTGCTGCACTGGGAAGAATAGAAGGTGAATGAGTATGTCCTTCTGAGATACTTGGGTGCCAAGTTATGGCCCTGTGCCTACTTTGAAGTTTCCCCCTTCATTTTTCCCCTTTCTTCTTAAAGGGTGAAGGCTGGCCTGCTACCCTGCTTCTCAGGACTTCTGGTTTCCAAGTCTTTGGCGATTAAAGGAATAGTCTCTTTGTTTAGAGATTGTTAAATTTCTTATCTCACCTTCCACTCTCAATTTCCTATTTGCTTTGAAGAAACACACGCTTCAGCAGCATAGGATCTCTTTATTAGCAAAAGAGCTATTTTCTATTAAATAGGCATTTGAACAACATTTAAAAACTTGCTTCTTAAAATCCTGTCTCTCTCCTCTCTGAGCATTCAATGAGTGCAAGAAAGAAACATAATAAATTCAGCTTTCATATCTACCTGTTTCCTCTGGCTAATTGGCTTCTTGAATTGGGCCTGACGACTCCATGAAGTTTTCCATTGGCATCAAGTCATTGGCATTTTGATGAGGTTTCCTCCCTCATCGGAGGTGTGAGCTTCTCCTCAGCCTTCTCCTCCCCCCCCCCTGCTATGGGCTGTCAGCTGCTTTTGTATTTTATAAGATTCTGAGCCAGGCTATCTACGTCACTTATCGTATGGCTAATGTACTCTTAGTGCTATAGAATGTTTACATTTGTGTGCCAGACTGATGCCAAATATGGTACATCTCAATGCATGGATGTTCTAAGACAAATATACATTGAACTCCCCCTCCCATCTAGTGGATGAGGTCAGACATACATTGCTTCTCACTTCCCCCCTCCTAACTGTGAGTCTGAGGTGAAGAGTTCGACTAATTAAATTATTTCATGTTACTTGCCAAGTACAGTGTGTGGAGGCTTATGCCAACTATTAGAAGATGCTGGATTCTCTACCTTTAAGCAAATGATTTCTATACTCTACAACTAGGTCCTTAATACATATTGTCTAGGTCCTAACATAAAGGATTATTTGACAACCACAACACGGTTGGAACCTGCAATGGAGAACAGAAGAGAAAACAAGTGAAACCCCGCAAAATGGGCAAACAAAAATCAAGCAGTAGCGGGGGACATCCCCGTGAGAGGAGCCGGCACCGGGGGTGGCAAGGGAGGGTGAACAGCTGAACCACGGCTACACAGACCAGGGCGGGCGGAAGCCAAGAGAAAACAAGAGGAGGCTGTATGAAGGCCAGAACAAATGGGACACTCATGTTTGTAGTAACATTGCATCTTAGCCCAACAGCCCTGGGTGGCAAACTCCCAGCAAAAAGTCCAGGATTGGGGAAGAGCGGACTCCGAAGGAGGAGAGGGGGTAGGCTTTGTGTGAGATTGGACCAAGTGACCGCAATCGTACCAGTCACCGGAGGCTGGGTGGGATGGGGTCATAAATTTGAACCAGAGCTGAGGATTGGGCTCATCCCACCACATGTCAAGCCGGAGGGTGGCATGCATGCGGAGGTTTTCATCATAGGCCTGCCAAGCCTCCCCAGGGTAGTCCACATGGGCACGGTATATCAAATCCAAGTATTGGACGAGGGGTAACACCAGGGCAGGATGGGCCCATATGGAAACCCCCGCAAATATAAGGAAAGCCGACAGCCAGTTAGCCCATGTGTGTGGCGGCTTCTTATGCCTGGCCAGCTCCTTGTCTGTGTCATCCATCTTATCAAGTTCAGTCTTAAGGACCTCGCAATTGAGGAGACCAAAAATGTCAACATACTACCCCTGAAAATTTGTGTCCCAGGTGGACTGGAGGAGGAGATCCCTGAGGGGGAGGGATGTCTCCCTGGGCAGAAGAGCGGACAGGGGAACCATACCATGGTCTGGCCAAACAGGGCCAGATGAGAGCCCACTCAAAGCAAGAGGGAGCTGAGCAGGAAAATGGGGTGGGACATAAGGCCACAGCCCACTGGGCAGGAGAGAGGTGCATTGCATGGCCCACAGCCATGGCCACCCAGCTACCGGAGGGGGTTGGTCCGGGGCGGTTGAACAGGAGAAGGTGTACTAGCTTGCAACCAGTACTCACCCACACCCGAGGCCCCGGTCCACAAGAGGCAGGGCCCAGGTGGACAGATGGAGGAGCAGCAGGAGTCAGGACAAGGTAACCCGGCAGCTCAGGAGATGGAGGCATGTCTGCCTGTGGAATAGCGGAGACAGGAGGGGAAGTCTGTAAAGAAGCCTCCAGGGCAAAAACCCTCTGCAGGAGGGAAGAAGCAAACTTGCCCAATCAACCCCCACTGTGGCCACAGAAAGCACCAGCTGAACAGCAAGGGGAGGGGAGGGGGAAAGGAGCAGGACGGGCCCTGCAGTGGTGTGCCAAAGAAAGGTACACCAAAGGCCGGGGCCCTCAGCTCAGCGGGCGGGAGCAGGAAGGGGTGCCCTGGACGGTGTGGTGCCCACCTGCAGAAGACTGGGTAGAGGGAGCCATAAGAGGCGGACAGGAGGTCCAGCAGCATTGGAGGGGTCCACGTGGCCTTGGACGGGAAAGCAGGAGAAATGGCAGAAGCTTCTCCGGCAAGAACTAGAGAGGGTAAGGCAGGGACAAGCCACCCCTTATATAGGGGTGTAGGCTCCTCCCTGCCCAACCGGCAGGAAAGTAAGGTGTGCTCCCATCTCCTGGGGAGGGCCCAGGCAAAGAGTGTGCCACCCACAATTGCAGGAGGCAAGCTTGCATTTGTCCTGTTCTTGATCAGTTCTGGAGATAGGCTGGTTCACTCCTTTTCTCAACAATCGCACAATGTAAGTGTTAGCACAAACATGTCCATCCTCAGAGTGCTCCTACCTACACATTTCTGACTTTCTGCCCAAGGCTGCTCTTGTGTAGGTGTGGGTAGAATCACTCTATTTTGGTTTCAATTCAGCATTTGTAATCACTGGGATAAAATCAAAGCAGATCTTATTCCTTTCAATCTCCCTATACAGTATTGTTAAATGCCTTAGGTAGACAGCTTAGCCAATTAATGATCCTGGGAAATTAATTCATTTCTTTGCTTTTAAAGAAAGGTGGAGCAAATCGGATTGTTTGAGGTGGATATACCATGTAGATGCAAGGATCACATAAAATGGAGTATCATATGTTTAAGGAAACTCTAGTGACCCTATTTAGCCCAATACAGCCTGCTCCAAGTTAACTGTCTAGCTCAGGGGTTCTCAACCTTTTCAAGCCACTCCCTCAGACAGCTTCGGGGGCTGGATGGCCATTTTGCCCTGCCTGCCACACATGTCACTTCTGGGTGTGGCAGAGGTGGTAGTGGGCCACACAACATGGTGTGACAGACCACATCTGGCCCTCAGCCCATAGGTTGAGAACCCCTGGTCTAGCTAGCCAGACCCAATGTTACATAATAATAATCCTATCGCTGCTGTGCACCTGCTTAAATTGAAGAGAATTACAAAGGAAAAGCAGATAAGGCTGTGAGAGATGGTGTAATATTAGTGAATGCTTGGATCTCTAAGAAAAGCAGCGGGATCTCTGTTGTTCCCTGTAATTCAAGATACCTTATATACTGTGGTGAAGGAAGTGATTCGTGAAAGCATCAATATGATATACAATCAAATTGCACAGATACAAAGGTGACTTACTTTAAAAAAAGAGGTTTTAGAAGATGTGAACAATATATCATAAAAATATAAGTATAAATAAAGAAGTGGATGAGAGAGAGAAAATACTGGAGCTAAAGAAAGAGACAAAAATGGGAAATGAAGACAGCAGTAATTACAGAGAAATAAACA
The DNA here is from genome assembly GCA_035047345.1 of Bradypodion ventrale. NCBI lineage: Eukaryota > Metazoa > Chordata > Lepidosauria > Squamata > Chamaeleonidae > Bradypodion > Bradypodion ventrale. The sequence continues at coordinate 282,820,713 of JAWDJE010000002.1, read as the reverse complement.
TAAAATCCAAAACAAATTCAGGAAAACAAAACAAAAAGTTGTGGTCCAAATAATGTGCAGATATAGAAAAAGAAGACTCAAAGAAGATGTATAATAACACTAATTCTGTGCCATCAAGTCAATTGTGACTTATGGCAAGCCTTTACAGGATGTTCTAGGTAGAGGATACACAGCAGTGCTTTATAATTCTCTTTATTTGGGAGTGCCCTGGGATGATACAGCTTGCTCAATGCTACACATGCTGGCTTTTTCTTCTGGGAAGCACAGTGAGGCACTGAACTCCCAAACTCTGGCACCAAAGTCAGATCCTGAAGATGATCTATTCTTTTAATGTGCATAGAAAGATCAGGGTACAGTGGAACTTCCATTAACAAATGGCTTGGTTAACATAAAAATTGCATAACAAATGGAAATACATAGAAAATAGTGGCTTGGTTTATGGATTTTTTTCAGAATGGATTAATTGGTTTTCAATGCATTATTATGGAAAGCTGTGTTTTGGTTAAAGTATTTTGTTTTCAATGGATTCCTATGGGAAATTGCACTAAATGCATCCCTATGAGAATTTCAGTTAAAGTAATTTTTGCTGTAAGAAATGTCCCAGAGAACGCATTATGTTAACCGAGGTACCACTGTATAGTGGTTTTATTATATACAGCACCCAGAGTAATGGCTCACCACTAATTGGGAAGGTATAAAAATTGAATGAATGTATAGCTCTATGAAAGTATGTGTTTCCAGAAGCAGATATCTTCTGCACTTTTTCTAATGACCTGCTAAAAGTGCTATCTAGTCTGAACCTCAATCAGAGGGGACTTGGGTTGCAACTTGAGAGTAAACCTACTGAATTCCACAAGACCAACTTGAGTAGCCACATATAGATTTTGCACTGTTCATGCATTCCACCCAATTAAAACATCAATACAAGTTAATTGATGATTCTGCCATACTCTTTCTCCTTTTAAAAAAAAATCTGCATCTAGTATCTACTTTCATATTTTCAATTTACATTATACAAAGTACTGTATTTATATACCAACCCTTGTATTCAATTATTTTATGATCCTACAGGGATACATTATACTAGAGCATCTGGACTCACCACATGTTTTCTGACAGAAATTTTAAAAAACCTCCTTCATGTCTTGTGAATGTTCAGAATTAAAGTCTGAATTGGGGAAGAGAGGCCATATGTTTTAATGGATGGTATGGTAAGCTATTCCGTGTTTACATAACACTAGTGAATTGTTTTACATTTCAAATGCATAGGAGATCCATAGTACATAGCAAAGGTCAGTCCTTTTACCTCTCACATACCTCACTTTACCCAGCTGGCCAATATGGACAGTTGACACAAAATCTCTTCATGCAGACACAATAATGCAGCAGCAATTTTTAGCAGGATTTACACTCCTGAACAAATGTGTGAATCAGATCACAAAATGAAAACTGATTTGGACACCCTAAGCTTCAAGCACCTGCTTCAATACTAAAACAACAATCTTTCTATAAAACTCTGATGTGCAGCTTGGAAAGAAGCACTGTGTCTGTTGCTACATTACAAGAAAAGCTATTGGACAACTAGGAATGTAGAACTAGCAAAGGTTCAAAAAATGGTAAACAAAAGGATCAGAGGGCTGTAGAAACTCCAAAGAAAAGTTTTTAAACTTGGAGAGTTTTGTTTTGGTTTTGCTCTTGATATAGCTGATGTATGAAATTTGATACCTGGAAATGAAGTTGTACTTACTAGCTTGTTTAGTTAGTGTTGAAAGTGGATTAAATACATTCATGAAAAATCAGGCTATCAGCAGCTTATACCCATTATTCTCATAGTATCTATCTATCTATCTATCTGTCTATCTATCTACGTCGGTGCAGATGGGTCAGTCAGTAGGTAGGTATCCATCTATTACATTGCATTGCATTAAATAGGAGTTACAGGTGAAACTCGGAAAATTAGGATATCGTACAAATGTCCATTCATTTCACTTAAAAGGTGAAACAAATATATGAGATAGACTCACTACACATGCAAAGCGAGATATGTCATGCCTTAATTTGTTATAATTGTGATCATCATGGCATACAGCGTACATGAGATTATGTGATGATTATGGGGTACATGAAATTGGGGGGTTGGGGTTTTCATAAGCTGTAAGATATAAACATCAATATTATAACAAAGTAAGGCTTGAACTATCTCGCTTTGCATGTAATGAGTCTATCTCATATATTTGTTTCACCTTTTAAGTTGCATTACTGAACTGAATGAACATTTGCACGATATTCTAATTTTCCAAGTTTCACCTGTATTCTCAAATGGCTGTTGCCTTTCCTAGGGACATGTTATAAATTAATATTACCTCTAGATCCTAGTATTAGAACCAGCATTTAAATTCTAGTTAATTCCAGTTACTAAAGAAGAACAGTGGGAGGTAAATCTTGACCTTGTGTAAACATAGCCTGCCATTGCAATGGCAAGGCCACTTCAGGATGCCAAACTAGACAAAGTGCTCATATACCCCATTAATATAGATATATGAACAAATATTATTTTCTGAGACTCTACAAGCTAACTAGAGGGATGACATACCTGTGAATGAGTCTAAGCATTTCACTCTAATATACCTAAACTCAATTTGTTCACCCCCATAGTGATCCGAACAGCCATTAATGCCTTGGAAGCTGACAGTAATTATCAACAGGGGACTTGATGTCTTTGAGCAGACATGCCTCCAACAAACTTTAAAGGTTTGTTATTTTGACCACATTACTAATTAGGAGGTGCTTCAAAGGAGTGGCTCATGCAAATTACATAACATTTTTGCACAAAGAAGACTCTAAATGACAGGCAATATTTTTCATATGGAGAAAAACAGGATCCCTAAGGCGGCAAGAAGTTAGACCCCTCCCAATGCCGAATGACAAAGAGGATGCCCTCAAAATACATGGTGAATAACTTGCATGGGAGACTTAAAGATCTTGGAAATTACATGGGAGGATGCTGAAGCATTCACCCAAGACGAAACCACTGGAGATCCCTTACTGCCCTATATGCTACATAACATGCAAGGATCTACAATAGGTCTAAGTCTACACTTAAAAGAGTATGTTTCTCAACATATACATAACTAAGGTGGGAAAGAAACATCACAGTAATTTGCCTTTAAGAAACTAACTCACAACAAAGCCAACCATATCAGGATAATGGAAAAGAAGTACTACCCCACTGCTTCTCTCAGAACCGTTTCTTTGTGTTGTATTCCCATTGTCACTTTTCAGTGTGCTCCTTCGTTGCTCCAGAGCAGGGGTTCTCAAGATTTAAGTGCCATGGGCCGGACCACTCCCTCTCAGACAGCTGAGCAGTGGGACATGAGGTTAACCCCCCACCCCATTGTAAATGTGTCTGTAAGCTGTGGTGGATGCATTTGTGCATGTGCATGTGTGTTTATGGCTGTCATAAATGTGTCTACTTCTGCTTCCGGGGTCCTCGCCCTGGGCTGGATGGAATGGAGTTGGGGGCTGGGGCTGGCCCGTGGACTAAAGGTTGCAAATCCCTGCTCCAGAGGGTTGCCCGACCCTCCAGTGTCAAGAAGTAAGGGAAGAAAAAGTTTGTTTCATTGTTGGATGCCATTCCAACTGTCAACAGACATAACCATGTCTTTAAATGACATATGGAACAATAAATGTTCTGAAGAGTTGCTATTTTTGAATATTTTCTGAAGATTAAACTCTCAGCAAAGTGCAAAACAATTCTTTTAAGTTGAAATGCCCTGAATATTATATATTATACCACTAGTTCTATAATGTTGCATTGGGGGTGGGGTGGGGTTAAATACATAGTTTTAGTTTTTAGATTAGTTAAACAGCATCAGAGTCTTACTGTTGATTTCAACAAGTCAGATAAAGCCTACCAGCAAATTGTCAGTTATTAATGACGTGCTGGTTGCATTTCTGGGTGTACACAATCCTGCCATTGGGTACACATTGAGAACGCCACCAGCACTTATTAATAAACAGCAATTTGCCACCAAGATATATGTGATTTCCCTTATGCAATTGTAAATCAGCAGTAAAGATCTAGACTATGTGAATAAGACTTTAAATCATCAAGGTAGTGCATCAACACACACACACACACACACACACACACACACACACACACACACACACACACATATATATATATATATATATATATATATATATATATATATATATATATATATATATATATATATATATATATATATATATATATATATATATATATATATATATATTTTTTAAAAAGTCATGTAGTGGATCTATTTTCACTACACAAATAACCTACGCAGTGGCAATCAATTCACCAAAAAGAAAAATACCAAAGCATTAGGATTACCTTGGAAAAGGTAAACCCAGGCTCAGCCTCTCTCAGCTGTTTAATGGAAAAACAAGTAGGAAAAAATGATTAAAAAAAGTTCTCTCGACAATGCTGAGAATCTTTCAATCAAGTTAACAAGGCTCCTGGTAGAACCAACTCTTTAAATCATTGGTGGTTCACTGGTTGAATTACAACAGGTGGTTCTGTCCTCTTGTCATATGTTTTCTGCCACATTAGTTCTAAATACTTGAGAAACATCTCCTAGTAATAGCACAGACCAAAAAAATGCCTAATTTACAACACATGAGAACAGCAATGAATACAAATAGTGTGTTGCCATTATTACTCATATCCTCACCTGGCATAATTTGCTTCAGAACTATTTAAAACAACTGGTGGCATAATTGCTTGCACCTGTCAATGAATTGATTTTGATTCTGAACATCTTTAAAAGCAACAGTAGAAATTGCCTTTGCTCTTCATTCCAAGACTTCCTGACCAACTTAGTTAAATCTAAGTCCTGGAGTTCTACCCAGCTGTTTGCTGAATTCACCCTTTAGTATTCTGGAAATAATAGGCAGCAGCCAACTATACGGGCCAAAAACGCAACTTTATTTGGAATAAGAATATGTGACCAGAGCTAACCACACACCCTCACATTCCTTAGCTATCTCTGATCAGAACTGACAGTTGGGGAAAAACTGTTAGAAGTGTTGACAGCTCTGTCTCATGCACTTCTCGTTCAGAACCTTCCCAAAGTCTTGCGAGACTTCGGACCATAGTAAAGCAAATACATATTAAACTCTTTCACAACAAAGACAAAATGGCAAACATATTTCCTTAAATACACAACACACCCCTTGGTCTTAATAGATGCAGAAGCATATGCGTACCACTTCACAACAGAACTGTGTCTATGAAGTTGTGGTGTTTTGAATCTTTGGTAGATTTTTACTTGGTTCATCACTTTCTGCTTCCAAACTTATGCAACTGTGATGGGAGAGCAGCCAATAAATGTGTCTCTGAATAACAAGTATACTGAACAGTCATTAAGCCATGTCATGGCTCTGCTATCTCATAGATCCCATCAGCCTCCATCAGCAGCTCCAAAAATTAAGCTAGGGTTTAGGAAGGATAGCTGCCCTTAACATGCTTAAAATCAGTCTTTGTCACTTCTCAACATTTTGAGTGGAGGAACACATTTTTTCAAACTTTGTAAATTCTCTCTTTCTGTCCATCTCACTTTCTCATGATGAAAATTGTATATAATTATCTCAAATGAACACATTTTCTTGTCCTCTCCAAAAAAAATAGGTGTTTTGAAACATTGCAATACCTCGATTATAAACTACACAACAGCTGCAAGATTTTTTGCTTCCAAGTGACGGCAAAAAGGCTAGCATGTTTTCCAACAGCAGAAACTTTCCCAAAGAGCCTTGGGGGGGGGGTGTTCCCTACCCTTTGTGGGTGGAAATTGGGCTTGTGCAAAATATAAGTGTTTCTGAGAAAAACACAAGGTCCTGTGTGTACAGCATGACTTCTGCACAAAAGAAAAGTTTTTAAAATGCATGTAACAATTCTGCAAATGTTTAACAAAAATGCAGAAATACAAACAATTCACAAAAATGTCATAATCTTACCCAAAAGGGAAGAAAACCTTTGTAACATTTTGTTCACACCTGCATAAAATAAATGAATAGTCACATTCCTAATTTAATCTAATACTTTTTCACTAATAAACCATCAATCCTGAAGGACAATGCAGCCACAGTCATTTGCGCACAGCCATTTCTTCTAAATCAATAAGATGGCATGGACAATGTATGATATCCTTAAGGTTGTTAGGCCACAGCTCCTTTCATCCCCTTTCATTGGATAGCTTGGGTAGGGTTGTTGAGAGTTGCATTCAATAACCCTTTGCATTGCCCTGGTGTATTCCTTAGAATAGTTCCTAACATTAATATTGAAATTAAATGGTTCCGTTAATTTGACTCAGACTCCAACTTGTTTTGGAATTATTTGTGCCCCATCTGATTCAGTCTGTACCAGATTTACAAGTCTCCTGTTGACTTTAATTGGAAAATGGAAACAGCTCTCTCTCTCTCTCTCTCTCTCTCTCTCACACACACACACACACACACACACACACACACACACACACACACACACACACACACACACACACACAATACCTGTCAAGTATCCCAGATTAGCTGGGAAATCCCGTATTTTGGCTCATGTTCCTCTCCTTTCCCGGCACCGACCCGTATTTAGAGTGGCAAGGAAAGGGGTTACTGCACACACACACACACACACACACACACACACACACACACACACACACAAAACCAATCTGCGCATGCACAAACATGTTCTGCGCATGAGCAAAGGGGTTCTGTGCATGCACAAAGGAGTTTTTGCTGCGCATGCGCACCCGGGCCAGAGCAGTTCCTGTATTTTCCAGAGCGGCGTTTGATGGGTATCACACACACACACACACACACACAAAATTTGAACTGGTGTAAATGAAATTTGTAGTCCACATCTGTCCAAACTGATTTGTCCACTTCTTTCACACTCCTTCAAGAGGAGATCTAACTTTTTGCATTTAATCCATACCTCTCACAAGCTGGTATGAGACATGCTGAATTAGTTAGTAATTCTGCCTTTCTTGTACAGCCTTGCCTGAAACTCTATAGCAACATCAGAGTCTTCTATAAATTCCAAACCTCATTCTATTTTTCAACACACACACACACACACACACACACACACTTGTTGCCCATTTTCTCTTCTGAGGATGGCTGTTTTTATGCACTCAAGACCAAACAAGACATGCAGGGTTGGGGTATTCCTTAACTACAGAATGTGAACACTTTATGGAGTGTGTGAGTAACAGTAATTGAGTTCACAATTGGTTGGATGGATATTTAGCCTTTTCCTCCTCACTTATACTTGATGAAGATAGGCCCCCAAATGACGTTATTTGCACTAGGAAAAACCTTGGGTGGTAAAAGGAGCTTTCCTTATAAGGGAAACAGCAACATGGGAGGAGCAATTTTGAACCACACCTTCTGTTTGGGGAAAAACTCATTCTGGGTTCCTGCTATGAATTTAATAATTATCAGCCCTACTATCCCCCACCCCAATACATCAATTTGGTACTATTTGCACAGAAAATATGTACAATAAAAACAAAAACTGGAAAATATCCCTGTTCATCCATCAGACTGAACATTTTTCTCTACACCACCTTAGATTTTAGTGTCAGGACAGTAAACCCTAGGAACCAAAAGAACCTAGAAAAGAGTACATATAATCATCCTACTTCTGCTTGCTGTGTCTAATTGAACATATTTTGAGTATATTTGCTAGCTCCACAGAATCTGAATGGACAGACTAAATGGATTCAAGAGGAAGGAGAGTATCATTTCAGAGGTCAGCATTTCCAGGTATTGTAGGACGATCCAAAGAAGAGAAACTGGAAGCACTTTAGAGAAGAAAACCCTGTTATTACAGGGCTTCATTGCTGCTGTTAATCATTCTGCCTGATGACTGACATGCCACCAAGGTTCATTGTCTTAATCTGTATTAATCATCATCAGTGACCACACAGAGAACAACTTTGTGTGCACTGCAGGCATTAGGCACTTACATTTGGTGAATCTGTCATTTCTAAGAACACTGCACAGCAAGCGAAGAACTGATGTCTATGAAAGAGCTATAGAACAATGCAAAAGGTTTTTTTGACATTATTATACAGGTTTTTCCCCGATTTTAAATCCTATATGGAAGTGAACATGCCAGTTTTATGATACTCTGGATGATGTATCACTACCAATGATGCTGGTGGTGCAGATATTTTCAAATACTTCCTCACAATCCAGCGAGCCCACAGCTGTTTTTGTTTGGCATTTTACACCAGCCAACACACAGCTCTTCCAACGAAGCAATTTGGAAGCGATGAGATCACTGAGCTCCAAATACAAAATCAATAGCATTGAATAATGTCTGCTTTTCCTTTCTAGCTATCAATAAAAGTCAGGAAATTGCTCTGTCCCCCACTTCAACTGAAAGGGAAGCTTGGTCAAAATCTATTCTCATATTGCTCGGTGCCAACCTTGAGGTGACAGGAATTAATAAGTGTCAGTTCATATTGGTCTGACAGGTCTATCACAGTGCTTTTATCCTGACAGCATGCTGAAGCACAGCTCCTGGAAGAAAAGCAAAACTACTGGGTGAGAGGAATGACTAGAGTATAATGCTTTGCCAAGGGCTAGAATGGTCTGTTTCTCAGCTATGCCCAAGACTTTTTACACCCCTATGATTGGGGAGAGAGAGAAAATAAAGGGCCAGCCATGCTTTTTCTGGAGTTTTGCAGAAGGCTGGCATAACATCATTGCACTGCTTCACATGGTGCCTTGCAGATATTGTACCTGCCAAAAAACTGTAAGTGCTTTCTAAGATTCTGGAAGCAAGAGTGCTCTAGCTTATGCCTTGTAACTGACAAGAAACATAGTGTCACAGAGAGATGGGACAATATCTTCAACTCCTACCGTTATAATACACAGAGTAGAGAAAGAATGCAGTCTCCAACCTAATTTACCAAGGCAAACGGCCATACATTTTACCATGAGCTCTACCATGATCTTCTGACTTTTACACCAGTAATATCCATAGCTCAAATTATTATGATATGTAATACAGTCCATTCTAAGGATTCACAGATAATATCCACCCAACACCCTAATGTTTGGCAGATGGCCAATATTCACCTTATTCTCAGCACTCCCCCCAATTAGCAGGTGTGGGGATATAAAGTATAAGGAGATTGACTAACTAGATTCAATTATCTTTCCAGCGGTGGGCATCAGCAGGTTCACACCAGTTCGCCAGAACCAGTAGCAGATATTCTGGCTGGCCCCACCCACCCAAGTTTTGAAATAAAGTATTCCTAATTTAGGTGCAACACAGGGCTTTTCCCCTGGCCACGCCCACCATACCATGCCCACAGTGTGGTAGTAAAAAAATTCGGAGTCCACCACTGTATCTCTCCCTCTTGTGGCAATGCCTTCTGGTCCAACAGCTACCACTTCACTTTGCCCTTGTCAGTTTGAGGGGAAAATGTTTCTAGCTAAGTCTGGCAATGGAAAACAAGCATTTCAGGTATGCACCTGCTCTTCCATTTCTCTTTCAAGAAGTAAAGCATAGTTTGCATCCTGAACTTGATCAACATGCCTAACATTTATTACATTTCTGACAACACATATTAATTCATTACATGCTCACAAATATAATTAAGATGGAACCACATGCAGTTTGGAAGCTATAAATTTACTCTAGGGCTCCCCAAGTTTAAAAAGCAACATTTTAAAAGGCCTATTTCTACCCTTTGTTCTCAAATTGCAAGTTTTTAGATATCCCCAAATGAAAGAACGAATCCAGTAATGATCATCATGTTTACAGCAGCCCCCCCTCCCCCTACCAATGGGGGAATACATTCCAATATCTTCAATGGATGCCTGAAGCTGTGCAAAGTAGTGAACCCTGCTTTACACATACTGTACCAGAGGCATATGAGCAGGGTTGGTTGTTGTTGCAAATGTCTCCATCCATCTTATATAAGCCAAAAGCCAGAGTAAAGAGTCTCCTGTTAAGGAGGCAAAGATCTTTCCAGTGCTCTAATAAGATGGCTCACTCAGAAACACCATTCATTAAAACATCTCTGTAGAACTGCTTAAAACATTACCTTGTCAGTAGTGGCCACTGAATGGCCAACTCTGATAATATGTACATATTGTTTCCTGAATATGTATTTAAAAAGCTAAATTACTCTTTGCTACTTTTACCTGTAGTTTAGTCTATAGTGGTGGCTAGAGTGCAAAGGTGGGATTGCCCACTTCTACAGGTAGGTCAGGTCAGGCAGTGATATTAGGATGCCAAAGATATAGTGATTTAATGGACCCTTTCCCAAGTGGCACCAAAGCTAATATTCTACAGCAGTTGACCTCTGGAATTATAATAGTATCATTGTTGAACTGTAGGTCATTAGTATTGTGAAATATTTATCCCTTTAATCATGCTACAACTTTTCTCTCATGTTGCAGTAGGAAGCACTTGGCTAGCTTTAAATCAAAGTTTTGGATTCTCAGCTCTAATTCTTCATACATTATAATGTTGGGAGGGAAGTCAAAACACAAATGAAGTTGACTCCTGCCTTCTGCTACCTTTTGTCATAAGTGTTGTTGTTCAGTCGCACAGTCGATTCCGACCCTTTGCGACCCTATGGACCATTGTTCTCCAGCCGCCTCTGTCCTCCACCATCCCCCTCAGCACTCCCATTTCTGTGCCCATTGTGTCTTCAATCCCATCTAGCCATCTCATCTTTGGCCTCCCCCTTCTTCTTTTGCCCTTCACCTTTCCCAACATCAAGGCCTTCTCAAGTGAATCCTCCCTTCTCATTTGATGTCCAAAGTACTTTAGCTTCGTCTTTACTATTTGACCTTCCAATGAGCAGTCAGGGTTGATTTCTTCTAAGATTGACCTATTTATTTTCCTCGCTGTCCAGGGTACTCTCAAAACTCTCCTCCAACACCACATTTCAAAGGCATCTATTCTTCTGTGTTCAGCTTTCCTTATTGTCCAGCTCTTGCATCCGTACATTACCACTGGGAATACCATTGCTTTGACTATTCTAATCATAAATATACAATCATAAATATACAATCTATAAATATACAATCTATATGTCAATGCACCTCATGGGGCTTTCATTAGAGTCTATAAAACTTCTTTGCCCCTCCTCCACAAATTAAGAGTCAGACACATGAGAGGATTCAACTAGGGCCACCTTTATTAACAAACAGAATGCAACTATCAAACAACAACCCCTTCCCTTATGGATCTAAGCAGGGACCTGAAGTAGTGCAATCTGGGCAAATCCTGGAAGGGGTCAGGGTGGGCCTGTGCCCCAGGAAAGGCAGCTTCCAACTACCCTCCAGTGATGCTACTATAAGCAGATGCCTCCCTGTCTGATGCACAGCCCGGAAGAGGCAGAGAGAACTTCCAATGACCAGATCATCCCCTCCCTTGGAGATTCTAAGTAGCTGCAATGCCTACCATCCACTACCCTGGGACGCCTTGGGACAAATTAGACCACACTACCCACAAGTGAAGACCTAAAGCAACACATCCCAAACAATTGCCCAAATTCCCCTGTACAGAACAGGACAGACAAAAAGATCCACACTACCAGCCAACTGTATTATGAACCAAAGATTCCTGTCCAGCCCCAAAGTGACCAACTAATCTTGTCTTGAACCTAAGGGTGGGCAGGAGGTCACCACTGAGAACTTATGCACATGAGACTCAGGTAAAGGCCAGTACATAAAATAACCATCCATGAAAACCCTCCCCTTGACACTGTGCCAAAAATGATTGGCCCCCAACAAGGTGGTCAGGCTCCATCTGAAGAGGAAGAGAATGGCAAAGGGCACTCTAATTGCACAATTGCACATGCAAATGCCTGCCTTATGAGAGTATGTAGATTGAATATTAGAATATGTAGCAAAGAGAAACAAAAAATTGTTACTTTTTCTGTGCCTTTGCTTAGCCTTTTAATGATTTTCTTACCAGCAAAGCATCCTCAGATTAAAGACTTGTGTATCCAATGTAAATCAGAGTTGAAAAAGTTTAAAATGATCTGCCATTTTTATTGGGCCTTATACCTGAACCAGGATTCATTTCCTGCTTGTGTGAGTACAATGAGAAAAATAACTCTTAAATGATGTAAGTTCCACAGTCTCCTGTAAAATCTGATGATGTGCTCATCCACCAGTAAACCTAACTAAATTACCTAATTCAAAGTATTTTTAAAAATAAACTCTATAGTTCATCAACTTTATCGTAATATTGGTGTTTACCTTACCGTATTTTCTTAGAGGAATTCAATATTTAAAGATAAAAACATACAAGTGCTATCACAATATATTCACATAGTTAGCAGCACGTCAAAAGTGTAAAGCATTTTGATGGAAACAATGCTGCACTAGTCAGTAATGATAGACAACAGGTAAATCAGGCAACAGATCAGGAAAGCTTAGAGTTCTAGATTTCCTGAAAGAGACAAACTTAAATTAATGTCCAACCTCTAGTTTTATTGTAATGCAAGTTGTTATCCAGATTTTAATATCAATATTTCAGCATACTTCACTTGCTCCTACCCAATGCACAGAGATGGAACAAACTATAACAATATACAAACTTAGTGAAAAAGGGAAGCTATGTAGGAATTGGTTCTTTTAAAGGCATAATTGTTTGCTCTATTTATCCTTTATGCAGATTGTCCCTTCAAGATTCTGACCCCATTCTCATCATTTCTGTTATACATTCATTTTTCTGATTATGATTTCATATACCTGTATAACATACACATTCAAACTCTCAAAATAGGTTGCAAGCTACTCTTTCCACTATTTCAGTCTAAGGATCACAGAAATACAGTTGATGAATGTTCCCTTTCTCTGAATTAGCATAGTATCTGACCTTTCTTTTTATGAACCCTCTATTCAACTTTATTTCAAACAAAACTCCAAGTTAAAACAGAAAAGAAACAGAAGTTGACACAGAAGAGCTGATGTTTTGGAATTTAGATCATTCACAATTATTTCCACAGAGGTGCTCAATATTCAGGAGCGAAATAACTATCTTCTTGACAGAAAGTTTTATTAGTACTAGATCAGGTAGCAAACTGATTCACATAGGAATGGGAACAGTGGGGCTAATGCTCACAAGAAACTCTATAAAACAGTATTACTTTAAGGATCAATGCTGACTAGGAAGAGAAAGAATATTTCCCAATGACCTTGGGTGGCATGGAGATAATAAAACAGTGGATATATTAATATCTGAGTACTGTCAGGTCATCTTGCTGACACCACTTGGCAGGTTAAGAGTCAGATCATTTTTAATTTTTTAGATCATTAACTTTTGCTAAATACTCTATGTGAAGGAAAATAAACTATGTTCCCGATTTTATGTCTAAAAGAAGGACAGTTCTTGTACATCAACATGATGATAACATTATGCTTTTCAAAGTGTTAGACTGTGGCTGACTGAATATATCAAAAGGGATAACAATACATTTTCTTCTTCTCAAAACTGTACAGTCTTAAGCAGGTCACACATTGCCCAATATACACACAAGCAACAAAACCCCTAGCAGGGGTGATGAAAATGAAAGTTGTTGTAAACCCTACTGTTGCAGTTGGGATGGCTGAGAAAACTTTGAAAAGTTTGCAGTCTCTGTGCAAGCAGACCGAACATTTCTTTTAAAACAAGTGTCAAGCCTGCAAATATTATGCCGCAAGGAGTACCCACAGTCAAGTTTCTATTCTAAATAAACTGTGTTTTAATAGCAGGACAACAACAACAACAAAAATTATAAAGAAAACACCAGAACATGCCAGGCTAGAAAGTAAAATCTGAGTCTCTACATTTCCACAGCATTGCAGTTGTTCAAAAGCAGGAAAGAGAATGCCCTAATTCAGTACGAAGTAAATACAATTTTAGGAGTCCATGACGTTAAAATGAAAGCCAACCCGGATGAGTGGCAGAAATGTAGAAATCTCTTACCTGCCTGGTGAGAGATTCTCTTGATAAGGGTTGGAGGACATCCTTAAGTGAATCAGACACAAAGGTGTGCTTAACACTTCCAGATACAAGCCAAGCCTAAGAGTTCCCTGCACAGATCAGAAACTGGATTCTCAAAGTATTTCTGTATCCCTTTATTAAGGGGGAAGAGTTATAATCAGTGCTTGCCAGGTTGCTGAGGCTGCTTCTTCTGTCTTTTTACAATGAGACCCAGTGCAGGAACATGTCAGAGAACATCTTTCTCTCTCCCCCTTTCCTTCTCTCTCTCTCCCTCCCTGTAATTGAGTTAGTGTTCAGTTAATTCTGCAGACATTAGCAAAGCACTGGCTGACAAGCATCGGTGCTGCTTTCTCCCTTGTTCAAGGAAATGCATATGAGGTGAAAAGAAGACAAAAATCCTCCACATTGCACCACTTCACTCTCTAGGCATAAGCTGCAGCGATGTGCTCTGCTGTTCTTTTGCTGCCAGACGAGCCTTAAAGGGATCCCAGCAAACTCATCCTGCTCTCCCTTGTGCAAGCCTCACACCAATAACTCCTGTTGCAGTGGGACACTGCTCTCTATAAATACCAGCACTTCTCAGGACATCGACCCTATTGCCTCTGGGTTTTGTACCTAAATGAGGGTATTCTAGCCGCTTTGTTGTTGTTTTTTAATGCCTAAGTGATACAGATCAACTTTCCTAGAAAAAATAAACTTATTCACTGCAGTTGGAGACAAAACACGGACAGTCTCCTATACACAGTGCTTAAGCCTAGGATTCTTGAAAAGTTGATACAATGACAATACAGTTACATGCACTATATTGTGTACGGTAGAGGGACAAGATTTTGGATTGTATACAAAACTTCTGTTACTAGATTAGAAATCTTGATTCCTCCGTTGCTATCCTCAGATGCCCTGCAATGGTTTAGCTGTATTTTAAATGCTTTTGGAGAATGTGTACAGGAGTGTGCTAAAAAATAGTATTTTGATATATTTTGTTGACATGAGAGCATGTATGCTTTCAGGTTACAAACTATTCTATGTAGGTGAATGTACATAGCTGCAAAATGAGCAGCATGAAACCTGTTTAAGTTAGCTGTCATACACTGAATAAGACCTTTCATCCGTCCAGCCCAGGATTGTCAACTCTGGTTACCAATCCAGCATTTCAGGCATGATTCTTTCCTAGCTCAGTTCTGGCAATCCCTGGTTCTCTCCCATCCAATTCTTAAACAAGCCTGATTTGTTTACAAAGTCACATGGTGCCAATCTGTTTAGGATGGCAGGATAGTGTATATGGTTCATTAAGGAATTCATGATGGATATATATGGGGGAAGGGGACATATGCATTAGCCCTTTGGTGAATTTCACTCATAGTGTCCCTACGCCTGAGTGGAAATGTCTTTAAAGGATACCCCACACACTTATATACTAAACATGCTTAAAACCTTCATTTAATTCCAAAGCCCTTTCATCTACAGCAGGGAGGTCTGGAGTCCATGTGTTCTTGACAATGGAAAGCAAAAGCAGAGTGATCACACTTCTATACCACCCCATAGCGCTTAGTGCACTTTCTGGGCGGTTCACAAGTTAATTAGACATTTTGCCCCCAACATGCTGGGTACTCATTTTTCAAACCATGGAAGGATGGAAGGCAGAGTCAACCTTGACCCCTGGTCAGGATTGAACTCGCAATCTTTAGTTGCAGAACAGCAGTTTAACCACTGTGCCACCAAGACTCTAAAGTATATTTAGCTGAATATGTGAAGAGAATCTCCCAATGTTCATACTCAGTGTTGCCATACCATACTAAGATGTTGCTATTAGTGGCAGTGTCCCACCCCTCAGTATGCCATGTTCTGCTGGGTACCTTCACATGACAAAAAACTGGACAGGAGTAGGAAGGCTTCTGCACTGCAAGCTAAAGGCTTGTATCATTCAAATGTTTTTAAAGTGAGCATCTGTGTACTCCTAACTACAAACAATGCACTAGCTGCAGAGGAATAGCTTTTAGCCTCTTCTACCAGCATAAATTGTCTTCTGCTGGCTGATCTCAGAGATCTGTTGAGCAGCCTGCCAGCACAAGTGTTCTGTTGGCTAAGATCTGCAGGGATGTAAGCCAAGATGGAGGGTGGAGAAAGGATGGGGCCACACAAACCATGTACTTTATTTAATTTAATTTTTAATTTAATTTTCACGCTTATATACCGCTCACTCAGGCGGACCCAACTCAGGGCGGTTTACTCAGCGGACAATAAATACAAAATACAACATACAATGAATACAGCAAAAAATCATCAACCAAAAATACAATTACAAAATCTCTGTCCACAATATATAAACTAGAAAGTATATACTACAGTCTGCACTTACATGTGCACAACAAGGGAGCTCAGGTGCTCGCTGTCCCCTCGCGGCAAATGCCGGACCGGACAGAGGTGGGGCCGGTTGCCGCAGGCGGCTCCCGTCCTGGGCCGATGGTGGGGGCCCAGGAGAGCTTCGGCGCGGTGTCCCGTCTGCGGCGCAGCGTCTCTTATCCCTCCAGTCGAGGCAGGGCCGGAGGGAGGCGGGGCCGGTTGCCGCAGGTGGCTCCCATCCTGGGCCGATGGTAGGGGCCCAGGAGAGCTTCGGCGCGGTGTCCCGTCTGCAGCGCAGCGTCTCTTATCCCTCCGGTCGAGGCAGTTATGCTGGCAGTTATGCTGGCGTTATTATCAGCGCTTTATTCCTCGCAGTTCCTGAGGCTCACCATAGGCTACCAGGATCTGAGAACACTTTATTTATTTAATTAATTACTGAAATGTTCTCCAGCCATTTTGATATTTTCTACCTCAGTGTCTTAGCCACATGTTATGCCAGCTCTGACAGTATCTTCACACTTTTGAGCATGATTTTCCGAGAGTGATGGAAGGCTATTGGGTTGTGGCTATTAGTGCCTATGTGCTTACTGGTCTAATTGACTCTTGTACACATTAGATGACATTAGAAAAATAACATAATTCTCCAGTTCTTCACCCAGAGATGGCAGTGGTAGACAGAGGCAATCTTTTATGCCATCACTGTCACAGCGAAAGCTTTCCTATATACTGTCACTCATGTTCAAAGAGATTCCTTCTAAGTTTTCTGCCAGTGTGGTTCTCTCTCTCAGTTCCATGAAACGTCCTACCACCTGAGGTGGTGATGTGCAGTGAATGGGACAACAAGACCAGCAGAAACTCAAAAGGAATCTGGATGAACATGGGCTACAGTACATGCAAAAATTCTATTCTGGGACAGTGATACCACTGTTTACCAAGCTGCTTACCCAGTTAAAATGGGTACTTTTATGTTTGTACAACCTGAGATTGCAAGCAAGATCCTTGGAAAACTGAGATGTGTACTGGATAACAGGCCTTTCTGGTTTTGAAAAAGGAGCCAGTGGATAACTGGTTAAGTAGTTGGGAATACTAAAGATAACTCTTCTTGATAAGATAGCAATAGCAATTAGACATATATACCACCCCATAGCACTTAACGGGCTCTTTGGGCAATTCACAAGTTAATTAGCATGTTGCCCCCAACATGCTGGGTACTCATTTTACTGACCTCGGAAGGATGGAAGGCTGAGTCAACCTTGAGTCCTGGTCAGGATTGAACTCACAACCTTTGGCTGCAGGACAGCAGTTTAACCACTGTGCCACCTGGGCTCTTCCATAAAGGAGTCCAGATCTATGTTTCAAAAAGCATCTCTATCCTTGATAATTTCCACTTAGTCTTTAGTGTTCCATATTGGGGCAAGATGTTGCATTGTACAGTAGCATCTTACCTCCAAATGTTTTGGGTTGAGATCTATTCTATAGATCCATTTAAATCATTAGGCCTGAACTTCTAAAAGGAAAATGTATATAAAAAGGAAAAATATGTGTGACAATATACTTACAGTATTTGAATTTTAAAAAAACTTTTCAATAACCTTGATTAATGATCTCTGGCAGAAATGCCCCTTTTGTTTCCTTTGTAATAGTGCTTCTGAAATCCCTCTAGCATGGTCAATGGCCAGGGATTTTAGGAATGGTACTTCAATAACCTGTGAGGACCCAAGCCTGTGAAACATTGTGTTGGGAGACATAGGTCTTTGCTAGTCCACTGCTCGCATGTGAGGATGAGGAGCCATGCAATTGTTTTTGAGGTATTTTTGTAGAGTCCTTGATGTGAGAAAACAATGAGAACAAGAGCTTCTTTTTGTGCAAATTAAGTAAAATTATGCAACTAAAACTCAGAAACAAGTGATACCAGTCCCACAGAACTGTGATTGCAGCTGGTCTGTTGCATGGCTTTTGAAGGATTATAAACATCAGAAAAGATGTTAGCAACATTATAAATAATTATCCTGTTGTTCTGGGCCTGTTGTGTGTTTCTGTATACTTTGCTTCTCAAAGGGAAGTAAACTAGTTTTATACAGGAATGGTTTGCAGAAATTACAGATGAGAACAATTAGAGATCTATAGAGCCTGTTCAGTTATTCTCCAACCCATAGAAACCCAAATAACAACAGAATTTGCTTAGCAATGCTACTTGGGGAGAGGGGAGTTATTGCACCACTTCCCTCCCTTACTTTGTTCATGTGAGCAGCTACATACAGTCAACCCTCACATAACAACGTGTTCGGATAGCATCATTTTCGCTTAACAACACATTGTTATGCACTACGTGTTCCCCCACATAACAACGTTTTTAGTGTCATTGTCCGGATAACATCGCTAAAATAACCTGACGACGATGCTAAAAATGTCGTTATGCGGCAAACTCCATAGAAACCCGAATAACAACAGAATTTGCTTAGCAACGCTACTTGGGGAACCAAGTAGTGGCATTATGTGAGGGTCTACTGTACCTGAAAAGAAGAAAAACCTTGCTGACATATAGAGACCACCCACAAACAGGAACCCAGATCAACCAGGATTCTTGCTCACATGTTGAGTCCACATGCAAGAAGCAGTCACTTCTCCTTAGGGCATGCCCTCCTCTGAGCAAAGGAAGTGAATTGAAGGGTGGCACAAGCCCTGGTGGTGTAGTGGTTCAGCTGCTGTCCTGTAACCAAAGGTTTGTCAGTTCTATCCTGACCAGGGCTCAGCCTTCCATCCTTCCGAGGTTGGTAAAATGAGTACCCAGCATGTATGGGGCAAAATGCTAATTAACTTGTGAACCACCCAGAAAATGCACTAAGCACTGTGAGGCGGTATATAAGTGTGATTGATTTGCTTTTTGCTTTGTGGTTAGCTTCTGCCCTCTAAAGGTGCTGATGATTTCAAATTGAAGAACTACTAAAAAGATTTTTTTTAGCTGGCTCTCACCTCTAAGTGGACAGAGCTAGAAAATTCCTCATCAAAATGTCTCATCAATTTGGTTTCAGTGGGTAAGAAGCAAAAATTTGACCATGGTATCATTCGTTATCAGACTTGGAGGTACCATTTTATAGTGACTATTGTCTTTCCTCGAGGGATAACTTCAGAAGATGTTATTGAGAGACTTTTTTTTTTTTGCACCAGCCAAGGGGCACTCTCCATTCTGTCTAATCCTTCATGAAATGAATGGGAGATGTTGTCCAGAGTTGAAAGTCCACCGCAATGGCACCCATCATTACACTTACAATGCCAAACTCTGTCTTCCATTTCCACACAAATCACATGAAGTACATTTGCACAGCTAGGCTAGTATGCCAGCTGTGCCCATTCCTGGAGTGTCTAATCTGGCTAGATTGCTGTGTGCCTTAGCTACATCATTTTTCAGTCTATTGTAACAAGCTCTTTTTGGGGACTGCCTTTGAAATGTGCTTAGAGATTCAAACTAGTCAATGCTGCATCCAAATGCTATCTGAATTAGAGAGATCATACAACTCCCTTGTTATTAAGACAAAGGTAGATCCTTCTTTTGGGCCTTCTGTCATTAGAGATGATTCCAGTGGAGAGGCAAGAGGTGGTCTTTCAAGGCTCTGGAACTCCCTGGCAAAGAAGATAGGTCCGCTTTATTTCTGAAGCATTATAACAACGTTCTGAACAGGTTAAAAGAGGTCCTAAACTAATATATTGCAGAACATATAAGGGTTATCTAGATACTCAGTATGGTGTAGTAGATAGAATGATAGACTGGGTTTGAAACCCTGTTCAGCCATGGAAACCTCTCTGAAGGTATGGAACTGGTAGAGTCACTCCTTAAATATTTCAGCTTGAAATAGGATGGCCAGCTTTGAAAAAATTGATTGAAGCTATGGGATTTAGAAGTAAATTTCAAGGAGTTATAAACCAACTGTATTCTAACAATCATAGATTGCAGTGGCTCAAGTGGTTAAGATGCTCAACTTGACAACTGGAAGGTCGGAGTTCGATTCCTGAGTAATGCAGGACAGAATGGGCTCCCATCTCTGTCCCAGCTCCTGCCAACCTAAGAGAGAGAGAGAGAGATTCTCTCTCTTTTGGGGAAGGATGGGAGGAGGCATTATCTTGTACTTCCCCACCTATCTTTCCAAAGTAAAATGCGTAAGCAAGTGAAGTTCAGAGGTGAAGTGACAGGAGCCCTATTTACTACTAGTTAAGGCACCCCCAACTGTTCTACTGTGCCTCTGATCTACTGCACCATCTTCCTTTCAACTCAGAAGATAATTAACTGGCTCTGCATGATTTCTGGCAGGTACCAGGGGTTTGCTGATTCATTTCTTGATGCAGAATGGACTTGACAGTGCTTTAAACTTCTAAAGTAGTGAACATGTTGATAAATGAAGTCAAACGAAGAGTAGGGGGTCCCTTTTTCTTAGATCTCCTAATTTATTTACAGAAAATAACAGCTTTCAGTGAAATGTGTGGGTTACTCAAAGTAGGCCATCGAGTTATTTAAAGTAAAAAAGTCAATTCCTCATAAGCTAGTGCTTACAAATCCTCTCATATGCACACTATGCCTTGATAGGAAGTTCTTTTCAAAAGAGATTGTAGATGCAAAGCCAAGCTCTTTGCATATCCACACAGAGTTTTAGGCACTATTCCCCATTTCTGTATAAAGTAAGCTTGATTGCCTTTCTCTCTCACTTTTCTTTCCTTCTGTGTACTGCTTGCTATTCATCATCTACAGGAAAATGGCACAGGAAGTTAAAAATAAAAAAGACCACTGAGATACTTCCTATCTCAGAGATGAGAAAGTGAAAAATTCACTGCCATTAATTTTATTCCTTTCTCTTTTGGGAAGAAACAAGCCTCAACAGGGTCAGAGGTGTTATCCCTGGACTTTCCAGTTATTGGAATAGACCAGATCAACTAAACCATTATGCCATGATCAGAAATGTGCAAGTACTTTGCTTAATAGTATGTCCTATAAAGTGGGCAGTGTGCCAGGCTCCTCCTGTAGGAGAAACACAAGGCAAATACAGAGACAGGCTAGGAATGAAGAAAAGGATCCAATATGAGGGCTGGCTGTGATCAGGTGTCAAAGTTGGGGGAAGAGGTGCAGCATTTCCCAAGACATTTATGGAATTGCCTAAAATGTCCCAAATATAGCATCAGATGTTCCTCTGAATTTCACTCTAATGTTAACTAAGGGATATGTGTGTGCCTTGTAATATCTGGTTTAGGTATCTGGCTGAGAAACCAAGGTTGGGAGTTCGATTCCCCATGGTGCCTCCTTGACAACAGCTGGACTTAATGATCCACATGTTCCCTTCCAGCTCTGCACTCTATTATCATCATCACCATCATCATCATCACCATCATCATCATCATCATCATCATTGTGTGAAACAAGAAAGTTTTGATATCCCTTCTGCCATTCTGATTGCATTACAATCCAAGGGCCACTAACAGGAACAGACTTAATTTAAACTGGGTCTGTTTGTATCTTCATCCTAAATGTAATATTGGACTTAGTTATTATTGAGAGGTACTAACATGAAGAAAACACCTTCTTGATCATCTTGGGAATGATAATTCCTTTTTTTTCTTCAAAAAAGACAGAACAATGCCAGTAGATTTTTACAATATCACTGGTTGTTCGCCAATGATGTGGTACCTTGGTTCTGCTTAATATGGAAAACCCCAGAAAATCAAGAAATGCCTGCCCTCAAACTTTTGAAACATTTCATGTGCTTGAAATGCTGCTCATTAATGCAGTTATTCTATTACTATCTAACATATCTATACATTAGCTGAGGTCACTGCACTCCAAGAAAAGACATTAACAGTTTTCCGATGGTTGTATTCAATTAAAAATAGAATTAAAAGAGATGAAGATTTTTCTCTTTAAGTTATTTTAACTCAGTTGAATTGCCAAAGTAATATCCTTAGACTAATTATTACACTTAAGTACACCACCTTTATTGCTTTAGTGCTGGTGCTTTCTAAAAAGATGTTTCTTTAAAAAGTACCTGTTCCCATTTAAGATTGCTCTTTAGAAAGTTCTTGGAGAGGATAACAGCTCACTGGCAGTACATCTGCTATACATGGGGAAAAGTTCAAGTTTGTTTCCCAGAGTGTTTCCATGTAGGGCTGGGAAAACCTGTGCTGAAGCTCAAATACTTTGGCCCATACCTATCAACTTTTGGATTTGAAAATAAGGGAAATGTTGGCCACACCTCTCTGTGGGTGTGGCCAAATCTGTGAGCATGGCCAAATATAGCCATGTGACTTGCTAGGCTCTAATCATGCCTGCCACATGGACATGAAAATGTCTGCAAACACGGACAGCACTGGCTCTTTGGCTGTAAATGGAGATAAGCACTGCACCCTAGAGTTGGATACGACTGGCAGATTTTACTTTCTTAGGATCAAAGATCTCTGCAGATGGTGATTGCAGCCGTGAAATAAAAAGGTGACTGATGCTTGGGAAACAAGCTATGAGAAATCTGGGGAACATAGTTAAAAGTAGAGGCATCACCTTGCAAACAAAAAAATTACATAGTCAAAGCAATGGTATTCCCGGTGGTAATGCATGGGTGTGAGAGCTGGATCATTAGGAAAGCTGAGCACAAAAAAATAGATGCCTTTGAAATGTGGTGTTAGAAATAGGTCGATCCTAGAAGAAATCAACCATGACTGCTCATTAAAGGTCAAATAGTAAAAATGACGCTAAAGTACTTTGGACATAAAATGAGAAGAGAGGATTCACTTGAGAAAGCCTTGATGCTGGGGAAGGTGGAGGACAAAAGTAGGGGGTGGCCAAAAATAAGATGGCTACATGGTATTGTAGATGCAATGGGCACAAAGCTGTGTGGGCCAAAGAACCCTTTCCCCATTTTCTTGGGGGATTTTTGTATTGTTTTCTTTCTTGTTTACTCAGTGGCTTAAGTGACTAAGATGCTGACTGGGAGGCAGAAGGTCAGCAGTTCAATTCCCGAGTACTGCAGGACGGAATGAGCTCCCGTCTTTGTCCCAGCTCCTGCCACCCTAGCATTTCGAAAGCAAGAAATTGCAAGTAGATAAATAGGGACCACTTTGGTGGGAAGGTAACAGAGTTCCGTGCGCTCTGGTGTCTAGTCATGCCTGCCACATGACCACGGAAATGTCTGCAGACGCAAACAACGCTGGCTCTTCAGCTTTGAAACAGAGATGAGCACTGAACCCTAGAGTCGGATACGATTGGCTTTTGAGCAAGGGTGACCCTTTACCTAACTCAGATCCCCTTACACAACCGTGCAAGCACACTGGATCTGTAAGCTCTGATAATTCTCCCCGTGTATTTTGGATCTGCGCTCTCATACAAAAAGCAGCTTCTTGCTCTAAACATTGGCCGCTGTAGGAATCTATGACTGATGGTGAACCTTGGCACTCTAATATGACTGGCTTTCGAGCAAGGGAAACCTTTACCTTTAGCATATAGTTATCAAGCACCATCCCCCACCCCTCCCAAGTTAACTCTAGAACAGAAACGGACCCCCTTCTCTCTCATATAGTGAGCAAGCAACATCCCCCCCACCCCCACCCTCCCAAGTTAACTCTAGAACTCTAGAAATGGAACCCCCCCTCTCTCTCATATAGTGATCAAGCACCATCCCCCACCCCACCCCACCCCACCCCTCCCAAGTTAACTCTAGAAACAGAAGCCTCCCTCGAGCCAGGAGGCAGGGCAGAAACAGCTCAATAAAGCATGAGAGTGAGAGAGAAATCTCTGACCCTAGACCAAGAGCAAAAGGTCAGACTCACCCCAGTTCACCAGAACCGGTAGCAGAAATTCTGGCTGGCCCCACCCATTCAAGTTTTGAAATAAAGTACAGTACTCCTAATTTGGGTGCAATGCAGGGCTTTTCCTCTAGTCATGCCCACCATACTATGCCTACAGAGAAGGTAGTAAAAACATTTGAATCCCACCACTGGTTTCAGGTGGACTTAGTAGTAAAGCATACTTCAATACTTAAGATTCTGTCACCTCCAAAGTCCATTTTCCAGCAATATCTTGGGTGGTATGCATATCTAGGGAAACAATTGCATCAATATGAATACCTTACCACATTGTACCAATAGACACAGGAAACTAGACTTGGTTCAACATGAAGGAAAATAGGGCCTTGGATACGTTGTGGAGAATTATGGGAGCACATAGGCCGAGAACTTTCACATTTATTGAACGTCAGCCTCCAGAATACCTTATTTTCATAAACATGAGAACCCATTCCTGTCCATACTGACAAAAATATAGACAAGGAGAAGAAAATTATGGTCCTCATTCACATGTTTACATTGGTGTACAAGTTGCTTTTCACAACAGTGGTTGAATTTATCTTCATTGCTTTACTATGCTTCTGTTGGTTGGCTGATCTTTGTTTTGTTCCTTTCTCCCACAGACTATCCTTTCAACAGCAGGCTTCATTGAGTTTTAGATCATGAGTTTGTAATTCTCCATATTTATTTGTTCACTTATATTGCATGGGTGAATAACTCTTAATTGTATTTTTGTTGCATGGTTTTTCCATCTAATTTTGAACGTTTGCAGCCAGAGACTACAGAAGTGTCACTGTTTCTAATGGGAATGTTATTCCAGTGCGCAGACCAGGGACTTCAGCCTTCTGGGAATTGCCATTGTTTCTTAGTGTCACACTGAAGAATTTTTAACAGATTACTTAACCATATTATAATTCTGGATTTTTTTCCCTTTGGTTAATTAAAAAAGGGGTGAGAGAGAAACAATACTTACATCACAGCTTTGGAGAACTGACTTTAGTAGAATTGCATAGACCAGTGATGGTGAACCTTTTAGAGACCGAGTGTCCAAACTGCTATCCAAAACCCACTTATTCATCACAAAGTTCCAACTCGGCAACAGGGGAGGGAGGGAGGAAGCGCTCCCATTGGGCTGCTGGGCAGAGGGGCGGGGTGAACTCTGTGCTGGGGGAGGGAGGAAATACTCCCATTGGGCTTCTGGGCAGAAGGGTGGAGTGAACTCTGTGCTGGAGGGAGGGAGGAAGCACTACCATTTGGCCACTGGGCAGAGGGGAGGGGCAAACTCTGTGCTGGGGTGATAGCACATGTGCCCACAGAGAGGACTCTGAGTGCCCTCTTTGGCACACGTGCCTTAGGTTCTCCGCCACTGGCATAGACTGTCTTAGCTGTTACCTTAGCAGGAATACTCAACAAATCATGTTCTTGTTATTTTGCTAAAGGTCTTTGCTGAAATCCATGGGGCAAAATATTTAAGATGCAACCCCAGTTTGTGGTATGACTCTTTCTTTGCTATTTCTTTTTTCTCTCTTGGAGAGTTAGCAGGCAGTGGGGGAAAAGAGTCAAAAAAGTGGAGGTGCATAGGGGGATATTTTATTTCTGGTGGGGTAAAGTAGAAAGAAAATAACACATTTTCTGGGCCTTGTACACCTCTCTAATTGAAATTCTTAGATGGTGCAGATGCCACTTGTATGAAGCAACCTGCGTAGAGCAACTAGACTTGAAAGCAACAACCAAATAACACTATGATTGGATTTACTTTCCAGAGGCTGACACTAACATTTGTAAGCATCATCAAGCAGGCAGTGGATTTCCATTTTTACCCTGATAAAGTACAATGGTGCCCCCACTCAGAAAGGAATGTCCGTGGAATATCTCATTGTATTATTACTAGCTGGCAATTAACCTAGCAAGAAGTAATGTACTCAGAAGACTCCTAGCAAATACTGAGAAGTGGAGGGAAAACAGAAATCTGTGGGAAATTGCATGTGCCACCCTGTCTGTATAGGATGAGAAGGCTCATCTGAACATGTTGGTGATTCAAAATTTAAAAAAATAAAAATAAACCGATAACTATATACAAACCAATTAGCTTATGTTTTAACTTTTAGAAACACTGTTTTGACAGACTATTCATCGCATGGGGTTTTGAACACCAATTTCTTCAGGCAAACATTGTTTTCTTGATGTCACACTCAGCTCCCACATCATGATTACAATCTTTCTTCATATCAAAGGACTGCACAATTTAAAATTATGTATTTGTATGATAGATTAAAAATATTTAGATTATTTTTCACCAGAACTGTATATCTCAGCAGTTTATTAGATCTTTGGTACATGTGATAAGGCAACGAAGAGTGGGCCAACTGGTGTGTATCAAGTAGAAATAAAGAAACCGATTCAGGCTGTATTTGGGTCAACAACAATATGTTTATACTGATTGCAGTCATATCTTCAATAAGTGATAATATTTGTGTTGTCTTCAAAGAGTTTATTCATGAGTTTAAAAAGTCCTCCGGATTTTAAAACTTTTTTCCAATACATTCTTCATCAGAAAAATATTTAGTGTAAATACAAAAATGAAGATAATAATGTACCAAGTATTTTGAGAAAGACTGCATAAGCCAATATTTGTGATAAAGCCCATAGAAATACATGGCTGAAACATAATGAGGTATATACAAATATGTTATAATGTTTACATATGCTATACAACATATTCTTTATTCTAAGCTAATGGGATATGTACATTTGTTATATTGTTTATTAGAATGCATTCCTTGCTTCTCTCAACTTATCTCAAGTTCCATGCCTCTTAGTAGCTTACTCTTTTTGTGCTAAGGAACTAATTCAGTTTTCAGGTTAAAGAACTGCACTAGCTAATATTCCTAATAGAGTACCCCATAAAGCCTATAAAAATACTACACATAGACATGCTAAATTATGTTTACAAAATTTACAGATATCATATGCAAGTATCATATGCAAAGTGCAGTTGCTACCTCCTACTGTTTGTCTAAATTGATGGAATAACATACTTTATTAATTTTTTTAAATACTGGTAGTTTACATTTAATCGCGTACCAAGCCTTTCTCAGCTTATTCTCTTATCAGGCTGAATGAACGTTACTAAAATTGCTGTCTGAAAATCTTATATAGAGTATTCACAAAAGAAGGCGTTACCCTTAAAGGAGACAGACCACATTGCTGAAAACCCTAAAGAGTCCAATACATAGTTCCTAAAGAATAATCTTATCAATCTTGTATATGATGAATCTCTTCACAACATAGTAGATGTTCAATCTTACTCCTTTCCAACAATTGGAACTGTAGTTTAATATTCTTTCTGAAGAATCTCAAGTTGCACAAATAATAAGGACTATCTGGGTTGGCAATGAGGTCATAACATTGATAATCAGTTGTGTAGGAGAAGCAACTGTGTGAAAAAAGCCATCAAGCCAAGAAATCTTGTAAAAGTCAACTAAGAATTGACATAGGAATGAAGAAGCAAGAATGTAGTTTTAGACTAATAGAAGGACACAACTTTAGAAAAAGAGAGCTAAAAGATCTACATTGAGAATATTTTTCATTAATTAATTGTCCTTTCCACTGAATATATTATCACTATTGAGTACATTCATGCGAGAAGAGGTAGGGAAGGTAACAGTAAAAAGAGCATCTTCACTTTCCCTTTTACTGGTCAGCTTTACACATTAATGGTTGTAGAACTTGGCTTTGGTGAAACACTTGGATTACAAATGGATTGTAATTGAGAGACTAATAACCCCTTCTTACAACTTTTGTGGGATACACCTTTTCAATCCCTACTCATGGCTGAACAGGAGAGAGAGAGAGAGAGAGAGAATCAAACCTCTCTTGAATAATTCTTGCTTTAAAGTACCGGTACTCCTTAAGTTTTACTGTCAAACACCATTACTGAAATGGGAGAGCTGAGATGGCACACAAGTGTCCTTAACATATAGGCATACAGCATGTTGTTGACCTCTATGCTTGGCCATTTCTAAAAAGAATTGAGGGGGAAATAGGGGGGGGAAGTAATATCTGATTGTGCCATCCTGGCAAAAATTTGCTCTGATGGTTTTAATGCATTTGTTCTTAAGAGCTATCTTTTACATCCCCTACCTATTTTTGTCTTGTGTACTTACAAGCCCATCCTGTATACATTGATTTCTTTCTCAGAGCTCCTAGTTTCACTGCACATTAGGGCAGGAATGCAATCTGCAGAATGTATTCCATGGTGATTTGTGCACTACCACTTCACAATGAGCACATCTAGGAAACAATTAATTATTTAATCCTTGCCTCTGTAGCCTATCCAAATAATCACCACAAAATGTGCCCAGCCTTTTGAAGCACATTTTTGGTACGTTTCAGTAAATATCTATGGAATATTCATGGAAACACCTGCAAGTGCTGGCAGCTGCAAATGGAAATTCTGAATCGACTTTAGGGAATTAAGTTTGGCAAACATTGGGCAATTCAACACAAGTACAAAACTTATTTCTATGCCTACAGTCTATGGTCAATATTTCAATTCAATTTCAATTTTTAATTTGTACCCCACCCTACTCAGCTTGTAGGCTGACTCAGGGCAGCTTCCAACATAATTAAAGATACAACAAAATATAATAAACATACAAAATGTCAATAAAAATAAATATACAATCAGAACAAAAATGCAATTCCTATAAAAAACACCATATA
Source organism: Bradypodion ventrale (assembly GCA_035047345.1). Taxonomy (NCBI): domain Eukaryota; kingdom Metazoa; phylum Chordata; class Lepidosauria; order Squamata; family Chamaeleonidae; genus Bradypodion; species Bradypodion ventrale. The sequence continues at coordinate 282,791,813 of JAWDJE010000002.1, read as the reverse complement.
AACAGAGTATCAGCAAACCCTGAAACACAGTAACAAAAATAAAGCAATCAGGCAAAAATACATCATAAATACAATAATCAGAGCATGAATACATAAGTCATAAATCGAACAACAATACAATAATAATACAATACACTAATGAAACCAGAAAAGAAAACATATCAGTCTCAAAAAAACACATTTAAGTTCCAACATAGCAAAATTAATTACACAATCCCTCGGCCACCAACATCCCCAAAACAGAACCCCATGGCTTGCACGTCCCTGATGGAGCCAAAGGAGAGGAAGAACTGGCCTTTAAGGCCAGGAAATGGACCAGCAACTCTGGTGGTACGACTTTGGTGGAAAAGTCCCGCAGCAGCAATGCCGGTCAGCTGTGCTCCCACCTCCCCCGCTGGGCAGGGCAGGGGAGGGAGCCAATGGTGGAATCACGGTTCCAGCGGTGCTGGTGGCACGGCTTTTCCATGTCCCGCCGCGGCAATGCCGGTCAGCTGCGTTCCCACCTCCCCCGCCGGGCAGGGTGGGGGAGGGAGCCGACGGTGGAATCACGGTTCTTTATACTCCCCGCCCAGCAGGCAAAGGGGAGAGGCTCAGCTGGGCTCCTCTTCCCTCCCCTGACTGTCAGGGCCAGAGGAGGAGGCCGAAGATGGTGCAGGCATCTCTGGTGTGCTGGCGGTGGCTTTTTCAAGCCTCGCTGCAGAGACGAGGCTCAGCTGGGCTCCTCTTCCCTCCCCTGACTGTCCGGGCCAGAGGAGGGGGCCAAAGATGGTGCAAGCAAAATTGTCTCTGGCCAAGAACAACTGGAGCAGCATCTCTTAAATGCAATAGTAAACCTGATGGAAGCAATGGGCTTAAGAAAAGCTCAGTTATAGGTACATTTCTTATGATCCATACGAGCAAGAGAGGATGTATGAGCAGTGACTTCCTTTCTCACTTTTTGATCCTTTGCAAACTGTAAAGATGTATGTCTTATCTTTGTTGTATCCAGCTGTTTTAACAAAAAAAGGCATTTATTTATTCTCAACCTGAATTATATTCAAGTTTAGCAGCATTTATGTCAATGTGGAAAATCTGGCAACACAATGTTGACATCAATTTTCTGTTTCAGTGCAATTCATTCTCATAGTCAGGTGCGTCTTATGGTCCAAACAATATGGTAATACATCTACTACAACAACTGAACTGGTTACCAGTCCATTTCTGGGTCCAATTCAAAGTGTTGGTCATGACTCAGGAGATCGGAAGAAACTTAACTTCCCATATGAGCCTACTCACTTCTTAAGATCTTCAGAAGAGGCCCTCATCTCAATCCCAGTGGCATCAGAGGTATGCTTAATGGGGACATGGGAGAGGGTTTTTCTGTGTCACCTCCCAGTTTATGGAATGTGCTCCTTCCCTTTTATCCTTCTGCAAACAGTTGAAGACTCATCTCTTCAGGCAAATGTTTAATTTTAGTAATTATAACTGAGTCCCTGGATGCTGTTTCTTTAGCTACCTTATTGCCTGTTTTAATGGTTTGTCCATTTTTAAAGTTTTAAATATTTTAATCCTGTTTAATTAGTTAATATATTTTAATTATTATGAAAGTTTAATTCTCCTTAATGGTTTAAATACTAAATTTTAATTAGATTTTTTAAAAAATATTCTGAGCCACCTTAAGTCCAAATACAATACAATAAAATAAATACATAAATGGTGATATCTTTCAGCCATCTAGATATGGGGTTTAAAGCAATTCCATTGCAATGTGATATAAAGTTTGCAGGAGGTACCCACAGTCACAATTAGAATTACAGACCAACACCCCATTTATGTCTCCAGTATTGGTACCTGCCATGGTTAGTTCAAATCCTGTTAAGCGCAGATCAGTTTTTCCTTGGAAGATCAAAGCCGTAAGGGCATTATATCAGATCATACACTAAATTGAACAAATCTGGATTAGAGGTTGCCCGCTCCTGGTGCCAAGCTGTCTTAACCTCAGAGTCTTTTCTGGCTAAGTTGCTGTCCAAGTTTCCATGGCTGGTTCTAAAATTTATGTCTAAATATTTGATCATGACAGTTCTCATGCAAAGGTAATAGCCAGTTTGAATTGCATTTCTGCCACTCCTTTTTTAAAGCTAATTGTCTTCTAAAGTGTGTGGGCAGTATATTATACAATACAAGTAGCCACTTGAGCGGTGTGAATTTAATGGTTCCTGATATTAGCCCCATTATGTGGTTAAGCTGGGTGTCCACTGCTTTTGTATATACACTGTTTAGCCACCAACATAGCAGTACTCAGCCACTGGGTATTTCAAGCAATGAGCTGATGCCCTAAGAACTGTGGCTATTGCTCCCCAGCTAATGCCAGAAAGTTTGTGGTTTTCATTTTATCCTTGGTTTTTCTTAATTGTTCCTATAAGCTAGTGACCAGTTAAGGGACACTCGGTGGTGAGCATCAGCAGGTTTGCACCAGTTCACCAGAACCAGTAGCAGAAATTCTGGCTGGCCCCACCCATCCAAGTTTTGAAATAAAGTAGTCCTAATTCAGGTGCAATGCAGGGCTTTCCCCCTGGCCACGCCCACCATACCACACCCACAGTGTGGTAGTAAATTTGCTTGGAGCCCACCACTGGCGACACTCCTAGGTACTCTGGGTTATGGTTGGACTTTAGCAGCTTATTCCCAAATTCCACTTTCAGTGTATAGTTAGCTTTATCACTCAAGTGGAAGCAAGTGACCTCTGTTTTGTTGGTGTTGGGTTTTATCTTCCAGGTTTTGAAAAACCTTTCTATTTCCTTTAAATCATTTTCAAAGTATTTTTCAGATGTATTGAATTCTTCGGATTGTTTGGTCAGCACAATATCATCAGCATATATAAACTTGTTTGCAGCAGTACTTGGTTGTTGTTGTTGTTGTTATATATTTTCTAAAAACAAAAAGAAAACACTGCAAAAACCTTTTTGAAAGATATCTTGGTTTCGTACAAGATGGCATACATGACATCTTGGAGTACCACACACCCCACAACTTTGGTTTGAGGCAAGAGTTCTCAACCTATGGACTGTGGGCTGGATCTAGCTGATGGTGCCATTTCTTGTGGCCCACCACCCTTGCTGCTGCCACCACCACCACCTCCGGAAGCTGTGCCATGTGTGGTTCCTGTTGAAAGTAAATAGCATTTCAAAGCTGTTTACATTAAAAAGGAACCACACATGGCACAGCTTCCAGCGGCGGCAGTGGGAGCGAGGGCAGCAGGCCACATGGAATGGTGCCATGGGGAAGAGAAACATTGGGCTCCTGGCCTTGTCTCACCCAACTGCCCTCCTCCAGGACCCCAGAGCTAAGGGGTCCAGCCTGACAAGGAAGGACTAGCATAGTTAAAAATCCCCACTCACCCTTTTTCTGAACAGGCAATTAATCTCATTAGTGTCAGGAGGGGAGGGTGGTCTGAAGCCTCTATTGAAGGTTGACGTCTCCCTCCCTCCTTCCAGGGAGAAACAAAATGGCCCCCCCTTTGAAGCTGTTGAGACAAAATGGCCACCTCAAAATGGCCACTCCCATCATGCAGATAGGACAAAGTGGCCATCTGGTCCCTTCTGTTGTCTGAGGGAGCGTGACCCATGCCCCCGGCTTGAAAAGGTTGCGAGCCCCTGGTTTAAGGAAACAAGATCCCAGACTGGAATTCCAGGTATTCCATAGATTTTCCATGCAACAGTACTTGTAAGATATGAGACCGTAGCAATAATCAGGAATATAATCAAATACAAACTCTAATAAGAGTCAAGTTGATGATCCAGAAAGGAAGTTAAAAGTAAATATAGGAAATCTTTCCTAAAAGTCATTCTGTTTGGCATTTTGTCTGAACAGTGTTCCTCTCTTTCAATGATGTGAAAATAGCAGTGTGACAAAGAGGTGATGCACACCAGTGAACTGAAAAAAACCCAGCCAATAGTGCAGTATATGGAGTAGATAGAAACTGTCAGCAGTTTAGTCTCTAAAAATGCAAACGTCCTTCATGTGATCTCTGGTTACCACTGCAAAAAGTTTAAATAAACTAATCCAATCCAATAGATTTTTAAATTACCAACTTTCTCCATGCAGAGTTTGGTCATTTTTATGGTTCTACTTTGATTTTAGGTCAATGGATGTCTTGAAGCTTGCAAAAGCAGTCGCATGGTAGATATAATAACAGGAGCAATATCATAAGGTGTAACAAGTGTTAATGACTTTTTAGTCTTACCAATTTCAGCAGAAGTGTAAACCCATTACTGCCATTACTTCAGGATCTATCATTTTAAAAAGTCATCTAGGAAAGGATTCAGGAGCTGTTCGCACCTTCTCAATCTAAATCTGATAACCAATGGCAGGAGCAGGAAGAGGTGTTGCCAAATTGTGATTGCCATACTGGAGCATATGCCAGGAAATCAACTAGTAAGGTAAGAATGACAAAGGAATTGTTGAAATTACAGACCCCTAACTTTGATTCTATTATTGAGGAAAGACTCAAGCATGCTGTTCCATTTCCATGATCCTCCAATAATAGGTACCCTGGTGAGAGAAAGATTGGGAGAAGGGATAATTCTTGTATTTTTCATTGATCTTCCTCATCACTTAAAAAGGACTAACTGTCAATTAAAGTAAATGCCCTGTGTCTGAGGCTTGAAAGCACCACTGCAAAGTGGCATTCACAATACAAATAGGCTGAAGTGAAGAAATAACCTGACCTGCTTATAAGGTTGTTTCCTGTATCATAATTACTTGATCTCTAGTTTGGATGCAACTGATTGTCAGTACTAGCCAAGCTTCTCAACTTCTTAACTGCTCTGAAATTTTGTGTCAGAAATCATTCTGGGTTGAAAGGATTTTTGCTGGAAGAACTCCACTCAGGGGATGCCCGAATGAGGCTCCTTTCATGTCCCCAAGATCTTTCCCCATCAAAGTGGTCCATATTTATCTACTTGCAATTTCTTGCTTTCAATCTGCTATGTTGGCAGGAGCTGGGACAGAGATGGGCACTCAATCTGTCATGCAGTACCTGGGTCTCGAATTGCGAACTTGATGGCCTTCCAGCTAACAACGCAAGCTTCTTAACCACTGATCCACCACAGCCCCTGCTACATAGCATTCAGTATAACTTGCATCCCAAACTGGAATTCTAGGTATTCCATAGATTTTCCCTGAAACCAGCAATCATAAGTGAACTGGCTTTTCTGTTGGCTTTCAGTCACAGACAGGACAATTGCTAGATCCAGGATACATAGTCAAAGAAAAAATATATAATATTTGCTTCTGGTAAAACTAACCAATATATTCATTACAGCCTTAGTTATAGTGACTTCTTTTCCTTTTTGCTGATTATGCTAGTCGAAATCCCCTCCTAAAACTTTGGGCTGAACAATCTAAAATCATTTAAATGCTGAGACCTCTTTCTGTTTTGATGTTACTTTGGCAAGCTTTTCTTAGCTATTGAATTTCATGACAATTTTCACTGAGAAAAGTTTGTGTCTTGAGGGCTTGACTATAAGAAATGCATACTTTCCTCTTGGAGGAAAATTGCATTTCAGTAAGTAGACTTGTTAGATATGTTGGCACAAAAGGTCATATAGTTAAATCTGTAATTATAAATGGCATATCTGAAATGCAGAAAGCCCAATTTTAAGGTCATAGAGAGGTGCACACTTTAAGATTCTGTACAGAAATTCCAGTAGAGATAGCAAAAATTTCAGCAAATGCTTCATATATAGAAATATCACAGTGTGCTTTGTGACATGTTATGACATTATGATGTGTGGTATATTTAAGTATTTTATTGCATCCTGACATGGAGAAATAAAGAAGTAACCAAACTTTTTTTAAAAAAAAGAATAGAAACAAAAAGTTAAATTGTCAATGACTTTATGGAATATCCAAGCTTTAACAAATCATCTGAATAGTACAAATCCTAGTATTAGTACTACATAAGTACTACATTAGTACTACATTAGTACTACAGTTTAGTACTACATAAACTGTGGGGTACGGCTAGGGATTTTTTTTGGCCCTTTACTTATTTGGAAGTACAATTTCCACAATCCTTTATATTGGTTATATTGGGACTTCTGGGAGGTGAAATCCACAACAGCTGCAAGGTTGACTTTTCTCCACTTTTGGTATAAGATGAATGGCAGAAACCAGAGAACTAAACAGGACCTTACCCTAATCATAATTCTTGGCTTGAAGCTGTTATTCATCCATTGGCAATTTAGTACATAGGAAGCACCCTCATATTGAAGTATGGCATTTGGCAATCTATTCTAGGCTACTGAGAATTCTGCCTAGCAATGTTTATCCAGGGCTTTAAGATGGATTCTTTACTAGTCCTATCTGGAGATTTTGGTGTTCTCCTATACAATAACTAACCAGGTCAAGTGCTGTTTAGTTTCAGAAACCAATCAGATGTGCTCTGGGTGATATGGTTATAGAGTGAATGGTAACTAAGGCTTCCAGGCACCGGTAATGTATATACAATTAAGAAGACATCAAACATAATTTGATGTCCTCTTAACTACTTGATGTAGGGTGACCTCATATTCTGGTTTGCAAAAGACAATCTTTTTCCATCAGCATTGCCATTGTTGATTAGACTAGTGGCTTGATCTAATGCCATAAGAAAAGACATAGCTAATAGACATAGCTAGAGAGCATAAGACAGGTGACGAGTATACCATGCCTCTGAAGTGGCAGGATTTGGAAGAACTTTCAACTGTAAATGAAGAGAACAGCCCGACCCACTATAAGGCAGTTCCCTATGTTTTGAAAAGGGAATTTTGCTTCAGTTGTGCAATTAGAAGGGATCAGACAAAGGCAAAAGGTTTGATAATATGTGGATCCAGTCCCATAAATGTATGTATTACAAACAGTTCCTAAGAATCTTCTATGATTTATAGGTGAAGTAATGTCTTATCACTGTGCGTGACTCAATAGCTAGTCCAGGAAAAAATAGGAAATAATGGGGTGGAAATATTAAGCAGTTACAGCAATACAAAAAATAATGTTAGACTTCTCATGACATCTGTCATGCTTCTAGTTCAGAATTTATTTATTTGTAAATTTCTATTCCGCTCTCCTGATGAAAAACATCACTCAGGGCGGCTAACAGCATATACAAGATACAATAAAAACACAAGTAAGACAATAACATTAAAAACCCCAAACCAACACACTAAAAAACAGCCTGAAATACATAAAAAACTACACGAGTTGTAGCTAAAAATACACCCCCACCCAGCATAAAATGACAAAAACAATCCACAGACAGTGAAAGAACTGGATCCCTTAGAATACTAAATGAGCCAGCGGGCTTGCACAGAAGAGTCACACATGCCCCAAGCCCGCTGACATAGCCAGGTCTTCAACATTTTTCTAAAGGGGAGAAGATCCGACTGGAGACGCAATTCTGGTGGTAAAAGGTTCCACAGGGCAGGGGCAGACATGGAGAAGGCTCTCTTCCTGGCCCCACTGAGGTGAACTTGCTTCACAGATGGGACCACCACTGAGCCCCTCCTGTCTGCCCTAGTAGGATGGACTGACCACCTAGGGGTAACGTGGTCTCTTAGGTACCTCGGCCCAATGCCATGTAGGGCTTTAAAGGTCAAAACCAGCACCTTGAATTGCACCCGGAGGCAAACCAGAAGCCAGTGCAACTCCCGAAGCAGCGGTGAGGCATGAGCATAACGCCCACACCCCATCACCACCCAAGCAGCCACATTCTGGACCAACTGAAGCCTCCGGACGGTCGCCAAGGGCAGCCCCATGTAGAGCGTATTACAATAATCCAATCTGGAGGAGACCAGAGTGTGAGTGACCGTGATCAAGGAGTCCCGGTCCAAGAGCGGGCGTAATTGGTACATAACACGAAGTTGTGCAAAGGCCCTCCTAGCCACGGCTGCCACCTGCTCCTCGAGCAGTAGCCGTGAGTCCAGGATAACCCCCAAATCACGCACCGGATCTGACTGGGGTAAAGAAGCCCTGGCCAGGACCAAAAGATGGTACTCTCGGGAAATCACGGGGCCCCTGATCCACAGCCACTCAGTCTTGCCAGGATTCAGCTGTAACCCGTTGTCCCCCATCCAGACCTGAACAGCCTCCAAACACCTGGTGAGGACTTTGACAGCATCACTCGGGTCCCCAAGGGCTGAGATGTACAGCTGGGTATCATCTGCATACTGATGATACCTCACCTCATGGGAATGAATGATCTCACCCAGTGGTTTCATGTAGATGTTAAACAATAGAGGTGAGAGTACTGAACCCTGAGGTACCCCACAAGGGAGCAGCCTAGGGCTGGACTGCCCACTCTCTAAAGACACCGACTGAGTCTGGCCCGTCAGAAATGAGGAGAACCAGGACAACACAGTGCCCTGGGCCCCCAACCCTCAAAGCCGGCCCAGAAGGATACCGTGGTCGACAGTATTGAAAGCCGCTGAGAGGTCCAGAAGAGCAAGGACAGAGGGGTTACCTCCATCCCGCTCCCACCAAAAATCATCCATGAGAGTGACCAATGCTGTCTCGGGCCTGAACCCTGACTGAAACTGGTCCAGATAATCCGTATCATCCAGCTGTCGAGCCACTGCTTTCTCCAACACCTTCCCCATGAAAGGAAGGTTGGAGATCGGTCTAAAGTTTGAAATAACCATAGGGTTGAGCGAAGGCTTTTTCAGGAGGGGCAGAACCAGCGCATGCTTAAAAGCTGCTGGAAACACCCCCTCCCGCAGAGAGGCATTCACCATCGCGCCACCCAACTGCCCATTGTAGCCTTGGCAGCTCTAATCAGCCAGGCAGGGCAGTGATCAAGTAAGCAAGTGGTATCACGCACAGCTCCAAGGAGCTCCAAGGAGCCTGTCCACTTCATCAGGGATGAGTAAACTAACACAGAAAGTCTGGGCAGGTTATCCTGTTATGGTGATAGAGTAGCCCATACTGCCAGTGTCTCAGTGCCGATCATCAGGTGGTGGTTAACTAACCTGACAACCCTGAGGACTAATGGTCTTGGGTGGAGAAGTCCACAGGTAAGGGTAATTTATTTATTTATTTATTACTCAAATTTCTATGCCGCCCAATCAGGTGAACCCAACTCAGGGCGGCTCACAACAGGATTAAAACATACATATTAAAAACAATTAAAACCCCAACATACCCACCCACCCACCTATTAAAAACTAACCACATTAAAATTGCCCGCATTAAAAAGATGGGGAGGCTTCATTTTATAAGCCAACAGACGGGGGTCACTCTTCCATCCCCAAGTGGTCCCCAAGTGGATTAAATCCCACCTGAATCTATCTTGATGGAGGGCAGCAGCTTCATCAATACTGGCCTGGGGCTGATGTGTGCCAAAAGGGCTCAGGACCAGAAAATGACCCACAGAACTGAATCAGTGGTATGGGTCCATACTGTGATGCAGAAGGCAAATGGAAGGTTGCTGCATTATTTTGTCCCCAGGATAAGCTTCATGGCTAATTGCCATGAGGATAACCAATATTCAGAATTGGATATGGCACTAGAAGAAGAAACAACAACTAACACAGCAGTTGGTAATAGGATGAGAATGCTACAACCTATGATGCAGATAGATACCTTTAGCACTATCCGCAGTGATGCTTGCATATGGTAATATTAAATTAGGGTTTTGTTTTCATAAGTATGGTTTCTTGTTTGCTGCAAGGAATAGCTGTTCATGAACAGTGATTATGCAAAATACTATTGACTAATATGTTTTCATTTCTTAATTATACCCAGTGTGTTTTGTAAGTGACTGCCAAGTTTACTTCATGAACATGCATTTGCTTCAAAAGGATTATAGCCATTCAGTGTTTGTGCACCATCCAAAATCAAATGAGTTGAACCTTAGCAGCAATCTCTTACCTTCCAAGCACATTCTTTAATTAACACACATTGGAGGGTGGTTGGAAATGGACATTTTTGTCTCATTATGTAATTAGTTAAAGGATTTTAAAAAGAAGAGCAAAGAAAAGAAGTGGAGAGAATTGATATTTTGAGAAATTAGCCACAATTTCTCCTTATCATAGAGAAAGAAACAAGAAAATAACAAGCCTGATGTTAAGGCAGAAGAATTAGTTGTAAACTAGGAGCCCATGAACAGGGAAAGTTAAGAGTTTTCTTGGGCTCTGCCCTCCTACAAGAGCATAAATCAGGGGTGCCCAAACAACAGCCTGTGGACTGAATCCGGCCCTCACTGCCTAATCATCTGGCCTGTGCTGCCCTTGCTCCTCTCGGAATTAGAAGTAAAACACACTGCCGTAAAGTACCCAACATAAAGCACCTGTTTACAACAAGCCGTGGGTGCATTTGCGGCAACGTTTTGCGCATGTGTTGGCATGTTTTGCTTCTGCTTCCAGTAGGAGGAAGCACATAACTGGCCTGCTCAACCACATGACTGACCTGTGGCTTGAAAAGTTTGGACACCCCTGGCCTAAATAAAAAACTATGAGTTGACAGCCAAAATGCAGTCAACAACAAATAGTATTTCTCAGTGCAGAGCCTAAAAAGAAATAAGGAGAGGAGTGAAATTTATTACCACTTTCCCTTCCACACATATCAGTCTGGAATTAACCACACTTTCTTCCTTCTCCATCAGTGTAAATTATTTACCCACATGTCAGTGCCTTGTTCTGTCTCAAGCAGTAGTGATCCAACTTTTTCATCAGACTCCTCATCATCTGAACACAAGAGAGCCTGGGGGGGAAGGGGGCTGCCAGATGACAGTGCTATTTTTAAAAGTGTCCTTATCTGAAGGACTATCCACTCTGGGTCTCATTTAAGAAACCCTCAAATGGTGGATTGTGGGTGTGGAAATTGCCCACCTGCAATTATCAGCACCTGGATTCTGACTCTGCTGCTTTTTTAAAAAATCTTTCTGACATAAAAACCTTGTCTTTTTCCCATGGGTTTCCCAGAGTCACTGTCATATAGAGAAGCAAAGTTTGGAAATCTATCTCTAAGAGGGATGACTACAATAATGTGCAGTAGCCATCCATTACTACACAACAGTTAATAAATGACATTGGCATAATAACAGGTGTCACCATAATTAGGGCTCAGGTAAACAAGACTAGGCTCTGATATCACTGTGTGCAAGATTGCGAGGGATTTCATGTTCATGAGTTAATTCTCATCTTCTTATTCCTATCCTTTTGTTTGTCCTTCACCAGTGATTTACTGAACATCTGAGCATTCCATGCCATTTCTCTCAATTAGCTGCCTCCTTCACAATGAGATGATAAACCTATATCTGCCACTTAAGACTGGAGCACTGTAACAAAATACATGCCAGGGAGAAGGATTGTAGCCTAGTCTTTTCAAGGGCAAGGTAGGTTTTTTTTTAATGCAAGAATAAATTTAAAAGGTGAACAATAGTGAAGGTGAACTGACATTGCTGGTATGAAGACATAACCCCCAAACATAGCTAGTTGTTCAGTGAGAACAAGAACATATGCTATGCTCAGCTTCCTGCTTCCTACATCCAGTGTGGGAGTCCACAAGCAGAACATAAAGGCAATCGCCTCCTTCCCTACTCTTTCCCCAGTAACTGTTATGAAACCGCATGTTGTCTATGCCCTTATAGGTATATGGCTCACAAGAAATATTTGTGACCAGAAAATATAGATCAATGAAGCTGATTTTTTGGCATGGTCATTGTTAAATATGTAGGAGTAAAGATTCACAGATTGTTCGACCCCTTAAAATTTTGTTTCCTGCATTTTCCAATAGTTGAACTAAACAAACAACAAGCTTTACTCAGTCTTTAGAGGATCACATAATAAAGGATTAGTACATAGGGGAAAAACTGCGCCTCCACAATTTGCACTAAAGGAGCCACTAGCAACCCCTACTTCCATCAGTCTGAGACTACCCCTAGTAAAATCTTAGCTGTTTTCTCTGCAAAAGCTTGGTGGTGGTGTTTCTAAGGACAATAAAATCTCTTCTGATATATAGCAACTCGAGCAGTGTTTTGGGTGTATGCATGATGTTGAGAGAGTGGTTCAACTATGGCTGAGCAAGGATTTCAACCCAAGTCTCCTGAGTCCAAATCTAATCCTCTATTCACTGCACCATACAGGCTCTTTTAATGCTTTGGTGTTATGTGATGGTTGTTGTTGTTATTGCCTATGGTTTATAGTTTTAGTGTTTAATAGCAATAGCAATTAGACTTATATACCACTACATAGCGCATAGAGCAACTCTAAAACTTGTACAATTTTATAGAATTGTAATTAGCTGTAATAAAGATGTTTTCAACATTTAATAGAGCAGAACCTTCAAGATTATTTTTCTAAATATGGAATCACTGAAAGAAGCTTAGCACCAAGGATATATGTCAAGGAAGCCTGACCACAAAATATCCAGAGCTCTTCTGCCTACTGTCATTCATGGAGAAATATTTTAGTGAATGAGCTCCTGATACTTTAGTGAATGAGCTCTTCCCACGGAATAAAGCTTGCAGGCTCAGAATAGCTGAGCTTATTTCAGTTTGTATTTCTGTTTTAACCATACTCCTCAATAAGAAGAATTACTTTTGCTGCCAGAGCTTCAGGGAATATTTTTGTTGTGAAAACTCAATCTGAAAGGTATACTGGTTTACATGGAGAATTGATTTATATTCTGTTCCCTCTACATTTGCTTTGTTAATTGAGATAATATGGGATAATGGCATCCTCTAATAGCTGAGTGTGGTTGAAGGGGAAATGGAAAATGTGGAAAGCATTATACCAACAAACACGAATGGGATAAGATTTATTTGCTCACTCTCAGACATTGGGGAAAATTAGGACCATGGATACAGCCATAATCTTTCTGATTCATTTTCCTTCTCCTTTTGATATCTGTTTTTTCACTTAATGAAGCTGTAAAACATAATGGAAGAACAGTTCAATTGATGCAGAAAACATCTGATAACTTAGATTAACTCTGAACAGAACTAAACCATGTAGAACCTGAACTGGGAGAAATAAAGTAGAATAAACTAAATAAATAAACTAAATTATGGGCAGTATTTACTGTTATTGGCTGAGGAATACTCTCTTCTTTCCTAGATTTTTTGACTCCATTTTTCCTTCCCATGCATAATATGCTCTTTATGCCCTGGAGCCACTGAAATATCACCATTATGTTGTTATCTGCTCTTGTCAAGTGTATAGCAAGGCTGGGGGCTAGCTTTTTAAAGTATAGCAAGAATCCTCTTGGACTTTCTGTGTGGTGTGTATAACTTGTGGTGGCCTACTGAAGCTAACTAATGAAGTGCTAGGAAAGTATCTTTGACATGAACTTGGTCGCATGCCTGACTGCACAATTTGAGATGCACCCCAACACTTCATTAATTAACATCTATTAGGTTTGGAAAGTTATAGAAACCTCACAGAAACACCAAAAAGATTCTACTCTGTGTTTATTTTAAAAAAGTGAAAGACTCCTCTATCATTTAATATTTGCAAAACCTACAACTCAGACACAAAATTCATCCTCCCCTGAGCTGCAAGAGGTTTGAATGTTCTATGTATAATTACTAAGAGAAAAACAGACAAAAACATCACTAAACACAAGATAGCAAAAAAAAGGCTGAGCCCCAAATTAGTACTGAAATGTTTAAGGACGCTCAGGCTTTTTAATCAGTTCTGACAACCTCACTGTTATGATCAGTAAGGACATGAATGAGAGTTTCTCTGTTGCTCCTCTCAAGCTGTGGATCTCCCTTTCATGGAAGGCATGCTGGCCCTGTTCCCTTTTCTTCCATCAGTAGGCAGACTTTCCCCCCAACGACTGACTGTCTAAGAAGGCTTTAAAACGATGCTGTTATGTCCTGTAGTGTGATTTTATAATAGTTTTAAACAATTTTCACACATTAGTCTTAAGAGTATAATGTTTAATTGCTTTTAAAATAGTATAATAATTTATAGTGACTGTGGTGGCTTAGTGGTTAAGTTGCTGGACTTGACGACTGGAAGGTCTCCAGGTCAGCAGTTCGAGATCCGTCTCTTCCCAGCTCCTGCCAACCTAGCAGTTTGAAAGCAAGGAAATGCAAGTAGATAAGTAGGTACCACTTCATTGGGAAGGTAAACAGCATTCTGTGCACACCGGTGTCTAGTCATGCCTGCCATGTGTCCACAAAAATGTCTGGAGATGCAGACAGCACTGGCTCTTTGGCTATAAACAAGATGAGCACTGAACCCTAGAGTCAGATATGACTGGCTTTTGAGCAAGGGCGACCTTTACCTTAATAATTTACAGGACAGAGATAACTGAAACTTGGTGGGATGACTCCCATGGCTAGGACACAACAGTTGAAGGATGTAAAATGTTTTTAAAAAACCAGTAAGAATAAAAAGGGGATTATGGGGAAAAATACATATTCTTGCATAGAAATACAAGTGGATGAGCTTGGTTGTCCCATTGAAAGCCTCTGGAATAATGTAACTAGCGCAACCAAAAAAAACCAACGAATATTGTAATTGCACTCTACTACTGAACATTCAAGGACTTGATGGTCAGCAACAATACCAGCTCAGGCTGAACATTGATTTTAATCATGGGAAAAGATAGTTAATTCCTATTTTGGAATGCAAATCTGGAAAGAAATATCACTTTGTTGAAAGAAACAAGCAAGCAAGATAGAAGTATCAAACTTATGAAGCCAACTAATAATGACTTTTCCACACAGGTTTAATTGCACCGGGTTGGTGTGGGCTAAAAAGAGTTGTTTAAAGTAAAATATAGGTCTGATATTCTGTTTGGGACCTAAAAAGCATAGTGGACCTCAGCAGGCCTTATCTGGGTCAGTGTCTTCTGCTGTCAATTTCCCATATCATAGTCTTAAAATGAGAACTACTCCAGGATATTGGCAAATTAAACACTTCTTTTTTCCTGTACAAACTGCATTACAGCAACAGGATGTGCTACGTTACATATGAATAAATAAATAAAGAAAACTTTCTTTCACAAGGAGGAGAAGACAGAAGGGGGCAACAATGGGCATTTCCCCCTTTTCTTTCACTTGTCATAAAGATTCTGTTGGAACATACCCACAGTCAAGTTCACCACTGGCTGTTAGTGATGGATTAAGCTGCAAACATGTTCTTAATTAAACCTTTAAAATAAGTCAAAGAAAATAAAAGTAATGTCTCTCATTTCCCCCTACTGTCTCCTCCTACTTCTGGGAGGAGGTTTTACATATTTTTAAAAAACAAGTAATGCTTATCATCTGTGCTGCTCTGTTTCTGAGACATTATAAAATTTGATGCACCACAACTAACTGGTTGTTATATGCTGCAATTTTGCCTGGGTCACAAAAATATATATCAATAGATGCTAACTCATTGGCAAATGTGTAATGCCACCGTATTTGTTTTGCATTCATCATTTGGATGTGATACATCAGCTTGCAAGAGAAGTTTGTTTTGCAACCATTTGCAAATCAATAAGGGCAGATTTCATAGCAAGTTTGAATAACAACCAGGGATTTTCCATTTTTGTCAGTTGTAAAGAGCTACAATGTTATCTTTCTGTTAGGCTGGCCAGCCATTGTGTGTCTTTGTACCTGATGTGTATAAATTGATGCCATGAGGTTTTACTCTTATGTCTGATGAAATAGACTTGATCCATGAAAGCTCACATTTAAGGTGCGTTTTTAAGGTGCCACAACTTTTTTGTTGTTTTGTTTTGTTTAATCACTGATATGTTTTAGAAATATACTTCCTCTGTTTTTCCATGGAAGAGTAGCGGTAATGTTTAATTTGCCAACAGCATGAGAAATTGACAGTGGAAGGGTCCTTGACTAGAGATGTGAAGGCCTGAAAAAAACCCCAGAAATTTTTTTTTTTGGGGGGGGGAAACGTGTTTTTTTCCTGGTTTTTTTAAAGCCTTTTTTGTTTGTTTCCGAAAAATTGAAAAAAATAATATATATATATATATTATGGAATGTTTTATTTTAACATGATGAATAAAATATTTTAAGATAAGGCTGGGTTCAAATATTTTATAAATCATTTCTAAAAAAAATATGTATGGTATCAGATTATTTTCAATTTTTCTGAAAATTTCCATTTTTATTCCCGGGGGGTGGGGGAGACGGGATTTTTTTCCCAAGCTTCAAAATTTTTGGAAATTTTACATTGGTGTCCTTGACAGACCCAAATTTGATTTTGTTTTTCCTCCCAGTGATAGAAGAAGGGTATCCAAATACCAGAAGGGTATAGCTAGGCACACTCAGAGTAGGCTAGTTTGCTCCAGGGACTTTGTAGTATGATCACTGGGGGAAATGAGTAAACTAATCAATCTTTATGTCAGATCAAACAGTAGGCTAAATGCCCATTTGATCACACCTTTTTAGTTATCAAAAATCACTTGCAGAAAAATATGAGGGGAACTGTTGGATCGGGGCCACGGGGCGGCCGTGAGGTCCCGGAGGAGACTGGTCAAGGAACGACACAAGACAAGATGGAGTGAAGACCAGTGGTTTATTGAGGGAAAATCATCATCATATATAGGAATTCAAGGCAGCGTGTGATAGAATCATCATCTGACAGAAAATCACATCACCTGTTTACCCGGGTTAATTGGGAATCTCTCTTGGGGAAGTTAATTAACTAAGGCAAATACTGACAGGGGAAATCCATTGTTCATGGCTTGCACAAGGGTAAATATGGCCACTATTTGCGCTAGGGCTTGGGCTAATCTGCAAGTGCGGAATTAGCTAATTCCTAACTTGAGTTAGATATTCAACTTCCTCCTGCCGAACTGCCTGCCAGGTCAGATATGGGTGAATCAATCTTATGACTATTAATCCGCTCCCCAATTTCTGTTCCCGCAGAGGCCAGTGACCAGGAGCCTTCCTCGACCGGTGTAACCTCTGTCAGGGACAGTTATGCCAATTGTGCTCGCGGATACCACACTCCCCCTTTATTTGTTGTGGACCTGACAGACGGCCCTGCGTAGGAGGGGCATCAGCTGGTGTGGGGGGATGACGTTTCGGGGTTCCCTCCATGGGGGACATCTCGATAGCAGTGAGGGAATACATTGCACGAAACAACACACTGTTGTGCCCAGTATTACCACCCCCACAATCACCTTGAGTGTCGTCTGAAGCCAACCCCATGGGAACCACGACCACAACGAATCCCACCACCCCCATGAAGCATCCTCCTTGATGTTCTTGACCAGGGTGTGTAGGTCCGTGAGCTGGCTCTGTACCTTGTGTGTGTTGTCTGTAAGATTAAAGCAACACATGTCGTGGACAGACTCGCAGCCCAAATGATGTAACAACAGAAGGTAATTGATAGCTGCTCGATTGTCTAGTATGGCATGGCAAAGTTCTGCCTGCTCCTGGTTGAGCAGCGCTATCGCCGAGGAGGTGTGGTTAATGGCTTTTGCTAGCCCGCAAGCCAATTGACCAATTCTCCGAGCGTTGCCAACGGCTAAGCCTGGCACGCCAAGTATGCTGACTGCCAACGAGACGTACTCAGCTTGACTCAGAACCCTAATGTTGCTATCACATGAGCTGTCTAGCTGGATGGCGCGAGCGCGCCTTATGGGTGAGGAGACATTTGTGCTTGGGACAATCATATCCCTAGTGGGGAGTAACAATGTTAAGCAACTGATACAACATGTAGAATCTGATACATTAGCGGGAATGTAATTCCAAGTGTACTGGTTGCATGTGAAGAACCAACCTGAGGGCAGGGTAACATGAGCATACATTGAACCAATTGTCTCTGGGTTATCACAAGTCCAATTGCCGCTGCCGGTGTCGAGGCAGCAACACTGAGTCCGGCCGACTGCGGAGCAGCCGGTCATTCGAGCACCTGTAGTGTTCGGGCTGACCGCCACTCGAGGGGTGTAGAGAGTGGCTGCATCAGCCGGCAAAGTCATGGTCAGCTGGGCTCCCCAGCGAGCGTACATTGAGAAACCCATTGGGTAAAGCAGGCCGAAAATCCGCTTCACCAGCCAGTCGCCGTTCCTGGTGTGCGCCTCTGGAGTATGGCACACCGGGATGAGACAGGTGCTCAAGATTGAGGCAGAACCGGTGTTCTGCTTTAGGCAAAAATCGGACTGGTTGACGAGACTCACCAACCTTTCCCATAGGTTGTAGTGCATCCGGGCAGAGAGGTCTCCGCCTGGCATCAGGTCGCTGGCCTTCAGTGAAGCTGCCTGAACGCCTCCCCCCGCAAGTAGGGAGAGGGTCAGGATGATGGTGACCGCCACGGTGTTGGCGGTAATCAGAGCAAAGACTGCAGACATGATGTTCTCCGGCGTCGGTTCCCAGTCCTCGCATCGGACGACGTCCTCGGCCTCACGGCAAAGGGTCTTGACCATCCCCCAGGTAACCTTTGGCTCTGTAATCTGCTGTCGCCGCTTCCTCCGCCGGGTCCCCTCGGTCAGGGTGAGGTCCTCCATCTCCGGGATCGGACTCGGGTCGGTCTGGGTCCACGCCATGTGGCTCCAAGTGGGGCTTGATGCACCGGGCTGGGATCCAGATGACACCTGTAGGAGACATAACTGCAGCATACCCTCTTCCTCAGGTTACGAGTGGCGCTGGGCCCCTCCAAGAAGGATCTGGTGGCACTCGGTAACGCACCATCAGCCGCGGGAGAGCTTCCGAGCGGCGGAAATGCTTCTCTTGCGGCGTGCAATCCGAAAAAACATTAAGGTGATTGTTCGTGAACAACACCTTGTTCAGGCAATGCTGTCCCTGACCCTGAGACTTGGGGAGGGCTGGTGGCTCCCCCTTTCTGTTTGTTTGTCAATGTAGGACTTGAGTGTCCGATTGACTCATTCCACAATCGCTTGCCCCTGCTGATTGTATGGAACGCCAAAGGTATGTTTGATATCCCAGGTGGCCATGAAGTCGGCCAGCTGCCTGGAGCTATAGGCCGGGCCGTTATCGGTTTTCACGTGCTGTGGTTTGCCCATCGCTGCGAAGCAGGAAAGGAGATGCTGCTCCACGTGGGAAGCTGTCTCCATTTTTGTGCCGTTGCCCAAACGAATTGTGAAAAAGTATCAATGCAAACGTGCATGTACTGCCATCTGCCAAATTGCGGAACATGTGTGATGTCCATTTGCCACACCTGATTGCCTCTGTCCCTCGTGGGTTGACCCCCCATGAGGGCCCCCCTGGTGCCCCTGCACAATGCTGACAAGAGCGAACTATGCCTTGGGCTTGAGAAAGTGACAGGTTAAACTGTCTGGCGACCGCTTTGGCATTCTGATGAAAGAATGCATGACTCTGAATTGGAGTTGTGAATACACCCAAAACTGACTGCTGCTGAATTTCCTTTGCGGCCGCATCCGCTCTGCTATTGCCAGGTAGGTCCTGGTGACTTTGGATGTGGGCGATATAGAGCACTTCTGTGCGGTTCCGCAAGTGAAATTGAGCTGTGAGGAACAAACTCAGCAAATTTTTGTCTATTGCGGGAGTGATGTATGCTCCCGGTAGACTGTGAAGCAAGTTCCTAACGTATTGACTGTCAGTAATAATGTTGAGGCGTTCTTTGGCGAAGGTGCGCAAAGCAAGGTTCACTGCTGCCAACTCTGCCCGCTGCGCGGACTTCTGTGGAAGAGTTAGAAGCGTGCGCCAAGCCTGGCCCTCCTGCCAAGTTAAGACACCATATGTGTGACCCCCATCCGTGAAGACTGTCCTGGCCCCCTGAAGTGGAACCAACGATATCAATTTGTACAAGCTGACTGTCTGCGTTTGAAGCGAGACAAGTCTGGGGTCCTTTGGCAAGTGGTATGCCAAGCATCCGGTGAATCCCTCCAAGGCAATTGGAAGCGAGTCACCGAGCTGCATCAGCTGCTGAACTTGCTCCTTGGTGAATAGGATTTTTGCTAAGTCGTGCCCTGAAATGTCCCTTGCTCTCAGCCTTCCACGGTAGACCACCGCGGAGACCAACTCTTGGGGGGGAACGATGTTTCGGGAAGAGGTGTTCGGTAAATACACCCATTCCACGATACTCGTTCCTCGCTCGGAGTCCACTCCTAGGGCTCCGGTGAACATGGATCCGGCCCGAACGATGTACAAGTTCAGGATCGGGGCATATGGCCCCTGAGCAATCCTGTCCACCCACCTTTGGCTGAGAATTTGGTTGACCTTCTCGAGAGTCAAGCGTGCCTCTCGAGGAATTTGTATCCGGTCTGCCGGCTGCTTACCTAACGTTAGCAGCGAGAAGAGCAGCTTTAAAAGATCCGTATCCAATCTGAAATACGGTCTGGCCCAATTAATGTTACCTAAAACCTGCTGCAATTCTACCAAGGTGACTGAGTCTTTTAAGTTGATCTGGGGCGAAACGGGTGCTGCGAAAGAACGGAGAAGCCAATGACCCAAGTATAAGAATGGCTCGGTTCTCTGTACTTTCTCTGGGGCAATGAGTAACCCTTTCTCCCCCAGGGTGGCCTGGAGGTCTTTAAACATTTCGCTGCCGAGTTGCGGCGCTGCGACCAAGATGTCGTCCATGAAATGACATACTAAGGCTGTGGGGTGAAGGTTTCAAAACTTTGCCAGTGCGTTGTGAACATAAATTTGGCACAGGGTGGGCAAATTGAGCATCCCCTGTGGCAAATACTTCCACGGTAACGCTGCGTGGGCTCACTGTGGTTCACAACCGGCACCGTAAAGGCGAACCTTTCCCGATCCCTCGGATCTAGGGGAATGGTATAAAAACAATCCTTAAGGTCTACGACCAGGATCTCCCACCCCTCGGGGATCATATTTGGATTCGGAATGCCACATTGAAGCGGACCCATTGGCTGGATACATTTATTGATCTCTCTGAGATCGTGGAGGAGTCGCCACTTCCCCGACTTTTTCTTAATGACAAAAATGGGCGAATTCCAAGGACTGGTGGACTGCTCTATATGTCCTGCGTCTAGCTGTTCCTTAACCAGTTGCTTTAGGGTGACCAATTTCTCCCCCACTACCGGCCATTGCTCCACCCAGACTGGCGTGTTGGTAAGCCATTTAAGTGGCAGAACCATTACCCGAAGGTAAGAGTGGCACGGTATTGCTGCAAAATATCTCACCCCCAAAGGTTGACATGCACGTCCAGAATGTGCGGCCGAATGACCGCTGTGCCGTAAGCCCTAGGGATCGTGACTTCCACCCACTCCCGGCTCCTAAACGCTTCTTGGATGCCGCCTACCCCCCACACATCGGAGACCGGCTCGATGGCCCACTCCTGCAGCCACTGACTTTGGCTGACCACGCTGACGTCAGCTCCGGTATCTAGCAGCCCTGAGAACGATTTTTTATTCAAAAATACCTCAATAACTGGCCGCCGTTTCCATTCTATGTTGGTCTCCACTGTCGCTAAGACCTGGTATCCTTGCACTGCCTCACTTGCGCTCGAGCGGTCTTCCGACCCGGACTCTGAGCTGTCCCTGAGCCTTCCCTGGCTATCTGCTGGCGAGTTACAAGGAACCATAATCAGTTGTGCTAGCGTGTCTCCCTTGTGAATGGTCTGGGGTAGGTGCGTCCAGAGTTGAACTTGGAGAACACCCAAAAAATTGGAGTCAATGACTCCCGGAATTACAAGAATTCCGCGTGCTCCTGCGACACTACGAGGCAAAACTAAGCCTATGAAACCCTTGGGCAGGGGTCCCATGTACTGGGAATCCACCAGATAGACTGTGCCTGGCAAGTCGCATGTGACGTCTGCCTGGCAAGTCAATTCTAGCCCTGTACTACCCTTGGGGCTGGCCTGCGCCTTCGCAATGTCTGGAATGTGATTGGAATCTAATCCAGCTCTGGCTCGCCCAGAGCGAGGGAAGCCTCTGTTTGGACCGGGGCCAGAGACGTGCCCGCGTTCCGGTTTCCCGAATTCGGACAGAATTTGGACCAATGGAAGCCTTTGTTATACTTCGGACACGGGGTGGTTGGAGCCTTGGAACGGCCGGAATGTTGTCCGCCGCCCTTGGATCGGCACTCCCTAGCAAAGTGGCCGACCTTGCCACAATTGTGACATGCCCCTAGGTTTTTGTTCTTGGGTTTCCTACCCCCTTGCACCGCCGCTGCCAGCAGACCCATTTTGTAGGAGTCCATGCCAACGTCGGCGCAAGCCCTAATCATGTCCGTGAGAGTCAAGTCGGGACGATTGCCCAGTGACTGCAAGATCTTACGGCAGTCGAGATTGGCGTTGTCTTTAGCCAATTTCATCATGAGCTCTTGTTGGGCTTGCTCGTTATCGAACTGTCTACTGATCGCTTCCTGTAGGTGATTGATAAAGTCCATGTAGGACTCCTGGGCGCCCTGTTTGACTGCGGTGTAATTTTTGGCCGCTTTGCCAGTTGCTGGGACCTTGAGAAAAGCCCTGAAGGCCGTCTCAGCTGACAACTGAAGGGTGGCGAGCGGCAAGGCGGTCTGCGCATCGATGGATTCGAAGGCACCTGAACCATATAGTTGGTCAGGAATTATTGCCCCACCCATCCTGGCAGCCCTTGCCTGAGCCTCGAGGCGATACTCGCTGTCCCATAACAAATACTGGCTGGGGTTGAGCATCATCCGCATGACGGCTTTCCAGTCGTGCAGGATGAACATCGTGTTCTCGCACACTTGCTGAAGCGTGCCCCTAGTGAAGCGACTCTGTAGTCCTGTCTCTGAAATGGCCTTCCATATAGCCATGAGGAGCTTATACGGGACTGGTGAATGAACTATCTGCTGCTGCCCTGTGAGGGCATTTACCTCCAAGCGAATTGGGCAAATCTGACTAAGCTCAGCTAGTTCTTCTGCTGGCAATTCCCCCTTCCTGATCTCTTCCTCAACTGTGCACTGAAGGGCACTCTTGGTAGTTCGGGAACCTGTAGCTATCAGAGAAGCGCCAGCGCTCCCCATTCCATGCATTCCACCGGTGACGTCTGCAGCTGTCACTGAGGGAAGGCTCCCTACACTACTCTGCTTATACTGAAATGACGGATAGAGCGCCGTGGGCGCCGATGGTTCTGCTGATGCTGGGGGTTCTTTGGCCTCTACCCGGACTTGGTCCACCTCTGCTAAGAGTTTCCTACATTTGCTCCATGTGCGAATTACGCCATCTGGAGCTTTCGGGGGTTGCTGAATGCAGACTCCTATCTGATCACAGAGCTGAAGGGATAACATACCTACTTCTGGGTAAAGCAGGCAGTGTTCCCTCAAGAACACCAAAAGCCGCGCTAGTTCTCCGCTGTGAAAGCTTATCTGATATACCCTGGCCAGGGTCTTGAATTCTTCCTCATGAATTCTTTGACTAGCGGACGGACGTTGCCGCTGAGGACAAGTCCCCATATTACCTGCCGGTCCTTTGAAGTCTCCTTCTTGGGATGAGTCAACGCGTCTGAAGTTCAGGCAATAGGTTTTGCTTGACGAATCTCTGGGTAGAGCTCGGAGCGTGGACTCCTGCCACGGGCCCTCGGTGGCCTCTGCGCTGTCAGGGCTTCACAGCCGACCCTGAGCGGAACACGTTTTTCCGTGCTGCAAGCCGCCGCGATAGCCGGAGCAAGCTTTAGGAAGCCTCTCTGAGATGCCTCGCCGCGGAGCTGTCTTCCCGATCGGCTGGCTTTCTGACCGGGCTGCCGCGCTGTCCTCCGGGGTGATCGGACATGGTTCTAGCGTAGAACCGGACCGCGTTGCTCGCTTACTCATGAGTAGGATCACATCGGGGTCACCAGATGTTGGATCGGGGCCGCGGGGCGGCCGTGAGGTCCCGGAGGAGACTGGTCAAGGAACGACACGAGACAAGATGGAGCGAAGACCAGTGGTTTATTGAGGGAAAATCGTCATCATATATAGGAATTCAAGGCAGCGTGTGATAGAATCGTCATCTGACAGAAAATCACATCACCTGTTTACCCGGGTTAATTGGGAATCTCTCTTGGGGAAGTTAATTAACTAAGGCAAATACTGACAGGTGAAATCCATTGTTCATGGCTTGCACAAGGGTAAATATGGCCACTATTTGCGCTAGGGCTTGGGCTAATCTGCAAGTGCGGAATTACCTAATTCCTAACTTGAGTTAGATATTCAACTTCCTCCTGCCGAACTGCCTGCCAGGTCAGATATGGGTGAATCAATCTTATGACTATTAATCCGCTCCCCAAATTCTGTTCCCACAGAGGCCAATGACCAGGAGCCTTCCTCGACCGGTGTAACCTCTGTCAGGGACAGTTATGCCAATTGTGCTCGCGGATACCACAGGGAACTCCAGCCAATTACCCAGCATGTTTTTAATGAAATATTCTAAGTATTTATTTCTTTTGTTTGGCTTCCCTCACCTACAAAGCTTTGTGAGCTCACAAATAATGCCATTTGTTTCTCATTGTATAGGAACCACTCTTACCGGGTTTGAAGCATTGCTGAGTTTATATTATCTTCTTGTAATGAAATGTGACATTTTGGTTATTGCATGGGCTGCCAAGTAACCTGTGTCACAGGAGAACTACTTATTCACCCAGAAACCTTTTTTTTCAAGAGGTAAGACTTTGCTCTAATTCATGTTGACTAATTAACCATGACATGATTAGGTTCCATTCGTGATCATCATGATAGTCCTTGCTAAAGTAATCGTATAATAAATATGAAGTACAGTTCAAATGGCAAGGGAAAATGAAGGATTCTCTATACATAGAAAAGAAAATGTTAAAATGAGGATTGCAATTTTAAGAGGCAAAACATTTCAATAAGCTTAAAGTGCTGTGTGTCAATCGCTTCATTCCAACTTTGGTTGGGATTTCCCATCTTTTTGGCATGAAGTTGTAATAGTCACAGAATTTTTCAAGAAATTAAGCACGCACACGGAGGTCTAATTTGCAATGTATGGAGCTACAGGGAGACACACTGTGACAAATAAATGTTGTTTTTCTCTTAGGGTGGTTCCACTTCTAATGAAATGCCAAATGTACAGTATCATAGTCTCTCAATCTCTCATTTTCTCTCTCTCACACACACACACACACACATTATGCTTAATGGTAAAATTTCTTAGCAGCAAGTTCAATTAAAAGACTGAAATGTTTCTTCTAATTATGCTTGAATAATGATATGACTTTAGCTCTGTCATTTTTGTTATGTGCTGTTAAGTCACTTCTGACCATTGATGACCCTATGAGTGAATGATCTCCAAAATGTCATATCATTAAGATATGTTCTTAGATCTTGCAAACTCAAGGCTGTGACTTCCTTTATGGAATCAATCTGTCTCATGTTTGAGGTCTTCTGTTTTATTCCTGCTGCCTTCAATTCCCCTTTTGCAAAGTGTCTCAGATGTTTAAAGCAGTATTTTTCTACTAAGTATCCATTTCCCCCCTCCCTGCCCCCCAAATTTATATTTCCAAGCTTGGTCCAGCTTTGCCTGCCTTCATGATATGTGACAGTAGTTGAACAGTGGACTCTTATTGTCTGAGCTGAGACTTTGCTCCAACACACCACATCCAGTTATGAGCCTCCTAACTGGAACATGGTACCAAAGAAATGATCAACCCATTCTATAGGAGCTAATGATAACATTCATTTCCTTTCCACAAAACTCTTAAAGGTGCAAGCATCTTGTCATATTTTACACCCTTGCACACAATCTAGATCAGGGATTCTCAACCTGAAGCCTGTGGGCTGGATGCAGCCCATGGCACCATTTCATGTGCCCCACCACCACCACCTCCCCCACACCAGGAAGTACCATGTGGTGGAGGAAGGGCAAAATGGTCTTCTGGCCCCCAAAGCTGCCTGAGCGAGCATGACCCGGCCCCCAGCTTAGAAAGGTTGAGAACTCCTGTTCTAGATCCAGATGTGAGCTCTTGATGGTTGAGCTAGCTAGATTTAAAACTGGACCAGTTTGGGGTGGGGGTGGTTCCTCCACTCAGCCTCCATCTTTTATGGTTAAAGACAGACTGGGATGGTGGATTTATTTAACAACTGTAACCATGCAAAAGCTGTGAATCCCCAGATACTCAAGACTCACCAATACTGCATATCAATTCCACAGACTCTGACCCTTTGAACCCTCTCACTAATTTTGAATAACATTAATGCTATAGGTAGAATACAAAAAAAGTGAACTAGACCCGATCAGGAAATTCTTCAATAAATGACTCATTTGCAAGTTTCGTAGGATGGGAAATTGGGCTGCTCTATTCAGATAATAGTGATCTTTGCAACCACTTGCTCATTCTTGGCCTTCTATAATGCAGCAATTAACATGCAGTTTCATGCTACCTAATTAAGTGAGGATGATTTAGGCACTACACATTTTCTGGGGACTAATGACAACCTAGGAAGAGCTGATGTCCCAAAGTGCAGCTAAGGGCCATTAATTTAAATTATCATTAATCCTTTGAATTGTTAGATGCCAAGGTCATTGCTGCTATTATAAAATGGCACTTGAACAGAAATGTTATGCAAGGGTTTGGGTATGTATTTGTCTCTGTGTCTGCTTGAAGATCGAGGGAAAACAGTGATTATTATTTTTGGTAGATCCCTTTCTTATTCCCCAATGATACAAAAGGAGTAGGAAATTAGAAACATCTAACATAAGATTTAGTACATTTGAGCATACATTAAAATCCCACTGCCTGTGTGTTTTAGTGGGAAACCATGACAGCAAAAATGGTTCAAAACTGACTAAAGAAAATGCAAGTTCAGCAATAATTGTGATTCCTGCCTTTTGGAAGACACTAACATTTTGAGTCAAGGCAAGAGCCTCTATTTCAAATCGGGACACCTTGAGCATAGCAGAATGCCATTACGACCTATGATTACCCTTATGAATTCCGGCAAACAGTGATAAAGACTGAAAGAGAAGCACAGCCAAGTTCCATATTTTTACTTCCCAATGTGTGTGAAAAGTACAGATTGACAGCTGTCCACTTTCCAGCCCCCCTCCCTCATGTGATGGCAGCAAATGAGATTGAGCTCCTGAAATATATTGTCCCAGTGTAATCAACCAAAGGAAATTAGTAAGGCATAATTCGCTGCATTCTTGCTTGAGGTAGAGGAAATAATATGTAACTGTTTCAGTGTGGGAAATCGAACCGGTGGTTTTATAGCACCACTGATGACATCTAAGTGTTTGGCACATTAATGGACCACTGGATAAAAATGCTTCTCCCTGTTCAATGAAATGGATCAATAAGGTAAGGAAGATGTTACATAGGTCCAGTGTTTGCTTCAGGAACAAATCATCAGCAAGGTATAATCAGGATGGTAGTCAATCTTCGTGAGAGGAATTACTTACAACATCCGCAATATTAATGAGCATTTTATAGGTACTTTTGTTTTTCACTCATTTATCAAGCAACACGTTCTGCATCTATAACACAGGTAGTTCAGAAGAACGAATACAAGGCAATTCCTAACAAATCACCCCTCTCGTATTGTGTCTCTGGTAACAACCTAATCTGAAACTAACAGTATTGGGAAAAAATGTCATGTCTCATTGAAGTGATGCAAGTGAATATATTAATGCTCCAGGATTAGCTAAAAAGGCTCCTAGCACTGCATGAATTCTGTGGCAAGCATTTTAGAGAGGAAAAGGAAAAGCTTGTGACAAGTTTGCAGAAACTGTAATTTTGTCTAATAGAAAAAGGCACCCAAGATGTTGTCACCCCTTCCCTCCTCAGTTATTAAATCTGACATCAGCCCAGTTGGATATAGATTTTTTTTGGAAAATCCACCAAGATCCATGGATAATTATATGAATTCACTTTCATTCTCTATGGGCTGGTTTATCCACACCATATATCACCAGATTACCCAAAACATGTGTGACACTGAGCTTGTACTCTATACATCTTTTTTATTTCAAAAGGGGATGTTTATACATATGTCTATCACACTTGATACTTGGATCTATGTGTCCATGAGTTATGGCAAATGTAAATTGAACATTCTCTTACTTTGAAGTTAAAGGGCATAGGATAGACTAGAGGATGAATAAATCTCACTCCCTTTTTTACCTAGACCTCTATGGGACCTTTTGGGGACTGTGGTGGCTCAAGTGGTTAAGAACTCACTGACTGGAAGGTCGGAGTTTGATTCCTGGTACTACATGATGGAGTGAGCTCCCATCTCTGTCCCAGCTCCTGCCAACCTTGCAGTTCGAAAGAAAGAAATTGCAAGTAGAAAAATAGGGACCACTTTGGTGGGAAGATAAACAGCGTTCTGCGCACTCCGGTGTTGAGGCATGCCTGCCACATGTCCACAGAAACATCTGCAGATGCAGACAATGCTCATTCTTTGGCTATAAACAGAGATCAGCAATGAACCCTAGAGTCAGATACAATTGGCTTTCGAGCATAGGTGATCTTTACCTTTATCTATGGGACCTTTGGCTCGCCATGTTAAGCAATGAAGCATGTATAGGGGCTGTGTTTTAAAGATATAAGCCTTTAAAACTGTAGTCTGTGGGGATTTACTTGAATTAGGATTCACAAGGTTTTGAACCTGGGTTTTAAAAAATATACATCAAGCACTGAAGGAATTGGTGAAAGCCAAATTTTTATTTTGGATACATCGGTGACTTATACCAAGAACTTCTCGTATAAAGACAAGTCTCCAGTCTTTCTCTTCTAGAAAATGTGTTCTCTGGTTTCACTGCCTACAGAAATGGAAGAATGGTGACCTCTTGGATTACCAGTCACCATTCCTTTGTATAACATTCTAGAGTAAATTTTGCATTGGTAAAAGAAGCACTAGAGAATTAACTTAATAGAGGCTTGAGACGCGATTTAAGATATCCTGAAGAAGATTCTTTGAAAGGCTGCAAAATAACCGGAACAGCTTTGATATTGATATGTACATGATTGAGATTTCACATACAACTGGGTGCTGATATTGTACATAATATTGAATGACTGATGAAAGGAATCATATTTTTGAGTTCTACAAAAGAGAAATTATAAAGATTTATGTTGATATTTGTACAAGCTTCATTATCTACCTAAGACACACAATTTATTAAGAGACTTACTAAAGAATAATTTTTGATCTTTTGCCTCAGACGGTATTTTTTTCTTCCACTTATTCAACCGCTTGGCCATTTTCTACCTCTGGGATTGATGTCAGGCTGACTGGTCAGTACTTCCATGATTCTTCCTTTTGGAAGATAGGGACACTAGCCTTCCTGTAATCTTCTGACACTTCACCCATCCTCCATGATTTCAAGAAAATTATAGACAGTGATTCTGAGATCTCTTCAGCCAGTTCCTTCAATATGGAACTGGAAATGAGAACTCGTTCAAAGTAATGAGGTATTCCTTGACCATTTGTTTATTAATCTCAAGATGCAATCTTTCCCTCTTCCTTTATACTTCACATTTGCCTAGGACAGGGATTCTCAACCAGTGGGCCATGGGCCGAATGCAGCCCACAGCACTATTTCATCTGGGCCCCCTACCTCCTCCTCCACCAGTGATGCACTGCCAAAAAATTACTACCTACTCTGTGGGCTTGCCAAATCAGTGGGCGGGGCCAAATCTGTGGGCTTGGCCAAACATCCTGCATTATGGACTATGGAGGTAGGCGTTGCCAACCAAGTGTGCATGGCGTTGGGGAATTTCCTCTACTGGTTCTGCAGAACCTGACAGAACCTGCTGCAATGCATCGCTGTCCTCCACACTGGGAAGTGTCATGTGGTGGAGGAAGGGGAAAATGGCCATCTGGCCCCCGAAGCTGTCTGAGGGAGAATGACCCAGCCCCAAGCTTAAAAAAATTGAGAACTCCTGGCCTAGGAGGTTGTATACAATATTACCTTTGGGAGAAAGACTGAATGAATGTAGGTAGGTAACACAATGTGCTGTCATGAATAACAAATAAGAACTGCAAATTAATACTTTTTCCAGGGTTAGTGTATTTTTTTTTATTAGTGTGAAAGGACCACAGGAGGTGTCACTTTGGAGCTGACCTGCACACCTCCCATACAACATGGTCAGGGCCTAATAGAGCTGGTCAGATGGCACTGAGATGTGGCATCTATTGTTGAATGACCCCGCCAAGCTACAATCTACTATAAGAGAGTTCAGACTTTAACCCCAACAGCTGTGGATTTCCATACAGCCTGGCAGAATAGACAGCCCACAAGTAACATTAGTCATGTTAGGGAGAAAGATGGGGCAGAAGAGTGGTTTGGTATGGACATAGGTCTTGTTAACAAATATCACCAGGGAAGAATCAGGTTAATGGACAAAGTATAATAAGGAGAATATAAAAGGGTGAACTCAGAATCTGAAGAGGAAGGAGAAGAATGATCTAACACTGAAGAATAGGTCAGCAACTACTGGAGACTCAGCAAAACTTGCCCTTTGTATTCAGGTGGATTTTCCCCATTTTGCCAAGGGAAAGGAGATTACCCCAGTGAGACCAGGAGTCACCAAAGGCTGTAAGAGGTTATTGGAGCTGAGAGAGCACAATCGATCCATTCTCTGCACATGTGATGCCAAGTCGGACACTGCCTTGGCAGCTGAAATGCCAGCATTGATGTTAGGATGGTAGACCTGATCTTTCCAGAAGGATGAAGTCAACTGTCTAGTGGAGCTAGCATGAAAAGTCTATTTCACTTAGAGGTTGACACACTCTCAGGATTTGCATGAGGGTCAAGAAAAAGCACAAGGAGCTGTATTCTTCCAATGTTATGCAATGAAAATGGGTTGAGACCCTGAATCCTGTGTCTTTAGTGCTTATGCCCATCCTTTTTGACACTTCCCTGGAGTCGCCTATTAATGAGCTGTGCCAAATACTCAAGAAAGAGCCATTTACCTGATCCCACTCATTGCTCTTAAAACCAATTCAATTATTTTGATCTATATCACTTACAGCCTACAAAGTTTACAGGAGATGTGGCACCAATGTGTCTTATCTGTTTGCGATGGGAACACATTGCCATTGTTGCTACTACACACCATTGAGTCACATGTAATGTATGGAGAGTCTAATAGGGTTTTCATAATATTTTAGACTAGCTGAGTGCCCGGCCTTGTCCAGGGGGTGGGGGTATTTATGGCACTTGGAAGGCCCTCCGACACATACCAGCCCAGACTTCTCCCTGTGATACCCACACACACATAAACACGTGTGGACATACCATGGTTGTCTAGAGGCTGTGTGTGTGTCTGTCTGTCTGTCTGTCTGTGAGTGAGTATTCCTCCTCCTGAGCTGGGTTTCCTTCTCCCTGCCCCTTGTGTTTGTCTCTCTCTCTCTCTCTCTCTGTGTGTGTGTGTGTGTGTGTGTGTGTGTGTGTGTGTGTGAGAGAGAGAGAGAGAGAGAGAGAGAGAGAGAGAGAGAGAGAGAGAGAATGAGAGGTGGACTGTCCTGAAGAAAGGGGGTGGATGAAGGGTTGGAAGTTCTAACTGCCACTCATGCCTTTTGGCATGCAAGGTGCTATGAGGGTTGTAGTTTCTGAAGTTTTTGCCATTTTGTGGGGCCCACGCACCCCTCTGGACTTGACACCCCAATGTTGACCTTCTCCAATGTGCAAGGTAAGTGTGTGCGAAGTGTGGTCGTGGATAGTAAAGGGGTGTAGATTTGTATTCAGCACACACAAGGGGACATCTTTCTTTTATATATAGATTTTTATGGATCTTCCCATCCCATAGTGAATCTTCATGGCTGACCTAAAACTGAACCCAGATCTCCTGAGCCCTAGTACAACCCTTCATGTAGTACTTCACTAGCACAACACTTCACTAGCTTTCCTAAAGGAAAGATATACAAGAACTATATAAACAAATTGTGTGTACCATATTATTGAACTGGAAGCATACTGATGAATAGGAAGCAAAGAACCAACATAGTAAAAATACTGGGAAGGATTCAACAAATCAGAATTAATAGGGTGTGAAATTCAATGCAGTTCAATAGTTCCCACAGGACAAAATGTTTTCGTTTGTGACCTATCAATCATCTGGTATAATAATAGAAAGGAAGACATTCTAATAAGGGGTTGTCAAAAGATCAGTGTTTCCTCCTTTGGAAATAAACATGCTGCTTTTGTTTCTACATTTATCTTCCCCTTAAAAGATAATTATGAAATAAAATTATTGCTTTTCCCCCTGGGTATTTGTGAAGCAGCATGAAAACATTATTCACTGGCATTTTATTCAATTGACATTATATCTGAAACAAAAGACCAGCTGTCCAGAATTCTGACTGTCAAAAGAACATTTCAATTAGGAAATTAGAAAGCACTGATTGACAATATATGGCAACATCAAAGGAAACCCTGCCATTTCAAAGCTGCCAGTTAAAACATGTGACTTCTAAAGTGCCATCAAAAAAGGGTTTGCATCATCATCATAACTATCAACAAATCTCACTCAAAGGTTTGTAGAAACTTTGAAAGTTACTTGCAAAAAAGGAGAGATACAGATAGGAAAAATGGCATACAGATAAGATGGAATGAAAATACGATTTCCTACTGTTTTGGTGTCAGTTTTGGTGCCAGTTTACAAAGTTGCTCAGTTTACAATGACAACATTTATCTCTCAGAGTATGATTCTTTCTAGCTACGATGTTCAATTTAGAATTGGAATTATGTATGTTCTAAAACACAAATTCGGTCATACCCATTTAATTTCAAAACAAGAAGAGTTTGGTCATTTTGATTTGAGCAAAAGGTCAGCAACTGTGAGATCCTTAATCAGACATTTTCTCCTGATGCAATTTTCAAGGCTAAAACAATTAGTAAGCAGAAGATGGGTCTGATTCTTCTGAAACTGCTCAATTTTTTAAGGAGAAGGAGCAATTAAAAGAGGGGTGGAATCAAAGGCATAGTTGTCCCAAAATAATTCAAATTAGAAGACAAGATGTATAAACAATTAGTTATTCTAACTCCAAAGCACCCCAAAGGAGCCATCTGTGTGACCCATAAGTAACTCAACTAACACACTTGGAAAGCTATTCAATCTTAATTAATGGGCTACAAGTCACCATTTACGTTAAGAATGTTGTAAACACAAAAGAAGCTTAAGCCATGGAGTATCACTGAGCGAAACTGCAACATTGTTTAAAAAAATTTTAAATTGGGATTCTGATTCCTTTGTAATCCATACACTTCCATGATCCTATACAAGTCAAACAGTTTGTAGACCCTAGGCTGCAAGTATGTTTATTAGGATTTTAACCTCTGAGCATTTTGGCACCTAATGTAGTATTTAAGACTGTACTGTACTAGTTATTGGTTTCAAATTTAGCAAATGATATATGAAACTTAATTAGGGTTCTCCTGCCTTACAACATAATTATTAACATGTTTCCTCAATAAAAACATCATGATTCTTGGTAATTGTACAGTGGAACACCGTGTAACGAATGCTTCATATGACAAAAAATTCGTACAACCAAGTGTTTTTGCACTATTGCCGATGTACCATATAATTAAAAAAATGTTTATTATATGAAGAGCTATTGTACGGGATATCGCCAATAGCACTTCATATAACGGGGAAAAACTGTATTGTGAAGAGCTCCATGGAATGGAGATTTTTTCATTGTACAGGGTTCTACTGTACTTGGAAGCTTCATCAAACTCAACTACACCCTCCAACAACTATTCAGTGTAATGTGTGTGGTCACATGTTTCATGCCAGGATTGGTTTATTGAGTCACCAGAGACACATCCATCAACTGTGAAAATTACTTCCAGGAAAAATGTATACTCGGATATGAGTAGCAGCTGACGACGACTTGGAACCAAAATGATTCCAAAATCTAGCCTATTTTTCATCAATTTACTATTCCTTGCCTAAACACAACACAACTGATTTTCAATATGTTGTATTGGCATTTATTGCTTGGGATGCAAGGAGTTTAGAAGGAACATCTCTGAAGATAGATTTTTCTCCACATGGAGAAATTACAAAGGAGAAGGTTGATATAAGTCAAATCACATTAGTCCCAACAAGGAAGGTCTCATATAGTGCCTATGCATTTCATGAAAAATAAATAAATAAGATATAAATAAATAAAATTGAGAGCATTTAGATCTTTCACATCAGTTTTGCACTCTGATGTTGCTTAAGCATCTCAGCCTGACGTGTGATGATATATCCTTTCCAGCTAGCCATCTATTAGTTATTTGCATACTTTTAACAGCACAAATATTTCCAAAGGGAAGTGAAAGCAGCATAAACATATATTATGCAAATGCTGTTTTCACAGTAATTGTGTATGTGTGTATCTGTGTACACACATTTTTCATTTTGCCAGCAGTGTAGCACTGCTGACAAAAAGCAGAGGGGGCTGTGCCAAATCTTTTCCACCCTCAGTGTCAGTGTGCAGATCCATAAAGAGACCCTACCTATTAACTGTAATTCCTGAACTAATTATGTGTGTCAGAGTGACCTCTTCCTAATCTATATTCAGCACAGAACACACACCTTCTGTCTTTGTTGTTCCCATCATCAAATAGCAGTTGATAGACATAAAATTGGCTCTGTCCAGAGTGGAGTCCAAGTATTTTGCTACACAGCAAATTGTAAGAAATCCCACATGGATTTCAAAAGACAATAAAATAATAATCCAAATATCTACAGTAATTAACTTCTTAGCCCATAAAAGCTATAGTAAAAGTATTACCCATCTCATCTTTTAAACATATGGTATAGAAAACATTGACATGATTTGTAAGGATGTGACACCTTTTTCTTTGAAAAATGTGTGCCATTATTATAGGATGTTCTCTTCAATTGTTTATATCATAAGTGAGTAAGCCATTTCCTTTTTAGAGCTTTAGTGATTGAAGGACGTATCTTCTCAATGGTATTGGGAAAAGTGACACTACTGCAGAGAAAGGTTTTATAAAGTTAAAAAAGCAAAGTTTGAAAGATATTTTCTGTAGCTTTTGATGGTGTGTGGTAACTTATTGTTACATCTTGTTTGAAGAGGTTGGATGGCATATGTCAGTGATGGTGAACCTTGGCATGCCAGATGTTATTGTACTTCAATTCCCAGAATTTTAAGCATCCTGTGAATCCACACAAATGGGTCTACCGGCCCGTGCTGCCCTCGTCGCTCCCGGAAGCGGAAGTAAAACACGCCCGCATGGGCCAGATGAATTGCAGTAAACCCATTCGTGTGGATTCATAGGGTGCTTGGGCTTCTGGGAATTGAAGTCCAAGAACATCTGGAGTGCCAAGGTTTGCCATCATGGGTATATGTGAATTTGAGCTATACAGAGCTTTATTGCCATGCACAAATTGCTAATTTAATTTTAGAAAGCTCTTGTCTTAAATAAGAAAATAGTGTAGCTACATATAATGTTGATTACACCCAGAAAACCACACGGTAACATACTGCTATATCTTGGTCACATTAAGATATTTTTGAGTCCCCTTCCCATTCTTGCCTGCACCAATTTTTGCCACAAAAAGTAGTGTTGCTTCTGCTCAAGAAGTGATTGGATTTTTCCACGAGAAGTATTTTGTGCCTCTAAACACAAATATCTCCAATACCAGAACTCAAAATGTATGCCATTCATTTCTCGGGTTGATACTTTCCCTCAGTTTTCAGGACTGCTGCAACCCTTTATGAGTGAGTAGGGATAAAAAAAATTCTATCTGTCATATTTGCCTTCCACCATTATAATGCAACAGGATAACCTATTTCTCTCTCTCCTGAAATTTCACTTTTTCTATAATACCTTTCTCTGAGAGCAAATAGTTATTGAAGATTAGTTATATATTCCAAGGGTAAACCAGTCTAGATGTCACAGTTATCCACTGGCCTCCTGCACTATCTTCCTCTTTTCGAGGCTATATAAATATGAATATAAATAAATAAATAAATGAAGTGATACAAGCGAAAACCTGTTGGCCCATATTGAGTCTTTGTAGAGAGGTATCAGGGTGGAGACAAGGCAGGAGCTTGTTCCTCATGTTCTAAAATGGCTAGTCTATGCAAAGTTGCAAGTCAACTAACATCTCCTATTAATGCTTTAGATGTAGGTGTAACAACATTGATGGTGCAAGGAAGCAGCAATCACCTGGATAATTCTAACATGATGGCCCCATATTGCATGTGGAGTGTCAGTAGCAGCACCCATTGCATTGGCAGGATCAGTCCCCAAGGATCCAAAAGTGGCTAGTGGAACCCATAGTAAGCACATTCATTAATTACTAATGCAGGTTGTGGAGCTCTAGAACATGCTCTTGGGCCATGGGGAGCATACCTTCCCCCAGGGACATCAACCCAACAAATCAGACAGCCTCATCTAACACCTTATGGTGCTTGGGCATAACAGTACTGTTACACACAATAGAAGTTTCAGTATTCCCCTCCATGACATCCAGCACAGGCTTGGGGTATGCCCAGTGCAATGGTAGGTTCAAGTCCCCCCAAGTCCCTTGGGTGGATCTGTTGGAAGAGAAGGGAAGGGAGAACTTTCACAAAAGTAGAGTGGATAGCATCTGGATCAACTGGTTGTCTAATTTTTTCATATATGCAATGTTCATTGTTCAGGTATAGTCGTGGAGGCTGTCTTGCTGTTGCAGTATATTGACTTCACAGGCACAGTCCATCAGATATGTAGGCACCCTACATATCTGGACAACAGCATGGTTGATGTGTTGTCTCCTGTACACATGCAGCGCTTCAGACAGCTAGTACCTGATGCACTGGAGAGTATGGAGCCATTCCTAAATGAGCTGTGGAGGTTTGGAAGAATGAGGCAGAGAGGGCCATGAAGTTGGCATTGGCATCCAGTATATGTAGGAGCCATCTGAGAGCTAGTGAAGAATTTTGTAGCTTTAGAAAGATTGCCAACCTCCTGGAGAATGGGCCTTATTTCAGTTCCTCCATTCATGGAACATTGTGTGAACTTGTAGAGAAAAGGTTTAGTGCCTCAGTCCATTCAGGGTAGACTAGCTGCACCAATGCTTGACTACAAGACACTGGGGATTTTAGGGCACAAAAATGTTAGAGGGTTAGTCACAGGAAAGTGGTAGATGCAGAGATAATCTTCTCTTACCTTCAATTATTAAAAAATGAGGGGACATTGGCCTACTCTATACACACACACCCCTTTGAAAGATTTCATTCTGAATCCTTGAGAGCCTTTTTTTTTGGGGGGGGGTTAGGATAAATGAGTTGGTGGGAACATGTACTGTTGTTGTTCAGTCACACTGTTGATTCCGACCCTTTGCGACCCTATGGACCATTGCCCACCAGGCACCTCTGTCTTCCACCATCCTCCTCAGCCCACCCAACTCTGTGCCCATTGCATCTACAATACCATCTAGTCATCTCATTTTTGGCCGCCCCTTCATCTTTTGCCCTCCACCTTTCCCAGCATCAAGGTTTTCCCCAGTGAATCCTCTCTTCTCATTTGATGTCCAAAGTACTTTAGCTTCATCTTTACTATTTGACCTTCTAAATGAGTTGGTGGGAATATGTACTAGGGCCCTACAATATCTAATGCATAGTGGGTGGAGAGAGGTGTACGATTACACTTGCACTGGTCCCAGATGGATCAGGAATGTGAGGGACTCTGGATAAACTCTACTGATTTAGTTCTTGTCCCTTGTCACCCCTCTGGTGGTACCTGGCAGTAAAGGGCTGATATGTTGCCACCATGGAGCTGACCGTTTGACTACCAGTTTTGAATTGTGATGGGTTGTGCCCTAGAGTGCTTGGAGTTATGTGGGGTTCATTCATTATGTGGGTGGATTAGGATAGCCTCTAGCCCCTATAATGTAACGGCTGCACTTGTGGGGTAATATTGGATTACTAAAGAGAGAGAAAATTGATGATCTGGGCAATCAGAGACATTTCTGAGATAACAGTGAGAAGGGTTGGTGTGACTGTTCTTTGGTTGGCCATACCGCCTCAGTGAGTGTAGTGAGGAGACTGTAATCCTCACTGTCTGAACAACGAACCACTTGGATATGATTGCCCTGAGTTGTTTCAATGGGACAGGATACATCTCTCTTGGAGAGTCTGCTGGGGAGCCTAATGTTGCATCTGGAATCATGAAGGGGTTGGGGAGCCAAAGATCATCTTGGTCCCTCCATGGGCAGGTACTGCTGGATGAAGAAGTAGTAGTGAGCCCTACAGGGAGTCGTTAGACAATTGGGTGCAACGTTTAGGTCTTGCAAATCATATGATTCAGGTGTGAATCTACTTAGCTGCCTCCCCCCCCCCCCCCCCGGATATGCCTGAGCTCAGTTCATGGGAACCAATTTGGGAAAGGTCACAGAGACTTCTGTGAAATGGCTGGCAAGGTACAGCATTGCTCAGAGGCAGTGACTCACCTGATCTGAGCTAGTGAGGGGGACTAGGCATGGTCCACTTACTCCAGCAGCAGAATATTGGCACTACTTAGGACTCCTCCATAGGTTAGGGAGTTTAATTCAATAAAGATGTGGCCC
Source organism: Bradypodion ventrale (assembly GCA_035047345.1). NCBI lineage: Eukaryota > Metazoa > Chordata > Lepidosauria > Squamata > Chamaeleonidae > Bradypodion > Bradypodion ventrale. Next base: position 282,753,467 of record JAWDJE010000002.1, on the reverse strand, counting down.
ATGTTTAAATCCAGCTTTGCTTTTGGGGAGAAGGCAAATAATTTCCACAAGGGTTGCATTCTGTTAGAAACTCATGTTTTAGTCCTGTACCAGGACATGCTTTTTTCAGACAACAAATTTGCAACAGGTTAAAGTGCAGTGGTGTCAACAGGGGGATTCAGAGGAAGGTTTCTAATTTCATAACAAGGAAGTCCAGTTGTTACTGCAAAAGTCCTTCTAAATACAATAGCAATGTAATTAGCACACATGCCAGTTCCACTGCATTTACAATTTCATTGCATGTTAGCCACTGTGATGTAATAGAAGTGATGTTCTCATTAGTGTGCAGAAATGTGTTTTCACTAATATATGGGAAAAGTTAATGTTATGAAATGTGTTCTTTCTTAATTGTGTTAATGATGTCCTTATCATATTATTATTGGTAAATTTCCATTCAGATTTATTTCCAGACAAGTGATCGCTATTGAAATACAGCCATGGTGTTCCTCACTCTTGAGGCCTTTATTAGCTTCTTAAGATAAGACTTGTGCAAACTGAGTTAAAATAAAGGTGTAAGGAGTGTAACAATTTTCAAAATACTACAGATTTGTATGTTCAAATGAATCATGCAGAACCAAAATATTTACATTGGGCTAGATATAACATGCGACTGTGGTGGCTTAATGATTAAGACACTGAACTTGATGACTGGAAGGTTGGTAGATCAGCAGTTCGAGACCTGAGTGCTGCACAATGGAGTGAGCTCCCACCTATGCCCGAGCTCCTGCCAACCTGGCAGTTCGAAAGCAAGAAATTGCAAGTAGATAAATAGGTACCTCTTCGGTGGAAAGGTAAATAGTGTTCCATGCACTCCAGTGTCTAGTCATGCCTGTCACATGATCATGGAAAAGTCTGAAAACACAGTCAGTGCTGGCTCTTTAGCTATAAACGGAGATAAGCACTGAACCCTACAATCGGATACGACTGGCTTTTGAGCAAGGGTGACCTATTTATATTTATAGGTGATATTTAAGAATCCTCCACATCAGCCCAGTTTAAAAAACATGGCTTTAATCAGTCATCTTTCATGTTGAGAATAACATCCCAACCCGTCTGATGTAAAGGGTATCATTTTATACACCTTCCACATGACCCAGGGTGATTTCCGTCAAGGACCCAAACTGAGGTAACTGATCTAAAATCAGGCAGGCTTCAAAATGTGTCCCTGTTACCAAGGGAGACAAGAATATCTGGGAAAGGAAGGCAAGAAGGAGGATTTTCCCCTCAATCTGACATAATGTCATGTGGTTCTGCTGAACTAATTTGAATCAATGGGAAATTAACACAACACTTCCTGGACAGGGATTTTTAGAGTATGTGGATGAGTTCTTAGTCAATCCTATGATGTATTGTTTCCCAGACAAGAGTGTTCCTTGCGGTCTTTGCCAAAGATATCCTAGAAATTAAACACCAGTTCATATAGCACTTCATGCAAGCAAGATGCAGGAGAAGCTCTTCCCATAGAGTCATGATGGTGAACCTTGGCACTCCAGGTGTTCTGGGACTGCAATTACCAGAAGCTGATCAGGGCTTCTGGGAATTGAAGTTCAAGATCATCTGGAGTGCCAAGATTCACCATCACTGCCATAAAGAATGATCAGGCCCTTGCCTCATTCATTTACTTCAGCGGTTCAGTATATTGGCTGATCAGTGCTTTGGGGAATTGACTTAGGCTTCTGGGAATTGAAGTCCAAAAACCAAAGGTCAGGAAACACTGGTTTAGAATGTGTCTGTGCAGGAGAGGGAGAAGAAGGGGGACTTATGTGATCTTATGTATTTACATTTGCATGTTAGGGTTTTCCACCATGCCCCACAGAGACCATATGAAACTTATCCACAGTTCTTCCCCAGGTGCTCCTACACAATGAGGCATGACAGGTAGCCATTACAAAGAAGGCATTTCTGTTGGTTGTAGAGTACCCTCTCTTAAGAGTCTGTCTTTGGAGAGGTTTTTGTTGTTTTTGTTTTTTGACAACCTCCAATGCATTGGCCAGGATCTTGTGGGTATTTTATAGCTTGCTCCATCTGCTTGCAGCTAATTGACTAGATGCTAGGATGCACCTCAGTCACCTGTTCATGTAACACACTTGTTTCAATGTGGCTATACATCTATATTCTTTTTAAAATATATACATTTGAATGAATATGTAAGAAGGGGCCCTGTGGGGCCAGCTGTCTATCATTCTAAAAGGTTCACAGCCCAGAGTTCCCAACTTCCAGCTCGCTAGTAGACTTTGATAGTTGCCTTTGGACAGAGGAGGTTGAATTAGCTAAGGGTTTCCCTGGTATAGAGGCAGTTTCTAGTGGTGAGGAGATACCAACAGCAGGGGGAGCTCTAAATCTGTTCCACATTTTCTCTCATCACGAGAAATTTGAAGTTGCACAAGCATCCTCCTGGACATTCACCATGTCAGTCACTAAGAATCTCCAGATCCTAAGTGCATTTAATTGTTGACATTATTTTATGTTCCCCCTTCCTCCCCTTTGTTTCTAACTTTCACCCCTCTAAAAAGCCACAAAAGCCAAGCAGTGGTGAAAGGGTAAAAAGGCACATGTGCTTATGAAGAAACCAATTTTCTATCTAAAAATTCAATCAAGGTTCCTTTAATCAGGACATAAATCTTTCAGACATATATCACAAAATGTACCACAAATCTGACAGTTGTTGGTGTTTTTCCAGCTTTTCTGCATTTGCAGCTGTAGAGACACAAGTGAAGGAAAGGGGAGTTACCTCTAGACAGGAAAGAGGGACCCTTTAAAAGCAGTTTCAAAGATGATGAACTATACTTTTCATTTATTTAAGTCTGTGGTTTCAGTCCTTTGGGGAGGGAATGAAATGAAATTGGTCTCTGGAAATCAATATAATGAAATTTCTTTGAACAGATGCACTATCAACACCGAATCAGCCTTCCTTCACCATTCTACAGAAATTCCTTGTGATTTGGTGTCATCTCATTGGTGAAGAGTGAAAAATGGTAAACATAAAAGGACGCTCAGCATTGGTGCTCATACTGTAGATGAGGAGAAATAATTGGAATGATCTTCACTTTAAATTCTTCAGCCAGATGTTCCTTTTTTACATTAAAAAAAACCTTGAAAAACTATGCAAAATGTCTTCATAAATCTCACAAGGAGTATTGTGTTTGTGTGTACAATGCGTACACATACACAATGATATCCCTCACATCAGATATGTGGGAGTGATCCTTTCAATGTGGAGAATGGCTGATTAAAGCTGTAGGGTTTTTTTTAAATGTGAAAGTTGTAGAAAACCAAGTGCCAGATTTATCCATCCATTACTGAAGAACTTTGAGTGATGGATTCCTGAACTCTGGCTTTGAGTCATTGAATATGTTGCACGGTTTCAACCATGTTAATGGTGATGGCATAGAGCTTTATCTTTGTCTGCACAGGCTCTTCATCATCTATACCTATAAATCCAAGGGTTAACCATTGGAACTTGCTATGCATTTCTGTACCCATCCATCCTATCCCGTACTGAGCCTCCTGCACTCGCCCGAACTTGGTCCGGAGGTTAACGCAGGGTTGAGAAATGCACCAGTGGGGCAAGACCCCACGAATGTGAACAAAGGGAAAGAACTTCAATTCCCAACATTCTTTGCACCGTGCCATGCCACAGCCAATCAGGCTGAGAGGCCCGAGCAAAAAGAACATTTGGAAACGCGGCGCGGCCAATTAAAATAGAGCCACAGGAAAAAAACACTGTGCGAACGCAAAACTACAAGTTTCAGCGTCCTGCATGCCGTGAGCATGCAGAACGCTGAGAAAGCCGGTACGTGAAAAATAAAATTACAAAACGCAATGGGAGCGCCTCACAGCCTCACAAAACAAAAAACCACAAAACTCCACCGCGAGACGCCCACTGGCCTTCTTTCCCAGAGCAACGAGGAGAAGAGGGACTCCCTCTCCTCCATGCTACCCCTCTGAAGACACGGCGAGACCACCACGGCCTCAAAGAAAGGCAGCAGTTCGTCAGGGGAAGCACCCTCCCTGGCGGATGACTGGCTGATGCCTTTCTATTTCCGACTACAAAAGCAGCAGCCAGCAATCTGCAAGGAAGAGCACCACCCCATGGATCGCTGCCTGCCGATCTCCAGTTAGGTAAGACAGGAGAAAAAGGAGACTGTTGTGTTTGGAATATTGTGCCTTTAAGTAATGTAACACTCGAATGAGTGGATATAACAATCACCAGCTGTAACACTGTAACCTTCTGTATTAGGACGCAAGCTAGTGACCACTAGGGGCAATAGCGAGCGCCTAGCTTACATGGTTCCAATTCCCCAAATACCTACAGCGCGGGAAGATTCCCGCCACTACCTCACCTGGACAAGAAGGGCGTGACGGAGAGTGACATCACGCAGACAGTAGCCAATGGGCTATCGAGGAGCCACATTCAAATGTATAGCCACAGTATATATTGAGCTGTTCATCCGCCATTACCACATGTTCCCCCTGACCATCATGCAATAAAGATGTGTTAAGCCAACCTTTCGGCTGTTTCTATTGTCTTGGTTCTCAAACACTAAATTGGCGACGAGGATGGGATAATGGATCCCCACGGAATCAAGACAACTCAGGCCGGTTTCAACATCAACAAACCGGAAGAATGGGAACTGTTCGAGATGGACTTCCAAAGCGCACTGATGGTGTCCGACATCTCGGACGAGGGGAAGAAGAGGGCCATCCTCATCAGGATGCTCGGGTTCCCTGCCATGAAGGTATTGGTAGACCTGGTGTCTCCGAAGAAGGTGAACGAAGTGCCGGTGAAGCAGCTCCTGAAAGCGATGCGGGACCATTTCCAGCCCTCGGTCTCAATGTTTTCGGCTCGAGACGCATTCTGGAAGAGAGTCCAAGCGCCTGGTGAGTCCGTGGCTGCCTTTGCAATGGCCCTCCGTTTGGCCGCCGGCCCATGCAAGTGGGAGAACCTGGAAATCGCCCTCAGGGACCGCATGCTGTGCGGCCTGTGGGACGAAGAGGTCCAGCGAAAGCTGATGAACAAAGAGCCGCCCCCGACGTTGCAAGAAGTCGTGAAGGAGGCGCAGGCGGCGGAAGCCATGAGGGCCGTGGTTAAGGGGTTCAGATCAAGGCCCCCACAACCCGACAAGGCAGCGGGCTCAGTGCAAGCGGCCAGGCGGGCACCGCACTCCTCCACGGAGAGCAGCGAGGATGAGGACATCCGGAAGGTGCGGAAGGATGGCCGGCATTGCGATGGCTGCGGGGCATCCCATGACTGCAGCAAGTGTCCGTTCAGGAAGGCGGAGTGCCACAATTGCGGGCGCCGAGGCCACATAGCCAAGGTTTGCAGACGACGGCGCAGAGACTGGAAAGGCTCAACAGACCGCTCACTGAAGAACCAGGAGGGCGTCCGGCCCTCGAGGAAGCAGGATGGCGTGGGCCGCATCTCCGACAACAGCGACGACGACACGGCAGTCCACAGCGTGTCCTTAGGACACCCACGTTATTTTGTAGAGGTACTGGTGCAAGGGGTCCCCGTTAAGATGGAGATAGACTCGGGTTCCTCATATTCCATCATTTCCCAGAGGGAGGTTTTGGGAATTTCCCCCAACGTGCGGCCCAAGCTCAAAGCACTGAGGTCTACGCTGCGGGACGTGCAGGGAAATAGCATTCCGGTGTTGGGGGTGGGAAAATTCAAGGTCCAATACAAGCAACATGCCGTGGAACTTCCCCTGGTTGTTCTCAAAGGGGGGACTGTTGCCTCCTCGGGACACAATGGTTTAAGCCCCTGGGTTTGTTCATTGGGGGGGGTGCATACCATTGGGACTGACCCAATACAGGAGGTGTGTAACGCGCATCCCGAAGTGTTCAAGAAGGGACTCGTTAAATTCAAGGGGCCCCCAGTTGCGTTCGACCTGGACCCGGAGGTCCGCCCAATAAGACTCAAACCGCGAAGGGTGCCTTTTGCACTTAAGGACAAAATAGAGGCAGAACTGGACAAATTGGTGGGCCAGGGGATCCTTGTTCCTGTTGATTCTGCGGAGTGGGAAACTCCGATTGTAACAGCGCTTAAGGCCAACGGGGAGGTTCGAATTTGCGCCGATTACAAATGTACCATTAATAAGGCGATACGCCCAAATGCGTATCCGGTGCCGGTAGTCAGCCACCTGTTGGCCAGGTTACATGGGGGGAAGTGTTTTGCAAGGCTTGACCTGGCGCAGGCTTATCAGCAGCTCTCAGTAACCCCAGCTGCAGCTGCTGCGCAGACGATAGTCACCCACAAAGGGGCGTTTCAGGTGACGCGCCTACAGTTTGGCATGAACTCGGCGCCAGGCATCTTCCAATCACTAGTGGAACGTCTCTTGAAGGGTCTGGAGGGGGTCTTGCCATATTTTGATGACGTATTGATAACAGGGGGAGTGAGTCAGAATTGGCTGAGAGGCTAGACAAAGTACTGACAGTATTTGAAAAGGCGGGGTTGAGGTTGCGGAAAGACAAATGCGTCTTCTTCGCAAAAGAGGTTGAGTTCCTGGGTTTCCGGGTAACCCCCGTTGGCATAAAACCCTCCGAATCAAAGGTGGCCGCCGTTCAAAATGCTCCTCGCCCCACCTCCAAGCCCAAATTGCAGTCGTTCCTGGGGCTCTTAAACTTCTACCATTCCTTCCTGCCTAGGAAGGCGTCGGTAGCGGAGCCGCTTCATAAATTGCTAAAAAAGGACGAGGCGTGGCGATGGGGCGAGAGTCAGGAGAGGGCATTCAATGAGCTGAAACAACTCTTATCCTCAGACGCCATACTCACCCATTTTTACCCCAAGAAACCAGTGGTTCTGGTATGTGATGCATCTCCAGTGGGGGTGGGGGCGGTCCTGTGCCACGTGTTGGAAAACGGGCGGGAAGCTCCGGTGGCGTTCTACTCCAGGTCCCTGTCTAAGGGAGAGCGTAACTACACACAGACAGACAGGGAGGCATTAGCGATAATTGCTGGGACGAAGAAGTTTCACGACTTCCTCTATGGCCGTCCCTTTACCATCGTAACTGACCACAAGCCCCTGCTAGGCATTTTCACCGCAGACAAGCCCACTCCACAGATTCTGTCCCCTAGAATGCTCAGGTGGGCCATTTTTTTAAACGCGTACCAGAACGCACTGGTGTATCGCCCTGGAAAGGACATAAGCCACGCGGATGCCCTGTTGAGGTCACCCCTCCCCCACATGGGCAGCCACATGTGCGAGGTGGAACAAGACCACCAAGTGCTCATGATAGAGCTCCTGGATTCACCCCCCATAGTGCCTGCGGAGATCGCCAAGGCGACGGGCAGAGACAAGACGTTGGCCCTGGTTAGTTCCTGGGTGCAGAAAGGGTGGCCAACGTCCTCCCCGGCGGCGGAATTTGCTCCATTTTTTAGGAAAAAGTTAGAACTGTCCATGGAGAGGGGTTGCCTCCTGTGGGGCCAGCAGGTGGTCGTCCCTGAGTCCCTGAGAGCAAGGGTGCTCAAACTGCTGCACGTCAGCCACCCAGGGATTGTCCGCTCCAAGGCGCTGGCTATGAGTTATTTCTGGTGGCCCCAGTTGGACGCTGATATCGAGCACATGGTGGGCACTTGCGAGAGTTGCCAAAGCTCCCAACCCGAGGAGACCCAACTTCCGCACAGGGAATGGGATGCGGCAAAGGGGCTGTGGTCCCGCGTGCACATTGATTTCGCGGGCCCTTTCAGAGGATCGCTTTTTCTCCTTATAGTGGATGCTTATTCCAAGTGGTTAGAGGTTATCCCAGTTGCGAACACCTCCTCAGCTGCAACCATCAAACAATTGTGCAAGGTGTTCAGTTCGTTCGGCATACCCGATACTCTCGTTAGCGATAACGCTAGTTGCTTCATGTCCGCCGAATTCAGGGCATTCATTGACATCAACGCCATCCGGCACATCACCTCCGCGCCTTTCCACCCGGCGACGAATGGCCAGGTAGAACGCCTCGTGCGTACCACCAAAGACGCGCTGAGGCGCATGGGCCCCGGGGACTTGAACCTGCAGTTGTGCCAGTTTTTGCTGGGGTATAGGGTAACCCCCCTAGCGTCAGGATATTCGCCCGCAGAGCTCCTAATGCGCAGAAAGCTGACTACGGTACTGACCAGGCTAGACCCTACGAGGGTGGAAGACACTGGGAGGAACATCGGGTTAGCGGGCACGAAGAGTTTTGAAATAGGCGCCCCGGTCCATTGCAGAAACTACGCTAGTGCAGGGCCAGCCTGGGTTCCGGGAGTAGTCATTGGGCAAACGGGTCCCGTGTCGTACTGCATAGAGACCAGCACAGGTCTACTCTGGAGGCGGCATGCGGACCAACTCCGACGCCGGGTCTCCGGCAACCAGAGCGCGGACAGCGCGGAACAGAATTCAGCATTAGGGTTCTCCCCCACCCGTTCAGCCCAAGGGGGAGGAGAGGGGGGCCAGTGGTCCCCACCAAGGGGGGAAGGGAATAAGTTTGTCCCCATAGATATCCTGCGGGATACCCCCGCAGATATCCCAGAAGATGAGTTTGAGTTTGAGTTACAAAACCGGGGGGGGTTCGGAGTGGTCCCCCACCCATCCAGGCGAGAAGCGGGAGTTTTCGTTAGCCCCCAATGCCCCTGGTTTTCCCACAATGGAGTTTACCCCTACCCCGAAAACCTCGGAACCTCGGCGAGTCGCTAACGAGTCTCCCTCTCCCATTGCAGGACAAGAGACCAGGGAACACAGAAGTGATAGCGCCCCCGGGACAAGCCAGCCAGCCTTGCGCCCAAAACGTACTTGCAATAAACCATATTGGATGAGAGACTTCGTCTCATCCTAGGGGGGAGGGATGTTGTGTTTGGAATATTGTGCCTTTAAGTAATGTAACACTCGAAAGTGTGGATATAACAATCACCAGCTGTAACACTATAACCTTCTGTATTAGGACGCGAGCTAGTGACCACTAGGGGCAATAGCGAGCGCCTAGCTCACATGGTTCCAATTCCCCAAATACCTACAGCGCTGGAAGATTCCCGCCACTACCTCACCTGGACAAGAAGGGCGTGACGGAGAGTGACGTCACGCAGACAGTAGCCAATGGGCTATCGAGGAGCCACATTCAAATGTATAGCCACAGTATATATTGAGCTGTTCATCCGCCATTACCACATGTTCCCCCTGACCATCATGCAATAAAGATGTGTTAAGCCAACCTTTCGGCTGTTTCTATTGTCTTGGTTCTCAAACACTAAAGAGACAAAGAGGAGAGAACCATCGTTAGGCAGAGATAGCTCTTCTCTGCCTCCTCCTTCTCCCCCGACCTACCTAACAAACCTTCCCGGGAGAAGAACAGGCTGACTGCCTTCTCCTCCTTTCCCCCATTGCTGCATCGAACCCAAAATTTGAAGCAACAATGGAGAAAAGAGGAACCGACAGGCAGCCTATTCTTCACGCTAAAGTAAACACCAAAAACAAACACCAAAATTAATAAAAATTAATAAAACAAAATAAATCAATAATAAAAAACATTAATAAACAAAAAGGTAAACCACAAAGTACACAAACAAAAACATCCACAATACCACAAAAGCACATACAAAACACCTAACTATATGAAAATACCACAAATTACACAAATAAACAACAACGAATTACACAAATAAACAACAATGAAATAAGAAAAATTAAACAAAACCAGAAATAACCAAACCAATTAAACAAACCTAAAACTCAACCAAAACAAAAAAGAACAAATAGAAACACCTCCAAGCCCACAACCACAAAAACAGAACAAAGAAAAAAACCAGAAGAAAGAAAACCAGAGAACTCACCAACACGTCCTCCTTCCACGACGTCCGGAACAGAAATGAAGAAACAAAGACTACTTACCAGAAGAAACCCCACCTAGTTATTTGAACAATCACATTGGGAGCATCATAGCATCGTTAATAAAAATGACGCTATTCGAACGCGTCGTTAATCGAGGGTCCACTGTAGTACTCTTTTTAATGTGTGCACTTTTACAATGGAGCAATATTCAGTCCCAATTCACAGAATCAAAAAACACTGATGCCTTTGAGGTAGTATTGTGTAACAAAGACAGAGAGACAACCTTCATGGAGGTAAAGGTAAAGGTTTCCCTTGCTCGAAAGCTAGTTGTGTCCGACTCTAGGGTTCAGTGCTCATCTCTGTTTCAAAGCCGAAGAGCCAGTGCTGTCTGCTTCTGCAGACATTTCCGTGGTCATGTGGCAGGCACAACTAGATGCAGAAGTGGCCTGCGAGAGTGGTCCTACATTATTCATGGAGGGCAGGGCACCTGGTTCACTGCATGTGAATCTTTAATGAACCTTTCGTTGGGCCTACATTCCTTCACCTCAATTCGTATGTTAACGTGATGAGAGAAATTTGTGCATCCATGCAAGGTGTTTTTTCTACTGGCATACAGGTATCTTGTCACATTTCATTTTGCCCCTCTTTGTCCTGCCTTGTATTTTCAAGGTACTGGTACATGGACATGCTTCATTCTGCCCCAAAAGTGGACTCAGGATTCTCCATCATGAACATAAATTGTTACACTTATAAATGGTTGCAGTCATATGTATTTTGCTCTCCTCACGCCTTGACAGAAAGTAAGTTTCCTTTCACCTCACCGTGTCATTTTGCTGTGGGATTATTGGAGTGGTTCTTTTTTAAAAAAAATTGAAACCTTGGAGTAAATCTCCCAGGTTTGATGGAAGTTTTATATTCAATTATTTTGATTGTTGCAGACCGTGCAAAATCTACCTGGAAAGGGCAGAAGAAGAAACATCACACGTGCAGGATCATTGTAAATCCTGTGCAGAGATACAACTTTCCTGTGAAGAATTAACAGAAAACTAAAAAGAGTATTACTATTGAACAGTTTTCCTGCACAAAAAATAATGAGAAATTTTATGAGTACTCATCACATTCCTACTCTGTTCTGCACTCTTACAAAATAGACACTATTAAGAACTTGGAATGCTGTGTTCAAAAAGTAATTTGTTCGATTGGCCACATTCCATTAGTGTTACATTACTCTTCCACTCTCTGGGTCAAGGATGTGTGTTATCATTATCCATAGGAGGCACTTAGAGGGTTATTTATGAAAACAAGGGCCCTACAAAGTGGCACACAACCCATTTGGCAGAAGACCAAATTGGACCAAAGGTCTAGCCACTGCAGGAAGTTTCTCTGGCTTCCAGCCAATGATATTTCCTACAACAGCTAGAGCATCACTTTGTACGAATCGATAGAATTCTTCTTGCAGGCACATTTTAAAAGGTATACTACTGCAAAATATAGAGAAACACATAGATGGCAACAGGGCTGATGTGTGCAAAACACATTTTTTTTCTTGGGGGGAATACAAAAATGTGTATATTATGAAAATTAGAGGTATGTAGAAATAATCCTAAGAATCAGAAACAAAGGATCATACTGGAAAGCAAGTGACATTCAGACAAATGGAACAAAATCAATATAGTTTTGCATATCCCTCTTTTCTGAGGTTGGCATCCTTCCACTTTCTCTCTCCAGCTTCTTTTCTAGTCTTTGAGATAATCTATCAGGAATGCTCTCAGAAAGAATCAAACGATATAAACAATTCACCTGTACAAGGTACTCTCAGGAACCCTAATCCCACACCACAACTGAATGCCTAGCTGTCATACTGGAGCCTCTTTTCCATGTGGTTTCCCTCAAGAATCAGGATGCTAGGCATGGCACTATTTCACAATCTTCCACTTCACATTTTGATATTGCAACCACATCCTGCACCGAACACAGTACAGTGGTTTCTAAAAATTGCATGACCTGCGTAACCTTTCAGCAGGTTACTGATCATTACTAGCTAAGGGATTCAGGAGGTTTACATTGGGAAGATCTCTATCCCCTGATGCCAAGTCCCTTAGTCCCCTATCATTTCGTATGGATCTCTTGCCCAAATGGGAATGAAGATCACAGTGTGCTGTTGTTGAGTCCGAGAGTAATTAGCAACGCAACAGCAAGTTCGGGGTTAACATCAGTGATTTATTATCAGCTCAGTTATGGATCGTTCGGACTGGGAAATAAGGGGACAAAGTAGCAACTTATATACAGACAGAATGGCAGTTACAGTGATACATTTGCCCAGGCTTTTACTAAAGCGGGAAAGCTGTGTTAGAACCAATCAGATTACATTGACAACATATGAATGTGGCGCCTTACAGAAAAGGGTGTGTGTTTCCTGCAAAGACTTAATGGTGATTGCAGAATTAAAGCAATAAAGCATTTAGACACAACAGCTGTGTAGTATTTTTTAAAAGGATACTATAATCAGAAGCCTGTTGAGCACAGCAAAGCCATTTGGAAGCATTTGTGACCATCCATGAAGAGAAGCATTGGAAAGGGAATTACTGTATGCTCATTCCTTCCCCCCCCCCTACATCAGTCCAAAATTATCTATTTAGTCACTTATATTGCTCACACACATCTTTTCCCAGCTGTGATCTGGCTTCCAACATGTGCCCTCTTGGCCTTTTTGGTCCTTATTCAGCAAACTATAACTCCAGATCTGCACCTTGCCTTATTCTGCCATTCCTGGCAAGAATCTTAAGAAAACAGTCTACCAATCCAGGGTGAAATAACTCTTACTCTTCATTTCTGTGACTATTTGCTGTGATGCAGTGGTCAAACTGCAGTCAAGGCTCTACTCATTGTCTGAGTTTGATCCTGATGGGCTCAAGGTTGACTCGGCCTTTCATCCTTCCAAGGTCAATGCAATGCATACCCAGCATGTTGGGGGCAAAATGTTAATTACCTTGTAAACTGTCCAGAGAGTGCACTAAGTGCAAGGGGGCAGTAAAAAAGTGTGATTGCTATTGCTAATAAAATGCACTGAAGCTTTGACTGCATTCTTGAGCATTTTTTTGTATTAATTAATCTGTAGAACACCATCTTGAATGCATTTGTAGAGGTTTGAGATATTCATGGGATCAAGGACACACTGTGATACAAGACACAAAGAAGAAAGAAAACAGAGAAGAAAGCACTGTTCATCAAACAGGATAATAAACGCCATAATCCCAATTGTGTGTGTGTGTGCGTGAGAGAGAGAGAGAGATGGAGACAGGGAGACTATATGTATCTACTTCAAGTGTTGAATAAAGGGCAGTAGGAAGGAAACTATCCACATCAATTGGAACCATGTTAAGGCAGCTCAGGGGTGTATTTAAACATATTATCCCTCCTTACATTGGGCCCAGGATTTTTTTTTATAAAAAAAAGTTCTAATAGGGGGCCCTTTTAGCAGACAGAAACTGTCAGATTAAGCAGTGCCTGTTAGATACTGGTTCTGATTGCTTACCTGTTACGCTAATGGCTCCCAATAGTACCCATTTTATGATTGACAGGCTTGAATACAAAGGGCTCTTCAGTGTGACTGAGATGAGGTTAGGACGCATGTAGAGGAACAGAGGGAGGAAATCAGATGCAGGATGGCTGCTTGGAAAATAGGTGGAAACAATCTGATTTTAGAAATCAGACCTTGAACTCTATCCACATTTTGTACAGCTGCTCTGTAAGAAACTGCTACTTCTGACATCTCCCTCATCAATTTTTATTTCAGCTGTGAGGTCCTAGCTGTACAAGTCATTCAGATAAAGATCACACACATTTCGAGAGCTTTTATTCTGTGACAGCCTGCATACAGTATATTGAGCTTCCCAAATGCAGCAGCTTCTCAAAACTACACTCCCTCTTCCAAATGGACTTAGCTGAGCAAAGTGGAACATAAAGTTGGTCAACCCAAAGAACAAAATAGGGCAAAGAAAATGACCCCAAGCTGTTGAACCAATAGATAAGTTGTTGTTATGTGCCAAATCATGTATCAACATGACCATGTTACAGAGAATAAGAGGTGAGGAATTTATGGCGGCCATACTACAGACTGATAAAAGATACAGTACACCCTTAGATGTGCTGATGACACTGTAAAACTGGCAGGGAGAAAAACAATGAGTCGAATGACTACTGATAAAAGTTAAAGGATAAAGTGGAAAAATTGAACATTAAAAAGGAAAAGACACAGCTACAAAAACTTTCATGTTTGGCAATGAAGATATTGAAATTGCTAAAGATTTTCCATGTCTTGGTTCAATCATCTATCCAAATGGAAGCTGAAATCAAGAAATCAAAAGAGGATGACTTGGAAAGACAGCTGTAAATCTCCTTGAGTGTAAAAATGCCTTGCTGGATACCAAGTTCATTCATACTATGGTGTTCCAAATTAATATATATGGACCTGACAGCTGGAAAATTGAGAAAGCTGATAGGGCAGGAGATGATTCATTTGAAATGTTGTATTGGAGGGGAGCTTAATGGGTACCATAGACCAGGGTTCCCCGACCTTTGAGTTTGGGACTTCAATTCCCAGAAGCCTAAATCAATACATTGGCTGATCAGTGCTTTCGAGAATTGACTTAGGCTTCTGGGAATTGAAGTCCCAAAACCAAAGGTTGGGGAACATTGCCATAGACTACAAGAAAGACAAATAAGCAGCTTTTAGGTCCCCTAAAGAACCTCTTGATTGGATTGAAGGAGGAGAGTGCAAAAGCTGGCTTGAGACTTAATATCAAGAAAACCAAGATAATGGCAACAGGTCAAATCAGTCCCTGAAAAATAGATGGGGAAGAAGTAGAAGCAGTGACAGATTTTACTTTCCTAGGATCTAAGATCACTGCAGATGGCGACTGGGGAACACAGTGAAAAGCAGAGACATCACCTTGAAACGAAAAATTTGCATAGTCAAAGCAATGGTATTCCCAGTGGTAATGTATGGGTGTGAGAGCTGGACCATTAGGAAAGTTGAGCGTAGAAGAATGTGGTGTTGGAGGAGAGTCCCCTGGACAGCAAAGAGAACAAATAGGTCGATATTAGAAGAAATCAACCCTGACTGTTCATTGGAGGGACAAATAGTGAAGATGAAGCTAAAGTACTTTGGACATCAAATGAGAAGGGAGGACTCACTTGAGAAGGTCTTGATGCTGGGAAAGGTAGACTGCAAGAGAAGAAGGGGGCATCCAAAGATGAGATGGCTAGATGGTATTGTGGACACAATGGGCACAGAGCTGGGCGGGCTGAGGAGGATGGTGGAGGACAGAGGTGCCTGGAGGAAAATGGTCCATGGGGTCACAAAGGGTTGGAATCGACTGTGTGACTGAACAACAACAGCAAGGACACATAAAGCTGAATTTTCACTGTTCCTGATCATTAAATGCATCTTGGGGAGACATCAATGATCTTCAATTTGTCCATGCTCTGAAACTGCCTGCATCATATAACAGTGGTAGATGGAGGGGCTGTCTTTCTGCAGATGTTTTAATTTTAAGAAGGCTAAATGGGTGAATTTTTGAGAGCAGTTGGATAAAAGTGTGAAGAAGATTCCTCCACATCCTGATAAATTTGATGAATTTGTCCATCTCGTGAAAGTAATATCAAGGAAAAACCATCGCCATCGGCTGCTACTTGTATCTGAGTATACATTTTTCCTGGAAGTCATTTTCACAATTCATGGATGTGTCTCTCGTGACTCAATAAACTGATCCTGGCATGAAACATGCAACCACACACATTACATTGAATAGTTGGTGGAGGGCCTAGTTGAGTTTGACAAATCTTCCATCCTTGTCACTTAGCCTCTTCATGTCTGCGGCGTTCTTCTTCAAAGTGATCGGCAGCAGCAGAGATGGTTTGGTGCCAAAGTGGGCAATCTATGGCTGCTGCCTCCCAGATTTGTGGGTTTATACCTAACACCTTCATGGTTTGTTTTAGCTGGTCCTTATAACACTTCAAAGGATCTCCATTAGGTCTAGTACTGGAGCTAAGTTCCCCATAATGAATTTGACAAGGAAACATGGAACCATGCGTACGGTGGACATGCCCTATCCATCTAAGATGATGGAAGCTTCAATTCTATTTACATGTGCTTTCTTGAGAATTGTCATGTTGGTGACATAGACATCCCTCTTGAGGTTCAAGATGGACCTTAGCTTCTGTTGGTGAAAGTGCTCAAGCTTGTTGATGTCTTGGCAATAGAAGGTCCCTGTTTTACTGCCATACAATATGAACTTTGTATGAACTGTTAAATCTTTCTTCATGAAGACCCGGTGTGATAGACAACCAAATGCAAAATGGGCAGCACCAATTCTCTTCAGCACATTCTGTTCACAGGTGCAGTTTTTAGACAGGATACTACCAAGGTAACAACAACAAGAACAACAGCAACAACAAGCTGATGCCGCCAACGTCACCAGCATTTTGGTTTAGAAGAAATGAAAGCTGTGAGGGATAGGAATAATCATCTGTAGTAGCTCTGACCCAAAATCAGATGGGAACAGAAGAGTTTCCTTTATCATTTAAAAACCTAATTCTAAAGGAGGGAAGGAGGCAAAATACCTTCCTTTTCTTATTTGAATAATCCCCTGAAAAGGGCTTGTGGGCATCCACATAGAGAAGTGAGAAATACTTGATCAACACTTGCTGGAGAAAAAGAGATAATATTTCCTTAGCCTCTTACTGTTTAAAATTCTGAGAACTTAATATGTTTACTTTTGATTAAAAAAAGTGTGTCATTTAGCTCTCATCTGAGATTTTAACTGTCCCAAAGTTATGTCAGCAGTCATTATCAATAAGTCATTAAGGTTGCTTTCCCCAAGCATGAGTTCATTTTAATCAGGCAAAGTGAGAGATGTGTACAAATTACTTACACAGCAGATGAGATTGTGCTTTTTACTGTTAATGACAATTATTTCAAGAAACCAGTTATTACCAGTTATTGTAAGAAAATCAAAGACATTTAAAATGTTTACAAAGTATCTTCTGACACAGGGATGAGGAACATCTGAAAAGAAGAAACGACAGACAGGCCGTTCTTCACACAACAAAACACAACAACAACAAAGCCAAACAGTTAACCAAAATGCAAAGCACCAAAATTAATAAAATACAAATAAATAAACAAATAATTAAAATAAACCCATTAAACAAAAAAAATCAACAGAAAAATCAACAAAAAACACCCAAAATACCAAAGGCTAACGAAAAACCATAAAAGCACACTAAAAACATCTATCTACAACACGAAAATCTCTAACTCAACAAACAATAATATCACAAATTAAAGAAATAAATACGGAAAAAATAAAATTTATAAATAAAAACCAGAAATAATTAAAACACTTAACCACATCTAAAACCCACAATAGAAACAAAGAAACAAGCCGAAACACTTTGGGGGGTTTAAGTGGAAACTCTCTACTTAAACCCCCCAGCCCAACACCACAAAATCAAAACAAAATCAAAACAATAAACAATCAAGAAACACTTTGGGGGGTTTAAGTAGAAACTCTCTACTTAAACCCCCCAACCCAACACCACAAAATAAAAATAAAAAAACAGAATAAACAATTAAGAGCACTTACCAAACATGTCTTCCCTCCATGCATCCGGAACTAAACTGAACAAGAAAGGAAAATCACAGTAATCTTAATAACAGCCCCACCTAGAGGCCGGGAGAGTAAAAACAGTCAAAAATATGTAAAAAATCAAAATTACAAATATAAATGAAATAAATCAAATAAAGTCAAAAACCACAAATTCAAACCACCCCCACCCAAACCACCCCTAACCAAAAAACACACACATAAAAACTGCCTGGCAAGGCCGGGCACAAATATGCTAGTCTATCCTATGGAATGTTGTGATTTGTGGTCTACCAAGGTACATAGATGGGCCACATTGGCTTAGTGGTTACAATGCTGAGCGTGCCAACCAGAAAGTCAGCAGATCAGCAGTTCAAGACCTGAGTGTTGGATGATGGAGCAAGCTCTCATCACCTGCTCTAGTTCCTGCCAATCTAGCAGTTCAAAAGAGCAAAAAAAATATTTACAAGTAGATAATAGGTACTACTTTGGTGGGAGAGGTAGCAGTGTTCTGTGCATTCCCGTGTCTAGTCATGCCCACCATAGGACCATGGAAACATCTACAGACACAGACATTGCTGACTCTATAGCTATAAATGGATATTAGCACTGCATCCTAGAGATGGATACAACTAGCTTTCAAACACTCAATATCTTTACCTTTACTAAGGCAAAGAGAGGTTTAGGGGACTCCCTGGAGTTGCAATGAAAAAATTCTACATATTTTACTGCTCTACATATTCCAACATTCCATAGGATGGGGCCATGGCAGTTAAAGATAGAATCACACTGGTTTAACTGAGTAGCATATCAAGGTTCTACTGACAGTCATAAAATCAGGCTCTTTATTTTTGTAAATAAAAAAGTATTGCTGCAGAACTAGACATCATAAAACACTTTCCACATGCAGTCAAAACAGTTTCTTCACTATTATTATTCCTCACAGCAGTAAGATTTGATTATCCAGTCAAAAACTGATTTGATCAAGTGTAATTTGTCATATTCTCTTTTTTCCCCAGTTGTAGTTGCTCTGTTCCCATAAACTCTGCTTCTAAAAGAGCACTGTCACACTGTCACACATATCATTGCTAGTTTCAATAGGAAGAAGCGTATAGAATCATTATTTACTATCTGTATCATTTTCCTGTCTGCTATTTTTCATTTTTCCCTCTGAACTCTATTTTTAAAATCATTTCACAAAGACCTAGGAAACAGTATGAATCATGTTTCTTCTTCAACTTCTACTTGCTTTATTTGGCTGTAAGCTGCCAATTTTCTCCACCTTCTTTAATTTTCTTCAATGCATTACTTTTCGGGGTTTTTTTATGTGTTTCTACTCAGAATAAACAATGTTGATTTTCCTCATTTTTAGCTGCTCTGTCGTGTTGGAATTCCTATCAAGTAGGCCTCAACAACAACAAAATAGCAAATTGGACATAATCAACAATAGCTTGAATCCAGTTATTTATCTCAGCTTAAGAAACACACTGATTCAATGGGAACTTGGCAAGTCAACACTTATGTATGTTCCATTGATTCATTAGGTCTACTCTATTTGGGTCATAATTTTTACAGTGAAACTATTGCAATATGATGGCTGAAATCCTGATGGCATAACTATGTCTGCTGAAGATTGATGACATAATGAGCCTGGCACATGATTTTTTATTTCTGAAAATTAAACATTTTCTACTTTTGTACCATAGGCTTTGTGTAATCCCTTTCATTGTTTGGAAACTGTGGGAGCCACGCAACAAAATGAAGTCTTTAATTTCAAATCATTGCCCCCTGCAGATGTTATCATCAGCCTTCTGCAGTCATAGCTACATCAGTATTTGTTATCACACAATTGGCACTTACAGTAGAACCTCGGATAAAGTCCAAACTCCGTTCCATAAGTTTGGACTTCATCCGATTTTGGACTTTATCTGAATCAAATGGGTGATGCATCAGATAACATCTCAAAATGGACTTTATTCGAGGTTCCTATACCAAATACCTCAGATAATGTCCATTTTTAGCGGTTTTGGACTTTATGCAATGCATCACATGTGCATAAAAACCGCGACTTTATCCGAATCGGACTTTATCTGAGGTAACACTGTATTTGATTTAACAATGTGTACCTCTTTTCTTAAGTAAGGGAAATAATGTTACTTATGTGTAACAAGGCAAATTATATGACTTTGCCAAGCATACACAAATGCCATCCTCCTGCATCATGCTACCCATTCTCCATTAGTCAAAATCTTGTTGTTAGGCTAGTAAAACATGTTAGAGGAGGCCCATTGAATAAGTGGAGGTTTGGTGATTCAACCCTTCTATAAATTCAAATGGGATTACTCTGAGACTTACTTTAGCATAGTAAATCATGGTTAAATTATACCCATTTTAATTAAAGCAATTTATTAAGATGGCTCACTAGGACCCCATTGATTCAATGTGACTACTCTGGGGCAATTTACTACTCAACGCAATAAGATGTTGGCTAATGTTTTACAATTGTCTTTATAATCCTAGTTATGTTAGAATGAAATAAAGAATAAAAATAAATACTGTATCTGCTTCAAAACCCAGATTATTATTATTTTTAAAAATGAACGCATATAGTTTCACATTTTAAATTCATTTACTGCTCACTGTTGAAAATAATTAATGTAGACACAAGTCATATTTGCATAGGAAAGGGAAAGTTTATTCTAAATTGAAATTTCCTGAGTGTCTTGCCTTTCCATTTAATCACAAGTAATGCAATATCCTATTAAACTCCTGTAATAAACTAACACTTGTTCCCTGGTAGAATGACTGTAGGTCAGTTATGGAATACTGAGTATGAACAATTCTAGTTCAATTATAAACCCTGTGTGTTTCAGAGGCACTATCAAGCTCTGATTGGTTTTGACAGATAATAGTTAATTAAGTTCATTTGCAATTCCAGTTTCTCTCCCAGTCTCAAAACATTCTGTGTGGAAAACCTATTTTCAATTAGTAAGAAGGATGAAACAAGTACATTATATATATATATATATATATATATATATATATATATATATATATATATATATATATATATATATATATATATATATATATATATATATATATATATATATATATATATATATATATATTAAAAAAAATGTGGAGAGATGTAGTTATCTAAAATAGTTATCTAAAAGACACTAGGAAATGTACAAGACAGTGTGAAACATATCACAATTTAATTGTACTAAAATAGAGAAAGAAATTTAGTCCTCAAAGCAGGCCTCAGCTGACTGAATTAAAGAGTTTATTTGTATGACATGGTCTAGAAAGATATCTATTAAAAAAATTACCAAAATCTTCAGAATAAGAATGTGACTTTGCAATCCCTGGATCCAGTTGTTGCTGTACTTAACAGTAAAATTACCATTACCAAAATGACCAGCAACCCATCAAAACCAATTGCCCAAAATTCCTTGGCCCAGTCTGATGGTGTCAATTTTCAGATGGGCCCAAAACTCCCATCCGGCCCCGAAGTGAATGGAATCAGGCTAATTTGAACCAATATGCACAAAGTTTGGAAAGAAGGAGGATGGCTAGATTTGATTATGTGGAGAAGAAAGTGAATTCACAGATCTATTTGGATCTGTGCAGCAAATCAAATTAGGTGGGTACAAATTTTATCAGTAGAAATTTTTTAAAAAGTTTTTTTACTATAAAGTTTTTTAAAAATTAACCCCTGACCCACTTTGTACATGAATACAGAGCATACATATTGCAGTCAATCTGCCCTGTAACCTTAATAAGACATTCCAGTTTGCTCCTCTTCTGGCTCCAGGGCATTATTTTGTGCATTTCAAAATCTCTGTTTAAAAATCCCATTGAATGAAGGTGAAATTCAAACAGTTTAAAGTGCTAGAAACTATGCAGTCCTCAACACCTACACGCATGCACGCACACATCCTGATAGTGTTTTAATATATTTCAGCAAAGCTAAACACACTGAATTAGAGAAAAAATAGAAAAAGAAGAATATTTCTGAATATAAAAGGCTATATAAACAGCAATAATGAACAAAGATCTTTAGCATTGGTACAGTGGATTGTATTGTATCTCAAAATCAACACAAATGAGACAAGTACGTGTGCTGAATACTGTATAGGGTTCATTGTTAACCACAGTTTCAGGTATCTAGAATAGGTTTCAGAATGTATCCCCCATGGATACTGGGGGTGACCTTTATATCCAATTGAGAAATTCCAGTATTTTGATCAGAGTTATAAGACATGATTAGAAAAAAAGAAACAACTGTGTGAAAACTTAGATGACCCAGTCAGCTCAACTTAGAAATAAAATAAGCTTTATGAGGAATACTTTAGCTACCAAGTGATAAAAAATCTCATTGATTCTATTCTCCTCTAGTTGGGAGAATATCTAGCCTACCAAGGTGATCTAGATATATACCCAGCTAATGTAGCTGTAGTGTTTTGATTCAACTGCCAGTTTGTCATTAGCTGGGTATATATCTAGATGTTGTTGTGTACCAGACCATGAGGCAATTCTAAAAATAAGGGCAGTACAAACAAAATTTTTACTTTGAAACTGGACTTTGAATCAGCACCAAATCTGAACAGTCTTCTCTTGCTCTGTGCCAAATTTGGGGGAGGGTTCCTTTGTTATGACTTTTTAAAAAGTAAAGCTGTTTTTATTCCCTCTCATGCAAAGCCACCTACCCTTATGTGTTACTAGATTGAAAGTAGATCAACACCAGATTGTAAAAAGAGAGATCTGACTTATATTGAAGGAAAATTATTGGTCTTGTGACTCTTTTTAAATTTTATTTGCTCTAGTAAGAATTCAGGCTTGATCTGATTAAGCACTCACATTTCTGCCTTTCTGGCTGCACAATGTCTCATTTTCATAAATTGAACATTTGTTTAAGAATTGGATTGTTTAATTAGAGTGGAGTAGGTACCTTTGAATGCATCAAGAAAGTTACAAGAAAGCAAGGTAGTGTTTTAAGTATAACTCTTGCATGCCATTGTAAAAACTTTTCTTAGTTTATGTTGCTGCTATCATACCAGATTTGCTTGTGATGCAGCTCAAACTTCTCTCTCTATCTTTCTTGATGAAACAGGATAACATGCTGAAAGGGAGAGCCTATCTCCAGTTCATATTTCTACTCCCAAATCAATGAAGAGCAACAGCATCATTCCAAAGGAAAAGAATTAAACTCCCTTGATAATCAGTAGTAAAACATCCATTAACTTAGACAGAGGCAGGATCTTCTCCTCGGGTATTAATAACTAAAAGGAGTAATAAGCATGCATTTGAGCTGACAACCATTTACTTGCTTCTCTGGCCTTTATACTCAGTGATGACATTTGTATCCTATTAGCAAAATCTTGTATTGTATTTAAGCAGTAATTGCATTTTCTATGGAGACAAATGACATGTAAATCAATAAATGACGAAAGTGTACTCTGAGTAGTCAATTGATTTTCCATCATGTTCATCTCTGAGCTTAAGGCTGAGAAAATACAATCTGCACTATGGTTTTTTAACAAGTTGCAGCTTTTCAACTGGGTAAAAACTTTCTTGGGTGTTAACAAAAATGTGTATATTTGGTTTTGCTTCCCAACCAAGACAAGATTGAAGATACAGCCTATAAGACAGTGATGCCCAAACTTTTTTTTGCGGACCGGTCCTGCCTCTGACACACTGCTGCGGGGGCTAGAGGCGGGCTGTTCCTATTGCTGACAGTTTTGGTGTCAGCAGCAGTGGCAGTGGCGGCGATTGTGCTTTGTCCAGGCTGCTCCAAGCAGCCTCTTCCTTGGTCCCATCCCCTCTGCAGCCTTTGCCAAAGCCGATCGCTGCATTGAGGAAATCTTTGCAGCCTCCTCTGTTTCAAAATCCGCTGCGCTGGATGGGTAAACCTGGTGTGCTACAGTGACATCATTCTGGGCACGCCAGGAAGCTCTCCTAGCACCACAAATTTGGAAACACAGAAGGCTCCAAAAAATTCTCCAGTGTGGTGATCAGCTTTGGCAAAGGCTGCAGAGGGCATGGGACTGAGCAAGAGGCTGCTCGGAGCAGCCAGGACAAAGCGTGATTGCCGCCGCCACAACCACCACTGCTGATGTCAGGTGGTGGGGCGGGTGGGGGCTGTCTGCGGTAAGCCCAGGTGCTCACCGTGGGCCACATTAATGACATGTAGGGGCCTAATTGGGCCCGCGGGCTGTAGTTTGGGTGCCCCTGACATAAGAGGTATGATTGAAGTTTATATGGAACATGGTACATTAAAATTATAAATTATGCCATGAAGACAAATGAAGCAATAATCTCTTAGGCCAGTTAAGTAAATCAGTACCACTCCACAATTTCCCCTGCTGGCTTCAGCATCTGGACTGTATAGAAATAGAAACTTCTCAATCATTGTGATTTATTTTTGGCCAGAACTTTTGGACCATCTGCTACTTTTTTCACAGGAATTATATACAGTCCTCCATAAGATTATATCTGAATGGATGAACCAACTTTTGTTTCTAAAGGGGAAAAAGATATGTAGACTCTTTTAGTTGCCTATTGCTTGGACTCAAATTTTGCAAGGGATTAATTAAAATTTGAATATTTTTGTGAAGGGAAGAGTACTGATTCAAAGAAGTGCAACCAGGATATTGTCAGGATGTTGACACTATTTTGTGGAAAACAGCACCAACCAAAAGGTCACAATTATTTACCAAATAATATGTACAGATAAACCTTCCATGAGTGTTTCAACCACTCTCAATCAATTTCACAGACAATAAATTACTTTGGAAAAGGATGTCAAATGAGCAAAAGATTTGGAGGAATTATCACATGTGAAGTTCTGCATTCCTGTGCTAATCATACTTTATAATTGCAGTTTCAGTGAATACACATCAGATCAATGGAAATAAAGAATAAGAATGCACATTAAAATAAAGATGCTCAATTGTTCTATAGATCTATTTTTCATCATACAATTATCTTTTGTTTGTAGTTTGCTTATCCACTTCATAATTTACAACTGCATTTTATATTCAAAAATAACCCGATAACCAGGGAGAAATATTATTTTTCCAAAAGAAAGCAATGGATAATTTTGTGATTGTTAGATTTTTTTTAAAAAAATAAAGTTTTGTAATAACACAAAATAATAAATTACAACCCAGCTTAAACAATATCTGCCAACCCTAACTCAATATAGAAATAATTAATTTCTCAAAAAGATATTGTGTCATGGGGCTTAAATTGCAAAACTAATCATAAATGAGAAATTGTGATAATCAATATTTATGTCTATACATGTCTCCACAGGCATAAGAAGATGATGGGGCATAATATACACCATCTTTATTATAATATTGAATAAAAGTGATTTTTTTCTTTAAAAAAATTTACTCTGTTAACATTGTAGCTATTAGTAGTCATTTTCTACATTAAGGCAAAGGACCAAACTTGTTGTTTCCCATGATGTGAATAATATTTCATATTTCTTTCCAGGAGTGTACATTCATAAGTGGGGAGGAAGAAAAGTTCTCAGAAACAGAATGAAAAGGCAGACAGAACTGTGCCAATGGGTCCTAGCTAAAAGATCTATTCTATTTTGGATTAACAATTGCTTGTATCCTTTGTGATTTGTTAATAAACCCTAATATTGAAAAGCAAATCTGTATGTCTTGACGAAGGGGATTTGACTAATCTTATCTCATTATCGCTAATTTTTTTCAGGCAATCCACCCATAGAAATAAAAGGTTACTGGAAAAGTGCTAAAGTAAGAGATTTATACAATTAAACAACAAAAGCTGATAGTTTCATTTATTAGTCTAGTTAATCCTTTTCCAGTTTATAACCAAGAGCTAGCTGCATAGTTCAGTGAGTCTGATATGTGGATGCTGATCCTTTGGTCAGGAGTTTGATTCCCCCTGGGTTTCCAGGAGGGGAGACCAGACTATGTAGCCTTGGGCAAGCACCACAGTACTAAAGTTCCCCAGAGGAAGGGAATGGTAAACCATGCCTGAGTAATCTATACATACAGGCATGACCTATGGATGGGGCCAGGTCACTGGCGTGGTTTTAACCAACACTGGCCCTGGGTATGAACTATGGAGGGGGCCAGGGCACTGGCGTGGTTTTAGCCAGCGCTGGCCCAGTTTTGAACTATTGGAGGGGGCCAGGTCACCGGCATGTTTTTAGCCAACGCTGGCCCCAGGTCCAAATTTTGGGGACTGTGGTGGAGCTCCACACAATCCATTTTGAGGATGCCGGTTGTACCGCAGTCCTGGAGTGCTCTTTTTGCACTGTGCATGGTGCTGATTTTGGCTTTATGGCAAGTGGGCCTGGTGACCTAACGGTTGGTCAGGGGGGGGCAGTGAGTCGTTGGAGACTCCTCCCCGTGTGGCGGCTAGCACTGGTAAGGAGAAACTGGAGGACCCCTACGAATCCGGCAGGTAAGCAGTGGGCTGGCCATCAGAAGGACAAGGTAGAGAGAAAGTTGGATGGCCAATCAAATGTGGACCAGGAACAAGGCAATGCTATGCTAGACAGCTTGCAAAACCTTATAGTTCATCGGATGTACGTCAGAAGCAGAGGTTTGACCATTTGCGCTTCTGGTTGGAGTCAACAACAATTTGTTTAATTAAGTAAACAAATTGATACTTTGCATCTAATTAAGATCAGAAATAATAACTAGTCCTTACCAGTGCTATTTCAGCCCGTTTGCCTTAACAACAGCTAAGTAAAAGTTATAAGTTAAATAAAGTGGCCCATTTTAAAATCCAACACAGGTGTCTGGCTCTTATTGGGGAGTGGGTCTGGCAAAGGTATAGGTTGCTATATTTCTTTATCTTTTCCATTTTACTTATTTATGTTGGTTAGGCAAAGCTACACAGGTATAAGTAAAGGTAAAGGTCACCCTTGTTCAAAAGCCAGTCATGTACTACTGTAGGGGGCAGTGCTCATCTACATTTACAGCCAAAGAGCCAGTGCTGTCTGCATCTGCAGAACATTCCCTGGTCATGTAGCAGGCATGACTAGACATCAGAGCGCATGGAACACTGTTATCTTTCCTGCAAATGAGGTATCCATTTATATACAGTACTTTCAATTTCTTGCTTTTGAACTTCTAGGTTGGCAGGAGCTGAGACAGACAATGGGCAGCACTCAGGTCTTGAACTGCTGACCTGCCGACCTTCTGCTCATCAAGCTCAGTGTCTTAACCACTAAGCCACCGTGGCCTCCAGGCCTCCTATGTGCTATCTGATACAACAGCCTAATAGGTGAACTTCTCCTGCACATCTCTGACCAATTGTGTTGAAGGGAAGTGGCCCCCAAGGATCCACGAGCGCCTGGAGTCATCTTGGCAAGGGGGTGGTGCTAGAAATATGATTAAATAAATAAGTACAGGGCCGCCATCAGGGCAGTACCACCAGTACTTCTGTATAGAGCCCAGAGCTGACAGGGACCCTGCCGCAGCCAGCCATAACTGTGTGTGATGGGGCGGGGGGGGGGAATAGGATTGCTCAGTATGGGGCCCAGAAATTTCTGATGGTGGCCCTGAATAAATAAATAAATTCCCACCAGCAGAAATTCTGGAATTTGCTACTGGAGGGAAAACTCCACATTCTTGCTGATTTCACCAAAGCAGAAATGAAACCCTGCTGCAATCTTACCTGGAAAATGAGTGCACTTTCCAAAGGAGGGGAAGAAAGAGCGGAAAGGTAAAGAGGCACCTTGAAATACCTTGTGATTTTGCTTAGTAGTGGTCTTGCAGGTCAAAACTAGGTTGTCTTGTCAGATGCCTTCTCCTTTTCAAAGAGCCAAATATCAGTACTGGTTAGAAATTCCAAAGCAGAAATAAAGGGAAACCACACTTAATGTAGGTGTTCTGGAACCTAAATGAGAAAAGTGGGTCTAGGTGTTAGAAAAGCAAGGAGTTCTTTTCTTTCAAAATGAAAATTGACAGAGTGCAAATTGGCCTGTACCTTTATTTGAGTCTCTTTTCTTCACTTAGTTGAATTTTAAATGCTGGTCTTCCTTGCACATGTGAACCATTGTTTATTTTATTGCATTGACTCTATATATGACCAATAGTAAGGGGTAGAATGTGATGCTTAATGGTTAAGACACTGAACTTGATGACTGGTAGGTCACCAGGTCAGCAGTTTGAGACCCGAGTCCTGCATGATGGAGGTAGCTCCCATCTCTATCCCAGCTTCTGCCAACCTAGCAGTTCGAAAGCAAGACATTGCAAATAGATAAATAGGTACCACTTTGGTGGAAAGGTAAACAGCATCCTGTGCACTCTGGTGTTGAGGTATGCCTGCCACATGACCATGAAAATATCTGCAGATGCAGATAGTGCTGACAGAGATGAACACTGAACCCTAGAGTCGGATACGACTGGCTTTCGAGCAAGGGCAAATTTTACCCTTACCTAAGAGGTGGAGGTGGGTTAACTCCTGCTTTTGGCATTCATCTCACAAATTTTGCAAATGGTGATTCATGAAGGTAAAGGCAACTATGTCCCTGTAGCTAGGGAGCAGAATGGAGATGAAACCAGAATTACTCTGGCTCCACCTATTAGTTCCTGGGGTAGGCACTAAGCAAAGGTATGGTGGGTTTTAAAATGCAAGCAACTTGTAGAAAGTTTCCAGAATACAGATATGCACACTCCACATTATTTGATTTAAGGTTATGTTCTTTTTAATTCCTTTCCCTTAGCTTCAGTAGACCATCGTGCAGAAGAAAAACTCATAATATCATAGCCATAAATGTCATGTCACACCGCTTAGCTACTTTTCATACATGAGGAATAGTGATGCAATACACTTTCAGCTGGACCAAACCTTTTGAGCAGTTTATAACAGCAGCACACTTGATGTTTGCAGTTATGTTTCCACTGCAGCTTTTCATTTGCCTTTTAGAAAAACACTATCCTAAATATGGGTAATTTAGCAAGTGAGGAAAGACCAATTATGGAAAGATGCAGCAATTTTATTTTATTTTCATTTTTTTTTTTTGCAAATACATGTTCATATGATGCTACAAATATACTCATTTCCCCTATTCCCATCATAATGTTTTGATCCATCATTCACTTTGCAGGCTCAGCAACCAGAAGAGTGTCAGTTTGGTGTTCTTTTTAAAACTAAATCGCTTCTGCAAATGTTAAATATTTGATCTAGTCTTTCTCTTGTGAAATGGTCGAGCAGCTTCCCCACATTGCTTCAGCTGTTCAAATTGTTATTATTTATATTCGTTAGGGGGAGGGGTGTCAAAAGGGATAGATAAGCAAAAGGCAACCTCATTAGGCTAAAGTCCATTGTCCTGCATAGATTTGTGTTATAACATGGAGACCCTTTCAGAGTTGATGTAGAATGGACAGGGAATTCATGCTACAAAAGAATAAGTAGAGAGGTGAGAGGTAGTGGTTGTTTGGTTCCATCATAATTTGCCTTTTCCATCTTCCTCTGTCCTCTGCTTGGTTTTAGAAGCTATCAATGGGACATTGCTACTGTTTTTCATTTCATTTTTCATTTCATTTCATTTATTCGATTTATATCCCGCCCTACTTAGCCAGGGCCAACTCAAGGCGGCTTACAACAAGTAAATTAAATACAATATAACAAGAGAAAACAATATAAACACACAAAACACAATAGTATACAATTACAAATCCTAAAATATACCACAAAAATTCCAACTAACAAAGTAGCACAGCACAGAATCAATATGCATTACAAAATTCAATATATGGGGTATCTGTTAATGCTTGCACAGGGTTTTATCTCTTGTCCAACTACTTTACCCTTTACTGAAGATATGTACACAGAGTGAGACTTTTACTATCCTGCCTTTGCTCAATTGCTTAGAAGCAGCTGAATACAATGTTAAGAATAGAAGCATTGAAAGAGTTGTTTGCAAATTTATAAACAACCAAGCAGTTGTTCAGTGCTTGCTTGGGGGATATGCTTTCAAAAGGGAACAACCTTTGAATAAAGTGGAAGACCTATGGGATAATGTGCTCGTTCATACCAGATCAGAGTTAAACCTTTAGGTAAGTTAACATAAGAAAATTCAGATAAGTACATTTTCCTGTCCCGGCCCCAAAGGACCTTCTCATACACCCTCCTATTTATTCAAACACATTTTTTCCATAGAAGGAGCTGCCTGTGGGGGAATGGGTGCCCCAATAGTTTATGTACTGAGTAGGAGGCTCTATACTCCCCTTCCAAAAAAAAAAAAAAAAACAATGGGAAAGGGTCCTCTTTTCCTCAGTACCTAGTGAGGAGAGACTTTGCAGGCGCACCCCCCAAAGAAAGACTCAGACACCGGTATATGGATAAAGGCATTGGGCCACTTTTATTGAACAATGCCCTAGTCCGAATTATAACTTGGAGGAAGTGAGGAAGTGAGCACTGGTAAGTTTTGCAGTTGGAGTAGAGCTGCTTTAGAGGCCTCTACTAATTTAAATTGATAATTGAAACTGCTGAGAGCCACCTCTGTTCAAACAGAGGAAGCAGTTTGAAGCTTCCGGAAGCAGAGGGGCAGAGCCACACCAGGCCCTTCCCTGAACTGTGACTCATAGGGGCGGAGCCACACTAGCCTTTAAAAACTCTGAGCTCTTTCAGGGTCAGCCATTTTGACTCTGCATGTGCTCTTAAGCAGAGCTGCTGCTGAGGAGAGCCAAACAAAGGAAGTGAGCACTGGTAAGTTTTGCAGTTGGAGTAGAGCTGCTTTAGAGGCCTCTACTAATTTAAATTGATAATTGAAACTGCTGAGAGCCACCTCTGTTCAAACAGAGGAAGCAGTTTGAAGCTTCCAGAAGCAGAGGGGCAGAGCCACACCAGGCCCTTCCCTGAACTGTGACTCATAGGGGCGGAGCCACACTAGCCTTTAAAAACTCTGAGCTCTTTCAGGGTCAGCCATTTTGACTCTGCATGTGCTCTTAAGCAGAGCTGCTGCTGAGGAGAGCCAAACAAAGGAAGTGAGCACTGGTAAGTTTTGCAGTTGGAGTAGAGCTGCTTTAGAGGCCCCCACGCCTAACGGCGCGCAAGATCTCAAACTAGGAACAAAGGAAGAATATAGTCTTACTAGGTAGAAAGGTAGTAAACGTGTACATTTTTGAGGCCCAGAATACTGCACTTGTTAAAATGGATTCTGAGGGAACAGCTGTAGTTACCTGCAATTCTTGTGCCAAGCATATGGAGAACTACACTTGCAGCAAGTGCAAGCTGGTTGCACTACTAGAAGAGAAGGTCCAGCAGCTAGAGGCCCGCATATCTAACCACCAACAAATTAAGGAGCTTGAGCTGTTCTTGGACAGAGCAGAGCAGACTATGCTGGACAAAGAAGAGACAGGGCACAGTTCTGAGGGAGAAGGCCCTTCACTAACTCAGGAGGGAGATGGTTGGAGGAATGTGACTCAAAGGAGGAGAAGAGTAGGGGATCACTCTGAGAGTCTGAAATTACAGAATAAATTTGAGGCTCTTTCCCTTATCACACCTGATGAGGAACACACAGAGAAACAACTGGTTCCACCTGATGATCTCTCCTTCATCACACTTGATGAGATCCAGGAAGATGAACAACAGGAACAAACTGAGGTTCTCTCCCTTAATATGGTTGATGAGGTGCATGTAGATGAACAGATTGCAGGAGAGAGGCTCCTTGTACTAAGCGATTCAATAATTAGAAATACAGAGAAATGGATTTGTGATGCACATGATAACCGTATGGTGACTTGCCTGCCAGGTGCAAAAGTTGCAGACATCACAAGAAATCTAGATAGATTGTTAGAGAGAACTGGGAACGAGCCAGTTGTCATGGTACACGTTGGTACTAATGATGTTGGGAAGGCCAAGCGGTCTGTCCTGGAAGCCAAATTTAGGTTGTTAGGAAGAAGATTGAAGTCCCGGACTTCCAAGGTAGCATTTTCAGAAGTGCTGCCTGTCCCTCGCGCAGGACCTACCAGGCAGGCAGAGCTCAGAAGCCTCAATGCGTGGATGAGGCGGTGGTGTCGAGAGGAGGGCTTCAGATTTGTCAGGAACTGGAGAACATTTTGGGACAAGCCAAATCTGTTCAGGAGGGATATGTTGTATTTAAACCATGATGGGACCAGATTGCTGGCACTCAACATCAAAAAGGCTGCAGAGCAGCTTTTAAACTGATAACTGGGGGAAAGCCGACAGGAGCTGGGCAGCATCCGGTTCGGGAAAGTGTGTACTTGAGTAGTGAGGAGGATGCAAAAATTACTGAGCAGAGCAAGGAGCTAGTCACCAGCACTCTAGCAGAAGGATGCAAGAGGCAGTCTAACAATGCAACTGGACTCAAAAGACTGTATCAGGAAAGCATATATAAATGCTTGTATACAAATGCCAGAAGCCTCCGTAACAAAATAGGGGAGCTGGAATACTTAGCAATAGATAAAAATATTGATATTATTGGTATCACTGAAACCTGGTGGACGGATGATAACCAATGGGATACAGTTATCCCAGGCTACAAACTGTACAGGAAGGATAGGAAGGGGCAAACAGGAGGTGGTGTAGCCTTGTATGTCAAAGAAGTGATAAAATCGTATGAATTGAAATATCTAGGTGATTTAGAGTCACCATTAGAAGCTCTGTGGGTAAGAGTACCAGGCCACAAGGATGGTCTAACAGTAGGCATATACTATCGGCCTCCGACCCAAACTCCTGAGGAAGACTGGCAGTTGGAGAATGTTGTAAAGGAGGCATCCAAGAAGGGAAGCCTGGTTATAATGGGGGACTTCAATTACCCTCACATAGACTGGGTGAACTGTTGTTCAGCACATGATAAAGAGATAAAGTTCCTAGATATGCTCAATGATTGTTCCCTGGGACAGATGGTTGAAGACCCAACTAGAGGTACAAAAATCCTTGACTTGATCCTGAGTAATACTCAGGATCTGGTGCAAGATGTTAATGTGACTGATCCAATAGGGAACAGTGACCACAACTCAATTATGTTTAACTTAATCATAGACAGCAAGTCACTGATAAAATCTAACACAGAGACCTTAAATTTTCAAAAAGGAAATTTCCCAAAGATGAGGAAACTAGTGAAAAAGAAACTGAAAGGGAAAATTGAGAGAGTCCAAACACTCCAAGAGGCATGGAGGTTGTTTACAAAAACAATAACAGAGGCCCAATTGGAATGCATACCCAAAAGGAAAAAGGGCACTGCCAGGTCCAAGAGGACTCCGATGTGGCTTACAGGAGCTGTTCGGGAAGTGATCAAGAGCAAGAAAAGCTCATTTAGAAGATGGAAGGCTTGTCCAAATGAGGACAGCAGGCAGAAACATAAATTCTGGCAGAACAAATGCAAGGCAACAATCAGGAAAGTAAAGCAAGACTTTGAGGAGCGTATAGCTAAAAATACTCAGAGGAATAACAACGACTTCTTTAAGTACATTAGAAGTAAGAACCCAACTAGGAAGGCCATTGGACCATTAGATGACAATGGAAGGCAAGGGGTTATTAAAGAGGAAACAGAGATTGCAGAGAGACTCAATGAATTCTTTGCTTCAGTATTCACTGAAGAAGACAGAGACCACATGCCCAAAACAGAGCCTATCTTCGTAGGGAGGGAAACCGAAGAATTAAGCAAGATAGAAATAACCAGGGAGGAGGTCCTTGCATGTCTTGTTAAGCTAAACACTAACAAATCCCCAGGACCAGATACCATCCATCCACGAGTTCTCAGGGAACTTAAAGATGAAATTGCTGATCTCCTAGCCAAAATATATAATATTTCCCTCAAATCAGGCTTTGTGCCTGATGACTGGAAGGTAGCAAATGTAACACCAATTTTCAAAAAAGGATCCAGGGGTGATCCAGGAAATTACCGGCCTGTCAGTTTGACATGTGTCCCAGGTAAAGTGATGGAAACCATCCTAAAAGATAGAATTAATAGGCACATAGAAGAGAAGGCGCTGCTAAAGGAGAGCCAACATGGCTTTTGCAAGGGCAAATCATGCCTCACTAATCTGTTGGAATTTTTTGAGAGTGTCAACAAGCATGTGGATAAGGGGGATCCAGTTGACATTGTTTATCTGGACTTTCAGAAGGCTTTTGACAAGGTCCCACACCAAAGGCTCTTGAATAAACTTACCAGTCATGGAATAAAGGGACAGGTCTTGTCCTGGATCAGCAACTGGCTAAGGGACAGGAAACAGAGGGTAGCACTAAATGGACACTTCTCCAAGTGGAGGGAAGTAAAGAGTGGGGTCCCCCAAGGTTCAGTACTGGGACCCCTGCTTTTCAACCTCTTCCTAAATGATCTAGAGGTAGGAGTAAAAAGCAAGGTAGCCAAATTTGCTGACGACACTAAATTATACAGGGTAGTGAAAACTGTGAGAGATTGTGAGGAGCTCCAGAGGGATCTCTCGACACTGGGGGAGTGGGCAAAACAGTGGCAAATGAGTTTCAACATTAGTAAGTGCAGAGTGATGCATGTTGGGGCAAAGAACCCCAATTACATTTATAAACTGATGGGGTCTGAACTCTCTGCGACAAACCAGGAAAGGGACCTTGGTGTCCTGGTGGACAACTCAATGAAGGTGTCAACCCAGTGTGCCTCAGCAGTGAAAAAAGCAAACTCAATGCTAGGGATCATTAGGAAAGGTTTAGAAAATAAGTCAGCAAGTGTCATTTTGCCTCTTTATAAATCTATGGTGAGGCCCCATCTGGAATACTGTGTACAGTTCTGGTCGCCATACCTCCAGAAGGATATTATGGAGTTGGAGAAAGTACAGAGGAGGGCGACCAGAATGATTAGGGGACTGGAACACCTTCCTTACCATCTGAGGCTGCAACGGTTGGGCCTTTTCACTCTTGAACAACGGCGTCTAAGAGGTGACCTGATTGAAGTTTATAAAATCATGCACGGTGTGGATGACAGCTGTCAGTCTTGACAGCTTTAAGAAAGGATTAGACAAGTTCATGGAGGACAAGTGTATCAATGGCTATAATTATGGCTACCTAAGGACAACCTCCGGGTTGGAGAGATAGGCAGGATATCTCTCAATGCCATTTCCAGGGAATCCTAAGCAGGTGAAGGCATCTCCTTGGGAATACCCCGAAGGAAATGGTGAGCCACTGTTTGAGACAATGCTGGACTGGATGGGCTGTGGCCTGTTCCAGCAAGGCTGTTCTTATGTTCTTAATTGGTATTCATCCAATTATAATTCTTAAGGCAAGCAGGCCACAGTAACACTGGTAAGGTTCCTCCCAAAATTGCCAATGGCAATTGGCTACAATGTATCGATTTGTATCAATTTGTTTGTTAACTCAAACAAATTGTTGACCGGAGTCAATAAACTATCTACTGACCCCACCCTCTGACGTGTATCCGTCAAATCACGGGGTGATGCATGCTGAAAAGCTCCTGCCATCACCCCTTGCCTGGTTCGTCGTTGACCGGTCAACGTTATTACACCTGTACCTGTCTAAGTGTTGGCCAGTCAATTGCGAACCTGCCGGATACCTATGGGTCATAAATATTTACCTTACCAGTGCTACCCGCCACACGGGGAGGCTTCAATGAAGACTCACCGCCACCCCCCCTCCCAGACCGTCAGCTCGGTCAACAGGCCTGCTTGCAAATCTTCCAAAAAGAGGTTCATACCTCTAGCCGACAGGTGGACCCCATCCCCTGCATAAAGATCATAATTTTGTAAACTAATGGTGGGGTGTCGGATGACCATCCCCAAACCCTTGTCTGCCAAGAACCGGGCAACCGCCCTGTTCACCGAGCGGCGAGCGCGGTCAAGGGCACGGAGGTCAATACCTCCCGTGTAAGAATGACGCGGTATGATGTCCGACCATAGCAGCCTTGTGGACGACCACACATAATGCAAATAAGCTAGGTCACTGCAAATCGTGAATTTTAAAGAAAGGCCAGTGACCTGGGCGAGGTCATTGCCCCCGAGATGGAGTACAAGGACATCAGGCGGTTCAGCATCCCTGATGGAAAAAAGGAATGGCAACAGTTCCCGCCATCTCATTCCGCGCTTACTGTACCAACGTATGCATGAGGATGCACGCAGTCCAAGCTGGGGTCCCCACTCTGTCGCCGCAGCATACTGCGGTGCCTAGTGCACGTAACTGTGGCCCACCAGCCATACTGCCACCGGTGTGCGGGGACACACAGGGTCTGTAAAAGAAAAAGAGAACAGTGACTTAATTGGTACTCATACCTGAAGAGGGCGAACATATAATGCAAAATGCATAGATCCCCATCTTCCCATACGGCGTATATCAGCCTCAGAGTACCCAAATGCAGCTGCAGTTGATGCAGCACCTATCCTAAACGAATGGGTGCCGTAACGAGCCCCGGGGAGGCCAACACTGGACAGTGCCATACCGGTCACCTTCCAAAATTGAAATTTAGTAAGGGGAGACCCATCCTGGTGTTAGAAAAATGGGCCAGGGTGCGTGCCATGCACTGCCAAGAAATCCTGTAGGGCACCAACCGGATAGATGTCTGCAATGGAACATCGTAGCAGTCTAACTCCACTGCCTACGCCATGCTGATCAACTTTTGAGGACCGTATCCTCAACTGAGCCCACTCATTAGAAACATAGACATCGTCGAGTTCCAGTGCCCTACGAGTCGCATCCGCCTTAGACAGTAGTACCAACTCACTGATGCGGAGCGTTCCAAAGCTGCGTGAAAAAGAGCCGCCTCATACTTATCAAAACACAGGTTATGCCAGCCTTGTGCAAAGTGGGTAAGCACCCCTGGAGAAATTGGGTGGCGAGTGTCCGAGCGGCGGCCACGTTCCCGTGTCCAACTCTCCAAAACATGCCGTATGCAAAAATCGTTCATGCTGTCAGCAAAACCCCCCACCTTGGCAACAAATGCCAATGCTGACAGCCTTGATGCTATAGTGCGGGGAGCGAGGCCCTGACTGTGTAAATGAACCATGAATTGTAAAAGCATGATGATACGCCTTACGCGTGCGGGGCGCCAAGGACATGCCAATCGCCCGGTTCACCTCTCCTTGCCAAATGTCCAAATCTCGGCCGGAAGTGGCGAGGGGAATTCCTCTGCTGCCGGACCCAAGGCGCGGAACCGGGGGATCTGCAGGCGGGATAAAGCATCAGCAATATCATTATTAATACCTGGTACATGTCTGGCCTTAAAAAGCACATTCAGGCGTAGGGTACGTAACACAAACTGGTGGACCAACGCCATCACCCTGGGTGATTTAGACGTCTGAGCATTAACAATGTGCACTATCGCAGCATTGTCGCACCAAAAATGGACTACTGAGTCGGCCCACTCCTCGCCCCATAGCATCAAAGCTCCCAGGATTGGAAAGAACTCAAGGAATGTAAGATCGCAGAGGCGATCCGTGCCCCGCCATGCTGGAGGCCATTGGCCATAAGCCCACCTCCCCTCAAAGTAAATCCCATATCCCAGGGAGCCGGAGGCATCCGACTGTACTTGGAACCTAGGGGGAACTAAAAGGTCGGATCTCCAAAAGGAGACCCCATTGAATTCCCGATGGAATTTGAGCCAAACCAAAAGGTCAGCCCTCATGCCCCTGGTCAGTCGGACCCTATGATGGCGCCTTGACAGGCCAGACATGGCGTCACATAGGCGCCGAGCAAATGCTCTGCCAGGCATGACCACCCTGCAGGCAAAGTTAAGATGGCCATGTAGTACCTGAAGCTCACGAAGTGACACTTTACGTTTGGCCAGCAAGGCCAAAATCATCGCGGAGATCCGGGTGACCTTGTCAATGGGTAACCGGGATGCCTGTGCGACCGTGTCAATTTCAATACCCAGAAATGTGAGCATAGTGGATGGGCCCTCGGTCTTTTTGGGCGCTAAAGGGACACCCAGTTCCCGCATTAGCGTCTGAAATGTAGTGAAGAGACGCGTGCACGTGTCCGAGCCCCGTTCACCCCCAAACAAAAAGTCATCAAGGTAATGGGCTACAGACCGAGACCCGGACCTGCGAACAAAGGCCCACTGAAGGAAAGTGCTAAAACGTTTGAATGCTGAACATGAAATAGAGCGGCCAAAAGGCATGGCCTTATCTACATAAAACTTCCCTTGGAATCTAAAACCCAATAGCTCAAAGTCCCCCGGGTGCACTGGCAGTAATCGGAATGCCGATTTAATGTCACATTTTACCAGGAGGGGACCCGGACCACAAGAGCGCACCATCCGTAGGGCTTGGTCAAACGACGTATACCTGACCAAACAAAGGTCATCAGGAATAGCATCATTGGCAGAGTAACCCGCCGGGTACGATAGATGGTGGATTAAACGAAATTCCACCGGGGCCTTTTTAGGTACTAACCCCAGAGGGGAAACCTTCAGGTTGGGGAAGGGTAGTACAGAAAAGGGGCCCGCTACCCTCTTGGCCTCTACCTCTTTGGCAATACTCAGGACAGCCACCTCCTCCCTACCCTTCAGAGAAAGTAAATTGGGGGCATCTTGGGGTCCCCGCACCCCTTTGAATGGTATACGGAAGCCCCACTGGAAACCCTCCAGGAGGTACCTCGCGTCCTCCCTCCTTGGATAAGTTGAGAGCCATCGCTCCAACATATACACATTAACTGGGGAGGGGGCCTTTTGTCTGGCTAGCTCCATCAGCAGAAGCTCTGCCTGCTCCCTGTCCACCTCTACCTCTGCCCCGTGACCCACCGGCCCGCGGCGTGGGGGCCAGCGCAAGAGGGACACTCGTGTTTCTATCGGCACTGCCGAGAAGCTCCAACACAGCAAGCGGGCTGGAACCCCCTGCCCCGCCGGCTGGCGGGGAGCCTGTGTTGGAGCAGCTCGCTGCACGGCATGGCCACAGTGGTACCTATCCCCAGGCGCCGGACGGGTGGGGGTCATGTACAAGAGCCACAATTTCTGACAGGGCTCATCCCATCTCATCTCCGGGTGCAAGGGCACCCTCATTCTAAATTCCTCATCGTAAGCCAACCACAATGGGCCAGGAAAATCCACCATTGCCCTGTAAATGTTGTCCAAATATTGGACCATAGGAATGGCCAGATCAGGCCGGGCCCTAAGGTACACCGCCATATAAATAAGATATGCCGACAACCAGTTGGCCCAGGTACGCGGTGGCTTACGATGGCAGGACAGCTCTTTGTCTCTGTCATCCTGTCCCTCTCTCTCCTCCTTAGTGGGCTCACGGTTCAATAGGGAGAATATATCCACGTACTCCCCCCGCCAAATCTTTTCCCTCGTGACCTGGGACAAATGATCACCAAGGGGCAAAGAATAACCAGCCGTCGGCAAAGCCGTCACCGGCACATTAGGTACACGGGGCATACGCAGCGGGACCTGGACAACCCCTGCGATGCCCGGCACTGCCCCAGGGGCGGAAACCCCCCGCCCTCAATGAGGTGCCATTTGGGAACCAAGGGGCACTGGGACAGACTGGTAACTGATGCCCACTCGCCTCAACTTGACGAGGCCAGGGCCACTGAACCCCAGCACTGGAAGTGGGCTGTGATGTAGGTGCACTAATTTGAACCTGATACTCACTAGGTGCACCCCCGTGAGCCGCCCCCACTGGGGGTTCCGGCCCACGGCAGGCGTCGGAGTTCGCGACCGGAATTGAGCTCTGGGACCACACCTGATTGCTCCCCATCTGCAGCTCTGGACGAACAGGGAGCTGCGAGACACCAGCAGGCACAGGCCGGAGCGTCTCAAGCAGCTCAACCCGGCTGGCCGCCTGGTGCAGCGTGGCGGCCGTCGAGGTAGCCGGAGGACACGAAGGGGCCCCGGCAGAAAGAGAAGTGCCCCCTCCCACAGGAGGCTGTGCAATCCCCAAGGATGCCTCCAGCACTGCTAAACATGCTAGTAAAGCATCCACTGCCACAGAGCCCCCAGCATAAGGCGGGCCGGGTTGGCCGGAAGACCCACTAGGCAGTTGGAACGGGACACCGAAATGAGAGACAGGGCCAGAATAGGGCCATGCCCAAAACTCCGGCACATGAGGGGCCGGAGGAGGAATGGGTTGTGCGCCCGCACCAGGCCCTCCCCCGCTGCAGTGGCCCATGGCCGGTAAAGGTGGGCCGAGGGCCGAAGCCCCTGAGGGGCCGGCCTGTGGCTGGCCAGCCAAGCCCGGCTGCCAAGTGCCAGCCCGAATCGCCCCACCGGTATCGGTGGGCAAGGCTGGCGTAGTGCCCTGCGGCGGGGGCGCAGCCCTGGTCCTTCAACCCAATGGCTGTCCCCCATCCCGTGCAGGGCCAGAGAAAGTCCTCCACCGTGGCCGCGGCTTCGTCGCCGGTGCCTTCCGTTTGGGAGGCATGTCTTAGAGCAAAAGTAGAGTCCCTTTCGAGGGATCAAAAACCGAGCGCCAAAGCACGCAGTAGCCAAGAGAACCAAGGCTCTGCGCGCACGACTCCTCCTTTCCCAGCCGGGAAAGGCTCAAGGGCTAAATAGCCGAAGACTGGAAACAAACAGCGACAGAGAAAACTTCTCCTCTCCGTCGCTATTTCTAAAATGGCAGCTCGGCTGCCTCGTGGCCACCCCTTTTATAGAGGGGTGGCCACGCCCCCTAACTCACCCAGATGTCTGAGTCCGGGGGGGGGCCTGCAAAGAGCGCGGCGGCCATTTTGGCACCGCGCTTTCATTTGCTCCATTAATTGTGGAAAGTAAAAACATGTAAAGATCCAAAGGTTTACATCTAGACAATGACTATGCAATTAATTTTATACAGTATAAAACTGGGTGTGCTGTTAAAATCAAAGCAAAACATGTTAAAGAGATACAAGGTGTTGCAATTGTACACAATCTACAAAAAGCAAAGATGGTAGTCCCCTTGTATCTCAATTTATCACTTGCTGACTTACATTCTGTCCTGGCTCATGTCCTAAGACCTTTTTAAGAGGAATTTACACATACTTTGTGTGCCTATTTTTAAAATCCATATGTAATTTTGAATTACAGTGATAGTTTGGACTTTATATGGATTTGGACTTTGTATGAGGCATGCAAAATCCTAGCCGTGATGCCTCATACAATGTCCAAATCCTTGCCACGATGCCTCATACAACGTCATTTCCATTGAAATACATTGTACAGTGATACCTCATACAACGTCCAAACTTGGTTCCACAAGTTTGGACTTTATACGGATTTGGACTTTGTATGAGGCATGCAAAATCCTAGCTGAGATGCCTCATACAACATCCAAATCCTTGTTGCGTTTCCATTGAGATACATTGTACTGTAACCGCACAGACTTCAGGGCAAAGTCAAGGAAACAGACAGGAAACTGACAGAACTTTAAGAAATCATTGTCTAAAGGCTAAATACATTACAAAAACATGTCAAACAAATCTGATTTTAGGGGAAAAACCATCCTGGGGAAAAACCCCAATGCCTCATACAAAGTCGCAGCGACTTTGTTGTTGTTGTTCAGTCGCACAGTCGATTCCGACCCTTTGCGACCCTATGGACCATCGTTCTCCAGGCGCCTCTGTCCTCCACCATCCCCCTCAGTCCTCCCAGCTCTGTGCCCATTGTGTCTGCAATACCATCTATCCATCTCATCCTTGGCCTCCCCCTTCTTCTTTTGCCCTCCACCTTTCCCAACATCACGGCCTTCTCAAGTGAATCCTCCCTTCTCATTTGATGCCCAAAGTACTTTAGCCTCATCTTTACTATTTGACCTTCCAATGAGCAGTCAGTGTTGATTTCTTCTAAGATTGACCTATTTGTTCTCCTCGCTGTCCAAGGTACCCTCAAAACTCTCCTCCAACACCACATTTCAAAGGCATCTATTCTTCTGCGTTCAGCTTTCCTAATGGTCCAGCTCTCACATCCGTACATTACCACTGGGAATACCATTGCTTCGACTATTCTAATTTTTGTTTTCAAGGTGATGTCTCTGCTTTTCACTATGTTCCCCAGGTTTCTCATGGCTTGTCTCCCTAGAATCAGCCGCCTCTTTATTTCATGGCTGCAATCTCCATCTGCAGTGATCTTAGATCCTAAGAACTTTGTATCAGGCAACTTTTTTCAAGAATTAGGCGATGTTGTATGAATTCGATGTTGTACGAAGTGAACTTTGTATGAGGTATTACTGTACTGTAACAGCACAGACTTCAGGGCAAAATCAAGGAAACAGGAAACTGACAGAACTTTAAGAAATCATTGTCTAAAGGCTAAATACATTACAAAAACACGTCAAACAACCCTGATTTTAGGGGACAAACCATATAACAAGTTTTTAACTTTTGAAAACTTTATGAAGTGCAGGTTTAAAAGTTAACATGTCCCATCATGCAGCACAGTGTTAATCTGCAGCCATGCGGCCAATCATCCATTTTGTACAAGCTACTGTAAACAGTTACTGGATGGAAGCAAGAATAAAATGGATGCCAACATGTCCCATCATGCAGTACAGTGTTAATCATCCAAACAGCAGCAAACAATTGCCCACCCCACCAAACAGTGCTCCCCCAAAAAAGACCAACCTAAGAAAAATTATGGAGCATGCAATCTGTT
This sequence comes from Bradypodion ventrale, assembly GCA_035047345.1. Taxonomy (NCBI): domain Eukaryota; kingdom Metazoa; phylum Chordata; class Lepidosauria; order Squamata; family Chamaeleonidae; genus Bradypodion; species Bradypodion ventrale. The sequence continues at coordinate 282,711,469 of JAWDJE010000002.1, read as the reverse complement.
TTTGAAAACCACAACAGCAAACACCAAACAATTGCCCACCCCACCAAAAACTGCCCTTCCCCATCCACCTCCCCACTCTTCGCCTCGTGCAAAACCCACAAGAGCAATGCACGCATGCGTCCTGCCTTTTATACTGCCCAGGCACAATGCAACATGGGATAAACCGCAATGCCTCATACAAAGTCGCAGGGACTTTGTATGAGGCAACTTTTTTCAAGGAATTAGGTGATGTTGTATGAATTCGATGTTGTACGAAGCGGACTTTGTATGAGATATTACTGTACCATACTGTATTTGCTAGTGTATGAGACCCACTTTCACCCCTTAAAATGCACTGGAAAATGGAGTGTGCCTTGTACTGTATAATGTTGCCAATAGTGGGTTATTTTGGTAATAACAGGTGTGTCTTATACTCCAGTGTGTCTTATACACCAGCAAATATGGTACTTTACTAATTTACCTTTTTTCAGTGTGTTAACTGGAAAATATTTGTGCTTTTTTTCAAATTAAAGATTTTCAGTTGTGTACTTATTTTAAATATACATATAATAGGAGGTCTCTAAGACAAGATCAGTTCCTTTTTTGCTGAAGTATCCAGATTAAGTGTTGTTATTTCCATATGGAACTGTAAATTTAAAATTAATCTCTTTACCATTCATACCTGATTTCTGCAGCTGTGATTTATCCAGTATGATGAAGTGTGTCTCCAATATATTGCCACACATTACCAAATCTAGAGCAAAATAACAATAGACTGTTCAACCCTACTGTGTCAAAATTGGTACTGAAGTCCACTTTAAAAGTTATAATTTTCTGTTTGGTGTTCCTCTATTTTTAAGAATTGCCTTGTAGAATGTTAATGTGCTGTGCCAGCACAAGATTACTGTAGCAGTCTCATGCACCAATAATGGAGGGCCATTTGTAAAACTTTGACTTATACACCTTTGACTTATACCTTCAGTCAATGAGGAAAGTGAAATAGATGAACAGAAAACTCCAAATATAAAAATTCATTCCATGCTTTATATACTGAATATCATTTAAGATATTGTAAATAAAGAGTTAAAATGAAGACTTTTTGCTGTCAGTATCTTACAGCTCCCTTACACTGGTAATAATTGCAGTTCTGTATCCTAATAGGAATTTCATCATGCATTCAAATTGATGAGCAAAATCATTTAGCAGCTCCTGCAAATAGATCTCAGCAGGCTTTATTTCAAGAACTTCTGTGGTGCCAAGTGGTCAGTTCTTCATTTTTAATTTCTAAATAGATGAGATGCAAATTACCTGATCTCTCATCCTAGCCAACGGTCATGGCAAATGTTTCCAATTACATCCTGACGTTGAGCATGCCTCTGAGGTAAATAACGTTATCAAGCTTGAGATAGGGATGGCTGCATCAGAAAGAAAAGATTGATTATCTTGTAAAAATGTTTTATTGCCCTTAATTCTCTGCATAAGTCATGTTTACTTAATTAGAAAAATAAATGCTAGCACATAGTTGGTGTCCTGGTGCAAAGTAACAGGGTTAAGTGTGTGCATAAATTATAGCTCTTTACATCTAAGAGAGACTAAATGAATACCTTAATATATATTCTATTGAAAGTAGTATTTGTGACCCCAGATTGTAGTTTCCACTCATTTACAAACAGGATCAATACATGGAAGCAACACTCATAATGTGTTGATCTTAAAGCAATACTTCTACACAAGCTGCTGTGACACTGATAATGTCAGTCCCATCAATTTCTCATTTATTGAATTCCAGTTGCCTCCGTTCCTTCATGGGACATTGGGAGCTGGCACATTGTATTTTGTTCACCATAGCTCACTAAATCTGTCTAAAAATTTGCATGAATAAACATAACAGAGAACCGGAACTGGGGTTTAGTGCTAGATCTAATTTAATATTCCTATGTTAATCCACAGATGTGTGTTATGTACTGTTAAGTCACACATGACTCATAGCAACCCTAAAACAGGGTTTTCCAGATAGAGATATTTAAGGGATGGTTTTATCATTACAACCCCTTCTCCATGGGAATTCAAACCCAGACATCCTTAGTCATTGTCACTATTACATCACACTGGGTATCTTAATGTACATATAACTCCCCATAAAATAATTGCTTAAACCTAACAAACACTAACAAACACTAAACTGCACCGTGTCTTTCTAGTTTCTTTTTAAAATGCTTTGAACCTTAGTTCTGCATGTATTCTTTTTAACAGAGGCAAAAGAAATGAAAACTACCATGAATAAGCCCTCACAAAGAGGTTAAATAACCTAGAACAACAATTCTAGTAAGAACAAGCTTGCTCAGAACCAGATCTTAGAAATGTGTTAATTTTGTATCATTATTCCCAGAATCTTCCAGGTAGCCTGGTTGACTAGAGTAGTCTGGGAGAGGTAGTCCAGAATAGGTAGAGAATTATTGAATAGCTCAGTGTTTTAGGTTTCTGGCTGTGGAACCAGTGGTGAGGAGTTCAATTCCCCAGTGTGCTTCCTTGACCAGGCTGGGCTCAATGGTCTGTTGGTCATTTCTAGTTCTGCAGTTCTAAGATTATTATTTAGGTACAGTAGACCCTCGCATAACGACATTACTTGGTTCCCCAAGTAGTGTTGCTAAGCGTTTTTTGTTGTTATGTGGGTTTCTATGGAGTTTCCCTGCATAATGACGTTTTTAGTGGATAATGACGGTTATTTTAGCGTCGTTGTCCGGACAATGACACTAAAAACGTTGTTATGCGGGGGAACACGTGGTGCATAACGACGCATTGTTAAGCGAAAATGATGCTATTCGAACATGTTTTTATGTGAGGGTTGACTGTACCTACCTACCTAAATGAATGAATGAATGAATACTATCCCAGAAGACTTTGATTCACAGATATGTTAGAGCTCCTTTGTCCCATAGAAAACACAGCAGCTCTGTATATGTTCAGGACAATGGGAAGTTTATTAAACGCTAGCTTTACTGAGAAGTCAGAAGCCTTCAGAAAATCATATGAAAGAAGTGAGCTTCACAAGCACACATATGCATATGCTCATGTTAAATTCTACTGTATTACACTAAAACCCTATTAGCCAACTCCAATGCCAGAATACCTGCTTTGATTGTCCATCTTTCAAACTCCCACTTATCATTCAACTTTACTTACTTTGGTGCATAGGGCACATGAGGTAGAAGGATGAGGGAGATCTTTTCTTTTTTCCCATCCTTTTCTGTTGTCCTCAAAGACTGTTACATAGACTATCAGATGAAAAAACCCAGCCTGTGCATGAGAGAGAGCACACACACAGATCTCCGTACATGAGAGGTTATAGAAAGTGTATGGAAGTTCAGATAAGAGCAAAAGTGTGTCAAATAAAAGGAATAGTACCTGGAGTACATATATTGTGAATATGGTACCATTAACTGTATGTCCTGAACATATACAGAGCTGCTGTGTTTTCTATGGGGCAAAGGAGCTCTAACATATCTGTGAATCAAAGTCTTCTGGGATAGTATTCATTCATTTAGGTAGGTAGGTACATGAAAATGTCTTTAAAATTAATATCTCCTGTATTCCTGTTCTGTTTTTTGGGTTTTGGGTTTTAATTTTGAAGCCATTTGATTGTTAATAATATGTATTCTACTCATTCATCATATTGTGCCCTTCTACCTTCACAACTAGACTCTTCACACAGACATATCCCTCCAGCATAATACCACTCATGCACTAAGTCGCTTACAATTTATGGAAGTTCTTTTATATAGAGATTTCAGGCATAGGCGAGCTGGACTGCATGGATGGTTGAAAGAGGCCAGAAAGATTGGTACTAGCTCAGTGACCTGTGTTTGAACCATGGTGAAGGAGAAAGCTACAGTATTTATCTGAGATCAAAGTGCTAAAATTTAAAACCAACAAAATAAAAGCATCTCTAATCATCTAAAAATCTATGTGTACGTAAACTACATGTTTACATATTCACATATTCACATTCTACTTCTACATTATTTAGCAGACTAAATAGCACTGTCATTTGCATCAAAGAAATCCTCAATATTATTCTGTTCAGGCAAATTGCTGCAGATTAGCAGGTGCTCAGCTTTGACTCTTGCTTCATTCACATTGTTCACGATCATCGATGAGGCCTCACCTTTTTAGGTTTATTTTACATTGTGTCATCCCAGTGCTCAGCCTGTTCAGCCTCTTCCATGTCCATTATTGGAGATAGTAACATGCAACTGAACAACAACAGAACAAGTATTGGTTAGTTTTAGGAGAGGAAATCACACCACAACTGATACTATTTAGCCCATTCCTTCCTTTAAAGGGAAAGAAAGAAAGAAAAATCATTTTGCTTATCTCTTACTGTCTCCCATTTTATGAAGGAGTGTTGAGAAGCTTACAATTAATGGGTTTTTTTTAATTCCCATATGGAGTAACACTATAATGTCTGGCTGATCAACCAATTTAGTTGTTGGATTACAAGAGCTTTTAAAAAATTTAGCAACCTCTTCTTACCAGAAAAAGGAGTGAACCAGCCTGTCTCCTCCTCCTCCTCCTCCTTCTTTCATATCCGAATCTTGGTGATCCTCATGGCGATCAGCCATGAAGACTGTCCTGAGAATACAGACTGTCCTGGTTTATGGTTTTCCCCCATTTACAAATGGGAATTAGACTTCTAGCACCATTTTAAAGTCTAAAATGGTTGCCCCATGTCATTTTAAACTCTAAAACAGTGCCCACACCCCACTGCCAGAAGTCACAATTCATCCCTTACCATTGCAGTGGCAGTGGTGGCAGCCACATCTTTGCCACTGTTTTCACAGTTTCCGTCACTTCTACCAGTAGCGGGAGACATTGGGGACCTTATCCACTCAGTTCCCATCTTCGTCCAAGCTCCCTGTGAAGCGCTACAGCCGGAAACACATGCCTGGGCACCCAACACATAACCAGGAAGTTCCAGAGTGGTAAACATTCCTGGCTGTAGCACCGTGCGGGGAGCTCCTCGGACGAAGACCAGAACCGAGCGGATATGGTTCCCACTCTCCTGCTACTGGTAGCAGCAGAGACTGGGCCCCCCCAGTGGCTGGACAAACCGCTTAGGAAGAAGCAGCAGTGTGGAAAAGGTAGGGAGATCACTTTGTCCCTTTTGTGTTCCTTTCCCCCCTCACCTCAATTGATCGATCCCACACCTCAATCGATCAATCTCCACCATTTGGGATTGGCTTGGGGGAAGGAAGGGGTGTTCTTAGGTGCTTCCCCTTTCCCACACCTCAATAACTCCCCCTCTTCTCCACCCCAGCTGGGGAGTTCAATCGAGGTGCAGAAGTGTGGGATATAAAAAGGGTAAATCCTTTAAGAACACCCCCTTTTCTCCACCCCAGCCCCTCACCAGCTGGTGGGATCGAACAAGAGTTGGGGGACAACTGTGTCTGGCATTTTTTTGGTATTTGGTTGTATTTATTATTATTATTATTATTATTATTATTATTATTATTATTATTATTATTATTATTATTATTATTATTATTATTATTATTATTATTATTATTATTATTATTATTATTATTATTATTATTATTATTATTATTATTATTATTGGTCCAGTCAGGACCATTTTTTAAATTTTTCAATGTATTCCTATGGGAAAATGTTCTTCAGTTTATGATTGATCCGGTTTCCGATGAAAGCAGTCGGAATGGACCAAAGTCATAAACCGGGATTTTACTGTATCTGAAATCTCTAAACTACTACAGGTAGATGCTATAAGGCCAGCAGTTCATTCCATAAATTATCTGTTATGGGAGAACTATCAATCATCCTTGACTGTTACTACATGATCCTACAACTAAGTGAATTTCAAAAACAACGCAGTTTAGGATGATCCAGCTCAATCTAGGTCTGGATAATCTGGATGTCTAGTTGCACGCAGAGTAATATGAATTGTTGGTGAGCATGAGTTTTGAATACACTCTCACAATCTTTACTTCTCCAAATGAAATGTGAGAAAAGGATTGAGGAAGAGGACTGGAAGAAGCCTGGAGGGCTACCACAAAGATGAAGTATGACTAGCCACAGAAATCTTTCTAGGCTAACTGTGGAGAGCCCAAAGTGCTTTTTTGTGGTCACTTGCTTTAGGTACTAATACATACAAAATGGGATACAAAAATAGATGAATGACAAGAAAGAAATAGTTGAGACCTCTCAATGACAATTCTTTCTTAATGTATGTGCAGAATAGTTCCTCCCCAACCCCACATATTTTTTTTATTGATTTAGATGAAAACAGCTGAAATCTGAAATTTGTAAGTGTTGTGTTATATATGGGGTCAAGTCACTTCTGATTTATAGCAACTATGACCAACAAGCCTCAATCTGAGCCTTGCCTCAGGGCCTCTCCTGCTCCCATCTTTTGACTTTTACCAGTCTGCGCTGTGGAACACCCTGAGACTCTGTCGTGTCTGGCCCTTATAAGCAATAGTCCATGCAACGATGAACAGAACAACAACAGGAGTTTATTTAACAGTCTTTCAGGTTACACTTACTAGGTGCTCCGGACATGAGATGGCTACGCTTGCCCCATGTAATCAGTCCCTCTGGATCCTGCCATAAGAAGGCAATGCCTTGAGCTACACCTTAGCAATGATAGTATATAGAGGAGACCCAGGCTTAGCGCATCACTGGTTAACCTGTGTGGTAATGGGTAGCATAGATCTGGTCCGGCCCCACCCTTGTTTACCCGTGGGGTTTATATACTGTCTCCACGCTGGTGACTCCTTGTTACAATGAAGCAACCCGCTGGACAATCATAACCAACCAATCATAAAACGATATATAAGTATGAACCAATCAGGAACAGGATCCAAACTTGTAACCAATCACAGAACTCTAATTAGCATAATGAGCACACTCAGAAAGGGGGATTTCATGCCAATTTTAGCTCCTAATTTGGATGGTGGGAAACCGACATTTTACCTTTGCAAGGCGTTGCCTGAGCAACTTGCAATTCTGCCTTAATACACAACAGACTCCGACTTCAAGAAGCCTGTAGGCCATCCGACCCAAAGGCCGCAGAAACCCTGGTGATTACCTGCCTTAGCAGAACCCAGAAATGTATTGTGGAGAGTGTTGTATTAATTGTGATAGTGTGTGGTGTCAGTGGCATCTGGCTTAACTCTTACCTCACCTCCTTCGCAAAGAGTTGTTGATGAAATAAAAGATGGTTTATTGTTCACAAAGCATGTTGAAAAAATAGCAGTTTCTTGAAGTTTCAGGATACAGAATCAGCATTCAAAAATACTAATCAAAAACAACAGTTAGGGAAATACACACCCAGGCTTCCCTCCAGAAATAAAATGAAAATCTGGCTAATCTAAGTAATCATTTTGAGTAGGCCCGGAGACCTGACATGGTCATCTGGATACCCAACTCCATCATAACGGAACAGCACTCCCAATTCAAACTCACTCAAACTAACTCCCAAACCCATGTGCCTATAGAAAAACATGAGTTTAGCCTACCTAATTAGCATGCAGCCAATCAGCACCCAGGGCTAGCATAAACATACCCTGTTTCTCATAACAAATGTCTGGCTTTTTCCAGCTCAGGATGTTGACAAGAACAGACATTCCAAAGCTAGGAAATAAGTCAAAACATAGCTTCTATGAGCCACCTGCAAGATAAGAGCTGCAGGAGGAATTCAGAGGCCTTCGCAAAGAAGCAAAGCTACAATTCTAAGACAGTTTAAAACCAAAGAGACTCCACGTTGAATAACTTGGGCCTCTGTCTGTCACAGCAACCATCATAGGTTTTTCAAGATATGTGATATACTCAAGTAATGGTTCACTCTTCTCCTCCCCCTGTCCCCCGTGAACTTTCACATTGGAGTGTGGATCAGAACCAAGGTCTCCTGAGGATTAGTCTGGCACAAGATCCATCATAACATATTGGCTATTGTCTGTGTTCAAGAATAATTTGTGCCAAATCTGTTTTTGAAATGAAATGTACTTACTAATTTATGTAATGCATCACAACACATGCTAAGCAAACTTTATTTTCAGGAAAGTTTTTGCATCAGCTATTTGAGTGTGGATGAAGGTATGATCACCCCATAATACTATAAAATGTAGAAAGTCCTATTCTTATTTACTTTTAAATAGTGCCTGAAATTCTATTGTGGAGCATGATACTATGTAAAGCAGATGATGTTATCTGTTGTGGCTGTTTCTCAGGAATAAAAATTTTCAAGACCCCTCTCCCTGGAAGGTTCTGAAATTTCCCTTGGATCACTTATTGTCATAGAGAAAAACTGATCTGCTATCAGATTGTAACTGAAGACAAATGCCCTGTTCTTACTTTTTAATATGCATAATGCGGTACCAATAAACTCAAACTTTGCCACTATAAAAATGCACTTGAGATGCATTAGAACATTTTCATAGGAAGCCAAATATTTTATCTTCCCTTTCCACAGTTTTATAACTAGGCTTAGCTAAGCTCGCTGTCAACACAAAGAGATTATTAATGCTAGTTCATTGCTGTTCCGGCAGGTAGGGTGAAATTATTTCTCCAAAGCAGGCTTGACTCTGCCACTTTGCTGTTCTAGCAAATTAACAAAGGAAGCCTGGAAAAGTGGAATTCAGCCAATGGAATCAGTAGCAACAACTTGAAGTTAAGACCTTTCATAGAAGGGAAAATAAGGTACTATAATTTGAGAGAGACAGCTAGGAGGAGAGCTAATCTCCATAAGGAAAGTTTTCTTCTCATACATAATTTAAACCTCTCACCATTTATTCATGCTTTCAGTATTAGGTCAGAATGACTACAAACAGCCTTTTAGGTGTCAGCGTGACATTCAGAAGCATAACACAGACTTTCTAAGGAGAGATGAGATGTTATAAATACCTAATTATGAGTAACAGACAACATGAAAGAACATGTGGGTACACGATGCATTATTTTACAGTTACACAGAATAACCATTCACCTGCCTACAGACTAGTTGATAATTTTTGTAGTCTCATGTATATTGAAAACCACTAATGAATTGTAATGGAATTCTCAAGAATAGGATGAGGAATCAGAATATTATTTTTATTGTTTCCTCAAATGACGTGCTGACATGCATTTCTCAAGGAAAGCTCCCCACTGAGGAAGCAGCTTTATGGGTGGGAATTTTGTTTGGATCATTTTGGGATGAGAAATTACAAATTTCCACATACCTTCATCGATTTTTTTAAAAAGAACTTGGAATTCTCTCTTCCAGGCAGAGTTTTTAGATCTTACATGGCTGGCTGTATCTTTAGCTGTGTCTGAGGGTGATGAATTCCATTTGCCTCCTCTTTGGTGTGAGAAGAGGCTCCATGACTTTAACAGCTTCATATTGGCAAGTGCAGTCTCAGCATTTTGATACTGAGATAAATGTAACTATTTAATTTGGCCTTTGCAGATGCCTGATGTATTTTATACATACCTTCAAAATGCCAGAGATTTTTAAATGAATTTGACAGGGGCAAAACTTTGCAATAAAAAATTGTGGAAGAAAGCAAAACTTTTTTAAAAAGTTATTTAGCTGTTCAGACCAATGAGCAGTCTTCATCAGCACTACCCAGAAACTGCAGCTAATTTATTAAGTGACAGGATGCATGCCTGATACTGCATCCAATTGCACAATGGAGACTTGTCCTTGATCCTTATCAATGGTATGATTCTGAACATTGTCTGTTCAGTTTCTCAAGATTTCAAGCAGAGACCTTTACCCAGCATTTCCACAGCATTTTGCATATAACTCATTGATGGTACAGGCCTTCAAAAAGGCCTTTGAATAATAAATATGTAGAATAATTTTTCACAGACTTATGACCTAAACTTTTCAATGCTCAATTGGCAACCTTTCTCAATCAGACTTTGTACTCACCCAACAATTAATCAGAATTTAACATTATGAAGAATCAGATTGTTAATAATGAATTAATAACATATTTAATTCAGGTGCCATTGCTTTATTCTGGGCTATCTCTAAGCAAAGAGGATATTGCTATTTAACAATCAGAGAGGTGCCTTGGTAGAATGTCTGTACTCTAACAAGATCTGAAACCACAATATTGTCCAGATTAAATGCAGTGACTCAATCTACTCCAAAAGCAGGCCACAGTACAATAGGAATAAAAATCATTTTGGGAAAATACAATAAAATATGCAACTTAAATAAATAATCAGTAATTTATCAAATGATATGTGCTACCCAATCACTCATATAGTGAAAAAATACCAAAAAGACACAATAGTCCCTGGTCTCCCCCCCCCAAAAAAAAAAAAGAAAAGAAAAGAAAAACTAAGCAAATAAGGGGCCACAAAATGTGGAAATCTCCCTCAAAATGGGGTGTGAGGATGGATCCAAAGATAATTTCAAGGAGACATACTGCTACAGGCAAGCAGCCAGCCAGCATAAAAAATAATACAAAGAAAAAGGGGAATATTCACACCACCACCTGGAAAAAAGGGCAAACAAGTAAAGAATCCAAGACAGAGATGGAGACAGGCAGCCAAAGCCTCTGAAACACAAAACAACAAAACAGAACATACCAAACTAAATTCCCCATTAGATTCCACCATTCTACATTCCAAACCTTTCCCAATGAATGGTTGCTAATAAGCCTTGCTGGCCACACCACCATGCCTTTGCAATGGTCTTTGTGACATTGTTTCTCACAGAAGAAGTAAAAATGGCGATATAAAACTTATGGAAAAAAGAATGAAAGCAAGATTAAACAAGAGAGGAAAAAACAAAAGAGTACAAAACTTTTGTCCACCTCTATTTCGATTGTACGAATAATTTGTGTTCTACAGGCTCTTTTTCATAAATCTATGAAATAACATGAATATCAAAGAAACAACCTTTTTATATGTTCATGTCATTTCTTTAATTGAAACATGGAAGTTCCGTCCCATTCATCACTTTTTTAGAGATCAAGTAAGATCTCTTAGAGATCAAGTAAGATCAAGTAAGAAAAAATTCAATCAATTAAATACAGACTTTCAAAGAAAAGCAAGGAGAGATAAGGAAGTCTTCCTAAATGAGCAGTGCAAAGAAACAGAAGAGAACAACATAAGGGATAGGGCCAGAGATCTTTTTTTTAAAAAATGGGAAAATCAAGGGAACGTTTAAAGCAAAAATGACCATGATAAGAAACGAAAACAGCAAGGATGCAGAAGAGATTAAGAAAACATGGAAAGAATAAACAGAGGAACTCTACAAAAGGACCTCAACACTCCTGATAATAACAATGACAAGGAAATTGAACATCCTGGAGAGTGAAGTCAGAAAGGCCTGAAAAAGCACTGCAAACAACAAAGCCAGTCAAGATGATGGTATCCTATCTGAATTTTTCAAAGCCCTAAAAGATGATGGAATCAAATTATTGCATTCTATATGCCAGCAGATTTGGAAAACACAACAATGGCCACAGGATTGGAAAAGATCAGTATACGTTCCAATCCCCAAAAAGGGCAATGCCGAAGAGTTGCTCAAATTATTGAACAATTGTGCTCTTCCTACATACTAGGAAGGTTATGCTCAAGATAATACAGGGTAGACTTCAGCAGCATGTGGAGAGAGAATTACCAGAAGTGCAGGCTGAATTTCGAAGAGGCAGGGGAACTAGAGACCACATTGCCAACATACTTTGGATCATGGAGAAAACAAAGGAATATCAGAAACAAGTCTACTTCTGTTTCATTGACTACACCAAGGCCTTTGACTGTGTGGACCACAACAAAATGTGGCAAGTAATTAAAGAGATGGAAATACCAGAACACCTTATATGCCTCATGAGAAATCTGTACATGAGTCAAGAAACAACAGTCAGGACAGGATATGGAATGACGGAGTGGTTTGGATTAGGAAAAGGAGTAAGACAAGGCTGCATTTTGTCACCCTGCTTATTCAACTTGTACACAGAGCCCATAATGCCACCCTGAGTCGGGTTCTGCCTGAGTGGGCGGCATATATAAATATGACTATTAAATTAAAATTAAATTAATTGGGGTTTTCCCAGGTTGCATTGTGCCTGGGCAGTATAAAAGGCAGGACACATCTGTGCATTGCTCTTGTGGGTTTTGCATGAGGCAAAGAGTGTTTAGGAGTGGTTTTGAGCACAATTTTGAATTTTTTTGAATTTTTTCATCAGAAATTTTAGAAGCATTCCTGGGAATTTTGCAGCATTCTTCAGGTTCTTGGACAATCAGGGTTGTTTGACAAGTTTTTGTAATGTTTTTAGGCTTTAGACAATGATTTCTTAAAGTTCTGTCAGTTTCCTGTCTGTTTCCTTGAGTTTGCCCTGAAGTCTGTGCTGTTACAGTACAATGTATCTCTATGGAAACAACGTTGTATGAGGCATCGCGGCAAGGATTTGGACGTTGTATGAGGCATCGTGGCTAGGATTTTGCATGCCTCATACAAAGTCCAAATCCGTATAAAGTCCAAACTTGTTGAACCAAGTTTGGACGTTGTATGAGGTATCACTGTATATTGGAGAAAGAAAAAGCAACAAAAATGATTGTAGATGGATATTTCAATTTAATAAGGTCAAACTTAGATTGTACAAATATAGCAAGGAGTGGAAGGGGATCTAAAACGCAGATTCCTGATAAATGGATGAAATCTCTAGGCTTGAAAGATACATGGAGGGAGTTTAAAGGGTTGGAAAGGGTTTATACATTTTTTTCACAGGTGCATAATACATACTCCAGAATAGATTACATATTTGTAACAGAGAGTATGATTAGGAATATAGATGAGGTAGAAGTGGGAATCTTTAAAGAATCAGATCATGCAAAAGTGTTGATGGAATTAAGGATAGAGGGAGTAAAGAAAATTAGAAGGAATTGGAGATATGATGCTAAAGTTTTTAAAGACCATAAATGTAAAGAGCAAATAATTGAAAAATGGAAGGAAAGTTGGTATTGGAATGATACGGATGAGGTGAGTTATAATATGGTATGGGATGCCATGAAGTCGGTTTTTAGAGGGGAGAGTATTAAGTTGGCTAGTATTAGAAATAAACAATTTAAGGAAACACAAGACAAAGTTGAAAAAGAGATAAAGCGTTTACAAGAAGAGCATGTTAAGACAAATGATATGAAGATTTTCGACAGGATGCAAAGATTAAAGACGGAATTGTAGGAAAGGACATTGAAAAGGTTAAGAGATTTGGTGTATGTAAAAAGGGAATATTTTGAATATAGTAATAAGAATCCAAAATTATTAGCAAGAGCTGCTAAAGAAAAGAGAAATAAAAGGGAAATTGGAATAAGATGTAATAGGATTAGAGATAAATGTAAGATTATTAAATATTTTTATCAGGATTTATATGCTAAAAGGAATATAGATTTGGAGAACTTAAAAAATCAATTGGGGAAACAAATAGAATATAAGATAAAACAGGAACATAGAAACAGAATGGAAGAGCGAATAATGGAGAAAGAAATTTTATTTATTTATTTAGTATATTTTTATACCGCTTCCCTCACCTATTGGTGACCTAAAGCGGTTTACAGACAAAGATGGTAAATTACATAAAACTTAAGGCCCATGTCATGGGTAACAGCTGCTTCCACTCCCCTGCAACCGGCTGAGGGGAGGAGCTTAGGGGGCTCTGTGGCAGGGATGAAGGTGGAAAATGTCCTCCTGCCATGGAGCAACGGTCACTCCCACTCCCCTCCAACCAGCTGAGGGAAGAAGCTAAGGGGGCTCTATGGCAGGGACGAAGGTGGAAAATGTCCTCCTGCCATGGAGCAATGGTCACTCCCACTCCCCTCCAGCCGGCTGAGGGGAGGAGATAAAGGGGCTCTGTGGAATATAAATAAAAGATGTAATAGCCAACATTGAAGTCAGATAAAGCCCCGGGGGGAGATGGGTTACCAGCTGAATTTTATAAGGAATTTAAAGACATTGTGGTTCCAAAATTGATAAAATTATATAATTATATTATGGAAGGAGGGCAAATTCCAACTTCATGGTATAGAACTATAATTGTTTTATTACCAAAACCTGGAAAAGATTTAGAATGGAATCATATAGGCCTATTTCATTGATAAATCAAGATGCTAAGATTTTTACAGAAATATTGGCAAACAGACTGAATAGTTTTATGGGTAATTATATAAATGAAGATCAAACCAGTTTTTTGAAAGGAAGACATATGGCGGATTTGACAAGGAGAGTTTTAGATTTAATAGATATTGTAGGACAAACAAATGAGAAAGTCAGATTATTATCATTAGATATTTTTAAGGCATTTGACTCATTACAGTGGGCAACAATTAATGAGATAATTAAATGTTATGGATTTGGAGACAAATTTAGAAGGACGATTGAACAATTATATCAATATGGTACTGCCATTGTTAGGGTAAATGATGATGTTACAGAAGAAGTAAAATTAGAAGCTGGAACAAGGCAGGGTTGTCCATTATCACCAACTTTGTTTATCATGGCAATGGAGGTGTTGGCAAAGGCTGTAAGAGACGATAAGGATATTGAAGGAATACTAGGAAATAAGATAAGTTTGTATGCTGATGATACTTTGATAACAATGAAGCATCTTAGGAAGGCTTTAGAAAGAATATAAGAGCAGTTAAAAGATTTTGAAGAGATGACAGGTTTGAGAATACATTGGGAGAAGTCGGAAATGATATTGTGTAATATTGATAAGGAGGAACAGCAGAAAATAAAGGGTAAATTTAAATTACAGGATAAAGATAATTTGAAGTATTTGGGAATAAATATTTCAAATAAATTTGAGGACCTCAAGAAATTGAATTATGGAAAACAGAAAGTGGAAATTAAAGAAAAAATACAGCAATATCAAAAGTTGAAGTTGTCTTGGTTCGGCAGGATTGCGTTATGTAAAATGATGTTGCTACCGAGAATTAATTTTTTGTTTGATGCCCTGCCGATCCAATTAAGTGATAAAGAAATTAAGGAATTTCAAAATTTGTTAAATAATTTTTGTAATGGTGGAAGGAAACCTAGAATTGTTAAAAAAAACCTGTGGTACTTATCTCAGAAAGAAGGAAGACTAGGATTGCCAAATTTGAGGAATTACTATAGAGTTTAAAAATATTGTGAAAATTTTAGTGAGGGAAAAGGCAATATGGGAAGAAATCGAGATGAGAGATCTAAATCAAATGGGGAAATGGTCTTTTTAGATAGTAATATGGGGGAAATAGTTACAAAAAATAAAATGATGAAGACAATATTAGGAGTATGGAAAAAGTTGAAGATGGAATTGGCTCGAGCTACATCTCCTATAATAGAAATAGAGGATATCAAAAATTTTCCAATATAAATTGACAAAAGGGTGAAAGAAGTTTTATTTAGAAATGATGCTTTCCTGTTGAAAGACTGGATACGGATTTGTAAAGATGGAGAGAGAAAAACAGATATGTTTGGACAATTGAGGTTGAACTGGCTTCAGATTGCGTTGGTAAATAAATGGAATAGTAGATATTTGATGAAAGTCAGTTTGGAAAGAAGTATGACTGGGTTTGAAGAATTGATATCAAAGATAAGAAAGGGAAAAAGGTGTATTAAGGGCTTAGTAAGTAAAATATATATAATGTTAAATAAAGATGGTAATACACAAGAAGCGTTGAAAATAAATTGGGAACAAGAATTGAAAATAAAGATAGTAGACAAGGTTTGGAGAAATAAATGGAAGAAAAGGATCATGAGAACAATGTCTGTTAGAGTGAAAGAACATAATTATAAAATGTTGTGGAAATGGTACTTGACTCCAGTGAGGTTACATCAAATAGATAAAAATAAAGATAAAATGTGTTGGAGATGTAAGGATACACTGGGAACATATGAACACATATGTAATGTGGTAAAGGAGTTTTGGGGAAAAATTGAGAAAGAGATTTGTGCTGTTATGGGTATGAGACTTAAATTGGGGCCAAGTACTGTTTTGTTGACAGATGTGGAAAATATGGATTTAAGTAAAGATAAAATAGAGCTATTGTCGATAATGTTGACAACAGGCAGACAGTGTATAGCCAGGAATTGGAAAAATGAAGCAACTCTGAAAATTGAAGAATGGTATAAGGAGATGTGGGATCTTGCATTGAACGATAAGCTAACATGGGAAATGAATAAGAAAAAGGGTATAGTTAAAGAAAACAGATTTTGGAAAATATAGCAACTATTTGTGGATTACTCATTGAAGGGGGATGAAGGGATTAGACCAGTACCGGATCAAATGAGTTTCTGGGGTTAGAAAACAACTGTGACACTCTGTTTTCTCCAGGGCATTGTAAATAATACTGGGTGTATTATGGGAAAATTGTATTTTAATTATTGTATTTTTACTTTGACTTAATAGTTGTATCAAACTGATGAGTTTAAGAATAGAGTTTGAATATGTATATTAGGATATTTATAAGAGTATTATAATGTATTAAATTTTTATGGAAATATAACTAAAGAGGTATGGAAGAAAGAGGAAGGTAGTACATTATTAAGTCGTAGTTTAATTATATTCTTATGCTTTTTTCTTTTTATATTTTTTGTTATATATATTGTATTTGTAGGTATGATATTTGTATTTTCATTTATAGTTGTTGTTCTTTCTAAATTGTATTATTGTTAAGAAAATTAATTAAAAAAAAGAAATGTGGTGTTGGAGGAGAGTTTTGGGAGTCCCCTGGACAGCGAGAAGAACAAACAGGTCAATCTTAGAAGAAATCAACCGTGACTGCTACTTAGAGGATTCACTTGAGAAAGCCTTGATGCTGGGAAAGGTGGAGGGCAAAAGAAGAAATGGGCAGCCAAAAATGAGATGGCTAGATGGTAATGTAGACATAATGGGCACAGAGCTGGGCAGGCTGAGGAGGATGGTGGAGGACAAAGGTGCCTGGTGGGCAATGTTCCATAGGGTCGCAAAGGGTCAGAATCGACTGTGCAAATTAACAACAACAAAAGATCACTTATGTGTTGATCTTCCCCTATAATACCTTTTCCTATTAAACTCATAATGGACTAGATTGTTTTTCAGTCTTTCTTTTCTCCTTTCTTTTCTCTCCACACTTCCTCTTCTAGGAAGAAAACATCTTGCTGAATCCTGTAATCAACTAAATGAGGAAAAATAAGTAAGTATATCTGTGCTTTCATAGAGAACATATGATCACCGACATTTATAGTACCTTTGCTTCAGGCTCTTTTCATTCTTGTTACTATCACATAGCATCTGGAGATTATATACATGATTGACTCTGAAGCAGTTGAATGAGGAAAGGTACTGACATTTATATCTGTCATATGAAAGGTCAGGTTACACATTTTTAACCAAAAAGAACAAAAAGCTTGGAAAAAAGGAGGAATTAAGTTTCAAACAGTTTACCTGATACAGTAATACCTCATACAACGTCCGCTTCATACAACGTCGGATCCATACAACGTCGCCCAATTCTTGGAAAAAAGGTCCCTCATACAATGTTTCCATCCATCCAATATTAGTATTTATATCCTGCCGGATTTAGTGCAGATTCTTATCTGGTTTTTTTTTTAATACATACAAACATCAAGTATAAAGCAATACAACAAAATGTCATGAACAAGCATCTCCCCACCAAAGCAGCAACAGCAGCAGAAGTGGTGGTGGGCACCAGCAGGTTCGCACCAGTTCACCAGAACCAGTAGCAGAAATTCTGACTGGCCCCACCCATCCAAGTTTTGAAATAAAGTCCTAATTTGGGTGCAACACAGGGTTTCCCCCCTGGCCACACCCACCATACCACGCCCACAGTGTGGTAGTAAATTTTTTGGGAGCCCACCACTGAGCAACAACAACACATTAAGGTTTCATAAATATCTAACAGAAAGTCAAATAAAAATAGAACATAAATCTTCCAATTGGGCTTAGTGGTTAAGTCGCTGAGCTGGAGACTGGAAGGTTGGGTTTTGATACTTGAGAGCTGCACTTGGGGATATGAAAGGAGCCTCATCTGGGCATCCCCTAAAAATCCTTTCAACCCAGAGTAATCTCTGACATGAAATTATTATTAATAATAATTTCTGCATTCCTAAAAAGAGGGGTCTGATGATTTTCCACAGAGAGATCATTGTACAATAAGGTAGAAACCACCAAGAAATCTCTCTTCCTGGTGTCACTCTTTCTAGCTTATTTCAGGGTAGCCACCATTAGCAGCATAGCCTGGGAGTACCTAG
Organism: Bradypodion ventrale; assembly: GCA_035047345.1. Taxonomy (NCBI): domain Eukaryota; kingdom Metazoa; phylum Chordata; class Lepidosauria; order Squamata; family Chamaeleonidae; genus Bradypodion; species Bradypodion ventrale. Next base: position 282,693,246 of record JAWDJE010000002.1, on the reverse strand, counting down.
TAGTATGGGTAGAATTCCTATAGGAGAGTTAATCTGTCAAGTAGCAAGGTCCCAAAACATGTAGGGCATAATGGGTAGGAACCAGAACCTTGAACCTGATGTAGAATACAATGGACAAACAGTGACGGTGAAACAGAACATGAGATATATGATCATATGTTCCCATAGTGAGTCTGGCTCCTGCATTTTGAACTCATTGTAGCTCTACACCAGTTTTCCCCAACCTTTAGTTTTTGGACTTCAATTCCCAGAAGCCTAAGTCAGAACAATGGCTGATCAATGCTTTGGGGAATTGACAGGCTTCTGGGAATTGAAGTCCAAAAATGAAAGGTTGGGAACACTGTTCTACACCAACTTGGATAGCCCGTCATAGAGAGCATTACAGTAATTCATCTTAGAATTTACCAATATGTAGATCAATGTTGTCTGGGTTCCTCTGTCCAAATATGGGCAAAGTTGGACAATCAACTAAATCTGGAAAAATGTAGCCTTGGCCATGGACAAAACTTGCTCTTCCAGAGCAAGTGCCAGGTCCAGTCAGATGCCCAAATTTTGAAACTGATCCCCAGGTATTAGGATGGTATCACCCAACCTACGGAGGGTTCCACCCAGTAAAATCCCCATCTTACTGGGATTCAATTTCAGCTTGTTCTCCCTCATCCATTGCCCAATTTCCTCCTTGCATTGTTTCAGGACCTGAACAATCTCCACTGCTAAGGTAGAGGAGGATAAAACTGTGTATCATCATAATACTGGTGCTAGCAAACTCCAAATCCAAAAATGACCTCACCGAGCCTCAAATAGATGTTGAATAGCATAGTAGAAATGGTAGATCCTTACGGGGCTCTGTAACATTGAATTCAAAGGTTTGACACTATCTCCCTAAGCTGCATAATTTGAATGTGGTTGCTGGGAATGGATGAAACAGCCAAGAGATACGTCCAGTCTCCCCACAATTTTCTTTTCACAAGACTAAATATGCCCAGCAATTTCTCTTTTTCCTATGAGGCTTTGCTTCAAGTGCTCTGATTATATTAGTAGCCCTCCTCTGAACTGGTTCCAGCTTGCCTGTATCCTCCTTAAAGTGCAGTTTCCAGACCTAGGTCTGTGTTTAAAATTCTGTACATTTCTAAATTTGATGTTTTCCAAACTAATACATGAACCAGAAAGGTACGGTATTTTTCGCCGTATAAGACGCACTTTTTCTTCCCCAAAACTGGGGGGGGGGGGAAGTTGGTGCGTCTTATACGGCAAATACACATTTTACATGCATTAAAACTGCCCCCAACTTTGTGTGGCGCTTGCTCGCAGTCCTCTCCTTATGCAGTGTGTGCTGCGGGCTGGATTTGGGGCACGTACTGCGGGCTGTGGTGACTTCTGTGACCCTCCCTGCACGGCCAGGCTGTGTGTGTTCGGGCTTCCCTCTCCCTCCTATAGCGCGCCATGCCTCCCTCCCGACAGTCTAACCATGTGCTGCACGGGCATCATGCTGAGCTTACTGCCGGTACCTCCATCCATCAGCGCAGGCTGCGTCTCCTCATGTCTCCCCGAGCAGTCTCACGCCTTGCTGGGCAGTGTGGGCACAATTTCGCCACTTCTCTGCATATCTCCCGGACACCCGATCAATCCATGCTGCCCTGAAATGTCCGCATGTCTGCCTCCTCGTTCCGCCTCCTCCAGCCAATGCTTACTGCTGTCCGTACTCTGCCCCGCCCCGCTCCTAGTTGATTGGATGCCCGTGATTGATGGGCAGAAGGATTGATCCGCCAAAGCTCCGCCCCCGAATCCCGGGGAGAAGATACCGCCCTCCCTACCTCATACTGCTGGTCTTGCTCCTCCCCCACTAGTCTATTGGATGCCCATGATTGATGGGCAGAAGAATGGCTCCACAAGCTCCGCCCCCGAATCACGGGGAGAAGACACACCGCCCTCCCTACATCATAATGTGCCTTCTGGGTAGATCACAGACAACGTGTATGGTGTATGTGAGAAAGTGATCAGGCGGACCAACTGCAGGGTAAATGAAATGTAAAATGTGCATACACATGCACACACACACACCTAGGGTCTAGGAGAGCTTAGAGCATAATGAACATTTAAAGCCAAGCATTGGCTGATTTTACTGATGATTTAAAGTTGCAGTATGGCTGTTCCTGTGCCCCCATATGATTATAAATTTGCCATTGGCCTTCTCCCCATATAGCTGTTCTCATGACACATGTATGTTACCCTTTGTGGTCAGTGTAACAGTCTGTAAACCAAGGCTGCAGTCTATCCCACAACATTCTCTCCAGCAGCATTCACTCAAACCAGATGGCATATGAGGGGGTTATGAGACCACCAGATTAAATATGGGGATTAGAGAGCACCAGATGAAATATGAGGGGGTTACGAGACCACCAGAGGAAATATGGGGGGTTAGAGAGCACCAGATTAAATATGAGGGGGTTACATTTCTTGCAGAAAAATTATAGTACCATCTCCTCAAGATGTCTAAGCAGAAGAGAATGGCATATAAAGTTGCTTTCAAGCTGGAAGTAATTAAATTTGCTAAGGAGCATGGGAATAGAGCAGCGGAGAGACACTTTGGGCCACCTCCAACTGAGAAAATGATAAGAGAGTGGAGGAAACAGGAGGATCAGCTCCAAAAGTTGGATAAAGGCAAGCACACCTTACGTGGACCAACTGCAAAGTGGCCAGAGTTAGAGGTGGAAGTGAAGGAGTGGATCGCACATCACAGGCAAAATGGACTTTCTGTCTCAACAAAAATGATAATCTATGAGGCCAGACGTATTGCTGTGGGGAAAGGCATTCGGGATTTCACCGGATCACCATCGTGGTGCTATAGATTTATGAAGAGATCTGGCCTTTCTATGCGCACCAAAACCAGAATTGCACAAAAAATGCCTAAGGAATACGAATCAAAGATTCTTTCTTTTCACAAGTTTGTTATTGATGCGAGGAAGAAGAATACCGGTAACTTTGAAATTAGCCAGATCGGGAACATGGATGAAGTCCCGCTAACGTTTGATGTGCCATCTAACAGAACCGTAGATAACAAAGGAGCAAAAACCATAACCGTAAAAACCTCAGGGCATGAGAAAACCCACTACACGGTTGTGCTGTCCTGCTGTGCCGATGGTACCAAACTGCCTCCAATGTTGATTTTTAAAAGGAAAACGTTCCCAAAAGAAACAATCCCACGGGGAGTCGTCGTGCATGTTCACGATAAAGGGTGGATGGACGAAAATGGCATGAGGCTGTGGATTGACAAAGTGTGGTCCAAACGTCCTGGCGGTCTTCTGAAGAAATCTTCCTTGTTGGTGCTTGACCAGTTTAGAGCGCACATTACGGAAAATACTAAAAAGAACTTTAAGGAAGTTAAAACCCAAATAGCTGTGATTCCTGGTGGCCTCACTAGCCAGCTGCAACCTCTGGACGTTTCCATTAACAAGCCATTCAAAGTTCTGATGCGTGAGGAGTGGAACACCTGGATGGCAGCTGGGAACCATGATCTGACGCCTACTGGGCGGATGAAGAGGCCCAGTATCACACAAGTGTGTGAATGGGTTAAAAGGTCATGGGACTCCGTAAAGGAGGACATTGTTGTAAAATCCTTCAAGAAGTGTGGCATTAGTAATGCCTTGGACGGAACAGAAGACGACGTCTTATTTGACACCAGTGAGGAAGAAAGTGATGACAATGACTGCGAGGATCTGTCCTTCCTCATTTCTGATAGCAGCGAAGAAGAGGAATTCTTGGGGTTTGAATAAAAACATTACAGACTGATTTTTGTTACTTTCACTGTTTATTGACTTTACTGACTGTTAATGAGAGTAAAGATTGTTCTTAATATGTTACATGGTTGACATAAAATTGTTCTTAAACTGCTGTTTACTTTATACAGTTGATATAAAATATTTTAGTACAGTATTTGGTTCAGAATCTTTTTTTTCTAGATTTTCCTCCTTTAAAATTGGGTGCGTCTTATATGCCGGAGCGTCTTATACGGCGAAAAATACGGTATTATGCTTTGGTTTTCACACATTTCTGAATATTATGGTTTAGTTTGCTAATCAAAATATGCATACAAAAATGTTAACATTAAGGGGGAAAGTATACCCAAAGACATATATTGGGGAAAATTGCTAACAGAAAATGTATATAGTAGAGGGAAATCTAGACTAAAATCCATTCAAACATTTCTATATATGAAATATGTATAAATATGTACATAAATTTTCTCGAGGGCTTTATAACCATTGTAAATTGATATGGAAATGAGGGATATAAGAATAAGGCTTTTTATGGTTATTTATTTCCATGATATGGAAATGTACCTTAAAATTTTGAACATTCTAGAAAGAAGACATAGAGATTTATCCATCCTTGTATGTTCCCTGCTAGTGGCATAAAGCCCAGTTCTATCTAGTTCTGCTCCAGATTAACACAAACTGTATTAAATAGGACCCCCTCTCCGTTGATGCATGTGAAATTGAAAATGGATATGTCTTGAAGCACAGCTTTGACTGTTAATATTGAAAATCATGTGTACCACATGGTTCAAAAGAAAACTCATGTGCACTTGGAAGTTATGAATACCTGAGCAAATATAAGTGTTTAAGACATGCTCAGCTTTTTAATAAAAGTCTAAATAACATTTTAATGGACTTCCTCTTGAAATAAAACCTGCCATGTATTTATTTATTCTCATATATATGCAATATTTTCTACAAATATCTTCTATTTTTTTTACTGATCTCAAGAGATGACATTTTAAATTTTTAAAGGTTCAAAATATATAAGATATATATAAGATATATATAAGATATAATATATGTGGTGTTTAACATGTGAAAGGTAGAAAAATCAGCCTGCAGAATATGAAGTGCTAAACAGTACGATCTGTACTACAATTAAAGTTTCTTCTTCTGGATAAATAGGCTAAAATGGCAAGAGTTGAAGCTTGCCTTCACAGTACTAGATGTCTAAAAAGCCATAAACTAATAATCATGTTTATGTTGTATAAGGAAAGTATTGATGTCAAGAATTGTAGCTAATTTTAGCAATATAATATTAACTCTTATAGCAGTAAAAACAAATACTGTAATACCTTATACAAAGTCCGCTTCATACAACATCGAATTCATACAACATCGCCTAATTTCTTGAAAAAAGTTGCCTCATACAAAGTTGCTCGACTTTGTATGAGGCATTCAGTTTTCCCCAGGTTGCATTGTGCCTGGGCAGTATAAAAGACAGGACACATGCGTGCATTGCTCTTGTGGGTTTTGCACAAGGCAAAGAGTGGTTAGGAGTGGTTTTGAGCTTGATTTTGGATTTTTTTGGATTTTTCATCAGAATTTTTAGAAGCATTCCTGGGAATTTTTGCAGCATTCTTCAGGTTCTTGGACAATCAGGGTTGTTTGACATGTTTTTGTAATGTATTTAGCCTTTAGACAATGTTTTCTTAAAGTTCTGTCAGTTTCCTGTCTGTTTCCTTGACTTTGCCCTGAAGTCTGTGCTGTTACAGTACAATGTATCTCTATGGAAACAACGTTGTACGAGGCATCGCAGCAAGGATTTGGACGTTGTATGAGGCATTGCAGCTAGGATTTTGCATGCCTCATACAAAGTCCAAATCCATATAAAGTCCAAGCTTGTGGAACCAAGTTTGGACGTTGTATGAGGTATCACTGTAATAGACTTGTACAGATGTATTACAAATATCACCCAAATTAAATATAAATATTAGGTATCTTTTGATCCTCTGCTACAGAGAAACCTATAATTTGAGAAAGATTTTTAATTTAAGTGGTTTCCTCAAATTCGAATTTTTAAACTAGGCATTAAAGTGAAATCTATGCTCAAATGCAAACTTTCAATTCATAATTTATCTTGGGTGACAAATACTTTAATCGAAAACCAATATGTACACTAGCAATTGACCCCTTTATCTAAAGTAATGTAAAATAGATGCTTTGGAAAATCAAGCTTCATCAACATGAGTGCAAAACTGAGATATTTACAAAGACATGTATTCTTGCATTGAACAGCAATAGCAAAACAAGACAAAAGGAATTTGCGATAGTTTCAAAAGATGATGCTAACATAAACTGGAGCCCAGTGAAGCATGCTATGAAAATGGAGAAGCAGAAATACTTTCAGGAAGCTCCTGCTGCTAAAGAAACAGTCCAATTTGAAATTTTAACTTGCCTTGCAAAGCGTAATATGCATATTCAAAATGTATGTATGAGGAGATGGGTTTTTTGATACCTCATTTAGAAATGCAGCAAAACTGTACTGCTCAGGTTTAAAAGCACTGTTTGTTTGTTTGCTTGCTTGCTTGTTTCAGGTATTGCCCACTATTTCTGTAAGGCAGAGGTATGCAACCTCTAGAGGTCCAAGAGGTCTCAAGTGCCCATCACAAGACCATAGACGGCTGCCTCCATGAACTCCAGACCCCCACCCCCCTATATTCCCTAACAAATGGAAAGGGTGGAGGATATTAATGTACTCTCTGACTTGAATTCATTGGAGGGAAAACTATCAATAATGATAAATGGATAGATAAAACGAAAACTCAGAAGACACTGGGTGCGTGGCTGCAGGGAATCTTGCAACCGTGCGCTTTTGCTGGCCCCCACCCTGGAGACGGGTGCCGGGGCGAAGTACAAGGGGTGGAGCCGAGCTCCTTAAAAGGAGCTCCATGTGCCCGTGCTGGCCTCCGCAATTTCGGATGGACCAGGGTGAGTTTGCTTCCTCCCCAGCCTATCCTGATTTTTCTTTTTAGCCCCGGAGCACGGACAGGACGTGGATTTGAGCAGTCCCTGCTGGGACCCCGCGTGCCCGTGCTCCCACCTCTCTAGTGCTTGCCTCCCGGAGTTCGGCTGGGTGACTTTCAATTCTTGCCCCAGCCGATCTTCAAACCCGGCCTTTGGGCAGGAGAATCCTGAGGCTTTTCAGCTTGCCGCGGAGCTTTGCTGTGGCCCAGAGACCTCCCGCCAAAGTGGCCACTGGTCGGGGGTTTTGTGGGCCTGATCATTTGGTGCCATTGCCCTGAGGCACCTTCCTTCGGGTCTGCCCCACTTTTCTGGGGCTTATTGTCACATTGCGCCATAAAATGACGCCAAAAAAGAGGACCTGCCGTGTTCGGGGCAGGTCCTTGGGCCAGAGATCTGGGCCCCATACCAGGCCTGCAGCCCAGCGATTGGGGCCTCATCCCAGGCCTGTGGCACAAGGCAGCAGGGTCTCTCCAGGGCCTGGTATTGCCCGTGGCCCTGCACACTCTGCAGAGCATTTGCCTGCCAGGGCATCTGCTGGGTCTGGGTTTTCTCCAGGCCCTCCGCTGGCAGTGGGGCCTCCGGGGCATGGGCCTCAACCTGCCTTGGAGCCCTTGCCATTGGATCCCAGGGCTTTAGCTGTGTGCATCACGGTGCTCGAACGTGCTGCGGGCCTTGATGCCGGGCTGGCCACTCGCCAGTCGGCCAGACAATTGGCCTGCCAGGTGGCTGATCCATTTGCCACCGATTGGCCCCAGTTTTTGGCCCTCATCAATCAGAGGGTTCAACGCCTAGAGAAGGTATGGCCTCCACCTGTGTCTGAGGCGGCTGCGGCGCAGTCAGCATGCTTGATGGCCTTTCATCTGGCTGACTGCTCAGACCTCAACTGGTTGTTGCCTCCCTTGTCCGGTCCTGTGGGCTCTCATTCGGCCCTGAGCCCCGGCGCTACGCGGCAGCCGGAACCCCCGGTGGGGGCGGTTGCTGCGAGTGCACCTGGTAAGTATGTTGGTCAAGTTAGCTCACACTACGGGGGGTCATGGCATCCGGCCCCTATGGTCCAATGGCCCTGGCTACAGCAAATGGCCTTGGCATTTCTGCCTCATGGCCCACCAATCGCAGCCCCAAATGTTACTCCATGGCAGGCACCTTACCCACCACTGCCACCTGGCATTCAACCTGCAGGGCCTACTGTTCCTTATCCGATCTGGCCTTATGGCCCTCCAGTAAATCCAGCCTATCATTCTGCATCATGGTCGTCACTCCCGACCGTCAGTCTTTCATTGCCATTGGGTGACCTTCCGGCCACCAGAGATAAGATCTGGCACCATGAATATGTGGATTTGTTTAGCCTCTTGAATAGGGAAATGACTAAGGAGGACAAAGAGAAGGAGGAGGATCGTGATAAGGAATTGGCCCGTCACCGAAAACCTCCCCACACATGGGCAAATTGGCTTCCGGCCTGTTTGATTTATGCTGCGGTTTCCATTCGAGCCCATTTGGACTTAGCGATACCATTGATTCAATATTTAGACATAATTTATAGGGCATATGTCGACTTCCTGGGGCAGTCATGTCTTGTGTACAATGAGGAATTTCGTATGTGCACAGCCCTGCAACCTGAGATGCCTTGGGACGAGCCTAACCAGTTGTTTTGGCTTCTGTATATGACCCCATCCCGCCCCATATCTGGTGACCAATACCATTGTGGCCATGTAGTTCAGCGCCCCGGCCCAGCACAGTTTCCCCGCCAGCCGGTGGGTCAGGGGGTTCCAGCCCGTCTGCTGTGCTGGGATTTCTCCTCCATGGGGCGCTGCGGCTGGAAGCAGTGCAAGTTCAAACACAAGTGCTCCATTTGTTCAGGGCCTCATTCTGCCAGCTCCTGCTTCCAGTCGGGTGGGCCACGTGGGCAGGGACATGATCAGCAGGGCTTCAAAAGGGTCCCTCCCCAATTCAAATTGAGGTGCTGGACCGTTGGCTTAGCATCTACCCTAAGCTAGGGGATGCTGCTTATTTATCGGCTGGTTTCTCAATGGGTTTTCAAATCCCTTTTGTGGGTGCGCGTGCGCCACAAGATGCACCCAATTTGCAGTCTTTGCGAAGTAAGGAGGATGTGGCCTGGTCAAAAAATTTAAGGAGGTACGGGAGGGGTGGGTTGTCGGCCCCTTCACCGAGCCTCCTTATCCTAACTTGAAAGTATCTCCCCTTGGTCTGGTACCCAAGAAATCTTTGGGTGACTTCTGCCTTTTCCACCATTTATCTTACCCGGCGGGCTCATCGGTCAACGATGCTATACCGGACAAACTTTGTTCTTTCTGGTATACCTCTTTTGGCCAAGCCTTAAGGATGGTCCGTGCTTGTGGTCACGGGGCGTTACTGGCTATGTATGCTATCAAGTCTGCTTTCCAGCTCCTCCCCGTCCACCCTGACGATTTTGAGTTGCTGGGCTTTCGTTTTGAGGGCCAGTATTTCGTCGACAGGGCCATGCCTTTCGGTTGCTCCGTATCCTGCTCTGCATTCGAACGTTTCAGTACTTTTCTTCATTGGGCGCTTGTACACAGGTCAGGGGTTAGCAATGTCGCCCATTACTTGGATGATTTTTTGTTTGAGGGGCGGCAGGGCACTGGGATATGTGAACAACTTTTGCTTTCTTTTCAGGAGCTGATGGGTGAGTTGGGAATACCATTGGCTCCGGAAAAGATTGAGGGCCCCTACAACCACACTTACATTCTTGGGGATAGAAATTGTCACCTTAGCACAGGCGTCACGGTTACCCAGGAACAAGGTTGAGCGCATTTCGGAAGCCATTCTTTCCATTCTTTCCATACTGGCCAAGCACAGGGTTTCGCTCCATGACCTGCAGGTTCTTCATGGATATCTCAACTTCGCTTGCAGGGTGATCACACCTGGCCGGGCTTTTGCTAGGTGCCTGTGTGATGCCATGGTTGGTTTATCCAGGAAGTACCACAGGGTTCGGCTCACATTGGGGATGCGTGCCAATCTTTGGATTTGGCTCGCATTCCTGGCTGATTTCAATGGGGTGTCCTTTTGGCATTCTGAGCTTTCCCTCACGCCAAACTTCCAGGTGCAGTTTGATGCTTCTGGAGCCTTGGGCTACGGCATCTATTTTGATGGCCGCTGGTGCTGTGGCCGGTGGCCAGAAGCATGGCAGGGTTCTGAACTGCTTCAGGATTTGACATTCCTAGAATTCTTTCCCATTTTGGGGGCTTTGTTGTTATGGGGAAAATTCTGGGAGAATTCAGTAGTACATTTCTGGTGTGACAATGCGGCCGTTGTGCACATTGTAAATGCCCAGACACCTAGGGTTATGTCCCTTGTTTGACAGTTTGTATTATGCTCCTTGAGGCATAATATTGTTTTCAGGGCTAGGCATGTTCCGGGCATTGATAACAGTATTGCCAATGCTTTGTCCCACCTACAGATTTCACGGTTTTGGGCACTAGCGCCGGGGGCCAGGGAGCATCCCTCTCCACTTCTGACTGAGATGTGGACATTTGGCGAGGTAAAGAGACCAGGACCATCGGCCTGTCCCTCGCTAGCCGTACCCACAAGGCGTATCAACGGGCTTATCAGGCATTTGTTATATTTCATCAGGGCATCCCTTTGACTGATTCGTGGCTGATGCCAGTGGACCATGTTCTCCAGTACATGGTACACCTGCACAGGTGTGACCTTGCCACCCATACCATTGGTGGCTGGCTTTCCACCTTGGCTTTTGCTGCCAGGGTTCGGGGTTACCCGGACACCATGGGAGATTTCCGTATCCGCGGAGTTCTGGATGGCTGGGCTCGGGAACGTGGCCCTCGCCCGGACATGCAGCAGCCATTATCCCCGGAGGTTCTATTGCACCTGTCTGAGGCTTGGCCAGCTCTTTGCAATGACCAGTTTGAATCTGCCCTCTTTCATGCTGCCACCACAGTGGCCTTCTTTGGGGCTTTGAGGGTGAGTGAACTGGTATCCTTTTCCCGGGCAGACCATTCATGCAGGGCCCTGGAGTTGGCAGATGTGGCTTTGTCCACTGATTCTGTCACATTAGCCATATGCCAAACCAAGGCTGATCAGTGGGGCAGGGGCACTACAGTAGTCCTGCTCAGTTGTGGTATCCGGGTGATTTGCCCAGTTTTGGCCTTGACATCCTTCCTGGCTGTGCATGGCTCTCTTCAGGGACCTCTTTTCTGCCATCAGGATGGGTTGCCCCTGATGAAATACCAATTTTGGAAGGTCACGGGTTCTGTCCTGGCTACTTTGGGCATCCCGGGGGCAAAGTATGGCACTCATTCATTCCGCATAGGTGCCGCATCGATGGCAGTGGCCTTTGGGTATTCAGATGATGCTTTCGTTCGTATGTTCACCCTATGCAATGAGCTTCTCACTGGCACTTGTTCTCTGTTCTCTGTTCTGTTTATTTCAGCTCCTATTTTGCTTGCCGTTCTGGCCCAGGTGTGGATCGTTGGGTACAGTTATGTTTTTTGGGCAACCCTTGGGGATGCACCTGGGGCTCGGTGATGTGACGTACCTGATGTGGCGTGGCTTCAGAGGAATGAGTTGGCACAATTTGATCCCATTTGTCCTTGCTGCCTGGAGTTGTGTGCCACCTGATGTTTTAGTCCTCCACCTGGGTGGTAACGACTTGGGCCAGGTCACCAGCTTGGACTTGGTGGTATCCATCCTCAGGGATCTGGGCCTGATCCAACAGTGCTGGCTGCAGGTCTGCTTTGTCTGGTCCTACATCATTCCCCTTGCATTTTTCCGGGATGGCAGTGATCCACGCCGTATTGACCATGCCCGGAGGTCTGTGAATTGGGCTATTGCTTGATATTTTTCTGAGCAGGGTTTGGGCATGGTGGTGGAGCATCTGGCGATACGGATTGAGCAACCCATCTTGGACCGTGGAGATGGGGTGCACCTCTCCGCTTGTGGCATTGATATTTTTCTGGCTTCCTTGCAAGCAGGCCTGGTGACCGAGCTGGCGGTCATGGGGGGCGGTGAGTCAAAAAAGGACTCCTCCCCGTGTGGCAGTTAGCACTAGCAAGGACAATCAGGTGACCCCTAGGAAACTGGCAGGTACATATTTGGTTGACCATCAGAAACACAAGGTAGATGGAGAGTCGGGCTGGCCAATCAAATGCGGACCATGAACAAGGTAATGCTAAGTTTGGAGACTTGCAAAACCTTTGACAGTTCACCAGATTTCTGTCAGAAGCTGGAGTCAACAAGTATCACTTCTGACTGGGGTTAATAATTGGTTTAAGGAGTAAACAAATAGATACAATGTAGCAAATTAAGTTCAGAAAATAAGGATTAGTCCTTACCAGTGCTATACCGGCCCATTTGCCTTAATTCAGTTAAACAAAGTTACAAGTTAATAAAGTGGCCCAATTTTAAAACCAACACAGGTGTCCGTCTTTTTATTTGGGGGGGGGGGGGTGTCCAGCAATGAGAAGATACTTCATTAGACTAAAATTCTCCATGTGGCTGAGGGCTTCTGAAAGCTGTAGGCCAGAAAGGCAACACTTCAAAGCTCTGGATACATAAGTGGAAAAGAGCTACTTTGTCCTGCCATTCTCCTCAAGGGCTGTCCAAAGGAAGAAGCAGTTGGTATCAATTCCTTAGACCACAAACTGAAGTCAACTAAATGGGGCACTGAATTATTCTTTATTTTTCATTTTATTCTGTAACATGGGTGACATGACAGCATTCTCCACCATTCCTGAGGGCTGAAGGGCTATTCTTGAAGCCCAGGACAGGAAGTGTGGCACTCTGGAACCCTGTCAACAGAACGTCTCTGGACAGAATTGGTGCCTTTCAGAAAAGAACTTAAAACCTGGCTGGCAGGCCAAGTGTGGGGTGCAGGTGGAAGGGTGACCTCCATTGGGTGGCTGATATAGAAGAGAAGAAGAAGAGAATTCCTTCCCCATTGTTCCTTTGGTCCCTGCACCCTTTTTAGGGGGTGGGTAGTTTTAAATAATTTTAACCTGTTTTTATCTGGGATTGTCAACTGCCCTGAGTCGGCCTCGGCTGAGTGGGCGGTATATAAATTTAAGAATAAAAGAATAAATTAAAATAAATTAAAAAAACAAAAACTTAGCACTGGTTTCCAACAGAGGGGCACAGCCTGGAGCTGCATTTACTACTTGAGCTGATTGCTTCACTCAGCCTAGTAGAATGGCCAGCCCTGCATTCTCTGGAAATGGGTGGATAGACTCCCTTGTAAAAGAAACCTACTAATCAAATGTAATAAATTATCTCCTCATTAAATCCCTGGGTTGGAAATTGCAGGAAGCGAATCCCATTATGCCATTTAAAGACTAGCTACTCTACAACATCTGCACATATTATCACCTTGCTTTTTTATGACATCATAATTGCTCAAAATGCTTGTGTGCACTTCCCCTTCTGTGCCAGTTATTATCAAACTTTAATAGCTCATCTCCTGTGGCTGCTCTTGATTTTCTATATCCTCATATCTCCTTCTTCTTAACAAAGATCAATAGGAAATGTACATTTAAAAGCAGGATTTGAACATCTCTTGATCATCATGCTGCCTGCAAAAGCAGGTGGTCAGGTAGTTACGGTACTTAGAAATGAAGTAGATAAAAGTAGATAGTGTCACAATAAGTATAAGTTCATATGTGAATGTTTTAGTGAAATTTAATGCTAGATACTAGATGTGTACATTTTCCTACTGAGTCAGTTATGATGCTTAGCAAGTAGCAGCCTTCATGAAGACTGTGACAACGTTTTGAAAATTCTAATTATGAGAAATAAAAATAAGAGGCAATATTGATCAGCAGGTAAGCCTGACCAGGGAGATGTGGTTGGCTTGTGCTGTTTGGTGCAGATGGTTCGAATAGGGTCCATTAATATGCACCTGTTTTACTTATTCTTCATTTACTTACCATCATGAGATTCAAAGAATCCAAATGGTGGTGCTTGGTGATATCCCCTCTCAGTCTGATGTGCATGAATCAAGAAATATTGGATTATGTGAATTCAAGGAGAGATGGACAATGTTCATTGACCTTTGCTTTAGAGGACTGTTGTTCCTGGGGGTTTAAAGTTGCAATTTTCTCCCTACTCCCCCCCCCCCTAAGGAAATAGATTTTTCTGGGAATTCCAGAAGGGCCAAATGTGCCCAACAGTTCATGTGATTTCCTTCCAGTAGATAAACTGCATGTTCCTTATATGCCAGAGGCACAGGAGATGTTCCCTGAATGTACAGTGGTACCTCATACAACAATTTTAATCCATTCCACGGGGCTCATTGTTTCATGAAACAATTGCTATAAGATGCATGCATCATATAGCAATTTTCCCTATGGGATGCATCATACAACGATTTTTTTCGCTATATGGTTTTTTTCAATTGAAAAATTGTTGAACAATTTTTTCCATAGGGAAAATTGTTATCTGGGATGCCATTTCACCCCAAAACCTAATTGTTATGTGATTTCATTGCTATGCGGGGCAATTGTTGTACAGTATAAGGTTCCACTGAATCTGAATACAGACCATGACATGAAATTTATTTCCTAGGGAAATATCTCCAGGTGATTTTTAAACCTTTTTAAATATATATATATTTTTCTCAGCCAAGTGACTGTGCATTTAAATTAATCTCCTCACGTTGTTGTTAAATAGTGCTCTGTGGCCTGTAGATAAAAGACAGATCTAAAATTGAGATTTTAACCAGAAAAGACAAAGAGAAGTAATGAGAATTAACTCCGACAGTTAGAAAGCGAAATTGAAAAGTCAGGGAAATGAAACATAAAAAGTAAATTTAAAATCTCACTGAAGTGCACTGTTCCTTTCACTTTCAAAGCAACTGATAAACTAAGCACCCAAACACTCTGGAGATGAGAGGAAGCTTCATTAATCTTTTGTGACAAGTTACTTAGGAGAAGCATATTTGCAAACCTGATAACTTGCATATTCCTCAGGGTTAAACAAAAATTATTGCTATTCATGTTCTAAACAGTAAATTGGAGAAAGCATCAATCTAGGTTTCACAGCTGACCTTCTTCTGCACACATGGGAAAATTGAGAGCAGATACCACTAGGACACTTTTTTGGATCATTAATACTAATAATACTAAAATACTACTACTACTACTACTACTACTACTACTACTACTACTACTACTAATAATAATAATAATAATAATAATAATAATAATAATAATAATAATAATAATAATAATAATAATAATAATAAATTTATATCCCACACTTTCTCAGCCGAAGCTGACTCAAGGCGGCCATTACAACATGTAGATACCATACAATACAATAATAAAGAAGCATGAAAACTAAATTCAATACAATAATCAATAGTCAATAATACAATATAACACAGTACAATTCAAAAAGCAGTGCAGTACAATTCAAAAAGTCAAATTTCAATACAAAATATCACATAAAAAAACCCATTAATAAATAACAAAAAATATCCAAGACCACTCACGAAATCCCCCACCTTTAGAGTCTTTTGAGTCTGAGCAGGGCAAGGGGGAGGGCGGGGGCCAAGAACGCCAGCCACTGGAGTGGCTGGTGGAGAGGCCTCTTCGTCCCCACTGGGGCCACGATGTGCGGCAGCTTGTCCGGCACACCCTCGTCTTTTTAAGTCCGAGGGCGAGGGGGAGGATGGGGCCCAATAACGCCGGCTGGTGGAGTGGATGGTGGAGTGGCCTCTTCAACCCCACTGGGGCCAGGACAGTCGTTACAGTCATTTTAGAATCTACAGACAATTATTCACCTCCTTGCAGAAATGATTGACTTTGCATTTTTTTCCAGTTCATTTTATTATTTATTATTTATTTATTTTGCAATATTCAAAGATGCTGCTTGCTGATGCTTGGGTTTGAAATGCTTCAGACTCTGGCCTTGATATTATGCTGGCTCCTGTCCAATTGAGAGAGCATACAATCAACAGTAGTCCTTC
This sequence comes from Bradypodion ventrale, assembly GCA_035047345.1. NCBI lineage: Eukaryota > Metazoa > Chordata > Lepidosauria > Squamata > Chamaeleonidae > Bradypodion > Bradypodion ventrale. Next base: position 282,677,505 of record JAWDJE010000002.1, on the reverse strand, counting down.
CCTATTTTTAGAGGTGAGGTTTTGCTTTTGTCCATTTATAATGGAATTTAAATAATTTTCAAAATTGTTATCGTAATCCATAAAACCTCAAACTGAAGAGACTTTATTTGGTTCCAGGTTAAATTTAGACTCTTAGGCTACACCATATATTGGCCAAAATCCTACTGAAAAGCTTGTCCTGTGGATGGCAAAAGGAGTAAATCACATTAGCTTCATTCTGGCAATTAATGAATTGGATTCTTGGATTCTGGTGAATGTCCCTATCCCTTGGATGAACTGTCGCAGATTACTCTGTCTTCCAGACATATAATTATGCAATAGAATTTAATCTATTAAAATTAATACTACAGATGTTTCCTGAAATAAAAAGAAGATAGGTTACGTGTACATATCAAATAGTGTGTGAACCTTTAAGCACAGAAGGAAATCTGACTGAAGCAGATTTTCCAGAGACACACTCAAACTTATATTCAAATTGTATTCTATATGCCATAACCTTCAATAATTATATGTCTAGATAAGAAATTATAGGAGTAATGTACACGTTTTGCTTTGCATATAGTAGTAAAGAAAAGAACTGTCTCAGGTACATGTTAGAAACAAAGCTGTACTATCTGCTTTGAGTCAATCCATTTTTTTTTTGTCTTACAAATCATGTCCAATTTACTTCAAGCCAGTTTGTACCCTGACTGTTTCAGTTCCTATCCAGACATTTCAATGTATTTGCTTCTGTCCAAATAGTGGAGGGGGAAAACTAAAAATGGGAAAAATAAATAACTTTGATTTAGAATGAGGGATGAATCACAGGACCATCAACTTCGAGTGAACCTCCAATATGCAGATAAAGCACCTACCCTTTATTTTCTACATCCCACTCCACCAAGGGCTGAACAGGTGCTAGGTCCTATTTCTTATGACTAACCTACTTTGTGCAAATCTAATTTTTTTAATATATATATTAAAAAATGCACACCCTTTCACTCACACACAGAGAAGTAAAAGTTAAAAAATAACACACACACACACAAAGCTTACTGTCTCAAAACCAAAGAAAAGAAAGCAAATAAAGGCAAAAATTACAATCAAAGCCTTCCCCAAATCAGTGTCATTAAAATATGGTGAGATTTTTCATTCCACCATTTCATGCTTTCTCTCCTATGAGTCCAGCTGATGGCAGGGCATTGGCAGGGCAGGCAGCAGCACAAATAATCCAAAAAAAAAAGGGGGGGAAGTATCAAAAACAAATCAGAAGAGAGAGAAAATCTCCAAAGAAATCAGGGAGAGGATATTCAAAACAAAAACAACCCTCAAGTGAAATGATGGCATACTCAGGCTATCTGGCAACAGCATCAACAATAAGACAGAAATGAAATGGGGGGTGGGGGGGGGGGGTGTTGAGAGAAAAAAAACAAGGGGAAAAGGCAGAAAAGGAAAAGATTCAACATGGAGATCCAGAGGCAGTCAGGCAGCACAATAAAAAAATGGAGAACATCAAGAGCTGGCATTTCCATAAGGAATGACTGAAGCAAAGAAAGACCTTGAGTTCCAACTAATCCAGGTTCTGCTATGGAGTCAAAATTCTCATTCTTCTTCTCATCTAGATGTTCTGATTAGTTGCTAATAGCAACCCTTGTGACACTACTGGATGGAAAATTTCACTGAAGATTTTACAGACAAAGCATGAAAGAATGGGTGAATGAAGGAGAACATGAAAGAAGATGGAACTTTCATGTACCCCTCTTTCATTAATGCAAATCAGGTGTGTTTATGAGACTTTCTATCAGAATTGAGAAAGAATACAAAAAACAAACAAACAAGAAAGCCTCTTTCATTCTTTGTTTTTGCTTCATGTAAAGATGAAAGGCCCATCCCTACGTATCATACACTAGTCATATTAATGTTATTGTGATATTACTGAGGTTTCAGGTAAATTATTTCCAGATGGATATTGGTACCATTTCTCAAAATGACATCATTTCCAAGCTATTCAATGAATTTTTGAAAGAACAGATAATAAACAGTCTGATGTAGCCTGAAAACTGGAAAATAGCTGGTGATTTGACTGATGCTTATGGTGTCATTCCTATGAATGAAACTGAAAGATATGAAGGTAGTTTATTAATAGGATTCCAAACCACAGATTGAGTAGATTTTTTGACATGATTTAATATGAATTTATTTTATATCCTGATCCGATAAGTCACAATGTCATCATTAAAGTCTTCACCTTCTACTTGCATGTTTTAAAGGATAAGGACCTCGTGAAACATTAGTCTCAATAGCTAGAGGTTTTCTGCCACCTGTTTAGATGAGCAACCAGAAGAAGAAATGAGAAATCAATCTGCTTCACCTGGTCATATGCACTGAAGGGCACAGTTCCATGCAAGCATTACATCCTCTGCAAGGTTACACTAACATACAATAAGACCTTCCACTTATGCAAACAAATCACACAAATGTTGCCTGGCTCACATTAAAAAAGATTAATTCAGAAAATGCAAAAGGAGTCCATTCTGCTACCTAATAATCCCTTCTGCATACTTTCTGTTTGGAATTCTGCTAGTACAAGATACGACTCCACTGTAACTGCCCTGTCTTGCCTTCCTCAATTCCACCTTCAGTTTATCAGCTAGGCAAAGCTCTGCTATATCAGAGGCTGGATGCCTGAGAGGCAGCACTGTAATTTTATACCCAGGAATAACAACATCCTATGTTATACCTGAATGTTTAGAGAATAATATCCAGGAGTTTCATTGACATTCTTGAGGAAAGTGTTGGACACATACTTTCATTCTATGAGAGGGGGGAAGGCAATGAAAACAGATGGCATAACTGCAGGAGTATGGTGACAAAAGCAATATTTTCCCTTCTTTTTAATGGGGCAGCTTGATTGCAGGGATGTCTGGATGGCATTTACCCCCTAGATCAGTGTAGGTGAACCTATGACATGTGTGCCAGAGGTGGCATGCACAGGCCTCTTTGTGGGCACATGTGCTGTCATGGGCAAGCCCCGCCGATGTTAATACCACCACTGCTTCCCCACCCACCCCTCTCCATCCGCCAATGGGGAGATGAGAGGGGAGGCTGAAATCCCTCCTGGGAGTTGGCAGCGGGGAGCTGCACCCCCTAGGGGGGTGCACCCACGGGGGCATGACTGCTGGTGGCATGCTGGTGACATCACATGAGTGCTTGGGCATGCATGATGCTTGCCCAAGAGCTGCTTCCTCCTCCTTGGGCACTCAGTCTCTAAAAGGTTCACCATCACTGCTCTAGATCTTACAAAATGTTATTTTCAAATTTGATTTCATGACTGAAAAAGCCTTGGTGGCTGACCTTCAGCAGAGGACTGTATATGCATTGGTACTGCTGTCCTTTACATGGATTTTGATATTATTGCTCATGTTATCCTTCTCAGCCACCAAGTTACAATGGCTCTATGCAATAGAATGGAGGAAATGGTTAGTTAATGTTTCTCATATTCAAGTTAGTGGTACTGGTGTTTCTCTACACAGCCTTATATTATTGAGGCCAATGAGATTTCTCTACCAAAGTGCTGAAAATTGTGCATAAAAATTTAGGATCACCTTCTGACTTAATTTGAAAACTGGTGTCATTTTTGTTGTCATTTAATATTTGAAACAGCATTTTTAAAAGAGCTAATTTCTAAAGTGCTTGAATTCAAAGGTCTCTAATTTTATACTAATATACTTATATATAATGAAAACTGGTATTTCTAAGCCTAAGAAAAATGCAAAAATGTGTCTTAACACTACATGGATCAAATGTCACCTTAAAATTAAGACAAGGTCACATGTGGAAACCATGACACCTACTACTTCTGCACATGTTTTATACATGGATCACATGGCTGACTTTGTTTATGTAACTACTAGGATACCAAGAAACAGGCGCCCGAACTGCATGGGCCCTTTAACACAGACGTCCCTAACTTTTTCAAGCCAGGGGCTGCGTCATGCTCTCTCAGTCAGCTTCAAGGGCCGGATGGCCATTTTGCCCTGCCTGCATGATGGGGTGGCCAATACTACCTTCCTTCTCATGACCATCTGACATTTGTCCAATAAAATCTCACAGGACAATGCTCTGAGTATATTCTCTCAAAACACAAAAGGGCAGCTTGGTCACCAGAAGACAGTGATTTTTCCTCAAGTACATAGCAAATAAATCACAAGAATGTGGCAGGAATGACTAGACACAGGAGTGCATGGAATGCTGTTTACCTTCCCACCAAATTAGTACCTATTTATCTATTAGCAATTCCTTGCTTTCAAACTGCTATGTTGGCAGGAGCTGGACAGAGACGGGAGCTCACTTCATCATGCAGCACTCGGATCTTGAACTGCTAGCCTGCCGACCTTCTAGCTGTCAAGTTCCACATCCTAACCACTAAGCTGCTCTTACACCACATCAAATCAGTCACTTGCCAATAAAAAGACAATATCTGGGATAGTCCATTTGCAACTAGGGTGCAGTAGGGGTAAAGGTAAAGGTTTCCCTTGCTCGAAAGCCAGTCGTATCTGACTCCAGGGTACAGTGCTCATCTCTGTTTTAAAGCCAAAGAGCCAGTGCTGTCTGCTTCTGCAGACGTTTCCGTGGTCATGTGGCAGGCATGACTAGACACCGGAGTGCACGGAACGCTGTTACCTTCCCAGACTGCGGTGGCTCAAGTGGCTAAGATGCTGACTGGGAGGCGGAAGGTCAGCAGTTCAATTCCCAAGTACTGCAGGACGGAATGAGCTCCCGTCTTTGTCCCAGCTCCTGCCAACCTAGCAGTTCAAAAGCAAGGAATTGCAAGTAGATAAATAGGGACAACTTCGGTGGGAAGGTAACAGGGAGCAGTAATTCTATCATATTGGCAATGATTCAGTTTTGAAAGTTGTTGCTGTTGTTTAGGTGGTGCACACACTACAAAGACACTTTAAGAACAATTTCCAGCATGTTTTACTATATCTTTTGAATTTAAGATTCCCTCCATATGATAACTGTATAAACGGCTGCACTGAGCTCTTTTTTAAAAAAAACACAGAATGCAATTGGCAGTGCAAATACCATTTGAATTACCTTCCAACCATATTGCATTTCCGCACGGATGAGTTAAAGGCTACCAGTTCATCACTAGTTTATTAACATTTAGCCATTTGGGACTGTAGTATATTATTGACCCTCAGACTTAAAGCTCTGGTGGTCCAATGGCATTGCTCTTTCCAGCAATGAAAATTGTGGGCTGACAAAGGATTCTTAAGGACTTTTCTTATTATCTCATGCCTACATTTTAATGTACTCAGAGTCAGAGTGTAATGCCAACTTAGAAATATTTTTACTTTATGTACAGCTCTTCTTTAATGCTCGTCTCCAGGACATTAATCACGGATAGCTACTTCAGTGCAGTGAATCATAATAACATGGCATTTAACATCTTCTTTAAAAGTAATACATGGTCTCTCTCTCTCTCTTTCTTGGTATATAACAGGAACTAAGCTTCCAGAACAAAAAAAATGCATTAAAAGCACTGATAATGGTATTACAAGACTCCATTTGATTTTGTCCTATCTCATACATTCACACTCTACCTAGCTGAAGTGTGCTGTGCTCATTTGAATTAAACAGCTCCTGTTCTTAAATCAGAAGAAACATTTATATGAAAATCAAAGGTTTCAAGGTTTGGGGGCCTAAAACTTCCAGCAGCTTACAGAGAAAGGTTTCTAAGAAATATGTAAAGCAGAGATGAAATGAACTGCACCTCTTGTTTAAGCCAAAAACATTTTGCCAGTGCAAGGCTTCAGCTAGTTCTACGACCGATTATGCTTTCCATTTTCATCTTTCTAACATGCGGTCCTGGCTTGAAAGTAGGACTAGGGAGGGAACATCTGTGGATGTGATAGGATAAATAAGCCACCAGCCATGTCCTGGCCAGTCTGTGCATTCATCAGCAAAGAGTGAAAATACATATGTCAGGCCAGAGAATAAGAGAGAGAGAACATTTTAAAGGAACCTGTAAATTTTAGTTTACATACTAATACATCTACAGCTCGGAGGAAAAAAAAATTTTTTTTTACTAGACTTTGCTACTCCATACTATATAAACATCTCCAGCAACTACTAGCAAAAGATCAATTACTCAGCAGTTCACATAAAGAAGTGGACTATGCAGATGTAAGCAATGTATCATATTTCTATTCCTACTCTCTTTTGTGCCAACACCATTATAAGAAATGAGACAGTACATATGTTGTTGGTTGCTTGTTCTTATTATTGTTGTTGGGAATGCACAGAATGCTGTTACCTTTCCAACCAAAGTGGTACCTATTTATCTACTTTCAATTTCTTGCTTTGGAGTATCTTTATACCTAGACCAGTATTTGCCAATAAAAAGGTCTGAATATAGCAAAAACAGCTTAGTTTTTATTGATCAAGGAAATCAAAAACTGGGCACACATATCCAGAGATATTTGTCTTTGAATGTTGGAATGCTGTACTGACTACAAAAACCAAACAGCCCTTTATAGGCATCCAAACAAGGTCCAGTAATTTTCCAGGACTTCGATATTTTCACACATATAGATCCAATGCATATAGTTCGTGCTGCTTCCTGTTTTCTTCCACACACATGACCTAAACCGGGTTATCTGCAAGTGTTAGATAACATGTTTTTCCAGGGCATAAGAAATAACATCATCTTAGTCTATTCTAGACAATGCTAGTATATTTAATTCAACATTTCTTCCATGATATTATTATTCTAACATCACTGCAACACTGTTATTGCTATTGTTCCTTGAAAATAGGGAGTTTAAACTCAGTGAGTTAGAGATAGCCATACAAAAGAATGTAACAGTAAGATAAATATTTGAGCACTATTGTATTTTCATTCACATTATAAATGTTCTGTTGCTGTACCCCCACCCCAATAATGACGCGGACACATAATTTATGGATGAAAATCGGGCCACTTTAACTTTAATAGGCCTACCTTAACAATGGTTAAGGATCAAACGGGCCAAAATAGCACTGGCAAGGGGCAAATTAAAATTATAACTAAAACGCTAACTAAAAGCACCTGTTGCAGCGGCAACTGGGTGTAAGCTTCCGTCAACAACATGCTTCCTCATCAGCATGTCGTTGACCCCTTTCAGCTGTAACTTATCCCCAGCAAGTTGACTGGCCATACAAATCTGGTTAACCTTGTCCTCCCTATGGCCAACCAATTGCCTTGCCTTATTAATTACTAATGCAGTTGCCCCTTACCAGTGCTATCCGCCAAGTGACCAAAGGCATCACAAGAAACACCCCGTAAGTCACCCATCGGCAGACAGTGTGGAGTGGGCGAAAAAACAAGAACCAATGTGCCAATCAGATCCCCGCCAAAAATTCCCACTCGGCCCCGAAGCAAACAAACAAGTCACACTGTGACCTAAGGGAGGGGGTGGTGGGCAAGCGCGCCCAGGGCCAGCCAAATTGAAAGGAGGGGGGACCGTTGGCTGAGCCGCCCCTTATAAAGGGTGGCCAGACACGCCCCCCTGCCTTGTCGCTGTGCCCGCACCTCAGGGGCGGGGCCAGCAAAGTGTGTGGCGGCCATTTTGGTGCCGCACGTCCATTGCTGTACCCACACCCCAATAACGACGCGGACACATAATTTATGGATGAAAATCGGGCCACTTTTATTGATAATCAAATAGGCCTACCTTAACAATGGTTAAGGATCAAATGGTCCAAAATAGCACTGGCAAGGGGCAAATTAAAATTATTACTAAAATGCTAACTAAAAGCACCTGTTGCAGCGGCAACTGGGTGTAAGCTTCCGTCAACAACATGCTTCCTCATCAGCATGTTGTTGACCCCTTTCAGCTGTAACTTATCCCCAGCAAGTTGACTGGCCATACAAATCTGGTTAACCTTGTCCTCCCTATGGCCAGCCAATTGCCTTGCCTTATTAATTACTAATGCAGTTGCCCCTTACCAGTGCTATCCGCCACACGGGGAGGAGTAAGCGACTCCCGCCCCACCACCAAACAACACACAACCACACCCAGGGTGGAGTAAGTGACTCGACGCCCTAACCAAAACTAGCACACGGCCGCACCCCGGGGCGGAGTAAGCGACTCAACACCCCGGCCCAACCGCACATGCGGTCAACAGGCCCATTTGTAGTGCTGCCAGGAAGAGATCCAGGCCTTGGCTTGACAGGTGCACCCCGTCACTCCTGTATAGGCGCTCATCCTGCCTGCGTATCAGGGGGTGGGGAACCATGGATCCCATTGTGTGTGCATAAAGGAACTGTGCCACAGCCCGGTTCACCGACCTACGGGTTCGGTCCACAGCAGAGGCATTCATCCCGCCCCTATACGAAATACGCGGGACCATTTGGGACCACATAATATGGACACCCGGCCAAGACTGAGCCAGCAACACCAAGTCCCTGCGAATGTCACAAATCAGGCAGAGACAAGGTACTTGAGCCAAATCGTTGCCGCCCAGGTGTAAAACCAGGACCTCTGGGGGACATTGACCCATCATAGACATGACCAGCGGCAACAGATGACTCCAATGCATTCCCCTGTAGCCGAACCAATGGAGCAAGGCAACGGCACCAACACCGAGGTGAGGACCCCACGAGGTGGAAGCCGCGTGATGGGCGGCCCAGTATACATAACTGTGCCCAATGATCCAAACCCTCATCGGTGCACGGAGACGCTCGATGCCTGAAACAAAAGAAAAGAAAAAGGGGGGGAACGAGCGAGGAACTACTGCTGGAGAGGGCGCACTTAAACCTTAAAATGATTCAAACCCCAGCACCCCAAGGAGCAGATGTCAGCCGCCGGGTAACCCTGTACTGCAGCAGTAGAAGCCGCCCCAATGTGAAAGGAGTGGGTCCCAAAGCGTACACCGGCCAGCCCCAACCTGGCTAGTGCCCAGCCTGTGACCTTCCAAAACTGGAACCTGGTGAGCGGGGAACCATTGCAGTGTCGGAAAAGGGGATCCTGGGCTGGGCCACGAATGGCCAAAAAGGCGGCAAGCGCCGCCACTGGGCAAATAGCCAAATCCCCACACCGGAGCAGAGTAACCACACTGCCCCTGCCTGCCTGGTCAGTCTTGGAGAAGCGAACAGTGACGTGAACCCTATCGGCGCCAACCCTAACGTCATCCAACTCAAGGGCTCTACGAGAAGAATCCCCCGCCGACCCCACCACCAGCTCGCTGACCTGGAGGGCCGCGAAAAAGGCAAGCGTGGTAGCAGAGCGGAAAAGGAGTTACTTGGTAAGGATCCCTGCAAACCTGGTGCCAAACCTCCGACATCTGCCGGAGTATCGAAGGAGAAATGGGTCTGCGCATGTCCCGGAGAGGGCCACATTCCCGCGCCCAACCCTCGAGCACCCAATGCACCCTACAATCAGTCGTAGTATCGGGGAGGCCGTTGACCTTCACATGGAATGCCAAGGCGGACAGGCAGCCAGCAATCATCCGGGGAGCCGAACCCCGACCATACAAAACCACCATAAATTGGAGTAAGTGGTCAACAGGGGCAGGCCAATCCATAGGAAGGCCACCCCACGGTGGAACTCTTCGAACACATGGAGGGCATGCGCTTAGGCCTTGTGGGTGCCAAGAGCTAAAGAAAGTCCTACGGCGCGGTTCACCTCTACATGCCAAAACTCCACATCACTGCAGGGAGCGGTACAGGCAGCTCGTCGGCCTCCGGTGCTAGCGCCCGGAAGCGTTCGATCTGTAAGCGAGACAAAGCATCAGCAATATCATTATTGATACCCGGGACGTGTCTGGCTTGAAACAAAATATTGCGGCGAAGAGCACACAAAACAAAATGGCGCACCATGTCCATAACTCTAGGGGACCGGGAAGTCTGGGCGTTGACAATATGGACCACCGCGGCATTGTCGCACCAAAAATGCACAACTGAGTTGGACCATGCCTCACCCCAGAGGAGAAGGGCACCTAAAATGGGGGGAAATTTGAGAAAAGTGAGGTCCTGAAGCACGGCGGAATCATGCCATGACTCCGGCCATTTGCCGTATGGCCAGTGGCCATTGAAGTACATCCCATAGCCAAAGGCCCCAGATGCATCCGACTGCACCTGGAATGCGGGAGTCACCGCACACTCGTCAGGCCAAAAAGAGGTCCCATTAAAGTCAGAAAGAAACCCCAGCCAGACCCTGAGATCATCCTTGATGCCCTTGGTCAGGCGGACACAATGGTGCTTCCTGGTTAACTCTGCCATGGCGTCACACAGGCGCCTGGTGAAGGCCCTGCCAGGAGCCGCCACCCTGCAAGCAAAATTAAGGTACCCATGGAGCACCTGCAGTTCCCTGAGGGAAGCTTACGCTGGGCCAATAGGGACAGAATGGCACCCGAAATCAGGGTTATTTTATCAGGGGGCAACCTGGAGGTCTGTACTACAGTATCAATCTCGATCCCTAGAAAAACCAAAGTGGGGACCGGGCCCTCGGTCTTCTCAGGAGCCAAAGGCACACCCAATTCAGCCATAAGAACCTGGAAAGTGGAAAGGAGGCGTACACATTCGTTGGAGCCAGCTGGGGCGCTGAGAAGAAAATCGTCCAGGTAGTGTGCAACCGAAGCTGCCCCCAACCGTTGGACAAAGGCCCAATGAAGGAATGAACTGAAACGCTCGAAGGCCGAGCAAGAAACAGAGCACCCAAAAGGCATGGCCTTGTCAACAAAATACCTGCCTTGAAAGCGGAAACCCAGCAACTCAAAGTCATCCGGGTGGACGGGAAGGAGGCGGAAGGCCGACTTGATGTCACATTTGGCCAAGAGCACCCCCGGCCCGCACGCCTGAACCATAGCAAGTGCCTGGTCAAACGAAGTATAGCGGACCGAACAGAGTTCGTCCGGTATCGCATCATTGACAGACATGCCGGCAGGAAACGACAAATGGTGAATCAACCTAAATTCACCTGGCACTTTCTTTGGGACTAGACCAAGGGGGGAAACCTTCAAATTAGGGAAAGGGGGCTTGTCAAAAGGCCTAGCTACTCTACCCCCTTTGACCTCCTTGAAAATCTGCTCCCTAGCCACCTCTTCCCTGCTGCGGAGAGATAACAAGTTAGGGGCATCCTGGGGTGAATGGGGGCCAACAAAAGGGATCCAAAAACCCTCGAAAAAACCCGTGCGGATATACTCCGCATCAGAACGCCTAGGGTAAACCCTTAACCATCGTTCCAGAACTGCTAACTTAATTGGGGAGGGGGCCTTTTGGAGGCAGCCCCGGTTCACTACCGGGCCGGGGGCGCCCTGAGAGCCCCTGCCCCTGGTCTGGGTTCTCCCGGGTCATGGGCAGGCGGAGGCCGGGTGAAGGCCAGAGCAGTTGGGACACTCATGCAGGTACCTACAGTTGCGCTTGGAACACCCTGCCGCGGAGGAGTACCGCCAGTACACCAGGCGGGCTGGAACCCCCTGCCCCGCCATCTGGAGGGGAAACAGTGCAAGGCCAGGCCATTGTACGGCATGGCCAGAATGGAAGCGATCACCCATGGCAGGGCGGGAGGGCGTCATATAGTACAACCACAGGAGCTGGTTGGGTTCATCCCAATGCATCTCCGGGTGTAAGGCAGCGCGCATACAAAATTCCTCACCGTACGCTAGCCACGCAGTGCCAGGGAAGTCAACGTATGCTCGATAAATGATGTCGAGGTACTGGAAAAGGGCAATCGCTAAATCGGACCATGCCCTTAGGGAGACGACTGCGTAAATCAAGTACGCTGGGAGCCAATTGGCCCAGGTACGCGGGGGCTTCCTACAATGGGCCAGCTCCTTGTCCTTTTCATCCTCCTTGTCCTTCTCATCATGGGTAGGTTCCCTATTGAGGAGGCTGAAAAGATCCACATACTCCCTGTGCCAGATTTTTCCCCTGGTCGCTGGGAGGAGATGGTCACCCAAGGGAAGGATCAACCCCACAGACAGCAAAGCCGAGGAGTGGACAGAGTGATACCCGGGATTAGTAGGGGGGCCGTAAGGCCATGTTGGGTAAGGTAGCGAGGGCCCAGCCACGTGCACACCCTGCGGGGGCAGGGGATAAGGTGTGTGCCAAACGCCCTGCACACTCTGGCCCGCCATAATAGGTGGGGCTGCCTGCACAGGAGGTACCGCAGGTTGCGACAATGGCCAGGGCCACGCAACCTGGTTCTGCAGGGGCAACAGGTGAGGGGCCACCGGCAAAACAAGAGGGAGTGTGTTTGGTGCTCTCACTTGACCAGCATACTCATCGGCTGCACACACACCCGGCCGCCCCCACCTGGGGTTCCGACTGGGATTGGGCGTCGGAGCTCATGACCACAGTTGAGCTCGCGGACCCTGTCCCCGAAGTAGCGCCAGCCACCACGGGAGGCCCGGGTGCCCGCAGATCAGCCGGGGGGCCAACTGAGATAGCACCCATCGCCGGCCTGGCAAATAGTGCAGCCTCAAGCCTGGCCAGGCGCCGCTCCACCACTGCCAGGTCCTGGGGTCCCTGGTCACCACCCAGGGTGGCATCAGGTCCCAGGGCCCCAGCCGCCGGTGGAATCCCTAAAGCCCTCTTGAGGGCCGCGAACTGACCCTCCACCAACGCCGGAGGAGTCACCAGGGATGCTGAAGGAGAGGGCGCTGCACGCCGTGCGCCAGTACAGGCCCCCTGTAGGGGCCTCTTCCTGGGCGCCATTATGCCCAAAGGGAGAGCGGGCGGCGAAGCACGAGCCCATTCCTGGCGAGGGCAGCTCTGCCGGCGGTGGGGGGGAACACCCAGGCAAAGCCCGCTCTCGGGCGAGGCCGGGCGCCAAAGGCCGACCGCGCTGCAAACCGGTGCGGCGGCAGACGAGGTTCCCTGAGACAGCCGGCTTGGGTTGGTAGCGTGCGGCTGGAGGGCCGAAAAAAAACCACGCGGCTCGTCGGGCACGTGCCCGGGCAAGGCGAGCTGACGGAGGAAGGCTGGCTAAGGGGCAGCAAGCGTGCCTGGGGTCAGCCAAATTGAAAGGAGGGGGACCGTTGGCTTAGCCGCTGCTTATAAAGGGCGGCCAGCCATGCCCCCTGCCTTGTCGCTGTGCCTGCGCCTCAGGGGCGGGGTCAGCAAAGCGTGGAGTGGCCATTTTGGCGCCGCATGTCCATTTTTCTTACATTAAACTGCAAGGGAATGTGAGAGGAAAGTTAATTAAGAGAAAGAAAAACACATGCCAATGAAAAATGCCAGCACTCACAAGAATCCTCTTTCCTTTGCTTTGTAGGATTTCATTTTAATTTAAGGAGTGTTTTGAACAAGGAGAAATTGGAAAAAATGTCACTGGCATTTCACATATGCAATGAGTAATTATTAGCATTTCTGAGAGAACATATGCAGGTGACTCACAAGAAGGATAGGTATAAGAACATTTGCAGATACAAAGAATTCTGAGCAAGAAAATATATTTAAAACTCTAAAGAATATAAAAAATTGTAAAGTTTAATCCTGAAAATCAAGCTATATTGGATTTGTATAAGATAAGGGACAGAGGGATGCATGAATCTGTCAAGTGTTCATCTGAAGGCTTCCTGCTTTTCTATGTTTAAGTAATCCATGTTGCCATTTTAGTTGCCATGTTTTTAATGCAAATATCACTTTTATGGGGGAAACCTACATATTTCTGTGCATATTTTTGCACATATTTTTCTAGTCACTCTCATAGTTTGCATGTATATGTCCACTCAATAAAGTGTGTTTGTAATGTATGATTTTTTTTTTAAAAAAAAGGCATTTATCTGTACAACCTTTCTCAATCTGTGCATGTTTTTAAAAAAATGTTTTTCAAAGGCATCAAATATGCAGAATTTTCAAATGCAAATCCAGTCCACATGCATTTCAGGCTGGAGTCTTGGTTAGTTTATGATTATTTGATATAAGTGGTGAAAAGTGTCTGTTTGTCATACCATATTATTTCCTTCACTGTAACGTTTTGCATTTAGCCAATGGTCACCCTTTCTTGAAAGCCAGTCGTATCCAGCTCCAGGGTTCCGTGCTCATCTCCATTTATAGCCAAAGAGCCAGTGCTGTCTGCATTTGCAGATGCTTCTGTGGACATGTGGCAGGCATGACTAGTGCACAGAATGCACAAAAGTGGTACCTATTTATCTACTTGCAGTTTCTTTCTTTTGAATTGCTAGGTTGGCAGGATCTGGGACAGAGACAGACACTCACTCAGTGGTGGACATCAGCAAGTTTGCACCGGTATGCACGTACCAGTTGTAAAAATGGCTAGCCTTGCCCACCTCCCTGCCCCACCCACCACCACCTCCTCCACCTAGAAGAGGCTTCAGAGGGGGCTGGCTCTATTTCCCCCCTTCATCAAAGGCTTTTCCTGGGCTTCATTTCACCCCAAAGCACATCCCCAGCCACTCCGGAGTGGCTGAGGGTGCGCTTCAGGGTGAAACAGAGCCCTGGAAAAGCCTTGGACTAAACGGGAAATGACTTCAAAGGTTCACTATAAAGTGATGAAAATAGAAGAGGCTTCTATTTTCATAGCTCTATAGTGAAGAGCAGTCACATAGCCAACAGGCCACACCTACCCAGTCACATGGCCACACCCACAGTGTGTTAGCAATTTTTTTGATGTCCACCACTGCGCTCAGGTCTTGAACTGCTGACCTGCCAACCTTCCAGTCATCAAGTTCAGCATCTTAAACACTAAGACAGGGATATGTACTACTTGAGGCCCCTCCATAGATCTGGGAGGAAAAGTTATGGTCCGAGTTTACATTATGTTTATACACAGTTCTGATGTTAATCATGAATTAATAAAGTGCCCTAGTTACTCCACATCCATCTCCGTGTTTCATTTTGGGGTGGGGAGGCAAAGCCCATCAGATCAAACTCAGATTTATAAACACAGTTTTGACTGCAGTACAACAGCTTAAACATTGGCATCACAGGGAACAGGTTAATCAGAGAAAATACACATTCCCTGTAACATCTAGCCTGACCACAGATTGAAACGTGTGTATGTACTTCTGCCTGAGACTTAAAGGCTCAAATCTTGTTGTGGTGCTATGTTTGTGTAACATCAAATTACTCAAGGAGCAATAATAGCACCAAGTCTGAAGTTTCTGTATTCAGGAGGAAAAAAGGTCTGATGCAATTAATCCATTGGTAGCAAATTCAGTAAATAAGTGGCTCAGATATTTGAACAAATAATAGAATAAACATTGATGAGCTGATTATACATAAACAAATAATGTAAGCATCCTACCACAATGTGTCTTGAAAAGTGGTATGATTCTACATGTAAAATCAATCTAAGGAAATTCCAGAACTTTAGGTACAGGTTCAACAGATTTGAGAATAGGAGTGCTATCACTTATTCCATGATGCACTGCAGCAGGTTCTGTCAAGTTCTGCAGAACCGGTAGCGGAAATTTCCCCAGGCCATGCCCACTTGGTTGGCCATGCCCACCTCCATAGTCCATAATGCATGATATTTGGCCCTGCCCACAGATTTGGCCCCACCCACAGATTTGGCCAGCCCACAGAGTAGGTAGTAAAACATTTTTGTAGTGCATCACTGCACCTAGTCATAGCTAGAATTGCCATTCTTGCTTTTATCGTTATTCATCAGACTGTCCATCTCTAATGTCTTCCTACACACTGAGCTTTGCTTCTTGCAGTTTCCAACCTTGATAACATGATAAGAAGAAAGAATTCTATTTGCATTCTCTCAGACTTGAGTGGACATCTCTGTGCGCATGAGATCCTGCTTGATCTGGGTGCCTGCTTGATTACAGAGTTTTCACATCCAAGTGAACATGATTTAGAACATCTCCCCAAATCTCCCTGCTCAACATGAGGAAGACAGGAATGGAGTGAGTTGCTGCTGCTGTCAATGGAATCCTTGAGAATACAGCCACCATTTGCGAAACACTTTTAGCCATAATTAGTAAAGGTAAAGGTCTCCCTTGCTCGAAAGACAGTTATGGCCAACTCTAGGGGTCAGTGCTCATCTCCATTGTTCCTGTAGTAATGTGGTAGGCTTGACTAGATGGTGAAGCACACAGAACTCTGTTACCTTTGCTGCCAAAGTGATACCTATTTATCTACTTGCATTTTCTTGCTTCTAAATTGCTAGGTTGGCAGGAGCTGGGACTGACGATGAGCACTCACTCCATTTTGCAGCACTCAGGTTTCGAAATGCTGACCTGCTCATCGAGCTCAATGCCTTAATCAGTAAGCCACCACTGCCAGTAGCCCTCACTATTTTACGCCAAATTTGAATCAGAACTTTTCATGGCTGATCAAATTTCACAACTATTTTTGGTAGTCACATACAGCTAAAGCATGCATGGGCACCAACATGGAGGGCAATGGTGCCAGTCCCTTGGTGCTTGTGGTGGTGTCTCCCTCCTCAAACAGGGCTAATTGGCAAAGGGATTTCCAACCCAAGTGTTCAACCACCATCTTCTCTCCATTCACTGTGGAATTTTCAGCTCATTTCAAAGGCATACAGATCTTTTCCCCAGCACCAGCAATTTCCTCTTTGCCCTCTTTTGCTGTTCTCATCTTAGTAGGTCAGACCATTACTTTATAAATAGAAGAATCCAGGTGCTTTTCATATCAAAGTAATTAAGCAATTTAATGAAAATGCATTAAGCTGTGTCCATTCCTCTGTGTGAATGTTTTGTGCTTGGAATGGCTCTGTGTTTGAACGCAGTCTGCTTATATGTATCTCTGCTGTCACCAACAGGTTGCTTTGCCACAGGAGTGAAAAGGGTTTTCTTTGGAGAAGGGAAAACCTGAAAGGCCAGCTTTTGTTGTAATTGCCACTCCATTAACAAGCACACTTCCTCAAGTGAAAAGAAATGGGAGGGGGAGAGAGGGGGGGACTTTAAAATAAACTACCTGGCTTCTCATTCCTAGCTTATATGAACAAACAATGAAGGTGGCCAAATGCAGTTGAGGACATAGCACTTGCACTTTTAATAAATGTGTGGAAGATTAGCTTCTGCTGGAAGTAAGTTACATGAGATGAAATTCCCTCTCTTATTAATAATGCAGAAACCTTGCCTCATTTTTCCCCTTGCTACCCTAGAAACAAATGGCAAATTTTATTATTATTATTATTATTATTATTATTATTATTATAGTTTGATCTTCACTTTGCCAAACTCTTCATAGCTGACAATAACTGGCAAGGGAGGTCTTCTGATTTAAGAGTTTTGGAGAGAAGTATCCAAATTTGCCATACTTTCATTCATATTTCTGTAAAGCTACGCGATTTTAAGCAGTGATAACCATCAGTCTGTTACGCGGACTATTATAAAGTAGGAGCATGGGTCATTTGTTTGTGTCTTTTCAATCAATCTGTTTGTTGTGTGCATGTTTAACATAAAAAGGCAGAAGATGCTAGTTTTATACCGAGTCATTTGCAAAAGGAGTGGTAAACAAAACGAAAGTGCTGGATGTCTTAGTCTCACACTTGGGGCCAAATCTGTCATGGAACTTGGAGAATCCTTTGTCAGACTTTCTCAAAGTGTTGAGATGAACTGTCTCAATTAAAATGTTGCTAGTGGTAACATTTTTCCACATTTCATTGCAAAGCCATGTTCTGAATCCAAAGCCTACAGAAATGTGGATGATGCCGTAATCAATCTGCCTGAGGGAAGGAGGAATTCTTATGTGAGGGATCTCTTTCCCCCTTAGTTCATGCATGTACAGGTAAAAGAAAAAAATCTGTATGGTCAATGTGATTTCTATATGGGGAACCATATTAAATCTTATGTGTTATTTGTCATACATGATGAACATACACATATACATTGAATTTATATGTCCTTCAGGAGGAAATTCAGTCAGTACCAATAATGGATCTTCTTTTTAAGATGTTCACTTTGCACTGAAGGAACCTACCACTTGTCTTGTCATGTAGAAAAAACTTCTAATTATGGCATCACTGACATTTTTCTTCCTGACATAAGTTGTTATCTTGCCCTATTGCTTTGTTTCACAGGCTAAAATCCAGTAATGTAAACTTATGTTGTGTATGTCTGATGATGTTACCTGACACACTTGCATTTTGGTACTTAAAAGTTTCCTCTTTCCTCCACTCCAACAAAAGGTTCCTTGGCTCCCTTGAGATCACTTTGGTCCTAGGGAAGCCTTAAAGATAGCAGGATAGGAGAGGGATTCTTAAATTCTGAAAATCACTACCATTAGTCCCATTACAGTTGCTGTGATTTTTAAATATCTTAGACTGCCTTTCCCATTCCACTGTCTTTAAGGACTTCCCAGGACTAACTTTCAGTTGTCAAAATTCAGTTGCAATTGATGATGCCATCAGAGCAGTGGTGGGATTCAGCAGGTTCACCCCAGTTCGCCAGAACCGGTAGCAGAAATTCCAGCTGGCCCCGCCCATCCAAGTTTTGAAACAAAGTAGTCCTAATCTGGGTGCAATGCAGGGCATTTGCCCTGGCCACACCCACTATATCATGCCCACAGAGTAAGTAGTAGAAAAAATTGAATTCCACTACTGCATCAGGCATACCTGTCAGGTTTCGGGAAATTTCTGTCAAATAAGGGAAATTTCCTGGCCAAATGGGAAAGTGGACAGCTATGCTTATCCTGTGCTGGCCTCCAGTCTAACTCCAGTCTAATTGCATTCTACCTAATACGGGATGAAGGCGGGAAAGAGTGTAAAATACGGGGGTTTAACAGAAATTTCCCAAAACTTGACAGGTATGCATCAGAGTATGCTGTGTAACTTTATTTTTTTGTATTTCAGCCAATGACATATCCTCCCTTTTTACTTCTGCCTCTTCTGCTATTTACAGGCAATCCTAGCCAATAGAAAACCACCCCATGAATATGACATCCCAGTGCACATAGCCAGTGAAATTTGATTGCATTCAGATCATTGGACGCAAACAAAAGCAATTTAGAAAGCTCTGCTGTTACTCTGATATTGTCATCAAAAATCTAAATAGAACTGCAGATAATTGTTGATAGTTCTGGGCATGTTTGTCAAAAGCACACATTCTTTTATCTCAGTTTTGCTGGGTTTGCCTTCTCATTTAAACCAACTTCTCCAGTACACAATACTGTTAAACATGAACAGTTTGCTTCAAATTGGCTTGGGATACCCTGATCTGAAACGGAAGTTAAAAAGATGGGGAGAGGTGCCTTCCTTTTGCATAAATTTCATGTTCTAAGCCTGGAAACTACAACATGCTTGGCAACCAATATACAGGAGTGGGGGAGAGAAAGGCATTTGTTCACTTATCAGGTGGGCTTTTCCCCAGTGTCTCTTCCAGTAATGTTAACTTTGCTGTTTTTCAGGGTAAATATCTCAAGAGTTATTTGTACACAACACTGGAGTGTTTACCTTTTGATTACAGATCTTTACACACTGTCCATTATTACTGAGTGCCAGAATAAAAGGCAGCCTCAGGCCAGCATTCAGTGTTTCTCCACAAAGAAAATACACTAGAACTGATGACAGGTGCTAAAACTAGATATGCTAGACTGGAAAGAAGTGGAGGAGGGCTGCAGCGGGGAGATGACTGACTGCAGAGAATCCAATTTCTGTCTACCTATGGAGCTGGTTTTGTTTCCTGCCTTTGAAAATAGAACTGTTCAAGCATCAGCAGATTACAGCATGCAAAGGCAGGCTGCACAAAATGTGTCAAATTGTCGTTTTTGGGTTTGTGCATCAGAGGATGAGAAATATATAATGACAGAACCAGCACAGAGTCCGGATGGAGGACAACAGCTTTGTAATACCATGTCGATGATGATGATGATGATGATGATGATGATGATGATGATGATGATGATGATGATGATGATGATGATGATGATGGAGGACAACAGCTTTGTAATACCATGTCGATGATGATGATGATGATGATGATGATGATGATGATGATGATGATGATGATGATGATTTCATGTCAGAAATTATTCTGGGTTGAAAGGATTTTTGCAGAAGAAACTCTGCTTAGGCAAATCCCAAATGATGTTCCTTTCATGTCCCCAAGAGCTGGGACAGAGACAGGCACTCAACCCATCATGCAGTACCCGGGTCTCAAACTACTGACTTGCCAGCCTTACAGCTAACAAGGTGAGCTTCTTCATCACTGAGCCACTGCACCCCTACCAGATCTTAGATAATATTGTCATTCTTAATGATGTAAATTCTACAATATTGCAAGCTGTGAATTTCAGTGTGATTTCTAATAGCAATTCCATTTAAACAGTGGAGGTACACAGGAAGGTCCTTGAAGATTGTGGTATTTTTGAACCACAATCAGGCATACCCCAGGCCACCTTGCACTGGCTAATCTTTCTCACATTAGGTCAGGCAAAAAGAACTACAAAATGAACTCACCAAAAGGTGGTTTCATTTTGACAGTTTCACATCTGGCCTAGACACAGAAGAAGAAGTGGTTCTGTCTATATTGCCATTGTACAATCAATGATCTTTCCTCTGCCACAAACAGGAAAGGAAGCAGAAGCTAAAGACTTCAAGGCACTGGTGGATATATGTTGCATCTAAAACTCTGTTTTCTATCTACAGTAATACTATGTTGGTAGCAGCCTTGTTACAAAGAACAGAGAGAAGAAAAATAAAAGTAAACTGAATGGTTTGGTACAAAACTGACATTTCTTTCATGGGCTTATCCAGGCCTGAAATTTTTTTAGACCATATTAATACACTTGTGCATGCATCTTTACCTCATGATTGCTCTACTTCTTACTGCTGTACACTTGAAGACTTTTCACCCACATAGACACGACCCACATAGACATTTAACCCACATAGACATAGCCAGTCTCACATTCTGACTTGCTGACATTATGAAAACCATCTGCACCAAATCCACCCAATGCATTATGTGATGACACTCTTAAAACTGAGCATACCATACATGCATATAGTACTCATGTAGTACCATTTACACATTCAGGAATGCTACTGCAGAAGCACCAGCAA
This sequence comes from Bradypodion ventrale, assembly GCA_035047345.1. NCBI lineage: Eukaryota > Metazoa > Chordata > Lepidosauria > Squamata > Chamaeleonidae > Bradypodion > Bradypodion ventrale. The sequence goes on along the minus strand of JAWDJE010000002.1, from coordinate 282,656,533 downwards.
GGGGAATAAAACAGGTGTTTGTTTGTATGTGCTTGAAAGGCTTCCACACCCCTGGACAGATGTTGCTGAAACTTGGCACACACCTACCTTGGGCGTGGGATATCAGCACTGTGCCCCCCAAATTGGGATGAAATTGATCTATGCAATGGGTGTGTTTCCCAGTGATGTAATTGAGCTGATGTCATAGTCCCATTGTAACATCATCTGACTAGCTCAGCTGTAGCCCTCTGAGCTCAGCTGTAGTTTTCACAGTAGGTGGAAGGCAAATGGTCGGGCCGGCACAGCGGTGGTGACAGAGGCCCTTGAAAGGGCCAGGAGGGCGCAGGACAGCATGGCGAAAAAGTGTTAGTGTGTGCATGCTCCACAGTCTCCTTTTTGCACCTTGACAGTGGTTTGAAATGTCGCGCACCACAGCCTGACCCGCGTTCGAGTTAGCATTTGAGGAGGTGGACGTGGCGACCAAGAAAGGACACCCCAGAAAGAAAGCAGCAGCAAAAAGATAGGACATTAACACACCCAGCACAGACACTGAGGCATGTACCAGACACACAAACAAAAACAACCAGCAGGACATGACGGCAGAACTATACTTCCATTGAAGAAGAAGAAAAAAAACAAGGCCGGGTACTCAGCTAGTTCCATATAAAGTTCATTTGCATCTGTATTTTTTTTAACATCCTCAGGAAGGACTCATTTCTGATTGTAAAACTATGGAATATTTCATATTATTCAATATTATAATATAATATGCTACTATAGTGGGCTGTGTAGAAACTTCTGTAGAATGTGGCCATACTTGTAAAAGTCTGTTTGTTCTTTCTGAGTAGCTACCTGCTAAATAAGATTGCTTGGGATTTCTGCCTCTGAGAACAGTAAAAATGGATCAGTGTTAAATGCTTCAGTATTACGGCCATTATACCAGAGACAATATTAAAACCAAGCTTATCTGCTGTGGAAATAGGTATGGTTATGCTTAGATAGAAGTGTAGGAACAGGCCATAGCAATCCTTCATCTTACAGCATAGCATTAGCCTTAACTCTTACTAATAAGAAACAAAACTCATTAACACTATTAAAATCTAATTATGTCAGTAATTTTCATCATGTTATATATAAGCAGTTAAGTAGCAGTATTTGTTTTCCATAATAGGAGTTTAAAGTCTAATTAAAAGTCTTTCCTTCATAGTTAAATGGTATGTGTCTTGCTGGAGAGCTGGATTTTTTAAAAATAGTAACAGATACAATTTTCAAATATATTAATTTCTCCTGTCAACCCTGACTTTCAGTTTGTCAAAAATGAATGGTACATCAGGGAAAGAAGGGAGGCAAAGTAACCCAAACAATCAATTTGAGAAGGGACACAAAAATGGTTTAGCCATCCTTTTTGAAGGAGTTGGATTACACTAGCCATGCTGGTTGGGTAAGACAATACTTCTGGAAAGTGTTAGGTAAGGGAAAGTCATCTTAAAATAAATGGCTGTGCCTGTCTCTAGAAGATATCACAACATAACAACTCAAGATTGCTTGTCAATAAAACAACCACTTGCTGAAGGCTTGGCTTTACTCTTTCATGAAAAATCTGGGTTTACTATTACAGTAGGGCTACTACCTCCAGTTATTGTGTAATGTTTATACTAGGGAATCTGCCCACAAAATGTCAGTATCACACAATGTCTTAGTTTTTATGTTCATACGTGGAAATGCAGTTCTCACTTATTATAAGCAATCTATACCTATAAAAAGGCCCCTTAACCATTGGGTTCGTTCAAAGGCTCCCACACCAGGCTCAACCATCCCCGACCTAGCCCTCCATACTCACCGTAACCCCTACCTTCCCAATGCCGCGGGGTTTGGGTGGTCACCAGTGGGGCAACCACCCCACGAATGTGACCAAAAACAAACTACGATTCCCAGAGTCCTATGCACTGCACAACCCCTCAGCCAATCAGGCTGAGGGATGCGAGCGCAGAGGAGGCCGGGAACGTGCGCGCTGACTTAAAAAAAATGCCAGGAGCTGGAGGGAAAGACTTTGAAAGTCCCAGCCGGAGCCAGGAAAAGGTAAGTGCGGTCGGTGGGGGTCAGGGGGTGGGTAGGTGAGGCACGGCCCCAGTAACCACACCACCCCCATGCCCCACCACCTAGCCTCCCTCCCTAACCCCCACCGACCACACTTACCTTTTGCTGGCTCCGGCTGCATCTCTCAAACTCTTTCCCTCTAGGTGCGGCCTTCTGCATAGGGAGAAGCACCAGTCTCTCCTTCATCCCTATGGACGACATGGCCTCGATGCCCGCATGGACAAAGGAGAGGCCGGAGTACCTCCTGACCTACCGGAGAGGACTCGCTTCTCTCTGGGTTGGTTGGGAACGAAAGTTCCATTCCCAGCCAACCCAGAGAGAAGCTAAGCCCCTCTGTGATGGAGATTCCTTCTCTCCGCGAGGCAAAGGTGCTGCAGAGAGGAGATCCCCCCCTGCAGGACACCCCATTTTTAAAGAGTAGAAACTAAGTGGTTTCTTCTCTTTAAAAATGGAGTGTTTGGGAGGGTGTGTGGAATCAATCCCCTCTCTCTGGTCTCCTGGGTACATCCAAACCTAGGGGACCAGGGAGAGAGGATCGATTCCACCCCCCTCCCAAACACTCCATTTTTAAAGAGAAGAAACTGCTTGGTTTCTTCTCTTTAATAATGGGGTGCCCTGTGGGGGGGATCCCCTCTCTGCAGGGTCCCCTGGCTCTGGAAGGGTTGGGGAGACAGACCCCTTTTCCCTCCAACCTACCAAACACAGGGGACCAGGGGGAGGTGATCGATTCCACCCCCTCCCAAACACTCAGTTTTTTAAAAGAAGAAACCGCTTGGTTTCTTCTTTAATAATGGGGTGTCCTGTGAGGGGATCCCCCTCTCTGCTGGTTCCCCTAGCTCTGGAAGGGTTGGGGGGGACAGACCCCTTTTGTTCCCCCAACCCTCCCAAACTCAGGGGACCAGGGAGAGGGGATCGATTCTACCTCCCTCCCAAACACTCCATTTTTTTTCTGATGAATTTTTAACATAAGTACAATATATAAAAACAAACATCAACATCACATACAATAATAAAAACAACAAATCATTTCAACATCTTTACCCAGTGCTTCAACTATGACTCAGTATTGTATTACATTCCCCTTCAATCTCCCTCCTTAGTCTTTTAATTATATTTACTATTATAGCACATTTATCTAAATCCTTTGTAACATTGCCAAGTCTAAATTTTTAATTTTTACCATCTCAGAGTACTTTCATAACTTCTATTATGTAATATATCTACCAAGTGAATCTTCTAAGTCTTGATTTCAACACAAAAATAGCATAACTAAATATAAAAATAAAGATAAAAAATAAAAGAATTTAAACAACAATAAAGAAAAAATCTAACCAACGTGTGCTATTTACATTGCCCTGGAGAGCATGGAGTAACTCAGTAAAATCATTCCCAAAAGCTCTTGTGAGCGGGTGCAGGTCTATTCAGTTCTTCCCCCTTCAATGACATACGTGTCAACTTTTGGATTTGAAAATAAGGGAAATTTTGGCCATACCCCTCTGTGGGTGTGGCCAAATCTGTGGGCGTGGCCAAATATAGCCATGTGACTTGCTGGGCTATAGTCATGCCTGCCACATGGACATGAAAATGTCTGCAAAGACAGACAGCACTGGCTCTTTGGCTGTAAATGGAGATGAGCACTGCACCCTAGAGTTGGATACAACTGGCAGATTTTACTTTCTTAGGATTAAAGATCTCTACAGATGGTGATTGCAGCCATGAAATAAAAAGGTGACAGATGCTTGGGAAACAAGCTATGAGAAACCTGGGGAACATAGTTAAAAGTAGAGGCATCACCTTGCAAACAAAAAATTGCATAGTCAAAGCAATGGTATTCCCGGTGGTAATGTATGGGTGTGAGAGCTGGACCATTAGGAAAGCTGAGCGCAGAAAAATAGATGCCTTTGAAATGTGGTGTTAGAAATAGGTCGATCCTAGAAGAAGTCAACCATGACTGCTCATTAAAGGTCAAATAGTAATAATGATGCTAAAGTACTTTGGGCATCAAATGAGAAGAGAGGATTCACTTGAGAAGGCCTTGATGCTGGGAAAGGTGGAGGACAAAAGAAGGAGGTGGCCAAAAATAAGATGGCGAGATGGTATTGTAGATGTAATGGGCACAAAGCTGTGTGGGCCAAAGAACCCTTTCCCCATTTTCTTGGGGGACTTTTGTTTTCTTTCTTGTTTACTCAGTGGCTTAAGTGACTAAGATGCTGACTGGGAGGCAGAAGGTCAGCAGTTCAATTCCCGAGTACTGCAGGATGGAATGAGCTCCCATCTTTGTCCCAGCTCCTGCCATCCTAGCAGTTCAAAAGCAAGAAATTGCAAGTAGATAAATAGGGACCACTTTGGTGGGAAGGTAACAGTGTTCCGTGTGCTCTGGTGTCTAGTCATTGCCACATGACCACGGAAATGTCTGCAGACACAGACAACGCTGGCTCTTCGGCTTTGAAACAGATGAGCATTGAACCCTAGAGTCGGATACGACTGGCTTTCGAGCAAGGGAACCCCCCCTCTCTCTCATATAGTGATCAGGCAACACCACCCCCACCCCCCAATCAGGGTGCAGGAGCAAGGGATTAATTCCCCCCCTTTCTCTCTCATATAGTGATCAAGCAACACACCCCAAATTACGGTGCAGGAGCAAGGGATTAATCCCCCCTCTCTCTCATATAGTGATCAAGCAACCCCCCCTCCCAAGTTAACTCTAGAACTCTAGAAACGAAATCCTCCAGCCAGGAGGCAGGGCAGAAACAGCTCAATAAAGCATGAGGTTGCCCCTGCATATATGAAATATATCGCTCACCTAGAGTAGACTCCTTGCTCCCAGCAGCCAAAACGAAGCCTCCAGGACCATGTGGCTGGCAGGGAAATGAAAGAGAAAGGGAAAACTACAGAACGCCCCCCCCCACCTTCTCTCTCTCTCTCTCTCTCCTTCCACAAGTGAAAAGGCTGCCACACAGCGACCTCTGGTGGCCGGAAAAAAAAATACTGCAGCTTCGCCTGTGAGGGCTCCGGTCAGGATTTTTTTTAAAAAATAAGGGAAAATATGGGGAAAATAATAAAACGGGAGGAGGCCAGAAAGAGGGGTAAAAATAAGGGTTTTTTCAGAAAAAATGGGATAGTTGACAGGTATGCAATGAGTAATCAACAAAGGCTTTCCAAACCTTCCAAAATCTATTTTCTTTAACAATGCCCTTTTCACATTTATCTCATATGTTAACTTGTCGTTCAATGCTAAATCCCACATTTCCTTATACCATTCCTCAATTTTCATGTTCACATCACTTTTCCATTTTCTCACAATACACATACCCGTTGTCAGCATTATTTCTGATAACTTGTTTTAAATTCCTCCTGTGGATTACCTTCCTTATTTATCATTGTATATATTTTGCTCACCAGCCCCTTTATTCCTCTTTGTCCCTTTCTAATTTTTAAAATTAATTCCTCAAACTCAGTCATGCCTCTTTCTAATCCGGCTTCAATAAATTTACAATTCCATTTGTTTACCATCCCTATCTGAAACCAATTCAGTTTCAATTGTACATACAAATTTGTTTTTCTCTCATTATCTCTACAGGCCCATATCCAATCTCTCAACAGGAAAACTTCATTCTTTTCAAGTGCTTCTTTAATCCTTTTGTTAATTTTTATTGGAAAATTTGCGATATCCTCCAATTCAATAATAGGGGAAATATCTGGTACCAACTCCTTCCTTACTTTTTTCCATATTCCCAATATTGTCTTCAACGTTTTATTTTTAATACTTACTTTCCCAATACCACCTTCTAAAAAAACTATTTTTCCCATGTGACTAAGTTCTTTCATTTTAATTTCTTCCCAGATTGCCTTTTCCCTAGCTAAAATCTTTACAATGTTCTTAATTTGGAAAGCTCGATAATATGTCATCAAATTTGGCATTCCTAATCCCCCATCTTTCTGGGATAAATACCAAAACTTTTTAGCCAGTCTGGGTCTTTTTCCCCCGTTACAAAAGCTATTAACCATTGTTTGAAACTCCATAATTTCCTTGTCCTTAAATAGAATTGAAAGCGCATCATATAAAAAATTAATTCTTGGTAACAACATCATTTTACTTATTGCTATTCTTCCAAACCAAGACAACTTCAATTTTTGCAAGCCCTGTATTCTAACCTTAATTTCTTTTTCCAATTTTACATAATTCAATTTCTTAAGATCTTCAAATTTGTTTGAGATATTTATCCCCAGATATTTCAGATTATCCTTAATTTGTAAATTACCCTTTCCCTTTATCTTTTGTTGGTCTTCTTTACTCATGTTACACAATATCATTTCTGATTTATCCCAATTTATTCTCAAACCCGTAATATCTTCAAAATCCTTTAATAACACTTGTATTCTATCCAATGCCTTTGCAGGGTGTTTAGTTATTATCAAAGTATCATCAGCATATAGACTTATCTTATTTCCTAAGACCCCTTCTATTTCTTTGTCTTCCCTTACAACTTTTGCCAGCATTTTCATTGCCATAATAAATAAAAGTGGGGAAAGTAAGCAGCCATGTCTGGTGCCCGCTTCTAATTTCACTTCTTCTGTATCTTCATCGTTTACTCTAACTACTGCGGTGCATTGCTGATATAGTTGTTCAATTGTCTTCCTGAATTTGTCTCCAAATCCATGGAAGGGTTGGGGGGACAGACCCCTTTTGTCCCCCCCCAACCCTCCCAAATCCAGGGGGCCAGGGAGAGGGGATCGATTCCACCCCCTCCCAAACACTCGGTTTTGAAAGAGAAGAAACTGCTTGGTTTCTTCTCTTTAATATTGTGGTGCCCTGCGGGGGTGATCCCTTCTCTGCAGGGTCCCCTGGCTCTGGAAGGTTTTGGGGTGACAGACCCTTTTTGTCCCCCCAACCTACCAAACCCAGGGGATGTTGTGTATGCATGTAATTCATCTGCCACCACATGCAACTCAGCTGCCAGCTATAGTGCAGCATCTGCCACTGCACGCAGCTCAGCTGCCCGCTATAGCGCAGCTGAAGGAGCTCAGCCCATGTGGCTCAAATCACCCAATCAAGAACAGCTACTCATCCACAGGGAGCAAGATCCGAGAGCCGCAGCAGCCACCGCCACATCCTCGTCAGACCTCAGTAAGAGTGAGTGCAAACCCAAGGTCCAGAAGGTGCGGAAAAGGCCTTCCGAGAGGAGAGACACTGCCAAAGCAAGCCGACTCTGCGAGAGGTACGGTGGCACACACGACCGGAGAAAGTGCCCCTTCAAGAAGGCAGAGTGCCACAACTGTGGACGTTTGGGCCACATCGCGAAGGTGTGCAGACAACGCAGAAGCCAAGACCCTGACGTAACCACCCACCATGGCCGAAAGAAGGACACTGTCCAGAAGATGCACGCAGAGGACACCATGGTGAGACATGTGTCGGACCAGTGCACCCAATTTTTTTGTGAAGATCCTGTTGCAGGGGGTCCAGGTGAAGATGGAGGTGGATTCAGGGACTGCCTACTCCATAGTCTCGCAGACTGAGTTTCTGCAAATTTCCCCTAGGGACCGCCCAAGCTGAGAGCCCTCAGAACGAACTTGCGGGATGTTCAGGGAAACTACATCCCAATCCTGGGGGTGGGGGACTTTACTGTCCATTTCAAAAACTTCACAAGGAAGTTGCCCTTAGTGGTCCTTAAGGGGGGATACAGTTGCCTCCTGGGGACCCAGTGATTTGAAACGCTGGGTATTGCATTGACTGGAATCAATGCCATCTGAGGCGACCCTATCCAAGACATGTGCAACGCATGCCCAGCGGTCTTCGAGAAAGGACTTGGGGAGTACAGTGGGCTTCCTGTGGACTTTGATATTGACCCCTCCATTCGACCTGTACGCCTCAAGCCGAGAAGAGTGCCTTTTGCACTAAAGGACAAAACAGAAGCAGAGTTGGACAAATTGGTGGGTCAGGGGATTTTGGCTTCGGTGGACTCCGTGGACTGGGAGACACCGATTGTAACTGCCATAAAATCTAACGGGGAGGTTAGGATTTGTACAGATTACAAGTGTTTATAGAATGCCTACTTAAGGGTCTCCCCGGGGTGTTGCCATACTTCGACGATGTATTGATAACAGCTGGGGAGGAGTCAGAGTTAGCCCAGAGGTTAGACCGGGTGTTGTCTGTGTTTGAGAGGGCTGGGTTACACCTGAGAAGGGACAAGTGCATATTCTACACAAATGAGGTAGAATTTCTGGGGTTCCAGATCACCCCCGACAGGGTAAAGCCCTCAAAACCCAAGGTTGCGGCTGTTCAGGACACCCCCACGCCAGTATCTAAGACGGAACTACAGTTGTTCCTGGGGCTCCTGAACTTCTACCACTCATTCCTCCCATGGAAGGCTTCTGTGGCAGAGCCGTTATACCGCCTACTGAAAAAGGAAGCAGTCTGGTGGTGGGGGGAGGCTCAAGAGTGAGCATTCAGTGAGTTAAAGCGGCTCCTCTCTTCCGAGGCGATATTAACTCATTTCGACCCCAAGAAGCCCATAGTGCTTGTGTGTGATGCCTCACCGGTGGGGGTTGGCACTGTCCTCTGCCATGTGCTCAAGAACGGGAGGGAGGCACCAATTGCGTTCTACTCAAGATCATTCTCGAAAGCGGAGCACAACTATGCCCAGACAGACAGGGAAGCCCTCGCGATCATCACAGGGACCAAGAAGTTCCACGACTTTTGTATGGGAGGGAGTTCACCATTGTCATGGACCACAAGCCCCTCCTGGGAATCTTTGTCACGGCCAAGCCCACCCCACAGATCTTGTCCCCTAGAATGTCACGCTGGGCGATCTTCCTAAACGCGTACCAGTTCACACTGGTACATCGCCCCGGGAACGACATCACTCAAGTGGATGCATTTTCCAGGTCTCCCCTGCCAGAGCTGGGAAAACCCGAGTGTGAGGTTGAGCAAGAGCACCAGGTGCTGCTCATCGAGTCCCTCAAATTGCCCCTGATTGTGCCTGCGGATATCGCCAAGGCAACCACTAAGGACAAGGTCCTGTCACAAGCGCTGGCATGGGTTAAGAAGGGCTGGCCCTTAATGTCCCCATCCGAAGAACTCGCATCGTTCTTCAGGAAACATTTTGAGCTTTTGTTTGAGAGAGGATGCCTCCTCTGGGGCCAGAGAGTAGTAATCCATGCAGTTTTGCGAGCCAAGGTGCTCCAGCTACTCCATACGAGTCATCCGGGGATCGTGAAGTCAAAAGCTCTGGCAAGGAGCTACTTTTGGTGGCCCAACATAGATAAGGACATAGAACAGTTGGTGTGTGTGTGTGCGAGAGTTGCCAACTCTCACAGCCCGAGGAGCATAGGCTACCCTATAGGGAGTGGGACACAGCCTGAGGACCATGGTCAAGGGTCCACGTGGACTTCACAGGGCCCTTCAGGGGAACAATGTTCCTACTTGTGGTTGACGCAGTCTCAAAATGGCTTGAAGTCATTCCAATGTGAAACACGTCCTCCGCGGCCACAATCAAACACCTAAGGAAGGTGTTCGAATGCTTTGGCCTGCCCGATGTGCTAATTTCGGATAATGCATCCATTTTTACATCCACAGAATTCGAGGCATTCCTCAAACAGAATGCGATCAGGCATGTCACCTCTGCCCCTTTTCACCCTGCCACAAACGGCCAAGTAGAGCGCCTGGTCCACACCACAAAGGAGGCACTAAGGAGGATGGGTCCGGGGGACCTGGAGCTACAGCTCTGCCAATTCCTCATATGCTATAGGGTCACCCCGCTAGCATTGGGGCAACCCCCCGCGGAACTCCTAATGCGGAGGAGAATCGCAACGTTATTCGACCACTTGGATCCTTCTAGGGTGGAGGATAGGGGCACAAATGTGGTGGTTGATCGAAGAAAGGTGTTCGGGGCAGGTGACCCAGTCTACTGCAGGAACTATGTGAGTTCAGGACCAGTGTGGGTACCCGGGGAAGTGGTGGAACAAACTGAGCCAGTATCATACAAAGTCATAACAGAGTCAGGATTACTGTGGTGGAGATCAGCTGATCAGCTCAGGAAAAGGGTCACAGAAGCCACTCAGGGAAGTGATCCAGAGGAACCCACCGAGGGGAGTGATCCTGAGGAGTCGATGTTAGGGCTATCCCCCACCTGCTTAACCCAAGGGGGGAATACAGGACTCAGCAGGGCAGGCTGCATAGGCCCATGGGAGTCGGTCTCCCAACCTGGGGATGAGGACCCCCAGTTTGATTTTTTTGTTTCAGGATGAGGAGAGTTTTTGCGAGTGTTCCCCCACTCGTCCCAGTGAGCAGCGGGGTTTTGAGTTCTCCCAATGGTCCCCTCATCCTTCCCGAATCAGAGACTCCCCATCCCTACCCTTGGCAGGATTCGATGGGACTGTAGTTCTCTAGGGGGGTAAGGCGCGGTGGCCAAGCCTGCCAGTATTGCTGAACTGGCTGGTCGGCCGCAGCGTGTTCGCCAGCCCCCTCAATGGTTGAGGGACTTCGTCCCATCCTAGGGGGGAGGGATGTTGTGTATGCATGTAATTCATCTGCCACCACACGCAACTCAGCAGCCAGCTATAGCATAGCATCTGCCACTGCACGCAGCTCAGCTGCCTGCTATAGCACAGCTGAAGGAGCTCAGCCCATGTGGCTCAAATCACCCAATCAAGAACAAGCACGGGAACCCTTCCCGCCACATGTGAACTTTAGTCAGGTTAGGTGAACCTTAGTCAGGTATGCAGTACGTCCCAATGACATCACTATCACCACAACCAATGGGCGCCCTTGGGGCAAAATTCAAATGCAATGTATGATATATAAGGAGCTGCGTCTCCCCCGTTTTGCCATGTACAGATTGACCATGCTGTAATAAAGAAGTGTTTGGCCCGCCTGCTGGCTCTGTGTGCAATCAATCTGCCTACATCAAAGGGGACCAGGGAGATGGGATCGATTCCACCCCCTCCCAAACACTCAGTTTTTAAAGAGAAGAAACCACTTGGTTTCTTCTCTTTAATAATGGGGTGTCCTGCGGGGGGGGGATCCCCTCTCTGCAGGGTCCTGCAGGGGGATCCCCTCTCTGCCTGGTCCCCTGGGTTTGGGGTGGGGGGACAATACACACACACACACACACACACACACTGCTTCTCTCTCTCTCCCTCTCCCTCTCTCTCATACACACATACAATACACACACACACACACACACGACACTCCTGCCTTGCCTGGAATTTTTAATGTTTGTGTTGGTGGTTGGAGTGATATTGTATGGGTGGTGGTGCTTGTGCACACCCAAAACCACCCCTAACCACCAACACACACTTTAAAAATGCCCGGCTGGCCGGGCACAAATATGCTAGTATGTTTATATAGTACATGTAATGAGTTGCTAATGAAGAGAATCATCAGGTTAGTTAGTTTAGATTAGAAACTCCTAACATTTCTGGGCCTTGAGTGAGACAGTGATGATGACAATCTCCCGTAAGGTGAATGTTGAGTCCAGCCCTTATAAGCAATAGTGCAGGCAACGATGAACAGAATAACAACAGGAGTTTATTGGACAATCTTTCAGGTAACACTTACAAGGCGCTCCAGACATTAGATGGCTACACAAGTCCCATGTAGGCAGTCCCTCGTGTTTCCTACCATGGAGGCAGTGACTAAGCTACACCTTGGCGTCATAGTGTATAGAGGCGACCCAGGTTTAGCCGACGCTGGCTAACCTGTGTGGTAATGGGAAGTATAGATCCGGTCCGGCCCCACCCTTGTTTACCCATGGGGCTTATATAGTGTCTCCCTGGCAGTGACTCCTTGATACAATGTAGCGACCCACCGGACAATCATAACCAACCAATCATAACTGGATATATGAGTATTAACCAATCAGGAACAGGATCCAAAAAATATAACAAATCACATAACTCTAATTAGCATAATGAGTGCACACAGAGAGGGGGAATTCATGCCAACTTTAGCTCCTAATTTGGATGGCGGGAAACCGCCATTTTATCTTTGCAAGGCATTGCCTGAGCAACTTGCAATTCTGCCTTAATACACAACAGTGAAGTTACTTGCCTACAACTGTATGCAGACAATGTAGCTTTCCAGGTAATGTATTACATTTTTTTCTTCAGCCAGGCTAACATCTCTGTTAAAAACATTTTGTAGCCTCAGGTGGGAAACATGTCTACCATATGTTGCTGAGATACAACTCTTGATCGACCACTGACCAATGTTTGGTGCCGATGGGAACCAGAGTGCACAATAGCTGGAGAAGCTGTGTTCTCCACCAAATAATATTATTATTTAATGAATAGAAGTCCAGCAACATAACTGCATTTTCAACCAATTTCATTCTGAAGGTAAACAGCCAAAATCCAGGATTCAGTTTCAGCCCAGTCAATATAATCAGTTACCATTTTAGCAGCAAACAAGTCCATTGTTATATCAAGTTATGCAAAGGTTTACTAAGGGCATCAAGAGAAGTTCAGTTAAAATGTCGATTCATTGTAGATTGTAAAAAGCCATATCATATAAGTGGCAGCTGTTATTGTTGGGTGGGGGGTATGTATTGTACATAGTACATGTAGATTCTTAAATGAAACATGAATGAATAACTTTCCATAAGAGGCCTTCTGCACTTAATTAACTAATCAATTTTCAAAGGCATGAATAAATGTTAATAGCAGAAGTTTAATGCCTGCACGTAATAAATAAACTTAAATATCACTGGCATATATTTTGAAACATCAAAGGGAGCAGAAGAAAAGGGGAGTCATAAAAGCGAACAGTTTGAAAGAAAATGAAGTTTAGGTGACCTAATTAAAGGTTTTTCCTCAGCAACAGAAAAACATCAAAGTGTTGCTTCTGATAGTTTCCACCACCACCACCAGATCTACCCCCTCAAATAAAAAGATTGCATTAATTTCAAGGAATGAGTCAGGGAGCTGAAACCATAGGAGTACTTGGTTTTTCTATGTTTCTGTGGCAACATGGGAGAAATGGTTGTTAATTTATCATTAGAATGGCCAATTTGTGTAAGAGAATTTATTTTTCATTTCCTCCTCAGCATTCTCACATTCATTCCAAAAGTAAAGGCTTTTGGTGGTGGGGAAGTGACTGCTCTAAAAGCAACATGTATTTTCCTCAGCTGACAGCAAAGTCTGAGATGTTAGATGTGAACAATGCCATTGCTTGTTTTATATTGTTCTTGGCTAAATGGATTTATGATGAAAAAGAGACTTTGAGAAATTGCCTGTGTTACTGGCAGTTCTAAATTCCTAACTACCAAGCTGCTACCATCTTCATGACCAGGGGGACAGTTTTGATTTCTTCTTGAGGGTCCATTTTCAACATCCCTCTCCTCTTATTATTGCACAATTTAATAGGAAATGAACTTATGGAACACAGGTTAAGGATCTGAATAAAAAGAAAGCAGTGAGTAACAATGCCTACTATATGTTGGGAAATGGGAAACAATTTATGTGGAGAAAGCCCTCAAGAAGAATGTGAACAATGAGAGGCTAATATTCTCCCTAAGGACACAAAGAATAATAGATATTCCATCATGATTGCCATTTAGAAAGTATGTGCTTTTTTTGGTTGGAGATTTTTCTTCTTCTGTGTCTAGGCCAGACGTGAAACTGCCAAAATGAAGGCACCTTTTGATGATTTCATTCTGCAGTTCCTTTCACCTGACCTGTTGTGATAAAGATTAGCTGGCAACACAAGGCTGCCATTACCAGGGTATGCCCAATTTTGTTTCAAAAAATACCACAATCTTCTAGGAGGCACTCTCTGTGTACCCAAGAATTCACTTTTAAGGGCAATGGAGTTCTCATTTGATCTATGTGTTTCTCCCCATGATAATTTACATATTAGCTATGATCTGCCTTCCTTCTGAGAACTCCTCCCGTTAATGTGTGTGTGTGTTTATTCTTGTCATATTAAAAACAAATGTATATGTTATGTTTAACTAGTATAAGACTATGCAACTGAACAACAACAACAAGCACAGTATAGCATAGCAAATCGGTGGGGTTTGCATGGTAGAAGTTTGGACCCTCCAATAAAAGTAAATAGATAATTTTTAAAGTATGAAAGGAAGGGGAAAATATATGATAATCAGTTAATTTTATATGTATCTCCAGTATAGTCCATTCTTCTCAGGAGTTACTGAGTCATCTCATCAACCATTGGCAGTAAAAATTGAGTGAATTCAGTGATTCACCATAAGTAAACTGTGTTCATATCAGACCTGTCAAGTATCCCATTTTCCCCAGGAAAAACCCTTATTTTTACATGTCTTTCTGCCATGTAGAAAGACACCCTCCCATTTTATTAACTTTCTCACAATCTCCTGTATTAATTTTTTGAAAATCCTGACCAGAGCTCTCACAGGCAAAGCTGCATTTTTTACCTCTGCCACCAGAGGGCGCTGTGGCTTTTCGCTGTGGCTTTTCATAGGGTCTGTTCATTTTCTGCTCCTCTGAGTCTTCCGGAAGTGTCTGTAGCTGGTCGGAGCAGCCATGAGATGGGTGAACAAGAAGCTCTGTTGCCTTTCTGGGGACCGAGGATGAGCTGACCAAGGGAGGGCTGAGGCAACAGGCTGTAGCCAGAGTGGGGTGAGGGTTTGTGTGTGTGAGAGGCTTCATCCACCCTGAGTTAAACAGTTTGCCCAGCCTGTATTGTGCTTCCCACCCCCACCCCCCATGAGAGGGAAGGAAAAGGAAGATTGGTGAGGCAGAAAGTGCTTTGGCTCTCCTGCTTTTCTCCACCATCACCCCCTCCTTCCTTCCCCAACACCCTCTGCTACAACTCTCCCCCCCTCCCAGAGAGAGAGAGAGAGAGAGAGACTTGTTGGATTGGGGCCGCGAAGCGGCCACTGGGTCCCGGAGGAGACTGGTCAAGCAATGAGACACGAGGCAAGTGGAGCAAAGACCAGTGATTTATTGAGGGAAAATCATCATCATATATAGAAATGCGGGGCTGCGTGTGATAGAATCGTCATCTGACAAGAATCACATCTCATGTTTACACGGGTTAATTGGGAACCTCTCCCGGGGAAGTTAATTAACTAAATTAAACACTGACAGGGGAACTCCATTGTTCAATGCTTATCCTGGGGTAAACATGGCCACTGTTGGTTCTAGGGATGTAGATAATCCGTAGGTGCGATATTATCTGTTATCTGACTTGTGAGTCAGCCATCCAATTTCCCTTTGCTCGAGCTGTTTGCAAGGTCAGTTGAGGGTGAATTAAACTATGGCTATTAATCCGCTCCCCAATTTCTGTCCCCTCGGACCCAAGTCTCAGGGAGCAATCTCCCGAGTAATGGCTCTGTCAGGGACAGTATGCCAATTCCGTGAGCGGAACCCGCAGAGACTGACTGACTGACTGACTGACTGACTTATTTCTTGTTGTTCAGCTGTCCAAAGATGGTTGCATTTGCCTTGTAGAATGGTTTAACACCAGGGATTACTCAGCCTTTAATAGCTAAGAAGTGCCAGTCTGGTCAATGTTTGTTTTTTGCTTATTTAGGTTTGAAAGATTATTGTTTAAGTAAAGGATTGGGGGTTATTGCTTTTAAACACACTGATTTTGCTTACTGCCCTATTTTCCAGTCCTGCAATCGGGCAGATTTCAAACTTGTATAATGTAATAAAAAAAATTTTGTAAAGGGATCAAGACAAATTCATGGAAGATAGCAATTTTATTTATATGATGGGATGGTCTCTGTCTCAGCTCCTGCCAACGGTCAATCAGTTTTCTTACACAGTATATGCAAGCATCTATTTTAGTTTGTATTCTGCAAACATGCTCATACCTGTAGATATATTTATTTTTAGGACACACTTGAATTTTATGCCCCCCCTTTTCTTTTCTTTTTTGTTCTTGATGCTTCAAAAGGTGTCTGAGTGCTGCTCTGAAGTTTGAACAACAGTTGTATCAACTTCTTCAAAAACAATGGGACCAGACTCATTCTGCCATGTGTTTAGAATAGCCATGGGGAATTCTTCCCCCTCCACTGTTAAAAGCTCTTAGTTGTCTCTCCTCTGTATATCTGCCTGTTCTAGGTCATTTAAATTGCCTTCATTATGCACACCTACTGCTTTCAGATCAGTACAAGGTAAACTGCCTTTCCTGTTCCCCCTGTTTCATATCCAACATGGCCATCACTTTTTTCAGTAGCAAACTTGTCTCTTTTTATCTCCTTTTCCATTCTGCAAAATTAACTTAGTAGAGTCTTTTTCTCACTGGTGGTCTTAGTGACAAATCACTTAGGCACAGGAAGCTATTTCAAAGTCATTAAGCTTGTCGCAGCTCAAATCTGAGTTAAATTCAGACAAGGGAACTACGAACCAAACTCTGCAGTTCTACACGTGTTGATTTAGAAGGTCTACATATCTTTAGGAAAGTTACTTTAAAAATAATTTACTTTAAAAAATAATTTTTCCAAGTTACTTGTTATGCAGTTTCCAAAATAATTCATTTTTATTGTTTGCTGTGACAATTGAAAAAGTTTTTTTACATTACCTGTCACACTCACTGCAGTATTTGAAAAGTAACCTGTTGCCTTATCATTGCATTGTTCATTATTTTCCCCTAGTTTACAAATTATTTTAAAAAATAGGGTTGATAAGCATATTGGAGAAAATGTGAAAAACTTGTTACAATGCTTTTAAAAATGTGTTTTACAAGTTACTTTTGAAAGCTCACCTTGTTAGCTGGAAGGCCAGCAAGTCAGCAGTTTGAGTCCCAGGTACTGAATGATGGATTGACCACCCGTTATCTGTCCCAGCTCCTGGCAACCTAGCAGTTTGAAGGAAAGAAATTTTACATAGATAAATAGGGACCACTTCGATGGGAAAAGATTTTGGGGACATGAAAGGAGCCTCATCCAGGCATCCCCTGAGCAGAGTTCCTCCAACAAAAATTATTTCAACCCAGAATAATTTCTGACACAAAATTATTATCATCAACTTGGCAGCACATAACTGTATTTAACATCCTTGCAATGCATTACTATTACTGTGGAAATGGTTTTTTTAAGAGCACAAAACTGTTCAATTTCTTACAGAGAGCCACTTGGAAATAAGGTCCAGTGAGTTCAATGGAACTTTTTAAAAGGTGTGTGCTGAACATTGTAGCCTCAAGTATGCCACGTTATATTGATGCTTCTTTCTAATACAGGGGTTTCCCAACCTATGGCCCACAGGCCAGACCCAACCCACTGCACCATTTCATCTGGCCCGATGCCACTGCCACACCCAGAAATGGAAGTGGGCACATTTACAACAGCTGTAAAACACACAAACACATGCAGTTATGTCAGCCATAAATGTGCCCATCACTGTCATAAATATGGAAGAGGGCACATTTACTTATGCTTCTGGAGGGTGTGCCCCTGCTCAGCTGTCCGGAGGGGGCATGGTCAGGCCCACGGCGTAAAAAGGTTGGAAACCCCTGGTCTAATACCATAATTCTAAAATGATAAGCACAGTAAGCCAACAGAATTTGTTAGTTAAAACCAGATAATGATTCTAATGCATCTTGCATATGTAAAATTAGCACTAATTCTAGTATTATTCAAGTTTGCAGTGTTTTAGGTAAAAATGGTGTTATGAGTTAATCAAATAATTACTGCTTCAACCAGTTCGAAATGTCAGGAATGTATACTGTTTGCCCAAGCTACTCTACAGATCAATGGCTACTAGTTAATTGATTTCAGTGGATCCAAAGCACACTTTCTCGGATAGAAATTCCACTGATTTCAAAAGATGACATTTCCAAACAACTATGCATGTGAGAGTTGATCTCTGTAGTTCACAAGTCATTAGTTTTCCAGCAAATCTAATGCCCACACCACACATTCCTCACATGCAGTTGTGGGGCGATCACTGAAGTCGGCCAGGAAAGTGATAACAAGACAAAGGACCTTTTTGGTGGCAGCACCCACTATGTGGAACGATCTTACCAAATGAGCTGCATCAGGCTTCTTCAATGTTGACCTTCAAGAAATGCTTGAAGACACATTTATTTAGTAAAGCTTAGAAAGATATTATAAGGAATGAATGTATTTAGAGTAGATGAATGAATGAGAGCATGTGCAGAGTGTTGGGTAAGAATGGACATAAAGTAGGCTTGGTGAAAATAGAGCAGACAAGCTGGGGAAGTGTTAGATTCTCGCAAGAAGTAGGCTAGGAAGCAGAGTGTGGGTTAAACATAGTGATTCTTTATTCCGATCGGGAGACGAGGCTGACTTATGTAGGGGAAGATGGTATCTTATATACAGAGGTTTTCCCCATTCAACAACAAAAGAACATACCAGCGGACAATCACAGTTTACTACAACCATTTGGTCTCCTGCGCCGCTTTGAAATGCGCCCCTCCTTTGAAGAGGGCGCCCCTCTGGCGTATCCACTTCATGCGCCGTGTCCCTTTGAAGTGAGGTAACACTTGGACATTACATCCCTCCCCCCTCAGTGAGAAACAACCTTTCCCCAATGGATGGGTGGCCCACAAACTCATCTGGGCCACCCGTGCATCTCTGGCACCGGGGTAGGCTCAGGGGTAGGCTCAACGGACACCCCGACTGGTTCGGAATTGGGGGGAGAGCTCATAGTGGCCCCCCTTCCGTTCCTGCCTCTGAGCTCGGGGTAGCCTCCCCTCCCTCATCGGGCTCTGGAAAAGACATGGTCAGGGGGTCACTGATTAATTCCCACTCAATATCTCTCTCCATATCTCCCCTCGTTTCCCCTTGTGGCTCCCTCCCTGGGCCTGAGTTAGAGTTCTGCCCCAGGACCCGGAGCCGCATTTGATCAGTGTGTCTCCTCCAAATTGCACCATTCTCCATTTGCACTCTGTAAGACACTGGGCCAGTCTGTTCCAACACTTCTCCGCCCAACCATGGTGGCCCATTGGCATAATTCCTGCAATGGACTGGTTGCCCAACCTCAAAACCTTTTGAATTCGGAATGTCTATATTGAGGCCCCGATCCTCTTGGCGCTGAGGATCTAAACGGTCAAAAACAGTCGGCAGTTTCCTATTCATCAACAGTTCGGCTGGCGACAGCCCTGAGGCCAATGGGGTGACCCTGTAGGACAGCAAAAACTGACACAACTGCAGTTCCAAATCCCCAGGTCCCATGTGTGAGAGCGCGTCTTTGACCGTCCGTACCTGCCTCTCGGCTTGACCGTTTGTGGCAGGGTGAAAAGGAGCGGCCGTGATGTGTCTAATCCCATTATGACTTAGGAAATCCTGGAATTCTGCCGACATGAAACTAGATGCGTTGTCGGTCACCACGATGTCAGGCAGGCCTAGAGTACTAAAGACCCGCCTTAATTTGTGGATTGTGGTGGCAGAGGAAGTTCCTGACACTGGGATGACATCTACCCACTTGGAAAAGGAATCAACAATAATCAGAAGTGTTGTTCCCCTGAAAGGTCCAGCAAAATCTATATGAATCCGAGACCAGGGGCCTCTGGCTGTATCCCATTCCCTGCGGGGAAGACGTGGTTCCTCGGGCCTTGAAGCCTGACATTCCCTGCATTTCCCCACCCAAGCCTCAATGTCCAGGTCTCCAGTGACAGCTCGTTTCTCTTGGAGTAGAATACCCTGAATTCCTCAGGGGTTGGTGGCGATGGCCACCCCTTCTGAACCCACATGACAACCTTTGACAGGAGTGGGTCTTTTTTTGTTTGGGCTGCTATGTCAGCAGCGGAGATCGGGGGAGAGTCTAACACATCCAACATGAGGACCTGTCCTTCCACCTCAATTCGACCCACATACTCAACAGGGGATCTGGACAGAGCATCCCGCATGGCTGATGCTGATACCAGGGCGATGTTGGAGCGTGTACTGGTACGCCTGAAGGAACATTGCCCAGCGTAACATCCGCGGAGACAGGATCTGGGGGGTGGGCTTGTCTGGCACAAATATACCGAGCAGCGGTTTGTGGTCGGTGATAATCGTTTTCATGATTATCATTATTATTATTATTATTATTATTATTATTATTATTATTATTATTATTATTATTATTATTATTATTTCATGATTACCCTTCCATAAATGAAGTCATGAAATTTCTTAGTTCCAGCGATTATGGCCAGCGCCTCTCTATCAATCTGAGCATAGTTTTTCTCAGCCGCCGTTAAAGACCTGGAGTAATATGCGATAGGCGCTTCTTTCCCTCCCCCCATGTCATGGCACAGTACAGCCCCACCCCCCACCGGCGAGGCATCACATACAAGAAAAAGGGACTTCTTCGGAACGTAATGTGTAAGGACAGCATCCGAAGTCAACAGCTCCTTGACTTCCCGGAATGCCTTTTCCTGGGGAGGCCCCCATTGCCACACCGCCTGTTTCTTCAGCAAACGATGCAGGGGCTCAGCTACAGTCGCCTTTCGGGGTAGAAAGGAGTGATAGAAGTTTAAGAGACCCAAAAATGCCTGGAGCTCAGTCTTTGAAGTGGGATGTGGGGCTTCCCAGACTGCCTGAACTTTGGAGTCAGAGGGCTTGATGCCAGTAGGGGTGATTTTGAACCCCAAGAATTCAATCTCATGAGCAAAAAAACAACACTTCTCTCTTTTTACCCGCAATCCCGCATTATGGAAACGCTCCAGCACCTTCCCCAGTTTAGTGGCCAGGTCCCCCTTGTCTGTCCCAGATATCAATACGTCATCAAAATAAGGCAGCACCCCAGGGAGACCCTTCAATAACCTTTCCACAAGAGCCTGAAAAAGACCTGGCACTGCATTAACCCCAAACTGTAGACATTTCACTCGGAATGCACCCTTATGAGTAGTAATAGTCTGACACAACGCAGATTCAGGGCTAACAGGCACTTGCTGATATGCTTGGGCTAAGTCCAGTTTAGCAAAACACTTTCCCCCATGGAGGGTGGCCAGCAAGTGGCTAACCACTGGAACAGGATAAGAATTAGCTCGGATAGCCTTATTAATTGTGCATTTGTAGTCTGCGCAGATGCGGATGTCCCCATTCGCCTTGATAGCAGTGACTATAGGTGTCTCCCATGGAGCAGAGTCCACTGGCTCCAGAATGCCCTGTGCCACCAGCTTGTCCAGTTCTGCTTCAATGTGGTCTTTCAGCGCAAATGGCACCCTCCGTGGCTTCATGCGAATGGGCTGGACAGTTGGGTCCAGCTCAAAATTAACAGGGGCCCCCTTGAACGTACCCAGCCTGGGACGGAAAACATCTGGGTAGCGTTCACACACAGCCTGAATGGGGTCGGCCTTAACCGCATTAATTCCCGAAAACCCAATACCCAGGGGCCCAAACCACTGCACACCCAAAAGGTTATTCCTACTGGTCTTCACCACGACTAGGGGAAGCTTTGCTGAGATGGCTTTGAACCGCACATCAAAATTGCTGATTCCCAGCACCGGAATGTGTCGACCTTGCACATCAGTCAGGTTGACCTGCAGAGCCCGCAGTTTCGGCCGGTCTGCTGGAGGAAGTTGAAAGAATTCCCTCTGTGAGATGATTGAGTATGCTGACCCTGAGTCGATCTCCATGCGGACGGGCACCCTTGGAGGTGAACATCGACAAAGAACCTCCTGGACACTGCCTGTACACCAGATGATGTCTTCCTTCCAACGCAGACCTTGGAAATTGGGTGTTCCATCCGGGGATGACCTCTGTCCCCGGGGTGACCCTCGGATCGCTGGCGGCACACCCGTGCAATGTGCCCCTTCCGCCCACACTTGTGGCATTCGGCAATCTTGAATGGGCACTGTGAGTGGAGGTGCCTTCCCCCACAGCCTTGGCATGGCGCGATGTTGCTCCTTGAAGCTTGGGGGAATTGCTGGCGAACCATCCCAACAGTACCCTCCTCTTCCGCATTGTCTGTATCCACTGGAGTAGCGCACTGATGCAGTTGGACGGCCGACTCTCCTCAGGCAGGAGCAGCAGGTTTGGCATGGAAGATTTTCACCCCGGCGTGTGCAGCCTCGGATGCCAGAGCCTCTTCCAGGACCTGGGCAAAAGTCAACCTATTTCTCTTCATCAGCCACCGCTGAGTAGCTTCGTCCCTGAGGCCCACAAGAAGCCGGTCTCTTAGGGCCTCCTCCAGGTCATGCCATTGGCACGGCAGCATGTCGAAGAGCCGCAACGTACTCAGCAACTGACTCCCCCTCCTTCTGGTCTCGTCGGTAAAAGGCAACCCTGGCTGGGAAGATGGAAATGACGGGCTTGAAGTGTTCTTGGAGCACCGCCAGGATGTCGGCCAATGGGGTTTCAGTGCCTGTGGCAGCAGCAGATGCCTGGCCAGCTCAATCGTGGGCAAACCACAATGGGCCAGGAACAACGCCTTCTGTCGCCCTTCGTCCTCGATCTCCCCAGCGATTACAAAGTTCTCGAACTGGATCTCGTACATGGGCCATGACTCCGGCTTCGCAATGTCGAACGGTCCGATAGAAGATGCAGTAGCAGCCATATCTCACCTTCGTCGCCAATGTTAGATTCTCGCAAGAAGTAGGTTAGGAAGCCGAGTGTGGGTTAAACATAGTGATTCTTTATTCCGATCGGGAGACGACGCTGACTTATGTGGGGGAAGATGGTATCTTATATACAGAGGTTTTCCCCATTCAACAACAAAAGAACATACCAGCGGACAATCACAGTTTACTACAACCATTTGGTCTCCTGCGCCGCTTTGAAATGCACCCCTCCTTTGAAGAGGGCACCCCTCTGGCGGATCCACTTCACGCGCTGTGTCCCTTTGAAGTGAGGTAAACACTTGGACATTACAGGAAGTTTAACAGCAGTGGATAGAAACAACGTTGAGAAGAGTTAATTTGCATAATAGACTATGTTTGGTTGAGAGTGAATGATTGATAAAGAAGGTTCTAGAGAACCCTGTGGTGAATTAAGAAAAAGGGGGTTGCAAAGAAGAAATGACCCAGCTGAGGAGAAATAAGGAGAGAAGAAAATGAAGAGGCTTTGAAACTGGGTGCTGTTCAGGAATCATCCAGCTGAGTAGAAATAAGATGATTTCTCTAGAATAGCAAGAGACGTTTTTTATTTTGCCAATGCGTGGGTAAGGTGTGGAACTGTCTTGCTTGAAGTGTTTTTTTAGTATTTGGTAAAGATGCCTTTCATGCTTTTCCCCTTTTGAAATCTGACGGTTGATGTTTGTAAATACTGTACCTCAATTGTGTTAAATTGTGGTGCCCAAACTATGGCCCGCTGGCCCAATTAGGCCTGTGCATATCATTAATGTGGCCCGCGGTGAGTACCTGGGCTCACCGCAGACCGCCCCTCCACCCAGCCCCACTGCCTGAAGTCGACGGCAGTGGTGGTGACCGCGCTTTGTCCCGGCTGCTCCGAGCAGCTTGGGCTCGGTCCCATCCTCTCTGCAGCCTTTGCCAAAGCCAATCACCATGTTGGGGAAATTTTTGGAGCCTCCTCCATTACAAAATCTGCAGCGCTAGGAGAGCCCCCTGGTGTGCCCAGGTTTACTCTTCCAGCACTGTGGATTTTGAAACAGAGGAGGCTCTGAAAATTTCCTCAACATGGCAATCGGCTTTGGCAAAGGCTGCAGAGGGGATGGAACCGAGCCAGAGGGTCCTCGGAGCAGCAGGGACAAAGCACAATCACCACCACCGCTGCCGCCACTTCTGACATCAAAACTGTCAGCAGTGGGAGCAGCCCACCTCTGGCCCCCCACAGTTGTATGTGGGGGGCCAGCCCACAAAAAAAAGTTTGGGCATCAGCCACACCACTGTGTTAAATAAACCTTTTAAGTAATTCAAGCCCTTGTGTTTCCTTACACAAGTAAAGGGAGTTTGTTTGTATATGCTACCCTTGTGTTTCCTTACACAAGTAAAGGGAGTTTGTTTGTATAAGCTACCAAGAATAGGCCATAACACTAGTTAGTAGCTAACCCTAGGAAGAGGGCAGGCTGTAATTTGTCAAGGCAGGCCAGGATTGAGCTATTGAAGCTCCCAGGGCTTGTCTGGTGTTAAGAAAAATCCAGGCCAGACTTCGCAGTTTAAAAGCATCATGGCTGGTACAATCACAGACTCAAGATTTTCTGAGGAATGAGGGTCTGACCATCATCACAGATATCGTCCCTCTGCACAAGTTACAATTGCAAGCATTTGCTGGATCTCCGGACACCCCTTTACAGGCTTAAGTGTATTTTGTGATCTATCAATGCAATGGGCATATATCTGTGTGAGCTAAGGAGGATAGTGGAGGATAGAGGAGCCTGGTATATGATGGTCCATGGGATCGAAAAGGGTTGGATTTGACTATGCGACTGAACAAAAAAAAATTGTGATTATACTTGAAATTGATATGAGAGCAACTAAACCCCAAATGTAGACTTTTATCATTATGCAATTGCGCTGTTTTTAAAACTTTGTAAAATTTTGTAAGCTGCCAAGAGCAGGGATTCTTAATCTGCAGCCCATGGGCCGAATGTAGCCTACCGTGCCATTTCATGTGGCCACCACCGCCTCCACCACACCCAGAAGTGCCATGTGGTGGAGGAAGGGCAAAATGGCCATCTGGCCCCCACACCTGTCTGAGGGAGCATGAGCCGACCCATGTCTTTAAAAGGTTGAGAACTTCTGGCCTAGAGTAAGAACTCATGTGCCTAGTTCGGCTGAGTATAAATATATAAAATTAAATATAATATTGGGAATGGGCTACTGAGATCTGTGGGAATAAGCTGAAACTACTGCATGACTTCAACCCTAGAAACAATTACTTCAGAATATATGCTGGATAACTCAGTGGTTTAGGTGTGTGCTTGTGGACACCTGTGCCTCCTTGACAACTCCTTGGCAGTGGCTAGACTTGATTTATTATTTACTTTATTTATTTCACTTGTACCTACTCATCTGGAGGGTCTTCCCCACTCTGGATGGCTAACAACAACATCTTAAAAACATCTTAAAACTACACAATAAAAATACAAATATCAGACCTTAATTAACGGCGAAGGAGGCACCAAGGAACCTAACTAGACAGATGATGACCCATTCTTGAAAGCCTCCATAAACAGAAGTGATTTAAGCTGCTTTCTAAATGCATACAATCCCTTCCTTACAGTCTTTGCAGTACTAAGATTCTTATTATAATTCAGCCAAAATCACTGCATAGCTATGATCAAGCTGTTAGAAAATGAGATTTTTCGTTGTACCTAAAGTACCTCCATTGGCCATAAAACACTGAAATTTCATCACACAATTTAAAGTGAACAGCATCCAATTTTTACTTCAAGAGTAACATAAAGTTCCTTGTCATATGCCATGGAAGCTAAGGTGCATGTGTTAGTTTCTGGGGTTCTGAGACAATCAAAAGCGCTGTTAAAGTCCCATCAAACCTTTTTTGATTTTGTACAATTAATCATGAAATCTGTTCCTGCCAGCTCACTTATCACATCCGAAATATTAATTTTGAGCAAAATTAAATTGGACACCCACTGACAGAAACATTTTGCCCTTCAGAACTCCCCTTCATCCTGATTTATTAATGGCTGCCAGAAACAAGCGCCATAGCAATTTATTACTAGTTTCTCAATGTTTTCCTATGCGTACAAATAGTCCTCCAAAATAAGAGGTCCTGTCTGACATCATTGTGCTGAAGGTGCTTTCTTCAATCTGCAAAACTCTCCTTGGATTTATTGAGAGAAAAAGAAATACATTTAATTTCACCCCTAATAGGAAAGAACCGAATAAGTTTCTTAAACAAAGTATTTCAGGCTCTCATGAAAAAAAATTCTAAATTGTGTAATCCTCATGTGTTGTTTTTTCTTTTTATTTGTAATTTTGTTATCATAAAAAAGAAATCAAATATTTAGATACAAAAATATAATATATCCTAGGGTATTTTATATGCACTGAAAAATAAAAAGCAAACTGCTTTAACTCTTTCAATTCTCATCTTTCAAATTAGGTATCCCTGCCATTTTATTCAAAACCATATTATTCATTTCCCCCCTAATATGGTTTAATTTATCTTTCTCTTTATTTATTAACATATAAAAATGTCTTGTCATTATTACAAATCTCTTCCATATTTCTTATAATTCTTTAAACACTTCTTTTTAAAAATTGATTTTCATTCAGAGAGTAAACATTGATCAAAATATATCAACAGATTTGTTTACAGTTTGAAACCAACCCTGTCTTGATTATGAGAACATTAGAAAAAGGAGGAAGCACAAAAGACAAAGTTCTGCGCAACTCACTTCTACGCATGCGTAGAAGGCTTCTACGCATCCCCTTCTGCACAGAAACCTTCTACGCAGCCTCCGTCGTCTCTGTCGTAGCCAACAAGCCACCGGGCCGGGCAGGCGCACTGAGTGACGCCGTCCGTTGCCTCCTCCTCCTCCACCCCCTGCCCCCCTGCCTGCTTATGCTAGTGCTTCGGCTCCGACCTTCCTCCGCTCTTGCTGGCCCCCTCGGCTCGGCCCCACCTCAATGCCCGCCTCCTGAGCTCCGGGAGGAGCGGCCTCCGTCAAGCTTCAATCCATTCCAGCCAGCAAGGTTGCCTGGGCTGCCAAGAGAGACGGAGGGGCATCAGCAGCCAGGGGGGCTGCTTTTGCCCCGCCATGCCTCCGCCTCTCCCAAGAAGGACCACCACCTCTCACCTCCCCTTTCTTTACAGAAAGGCCAGAGCGTAGAAGGGTTCTACACATGCGTAGAAGGGTTCTACGCATGTGTAGAAAGGACCTGCGCAGAAGGGATGTGCAGTAACTCCTTTCCCCCACTGCCAAATTACGGGGTAGCGGAAGCTCTGGGCAGTAAATGGAGAAAATCGGTGCAGAAATATGGGGAATCCCAGCCAATCCGGGATACTTGAAAGGTGTTGTGTCTTGAATATTATACCTTTAAGTAATGTAACACTCGAATGAGTGGATATAATAACCACCAGCTGTAACACTGTAACCTTCTGTATCAGGACGCGAGCTAGTGTCCACTAGGGGCAATAGCGAGCGCCCAGCTCACATGGTTCCATCCCCCAAACAACTACAGCGCGGGAAGATTCCCGCCACCACCTCACCTGCACAAGGAGGGCGTGACGGGGAATGACGTCATGCAGACAGTAGCCAATGGGCTATCAAGGAGCCACATTCAAATGTATAGCCACCGTATATATTGAGCTGTTCATCCGCCATTACCACATGTTCCCCCGGACCATCATGCAATAAAGATGTGTTAAGCCAACCTTTCGGCCGTTCGTATTGTCTTGGTTCTCATACACTAAACTGGAGACGAGGATGAATAATGGATCCCCATGGAATCAAGACAACGCAGGCCGGTTTCAACATCAACAAACCGGAGGAATGGGAGCTCTTCGAAATGGACTTCCAAAGCGCACTGATGGTGTCCGATATCACAGACGAGGGGAAGAAGAGGGCCATTCTCATCAGGATGCTCGGGTTCCCCGCCATGAAAGTACTGGTGGACCTGGTGTCTCCGAAGAAGGTGAACGAAGTGTCGGTCAAGCAGCTCCTGAAAGCGATGTGCGACCATTTCCAGCCCTCGGTTTCAATGTTTTCAGCTCGGGACGCGTTCTGGAAGAGAGTCCAGGCGCCGGGTGAGTCCGTGGCCGCCTTTGCAGTGGCCCTCCGGTTGGCCGCCAGCCCATGCAAGTGGGAAAACCTGGAAATCGCCCTCAGGGACCACATGCTGTGCGGCCTGTGGGACGAGGAGGTCCAGCGAAAGCTGATGAACCAGGAGCCGCCCCCGACGCTGCACGAGGTTGTGAAGGAGGCGCAGGCGGCGGAAGTCACGAGGGCCGGAGTTAAGGGGTTCAGAGCAAGGCCCCCACAAACCGACAAGGTGGCGGGCCCGGTGCAGGTGGCCAGGCGGGCGCCGCAATCCTCCACGGAGAGCAGCAAGGATGAGGACATCCGGAAGGTGCGGAAGGATGGCCGACGTTGCGACGGTTGCGGGGCGGCCCATGACCGCATCAAGTGCCCGTTCCGGAAGGCCGAGTGCCACAACTGTGGACGCCTAGGGCACATAGCCAAGGTTTGCAGATGGCGGCGCAGAGACCAGAAAGGCTCAACAGACCGCTCACCGAGGTTCCAGGAAGGCGTTCGGCCCGCGAGGAAGCAGGACGGCGTGGGCCACATCTCCGACGACAGCGACGACGACACCGCAGTCCACAGCGTGTCCTTAGGACACCCCCGTTATTTTGTTGAGGTACTGGTGCAAGGGCCCCCCGTTAAGATGGAGATAGACTCAGGTTCTTCATATTCAATCATTTCCCAGAGGGAGTTTTTGGGAATTGCCCCCAACGTGCAGCCCAAGCTCAAAGCACTGAGGTCTATGCTGCGGGACGTGCAGGGAAATAGCATTCCGGTGTTGAGGGTTGGGAAATTTAAGGTCCAATACAAGCAGCACGCCGCGGAACTTCCCCTGGTTGTTCTCAAAGGGGGAAGCTGTAGCCTTCTCGGGACTCAATGGTTTAAGCCCCTGGGTTTGTTCATTGGGGGGGTTCATGCCGTTGGGACTGACCCAATACAAGAGGTGTGTGACGCGCATCCCGAAGTGTTCAAGAAGGGACTCGGAAAATTCAAGGGACCCCCAGTTGCGTTCAACCTGGACCCGGAGGTCCGCCCAATAAGACTCAAACCGCGCAGAGTGCCTTTTGCACTCAAGGACAAGATAGAGGCGGAACTGGACAAATTGGTGGGCCAGGGGATTCTTGTTCCTGTTGATTCCGCGGAGTGGGAAACTCCGATTGTAACAGCGCTGAAGGCCAATGGGGAGGTTCGAATATGCGCTGATTACAAATGTACCATTAATAAGGCGATACGCCCAAATGCGTATCCGGTGCCGGTAGTCAGCCACCTGTTGGCCAGGTTACATGGGGGGAGGTGTTTTGCAAAGCTTGACCTGGCGCAGGCATATCAGCAGCTCTCGGTAACCCCAGCTGCGGCTGCTGTGCAGACAATAGTCACTCATAAGGGGGCGTTCCAGGTGACACGCCTACAGTTTGGCGTGAACTCGGCACCAGGCATCTTCCAATCGCTCGTGGAACGCCTCTTAAAGGGTCTAGAGGGGGTCTTATCATACTTTGATGACATGTTGATAACGGGGGGGGATTGAGTCAGAATTGGCTGAGAGGCTAGACAAAGTACTGACGGTATTCGAAAAGGCGGGGTTGAGGCTGCGGAAAGACAAATGTGTCTTCTTCGCAAAAGAGGTTGAGTTCTTGGGTTTCCGGGTAACCCCTGCAGGAATCAAACCCTCCAAATCAAAGGTGGCCGCCATTCAAAATGCTCCTCGCCTCACCTCCAAGCCCGAATTGCAGTCGTTCCTAGGGCTCTTAAACTTCTACCATTCCTTCCTGCTTCGGAAGGCATCGGTAGCGGAGCTGCTTCATAAGCTACTAAAAAAGGACGAGGCGTGGAAATGGGGCGAGAGCCAGGAGAGAGCATTCAATGAGCTGAAACAACTCTTAGCCTCAGACGCTATATTAACCCATTTTGACCCCAAGAGACCAGTGGTCCTGATATGTGATGCATCCCCAGTGGGGGTGGGGGCGGTTCTGTGCCACGTGTTGGAAAACGGGCGGGAGGCCCTGGTGGCATTCTACTCCAGGTTCCTGTCTCAGGCTGAGCGCAACTACGCACAGACAGACAGGGAGGCGTTAGCGATAATTGCTGGGACAAAAAAGTTCCACGACTTCCTCTATGGCCGCCCCTTTACCATCGTGACTGACCACAAGCCCCTGCTAGGCATTTTTACTGCAGACAAGCCCACGCCACAGATCCTGTCCCCTAGGATGCTCAGGTGGGCCATTTTTTTAAACGCGTTCCAGAACGCACTGGTGTATCACCCTGGAAAGGACATAAGCCACGTGGATGCTCTGTCGAGGTCACCCCTCCCCCACACAAGCAGCCACGTGTGTGAGGTGGAACAAGACCACCAAGTGCTCATGATAGAGGTCTTAGATTCACCCCCCATAGTGCCCGCAGAGATTGCCAAGGCGACAGGCAAGGACAAGACGTTGGCCCTGGTCAGTTCTTGGGTGCAGAAAGGGTGGCCAACGTCCTCCCCGGCGGCGGAGTTCGCCCCATTTTTTCGGAAAAAGCTAGAATTGTCCTTAGAGAGGGGGTGCCTCCTGTGGGGCCAGCGGGTAATCGTCCCTGAATCCCTGAGAGCTAGGGTGCTTAAGCTGCTGCACGTCAGCCACCCTGGAATTGTCCACTCCAAGGCACTGGCCAGGAGCTACTTCTGGTGGCCCCAGTTGGACGCCGATATCGAGCACATGGTGGGCACTTGCGTGAGTTGCCAAAGCTCCCGGCCCGAAGAAGCTCGACTTCCACACAGGGAGTGGGATACGGCAAAGGGGCCGTGGTCCCGAGTGCACATTGACTTTGCGGGCCCCTTCAGAGGTTCGCTCTTTCTCCTCATAGTGGATGCTTACTCCAAGTGGTTGGAGGTTATCCCAGTTGCGAACACCTCCTCAGCCGCAACAATTAAACAATTGCGCAGGGTGTTCAGCACGTTCAGTATACCCGACACCCTTATTAGCGATAACGCTAGTTGTTTCACGTCCACCGAATTCAGGGCATTCACCGACATCAATGCCATCCGGCACATCACCTCCGCACCCTTCCACCCGGCGACGAATGGCCAGGTAGAATGCCTCGTGCGTACCACCAAAGACGCGCTGAGGCGCATGGGCCCCGGGGATTTAAACCTGCAGTTGTGTCAGTTTTTGCTGGGATACAGGGTAACCCCCCTAGCATCAGGGTACTCGCCCGCAGAGCTCCTAATGTGCAGAAAGCTGACTACGATACTGACCAGGCTAGACCCTACGAGGGTGGAAGACACTGGGAGGAACATCGGGGTAGCGGGCACGAAGAGTTTCGAAATAGGTGCCCCGGTTCATTGCAGAAACTACGCTAGCGCAGGGCCAGCCTGGGTTCTGGGCGTAGTCATTGGGCAGACGGGTCCCGTGTCGTATTGCGTAGAGACCAGCTCAGGTCTACTCTGGAGGCGGCACGCAGACCAACTCCGGCGCCGGGTCTCCGGAAACCAGAGCGCGGACAGCGCAGAACAGGATTCAACGTTAGGGTTCTCCCCCACCCGTTCAGCCCAAGGGGGAGGAGAGGGGGGCCAGTCCCCACCAAGGGGGGAAGGGTCCCCACCAGGGGGGGAAGGGAATAAGTTTGTCCCCATAGATATCCTGAGGGATACCCCCACAGATTCCCCAGTAGACGATTTTGAATTTGAGTTACAAAACCGGGGTTTTTTTTCAGAGTGGTCCCCCACCCATCCAAGCGAGAAGCGGGGGTTTTCGTTAGCCCCCAGTGCCCCCGGTTTTACCACAATGGAGTTTACCCCTATCCCGAAAGCCGCGGAACCGCGGCAAGTCATTAACGAGTCTCCCTCTCCCATTGCAGGACAAGAGACCAGGGAACACAGAAGTGATAGCGCCCCCGGGACAAGCCAGCCAGCCTTGCGCCCAAAACGCGCTTGCAATAAACCATATTTGATGAAAGACTTCATCTCATCCTAGGGGGGAGGGATGTTGTGTCTTGAATATTATACCTTTAAGTAATGTAACACTCGAATGAGTGGATATAATAACCACCAGCTGTAACACTGTAACCTTCTGTATCAGGACGCGAGCTAGTGTCCACTAGGGGCAATAGCGAGCGCCCAGCTCACATGGTTCCATCCCCCAAACAACTACAGCGCGGGAAGATTTCCGCCACCAATGGGCTATCAAGGAGCCACATTCAAATGTATAGCCACCGTATATATTGAGCTGTTCATCCGCCATTACCACATGTTCCCCCGGACCATCATGCAATAAAGATGTGTTAAGCCAACCTTTCGGCCGTTCGTATTGTCTTGGTTCTCATACACTAAAAAAGGTATGTCTTTTGGGAGCACGAGAGTAGTAGTTTTAATGACAGAAAATCACCACCAGCAGTCCTGATACCAGAGGCAAGCATGTAAGAAACAATTTGGGGGCATTAAAAGCTCCCCCTCCCATCCTGAGGCTTACAAAATCTTCTGCACATCAAAAGGGTTTTCCTTGTTGGAGCAAATGCAATAGAAATAAATACATAGTATTTTAATATACGCCACTGGAGAAACTTTAACTATAAACATTTTAATACCTGTAAAGGTCAAGATCACTCTTGCTTGAAAGCCAGTCATATCCAACTCCAGGGTTCCGTGCTTGTTGAGTCTGAGTATTAAATGCAACATGACAGCAGATCGGGGGTTAACCAACAAGTCTGGAGCACATGGAATGCTGTTTACCTTCCCACCAAAGTGGTACCTATTGATCTACTTGCAATTTCTTGCTTTCAAACTGCTAGGTTGGCAGGAGCAGGGACAGAGGTGTGCACTCACTCTGTCATGCAGCACTCAGGTGTCAAACTGCTGACCTGCTGACTTTCCAGTCAACAAGTTCAGTGTCTTAACCAGGGGTTTGCAACCTACGGCCCATGGGCTGGCCCCGGCCTGTGGCGGCAAATCATTTGGCCCATGGCAATGACCCTGAAAGTGGAAGAAGACACATTTACAACAGCCATAAACACTCCCATGCCTGCACAAATATGCCCCCTGCTGTTTACGGCAGTATTTATGGTAGGGGGAGCCACATATCCAGCCTGCTCAGCTGTCTGAGGGGGTATGGTCTGGCTCACAGTGGGAAAACATTGAGAACCCCTGGTCTTAACCATTAAGCCACAGCTGTCTCTTGAATACCTGTAGCATTCCATAAATATTTAAAATGCTGCAGAATCTAGGCTGCTTCTTTCCCACACTGCTGATAATGAAACTGCACTTATAAAGAGAATACAGGTGTGTAATGGAAAAGAGGATCCCAGGGGAAAGCCATGGATCTATATAAGGCAAATTGTACAAGGCAATTGACCTTTCAGAGTATATCCAGTTGATTCTTTTAAAAAAAAACCTCTGATTCATGAATGTGGAATTTTGTACCTCTGTTCACAATTCAAACTGCCCCCCCAAAAAATAAAAAATAATAATAGCCCAGTATTGTGCTCATGTTGCCAACAGGAAAAAAATGGCCAAACTTTATGTAGCAAAGGGCAGCCTGATTGTTAACAACACCAATTGTGATGGATTTGTACAGCTTAAAATGCAGGGTTGTATTTTTTTTTTAATCTGCAGTTGAGATTTCTGAGTGTCATTCACTGAAGTGAAGCATTCTAGGTTGTTGCTGGGAAGAAATGGATTGATAGTCAAAACAATCTAACCTCGTGGTCGGAGGGAAAACAAAACCGAAATTTGGACAGACATGTAATACTATGTAGTGATTGACTGGAATCCTTCAAAGGAAGGGCCCAGGGTGGAGTTTGGTTGGAGGAGATAAAAAGGAAGGGAAGAGAGAGGATGGCTTCTTGACTTCTTGCTCTTTTAACGCGGTCTAAGTGAGTCTATGGGGGTGCTTTGAACTCAGTAATCATGTAGTCTATTAAACTAGAGGGAGGAGCCCTTTAGGGCTTCCAAACTTAGAAAGGTTTTAATTGTTTTCAATGTCCTTTATGAACTGAAGATGTTACATTTGCCTAGAATTATTTTTGCTTTCTGAAACTTTGAATTGTAACCTACTTTTGCTAAAATACACTATCATTTTAAATGAAGGACTGGAGTTGTTTAATTTTCTATCCACTATCTTTTTAACTGCCTGACTCAGGTCAGGATCTGCAAGAAGGCAATCAAAACCCTGATTTGCTTAGCCTCAGGGCATTAATTCAGGTGCGTTCCCACTAACTTGTAGGCCAAGGCCGTACTTGGGAGTAATGGGAGTTTGACACCAATGTCAGCAGTCAAGAGGGACTATAGGATACCCTCTTGTGCTCACTACCTTCCACGAAGAGACATAAAGCAAGGAAACACCCCAAAAGCAAAGTCATTTTTTCATCAAATAACCACCTCTCACCTAAACACAAACAATTGTCATGGATGTTTGCTGATAAGTGTGAGTGGTAGTGAGCAAAAGCAGGCATTCTGTCCATCATCTTGACTCCTGACATTAAGGTTGTCAGGTTGCTCTTTGTTATGTAATGTTTTCCATTCTTTTCTCTGCCCACTGAAGAATACAGACTAGAAAGTTATTTTCCAACTTTCAACCATTTCCTTGGGGTAAGCAACTGTGAATGAAAAGCTATATTGGACCAAACACTCTACAAACAGACTGTGATGTTAGAGTATAGCCTTGCACATATCTCAGCCAGCCAGAAAGTCAGATAAGTGGGTGCTCATGCCCAAACTCTCACTACAGTAAAAATGAATACATTGAGGCTATCATGCTTTACACATATAAAGAGAATACAGAACAGATCAGAAAAGGCAATATATTTGGGAAACATGGAGGAGGGGTGTCTTGCCATGCAGACGAGCATAATCCAAGCATGATGGACTCAGGTTCTTAGGACCTCAGAGACAATAATCATTCAGTGGTTTAAGCAAAGCTTTATTAAACAGTTCTCAAGGCAAAACATAACTGATACAGAACAGGAAAGAGAAGCAAGAACTTAAGCAAGCATTGCATACCAAGCAGGGATTTCCTTCTGCCCCTTCTTTAGCTACCTGGGAGCCCAGGGTAGATAGCAGGGATGCCTATGACACTTCTGATCTATAGAGAGCTCTTAGGTCTGGGGGTTAACCCTTTCTGTTTTTATACCCTCATCTAGGGTACTGTCTCATTCCCCATGGCACTATGCCACTCACTTGAGAGATGTGTTGATAACTGAAATAGATTAATTGGTATAATGTCCTTGCATGTATGGGTTACATCCATGCATTACTGTTATCAGTCTGGAATACAGGAAAAGGTTATTGTGATCTATTTTATCCCTTTCATTCCCTGTAAGAGGGTTTCTCTCTGCTCATTAGACATCACAGGTGCTGGTTAACTTACCCATCAAGGACATGGATGAGTTCCAAATCATCTTATCTTTCTCCTGTCAAATCTTCCTATCTGCTCTTATAACCCTATCTTGCTAACTGACAAGTTTATTTGGGGAACATTCTTTTCCATGTCAACAAGCCAATTAAATGCATTAATTAGTAAGCAAGAAAATTCTACTTCAAAACACAGGTTCATATGATTTTAACCAATTTCCAGAGCTTGAAGGGGGATAATGGCATGGTCACACTGATCTTGTTGAAGCATACCTGTCAAGTATCCCGGACTGGCCAGGATTTCCCGTATTTCTGCGCTGGTTCCTCCCCTTTCCCGCCACTATCCCGTATTGAACAGTGGGGAAAGAGTTTACTGCACATGCACGCCCATCACAAATGGGCTCTGCATGTGTGCAGAGGGGTTCTGGCCATGTGCAGATGAGTTGTTGTGGCGCATGTGCACCCGCGCCAGAGCAGGTCCCATATTTCCAGGAGCCACGCTTAACGCGTATGTGTTGTAGTCACACTCATCATCTGCTGAGCCCATTATCTCCAGGTGCTAGAAGGGGCATTAGGAAAAGTGGAAGAGCTAACATGAGGTATTAACTCAATAAAGGAATCCATAGCTATTAGTCTGCAAGACCTGATTAGAACTTACTGAAAAAGGCAATATTACTTGGAAGCAGCTGCAATAGGAAGAGAGAACAAAATAACATTAGATGCTGCTGGTTTCCAAGATCTGAGCACAACTGTTAATGATATGACATTTTGGAGGCCATTTTGGCATATAAGATCTCTGGATTTTTTTTAAAAAAAATTACCAGACAATTGTATAGTGACAAAATGGGTATTATGAAACTATGAAAATATATAGAGACCAAAACTCAACCAAAACCATCTACATCCAGAAAACAAATACTGGTAATTTCACAGCTTTAAAAAAGTGAGCTTCTGAATATTTGTTCTCTATTCTTTTTTAAATAACTTTTTAAATATGTTTAAAATGAGACACAATCCCTTTGTAAGCATAAATCACTGTTTGGGTAGAATGGAGTTAAAAATTAAACTGAATCCATATTTACAGGCTCAAAAGTTCAGATTGCTGAAGATCTGGAGCAAGCAAATCAGGTTCCAAGTGAATTGAAGTGATATAACTTTCAACACAAGTGCCCATTGCACAATATTTTATCTGGCTTGTTGAGACTTTGCATTTCATCTTTAGTAATAAAGCTGCCAAACAATGTTTTCAGGGTTTGAGCTATTATGTCTTATGGGGAAAAATCAATCTGTGAACACTAGAAACTAGTTCCAACTCAAGAATAACCAAATACCTTGATTTCCCATTTGAAAACTTGTATCAAGAGGCTGGTATCAGAAATCCTGAGACAGGCAGTGCAGGTCATTTTGTGGTCAAATTCTTAACCTTATGCAACACATTGAAGATGGCTTTGAAGGAAAGCTAATTACATGACTGGCTTTCATTGACCTTCAACATCCTCTGAATGGATATATGCCTCAAGTCCATCATTCAGATCCAGGAAGAGCTTTGTGGCAAGAACAAACATTCATGAGCAGGGGTTCTGAACCTAAAGCCCATGGTCTGGATCCAGCCTGTGGCACCAAATAATCCAGCCGCCACTGGACTATGCTGTGGACTCATTTATGGCCATTGTAAACACATTTACGACAGCTGTAAATCTAAATGAGTCTGCGGCCAATTCTGACACCACCAGTCTAGCCCACCAACTGTTTGAGGGAGTGTTACTTGGCCCCCAACTTGAAAAGATTGAGAACCCCTGTTCTTGAGGATACACAAGAGCAAAACCAAATTAGAAGATGGAGGAAGGAGCTCACTGGACAAGGGACAACATTAAAGGAGGACATAGCTGAGAGTATAAACCTCCTCTATGTCACTTGCAAGACCATGGATAGCCTGAGGGTTGGAGTCCCTAAATGCAAGATCTACATGCTCAAGTGGGGGCTGCTGGTGGACAATAACTCATCTGCCGATTACTGCCAGAAACATTGAGGACTTAAGTTTGGACAACAACAAAGCCAAGAAAGTGGCTTCATTTTGACAGTCCAGGGTTTGATCTGGACATGAAAGAAGAACTGAAAGCTGAGACAAACATAACTGCTCTGTGCTTTTGTAATGCAAAATGTTCTTTACAAAATTGCATGCTAATTCATTGGAGATACTGTACATAGTTATATTTCTCCCTTTCTGATGCACTGTACCACTATCATTTTCTTTAAAACACACCTGGTTTTCCTTCTACTTTTTAAAGAAAACCTCTCTTTTGACTCTTTCTGTGACCATTTACAGTGGAACTTCATACAACAATCACTCCATATAGCAACGAAATCACATAACAATTAGGTTTTGGGGGAAATGGTGTCCCGCATAACAATTTTTCCTATAGAAAAAACCGTTCAACAATTTTTCAATGGGAAAAACCACTTAGCAAAAAAAAATCATTGTAAGATGCATCCATCATATAGCAATTTTTTCATACAACAATGAGCCCTGTGGAACGGATTAAAATCATTGTATGAGGTACCACTGTATTGCCCTTCATCTCTCCCCATCCACACAGCTGCCACAGTGTATCTACTTTGCAAAGTTTTATTTGGTAAGTCTGTTTCACACATGCTCATTTACTAAAGTCATCAATTTTCCCATTTGAAAAGCCTTTTCGAGAATCAATATTTCAGCCCCGGCAGCCTGAATTCTTCCCTGGGGTGTTTAGGATCATCTTCTGAAAGGGACGGAAAATAGTTTTATGTTTTAAAAAATCATAATCCGAAAACCCTTTTGTCCAAATCTTTCCATATTTAGCACAGAGCAAGACAGTACTCACTCCTACACCCATGCCAAATTTGGTGCTGATGTAAAGCCCAGTATCAAAGTTATAATTTTTGTTTGGGATTCCTCAATTTTTAAAATTGCTTTGTAGAGTGTTGATGTGCCCTGCTGTATGATAATATAATTGCACTATTTTGCAGCTATGACAATACTGGTAACAACACCATACCTGACATCTTTAAGATTTTAATTGCCTGCAGGATAAAAATATGTAAAAGCAACCTGTCCTTGATGCTATTTCAGCTTCCATCACAACCATGATTCATAAGTTAAATGGTTTCAGTGTATTAATCTTTCAGAGTGCTCCTTTGCTTCTCTTACTGAACCAGCCAAATGTTCCTGATCATTACATACCCAGCATGCATCTCATAATGTGCAGATCCCCTGTTGTTCATAAATACGTACATACTTAGACCCAGTAATGGGTTATTTGACACTTTTAAGGGAAATTATGCTAGTAGCATTAGGCACATACATTCACTGACACACACAAACACACACACACTAGCAATACTTTTTTTGTGTATAAACCTTTTTTAAAGAGTAAGTTGAAAGATACAGAATGGTCAGAAGTCAGAAAAAGCTAATGGAAAAACTGGAAATTGAGGCCTGGCTCTCACTGAGACAATAACAAGGCAATTACTGTATATGCATCCCCAATTAGAAGTAGGCCCTTGATGTTCATTAGTACTTCCCACACAACCATACTCAGAATTGTCTAAAACT
Organism: Bradypodion ventrale; assembly: GCA_035047345.1. Lineage (NCBI taxonomy): Eukaryota > Metazoa > Chordata > Lepidosauria > Squamata > Chamaeleonidae > Bradypodion > Bradypodion ventrale. Next base: position 282,617,996 of record JAWDJE010000002.1, on the reverse strand, counting down.
GTGTCTCGTATGCATCATTTATGACTGTAGAAGAAGTGTCTAATGATTAAATGGTTTTCCCTTGCAAAGAAAAAATGAAACCCTGGAGGCTACATTGGTCTTCTCCACCACGAGTCTGTACTCAGGATGAAGGTGTTTTATTTTTATTGTGAAGGAACATTCTATCATTAGAGCCCACACCAGGAATATGAAATGCCAAAGATGAAACACAATGCATATTCATCTATAAGAATTTCTAGTTTTGGCAGCTTGCTTAGAAGAGAGCACAAAGCTCCATCATGGTGGCTGCTTTGTATGCATAATGATACAAGAGTATGAAGATCAGAGGTATTTACTCATGCACAGACTCTACATAAGAACAAGAATTTTTCATCCTTTCTCACTGTTGGATAAAATCAGAAGTGGAGTGGAGTGGGTCTATGTACTACACTGCAAGCATGCTGATGACACCAAAAGTTCCTTTGATTGGATAGGACTAAGTTTATTACCTCAATGAAATCTTGGGTTATGGCAACAAAGGACATCACTGCCTCTTCATGTTATCAACAGCAAGATAATGATATCAAGAGATGGGTGACAAAGAACTTTCCGAAATGTACATCTTTCTTCAGCTAAGCTGTTTATTTTAAGCTGAGACTATGAATCTTTCTCCAAAAAGTGTTGTTCTTCATGATACTGCTCAGCTCTTCCAAAATAAAGTCTGTGGCTTCCTTTATTGAGTTAATCAACCTCTTATTTAGACTTCCTCTTCTCTTGCTACCTTCCACTTTATTATTGTCTTTCCCAGCAAGTCTTGTCTTCTCATTATATGCTCAAAGTATGACAACCTTAGTGTAGTCAGTGGCATCGGAAGTGGGGGGCATGAAGGGCCGAAGGCCCCCCCCCCCCTGAATTTGCCCTGGGGCCTTTCGGAAGGCGACAATCCAGGACCTTCTACGCAGGTCCCTTCTACGTATGCGCAGAAGGCTTCTATGAATTGCGTAGAAGGGTTCTGCGCAGAAGGGGATGCACAGTAACTACTTTCCCCCGGGCCCTTTTCAAGGTTGCCCCCCCCCCCCCCAGCAAAAATAGTTCCTACATCACTGAGTGTAGTAATTTTGTTTCTAAGAAGAATGTAGTCTTCCTTTGGCAATCCAAGGTATAAGCTCTCTTCCAAAACCATATTTATTCCTTGTTGGTTTTCTTCATTGTCCATCTTTCACATTCATACCTATTAATTAGCAACACCACAAGATAGTGAATTTTCACTGTGGTTTCCATTGACACATCCTTATATTTCAGGATTTTTTCTAGTTCCTTTATGACTGCCTTTCCAAGTCTCAGTCTTCTTCTGATTTCTTAGGCAAGAAGAGTAGCATGATTCCAATAAAAAAAGTTCAAGGTGGTATCCTCACATAGTGGGACTGATCTATATCTCATTGCTGATTGTATCTCAGCTTTAAAATTAACTTCTGCCTGGATGACACAGGCATTTATTTTATAAAAATAATCCACCATGACATGTCAAGGTTACATTCCTATAACAACCCGCCCCCCATCACACAATGAAGGTTGCAGTTCTTTCACAGTAACAATCTGCTTTTTCTGTTATATGGACTTCTGTTTCCAATCCAATTTCACCTAGTGACTGTTAGTTATCTCTAGCTGCACAGCTGACTAGCCCTGATTGTAAATTTGCCAGCAACTCATAAAGGTTACCCCTATGAACACAACAGAACCAGATGATTAAAGGGGACAACATGCATCAGAAGCAGGTATGGGTGATGGGCAGAAAGAGAAAGAAGGACCAATTGCTTGAGTCTCTGCCCTTATCTGTGTTATTTTCTTAAGCAGACTTTGGTCTGTATGGTTTCAAGCCTCATGACCAATTTCCAGTCTGCCAGTCAACTGTATATAAGCAAAAATCTAATTCTGCTAAGAATAAATAATTCTTCATTTAATATAAACTTCATTTACAGGAGAAACCAAAAAGAATGAATAGCAGATGAGATCCTATGTAGGCATCGGGAGGGAAGAGGTGACGGGGTCCTCTCTGACGGGGTCCTCTCACTGGCCACAGCGGTGGTGCCTCTTCTACCCCTCTGGCCGGGCGGGGCCAGGAGGGCGATAAATAGGAACCACTTCAGTGGGAAGGTAAACAGCATTCCGTGCACTCCGGTGTCTAGTCATGCATGCCACATGTCTACAGAAACATCTGCAAATGCAGACAGCATTGGTTCTTTGGCTAGAAAAATAGATGAGCACTGAACCCTAGAGTCAGATGCAACTGCCATTCGAGAAAGGGTGACCTTTACCTTCATAAAGAGTTCTTGCACAAAATAGAAAATATAGAATAAGTGCCACTATTTTTCCCCGGTCTGGCTAGGTTATCCTACTATGGTAACAGAGTAGACCATATTGCCAGCAACTCAACACCAATAGTCAGCCGGCAGTCAAATAACCTGACAACCCTGAGGACTAGCGGCATTGGGTGAGGAAGTCCACAGGGAAGGGTAGTGGTCCCCAAGTGGATTAAATCCGACTTGAATCCATCTTGATGGAGGGCAGCAGCTTCATCCATACTGGCCTGGGACTGAGGAGGACTTTGTATGCCAAAAGGTCTTAGGACCAGAAAGTGACTTGCGGAACTGGATCAGTGGTATGGATGTTATGCTGCGATGCGGAAAGCAAATGGAAGGCCATTGCCTTATAGTCTCAGGACAATCTTCATAGCTGATTGCCATGATGACAGATAATATTCGGCATTGGATATGACACTTAAGAAGAAGAATTATTATTTAGAATTATACCAATTCCAAATTCGAGCTAAACTGGGAAAGTAAAAAAGGAGACTTTGATATATACTTTGTGATATTTTTGTTCCACAGAAATCTGTTCAGGACTGAGTGAGGTAAAAGGTAAAGGTTTCCCTTGCTCGAAAGCCAGTCGTATCCGACTCTAGGGTGCAGTGCTCATCTCTGTTTCTAAGCCGAAGAGCCAGCATTGTCTGCTTCTGCAGACGTTTCCGTGGTCATGTGGCAGGCATGACTAGACACCGGAGCGCACGGAACGCTGAGTGAATAAACCCCTAAATTATATTTTCCCCTGTAATCTCCAGGAAATCCCCCACCTTCATTTCTGGAGAACACACCTCCTGATTCCCATCTATCCCGACTACAATTAAATTTCTCTTTCATAAGACTTTTTTAATATATATATATATAAAGGATAGAAACCATTCTGATGCTTTCAGAAGAAAAGGCTATGGCTGTATCTGTATTCCAACTTCTTTTTAAGAAGCTCACTTTTTCTAGAGAAAAAAATGTTCTTTTAGCAAATGTGTTGTGTAGAGCAACAGTGACATCCAATGGCTGGCATCACTAGCCTTCTGAGAAGCATTCCTTCACCAAAGCCCTGCTTTTAATCGAAGGTTGGGGGAGGGAGAGAAAGTATATTTTCTTTCTTTTTTAATAAAGGTGAATTGGACACTAGCTGCTCTATGTACAAAATAAGCAGAATGTGTCCCTGGGAACACATTCCAAGGTGTTAAGATTTATCTTTGACCACAGGCTTAAACAAAAAGGCATTTCAGACACTCATTCCATTAACTTCCTAACAAAGTAAATCCCTTTGGGAGCATGCAAATGCACAAGAATTATTTTCATATTTCATTTATATGCCAGCAAAATGTGCAATTGTTGTTCCTGCTGCAGAGGCCACAACTATCTGGAGGCAGCTGTGTTTCTCTCATTTAACCAACAGAAAAGGAGAAATATGAATGCAAGGACCATATCACTTTGCATGCAAAAGACAGAGCAGGAGGTTAGGAGTCACGACAAGTGTTAAAATGCAGCCATTATTTACCTTGCAAGGTAGCAGAATTTACATTCTCTAAATCAGAAGGAGCTCAAGCTTTAAGGCTGAAGCAAGCTGGATAATCTGAGCTTTTTATGGCAGGAAGCCCAAAGTGTAAATGACTATTAATACTTTAGATGAGCAACAGGATTCTAATAGTTTGATGGAGGTGAATCTCATTCGGCATCAGTAAAATCTGTTTTACGAATTGTGTCACTATAGCCACTTCTCCAACAAGGGAGGTTGAGTCGTTTTAATAGCTGTGTGTGTCTGTGCGCACACATGTGTGCATGTGCACGCGTGCGTGTGCACGCGTGCGCGTTGCATGCATGTGCACGTGCAGGTTTCTTTACTACTGATTTATTCTGTTCCAATGCTAAAGTTTCAACATTTGTTAAAATGTTAATTTATGCACAATCAGGTTTCTCACTTAAAGATTCTCCTTTTCCTCTACCCACTTGTTGGCAAGAGAGGGATGGAAACACATGGGACATCAATGGTAGAGGCAGGGTGCAGCAATTTAAATGCAAGAGCTGCTCAAAGGAATAGCAGAAGCGGTAAGGAGAAAAAGAAGTGGCTGAAGTTGGGCAATGCATGATAAGTACTGTATGCATGAAGATGTGTTAGCTCTTTGAATGTGTGAGAAATACTTTGTGACTGATCCTGCATTTTACCTCTTAATAAGGGGGTGGGGTAGAATAGAAAGGAAGGGCAGCAAGAGACAGAAATTTGTAATTGGAGATTCTCAGGATGGCCGAGGAATCGCACCTTAGCCGGAGGTGTCCCAGAGACTTGAAGACTTTTCCTATTTCCATGGAGGGCTCAAGAATTTCAGATTCAATTGAACAAGACCTATCCTGTAAGTCCTTTTAACCAGTGAAAGACTGGAAGAAATGGATGTAATAGAGTCAATATAATACTTTCAAGACACCACTTCTATGTCTCAAAACTCATCCAATTCTAACACTTTGGAATTTCTGGGTCTTGTTTTTTTTATTTTTAAGTCAATGTTGTAGGATAGGAATGACTCTTCAAAGATACAGTACTTTGTGGAGCACAGGGAAACAAGTAAAAATGGACCAACACAAAGACCTAGAAATGACAGATTCCCAAACCAAATAGAATTGGAATGTTTCCCAATTCAAAATAGTAATTAACTGGTGACTCAAGTTTTACAGGGATGGTGAACCCAGTCTGGCTTTTAGTCTGAGTTGGCAGGAGTTACACAAGATACTGAAGCCTATCCTTGAAATGGGTCCAGCCCTATGGACAGTTTAAGTTGATACGAAAATCCAAACTAGCATTTTATCACTTCTGAAATCACACTCACTGGCATCCCCTGCTCGTTAGAGTGTTTGAAATATGAGGAAAGAGGAGCCCCATAAAGATATCTGTAAGCCTCACTATTACTTTTAGCCATATTACACCACAATCAGTTTCTCAAACAAGTAGCTGAAGGAGCTGCTCTCATCTGGAAACCAAGCACAGCTCATGAGGCAACATATCTAAGACAATGGGACATCATATCCTATTGATATAAAGATCTCAAGTGATTGACATTTACTCACATGGATTACTGTTTGTGAGGATCTCAGCTCAAACACTAGCCTGATGTTTTCCAGAATCCTTGACCCAAACAAGTGAGATATGCTTATATTTCATGCCACATTTGTCTGTACATTTTCTGATCTAATTGTTCCTTCCTTACATGGAGGTAAGATGTGTGTGTGTGTGTGGGTTTTTTTCTAATTAGCAGTTCCAGTAGGTAGCTAGAGGGTATTTTGAAGAGTCTACACTCTAATTGTCTCTGTTGGGTGTCTAGGGTGATTCCATAGACAACTTAACCTCACTACAGGAGAGTTAAGCTTGGGGGTATGTTTCTTGTCTTACTTTTGCTTTCTTCTTTCCTAAAATTTCTATTTCAGATATCACATAATGGTGACATGAGGATGATATACTTAAAGGTGGAGTAAAATTAAATAAACATTAAGTAAGCCAATAGCCCAGAGATAATATGAAACAGTGAAGTTAAAAATGTTGAAGTAAAAATAAAATTGACCTGCATTGGCAATAAAAAGCAGTTTGAATTATTATTTTTAATCAGGTAACTCAATCCAGTCTGTCCCCAGCTGACACAATATCCACCCAGTTTACATTGCTATGCTGGCTGAAAATGATAAGTATAGTTAAAATATACTGGAGAGAACTACACTGGGAAAGCTAAATCAAAATCTCATTTTAGTATCATTTCCAAGTCATGTCTGGGTAGGCATGGCTTTTTAAAATGGGATTATTTCTCTACCTACAAAAGTACAGGTTGCCAACTATCCCCACTCCCTCCCACCCCATCAACTGGGAATATGTTCCAAGGCCTTCTGCAGATACAGTAATACCTCATACAAAGTCCGCTTCATACAACATCAGATTCATACAACATCGCCTAATTCCTTGAAAAAAGTTGCCTCATAAAAAGTCGTGCGACATTGTATGAGGCATTGGGGTTTTTCCCAGGTTGCATTGTGCCTAGGCAGTACAAAAGGCAGGACACATGCGTGCATTGCTCTTGTGGGTTTTGCATGAGACAAAGAGTGTTTAGGAGTGGTTTTGAGCGCAATTTTGGCTTTTTAAAAAAAAATTGTCAGAATTTTTAGAAGCATTCCTGGTTTTTTTGCAGCATTCTTCAGGTTTTTGGACAATCAGGGTTGTTTGACAAGTTTTTGTAATGTTTTTAGCCTTTAGACAATGATTTCTTAAAGTTCTGTCAGTTTCCTGTCTGTTTCCTTGACTTTGCCCTGAAGTCTGTGCTGTTACAGTAACAATGTATCTCTATGGAAACGACGTTGTACGAGGCACAGCGGTAAGGATTTGGACGTTGTATGAGGCATCGCGGCTAGGATTTTGCATGCCTCATACGAAGTCCAAATCCGTATAAAGCCCAAACTTGTGGAACCAAGTTTGGACGTTGTATGAGGTATCACTGTACCTGAAACTGCAACGAACAGTGAACATCATTTTAAGCACACATACCTAAGTCATAGAAGGCAGTAGGTTGCAACTGCCTCTATAGTTCTGTATGAGTACTAAAAAAATGGTGACAATAAAAAATCCATTTCTTTCCTTTTCAACATTACATTGCAGATGATGACTTGCTCTTATAATGAACTACAGAAATATAGGGATTTTTTAATTGAACATTTTTAGACCCACAGATAACTGAAACTGCAAAAATGGAACCCCATGGAAAACAAGGGCAACCTGCATAGGCACAATAGAAACCAGGCACTTTGCAACAATTGTGGCCACCCAAGATCTCAAGTGAAAAACATCTGAAGATGTCTAATAAAATTTCAGTAACTAATCCTGAGTATGAAAATGATCATACATTTTGTAACACAGAATATCTTCTTGGCCAAGGAGTCGACTCTCATCATTCCAGATGAAACTGATGAATCTGGGCTTTGACTGGATTTGGCTGCTATACAAAAATAGAGGAAACACAAGAGTAGTATGAGGTTATGCATTTTTCTTGATGTTTTAGCAGTTTTCACAACAGAGCACACAACAGAGGATAGAAAGATGGAATTTTCATTACAGCAATATCTATAACACCACACATTCACCACACTTTTTCCAGATTATCTCTCTAGGTCAGAGTTTCTGCCCCACTGAGTGGCTCCATTCCAGAAATTGTTTCTGCAAGACTGCTATTCCAGCATTTATGCACTAGTGCAGGGGTTCCCAACCTACAGCCCGTGGGCCGTACCCAGCCCGCAGCACCATTTCATGTGGACCGCCAAGGCCACTGCACCTGGAAATAGAAGTGGCCACATTTATATCAGCCATAAAATAATCCATACATGTGTAAATGCACCCATGACTGTCGTAAACACAGAAGTGGGCACATTTACGGCTGTCGCAAACATGTCTGCTTTCACTTTTGAGGGCATGGTCCCCAGGGGGGCTCAGCTGTCTGGGGGGCATGGTCAGGCCTGCAGTGTAAAAAGGTTGGGAACCCCTGCTCTAGTGTTTATGTTATGGGAGCTGCAGAGATTCTATCTTGTCTCCCATACTATTTAACATCTACAAGAAGCATTTGATGGAGTTTGTCCATTGATTTGAAGGTAACATCAGTAATTGATGCCATTTTCTCATCAAATCCAGATGTAGCTGTGAATGGCTTGAAGCCTAGATCAGAGAGTCAGTTATGGTCTGTGAGAAACAAAATGCAGGCCACTCACTGTGATGCTCTGTGGTGCTCCTAAACACTCACTTTGTAGCTTATGGGTAAAACATAAGATGTAGTCCAAAAGAGAAGTAGGAAACAGTATTTTACAGGCAAGATGAAAAATTCAGTAGAAAGATATGCATTCATCACCCATTCATTCATTCCACAAAAGCTATTTTGTTCTAAATTGGCAAACAATCTCACAACTTCTTTAACCTATTTAATTGCAAGTCAAATGTATATTCCACAGTTCCATTAAGTGGTGCTTGGGATGGCCATTACCAGAGGCTTTGCCTCAAGGCATATGTCAGTGTTTCCTCTTTTCCTTGATGATGCAGTGATATCTTCCACCAGCATAGGGAGGCATACTCTGCTTGGAAGACATGTGTGGGAGAGAAGATTGCTCTGTTCCATGGTGTGATAATGCTCAGTGACATTCCACTGATCTGTTGTGTTTTAGTTTACGGCTTTGATATATGATTTCCTTGTCATCTCTTAACATCAAATGGCTTTCCTAAAAGGTATTTTCAATGCTACTATCAGCTTTCTAGGTTATCTTGACCCAGTGCAGTACATACAATAGGTTTCCAATGTCTGCTCTCTAACTCAATATTTCTCTGTATCTCTTGTGTTTCGTAAAGTTGCAAAGCAAGATCCAATGCCTGTTTCCTACCATGTTTATGCAATTTTGTTCTATACTTTCACTTCAAGCAACGAGACACATTTATGTCTCATAATTTGGCCCAATATTCAGCAATGGGACTGCAAGAGAGTAAAATCAAACAACAGTTAATTATCTAAAATGTATGCTTGCAGTATACCCATAGGTAAACAAAATATTGGCCAGGATACAGCTATTCAACATTTTTAGTCCATTTAATAATGTGGGAGCTTTTCCTAAATGCATCAAGGAGGCACACAATTATTAAGAAAAACAGATTCACTACACATACCACCATGCTGTGAGGTACAGCTTTGACCAAAGTATTTCCAATAAAATATTCATGCCTCCTATTACAAGGGCAGTAAATTCAGCATCCAGTCATGGGGCTTACAGTGGCTGAAGAAAAAAACAACAACAACAAATATTCTACAATTATTCTTATAAGCACTGGTTTTGAAAAGTTTTTGTTTATAATAAAGAAGATGCACAGCCCTAGAGTTGTGCAGTCTCAGCATGCCCTGATGTAGAGACTGAGTCTATGGCCAGATGACTCCCTGCTGGAGTATGATCCCATTCGGTTCATATATTAGTTGAGCAAAAAGAGTCAGTCACATGGATCCAGCTTAGTTACAACTCAGTGTTGATGAATTTCTGGAATGCTGCTAGTGAGGAAATGGAGCACAGGAGGTGCTTGGTAATTTAAATAGTTTAACAGTTCTCTACAAAGCAATGGAAGTTAATTGTGCTGTATGACAGTAGCTGTCGGAAACCAGGAAATAAAAAACAAACAAAAAAACCTCCATCTGCTAGTAAATTGCATGGCCTGATCTATCACCCCAACCTTTGGTTTTGGACTTCAATCCTCAAAAGCATTGATCATCCAATGTACTGGCTTAGGCTTCTGGGAATTGAAGTCCCCCTGTGGGGCATGTGCCTCATGTTGATAACCACTGCCCTAGACCTTCTTGGGCCATTTTATACTTATACAGTAGTTGGAATCAGAATGCAAGCGCGGCGCCAAAATGGCCGCCGCGCTCTTTGCGGCCCCCCCCCGGACGAAGGCATCCGGGTAGTTAGGGGGCGTGGCCAGCACCCTTATAAAAGGGGCGGCCACGAGGCAGCCGAGCTGCCATTTTGCGAAGCGAACGGAGACGAGAAGTTTTTTCCCTTAGCTCCGTCGCACTTACCTATCGCTGGGAAGCCTCTTTGGCGCAGCGGTTTTTCTTCCTTCTTCTTCGGCTTCCCAGCAAATTGAAGCAATGCCCTCTAAGAAGAAGGCAACGGCGAACGCAGTTCGCGCTGCTCGGAGGCGGCAGCCGGGTCGGAGGACCACGACTGCACCTCCCCAGCAGCCTCCCTTGCCGGGAGAGCCCACCGGGACCGGTGGGATGGGGTCGATTGCCCCTTGGCCCGAGCCGGGGCGGCCGTGTACTGGCCCGGCAGGGGCCATGGCCCCCGGCCCGCAATCAATGGCCGCTGCCCCTGGCCTGGTTCATACTACAGGGCCTTCGCCCCTTGGTCCGTAGCTTCCTGCGGTGGGCTTCAGCCATGGGGGGTGGTTGGGTCCTCTTCCCTGGCAGGGCATGCCTCCGGCCCCCCAGGGGCTGGGACTGGGCTCGTGGCCGTATTCGGGCGCCGCGGCCCAGAGACCTGGACCGGCGCCAGCCACCAGTGGGCCGGCTGGCCCTTTGCCCCCCCCTTAGCGTTGGGGGCTATGTGAATGTGGATGCCCTTCTGGCCCGCGTAGCGGCCCTCGAGGCATCGCTTGGGATGGTCAACCCCTCAGGGGCGCCTTTTGGATCCCAGGTCGACGCATCGTCTGCCGGGCAGCGGCAGGCGGCAGGACGGGTTGAGCTGCCCGAGGCGTGTGGGCCAGCGTCGGCCACTGCCTCGCAGCTCCCCATACAACAGGCACCGCAGCTGGGTGCTGACCAGGCCCCATCAACGAGCTCAGTTCCGATCGTGAGCTCCGACGGCCACAGTGGGCCGGAACCCCCGGTGGGGGCGGCCCATGGGGGTGCAGCGCATGAGTATACGGTTCAATCTAGTGCACCCACACCATTACCTACATTGGGGGGAGCATTACAGTGGCCGTGGCCTCGCACGGGTGGCGTGGCGTTTCAGACGCCGCCGGCCCACCCGGCAACTGCACCTCTAACCCAGGGCCCTACTTGGGGTGGGGCCTCCTCTTCTGTTGGGAACTTGCTAGGGGTTACGGGGTTGGTTCAGGCTCCTTTTACTATGCCCACCGTTCCCACCGTGGCGGTGTCGGCATTGCCGACAGCAGGGTATTCTTTGCCCCTTGGGGATCATTTGGCCCAGTCTACCAAAGAGAAGATCTGGCGGGGGGAGTATGTGGACATCTTCTCCCTTCTGAACAGAGAGCCCACCAAGGAGGAGAGGGGGGGCAGGACGAGAAGGATAAGGAACAGGCACGTCGTCGTAAGCCGCCACGCACGTGGGCCAACTGGTTGCCAGCGTACCTCATATACATGGCGGTTTACCTCAGGGCCTTGCCGGATCTGGCCATCCCGATGGTCCAGTATTTGGACAACATCTACCGGGCGATGGTTGACTTCCCGGGCCCGTCGTGGTTGGCTTACGATGAAGAATTCCGTATGCGAGTGCCCCTGCACCCAGAGATGAGGTGGGATGAGCCCTGCCAGAAGCTGTGGCTTCTGTACATGACCCCCACGTGCCCTGCGCCTGGGGAGAGATACCATTGTGGACATGCAGTCCAGCGAGCGGCTCCAGCACAGGCACCCCGCCAGGTGGCGGGGCAGGGGGTTCCACCCCGCCTGCTGTGCTGGACCTTCTCGTCCAATGGTTCCTGCAGTAGGAAGAATTGCCGGTACAAGCACGAGTGTCCCTCTTACGCTGGCCCCCATGCCGCCTCCGCCTGTCCCAGGCCGGGGGGAATGCGGGGCCGAGGTAGGGGTGGACAAGGGGCCGGCAAGACTGCCGCAGAGGGAGCTGGTCCAGCGAAAGGCCCCCTCCCCAATTAATGTGGACATGTTGGAGCGTTGGCTCACATTGTACCCGAGGAGGGCAGACGCAGCTTACCTGCTTCAAGGTTTTCAAATGGGTTTTCGCATTCCTTTCACGGGGGACAGGTCTCCCCAAGATGCACCCAACCTTTTGTCACTCAGGGGACGGGAGGAGGTGGCTGCCATGAGCATTACTAAGGAGGTTTATGCGGGCAGGGTCGCCGGCCCTTTCCCTGCACCCCCGTTCCCCAATCTTAAAGTTTCCCCCTTGGGCTTAGTGCCCAAGAAGGCACCGGGCAAGTTTCGCCTAATACATCACTTGTCCTACCCAGCCGGCCGATCGGTCAATGATGCTATCCCTGATGACCTTTGCTCGGTCAGGTATACATCTTTTGACCAGGCACTGCGCATGGTGCGCTCATGTGGCCCGGGTGTGCTGTTAGCTAAGTGCGACATTAAGTCCGCCTTCCGTCTCCTGCCGGTGCACCCGGGCGACTTTGAGTTGCTAGGTTTCAAGTTCCGGGGTGCATATTATTTCGATAAAGCCATGCCTTTTGGTTGTTCCATCTCATGCTCGGCCTTCGAGCGTGTCAGTACCTTCCTGCAGTGGGCTTTTGTTCGCAGGTCAGGCTCTCGGTCTGTAGCCCATTACCTGGATGATTTCTTATTCGGGGGTGAACGGGGCTGGGACACGTGCACACATCTCCTCTGCACATTTCAGACGCTAATGGAGGAACTTGGTGTCCCTTTAGCGCCCGAAAAGACCGAGGGCCCATCTACTAAGCTCACATTCTTGGGGGTGGAGATTGATACGGTAGCGCAAGCATCTAGGTTGCCGGGGGATAAGGTGTCGCGGATCGTGGCCCTCATATCGGACTTGCTTGCTAAACGCAAGGCGTCCCTTCGTGAGCTGCAGGTGCTGCATGGTCACCTCAATTTCGCTTGCAGGGTGGTCGCACCTGGCAGGGCATTTGCTCGGCGCTTGTGCGACGCCATGACAGGCTTGTCCAGACCCCACCATAGGGTAAGACTCACCAGGGGCATTAGGGCAGATATGCTTATCTGGCTCCAGTTCCTGAGAGAGTTCAATGGGGTATCATTTTGGAGGTCCGACCTTCTGGCTTCTCCACGTTTCCAGATACAGTCTGATGCATCTGGGTCCCTGGGTTATGGGATGTACTTCAATGGGAAGTGGGCCTACGGTAGGTGGCCGCCAGCCTGGTCGGGCACAGGTCTCCTGCGCGACCTCACGTATCTGGAATTTTTTTCCATTCTGGGGGCCTTGATGCTATGGGGTGAGGAGTGGGCCAATTCGGTGGTACATTTCTGGTGTGACAATGCGGCTGTTGTCCACATTGTCAACTCACAGACGTCCAAATCTCCCAGGGTCATGGACCTGGTGCGCCAGTTCGTTTTGCGCAGCCTGCGCCTCAATGTGCTATTCAGGGCCAGGCATGTTCCAGGTATCAATAATGATATTGCTGACGCTTTGTCCCGCCTGCAGATCTCCCGGTTCCATGCCTTGGCCCCGGATGCGGAGGAATTTCCCTCGCCACTCCCGGACGAGATATGGACACTTGGCGAGGAGAGGTGAACCGGGCGATCGGCATGTCGCTGGCGCCGCGCACTCGTAAGGTGTATCACCACGCATTCATTTCCTTCCAGGCCTTCTGTGCCCAATTTCGGCTACCCGAGACTTGGCCTATCCCAGTTGCCCACGTCCTCCGATTCATGGTTTACCTGCATGCACAGGGCCTTGCACCTCGCACCATAGCATCCAGGCTGTCAGCGCTGGCATTTATGGCCAAAGTGGGCGGTTATGTGGCCAGTACTACTGATTTCTGTGTGAGACATGTTTTGGAAGGGTGGGCGCGGGAGCGCGGGCGTAGCCCGGATGACCGCCACCCAATTTCCCCAGGGGTACTCACCCAACTGGCACGGGGCTGGCATGACCTCTGTTTTGACAGGTATGAGGCAGCCCTGTTTCATGCGGCTACCACGGTGGCCTTTTTTGGAGCGCTCCGCATCAGCGAGTTTGTGATGCTGTCTAAGGCGGATGCAAGTCGTAGGGCACTGGAACTCGACGATGTCTATGTCTGCAATGATTGGGCTCAGTTGAGGATTCGCTCCTCTAAAACGGATCAGCATGGCGTAGGCAGTGGAGTAAGACTGCTACGATGTTCCTTGGCAGACATATGTCTGGTTGGTGCCCTACAGGAATTCCTTGCACTGCATGGCACGCACCATGGCCCGTTTTTCTGCCACCAAGATGGGTCTCCCCTTACTAAGTTTCAATTTTGGAAGGTGACCGGTAAGGCATTGGCCAGTGTTGGCCTCCCTGGGGCCCGTTACGGCACCCATTCCTTCAGGATAGGGGCGGCTTCTACTGCGGCTGCCTTTGGGTACTCCGGGACTGAAATATGCCGTATGGGGAGGTGGGGATCACAATGTTTTTAGTTTTATGTCCGCCCTCTTCCGCCGTGAGTACCAGTTTAGTCACCGCACCTTTTCTCCCCCTTTTTCCTTGACAGACCCTGGGTGTCATTTCACACCGGTGGCAGTATGGCTGGTGGGCCATAGCTACGTGCACAGGGCAGCGCGTTACGCTGTGGCGACAGAGTGGGGACCCCGACTGGGACTGGGTGCATACGCAAGTCTCACATGGTATGGTAAGCCCGGTATGTTATGGCGGGAACTGTTGCCGTTCCTTTTCTCAGGCAGGAATGCCGACCCGCCTGATATTCTGATCATACACCTTGGGGGCAATGATTTAGGACAGGTCACTGGCCTTTCGCTGAAGCACGCGATTTGCGGTGACCTCGCCTACTTACATTATGTGTGGCCTGCCACGACCCTCGTTTGGTCAGACATGGTACCGCGGCACGCTTACAGGGGAGGGTTCGACCTCCAGGCCCTTGACCGTGCTCGGCGCATGGTGAACAGGGCTGTTGCCCGGTTCATTATCGACAAGGGCTGGGGGCGCGTCATTCGGCACCCCACCATCAGTTTGCAAAATTATGAGCTTTATTCAGGGGATGGGGTCCATCTGTCGCAGGGAGGTATGGACCTCCTGTTAGGTGATTGGCGAGCAGGCCTGTTGACCGAGCTGACGGTCTGGGGGGGGGGGCGTCGAGCCTTTATTGAAGCCTCTCCATGTGGCGGGTAGCACTGGTAAGGTAAACATTTATGACCCACAGGTATCCGGCAGGTTCACAATTGACTGGACAACACTAGACAGGCATAAGTTGGTTAAACGTTGTCCGGTCAACGACGAACCAGGCGACGGGGTGATGGCAAGAGCTAGACAGCATGCATCACCCCGTGATTTTACGGATACGCGTCAGAGGGTGGGGTCATTAGTTAGATATTGACTACGGTCAACAATTTGTTTGTTGTCAACAGACAAATTGATACAAATAGATACATTGTAACAATTGCCGTTGGCAATTTTGGGTGGTACCTTACCAGTGTTACTTCGGCCTGCTTGCCTTAAGAATTATAATTGGTCAAATACCAATAAAAATTTATAATTCGGACTAGGGCATGAATCAATAAATGTGGCCCAATGCCGTTATCCCCTTTTACCAGTGTCTGAGTCCTTTATTGGGGGGTGCGCCTGCAAAACCTTCTGACACCAGTGAAGAATTTTTATTAGGAATGGCTGCGTCCACAAATACACAAACCAATTGCCCCAAACAAAAATATTACTGAGGCCATATGATAAACTAGCATATTTTGCCCGGCGAGCCAAGCAGGTTTGGGTTGTGCAGCCCAGCAGAGGTGTGTGTGTGTATTTAACACAAACACACACACAACTCAACTACACACACACACAACACAACATCACACACAATACACACATACAACTACACACACACACACACACACACACAATCAATCACACACTACACAACCACACACACAATACAATCACACACACATCACAATCACACACACTCAATACACACAGACACACTGCACACACAACACAACCAAACACACAACACAATCACACACACACACACATGCCATAACTCCGTTCCGAGAGGAGGTGCTCCCCCTCCCCCAGAAGCCTTGGTGAAGACACACACACACACACACACACACACACACACACACACACACACACACACACACACACACACACACACACACACACACACAATTGCCGAAGCTGTGGGGGGAGAGGGGCTCTCCCTTCCCCCAAGCTTCAGCGAGGACACCCTGAAGAGCATGCCGGGGAAAGGGTCAGATGGCAAAAGGTAAGAGGGGTGGGGTACAGGGACTTAGGAGGGCAAGGGGGTGGGGCGGGTGGGCAGCATGATTTCCGGGCCTCTTCCAACTCCCCCCCCCATAGTCCCTCTCCCCATCCCACTTACCTTTTTCAGGTTTTGCCTTTTCCCAGTGTGGTCTTCTGAACAGGGATGCTCAGCGGCCACCCTCTCCCTGCTTTCTGGCCGAAGCTGTGGGGGAGGGGGTGGGGGTGGTAGAGAGGAGGGGCTCCTCTTCCCCACCCAAGCTACAGTGATTCTGGTGCCGGCCTCCAGGGCTGCGGGGAGACGATTTTCTCTCCCCGCTACCTTGCCGAAGCCGGGGGAGAGAGGAGGGTCTCCACTTCCCCCCAAGCTACAGCAAGGCCGGCGCTGGCCTCCAAGGCGTTGGAGAGGTGATTGTTTCTCCCCACTACCTTGCCGAAGCTGCATGGAGGGGGGGTAGAGGATGGGCTCCTCTTCCCCCTAAGCTATGGAGAGGCCGGCGTCGGTCTCCGGGGCTGCTGTGGGGAGATGATCGGTGGTTTTATTTTTGCTGCGCGCGATGCTGGCTGCCCCACCACCTCCGCGCTTGCACCCTTCAGCCTGATTGGCTGAGGGGT
The DNA here is from genome assembly GCA_035047345.1 of Bradypodion ventrale. Classification (NCBI taxonomy): domain Eukaryota; kingdom Metazoa; phylum Chordata; class Lepidosauria; order Squamata; family Chamaeleonidae; genus Bradypodion; species Bradypodion ventrale. The sequence continues at coordinate 282,601,413 of JAWDJE010000002.1, read as the reverse complement.
GGCGCGGCACGGAGGATGCTGAAAACTGTAGTTTTTTTCTTTTGGGTCTGGATTGTGGGGCGGTTGCCCCACTCTTAGTGACCGGACCCTTGTGGTGACCAACACAGGATGGTATGGTAAGTGCGGGCAGCTCTGTTCAGGATGGTTGGGTGGTGTTTTGGCCACTTTTGCCGGACACGCACCAATCTAGTCCCTCCTTATAGGTAAAGATGAGCTCATAGGTTGAGGGTATAATTTCTTGAAGTTGTGTACCATTATTATTCTTCCTCTAAAAATTATTTTTTCTCACTGAAGTTATTTATTTTCTGATAATATAGCTTCATACCAGAGTTCTCTGCATTCTGCAGGAGAAAACATACCCCTACTAACAAGGTGTCATCTATGTGCATGAATTTTTTTCTCAGTGACAGGGAGGTCGCCATTAGATAACAATATGACCCATTCGCTTTGCCCTTCTGAGTGACAATAATGCAGATAATAGTGTGGCATCAATCAATTCCAATTCATAGCAGCCCTTTTTGGACTTTTCTACGTAGAGTGTCCTCACCATTCCCTTCTTCTGGGGGCACCCTGGAATCATGGCCAAGGCCACACAGACATGGGGCATGGGGCGATATTGCGGAGACCGAAGGGCAGGCCACACTCAGGGGATGAGAGTCCGATGTTTATTATCTGTCCCTTATTCCAGCTCCCCATTTCTACCTCTGGTTCCTGGGCAGCAGGTCCCGAGTAACCCCTCCCTTAGACTGCTGGTGGTTAATGCCAGGTCGGTATGCAATAAAGCCCCCCTGCTCTGTGATTCTATCTTGGGGGAGTGGGCTGACATGGCATGCATCACCGAGACCTGTCTGAAACCTGAGGATGTTATTCCTCTATCGGAAATGTGTCCAGCCGGATTTGGGGTTTGGCACCAGCCTAGGGGTAAGGGGAGGGGCGGCGGTGGCACCATTGTAGCCAAAGAGTCATTAGGAGTCACCAGGATCACCGCACCACAGGTGCAGGATCCTTCGACTGGGCCTTAATGGTCAGTTGGGAATCTTGCTCCTGTACCTGCCCCCTTGCAGTGTAGCAGATTCCCTGCCTGACCTCCTTGAGGCAGTCGCAGCATTGGCATTGGAGCTCCCTGGACTTATGGTCTTGGGGGACTTCAATTTGCCTTCACTGGAGCCAGCATCGGAGGCAGCTTGGCAGTTCATAGCCACCATGGCAGTTGTGGGCCTGACTCAAGTAATCCAGAGCCCTACCAGGAGCAGTGGCCACTCACCTGACTTAGTTTTCCTGTCGGAGCAGTGGCTGAGTGATCTGAAACTGCAGCATGTACAGATAACACCGGTGCCATGGTTGGATCTCTGTCTGGTGACTCTGGACCTTTTGGAGCAGTGCCTCAACACACGGAGGCAGGACCAGTTAAATTGGTCTGGCCCCAGCGATTGGTGGATTCTGAGGGATTCCAGAGGGAACAGGGGCTGTTACCTGCATACCAGCTACATGATTTGACTGAGCACTTAGTCGCCCTCTGCAAGGAAGAGGTGACGTTGGCTTTGGACATAATCGCATCACTGAGGCTTCTCTGAGCTTACCAGATCCACTCAGCCCCATGGTTTATGAAAGAGCTGAGGGAGCTGAAGCAGGCAGGGAGACCCTAGAGCACCATTGGGTAAAGAACCAGAGCAATCACAACTGAACATGTGCTAGAGCCGCGGTTAGAGCCTATCTCGTGGTGATGAGGTTGGTGAAGCATCAATACTTCACCACTCTTATTTCCTATGTGGATAATCATTCAGCAACCATGTTCCTGGTGACCAGGTCCCTCCTTGGTAAGGGGGCAGAGCCTATTTGGCAGGATTCAGCTGATGATTTTGCTGATTATCTGACAGAGAAAATTGCTGGATTTGCTTGAGGTTTAACCCCGACATGGAGACAAAGGGTCTGGAGATGACTGGGTCACAGTCTAGCCATGTTATCTGGGATCAGTTTGATCCAGTTGCCCCTGAGGAAGTGGACAGTCTCCTGGGGGCTGTTTGTAACAACACGTGCTTGTTAGGTTCATGCCTCGCCTGGATTATCAAATCTGCCAAGGCGGTGACAGGCAGTTGGGTCGGAGCGATGGTAAATGCTTATTTACGGGATGGGGTGTTTCTGGCATCATTCAAACATGTGCTGGTGTGCCCCCTATTGAAGAAACCATAGCTGAACCCAAAAATATTCAACAATGTCAGGCTTGTCTCCGACCTTCCATTTTTAGGGAAGGTATTGGAAAAAGCAGTGGCACGGCAGCTCCAGGGGGTTCTGGATGAAGCGGATTATCTGGACCCTTTTCAGTCAAGATGCAGGCCTGGATATGGTATCTAGACTGCACTGGTCACACTTATGTATGATCTCTAGTGTGACCTCTCAGCGGCCTTCGATACAATCAACCACAGTATCCTTCTGGAATGGCTCCAAATATTGGGGGCACAGGGCACTGTGTGGTCCTGGTTTTCCTCATTTCTGACGGGCTAGAATCAGTCAGTGTCATTGGAGGGTGAGTTGTCCAGCCCCAGGCTTCTCCAGTATGGGGTGCCACAGGGCTCAGTACTCTTGCCTCTTCTATTTAACATCTACATGAAGCCGCTGGGTGAGATCATCCATTCCCACGGAGTGAAGTATCATCAATAGGCTGATGATACCCAACTGTATATCTCGGCCTGTGGGAACCCGAGTGATGCAGTTGAAGTCCTATCCCAGGTGCCTGGAGGCTATGTGTGTCTGGATGGGGCAGGGAGCATTGGGCTTCAGCTGAATCCTGGCAAGATTGAATGGCTGTGGGTTCAGGGCCTCGTGTTATTCAGAGAGCTACCTTCTTTGGTGCTGGATGGGGCTTTTTTGCCCCAGACAGTCCCTGTGCATAATTTGGGGGGTCCTCCTGGACTCACGACTACTGCTCGAAGAACAGGTGGCAGTCGTGGCCAGGAGGGCTTTTGCGCAACTTTGTGTTATCCCCCAATTACACATGCTCCTGGACCAGGACTCATTACTTTTGGTCACCCATGCTCTGGTTACCTACAGACTGGATTATTGCAATGCGTTCTACATGGGGCTGGCCTTGATGACCATTCGGAAGCTATAGCTGGTTCAGAATGTGGCTGCCTGGGTGGTGACGAGGTTCGGGCATTATACCCGTGCCTTGCTGCTGCTACAGGAGCTGTATTGATTGCCAGTATGCCTCTGGGTGCAATTCAAGGTGCTGGTTTTGATCTTTAAAGCCCGGCATGGTAGTGGGCCAGGAAACTTAAGAGACTGCATCACCCCAAGGTTTTTGATCTGTCCTACAAGAGCAGCCTGTAGGAGCTCCCTAGTGGTCCCATCAGCCAGGGAGGCACATCTCACTGGGACCAGGAGGAAAGCCTTCTCGGTATCTGCTCCGGCCCTATGCAACCTCCTGCCGCTTGAATTGCGCCTCTTGAGTTGCTCCCCTTCAGGAAGGCCTTAAAAACGAACAACTGGTACCACAACCCAGCCCTGCTGGCTTATTTGGCCCTGCCCTGTGTTTTTATTTACTCCTGCCCTTCTTTTTAAGGGGATTGGGGAGGTTTTATAAATGTTTTTAGATAGTTCTATAGTATTCATTCTTAATTAGCATTGGGTATACAGTAGGTATTAACTGATGTTGTGAGCCACCCTGGGTCGCTTAGGCAAAGAGGGCAGTTATATTATTATTATTATTATTATTATTATTATTATTATTATTATTATTATTATTATTATTATTATTATTATTATTATTATTATTATTATTATTATTATTATTATTTCTGGAATTAACAGTAGTGGTGACTCTGCTGTCATACCTAACAAGTAGATAGGAGAGACGGCTGGGGTGTAAAAATGGCAATGAAGGAGGAAACGACACTCCCAGAGTAGAAGGTGGTGAAAACAATGATTTAATAAAAGAACACAGTCTTTATTAAATTATCAAACAAACAGGACACAAACACGACCAGGCTTATACTGGTCAGTGGACTATACACCCATGGCTCATCACATCAAACAAGTAATTCTTAAGCACTGGCATATTCTGGATTCAGTGCCTGGTTGCCAATATAAACCAACCATTGGGTTTAGAAGAACAAAAACCATAGGCAACATTGTTTCACGCACAGACCATACTTACACACATCAAAAATATGTGGCAACCATCCGCGGGCACTACTCCTGCGGCCACTGTAAGTATTGTAGCCATATGTGGTCCACTAACAGTGTTAACATTCCCAGCAGCAATTTCACCCTGGAGTTAAAGGATCATACTAATTGCAACTCCAAAGAGATTATATATATGTTGGTATGTACCTGCCAATTGGCATATGTGGGGATGTCCAGGCGCCCACTCAAAGTGCGCTTAGGGGAACATGTATCTCGCGTAAGGAATAAGATCCCCAACGCTCCACTTGTAAGCCATTTCTCACAAGTTAGACACTCAGTAAAAGATATAAAAGCAGTGGTACTGGAAACATTCAAACAGAGTAGATATGAGAATATCGACATAGATCGGTTTCTCCTCAAACAGGAGGCATATTACATCCATCGATTCAATACCCTGACCCCCCACGGGCTTAATACTGAGTGGGACCTATCAGCTTTCCTATAAATATCAACATACCAAATATCTTTGATCTGTAGGCTATGGGTCACTTTAAGCTCTGGGGATCAATCTGGTAAAGATCCAGTATCATTATTCGAATTACTCTCACATGTGCCTTTCTCACTCTCATGTGGTGCATATATAGAGACCTAAGCTAGAATCAAATTAACGCGTGCACACAAGAAGGAGTCATACCAGTAGAGGTGCGATACGCGCAAGTCACTATCTTTTGTAATAAGGTATGCTATCTTTCCCTATATCTTTCTAGGCACATAGACGCTGTTAGATTTACTGTTGCTTATGCGTAATTGGTGCAGTTGAATTACTAAGTATTGCACGTTATCTTAGTTGTATATATTTGTATATATTTATTGCTGTAGACACACTGAAGAAGAAGTTCGAAATGTCCGTATACCGGAAGGGCATCGTTGTTGCTTGTCTACACTACTGTACCTACCATCACGGTTGATGCTCATCACCTGGATACCTCCGTTGCCGTTCTCCACCCGCCTCCTCGGCGCCCTGTTGCGAATTGAATTCATCTTATATGACCATAGACTTTTTCCATCTCTTTGTTACCAGGACTTCTGGTGTTCTTTAGTCGGGTTAGATTACTTTTGAACGGGCCGGGGGTACCAGTTAGTTTTGTTTGCATGTTGGGGTGACTGTATTTTTGTATTCTTGTTACTTACTTATATTCGCTTATGCTTATAACTTCTGCACTATTGCTTATTTTCATTGAGATACACCATCTCACTGTCTTATCTTAGCGCAAAGCGTTTGATCATTACACTTTATACAGCTCATCCCAATACAGGACATAGATCTACAGTGTTCTTTTATTAAATCATTGTTTTCACCACCTTCTACTCTGGGAGTGTCGTTTCCTCCTTCATTGCCATTTTTACACCCCAGCCGTCTCTCCTATCTACAAGTTTTGATTACGGCATGACGGACAAAGGGTTTTCCTTTTCGTCCGCTGAAAGGGACAGGATTTTGAATAGAGCAACCCCACTCAATCTAGATATGCATACGAATAATGAAGATATTAATAAATTAGAACATCTTGAAAAAAAGCGAATACGAATGGATTTACACTCCTCATATCTGTTGGAATATTATAATGCATCTATCCTTCCCCGGGGCTTACGTATACCCAAAGGGCCCACTTTATTCGCCAACAAGAAAGAATTTTTAGAAAAATGGACATCGATCTTGGATCGATGCTCATTTGATTTAATATTACTTATCATTGATCAATGCCACCAAGAAACGGCCAATTTGGATAACGAGATCGATGTCCTTAAAACCGCACTTTCTACAATCTCGACAGGAGAATCTCAAGCTGCACTAAGAGAGCTAGAAATCAAATTAGGCAACTTCAAGGAAGAAATAGTGGCGTTTAAGAACAAGAAGCTCCAAAGAGACCGGTACGATTACCAAAATCAACGGGTATATCGGTGGCTTTTCGACAAACGGAAGATTCAAAAGCAAGTATCTTGGAGACAACCCGTGGAAACCTCCGATTTCGAAACAACGGACTCCGAGGGACCTGATTCATCAGCTGACGAAAGACGTAGAGATCCATACAATTTTCGGCACAATAGATATAAGAATAGCTCAGCCATGGCTGGAGGATCAACAACTAAGAAACAAGGGGATTTTTTAGGCCGGAGACCCCAAAAAAGAACAAAGAAGACATGACTCCCTCCCTCGTCTTTAATCTGTCGAACCGGGTACTTACGGTAAGAGAATTACAGTTATTAAACTTAGGGCTAGGCTTCGTACCCACCCCCCACTACTCACCTTTCAAAACGAAAGTTGATCTCTTCAAACTGGTCAGATTGTTGAAATTACGGGCATTTTTTAAGGAAGATAATGATCCAACACACGCCTCGAGTGCATTCACTCCTCCTTCTACATTCACTCCGAACATAGAAAATCCCTCTATTGAGGTCTTTAAAAGATTAGTGATTCGGGATATAACATCAGCTGAATCTCAGTTCAATAGGAAGTTTAATCTTTCTCGCAATGACATCTTATTACTGAGGAATTTGGGAGAGGATCCCAACATCATAATTAAACCAGCTGATAAAGGAGGAGGGATTGTTGTCCTTAACAAGCAAGATTATCTCGTAGCAGCTCATTCTCAGTTGTCTAACACCAATCATTATCGCAAGCTGGAACTCAACCCCACTGCACACGTGATGAACATCATCACAGTGGTGCTACAGGGTGCGCTAGCCATGGAAGAAATTGATAATAAGACTTACCGGTTCTTGCTTAATAAACATCCTAGAGTACCTATTTTTTACCTCCTACCGAAGGTACATAAATTTTCCAGCAACAATCACATTGTTCCATGTAGACCAATAATATCCGCCAACAACTCCCTGCTAGAACCAGTGGCTAAATTCATAGATCATCACATTAGAACATTTGCCACTCGCTCCCCCTCATATGTCCAAGATTCCACACACTTTATCCAGATGATGGAGGAGTTCATAGTACCTGAGGACGCAGTACTACTCACTCTAGATGTCACGTCACTCTATACTAACATCCCACTTGAGGAAGCGCGGACACTAATTGCTCACCATCTTGACAGCCGCAGTGAGAGCATCCCCTCCACCGCTTTTTTACTGGATTTATTGGACATATGTTTCGAGAACAATTTTTTTCGTTTTGAAGACTCTTTCTTTTTGCAAACTCAAGGGGTAGCCATGGGTTCAAATTTTGCGCCCTCGGTGGCCAACATCTTTATGTGCCATTTTGACACAACTTTCATTTTAGATCCACGTGTCAACCCATTCTTTTCCAATATCTTGGTTTATAAAAGATATATAGATGATCTCTTTTTCTTATTTAAAGATTGCACATCCATTGACAATTTTTGCACCTGGCTCAACATGCAACATCAGCAGCTTAAATTTACTTACATTACACATGCATCCTCCATTCCGTTTTTAGATTTGACCATCTTTATAGAGAACCACCGTTTGAAGACAACCCTCTACCATAAACCCACCGACAGATTTGCTTACTTGCAATACAATTCTTTCCATCCCCATCACCTTAAAGCTAACATCCCATATAGTTTACTAGTGAGGGCCAAAAGAAATTCATCTCGTGCCCATGATTATAGGTTAGCAGCGGACAAGATTACCACCATACTACAGCGCAGAGGATATCCTAATGATGTGATTAGATCAGCCCAACACAGAACGAACGCACGGAACAGACAGTCTTTATTAAATTATCAAACAAACAGGACACAAACACGACCAGGCTTATACTGGTCAGTGGACTATACACCCATGGCTCATCACATCAAACAAGTAATTCTTAAGCACTGGCATATTCTGGATTCAGTGCCTGGTTGCCAATATAAACCAACCATTGGGTTTAGAAGAACAAAAACCATAGGCAACATTGTTTCACGCACAGACCATACTTACACACATCAAAAATATGTGGCAACCATCCGCGGGCACTACTCCTGCGGCCACTGTAAGTATTGTAGCCATATGTGGTCCACTAACAGTGTTAACATTCCCAGCAGCAATTTCACCCTGGAGTTAAAGGATCATACTAATTGCAACTCCAAAGAGATTATATATATGTTGGTATGTACCTGCCAATTGGCATATGTGGGGATGTCCAGGCGCCCACTCAAAGTGCGCTTAGGGGAACATGTATCTCGCGTAAGGAATAAGATCCCCAACGCTCCACTTGTAAGCCATTTCTCACAAGTTAGACACTCAGTAAAAGATATAAAAGCAGTGGTACTGGAAACATTCAAACAGAGTAGATATGAGAATATCGACATAGATCGGTTTCTCCTCAAACAGGAGGCATATTACATCCATCGATTCAATACCCTGACCCCCCACGGGCTTAATACTGAGTGGGACCTATCAGCTTTCCTATAAATATCAACATACCAAATATCTTTGATCTGTAGGCTATGGGTCACTTTAAGCTCTGGGGATCAATCTGGTAAAGATCCAGTATCATTATTCGAATTACTCTCACATGTCCCTTTCTCACTCTCATGTGGTGCATATATAGAGACCTAAGCTAGAATCAAATTAACGCGTGCACACAAGAAGGAGTCATACCAGTAGAGGTGCGATACGCGCAAGTCACTATCTTTTGTAATAAGGTATGCTATCTTTCCCTATATCTTTCTAGGCACATAGACGCTGTTAGATTTACTGTTGCTTATGCGTAATTGGTGCAGTTGAATTACTAAGTATTGCACGTTATCTTAGTTGTATATATTTGTATATATTTATTGCTGTAGACACACTGAAGAAGAAGTTCGAAATGTCCGTATACCGGAAGGGCATCGTTGTTGCTTGTCTACACTACTGTACCTACCATCACGGTTGATGCTCATCACCTGGATACCTCCGTTGCCGTTCTCCACCCGCCTCCTCGGCGCCCTGTTGCGAATTGAATTCATCTTATATGACCATAGACTTTTTCCATCTCTTTGTTACCAGGACTTCTGGTGTTCTTTAGTCGGGTTAGATTACTTTTGAACGGGCCGGGGGTACCAGTTAGTTTTGTTTGCATGTTGGGGTGACTGTATTTTTGTATTCTTGTTACTTACTTATATTCGCTTATGCTTATAACTTCTGCACTATTGCTTATTTTCATTGAGATACACCATCTCACTGTCTTATCTTAGCGCAAAGCGTTTGATCATTACACTTTATACAGCTCATCCCAATACAGGACATAGATCTACAGTGTTCTTTTATTAAATCATTGTTTTCACCACCTTCTACTCTGGGAGTGTCGTTTCCTCCTTCATTGTCATACCTAACAAGACCTATAATCAGTTCCATTCTGACTGAAATATCTTCTGGAAGAAAGAACTGTCAAAAGATGAAGTAGCAGAAGATGAAATGCCTTTAGACAACCTGCATCAGCTGACACTAAATTTCTTGTTTAGCTTTCAGTAGCTGTGCCAGGGAATAGTAGCTGTGCCAGAAGTGCCTGTGTTGATTGCGCTGTTTGGTTGATTTTGTGTTGTGTACCTATTTGTTGTTTGTATTGTTGTTGTTGTGTCTCTTTCGCTTTTTTTCCTGCTGCTGTCTGCTGTGTGCAGACAGCATGCATTGGTGTAAATCGCTTTGAGTCGCCTTCGGGTCAAATAAAGCGGTATACAAATAAAAAATGAAATGAAATGAAAAGTGCCTCCTCAAAGACTGTGGTAGTCTTGAACCACAATTGAGAGTACCCTGGTACAGTGATGGGCATTTTAAAAATTTGCTGCCACACTGTGGGCGGGGCTACCTCTGTGGGCAGGGGTACCTCTGTGGGTGGGACCAAATATTTGGGTGGAGCCAAATATGTGGGTTGTTGGGGTGACCATGTGATCTAGTCATGCCTGCCACATGGCCATGAAAACATCTGCAAGCACAGACAGCACTGGCTCTTTGGCTGTAAATGGAGATGAGCACTGCACCCTAGAGCCAGATACAACTGGCTTTTGAGCAAGGGCGACCTTTCCAACCAAAGTGGTCCCTATTTATCTACAGTGTTTGCAATTTCTTGCTTTCAGTCTGCTAGGTTGGTAGGAGTTGGCATAGGGACAGGAGCTCACTCTGTCATGCAGTACCTGAGAATCGAACTCCAGAAGCAGGAAAAAACCAACATGTTAAATGTTTTGCTCTTGGAAGCATTGGAGGGCTGAGTTACCAAAAGACCTTCTGAGGGCAACATTTCCTCAAGACAGTAAAGGAGGAAAGTGGAGGGGGAGCAGAGGCTGGAGGGAAAAGGAAATGGTCCCTTTCTGAAAAGCCTTCCTTCCAGTCTGTCTTTTCTCTCTCTCGCCACAAGGAGGAAAGGGGAGGGGGAGCAGAGGCTGGAGGGAAGAGGAGTTTCCACCCACGGAGAGAGGTTTTTTTTGGGGGGGGGGGGGGTGGGATTGGAGTTGGGAACGGGAGTTGTTGTGGGACCCCTCCCCAGACTCACACCTTGCCCCATAGATTGTTTGTTGTGTGCAGGAGGAGGCCCCTGGAAGGGAGACCCAGGAAGAGAGCCAGCATGGTACAGGGAGGGAAACTGGTGTGGCCATAGGGAATTTCTACTAATCCCCCCCCCCCCCCCTAACCAGTGCGATCTGGGAGCTGCCCAACACTGGCCTGGTAACAACAACCTTGTGTTGCTGGCTAATCTTTCTTGCACTAGGTCAGGTGAAGGGAATTGCAGAATGAACTCACGAAAAGGTGCCTTCATTTCGGTAGTTTCATGTCACAGAAATAGAAGTAGCTGTGCTCTAAAACCAATTGCTAGATTTTTGACTAGATTATTAGATCCTGAAAATTTTCCCAAAATAAAAATAAACTGAGGAAGAGGGAGGAATTACTTCTGGCATCAATTGCTTTTGATGCCAGAATTCTCTCCCAAACACTGCCACCCTTATTTATTTACACAGTACTATGGATATCTTCTTCCTCATTCTGCCAATACTCACAATCTTTGAACAAATGGGTGGCTTTCTCTTTGCTTTGATAGTGATCTTCCCCATGACCTCTGTGAATCCTATAGCACAATGTCATGTCCAATCACCATCTGGTTTAAGAAGCTAAGCCAGGTTAGCCTGGCTATTGCTTGCCTAGGAGAGTACTCAAGAACAGCAGCTTCTTGAAAATGTCTTCAGTTAAGTGGTAGAATGTATGGAATAAAACTCAGCTTATCTAGTTAAAACTAGAAACGAGTCCTGCCAGTCACCTTGAATGCCCATTGCTGACAGCAAGAGTTGACTACATTGGGCTAGGTAGACTGGAGTTCAAGGTCATATTCCTGAACTAATGGTGTGATCATTTGCAGGGAAAATCCCTGCCTTCAGATTTTTAGAAAACTGTAGGTATTTGAGGATCTCTTCTTTGTTAAAGACATAAAGGTAGGGGATGAGTTAATACTACTGGTTCCTGCCTCCACGGACCCATACAAGCTGAACATGGCTAGATGTTCCCTTATTATGGAGGCATGTGTGTGAATCAATCCAAAACAGGTGCTATGTAGCACTAGACCTCCTTTCTACTCCCTCCTTCATGCTATATTTAGTCTAAAAGATTGCATCAGGTATTCATTTTATTTTGTTCCTAGTTATAAAATACATAAGCTTCACAAGGAAAATACCTTTACCTACCTGAAGATTTTCCTAGTTACTTAAACATGGATGAGTAATAAAGGATAATTAGGAATGCAAGGTTCAAAAATGGGAATGTGCTTAAATAAAATATACTCCTTGGCCTTCAGACTAAAATTCCAGATGTCAGTCATGAGCATGAACACTATTCCAGTAGAAATGCATGTGCAGGATAAAAAATGTTACCTGTCAGAAACAGCCATAAAAAATTAAACACTTGCCTACTGTGAAGCTTCAAGTCTTGCAAATGCAGCATTCATTAGCATAAATGCAGCAACATGAGCTAATTATGCATTCCCTACCCAATTTGTCAGATAACACAATTTTAAAATGGCACAGCTAAATCAAACACGTCTACTTACCTATTGAATGATAGTAAAATGGCACATAAAAGACCCACATTATAGCCAGTTTAGTGGTGCTTACAAGACTATGGAGGATTTTATTGTATTTGGAATCTTCAGTGCTCATTGCGGAATAGAAGCGAACATTCTAGGAATTTCTCACCATTAATATAACTCTCAGCTGGACATTGCCTGGATATTAGTTGGCTTGGGTGTGAAAGGTGTCTTCAGCTACAATATAACCTAGAAGCAATTTAAATATACAGTATAGATAAATTTTCTAAGTATGCACAGGCTTTCTTGGTTTTAACTTTTGTGTTTTACCTGGGCACTACTTATGTGTTGGTGTGGAAAATAATGGCAATCTAAGGTTGAAGGAAAGACAGCAGAGGATGGAGCAGGTGAAGGCCAGATTAGGTAGCCTGAGGAAGTCCTATCTCTATCCCAATGAATGACACATGTCTTATTTGGGTGTCGGCTGGATTGCACCAGTCACTTCCAACTCTTTCAGAATCTGGGTGTGAAAGATGGACAGTACTGAAAGCTAACTGTGAAAATATTGATTTGTGTGAAATCTGGTGCTGGAGGAGAGATTTGCAGATTATCTGCACTGCCAAAGAGACAAATTAAGGGTATCCAGAGCAAATCAAACCTGAAGTATCTCTGGAGACAAAAAACATGAAATTGAGACTATCCCGCTTTGACCACATCATGAAAAGGCAAGATTCTCTGCAGAAGGCAATAGTGCTGGGAAAGGGATAAGGCAGCTGGGAAAGAGGAAGAGCAAACATGAGATGGATTGATTCCCTAAAGCAGGTGTCCCAACCTATGACTCATGGACTGGATCTGGCCCCCGGGCCAAATTGCTGCCAATGCCGGAAATGCCCCATTTTCACACCAAAACACTGTTAAAATGCAGTGAAAACATTCAAAAATGGTGTGAAAATGTTCCTCCCTCGCTCCCTCAGGAGTTGGAAAATGCCTGGAAACATGGCACAAATGCATATGCTGCCACCACCACCAGGAAGAACCATGTGATCGGCCCCCAGCTGACTAAGGGGTCATGATCAGGCCCCTGGCAGGAAAATGTTGGGAACCCCTGCCCGAAAGGAACCCTCTGCATTGTGTTTAGCAGCTGAGCAGGGTTGTTGGGAATAGAAGTTTTTGGGAGATGGCTCATTCATTGGATTGCCTAAACATTGGGAGCAACTTGATGGCACACAACAGCAGCAGCAGCAGCAGCAGCAACAACAACAAGAAGAAGAAGAAGAAGAATATGGATTGGTCCATTCCTTCATAGTCTTTCAGCAAGCTGTAAAACATATTGACTGAAATCCAATATAAGCTGCAACTAGATTAGACCCACTGCATGCATGGAACTTACCAAAACTCACTGATTCAACAGATTTACTGTAGTTTTGACTCATTACTGGATTTCAGCTATTACGTTTTGCAGAACAGTTAATACAGGTATGTGTCAAGTCTTTCTTTATCTGCTGTGAAGTGTTTTAATGGTTTCATTTCAGCTTTTGATCACTTTCTATTGATTAATTTAATACTTTCTTCATTTCTTCATTTTAATTTGTATGCCTCCTTTCTCCAAATTAAAGACCCAAGGTGTCTCACAAGGTCTTTTAAAAGTCTGACTAAACTCACAACACATATCACACACACACACACACACACACACACACACACACACACACACACACACAAATATGTAACTTTATTAGAAAATTACTTGACACTATTAAAACCCTTTAAAACAAATTAAAAGCACACATAAAAATAATAGTGTTCTAGCTTGTGGGATCAAAATTTACCAAATTTGTTGTTAAAAGCCTGTCTATAGAAATATCATCTTCACATGTTGCTGGAAGGACAAGAGGGAGAGCACATGATAAAGAGATAAAGTTCCTAGATATGCTAAATGATTGTTCCCTGGGACAGATGGTTGAAGACCCAACTAGAAGTACAAGAATCCTTGACTTGATCCTGAGTAATACTCAGGATCTGGTGCAAGATGTTAATGTGACTTGATCCAATAGAGAGCAATGACCACAACTCAATTATGTTTAACTTGATCATAGCCCACAAGTCACTGATATAATCTAACACAGATACCTTAAATTTTCAAAAAGGAAATTTCCCAAAGATGAGGAAACTAGTAAAAAAAGAAGCTGCAAGGGAAAATTGAGAGAGTCCAAACACTCCAAGAGGCATGGAGGCTGTTTACAAAAACAATAACAGAGGCCCAATTGGAATGCATAACCAAAAGGAAAAAGGGCACTGCCAGGTCCAAGAGGACTCCAATGTGGCTTACAGGAGCTGTTCAGGAAGTTATCAAAAGCAAGAAAAGCTCATTTAGAAGATGGAAGGCTAGTCCGAATGAGGACAGCAGGCAGAAACATAAATTCTGGCAGAACAAATACAAGGCAACAATCAGGAAAGCAAAGCAAGACTAAAAACAATCAGAGAAATAACAAAGACTTCTTTAAGTACATTAGAAGCAAGAACCTAACTAGGAAGGCCATTGGACCATTGGACGACAATGGAAGGCAAGGGGTTATTAAAGAGGAAACAGATTGCAGAGAGACTCAATGAATTCTTGGCTTCAGTATTCACTGAAGAAGACAGAGATCACATGCCCAAAACAGAGCCTATCGTCATAGGGAGGGAAACCGAAGAATTAAGCCAGATAGAAATAACCAGGGAGGAGGTCCTTGCATGTCTTGTTAAACAAAATGCTAACAAATCACCAGGACCAGATACCATCCATCCACAAGTTCTCAGGGAACTTAAAGATGAAATTGCTGATCTCCTAGCCAAAATATATAATCTTTCCCTCAAATCAGGCTTTGTGCCTGATGAGTGAAAGGTAGCGAATGTAACATCAATTTTAAAAAAAAAAGGATCCAGGGGTGATCCAGGAAATTACTGACCGGTCAGTTTGACATGTGCCCCAGGTAAAGTGATGGAAACCATCCTAAAATATAGAATTAATAGGCACATAGAAGAGAAGGCACTGCTAAAGGAGAGCCAACATGGCTTTTGTGAGGGTAAATCATGCCTCACTAATATGTTGGAATGTTTTGAGAGTGTCAACAAGCATGTGGATGAGGGGGATCCAGTTGACATTGTTTATCTGGACTTTCAGAAAGCTTTTGACAAGGTCCCGCACCAAAGGCTCTTGAATAAACTTACCAGTCATGGAATAAAGGGGCAGGTCTTGTCCTGGATCAGCAACTGGCTAAGGGACAGGAAACAGAGGGTAGCACTAAATGGACACTTCTCCAAGTGGAGGGAAGTAAAGAGTGGGGTCCCCCAATGTTCAGTACTGGGACCCCTGCTTTACAACCTCTTCTTAAATGATCTAGAAGTAGGAGTAAATAGCAAGGTAGCCACATTTGCTGACGACACAAAATTATACAGGGTAGTGAAAACTGTGAGAGATTGTGAGGAGCTCCAGAGGGATGTCTTGACACTGGGGGAGTGGGCAAAACAGTGGCTAATGAGCTTCAGCATTAGTAAGTGCAGAGTGATGCACGTTGGGGCAAAAAAACCCAATGACATTTATAAACTGATGAGGTCTGAATTCTGTGCGACAAACCAGGAAAGGGACCTTGGTGTCCTGGTGGACAGCTCAATGAAGGTGTCAACCCAGTGTGCCTCAGCAGTGAAAAAAGCAAACTCAATGCTAGGGATCATTAGGAAGGGTATAGAAAATAAGTCAGCAAGTGTCATTTTGCCTCTTTGTAAATCCATGGTGAGGCCCCATCTGGAATACGGTGTACAGTTCTGGTCGCCATACCTCCAGAAGATATTATGGAGCTGGAAAAAGTACAGAGGAAGGTAACCAGAATGATTAGGGGACTGGAACACCTTCCTTACCATCTGAGGCTGCAACGGTTGGGCCTCTTCACTCTTGAACGACGGCGTCTAAGAGGTGACCTGATTGAAGTTTATAAAATCATTATCTACAAAGTAGATAAGGAAAAACTGTTTTCCCTATTGCACAACACTAGAACTAGGGTGCACTCCATGAAACTTTTGGGTACTAGTTCTCAAACAAATAAGAGAAAGTACTTTTTCACCCAGAGGATGACTGGTCTATGGAACTCCCTGCCAGAAGAAGTGGTGACAGCTGTCAGTCTTGACAGCTTTAAGAAAGGATTAGACAAGTTCATGGAGGACAAGGGCATCAATGGCTATAATTATGGATACCTAAGGACAACCTCCGGGTTGGAGAGATAGGCATTTCCAGGGAATCCTAAGCAGGTGAAGGCATCTGCTTGGGAATACCCTGAAGCAAATGGTGAGCCACTGTGTGAGACAGAATGCTGGACTGGATGGGCTGTGGCCTGTTTCAGCAAGGCTGTTCTTATATGTTCTTATGTAGAGGACCAACCTAGGCTCCCATGGATGGGCCTTCCACAAGCTGGGAGCAGCCACAGGGAAAGCCCTCTTTCATGTTCCCACCAGAAGTGCCTGTGAATGTGATGGGACCCGGAAAAGCTCTTCTATAGATCTTGAGAACTGAGAAGGGTCTTTTGGCAGACAAGGATCCATTGGATAACCAAGACTCCAGACTTTATATGTCCTTATACGTAATAAGCAGCACTTTGAATTGGGCCAGAAATTGATTTGCAGCCATTGAATCTGTTATCCCATAGGAGTGATATGCATCCTCTATCTGGCCCATAGCTTCAGTTTTGTGTTTTGGATGTTTGTTGTTGGTTTTTCTTGATAGTAAACCTCAAGGTAGGAGTCCAAACCAAAAGGTGAGGTTAACGTGTTTAGATAAAAACATATAAATTAAATAAATAGAAGAAACAAACTGGATCCTCATACTTTGGCAGCTTCCTCTAGAGCTACCACTTCCACTACATTGCTTCTGGAAACCACCATTTTGAAGTCTCCATTCTACTTGTTCTTGATTATTGTGGGACATTTAAGTGCCACTGCCATTAGGTGGTCACATGGTTTCCCATAGGCATTAGGACAGAGCTGGAGCTGCACTGCAGGTTGCCAACTCAGTCCCCTAGGTCCGGTTCATTAGCTTCAGCATGTGCTATGTATGGTTTAGATTTCATTACATCTCTCTTTTGGTAAAGCTTGGGCAAAGAACTCTCACATTTCTTCATATTGCGAATCATCACCATCATTATACCTGAAGGTAAGAAATAACTTCAGAATTGGAGAATTCCTCCAGTTAGATGCAGAGTCGAGTGTATAAGGTTAAGATTCTCAGTCCTCTGCATGGTCAGCATTATGACTGAAATAGGATTGAAAGGTCACCTCACACATAATCTCATTTAAAGCAATGCGGCTTCCACATGCACCAGAAGTTAGCAAGCACTATGGAAAGTGAGCCGGGGGGGGGGGGGGGGGCTTGCAAGGGTTCATTGCATATGTGGTTAAAAATGAAGAGGACTTTGCTTGCTAAACCTGATGTTGAATGGTAAGAACATTCACAATGCAAGCGCGGTGCCAAAATGGCCGCCGCGCTCTTTGCGCCCCCCCCCCCCCCGGACTTGGACATCCGGGTAATTAGGGGGCGTGGCCAGCACCCTTTAAAAGGGGTGGCCACGAGGCAGCCACGCTGCCATTTTGCGAAGCGACGGAGAGGAGAAGTTTTTCCCCTTTTGCTCCGTCGCTCTTCTCTTTAGCCGGGAAGCCTTTTTCGGCAGCAGTTTTTCTTTGCTCCTTTTCTTCGGCTTCCCTGCACTTCGCAGCAATGCCTTCCAAGAAGAAGGCGATGGGGAATGCGGTTCGTTCCTCGCGGAGGCGCCAGCCGGGTCAGAGGACCGCGACTGCGCCCCCTCAGCAGGCCCCCTTTCCGGGGGCGCCCGCCGGGACCGGCGGGATGGGGGCGATTGCGCCCTGGCCGGAGGCCGGGCAGCCTCAGCCCGGCCCTGCAGGGGATCCGGCCCCTGGCCCGCAATCAGCGGCCACCGGCTCAAGCCTGGCGCATGGCCAGGCTGGGCCTTCGGGCCTGGGCATTCAGCTTCCAGCGGTGGGCTTTAACCATGGGGGTTGGCTGGGTTCCCTTCCCTGGCAGGGCATGCCCCCGGCCCCCACGGGCCGGTGGTTGGGGCATGGCCATATTCGGGCCCTGGGGTCCAGGGACCTGGCCCGGCACCAGCGACCGGTGGGCCAGCTGGCCCACCCATTAGTGTTGGGGGCTATGTTAACGTGGATGCCCTACTGGCCCGTGTAGTGGCCCTTGAGGCTTCTTTAAGGGTAGTTAATCCATCCGGGGCACCGTTTGGTTTACAGGTCAACTCAGCGCTTGCCGCTCCTCGGCAGGCGGCCGATAGGGTCGAGCTGCCTGAGGCAAATAGGTCGGCGTCAGCAGCGGCCTCGCAGCTCCCCATGCAGCTGACACCACCAGCAGGTAGTGGTCAGGCCCCGTCTTCGAGCTCGGTTGTGGTCGCGAGCTCCGACGCCCGCAGTGGGCCGGAACCCCCGGTGGGGGCGGCCCACAGGGGTGCAACTTGTGAATATACGGTCCAATCTAGTGCACCCACGACACAACCCATAATGGGGGAAGGCTTGCAGTGGCCTCGCCTGGCTGGGGCGGCGGGTCAGCCACCGCCGGCCCAGCTGGGAACGGCCCCTCTACTCCAGGGCCCCTCTTGGGGCGGGGTACCCTGTCCCGCGGGGAACTTACTGGGGGTGGCGGGGCTGGTACAGGCTCCTTTCATGGTGCCCAGTACTGCCAATGTTCCGGTGTCGGCCTTGCCGACGGCAGGTTATTCGTTGCCCCTCGGGGACCACCTGGCCCAGGCCACCAAGGAAAAGATATGGTGGGGGGAGTACGTAGACATTTTCTCCCTTTTGAATTGGGAACCCACCAAAGAAGAGAGGGAGGGGCAGGATGAGAAGGACAAGGAGCAGTCTCGTCGACGTAAGCCGCCAGGCACATGGGCCAATTGGTTACCCGCGTACCTTATATACATGGCGGTGTATCTCAGGGCCCGGCCTGATCTGGCAATTCCGATGGTCCAGTATTTGGACAACATATACCGGGCGATGGTTGATTTCCCTGGCCCGTCGTGGTTGGCTTACAACGAGGAATTCCGTATGAGAGTGCCCCTACACCCAGAGATGAGGTGGGATGAGCCCTGCCAGAAGCTGTGGCTTCTGTACATGACCCCGACGCGCCCGGTGCCGGGGGAGAGGTACCATTGTGGACATGCGGTCCAGCGGGCTGCTCCAGCCCAGGCACCCCGCCAGGTGGCGGGGCAGGGGGTTCCAGCCCGCCTGCTGTGTTGGAGCTTCTCGGCCAATGGTGCGTGTAACAGGAAGCAGTGCCGATACAGGCACGAGTGTCCCTCTTGTTCTGGCCCCCATGCCGCCTCCGCGTGTCCTAAGGCGGGCGGACTGCGGGGCAGAGGTAGAGGTGGACAGGGAGCCGGCAGGACTGCCGCAGAGGGAGCTGGTCAGGCGAAAGGCCCCCTCCCCAATTAACGTGGACATGTTGGAGCGTTGGCTCACGATGTACCCGAGGAGGGCTGACGCAGCTTACCTGCTTGAGGGTTTCCAGCAGGGGTTTCACATTCCTTTCACGGGGGTCAGGTCACCTCAAGATTCACCCAACCTGTTATCACTCAGGAGAAGGGAGGAGGTGGCTGCCATGAGCATTGCTAAGGAGGTTGCGGCTGGCAGGGTCGCCGGCCCTTTCCCTCTCCCGCCATTCCCCAACCTCAAGGTTTCCCCTTTGGGGTTGGTGCCCAAGAAGTCGCCGGGGGAGTTCCGTTTGATACACCACTTGTCTTACCCGGCTGGCCGTTCGGTCAATGATGCTATCCCTGATGACCTTTGTTCGGTCAGGTATACATCTTTTGACCAGGCCCTGCGCATGGTGCGCTCATGTGGCCCGGGTGCACTACTTGCTAAGTGCGACATTAAGTCCGCGTTCCGTCTCCTGCCAGTGCACCCGGGCGACTTCGAGTTGCTGGGTTTCAAGTTCCGGGGTGAATTTTATTTTGACAAAGCCATGCCTTTTGGCTGCTCCATTTCATGCTCGGCATTTGAGCGCTTCAGCACCTTCCTCCAATGGGCCTTTGTTCGCAGGTCAGGGTCCCGGTCTGTAGCCCACTACCTTGATGATTTCTTATTCGGGGGTGAACGGGGCTGGGACACGTGCACACGTCTCCTGAATACATTTCAGACGCTAATGGAGGAACTCGGTGTCCCTTTAGCGCCCAAAAAGACCGAGGGCCCTTCAACCAAGCTCACTTTCCTGGGGGTGGAGATTGACACGGTTGTGCAGGCATCCAGGTTACCTGCTGATAAGGTTTCCCGGATCGTTGCACTCATTTCGGACTTGCTGGCAAAACGCAAGGTGTCCCTTCGGGAGCTACAGGTGTTACATGGTCACCTCAATTTTGCTTGCAGGGTCGTCGCACCTGGCAGAGCATTTGCTCGACGTTTGTGCGACGCCATGACTGGCTTGGCCAGGCCCCACCACAGGGTCCGACTGAACAAGGGCATGAGGGACGATATGCTCATTTGGCTCCAGTTCCTGAGGGAATTCAATGGGGTGTCATTTTGGAGATCCGACCTTTTGGTTTCCCCTCGTTTTTAGGTTCAGTCGGATGCGTCAGGGTCCCTGGGTTATGGGATTTACTTCGAAGGGAAGTGGGCCTATGGCAGATGGCCGCCAGCCTGGTGGGGCACGGATCGCTTGCGCGATCTCACGTACCTGGAATTTTTCCCCATTCTGGGAGCTTTGATGCTATGGGGCGAGGAGTGGGCCAATTTGGTCATCCATTTCTGGTGTGACAATGCGGCAGTGGTCCACATTGTCAACTCACAGACGTCTAAATCTCCAAGGGTCATGGAACTGGTTCGCCAGTTTGTGTTGCGCAGCCTACGCCTCAATGTGCTTTTTAGGGCCAGACATGTTCCAGGTATTAATAATGATATTGCTGACGCTTTGTCCCGCCTGCAGATCCCCCGGTTCCGAGCCTTGGCCCCGGGTGCAGAGGAATTTCCCTCGCCACTCCTGGACGAGATATGGACGCTTGGCAAGGAGAGGTGAACCGGGCGATCAGCATGTCGCTCGCCCCCCGCACGCGTAAGGCGTATAGCCAGGCATTCAGTTCATTCAGGGCCTTTTGTGCCCAATCCCGGCTGCCTGAAAGTTGGCCCATCCCAGTGGCTCATGTCCTCCAATTTATGGTTTATCTACATGCCCAGGGCTTAGCCCCCCGCACCATAGCATCCAGGCTGTCAGCGCTGGCATTCATTGCCAAGGTGGGTGGTTTTGCTGACAGCACACAAGATTTCCGCATACGACATGTTTTGGAAGGGTGGGCGCGGGAACGTGGGCGCAGCCCGGACGACCGCCACCCTATTTCTCCGGGGGTACTTACCCATCTTGCACGGGGTTGGCATGACCTGTGTTTTGACAGGTATGAGGCAACCCTGTTTCACGCGGCTACTACGGTGGCCTTTTTTGGAGCGCTCTGCATCAGTGAGCTGGTGCTACTATCTAAGGCGGATGCGAGTCGTAGGGCACTGGAACTCGAAGATGTCTCTGTTTCCAACGATTGGGCTCAACTGAGGATACGTTCCTCTAAGGTCGATCAGCACGGTGTAGGCAGTGGTGTAAGACTGCTACGATGTTCTATGGCTGACATCTGTCTGGTTGGTGCCCTACAGGAGTTCCTTGCACTACGTGGCACGCTCCCTGGCCCGTTTTTCTGTCACCAAGATGGGTCTCCCCTTACTAAATTTCAATTTTGGAAGGTGACCGGTAAGGCACTAGCCAGTGTTGGCCTCCCTGGGGCTCGTTACAGCACCCAATTCATTTAGGATAGGGGCGGCTTCCACCGCAGCGGCTTTTGGGTACTCTGGGGCCGAAATCTGCAACATGGGACGGTGGGGATCACGATGTTTTCAGTTGTATGTTCGCCCTCTTCAACAGTGAGTACCAGTTAAGTCACTGCCCTGTTCCCTTTTTTCCTTGACAGACCCTGGGTGTCGTCTTACACCAGTGACAGTATGGCTGGTGGGCCACAGCTATGTGCACAGGGCAGCGCAGTTTGCTGCGGCGACAGAGTGGGGACCCCGACTGGGACTAGGTGCATCCGCAAGTCTCAGGTGGTACGGTAAGCGCGGAATGTTATGGCGGGAACTGTTGCCATTCCTTTTCTCCATCAGGGATGCTGACCCGCCTGATGTCCTGATTATACACCTCGGGGGTAATGATTTGGGACAGGTCACGGGCCTATCGCTGAAGCATGCGATTTGCGGTGACCTGGCCTACCTGCATTATGTGTGGCCCGCCACAACCCTGCTTTGGTCGGACATGATACCGCGGCACGC
Source organism: Bradypodion ventrale (assembly GCA_035047345.1). Taxonomy (NCBI): domain Eukaryota; kingdom Metazoa; phylum Chordata; class Lepidosauria; order Squamata; family Chamaeleonidae; genus Bradypodion; species Bradypodion ventrale. The sequence goes on along the minus strand of JAWDJE010000002.1, from coordinate 282,578,942 downwards.
TTACAGGGGAGGGTTTAACCTCTGGGCTCTTGATCGGGCTCGGCGCTTGGTGAACAGGGCTATTGCCCGGTTCCTTCTGGACAAGGGTTGGGGGCGTGTCATACGACACCCCACCATCAGTATCCAAAATTATGGGCTTTACTCAGGGGATGGGGTCCATCTGTCGCCGGGAGGTATGAACCTCTTGCTAGGAGATTGGCGAGCAGGCCTGTTGACCGAGCTGACGGTCTGGGGGGGCGGTGAGCCTTTATTGAAGCCTCCCCGTGTGGCGGGTAGCACTGGTAAGGTAAACATTTATGACCCACAGGTATCCGGCAGGTTCGCAATTGACTGGACAACACTAGATAGGCACAAGTTGGTTAACGTTGTCCGGTCAACGACGAACCAGGCAATGGGGTGATGGCATGAGCTGGGCAGCAGGCATCACCCCGTTATTTTACGGATACGCGTCAGAGGGTGGGGTCACTAGTTAGATTATTGACTACGGTCAACAATTTGTTTGTTGTCAACAAACAAATTGATACAAATGGATACATTGTAACCAATTGCCGTTGGCAATTTTGGGTGGAACCTTACCAGTGTTACTTCGGCCTGCTTGCCTTAAGAATTATAATTGGTTGAATACCAATAGAAATTTATAATTCGGACTAGGGCATGAATCAATAAATGTGGCCCAATGCCGTTATCCACTTTTACCAGTGTCTGAGTCCTTTATTGGGGGGTGCGCCTGCAAAGACTTTGGCAACATTTGCAAATTGTTTCTCTGAGATAGGAAGAGCCTGAGTTTAATAAAATCTGTATGGGGTTAAAAGCAAAACTTTCACTTCTCCATCATTTATATACAATTAAGGTTCTGTTATTGGTTTTATTAACCTACAATTCCATGAGTAAACTATTTTTTTTAAAAAAAATACAGAGTATAACCATGAAACCCAAAGAAACAAGCATACTGAAAGAGGTAACATGTTTAAATTAAATCCTCCAAGCTTCCTGGAACTTGAGTTCAGTATGCAGGCTCAGAGGTACAGTACTTTATCTTACTCAGTGAAAACTTTTGCATGGCAGGGAAACTATTTTGAAATTATGGTTGTCTTTGAACAGGTTTGGTCCACTTTATGTGAGATGAAGTTCTATCTTTTCTTGATAGCTTTTGGCTGCTGTTCTTAGAGAATAATTCATTTAACTCAAGTCTTACTTCAAGAGGTGTCAAGGACTTTTTTGTGTCATAGAATCCATTAATTTGCATTTAAAAGATTGGGGGGAAATCTTCTTCAACTAATTATAATCAGTGGCTATGTCTTTATGCAAAAGCCTCTGTACATTCACAAAGAACAAGATCAGCAGACAAAGTTCTATTTTATGTCTCTTCATGTTTTTCTCCAAATGGTGTTTTATTATTACACTGTGTGAATCTCATTTTTGTTCACATTGCCTCTTCAGCATATATTTTATTGTATACTCTCAGTCTCTGAATTCCAATATGCTTTTATTTAAGTTCAAATTACCACCCCCCATTGCTGCTTTTCCTACACTATTTTGGTAGCGTAGCATAATTACAAGAAAATGCATGATTTTTCTTGTGGAGCTCAGTAGCAAACCCTTCTGCTGAGTCTTTTATGAGGCACAGATTATAAATGTTTTTATATTTTCATGTCAGAATAAATACATGTGTCTAATGGCCAAAGGAGTGACACAGATGCACAGAACATACCAATGTATATGACGAAAGCACCATTATTAATTTTTGTTTCTACAACATCAACCAGACAAAGGTTATCTCTTGGCAGAAGAAAGCATTGGAAACACATCTGAAGGAATGAAGAAAAAGTGGGGTATAGGGAGGACAAGCTTCACATGTTCATACATTTTTCTTCACCCTACATACTGTATCAAAGAAATGAATATTACATACAAATAGTCGAAATGTATATTCTGACACAAATATATGTACTGCATTGGAGATCATGCAGGTTGACACTGATCAAAAGACAATACGCCAGCCTTGAAGTTTTGGTTCTTTTGAGATTTTGGAAGATTTTCCTTCTAGATTTTCGGCATGTTCAAAGGGAAGGTATGAAAAAAAGAAAAATGCTGATTATAATTCCACCAAAGCTAGCCATTCCTGCCCTGTTTATTTTAATACAGACAATGGCGTCTCCACCTCAGACACTCATGCTGTTGAATGGCTGGGAAAGAAAGGACTGGAAATAAGTCACATGCCTTGAGGACTTGAGCTTAAATTATTCAACACCCCGACACAAGCCTTTTCTCCATGCTTTCTTCTTCACATGTTGTCATTTTTCACTACAGACAGAACTAGACAACAAGCAATCTGGAATATCTAATAGAATGTTTTAGAATGTTTCACAATCCCCCCCCCCCTTTCCTACCAGAGTTCAAAAAGGGGTTAACAATTTTCACTGAATTTGGGAAAGTGTGGCAAGGTCTACTTTCCAACTGGCAGCCCTTACAAAACACAATCCACAAACACTGAAAGCCTAGTAATTAGTCAGCAACTTTTTAGTGTATGAGAACCAAGACACAGGAAACAGCCATGGGCTAGTTTAACTCAGGTTTATTGCATGGTGGACAGAGGGAACATGAGGTAATGGCGGATGCAAAGCTCTATATATACAGTGGTCAACATTCGAATGTGGCTCCACGATAGCCGGTTGGCTATTGTCTGCGTGACATCATTGCTGGTCACGCCCTTCTTGTCCAGGTGTGGTTAGTGGCGGGAAACTCCGCGCTGTGGCTATTGATGAGTATGGACCAAGAGAGCTTGGACGCTCGCTGCTGCCCACTGGTGGTTATTAGCTCGCGTCCTAATACAGGGTTTATAGTGATACAGCTGACGACTATATTGTTACTTGTAGGAAGGGTTACCTTGTTAAGATACATTGTTATCACATGAATAAGGTTACACTATTAGAACACAACACTCCTCCCCCCTAGGATGAGACGAAGTCTCTCAGCCAAGATGGCTTATTTCGAACACGCTGGGATCTCGGTGCGGGCTGCCCTGCCCCGGTTTTGCTACCTTCTCCTTGTCCCCTGGCTTCCTGTCCTGTAATTGGAGAGGGAGACTTGTTAGTGACTTGCCGCGGTTCTGCGGCTTTTTTGGGAGGTGTGAGCTTTATTTGGGAAGAACCGGGGGCACTGGGGGCTAACGAAAAACCCCTCTTCTCGCTTGGATGGGTGGGGGAACACTCCCAACCCCCCCCCGGCTCGGTAACGCAAAATCAAATTCGGGGGCAGCAGTCGCAAACTCCTCACCCTCTTCCCCGGAATCGGATAGAGTTGGCGTGTCAAAAGGATCTGAGTCGGACCCGCTGCTTCCCCCCCTTGTTTGGGACTGTTGCCCTTCGTTGTCTCCTCCTTGGGCTAAGCGGGTGGAGGAGAACCCTAACGCTGAGGCATTTTCCATGCCGTCCGTGGATTGCTTCCTGGGAACCCGGCTCCTGAGCTGATCTGCATGCCGCCTCCAGAGTAGACCGGTGCTCGTCTCCACCCGATACGACACTGGTCCCGTCTGTTCTACAACTCTCCCTGGTACCCAGGCTGGCCCTGTGCTGGCGTAGTTCCTGCAATGCACAGGATCACCGGTGGCGAAACCTTTCGACACCGCTACCCCTACGTTCTTCCCTTTGTCCTCGACCCTCGTTGGGTCTAACCTGGTCAGAATCGTGGTCAGCTTTCTCCGCATCAGCAGCTCTGCCGGCGAATATCCGGACGCTAAGGGGGTCACCCTATACGCTAATAAAAACTGACATACTTGGTGATTCAGGTCCCCCGAGCCCATGCGCCTCAGCGCATCCTTTGTTGTCCGCACCAACCGCTCCACTTGGCCATTCGTGGCCGGGTGAAACGGCGCGGATGTGACGTGCCGAATGGCGTTTGCCTCCATGAATGCCCTGAATTCAGCGGACGTGAAACAACTAGCGTTATCGCTGACCAGAGTGTCGGGTAAACCGAACGTGGAAAAGACTCTCCTTAGATGAGTAATCGTAGTGGTGGAGGACGTGCTCTTTACCGGCATCACCTCCAGCCACTTGGAGTACGCATCCACTACCAGGAGAAAAAGGGTTCCTCGGAACGGGCCAGCAAAATCTATGTGCACTCTGGACCACGGCCCCCTTGCCGCGTCCCATTCCCTATGCGGAAGTCGAGCCGCCTCTGGTCGGGAGCCCTGGCATGCCTCACAAGTGCCGATCATGTGCTCTATGTCTGTGTCCAGCTGGGGCCACCAGAAGTAACTCCGGGCCAGCGCCTTGGAACGAACGATCCCCGGGTGGCTGACGTGCAACAGTTTGAGCACCCTCGGTCGCAGGGATGTAGGGACTACCACCCGTTGGCCCCACAAAAGGCACCCCCTCTCTATGGACAACTCTATTTTCTTCCGAAAAAATGTGTCGAATTCCGTACTTGGGGAGGACGCCGGCCACCCCTTCTGTACCCATGAGCTTACTTTCTCTAGCGTTCTGTCCCTGCCTGTCGCCCTGGCAATGTCGGCTGGTACTATTGGGGGTGAATCTAGGACCTCTATTAACAATACCTGGTGGTCTCTCTCTACCCCTGCCTTTTGGTCACCCGACAAGGGCAGAGGAGACCGTGAGAGTGCGTCTGCATGGCTGATCTCCTTTCCGGGCCGGTATTCCAACTCATGTTGGTATGCATTGAGGAAGATAGCCCACCTCAGCATTCTCGGGGACAGGATCTGTGGTGTGGGCTTATTTGCAGTGAAAATTCCTAACAGAGGCTTGTGATCGGTCACGATCGTAAACGGGCGACCATACAGAAAATCGTGACATTTTTTTGGTCCCCGCTACTATCGCTAACGCCTCCCTGTCGGTCTGTGCGTAATTCCGTTCTGCTTTCGACAGGGACCTTGAATAAAACGCTATCGGGGCCTCCCTTCCGTCGTCCAACGCGTGGCAAAGCACCGCCCCCACCCCCACCGGGGACGCATCACAAACTAAGACCACTGGCCGTTTGGGGTCGAAATGAGTTAGGATTGCCTCGGATGTTAGGAGTTGCTTTAACTCTTTAAAAGCCCTCTCTTGCTCGTCACCCCACAGCCATGTTTCCTCCTTTTTAAGCAACCGATGGAGCGGTTCGGCCACAGACGCCTTCCGTGGAAGGAAGGTATGGTAAAAATTTAGGAGCCCCAGGAATGACTGTAGTTCGGTTTTGGATGTGGGGCGAGGAGCCTGCTTGATGGCGGCTACTTTGGATTTGGACGGCTTAATTCCCTCGGGTGTGACACGGAACCCTAAAAACTCAACCTCTGTTTCGAAAAATACGCATTTGTCTTTTCTCAGTCGCAGCCCCGCTTTCTCGAACACAGTCAGTACTTTATCCAATCTCTTTGCCAGTTCGGCCTCACTCCCCCCTGTTATCAATACGTCATCAAAATAACACAACACTCCCTCCAGCCCCTTCAGGAGGCGTTCCACAATCGACTGAAAAAGGCCGGGTGCCGAGTTCACGCCGAACTGTAAACGCGACACCTGGAACGCCCCTTTATGTGTAACTATAGTTTGTGCCGCTGCCGTGGCGGGAGTTACAGGGAGTTGCTGGTAGGCTTGTGCTAAATCGAGCTTAGCGAAACATTTTCCCCCATTCAGCCTGGCCAGAAGGTGGCTGACCACCGGCACCGGGTATGCATTAGGGCGGATTGCCTTGTTAATTGTACACTTATAATCAGCGCAAATGCGCACCTCCCCATTAGCTTTTAGTGCTGTAACAATTGGAGTTTCCCACTCCGCGGAATCAACAGGAACAAGAATCCCCTGGCCCACCAGTTTGTCCAGCTCCGCCTCTATTTTGTCCTTTAGTGCGAACGGCACCCTGCGTGGTTTGAGTCTTATCGGGCGGACCTCCGGGTCTAGGTCGAAGGCTACAGGGGGTCCCTTGAACTTTCCCAGTCCTTTTTTAAAAACGGCGGAGTGCGCGTCGCACACCGCTTTTTTTGGATCCGCACCCACAGCATGCACCCCCCCTATGAACAAACCCAACGGCTGAAACCACTGAGTCCCGAGGAGGCTACAATTTCCCCCTTTGAGAACAACTAGAGGGAGTTCCGCAGAATGTTTCTTAAAACGGACCCGAAATTTCCCGACCCCCAACACTGGAATGCTGTTCCCCTGCATGTCTCGTAGCGTGGACCTCAACGTTTTAAGTTTGGGCCGCACGTGGGGGTCGATTTTCAAGAACTCTCTCTGGGGAATTATAGAATAGGAGGACCCCGAGTCAATTTCCATCCTAATAGGGGCCCCTTGTACTAGTACCTCGACGAAGTAATGGGGTTGTCCCGCGGACACACTGAACACGGGGGCGTCGTCCTCGCTGTCGTCCGAGATGCGGCCCACGCCGTCCTGCTTCCTCGTGGTCCGGGCACCATCTTTGGACCTCGCTGGACGGTCCGGTCTGGCCGAACGGTCTTGTGAGTGCCTCCGGCCCTCTTTCCGATTTCTGCACGCCTTGGCGATGTGCCCCCGACGGCCGCAGTTGTAACACTCAGCTTTTCTGAATGGGCACTTCGCGCGCTCATGGGCCGCTCCGCAACCATCGCAGCGGCGCCCTCCTTTTCGGACCTTCTGGACCTCCTCGCCGTCGCTGCCTTCCGTAGACGACTTCGAGGTTCGTCGGGTTGCGTGCACCGACTGTCCGGACTTGCCGTGCACCGAATTTTCCGCTTTGCCGGCCCTAGGACGCCACTCACGCCACTGGTGCATTTTGTCTACCCCAGCATTCGTGGATTCCGCGGATTCCGCGGCCTCCACAACCTCTGCCAGCGTGGGTGGCGGCTCCTTGTTCATCAGGCTGCGCTGCACTTCCTTGTCCTTCAGGCCACAAAGAACGCCGTCCCTTAGGGCCATCTCTAGGTTGTCCCATCTGCAGGGGGCGGCGGCTATTCTCATGGCTGTTACGAAGGTCTCAACCGACTCATCCGGCGCTTGGACTCGCCTCCAGAACGCGCTCCGAGCGGGAAACATTGCCCTCGAGGGTCGGAACCGCTCACGCAGCAGTTTCATGATGTCCTCGGCTTTGAAATCACTCATCTTCTTCAGTGCAATAATGCCCACCAGCGTTCGCTTGGTTTCTATCCCAAGCATTCGGGTGAGGATGGCCCTCTTCCTTTCCTCGTCGTCTTCTTTGACTTTGAGTTCCACCAGTGCCGCCTGGAAATCCATCTCAAAAAGCTCCCAGTCTTGCGGTGTGGTAATGTTGAACCCGCTCTGTGCCCTGGCTCCGTGGGGATCCATAATCCCACCTTCGTCGCCAATTTAGTGTATGAGAACCAAGACACAGGAAACAGCCATGGGCTAGTTTAACTCAGGTTTATTGCATGGTGGACAGAGGGAACATGAGGTAATGGCGGATGCAAAGCTCTATATATACAGTGGTCAACATTCGAATGTGGCTCCACGATAGCCGGTTGGCTATTGTCTGCGTGACATCATTGCTGGTCACGCCCTTCTTGTCCAGGTGTGGTTAGTGGCGGGAAACTCCGCGCTGTGGCTATTGATGAGTATGGACCAAGAGAGCTTGGACGCTCGCTGCTGCCCACTGGTGGTTATTAGCTCGCGTCCTAATACAGGGTTTATAGTGATACAGCTGACGACTATATTGTTACTTGTAGGAAGGGTTACCTTGTTAAGATACATTGTTATCACATGAACAAGGTTACACTATTAGAACACAACAAACTTCTTGGATGTCACTGTGTATCAGTTTTTCTATTTTATTTTACATATAGGCTTTGGTAGTTTTGTGGTGGGACAGAATGAGACAAAGGGAGTAGTTTTTGTTTCATTAAGGAATGATAAAAAAATATTATAATTTTTAAAAAAAGAAATAATCAAGACACCAAATCTAGGTTTTCTATTTCAAACAAGTCTTTGGAAAAACAAATCCACTTCCATAGTTCCCTTCCTTTTAGAAAGGACAATTTTTACTCCTTCAGGAAGACTAATACATTTCTGATGAGTTTCTCTTTATTACGAAGAAGTTTACAAACAACAGAGCAGGGCAATTCAAATCATGTTCTTATGGGCCTTGCATATGGGAATCTTCAATTGGGTTACACCCATAGCATTATTAAGCATCCTAAGAAACCCCTATTTTTCTTGTCTGTACAAAAAGAGAGAAAGAAGGACTTGGTAATATAGAAAAGCATCAGAAGTAAGAGTTTGGGAAATTATCTTCTTCACTACAACTCTTCCCAAACAATACGGACAATCAGACTTAGATCTTAATTGGGTATAACAAAATTTGACTCATACTGAAAGTCAATCTTGTGCTGCTTTTTGGAGTTCTAGGTGTTAGGGTGTTCACAAACAAGATAATAGGATTTTTTTCAACCACTACTGAAGAAAGAAAATAATAATAATGAATATTTGTATATGGCTGATACATTTTCAGACTGGATCACACCATTTTCATATTGACATGGCAACAATCGTCCATACACTGACACTGTGTATATGTGGGAAGGGAGCATTTACAACATTAAATAATTGTCCTTCACCACTAACCCATTGGTAAAGTTCCTTTTTTAATCTATGGCTTGTTCCCCCTTCTTTCTGTTTATTGTTCACATCCATTGTTCTCTCACTTCTCTTCTGACCCACTGACCATGCAGCAAGCATGAGAGGCCATAAGGAGACTCCATTTTGTATTTTATTCTTCGAATTGCAGCTACAGATTGTAACTGTAAATAAAGATAACTTTTTTCTTCTTAACATTTCTAGAGTGATTATACTATAGATCATCCTTGCTTGAAAGCCAGTCATATCCAACTCTAGGGTTCAGTGCTCATCTCTGTTTTATAGCTGAAAAGCCAGTGCTGTCTGCTTCTGCAGACATTTCTATGATCATGTGGCAGGCATGACTAGACACTGGAGTGCATGGAACAATGTTTACCTTACCACCAAAGTGGTCCCTATTTATCTACTTGCAAGTTCTTGCTTTCAAACTGCTAGGTTGGCAAGAGCTGGGACAAATACGGGAGCTCACTCTGTCAGCTAATAACTATGAAAAAGGGATTCACTTTGAGACTTGGGCTATTCTTTCACATGTTCTCTGCTGTTGTTTTCCCCCACACTCTTCTAAATCTATAAATGAATAACAAAAAAAAATCCCAAGACTTCACTTGTTGAAATATTTAAGAAACTGAACTAGTAAACCTTCAAGTAGATACACAAAGGACACCCACCAAGCTACAGACAGACCTCATAATCAGAATATCTCAGTTTAGTTCATGTCTCATCTAAAGTGAATATACCTGCAACAAAATGTAAAGAACATAAATATAAACAAGCCAACAAAAATAAAAGGCAGCTTAATCAAGTGAGGATTTGTTTTTTGTTTTTTTGTTAATTGGCAACTATAAGTTAAATCCATTTCCTTTTGTAACATTTATTGAGTCCAGCCAGTTGCTTGTTAAACTAATACTCAGTCACTGGCTAAAAGCAAAAACAAGAGATTGATCAGGTTCCAGGTGGACTACTACTCATAACTGTAGGTCTTCAAACAGAATTGTGGACCACCAATCATGCATACTTGCATTTCAGAGATTTTGTTGTTGTTCAGTCGGATAGTCATGTCCAACCCTTTGCAACCCCATGGACGATCGTACGCCAGGCACCCCTATCCTCCACCATCCTTCTCAACCCATCCAGCTTTGTGCCCATTGCATCAACAATGCCATCCAGCCATCTCATTCTCTGCCATCTCTTCTTCTTTTGCCCGCAACCTTTCCCAGGATCAATTCTTTCTCAAACGAATCCTCTGTTCTAATTTGATGTCCAAAGTACTTTAGAGATAAGTATTTCAGAGATAATGTCCCCTGAAATTCCATTAACATGGGAGTTCCTTCTGTCTTTTTCCAAATCAAAGCCCTAGAGTGACTAAGACCAAAAAAGTACATATTGCAGCCTGTAGTGAAAGCACTATACCTGTTCCCTGTACATATAACCACACATGCAGAAGTCCACTTCAGTTTCCATGTGTACACTTGGATAACACATGGTGAAATACACCTCTTGAGTACTTAGGGGGGAAAATAGCCACAAAAGCCTTTGAAGATTTTTCCTGTTGATGCCAGAGGCCAGATGTTTCTGGCTTTGTTTCATTCCACACAAGCTATAACAACATCCATTCTCCAGGACTCCTTGCACTCACAATTAAGAAACAAAGCTGGTACAGTTTCTGTCTTGCTTGTCTTCTACCCGGGGCCAGATGGAAAGCTGAGATGTAATGACAGCCTAATCTTAGCTACAGTACCTGTCAGTCAGGCTTTCCCTGAGTATTCTTCATTGTTGGCTTCCTCTTCACAGAGGCAATACTTGAAAAAAAAATGTTCTTAAATTATGCCCTGCTCAGTCTTTATTCCTCTGACATATCATATTGACTGGAAATTGTGGCAAATGGCAAGAAACCAAGAAAAGTGACTGACAATAGGGTATGACCCATCCAGTTTGCATAATGGGAAATGTGCTTTACTCTTCAGTTTCAAGGTGGAACATGTCTCCCTATTTCAGTTGTGGGCTACCTACCATTTGTATAATAATACCATAAATAGAAAAAGAGACTAGCTCCCCGGGAATGTGATACTCTTTATTTCAAGGTTAGATAACTTTGACCTAGTTTCAAAAGACCCCAGCAAATGACCAGCTTAGATCCTTGCAAGATTGAATGGTACCTTTACCATATGCCTACTTTATCAAAACAATGGGTTAAAGAAAAAGAAAAGAAAAGTAAGGATGTGACAAAGAGAGGTTGATTTTTGATTCAGGTCCCATCCACCATTAATTTCAGGCCTGCTCACTGTTGGCATGCAGCCCGTGACAGGTTGTTCCAGAGGGACCAAGGCCTCATACAAGACAGGTTTACTCTTCTTTTCTAAATAGAGTTGTCAGATCTCAGGCTTTAGCCCAATGATTCAGATTTTAGGCTTTAGCTTTGAAATCTCAGGGGATGGGATGCCACTGACATGACAACCTTGACTGAGTTTGAAGTTCATCTTACATACTGCTGGTCACTCAAAGATCTATTGATTGACCCAAATTTATTATTGCTTCACTTTTACTTTAAAAACAGGATCCCCTTTCTTTTCCATACTTACTTCCATGTGCTGCACTTTTCACCCTGCAAATGTCTCCCAACATTACTAGGATGCAGGTCTTGGCCACCACTTCATCATGGGAATCTCCTGTCTTCCTTTGCTGTATATCACTCACTGACAAAGACTCACATACATATTCACCATTTTGCAATTCTTGTCTGATCACTCTGCCCCCTCAATATAGACTTGGACTATTCTTTCACATGTTCACTGCTAAGTATCAGCTTATAATTATTTGCATATGTATATGTACACACACACACATATACATATACATATATATGCATATACATACATACATACATACATACATACATACATACATACATACATAATTATTTGCATATGTGTGTGTGTGTGAAAAATGCTGAAGACCTGGCTATGCCAGCGGGTGTAGGGCATGCTTGATTCAACCACACAAGCCCGCTGGCTCATTTAGCCTGTCTGAGGGTTCCTGTTATCTTCTGTATGTTTTTATTTTTTAGGGAGAAGGGGGGAGGTTGACGGTAGTTTTTAAAATGATAATGTGATTGGTTTCATGTGTTTTAATCTTTTAATGGGGGGTGGGGGTGGTTGATTATTGTTTTAGCTTTGTGGTTTTTTAGCTGATTGTCATTTTAAATTGTTTGTAGTATCGTTCTTATTGTTCTTATGTGTTGTTAGCCGCCCTGAGTGGTGTTCCTCATCATGAGGGCAGGATACAAATTCACAATATAATATAATATAATATAATATAATATAATATAATATAATATAATATAATATAATATAATATAATATAATATAATATAATATAATATAATATAATATAATAGCATATATAGGCATGCCTCTGGTCTGAGATTTGGGCCCTAACATCCTAGGAACTGAAATGATAGTGGCCTGACTAGTCTTACTTTCTAGGACAGGGATGGTCAATTGATAAAACACATGGTGTGGCAAACTTTGCTCCTACACAAGGCATGGGTAGCTATGGACCTGGTCCTGGGGAACAACAGTGGAACATGTCAGTTCTGGTGAAGACCACTGAAGCTTTCTTATTAAATATGCCAATGGCAGGTGATTTGGTTTCCCCCCCCTTATATGCAAATAATTATAAGCTGATACTTGCAGTGGTAGAGTAGTTCAACCACCTTCTTCAGATCATCAGGAAATGATCTTGCAGGGGGGAAAGTACTCTTAAATTCCAGAACCTCAGGTCTGAAACACACTGCTTTTGCTATATCATGTACTAGCCTCAAAGAAGAAAAACGCAGGGGCACATGCTGGGACTCCCTTTTTGTCTTTGTCTACATGCTGAGGATCACTTGAGGCTACAAGCAGCCTCACTAAATTTCATGAGAGTGAAGCAGCAGGCAACTGTATGAACAAAAGAATGGCAGTCCATAAAAAGATAAAAATGGGTATGTGAGAGAGAAGGGAGCTGACACAAGCTCTGTTTTCCCCCAGAAAGTAAGAGCAGAAGGTATATACTAGCAAGTATTGACTTTTATTAAGTTCAAGTGAGAGGGCTAAGCATGTCAGTCACTATGTACAATTAATGTATGGAATTGGCTGCCACAAAATGTAAAGATGGTCCCTTGATTTACTGCCTTTAAGGAGACATTCTGCAAATTTCATGGAGATTTTTTAATGTATCCAACCATCCCTCCTGCTGTTTTGTTGAGGTAGAAGTAGCCATTTGGACCATGTACAACACCTCTGAATGTTTTCACCTATATAAAATGTGTGCTCAGAAGTGCAGCCCCACAGAATAGGTAGCATAAAATTGAAGCACATATGTGTCCAGGAACACATACAAATAATATTCTCCAAACTATTATCTCCATGTCTGTCTTTTGTGCTCTCAGCATAGATCAGGCAATATTTTTTTAGCTGATAACATTGCCTATAGTAGCCACATTTCACTGTAGAACATGAGGAGCTTCTTCTTCTTCTTCTTCCATGTCTAGGCCAAATGTGAAACTGTCAAAATACTGGCACCTTTTGGTGAGTTCATTCTGCAGTTCCTTTCATATGAGAAAGATTAGCCGGCAACACAAGGTTGCCATTATCAGGGTACTCTCGATTGTGGTTCAAAAATACTACGATCTTCGAGGAGGCTCGTTCTGTGTAACTCAACATGAGAAGCTTAAGACCGAAGACTTGGTGTACTTCGGCCTGTGCTGAATTGTGGCCTATACATATCTGCCTCAACGAACTAGAAGAAAGGAAGGTTGAACATATAATATCATTGTCATTCATTTTGTGCCATAGGGGCATCTTTGCTACTCACTCGGTTAACTTTGTCAATGCTTCAGTGTCTCTCTCTCTCTCTTCCTCCCCTCCATTTTTCCCACCTCATTTTTTCCTATTCCCCAAACTTAACAGCCTTATTTCTAATGAGTTTAATAAATCCAGTGTAAAAAGCTGTGATATGTTTTATGTTCTATCACAGGCGACAATCTGGTGTTAACGCAGCCCTAGTTGCCTCTGGATTTGCTTATGTGTGGTCCTTGAAAGCAAAATAATTGATTCAACAATAATTGATGCAGGCTCACTAACGCCTCTAGTAGCCACACACCACTCCTGGATATAGTTAATGATTTTATATATTACTCCAGGCTATTCCTTTTTTTAAAAAAAAATATGATATTGTTATAGCTACAGGGAGAGAGAGATCCTACTGTGAAATAAAATCAGTTTATTAGGATCATAGTGGTAAAGGAGATGATAGTGCTAGCAAGTTGGCCTTGTACAGAATGTGAAAGCAGGGGTGTGAATTTTGCTGTACTCCATATAAACTCAGTCTGGCTTTGGCTGAATCACTGTCTGTCAACCTAACTTAAGCATCTAAAACATTCTCAGTCTCCATTTTGTTGCCTTTCTCTGGTAACCTCCTGGGTCCCAAGATTTTCTCAGCTCCCAGGACTTTAGGCGTAGCTATTTCTGGTGGCCGGGGATCGAACACACCATTGAGATTTGGGGGCTACAAAATGGTACTGGGAGCACATCTTGTTTTGGGAGATTCTCAGTTTCCCCAGTGGCAGATAGGCCTTCACCATCTCTTGGGGTTGGAGGGGGGATGCAAGCATCATCATCACCCCCAAACATAGACTGGTATGAGAAGGAGCACCTGGGTGCGGGCTCGTTTCCCTGGGAGGAAAAGGAGGGGTTGCGGGAGCACTCTCAGTCCCCAGGATTGGAAGGGAAAGGACAGAGAACACAGAATCTCTGTACGCCGGGAGATTTCCTCTGGCAGTACTGGAGAGTGTACATCAAACCCTTTATTGCAGGCAGCTAAGGAAGCTAAGTCTGTAGCAGGCTGCTCTCAAGAGTCCTCAGCAGCTGCAGATAATCTGCAAAGGTCCCGAGCAAAGAGTCCTGGTTTGCTTGTAGGGAAATGGGTTAAGGGTTTGGAACATGAGAGCTCTTTACACGCACCACATTTGGGGTCATCTATGGTTAACTTGGCTCAGGAAGAAAAGGAGCTACACCATTTGCCAGATTGGTTTGCCTTTGGTTACACACACACAAAACTCCCACGGATGCAAAGTCTCTTGTTCGCACCGAGGAGCACCAGTAAAACATATGAGCCACAGAAGACAAGCTGGGAGGGTGCAGAGCATTTTCATTGTCACAAGACAGTTCATTCCTCAGATGAGGATTCCATATCTTAGTTTTATCTGGGGGTCCCTACTGAAATCTTAGGGGGAGGAATGTTGTGTATTCAGGCACATTTGCAAGTGGCGCGGGCAGCACCTTTGCAAGAGGAAAATGGTGGTTTCCTGCCATCCAAGTTAGGAACAGAAAATGGCACAAAAACCCCTGCAAGGGTGCGCTAATTATGCTAATCAAAGTCCTGTGATTGGCTACAGTTTTGGATCCTATTCTCCATTGGTTAAATACAAATTTTCCCTGTTATAATTGGTTAGTTACAGTTGTCTGGTGGGTCGCTACTTTGTATCAAGGAGCCACCACCGGGGAGACACTATATAAACCCCACGGGTAAACAAAGGTGGGGCCGGACCGGATCTATACTTCCCTCTCCATACAGGTAGCCAGAAACCTGCTGGCCTGGGTCTCCTCCATTATGCTACAATCCTAATGTAGCTAGGCATTGCCTCTTTCCTTGGCACACTCCGGAGGGGCTGATTCCATGGGACTGTATAGCCATCTCTGTGTCTGGAACGCCTTGTAAGCTCATCTTGAATAGACTGTTAAATAAAGACTTGTTGCTGTTTTGTTCATCGTTGTTTGGACTAGTACTTGCAAGGGCCAGACATAACAGTAAACCAGTTTAAACACATTGCTTTACATGATTGGTCCACGTATTTAGCTGTTTGAAAGATGTACATGCACTTTTAGTTATCAGTTTGCAGAAGTTTAATATTCTAGTATTTCTTCTTAGAGGTTCATATATTTTGTGTGTGCTACGTTTGTCATATTTTTGGTAATATAATAATGGGAGGAGTCATTTGCACATGTTGTTTGTAACACCATAAGTTGTTTGTTCACTAGTGTATAAGATGTATGCAGACACATGGCAGGTGTCCCTCCTCAGAGAAGTCACCATCTTGCATGCAAGATTCCAATAAATTGGTTTCTATTTATTCTTCTCCAAGCAACACTCTTACTGATTTATTGTTCCTGAATTAAGTATTTTGAAAGGCGTTAGGAGTTTGAGTGACAGGGGCCGCATCCAGCCTGCAGGCCATAGGTTGAGAATCCCTGCTCTAGACCACTTCCTAACATAGGCCACACTTCACCAAGCAACCCATGCACATGAAGAGATTCTATGGCTAAAAATAATCTCCTTGTAACTATATCTTGACCCCAGGCCTGGAACCAGAGAGCCTCTCAGCACTATCTTTGCTCTCTGACTGTGGTTTGTCTTCACTGGTTGGCCCCAAAACAAGGCACTCAGCCTACGGGGTGTGGTATTACTTGGACATCTTCAGCCTGGTGTCTCCACCAGATAATGTGAAACCCATACTAGCTGCAAACTATGTGCCACATGTATACTTGTTTACTTGTTTGTTATACTCCTGTCCTGTGTTTCTTCCCAAGAGTTCAAAGACTCATGTATGCCTCCCCTCCTGCCCATTTCAACTTCATGACAACTCAGTGAAGAAGTGCAGTTTGATACAGTGCCACTGCTCCCAGGTCAACCTGTGAGTTTTATGGTCATGTTGGGATTTGAGGCCATGTCTCTAAAATCTCAGTCTACTGTACCACACTGATGTTCACAGGCCCTTCTGTAGCAGGCTACAACACTCCTTCCTAGGACACCATTTTGCTCTCAAGTCCATGAAAGCTGTCTGTAATGTTCTTCTTCTTCTTCCGCGACTAGGCCAGATGTGAAACTGCCAAAATGAATGCAGGAGGAAGGCAATACCTTTTATAGGAAAACTATAAAATTTTAAAAAGAATATAGCCCCCTCTCTATTTTCCCATGGAACACCTAAGCAAACCAACCTGCTTGAACATCATGCCATGAAAATTTGCCTGATTAAGTGACCTTTGAATCACAAAAGCTTGCAAAATTTTATTTTTTAAGTGATCCTATAAAAAGTATCACCTTCCTTCTGCATTTGTTTGATTTTACAGATGGGTCGCATGGCTTATTATTACTTACTGAAAGACTGAGGATACCACAAAGATACCACCGCAATTAATTCTACAGGGACTTTGAACACCAGTACAGCAGGACCACAGATTGGAAGAACTTCCACTAGGTAATATTCCTAAATGACTCTGATTTGGACTGTTTTGGACTAATTTCGCATGTCTAATGAGTAAAGTAAATTTGTTGCCAAATTCTGAAGGGCACCTGGTCTGAATCGTACCACTCATCCACCCCTGGCCACAAAGAAAGCTATCTAGCTTCAAAGAAGGCCATTTGGAAAAGGTAATATGCAAATCCCTGGCTTCCTGTTTTATGATTGTAAAAAAAATATAGCCTGCTATCTACCAGTATTTCCAATGGAACATCTAAGCAAACCAACCTGGCTTGAACATCATGCCATAAAGTGACCTTTGAGTCACGAAAGCTTGCAATGTTTTGTTTTTTAAAAAGTGATCCTATAAAAGGTATCGCCTTTCTTCTGCATTTGTTTGATTTTACAGATGGGTCACACGGCTTATTTTTGCTTGCTTGCCAAAATGAAGGCACCTTTTGGTGAATTTATTCTGCAGTTCCCTTCACCTGACCTAGTGTGATAAAGATTCGCCAGCAACACAAGGTTGTCATTTACCAGGGTATTCCTGATTGTGGTTCAAAAATGCCACAATCGCCGAAGGGGCTCTTTCTGTGTACCCCTGTACTGACTGTACTGTTTGTACTTGTTAGTAGTTCTTCTAAGCCTCTCCCAGCCATCAGTCTCTGCTTTCTTGACTGCTGTCAGCAAAATTGAAGTACACTGGAGATTAAGCAGTGCTGACTGTAAGGCTCAACCTTTGATATTAGCATACCTATTCTGCATATATTTGTATGCTATGCCAGCACATGTGCCCCAGTGGGGGGACTAATGACAGACATAGTTTTCCCAAGTGTTTGGTAAATTGTGGCTGAGCTCCTGCTGCTTTGTTTTTGCAACCTGCTTTCACATGTGTCTTCATCAGGTTATTGCTGTAAAATGTCACCTTATGATAATCATATGAAGCCATCATAACTGAACAGCATCATTTCTGAATAAGGAATATATATTATATATTTCCAGGTAAATTACAGGTAACTGCTTCCAGTGTTTCATCAGATTAAATTAGTTCATACATTATAGAGTGACTTGCAAATTTGTCCTTGAACATTAAAGGGAGCCAATTTCTCATTGCAGTTTATAATCATTATTGATTTTTACTCCATTTATTTGTTGGTTTAATTTTTATGTTTTGTTTAACAGTCAAACATCAGAACCTGTAGAGTGTATAAAAATATGATATCTGATTTGCCTTTTTTACAGTCTTGTTAGGACAAAACATTGATTTGCTTCCAAGACAGATCATTTTGTTCCTGTTATAAAATGAACATAAATTATCCTGACAGTAAAAAGAAAATTGAAAAATATAAGTAAAGAATAGGAAAAGGAAGAAATGGGCAGGGGGGGGGGGAATGCCAAAACATTTATTTTAAACATTTTAATGAAAGTTATTAAAGAAACAGAGAAATAGGTATATTTGTTTTCTAAACTTTATGGATAAAAATATATTTATGAATGTTAATTCTTCATTAAATGAGTGGATGCGAATACAAAGAACTTGTCCCTACTGTGTAATGTAAATGTTTTGTTATAAATGCACATAATATTGTTTTATTAATACATAATTTCATAATTATGAAAAATACTTTTAGTTCCTTATAAGGCAAGGGTATAAAAGTTTTTTTCTGAGTGAGCAATGCCTCAAAGGACAGTCTTTAGGAATCAGTCTTGCAAATTAAACTGGGTTGTCATCCAATAACAAATTATGAGAGAAATCACATGCTGTATAAATAAATGATTTTCACCATTTGAGTAAGTCTCTCTGCAAAAAAAAAAACACTAATAAAAATTTGCAACAAACATATTAACATGTTCCTGGACAGATAAGTTCTGAAAAACCATTTTCCCCTTTAAAGAGCCTTCATAGGGTGTATCCATCCTCTGAATTCCTAATTCCTCCAAAAATTTAATTTGAGAAATCTTATACCATGCCTCTTCTGGCTTCTGCCTTGCTCTCTGGAGATAGTTTTGCTTCCCCCCCTGGGCCCAGATATTTCTGGGGGTTCATTTTGCTGTTTTGGGGTCTAAAATATATACTGTACTATTGAGAAACTGAGGATTTGGGGGAAATTGTATAGATCATGGGACACATTTTGCTTACTCCTGGTCTAAGGTGACCCTTTGGCAGATATGTTGTTGTTGTTGTTGTTGTTGTTGTTGTTGTTGTTGTTGTTAATTAGATTTATACCCCTCTCTACTCATGCACAAGGCCGACTCAGAGCGGCTACAGCAATCAATACACATACAATTACAGTAACATCATAATACACATAATCACAAACCAAATAAATAATCAAAAAATCCACAATAGTACAAAAGGCACAGCATCAAAATATCAATAATCAATAGTTACAAAATTCAGATACAAGGTATAAGAGACAACAATCATGATATCAAAGGCATTGCAAAACAAAAGGGAAACCTCATTTCGGAAGCCCCCACAAAGACGGCCAGCAGCAGAACCGACTCAAGAAACAGAGTCCAAAGTCACAGTCCTTGTCCTCCTCCTGGCCAGTAACGGGCAGGGAGGGCCCAGCGGCTCAGGCGGTGGCATTTTCAGGGCTCTCCATGGCCACGGGGAGTCCCCTTTATCCTCCCGGCATTGGCGGGGCCAGGAAGGCACAGGCGGCTCAGGAGAAGGCGGCTTCAGGGCTCCCCGTGGCCACGGGGAGTCCCCTTTATCCTCCCGGCATTGTACTATTTTATGAGTAATAATATTTTACAGATACCTTAATTGCATACCAGCTCCCAGAAGACTTAATCAAAACCAATGTATTTTAAAATGAGAAAACACTCTTTAAATTATCTTTCTCTATTATGCTGCTTGTTTCTCCTTGAATGGAGTATAACATGTCATATTGCTAAATCTCTTAACATGAACTGTTCAAAGAATTGTTTACTGTGCAGTTTTTTGAACAGTTCATATAGGTTATTATGGGTATGAGATAGTGCTATTACCTTTATTACCCCACTAAAATATCAGAAACAGATAAAATTTCAAGTCCAGCAGGACCTTTTTTAGGCAGGTACTGGGAGGAAATGGCTGGGGGAATGTCCTCCAAATCGCACAGACCAGATGTTGCAATGTCAGGAACTGAATTAATGTAGTATCTCAAGATGAGGGATCAGCATGAGACATGAGGTTCACCTCAGGCACTGCACAACTCATTGTTTCCCCTCATCTGCATAGGAAAAGGGTAGCCATTCAGCCATTATGGACTCTGTTGCCCTGTATCAAAGTATGTATCCCTTGTTTGGCTTGGGGCAAAGGCAGAGGGAAACATGGCAATTCCCATATCAGAAAGTTGGAGATTACATGTAGACCATATCATAAGCAAACAAAACTATTAATTGGAGCCAAATTAAGAGGATCACCCAATGGCTAAAGGAAGATGAAATCTCCACATAGTGTACTTCTTGCAGATTGTGCTGAGCAGCTATTCTGGGTAGCTTTCATAGTCAATAGAAAAAGACTAAAACTATGTTGTCATTGTACAAAATCACAAAACACAAGTAATACCTTAGAGCACTTTATTAATCAGCTAATTTAATAAATCAATGTATTGATTTAGTTAATTAGACTGTGCAACCATTTAGAACTTTGCAATAAATGAACTTTAATTGTCGAGCTGTTGAAGGTTATGTCATAAAGTGCTGGTGATAACCACAATAAATTTGTTGGAAATGTGGCAATCCAAAAATTGATTATAGGCATGTATTAACTAGGACATAGATATGTCCAGAGCAGTAAATGCTCTGTAGCACTATTCTCTTTTTTCCTTTCCCCCCCTTCCTTCCTTTCTTTCCCCCTCTCCCTTCTCCAACATTTTTTGAGAAGGGCAAGAAATACAGGAAATAATTAGATGCCAAAATTTTACCTTCAAAAAAGGGAAAGTACTCTGTACATATCTCACAATTCATTCACTCTACAAAAGAAATTACATTTTACTATTTTAATGGCATTGCAAATATTACATTTCATCAGCATGTGTGATATATAAATAAATTATTAAAAAAGAAAAATGGCATATTCTGTTTAATCAAATTAATTTGAAATAACATCCATTGTTACAGCTATGGAATATGCCAATTTTTCTTTCAGTCTTTTGTTACAGTATTCTCTAGTGTATTTGGACAATTATCCATGGAAAGCTCATTTTCAGCCTATTATGGTACTAACCTTTTCCATGATATGGTTTCATTTCATTTATCTAAGCTTCAAACTCAGATATATGGATCTTAACATTCTCCACACCAGGAATGAATCAATGATTTACTGAAATATTTGGAAAACTCATATTCTGACTGCAGACGACTCACAGAACATGCTGGATTGTTTTCGAGGCATAGCAGAGTATGGAATGCTGTTTGATTATGCTGTCTCCTAGATCCCATATCTGGAATCTATATTATTTCATGAAGAAAACAATATCGATGTTCCCCTTTCATGTCAGGCCACAGAATGGAGGAGCCAAAATTAGAGCCAGCTAATCTTACAGTGTTATGTTTACTTACTTAATGCATAGGAGGCCTTAGAGATATATTCAGTGACATACTGTCCCTCCATCCATGGAAGTATATATATATATATATAAAAACAAATTGTCAAGTTAGTTAACAATGTGCACCATTTCAAGGGCTATTGCTTTGTTGTTCCTATGTCTCAACAAGTTGATTCTAAAATGGTTTCTGCATCATGCAATATGCTTAATGAGGGATTTTGACATGGCCATTCACATGCTAAATTCCCATGGCCAAATGGGGATTAAGAAGCTGGTCTCCTGAGTTCTAGTCTGACACTCTATCGAATATATTACATGCACTCTCAATACTAAAATGTTCCTTTAGCCTTAGTGAAATCAATCCCACCATAAACTTCACGTGAACCTCAGAGTTCTGGACACAATCTCAAAACCATGTATCAAACAATACATCACACATCATAGAACCAATAAGCACATCATTCATTTCTAAACCACATCATATCAGAAATGGGCACTTCCGCTGCAATTACAAGTCTTAAGAAATGTTTAAATACAAACAGCCCTGAATCGTGCATTTGTATGTTTTTGGAGAACTTCAGCTTGAAATATTCAAAGATAAATTGACATGAACTCAAAATGTTTGGAAAGTTGTCTTTTCTACAGGCCTCACTTTGCATTCCTGGAAAAACAATATATTCTGTGGAAATGTTTTCAAGAGCATCTGTGGGATTTTGGGGGAGAGCAAGGCTCCCATCTCCTTTACATATTTATTATATATTGAAGAAAACACTTGTAAAAGACTGCAGTGGGATTATTTTAGATTATATATGCACAGGATTGCACATTTAGAACCACCTTTGGAGTTCTCCAGGATCTGGCTAAAGTTACTTTCTGCAGTGTGAACATCTGAAAGTGTGGGAATCAAATCCATCGTTGTACAGCAAACCTACTTTTGAGAAAGCTTTTCAACAATATTATCAAAGTTCACTGGGTAGGAAGTTGGAAAAACTAACTAGACTGAAAAGAAATAAAAAAGAAGCACAATCATAGCTTTTCATACAACTGGAACATAAGTATTCTCAGAAAAAGAAAGAGGGATGAACCTTCAGGAAACGAGCATTTTTTTATTGTTCTACTTCAAAAAAACCATTGCCTTTTTACTAAATCAGATACCACAACAGAAGAAGAGAGTCAATGGAATTATACTTTACAGATGAGCTGACCTACTTCTACATTTTCCGGATTGGTTTTAGATATACGTCTTTTTATACAGCAAAATATAAAGGAGCGAGGGAAGAACTGATATGTAATTTAAGTCTTTTTTGTTTCAGACCCACATTATTACGACCTATATGGACTGCAGTGGCTCAAGTGGCTAAGGCGCTGACTGGGAGGTGGGAGGTCAGCAGTTTGATTCCCACTTCAGTGGGAAGGTTACAGTGTTCTGTGCACTCCAGTGTCTAGTTATGCCTGCCACATGACCATGGAAACATCTGCAGAAGCAGACAGCGCTGGCTCTTCGGCTTTGAAACAGAGATGAGCAATGAACCCAAGAGTCGGATACGACTGGCTTTCAAGCAAGGGTAACCTTTACCTTTACCTTATGGTCACTTCTCCAAGAAAGAGCAACCATGAT
Source organism: Bradypodion ventrale (assembly GCA_035047345.1). Lineage (NCBI taxonomy): Eukaryota > Metazoa > Chordata > Lepidosauria > Squamata > Chamaeleonidae > Bradypodion > Bradypodion ventrale. The sequence continues at coordinate 282,555,953 of JAWDJE010000002.1, read as the reverse complement.
TTGAGCTTGAAATAGTTATTTATTTATTTATTTTTAGAATATAAACACCAGAATTCACAACTAGTATAGTCAGTTCACAGAAACTACATATGGGTATCACAGAAGAAATATTTAGATTAATCCAGTAGTATCTATAATCATTATCATTTTTTCACCCTGATCATCATTTTTCTATCCCACTCTTCCCCCAAGTAGCTTGTGTGTAGAATTCAGATGGGGGGGGGGGGACATATACACTGTTTTTGGCAAAAGTGTAAAAATAGGCTGAATTAAAGGTACTGTATTTTCTGGTGTATAAGACTACTTTTTAACCCCGAAAAATCTGTGCCAAAGTCGGGGGTCGTCGTATAGGACAGGTACTTAACTGCAGCTTGTTTCCCCTTGCTTCATATGTTCGGCGCATATGGTGGGGGTGCCGCGGCCGAGTCCCTGCTCTGTGCGGGGAGTATGAAGCAAGGGGAAGCAAGCTGCACACATCTTCCTGTACCTTGAGGAGGAGAACGTGAGCGTGGATTGGCTCTCCACCAGAACCTGCCCATTTGACTCGGAGGGCTGCGCGTCTTCGGGTTGAGTGTGGGTTAATTTTAATTTGGTGTGCATTGAAAGAGAGGTAGTCTTATACGGCAAGTATATTCCAAACTCTATATTTTAACTGGAAAAGTTGGGGGTCGTCTTATACGCCCAGTCGTCTTATACGCCGGAAAATATGGTATTTGTGTGATTCTGAAATTATTATTTTTTTGAAGAAAAAACTCTCCTGCAGGTTAGTTTGCTAGACTTAACTGAAATAACTGTTAGATCAAATTTGTGTATGATAGTAGAAAAATTGTTCTTGTATGGACTTTGAATGGATAAATCACACAATCAGGGTAGGTGCATTGCTCCCCCATCCAGTTCATGGAAATTTGAATTCTTCCCATTTGCTGGATTTTGTTTTATAAAGGGACATTAGGAAATGTTCAGATAATGTCACAGATGTGGGGATGGAATGGGTCAAAGAACTAAGAATACATCATGGATCAGTCCTCATCTGTTTACCCTTTAGCCTGGTGCAGAGCAGGTGAGAGGACTTCTGCACACTCTTCACATTCAGGCTGTTGAAGATGCCCTATAACCATGATGGTGAACCTTGGCACTCCAGGTGTTCTTGGACTTCAGTTACCAGAAACCCAAGTCAGCACTCCTGATGATCAGGGCTTCTGGGAATTGAAGTTCAAAAACATCTGGAGTGCCAAGATTCACCATTACTGACCTATAACTATAGTTTTTTTCTGTGAAAACCTAGAGACATTGATTTAGTCAAGTGAAGAACTTGCATATAGATTTATCTCCTCCAGAGTCAGTATTTGGCTCCTGTTCCAGACTGAGTGTCCATGTCTTTGACAATAAGGCAAACTCCCCATATCCCAATTATATCAGAATTTCAAATACCAATGAGGGTGTAATATGGGTGGATGAGGGGTGTGAGTCAGAAATGGAAAGAAGATGGTAAAGAAGGGAATGAAGGAAATTGGAAAGGGGTAAAGCAAGGGGTGTGCAGAGCAGGAAAAATCTATAGAGTTCCTACAGAACCCACAGATGAACCTACAGAAAGTGAAACACTGTCACAGCAACCAAATAAAGGAATTTAGTCTCCCATAAAGATGACAAGAAGAATTTGGATCCCATTGCCCTGTTATCTGTATCAGGAATGAGCTATGGTTTGACTACTTTCGTTTAATATTATTTTCCAGAATCGGGTATTGCCATTTTAAAGAGCTTAAATGTTTTTCCTAAGCCAAAAGCCAGATTGTAACAGGGCTAGTTTGTATAACATTAGTAATACTACGGCGTACTGATTCTCTGTTGTTTTATTCTTGGCAGTCCATCCATATTGCACAGCCAATTCTGTTTGCTTGCACTTCAGAGATAAAGCAATACCCACTCCCCACCCCCTTTCCAATCTATTTCATGTTCCTCATTTGTTCCTGCTCTTTCCCTCTGTTGTATTATCAAATAAAATTACATCTCTTTGGTCTAGCCTGACTCTTCATCTATCTGGCTTCACTGATGCACATGTCTGAGAAACTGATAACTTCAGATGGTCAGGCTTCGGATATTATAATAGAAAACAGTCTGATGTGTCTCTTTTTTTAAAAAAAAGTTATTGTTAATGAGTTTTGTAGCTAAAGATTTTGTACAATGTTTTTTTCTTCATTGTTGTAACTAATGCTTGTTAGTCTAGGGAGTTTTTCTTTGGGATCCTGATAATGTCCTTTATTCTTTAGTTCTCAAGGTACATGAAGTGGATTATACCAAATCTGTTCAATTAATATATTTCAAACTGGCCAGTTTTTCCTAAGAATTTAAACAGGGTTGCTCTTCCCCTGTGTTCAGGATTGACACTTTTGTTGTTGTTCAGTCGCACAGTCGATTCCGACCCTTTGCAACTCTATGGGCCCTTTGCACCCCTGTCCTCCACCATCCTCCTCAGCCCGCTCAGCTCAGTGCCCACTGCGTCCGCAATGCCATTCAGCCATCTCATCCTTGGCCATCCCCTTTTTCTTTTGCCCTCCACCTTTCCCAGCATCAAGGCTTTCTCAAGTGAATCCTCTCTTCTCATTTGGTGTCCAAAGTACTTCATCTTCATCTTTACTATTTGACCTTCTAAGGAGCAGTCAGGACTGATTTCTTTCAAGATTGACTTATTTGTTCTCCTTGCTGTCCAGGGTACTCTCAAAACTCTCCTCCAACACCACATCTCAAAGGCGTCTATTCTTCTGTGCTCAGCCTTCCTAATGATCCAGCTCTCGCATCCATACATCACCACCGGGAATGCCATTGCTTTGACTATACGGATTTTTGTTTGCAAGGTGATGTCTCTACTTTTCACTATGTTCCCCAGGTTTCTCATGGCTTGTCTCCCTAGAATCAGTCGCCTCTTTATTTCATAGCTGCAGTCATCATCTGCAGTGATCCTAGATCCCAAGAAAGTAAAATCCATCACTGCTTCTACTTCTTCCCTGTCTACTTTCCAGGTGCTGATAGGATTGACACAGAGGGTTTCAAATGCTTTATTTTCCATAAAGTGTTTGTGGGGAATTTTGTCTCCTGAAGGTAAGAGGTGACCGTTTTCATCTTTACAAGACCATTTGAAAGAACTACAGGCATTAGTTTCTCACATGATGAAATTAGAAAACAGTGAAGCTGGCGGTGACACTATGAATACAATATGAACATGATTCACACTAGCTGTCCATCTAAGATTAATTTGTCCATGCCTCCATAAATCTACCAAGCACATTGTAGAAAATGTTGGCCAGAATCTGTTATCTGTGTAAAGTTTGTGTCTCTTGCTATAGTTTCTTGGTTGTGCAGACAAGCACATAACCACACATGTGACCAAGACTCCTGGCATAAAATGATAATTAGCCTTTGAAGGTGCTGTTTTGTGACAGATTAGCTTTTCCTTGATGAGGTTCCTACTTCACAATGGCCAAAATTCAACTAGCAATTTGAACCTGTGAAAGTGAAATGGGATAGTCCGCTGCAGCAAATAATTAATTAAGGGTTGCATTACCAGCCTGATCAGGCACATGCTTAGGAATGTAGCTAGCGCCTTATTAATTAGCAGCATTTTTTCTGTAACCAAATTGACAATTTGATTCTGGCTAACACATCGTTTCAGAATTGATTGATTGACTGACTGACTGACTGATTGGATTTGTATGCCGCCCACTCAGCATACGCCAACTCATGGTGGCTCACAATTATCATGACATAAATTATCAATGAACAAGGTAAATACACCATAATACAAAAATATAAATAATACAATATGATTATATTGTACAATCAATGTAACCAACACAAGCACAAAAATGCAATACAGTAAGGCCCATAGTGATACAATATACAAAACTTGATCACCCCACAACAACACAGCAGCAAAATATATCAAAAACAATGTATCCAGTTATACAAAAATTTAGACCCAGTCCCCCATCACTAAATCCACTCCCTCCAGGTCAACAAGCTGAGGGAAAAATCAAGAGCCTCGGCTCCAGCGGCATCGGTGGCTCCAAGGCCGCAGGAGGCACGGCACAGCTGCTCCCACTTCCCTGTGGGCAGGCGGGCTGGGGGAAGTTGTCTGGTGCAATTGTTTATCTTTCTTACTAAAAGCTACTATTTGATTTTCAAATGGCTGAAGATATTTTGCTAAAGTTCAGTGGGTTTTATAATGTGTGCCTATACAGTCATAAGTATGCATTGTTGACTTCAGGTAAGCTTACCTATAGGTTATTAAGCAGTCATGACTCCTACATTTCTTTCTGTATTTTGATTAGAAGCTTGATTCATTGCAAAGGTAGATGTATGGATGCTTTTAGTTAAGTTAGCTCACACAACAGGGATGATACTATGTCAGCAGAAGATTGCTGCTGATTAAATACTTATTTTTAATTTCAGGATGTGCATGGTTCACATACAATGAGACAAAATTGCATGCATCCTGAGACTGAATAAAGCAATCTTTAATCAGAAGCAATCTATTTTTATGATGATATTATTCCTATTGCTTGCACCAAAGGATTTCAACTTGCATCTCTTTCTCCTGGAGGTGTCACCACAAGATTCTTCTTAGGGCCATATTGAACCATACAAAAGTGTTCTTATCATGAGTTTCTGTACTGCAGCACTCAGCCCCTTAGCATTCTCTAATGCACAGAGAAAATTATGACTACAGAAGAAGACATAACTTAAATGTTGAAAATGAGGTTCTCAAAATAACTGAAGATTTTCTATCCATTGATTTAGTCATCAAACCAAGTGGAAACTTCAGCGAAAGAATCAGTAGAAGGCTGACATGTGGAAGGGCAACTATACAGGGATACAAGATATACTTAAAAGTAAGGCTGTATCCTTGGTGGTCAAAGACAAAATCATGACTACTATGGTATGCCTGATTATCATGTACAGATGTGAACACTGGAGAAAGCTGACAGATTTTTTTGTGGGGTTGGAGAAAATCTTTCTGGGTACCATGGGCTGCCTGAATGATAAATTGGTAGGTGTTACACACTAGACTCTCACTAGAAGATGACTCAACAGAGTTTACATACTTTAGAGATATCATGAGATGATAAAGATCAATGGAAAAGACAATAGTACTAGAAAAAACTGTTAGACAGTAGAAAAAGAGGAAGACCAAATATGAGGTGGGCAGAATCAATAAAGAAAACAATGACTGTGACTTTGCAAGACATGAGCAGGAATGTTAATGATAGTGTTGGATAGTAAGCACGTTGCAGAACAGGAACAATGTTAAATTGTGGCTTCAGACAGAATCATGTCCACACTTCTTTCTAAGGAAATATGAAACTCCATGTTTATTAGAGAAATATATAATATTTGTGATAGGAAAGCTGATAGAAATCCGAGAGCTAAGTAATTTGGAGAAGTGAAGAATCATGGTTGTCCCTCTCATCCTTTGTGAACAAAGGCAAGATGTCTTCTCCTGGCAGAAGCGTGTGAGAGGGAAGAAAGTGACATCTTCATCCCTAAAAATAAAAAAGTTGAAGGAAGCATAGAGCAGATGAAGTTCAGTCTAGAAAGTTTGAGAAAGTCTTCTTTCTCCTCTTCCCCATGCAAAAACATATATCTTCTTGACAGTAAGCTGAATTGCACCTAGTCATTTCCATATGAAACTTTTTGCAGCCTCCTAATTCTTACTCACTGTAAACCAGAAGGAACTTGTTGGCAAATAATGGCATCCACAAGTGCACAGTTGAGGGAAATCCATTTTCTAGCTGAAGAGGGAAACACTTCCCCCATTAACTGGAAAGTGGGCAATGCTCTATTTTATCCTGTCTCCAGTGTACATATAGGCTTGGGATGAGATAGTATAAAGTAAAGGTAAAGGTTTCCCTTGCTTGAAAGCCAGTCATATCTGACTCTAGGGTTCAGTGCTCATCTCTGTTTCAAAGACGAAGAGCCAGCACTGTCTGCTTCTGCAGACATTTCCGTAGTCATGTGGCAGGCATGACTAGACACCAGAGCGCACAGAACGCTGTTACCTTCCCACCAAAGTGGTCCCTATTTATCTACTTGCAATTTCTTGCTTTCAAACTGCTAGGTTGGCAAGAGCTGGGACAAAGGCAGGAGCTCATTCCATCCTGCAGTATTCGGGAATCGAACTGCTGACCTTCCACCTCCCAGTCAGCATCTTAGCCACTTGAGCCACTGCAGTCCCTGAGATAGAAAACAATGGAGCAATTTAGTTAAATCACCGATAGGATCTCAAAATGGGGCAGATTGGGGTAGATTGGCCTGATTAACACGTGCAGACCCCAAAGAGTGGGCTATATGCTTGTGTAGACAGACCCATATTTATTTCAGTGTGAGCTTTCATGAATCAGAATCCTCTTCTTCAAATGTAACTCCTTGTGGACTCCTCCCAGTCCAAGTTTTCTATGTTGCTCTTGGAATAAGGTAGAAAAATCTGATCTTTTTTTTAAAAATCCCATATTATCAAGCTATTTCATTGACTTCCCACTATTGAAAAGTTTGATAGGGCCTTTGTTACAACCTTTCATATCTCACCCTCCTAATGAGATATCTGCATACTAAGTGCATTGTTAAAATAATGGTAGCCTGTTAGCTAACATTTGAAAAGCACTGATAATTTACAACTTTAATATAACATTTAAGGCTTCTTTGATTCAGTATTACAGCAAGTTTCTGTGCTGGGGATATTTTAGTTGAATGAGTTTTTTAATGGCTGCCAAAGCCTTTCTTTTTTATTATTATTTGTACAGATCATATTTGTTTGTTGTATTACTTCCTGTGTACCTTATTTGGTTCTATTACCAATCTGCTTCATCAAACTAAATAGCTCAAAATATGCATGCAGAGAAAGAAAGAGATTGCTGTAGTGAAATTTCAACCTAGGAAACAGATGGTAAAATAGATTACTGTATGCATTTAAATCTTAGTCCCCTAATTTGTTTTCTATTGCTTCCTGATCATTTTATTGATTTCCTGCCTTATTATGAAGTGACCCAAAAATTAACACATGCTGGACAGTGCCCGGCATCCGTATGACAAATTGCTATCCAGAAAAGAGCTGTTAATGTATCTATGGTGCTATGACGAAGCCACCTCCTTTTTTGAGAAGAGGCGGTTTGTTTGTTTATCTTTTTCTGTATGACTTTGATGGTCACAGCAACCCATACCTGTCAACCTTCCTGGATTAGCCGGGATTTCCCGGTTTTTGGCGCTGATTTGTACCAGTTCCCACCCCGCGCTGCCGAAACCCCGGAATTTGGCAGCGGGGAAAAGGAGGTACTGCGCAGCCCTTCTGCGCAGGTCGCCTTCTACGCATGTGTAGAAGGGTTTTACACTTGCGTAGAACCCTTCTACGCTTGCGTAGAACCCTTCTACGCATGCATAGAAGGCTATGCATGCGTAGAAGGGGGCTACGCAAGTGTAGAAGGGTTCTACGCAAGTGTAAAACCCTTCTATGCATGCGTAGAAGGCGACCTGCGCAGAACCATTCTGCGCAGGTCCCGGATTGGCTGGAGCCGTGGTTGACAGGTAAGCAGCAGCCCCTTGCACATGTTTTCCTGACAAACTGTTTTGTGGTTTTTCCAAAGAATGGGAAAAAGAGGGGCACTTGTTAATGGATGTCTTCATGGTAACTTAACACATTAAAAAATAATAGAGGCTTGTTCATTCATTAAAATAAAATATAGGGAGATATGTTTCTGTAGTCAGCTCTGATTAGTTCTAATCTAGCTCTCCAGAGGGGAAGGACATGACAGGAAGAAACCGAGTTTCTCTCCTTCTAGGAGGCTGATTCCTAATAGCAGGGATAGGGGAGGTGTGTGTGTGATGGGAAAAGGATTCTTTTGATCTTGTATTTTAATCTTAAATTTTAATTTGTGCCATAAAAATTTAATCACTGTCCTCCTAGGTTTCAAAGAGAACAGCACTAAGTATTTCGCACACGCTGCACATTACACGTGTAAGGCCAGATCCTTTTGTTATTTGCTGCAGATTTGAGGGTTGCTTGTTGAATTAGTAATGACCATCCGTCAGAAACTGTCAGCACCCTTCAGCAGATTGTGTGTCCTCAGTTGCCACTAAATTACCTAATATAACATTAGAGGGGTTTGTTTTCATAAATACCTCTGCACTGCAGAGTGGTTCTACTTATGGTGTCCGCAGGGAATTCTGCATTCATTTGGTATATTCCCAGCATTTTATTATGCTTAAGAAGGTGAAAGTGCAAAACACTTGCCTTAATGCTCTGGAAACAATCTTCTAGTGCCAACTTCCCCCCACCTCCTTAAGCCAATAGTAGATTTTGTACAGTGCAGGCAGAATGCCATAATTCTAGCAGGTAATGGGCAACAATCCCTCTTTCTTTAACATGAGCCCAAGGGGAAACAAGGTTAATTCACTTAAGAGGCAGTTATTACAACTCGAAGATTTGTTCTGGCTCTCTTAAAAGTGACCAAGGGCTCTATTTTCTGTGTCAGAGAAGCCATTTTTTTCTCTGGGTAAAGGAAGATAAAATGGTACTTAAGCTGTGGCACATTCCGTTTTGTAACATGCAATTGTTCGAGGCCAGATCAAGGTGCTTTAAGTTCAAGCATTTACTCTTGCTCCCAGCAATGGTCAGATGGTCGCTCATACTGAAATGTATTCTTACATAACACAGCACACATACTAGTATAGAAGGAGACAATTTGCCCCTTAATTGTACTAATAATCAGTAATCAGAGGAGGCCCATTAAATCAACAGAGGAACTGTCTCACCAAATCCCCATGAGTCAAAAAGCAGACTCCAGTTGTGACTTACCATTAGACCAGTTATAAATATGACCACTGATAGAAGAATCCTTTTTAAAAATATATATATATACCGCTTTCCTTATCATTTGACAACTCGAAGTGGTTTACAACAAGGTGCAGAGATACAATAAACAATGCAAAATACAGAATAAGATATACAATAAAAATGTCTAATCCAATATCCCCCAATACAGACAGAGGAGCACAAAAATAGAATCAATACAAAAATCAATAATAAACATCAAATTAATAACAATATAAAATGTTAAGTTGAGGCTACAAAACTATAGCAATTAACCCTCTAAAGCGACTGCCACTACCTCCCACTGCCGACCAGTCCACAAGGAGAGGCAAAATGGCGACAGCTGAATGAGCGTCATCATCGGCTTTTGATACCAAACCTCCCTCCAGTCATACTGCACCTTCTCCCATTGGCCCAGCCAGGAGGTATGAGGGGTACTCCGAGACTTCAACAGTTTTTGGAAAGGTCCTGGGCCGCCAGCTGTAGCAAATCTCCCCATTCACCCGCCGAGCTGATGAAACTCGTTCTGGCAGCGGTTAAAGCGGGGTGGCATTTCAAGGTGTCCTGGGCCGGCAGCTATGGCAAATCTCCTCATCTGCCCGCCAAGCCGGTGAAACTCGCTCTGGCGGCGGTCAAAGCGGGGTGGCATTTCAAAGTGTCCCGGGCCACCAGCTGTGGCAAATCTCCCCATCTGCCTGCTGAGCTGGTGAAATTCACTTTGGCGGTGGTCAAAGCAGGGTGGCATTTCAAAGTGTCCCGGGCCACCAGCTGTGGCAAATCTCCCCATCTGCCCACTGAGCTGGTGAAATTCACTTTGGCGGTGGTCAAAGCGGGGTGGCTTTTCAATGTGTCCCAGGCCGCCAGCCGTGGCAAATCTCCCCATCCGCCCGTCGAGCCGGCGAAACTTGCACTGGTGGTGGTCAAAGCGGGGCGGCTTTTCAAGGTGTCCCAGGCTGCCACCTGTGGCAAATCTCCCCATCCGCCCGCTGAGCCGGTGAAACTCACTCTGGCGGCGGTCAAAGCGGGGCGGCATTTCAAAGTGTCCCAGGCCACCAGCTGTGGCAAATCTCCCCATCTGCCCGTCAAGCCGGTGAAACTCACTCTGGTGGTGGTCAAAGCGGGGCGGCTTTTCAAGGTGTCCAGGGCCGGCAGCCACGGCAAATCTCCCCATCTGCCCGCCGAGCCGGCGAAACTCCTTCCTATTAACAGCAAGCAATTTCATTGACAGCTGATTGCTTAGTATCCAAAAGAGCATTATCAATGCACAAGAGGGAGGGAATATTCAGAGGCTTTGAAAAACCCAACATTTGTAGAAGCACAAACGAAACCTTTAGAGAAGACCTGTGAAGGAAGACCAAAGAGTCCAAAGAGTTCAGGGGGTACAGAATGTTGAATTGGGTGTGTGTGTGTTAATAAAATGGAGATGAAAGTGAAATTAAGAATAGAATGGAGGAAGGAATTACTGCCTTAGATAGAAACCTGCCACCAAGTACTATTTCCTTCATAAGTAACACAACTAATTACTTAAAAGATAGCTGTATTTTGTTTCACTTTGGAGTAAAGCGGAGGCAATTTTCTCCCTTTCTGAGATGAAAAGGGTGTGTTTGGTATCTTGTATTTGCAAAATGTGAAACAGCAGGAGAAGGCCAAAGAGACAGCTAGAGCAGTAAAGTTTTCTTCATTTCTTGTTCTGTTCCATTTTGCAGACAATATGAAACAAAAAAAATATTTTCAGCAAATTGTGCAGCCCATTCTCTCCACCTCTGTCCTTCTCAAAAGCATTCCTAAGAGGGAAAATACTATAACTTTGTCCTTCTGATATGGCCTTAGAAGGAGCAAAATGAGGTAGGGAAGCAATTGTGCAGTAACTTGTATTTCCACACTTACAGTACATTTCTGATATTTATCATCTCGTTTCCTTTCATTACTTGTGGTGCACAGGTTTGAGTCCATTTTATGTATGCACAGTGGGCTGTTGCCTGAGATGACTCACAATGGACATATATGAAGAAACAATCTCTCGACCCAGCAGTTCCAGCTAATTATAGGCCAGTCTCCAACCTCCCTTTCTTAGGGAAGGTACTGGAGAAGGTGGTGATGCGGCAGTTGCAGGGGGTCCTGGATGAAGCGGATTATCTGGACCCCTATCAATCGGGTTTCAGGCCTGGATATGGTACTGAGATTGCATTGGTCGCACTGGGTGATGACCTCTTGCGGGAGCGGGACGGGGGTCATCCATCCGTCCTGGCTCTTCTGGATCTCTCAGCGGCCTTCGATACCGTTGACCACGGTATCCTTCTGGAACGGCTCAAAGGTTTGGGGATCCAGAGCACTGTGCTGTCCTGGTCTTCCTCATTTGTGGAGGGTCGTACCCAGTCGGTGTGGTTGGAGAGTGAGAGGTCCAGTGTTAGGCCCCTACAGTATGGGGTGCCTCAGGGCTCGGTGCTCTCTCCTCTCCTATTTAACATATACATGAAGCCGTTGGGTGAGGTTATCCGTTCCCATGGGGTAAGGTATCATCAGTATGCTGATGATACCCAGTTATATATCTCGGCCCATGGGGACCCCAGTGATGCAGTCAATGTCCTATCCAGATGTCTGGAGGCGCTTGGAGTCTGGATGGGGGACAACGGGCTACAATTTAATCCCTCCAAGACTGAGTGGCTTTGGATAGGGGGTCCCGCGTTATCCAGGGAGCTGCCAACTTTGGTCTTGGATGGGGCTGCTTTGCCCCAGACAGACCCGGTATGCAACTTAGGGGTCCTCCTGGATTCGGGGCTGCAACTAGCAGATCAGGTGGCGGCTGTGGCCAGGAGGGCTTTCTCACAGCTTCGCATCATCCGTCACTTGCGTTCGCTCCTGGACCGGGACTCCCTGCTCATGGTCACACATGCTCTGGTCACCTCCAGGCTAGATTATTGCAATGCGCTCTACATGGGGCTGCCCTTGTCAACCATTCGGAGGCTGCAGTTGGTCCAGAATGCGGCAGCCCGGGTGGTGATGGGACGCGGGCATTATGCTCATGCCTCACCATTACTTCGGGAGCTGCACTGGCTACCAGTTTGCCTCCGGGTGCAGATCAAGGTGCTGGTTTTGACCTTTAAAGCCCTTCATGGTAGTGAGCCAGGATACCTTTGAGAGCGCATTGTCCCAAGAGTGTCCGCCCGTCCAACCAGAGCGGATCGGAGGGGTTCCCTGATTGTTCCATCTGCCAGAGGGGCTTGTCTCTCTGGCACACGAAGGAGGGCCTTTTCCGTGTCTGCAGCGGCCTTGTGGAACCTCCTGCCTGTAGAGTTTTGGGAGCAGACGGAGCTGCTACCTTTCAGAAAAGACCTAAAAACCTGGTTGGCAGGGCAGGTGTGGGGCCCAGATGGAAGAGTGGCCCCTGCCTGTTGGTTTATAAATTAAGCCCCCATTTCTTTTAATTGTCTCTTTTTTAATGTGGGTTTATGTGGGTTTTAAGAGGAATGGGGTAGGTGTGTGGGTATGTTGGGTTTTAATTGGTTTTAATTGGTTGTACTGTTTTATGTGTGTTTTAACTTGTTGTGAGCCGCCCAGAGTCGGGTTTACCTGATTGGGCGGCATATAAATTTGAATATAAAATAAAATAAATAAATAAAATAAATTTCTTCTCCCCTGGAAGTTTTCCTTGGCTTTCCACCAACAATCAAAATATGCCTCACAGCTATTAGAGAAGAGGGCCAGAGTTCTGTCGACACCCAAAAGGGGTAACTTAGTAAGCAAAAGTACCAAAATTTTTAATAACTGTTCCAAAAGAGTGTTCCCAGAACACTGGAGAAGAAAGCCAGATGAATTTGGCAGCACAGCACAAGCAGACCTTGGCAGAACTATTACAGATATTAAGTAATTAGATATTTCCAATAACCAAAGTGCAAAGTTGTAATGAAAAAAATTCTACATTTCAAAAGAACGAGAAAGTGGCTTTTTAGTGTGGGATTTTTGGATTTTTTTAAACTACAAATCAGATAATTCTTCATTTTGGATGTTCTATCTGACAGACTGACATATATAGAAACTTAAACGTGGCTTACTTTTTCTGCATAGCTAGGCCTTGAAGTGTTCCTAGCTAGGCCTTTTCTCTAGGTGGAAAAAATTCTCACAGCTAGTGGCTATGTTATCTTAGTAAAATATCTGGGATACACAGAAAAAGCTTCCTTGAAGATTGGCAATGGCCACCTTGTGCTGGCTAATCTTTCTCACACTAGGTCAGGTGAAAGTACAGGAAACTGCAGAATAATCTGCAGAATGAATGGCTTCATTTTGGAAGTTTCATGTCTGGTCTAGACATGGAAGAAGAAGTAAAATATCTGGTTCATGTGGGATGAGCTTTCATAGGGTGCAAATACCTCATCTCATGAAACTAATGGTGAATAGCTTCACTAGCTGATATCCAAAGCCTGGAAGAAATGATTTCTTGGACTGTAAACCACAGTACACTCCCACTGGCATTGTCAGTGGGACTATGGGTTCTGAGGCATCTGGATTTGAGAGCTCCCTTTTCTTTAAAGTTTTTTTTTGTTGTTGTTCAGTCACACAGTCGATTCCGACCCTCTGCGACCCCATGGACCATTTTCCTCCATGCACCTCTATCCTCCACCTTTCTCCTCTGCCCACCAAGCTCTGTGCCCATTGTGTCCACAATACCATCTATCCATCTCATCCTTGGACACCCCCTTCTTCTCTTTCCCTCCACCTTTCCCAGCATCAAGGCCTTCTCAAGTGAGTCCTCCCTTCTCATTTGATGTCCAAAGTACTTTAACTTCATCTTCACTATTTGTCCCTCCAATGAACAGTCAGGATTGATTTCTTCCAGTATTGACCTATTTGTTCTCTTTAAAGTACAAGAACCAAATGTACTAAAGCATTAGTGGACATAAAGATGAGTCAAACAATCCCAATTCAACTTTGAGACAAGTTGGAATTATTGCCAAAACTAATCTACCCCCTAAACTTTACATGTGTGGTAAAGGTATGGATATGAGCTACACCCTGAACTTTACATTTGTTACCTCATGATAATTCACATATGCCGCTTCACACTTGGATTTTTATTTTAGATAAACAGCAGTTAGGAATTGAGCTTGGAAATAACACACAAAAATTAATGTATTAACATTACATTTATTATTTTTACCAGTGTCAGAAAAAGACTAACTATACAGGAATTTAAATGAATTAGGATCCCATGAGGATCCAGTCTGGCCAGATTATCCTGTTCTGGTAATAGAGTAGACCCTACTGCCAGTGACACAACACCGATCATCATCCAGCCTTTAACTAACCTGACAACCCTGAGGACTAACTACCTTGGGTGGTGAAGTCCACAGGAAAGGGTGATGTTCCCCAAGTGGATTAAATCCCACTTGAATCCATCTTAATGGAGAGCAGCAACTTCATCAATACTGGCCTGGAGCTGAGGAACACTTTGTGTGACAAAAGGGCTCAGGACCAGAAAGTGATTTGCAGGACTGGATAAGTGGTACGGGTGTCACCCTGTGATGCGGAAGGCAAATGGAAAGCCACTGCATTATATTCTCAAGACCATCTTCATGGCTGATAGCCATGATGATTGACAATATTCAGAATTGGATATGGCACAAGAAGAAGAAGGATCCCATAAGCTTACTTGTGTTTCCCCCTTGTCCCCATTGGACAAGGAATTTTCGTATATATTCATACAATGAACCTTTATTATTCTTTTTTACATGGTGGCCATTTCTGTTGAATAGATTTAGATGTAAAAGATATTGGTTACTATTTTCTCAAGAGCTATTTGGATTAAAAACAGATGGGCTTTTGGGATTTACCATGTAAGACCACTGGGAAATGAACACCTTGCTATTAACATTTACAATAATTTAGTTCATTAAATTAATGTTTATATACGTGTATATATCTTTCTGGATTTTGAGGAGTATAGATTAATGTGTGTCCTGTGCAAAGGCTAATGGCTTCATGAATGTGTTAATGTCATTAATTTAATGAGCTAAATTATTTTTAATATTAATAACAAGGAGTTAATTTCCCAGTTTTTAGGCCTTATGTTCTAAAATCTGTAGAGGACAACCATGGAGTTCTTGACTACAAGGCAGTCATTACAAGATCATCTTTTTTTTTTGTTATGAGCAGTTGTGCTCTGTTTATAACATCAAAATTATTTCTAATGTATGTTTATTTAATCAATGACTTAGCTATGTATTCAAATTATTCATAAGAAAGAATAAATACTGTTCTTTTAAGCACACAGCCATTTATCATAGCTTTCCATGGAAGAAAAAAATGGGGTTTTTAATACAATCATATTGTTGAGATGATAAGGAAAAGGCTTGGCAGCTATTCAGAGTGACCTTTTGTTGAGGTTATCAGGGGAAAGTAAGCAAACCTTGATTTGCTGCCATCTATGAAAATTCTGAAGAAACATGCATATTGATTGTCTAAAGTGATTGTTTTCTGATCAGGTATTGACACAAACATTTCATTCACTCACTTTAAAATTATGCTATTTGTTGCAGAATGTCTGGAAGACTATATCACTTAGAGTAAAGGATTAACGATTACTCATTTTAAACCTCTACAAAAGGGGCAGTGGTGGGCTCCAGCAGGTTCGGGCAGGTTCGGAAGAACCGGTAGTAAAACTGGCTGGCCCCGCCCACTGCCGTGCCCTGCCCACCTCCTCCTCCTCCTCTCACCCCACTCCGGAGTCGAACACGACTCCAACATCCTTGCTGCTGGGTCCGGACGCCCGGAGTGGGGTGAGGCTTTGAGCCAGCAGTTATTCTGCTGCAGTTACTCTTTAAAGGAAAATTAGAGCATCGAAATGTAATTGCTAACTAATGGTCTGATGAAGTGGACTTGATCCACAAAAGTTCACATTAAAATACAGCAGTTTAACCATGCCCACCCAGTCACCTGGCCACGCCTGCAGAGTTGGCCACACCCACAGAGTTGGCCATACCCACAGTGTGGTAGTAATTTTTTTTGAAGCCCACCACTGAAAAGGGTTCCCCAAACATTTTTAAACCAGGGGCCGGTTCACGGTCCCTCAGACTTTTGAAGGGACAGGCTATTTTTTGAATGAAATATATTTCTTTTTAAAAATAAATAAATTATTATTATTATTATTAAACCAAGACAACATTCAAACAAATACACACAAAAATTACACTATCACATTAATCACTATTACAATAACAAATGCATTTTAATGGGAACTGTGAGTCTGTTTTTGGCTCATGAGATACACATACTGTTACTCACACACATACACTCACTTACATACATACTCTTTCTCTCTCACACACAAATACACTCTCTCACACACAAATACACTCTCTCACACATACAAAAAGTGGTAAAGAGCCACCCGACTGTATTGTATTTTTATTGTTAGATTTATCGACTGTATTGATTGTATTGTATTATGATGCTTTATTTATATTGGATATTGTAATATTGTAATATTTGTTGCTTCATGGTGTGTTAGCCGCTCTGAGTCTCACCATCAAGTAGGGTGGTATAGAAGTCTAATAAATGAACGAATTTTAGATGTATCGACTGTATCGTTTGTATTGTAGTATGATGCTTTATTTATATTTGATATTGTAATATTTGTTGCTTCATGTTATGTTAGCCACTCTGAGTCACACCGTCGAGTAGGGTGGCATACAAGTCTAATAAATGAATGAATGAATAAACACAGATACATACACACACACACACACACACACACACACACACACACACACACACACAAATACTCTCTCTCTCTCTCTCTCTCTCTCTCTCTCTCACACACACACACACACACACACACACACACACACAAACCCTCCCCTCATTTGGCATTGGATGCTAAGGGGAGAAAAGGTGTGTGTGTGTGTGTGTGTGTGTGTGTGTGTGTGTGTGTGTGTGTGTGTGTGATGGAGGAAGTGAGAGTTTCATCCTCCTGAAGGAAAGAGTGAGCCACTTGAGAACCAGGGCGCCTGTCCCAACCCTGAAGGCACAGTGCAGCAGAGGCACCTTGGGAGCCTCTCACAGCAAGGGAACAGAATTGCCTTCAAAGAGCCATGGGTACTCTTCACAGCTTCTGCCAGGAGGTCGAGGACTGGCCACGTCTTGGCTTGACTGGGCCCAAGCCTCAGCCTATGGCTGGGGGAGAGGTGGAGGAAGGGGAAAATCCACCAAGGCCAGGAAGCCCCACCTGAGGAAACTCTGAAGTGTGAGGCCTTCCTTCCTACCTTTCTTTCTTCAAATGCCCTCACGATCCTAAATGGCTCTAATGCATCCACTGCTTGCCATTTTCCACTTGCTGTTTGTTGCTCGCCATACATCACCTCACCACTCCCTCTTCTGCCGCTTGCCAATTCTGCCACCACTCGCTGCTTGCCACTTGCTGCCTTGCTGTTCACCACTCAATTTTCACTGCCTCACCACTCACCACCTCGCCGCTCGCCACCTCGCCACTCACCACCTCGCCGCTCGCCACCTCGCCGCTCGCCACCTCGCCGCTCGCCACCTCGCCCAGGGACTAGGGAGGGAGGGGAAAGGATTAAGGTGGTACCCATGGGCAAGGGAGGGAGGGAACAAGTATTGAGGGTGCAGGCTGGATGATTTGATGATGTGGGCTGGATTCTTCCCATGGTCCGTAGGTTGTAAGGACCCCTGCCTTACAATATTGATTACAGAAGCTAGGTATGATGAAATTAAAGGTCTCCCTTGCTTGAAAGCCAGTCATGTCCAACTCTAGAGGGCAGTGCTCATCTCCGTTTACAGCCAAGGAGCCAGCACAGTCTGTGTCTGTAGATGTTTCCATGGTCATATGACAGACATGACTAGATGCTGGGGTGCAAGGAACACTGTTACCTTTCTTGCCAAAGTGATGACTATTTATCTTCTTTTAATTTCTTGCTTTTGAACTGAAAGGTGGACAGGAGCTGGGACAGAGACAGGCACTCATTCTGTCATGCAGCACTCATGTCTCAAACTGCACACACACACAGCCCAGCATGCATAGCAGCAAGACTACAGAGGCAGCAGTATGTTCCCTGTGCAAGCTACAAAATTGCGTCTATTTTTCTGGGCATGGTTGTTCTGGAGTAGCTGAATTGAATATTAGCAGGATCATAGAGGGGAACAGGAATGAAAAACACACTTGACTAGCTTTGTCAGTTCTAACTACCAGGAAAAATAATGGCTTTTTATTCTTAATCAGCCTACAATAGATTCCAGGGCTGGAATTCTGCCTTTTAAGAGTGAACTCTGAATATCTCTTTTCAAACAACATTCACATTGGGAGCACTTTAATTTTCCACTCTCAAGCTCTGTTGACCTTGAAAACCAAGCAAAATAAAGTATACATGATCCTGTGTGTTGTGTTTATAGATATATATTGTTTCAATATTT